>JAUAME010000012.1:29665000-32592500 GCA_030820535.1 Quercus parvula
CTAGAAGTTTCTTTCTCATTAAGTTGATTTTCAAGCAACATCTTTCTTTTCCTCTGCGTATCTTTTATTTAAACTGATTTTATTTTGAATTCCAATTACTAAAACCTTAGTGACTTCTCTAGATAAAACCAAGATTAGAATAATTTTGGTATTTGTCAAAAGTAAGTTACCAATCCCTGAGGACGATACTCTTTTCATCACTTTACTATAAAACTACAATACTGTGCACTTGCAGTTTTGCACCGTTCACTAGGAAGTATCGATCCCAAGCATATCTGCTAAGGTAGGAAGCAGTTCAAATGCCACTCCTCCCACTCTCACCTAAACACCCACTTTGAAGCAATAGAATTGGACCCCCCTACCTACTAATGACTCAGGGTAATCATAACTCTTCCACTAATTTTGGGTTATAAATATGAGAAGCTGAGGAAGGAAAAAGGGTTTGAGAGAAAACAAAAGGGGGGGGGGGGGAGATCAGAATGTAACAAAATAACAGTGGCAGTAAGAGCTTAGGAATTCAAAGAAATGAGTTGTTTTGTTGGGTCTCTGTACATGGAACTACCCTAGGTAGGAAATCCAAAGCCCACATTACAAATAGATTGTGAGCCCAAACGAGGGGTGGCCCATTAGTCTCTCTTTTGGTGCACACAACAACAACATGGTAATGATGGGAAATCATTGTGAGAAAAACCCAACTAATGGTTTGAAAGTTACAACCAATTTGGATAATTTACTATGTAAAATGGAAGTTGTACAATATAACTTAACTTGATCCTAGTATTGCTAATTACATTCTTTGTATTCATTCACAATTATACCCAACTATTGTGTCAATTCAAGCCGCACTTTCACCTCATCATGGGCTTAAATATCTTTAGCAAAATTTATAACATATTTAGAAATTTTGTTAAAGAGATTCTCCCTGAAGTTGAAAACACTATTATTGATCCTTTATTACGTTTTAGGATGTTCCAAAAGGTTTATATCTTTGAAAAGTCAATAAATAAAATTATTATCTTACATTTTATTTTATTTAAAAAGTCAATATTAATTTTAATTTCGTTTGAATTTAAAGTAATATGACAATTTTAGACACTTTTCTTTTCTATTTTCTCTCCAAATTGGAGAGATTTATTTTTTGTAGGTCGGAGAGAAAATGATTGAGGCCCACCAAAATCCCTCTTGTGTTCTCTCCCTAACCAAACAATACAAAAAGACATTTTCTCCCTTATTTTTTCTCATTTTTCCATCCTCCCTCAAATCACTCCAAAAAGCTTGAGTAAGTCCAGAATTAATGGAATCATGTTGGCAATTTTTGTTTTTGGTTGAAGGGAGAATCATTTATTATTGGCATAAATGCACTTTTAATCCCTATTGTAGGGTCACAAATTGTGGCCCAAACCCAGATGGAATAGGATATGGGCCCAATAAGCCCAATACAATAAATTTATGAGAGAGTGGGTGAAAGAACTGGGCTGGTGATGGATTTTACAACAGTTAATAGGGGTTATGGGTCTGTCCGAGGAGGATAAAACACATAATCAAAGGCTGAGCTCGAGTCCAAGGAGTAAGTTTTTGGATAAGTTGGTTATTTCAGATGGTATCCGAGGAGTAAGTTGTTGGATAAATTGGCTATTTCTGATAGTGTTCTTCTTAGTGCTACAGTGAATCTTCCTCAATGTTTTTCCTTAATATTTTTCGATCCCCCTCTTCTAGAGGCTTTACTCTATTATATAGTCCTCATTTATTCAATCCCACCATCCATTTGTCTATTATCTAGCCTCGTACTCGAGTTTCTGTCTCCTTTCCCACAGCTTTTTGATTTTCTGGGAGTAAAAGTGGTTGAAAACACTGTTCAGAGGTCTTCTCCACATTAATGCGGCCAGGAAAGTTGCTGTAATGCATTTAATGCGGTGGTAGCAACTTTTTCCTTAGATATTTCTGTGTTCTTATCCCTTCCCTATACATTTGAAGTCTATCTTCGTTGCTGGAGCTTCCTGGAAGGTGGTCTAGGGTAAGATGAAGCTCACTTTACTGACCTATGTCAGATCCGAGGAGGATGACCCTCTCGGACCAACACCCCTGAATATTTATCTGCTCTATTATCTATTACGGGGCCTTTTCCCATGCTTTCTTCTCCTCGGACGCATTGTTATTAAAAAGTGGGACTTTAAGCCCAACGCAAAGGCTCAAGTTTTGGCCCCCACACCTACATTTTGGTCCCTACATTTTAATTTACCACTTTTAGTCCCTAAATCAATTAACGCGTCACATTTAAGTCTTTACCGTCACCAAACTAACAGAAAAAGCTGAAGTGGCTGATAGAAGAATTAAAATATTAATTAAAATCCACCTAGCACTTATCACCCATGCCATATGGGCGTCTCGCCCTTTTATTTCTCAATAATTTACATATAAAAAAAAGTCACATCAGATAAAATAATAAAAAAATTTCTAACCTTCTTATTTTTTAAAAAAGAAACGAAAAGAGTTAAATTAATTTTGTTTCTTCTCTTTTTTTTGGGGGGGGGGGGGGGGAGGAATAACATGAAGAATCCAGAAACTTCTAACCCGTCAGTCCCTCCTACCTTCAAAGATTCAAAACACCTTCAACAAACCCAAAGTCCTTACACAATTAGAATCTCTCATTCTCATTACAAACCCAAATTAGAATCTCTCATTCTCATTACAAACCCAAATTTACAGTCCTTTCTCATTCCACATTCTCATTACAAACCCAAATTTACCCAAAATAACAATTGGAATCTCTCAAGCTCTCTCTCTACGGGCTGACTGAAGGTGAGCTCTCTCTTTAAATCCATTGATAAAATGACAAAGCCATTGGTGGTGAGGTTTGTGAAGTCGGGTGCGATGGGTTTGATCTGGGTTTGAGATAGAAAGAGGATGAGATCGGCTTGATCTGGGTTAGAGAGATGCTGTGATTGGTTGCTGGCAACGGTATGGTCGATGACAGCGCGACGCAGGGCTAATGACAGCGGAGCTCGGTGGTGGAGTCGAATCCGATTAGTCCGAATTTGGTGGTTTCGGATCTAGTTTTGGTGGTGGGGTTTGTGTTTGGTTTCTCTGGTTCAACACTTCGACCTCTCTATTTTGCTTCCACTAGAATCGATTACTCATATCTTTGGTTTAGTATTGGCTTTTGTTATTGAGTTTTTTTCATTTAAGCTTGTTTATACTAGGAGTTTGTGTAGATGGAGGTAAGCAAATTGGGTTGTTGCTGGTTTTGCTGAAGATGGATTGATGGGTTTGTGTTTGTGTTTGTATTCTTGCTGGATTTGTGTTTGTGTTTGTATTCTTGTTGGATTTGTGTTTGTGTTCTTGCTGGATTTGTTTGCATTTGTGTTTGTGTTTGTGTTTGTGTTTGTGTTCTTGCTTAATCTTGCGTTTGTTTTCTAAGAAAAAAAATGAGAAAATGTCAAATAAAGGAAAATGTTCTTATTCTTAAATCTGGATTTGTGTTCTTATTGTTCTTATTCAAGGCACTCTTAAATCTCAATTCATATAATTTTTTGTTTTTTTTATTTAGTTAAAATTAATTTTTTTTAATTTAGATGCAGATGTGGCATTTTTTAATGCCAAAATATATATTTTTTAATTATTATTTTAATGTACCGTCAATCACGTCAGTTTTTTCGATTAGTTAGGTGACAGTAAGGACTTAAATGTCATGCGTTAATTGGTTTTGGAACTAAAAATAGTAAAATAAAAATGTATGGACTAAAATAAAAAAAATATATATATAAAGACTAAAAGTGTATTTATGCATTTATTATTTACAGATACATGGGCATTTTTGGTATTGCACAACGTCTCATTTTCTCCTTTTCCTTTTACAGTGGTCATTTTCGTCCAGGATATTAATGATATCTGTACATCCCCAAGCAAAGGGAAGTAAGAATACCAGAAATAGACACAAGCGGACAAGCCTACCGTCATTCACCTACTTTATCTAGTCAAGCATTCCCATCAGCCTTTGGCAAATCAATAGCAAAAAAAAAAATCCCATCCATTTTCCTGAGGAGAAACCAAAACCCAATAATAAAATTTGAAGCCAGCTCCTTCTTTCAATACAATTTACCAGTCATGGGTTTGCATTTGGTGGCAATAGCCAAGCTTAAACTCCTATCCCCATCCCACAGTTTGAACCCCATGGTAAGCAGCTTGGTATGGCCTTTTCTGCTCAAACTCTCCTTCAGTTTCAGACTCGTTCGTCGAGCTCACACTGACGTCGTCCATGCATCAAGGCTCTTCGTTTTCCAACTGGGTCAGATTTTCTTGAATCCCGAACCCACTTTTGGCAACAACACTAGACTGGAACGAGCACTACGGTTAGTGTTCCAGAGGGTGACCCGTACAAGTCGTTCACAAGCTCCACTTGTAGATGAAGATAACTTCCATACCCTCTCTATGCTTGCGCTTTGAGTTCATTTCCAGATTGGGTGAGTATCTCTATGTCATTCTCTCTCTCTCTCTCTCTCTTCTGGGTTGTGATTTACAGTCTGTCACACTTATTAATTACCATTCTATACATAAATTCTCCATCTCCCGGCAAATATTGAGAATAATTTGTAAGAATATTGGTTGGTTTAATAATATTTTTTTCATTTCAGTTTAAGCTTTTGAAAGAGCTGAAAATTATTGATTGTCTTAAAATGAGTGGTCTTTAATTTTACACTACCCTAATTTCTACTCTCAACTCCCATTAAAATATATCAAGGAATGCTAAAGCCTTGTAACTGATTTGATACCTCTCTTCATGTATAAAGTGCTTAAGGATTTACGGGAAATGGTTCAAGCTGCGGGGTTAACAGCATGTCGTAATTATTTCTCAAAAGAAAAAATATATATATATATATCAATGAAATTTGGACAACCGTAAATTTATCAACTTTGCTACACTACAGTACGAAGGTGTGACCCATACGTTAGTGAGATATCAAGGACGGCTCCAAGATTTTTGTCAAGGGGTCTTTGTCAAGGGAGTGAATAAGAAACATAAATGGTATAAAATTTAAAGTAAAAGGGACTTGAATATATCAATATCATAAAAAAAACATGAAATTCTACCATTATTTTCTACGAGGTTTTATATTTTGAAATGTTGCATGATAGGTTTATTATCAATCGGGAAATTATTGTATACTCTCGGAATACTATAAATACATGCTCCCTCCTCTCACATGAATGGTGGGTTTCACTAATTAAATTTATGGTGGGATCCACCATTCATGTGAGAGGAGGGAGCACGCATTTATGGTACTCCGGGAGCACCTAATAATTTTCCTTATCAATCCTACGAGTTATATCTTTTTTAATGTACATAGTCAAATAATCGTTCATTCACTTATCCCATTCGACTGTGCAGTTAATTCATGATATATGTTTACTATTCCTTTAATTATTTACAAGTTTACAAAATTGTCCTTCAGTGTTAATGTACTAACCCACTCACATTGCCGACAACCATTCTCACTCTCACTCACAAGTCACAAATTCAATCAAATAGTCAAAGTGCAAAAGACAAACTCAAAACTTTAAATCAAAACAATGCAAACACTATTACAGTAAGGATTTTATTAATGTGTGCCCTAAGAGCACACAATAGTAAACTAATTTTGAAAATTTTTTATCGGAAATTGAAAAACTTGTAAGGACACACATTAACCGGACCTTTACAGTAATACTTCCTCCATCCTACTTTTTTTGCCATGTTTGAAAAGTTAAACATTTTAAGGGAACTCATTTATTGTCTTGTCTACCTTTTAAAAATGTATAACTTTCCAAAACAACCCTTAAAAAAATTTATCAAAAAATTGAATTAGTAAATTGATAGGGGTATAATAGAAATATTAGTAAATTAATGACTTTTATTGTTAGAAATAGGACAATATTTTAGAATATCTCAAAATGGAATAGAGAACAAAAAAAGTGGGACAGATGGAGTAGTAAAGAGTAAAAACACAAGAAAAAATGTCAATCTGTCAAAGACTCAAAACTCAAAAAAAAAAAAAAAAAGAAGGTGAAAACCATATTTTCACGCAATTCCCACTTTGGTTCCTATAATTTATTTTCACCACTTTTACTCCCTATTTAGAGAAACGTCTTCCATTTTAGTCTTTTCCGTCAGTGCTCTAACCGGAAAGTCCTACATGGCAAACAGAACTATTAAAATAATAATAATAAAATTTTTTATTTTGGCATTAAAAAATGTCACGTAAGCATCTAAATTAAAAAAAAAATTAATTTATTAATTTTAACTAAATAAAAAAATAAAAAACAAAAAAATCATATGAATTGAGATCTAAGTGTATCTTGAACAAGAACAATAAGAACACAAAAACCCAGAAATTAAAATCCAAAAATTAAAAATCTCAAAATCACCATTTTCTCAAACCCAGCAAAATCATCAAATCCCAAAACCCCAAAGTACCAAATCAATCCAAAAATACAACACAACCAATCCAAACAAAAAAATTTCAAACTCAGAAAAACCCATCTCGAGCAAGTTGAACCCTTTAAAAAAAAAAAACAAAAACCAAGTTCCAAAATCTCAACTTCTTCAGTTTTCTCACACTTTCTCATTAACCAAACGAAGCAAAATAGTTTCATAAAGTTTAATTAGTTAGTAAAGCAACCATCTTTAGTTACCAAATAACCAAAAAAAAAAACCCAAAAGTCAAAACTCCATTTCCTTTTTTTTCTCACACTTTTTCAACAAACAAAAAGAGTAAGAAACCCAAAAAACTAAAAATCAAGAACAACTTGAAAAAGAGGCTGATTCATTTCCATTTTTGATACCTCCACCCTTCACCTCCCCCTTGCGCACATATCTAGCCCAATATCTGAGACAATTCATGTTAACCCATTAATCACCACAATTAAAAAGAATAAAATAGTTTCTCTCCTTTTCAATGTGGGATTAAACATTTTTCACAACTTCTCATCTTCCATATTCACTCCCACATTTTTACATTTATGTTGTAACAATTATTCATTTTAATTATTTAATATTAAAATGCTCCAATAGCCTTCATCGATTTGACTGAAAAGAATTGCTTCTGAAAGCACTTCCTTTTGGGTTGGAACACAAAGTCACTCAAGTTTCTAGAGGAAGCTAGGCGATCAGAGGCCTTGGCAGTAGTGGGGTCAAGATTCAGCAATGACATTATAGTTGGAAGATTTATCGTTGCCATTGAACTTGCTTGAGATGGGTTTTTTTGAGTTTGAGGTTTTTTTGTTTGGATTGATTGTGTTGTATTTTTGGATTGATTTGGTACTTTAGGGCTTTAGGATTTGATGATTTTGCTGGGTTTGAGAAGATGGTGATTTTGAGATTTTTAATTTTTGGATTTTAATTTATGGATTTGTGTTCTTAGATCTGGGTTTGTGTTCTTATTGTTCTTATTCAAGACACACTTAGATCTCAATTCATATGATTTTTGGTTTTTAATTTATTAATTTAGTTAAAATTAATAAATTAATTTTTTTTAATTTAGATGCTAACGTGACATTTTTCAATGCCAAAATAAATTTATTATTATTATTTTAATAGTCCCGTTTGTCATGTAGAACTTTGCCATTAGAGCATTGACAGAAATGACTAAAATGGAAGACGTTTTCTAAATAGGGAGTAAAAACGATGAAAATAAAAGATAATGATCAAAGTGTAAATCGCGTGAAAATATAGGAACGTAAATGTAGTTTTCGACAAAAAAAAGAAAAAAAAAGACACTATTACCCCCTGCCAGCGGCGCACCCACACGCTCGGTCAGAGACTCAACATTCAACAGCAAAAATCAAAACACTATATTACCCCCACAGCAACCCCCAACCCAACCCCCCCCCCCCCCCCCCCCCCTCCCCAACACACACACACACACACACACCGTCAAAGAGAGGCTCAAAACTCAACAAAAAAAAATCAAAAGTCTCATCTCCTAAAAGACTCATAAGTTTGACTTTGACCGTGTATAACCCTATTCAGTTTATAATAGTCCTAAAAGACTCATCTCCTATAACCCCTCTCTCTCCGTTAGGAACGTGTAAATCCTTATTAGTTTATCCATGCAACTTACATACTTTGTATCCTTATCATATCCATGTACAACCCCACACACACTGATTCAGTGAAACAGTCTCTTCAAAAAGTATATCAAAACACTATAAGCAGACTCTCACTGTGAAAGAAAGAGAGAAAGAGAGCTGAAAAAAGGGTCAGGTTCAAGGTGAGGGTGTGCAAATTTGTATTGCAGGGGTTCAAAACAAATTTTTTTTTTTATATTATATAAAAATAAAAAAATTGAGGTCAGGGGGTTCAAAATGAACCCCCTGACTACAACGTAGCACCACCCCTGTGAGACATGCATCTTGAACTACCTGCACATAAAAGATTTTTTCAAAGAAATTAACCATTTTCAATTTTTCATTGTAGTGAATATGAATCAATGTGCCAGTGTCCACAAGTGATGATAATTAATTGAAGCAGTTAATTCCTAGTACTTCTTATTGGTTGGTAGCAGAGTGAAACATTAGGTAGTTGCGTTCTCATTTGTTCCGATTATATATTATGGACGAATTAGTTCTACAATAAGATCTTCTAGAAGATATGCAGTTCTCGGAACTGAAAAAGAAAACAAAAAACAAAAAACAAAACAAAACTAACCTCTCTACCTTATGATCAATTTTGGGAGCATGTGAATCAAAACAAGGAAGTTTCTATGGCATTTTGATTGGAGTATATATTATAAACAATTCTAGTTCCAAATTCTTCTCTTTTTTCTTTTGTGGAGGGGGCGGGGGAAAATGTATGATGTGCTTAATTAGTATTTTACAGTGATTGAATTTGCACCGTAAATTACAGCTTTTGAGTTTAATGGGCTTGGTAATCTTGCTCCATAGAAGCATTTTCTTGACATTTCGTAAGTCATAACATGAGGAGGGCCAAAGCCAAGATTTCATCATAGGGGACTAGACTCTAGAGTACGAACAATTTTTTTCACCATTAAATAATGAGAGTTATACAAAGAATCAAAATTAATTTAATACCTGAAAATAAAACACTTTTATTTAATGTTAACAAAATCACTCCCAAGTACAAATTCTTGTGGGTGGAGAACAAGGTCAGAGTTTAAGTTAAAAAAAAAAAAAAAAAAATCATGCACATATACTTAAATTAGGTTAAAGTATAACTTTTATCTAAATAAAAAGTATTAACAAAATATAAATAAAAATACACACCATCTTGAATTTACACTATATCTCTACTCTACCTAGCTTTCATTAAAAAAAATTGAAAAAAAAAATTGAGCAAGTATAAATTTATAAACTTATTCCTTAAGTTCCCCTCTTAAGATTCTGCCACGTGAATTTTTTCTCATGGTATGGAAATATATTTTTTAGTTAAGTAGTCATATGGCTCAATCTTAAGAGGGAACCTAAGAAGGCTAGGGTTTCTCTATGCTAGGGCGGTTTGGGTTTTCCAATTCTGCCGTAGACAGTAGAATTTTGTTTCCTTCTTAGATAGGACTGTGGGTTCCTAAGGTAACTTGGATTACCTTTAGGCGGTGGTTTTCGTGGTTTGTAGTCAGTGGTTTGTGTTTTGTGTGGTTGGTAGGGTTTTGTTAGGTGTTAAGGACATACGTTGTCTTGGTATTTTTTCTGTGGTAGTTTGAATTCTCTGCCGCTGGGAGTTATTGTTCTTGTTTTGTTATGGAGTCTCTTACT
This sequence comes from Quercus parvula, assembly GCA_030820535.1. Taxonomy (NCBI): domain Eukaryota; kingdom Viridiplantae; phylum Streptophyta; class Magnoliopsida; order Fagales; family Fagaceae; genus Quercus; species Quercus parvula. The sequence continues at coordinate 29,674,745 of JAUAME010000012.1, forward strand.
AAACACTGGAGTAATATGTCGCTAAACGACAGGGAGGGTGGTAAGGTAAGTGTGACCAAAGAACAGAGTACAGCGGAATTCTTTTTCGCGGCAAAGTTCTTGACCAACCGAGCCCTGAATATAGAAGCTGTTATTAGGACTTTTAGTCCTTTGTGGAAAGCTGTGAATGGATTCAAAGTCCATAACGTGGGTGATCACATCCTTCTGTTTGTCTTTGATAATAAGAAGGAAATCGAGAAGATCTTTGCGAGTGAACCTTGGAGCTTTGATAAGCATTTAGTGGTATTGCAAAGGTTTGAGAATAATTCGCCGATTCGTGAGTTAAGCTTTACATGGACTGCTTTTTGGGTTCAAATTTATGACATCCCGTTCCGCTATATGAATCGAAGGGTTGCAGAGGATATTTGTGCTGTGATGGGAGCTGTAGATCGCACTACTTCTACTGATGAGATGGAAGGTGGTAGCTTTATGCGTGTTAGGATTTTAATCGATATTTCTCTTCCGTTGTGCCGTGGTAGAGTTTTATCCTTGGAGGGTGGGGGTGAAGTGTGGGTAAATTTCAAGTATGAAAGATTGCCAAATATTTGTTATTGGTGTGGTTGCTTAACTCATAATGATAGAGATTGTGAAATATGGATCAATAGTGATGGTACGTTGAAAGCGGGAGATCAAGAATATGGACCATGGCTGAGGGCTCCTTTTACTCCAAATCCAAAACGTTCAATGGTGGTTGTCCCTGGGTATTATGAGAACAGGAAAAAGAATTTGGCAGGGAGTTCACGAGCTACCGAGGTCAGTTCTGATTCCTTAGTCAGGCCAGCTCGTTCTGCTCCTCCGGTATCTATGAATGTTCAGCCACTAGGTGTTATGGAAAGCAGGGAAGTTTTGCAGGATAACTCAGGTACAAGAACGAGGGATGAATCCCTTTTGGAGGAAGGAGGGGAGACAATTCAGGTATCACGGGGCTTAGCTGAAACACAGGTTCAGAGTGTTTGTCCTCTGCCTCGCGCCCAGGGAGAGTTTCTTGAACATCAAATCAATGAGATTGATCGTGGGCTTTCATGTTTTGACACAAACGGTGGTGACGCTCCTTCTGGTGCTGGGCTGGATATGATTCTTCCTCTAGGACAGAACATGAGGAGTGATTTGGCTTTCCCCCTTATTCCTAATGATTCCAATAAAAATTGTTTTTCTGATTCTAACAATTCTTTAGAGGTTTCTACTAATCTTTCTGATTCAGGTTCTCTTTCGAAGGGTGACAAGGTAGTGTCAACTAGGTGGAGAAGGGCTGTGAGAACGATCTCTGACTTCGTTATCTCAAATGCTTCTAGTGGAGCTCATGTAAAACGTACAAATGAGGCTAATGCTCTTGAAGGGTTACCAAGGAAGAGGAGAATGGTTTCTCGACAAGAAAAAGATGGTGATTTACAAATAGCGGAGATTGGTGTCCAGCTCCACCAAGAGCCATGAGTCTTCTTTGTTGGAACTGTCGGGGGCTTGGGAACCCACAGACAGTTCAAGAGCTCGATGATTTAATTCGGGCACAAGATCCTGCAATTGTGTTTGTAGCCGAAACATGGCTGGTAGAAGCAAGGCTAAAAGTTTTTTTGAAGAATTTAAATTTTGGGAATATGCATGTTGTTTCTAAGATAAATCAAGGAGGGGGATTGGTGCTTTTATGGAGAGTGGATGTGCAACTTAGGGTGGTTTCTTCTTCTCTTAATCATGTGGATGCTATTATTAATGAGGGTAGGGATAATACTTAGAGGTTCACGGGATTTTACGATGCTCCTGAAACTTCTAACCGTCATATCTCTTGGAACCTTCTTCGTAGTCTGAATACCCAATTTGATTTTCCTTGGTTATATGCGGGAGATTTTAATGAGATTCTTAAGTCTCATGAGAAGTTGGGTGGGAGGCCTCGACCTTAACTCAAATGCAAGAATTTAGAGACGTGATTGATGAGTGTGGATTTCGAGATCTTGGCTTTATAGGTAATAAATTTACTTGGCACAAGAATGTAATGGGTGGTGATACGGTTTGGGAAAGGCTTGATAGAGCCGTTGCAAATGGGGATTGGGAGTTTTTATTTCCGGCTTCAAAGGTTTCCCATCTAGAATGTGGTTGTTCTGACCATAAACCCACAGTTATTCATCCTTTGGGTATCCCTATTAAGCATCATAAACCTTGGCATTTTGAACAAGTATGGCTACAAGATGAAGGTTGCCATAAAATTGTGGAAGGGGCGTGGAGTTCAGTGCAGGGCTGCTTGCCTCCTTTAATCTCGGTCAAGAAAAACTAGAGAAGATCCAAGTGGGTTTGAAGGTATGGAGCAGAAACTCTTTTGGCAATATTACAAAACAGATTGCAAATGTTCGGAAAAATTTGAAGGATGCTGAATCCAAAGCCGTCCAAGGCAGTAGGGGCCAACCGGATTTGATTCAAACTCTGAAGGAGGAGCTACGAACACTGCTGGTGCAAGAAGAAAAATTATGGCAGCAGCGGGCTAAGGCATCATGTCTGAAGGATGGTGACCAAAACTCAAGATTTTTCCATAGTAGGGCTTCACATCGTTTTAGGCAAAATGAGATCTTGAAGCTTTAAAGGGATGATGGTAGTTGGTGTGAAGGGGAGCATTAGATAGCTACTATGTTTGTGAATTATTTCTCTTCCTTATTTCGGTCAGATGTCCCTGATACTAATAACATGGATGATGTTCTTGGCGCTACTTCTCGGGTTGTGAATTCGGAGATGAACCAATCCTTGTTGGCAGAATTCACCAAAAGTAAGGTTGATGTAGCTTTAAAACAGATGTCGCCTTTAAAGGCTCCTGGACCTGATGGTTTGCCTCCTATCTTTTTCCAACATTATTGGGATAAGATTGGTGGGGATGTGGTGAAAGCTGTGTTGACTTGGCTTAATTCAGGTACTATTTGTCCATCTTTTAACCATACTTATATTACTTTAATTCCTAAAGTAAAATGCCCTCAAAAAGTTACGGAATTTTGCCCTATTGCTTTGTGTAATATCTTGTATAAGCTTGTATCTAAGGTCTTGGCAAACAGGCTAAAGAAATTGCTACCCGATATTATTTATGAATCCCAAAGTGCCTTCCAGTCCGATAAGGCGATTTCTGACAATATCCTTGTGGCTTTTGAATCTCTCCATCATATGAAGCATAAAAAGGTGGGCAAAACGGGTTTTATGGCTATGAAACTAGATATGAGTAAGGCATATGACCGGGTGGAGTGGAATTTTTTGTGTAGGCTTATGGAGAAAATGGGTTTTGAGGACCGTTGGATCCAACTGATTTATGGGTGTATCAGTTCTGTTTCTTACTCAATCTTAGTTAATGGAGAACCTCATGGTGATATCAAACCTACTAGGGGACTTAGACAGGGTGATCCTTTGTCTCCCTATCTCTCCTTTTGGTGTCTGAAGGGCTTAATGGCTTAATTCAACAAGCTGTGACAGCGGGTGATTTGAGAGGCTTTTCCCTTTGTCGTAATGGTCCTCGGATTTCCCACTTATTTTTTGCAGATGATACTCTTCTTTTTTGCAGAGCCGAGCTTAGGGAGGTTCAGACTATTCAAAATATTTTACATAAGTATGAGCTGGCTTCGGGATAGAAGATTAATTCAGGTAAAACTACTTTGTTCTTTGGGAAATCTGTATCTTTAGTATCAAAAAATGCCATCAAAAATCTGCTTGGTGTTCCCGAGATAAAGGAATATGAACGTTATTTGGGGCTTCCGGCTGTGGTAGGGAGGAACAAGAGGGCTAGCATGAATTATATTAAAGAGAGGATCTGGGGTAAACTCCAAGGGTGGAAAGAGAAATTGCTCTCTCAAGCGGGTAGGGAAGTGTTGTTGAAAGCTGTTGTGCAAGCCATTCCCACTTTTGCTATGAGTTGTTTTAAACTTCCAGTTGGACTATGTAATGATATTGAAGTTATGATTCGGAAATTTTGGTGGGGTCAAAGGGGTGATCGTAGGAGAATTCATTGGAAGAGGTGGGACATTTTATGTCAACCAAAATCAAAAGGGGGCCTTGGCTTTAGGGAGTTGGGAAAGTTTAATGAGGCTATGCCAGCAAAACAAGTTTGGAGGCTAGTCCATGATACAGATTCCTTATTCTTTAAAGTGTTTAAAGCAAAATATTTTCCAACAGGTACTATTTTTTATGCCAAGGCAGGTTCGGGGTCTTATGCATGGAAGAGTATTCTCAAAGCTCGAAAGGTGATTTAGTTAGGTGCGCGGTAGAGGATTGGAGATGGGTCCTCGGTGAAGATTTTCAAGGATTCTTGGCTGCCTAATGTTCATTTAGGAAGAGTTCTATCTCCGATTTCTGTTTTGTCAGAAGATGCCACGGTGGATCAGCTGTTAGATATTGAGTCTCGGTGGTGGAACACTTACTTGGTGGATGCCATTTTTATTCCTTCAGAAGCTCAACAAATTAAGTCCATTCCGGTTTGCCATTCTGCCCAGAAGGATTTTCTATTCTGGCCACTTTCTAGAACCGGCATGTACCAAGTGCGTTTAGGGTATCATTTACTGTGTGCCTTGTCTGAAAATGATGTGGCTTCATCTTCAGATACTACGGGACAGGAAAGATTTTGGAATAGACTCTGGAAGCTAAATATTCCAAATAAGGTGAAATTTTTCCTTTGGCGAGCTTGTACCGACTCCATTCCAACTATGCTCAATTTACATAAGTATAGAATAGTCCCTTCCTCGGATTGTTGCCTCTGTCATGTAGGAGAGGAATCTGTGCTTCATGCTCTGTGGTTTTGTCAGGATATTTACTCGGTGTGGGGCTCTTGCTTCACGTCTGTACCATCTGAATTTTCCAGGGCCAGCTCATTTCGGGATTTGCTTGAGTTGGTGTTTTGCTCCTCATTGAACGCTGAAGTATTTGCAATGACTTGCTAGAGTATTTGGAGTCGTCGGAATAAGCTGCGCGTGGGAGAGGGGGTCTGGCCGTTAAACAAAATTGCTGGTGTTGCACAGCGCCATCTGCAGGAGTTTCAACAGGCTCGGCATTGCCCCAGCAAGAAGATTCGCACACAGAGACCTCGGTGGAAGCCTCCTGATGTGGGTTTGTTGAAGGTAAATTTTGATGGGGCGATCTTTGACGATTTAAGGGCAGCAGGTATTGGAGTTGTTGTTCGGAATGAACATGGGGAAGTAGTTGCAGCTTTGGCAGAGCAGATCCCTACTCCAGACTCTGTTTTTACTCTTGAAACCTTGGCAGCTAGGCGTGCAGTGCTTTTTGCGCGTGACATTGGTCTTCACCATGTTGTTTTTGAGGGTGACTCGGAGTCGTCCATTCATGCCATTAGTAATAGACTTTTATTACATTCATCGTGTGGCCATATTATTCATGACATTTTATTGTTTTCTCGCTCTTTTCAGAGCTTTTCTTTCTCTCATGTGTGTAGGCAAGGTAATGCTTTAGCAGATGCCTTGGCTAAGAGAGCTAGGTTGTCTAGTCCTTTATTGGTTTGGATGGAGTCTGTTCCTCCGGATTTGTATAACTGTTATTTGTCAGATTTTTCGTCTTTTAATTAAAGTAGCCTTTCTGGCTGGTTTCTCAAAAAAAAAAAATTTTATAAACTTTTGGAATACTTTTGCACGTCTTCCCACACTACAGAAGGGACATGGTTCCTATCATCACGAGTTCCTTCAAAGTTTAGAGTATGTTTAGGGGATCATCTGTGATTGAAAAAATATATATAATTTCTTTTCCTTTTATTTAAGAAATCATTATCAAGATTATACTAGTAAGTCTTAAGAATTTATTATGTAAAGTGGGTTTTTGTTTTGTTTTCTGTTTTTGTTTAGGAGGGATCATTAGCTATAGAATGAGCTGGATGATCATGTTATTATCATTTTTTGGACTTACATTCACTTTGGAGGGTGGAAAAGTATAGATATTTTGTCAAAAATATAAAAGTTAAATATTTAAGTAGTATTATTATTATTTTTTAAAAAAAACACTTAGGATTCAAGCCCATTCCTTGTCAAACAAGTAAATGATACTCATTGTCTATGAAGGAATGTATTTCTTGTTCATTAAAAAAATGTATTTCTTGTCTACAAATAAATAACTAAATAAGTATTGAAGTTTTATAACTAAACAATACTAAAGGATTTGGTGGCTTTGGCCTAGGGTCTTCCACACAGATAGAGACTTTGAATTAATTTGTATTAAACTCTCTCTTGGTAGTGCAGCAATTTGTATTTGGTTTGGGCAATTTGCATTTGGTACGGCAATTTGTTATTTGATTTGAGTTGTGTGATTTGTCTTGGGTTAATTTAGAGGATTGTTGCTTGTTTTGCTTGTGTTGTTGCGACTTGGTATTTGTGAATTTTTTGGTTTGTTGGTTTGAGTTAGAGAGAAATCTCTTTGAAGGTATTGTGTAGAGACAAATTTCTCTTGGTATTAGGTGCAGCCCCTAATCTCGGTATTATCCCAAATTTGATTTAGTTATCATCTGCTACCCGTAGATGTAGGCTATTATTGAATCACATAATTATTGGTATATTGGTGTTTTGATGATTTTTTTTTTTTTTAAGGAGGTGGGGGTGGGGGGGGGGGGGGTGTTCTTCGTTCCTACTTTTGAGCTTATGCTTTTACAACAAATATAATCACTTAACATAATCACAACTTATGGCTTTTAATTTTATTACTATAAGGGCCAAGAACCTTGTAACTCAATTGACATTGATGGTGTTTTTAACATAAATGTTAAAGGTTCAAATTCCCCCACTACCCACTTGTTGATTTATCAAAAACAAAAAATTTACTATATGAGTACATCAACATATAATATTGCAAGTAAGTTTTAAACGAATGCAAAAGTATCACAAATCACCCATTTCCTAAAAAAGAGTGTTGTGTATGGTATAAATTGCTTTATCATCTCTTATAAGTTACCACCGTCTTTTAGTGATTTTTTTTTTTTTCTGGGTTTGGCTACGTATGGCAACATGTAAAATATTTTCTAAGTGTAAATATTTTCAGGTGAAAATATTTTTGGGAAAGGAAAACATTTTCAAGTGTTTGGCTGCATTCTAAAAATTATTTTAGAAAATATTTTCAAGTGTTTGGTTGCATTCTGAAAATGCTATTTTTCTACTAGTTTCTCACATTTTCTCATCCATTTTCTCAACTTCCAAACAAATTTTATAATAGAAAATTTCAATATATACACTTAAAGAAACAAAAATCAAAACAAAACCATTCATTACACTAAAAAATTTGGTCAAACTGAGAGAGGGAGGAAGAGAGAGTGATCGAAAACTGAAGGAAAGAAAGAGATAGATCGGTCATGAGTGGGTCATGGACGATGAGATAAGTCATGGGTGATGAGATTGAGATGACAAGATCAGTCAAGCAGCGGCAGGCTTCAGGCAGTGACAAGATCAAGATTACGAGAGTTCGATCTAGAGGGCGGTGGTGGCAGGGTTCAAATCTCAGGTTCAAGCTCTCTCTCTCTCTCTCTCTCGGTTTAGGTAGGCTGAAAATGGGTGTAATTGGTTTGAAGGTAAAAGAGAAGTGTAAACTATTTTACACTTCAGGGGTTGATATTTTACGGTCAACGGAAATCATTTTCCGTTTGATTGAATTTTCCAGCCAATCCAAACACGCCCCATGGTGTAAAATATTTTCCATATTCCTTTTACAGCTAAAACAAACACAGCCTTTGTGTTAGAATCCATCCTCTCACCCTTGTGTGTGTATTCGTTAAAAAAGGGGTAATTATCCCATATTTCTTAAGAACTTGTATTGCATGTAATATAACTTACCCCACTTGGTTTAAAATCATTTTACCTATCCGTGGTTTAAAAAATGTCACTTTACCCACCTGAGGTAAGCTTCATTAGCCTTCCGTAACCCACCTCTCAATTTGCCGTTAGAAAAACACATTTTTAGACGAAAACAAACATAACACAAATCAAAAGGCTAGGGTTTGAAATTTTTACAAAAATGGATGAACATTAAAGAAAATGAAATTTCAAACAGTTACAAATCAATGGCACTTTGCCTTCTTCTTGTAAAATATACATCAAACAGAAAAATGTTTCAACTTTCAACCATCAATCCCTTGCATCCAAGCATTCAAGATTTATTTTCGAGAGAGATGCTCAAGTTATTATCAATCTGGTGCATGGAGAGGATCATTGCTCTTCTCACTTTGGTAATATCATTAAATTAAGATTGCAAAGCTTTTAACTTTTTGTTTCAACCGTACCAAAAGGAATAGAAAACTGTTGCTCATGGCTAGAAAGCTAATAATCTTGACAATTATCTGGTTTGGCTAGATGATATCCCAGCTAAAATGGAATCTGTTGTAACCTATGATATTTCATAGTAGCTCTAATAAAACATATACCCAACAATAACAAAAAAGTCTCACCCAACGATTAAATATACCAATCTGAAGTAAAAATTTCCACTGGAGGTTACCAATTTCATCAGAATACAAACCAATCTCTGCAACCCCACTGGATTGTGCATAGCGGCGGCGATATCGTGTTCATTTACCGAGACTCAATCGGTGGCACCTAATCCCACACCACCACTCCCACGGCACCGGTTAATTATGTGGAAAATGGTCTTACCAGTCAATAACTTTGAGATGTGTTGGTCCAAAAATTTGAGAACTTCTGCCTTGGCGAGCATTAGTCCTTATGTTACTTTGTTCATCTTTTACTGAAAGCATTTGAAATGGATCTTCCATAAAGGAAAAGAAATGTCCATGATTGAATAGTTTATGGAGCCAATAAATGTTCAATATTAATCGTGGATTTTTTATCCAGCTCTTGTTGTATCCGTTCAATCAGACAAATAAACACCCATACCATTGCTGTCAACTTGTCACCATTCACTCCATGTGAACAAGAACCTAGAAAACGAATTGCCTTAGCTACTCATCACCAGCCGCTCCAAAGTATAAAAAAATTATATTTGTTGGTTTGGTTATTCTGATTTTGCCTTTGTTTTTCTTTTAATTACCTTACATTTAGTAATTTTTTGTCCTCTTTTGAAATGGAGTAATGGAGTTATGGTGGTTGTGAGTAGTTGATATTGTATTTAATTTTTACAAACCCTTGCTTTTGATCTTGTTTTCTTTTTTTTCTTTTTTTCTTTTTTTTGATGAAGAGGAAAGAAACATAATAGGAGGGCAAAAATACATATTTATTCTTATTTTTAACATAGGTGAGTACGAGAGACTAACAAAATGAACCTAAGGTGGCGTAAAGTAACACTTTTTAAACTACGGATAGACAATGGGAATTTGAGCTAAACTACATGTGAGTTTACTGTAATTACCAAAAAAAAAAAAAAAAAAGGTCTGTTCGCTTGCATTGTCTCTAGCTTGTGTGTGTTTGTTTCTTAAAAAATAAAAAATAAAAAGTGAATGGCCTACTGACTCTATTCGTTAATGTTGTGACTGTTGTCTCCGACATTAATTAGGTTTTTGGGAACTTTGCTTTTGTTTATAGTGAAGCCTAGGTTTCTCATTTGCTGGCCCAGCGGGCTAGCTGTATTCTCTTCAGTGGGCCCTTTCCCATATCCTTTCTCTATTACATGAGCTGTCTTCTGTGGTGGAAGGGATGGGCCAAGCTCTCACTTATTCCTTAAAAAGAAAAAACCTACCACTATCCCCCATAAATACTTCCATTATTAATGAACTGGGCCTCATTTCGAGCCCAAGTTTGATAATCACCACAAGCTCTACAATTAGAAAACACCATGTATAATATGATGAAACAAAGGGTAGCTGAGCTGCCGCAACATTGACATTAGGTTCCATATATGAACCAATCATCTGAGATTGCATGAGGGTCAAGAAGATTATATTATATAAAAAAGAGTGACTCGTCTTGTATGCACTAAGGGAAATTATTGTGTACTCCCGGAATATTATAAATGTGTACTTCCTCTTCTCACATGAATGATGGGTCCCACCATAAATTTAATTAGTGAGACTCACCATTCATGTGAGAGGAGGAAGTACACATTTATAATACTTCGAGAGTACCTAATAATTTTTCATGCGGTAATTAATTTATTAGTACTATTGAACTGTCGTGTCTTTTTTCAAGTTGCGGCTTTGAAGAGACTTTCATTTCGACTTGGTGTAGCAATTTTAGGCTCCAGTTATGTTCAAAGTTCGCAACCAGTCACGTCCTCGATCAGCGCGTCACATGTTTTCTCTGGAGACTTGGACTCCCCACTTTCGTCTCCAAATGAAACATCCAAACTTGTAGATCTTCTCTAACACCATGTGACACATGCCTTACACAATAACAATAATATAAATGATTTCGAAACTTTTTCATAACATTTAAAATGGGTAATGGTCATTTTCACATGAAATTGTTTTTGTTATAATTTATTTTATTGTGCACCAATTACAACCTATCATTTTAGTAATGTAATAAAAATTGTAAAATTTGTTATACATAATTATATATAGACATACATGTTAACTAAACCAAACTCAGACCATAGTAGTGCCCTTTTAAATATTGGAATTATTATACATCAGTGGAGTTATCTTATCACAAGGTTAATTAGGTACAAAATTTGTTTAAGCTTAATCAGTGGATACCTATAAAATAAATTTTGATGGAGCAATTTTTAAGGAAGATGATGAAGTAGGTCTAGGCCTTTGTTTGGGGGTGGGGGCAATAGCCTACATGTCTCAGTAAGTTATATTATAATGAAGGCATGAATGAAAGATGTTTTACAAAGGCATGAATGAATGATGTTCCTCCATACTTCAGCACTATAATTTAAGCCGATTTGACTTTTTTTTTAATGAAACTTGCAGCCTTCTTCTTAAAATAAAAAATAAAAAATCCTCTTTTATCAAATGGAATCATATATGATATCTCACAACAATTAATTGTTAAAAATAATTAATTGCTGTGACAATTTAGTCAACATTAGGGGAATTCCGTAAATTTTATCTGTCCCGTGGAGACACCTTGACAGCTCCTAATAATTTAATTGTTAGACTGAAAGACTCTGCTAATAGCACACACTATTACGTAAGCGAAAACTGAAAACATATTATTTGACTATTTTAGAGATACCTTCTGGCTAGTTGAGTAGTGCTTAGTTCTAATCTAGTCTATTTAGTCGGTCAAAACAATATATATGTATATATATATATATATATATATATATATATATATATATATATATATATATATATATATATATATATATATATATATCACAACCCACCCCATGTCTTATGCATGTAATTGGGGTTAACTGGTGACGGCAAACTATGTAGTTTGACCTTTGATATTAATGTCTTTTGTTTGTGAAAAATTAGACAAATCCATGTCTCATATTGAAATTCTTTCTACGGATCAGAGAATCGGGAATTTTGATGCAACGATCTACAAATCCAACAATAGCTCGAATCAAGTGACTTTGATTTTATAAAGTGTTTTAGTACAGTACTACTTTTGTTTCTAAGTTATACTACTTATCGGTTTGCCTCTTTAATTATTTGTATTAATGCAAAATTCCTTTGACAACAAAACAAAAGTACCTTTCTTACAATTGTCTATATATCCTATGCACTTCTAGAAGTGTTGCTATCATGCACTATGCTCTCTAAGGTAATTGGTTACTGATTACCATGGTTTCTATATATATGCTTGTTCCTACACGTCTAATAAGGATTCCTGAATCATTCCTTTATAATCACTTTGAAATAGAGAAGACAAACACATCATGGGCCACCATTAGATATTGAAACACCAATAAAATGATTATTAAGCCGGCCGTAGAGAAAAAGGTACGTACACGAAATCGTAAAATCAACTCTCTCACAAATCAAACCTACCGACTCATCAATTTACGCTATGTAATGTAATAATCAGCTTTTCCACTTGAGAGCGATTCAATATTTGGAGCTAATGACAAAGATTAATGATAAGATTGCGAGGTAGTATAAAAGAAGTATATTCCCCAAGGCACACCAAAATATATCCTCCTATTCGATATATTATTTCAAAAATCATGATGTACCTTGTTTAATAATTAGCAAGATGATCTCAGCCATGCTTCTTGGCAAGCACCACTTTGAAGTTTGAAGAAAATTGGGTAATCCATAAAATTTTGTCTTAACCTGACCAATATTGAATCCATACGTATCCTTAAGGGATCTTATCTTTCATTGCATTAATAATGATGTTTTTTTAATGATATTCGTATGCTGATGAACAAGAATAAGCAAACATGAAGAGATCATACTTCAAAACAAAAACAAAAAAAAAACAAAAAAAAAACAAAAAAAACCTATAAGATGGTTACAAACCAACTAAAAGCCCCCATCAGCAAAAAAAATTAAAAAAAAAAAAAGGCATCAACTAGCGTCATTCAGATCAAAGTTTGAGACAAGAAGAAACCTACACTGAATGAATTTTCTTTCAATTAATCCTTCTAGCTGAGACAGGGACTTGTGAGCTATTTGTAATTTCAAATAACAGTATCAGGGCTAGGCATGCCCAATTTGTTGTTAATGATATAGCAATTTTGTTTGAGAAAGCTCCTGGATTTCTTCGCCCCTTGTATACAACTTGTCATTTCTGGTTGATTATTATTATTTTTTTGAAATCAATTATTAAACCAATACAAATAGTTGTACCACATCAACAATAAACAACAAAAGAAAATGACGAGGACTAAAATAAATGCATACTTTCATTAGTCTTTTCGAAATGGAGTACTGGACTGTCTTAATTGGGTGGGATATTTTCAAACCAAAATGCTCTAGAGTCTAGACGTGCTGCACTAGGTCATTTTCCAATTAGAAGAAAGGAATAAAAATAAATAGACAGAGAGTAATTCTAGCTTGCTCCTACCACATTTATTTCATAGATCGAATAATGTAAAATGCTATTTTAAATAACGTTTTTTTAAGGTAAGAAATTTTAAATAACATAGTATTGAATATATCTTTAAATTTATAATATCTAATGTGAACTATAGAATTGATCAATTTTAAATGAAATTGATTTTTTTTATACATAAATAAGGGTATTCAAATATTTTTGAATTAGGGTCTGTTTGGCAGCCCTACTTAAACACAAAACTACACATTTTAAACAATATAACAAACATTTCCATACACTTTTTCACTCACACGTATATTAAAAACACTCAAACAACATTACTCAAACTAACTCACCAAACATGCCCTATTTTCTTGGGTATATGTAGTCTCTTTATCCCTTACACACCAGATTATTATAGAGAGGAATCCTATGAGATGGCCTCAAAATACTAACAAGACATTTTGAACTAAAAATCTCATGAATATCATGAGGTCTTAAGAACCAATAAGCTAACTCTTTGGGATTTAAATAAAAATGATCCTAACATGACATGAACAAGGATTGAAGCGTAGTAGGTGTACATAGTGATGCACCGCAAGTTTACACGAGTCCATGTACTATGATGAAACTTCGGAACAAATGATTCTAATTGGAGGTCCAATATGGATTTATGGCCCACTTGATAATAAGCAAATAATTTTTTCTCTGAAAACTCCATTCTTTTGCTAAGGTTGGATTTGATTCCAAATCCTTTAGGCAATAACAAGAGATTTGGCAATTACTTATTTGGCAAATGTGCATTATCTACAAACAAATAATTATTGAGTACTCTTGAAGTACTATAAATGCACATTCTCCCTCTCACATAACTATGAATCTCATTAATTAAATTTATGGTAGGACTCGCAATACATATGAGAGGGAGGAGTACGCATTTATGATCTTCCCATAGTATTCAATAATTTTCCTTTACAAAGAAGCACCAACCGCAATAACATATCTAGCATTAATAAATAGTTATTCTGCATTAATATACATTTTTTTAGAAGATGCATTAATATACTTTAACTTGATAATATATGCGATTATGATTGGTAAAAGTGAGATGAAACATCACTTTTATACTCATAAAAAAAAACAAAAAAAAAAACCATCACTTTTATATGGACCAATAATTTATTCTTTATTATTATATGGTAGCACATGTCAGGATTATGACAAAAATTGTCCATAAACTTACTCAAATAAAACACCAGTAATTTTTCAAAAAAATTTAAAAATTAATACATATCAGTTTTGATTTGCTGACATATAATACATAGAGAAGTATTCACAAATTTTCCTTTACAAGGATTTCTCATCGTAGGAATAATTTCATGACATACAGAAAAATTCATATTCAAAAATTTCATCCAAAACTACTCAATAGCTTGATTATTTGAACCCTTCTATGCACTCTCTAGAACCTGAACCTGTATAGATCTAGCGATGTGGTAAGTGGTATGTACTTGTCAAAAAAAAAAAAAAAAGTTGATTCAATACTTAACTGGTTCAAATCTAACATGTTTTAAGTTACAATATTCTTGTGTTATTTTTTTATATTTGTTTTAAAATTTAAAATATTGAATACATTAAAATTTTGTCATGTATATGCACAAATAGCAGCACATGCATTCCATAGTATATCGTGAAAATTTGAAATAATAATAGTAAGTCATCACGTTTTTTCACTCATTATTATTTGAAAATTTTATATACAATTTTTATAAAATTTTCATTACTCATATCCACATAACAACATTATCTTCACTCTCAAAAAAAAAGAAGAAAACACAATATTATTCATTTAAAAATCTTAAATAAGGAACAGAGAAAAAATAAAATATGAAGAGTCTGTAACAAAAATTTAGGCTTTATTTGTTTCATTATAAAATGTTTTTCAGTTGAAATTGTTTTTGAAGAAAATATTTTCTTTTTTAATACTGAAAATGTTCCAAAAGAACAAACATTTGTAAGTGTTTGGGTGCGACATAAATGAAAATATTTTCTTATTTCACAACCTAATCAACCACCACTTACGACCCACCGGATTGCTAGAAACTCAATTGATCAACACATGAAACAACCGAATCAATGCAAATCCAATGAAATCGACCCACATAATCACTTGATCAATGAAACCTCAACTCAATTGGTGCGCCCAACCATTGACCGGTGCACATAACCACCATTTTGACACAACTCCAACCAAATCGACGCAAACCTAGTCGCAAAACACCATCAATTTGTGTAGTCTCGCCAACAATCAAAAAATCGCAAGCTGCAAGCCTTCACACCCTAGGACATTGCTCATGACCGCTCTAATAACCAAGTTTGTGTGTGTTTCTGTGCAATAAGAGAGAAGGGAGAGGGTTTCTAAGTGCAAAGAGAGAGAAAGGAAATGATTTATGTTTTGGAAAATATTTTACTAAAATTTTTTTGGGAAAACATGTTACAACTTTTACACTCAAGTTTTCTGATTCACAAAAAATGTTTTCAGCTTTGACCAAGATTTTACCAAAAAAAAAAAAATACTGTAAAATACTAAAAAAAAATTCCAAAGAATAAATTATAGCGAAACATCTAAGAAATAGAGAGAGATGCATTGAGTAAGTCATCATAACTAAGGAGTGTAATTTCTCTCCTGATGTTTTCAGCTTTGACCAAGATTTTACCAACAAAAAAAAAAAGACTGTAAAATACTAAAAAAACATTCCAAAGAATAAATTATAGCGAAACATCTAAGAAATAGAGAGAGATGTATTGAGTAAGTCATCATAATTAAGGAGAGTAATTTCTCTCCAGATGGCTTACTCAAACTTTATTCACAAATTTTCTCTTTGCGTATATACAAAAAATTACCGACAAAACCAACTGGTAGATATTATTTTTTTTGGGGGGGGGGGGAAACAAGCAACCGGTATTTTGTTTACTCCTTCTTTGTCAAATTTGCGTCATCTACAAACAATCACCCACCACATATCAACATCTCTAGCATTTATAAAATAAAATAAAATAATTCTGTTAGAAAAAATTGTGGTTAAATACTTAAATTAGAATTTTTGTTCTATTGGACAATTTAATTTAGTCCCTAAATTATTACTTTTGTCAATGTCGTCCTCCAAAGTTTCAAAATTAAATCAATTTTATTAATAGTTTTCTCTCCGATTAAACTTTGCTCACTAATCAAAAGAAGAAATTAATTAATAATCTAAAATAATAACTCAAGCATGAATATAAATATGGATCGAAAGTAGGCTGGTGAAAATAGGAAAAAAAACAAATTTATATATTTCATTAAAAAGGTACAAAATTTGATCAAGGGTTATATAAATTTTTATTAGGACTTTAAGATTATATACTAATATTATAATCATAATCATGTATAGTAAAGGTTATTATTACATACTCTTAAAATATACAATAATTTTTTGTATCATTTAAAGAGAGTGTACAAAATAATTATGAGGAATTTCACGCTGCAGCTTTTCTCTACACATAAATACCAATAATAGCATATCTCTCCAATTATATATGGGAGATAACTAATATAAAAATTAAGAACATTTTAATGAAATATAAAAAGTAACTAAACTGGGTTACCAATATATATATGTATATAACAACGTTTCAGGTTCAGACCCGTTAAAAAGCTGTCTTTGTATTTAAGCAGGCTATAGCTAGCTGAGATATCAATGCACACTCCTCATTTTTACCGCAACAAAACCTGGTCTGTTCTTCCATATGTAAATTATAGTCCATGGAATAGCTGAGAGAAAGAGATAACAGAAGAAATATATATATTTGGAGGGAGAACTTGTTTTCAACTTCGTTGAGAAAAGGAAAAAGGAAAATAAAGATGGGTCAGAAAGAGAATAAAATTGTTGGGTTTATGAGATTATTGCTGTTGCTAGTTTTAGCAGCGAAATATGGAACGACGTTGGTGAGTGGAGAAGAAGAGCCGGCTGCTCAGGCTTCGCCGCCGCAAAAACATAAGAACGCGTACGCGACGATGATGTACATGAGGGGAACGAGGGACTACGAGTTCTTCGTAGGGATACGTGTCATGCTCAGATCGCTCGCCGGACTCCACGTGGACGCCGATCGAGTCGTCATTGCCTCCAAAGACGTGCCTGTCTCATGGGTCCAAACCCTGTAAGTCTTATCACTTCTCTTCTCTCTTCTGCAAATTTTTTGTATTCCTTGTGTGCTTTTTATTTTTTATTTTTCGTTTTGGGCTAGTACATGTTGACTATTGCGTAGTTTAGAAATATTTTGGCTCTTCGGGATTTGCAAGGACAACAAATTGGGTTATCAACAAAGTGAAACGAACCCATCTACCAAACACATCTCTAGGTTTGTTAAGTTATCACTTATCAATAAGTTAGATATTTTCTTTTTTCTTTTTTTGGAGAAACGATAACTTTGAAGAAACAATAACTTAGATTGATATCAAAACAATTCTAGATAAATAAATAATAAAGATATAATAAAATTTAACTATTAGTTAATAATAAATTTATATATTTTGCCGATGAGTTATGCATCTAGGAATTTTAAGAAATTTTGAACTAGTTATTTGAATTATAGCAGTAACTAATAAGCAATAATATGAAATCTAAGTAATTGAGTGCCACAAAACATAATATTAAGGGGTTAATTTAGCGGTTCTTAAAGTGTTATAAGATAGTACTTAGACTCTCGAAAAGCTTTGAACACCTTTATTGGAGGGGTGGAGGGAGCAACACAATTCAAATAAACTCTCTCGTCCTTAATAACCCTTCTTTGTTTTTTAAGGCATGCGCATTTTATCAAGCAATAAAAGTTTAGATTAAATTAACCTTATGTTTGGATGGGGGGAGAGAAGAGATGAGTTGGCTAGAATAATTTATGTTCCAAACATATCCTAACACAATTAATAGTAGGGTGATTAAATTGAATTTTATCCAATAATTGAATAATCAACTAAGTAATTTATCTAAATTTTCCTTATTCTCAATTTCAAAATGGAGAGAAAGCTGTAGAGTTCTGTAAAGTGAAGAGATATATAGCATAGTTAGAATGATATTAAGTAGATCTTCATTTTTACATTTATGTCTTCTCTAGAAAAAATCAAATAGTATAAGCATGCAAAACCATCGGAGTCCCTTGGTTAGCTCAAGTGATACTTCCACCTTTCCACATGGGGAGAGTGTGGCTTCGAATCTCAGGAGGTGTAATCCTTTGAAATATACATTTTATAGACAAATATATACATATACACACATAACACAAATAACGGTATAGGCTCTTAGATTCTTGTAACTAAATTATGGCCTAATTTTCATCAAAGAAAAGACATGTATCACATAAATGTGAAAACTTCGTAAAATGAAAATAAATAATGCAATGGTTTCTACCCCAAATAATTAAGAAACCCCTGTCCAGAAAACTTAGGTTTTTTATTTTTTATTTTTTTTAAACCACGTGTCATATAATTCTTAGTTGTCCACAAATTACCTTTCCTCTCTAGTCTTAATTGTGTTAGAGTGTGTTTGTTTGAAGACAAAATAGGGTGGATGAAAAATTTTAGAAAGAAAATTGAAAAAAAAACTTTTTTAGAATGTGTTTAGTTGGGTGAAGATGAAGAAAAATAAATGGTGAAGCCCAAATGTTTTATTTCCGGACTCACCAAAAAGTTTTATTTCCAAATTGAAAGAAAATTAGGAGGGAAAAGTTCATGAAGTGAGGTTCAAAAATACCCCTCACCTTGAAATTCACCTCCAAGTCTCCCATCTCCCACGTGTTTGCTTCATTTTTCTTTTTCTTTTTTCTTTCTCTGTTACTAACTAACGTGTTGGCTTCCTTCTTCTTCTTTTTTTTTTTTTCCTTTGATTTTTTCTTTCTCTTTTACTAACTAACGTGTTGGCTTCCTTCTTTTTCTTTTTTTTTTCCTTTGATTTTTTCTTTCTCTTTTACTAACTAACGTGTTGGCCTCCTTTTTTTTTTTTTCTTTTTTTTTTTCCTTTGATTTTTTCTTTCTCTTTTACTAACTAACGTGTTGGCTTCCTTTTTTTTTTTTTCTTTTTTTTTTTCCTTTGATTTTTTCTTTCTCTTTTACTAATTAACGTGTTGGCTTTTTTTTCCCATTGATTTTGTCTGGACAAGTGGGCTTCTTTTCTTTCTTTTCTTTTCTTTTCTTTTTTTCTTTTTGGAGTTCATATGTTTATTTTCTCATTAATTTTGGTTGGTTTTTGTTTTTGTTCTTTTTTTTTTTTTTTTAGAAAACAGTATTGGGTTAATTTCTTATGCTTTTTTTTTTTTTTTCACTTTAATGAAGTGTCCATCTATACACAATTTTCTTTTTAAGTATAATATGTTACTTTTTGTTTTATTTAATAGGGATATGATAGTAAATTTATACAAACTTTATTTTCAACAAAACAAAAAAGTTTTTCATTCCTCCACTTTTCCACCCTCCTAACCAAAAAACAAATAAGAGAAATTAAAATATTTTCTATCATCTCACTTTTTTAAATTCTCTCAATTTTTTATCTTCTCACTTTTTCATCCTCCCACCAAACGGACCCTTGACATATTCCTTAAACCAGTGAAGGCATAACTGACTAGAAGTAATTGATGACTTTCTAGTACGTACCTATCCGTGTACGTGATTTCGACGATACAGTTAAATACTAACCTGGCCAATTCAAACAATCTTGACTCGGTGCAATGATAATCAATAAATGTTTTTATAGTTTATAGGGAAAGAAAGATCAATCGGAGCTGTCTTTTAACAGGCTTGACTTTCCAAATGTTATAAATTAATATATAGTACTTAGAAAAAATTTATTCATTCTTTAAAATATTTGATGATTCTTTCGTTATATATTATTATAAATTAAATAAACTTCATGTAATCGGTGTCTATGATACTAGGAGTATCATTTCCCTTGTAACGCGCATGGGTGGAGAACATGGTTTCTAGACCACTAGATCGGGCGTAACTTGATTCAACGCGCAAAACATCGGTTGGTGAGATAGATTTTTTATTAATTATTGCACCATAATTTGTGTCCAACAAATTTTACCACAACTGAGTAAATTAATAGTTTATCACTTTTAAATAAATTTACTATTTTTTCTTCACCAGTCAACCAGCCACAAAAGATAGTTATAAAAAATTGGTGTGAAAAAAATTGTTGTCATAGAATTACTAGAGATTTATGGTCCATTTAAGAATAACTTATTTTGTTGAAAGTGAAATTTTTTTACTAAAAGTATATAAAAAAAAAAAAAACTAAAACTTGACTTTTGGAGTAATAGAACCCACTTAACAGTGTAATATGACCCACTTTAGGAGCAAAAATAATCTAAAAAGTAAAATAAACTAACATTTTCTTATATCCCAAACGTAACCTGAGAGACAAAAACTATTAGTCAACTCACAAATACTAACTTTATATATATAAATATAAAACCTTCCCCAAACGATACAAAGTACATGATTAATGTAATATAATATTTAAGGGCTGATCTAATCAAGTTGATGATATACAAGAAAAAACGAAAAAAAAATTATTTAGCAAAAGAAAAAAAAAAAATCAAGTTGATGATAGACTATGAGCAAGTACAGGGGGAATATCCTCAAAGACAACGGGATGAATGGATGATACCATGGTTATCTTGTTTAGTCATTAGTGTCATAACCATGATGATGGTCGGCAAGAACTTGTTGGGTTTGCGAAGAGCGCGTGTAGGACTTAGTCCTTCAAAATTTTTGTGATTCCCAATATTTTCTATTGGGCGTGAGTGACACGAGCAATAGAAGCAAATAGAGTTATCCTTTATAAATATAGTATCTTATCCTTGATGGATCAATAAAGTTATGACGAAGAAAGGAGAAGGGGAAAAAGAAGAAACAAGTGATATCTTTACTTCTTAGCCAAAAAAAGTGTTATCTTTACTTGATCATGGACCAATTTAAGGATGAAATTGTTTTCAGGTTAGCTTTTGGTGCCGTCGAATAGATACTTTTAGATTAGATGGAAGGTTAGGTATTTCAAGGCCCACTTACAGCCTCAAGTTAGAAATTCCTGAATTATCTTTCTCACTTTTTTTTATATCACTTTATGTTCTATTTTTTTTTCTATATAAGAAAAAAAAAAACTTTTATGTTCTATTTATTATGATATACTACATGTCTTTTTTTTATTTTAAATTTTAATTATTTTATAAAGTAAGTAATAATAATATATGACAAATTGTGATTAATAAAACATAAAATAATACATAAAAATTAAGACTGAAAAATTGTATTCAAAATTTCTAATAATATACTTTATCTATCATCACAATAAGAATGTCGAAATTTTTAATGATATTTTATTTATCATCCCAATAAGAAATTTGTCCTTTAAAAAAAAATTATCTTTCGTCAAATATGAAAAGTGAAATATAAATCTAATTCACCATATGCATTCATTATTATACTTTATTTATCAACATTAATTAGCATGCGTTTTGGTTCGAAGATCACTACCCAATCCCTCATGTCATTTGACAAGTTAATCATGAAAAAAAGTAAACATTAACAAGAGTGTTAATTTAAACAATAAATAGAGGTCAGAATTTGATGTGATGAGATGTTTTTTTTTGTTCAAGTGAGTTAGGACAAATAGCACTTTCATAATTGTCTATGACCTTTAGAGGACGCTAATAATCAATTAATATTATTCTTTAATATTGAAAAGGGATAAGTAGTAGGTACTTCGCCCGTACCGGAATTCTGAATGAGACACAAAACTAACACGTTAAACGTGTCATGCCCATGTCACATGAGCATTGGATACAAACCAAAGGCCATCGAAAATAACTTAGAGCATCTGCATCCGGGTTTGAAAAAAAAATGTTCTCGTCTAAAAAGTTATTTTATCTATTATAACATCTTATTTTACAATTCACCCAACATTTCAATTATTTTCTATACTATTCTTAAAACTTTACCTGTTTGGATTCTTTTTTTTTTTAATTCAAATATGCCCATACAGCTTTATATTTAAGTAGAGACAAAATTAAAGAACAATCTAATAAAAATACAATTCTAACTCCCATTAAAACATTGTCTAAAAACTAAGATAAGTTTACTGTTAATTTTCAAATTATTTTATCCACTTATAAATTAAATTATTAAAATAAAAATTATATATTTAAAATAAAAACACATAATTTTTTTCTTAAAAAAAAGACTCGTCACATACAAAACGCGTATGATAAGACTAATTTTGATAAGACATTGCAGTTATTATTTTTACATTCAATACATTAAAATAATATAAACTATACAATAAAATAATATAAAAATATCTATCTTACTTCCCTCTCTTCCTTTCTATTTCTCTTACTCTGTGTCTCTCTCTCAACCACCCACCACCTCCGTTGAGCAACCCAATCGCCCCACCCACCACCACCACCACCACCACAGTCGAGGATTCAAACCCCAACAAAACCCAATACCCAAACCACCATATCTTTCTCTCTTCCACACCACCACCGTAGCTACCACCACACCAAACACTAGACCCACCACGACGACACCACCACCGCGCCACCATCACTAGACCACCCTACAACCCAGCAACAACCTACACCACAAAACCCTTAATCCACGTGATCCACAACCCACAAACCCAAAAAAATCAACAAAAATTCTAGCCACCACTGCCAAACACTTCGGGATCCATACTCATCGCTACATCACACCCACCACTGGCAATCACTCACACCACCATCAATCACCCACCAGTGCCAATCAACCACCACCCTCAATCACTCACCATCGTCAATCACCCATTACCACCACAACCACCACGACCCAAACCCACCGGTCTCCAATACGATCTCCGCAACTGAAACCCACCAATCTCCACAACAAATGTTGTTCTCCACCACGACCCAATACCCAGGACCCACGACCTTAATCACGATTCACGACCTCCACCATGAACCGCACCTCCACGTGCCGATCTGAGAGAGAGAATTAAGGGACATGCAAAAGAGAAAGATGAACGAGAGAAAGTGAGAGAAGGAATAGAGCTCAAAAGACGAGAGAGAGAAGAGAGACCAGACTGAAATGAGAGAGGAGCAAGAGAAGACTAAAATTACTGTAGCAAGTTTGTAAAAAAATTTAAGTTTACACAATTGGGTAAAATGTGTTTTCGATATTTTGAGGATATAAAATAGTAATTTGGGAGTTTTACAACCTCCAATAATAATGCTAGGGGGCATGTGACTAGTATCAATAAATCTTGGTACCTAATTTCATAATTTGCATTTATCCACAATTCTTTTCATGAATTTTTTTTTTATTATTTTTTTCCATCACTTACTTACAATTATTTTATTTTAGTATATTATGATTTATGAAATTAGGTATGTTAGTAATACTGTTAGATTATCGCGAAATTAATACCATACATGTTGAGTGGGAAATTCTGTATATAATTTTTGCCCATTCAGAAATTAATACGATACTTGAAAAAAAAACCGAATATCCCCATTTGGAATGAGGAAAAATAACTTGTGTGACAGAGACAGAGATATCCTTTCTTCTGCTACAAATTGCCGTTTGGTCCTTTGTCTTCATAGCCATTTTCTTTCAAAAAGTCTACTAGAAAGATAAACACTCCTCTACTACTTGTAGAAGTAGTACTAGTAGTAGGTCTTGAATTGCATCATCTGTGGGCTATGTCAGCTGTCATTCACACCCACCCACACAATCAACAGAGCCCAGTCCACAACACGCAAAAGGAAAGTAAAAGTTAGCTTGACCAGTTAGGCCATTTCTCACATTAAGGGGGTAATTCAGTCCCAAAAAAAATGAAAAAAAAAAATTCAATTTTGTCAACTGCGCTTCATGAATACTATTCCGTCTTTTTCTATTTCTCTAAAAGTGGCTCCGACACCAAAGCTCCCTCCCATAGGCTATAAATAAATTATAAATACTTAATTTAGCTCTAAAAACTAAAATAAAACCTCATTTCCAAAACGATAGAAAACATTTTCTCCGTACTTTGCCGGCTTCTTAGTTCTTATCCCGCCTACTCCAGTAACATCGTCACACTCGTTTATAGGTGCAACCGTAACATTTTCTCATTTAATTAAAAGCCCTGCGTTTGAGATCTCAAGGCAGCCCAACCCAACAGAAAAACTCTGTTAAATCAAAAACCTCCAAAAATTGTAGTAAACAAAAATAGCCTATTGTTGTTGTTGTTGTTTTTTTATATAGTTATTTTAGTTTTATAACTCTGAAAATCAGCCTTTCCTTGCCCAGTTGTTCCTAGTTTCTAGTGTCTACTTTCTACACCCCCACCTAAAAAAAAACTCTCCCTATCTCTCTCGCTTTGTTTGAAAAATCTTGGCAAAAAGCTGAAGGTACCGTTTGGTACGGTGGAGCCTTGGAGACCCACCACATTAAATGCTGAGATACCATTAAGATAATATCACATACTTGGATATTTCTTTGACGACCAAATAGCTCGAAGAAGAAACAGAGGTTTTTTTTTTGAGAGAGCGGAAATGGGTCGGAGAGAGAGACAGAGGCGAAAGTTTGATGCTGGGTTTTTGGTTTGGGTTCGGGTTTTGGTGGCGGTGGTGGTGGTGTTATCGGTAGTGAACGAAACGACGGCGGCTCCTACTGAAAAGAAGAGGAACGCGTACGCGACGATGTTGTACATGGGTACACCGAGGGACTACGAGTTCTACGTGGCGACACGTGTCCTGCTGAGATCGCTCGGCGACCTCCACGTGGACGCCGATCTCGTCGTCATTGCCGCCCTCGACGTCCCTCGCCGATGGGTCCGAGCTCTGTAAGTCTCTCCAAATTTACTCTTATCACTTTCCCCTTTTCTTTTCTTTTTTTTAAATTTTTTATTTTTTTTGCACTTTCGTGCGCACCATCTTCTTTGTCTTCTTTCTGAGCTAAAGTGCGCCGCGTGGACCCTCGGCGTAGTTTAGAATAGAAATATGAAAACGAACCCCTTTGGAATTATTTGCCAAAGCCAGCAGAGCAGTGTAGGACTAGAGCAGTGTAGGTGAAACCTGAATCTAATCAAAGCACCCAATGGTCCAAGGCATAGGTAGGCAAACATGAAAGTGATTTTTAAGATCGTTCTTTTTTATATTAATTGATGAATTGGTCTATATGAATGGTAGATAATTATTTTTAGGACTCATTTAGTCATTACTTTTTCTATCACCAATCGACTAGTTGTGATAAGAATAATAAAATAAATAATAATGAAACCAAAGTTGAGTCATAACTTTCTCTTTTGTCCACCACTCGCGTCCAGGGCCAGCGCATTAACAAAAATTGAAGTGTAGGTAGCAGAGATATGGAATATGGATATGATAAAAAGAGTTCTAAATTGTTATCCTTTTAGATGAGAACAACTTTGTCGAATCACGGCATGGCACGTAAGGTACATGATGGGGTGAGTCAGTTTTAATAGTTTTAATTTTAGGAAGCGTTTTTAAAAGTGGGGAAAACTGAGAAAGCAAAGACTTTCTTGGTGGTTGGTTTTGATTTGTTGAACGGTAGGAAAGCTAGTAAAATTTTATTTATTTTATTTTCTGTTGTGACCTGAGTCCTCGTTTTTCGGTGGAGGGAGCACGAAACGTTGTTCTCAATAAAAGCATCGTTGTTTGTGATGGGCCGTTTCTTTCTAGTCTCTTCTGTCATCATGACTTGTTTGGTTTTTGGATAAAAATAGAAATATCCACGTGATAGATAGGCAATAAGGGTGCCATTATTGATTCAACAAAAAGAGAGTGGTCTGTCTCTACTTTTGCTAAGTTTTTGATTGTGTTAGAGGGTATAATCATATAAGTTCCAAGTTCAGTTCACCCCCAAAAAGAAAAATTCAAACCCTCGGGGCAATTTAGACACATACAAATATCATCATGGAGGATGAGAACTAAGCAATATTATTTGTTCCATATTATGGTAAATAATATTTCTTTCACATAAGATTCTACTAGGTTTGACACATGGGGTTCATCTTCTATGAGCTATAAGGGTGTTAATATATTAGGTGCACTAGCAAGAATAAGGGAATGCTCTCCTATCTATGCATTCATCATAGCAGTATTGATTGTCCATTTTCTGAGAAAAGAAAAATAAAAGGTGAAAGATATAGACGTAAAGGAGTTCTCCCCTTCCCCACTCACTAATTTTATATAACTAAATTTAGTTACAAAATTGGTTGTTCCATGAAACTACAATATTAATAAATATCTTTTTATTTGAGGTAAATTTTGATAAATTTACTGTTAGATTACATCTTCTTTTTATATCCTCCATACTTAAAAAAAATTTTAGAAAATTAAAGATTAATAGATATGTCATCAATAAATTATTTAAATTGCAAGTTTTTATCGTTTAAGATTATGCATAAAATATAAGCTTATAAGCTTATAGATCATATAGTAAATAATATCTGATTGACGCAAAATTTGACATGTGTATTATGAACGTAAGGAACATGCAATTCAACGGTTAGATTTTCAAAATATGTATATTCCATTTTATTCTTTTGCGATCCATTCATTTCATACTGTTCTGTTTTCTTTTTTTATCTCCTAAACCTAGTGTAAAGACACTGAACCTTCCCTCCTTATCCTTTAAGTAATTTGTCTTACCACGTTATTAATTATTACGGGGAAAAAATTGATGGGTACACGATTTGACTGACTCCATCCAATAATTCTGTAATTTCTAGGTAATTTCTGGGAACTTTTTCCTTTTTCAGTGGGTTTCTACTTTCTACTATATGTACGATTCTTTTGGGCATGATGGTGCATTCAAGTTTAACATAACGCTCCAAAAAGGAGTCATGGATTCAATATAAAAAAAAATTGTCCAAAGATTAATTTACCCCTTCCATTTGTCAGCTCCTGAATAAAATTTGACAGCGAAGTTAGTCTTGGGCCAGAGCAGTAAATTTACTAAATTGTGATCATCCAATTGAGATAGTCACCTAAGGTACCATGTCCAAACATAGGTTTAATTTTTAAATATAGGTACCTTCAATTTTCTGGAATCTGGATATCCAATATATATATATATATATATATATATATATATATAAAAACAGCCTATGAAATATGAAATTTGTGAAGTACATAAAAGAAGTGAAATTCCAATTTCTATAAAAATTTGAGTAATGATTCTATCCCTAGAATTGCATTTTTCGATAATTCTACAGTTTATTAAATATTTTATTAAATTCTGAGGTTAAGTTGAATTCAAGAAACATACAATCAGCAGCTCATATAAGATTTGTAACCTCTGCTATGTGTGTTTTCTAAATTGCATATAGCCATACACTGCTACAAACAAGTGAAAGTCATATCTTAAATTGATCTACTGAGAGCTTGTCAAATTGTAGTTTTGATATTTGTTGATAGTTAGTAAGATTTTTTTATATGATACAATTTATATAATTAAATTTATTATGTTCTTAGCAAAACAAATTTGGTTGGTGATGTATTTTTCATTTGTGTTCTATACCTTGAAAGGCATAGCAATAACATGCAAAAGGCTTTTGGAAATGAAGTGACCGGTACTGTTTTTGTGGTCTAGGGAACAGGAAGATGGGGCAAAGGTGGTGAGTGTTGAAAATTTGAGAAATCCATACAGAGATCAGTCCAATTTTGATTTTAGATTCAAGTTGACATTGAACAAACTCTATGCATGGAGCCTGGTGGAGTATGACAGGGTCGTCATGCTCGATGCTGATAATCTCTTTCTTCAAAAGACTGATGAGTTGTTCCAATGTGGACAGTTTTGTGCAGTCTTTATCAACCCTTGCTACTTTCATACTGGCCTCTTTGTCTTACAGGTAAATCGTAGTTCTTGCTTAAATTTTGTTAAACATCTTAGTTTCTATTTCAAGATTAATTTTTTCTATGAAACATGACACAACTAAGGGAGTGATTGAAAAGGACTAGAGATTATGTTGCTAAAATTTAACTTACTTTCCCAGACTGCAACCCTTTTAGAAGCCTAATAATGCTAGGATGGCTTCTGGTCCTTGATGTTAATTTCCTTTTTGAATTTGTTTGGAATCTTACAGTGACTTCTCTAACTAATATATAATTTTCCAAAAACCAAAAAAGGGCATTTCAATTGTTTTAATGCATGTTATTGTGAATCTGCTATTACAGCCATCAAAGGAAGTATTCAATGACATGGTTCATGAGTTGGAGATTGGACGAGAGAATCCAGATGGTGCAGACCAGGGTTTTATCTGCAGCTACTACCCGAATTTGCTTGATCGACCAATGTTCCATCCACCACTTAACGGCACCAAACTCGATGGAACTTACAGACTTCCATTGGGCTATCAAATGGATGCTTCTTACTATTGTATGTAATTCACAAAGAAATGTCTCTGATTTCCATACTTTAAACTTCAATTATTAATTCTTCTTGGACACTGCTCCTTCAAATAATGCACTTGTTAGTTTTGTACTTATCTTAATGCAGTTTAATCTTTTGCTGGCTCCAGATCTTAGACTCCGCTGGAGTGTACCCTGTGGACCCAACAGTGTCATTACATTCCCAGGTGCACCATTGTTGAAGCCATGGTATTGGTGGTCATGGCCTGTCCTGCCATTAGGCATTTCATGGCACGAACAACGTCGTCAAACTCTTGGGTAAGATTCAGGTGCATTCTGATGATGCTTCTTTTTTTCCTCCATATTTCGTTTGGACATATATCAACTCTTGGGTAACACCTAATATTTTGCTACCTTTTTTCAAAAAATTTGCCTCTTTCATAGTTCATACACTGCTATTCCATGAAATAGTTAAAAATAACTGTAATACAAATTTTTTATACAGGTATGCTGCAGAGATGCCTGTGGTAATTATCCAATCTATAATTTATCTAGGAATACTAGCAATGACTCGTATAGCACGGCCAAACTTCTCCAAGTTGTGCTACCGGCGATCTGACAAGAACATTTTCTTAATACAAACAGGCCTCAAAATGATAGCAGTGTGGTCAATTCTTGCCTCTTATGTATTACCCTTCTTCATTATCCCTCACACGGTTCATCCAGTACTAGGCTGGACCCTTTACTTGTTTGGCTCTTTCACGCTTTGCTCCGTAGCAATTAATACATTTTTACTACCAATGATAGCGGTTTTGATCCTGTGGATTGGGATCTTTGGGTCCCTTTTGGTCATGGCATATCCTTGGTACCCAGATGGGGTTGTAAGAGCTCTAGCGGTATTTGGATATGCATTTTGTAGTGCACCATTCTTGTGGATATCAATTGTTAAGATAATGACAAGCCTTCAGGTCTCACTTGAAAGGGAAGCTTTCTTTCCAAAATTGGGTGAATCTGCGCCACCTTCTGGGTTTAACAAGTTATATTAACAGATACTGCTCTGAATGCTTCATTGCCTGAAACGAAGAAGGCACTCTTTTTGGCCAAAATGAACTGATATTGAAGATGCTTGTGGATAGAAATGGGACAGAAATTTGTTTTGCACCGGCTTTCGTGGTTTTCTGGGGCACTCAAATTATTTCCATGGATTAAGCCAGAGGGGGGACATATTTCACACTCCCAAGGGAACATTGGCAATGTAATTATACATGATTTTCATAATTAAATTTGATGCATTGTTCTGGCTCTGCATTTTTGCGAATTGTGTCAAAATTCGTTAGCTCGTTCTTTTCATTTTCTTCCTTGGCCTTCTGGCTAAGCAATATTTGGTAGCGTTAGTAGAAAGAGTGACAGTTGAATTGAGGAGAATGTTCAGTATAACAAGACAATGCAATAGGCCATTTGGTCTTGTATAAAATTAAATTACTTCTTTATAATAACTATTTTTCATTTATTTATTTATTTTTACCGATACTAATGTCAGGAATGAGGTTCGTATAGGAAACTTAGAGAGGAAGACGGGGAGGAGGGGGGTGGGTTGGGGGACTTAATTTCTCATAATCTTGTTTGTTCTAATTAGTTCAACTAGTAAAATCTTTTGTTGTAAACTAAAGAACTCAGGTTCAAATCTCATCAAAACCAATTGATGTGCTACATTAAAAAATAATAGTAATAATAATAATACTTAAAAAATAACATTACACCTCCCGAATATAATAAAATTAAACTCATTATATCCCGTTTTTAAGAAAAGAAATTTTATTCTAAAATGATCAAAATAATTGACATTTTACTTGTAAAATTTCAATTATTTCGATCATTTGGAGGCTAAGGATCTGTTTGGATACCATTTATTGTTAAAAAAACTGTAACAAAATAATTTTAAATGTGTAAATAGTACTGTAGAATCTATTTTTAATAAAAATTTTGCTAAAAAAAAGATTTGTGGGTCTCGTGAAGAGTGCATAGGACATACTGACAGACACATTTTTCAGTCTTGGGCGTGATATTTTAGCTACTGTAGTTATGGGTCCTGCTGAGCATAAACGCCAGTCGCAAAACATTGAGCGATTCAGCAGTATCCAAACTCTTGTCTCTTGACAATTGGATATACCTATAAAATGATTCTCAAAATAACATAACCGAGCCAACCAAATCATGGGATTATTATTATTATTATTCATTTTTTAATCCAATGGCCTCATGGCTATTGGCTAACCAAACCATATGGGCTGAAAGTACGAAGAAAGGCCTAATAATAGATCAGGACCCCATATCCAATCTTCAAAATACATAGAGTATGGTCCAAGACTTCGTTTAGGCTCTACAGTCATATTAACCCTAGCTTGTGCTTCTATGTCCATGTGTTGAGTTTGAGATGGACTCAAAGCTGGGCTGTTTGGTTAGAGAGTTCAAACAACAATTTTAGTGTTTAAACACTAAAAACTGTGAGTAAAAAAAATGTTTGGTAAAAGAGTTTAATAAAAAGAGTTTGAATTACGGTTCTCAATTTAAAATGTTTAAACACTAAATTTTGAGAACGCCTTAAAAGAGGTTATCAATTTTCAAGCAACAGTTTTGAGTGGCATTATTGTAATTATTTTGAAAACTTTGGAACCTATATGATTTTTTTTTGGTAAACTGGTAATATCATTCAACTAAAAAGAAGAAAAAACATTAGATAGAGGGCAGAGCCTAAACTGAGTCAGCCCATACAAGTCAGAAAGAAAAACATTCAAAATACAAGGGAGAGGGGAATTGAGATACATAAAATCAAGGACTTGGGAGTATCCTAATCTAGCTAGAGCATCGGCGCACCAGTTAGCTTCACGGTAGCAGTAGGACACCTTGACTTGAGGAAATTGGGAGATGAGAAGCCTGCAATCAGCCACAATAGAAGCATTATCAGTATTCAAGATTTCGGTATTACACATCAAATCAGCAACTACTTTTGCACCCAAATCAATTTCAAGAGCACTAATTTGCATATTCAAGCACATGTTGGACCATCCCTAAGAGCCCACAGCTCAACCTATATGATATTGACAACACATAAAACACACTTTTTTTTTTTCCAAAAAAACACATACTCATTCCAAACACTCAACTATATTGTTCTCTTTAGAATATATGCTATTAGAAATATACATGATGGAAGATGCTCAAGCATTGGAGTGGTTATAAGGGACTTTAAAGGAGAGGCTGTTGCTGCCGTTTGCAGAGTACTCCTAGGCAATTTCTCTGTGGAGGAGACTGAAGCTTTTAGCAGTGGAAGCAAGGATCCTGCTTGCAAAGGAAATGGACATTCGCCAAATTATTGTTGAATCTGACTCATTCTCGGTAGTTCAAAGCATTTAATCTAAGGAATTCAGAGGAGAAACTGGCCATATTTTCCATGGAATTCTACGTTTTCTTGACAGATTTAACAGTTGGCAGATTAGGCACCTGAAAAGCGATTATAATAGAGTAGCGCATAAGCTAGCCCGTTTTGCTAGATATAATGATATTAGTCAAGTGTGGAGAAGTGTGTCTCCTCCAGTAGTGAGAAATCTGATCCACGTGGATTGCTTGTAACAGTGCTGCTCTCTTTGCTTTGTTGTAATTCAATTTCAGTTCTAATGAAAGTTTTCTTATAAAAAAAAATGATATAAACACTTTTTTTTTTTTCATTATGAGTACTTGTTTTACACCATTTTTTTTAACCATAAGTTTTAGTGTTTTACATTATTTTAAAAAGCAATACTTAAACTCTCTTACCAAACTGTCTAACTATTTGGATCAAAGACTACAATCGGTAAAACTAACAATCACAATACTCAATGAATGGAAAATGCTCAATGCTCAGTCGTGCAATCCACCAAGAAGAGAATAAAAAGACTAATAAATTGGCCCCGTACAAATCCCAATTCCGGCAAGCACACATGTAGTACAATGATTAAGCAACGAACACGGATCTATATATATGAGCAATGCTGGTGTCACAACTTGTCAATGTGGCAAGTTGTGGTTGGTAGAGAGGTGATGGTGGGTCCATGTGAAAACACTTCTCCATCAACCACAACTCGTCACATAAACAAGTTGTGGCACAAGTTGAACCACTAACTATAACTTGCTACATAAATGAGTTGGGGCATAAGCTAAATTCTATATACATAGAACCTGCATCAAATCAATGCCACATTTTTTTACATGAACCAAAAATCAAGAGTTAAAGATACGGCTCTAATTTCATTTGCCGACAACTTAACGGACTGCACACTGTTGCAATCAAAGCTAGCTATCTATGCGGTCTCTGACCAGAAAAATCAAAAATTATTTAAAGCAGTGCATCTTTTTCACTGTGTGTCTGTGGGGTCCTTTGCCTATGATCACAACAATCATCATAAATGAGTGACTTTGGGGATTATAAGCTATAGAGGGGCACTTTCGTCATAAAAGTCAAATCTGTGTAAGAGTCTGGGTATTTTTTGTCTCATACCCAAATGGGAAAGGGATTCAAGGGAAGGGATTTCGTTTCGGGTTCCAACGTTCGGAAAACTGTTACCCTTTTTTTTTTTTGTCAAAAGGTGTGTCCCCACTGCACCAGGGTCCAGAAAACGGAGGATAAGGTCAAATACAAAATACAATTGTATTTTGTATTCGACAATATTTTGTATTATATTGTGCCACGACTGGGCCCATCATTGGTGATGTGCACCACCACCTTTGGATGTTGCGCATAATGACCGTTTGAGCTAATAAGCTAGGATGGAACCAAGCAGATTAAGCATACTTTATCAAACAGTTTTCTTCTTGAATTAAAAACAAAATTTCGGGGATGGCCACCTAAAGGTCCTAAACTTTTCTTCTTTGGCAACCTGTTTTCAAAAACATAATTTAAAAATTTTGTTCTCAAAATTGCATTGCAAAGCAATTTGCAGAAAACAATCCGAAACTGTTTTTAGTTCTCGTTTTTTAGTTGTGGATGGTGATTTCGTAAATATTATGAGAATATTATTGAGGGGAAGGGGAAAAAAAAAATACTCATAGTTTTATACTTGTGACATATTAACTTTTCACATATTAAACCCCATACTTCAAATGAGACATTTAAAACTCCATAATTTCGCAAATGTCCCAAACAAAACCCTAATCATAATCTTAATTACCTTAACGTCGTTAGGTCCACAAGTGGGTCTCATGGTGGTGAATAGTAAATGGACCATGCGTTGGTGAATGACAAGTGGGATTTTTGGTCTATGGTTTTCCATAGTTGGAGGTGGAGGGTCTGATTGGAGATTGCCCTAGCTTTGTCGCTTATGGGTCTGGTTGTAGTTTGTTGCGGTTGAGAGGTTGCTGAAATAAATTAGAAAAATGATACATCTCCAAATAAGTTTTCAAGGGGAAAAAATAGAAGAGAATAATTTTTAAGATCAATTTCTCTACAAGATTTTTTTTAATAGATATGATAGGATTTTAACTTATAGTGTCCACTCTATAATAATTATTCTTTTCATTATACTAAGACATCAATAGATTTTTTGTGTAATCAAGATTTGAACTACAAATCTCTTATTCGAGGACAAAAGATTTTATCAGTTGAGTTAACTAAAACCAATAAGATTTTAGTTAGGCTTAAATAAACAAAATATAATCCAAAAACCCCATTAATAGGGCACCTTATACTACAAAGTGTGAACCCTCGCTCTTTGGGAGGTGTTATATATTTATAACTTGCTTGCAACGTCCCTTTTACATGGGATAGATTCTCACTTATGTGGTCACCATCTGAGAGGATGTTTCATACATGTTACACAAACTTTGGGGGCATTGAATTCACGGGTAGATTTTAACGGAAACACCATTTACGTGAGTAGTGCTAGAGGCTCCAAAAACATAAATTGATTTTTTTCACACCATCTCATAATCGATCATTCACCTCAGCTAGGTCCCACCACATTACAAAAGCAAATTAAGCAAAAAGGTTTTGTTGTATATTCTTTGCATCTAAAATTTTTCCCTTCACATTAATCAATTTAGCATGAAGTTGAAGCATAGGAAATGATGAGATTAAGATATCATTTTTATAATAATTATATACAAAACATTATTTTTACAGTATGCAATAGAATTTTATTATATCTTATTTTTAAAAGATAAAAGAATGGTCCTAGTATATACAAATACAATCCTAGCTAATTACACCTATTGACCTCCAAAATAACCAAATTACATGTAAATATTACAAATAGAGAAAAAGATGAAGAAGAGAGATGACAAGTTGCCTTGCAAACCCACCACCAATCACTACTATCGCAAACACACACAGGCTACCAGTGTAATAAACAAAATAAACTATGCTACTTTGAACCAGTGCTTAACTACATAGAAGTAAAAACCATGCCATGAGAGACGAATTTGCATAAAAGTTTGCTTTAGAAAGAAACTTAATTGCATTAACTTAACCCGATGTTGTGGGGCTCACAAAAAATTGATCAGAGTAAGTGATGAAAACTGAGTTATATATATATAAGATAAACCAAAAATAGCCTAAATTTATATGATTTTTGATTTTTTTTTTTTGAACAGTTTGATTTTAAAAACCTAGCTTTCGACTTTCAAACGAATTTTATGCCAATGTCACAATGGATCCCTTTGATTTTAGTTTCATACCAAAACTTGGTGTTCGCAAATCTTAAGAGAAGTCTTTCACTTTGTTCTCAACAATATGCTGTGCATTATGTTTGATCTCATTTAGTGGTCCAGGAATAATTAAATTCGTGTTTGAAATGTTATCTTACCGGTGACCCTGCCTGCCATTCTTAATTTTTCTACTTGAACATTTCGTTTGTGAAACCTGAAGTGATTGTTATTTAACTTAAAAAATTCCTGGTCCTAAATGTAACCTTAAAAACCATGTGTCAGGAATGCAACGTTATAACTGAAATGACCCCAAAGTAGAGAGCCATTGAAAAGAGTAAAAGCCTGCATATATGTGTGTATTCTTTGTCTCTAGCCCTAAGGTAGAAGTTTATCAAAGACAAACTTTGAAATTGCTCAATAATTTGACATATTGTCTACCAAAAGGAATCTTACTATATATTGGCCGCTGCCGTACGTGTGATGATTGATAAAGGAAAAAAATTAATTTAATCATAGAAGTGGCGACTTTGCGACCCATTGATTGGCATATATAGTTCTTTTTGCATTTTCCCATTTCATTCTACTGTTTGAAATAACTTACTGAAAATTTAGCCATAAATTCACAAACCTAGAGGGGAATTAATTCATATAAATTGACAAACTCGGAATTATATATTATTAGTACGTAGGAATAGGATGCATATATCTTAATTGTTAATTCTCACGAGTCGTGCAAGGCCAAAATAATGATGACCCACATAGAGACTTGTGTCCGATGACAGCCAAATATACCACAATAAAAGCCTAGCCATATAAGATACCCTAAAAGCGAGGGAAGCAAAAAAAATGACCGTTAGAGAGACCGAGATACATTGTGCTACAAATAAAGTAAGATACTCAGATTATAATTGTGTCTCTCTCTCTCTCTTTATATTTGTTTGATATATATACCTTGAACACTATCTCCAATCAAACCAAACCCTCTCTATCCAACGTCAAAAAAATTCTTTCTATCAACTCACTCTCTATCATTCTATTCTCAATCTGATTTCTGAGTATATATTATTCTCTATTCTGTTAGCACTTAATGCTGTTCTAATGGCTGCTCTTAATTCTTTCCTCGTCTCATTCTTCTTCTTCATTTTCAGTCTCTTATTTCATGCGTCTTTACCTGTTACAAGCTTTCACTCATACCGTAGCCTCCTCAGTTCTATGAATGGCACAGCTTCTACACACTCAACCAAGCACCACCACAAGTGGGTCGGACCCATCGGCCACCGTGTCATCACCGTTAACGTTGATGGGTCTGGAGATTTCCAGGCGGTCCAAGCCGCCGTTGATTCTGTCCCAATTAATAATACGGAGAACGTTGTCATTCAGATTAGTGCCGGAAATTACATGTAATCATATTTTGCATTGGTCCCACTCTTTTTGCGCTATTGTCGCTTGGTTTGTCCAGTTTTGTTTTGTTTTTTCTTTTTCTTTTTTTTTGTTTTTCTTTTTTATATTTTCTTTTTCTTTTCTTTTTTAAGGTGTTTAAGGAAAAATGAAGTGAAGGAGAAGATTTTAATCAATTATCTCTGTTCAATGTTCATGAGGCAAAGTCCTAATGGACTGTCCAATTCTTTAGGGTTTAAGCCTTTTTTTTTTTTCTTTAATAATTTTAACACTAAATAATACTTGTTAAGCATTTTATAATTAGAGTAATAGTAAAGATATAACATTTTTTACGACTACTAATACAAGCATATTGTGATTAAAATAACACCACTTTTGCTTAGTCTATCAACATCATTTTTATTTGACACTAATCCAACATATTAATTGTCAAAAAAAATTGTTAAAAAATTATATTTTCAAAATCATTACTATTAGAGTAGTGTTAAAAAACATAATTTTTTTTGTTTCATAACTTTTGACATTTTTTGCAATTGAAGTATATCACCTATAACTGGTACACTGCTAACAACACTTTCATTACGCACCGACCACTAAACATTGTGAAAAAATGGTGAGAAAGGTTATTGTTAGAATCAAATGGGGCCATCTAGAAGAAAAGTTTGAATAATGTTGTTTATAATTTTTTGAAATACGTATGAGTGAAAAAGTGTATGAAAATATATGTAATATTATTTAAAAACTAAAAATAAATTATTTAACAACTTTACGAAACGGAGCCTGAATCATTTTATAATACAATGAGAAGATGCTTTCAAAATGGTAATCATATGGGGGAAGTAGATTATTATCTGATTGCTAATGATATGGTGTGGTGGAGGTGCAGAGAGAAGGTAGTGGTGCCCGTGACTAAGCCGTACATAACATTTGAAGGAGCGGGGAGGGACATGACAGTGATTGAATGGCACGACCGAGCCAGTGACCGTGGCCCCAATGGCCAACAGCTGCGTACTTACAGAACAGCTTCTGTCTCAGTTTTTGCCAATTATTTTTCTGCAAGAAACATTAGCTTCAAGGTATAGTACTGTTCAAGATTTGTCATATCCTTTCTGTTTCTCAAATTTTCTTGGGAGTCAAAATACCATACTGCCACTACTAGATTTTGTGAAATCTAAAGTGCATATACATTATACATACAACTTTAGCTGACTCATGTATGTTTTGTCCTTAATTGTAAAGGGAGAGAGTGCATATATTGCAGCTTGTTCTTCTTTAATTTTCTAACGATGCTTTTAATGATGCATATATAGTTAAATATAGCTATTTTGTGTCCCTTAAATGATTGTGTTTATTGCTGCAGAATACAGCACCAGCACCAATGCCGGGCAAGGAGGGAGGACAAGCGGTGGCGTTTCGGATATCGGGGGATAAGGCCTACTTCTCCGGCTGTGGATTCTATGGTGCACAAGACACCCTTTGCGACGACACTGGCCGACATTACTTCAAGGAGTGTCGCATTGAGGGTTCCATAGACTTCATTTTTGGAAATGGACGCTCCATGTACAAGGTAACCATGCCTTTTTTTTTTTCTTTTTTTTGGGTGAATAAGGTAACCATGCCTGAATTGCTAAACTTAGAATAGGATTATCCATACAAGCTTAAACTACTAGTACATACCTGTTTGCTGAAAAAGAAAAAGGAAATTTTTTTTTATATATAACATAAAGCTGATTGTTATGATTATTCTATAACGTAGATGAGCATTATAGTCAGCCGAGCATAGCAAAAGGGGTGAAAAGGTTGTCAGCTATTTTTCTGCTCCCTGTTGTGCTTCAAAGGGAGAAAACTTTTTTCTGACCAAAAGTTCAATTTTTCCTCTTTTTTTCTCGCTACTGAAGCATGCGCTATCCATGCTTTAAAAATAGAAAGTAGGCATGCAGTATGCGGTATGGCATCTAGATTTGTTAATGCCCTTTATATTTAAAAATGGGATTGAATTAATTACTTAATATAATTCATACCTGCATGAATTTTGACCATAGAATGCAGTCATATATACGATGTATGTCCCACACCACATGTTATTATGCGTAGTTTTTTTTTTTTTTTTTAAATAATATTATACGTAGTCTATCAAATTAGAGGTATAGCCTCTCATGAAGTGAGTCATAAGAAGCAGTACGGAGTTGGGTAGTTGTCTACCAAAAAGAAAAAGAAAAAAGACCAAGAAAGTGATGAACAATGCTCTAATATGATTCCACCACATGCAATTGATGCGTGAAGCACGTTTTTCATTACATGCAGGTGATAGCTTCAGCTGAATCCAAATTTTGAAGTAGCACTGACAATACAAGTATTATGACTAATGACTAAATAGTGCAGCTTTTATTGTTTTAAATCCAAAATAACATCCATACTATTTTATATCATGCGTAAAATGTGGATACTTAATTTGAATGTTTCACATAATAGAGTGCAAAACAATAATTAGACTATATTGTGCATGGCCAAATATTGTTCTCTGCTATTACAGTATTACTTTTTTAAGTTCATTATTATTGGTATTATTTACTTGACTCGTTGGGTTTTTTTTGGGGGGGGGGGGGGGGGTCCTAAATTAGAGGATTGGAGGAAAAAACTAAAGAAGTAAATTAAAATCCTGTCAAAATTAAAGGTGTAATTTATAATATGTATTTTTTTTTTCCTTCCGCTATAAAATAATGATTGATTGGCACAGGACTGTGAGCTACATTCAATAGCCACAAGGTTCGGATCCATAGCGGCACAATTCAGAAAAAAAGAGGATGAGAAGACGGGTTTCGCATTTGTCCGGTGCAGGGTCACGGGTACAGGACCACTTTACGTGGGCCGAGCCATGGGCCAGTATGCCAGAATTGTCTACTCCTACACGTACTTCGACGATGTCGTTGCACATGGTGGCTGGGATGATTGGGACCACACTAACAACATAAACAACAACAACAGGTAATCATTCATGAGGCCCCACACCATATTTTTGTTGCTCCATCTTCACTGTCATTTCTTAATTCTCAATTATTCCCATTGATTATGGTCGATATGATTTTAATAAATTTAGGGAGCCCCACTGCCCAGTAATGCCTTTTGACAAGTTCATCACTAGGGCCCCCCTATTTTGATTCTTGGGCTTTGTGGGTTCGGTCCACAGTGTTTAAAAATCCAGCAAGTCACAATGGGGTTTGAAGTTTGATCCTCATGATTTTTGAGGACCAAAAAGGCTAAATTTAAGGGGGGGTGGGGGGAACAAAAAGAGATGTGTCCTTTTGTATTCACAATTGCGTGCTGATAAAGCCCATCA
This sequence comes from Quercus parvula, assembly GCA_030820535.1. Lineage (NCBI taxonomy): Eukaryota > Viridiplantae > Streptophyta > Magnoliopsida > Fagales > Fagaceae > Quercus > Quercus parvula. The sequence goes on from JAUAME010000012.1 coordinate 29,714,447, forward strand.
TGTCACTAAAATTAGTCAACAAATTATGTCGTTGAAACACTTGAAAGCTCAAAAAAAGTCAATAGTTGTAGCCTTGTAGGATGAGATTTTTCTTCACAAAACATATTATTGGTGCTTTTACTAGGCTAGAGTTTGTATAATTAAAAATATTAATTCCCCTTTTATCTTTTCCCTAGGTCTTATAGTAATAATGTTCTATTAGGACCCATTAATCTATGGGACTGAAGTCTGTCCCTGCTCCATTGTATTGTTGTATTAAATTATTCTAATTTCGAATGTAGCACCTTGCATTAAGCCAATATAGTTGGATTTTTTTATTAAAAAAAAAAATATTTGGAGGGGGTGTTATTAACAGTGGATTTACTATCTTTCAGGACTGTGTTTATGGGAGTGTACAAATGTTGGGGCCCGGGAGCTGAGACCTTGAAAAGAGTATCATGGGCCCCTGAGTTAGATTTCACATTGGCCCATCCATTCCTCGTCAAGAGTTTCGTCAACGGGAGGCATTGGATCGCACCGTCAGATAGTTAGCACTTGGCATAGTTGAAGCAATTGATTACTTGAAAAAACAATATTCATTTATTCTTTCTCTAATTTTTTTCCCTAGGAAATTCATTCATTTATTCTATATATAATGTTTGCATAATTGTAATAAAACCAATGTTCATTACTTCATTTATAGTGTTTTGTCTGCCCAAAATTTGGTGTGTAATTTCCACTCAGTGGTCAATTTTTTTATTTTCTTTAGACCAGCACCTCTTTTCTTTTTACTTCGGGTGAAGTTGAGAGAAATATATACTTTACAGTCACTCATGATAATAACTTCCCTCATCATAGACACTCCACCAATGTTTCAAGCCTCTTCTTTCTTTCTTTCTTTCTTTAAGGTTCTGCTTGGGAGGAGGGAATGGAATGGAATTGAATGAAAATAATATTTTTAGAATATTCTTCCCTTCCTCTTGCTTGGGAGTTTTAATGGAGGAAATAGAAATTTTATTCCCTTGTTTGCGAGTTTAGGTGGGAGGGAATTGAATGGAATGGTTAAAAGAGAATACTCATTCCCTCCTAAGCCCTCAAAATCACAAATTTTTGTTTCCCCCAAAATTGAGAGGAGTAGGAGAGAATGGATTTAGGTTTAATGAAAATTTTATTAAAATTTCCAAAATACCCCTATATATTCAACTATTTATTTTAAAATAGAAGTCTAATAGTAATATTATTATAAAATAATTCTATTCAATTCCCTTCGTATTGCTCCCAAATAAGATTACTTACATTTCATTCATTTTCATTCTTTTCCATTCATTTATTTTAAAACATCCAATCAAGGTTACTTAATTACATTCCATTCCATTCTTTTCTATTCATTTCCCTTGCTTAAATCCATTCCATTCCTTTAATGATCATTCCATTCCATTTCTTTATAAACTCCGAAGCAAAGCCTAATTTCAAAGCTTTGATATTAGAAGTGCATAATCGGGGGAATGAGAGGAAAGTAAATATATATATATATATATATATATATATATATTTTTAGTGAAAAGTTAGCAAAGAAATAACGCTACTTGTGAAGGAGATAGAGAGACTGTTATTTTTAACCTCTTCAATTTTGCCAATGTCTTAGGTCAACTGGCAGCAACACTTGTTGTGTTGAAATTTCAACAGACACCTAAAGTTTAAATCCTCCTTCCCCCACTATTATATCCAAAAAAAAAAAACTTACTAGATTTTTTTTACTAGACTATTTAACGTCATCATTAATTTTCTTTTGATCTTGCAAGAAATTTCCTGGTAGGGAAAATTTTGGAGAAAAGAAAAATGAGACCAACTCTGACTACTAGATGTCCATTTGCTAGGGTGAGTAATTATTAGTTACCCCAAAGACAAGCAAATTACTGAAAGCACAAAACCAAGATTTTGGCTCTAGATACACAGTCAGATCATATGCAAGTTTTGCAATGAATCAATGCTGAAGCCCTGAAATTGAACATCTCATCATCTAATTCTGGGAGAATAAAGCAATTGTAATCTAAGTGAAACCAATTTATTTCTCACAATGTTTAAAAAATAAATATATCCATAGCTAAACTAAACAGCAAGAGGGACATGCTACAAGATGGAAGACATGGCCTCACATTATGGAACAATTTGGCTGAGACTCAAGCATCTCTGGAGATCTGCAAAAGAAGAACGTGGTTTGTCAGTTGATACAATAGCTAGATTAACAATGGGAACTGCTATGATGCAGGCAAGTTACATACCGAGATAATGCACCTAACATGCTAACACTACCAACTGTTGCAGAACTTTATAGGGAAAAATTTTATCAAGAAGAAGCCATATAATCCGATGGATATATACATCAACACAACTAAAATGCAGGACTTCCCTCAGTTCATGTAAACAGTATTAACCCTTCAAATTTGCACCCAAGTCCCTTCACCCCCCCCCCCCCCCACCTCCCCCCCCCCCCTAGGGGCGGCACCCCTTCTCCCTTCCTCCCCATATAAAAAGACTGAGAAGACAAACCCATCAAAGAAACTAATTTCAGAAATATTTCACTCTTCATCAGAGTATCTATGACAAATATCAGCTCGTGTAGTACAGAACAAACTAGTTCATGAAATTTAATATTGTACAAGATATCTATCAGAAACTTCTTTCCTAGTGTCATTCTATTCTAATATTTTGCATTTGATGAAAACTTAACACTCAAGGAAGTTTTCCAAAACTAATAATGCAGAACACTTACATCTGTCCAAGACTAGCCAAATCAAAATCAGGAGCAAGCTCTTGGACAATATCATTTGGTGGTTGGCCACATTCCTGCATTTTCTGCATGAGCTCAACAATCTTGTTGAAGTTAGTAGGATCATTTTCATAAACTTCATTAAGATCTCTTATGAGTTCATATTGGTGGAAGAAACGATTATAATCTTCTGTGCTCAAGCTTGCTTTATGATCTTCTAACCACTTTGGATATCTTTCTCCTATCTCCTTCATTGGATCATGAAGAATCTCCTTAGACAAAAGCTGCTGCATCATGGTCTCCACAATAGATTCCATGTCCTGGAGAGACACAAAATAAGTGTGCTTAATGCTCAATTCTCAATATATTTTAAACTTACATAATTACCAATATTTGAAAACATATGATAGAAAACATATTATTAATATGGTCTCCACATTGTTATTATGGAATCATAATTTCAGGTTCTACAATACTGCAAAATGCAATGGCATGAAATGAGAAGCAATGTTCTGACTAGCAGAATATATTTTCTGGTCTCAATCCATTTTGGTTCACATTACAAAATCTTCTGGCAGAAACTTTGCATCTGAACCACTAAACTTTCGTTTTGTCTAGTAAGCACAGGAACGGATATGAAATGGTGACACAAACAATTTTTGAAAAATTAGCCCTTACTAGCCCTTACCTAGGAAGCACAGGTATGAGTACAAGTACAAGTACGACACCAAATGAAGTATCTGTGCTTCCTAGAAGTTATTGTTCTCCTACTTCAGGTGCAATTCAAATAGGCTTGCTTACCAACCCAGCCAATTCAATTTTTCAAACAATTCAAGAAACATAATGTTGTGTGTGTCACCCAAAATTCAGAAATGTTGTCAAATTTCCTCAAACCCAGTTTCTATGGTTAAATTTATCTCCGATTCAGTTCAAATCAATATCAAAGTTTAACTCTCTAAGACGTCTCTGACCATTTAACGAAGTACAAGTGTGTGTTTAAAAATGGAGGAGCTGTCAGTTAGTATTCCCAGTCCAAGAAATACATGTAAATCTAAACTTTAGCCAATTATTTTCATGATTTTTTTTTCTTTTTTAGAGTAATATAATTTTTTGGGGGTAAAGATAATCATAATTTTTATTTCTTTTCTATTTTTGATTTATTAGATTTAAGCAATTTTTGTAACCGATTGTTTCACCCCAATATATTTCCTATATATTTGGGTGACTTTTTTTTTCCCTGATATATTTATCTTCTATTACTTATCCAATATATACATATATATATATATATATATATGTATAAATAAAATTTATGATTGTATTTACCCCAAAAAAATTATATTGCTCTAAATAAGAAAAAAATCATGAAAATAATTGGCTAAAGTTTCTTCTTCAAAGGTCTGAAATACCTGCAAGGCTAAGGATCCTAAATGTCCTACAGTGAAACAAACAAGAAGATGAACAGGGTGTTTTATGAAAAATTGAAAGATGAGGATGCCGAATGCTGAATAAGATGTAAGTATACGGATAATTTAAAGATCTTGAAATTCATGAGGATTAAATGACTTTAATGCCCTTAGGGTCTCTCAAGAGTTTTCCAGTGTAAACGAGTGTAAAGAACCTTAAAGTACCAGTGCAATCCAATATTCCATCAAAACTAGATATTAAAATTCATCTCATGAAAAGGATATCCAAACTTGGATTTGTTTCAAATAAAGATTGAGTTTAGCTTTATCTTTGAAATAATAATCAAGGCATTTGAATATGGTTCTCACAAAAATAATATCAAAGGTCAAAACTAGTAAGAAAACAATAGTCTTAGACCCAAAAATTTTGTGTCAGCTATGGATCCTCCACAAACTAATCAGGTTTGGCCACATGTATTCTTTCCACCATTCTATCCTATCCAAAATCATACTCTTTGGCTCCTTTTTTTTTTTTTTTTTTTTGATAAATAATCTTTGGCTCCTCCTGAATTGACATGCACTTCTTTACTACTTCTACTAATCTTGTATTAGGCATTTCTCTACATTTTTCTGTTCCCTAGACTTGAATCAACTCACACTTCCTTGTAGGTGCATTAATCACTCTCCTCTTCATCTTTTCATCAATAAAGTTCACCCCTATCTTTAAGAAAATATCTTCATTTCAAATCCAATCTTGCCTTGTATTTCCACTTTTTTTATAAATAACAAAATTTATTGATGAAGAAAAGACCCAAATACACGGGAAGTATACAATAGGAACAGAAAAGTCAACCTCTCAAAGTACAAAAATCAATCATGCACAAGGATAAAGAACCTAAAGCCGACATCCAATGAAACTAAGAGATGAAAAAAAAAACTTAAGATCAGGCATAGTCCGTTCACAGTCCTTTTGTTCTTTTATCGGTAAATAAAAACTTTATTTAAAAAAATAAATAAATAAAACAAAACGAAAAACAAAAAACAAAGAAAGAGCAAATTCCTTGGTACACCAAAAGTGTACAAGGAACACAAAGGACTACCCAAAATTACATAAATCTACAAAATGTAAAATAGAGGGAGTGTCAAGACCACTCAAACCAATCCTCCATTCCAATAAAGACAAAAGGAAAATGTGCTTCAACCCTATGATAGAACATTTCTCCCCTTCAAAGATTTTGTTGTTCTGTTCTCTCCATATGTTCCACATAAAAAATTTCAGAATAACACCCCAAACAGATGCCATCCTATGTCGCCCAACAACTCTATGCCAACAAGCAAGCAACTCAACCACTTGTTTCAGCATAGACCAGGAGATTCCAAACAAGCTAAACACAAAGGACCATAAATCCGAGGCAAAAGGACAATGAATAAGCAGGTGATCTGCTGATTCCCAATCATTTTTACACATACAACACCTGTTAACAACACAAATATTTCTCCTCCTCAAATTATCCAAAGTTAAAATCCTCCCCTTCGCCACTGTCCAAGTGAAAAAAGCTAGCTTAGGAGCTTTCACAGTTCTCAAAACTTCTACCATTATGTTCCCACCAAATGCACCACATTAAACAATGATGAACGGTTTCCATATAACCATATTTCAATGACATCCAAACAAACCCACAAATCTCTTTGGCATAACCCATTGAACTCAAAATAATCCGAACACCACAGTCCACAACTCCGTAGCTATAGGACAGTGAAAGAGTATATCAACAGTTTTGTGTGACAGTGACAAACACACCATTATGACATCAGTACCAAAGAGATCTTCATACAACATGAAAACATGATGATAAAAGTTTTGCAAAACCCTGAAAAAATTTTGAACTCACTTTGACATATCTCAATCAATCCTACCACAGGATAAAGCTATTAAAGAAACCCCAACCTCTCCTATAGCTCACCTATGTCTTCAAATACTCATCATACAACATACAAGGCAGACCACTTTTTTTTTCCTTCTTATTTAAAAAAAAATAGTAGACCACACACCATGGGAAACAATTTACTTTGAGCAGTCTTTCACCAATAATTTGCCGTTTGAGCAAATGTATACGTTAGCACATTATAAGAATATTGCACAATAGTCCTGCAATATTCCCTACAACTTTTTTTATGATAGAAAGGAGTCCCTATTCAGAATAAGATTATAAAGTAAAAAATTTATCTTCCCACACGATATGCAATGATTATATACCACCACAAAACACATTGAGAGTTGACAACAAGCTTTTGGCACAATCATAATTGAACTCCCTGAACCAAACATACAGTTTTCTTATGAACATGCTATACTAATCAATACAAACCCATGGGTAGAACTCACTCTTGAAAACCGGCTTGCAAGGGGAGAGTGCCCAAGAGCTTATATACACATGATTAAACTTGCACTCCATATGGGACACTTAAATCATAACACCAACACGCCAAACTCTTAACAAAACATCAAAACCCCTTTACACAAAACCAGTACACAGAACCATAACCAAACTCTACAATGGCAATTCACAATATAGACCCTAGTCAAACCAGGAAAAACAATCAACCAATCACAAAATCAAAACTTTGAACCAAAACCCTTAAACCCTATTTCTAAAAACCAAAGGAAAAAAATTCAACGCCAATATTTTACAAAGAAAACTATCCACATGGTCGTATGAGAAATGATTGAACATCTTCCATATTGGAAAATCCCATTACTCCCAATCACAACACAATAGCAGCAAACTAAAACAATTTCATATCCCAATAACAATTTACAATCCAATCATACCCCAAACAAGGAATTGAATATCAATCAAACAGTCAACCACAAAGCTTGAAAATCTGAGCAAAACCCAGAAACCCCAATTGAGAAAAAAACTTGAAGCACAAAATACCTGAGAACCAGCAAGCTCCTCAAACTGCTTGACCCAATCCTCCATCATAGGATCTCCTCCGGCGGGTTTTGCACCAGGCACCGACTCAAGCCCCTTGACAGCCTCCCTAGTCTGCTCTCTGAGCTGGTCAAGCGCCTCAGAAACATGGGACTCCTTGGAAACCTTTTGCTTACCCTTTTTCTTGCTTCTCAAGTCAGGCAAGCCCATGCCAAGTCCTTGAACCCCAGAGGGCAAAGCAGGTGGCTCTTCTTGCTTGGTCTCTGTGGATTCTTTATCACTGTCATATAAAGCAAATGAAAAATGAAAAATTCAGAAATGGGTATCAAAGAACAGAGCTTTGGAGCGAAATTTTGGAAGCAAAGTAGAAACCTTTGGAGAGAAGGTTTGAGGTTAAGGTTTTGGAAGTCATCCAGAGCACCTGCAATGATACAACAAAGTCATTCAATTCGCAATTTTCACACAGAGAGAGAGAGAGAGAGAGAGAGAGAGAAAGCGGGAAAGAAAGTTGTGGGCTTACTATCGAGCAGTTGGTCTAAATCATCAGGGTGGTCTGCCATGGATATGCACAAAAACTGTGGAATTCTTTCTCTCTCTCTCGCTCGCTCTCTCTCTCTCTTCACTTGTCTGTCTTCGAAATTGGAATGAAATGGGGATTCTAAACTTGGAACCGCCCCATAAAGCTGTTTTTACTTTTTACGAATACTATATGCGTATGCCAACGGGGAGGAGAATCTAAATTTTTTTTTTAATATGTGAATATTTTTTATGGTTTGGTGGGAATGAAAAATGAGAGGAAAATAAAATAGAGTGGAGAGAGTGTTTTACCGAACCATCAATGTTTTCCTTCCAAATTGGGAAATAAAGAAAAAACAAAAATGAAATTGTGAATAAAAGTACAAAATTATTAAATTACTTCTTTATTTTTTTTCTTCATTCTACTTTTTCTATTTTGAAAACTTTAATTATTAGTTAATCATTTTTGTTACACTTATTATGCATGCCAAATTTGTGCTAATTTGATGTTTTTTACTATATAGCTTATAAATTTATATTTTTGTATATTTTTTAAGTTAAATAGTTTAAAATTTAAATATTTTATAATGAGACGGTTATTGAAACATCATGAAATTGTGTAATATTGTATGAAGTTAATAATAATAAAGTTTTTTAAAAAAAAGGTTAGGAATGAAAATCCATATTTTTGAGAATAGAAGATGTTGTAAGGAAATAATTATTCTTATCCTGATAGTAAATCTCATCTTTTGATACTTTTTTTTTAATTATTCTTTTTATAATTCGGCAATTTGGAAATGAGAGATAATGTTTCAATTGGAAACACTAAAATATACTGTGGGGACCAATTGTATCCGGTATTCAGGCTACACTGGAAGAGGCCAGGCCTAATATCTGATCTCATATGTACGAGCTGTGTAGGGAAGGGCCAGGCCCAATGTCCAATCTGAGGGAGAGAGAATATCCGAGAACAATCAACAAAAGAAGAAGATAAGACTATCCTCCGAGGAGAGGTAAAGAATGCTCGAGGGGGAGTTGACCGTGTCCGAGGACTATAGTCACCTCAGGACTTCTATCCGAGGTGTCTGGTGAACTTATCAGTCATTTAAAGTAATACCTCGGACAAACCTTACAGCAAAGTGAAAGGGAAAAATATCAAATAAAAGATAATAGTAAGCAGGAACAAATATCTGAAGGTGCTGTCACCTCCGCATTAAATGCCGCTCAGCTAACCTTCTGGCCGCATTAATGTGGAGGTGATACCTGAATAGTAAACGGGCAGCCTTCCAACTAAGAATGGAAGATTCAAGAAAGGGCAGGAGGGATGGTGAAAAAGAATTTTGAACGCCAGGTCCACACGTGGATGATGAAAAAGATAGAAAAACCATAGTATATAAGACAAAGGAAGGAGAAAAGAAAAGGGACTGAAAATTATTCTAAAATCATAGCACTGGGACATGTCCGAGGAGACTCTTTGCGTAAACTACACTTGTAGCTCTAGCCCCTTTACGCTAAAACTCAATATCTTGGCCCAAGATTCAGACTAACTTTTCTTTCCTGCACTCTATAAATTTATTGTTTGGGCTACGTGGGCCTGGATCCATTCCCGTTCTGGGTTCAAGTCAAATCTGGTCGTTACATATACCAATTAAGTTACAAGGATTGGTGCACTTAACTCTTTTTAAAACAAATTGATTTAAATGCCAAGTTATTTACTTATTTTGACCAATACGAAGTTATATAATGGAATCTCGAAGTTATATATTGATATAAAATATTTAATTTTCATAACCAAACTAATTAAACAGATTTATAATATGATATTTATAACTTTGAATTAGGGCAACTCAAAGGGGGTTGAGGAAGGTGGAGGGACTATCCATTATCCCACGAAAACTCTTCAACTGTTATGATAACTATAGATTTGCCCTCCCCCTCTTCCACTCAACCCCTATGAGAATTATAGATTTGGTCATTCCCCCCATTTTGGTCCTCTCTCTCTCTCTCTCTCCATATATTATTGAAGATGTGATTTTTAATTGACTTCATAATATTTATCGTATAAGCTTTTAAGACTTTATAATTTACACATCATTATTTTAATATATATATTATTTATTTGGATTTAAATTTCTTTTTCTTTTTTAACTATCTATTAAAATCTTGATACATCATATTTTCTTTTAATGATAGAATATATAGTTCCATATAAAAAAACAACTATAATAAATGGCTAATAAATTTTTTTTTTAACAGAAAGTTTCAACTTAGTAATATAATATTTAGTTCCATGTACATACTTTCTTTATAATAAAAAAAAAGTTCCATATACATACATAATCATAATAAATGACTATTAATAACTATCATAATTATAAAATCATAATATATATATATATATATATATATATATATTATGTTAAAATAAGTTACCTATAGGTCTTAAAAAGAATTTTATATACCATCACCTAATAACTAAAAATTCTCAAAATGAATTTTCTCCCTAGCTTTAGATAACTTTCTAAGATCTATTTGAAAAATATAATAATAATAACGATTGGAAATAAAAATTTAAAGATAACATGTACAACTATATCAGCAACTTCTAAAGGAAATAATTTTGTATTTGGTTTATTTATTAAGAAAAAAATTTTATAATGAGATTTTAAAGTTTAAAAAAAAACTTAATTAAACATTTTATTTTATGATGAGATTTTTTTTTTCTTTTTTTGGGAAACATTATGGAACATAGTAAAATTGTATAGAATAACACTTGGTGTAGCTTTAGGATTTAGAATTACACTAAAGACATCATTAAACCAAAGAGATTAAATTCTATAAAGATAGGGTGTTTTACACAATCCAATAAATGATTGCCACATCAACATTTTACTTAAAATTCAATACATTCTATCACACCTAATAATATCTCGATAGATTCCCAATTTGGTTATATTTATATATGGGTATTAAAATTGATTGAGTGTGATTGTGTTTATTCTTAAATATATGATAAGATGATGTGACATATTAAAATTGGAGGGATAAAACATGGATTTTACATTATGCCCTTATAGAATTTAATCTCTAAACCAAAACCACATGCTTCAAGAACTACTTTCCCCATATGAATTTGATGCGATCGCCCAGAGGAATTCCACTAAGAGCCGCCTTGGCACCATGAAGTCAGGAGGGCCATGGTTGAGCCAAGAGACAGATAGAGATAACTTTTTTTTTTTTTTTTTTGGCTGAATGAGAGAAGAGATACGAAGCAAACGTCACTTTAGTGACTTAACCCCTTTGAAGGTCTGATCCATGAGATAGGTTACAGAAGCATGAGAAAGATAATTCCAGGAGGGCAAAGTAAAACAGCCCCATACCAAAAGTGACGAGTCTTACAATCCCTTATTAGATTTATCCAAATCATACTGCACTCCAGAACCACATTACTTCAAAAACTGCTAATCAAAATTAGAATAGTGCTAATTCACCAGCTAATACACCATTTGCAATAATATATTTGTTACCTGATGTGGCAATTAGTACCTAAATCAGAAGGCAGAATATGAACACCAGCACAGAGTTTATGCACTAACTAATGTTTGACTAATGTAATAGGTCAAACTGTCAACATATTGGTGAACTACAGCCTCGCAAAATAATCAAAGAGACTTCCAACAAAACCATGAAAGGGAAAACTCAAAAATTAAGTTCCCATTTTAAGCAGATAAGACAAGAAAAGAAAAGGCATGAAGTGCTTCACAGCCTAAAGATAACATCACCGTAAGTCAGGAATGACATGGCCACCTTCTGCAATAGTGTAAATCAGCAATGGGTTAGACAAGTTCATTTACAGTCTCAAACACCATTTACAGGGTTTCCTTCCACAGCCAAAGTTGGTCTTATTTCTGGTTCTACAATGGCATCTTGCTGCTGGGAATTGGGCATCATTGTAACAGCATTATGGCTACCAGATTCAAGAAAGGCTTCTGAAACTTGGTGATTGGGATGTTGTTGAAATTGGGGATCTGTACCTGTAGCTGTGGATGCTGCTTGTTGAGCTTGGGGAGTCACATATGGCCCTGATGAAGGAAGAGAACCCGGGGGGGCATAATAAGGTTGTTGATGGCCTTGAGGAAAAAGAGTCTGTGCAATTGGGTTAGGGGGGTAAAGAGCCTGAAGCCCCATTGGCCCATACATGGCTTGATGACCTTCGAATCGTTTAAGCTTAGCAAGGTGCTTTTTGCCAGAAAGATGGCAGTCAAAAACCTCCTGCGTGTCACACTTGACATTGCACAAGTCACAGATTAGAGGAATTACCACTTTCGGTTTAGGAGGTTCAGCATGCTGCCTTGGAGATTCAAAGGTTCTCATGCGCTTTCCTCCCCTACCACCCCTCATCTTACGCTTCATGCCATGCCTCCTATTGTCAAACCGATCCATCATAGGATTCCTTCCTTGCAAATCAGATGTCTCCTGCACAGGAACTTCAGGCCGTTCAACAGTATTGGTTTGCTGTTCAGCCTCTTCTTTATTTTCATTAGTAACAGCTATAGCAGGTAAATTTTCCATTTGTGTGTCCACTTCACCATTCTGTGCACACCCAAGCTTCTGAGACACTTTTTGCTCAGACTCAGCTGTGGGATTCTGCCCATTCAGCATATCAGCCCCCAGTTTGACAGCATTTTTCAACTCTTCGAGCTTCAGCAAGTTCTTTTTATGCTTCTTTCCATTCTTGTGCTGCTCAAGGGTCTCCACACTAGTGCAGTCCACCCTACAAAGCTCACACCAAGCAGCCTGTGGGGGTCGCCGATTATGCTCTATCTTCCCCTGTGATTGTGCAGATGATGATGATGGCTCAGGTGGCACTGCAGCTTGAGCTACTCCTTCAGGTGCGTCAGCAGAGGGTTCTGCCACATCATCTGTTGACTCTGCATCCTCAGTGGCAGAAGGTTCTGGATGTGAAGACGTTGAAGAAGCACCATGAGAAGGGAAGTGTCGAGGGCCACCCCTACCACGACCACGTCCTCTCCCACGGAAAGGTGGACCAGAGCCACTTGACCTGGGATGGTGTTGGCCAAAATTTCCATGGCCACCTCCTCTATATGGCCTGCCACTTTTTCTACCACCACCCCTGTATGGAGACCAGCCAACCTACAAGATAGAACCCAACAAGTATTTCAAAAATATAAAAACCAGGGCAAGATATGCTCGACTATATGAAAAGGACGACAGAACACTATTTGAAATCAGAAAGAAATTTATCTAGTACACAAGATATCAACACAAACTAAATAAACCAAGAGCAAAGTAAAACCAATCCTCTTAGTATTTTACTGAAAATAAGACCTTAAATTTGCTCTGACATTTAGTCAGCATACTTTGATAGCCCAAAAAATCGATTTTAACAAGTAGAATAGTGATACAGAATAGAAATAAACAGCACATATAATGAGACAGAATATATCAGATGGATGGCTAGCATAAAACCTTTAATACTGGATGATGGGTTATTCTAATTGTAAGATTTTATAACTTTTTCAAAGAGTCAAATCAACAGTTTACTGTTTAAGAGGCAGGAAAGTTGATTTAAAGCAGCAAGTTTCTCCAAATCCACACTGCAACCGTGGAAACTGTACAATCAGAATTTAACTTGTCTGTAGTTCCGACGTGCTCCTGTCGCACTTGGGTAAGGCCGACGGCCCTTGCGACGCCGGCACCAGCTCAGTTGGTCCCTTTCTCGCCGGTAGTTCCGACGAGCTCCTCTCGCACCTGGGTAAGGCCGACGGCCCTTGCGATGCCGGCACCAGCTCAGTTGAGCTCGCGGCATCTCTGGGTAAGGCCGGCGACTCCTCCTCCGCTGGAATTAGCTCAGTTGAGTCGCCGTTCTCTCTGGGAAAGTCCAACGACCTCTCCTCCGTCGGTACTAGCTCCGGTGAGTTCATGGTGGTTCTGGGTAAGGCAGATTTGGTGTTTCCGAGGCCTTTGGTTGAGCACTTTCTATCTACTTTGTTACTGAGTTTTTTGAAGGTTGGGCTTGTGGTTCTGGGAGATCAAGAAGGGGATAATGGTGGCTTGGTCAGTCTCATGCCTTTTGCTGCCATTGATTCTGAGCAACCCAGGCTAGCGGAGTCACCCACGAAGGCTATGTGTGCTGTCCCTGGGGCAAGTGTTTTAGGGGAGGAAGAATGGTCCGTTTCAGATAAGGGTTTGGGTGGAGAGGATAGCTCACCTGTCCCTCTGATGGCCATTACTCCCTCTGGGTTACAATTGTCAGCTGAGCTGAATGGTGGTAATGAGGCAGTGGGGTGTGAAAATACATTGGATACTTCAAGATTGGTGCAGAATAAACTCCCTGGTTTCAGTAAATTGGTGGGGCTGCCTTTGAACCGTCATGAGAGGTTATGCATCGCTTTGTTACAAAAGATTGAGAAGGAGACGGAGGCTGCTAAAGCGATGAACAGGAAAGTTACTCTCTCTAGAAAAGCTGTTAGTTATAAGGACAAAGGGAAGAGAGAGCTGAGGAACCTACAATCTTCGGTTAATTATGACAGTCGGTAGTGTGTTGGTTGTTGAGCTAATATTCAGTTGGGATATTATTCTTGTTTTTATGAATTTAAAAATTCTCTCTTGGAATGTTAGGGGTCTGAATGACCGTTGGAAACGTTCAATAGTTAAAAATTTATTGCGTGGCTGGAAGTGTGATGTAATTTGCCTTCAAGAAACTAAACTTACTGGCATGGACAGACAGATGGTGGGGAATGTGTGGAGCTGCCCCTTTGTGGATTGGGTGGCTTTGGACGCCGTTCAGACAGCCGGTGGGATTCTGCTGATGTGGGATAAGAGGGTTCTAGAGAGGACGGAAGTTTTGGTGGGTTCCTTCTCTGTGTCTGTCCGGTGGCAAGGGGTGGGAGACGGGTTCAGTTGGGCTTGTTCCGGGGTTTATGGTCCTATTGATAACAATGCAAGGGGGTTAATGTGGGATGAGTTGGTTGGAGTTCAGCAATACTGGAATGTCCCTTGGTGTTGTATTGGAGATTTCAATATTGTCCGCTTCCCTAGCGAGCGATTGGGTAATTCTCGTCTCACTCCGGCTATGGAACTTTTTTCGGAGTTCATCGAGGACCTTAATTTGTCGGATTTGCCTTTGGAGGGAGGGAGCTATACTTGGTCTAGAGGGTCAGTTCGGCCTTCGATGTCTAGGATAGACAGAGTCTTGGTGTCTCAGGATTGGGAGGAGCATTATCCGGATGTGACCCAACGGATTTTACCTCGCCCTGTTTCAGATCATTTCCCTATTCTAGTGGAGGTGGGGGGAATGGCGAGGGGGAAAAGTCCGTTTAGGTTTGAGAATATGTGGCTTAAGACGGATGGCTTTATTGATACAGTTCAGTCTTGGTGGAATCGTCATTCCTTCTCTGGCACCCCTAGTTTTGTGTTTGCCAAGAAGTTGAAGGCCTTGAAAGAGGACATTGTTCAGTGGAATCGGTTGGAATTTGGTCATGTTGGTCGCAAAAAGTCTCAATTATTAGAGACTTTGAATTCTTTAGACGCCAAGGAAGGGGAGATTGGTCTCTCTGATGCAGAGTCTTGTGAGAGAGCGGTGGCGAGATCTGAAGTTGAAAATCTTCTCTCTTTGGAAGAAGTCTCTTGGAGACAGAAATCCAGGATGTTATGGATTAAGGAAGGAGATAACAACACTAAATTCTTCCATAAGATGGCTAACTCCCGGAGAAGGTTTAATCACCTGAGCTTTTTGGAGGTGGATGGGGTGATCTATGAGGAGGAATCTGAGATGGCTGCTCAGGTTGTAAATTTTTATAAAAATTTGTACAAGGAGTCAGAAAAGTGGAGGCCCTTTGTGGAAGGTTTGGAGTTTGGTCAGATAGATGGGTCGGAAAGGGGTTGGCTTGAAAGGAGGTTCGAGAAGGAGGAGATTCTTTTAGCTCTTAATGAGTTGGCGGGAGATAAAGCTCCAGGTCCTGATGGTTTCTCTATGGCTTTTTTCCACCATTGCTGGAGAGTGGTGGAAAGGGATGTTCTAGCAGTTTTTGAGGAGTTCTATCGTCATAGTAAGTTTGAGAAATCTCTGAATGCTACCTTCATAGCTCTTATTCCCAAGAAAAATGATGCTTCCAATATTTGAGATTTTAGGCCTATCAGCTTGGTGGGGAGCTTGTACAAGATTTTGTCGAAGGTTTTGGCAAATAGGTTGAAGCAGGTTTTGGACCAACTGATTTCTAAGTCTCAGAATAGTTTTGTGGGTGGTAGACAGATTCTTGACTCAGTTCTTATTGCTAATGAGTGTATTGATAGTCGTGTGAAGAGCAAGATTCCGGGGGTCATCTGTAAGCTTGACATTGAGAAAGCTTACGATCATGTGAATTGGGAGGCTCTTCTAGATCTTTTGAAGAGAATGGGCTTTGAGGAGAAATGGTGTAGATGGATTCGCACTTGTATCTCTACTGTCCAGTTTTCTATTTTGATTAATGGGACGCCAGCTGATTTTTTTGGGAGTTCGAGGGGTCTAAGACAAGGAGACCCGCTATCTCCAATGTTGTTTTGGTCATGATGGAGGTTTTAAGTAGAATGTTGAAAAGAGTAGAAGGTGCTGGCTTGATCAGGGGTTTCCAAGCTGTTGGTAGCCGGGGTGTTAGAGAATGTGTCTCGCATCTTCTGTTTGCGGATGATACTATTCTTTTTTGTGATGCGGATGTGGAGCAGATCCTTCATGTGCGGATGCTTCTCCTTTGTTTCCAGGCTGTGACAGGTTTGAAGGTTAATGTCTTGAAGACCGAGTTGGTTCCTATAGGGGAGGTTAATAATGTTCATGCCTTGGCAGAGATTCTAGGCTGTCGGATTGGGTCTTTGCCTATGACCTATCTCGGTATGCCGTTGGGGGCTTCCCATAAGTCCCCTTCTATTTGGAACCCTATCTTGGATAAATTTCACAGGAAATTGGCCGGGTGGAAGAGGTTGTATTTGTCTAAATGTGGTAGGTTGACGTTGCTTAAGAGTACGCTTTCTAGCCTTCCTACTTACTATTTATCCCTTTTTACCATTCCCTCGCATGTGGCTAATAAGCTTGAGAAGATTCAGAGGGATTTCTTGTGGGGGGATTCGAAGATTCATTTGGTGGGGTGGGATAAGGTGTGTGCTCCTAAGGTTAATGGTGGTTTGGGCATAAGGAAGTTAACTACGTTTAATAAGGCGTTACTAGGAAAATGGTTATGGCGGTTTGGGGTTGAGGAGACTCGTCTTTGGCGGAGGGTTGTAGCTTTGAAGTTTGGAGAAGAGTGGGGGGGTTGGTCGTCCAAATTAGGCAGGGGTGTTTATGGGTGTGGTTTATGGAGAAGTATCCGAAAAGGTTGGGAGGTGTTTAGCAAACACATCCGGTTTGAGGTAGGGATGGGGGATAGGGTAAAGTTTTGGACGGATCAGTGGTGTGGGGACTTACCTCTCCATCTATCCTTCCCGGTTGTGTATGGGATTGCTATCAATAGGGAGGCATCTGTAGCCTCGTCTCTCGAGCGGATGGGGACCGAGGCCCGGAGAAGTTGGAAGGTGCTTCTTCTTAGAAACCCGAATGATTGGGAGTCGGGCGATGTGGATGATTTCCTTCATACCCTGGGTGCTAATTTACCTATGTCTGAGCAAAGAGATCGTATGATTTGGAAGCTATCAAAGAAGGGGGATTTTGATGTTCGCTCGTTCTATGATAAGCTTCGATGTCCCTTGCCTATTATCTTTCCTTGGAAAGGTGTTTGGAAGGTTAAGGCTCCGATGCATGTCTCTTTCTTTGTTTGGTCTGCAGCTTGGGAAAAGATTCTTACAGGGGACATTTTGCGGTGTAGAGGCTTTGATTTTGTTGATTGGTGTATTTTGTGTCGTAGTAATGGGGAGACGGCGAATCACTTGCTTCTTCATTATGGAAAAGCTCTTCAGTTGTGGAGCTTGGTTTTCAGATCTTTTGGGATTTCTTGGGTCTTGCCTAGATCGATTGCAGACACGCTTTTCGGCTGATGGAACTGGCTCGGAAAGCACTCTTCTAGAGTTTGGAATCTAGCTCCGTTGTGCCTAATGTGGTACATTTGGAGGGAGCGAAACTGGCGTACTTTTGAGGATAGGGACAAAACCGATGACCAACTGCTCGCTTACTTTAGTGGCACTCTTTTTGATTGGTCTAGGGCTTGGGGACTCACCTCTAGTGATTCTATCCCTATGTTCCTTAGTTCTCTTCTTTGTAATTAGTTTTTGTTGGTTTCGCTTGTGCTCTTGTTTTCTCCTTTTCTTTTTCCTTTTTTTGTTCCCTTCTCTGTACTCTCTGTGCTGCCTTATGTTTTCATGAGGTTTTTTTAATATAATTTTCTTACTTATCAAAAAAAAAAAACTTGTCTGTATTAAGCCAGACCAACATGTCATCAGAAAACCTGAGTCAATGAGGTGATTGGTATCATATAATCCATATGAATTTCATAATTTTTTAAGGATTCAACTTGGTCAACTATTTATAACCATGCATGTTGATCCAATGCAACAAGCCTTAAGAAACCCAAATCCTGCCCTGTGGAAACTGGCAGATAAAAAGTTAAATTTCTGACAGAATCCTTGCTGTATCTACAAGCCAATTATCAATACAAAGAAGTGTCCTATGTATCATAGTGTAAAACTGGCAATTACCATTGAATTTGTAGGTTAAAATAACTAAGGCTCGTGCATTCAATAGAGGGGTAGCTTCAACAAAGGGACTTTTAAAAAAAATTTATTAATGCTCTAATAAAGTTATAATAAGATAATCCAGATCACCAAAAATTACTCCAACCACAATCTGGGTTGTTCTATCTGGCAGCTGTCTGAATTTGAAACTATTATGACCAGAGCACCTCAAAGTTATTTTATGATCTGACAAATTGAAAATTGGAAATGAGGAGAAGATGATGACTAAGAAAGAGAACAAATAAAAAGTTTGCATAAGCAAATACCTTAAAGGAAGTAAATTATCTAAAGCATCAGAGGACATGCGTATCCTTGATCACCAAAACCAAACATGTTGAGTCGTGCTTCCAAAAGATTTTGGTGAAAAAATTGAAAGCACATCCCAATGTGTTCCCAGGTACTACCCAAAAAGTTTGATTATAGAACATATTACTAACCTTGATGAAGTCCTGATTCAGAAACTTCGTTTTCCCTAAGTATTGGCAGCCATACTAGGGATGAAAATATATCTTGATGTAAGCACTAAGGGAAGGCCATCAACTTGGCAGCACAGAAGGTTCAACATCCTTCCCTTAATACTCTTATAATCCATGGCTCTATGACTGCTATTTTTTTTTTTTTTTTTCTTTTATCCATAAACCAAAAAAGAGAGACAGACAGACAGAAGGATAGAAGAACCAACCCTTTTTCTCAACTTCCTCAAAGTATCCATCTTGCTCCAAAAGATTGGGCAGCATGTTGGTAAAGGATCTTGCACTCCTCAAAAAAACAGAACCCTGAACAATCACCTTAAGTCCAAAGAGATCAAAACACCTTGCTCTAATCAAGAATTTAAGATTGTCTACGAGAAATCATAAGAATTTTTTTAATTTTTTTATATAAGTAGCGAAATCACAAGAGAGATTAAGAGCAATTTGAAGTCTGCTCAAAGGCAAGGACCATGTTTGGCTACTACCGTGGATGAAGCAACAAGATTTCCAGACAATTATGTCAACCGTGGGGCACACATAATGAAGAGGCCACACATCTCAAGAAGAGATGAACTATTATAGTGTCTCCTCTACACATGAATGGATGAGCTGCATCCGACTCAAATGATGACAATCAAGTCCAAATGTAGGAATACTAATGTTAGCCCAAAAATAGGGAAACAAATCGTTTGATTTAAATGAACACATCAGAGATGGATAAACACCAAGATCTCAATTAAAAAAATCAAAAAATCAAAAGACTCAATGATGTTGATATTCACATCCTGCCAAATTCTTTGGGGGTGTGCTTGGATAAGCTTATTTTCATTGGTTTATTTTGTTTAAAAAATAAGCTGTATAAAATAAAATTGCTTTAAAAATTGTACATAGCCAAACAGACTGTAGAGACCCCATTTAGCATGGGTCTCTCACACAGACCATTGACTTCTAAACCAGAAAATCTAGTATTTTTGCCTTTTTGGATATATACACAAGTGCCTCATCTAACATAGACTTATAGGTTTGGTTCAACATGGATGACAACAGCTGGAGGCACTAAGAGTGAAGATGTAGACCTATGAGCAGATGGTGAAAAACAAGTCCAAGGTGGAATTCCATAGCATATGCGCTATTTACTACTTAAATCCCCCCCCCCCCCCCCAACAAAAAAAATAATTATTATTTAAGATCTTTCTATACGCACACCTATTTATGGTGCTTGTCATTGAACCCTGGCTTAGAGTAGCTTCATCTATTGGCTAATACACAACAACAACCAAGCCTTAGTCCCAAAATTTGTGGGGGTCAACTAAAGGTTGTACTTGTCGTACAAAAGTCCTACTTTTGTGGAGTTTGGGAGAGATGATTGCCAATGCTTCTGGGAGATCCATTAGCAAATAGATTGTTAACAAAGAAAATGGTGAAATAATACCTTTGTATAGGTCCTGCAACAAAAGACACAATTCTCTCATTCCCTTATGTGCTTATGAAAGAAAGAACAACACTAGCAGATACAAATGGGCATGTATGTCATATCAAAACTTATTTGATTCTCAAATATTTAAAATAGAGAAGCATCCTATAGATCATAACCACTCCACGTTATCATGAAAGTGGACTAATGTAAGCACACCACATAAACAACAAATAAAAAGCATCTACACAAGACAACATGACAACAAGATTTAATGCGATTCAACTGAGTCCATGCCTACCTCCACCGGTAACACCAACCAAAATCCCATTTTTGCTTATATAGATTACAAACAACCAACAAATTCTCACAAACCACATTCAAACAACACTCACAACCTCGCAAACAAAATCTAACCAAGTTTCTAATACACCCAAATCACACCTAACTCACACGGGTAGATATCTCTTAACCTTAAAACGTAATAGGCATCATTCAGTCTTTTTAGTCTCATAAAACTACCAAACTTGTCTGACGCAAGAGGAACACCTTCAACCAAAGTGCCCCACTAGTGACGAAGCCACCAAACCCTTTACAATGTTACCAGTATATGAAATCTTTCTATTATTCCCAGCAACAAAATAAGAAGAAATCTGAAGTGCTACTCTTAGTTTCATTCTAGAGCAGAGAATTAGGAACACCAGTAACAGCTCTATTATCAAAATAACATAAAATTTATCACATACGAATCTAAGTCTAAAACT
Source organism: Quercus parvula (assembly GCA_030820535.1). Lineage (NCBI taxonomy): Eukaryota > Viridiplantae > Streptophyta > Magnoliopsida > Fagales > Fagaceae > Quercus > Quercus parvula. Next base: position 29,735,418 of record JAUAME010000012.1, read on the forward strand.
ATAATTTGAGAAATGCCCTTTTTTTTTTATTCCAATGAATAGAATATGAAATCAAACAAACAAACAACATACCGGTGGATGCATTGGGCCCTGACCCTGGCCCATAAACCCGGCCATGGCTCTCTCGGCGGCGCTCATGTTCCCCGCAAACTCGGTCAACTGCGACAGCGCAGCCACTGCGGCGGCCGCCGCCGCATTCAGTGGGACCGGGTGCGCTCCCGACTCCGCGGATTCGGGCTGGGCAGGTTGCTGATAGGCGGTGGCGTAATTGGATTGGTGATAGGCATATTGTTGTGGTTGTTGGTAGTAAGAAGAGTAATATTGTTGGTTTGATTGGTCATAGGAAGCAGGGTGAGATGGATCGTAAGTTTGAGTAGCGTAATTTTGATTTTGTTGTTGTTGTTGTTGCTGCTGTTGTTGTTGTTGGGCTTGGTATTGTTGGTATTGCTGAAGGAGTTGCTGAACATCTGAGAGATAAGAGGGTTCCATTGTGGTTTTGCAAAAGGAGAAGGAGAGGGGGGGTTTGTGAAAAAATTAGGGGGGTTTTTATTTTGAGAGTGAGGCACTCGTTAGTCATTAGTCACTCTCCGCCATCTTGGGAGTGAATTTGTGAATTGACAAATGGCAATTAGGCTATCTATCAATCTATGTTGGATGCCTATGCGGTACTGGTGATGATGACGAGACATGAGATTGGCGTTGGCATTTGGCAACGCTTCTTTTGGTTTTCTGACACGAGGCTGGGTGGAGGTGGACCCGGTTGCGATGCACTTCCTTCTCACCAGATTTATAATGTTGTTTGGCTTTTTTTGAAGTGAAGTATATTTTGAAAAATGTTTTTCTATTTTTGGGAATTTTCTTTCCATTTAACGTTAATTTTCTAAGATTATTGTTTGATATCGCTCCGAATCAGTGAAGTGGATGATATGGCTTCAGTGGACTACCAATGGTGATGAAAGGCCTACAGAAAACAAATGCAGTTAAAGAGGAGACCGGAGATGACCGGCCAAACCCCTTCCGATGACAAAGTTAGTCTCACAAGAATGGAGTTTCGGATATTTGGGAGTCAAGTCTCAGGAAAATTCTCACCTTCCTCGGGTTCAGACCGGTCCTTTATATAGAGATTCTTGGGACGGTTATTTGTCCAAATAACCTCCCCAAGATTTGTGGAAGCCAACGAGTCCGGAGTTAACTTCCTCAACGGCTATTAAAATTGTAACTACTAACGGAAGTTTACTTGAGGGATTCGTGGCGATAGTTATGGATTTAGTAACTGCTATAGAGAGTTGAAATTTTTCCAAGTGCTGTGTATTTGTCCGTCTGGCTTAAGAAGGCTTGGTCGTCCATGGACATGTGGAGATCGTCCATGGACGACCTTCATGGACAACAATAATTGACGACCTTCATGGACGACTTTATCGTCCCCGGGAGACTTCGCTGATCAAGTGTAGTATTATTGTCCATGTACATTGTTCCTTCCTGGGTGATTCTTGGTCCAAACTGCTCTGTTAGCTCTAGACGATGCCTTTGGACGAACTAGAGTTGGACTCATTTTTCTGCTCCCCTATCATTGTTAGTTATCATATTGCAAAACAAACTGGAAAACTAACCTCTCGAGTTTTAAAAACTCAAGTTCAATGACAGAACTCGAGTTTTTAAAACTCAAGATGCAAACAGTGGCATCTGATGTGGAAAAAATTCCACGTAGAACTCTAGTTCCACCATTTTCTTTTAAGATTAGCTCTTCGTCTTTGTCTTCTTCTTTTTCTTCCACTGTTGTTTCAGTGGATCTCAAACCATTTGATATTCCTCTGTTTTGCTTCTGATGTTCTTCGGTGGATCTCAAACCAAATTCTTCCTCTGTTTCTAGATTCTTGCTTATAATGTTCTTCGGTCAGCACCAGCATAATCTTATAAAACCCGAGTTACAAATCGAGTTTTTAAAACCTAAGATTTATGTGGCAGGAGAGTTTCCAACTCAGCAATATGGAAACGAGCCTTCAAGGCACGAGTTTGATATGGAACTTGAGTATATAAAACTTGAGATGCTAGTTTACAAAATCCTTTCAAATGTTTGTCAACTAATTTTATTGTTTCCCCTCATTGTGCTAGGCTGCAAATATCCCCCCATTTTTGATTGTTTGTACCCATGCAAAACATAGTTAAACTTGTAAAATAATTTATTTTTGTAGACAGTAAAATTTTGTATAAAAGTTGTAAAATATTTTATTTTTAAAAATTTGGAAAAATATTTTACAAAAACACATGGTAGCTCTCTCCTTTTCCCCATATGGCAGCTAGGTAGCTAATTTAGTGGTTGAAGACGTCGTTCTAGTGGCAGTCACTGGCAGTTTGATGACCAGAGTTGGTACCGTTCTAGCTGCCAATTTCAACGATCAGGCCACCAAACATCTAGCAACAATGGCTCCAGTGGCTAAGCTACCAATTTTGGTGGTTTGTTTGGAAAGTTTTACATATCGCATCAAACACCTAATTTTAAAATTAAAAAAAAACTAATGAAACGACACAACAATCACACGTAAGGATTTCCATGTAGTGGTGAAGGAATTTGCAACGGTATTACATATGTTTTTGGGGAAGATGCATTATTATTTTGGTCCCTTGTGTTTACAAATTATATTTTAGTTTTTGAGGTTTTCAAAATTTCGTGACCTAGACAATAATGAAAAAAAAAAAAATTAAGTAGCATTTAAAATAATCCACATAAAAAAATGAATAACCAAAAAACTCAATCCATTTATTTTCTTTCACTTTCTTGCCAAAAGCCTTATTGCCTAACTATTTGGCACAATATGGGGTTTCCAATGAACATCTAGGGTTTAAAACTTCAAATCCCCCACTCAACTAGATGTATAAAAAAAAAGGGTCATGCTAATGAGTGCCCTTAGGACAATGATTAATAATCCATTTTAGATAAGTTTTGACATCACTTTTATGGAAATGAAAAAAAAACTGTCAAAACATTACTAGGCATCCATTAGCATTTTCCTCAAAAAAAAAAAATGCATATTTGAACCAAAAAATATAATACAAATTGATAAACTATTCAAATTACAATTAGCAATCGGAAGGATACAGAATTGTATGTATAATAGTAAGTCTCAATATATTTGTCGTAAACACAATACCAAGAAACAATTGCTCTCAAATGAAATTATTTGGGAGAACATAAACTTGAAACTAGAAACTCATCTCTCCCTACCATTGAAACCCCGCGTCCTTATCGATTTCAATATTAAAGCCAAAACCAACAAAGCGTTTCACTCTCAAAACGATGTTATTGTATTCACTTCATGTGGGAGTTTCGGAATGCAGCCGTGGAGCTTGTAACGTTTCTTGTAAAAGAGCCTTAACTTGCGGTGTTGCTTCTCTAACATTGTTGAGACCTCTCTCAGGATTTAAATTTGTTTTGAGACTCAAATTTTCTCTAAGCTTTGAGACTTGTCTATTCAAATAAAATATTTTGGTTTACTCTTTTTTATTAGAAAATGAGATGATTTTTCAAATACGTGGCAATGAAATGTAAATGAATCAAATCATTCATGAACAACTCAGACTTAGTTTAATAAAACACTCATTCATTTTGTTTATTTATAAATAAGTCAGATTTGATCCATAGTTTAAGAATTGTTTAATAAATGAGTTAAGCCCAAAAAATAAAAACCATGAACATGTTCATGAATAATAGGACTTGATAAAATAAAAATAAAATAATTTGAGCTTAAGCTCGTTTATAGGTTGGTAGTAGGCTTTGTAAGGACAATGGGCCCAAAAATATATGTTAGGCCTTGGCTTTGTCCAAGGAGGCTCAGTGGTCTGAGGATAGATCAATAATAAGGAAGACGTAAGACTTTGAAGTTTGAACTTCACGAGCCAACTATAACTGTAAAGGTAGGTCGAGAAGGAGTATCTCTTCAACTAAACGAAGAAGGGGTCAAAAGGTGTATTCTGTTATCCAGAGTGACGTTCCAGAAATTTATGTTGATAAGGATATGCATTGTGAATGTACAAGACAAAACGTGAGCTGAGAAATATCTAGAGGAAATCTGCTACCACCACATTAAATGCTCTGTAGTTAACTCTCTGACTGCATTAATGAGGAAGTGATATCTCAACGGTGCTTTTCAGCCTTATAGCTACCCTAAAAAACTTCAGAAGGGTGCTGATGGGACAAGAATCAACACAAGCAATCTAATGTCCACGTGGAGGGCAAAGATGAGAGGAGAGATGTGGTATAAAATAGGAGGAAGGTCCTAAGAGAGAGGGATCAAGAAATTGAGAGAAAAATACTGTAACAATCAAGAGTGGAACTTGTAATCAAACTTGAGAATCAATATATAAGAACTGATCTCCTCGGACTGTGCCGAAGACGATTTTTTTTAGATTAAACCAATCTATCTTCATTTTCTTCTCATCTGGATCCACTTTACTTGTTGTCTAATTCATTAAAACCCAGTTTTCTAACTCACTATCTACAAATTCATTGTATTGGGCTCTTTGAGCCTAAGTTCATACGTCATTTGGGCTTGGGAGCCAAATTGTGTCCTTACAAGCTTGACATGAGTTTGAAAAATAAACTTATATCTTACTAAAAGCTTTCAATTAATTGAGAGTTGGGAGCAATTGTCCAAACCAAATGAGTTTAATAATAAGCTTAATATGAGTTTAATAATGTACTTGTTTCTTATTTTAAGCTCAAAAGTTTGATATTGAGCTCAAGTTTAAGCTTGATATTAAGCTCAAATTCAGTTTTGATCGAAGAATCGTGAAGAACTCAAGCTCTTGGACTTTTTTGACATGCTTGAGTTTTAACATTTTTTTATTATTTGATACGAGAGTTTGAACATTATTTATAGGCTTGGTACATTTAGGGCATGTTTGGTACATGAGTTTAAACAACAGTTTTCAAGTTTTTTGAAAATACGCATGAATGAAAAAGTACGTGAAAATACGTGTAATATTGTTTAAAAATTGAAAACATGTGTTTGAACTTGCGTACCAAACGGGGCCTTAACTTTTGTTGTTCAGTCGAGTTCAAACATTCAACGCTGAAAAATTTCAGTTCATTTCCAACCTAGCGTAGATTATTAGTTGGGTGGACTTGCGCAACAACGCCATATGGTCCCCCTAGAGGACTTAAATTTTTTTTTTTAATTAAATATCAACTAAATTACATTGCCAGCCTTAAAATTAGGGTTTTTTTTTATTATTAATTTTCCTTTAATGTTAAAGAAGTGTTACGTTCATAATATTTTTACAACAAATCACACGTGGTAAGTTGTTATTGGTTTTAATTTGAATCTACAACTTTAATTACTTTTTACCTACTCATAACAACCAATAATAACCTATCACTTAGATTTATTGTAAAAATATTGTAGACATGAGATTAAATTCTATAAGGATGGGGTGTAAAACCCATGTTTTACACCATCCAATAAGTGATTGCCAAATTAGCATTTTACTTAAAATTCAATATATCCTGTCACGCCTAATAACATCTCAATAAATTCTCAATTTGGTTGGATTCATATATGAGTATTAGAATTGATTGAGTGTGATTGTGTTTATTCTTAAATATGTAATAAGATGATGTGACATGTTGAAATTGAATGGGTAAAAAATTGAATTTTACACAACGTCCTTATAGAATTTAATATTGCATAAACATAATATTTATGATTGTGAATATTGTGATTGCCACATTAACATTTTACTTAAAATTTAATATATCCTACCACGCCTAATAACATTTCAATAAATTCTCAATTTGGTTGGATTCATATATGAGTGTTAGAATTGATTGAGTGTGATTGTATTAATTCTTAAATATGTGATAAGATGATGTAACATATTGAAAATGAATGAATAAAAAATTAAATTTTACACCACATCTTTATAGGATTTAATATTGCATAAACATAATATTTATGATTGTGAATATTGTGATGTATATATATATATATATATATTTTTTTTTTGGAGGTGTGCCTCGTTTTTTGCTCTCATTTTTATTTTTGCCCATGGAAAAAAGGAGAAAAAGAATAAAGCCAAGAAAAACCCAAAGCCAACGGATATAAGCGAAAGCGAGTCCCTATATTTTGTTTTATCGCTAGTGGGCACTAGGAACTAGCAAGACCAAGAAAAACCCAAAGCCAATGGCTGCTGCTATAGCACCAGCCACCCCTCTCCGCCTTAAACCCTACTCAGCCCTTCGCTATCTCTCACTCTACTCCAAACCAAAACCAAACCCCAACTCACTCCCCTTCCCGCCATTTCTTCTCCGGCCACCCCCATTTGCCGGCGCCGGAGTGGTCCTCCCTCGCCGGAGATTCTTCTGTACTATTGTATCTGGAGCTCTCCAATCCGGCGAAGCCGTAGAGAAGACGAAACCGGAATTCTCTGAAAAGTGGAGAGGCGAGGCGGGAGAGAAAATCGGAGAGTTCAGGAAGAAGTTGAGAGTTGCGGATATAAAGCACGGTCCCGATGAAGGATTGGGCCGGGTCGGGCAGACCCTGGTCGTGACGGGCTGGGTCCGGACTCTTCGGGTTCAAAGCAGTGTTACATTCATTGAGGTAATAGCAACAGTCATTGTGTAATTTTAGTTATAACCAGAGGCTCTGTTTGGTTCACGGGAAAATGTGGGAAAAGGAAATGAAATCAGAGATAGATTATACTATACTAAGCTGAAGTAATATTCTTTTTTTGTTTTTAAAACTGAATGTATGGTTAATTAATGTGAATACGTGTTAATTGTGCTATATAGGTCAATGATGGTTCCTGCCTTTCAAACATGCAATGTGTTATAGCCTCAGATGCTGAAGGTTATGATCAGGTATGTATGTGAGCAAAATGCATGTGAGTGTATGTGTTTACGTGGATGAAATTTATAAATTGATTATTTTAGAATTGTTGTCTAAACAATAATTTGTTAACATTAATATTCGAATTTGGGAAATGGTAAAAACTGTAAAAATTCCGAGACAATTATTAGACGAAAAAGAGTGCACATAAACATTGTTATTAGATGAATCGGGAAGAATTTTCAAAGTTAATTTAACATCTAGATATATTATATTTCTTTGCTTACTTGATTTACATATTTTATACAGGGTTTCAGTTTTCTTTTTGCACTTGATTTTTTTTTTTTTTTTTCAAAAAAGTTATTGTCATCAGCAAGATTTATATAACTTGGTTCAATTCATTGATAAGGCAAATAAATATCTACATAATCTGACATAAACATAAAAGATCATGAAAAGATTACAAGCTTGCATTTTTTTAGCGAAATTTTAAATGAATAATTTTTGTTATATAAAAAGGGAGTAGAGGGATCCAATAGAAGGGTTATATATGGTGTGAGAAGAGAGTGTGCAATGAATTGAAAAAGAACCTGATGAGGACAAGGAAGAGCTCAAGGAAAAAGAAGATTAAATATACAAAGATTCAAGAATTGTGGTCTAGTTTTGATGTAGGACCTTTTTAGCACCTTTGATAGGTCATTTTAATTATTAGTATTGAGAAGCTTCTGGATCAGTTTTAATTAAGTTCTATTAGAATAAGGGCAATTTGGTAATTTCCAGAAATCTGGAAAGGGCTGTCCTTGACCATACCAAAGGCCCATGAGTCTTATTTTATGTTTACGTATTATTAAGTCTTTTATTTAATTATTATTAGTATTTCTATTCATTTTAGGAATAGGTTATTTAGAGTCCAAGTCCTACTAGGAAAAGGATAACTATAGCCTCTATATAAAGGCTCTTTTGTAGTCATGTTATTTTGGAATATTTTTGATTAATAAAATTCAGCAGCTTATTTTAAGCTTTGTTTGTGTGATGCAAACTTCTCCAAGGTGTGATGCCAAGGAACCGTAGGTGTGATGCTTAGGAAGACCTAGGTGCAATTGCCTAGTGTTTTATTTATGTTATTTTCTGTTTATCTCCTGTTTCAGCCCCCAAACAGCTGTCAGCATTCATACTTTTTCTAACCTAAACTCTTAAAACAATAATCCTTATTCAAGAATTCATCAAGAAACCTAGTATAGTGCTGAACTTCTTAATGGTCCTGCATCAGAACCCCCCAAGAAAAAGATAAAAAAAAAAAAAAGAAAGAAAAGAAAGAGAGGAGAGAAACATAAATTAAAAATTTACTATTCACACTGATAAAATTAAACTAGTCACAAGCAATAACAAAAGAAATAAATTCCTTTCTTAAAATAAAAACTATAAGATTTGTTAGAAGAGGTTATGGCTATGAGTGGTGTAAGGGCATGAAAAAGATGCCAACAAGCATTAGCTCAACTGGCACCTCCTCCCCTTGCAAGTGCTAGGTGGTGGGTGAGATCGTGGGTTCAAGACATGCTACGTGTAAAAATATTTGCAATGTGTACCTATGGCTGGTTCGTGAAGTGTTTCTTCAATTAGACTTTGGGCTAAATTTTGAATTTTCAAAGCCTCAATGTGTTCTGAAATTGAATTGCTATTATGACAGCCTGAAAAATGCCTCTTAAAACACTAAATTATATTGTTTGTACATGATCTAAACTGTGCAAACTCCTTTTTTTGAAGTTTATTTTTGTTGCTAGAGTATAAAATTATTTATTAGATATGTGTTTATCCTGATTTATGCATATCAATCCTGGCATATCTAGTTTTCATTATGTCTGTTTTCAAGCTCTGGAGCTAATTGATAGGTCGAAGCTGGATTGATAACAACTGGTGCATCAATATGGGTGCAAGGGACATTGGTGCCCAGCCAAGGTTCAAAGCAAAAGGTGGAATTGAAGGTCAAGAAAGTTGTAGTGGTTAGTATTTCTTGTCATTCTTAATTAGGGAAACTATGGCACCTTTGCAATGTCATAGTTTCATACTACTACATATGCGCTTACAATGAAATCTTTTGTACTTTTACTTTAAAAACCTGCAATAATTCACAATTTGATATTTAGCATGCCCATACATTATATGTTTGTGGTAGCATTCATGTGTGTGTGTGTGTGTGTGTGAAAATCAAAAGAGAAAAAAGGACGGTTAGGATTTGGCTCACATGTTTCTGTCTCCTAAAGCCTTGTACTTTTGCTTTTAAGTATAACTCATGATGAAAAAAGGTTAGAAACTTTTCATATGCTTTGTGGGGTGGGGGAGAAAAAGGTAACTATTTCATGTGTAGTGTGCCTTGTTGATGGTTCTCTATTTGAAGCATCTGAACATTTGAATCTCCAAAGACTATGCGTCAAAATATTATATTGGGCCCCTATTGCTCTTATTGTCTTCTTTGTCTGATTCATACATATTTTGGACATATTCTTGGCCAATAGGTTGTTCCTGTTAAATTTTTAATGCTGGATATTCATGTCATGTGAAAATTAGTCCTAGTGTTGCTACATCAAAGAGAAGAATCGATTATATTGAACCTGAATCTAACTAAAAACAGTGTTGTCATCTAATTTCCTCCAGCTATGTGTGTTGTGCTTTGGATTATAAGTTTCGAAAAGCTTTCTGTCATCTTGATGGTGATTTGTTACCTTCATTTTTCTTTTATTGGATCGGTAAGTCATACATACAGTCAATTGGTTTTGATCCCAGGAACTTACCCACTATCAATTCTTATGGAAAAAGTACCATTTGAGCCAAAGCTCATTAGCGTTTCTTGCCTTCATTTTTATATTGAATAAAATGTTTTACCCAATTCTGCCATGCTAATTCTTCTGTGTATCCCACTTGTATTAGTTATACATTAATGTATATCCTCTCTGATCTCTGAACATAGCAAAGTGAAGAGGGGAAATTTTAAACTTTAAACTTTAGAATAAAGAAAAAAGCAGAGAAGTGGTGTCCATCCTTGAAAACAATCTATATGACTGAGAGATTAGGAAAAAATAGGTGTTGGGTAAAACAAATATATTGTATGCTTCTGCCAAGAGCCTTGTGGCTTAGTGGCATTGCTTGGTCTCCTTTATGAGAAGAACCAGAGTTTCAATTCCCCCCTCCTGCAGTTATTGTAGCAATTGAGTTATATATATATATATATAAGGTAAATTGTATGCTTCTAGGAGCTGGTTTGTCAAAAATTTTGCATTGACATATGAATGTCCTGTCTTTAGGTTGGGAAGAGTGATCCTTCCTATCCAATCCAAAAGAAAAGGGTCAGCAGAGAATTTTTGAGAACAAAAGCTCATCTCCGTCCGAGAACAAATACTTTTGGTGCGGTATGGTTTTGCTTCTTGTTTACCATTGTTTGCTATTTTGTAGCAAATGATTTCATGTTGAGTCCCGGCTTTTTGTTTTTTTATTTTTTTCCTTCAAAGCAATGATGTGGCTTTTTTTTTTTTTTTTTGAGTTATCTCTTCTTGTGTATTGGTATGTGCTGGTTTTAGGTTGCAAGGGTGAGGAATGCATTGGCCTTTGCAACGCATAAATTTTTCCAAGAAAATGGGTTTGTCTGGGTTTCAAGTCCTATTATTACAGCTTCAGATTGTGAAGGAGCGGGTGAGCAGTTTTGTGTAACTACTTTGGTATGCACTGTTGCTTAAAATAATTTATCCTATATAGTAATGTTTATTGCATTTTATGTTTTTATAAGGCATTATATTTGTTTTTTAAATAAAGTTTATTCTTTTTGTAAAGCTGAAATAATAAATTCAATATATGCTTTTGGTAATTTGGGACATCCCAGAGGGAGCCCATGGTTCGAACCCGGATTCCCTCTATGGGGAACTGGAGGGGTCTGCTGTGCTGAGCCAAGAGGCTTGTGGACAAGTCAGTATGACCTTAAGTTCAGCTATTCTTAGTTTCCCCTCCCTTTATGTTACTCATGATAGGTAACATGAAGCTTGTTTGTCAAGAGGACAGTTTCTTCTTTTAATCCTAATTCATGTACTTTGCTTCCTCATTTACTTGTTTGCTAGCGTCTTTCTGTGGAGACATTGTTTAATAATTTTATACATAGTTAGAATTTTGAATAAAACATCCTGGTGCAATGTATTATTTCAGCCTATTGTATGCAAGCGTAACATGAAGCATGTTTGTCAACAAGCCAAGAGGCTTGTGGACAAGTCAGTGTGACCTTAAGTTCACCTATTCTTAGTTTCCTCTCCCTTTGTGTTACTCATGATAGGTAACATGAAGCTTGTTTGTCAAGAGGACAATTTCTTCTTTTAAGCCTAATTCGTGTACTTTGCTTCCTCATTTACTCGTTTGCTAGTGTCTTTCTGTGGAGACATTGTTTAATAATTCTGTACATAGTTTTAAGCCTACTTCGTGTACTTTGCTTCCTCATTTACTCGTTTGCTAGCGTCTTTCTGTGGAGACATTGTTTAATAATTTTGTACATAGTTAGAATTTTGAATAAAACATCCTGGTGCAAGGTATTATTTCAGCTTATTGTAAGCAAGACCATTATTTATTAGGAGTAAAATTTGATATTATAATGCTGCCATTTCATTTAATTGTGCTCTAAACCTCTCTGTGCTTCTGTAAATATATAATCTTTGTTCAATTAACAGATACCAAGCTCTGGAGAAGTTGTTGATTCTCCTGTGGATGCTGTTCCAAAGACAAAGGATGGGCTAATTGATTGGTCCAAGGTGAGTCAGATTCATTTCCAAACTCTTTTCAAGTTACTTGTGAATAGCAATTTAGTGATTTTTGCATGGATTTTTAGTTCTTGGTTGTAATGTGCATGGTAACCCGCTCAAAGAACCATGTTTGAACTTTGAATCTTCAGGCATTCTTTATATTGTTTTTTTTTTTTTTATAAGTAACGGCAAATATATATTGTTCTTTATATTGTATCATATATTAAGGTTGAAATGATTTTTTGGTGTTCAAGATTGTCTGTTTTTCTTTCTAAGATTGTAACAAGCATAACCATTTTTTGGGAAAATAGTCTATGCAAATATGTGGTCCACTTGTGATGCAGTAAGGAGAATGTAGATCTAGTGTAGATCTTATATGATCCAGCCAAAAGTACCACATTTCAAGTAAATTGGCAATTACAGAGAGTTTAGGAAGAAATCCCAGCAATAAAACAAGAAGCAATGAGAAGATAATTGGATTGAATTTCAGATAATAGAATATCAATTTCTAGGCTCAAAGAGCTCTAAAATTATTCAGATCTGAAATTTCTTAAATTAGATGAGAAATTGCTGCCCAAAATGACTCGAAAGAGACTATTTATATTAGCATTTAGTTACCCTAGAATCCTAGCCTTTCATATTTCATAGAGAAATTAGATCCTATTCAATTTCATTAAAAGTTTCATGCTGGTGACGTGACCTTTTAAAAAACTATAGACATAGTAATAACAAAACATAATGTAGGGAAATAAAATACTAGTCTTTTAATAGCTATGGGCTAGACTAGCTTTAGGCTTAGATGCTCCTGCACTTACGTGATTGATTTTCATGTTATTTTTTGTCTCAGGACTTTTTCGGGAAACCAGCATTTTTGACTGTCTCAGGCCAACTTAATGCTGAAACCTATGCTACTGCTCTTTCTGATGTAAATCTTTTCCTCTCATGCTTGTTCTTATTCTTAATATCCATTTGGCAATGAACATATTATAAATACTTATTATAAATAACTTTGACCAGGTGTATACATTTGGTCCCACATTTCGAGCAGAAAATTCTAACACTTCTAGGCACTTGGCTGAGTTTTGGGTATGTGTTCTTTTCTCTTTCATTTCAATGTAGTTCTTCCTGTTTTATGTATTTTGGAACAGTATGTCTTACAAATTCTTTTTCTCCTTGCTTAAGATGATTGAACCTGAACTTGCATTTGCTGATCTGAATGATGACATGGCTTGTGCAACTGCTTATCTCCAGTACGTAGTATGTTATCTTTCATAACTATTGCCAATTCAACATTATTATTAAATTAGACTATATTCTGGCAAGCTTATGCATGCAGACAGTAGAAAGTTCTAGTGAGGCATCCTTCTTGTCAGATTTTAGAGTAACATGTACTTTTATTTTATGCTTGAAGGTGAGATATGTCCTCGAAAATTGCAAGGAAGACATGGATTTTTTCAATACTTGGATTGAGAAAGGAATTGTTGATCGATTGAATGTATGAACTCTTAAGTGTAACTTATTCTTAAACCCCCCGTTTCCTCACTACTTATTTTTCTTATCTGATCTGCAAAAATATTATCTCGCATCCTGATTTTGTGCAAATAATTTTGTCTGATAAACAGGATGTGGCTGAGAAAGAATTTGTGCAGTTGACTTACACTGATGCAATTGAACTTCTACTAAGAGCAAATAAGAAGTTTGAATTCCCGGTACTACCTATTAGTCTTGCTATTTAAACTATTCCCATACTATTGCAAATTCACTTAACTGTGTTCAAAGGCAGAAAATTATAGCACTTATCAAAAAAGAAAAGGGCAGGAAATTATACCTTGTAAAGTATTATTGCTCCTGGATGGACTTGTCATGATAAATTTAAGGAATGTTACAAAGCTTATTTGATCAAATCAATTGTATTTTGTTCTCCTTTTTTTCACCTCACTAAAGGAAGCAACTTCAATGTCTCAAACTGACTGTTTCTGTATTGATTGTGTCTTTTAAGTCAGAATTAAGGCTGCGTTTGAATTGGTTGAAAATGGTTTCCGGAAATGCTTTTCCGTAAATGCGGGTGTTTGGTTGCGCATGGAAAATGCATTTTCCGGAAATGCTTTTTAGTCCTAACGTGTTTATGGTGTAAATTGATTTCCGTTTTTATTTTACCTTCAAATACCATTTTCCGGAAAACAGAGAGAGAGAGAGAGAGTGTGCGAGTGAGATCACGCTGGCGTGCAAAGAGAGAGAGAGAGAGAGGAAGAAGAGAGAGCCCATTGCCGGCGACCCACGAGCTTCAACTTCGCCGGCGACCCAGAGACTTCGCGCCACGAACCCAAATCGTCGTTCGACTTTGCCGTTCGACTTCGAATTGCACTCATTGACTTCGCCGGCGAACCCAGAGGCCAGGATCGCCGTTCGACTTCGACTTCGAATCGCACCCTTTGACTTCGCCAGCGAACCTAGAGGCTAGGATCGCTGTTCGACTTCGACTTCGCCGGCACCGATCGCACTGAGTGCGCGATTGAGAAATAGTTGGGTTTTGATGAATTTGACTGGGTTTGATGAATTTTTTTTGGTTGGGTTTTGATGAATTTAACCGGATTTGTGTTTATCTATTGAAAAATTGTATTATATATTTGTTTGGGAGCTGAGAAAATGTAAGAAACAATAAGAAAATGTGTTTTCCATATTATTTTCAGCAACACAACCAAACACTAGAAAATATTTTTCAAAGCATTTTTTAGAATATAACCAAACACTTGAAAATATTTTCCTTTCCGGAAAATAGCATTTCCGGAAAATATTTTACACGAACCAAACACAGCCTAACTTACTACAAATTTTCAAGGGCTTTTTTGTGTGTGTGTGGATACATTTTAAGTGGGGAAAACATCTCTATTGGAAACACTAGGAAATACCATTTGACCTAAAATTCGTTGGCTGCAAGGGCAGTCTTTAGTAACTTGTAATTTGTTGTTTTCTGCTGGAAATATCTGCGCTACTACTGCAACAATTCCTTTTTCTATCCTGTTGAGTTGGAAGATATTTATTTACTACCAAACCTTAAATAGTGATAGAAAGTTGTCGTGGACTTATGCTTCAACCAAATTTGCTCCTTATGTCTTGCATTATATATAACTTGCTTTAATGGATTACAATAAGAACTTGATATTTGAATCAAAGGGTGTGCAGTACTTCTTAGCTTCATCATTGGATCGTTACTTTCTGATCTTTGTAAATATGCTGCTTGAGGCATATGAATGATGAAAGATCTCCTCTCTCTCTGAATGCTGAAAGGATCACTCATTTCAGGAGAACCTAGCACAATTTAATGAGATGATGCTTCACTAGAAAAACTTAAGAAGATTATTTTGTTATTTCTCACTACATGGCTTTCACAGTGCTTTAATTATCTGCTGTGTAGTTCTGAATCTTTTATTTCAAATCCTTCTTTTTTATTTTTATTTTTTCTTTCCAGGTGAAGTGGGGATGTGATTTGCAGAGTGAGCATGAACGATACATAACTGAAGAGGCATATGGTGGATGCCCTGTTATAATAAGAGACTATCCTAAGGCATTAGCCCTCCCACTTTCTTCCACTCTTTCCTCTTCCACGCTTCACTAGGCAAGCTGAGGTTTATTTCCATAGCTGGATCTAATACTTTGAAGTCATTTGATGTAAAATCTCAGGAGATTAAAGCATTCTATATGCGGCAAAATGATGATGGAAAGACTGTTGCAGCAATGGATATGTTGGTTCCTCGGGTAATTATCAGATTTCCCATTTTATTCCTATTGTTAATTTTAAAAAGTTAGATTCAGTCTAAAAGTTGTGACTTGCGATTTATTGGTACTTTTTAAACAAGTAGTCTTTCAAGTTTCAAATTTACAAAGAATAGAATATTGAGGCTTAAATGTTTGATGCTTCGGTAGCTGATATGCTGTGTTATTTTCTAGCAACAGCTACTGATTCAAGAAGATAATCTTTGTGAATATACCTTCTAAAATAGAATGTTCTCTCTCTCTCTCTCTCTCTCTCTCTCTCTCTCCTCAACCACAAATCTATTATTTGTACGAGCCTTTGGATTAGGCATAATACTTCCGGTGCTGTTGAGGGTTGACCCTTTTCACTTTTCTAATAAAAATTCTCTAAATAAAAAAATTACTGTACTTTCAGCATGTGAAAATAGTATATTCTTGAACTACTCCCAGAGTCCCAGGAAAAAAACCACCAGCCCATTGTTCTTAGAGAATTTGTCATCTTCTCCCCCCATAAGATAAAAAGGATAGAGGGTGTGGTCATAGATTCAATCTTGCACAGGTGTATGTGTTTTATTTACCTATCAATAAATAAATAAATAAAAATTTATATTTTCTTTGTTGTTAAATGCACACTTTCAATAATTATAACCTATCTTCTTTTGCACTTTCAGTACAATGAAACAAGGATCTTTTGCATCCAAGAAGCCTCCCTCAATTAGTTTTAGATAATTGGAAAGACATAGCTGTCTATATTCTAGGATATTGTTATGTTTGAATGTATATGGACTCTCTTTGCCTATCTAAAAAAGTATGTGTACTCTCTTTGCATAGGAAAAACAGTATACGGACTTCTAACCGGGATAGGATCGTTGATCACATTGTTCAATTTTTTAAGACCCTCTTCTCTGAGCAGCTAGTGCAGCACCCCTTTCCGGAGAGTTTGGACTTCCCTTGTATTTCTGGGGACAATGCAGCTTGGTTAGAGAAACCTTTTGAGGAAGAAGAGGTTCTTAGTGTCATCATGGAGTTTAATGGGGACAAGTCTCCTAGTCCCGATGGGTTCACGATGGCCTTCTTTCAAGCTTGTTGGGGGATTCTCAAATCTGATATCATGGCTGTGTTTCACCATTTCCATGTCTCTTGTCAGTTTGAGAAAAGCTTAAATGCAACATTCATAGCTCTCATTCCAAAAAAAGCTGCAGCAGTGGAAATAAAAGACTTTCGGCCCATTAGCCTTGTTGGGGGAGTTTATAAAGTTCTTGCTAAAGTTTTGGCTTCTCGTCTTCGCGTGGTTTTAGGCGAGATCATTTCTGCTCCTCAGAATGCCTTTATTCTTAATAGGCAAATTCTAGATTCTGTTCTCATTGCCAATGAATGCCTTGATAGTAGATTGAAGTCTGGCATTCCTGGGCTGTTATGCAAACTAGACATTGAGAAAGCCTTTGATCATGTGAACTGGGATTTTCTTACTCTCTTGCTTGAGAGGTGTGGCTTCCCTGAGAAGTGGCGGCGCTGGATCTCTTTTTGTCTGTCTACTGTCCGCTTTTCTATCCTTATTAATGGTTCTTCTCATGGTTTCTTTGGAAGCCATAGGGGATTGCGGCAAGGTGACCCTTTGTCTCCCTTCTTATTTATTCTTGTTATGGAGGCTTTCAGTAGAATGTTGGATAAGGCCGCCCTTCAAGGTCGCTTGTCAGGCTTCAATGCTGGAACTTCGAATGCTAGATCTTTGTTGGTCTCTCATCTTCTTTTCGCGGATGATGCTCTTGTTTTTTGTGATGCTAATATTGATCACATGCTGACTCTCCGTATGGTTCTCATTTGGTTTGAGGCTGTGTCTGGCTTGAAAATCAACTTGGGTAAGTCTGAGCTTGTGGCTGTGGGGGATGTTCGCAACATGGAGGTTTTGGTGGCTGTTTTAGGCTGCAATCAAGGGGCCCTCCCAATGAAATATCTGGGGCTCCCCTTGGGGGCAAATTTTAAAGATAAGTCCATCTGGAATCCAATTCTGGAGAAGATGGAAAGAAAATTAGCAGGCTGGAAAAAATTATACTTATCCAAGGGAGGAAGAGTTACTTTGATTAAAAGCACTCTCTCTAACCTTCCTACTTATTTTCTTTCTCTATTTCCTATTCCTGCCTCAGTGGCCAATCGTATTGCTAGGCTTCAGCGGGACTTTCTCTGGGGGGGCCTAGGTGATGAGCCCAAATTTCATCTGGTTGATTGGTCGCGGGTGTGCTCTCCGCTCTCATCAGGTGGTTTAGGGATTAGGAATTTGAGAACTTTCAATTTTGCTCTTTTAGGGAAATGGCTTTGGAGATTTGGGCAAGAAAGGGATGCTCTATGGCGTCAAGTGATTGAGGCCAAGTATGGTAGTGAGTGGGGGGGCTGGTGTTCTAGATCGTCCTCTGGTCCGCATGGAGTCAGCTTATGGAAACATATTAGGAAGGGGTGGCACTCATTATCTCAGTTCATTATGTATGACATTGGAGATGGTTCTAAAGTGTTGTTTTGGCTTGATTGTTGGTGTGGGTCATCTTCTCTCGCTGCCCGCTATCCTGAATTATATAGGTTGAGTTGCAACAAAGAGGCAAGTGTGGCGGATCTTATGAGGTTTACCAATGGAGTCCTACATTGGGAGATTCAGTTTTGCAGGGAGGTTCACAATCAAGAAATGGAAGCTCTCAGGAGCTTTATCCATACCATATATGGCACCCCGGTTAGGGGAACCGAGGAGGATAAGAGGCATTGGTTGCCTTGTAGGAGAAAGGGGTTTACGGTTAGTGCTTACTACCATCTTCTTATTGGCCAAAAAGAGCAGTCTTTCCCTTGGAAAAGCATTTGGAAACAGAAGATTCCCTCTAGAGTGGCTTTTTTTGTCTGGACCGCAGCCTTAGGGAAATGTTTGACTATTGACAATCTTAGGAAAAGAAAGGTTTGCATTTTGGATTGGTGTTATATGTGCAAGTGTAGTAGTGAGAGTGTTAGCCATCTTTTCCTTCATTGTTCGGTTGCTGCAGAGGTTTGGGATATGGTGTTTGGGTTATTTGGAGTAAGTTGGGTCATGCCTTCGTCAGTGGTTGGTCTCCTTGCTTGCTGGCAAGGTCACTTCGGTCGTCTTCGCAACGGAGTTATTTGGAAGATTGTTCCTCCTTGCTTGATGTGGTGCATCTGGAAGGAGAGGAATAATAGATGCTTTGAAGACTCTGAGCGTGCTATCCCCGACATCAAGCTTCTCTTTTTCCGAACCTTACTTGAATGGTTCTTTGTTTGGAGAAACCTTTCTTTTTCTCTTTTGGATTTACTTGACTTTTGTAATTTTCGTTCTTGATTTGCTCTCCCTTGTATACTCCCTGTGTGCGTGGGTGTCTCTTTTATCTTTTCAATAAAATCTTATTACTTATCAAAAAAAAAAAAATATAGGGACTAGAGATTATTTTACCCTCTTTTAAGAATATAATGTACATAAAAAATGCTAGTGGCCTTTGGGGCCAAATGGCACCCTACCCCCTTAAATAATATGGGGTGGTGGATGAGGGTGGGGATGGGGTTCAAATCCCTAGGGTGCGTGAGTATTTTCCTAGTAAAAAAGGGGTACATTATAAATATTTAGTTTTAAATTATGGAAAAAAAATGCAAAAACACCCATTGAACTTACGGTTAAAGTCAAACTGATCCCCTGATATTCTAATTTGAAATTTTAGAGCCCTAAGGTATGAGAAATGACCCAATTAGTTCTGTGAAAATTCCGAGCTGGGCTGGACATGCTGAATAAAGTAATTATTTCAAATAAAATTTAGTGAAAAATTCATTTGATTTTTTCCCCTTTCTTTTTATTTTCTCTCTTGTTGCCACTCAATCACCACCATAATCCCATGCTGCTGTTGCAACCAAAGCCATCTCAACACCCACAAGGAAAGCTCAACTACCATGAGCCTCGGCAATCCCATACAAGTCCATTACCCAATCTTGTCACCATCAATCCAACCCATTCCAAAATCCAAATCAACCCCAACTTTTACCCCATAGTTGATTCTTCAAGGGTTGACTCATTGGTGGGGCCTTGCCGTGGCGATTTGGTGTGGGTTTGCCCTGCAGTTTTGGTCTGGTGGTAGCAGTAGGATTTTGGGTTTTTTGCGAATGGGGTTTTCGGCTGATAGAAGTGGAGCTTTGATCTGTTTGGGGCAATGTGGGTGGCGTCCTGGTTAAAATTTTGGTGGATGGACTTTTGGCTGCATGTAGGTGTTTGGGTTTTGATAGCGGCAATGGTTGTGGTGAGTGGCCGATCCATTGATTTAGGGGGGGATTTTAAGGGGCAGCTAGTTTGCGACCGTTAATGATGGCTTGGGTATATTTTTGCAAGGATGAAACCACCATATCTGTCCAGGGATGTGCTGCATATCCTGCTCATTGCTCTATGCTCCTTGATCTAAATTTTGTATGGTTGGTTTTGTAGGAGCTTAAAGTGTTAGTTGGATTTGCCTTTCTTTTTTTAGTTGCTTTGAGTTGCAGTATCTCTGTTGGTTTGCTGTGTATCCACTTAGCAAGTTGTATTCTTTCTGTCTGGTTTGAATGAGATGTCTTACTTGGTTTGGCAATTGCCCATTGAGACGAGGAGAGCTCCCATCCTCTATCTTCATATGGGAAGTGATCAATTTTTATTGTAGTTCACTGGCTGGGTTACATCCGAGGAGACAGAGGTGTGAGATCAAGAGAGAGCAGAACACTTTCTAGTCTTTCTACATTTTTTTTCTGTCTATGTTTAGTGTACCTACTCATGTAGCCAATAGAATATGGAGAAGCTTCAGTGAGATTTCTTGTGGAATGGGATTGGCATGGAGTTTAAATTTCACTTGTTTGATTGGAATACCATGTGCTTCCCAATGAAATATGCAGGTTTAGGAGTGAGGAAGTTAACCACTTTTAATCAAGCCTTGTTGGGCAAGTGGTTATGGTGTTCTGGTGTGGAAAATGACCATTTTTGGATACTTGTTGTGGGATTTAAGTATGGGGTAGCATGGGGAGAGTGGAAATATTATTTTATTTGAAGGCTTCATGGGTGTTGCCTGTGGAAGAGGATTAGGGCATGTTGGGATAATTTTGCTACTTTAATCTCTTTCAAGGTAGTGGTACGGTCTGTATGGGGATTAAATTTTGGCATGATTTGTGATGCAATGACTGGCTATAAATTCAGATCTGCATTTGATTGCTGAAAGTAAGGATGCTTATGTGTTTTCCATGGTAGGTGTTGCCAAGGGGGATGGGTCTTTCTATTGGAATATAATATTTGTTTATATTTTCATGATTGGGAGATTGAGGGGGTGGATTCTCTAATGGATTTGGTATATTCCAAACCTCCCTTTGCTGGACGAACTGACTGTGAGATTGCTTCTGAATAGCAATGGTGAATTTAGTGCTCGATCTTATTATGAACATTTGAGAAATTCTAGCAGGAATATTTTTCCATGGAGATTCCTAAGAAAGTGTCATTCTTTTCAAGGACAACAGTGTTGAATAGAATTTTGACTATAGACAATCTTACCTATGTACTGTTGGTCATAAGGTCAACAGCAAATCAAGGCATCATCTTCTGCTTCAATATTCAGTTGCTCAAAATTTTTGGTCCTCTGATTTTTCAGTTTTCGGGATGCAGTGGGTGATTTCTCAAAAAGTGATTGATGTATATTGTTGTTGGAGGAAAGGGTTGTATGGGACAAACATGAATGGTATAACATGGATTGTGAACCCTAAGTCTTATGTGGGTGTTTTGGAGGGAGTGAAATAGACGAACATTTGAGGTTGGGGAGAAATCTTTTTGTTGACCTTAAGTGTAGTTTTTGCATGTCATAATTTAGTGGTAAACTATGTTGGGGGGGTTTCTTTTAATATTTTAGTTGAGGTCACAGATCATTTAAGCCTACGTTTTTAATTCTTTATGGAGCTCTATCTTTTGAGCTTTCTTGATTCTTAATAAAAGATTCTTTGTTACTTATTTGAAAAGAGGAATAAGAAAAAAATTCAAATTAATTTTTATGAAGTTTTTACTCTCAAATGATTTTTTTGTTAAAAATGAATCACTTTCTGTCCACCCCAATTAATGGAAATGAGACAGAATGACCAATTTGGTCATTTCCCTAACCTTAAGGGTTTAAAATTTCATATTAGGATTGGAGATGGTTAGGCGAATTTTAACCATAAGGTCATGAGTGTTTTGCACTTTTCCCGTAAATGATTTAACCATTAAAAAAAAAAAAAGAAGTTGTCTCCATTTAAAGTTGATTGGAGAAGGTGAACTAAGGCTTTATTGATATGTCTTATTAGTCTTCCTCACATTACAAGTCTCCCTTTATATGACGTATGTTTAGGTTTTTGGGGCATAAAAATGCTATATGTAAAATCAATCAGTAAGACAAATATAACAGTTTTTAATACAAACTCACTTATCAAAAAAAAAAACAGTTTTTAGTACAAGCCCATGAATGCTTTGTGAACAGCAAGCAATGTGGTCAAGGCATCCAGGTGATGGCTAGGTCTGTACCATGTGATTTTATGTTAGCAATTATATTTTATTTTCTACATCAATCTTGAAATGTGAAAAATAGTGATTGAGCTTAAGCAAGTCTTCTGTCTTTGCTGTGCTTATATGAATTTTGTTGGTGTTATTCTTGTTGAATATCTTTGTTTGAAATTTTTTGTTGTTGTCAGCATTGTTATTGAATATCTTTGTCAGGTTGGTGAACTTATTGGTGGAAGCCAAAGGGAAGAAAGGCTTGAATATTTGGAAACTCGCTTAGATGACTTAAAGCTGGATAAGGATACCTACTGGTGGTATCTTGATTTGCGTCGTTATGGTTCAGGTCAGGAATTCTTCTGTTTAAAATTGAGAAATTCTCTTTATGTTGGCGACTTCTTATATTGATGCACTTCCTCTCTTTAAGTTGAAAATGAAACATAATTTATTTGGGGCAATCTAGAGGTGTGGTTTTGCTTATGGTGGTGGATCCTCTGTCATATTACTGCTATTTGCATGATTTAAAAGATTCTCATATGTGGAAGAACCACATACAAGATTCATTATTTGGGAATGAGAGCAGAAAGGAAAGTGGGTGCATTTGTTTGGCTGCAATAGAAAATTAAGAGGAGCGTGGGTAGGCTGCTTTATTAATGTTTCTCACTTTGCTGCAGACATACACCTAATGTAGTCCAAATAAGCAAGTACATTTTTATTTGGATCACATGGACAGACAATCTGAGCTCTGATCATAAGAAATCTCAACTAACTAGTGTAGTTGAAGAGTGAGAATAATATTATAGTTACAGCTTTTATTCATGACTGTGTTGACAGACTTAAATTTTATAGGGTTAAAAAATGGTTAAAGAAGAATATACACTTTCTTTTTAAAAGGTCTATGTGATAACCAAGAAATTAATTCTATGCTTTGTTGTAATGGTGTACTTTTATCTCTTGTTTGCCAGTTCCTCATGCGGGATTTGGATTGGGCTTTGAAAGGCTCGTGCAATTTGCTACAGGAATAGAGAATATAAGAGACACAATCCCTTTCCCTCGGACGCCTGGTTCAGCTGAATTTTAATGGTGAAGTTATGCAAATTTTTTTTTTGTTCTCTTATTGTAGTCAACCACAGCATCATTTTTTTACCTGTCCTGCTCCTTATCTCCTTAAGTAAATTCAATTTGAATCACCTTCTCTGTGTAACACTTGTTTGCATCAAAACTTCATACTATATAGGAAGGCTACCAAAAAAAAAAAAAAACAAGAAGAAGAAGAAGAAGAAGAAGATTTAAGCCTGGTTTGTTGCTTTCCTTGAAGCAAGAATTATAACCTTTATGTAAAGAATTAAAATCTGTAAATGATCCATGTTGAAAAACAAAGCTTTTGACCTCCTAGAGAAAAACAAATTTTAAATACCATTTTGGTTATTTTCTTAATATTTGTATTTATGCTTTTCCATGGAATCCTTGGTCTTTCTCATAGACACCAGAGGGTTGGATTGATCTTTTGTACTTCTATATAGTTATTTGACCGAAGTTCTGTTGATTTATAATTTTATTGCTTACCGGCCTTTTGCTTACTGTCGTGTGTTTTGATTTATTATTTTATTACTCAATGCAATGTGGTTTATAGTAGATGCTTTTGGTTTTTTTAATATATTAAACCCGGGTTTTCTCTTGTCTGCATTTCACGACCTTTATGAAATACAGTTTACATTTCTCATTTTCTGAAGCAAAAATGAGAATCCCCAATTCGGAGTATTCTCATTCTATAATGCGATTCTCGTTTCCCAAAGAAAAATACGTTGTCATAAATGATTTTTTGGAATGTATTCTTCCACTAGAATATATTCCCCCCAGCAAGTTACCAAATGTCCATATGCATCTTGCTTTTTTATTTTTGGGTGAATATGTATCTTTCCTTTCATTGTTAGAGCACGCATATCATCCAAAAATTCTTGTTTATTTAAGTGTAAGAACTTATTTTTTCTATTTTACACAATTTTTAAAAAAATACTTGCATTTGATTATCAATTTTACATTCTATTTTGATATAATATTCATTCTTCATTTTTTTATATACTATTTTAATAGATGGGGAGAGTAAAAAAGAGAAGTAAGAGAAATGAATAAAATATTGATATGCACATGAACAGCAGCAGTGTATATTTAGTGGAATGTAAATTTTGCACAATTTTGCATGAGTTGATGTAGATAATTTTTGGGGTTAAATACTTAAATGTATAAAATTTACCCTTAAGATATTATGCATTGACTGATGTAAGTGCTCCATCAAGGGGGAGTGAGTTTAAAATAGTCGCATCTATAGACATACAATGGAATGTTAAAACGAGAATAAAGAAATTGTCCGACATACAATGGATGGAATGTTAAAACGAGAATAAAGAAATTTGGACAATGGGAAATTGGGAATATTGCTGATGTGCATTTCTTGTACTTGGAGAATTCACTGGTGGTCATTTTGTCCTAGGATTAAACGAGCGTAAACATTTTTTTTTTTTGGAGTTGAGCCTAAGTTATTTATAAACAACTATTAATTCAAAACCCTTATGGAATGTTTTGGTCAAAATAACCTCTTTTACATGTAAGGTATTTCCAAACCTAAGAACTACCTAAACCAGTGAACTCCAATCTATCCTTACCTAAGCAAAGCCAAGAAAAGTCTCAGGAATAGTCACAACGACCTTCCAAATGGATCAGCTTGCTCATTAATTGAATCTTGGAAAATATGGTGCTTAAAGGTTTGGCAATTAGGCAGAAAACCATATTGCACGCCAATTGGGCTGTTGCCGCTCAACGTTGGGATAATTACTAATTAGGTAAATGTAGAATTGAGATTGGGTGCAATACTTTGGGTATTGTACCTGATGCAACGTGATCTTTTAACTTTTTTTCTCAATTAATCCATAAACTTTAAAAATTATTGTCATTTTAATTCACTAACCTAAAATTATAATTTTAGTCCATTAACATTGATCGATTGTCATTTTAGCGCAATTGGTTTAAAATTTGTAATTTTAGTCGATTAACTTTGAACTATTGTCATTTTAGTCTTTTAAGTTTAGAAATTATCATTTTTTGGTTTAAATAAATAAGTTAATTTCTAAAATTGTTTTTGATGTTAAAATGAAAAACAATGTCGTTTTAAGGGAGTTAACAAAAACTTTTTAACACCGGTGGACGAAAGAATTAAAATGACCGTGATATCAAAGTCAATGGGTTAAAATGACAATTGATCAAAGTTATAGGATGGAAAGTGTATTTTTGTAAAAAAAATTGTTTTCTTTTAACTCCCCACCCCCTAACGCTGCCGCTGCCAATCGGATAATTGAGGAGATAGTTCCCTTCTATACTCTCATTAAACCCCTTAGATGGCTATCTTTTGCCTCTTAAGTAGTAATAAGTCAATACCTTTCTACTTCTGCACAAGAGTCATTAATCCATCATCCACAATTGCATGGGGCTAGGGGTGTGGGTCATGTCAAGTTGGGTTTGGGGTGAACCCGTCACTTGACTTGATAGTTTCGCGTTTTGAAATTCCAAACCCACCATAAACCGCCGGTTTCATCAAAATTGGTTGCCATTTGAGTTGCTTGACTATAAATCCTCTAAACAATTTAATCGAAGTCATCTCAGGCAAGCTGGATGCTTAATAGTTAATAAGATGTATAAATGGTTGAAAGTCTAACCTCACCTGTTCTGGTGGAGATTTCAATAGATCTGTTGAGATCTCTACCAAATCAAGCGAAGATCTTGACAAATTTGTCAAGATCTCCACCAAATCTCATAAAGATTTCACTAGATCTGTAAAAATTGGCAACACAAGTAGAATTGTAGAAGAAAATAGATCATGATGCGGGGAGGAGGAAAACAAGAAGGTTTTTAGCTAGATCGATCCACTTGGGACTAAGGCAATGAAACTCGCTACTTAACCTGCCAATGTTAAGTGTCGAAGACATAAACTCGCAGTCAACTGCCACATTGCTCGGATCGAGCGGGTTTCGATTCAAATAGATGCATTAGGTCCCAGTTTGGGTTTGACAACCCTGCGTGGGCCCTGCAGCTTATTTGGGTCTATTGTCTAATCAAAATTCCCCACCCCCCCACCCCTACCCTCCGCGGGGGTGAATGTCTAACAAATCCCATACCATCCCAATTCTGTCCAACAAAAATGTTACTTAATCATACTAAAGTGATATTGAGATCCTTAATAATCAGGCCAGTTTACAAAAGCTCATAATTTAAGATGAAATTATCAAATAGTACTTTAGACTAAGGGTATGTTTAAATACCGTTTATTTTGTTAAAATTGAAAATTTATTGCTGAAAATACTGTAAATAAAGGTAAAAGTTAGTTAAAATAATACGGTTAAACTCATTAAAAGTACCAAAAAATGTAATGAAACTCATAAATAGTAGCAGAAATAAGCTAAATAGTAAAATAATTTTAATTTTCCATTCCAATCCAAACGCACACTTAAAGTTAATGCTGTTACGACACCATAATAACCAATGCAAAATTTCAACATCCACTTTGGATTTTAATTTTATAAAGCATAATAACCAATACAAAATAACAAGCAAAACACCTTATTTTTTGCAATTCGATACACTTATCTTTTTCCCCTTGAGAAGATCTTTTGATACTATACCTATACAAAGGGACTTTATGTTTTTCAATAAATGAACAAATGCACTGTACAATGGTGCCAGCAGAGGCTCTCTTCGCTTTATAATAAAAATACCAGCTCCTGAAGCCTCTTCCAGAGCGTTGAAATAAATTTTAGGCTTAAAAGTATAGAAAACCGTGCCAACTACATTTCATCATATGGTAGGATAGGGAAGTTGGAGAACATTTTTTGTTTCTTCTGTGTGCGTACTTGGCTTCGGGCCAATACCACCATTTTGCACTTTTCAGAGATGCAGGAGCAGGTTCCCTAGTATTCTATTGATCACAAAGAACAAAACTTTGATATTTACATCATCACTAATTTATCTCAAAGTTCCACTTCATGAAGGTCCCCAAAACTGCCACCGTTTTGCATTCGCAGCAAAGAAGGCTCATTAGGCATAAATGATGATGGGGGCACGCCCAATCCCTCCCCTAGAGGTTTTATTTCAGCTGGTTTTGGAGGACTGAATGGAGTGCTGTGGCTTCCACCCCATGAGGCTGTTCTTCGTGAGTGAGGAGGGAGGGAGCCATTGCCATTGCCATTTGTCAAATCTCCCATGTATGGGATGTTATCCATACTTGGGAACCTCTGCACGGTCATTGATGATGAATGTATAGGAGACTGGAATGAGTCATTTGCAATGGATGTCGAACGATCTACATTAGTTGAAGTTTCTTCTTGCCCATTTTCTGCTATAGCCTCCATTGTCTGTTCACCAAGTGATGCTGGGGTGGGAATAAATAATTTTGCATTGGGAGCAACAGGAGGCTTAACAGATGGAACAGAAGGTGACTGGAACAAGTTTGCAGGCTTTCCACCACCTTGGTTGAAGGTGTCCACATACCTGCCAAAAGCCCATCAATATAGTTTTACAAGACTAATTTGTAATCTCTATTTGGTTGCAGGAAAAATGGAGGAAAGGTAATGGGCTTTCAGATGGGGCTGTACTTGAGAGGTGTTCATAAACCTAGCAAAATTTATTACAAACCTGAGATTATTCCAAAAAAGTATAAAGAGAGCTGCTAAGCCTCCATTTGGATACCAATGAAAAATGAAAATTATTTCATCATTCAGCTTATTTTTGCTACTATTCATGGGCCTCACTGATCTTTTTGGTACTATTCACAGGTCCCATTGTACTATTTCAGCTAACTTTTACCTTTATCTACAGTATTTTCAACAATAAGTTTTCAGTTTCAGCGAAATAAACGGTATCCAAACAGACCTTAAGTCAATCAGTCATTATTTATTTTTTCAAGTTGCCTATTAAATAAAAAACCAATACAGCTCCATCTTCGCTTGATTCAGCCATTCTTATCATAACTTATAACAGGGTTGAAATCCTCTAAATTTAGTCATGAAATTAGCATAATATTTTTAGAACAAATAAAAATCAATCGAAGTTACCTTGCCCGAACACCCATCCTTCCGCGAGATGAGAATTGATTTGAGCTGGATGGAATAGGTGGAATTCCTGATGAATGTTCTGAAGGAGTAGGAGTTTTATATTCCGGGCTCCCATTGTTTGGAGTCCCTTCTTTCTGTAATGCAGATTTCAAATTGTAATCTGACATGCCATTCTGGAAGGCTGTAGTTGTTGGAGGGGGTGGCAAGGCAGTTTCTTCAGCTGGGGCTTCAACGCCTTCCTCTACCCATCTCTTCAGCTTTTCATCATAATAGAATTTGTTTGTTTCGCCCAATTTAGCCTTTAGCAGCAAAGCAAAATAAAAACCATTTAAAAGGAGGTACTAAGAGTGAGAAACATTAACTATATTTTTCCTCAATAAAAAATTGAAAATGAAAAAAATCACGGAGGCCAAAAAATTGACATTTTGAAGAAACTACCTGTTTGCCAGGGCGAGGCCTTAAAACTAGCCCCACAGTCTTTTGCAGTAACTGTGAGCCAAAATTAAAACGAGGAAAGCGTGATGCCCCCCCTGAGACTGAAGCTTTGCCTTGTTCATTTGGTGACGCCATTCCTTTTGATGAATCAACCTGATCCTCTAGTAAGTCAGTATGATCTCATAAATTTGATATAACCAATAATACACACAACAAACTGTACCTACAAACATGGGTTTTCATTTTCCAATTCTGGAAAATACCATATACCTGTCTTGGAGTTCTACCAAAGTCTGGCTCTGAAACGCTTCTATTAGCCATTGTCATTCTACTACCATCAGCCATCCAATCACTTATGGGCTCCATTGATGCAGAAGGCATTAACGATGACATGGCCATTGTTGATTGACTACTTGATACCCTGGGGCCAGTTAGCTGATTATAATGTCCATTACCAGGAACACCTCCTTGTAATGTTGGCGCAGGTGGTGGAAGACCCCCAACAACACGATGTGCTGTACTATCAAAAAAGTTAAGCAATTTGCCAACTAATTTTCCAGGAGCCGAATTTGCACTGTATCCACCCTGCACATAGAATGTTTATTTGGATGGATCAGCACTTGCAGCTTAAAAATCATGAGACACAAATAATAGACAAAGTACCTGTTGGTGAGTTCTGATCCTCTCTTCAAGAGATAATACTAACTGTCTCCATGTTTCTACTTCGGGTGCTCGACCAGTCTTCAGAGACTTCAATACCGCTTGACAGTATCTGGACTAACCACACCATGTTAAGAAAGCTGAAGACAAAAATTGCATGAAACATCAACTTGAAACAATTTTTACTTACTTCAGTGAGTCTGAAACCTTCCCCACTTCAACTAGCATGTATGCATAAATGAGCTTGTATGGCTGAAAAGGTAGCAAGATAAACTGAGAGTTTCCAAGCACCTTCGAATATTCATATAACTCGGTCCTCTGTCCAAGTAGCCATCATGTCTATTCAGTATGAGTCAGTTGTAAAGCATCATTTATTAAAATGACAGATGTAATGGGATAATTTGGTTGACAAAATGAAAAAGACACTGAGGTTGACAAGCACAGAACATTGAGCTTAGGTTACTTCAATGAAAAAACAAAATACTAAGGGTGAAACAGAAACATGGCTGTTGCTTTAAAAAAAAATATACAAAAAAAGAGTAAACTACCAGGTACTTCAAAGTATTACACACATTTACATAATATAATATAATAATGATCCAAATGAGTCTTCTGAACCCTGCAATCTCCAGGAAAGTTAAAGATTAACATAATAAAATATAGCTCCAAAAGAGACAAGTTTGAACCCTGCAGTCTCCAAGAAACTCCAAGAAACAGAGCATGTCAGAGAACGACAATTAGAAAATTTAAACATGGTGACAACCATGAGCAGTAATTTTTTTTTTCTTTGGGTGGGGGTTGATAAGTAACCAATAAACATTGAGCCATGAAAACATTTTATGAGAGCTAACTGGAATCTAAAAGCACCTGAATAGCTTCTGGACTAACGTAGGTTCGAGGAAGTTTCCAGTGATCTGCTCCAATTAGACAGAGCCTAGCAGTGTCTGAGTATGGCTCAAAGTTTGCTTCCGCAATTAAATAGCAGATGTGTGCAGCAGTAATCTGAAATAGGATTCATCTTAGGTCTTCAGGAGTAAGAAAAAATTAACAATAAAAAATAAAATTAACAATATAAATTAACAAACTTCATAAAGTACCTCACTTCTTTCCTTCCAAAGGCAATCGCCAAGATGAATAATTACAAGTTCATCATCCTTTGTTCTGTTTGCAGTTATTACAGCCAAATTTTCCTCCCAGTCATCTAGCATACAATTGGCCCCAATCTGTAGTTTGACCAGGAAAAAGAATAGGCTGACCTCATAAGTCAGAGATGCCAACAGAAGAATTTGGAAAAATTTAGAGATGACAGGATATCAGCTGGATCAAGGGTTTGAGCTCTAGGAATCCGAAAACATGATATTTTGGGCAAAGCTTATTTATACATCCTACTAGCTTGAGCAATACCTATATGGTTGCGTCAGAGAAACAAAATGCAACAGGAATATCAAAGTGATCCAAAAAACCCTTGTCTCTTTTATAGTTTTGTCCATTATAGGGGGAACCTTGACCTTGCTATGGTGTTGGTTTCCTTTTATTAACATGTTTTTACTGAAGTACATAATTACTTGTTAAGTTAAAGGCAGTACCAAGCATAATATGGCACCAATGTATTAAAATAAACAGTTCTTAAATTAATATATCACCTGTGCAGGCTGTTGAGGCATATTAACAGCACCTGGAAGACTGCTGTCGGTTGTGGAAAACACTTCAGCTGGTTGCCCTGCAATGAGCAGGCATAAAGTCCTTAGAGGTGATCCTGCAACTAGCTGGTGAAGTGCCATTTGCTTCACAGTGTCAACATAGAACTGCATTGGTCCAAGCCATAATCAAAACCGAAAAAGAGAGAGGTGAGACAAGGTTAGCATAGTATAAACCTAATGTCTACCTCATGAATGCAAGTATCTGGAAAGGCTGAAAGGGGCAACAAACCTGATCACCAAGTTGTGAAGCAAGAACAAGTGCAGGTCCCCACAATTGACCTTCTTGTGCACATTGTAAAGCCTCTTTCTTTCTACCAGAAACCAGAAGATTTTGTACCTCAGAAGCGGTTGCCTACAAAATACACCATCTATTACAAAACAATGAAACTGGCAAAGGAAAAAAAAAGTAGGGAGAAAAGCAGAGCAATTTATCACATACCCGTATTTGTCCTTCAGAAGGCAAATTCTGCAAGCAGTGGCTAAGAGCACCATACTCACTGAATTGTGTGCTGTTCCTCTTAGCAGATGCAAAAAGTTTAGCAACTGCTGATTCTGGAGAATCACTATCCTATTTAGAATACAAAGGCAAAAGATTACTAAATGCCATATTTATGACACCCCGAAATTTTTCATAAAGTATACCATCAGGAAGAAGAAAAGTGAGAACCCATTACGGAAAATATGACCAGGGAGGCAAAGCCAATTAAAAAGAATTTTCAAAATAGCAAGAAAATCAAGTTAAAATCATTCTTCTAAAAGTGCAGCAACAAATAACCATTCCCACTTCTGAAAGCATCACATGGCACAGGAACATCATTAAGAAATCCCAGCAGTTTGATATACATAGTTTCAAGTACCCTCTTACCTTATTGCATTGAACAGTAATTTTCCTCCATAATGCCTAAAAACCCCTAAAATCTGAATCAATCACTCTTCTTTTCAGCTCAATCTTTTTCTGATTACACAATTTGAACTCAACTCAATAAAGCCTTCATCTGATCTAAATGGGGTTGTCCATTGTTGACAAGATCCCTTTTACGCTACTTGGCCCTATGTAGTGACTAGGGCCTTATCCCTAGTCTTCTCTCTAACAATCATGTCTATAGCAACGAAAAGATAAACACAACAGAAAGAAAGAAAATGCAATCTTTTTTGTATGTCCACATTAAATGGGCTTCAAACCTCAGCTTTTGAAGCTACATCATGCCATTAAAAGAAATAAAAGGGAAAGGGGGCTATGGAGTGAGATTACGTCCTTACTCTATAGGCTTCTTGACAATGCTTTTATCAGAGTGATGTAATGAATCATAACAATAGGGTACTTTTTTTGGAGAATGTAACAATGGGGCACTTGCATACTATAGTTTAAAGCAAACATATAAGTACTAGCTCATGGAGGGCAAATTCAGGTTTTACCATCAAATGGGTTACCAAGAATATGAATTGGCAAAGGCCATGTCACAATCAATTTTTAACAAAACAGATGCAAAGTTGTAAGTTTGTGGGTCATTGGTCAATCTTGAAGGACCTTGCTAGCTATGAAGCACAGGTGCAATAAGACTTTATCACAGCTATCATGATTGTCCTACTACATGTAGATACACAATAGATATTAAAATTTTCTTATTAGATCAAAAACAATCTCAAAGAAAAAAAATGTAATTTACCCTCAAAACAGAGTCAGCACCAAAAGCAGATCGAAGTTTTCCATAATGTTGACAAGCTATCTTAAGCAAAGATAGAAGCAACCTCAATGCTTCGCCTTTTCTATAATCCATGTTGGGTAATTCACAGCTTGTAATCCTCTCGTCAATCCATTTGTTCAACTCTTTACCTCCAACACTCCCACCAACCAATGGACCAGGAAATGATTGTTGGCACAAAGCATGAAAATAATCGGAGGTACCTGATCCGAGGCTTGAAGCATCAGCATTTCCTAAGACAACTTCCATCAAGTTCAGAACAGAAAGTGAGCTTCCTACCGGATCCTGCACATAAGGCGAACAAAGGTGATTAGCCCTTCATGATATCAATATTAACATGCTCCTTTTGGCTATGTCCCTAAGAGAAAGTAAGTAAGATATATTTTGGAATTTATAAAGCAAAATTATTTACACAACAAAGTCTTAAACAGCGATTAAACAATTCTTTATCTCAGTCTTTTAACAACCAAATGGAGCATTCAAAAAAACTAAGAGAAGATTCCAAGGCCAAACCTGGCTTCCAAATGACGAGCTACTGAGTGAACTATTACTATTCTTCATTACAAGGAGTTTTCCACCAAAGCCAAACGTTACCAGGGCATGTGGAGGACGCCCAGCAGATGATCTTCCAACATTGGAAGCATAAGAAGTCTGATGGACACTCTCAAATGATTGCTGGGAAAAATTTACAGGCTGACTGCCAAAGTAATCACCCGAGAATTGTGTTTGCTCATTAAGCTTCAGATTTGCCGGAAACTGCTGACTAAAGTTCCCACCAGGGACAGAGCTTTTAAATTGAACATTCCCATTAGCCTCACCATGACTCTGACTTGCTCTATTGTAAGATGAAACTGGTCCAAAAGAATTGAAGGACTTCTGTTGATCATTGTTCACATAAGAACTATCAAAATGCTGGTTTCCACCCAAAGTTGTAAAACCCTCACTCCTTGGAACAGTTTCAGCTTGCCACGAATTCAATTCCTGCTGATGATTATTGCCATATGCCCCAGCCCAGCTTCCATCTTGGCCTTGGCTACCAAAACCCTGCGAACTATAATTGTCACCCTGCCCATACTCACCATATAAGCTACCATTAATCTGATTAAAACTACCAGTTGACACAAACCCATTTTGATGCGGCAGCTGATCAGGGGTCTGAGCTGTTGATTGAATCGAGGAAGTATAAGTATCCAATGTGCGCCATTCTTGTGCGATTGTGTCATAATACCAACCGGGATACTGAGGATCAAAAACCATATGTTCTGGGTATCCATTATTCACTTGTGAAACCTGATTCCAGTTAGACACGCTCTCAGTCCCGTTATTCGCTTGCGAAACCTGATTCCAGTTAGATAAACTCTCAGTCCCGTTATTCCCTTGTGAAACCTGATTCCAGTTAGACAAACTCCCAGTCATGCCAGTATCAGTTGCAGTTCCCACAACAGACTGAGCAGTTTGTTGCATATGAGAAATCTCCGTATTTCCATCAGCAACAGCACTCCACTCACTGGTCTGAACATTCGTGTTACCATCATCACCACCCACTTGATACCATTTCCCGGTATTCGGGTCATACTTCCACCCTGGATAGGCATTCTCCCAATACTGACTACTACTCAAATCCTGCACATTGGAACTTTGTTCCACCATTGCACCATAAACCTGACCCTGACCCTGACCCTCTTGATAATTCGCATAATTAACCGAATTATTCACACCATCAGCTACAAATCCTTCATTGCCTGTTACGATTTTCGCCTCACTATTCAAATTTCCACCGACATTCCCTGGGAAATCACCGGAATTACCGTCCAATTCACTGAAAAAATCTGAATACGATCCAAACCCATGACTCCCATTTTGCGGGGCCAAATCTGCGTGGAACGAATTCCACCCAATCTCCTTAACCCCAGACGCACCGGATCCACTGCTCTTGCTCACAGTCGAATCCGAAGCGAATTCGGATCCAATCCCATCATTGCTGGATCCTACTACACTATCACACCCAATCGAATTGGCCGAAACCAACGAATCCCTCTCTTCCACGTGAGCACCCAACGACTCTGCACCTGCACCGCCATCCACACAATCCTTTTCTTCTTTTGCTCCTTTGAAATCAAAGCCGCTATTATCATCACCGCCTTCACTTTCACCTTCGCCGCTGCCGCTGCCGCCACCGCCGCGAACCGACTCATACAATCGATTCCCAGCCTCGCTAATGCTCAGATTCGCAAACGCTTTCGCCTCGTCGGAATCGCTTCCCTCAGCGAACTTAGGATCAATTTCCTCGCTCAACTTAGGGTTCGATCCAGTGGTAGTAGTGGTGGGCCCGAACTCATCGTCGACCAATTTATCGAAGAAATCCTCGTCCGTCTGATCCTCCACATGAAATGGAGGATTCGAAGCCATTTTTACCCTAACTCTTCACGGATCCCTCTCTATCCCACCCAAAAATTCACACAACTCAGCCCAAATTACCCCCAAACTTTTTCCCCCCACAAAAACTGAATTCCGAGCTGAAACGTTACAAAAAACCCTCGAGATCCGAAACCAAAACGCAGAACTTTACCTCGAAATCACTCTTCCCCAAAACCTAACCCTTCAACGAGCAAGATCTAGGGTTTTGAGCCCGTTCAAATCCCAGAACCGTAAATCAGGCAAGATACACCAAAATTTTGCAAATTTCGGCTTGAATTTAATACATTTGAGTTAAAAAAAATAACTAAATAAAAAAAATGAAAACCCAAATCAACTTACAGATCGATAGGAGTAACTGCAAAGAAATACGAAGAATAAAAGCGAGAGAGAGAGAGTTTTGAGTTTTGGCAGAGGAGAGCCCTCAATTTCGCACCCACCAGGAGCTTCGTTTTTAATTTTAGTTTATTTAATTAATTTTTTTTTTAAAATTTCTCTGTGTGCGTTTTCTTTAATCTTTTTATTTTTATTTATATTTATTTTTTGTTTTAGCGCCAGATATGTGGGCAAACGTATACGTGGAATTGTGCATGCAATTTCTTTGTAGTACTGTTACATTTTTGCTGCTTCCACTCTCGGTGTTAATTGTCAAAAACGGTTTGGAGTTGAAGGAAAAGTTGGCTGGAATTAGCGAGAATTTTTTGAGGTGGAATTAGTGAAAAAGTTTAGTCGGTACATTACGGGTTTAATGTAGAATGAGCAGCAGTGCCTATGTTTACCGTAATGGGCGGCGTGTATTTGGTGATAGAAGAATCAAAATAGAAATCCAGCATTTGCATTTTGCGGTGTTTTTATTATTACACATCTCCTCCTTCCTTTTAATAAGAAGAGTTTTTATTTTGGGAAGGTGGTTGGTATTCGTTGTTGTGTTGTATCATGTATGTGTCTTTAATTGGAACATCAACTAATCTCTCTATCGGGTCCTTGTACACGTAAATCAAATTTAACATTCTGTTGTTGTGGTGGGTTTCAGTTTGGTGAAGTCTTTGTTGTTGAAATAGAATATGAGTGAGTTCAAATCTCGTTTTCATTAAAAATTATTAATTGGTATTTTTTAATTTAAACAAAGAATAATTATTATAAGGTATACATCATAAATTCAAGTGTATGACATTGTTTTCTATTTACTCCCAATCAAAACAGCCAAATTTTATTTCAATACTTAAAATGAGATTAAACAAAAAGAGAGAGAGAGAGAGACTATAACTATTTTTTATTATTATGCACATTTGGTATGCATTAAGAGATTTATTGGGTTATTTGGTTGCATATTTATTATGAGAAATAGTTATTTCTTTCTAATTTTTTTTTTTTAAGAAAATGATTGTAAATGTCATTCTTTAATGTATGTAACAATTTTTAAAATTAATGCATTTTCAAAAAAATGCAAACTTTCCAAATGCATCATTTTCTATTCCTAGTAATAAAAATTATTATTATTCCTAACTCTTTACCCCAAAAAAAATGATTATTATTTCTAACATAGTCTATGCTTAATGTATTGAATATACCCTAAATTCTAAGGTTATTATGTGTATTAAAAAATAGCTATTACATCTTTTTTTAGAAATGAATAACTATTCTTCAATTTAAGGAGTAGACATCCTTAATGAATAATTATTCTATATAATGAAAATCCAATAAAATGATCAAAAAGTTATTTCATATAAATAAGCATATCATTATAAGAACCATCGCCTCATACTAAATATGCTCTAAATTTGTTTCTTTTTACGTATGATTGAATTGGATACATGCATTGTAGCCTCTTTCTTTTGTTCTCTCTCTCTCTTGAAAAAACCTCTTTCTTTTGTTGCAATGTTATCCATTTAAAAATATAAAAAAATAAAAATAAAAACTAGAATATAGCATTTTCTAACTCAGAGCCCCATTAAAGTTAACCTTATTAAACCAAAGTGAGTCGGTGGAAAACATTTAGCTGTCTTCCTTGGGGCTTTTCAGTTAAAAAAAAAATGCTAGAACCAAAGTTAAATTCACAACTTTTGTACTGCTGCTCATGCGGTGAGTTGTGAGTGATGGAGTAAATGTGGGTCTTCAATTCCATCACTTACAACTCATCACATGAGCCAAGAACCTTGTAAATGAATTATAACATTCTCATGTACAAAGTGTTTGGGAGTTTAAGGAGAAAAAGTTTAAGTTGTAAGGTTAATAGCGTCTTATAATTATCTTTATAAAAATAAAAATAAAATAGAAAAACTTGCCACATAAATAAAAATTAAGGCAAAGTCATGAATTTAATTAGTTGTGGTTCTAGCATTATTGCATCCATTTTCACTAGTTACCGTCTCCCATTTCTATAAAATATATATACACACACATATACTGAAGTGCCTCTTCTATCACAAGTCTGGACCAGCTGGCCCAATAATGCCTTTATAAATCTAACCTTGCCTTAACTACTTCTACGATCCATCAATGAGCAATCTTAGCTTGCCCCAACCTTGTAGTCTAGGTAGCGGACAAATCATTATGCACCTGTTGCCTTGACAAACCCACACCTAGATATATATCCAACGTTGGTCCTAGCTTGTCTATGACAAAACTATTATTTTGATGCCTAAATTTTAGAATTTAGTTTAGTGCATAATTTTATTTTATTTTTTATTTTTTATTTTTTTGCGTATGTGTTTAGAGGATAAAACAATTTATAGACAAGGTTAGTTGATTATCTAGTCACAACATTTGATGTTTTTTAACAATTTATTACAACTACATAGATATAGAGGTTACTCGGTAATGAAAATACGAATGAATAAACTATATATATAACATTTTTCACAACAGTTGAGTTGACAAATTTTTATTAGTTTTCATTTGGATTTACCACTTATATCATTTTTTAACTTATTAATAACAACTTAGCACTAGGATAGTTGTGGAATATGTGTGTATCTTTTTATTAAAAGATAAAGCTACAAATAAAAGTACATGAGTTGTTGATATGAAACAGCAAAGATGCTTGTTATTGTTGGCACTTCATCATTCCCATTCCCCACTGACTTGCACTTAGACCTCACATATGCCAGGCACTACCGTGGGCTTTGCAGGTAATGCTAGGATTCGAAGGCCATGCCTATGATGTGCATCTGTGATTCTGCATCCTCAACAAAGTGCATTAATTGCTTATTAGATCATGTTATGTCTTCTCGGCCTTTTTAAAGGATACAATGGTCTCTGTCTTCCTGGCCTTTTGAAACTTGGGGTTTGGTTGGGGTTTGTTTTCAGTTTGGGCCTAACTGAGCCTCTGTAAACTTCGAATATGAGCCTAATCATGTTAGGTAGCATTTAAGTTGTTTGGCGACCCAAAATTGTTGGGCTTTGGCAAGGTTATGTGTCATGAACTTTTTAATTCATCATTGTTCAGTGGATGCCTACCATGCACTTTGTTAATTATTCATTAAAGAGTAGTCGAAAGTTGAAACGATTTAATGTTTCCTTTATGTTTGCTTGCTGTCAAAGTTAATTATTCGATATCATGTAGTACCTTTTTTCATGATATTTGGCTCTTGTATTAGCAAGGATTTAAGGTCATTCTCCAAAAAGAAAAAAAAAAAAGCAAGGACATTTAAGTTAATTACATGTTGATCACTCTCTTTGTAAACCAAATTCACATAAATAATTTGTTTTCTAATAAGAAAGTGAAGGTAAGAGTGACTTTGGAACATTTCTTAAACTAGAGAAATTGATGGATAACTAATCTAGGGTCCCTAGGAGAGCTGCCGACTCTTAACTACCGTCCAACAATGTTTCA
Organism: Quercus parvula; assembly: GCA_030820535.1. Lineage (NCBI taxonomy): Eukaryota > Viridiplantae > Streptophyta > Magnoliopsida > Fagales > Fagaceae > Quercus > Quercus parvula. Next base: position 29,774,127 of record JAUAME010000012.1, read on the forward strand.
CTCTCAGAGGTGGCCCTTGAGTTCATTTGCTTTGCAAGCCATGCATGCAAAGCAGCCATGGCATATTAATGATTAGCACCTTGGCCTCATCATGATGTGGCCTCTGATCAGCAATACCGCAATGTAGCTAAAAATTATAACACCACAAACTAAATCACAACTTTTGTCACAATTATCCATGTAACATACTGTGAGTGGTAGAGAGAAATGATAAGTTCATGTGAAAGTGACAGATAGCTAATCACAATCTACTACATAGGATAATTGTGACAATAATTGTAACTTAATTTATGATACTAGAATTACTATGTAGCACTTCAGAAAAAGATTGGCATATGAATAAGAGCATCAGTTTTTCCAATAGGTTGATCCTAGTAAGAGATTCAGGCTCTCCAATAATGGTTGGCCGTCCGTACAATTGAAGAGGTAGGGAGTGAGATGGGAGACCAAACCGAAGGCACAAGAAGAATTATGAAGGGACAAAACTAAGGAAGAATAAGAAAGCAACGAGCAAGGTCGATTAATGCTCTAGGAAATGAAGTAGAGGTTGGATGATCATGTCATGGAGGTCCTGAAAGGTAAAACCTCCATAGCAGTGGAAGCAAATGTGCACCAAATCTACCATCAAGATTCAACCTTTGGTTTCTAGGAGATGAGTATGACAATTTAACAGTTGATAGAGATTAGAATTCTTTCAAATTTTTAAGAAAACTCTATTTTAAAAATTTTAAAACCATAATATGGTTACCTATTCTATATAAAATCAATATCAATATATCTATATAATAATAGTAAAACAGCAGGGTTTGACCTTTTTTCTTTTTTCTTTAAACTATTTTTGTATGTTGTCATGCAATACGCATACATCTGTTTTTTTTCCACATCAACATTGTAGGAATTTTTTTTTTTTTTTTTTCCTTTGGTATTTAACTTTTCAGAGTTACAAACTAAATAGAACCCATCATTGTATAGATTAAAGCAAACCAACCCAAATTAAATTCTAATTAAATTAAGTTGGATTTTTCCTAGGAATTTTTTATTTCACTTATTTATTTATTAATATTTATCAATTAATTATGGATCATGTATTAATTGCACTATTTGTTGAAAATATGGAGACATATTTGGGGGAGGCCCTAGTTTTTCTCCAACCACTGCTCATTCATACTGTTAAGGAAAGAACTTCCATTCCTGACAGTGCTACTTTTGTGGGTATGACAGCAAGTTCACTTCCAAATATAAACCCAACTGCTACCGCAAAAACTAAGGCAACCAGCACCTCTATTATGGAAAGCTTAAACAGAGTAAATCAATCAAAGGAGCGCTGCCCACTTTCAGACAATCTCCACTAATTTCTCACTTCCTCCACTCCTTTACTTGGTATTTAGAAAAACCATCCACCTATAATTTTAGTCATATATTTTAGTTGAGAGGTGCTACGTCTATAACAATTTTACAACATTTTTACAACAAATCATAGGTGGTTAGTTATTATTGGTTCAAGTTTGAATTTAGTACTGAGATTACTTTTTTAACCCAATAATAACAACCAGTAACAATCTGTCACTTAAGATTTGTTATAAAAATGTTGTAAAATTGTTGTAGACATATCATTTCCCATTTTAGTTATATGACATTTTTAATTAATCATATAACTTGCTTAAATAATAAAGTTTGGATGAACAAAATTTTGCTCCAAATATGTTAGGAGCTACCTTTTCCAATACACTGCATGACAATTTATAAGACAAAGTTTTGCTCCAAACAAAGTTCTGCTTTATCTAAATTGGGGGAAATTCCTTCAAACCACAATAAAAGAAAACCTTGTCCATAAAAGAATCATCGAAAACCTTGAAGCTCATTGACATAGACAAACTTTAATTACAAAATTAGTTGTAGCTTAAAACTACAACAATCTTACTTAATATCTTTTTATTGATAGTGAATTTTGACAAATTCACTATTAGATTACATTTTCTTCTTATATCCTCTATACTTGCAAAATTTCTAAAAAATTGAAGATCAATAGCTATGTCATCGATAAATTGTTTAAATTACAAGTTTTTTTAGTTTAAAATTATGCATAAAATATAAGCTTATAGATCACATAGTAAATAATATCTGATTGACACAAAATTTGACATGTGTATTAAGAGCATAAAGATCATGTAATTCAACAGTTAATTTTCTTTTTGAAACAATTTCAACAGTTAAATTTCAAAATATATAGTAATATTTATTTTATTAAGGTTGTAGTTTTACCCTACAATTAATTTTTTAACTAAACTTTGTCCCATTGACATTGCTCAATTTTCTTAAGAAATAAAATTTTGGCTCAAATTATTTTTCCCCCCTCAATTGTTATTTTATTAATGTTGTAGTTTTAGGTTACAACTAATTTTGTAGCTAAATTTTGTCCTGTTAACATTACTCAATTTTCTTAAGAAATAAAATTTTGGCTCAAATTATTTTTCCCCCCTTAGTTGTGGTAATTGTTTTTTTTCTTTTTTGGGTTTGAATTTAGAAAAGAATCTCCCAATCAATTTGACCGCCAAGAACCACACGAGAGTGTGGCTTGATAGTAAAAGTTCTCGTTTTGCATCCAGAGAGGAGTAGTTCAAGCAATAGTTCTAGCAAGACCCGTGTGGTACACATGGTATTACCTATTGCCGTCATATAGTGTGGGGTTAATGAGCCCACACTGAAGACCCCTTTTTTATTCAACCAAAAAAAAAAAAAAAAAAAAAAATTGACCACCAAGAAAGCAAGAAATATTCGGCAAAACACTATGTCTTCATTGCATTACAGCCAGAGGGGACAATCTTTCTAGTAAAAAGCATTACCAATCCAGCGGCCAAGAGCCGAAGATCGAATTTTTTTGCTTCCCTTTTCGCAAGACTTGTGTTTCATGTAGAAAAGTGCAAACAAAATGTGAAGATGACTATTCTTTTTCTCTCTTTTTTGGTGAAACGTTGAATTTTTTTTCAATCTGTTACAGGACTCATTCTCTCCGTATGTTGCTTGTTCCCCTGGCTGTTTTTGACCGTTATCACTCCAACAATATCTTTAAGCGGCATTACAATTTTGACGATGAGGGTACGTTTGATATGTGTGTTTAAAAACTGAAAATTGTTGTTTAAATTCGTCTGTGACATGTTATATTCGATTACGTCATAAATTTCAGTTTTGACCAGAAAGTATAGAAGGTTTTTGTTTTTAAAGGAGAATGTAAAAGGCTTGAGATTGAAGCAATTGGAATTGGGCCTCTCGTCTGCCCATTATAATAGACTTAAAAATTAAAATAGCTCATAGTCCAGCAGAGTAGCTGGGAAAATAGACTTTTGAACAACTAGTATATGTTCCGTTACATTTTACGCTTACGAAATTGAGGTTTATTTGATTATAGGATGAAGTATAAGGATTCAGTCCATTCATGGTAATAGTTGTTTTTTTTTTTTTTTTGAGAGAGAGAGAGAGAGATTATTGTAATAGTTTGACCAAAGGCTGAAACACTTTTCTTTTTATATACTGTAATAATGTATCTTAAATCTTAATATGTTTAACAAGCAAATTATAAAATAAAATAAATCCTTAGCATGCTTGATATTTAATATTTATCTCATTTTGCAAAATAGTTTGATATCATTTGACAATTCATAAAGTGCCCAAAAAATGGAGCAAATTGTTTTCCTTTTTCCACTAATTTTTTTAGAGAAATGTTATGTCCACGATATTTTTACAACAAATCATAGATTGTTAGTTATTATTAGTTATAATTTGAATTTACCATTAAAATTACTTTTTTGTCCCATCAATAACAATTCGTAACAACCTGTCATTTACTTATTTAGAATTTGTTGCGAAAATGTTGTGGATATAGCTTTTTTTTTTTTTTAAGTAATTGAACTATGAAGCCGATAATATATCATTTCCTATCCTTTAAATTTGAATAACCAATTCCATAAACCATGAGATTGTTGCAATGTCCCTCCCCTTAACAACTTAAACAGTTGTTCAACGTCCATTATTATTTATTTTTAGTCAAGAGCTTTATATTTTAACAGTATTGTCTGATCTTCTTTATAAAAAGAACCTGACTTCAAATCCCACTTCCTTCTTCTTGTTACAATTGAATTTATTTATACGCACATGCATCTATTTAATTTAATTATAAAATTATAGGAGAAAGTTTCCAATATCATATTGAAAGAAAGAGATTTCCTTACACTTAATAAGTGACAATTTATAAGATCATCCACATGTATTAAGTCACACGATTTATTAACTTACTTAAACATGTCACATGATTATTAACTATTAAGTAGGCTATGTGACTAAAAGTACACGTTATAGTTTTTTAAGTTGTCATGTAGTAGGCTGGAGAAGTTTTAAGTAAAACTCCATCCTAACCAGATTTCATGTTAACCCAATAATTTCTTAATTTGATATTCCTTGATAAAAAAAAAATTATAATTCTTTTAAACAAAACTTAGGTACAATTCTTTAGATGTTGTACATTAACTTATCTAATTAAATTCAATGAGATGGCTGTACTAATTAATGGAATACAAAAGGTGTTATCTTCCTTTCCCTAAGAGCATTAAATTTATCAAAAGTCTTGTAACTTAACTGACACCTCCTAATATATCCAACAAAGACCTCCAAGATTCAAATTCCTTTTCGTTGTTATAATTATTGAATTTATCAAAAATAACATAAAATTGAATTATGTTATTCATTGAGTAATACGATCATATTATTAAATTTAATTAGAAAACTTAAAAACAATACCTAAATATTAGTATCTTAATTTTGTCTTAATTTTTATATTTGTTGAAATTTGTTTTCTTTTTGCAACAGTTTAAAGGAGGAGAGAACATAAAAGAGCTCTATGTCACAAGACTTTTGATGAAATTTAAGTATGTTAAAAAGTAGAAAGTAGGGACCACCACTCTTTTAGAAGATATTGATGGAGGAAATAATGAAAAATTAAAATTAAAATTTTTTTTTTTGGAACTGGTAAGAATTCTACGCTCTATTTGTTTTATTGTAAAACATTTGAAAACATTTTAAATGAAAGTTTTTCTTTGAAATTCATCTTTGATCTTTGGTAGTGTTCTTAAAAATTCTGTAAAAAAATCATTTTCATTTTCGGTGTTTGTTCCATCGCAAAATGAAAAAATTTCCTAAATTTAACGATCCAGCAAATCCAAGCACAAACCTCTAGATCGGCACAAATTCCACTAAATCTGTGGCATTGACTACCTAAAAAACCATGGAGAGAGAGAGAGAGAGAGAGAGAGAGAGAGAGAGACAGATAATTGAGACCATAGCAGCGATAGCAATAACAACTCCAACCAATGACCACGGCTCTTTTTGGCTTCCACCACAAACTTAACTAACAACCACCATTTGTCGTTTGATAGAAAAATGTAATAATTAAGCTTATGTGAGAAAAAAAGAAGAAGAAGGAATTTCTCATGTTTTGTAAAAACGTTTTACAATTTGTGTTTATATTTTACACTCAACCAAAAAAGTTTGCAAAATTTCGTCAAAATTTTACAACAAAATAAAAACCATAAAATATTGAAAATATTTTCTTAAAAACATTTAACAGCAAAATTAAGAGAGCAATTAATTTACAGATGCAATAAAGGGAAAAAAAAAAAAAGTTATTGAAAAAACTGCAGTATATAAAACGGCTGGCCCCACTTAGGCATCCTCCGAGAAAAAGAGATATAAATAAGTTGACCAAAAAGGTCTGCCACTTCATCCCCCTGTTCAGTTCGATGCTCCCAGTTTTCATAAAGCGTGGCACAAGTCACGCTGACCAAATCCATTGGTGAATTTTCCTATTTGGCCTTCATTAAGAGGATGGTTTATGTACACAGTGCACTAACAGTTGGTGCTACTCAAAATAAAATGGCTTTGCAATTCAAAGTGTGGAAAAATCCAGATCTAATCATGGGCAAGAACAACAGCATTACCCCACTTGTTAGCCTTTGTGATGCATCAAATTCGTAAATGTGTTTTTTTTGCACTCCGTAATTGATCAGAGTTCACTATTATGTAGTTGGTTGATACAGTTCATGATTAGGACAGTGTAACCACTAAGGATTGGCCTTCTGATGGTGGAGAAGTCAACTAATTCATGCCACTATGATGGCTTTGATCGAGGAAACTGAGATTCTAAACTAAGGAGCTGCAGCCTATAGGATTGTATATTTTGTTTATTCAATTATACAATATTAGAAACAATAAAATCACTCTAAATTTTCGGTTATTAGAATACATGTACATCTTAAAAAATTGTTTATTGATTTGCTAGACATGAGAGAAAAGATTAATTTTTAAGTACTCTCGGGACATGGAGAAAGATGCTCTTATATTTATGGTAATATCAACTCATTAAATTCATGGTAGGATCCACTATACTCCAATACTCCACCATGAATGTGAGACAGACGAAAGAGCACCATCTCACAGAATACAAATTCTTTGTTCAATTTTTTGTATTCCACCAATGACAATTCGCCATATATTTGTTTAGTTTTCCTTATTAAATAGCCAAAGTTTAAAATGGAAAAAAAAAAAAACACATGACAAGTTGTGATTGAGAGAACATAAAGTGGAATACAAAATGTGGTACAGATGATTTGTATTCTATTTTACAACACTCCGAAAGTATCTAAAAATTTTCCAAAATAAAAATAATAGAATATTCTTTTGTTTGAATGAGCGGTGGGTTAAAAACTTAAAATTAAAATTGTTTATATAACTTATTTAGTTTAGGCATAACTTTCTAAAATTCTAACCTTTTTAAAAAAAAAATTATGTACAACTGTATTTATGTCATAATGAGCACTAATAAAAATAAATTAATAAATACTTGTACCTATAAAATAAAAGTTTTGAAAAATTGTAAATAACCAAATTAGTTTAACCAAAAGATACTACCATACCTTTCTCAAAAAAAAAGATACTACCATACCAACCGGGCCCTAGAGTGGATCTTTTTACTTTAGAAAATGAGTTGCTATTTGTTTCCTTTTAAAACACGGCATGGGAATATGGGATAGCTTATTTAAGAAATTACTATGAAGCCTAAATATGGCATTAAAAAACGAAGATAAAGATATGCATTATGCGCAAAGAACGAATGGAAAGTGACGACATTTTCGTAGCTTAGTTATTATCTTTTGGTATTTTTGTCAAATCAAATATAGACAAAGACAATCCACTACTACACTACGCTGCAGTGCAGGCAAGGCAGGGAATCAAAGGATCACAACAACAACATTCATTGTATTGAATTTGAAGATGAGGACGCACTGGATTATAAAGCTTTTTTTTTACTACCAAGTATAAAATCTATTTTTATTAAAATTATATAAAAAAGAAAAAGAAAATGATTGATTAGTCATGTAGCAATGGCAAGCAGGAGTGCCCTAATCACTAGTAGCATAATTTAAGCACAAATTTTATGAAGCAAGAAATCTCATGCGTGTAAAAGAAAAGCCCCATCTTTACTTTTTGGTGACTGATATAATATGACAGGCATGAAAAGGCATTTATATCATTCATATTAGGATTTTAATTATAAATCTGACTGATTCTTCAATAAGAATAGCATAGCACCTCCTTTTGCCGGATACTTCGTTCATTTCAAGGCAAAAATTAAATTCCACAATCTTTTATTCAGAAAATGAAGGGATTTGGATCTTCTCCTAGTCACATATGCAAATCCCAACTCAAAGAAAAAGCAAATTATGCTTCTTTGAGGCTATTTTAGTCATTTCATTGTTTTTAGTTCCTTGTTCATCCTCAAAATCATTGATCCTATGCTTCACGCTAAAACAACAAACTAATATACACATAGAACAAAAGAGGTAATAATAAAAAAGCCAAATGATGAGAAGCAACAAAAGAAAAAAAATATATAAAAATTTTAAAAGGGAAGGACAGTTTTCTGAACATTGAGAACAGGAGGTGGGCATGTTAACAGAATTGAAGCATACTTTGGTACTTTCAAAGACCAACTTCTCTTGGTCCGCAAGCAAGCCCCAACAAAACTTTTATCAGTAAAATGGGGTACACATGAAGTGGGTTCCTCTGTGAATGGTTGCCACACCTAATTGGTTGTCACAGTGCATAACAATACTTGAATTTACTATAACACCACACTAGAATTTGTGGAAACAAAACTCAGATACTTGAATAAACTATAACAAAAATACTAAGAATTTGTAATAACAAATCTACAATGCTTCAATTCGCGATAACAAAGATCTACAATACTTCCCATAAAAAAAAAAAAAAAAAAAAAAAAGATCTACAATACTTCAAAGGAACTAGAATTTTGTAAAAACGAAGCTAAGAAGAATTTAGCCAACTGAATTGTCACCACTACATGTTTGATGGATAGTATAAATAATAGTCAGCCATGAACGAATCACCATAAACTTGAAACGCATTTGATGTACTAAAAATGGTGAAGAAATGTTGTAACTACAGCCTACATGAAACCCAGTTTACTGAATTGAACAAACAGCAGCAATAAAGCCTGGATCTTTTGAACACATTAAAGAATTATGCGTCAGAGACCACACTAAAATCATCTTCTTCAACTGGAGCAGGCAAGTTGAGATCTATCACATTGGTCTCAACTTTCAAGGTAGTACTTACAACAACATGAGCAGTAGTGGTTGAAGAACCCAAAAGATGAGATCTCTTGTGGCCACCAAGTGCTTGACCAGACCCAAACACTTTGTCACAATATGGGCACTCAAAGATTCTACCATTAGCATCATTACCTTGTTCATCTCTATAACAAATGGTTTTGTGACTACCCAAAGCTTGAAAAGATCGAAAAGTTTTACTACATTTCTCACACCGATGCTTCCCTCGAACCTTCTTAATTTTGATTTCCTCAACTTCCTCTGGTTCCTCGACCTTAGTCTTAACCGATCTTTGTACTTCTTTACCTTGTTGTTGATGTTCTTCCTCATCATTTTTCATCCATATATCCCTTGAAAGCATCATGAGGCACATAGCAACATCTTCTTCAGGAGAAGTATCAGACACAGAACTCACCGGTTCTGGCTCGGTTGGAGACTCAACCAAACTTGGATTTACCAACTTGGGCTTCTTCAATTCAAAGCTCTGACTCTGACTCAGATGACCCTCTGTTATAAACGGTTTCCGATTTCGCTTGGATCGTCTCCGAGTTGGGTTCTTTGACTCGGTCTCGCTCTCTCTGTCCTGTACCACAGACCCAGCATCAACTGCAAAAGAGAACTCAGGATCTGCAAGTCTGAAACTTTTCTTGGGATTCTCTCTCAACCCATAAACTAAAGCCTTCTCCTCAGCTTCTCTCTGCCTTTGTTGCTCTTCTTGTTCTTCACCAGAAGAAGATGAAGATGAAGATGAGGCTGACTCAGTAGTAGGCTCAGCAGTAACGAGCTGCTGTGGCTTTGGAGGAAGAGGCAGAGTTGCCAAGTGAGCCTTCATGTGACCACCCAAAGCTCTGCCATTAGCAAACGTCCTAGAGCAAAGCTTGCATTTGTGCCTCTCCATTGCAAAAGAGCAGAGCCAAACCTTACCAAGCAAAAAAAATCAAAGCTTTAGACTCAGAAGACTCTCTCTCTCTCTCTCTCTCTCTCTCTCTCTAAGAGACTTTGAGAAGTATAGGGAGATTGGGAACTTAAAAGGAGTAGGTGACAAGCATTCCTCCACCAAAAGACACACACAACCCAAAAATATAGTTTGTTTGGTATATAATTATATGTGAAAAAACAGTTGTAAATTGTTAAAAATTATCATAATTATCTCATTAATTTTTATTTTTGGAGCGGCAAAAAAATTAAGAAAGTGTGATCATGAGTGGGGAAAGAGGGACAAGTAACATGCAAACCTTGCCCATCTCAGTAATAAGCTTTTCTTTTCACCACTTTTCGGAAGTCCATAAAATTGCCAGTTAGGCAATTTATACAGCCCCCCCTTTTTTTTTACTAATAAATTAAATGATCAATATCCATTTGCATTTTTCCCATTTCAAATTGACTATGTAATATGATTCTAAAAAAACAAATTAGAAAGAGACTATGTAGCATGGTTTTCTTTTGAACTTGGTTTGGCGGATCTCTTATGCAAACACTTCTTTTCATGCCATATTGCGTGATTGGATCTAAACAGATTGAATTTTACATACTAACTACCCTTGTTGCCCGTGGTCAATATTACTAATAAATACATTCGGAATAGGATTTGGATGGCCTATTTGCAATTTCTTTAAAATAAAATATTAAATAATATATAATAAGCCGTAATTAATGAAGTATAAAAGTAAATTAAAAAATATGGAACATAAGATTTATAATTTTTTATTTATTTATAAATATTTCATTCCCTTGAAATTGTAGGATATGCCTTCTTTTCTTTGGAGTAATGCTTCATTGATTCTATTTGTATTCTTCGAGCTAAAAATATAATAAAGCTAATTATGCTTGTTGTTTGAGGTGGGTTGTACACATAATATTTTATAGTATTATGGATGAATTAGTTTGATAATTCCTAAAAGTTATGTACTCCATATTCATCCCAAAAAAAAAAAAAAAAGCTATGTACTCCATGTAATTTGCAAGCCATTATAGATTGAACAATGAAATTTTATTTATCCAACATTTAAAAGAAATAAACTAAGGGTTTGTTTGGTTAGTTTTATATTTCATTTTATTTATTTGATTATTTAATAGTGTAAGGTCACAAATTGTGGCCCAAACCCAAAAGGAATAGGAAATAGGCCCAATAAGTTTAATACAATAAATTTGTAAGAGAGTGGGCGAAAGAATTGGGCTGATAATGGGTTTTCTAACAGTTAATCAGGGTTCTAAGCCTATCCGAGGAGGAATACGCATATAATCTGAGGTTAAATTTACGTTCGAGGAGTAAGTTTTTGAATGGATAGGCAATTTCAGATGGTATTTTCTTTTTAGTGCTACAGTAAATCTTCTCCAATCTCTCACTGTAATATTTATCAATCCCCTCCTTATGGAGGTTTTCCCCCATTATATAGTCATCTCTGATCCATTTCTATCGTCCACTTATCATTCATCCAACCTTAGACTCCCGTATATATCCTGTTAAGCAGACTTTTCTAGTCTTCTATGGGCGGTAGTAGTTGAAAATACTGTTCAGAAGTCTTCTCCACATTAATGCGGCCAGGAAAGCTGCTGTAGTGCATTTAATGCGGTGGTGACAGCTTTTCCCTTAGATATTTCTGTGTTCTTATTCCTTCTTTGTACATTTGAAGTTTATTTCACTGCGGGAGCTTCCTGGAAGGTTACCCAAGTTAAGACGAAGTTCACTTTACTGACATTCGTCAGGTCCGAGGAAGATGACCCTCTCGGACTAACTCCCTTGGATATTTATCTGCTCTACTACCTACTATGGGGCCTTTGCCAATGCTTTCTTCTCCTCGGACGCGTTATTATTAGTGAATGAGACTTTAAGCCCAACGCAAAAGCTCAAGTTTTGGCCCCCACAAATAGTATTTTAAAACCTTTTTTTTTTAATGTATGGTTGTACTTTTATATAATTTATTTTATAGAGAAAATAAACCAATAAAAATAAATGTATCAAAAAACACTTTCATTAAAATTGACTTTGTCGATAACTTAATTACAACAATAGGAGAAAAGAAATTTGAACCTTGTAAATGCTAATTGGATGATAAGGTTCTTAAACATTAAAATTGTCTTTTGAGCGTAAATATTGAGATACTTCCTCAATCTTATATTTCTATGATTCTTAATAAATTAAGGGGACTTAGTAAATTTGGGGTTACAAAGTCAAACGTGTGGCTTACTCATACAGGTCAATAACACAATTGGATTTGTTGTATAGTATTACAACCGAGTTGTCATAGCCTTATAGGTCGTTAGTACATCATATGAATTTTCTATACAATAGAAAAGTCCCTGACTATGTTATTCGATTTGCTTCTGGATACAAGGTTCTAAATAGAGGAGGAATTTTTTTAATGAAAAAAGACCCTCCGACTTGATCAACTTGCAGGGAAGCATTGGTCCCCCTTGCTGAAGTGAATATACCTAAAATTCTGCGTAAGAACTTCCTTGATATACTTGCCATAAAAGATAAAAGCTCTTGATAGTTGATACCTCTTCTTTTTTATTTTGTTTTATCTAAATGAAATTTCTGTTTCTAAAATGTTTATGTCAATAATATTTTCATAATAAATTTATATCAATTTTTAGGTGATAAATTATACCCATTGTTATTGATGTAAAATTGTTAAGTATTCTCAGAGTATGAGAAATTGTGCTCCTACTCATTATTAATAGGTAAAAAAATAATTTTAATAGTGAACTCATATAGTGAATTAACGATTTATCACTTACTTAAAAGTTATTGTGAAATTATAGTAAAAGTGTCATTGCTCTGTTTGTGTTTTATTCTGATATTGGTAAGCTATAATCCCACCTGACAAAACAAAAGTTTACGCTACTATGAAAATAGAAGATAGAGAGATTTGCTTTAAATAATTAAATAGTATTTAAGGTTCTGTTACTTTAGCCGGTGTTATCAGCGCCAACTGTAACAGCAAGAAGCTTTAGCATGCCGACCGGTACTTTTTTTTGGTTGACTGTTGCGTACGCGCTCCTGTAGTCTCGCGTGATGACAAGCGCACATTCACACAATCACACTTTCAATTCACACTATTTTCTGCCCTGCCTCCTAAGAACTAAATCATGTGATGTGCTTGTGGAATATGGGTAGAATTAAGGGGTTTAGAGTTCAAGTCTTTAGAGGAGAGTTTTACACATATATATATACACTTAGATTATATTAGAATATAAATTATATCTTGTATAAAAAAAAAATCATGTGATGGTGGGTAATTTTATTTGGAGAATTTACATGTGTCAACATTTTAGATAAACATTTGTCTAAGACTTATGCTTAAAGAAAACTTCTGTTAACTAATTTACTTTTATCAGGCATTGACATATGTATGTTTTGCAGAAGTTACAGAAGCTTAATTTACAGCAAATCCTTCCTCGTCTTATTTTCGTTTCGTTTTGAAATTTTTTTTTATGCCTTTGGATTAGCTTTCTTGACAATTTCATTTCTTAAATATTTGCAAAAGAATAATTTTACCTAAAGAAAATGAAATTTAAAAAATTGTTTATAAACTAATACGCTAATGGAGAGAAACTCATCCAAATAGTCCCAAAAAACTTCAAGCTTAAAATTGTTCACTCGGTCTACCAAATTTGATTCTATTTTCAAAATGGTCATTCCATTCATTTTCGAATTTGGTTTGACCATTGAGTGCCAAGAATACAAAGTCTTTTATCCCCCTTCTCTTAATGACCATATTGGTCACAAGCATGAAATGAATCACCATTTTGAAAATTGAATCAAACGGTAGGTCAAAGTAAAATAATTATGTAGTGGTATTTTAGTTATGTAATGTATTATAAGCATGTTTAAAAAACTCTATATATTACTTTCGTGTTTATGTGTTCTAATAAGTATTACTATTTCCTAAAAAAAATGGTAAAATAATTCTCAAACTCAAAAGGATAGAAATAAAAATACCCTCAGCTTTATGAGTCAAAAGTGTAATTTTATTAGTGGTCTTATATTTAACACAATATATTTATTATGGTAAATTGCAAATCATATCCCTAAAGTTTAGGAGTGATTGGATTTTATACCATAAAGTTTCAGAATTTGGGTTTTATCCCCTGAAGTTTTGGGTGTTTGGATTTTACCCCATAAAGTTTAGGGTTGTTTGGATTTTACACTCCCAAATTCTGAAACTTTATGATGTAAAATTCCAACATCCCAAAACTTTAGAGAGTAAAATCCAAAAACTTTAAAAATATAGGAGGTAAAATCCAAATTTTGAAATGTCAAGATGTAAAATCTAAACATCACCAAACTTCAGAGGGTAAAATCCAAATATCACCAAACTTCAAGGTGTAAAATCCAATCATTCCCAAATTTTAGGGGTGTAATTTGCAGTTTACCCTAATTATTAAAAAAAAAACTCTTGGGAACTTGGATAATTAGGGGTGAAGGAATTTGAACATTGAATGTTTTTGTTGGAAGTACCAAAATGTGTCAATTGAGCTCCAAGACTCTCGGAAACTTTGTAAGTTTACTCTTAACACTTTTAGACTAATTTATTATCTCAATTTATTTTAAGGAATCAAATTAGATATTTAATGTATTTAGGAAAAATTATTAGGTATTCCCAGAGTACCATAAATGCATGCTCTCTCCTCTCACATGAATGATGAGCCCCACCATGAATTTAATTAGTGGGACCCACCATTTATGTGAGAGGAGGGAGTACGCATTTATGGTACTCCGAGAGTATACAATAATTTCCCTGTATTTAGATTAATTTCTTCCTTTGATTATTAGTAACTATGAATGAATTGTTTTTCTTTCCTTATTTTAATGATATGAAATATATAGTTGTAATTACATTTTTTTATAATTATTATTAATTCGGAGTAATATTTATAGTTTAATATTGCTTTCAATATTGTTTTTTAATCTTGCCCCTTCTAGATTGAAATCTAGATTGAAATCCTAACTTTACCATTGTGAATATTCCATCTTTCTTGCTACATATTTTATAATTCTTATTATTCTTATCTGGTAATGTTTAACTATTAACAATAAATTACTTATTTCTTACTAGTAATATGAATGAACAAACTAATAATCGACAAAAAAAAAAAAAAAAAACTTTCAATTTCTTTCCTTAGTGAAAATTATTTAAAATTTTCTAAGAAAAAGAGAACTAAAAGCAGCATACTTTTATTTACAAAAAAGTAATTAAAAAGCAAACAAGAATAATGCTTATTTTTTCTTTTCTTTGCTACAAGAAAAAAAAAAAAAGCTTATACAGTTGTATCAAATAAAATGCGGATCTGATACGGAGGTAGAACGAGTTATCGTGAATCGTGATTGATCATACCAGCACCAAAATTAGAATAAGCCCATTGTAATACATAGACTCCACGATTCGGCTTTTTGCACACTTCTCCAAGATAATCCGAAAGATACAACCTCCCGTTGCAGGATTTACTCTGCAGTCTGCAGGCAACAAGTACAAGTATCACAACAAACAACAGTGTCACAACCAGAATTTTAGTCAAACGTAACATTAATCCCTTTAAGAATAAAGAAGGTATTATATTAATTGTATATACAATGAAGACAAATTTTAAAGCATTTTTCACATAGTTAATTTGACAAATTTTTATGAATTTTTATCAAATTCATTGATATCAATTTTTTAATCTATTATTAACAATCTACCTTATTAACAGGGTGTGAAATTTTGTGCTTTTATAGACTTTCTCATAAATATAAAAATAAGAAAGTTGATGAACACAAAAAATTGACAAATATGTACACCTGACAATGTGGCAAATTGTGTATAAAGGTATACTATAGTCACAATTCTAAATATGCAATTGGTGAGTGCTTTCAAAAATTTTGATGCTACAATTCAAAATTATTTGGATTAGAAATTAGGGGAGACTGAAGAGTGAAGAGTACTAACATCTATCGGGTTAGACATATTGGGTAATTAGGATTGAGATCCTAATTGGTATAGGTGAGAGGGTTTGAGGATCGAATTGTAAGAATGGCACAAGGATTGTAAGATCTTACTTTCCGATTAGAAAAAATATACTAAAAAAATACCTATAATTATAATCCATAATTTATATTAAAGAAACATAGAAAAAAAAAGTAATTTTTTTTGACAAAAAATGAGTGAAATTACTAATAAAAAGGAAAAATACCAAATTACAAATATATAAACGAATTCCAAATTTCAAAAAATTACAATTCACAAAGACCAAGCTCTAAGTTAAACAACTCAAAGCATACATAATGTCTTACATAAATTACCAAAAGCAAATAATAATGTCAATACCTAATATCTCACATTAACAACATAAAACAAATAACAATATTTCAAACAATATCACAAGATTTTATTAGGTTAAGGTGACTACTGTCGGGGGAGGTTTTTTGCACGTAGCCACGTGTCTTTGGAGGTGTGACTTTGCTAGGCCTGGATTTGTTTTGGGGAGTTCAACCCGGAACTCAACATTGGGCCGCATAGACCAATGACTTCCGGTGTATTTTTTAAGTCTACAAAATAGATGAAACCCAAAGTTTTAGAATCATGATAATGGTTGAAATAAATAAATACTATGCTTAGCATGATAGTTTTGATTAAATGGTGAGTTGATACGTTATTATTATGTATATTAAGTGATGTCCAATATTAGAAAATAATTAATTAGGTGTCAAATGTCCAACAATGGGATGCGTCCAATAGCCCATGTCTAGTTGCGGTTCATGGTTCATGTTCAACATAATAAGGTATGTCTAGCAATGGTCCATATCCAAATAATACATGTCCAATGGCAGTTCATTTCCAAAAAATATGTGTCCAAGAGTGGTTCATGTCCAAATAATATATGTGCAACGGTGATAGATCGATTTATTAATATGTATGTTCATTAATGAAGTATTAGTGAGATCATGTTCATTAAATAGTGAGGTGATATTAAAATAACTTGCATCTAGCAGTAAAATAATAATTAATAAAATATATTTAATAATATAATTTGAAGATAAAATATAATGACTTATCTTCATATTTTGTAGTTCCAGCCGTAACATCAGTGGACTTAGCATTTCAGCAACCTTCAGACCATGCAGGTCCAGCCGTACAACACCAGTGGACTTTAACATTTCAGCAGCATGGTGAAGTGAATCCTTTCATGGGGACTTCATGTTTGAAAGGGAAAAATAGGTGCAACTGGAGGGAGAGAGAGCATGTCTAGCCATGTGCATCAGTTGGTTAATTTTGTCCCCTTAATCGTGCACTTAAATGATTTTCCCCATGTAATGCCCTTTTAGTTTTTAGTCAAACATGAGTGAGTTTGTGTCTTTCATAAGAATAACTTTAAGTATTAGAAATGTATGTCATCAATGAGAATGATTTTAATATGAAATCTTTGTGCCTTTTAAGAGAAAGGCCTTAGTATTGATGTTCATATGCCTTCCATGAGAAAGGGCTTTTGTAATATGTTCTTGGAAGAGTATTTTGATATGTTTTAAGATGTGTAGAGATGGTAAGAAATATATATATATATATATATATTGTGAGATATAGTGTTTGTAATGTGTATAGGAATTATATGTAGATACTTTGTTGGACATTGATCTTGTATATGTATACTTTGTGAGACATGGAGTTTAAAGATATATGAGAAGTATGTATGAGTATTTTGTGACAAATGTGTTTGTAAAATATATGGAAGCGTGAGATAGATAATATGAAGGTTGAATATAGTAAATACATGATATTATTTGTGTTATGGGTTATGTTGCTTTCTAAGAAGGGAGATTTTGTATGAGAAATAAAGAATGAGATGGAGATATGTTTTTGGACAGTAAAAATGATGAAGTTTCAGAATAATGGAGTGTGGGAAAAAGGGGTAATGGGTAATGGATAATGGTGTGTTGTGTTGTTATCTATGAAGAAGGATTTTGCAAGAGAGATGGGGAAGTATGAAAATGTGTATGTGGCAGCAAAGTGAAGTTTTAGAATAATGGGGTGAGAGAGGGATGGATTGGTCTGTCCTTTAGTGCGTAGTTTGGTCCTCTTTATATAGAGTCAAGTTATGTAACTAGATCATAACTTAGTTGAAGGGAAAATTAGCAAATAAGGAAAAGTTCTTGACAAGGTAAGTGGTTTCATTAGAGGGATTTTTTTTTTTTGCCAGAAGAAGAAAATTAGAGACTTTAAGGCTGATGTTATAGTTGTAACAACTGTCAATCACAGCTGTCATAGCTAAATGATATCATCCAAATGACATCTTGTTTGGAGGAAAAAATATTTGGCATTAAATTCATGGTTTGGCTAAAAATGGCAAGATAATCTTTATGGGATCCTCTTGCTTTTGGTACCACAGCTGGAGCCATTGCAAAATGTGCTGGAGTTGTTGCAGCTTCTGCAGAAGCTGTTTCTACTTCTGTTGGAGTTGTTTGCAGCTTCTGTTAGAGATGCTGTTGGTATTTTTGGCTGAGTTTCTTCTTTTGGAAAATTATATGCTTAGTCCATATAAAATTTTGGTAAGTAATAGACTAGTTGGTTGACATTTGATGAAGTTTTAGAGATGTAATTATGATCTTTTTATATTTTATCCAAATTTTGGAGAGTAAAGAGAGCATTTAATGCTAGGGGTCCATTTGGATACAACTGATTTTGCTGAAAACTGAAAACACTGTAGCAAAATAATTTTTAAATGTATGAAAAATTACTGTTCACTTTTAAAAAAAAAAATTACTGTTCATATGCCTTAGTGCACTGTTCATGTCCCATGAACAGTGCATCAGACACTAGTCTTAAAAAAAAAAAAAAAAAGCTGAAAACACGCAAAACGTGAAACGTGAATGTGGATCCAAACCATCACTAGATATGAGATACTAATATATATTTAGCCACGTGCTTGTAATTGATTTATATGAAAATAATAATATGATATAATTATATTTTAAAACTTATATTATATGATGGACATTAATTTTTATGTAAAGAGCATGGAGAGTTTTATCATTTTAAGTGTTATGTGATATAAGAGGCTTACTAAATGTTACCTATTGCACATTGATTTGTTAGGGTTCAGTGATTGGGGAAGACATGCCAAGTAACATGCTTTCCTTTATCAACTTTGAATAACTGGAGTTTTACTGAACATACTTCTTGGCCCTCCAAGCCACGACTCCCAAAATTCCCCCAATGAGACTTATGAGCTTGAATCATGAGCCAAAAATGAGATGATGTGCTATGAGCTTGAACCATGGGCTTTGACGTCTTTTTTGTGTAAATATGGGCTCTTTTGGGCTTTAGAAGAGATTTTCCCAAAATTCATGATAGTGTTGACGTGGTGCGGGTTGCCAATGAAATGAAGCCATTGGTGTGAAAAATTTGTCCTCAACAACTACTAAGCACTGACATAAGCTTTAGGGTTATATATATATATATATATATATGTAAGGACACAATTTGGCTCCCAAGCCCAAAAGATGTATGAACTTAGGTCCAAAGAGCCCAATACAATGAATTTGTAGAGAGTGGGTTGGAAAACTGGGCTTTAATGAGTAAAGTGGATCAAGATAACAAGAAAATGAAGATAAACTGGTTTAATCTAAAGAAAATCGTCCTCGGCACAATCCGAATAGATCAGTTCTTATATATTTCTTCTCAAGTTTGATTACAAGTTCAATTTTTGATTGCTATAGTGTTTTTCTCTTAATTTCTCGATCGCTTACTCTCATTGTCTTCTTCCTATTTTATACTATCCCTTTGCCTTCATGTCTGCCTTCCACGTGTAGATTAGAGTGTTGGTGTTGATCCTTGTCACATCAGCATCTTCTTGAAATCTCTAGAGAGTAGCTGTAAGGCTAAAAACTACTGTTCAGGTAACACTTCCTCATTAATGCGGTTAGAGAGTTAGCTGCAGAGCATTTAATATGGTGGTAGCAGCTTTCCCTTAGATATTTCCCACCTCCCAGTTGTCTTGTACGTTCATAACATATATCGTTATCACTAGAATTTCCCGGCAGGTCACCCTAGATGACAGGACACTCTTTTTTACCTTTGTTTCGCTTAGCTGAGGAGATATTCGTCCTTGGCTTACCTTCCCCAACATTCTCACCTGTAGCTTGCCTATAGGGTCCTGAGTCTTACATACTCATTACTGTTTATTTGTCCTTGGATTGCAAAGTATTCTCGGACAAGGCCCAAGGCCTAACATATATTCTTGGGCCCCTTACCCCTACAATATATATATATATATATTATCAACTTGGGCTAGGGCCACTAGTTGATCTATTTATTACATTTAGAGGCCCAAAATAAGAAAAAAAAATTGAATTTTCTTTTATAGGACATGATCTTTAGTATTGCTATGAGATCGAGATTCTATAAAATCTTAAGATTTGGATCGAGATTTCACACGATTTCATTTCAATAGAGATCCTACTAAGATTTAGGATGTTTTAGGGATGTAGGGTCTTAGGATCTTAAAATTAAGATCCTAAGATATGGATCGAGATATTGATAACCCGACACACATAATTGTTCAGGTTTGAGAATGCCAATATGTAATGTTTTTTTTTTTAATAAAAAATAGTTGTCATGTTATTAAACATAGGTCACCTTAGCAACGTGCATAAAAATAGACGAAGGATGAATAGAACTTGTTTTTGAAACTTTGGGAACTTAAATTGTTCATTTGAAACTTTAATAAGGATCTAAAAGCAATCAACTTGAGTAAATTTTAGTGACTAGAAGTGTATTTTGCTTTGTTTTTGTTTTTGAAAAAGGAAAAGAAAAACTAAAAATTATTAAAAAGAAAGAAAGAAGAGGCTGGTGTGCAGAGGAGTTTTAGAATCCAACCATCAAGGATGAAGACTATTATGAAGTCATCAAGTACCATAACCATTTTCTTGGATAGACCTATAAATATAAAGACGAAGTTTAGCTACAAAATTGGTTATGGTATAAGGCTACAATCTTGCATCTTCTTCTTATATACTCCATGTTTGCAAAATTTCTAGAAATTTAAATATCAATAGCCATGTCATCAATAAATTGTTTAAATTGCAAGTTTTTGTAGTTTAAAATTATGCATAAAATATAAGCTTATAGATCATATAGTAAAATATAAGCTTATGGAGGATATAAGTTCTTATATCCTCTATGTTTGCAAAATTTCTAGAAATTTAAATATCAATAGCCATGTCATCAATAAATTGTTCAAATTACAAGTTTTTGTAGTTTAAAATTATGCATAAAATATAAGCTTATAGATCATATAGTAAATAATATCCGATTGACACAAAATTTAACATGTGTATTAATAATATAAAAAATATGCAATTCAACGGTTATGCTACAACCAATTTTTAGCTGAACTTTGTCCTAAATATAATTCAATTTGAGCTTATGATCACTTGCTTTAATACCAAAATAGCTAATTCCAAAAGTCCAAACCCATAGAAAATAATAAATTTATAATTTAACCATTATGGTCTTTGGCCTAAACAAGATTTTGTTGTTTTGTGTTACAATTGATTCCCCCCCCCCCCCCCCCCCCCCCCACCCCCCCCTTCTTCAAAAAAGAAGGATTAGTTTAACTTGCTTTTGCGGAAATTTTTTGAAATTCAAAATTATTCTATTTTCAAGATAAGAAGAAAAATATTACCAAACTTATATTCTTATACGAAGAATGTGGAAAGTCTTTCAAGCCAATTGATAAAGAAATTTTAGTGTTAGTAATTTTTGTTATGATTTAAAGTGTTGGTCATCGTTTGAGTAGAAACCAAATTTAATTAAGTTTGGTGTCTTATTAATGTTTGTAGGCACAAAAGTGATTCGTAGTGAAATTTGACTTTGAGCATTTAGGTATGAGATTCAGAAATATCTTGGAGAAATGTACAATTGAACAATGAAAGAAGAAAAATCTTCTGAAGGTTTATTTGAGGAGGAAATTAATCTATTGAGGAAGATTTAAGAGGTTTTGGAGTGGTTTTTCCATTGAAGAGGTTTTTCTTTGATTTTATATTTCATTACCAAATCCAAATCTCATTCCTCTTGTTTATTGCTTTCACATTTACTGCTTTTGGATTTATTTTTTTTTATAAATAAATACACATATATACTAGGGAGAGAGAATAAGGTTCTAACACACAAAAACACATCACATACACTACTCAAAAGCGATGATTGCTTTTAGATTTTGTATTGGCATAACTTTAAAATAATATAATGTGAATATTATGGCAATCCTATGCTTTGTCCGAGATAAATTGTTTCCATCTATCGTGCTACTTTTAAAAGTCTGATATCTGTTGGGGGCACCATTTGAAGTCTTTATTTTCTTTAGGTCAAAGGTTCATATGCGCATGTATCAATCTTGTAATTTGCTGAGTAGATTCTTCGTTTTTTCTCTAGTTGGACTGATTTGAAGTTTCAAACTTCCAACAATTTTCATCTTAGTCAATTATAGCATGAGGGTATATATTATGGTTTGGAGCACTTTGACGATAGACCGGACTATTTTTGAAAATGTACTGGTGAATATTACTTATTTATTCATTCCAAAAAGTAAAAAACAAAGAAAAGAAGAAGAAGAAGTTAGTTCCTTGTCAATTAAACTTCAAATGCTTAGTTGATTAACATTAGCCGCCCATCCCTAACCCAAAATGGGAAGAAAAGTTCCCACGTACAATTTAGATGTCGGCCTCCACCCGGCGATACAATTCACCCAACATTTGCCTGTGTTATCAACGCCGTCGCCTAGCTATTGTGGTATGGTGACGTGATTACATGACAAAAATTTAATACATGTTTGCATAATGTCGGCTCAGAGCTCATCTTTTCTAGTTAAAAAGTTGTAATAATATATGTATATATAATATATATACTTTTTCTAAATAAATCATTATAGGATAGTGTTATCGGATATTGTAAGTAAGAAATTGTTTTATGTCTGATTTTTTATTGGCTTTATAGAGTGTGGAACTAACTTTTTGAGTTTCACTTATCATTTCAGCCGTATTTCTAATTCCTCTCATCAATTTATACTAATTTTTTAGGATAAATTGCAAATTATACCCATAAAATTTGGGAGTGTTTGGACTTTACATCCTAAGGTTTTAGAATTTAGATTTTCCCCCTATAAGCTTAGGGGTGTTTAGATTTTACACCATGACATTTCAAATTTTGGATTTTATCCCTTAAATTTTAGGGTTTTTGGATTTTATTCTCCAAATTTTGGGGATATTTAGATTTTACAATTTAAAGTTTTAGAATTTGGGAGTGTAAAATTGAAACATTCTTAAAATTTAGGAAGTAAAATCTAAAATTTGAAATATGAGAGTATAAAATTCAAATACTCCTAGTTTAATTTGTAATTTAACTTAAAGCTCACAACAACTCATGCCGTTAACCTTTCCAATCATTTTATTAGTAGATGGAAAGTAGAAAAGAATAAAGAAGAGTAATGCTGGGACACATAGGGCTGTTTGGCAGAGTGGTTCAAGCTCACATTTTCAGTTTTTAAATAACCTTACATACATTTCTACACATTTTTTCACTCACATGTATTTCAAAAAACTATAAACAACATTACTCAAATTCTTCTATTAAACATGCCCATAATTTCTCACAATTTTATGCTATAACTTGCCATATGATAAGTTGTGATTGATAAAGGTATGTCTCTACATGACCCACCATTACATCTTTGATTGTCACAGCTTGCCACATGGTAAATTGTGGCACAAAATTATGGAGAATTATATGTCCCTATCGTTACCCAATAAAAATACCTGAGTAACTGACCCATCTCTGATTATACGGGACAAGGCCCAAATCCACGTCAGGGCTTCAGAGATAGAATGAGCCCTCCCTGTCCTATATATTGTCCTATTTACGGAAGGAGGGTCGTTGGCTAAATTATGCTCGGCAGGATTAATTGAGCTTCCTCTTCACCAAAAGTACATCCCAACTGGAAAAAGAAAAAAGATTGAAGAGACAAATCTGTATGATGTACCCTTCACTAGTGAGCTGATGTAATAAAATTAGATTTGAATGACATGTTAATTATTTTTTGATATTTATATATGTGACACTAAGCAGGTCATGCATGATGAGGATTTTCATCATATTTGGAAAGGAAATACTCAATAAAAAAACATATTCAAAATTATGAATTAGTATTAAAGGTAGTGATCATATTTTCATTTTATTCGGTATTAATGTTTTCTAAAAAATGAGTTATTTTTCAAAAAATATTTTTTTTAAGAATGATCTCTTATGTTTGATAAAAACCTCAAAATGAAATAGAATTGTTTTCAATAGTTTCCATATTGCATTTTAACTTCCTTTATTTAACATAGTATGATATAGAGTTGTTTTCCGAAAAATTTTAGTAGAAAATAATCTCTAAAAAATAATTCATATTTTTAATAGGGTTTTTAGTTAACAAAAAATAATTTTTTTTAACTTATTTTTTCTGATGTTACCAAAAAAAAAAAAAAAAAAAATTATCCATCTTCTACACCACTTATTTCATATAGTTTCACATAAAAAGTACGATATCCTCAGTGGAAATAGTAGTAATAGTAATTGAATGGCTTTTCTTCAAATTAATTTAGTGAGAAACTTTATTTTTATCTTAGGATTGTTGAGTCTAGACTAGAATATTATACAAGTCGAGAGATCAACTCACAAGTCTCAATTTTCAAAAGATTCTTTTAATCTAGACCTAATTGGCCGACGATGGAGATCTGAAAAAGGTAAATATATAGAATGATTGGTAGAGAACTTTGTGGTGGTGGCTATCAGGTCAGATGTGTTATGAACGCAAAGCATTTATGATGACCAACTGACTATCCCAGTATAGCCTGTATATATACCATATACTATATATATATAGTATATAGCATATATAATAAGGTCACTTGTCTGGCACACGTGATGCAGCCTAGCAATTGAATGTGCTCGTGATCTTCAAGAGCAAGAGGGTTTTCGGATTTGAGAGTTGAAATGGGACCCAATTTATCACTACATGCAGGGTAACACACAGTTTTCATGCAAGGGAATCCATTCACATGCATGATTATCACTAGCTACAGCATAATTAATGGATAGATTGATAAATTGCTAAAAAGTTAGCTAGAGCCTAGAATGGAACCCCTAAGCAAAATTTTCTTCTCTTGTTTTTTTTCTCACATGTCTTGGTTGGTTTGCTCAAGCTCAAGAACTAAAGACATGGAAATGATTGAGAGAGCAAAATTAAGATGAATATTATATACCAGAAAGGGGATACATATAAATATAACGTTAAATGTGATGACATCATGAATGAGATTTATAGGATGTGTACTTGTGTAATAGGAGAAAGAACACTATATTTCGGTAATATCAACTCAGCATCTGTTTTGATATTTCTTACCTAATAAATGAGTGACACTTATTTCAAAAAATCACATAAGATTACTTTAATAAATTAATCACAATCTTCTATACTATCGGGAAGATAAATTAATCATTTATTGGAGTAATTTAATGTGATTTTTTAAAATAGTAGAAAATACTAAAACAGATGCTAAGTTGGTATTACCGAAAGAGCAAGACTTAGGTACAGTACTTAGGTGCTGTTCCTTAGGTACCCTTTTTAAGATTCTGCCATGTGGATTTTTCCTCATAGGATGAAAGTGTATTTTTTAATTAAGTAGCCACATGGCTAAATCTTAAAAGGGGAACCTAAGGAACAGCACCTAAGGTATTGTACCTAAGTTTTGTCCTTACCGAAAGAGCAAGACTTAGGTACAGTACTTAGGTGCTGTTCCTTAGGTACCCTTTTTAAGATTCTGCCATGTGGATTTTTCCTCATAGGATGAAAGTGTATTTTTTAATTAAGTAGCCACATGGCTAAATCTTAAAAGGGGAACCTAAGGAACAGCACCTAAGGTATTGTACCTAAGTTTTGTCCTTATCGAAAGAGCAAGACTTAGGTACAGTACTTAGGTGCTGTTCCTTAGGTACCCTTTTTAAGATTCTGCCATGTGGATTTTTCCTCATAGGATGAAAGTGTATTTTTTAATTAAGTAGCCACATGGCTAAATCTTAAAAGGGGAACCTAAGGAACAGCACCTAAGGTATTGTACCTAAGTTTTGTCCTTACCGAAAGAGCAAGACTTAGGTACAGTACTTAGGTGCTGTTCCTTAGGTACCCTTTTTAAGATTCTGCCATGTGGATTTTTCCTCATAGGATGAAAGTGTATTTTTTAATTAAGTAGCCACATGGCTAAATCTTAAAAGGGGAACCTAAGGAACAGCACCTAAGGTATTGTACCTAAGTTTTGTCCTTACCGAAAGAGCAAGACTTAGGTACAGTACTTAGGTGCTGTTCCTTAGGTACCCTTTTTAAGATTCTGCCATGTGGATTTTTCCTCATAGGATGAAAGTGTATTTTTTAATTAAGTAGCCACATGGCTAAATCTTAAAAGGGGAACCTAAGGAACAACACCTAAGGTATTGTACCTAAGTTTTGTCCTTACCGAAAGAGCAAGACTTAGGTACAGTACTTAGGTGCTGTTCCTTAGGTACCCTTTTTAAGATTCTGCCATGTGGATTTTTCCTCATAGGATGAAAGTGTATTTTTCCTTATGGTACTTTTTCGTGTTATAGAAATAACAAATATATATATATATATATTTTTTTTTTTGAGGATGGAAATGAGTGGATGATTAGACTCATAGAGTAGGTACAGTTGGTTGACGAACATGTCTTGTAAACTGGACACAAATTTGGTTGGGAGGATAAAAAATGTTTTAACTTTTTCGGATATGCATTTGATAGAAAAGATGGAAAAGTGAAAAAATAAAAAAATTATCTGAATTTATTTACTGTTATATCCTTATTGTATCAAAAGATTGTAGAAATTATTGTAAGTGAGAGAGATAAAATGGTAAATATGATACAACATATTAAACTTTTTCTCTACCACTTTTTCTACTAAATGAGGATGGTTTTTGGTAATCTCAGCGGAAAAACTCTAATCATCTTATTTTTCATTCTCTCTCATTTTCGCCACACTAAACAAGAGAAGAAAACTCCCATTTTGAGTATTTTCCTTTCTCCATTTTTCATCCTCCTCTTGTTCCACCCC
This sequence comes from Quercus parvula, assembly GCA_030820535.1. Lineage (NCBI taxonomy): Eukaryota > Viridiplantae > Streptophyta > Magnoliopsida > Fagales > Fagaceae > Quercus > Quercus parvula. The sequence continues at coordinate 29,800,943 of JAUAME010000012.1, forward strand.
CACAAACGAATTAAGGTCAAAAGAAATCCACAAAAAAAGATGGCAACCCTCCCAAATAGGCAAGCCGTAGCAATTTCAGCACCTAGCATATCTTTTTTTATTTATAAAGTTAGACTTATATTTATAAATATTTCAATTAAAATTTGGACATGCTATAATAAGAGGGACAAAGTTAACTACAAAATTGATTGTAGTCTAAGGCGATAACCTTGCTTAATATCATTAACATTTTTCGAAAATTCAACCGTTGGATTGTATGTTCTTTACACTCTTAATACATATGTCAAATTTTGTATTAATCGGATATTATTTACCATATAATCTATAAGATTATAGTTTATGCATAATTTTAAACTACATAACTTGCAAGTACGAAGGATATAAGAAGAAAATATGATTCAATTGTTAATTTGTCAAAATTCACTTCTAATAAAAAGATATTGAGTAAAAATATTATAATTTTAAGTTATAACTAATTTTGTAATTAAATTTTGTCCCAGCAAACAAAAAGAAAAGGTCAGTAATTTAACTTAAATTGGCCAGATTGATGATCAATTAATAAACATGGAACGCAGGCAAATTGCTAGAAAAGGGCAACAATTGGACTTACAGACAATATATGGGTCCATATGTTATCCTATATTCTGAGTGCACCGGTTACTTCTTACTTAAAAAAGTTATCATTGCCGAAAGCCTATGAGACAATCTTTGAGATATAGACAGGGCAGCCAAACTGAATAGAGTCCTTTATAGCAGAAAACTTGCTTTCAATGGAGGGTCCAAGTGAGACGTGGAAAATCACACCAACCAACAAATAAAGAATCTTTCAGTGTAATTTCACATGCCTCTTATATTATGGAGTAAGAATGTAAGAGCCGACAATCCCACAAAATTATTATTTAAGATAATTATTCGATTCTGTTGCTGCATCAAAGTCATACTAGCCATCGGAGCACCAAAATAATCATATCCCATTACCGTGCGTTTTGTGTGCTACTGCTATATATATATTTATATATTTATAATTTGAACTTGGATTAATAAAGTTGGTATTTTCACAAAAATATTTATGAAAATTTTGAAGGAATTTGTAGGCTTTAATTCCGGGCTGCAAGTTATACCTAAATGGGTGTCATTTCCCAAACTCTACACTGAGAGGCTTTCTTGGTTGGCAATAAGACATTGATAATTGAAAGAAATGGTAATGAAAATTATTGAGTGCACTCAATGTGCTGCACTTTTCTTTTATGTAAATTTGAATTCCACACGTGGATTCTGCACATAGAACTCTTCGTAAGAGGAGGTATAGTTTACTGGGTGTACTAAATAATGTCTAGTGAAATGAAGATTCTATTATAAGATTTTTTTTTTTTTTTGGGAGAATGCTATTATAAGAAATTAAAGTGGGAATAAAGAATTTTTTAAAAAAAAAAATTAAATTGTCTTCTCTTGAAGAAAGTATCTCCTAAGCCCGCTCTATAGAGTAGCTGTATAGGATAATTTAGCTTTTCTTGGACTTTAAATGAGTCCTAAGTTTAAACTCTTTTTTTATTGGATCTTGTTTCTTAGCTCAAATAGTTCAAAGAGCTACTTAGACAGAGCAAAATTTTGATGCTCCAAATTTCATCTAAAATATTCAGTATGACTTATATAATTATATTATTTTTACTCTCATATAATGGTAAATACAATTTGTGGATATTGCATAAGTCTCACCCTATGCAAGAGGATGGTGAATTTGGTGTACAAAGTAATTTTTCATAAAGAAAAATAACATTTTTTTTCCAGTTAGACAAATAAACTCTATTTAAGTTTGGAACAAGTATCATCTTATTTATTTATTTACAAGTTGTTAACCCATGCACGGAAAAGTTTAACATAATAAGACTGTTTTTTCTATTTTATTTTACTTTGTGTCTAAACATGAAATATAATACTTATGTTAGTTTTTAATGGATATTTATTATGATTATGTTTGTATATAAATTTTTGGAAAAATTACATTTTGCCCACCTAAGGTTTGCCCAAAAAACACTTTACCTATCTGGGGTTTAAAAAATGGCACTTTACTTACCTGTGGTCTAATCCATTAGCAAAACATTACCCACCTCTGACCCTGCAGTTACTCTAACACCAATTCACTAAAAAAAAACAATAGCAATTGAATCAAAACTCTTTCCTTTGAAAAAAAAACTTCTCTATACATGTACACTCCCTATTCCAGATTGTGATCCACTCTATCAAGATAAAAACTTAAAACTCTCAGCATCAAGAGAAGTTGGCAGCCCCATCATAACCCATGTGAAGGATGTTGAAGATTTTCTCTCTTTATTTAAACCACAGATACATTTTTGATAATTAGGGTTCTTGATTTCTTTTTCAAAAATTGCTGGTACATGTTTTTTTTAATTGTTGGCAGATTTCTACTGCAATTTTGATTTATTTTAAAGGTTTTTTTTGAAGATTTTTGAAGATTTGCAGCTTATTGCTAGCAGATTACGTTTTTGAAGATTTTTTTTTTCTTGCTGGCAGATTACGTTGTTAATTTGTCTTGGTATTTGCTAGTAGATTTAAAAAAAAAAAAAAAAAAAATTGCTGGTAGATTACTTATTGTGTAGCGTTTTAATGAGAAATTGGGTTTGTGCTATACATTTTCTGCCAAGAACGAAAAAAGAACTATTGCTGTTATCTACGCTATACATTTTCTTGGGTCAATGTCTGTGTGTAAAGGTTGGTTTGGAAATTGCAAGATATGCTTTGTTATGAAATTGCAAGTCATGCTCTGTTATGGTTTCTCAAAGGAAAGAGTTTTGATTCAATTGCTATTGTTTTTTTGAGTGAATTGGTGTTAGTAACGGCAAGGGTAGAGGTGGATAACGTTTTGTTAACGGATCAGACCACAGGTGGGCAAAGTGCCATTTTTTAAACTACAGGTGGGTAAAATGTTTTTTGGACAAACCATAGGCGGGGAAATTATATGTTATACTACTTAAATAAAATTTGATCTACAAATATTTTAATAAAGGGTTTAAATATAATAATAGAATTTTAGCTCAATTAAAAATATGTATTAAAATATTGACATGTAAAATTATGAGATCTCAAAAACTTTATGACAAAATGTTATAAGGTCAACCAAAAGTCAAAATAGTTTTTGCTTCATATGTATTATAGAATAGATTTATTTAGTAGATTCCAATTAACTCAACTGGTAAATTTTTTTATTGTCAAAACAATCGGAGGTTCGAACCCTACCTATACCAAAAACTTATTAATTTCTTAGCATGATGAGAAGAAAAATTATTATGGAATGGATGCCATACATAGGTTGAATTTCTATCCTATTTCTGAAAAAAGAAATAAAAAAAGTGAATAGATTTATTTAGAAGTATTTATTTATGTATTTTTGGTAATCAAATAAATTTTGTAATTAGTAGGCTGTTCTTTCTTACTGGCATGTACTTAATTGTTGGCTTGGGCCTGTAATTAATAGGTGAACATGTGAAGCTTAAATGACAATTTTATTTTGGATAAAAATACAAATTCATCTTTTAAGTTTGGTCAGTTGTTATTTTGGTCCTATAAAATTAATTTGTTTGTCATTAGTTAGTCTTTTAAATTTCTGAAAAAATAATTTAAAAAAGTGAATAGATTTATTTAAAAGTATCTATTTATGCATTTTGGTAATCAAATAAATTTTGTACTTAATGGGCTGTTCTTTCTTTCTAGTATGTAATTAATTGTTGGACCTATAATTAATAGGTCAATATGTGAAGGTTATATGACAGTTTTTTTTGGGGTTAAAATACAAATTCATCTTTTAAGTTTAGTTAATTGTTATTTTAGTCCTTTAAATTTCATTTTTTTTTTGGGTCATTATTTAGTCCTTTAACTTGGCAAAAAAGAAATAAAAGATTGAACAGATTTATTTAGAAGTATTTATTTATGTATTTTTTGTAACCAAATAAATTTTGTAATTAATAAGAAGTGCTAAGTCCATAAAATTTTCATAACATTTTCACAAAAAATTATAAATGGTAAGTTGTTATTTGTTCTAATTTGAATTCAAAACTTAAATTACTTTTTGTCCATATGTAATAACTAATAATAACCTGCCATTTAAGGTTTGTTGTGAAAGTGTTAAAATGTTGTGGATAGCATTTCTTGTAATTAATAGGTTACTCTTTCTTTTTGGCATATATGTTGTAGGGTCACAAATTGTAGCCCAAACCCAGATGGAATAGGATATGGGCCCAATGAGCGCAATACAATAAATTTATGAGAGTGGGTGAAAGAATTGGGCTGGTGATGGGTTTTATAACAGTTGATAGGGGTTATGAGTCTGTCCGAGGAGGATAAAACACAATCAAATACTGAAATCAAGTCCGAGGAACAATTTTTAGGATAAGTTGACTATTTCAGATGATGTCCGAGGAGGAAGTTCTTAGACAAATTGGCTATTTTCGTTGGTATTCTTCTTAATGCTACGGTGTATCTTCTTCAATGTTTTTCCTTAATATCTCTCGATCTCCTTTTTCTGGAGGCTTTATTCTATTATATAGTCATCCTCCATTCAATCCTACCGTCTACTTGTCTACTTTCTAACCCCGTACTCGAGTTTTTCTCTCCTTTCCCACTGCTTTTTGATTTTTTGGGAGTAAAAGTGGTTGTAAACACTGTTCAGAGGTCTTCTCCACATTAATGCGGTCAGGAAAGCTGCTGTACTGCATTTAATGCGGTGGTAGCAGCTTTTTCCTTAGATATTTCTGTGTTCTTATCCCTTCCCTGTACATTTGAAGTCTATCTTCGTCGCTGGAGCTTCCTGGAAGGTCGTTTAGAGCAAGACGAAACTCACTTTATTGATATATGTCAGATCCGAGGAGGATGACCCTCTCGGACCAACACCCTTGGATATTTATCTGCTCTATTATCCATTACGGGGCCTTTTCCCATGCTCTCTTCTCCTCGGACGCATTATTATTAAAGAGCGGGGCTCAAGCCTAACGCAAAGGCTCAAGTTTTCGCCCCCCACATATGTAATTAACTTTTGGGCCTGTAATTAATAGGTCAATATGTGAAGGTTAAATGACAATTTTTTCGGTGAAAATACAATTTCATATTTTAAGTTTGGTCAATTAATGTTATTTTAATCCTTTTAAATTTTACTTTTTTTGGGGGGTCATTTTTTAGCCCTTAAAATTACAATCATTACCATCCATCGCTAATCCTTCAATCCAATTTTCTATTCACCATTAAAAAATATTTTTTAATATTTTAATATTTATTAAAAAAAAAAAAAAAACTAATGGAGCTCTAACTAACACTGTAGCAACAATGTCTGATTGCAATTTGCATATGACCAAGGTCCAAACTCCATTGTTTCACTCTCTTCCCCCAACACACCCTACCACTACAAAGACATTAAGACCATTAATTGGTGTCTTAGTCTAATGATAAAAACAATTATTATGTAGTGGATGATTGGATATTATAGACTGAATTTCTATCATTTTTATATGAAAAAAAAAAAAAAAAAAAAAAAAATATATATATATATATATATAATAGATTTATTTAGAAGTATTTTTTTACGTATTTTGGATAATCAAATAAATTTTGTAATTAACAGGTTGTTCTTTCTTTGTGGCCTGCAATTAATTCATGGGCCTGTAATTAAGAGGTAGGTATGTGAAGGTTAAATGACAATTATTTTTGGGTAAAAATTCAATTTCATTATTTAAGTTTGGTCAATTGTTGTTTTAGTATTTTTAATTTCACTTTTTTTTTTCTTTTTTTCACTTTTTTTAGTCCTTTCAATTTGCATTTGTTACTACGGTAAATCCTTCCATCCATATTTTCTCTTCACCATTAAAATACGTATTTTAAATAAAAACGAAATCTTAAAAAAATAATAATAATGGAGCTCCAACTAGCAACGCAGCAACATCGTCGGTCTGCAAATTGAATATGACCAAACACCACTGTTTCGCTATCCTCCGAACCTAACCAACTATTACAAACCCAAATCAAAATGCAAAAGCTGTATTTGGCAATATGTCAAATATATTCTGATTGTAAAATATTTTCAATTGTTTGTTTGTGTTTTGGAAAATTTGCCAAAAAAATATTTTCAGTGTTAGGTATTACATGTAAAAACCTATTTTCAGAAAACCCAACCACCACAATCACCACCATAAACCTAGCTACCATCAGCCATTATAAACCTAGCCATTGGTGGCCACCATCAACCACCACATAACCAATTACCCTGAAAAATCATAATCATAATCAAAACCCATTAATCTCAAAATCAATATCAAAACCCATCTACCAAAACCCACAACACACTACCATTGAAACCCACAAACCACCCTAGCCACCGATCCACCACCCCCAATTGGCCACCATCAATACTTATACTCAGCCCCAACCCACTGCCATTTAAACCCTTGAATCATCCACCCACTGATCCTCCAAAACCCAAGAACAAATGTTATTTTACAATATATATATATATATATATATATATATATATATATATAAACCATTTAGGGCAACGATGGCATGGGTGGGGGACAGGTTGAGGCGATGCAATTTAGGTGATGCGATTATGCTCACCCTCATCTTCATGATTGTCGACTTAAGCATGAGACTGAAAGTGAGTGGATGAGCTCGGACTAGAGCGGAATGAAATTAGGGGAGGAAGAGGGATGGGTCGGATGAGTTAAAGAGATAGGACGAAGGTGGAGTAGATGGGAAACTACCTTCACCGGCGGAGGGGCTTGTAGGTATTGTGGCGGGGCCATGGGTCGGGACTAGATCTAGGCTTCACTAGCGATAGCTCTCTCCGTCCTTCGGCTTGGGCTTGGCGTGAGTGATAAGAATGAGTGAGAAGATGAATTTTCGGAGGAGTGGAAGTGGTTTGAAGGTAATATTATTGTGCAAAATATTTTACTAGTGTGGGTGGGGTATTTTACAGTCAAACTAATGTATTTTCAATTTAACTTTAATTTCCTGAGTTGCCAAACACCATCAATGGTAAACATTTTTCAATTTACAATTACACCCGAAACAAACACAGCCAAAGACCCAACATCTACATAATCATTCACTAAACAATAGACTTCACTGTTTTTTCTTGTGTGGACTCTGTCCTGCTGCATTAGGAAAAAGTATACCCTGTTTCCGGTGTATGCTTCCTCCCACTCAGCTATGAGTGGGAGGATACATACACCTGAAACATGGTGTATTTTTCCCTGCACTAGAGGAATGTTATTCCATAACTTGATTTCAACTTTCTTTTAGATTTAGTCTCAGATCTCGACTCCCATAAGACTAATTAAGAGAGAAGAAATAACTTTTAAAATTTTAATTTTTTTTAAAATATAACTCATCTTTTTTTTTTTAATAATCTTAGTATTTTTTTTTTTCAAAGTTGAAAACATTGTCAGTTTAAAGTAATGGCAATTTTCTAATGGATCTTGACTCCCGTAAGACTAATTAAGAGAGAAGAAATAACTTTCAAAAATTTAATTGTTTTTTTTTTAAAACATAACTCATCTTTTTTTAAATTATCTTAGTATTTTTTTTTTCAAAGTTGAAAACGTTGTCAGTTTAAAGTAACAACAATTTTCTAACGGATTGTGTGGCAGGCAAAAATAAGTCAAGCTAACTTTTTACCTCACACAATTAATTTATAGAGATGGGATGCCAATCAACCTTCGTTACCCTTGTTTAAGTGAGTTAAACTTGAAATGAAAGGATAAGTACTTGGAATGAGTATGAGACAAGGAAATTGATAAACAATAATCTCGATGTTCCTTGGGTTTAGTCTGAGATACAGATTTACACTTGTTCTTAGATTACAATGATGTTCATTTCTTTCTCTTTTTGTTCAGATCCCTCCTCCGCCTTTCACAGAGGCCTCTCTACCTTATATAGTCACCCAAGTTGTATCTTGGCCTTCCATTTGGAGGGTTATGGTTCATTCCCCTTGATACTTGTCCCATCAGGGCTTTACTAGAAGGTTTCTACACTAGGTTATGAGTTATGATGATACTGTTCAGAGGTCATTTCCTTATTAATGCGGCCAACTAATTGGGTTCAGAGTATTGAATGTAGAGGTGATGGATGCTTTATCTGCATTCTTCCTTTTATTGTTCGATGACAAATCTTCCTTTTCTTCCTCGGTTGGTGCCTGATGGTCTTCCGAATTAGGCCTTGGCCCTCCCGAGGACGTGATAGTATCCTCGGGGTCCTCAGGTATTATAGTCTCCTTGGGCTTGTGGTGAGTTGTTATTTTCGCCCCGAGGATTTGTTGTTAGTACTTTTCGAGGTCTGTTCTTTTGATATTGGCCTCCTCTCATTTGTCCTTGTTCTTGGATTCTCATCCTCCCACAGATTGGAGGGAAGGATCACTTTTGAGGTTTGACATCGAATGTGAACTTAAAGGACCAAATGACAAAAATAAAACTTAAATGATCAAAATGACAGTTGATCAATTTTGTTTTTTTTGATAATTACTGTGGGAACACAATCTATTTGTTCGCTTTGGGGGATTTTCACCCCAGGCCAAGGGCTAGACCTTGTAGCCTGTAAGGCTTGACACCCCGTACGGCTTGACACCCCGCACGGCTTTGTCCTCTTGGCGAGTATGGGCATGTTCATTTTGCAAAGTCCCACATCGCTTAGAGAAGCGTCCCCCTTATGCTTTATAAGCTTGAGCTCAAAGCATAAGGGTACCACTACAAGCTCGCCAAGAGGACAAAGCCGTGCGGGGTGTCAAGCCTTATAGGCTACAAGGTCTAGCCCTTGGCCTGGGGTGAAAATCCCCCAAACTGACAAATAGATTGTGTTCCCACAAAAATGCGCTTTTGAGGGCAGTGCCCATCTCCAGTTATTGTCCGCTTTGGGGATTTTCACCTCAGGCCAAGGGCTAGACCTTGTAGTCTGTAAGGCTTGACACCCGCACGGTTTTGTTGCTGTTCCGAAGAACAAGGCACGTTTCTACCACTATAAGCTCAGAGCTTGTAGTGGTACCCTTATGCTTTGAGCTCAAGCTTATAAAGCATAAGGGGAGCGCTTCTCTAAGCGATGTGGGACTTTGCAAAATGAGCATGCCCACACTCGCTAAGAGGACAAAGCCGTGCGGGGTGTCAAGCCTTACAGGCTACAAGGTCTAGCCCTTGGCCTGGGGTGAAAATCCCCCAAAGCGGACAAATAGATTGTGTTCCCACAATTACATTGATCAAATTTAAAATGTGTAATTTTTTCCCCTTTATTTAAGTTTGGAACAAGTTGTTTTCTTCTTTTTATTATTACTCACTCCCTTCGCCATAAATGGTTAGATTTGTATTCCATTTTGGGATGTTCCAAAATTGTCATATTGCTAAAATTGAAAGCCCCTTTTTTTTTTTGAGAATCAACATTAACACTTTAAAGTTAAACATTAAAATTTTTGAGACCTTTGTTTAAGGGTAATTTTGAAAACTTCTATATTTTTAATTAATATACAAGACAATAAATGATGTTTTCTTAAAAAATTGAGTTTTCTAAATCGTACCAGCAATTTGGGATGAACTTTTTTTACTCTATTTATTTATTTTTGGTTATCCAAAAAATTCTGTTCTCCATTTATTTATTTTTGGCAATTCTATAAAATTTGTAATTAATAGGGTGTTCTTTCTTTCTTTCTAGGCCTGCAATTAATGGGCTTTATTGTGTAGGTTGGATGACACATTTTGTGTTGTCATTTTTCTCTGCTTCATTTATGTTTTGTTTTGTTTTTTTCCACTCTACTATTAGGATAATTATAGAATACTCTTTGATAACTATAAATGCATACTATACTCTTTCACATAATTGTGGGTTCCATTAATTAAATTTGTGGTGAGACTCATAATTAATTTGAGAGGGGTGAATACGCATTTATGATACTCACAAAGTATTCAATAATTTTCCCTATTATTAGTGTCATTTCCAGGGAAAATTATTAGGTACTCCCGGAGTACCATAAATGCATGCTCCCTCCTCTCACATGAATGGTGGGTCCCACTAATTAAATTCATGATGGGACCCACCATTCATGTGAGAGGAGGGAGCACGCACTTATTGTACTCCGGGAGTACACAATAATTTCCCCATTTCCAAATACACAATTCCTTTTCCTTATTATACTCCCCCTATATAAGTCTTCTCAGACCTACTAATTGATATATTGCTCATCTATTCTAATCATGGCTTCAAGGATGGACTTAGTAGATTTGCTTGTATGTTTTCTCCTTCTAAGCTACAATGGGGTTGAAGCGGCTCGGGGATTATACCAAACAAAACTGGAAATCCAGAAGCAATTTACAAATCTTAAAGGGTCTACAATTGAAAATACTCATGTAAGATTTCAGACAGTTTTCCTCTCTATTGTTCTTTTATTTTCTTGTTAAATTTTTTATTTTATTTTAAATATGCGTGTGTAGCTTTAACTTATAATTGTGCGTAGACTGTGGTCAAGTTGGACTTCTTAAGTTTCAATTCAAAGGTATCAACTATTGACCCTTAATACCTCTATCTCCATGTTGGAGATTGAGAAATTATACCTTTTAGCTAAGGATGGCAATGGGATGGCCCGGAGAGATGAAAAAAATATTTTATCAAATTAAAATTAGTCCCATACTCAAATTAAGTTTACAATTTGAATCCAAAAGGGCCAAAAGCCGTCTCACTTAATTAAGGACATTCTTCTCATCAGCCAAAAGAAAAAAAAAAAGGGACATTCCAAACGTGACGGGTGAACCCATTTGATATATATATATAATATATATATATATATATATATATATATATATATATATATATATATATATATTTATTTATTTATTTATTTATTTCAATAATGGTACAAACACAACAAATTTCACAGTAGTTTAGTCTTCAATCACGTAATAAATACCTAAAACATGTATATCACATGGATGCTCCAAAATTGATAATCTTAGTTATAGTTAGATACACTAAAGCTTTACAATGACACTAATTACATTATACTTGACGACCTTAAAGTGGAAATATTTAAAAGGTTTCTAATTTTAGAACTTTTTTTTTTTTTTTGGTTGTTGTGGTAATGAATCAAGTTTCAAGACTTTTAAGAATGCAAAATCAGTAAATTAAATAGTTTATAAAAATATTTCATTTCTTGTGGTGAGCAAATCTTTTAAACTTCAAGGTTTAAAAAATCTACTTTTGTTGTTGATTCCCCATTGATCGTAAATTTAATTGTGGTTCAGTATCATATATTTTCCTATATATATATATATATAAATCATGTTATGACTCGGAGGTGGCTCTAAGATGTTAGTAAAAAGTTTCAAACTTAGGATCTTATGGGGTCTTGGGAACTACGAAACCAACCATTTGTGATTTTATTGATGTTAGCTGTTTTGTAATTTGTAAATGTACATGCAAATTTGAAAAGGAATTAACCAAAAGTTTAAATACAACTTAAATTAAAAAGTGCTGACCAAAGTGAAAGATACTTAAAGGTTAAGACATGATAATCTATCTCAGCTCTGTAGTTTGTTTTCTCTTCGATGGACTATGGGTGAATTGAATTGATACTGCATTGGCTTAACAAAAATTGGGTAAACTACGTATTTGATCTTTATCATTTACACCATATTTCAATTTGGTCCTCCAACCTTTCAATTGTGTCAATTTCTTTCCTAACCTTTAAGTGCCGTTTCAATTTAGTCCAAGCCGTTATCTCTTGGATCGAAATTACTAACGTGATAAACAGCCAAAATAAAAAATTAGTTTCCGTTAATGTGGTAATAAACTTATTTTTTATTTTGGCTGTTTATTACATCAACAATTTCCATCCAAGAGATAACAGTAAGGACTAAATTGACACGACATTGAAAGGTTAGAAACCAAATTGACACAATTGAAAGGTTAGGAACCAAATTGAAATATGGTGTAAAGAATAGAGACCAAATATATTGTTTACCCTAAATAATAATACGTTTCTCATTGCCCAAAATTCTTCAAGCATATTAGTCTTTTCATTGCTTTGTCGAAATTGCACGTATGCATTCTCTAACTTATGTTTTTTCTTCAAGCATATTAGTCTTTTCACTGCTTTAATTTGCTTAAATTGCACATGTGCATTGTTCCTCTGCTAACTTATGTTTTTTGCATAATAGTCTGTCAATGGCAACGATGCCAAAAAAGACCCAGAATTCTACTCGAAAAGCATAATGGAAAACCAACCCATGCCGGAGGGAATCAAAGAGCTTTTTATTAAAGATCCACTATATCTCTCTGATGCAAGGAAAAATAATCATTTTGTTAAGGATTTTGACACTAGGCATAGTGCTATTATATATCATGCCCGTGATGAGCTGAAAGAATGATGACTTTCTTCACTGAACATATATATATGAAGCAGGGCTGAAGCTTCAAACATACATATGTTCGTGATGCTGTCATATGTTATATAATCAAATAAATTATGAACCAGAAGACTAATGTTTGTACAATTTCATTTCAGTGTTTGATTAGTGGTTGAAGCTTGGCCTCTTTGAGTTGTTTTTTATGATGTTTTGTGACTGGATGACTTATAAAGCCTTGGCCTTTCCGTAACTATTCTGCTTAAAATGGTTGAGTTTTAACTAGTCTTTTTGGAGTATAAATGCAGATGCAGTAAGCTTTTTTCTCGGGTCGTCAATGGTTTTTCCATTAAAGCTCTAGGAAGAAATCAATAGTCAATAGCTCTAAATATTTAGCCTCTCAATTTGTGAAAAAATCATGCATGAAGTGGTTTATATAAGTGCTAATATGGGTTTTTAATGAAAGCAAAACTAGGTTTAAAAAACATAACAGAGTTTTTGATTTCCTTGATTGCACTTTTTTTTTTTTTTTTTTGAGAATCAAACAAAGCAATGTATTAATTAGGAAATACCAGCTAAATCAACTTGGTAACAAGACACTACAATAGGAGGAACATCTTCCATCCAAATTTCACAATTTGGTACATTAACTGCTAACTGAGCCAAGTTGTGTGCAACTGTGTTGCCCTCTCTCTTAGTGTGAGAGTAGGACAATTTTGAAAAAGCTGAAGAAAGAGATAGAGAATCCTGAATCATCAAACCGTAGGGAGCCAAGACTGGTTTCTTGGAATTCAAAGCCGCCATCAACAGTGAGGAATTACCTTCCAAGACAACTTCTGCTAAACCCATTTCTTGTGCAAACTCTAAAGCTTTTCTGGCAGCCAAAGCTTCAACCTCTATCGCCTGAAGAAGTTGAGGAACCCGAGTAGCCATGGCAGCGATGACCAAACCTGCACCATCTCGGACTATGACTCCCAGGTCGGAACAGCTATCATCGGCAAAAGTAGCACCATCGAAGTTGACTTTGTATAAGCCCGGGTCAGGGGGTTTCCATCTTGCTTTCCTCATTGTCCTACAGGGAGCCGGAGCTGATTTCAGAGCTTTAAACTCCAGATAGCTGTCACGAGCCCATTGGAAGAGAAGACTTAATGGGCGGTGGGAATTCTGGGTTCGTATCTTGTTCCTTTGGTGCCAAATGGACCACACAATGAAGGCAAACATAATCGGATTCTTATGGAACTCAAGAACCTAGCCCAGAAGCTCACTGAAACTAGAAAAACTTCTTTGATTCCTAAAGCTCCAAATACTGTCAGCTCCCCACACTCCGTCCAGCCCCTTGCAGCCCCACACTGCATGCATGATGTCTTCATTTTCATCCTTACACCGGTCACACATCTGATCAGTAATAATTCTTCGACTCATGAGATTGCACTTGGAGGGGAGTGAGTTTCAGCTAGCCCTCCACATTAGATTTCTCATCTTATTAGGACATTCAAGAGACCAAATTTTCTTCCACATCACTTTCTCATGATCTTGACGCGTTGTTGACTGAAAAACCACTTCATCTTCCTTCAAGAACCTATACCTCGTTTTGCAACTATAACTCCCATCTTGTTCCCATGGCCAAAAAAGTTTATCCTCTGTTTCTTTTTTGCCCAATGGGATATTTTTTATTTCTTCCGCTTCTTGTGGAGCAAAAATCCCATCCACCATTGTTGCATTCCACGTTCTAGTACCCTTGTCAATTAAGCAATCCACTGTAGCTTCATTCATTGATTCCACCATTGGGGAAAAAACCTTAGTTGGGTGTTTCCGGGGCAGCCAATGGTGTTGCCAAATTTTTATTGACTTGCCGTCCCCCACCCTTTAGCACGCCCCGTCTAAGATGACATCACGACCTTGTAAAAGACTCTTCCAAGCGTAAGACCCCGATCTTGAATCCTTAGCTTCTAGGAAAGAATGGTTTGGGAAAAATTTCTCCTTGAAGACTTTATAAAAGAGAGTTTTCTTATTATGCAAGAGTCGCCAGGCTTGTTTTGCTAAAAGAGCATCATTAAAATGAACCAAGGCGCGAAAACCCAAACCACCTACCATTTTGGACTTAGTTAATTCACTCCACCGGATCCAATGAATTTTTCTTTTATTGCCCCTTTGACCCCACCAAAACTTCTTTATCATTGCCTCAATGTCATCACAAAGCCCCAATGGTAATTTAAAGCACCCCATAGCATAGGTAGGAATAGCTTGGATCACGGATTTGATTAGGACCTCTCTCCTGGCTTGTGAAAGCAATTTCCCCTCCCAACCTTGAAGTTTTTGCCAAACCCTCTCTTTTATATAGTTGAAACTAGCCTTTTTTCCCCTTCCCACAAGGGAGGGAAGACCCAAATATTTTTCATAAGACTTCACTTCTTGAACTTGGAAGAGATTCTTTATGCTTGATTTTTCTTTACATTAGTGATTAGGGGTTTAGTGGTACGTTCCTTGATCACACTTGAGCGGATTATGTTGTTTGATATATTATGGCCTAAGTGGCCCAAATCAATTGTAGATCCATGTACTTATAGAGCAAATAGATTAATCTTATGTTTGTCTAGATTTAGTTATACATTCTCTAGTATATAAATTTTACATTGGGTCCATTATAATACAAGTGCTTAATATAATATAATATGTAGCCGTCAAGAGCTTTTTATTGTATATGGAGGCCGTTAGGTCGAACCAAGAAAATCTTTGTGTGCACCCATTTTATTTTTTATTTTTTATTATTATTATTATTTTTTTATGATTTCACTTATCATTCAATCATAGTGGCGGCTCCAGGAATTTTTTTTAGGGTGTTCCTCAAGAAGCATAAATTATACAATCTAATAAAAAGAAAATTTTATATATTGACAACAGCAACAACAACAACAAAATTCAAAAAACACGCAAATACATAAATTTTTACAACATAAAGCATGTAGAGTTCAGTTGTGGTTGTTGTTAGTGCTGCTGAGCAGGGATGGATGACGATGTCTAGGTAGAGTAAGTGAGTTTCTTATTTCCTTTTAGCCTTTATTTTTTGATTTAGTTTTAGTTTAAATAGTTTAATGACTTGTGAATCTGCGAGGCACTGAGGCAGTGAGTATTTTTTTTATTTAATATTTGTTGGAGTAGTGATAGTCTTAGTCTGAGATGAGATTGATCTTGTATTGGGCTTTTCTATTGGCATTTGGTTTGGGTCTTATTAGTGGTTTTATTATAATTTTTTTTCTCATGATTTTCATTCAAGTTTGTTTGTTTGTTTGTTTGTTTGTTTTTTTTTTTTCAAACCTGTATGGTGAAAGAACTGAAAAATGGACTAGTTACTGGTTTTTTGGTTGGACCAAGATCCGACCGATGGTCGAATCAGTGACGTCATAAATAATATAATTAATAAAATTTTAAATTATATAAATAAAAATATAATAAGTTTAGTCTAATAATATGATAGCAAAATATAAAAACTATGGGGCTAGAAGGTTCTAGAGGCTTCGGCCCATTCCATTTCAAAGCCCAAAGCTCACGCCGAGGAGGAAGAAGTGCCCGGGGACGAATGAATGGAATCCAGACTGCGAGAATGTACTGCCGAGGATGACCCTGTCCTCGGCAGGCCAAAATCACAGGAGAAGAAGGTGCCACGTCGCCCAAGGCAATCCCCTTGAGGAACGCAAAAGAGATTCCAAGCCCTACGGGCTAGCCATAGGAGCATGGTAGAAAAGCAACCCCAGGAGAAGCTGTCACATCCGTATTAAATACTCACAGTTAACACTCTGACCCCATTGATGTGGATGTGACCCCTGGACAGTGCAGTGGGGGGCCACAGCAGCTCACAGAGCACCAGAAAGAGTGGCCGATGGGACGTGCACTCGAGTATGGGCATGGATGATTGACAAGTGTAGGAGGAGGATGAACGGAAGAGAGGAATATATAACAATAGAGATCACCCAAAGTGGGGGAGAGGCCCAGAGAAAGGAGAGAGACTCTTGGGATGCGAGAGGAGTTGGGAGTTCCCCTCCTTGGGACGTTGAGCCGTCCGGTTCTGTGTATTTTTCACCCCCAAAATAAGCCGTCGCCTTATCAAAGCCCAACTTTTGGACCCATTATCTACAAATTCATTGTAATGTGCCCGGTCCGAAAACCGAGACCCTACAAAAACATAATATTTTGTGACACTTTTTGTGTAAATTTAATAAAATTTCCTTAGAATGGACAAACACATGTTTAATTATAATCATAAAAATAAAAAGTTTATTATATATAATGAATTAATTGATGTTATATAAAAATTAAGTAACTTTTTAAGTTTATTAACTTAATTAACTAAAACTACTATTTTTTTTTCTAATCAAAATTATCAGAAAAAGAAAAAGAAAAGTAGTTGTACAATTAAAAAAGCTAAATTTATGTGACTTTGACCAATTAGTTGTATAATATTTATTATAATGTTTTTAAGGAAAAGTAGTCGTACAATGACAGTGTGTCAGGTAAAGCAAAAACTAAAAGTAAAGCCGTAATATAGGCTTAAAAGAATATAAAAACATGTGCTTCTTTTTGCTTGAAAGACCCTAATATATTGTTAAGTTTCTCAAATTATGGACCAAGGTGACGCCACCCTGTTCAATCATCACACACAATCATACAGCAACTTTCACAATGAGGAAGAGATAGGCAAGCCTTTGATTCTTTAGTAATTCACTTGAGCGCATCTTATTCTTGCTTGCGCTAACTTTGGTACCTCACTTAAGCAAGCCCCCTGGTCTTATTTGAGCGAGCTTCTATAGCTTGCAATTCTTCGAACATGTTAAGTACCGAATTTAACCAAGTTTTACATTGCGTGAAATACGTAAAGAAACTTAAATTTGATTATAAGCAAGTCATGGTATATATGCCAACACTAAAACCCTAACGATTATGTTAGTATAAGAGCAACATCAAGTGTATTTAGTCTATTAGAGTTTTGAGTTTGGGAACACGTAGTAGTCAGTGTGTCAACCAAGAAAAAGAAAAAAATTGAGAATTTTTTTTAATCGTGAGATGCACAAAAAGAGAGAAAATTTGAGGATTTTTTTTTTTTTTTTGAGACACGTTGTGAACTTAAGCTTGGGCTACACACTTGAGAGTATATTGTAGACTTAAAAAAAAAAAAAAAAAAAAAATCTTGGTCCACAAGAAAAGTAGAATATCTACATGGGATCAGGAATAGTGGAATTCTTGAAGGAAGCTTAAACTAAAAATATCTATAATATATATAAAATTATCAAAAGACGTTTGATTTTTGGTTGAGCCAAATAAACTTTTGAGGCTTTATAATTTCACATGTCATTATTCTAATATATATTTTTAATTTAATTTAAAATTTATTTTATATTTAAACCCTCCATTAGAATATAATCTAAGCAAATTATATCTTATTTGAAAAGTAGAATATATATATTTCTTTATAATTTATATACATGTTTGTAGAAAGGAAAGATGGTTGGTGTGGGCGCAACGAGGAGTATGCCTTGGCTGAGTGGATCGGGGCAGAGAAAACAAGGAGTTGCCACCTAGTTTTATGGTCTAGAAACCATAAATATAGTGCACTTACATGAAAGGACTGATCTTATTACCAGAGTATGAGTTTGGAGTTTAGGTATGATTTTGGGATGGTGTTAGATACTCAAAACTGCTCGACTCATGGGTCGGCTTTCACTTATTGTGTCATACGTCTTAATCCTATTAAAGACACATTCAATATTGCTTCTTAACATACACACACAAAGTAGTATACATCTAAGCATACAACATGGCATTTCATCCCAAACCCTAACATACATCTATCATGACAATCAATCAACCGACCCTAGCATACATTTATCATGACAATCAACCGACCCTAGCATACATCTATCATGACAACAACTTATTCCAACAAAGTAGCAAGTGTACATAGCAGAAGCACAAACATGGCAAGATTCAAATAAACATGTGATTACATTAAGAACAAATCATCCAAAAACATGTTCATATTCATCATCAAACATATATCCAATGCATGTTCATGTGAATGCATGATTTATCTCAGTATCCACAATAGTGGTGCTAAATAGCTATATTGCTATTTTTAGAACCACTAATATTTAAAATGCATGCTACAGTAGTGGTGCCATAGGTAAAATTTTTTAGCTTCTTGCTACAGTGCACAACCATTTGTGGCCATGCATTGCCGCAAGAAGCTAATTTTTTTTTAATTATTAAACTTCTCTCTCTTCTCTCATTAAAAAAACATTTTCTCTTTTCTTTCTCTCTCTCTCTCTCTCTGTGGCTTCTCTTCTTTCTTCTTTTTTCCTCCTCATTTTTTTTTCTCTCTAGCCATCTAGTGCCTCCCTCATCTCCCTCATCCCTCAGCTCGCCGACTAGCTCGCCTACCGCCGAGACCCCATCTCCCTAAACCCATCTCGCTGAGACCCATCTCCCTAAGCCCCATCTTCATCTGTTCTGTTGGAACTTGATTTCTGGGTTTGTCTCTAGTTTGTGCTGTGTTTGTCTCCGGTTTGTGCTGGGTTTCCGCCGACCCAACTCGCTAACCCACCCCTTCCGCTGACCCAGCTCACCAACCCACGTCGTTTTTGTGTTGTGTTGGTGATTTTTGATTTTGTTTGTGGTTGGTGATTTTGTTTGGTCTGGGTTGAGGAAAAAGATTGAGGATTTGGGTTGGTGGTTTTTTTTTTTTTTTTGGCTGTGGATGTTTTTATTATTATTCTAATGAGTTATTTGTATTATTTTAATCAAATAGCTAAAATATATAGATCCCTTGATGTTGGGTGCGAAGAGGTAAAATAGATAAAGTGATTTTTGTAGGTGTCAAATAGCTATATTTTTAGCTTCACTGCTGTGGATGCTCTTACCTTACTGCATCTCAGTACCTATACATCAATGAATGGACATATGAGTGCATGTTCATGGTATTAAAGTAAGAAAAGAAAAGAAACTCTAATCTAGCATGTTAAAAGCAAACAAGTAACTAAACCAAGGAACAGAAACTTAGAAAGCATAAAAAGGGGGGGGGGGGTGCAAATAGAGACATATGATATAGGAGAAATGAAGAAACAAAAGTAGAAAAATCTGAATTAGGGTTTTTGGGCACAAGTATGCATGTGCATACATAGGCTTGCGTACACAGGCTAGTTGTATGCGTACGCATACTTCAAGCCTATGTATGCATGCAGGCATGCGCATGCAAACACGCCCTAAATCCTAACCCAGAAGCACAGAAGCACAGAAAACAGAGCAAAACTTAAATCTAACAGCCTAACATGCGTAAAATCATAAAGCAAAGAAAATCTAGGCTAAACAAACATGTTATAACATAAAGAAACAAAGGATACAAGGAAAACATAAAGATTAAAGCCATAAAAGGTAAAGAAATAAAAAGAAAAGCTTAGAACTCAATATCTCAAACAAGAAGCTTTTCAAGCCTGATTTTGGTCGTTCCTCTCAATCAATCTATCCACAAACAAATATAAAAGTGATTAGTAATCTTAAACTTGAAAGATCAAGACTAGAAAAGATCCCAATCAAATAAAATTAACTTGAAGATGTTTTGTGAAAACCCCCCTCTTTGATTTACTATTTCTTAGTAAATCTTAGGTTTTCCTTTAGGATTTTTTGTATGTTTTGAAAATGTGCCATTTATGGCTTTATATAGTGAGAAAATAGGGGTTTGAAACAGCTCCCAGTCGATGTGGGATTCGTTTCAAACCTCAACGTTAATGCAGGAAACTTGCATTTCATAGGTTTCTGAAACCCTAGCTGCGTGCGCAGGTTTGTGCCTACATGCATGCATTAGACCTGTGTACACAGGTCGAGGTTTCCTTAGCCTTTTATTTTCCAAAAATAGATTTATTTACTCATAAAAGGTTATATTTTCCATTTTAACACCCCTTAAGTCAATTTATAATTTGATTGAGTCCTAAACTAACCTTGGGCTTAGAATTTCGACATCATTGGAGAATGGGGGCTCGAGTCGTAATGAGTACAAATGCGGTATCTATAGTTGGCATCTCCCTTGACACTAATAGGGATAGGAACAGTCTTCGAACTTACCTATTACCACACACCTGTTAAATTTTCATTTTCTCATGCATTGCACGGGTTATCAACTAGTTAATAGAATCAATGTT
This sequence comes from Quercus parvula, assembly GCA_030820535.1. Classification (NCBI taxonomy): domain Eukaryota; kingdom Viridiplantae; phylum Streptophyta; class Magnoliopsida; order Fagales; family Fagaceae; genus Quercus; species Quercus parvula. The sequence goes on from JAUAME010000012.1 coordinate 29,821,509, forward strand.
TGTACAATGTCAAACTTATAGACATTGACAAATTAGACTCCCCCACACTCCAAAACAAAAAAAAAAAAAAGAAAAAAGAAAAAAAAAAAGAAAGAAAAAAGAAGAAGAAACAACTAGAGAATGTTTCTCGAGAAATTTTTATTAGTAATTCAAAATTGATGTACAAGATAATGATGAAGTTAGAAAGATCTTCCTAAAAGTTCGTCAGCAAAAGTTTTTAGGAGAGAACAATTCCAAATGTTTCAGCTATATTGGCAATTTGGCTCAAGTTGTACCCACCATTCTTAAGGGTGCTTCCACTTGCCCTACTTCACAATCTAATCTAGTAAGTAAAACTTCAAATGGTTTTTTGCAGCAGAAGAAATTTCTAAAAAAGTATCAAAATCTCTGTTCCTAAAGGACCTAAACTCCATTCCTTTTTCCAAGCAACATATACCCATCTTTACAAAGAGTACTCAAAATGGTGTCCCGTGTCAAAAAAAAACCGCAACACAGCACAGCCCCATCATGGTTCTGCAAAAAGAATTAAAAGAATGGAGCTTATACACACTTAGAACAATGTTTTGATCACATTTATCCAAAGCTTGCTCTCTTATATCATTCACATATATGCATGACTTTTAGGCACATTAGGAACAAGTCACTTTTTTTGTTTCTTACTTACAATTTTCTTCTAATTTTTAACGATGAAAAACATATTATTACAAATTTGCTAACTACAATATTAACTTAATAGAGGCTTCTCTGCATCGAACTCACTTTCGATGCCATCCCCCTCATAATAACCTTCTTTTCCTTTAGCCCAAAGCACAAAGTAAAGGCCAGTGAACATGAGGACCATACCAGCAAGGCTGCATTGTAAGAGTGATTAGTAATAAGATATACATTGAAAGCAACATTTCCAACATATATCACAAATAATATTCCAAATGAGCACTAAAATTAACTAGTTTACCTTCCAATGTTAACGGTTTCTCCTAAGGTGGCTATAGAGAAAATGATTGCGCAGACTGTACTGATGGGGCTAAATGTGGACACCAAGACCGGCCCTCTTTTTTTCATGGCCCAATTGTTGAAGCTTAAACATGATCCACTTACAGCACCTGCCTATATATATATATATATATATACACAAATGTTTTATGGTTTGTATTATTATATAAATGGACAATAAATTTTTTTTGACATATAAATAGACAATAATTAAACATTCTTTAGCTTAAAATTTTTCTTGTCCCATTAGTACTAATTTTCTCGCGTTACATTTCTATCTATACATATATGATATGACCTTGCAAATTTTCTTCCTCAAAAACATGTTTGGCTCAAGCGATGAATACTACCCCGAGAGAAGGGAAAAAAAAAAAAACTGGTTTTATTGGACATTTAAGAACATCAAGCCCTTTTTTTGGCATTAAATACTCTTTAGCTTAAATTTATTGTGTGTGGCACCATAAAGATGCGTTTTCTTACGTAACATATATGTGGGTGTGGCTACATTTTTTGACCTTTCAAATTTTGTCCTCAAGTGAAAAATTACCCCCCCCCCCCCCCCCCCCCCCCAAAAAAGCCTCAAGTGAATATTTTTTGAAAGATTTTTTTTTTCTTACAAATATAATTTTATATGTTGCTAGTCTTTCCGTTCTTCATTATGCTAAATTTTAATTTATAGGCAAGCCCAAGATTCAAGGCCAGGTTGTGGTTGGGATATTGGGTGATGAACATAATTTTACCATTGTAATATTAGAGGTTGAGATTTGGTGCGATTAGTGTTTTCCATAAAAAATAAAAACATGTGTTTAAAAACTAAAAATTGTTGTTTAAAAATATTTATGGAAATACGTGTGAGTAAAAAAATGTGTGAAAATGTATGAAATGTTGTTTAAAAACTGAAAATGGTTGTTTAAAAATACAAACCAAACACCCCCTAATTAGCTTAAAAAAAAAAAAATCCAAGAGTAAGATTGTTTAGCAATTACCTCTCTTAAACAGTTAAACTTCGCAAAAGTAGAGGGAGGTATTTTTTTTTTTTTATGGGACGCAAAAATAGGAATTTGTGTGACTTTTTTTTTTTTTTGATGGTGGAATTTGTGTGACCTTTATAATCAGAGAAAGTGAACGAGTGATATTTACCAGTAGAGAATAGCCAATCAAGTTTCCAACGCTCACAAGTGGCCAACCGGTTTCAATTTTGTGATCTTGAATTAATTGGATAGCTGCAGTTATAGTCACACCGATCAAGGATGTTATTGCACACAAGGATATTGGTGCTGGAAACTCAACCATTGTTGTAGCCTGTCAATCTTCACTTTGTTATAAACTAATCAAAAAATAAAAACATTTATATTCATATCAAAACCATACTTAAATCATGAGAACTACCCTTTGATTCACGTACAACTTTTTAAAATTTTACTCTTTTTAGATGGAAATGTACCTTCTATATGGTGCATTTTTTTTTTTTTTTAAAAGAAAATTGAATCAATGAAAATAAATTCATCGAAAGAGTATGTTAAACTTGTCTAAAATTTATGAAAGCAACAACAATTGAAGTTACCTGCAATACGACATTGCTGGATAATACAAAAATTGCAGCGATGAGGTAGAGGCAACCGATAATTTTTTGTTTATCAAAGACTGGTGCTGAGGGAGATGTTAATGGAGACTCTTTAGTTGGAACACCAGTGCTCTGCATTATGCTCATTGTGAGAGCACCTACAACGCACAGGCACGTACCTATAATCTTCACTTTGCTGTACACGCAACTAAGTTTCACTCTCTCTAATCTGCAATTATTGTAAACTACATCAACAGGCAGACAAATAATCTCTCTCTCAAGCATTTTTTTGATGACATATGCTCCAATTGTGAGTTATGAAAAAATGTGACAAAATATACTAGCATGTCCGATTAACTTTTGCAAAATTAAAAATATTACCACTGATTAATTATTAATTCTCCTAAAAGCTTAAGTTATTAGGAGATTGTGAATTTATTCATATAATTTAACATTTCCCTTCATGTGTAGCTCACCTAAGTTGCTATTGAGTGAGGGCCCTATATATGAAAATTTAAGTGGGAGAATCGAATTTTACATTGTATCAGAGCAAGAGATCCTACACTTTGATACCATATTAAATTACTGATTCTCCGAAAAGTTTAAACAATTAAGAGAAGATAAATTTATTCATTTAATTTAACGACCTTATGTTTCATGTTTCCATGTCTCATGTTAGCTCAATATTCTAAGGTATGAAAATTGCTAAGCAAATTTTACAATGCTATAAATATATACCAAAGTGGAAATGCAAATTGGATACCTAAAAGCCCAAGCAATGATGAAGATAAGCCCTGGAGCAAGGTTTGGCATGGCTGTTGCCATTGCTGGAGAAGTTAGATTGATCCCCTTTAGGAACAGGGACTGGAATAAAGTTACCCTATGAAACAAACACAAACACAAGAAAAAGAAAAATTATATTGTATCACTCCAATGCTTGTTTGAGTTTTATAATAATAAACAAAAACACACTCTTACACAATTCAAAATTAATTTTAACAGTAAGAATCTGGCAAGTTAGTTATATCACGGAACCCATAAGATTTTCATTGGAGGGGAACTAAAGTCCCATTAATTTAATAATTTGGAAAAAGTTAAAAATGCCCTGACCCACAACATATTCATTATAATTAAAATGTTTGATTGATTGTGATGTAAATTGACTCTCATCTAGTAACTCTTACACTATGATTGAAAGACTACCATATATATGATATGTATAAAGTTTGGTTTGTCATGGTTTTTTTAAAACTTATTTTAAATATGTCCACGTACATATGCATATGATAGATTTTTTATCATCAATTCATGACACTAATCAGGATTCAAACTCAGATCCTCCATTAGATGACAATGAACTTAACTAACATACCTACATTTTTTTTAAAGTTTCACTTTTTTTAGACACAACTATATTTTTGTTTTTAGCTTACTTTTAAAACAGAATAAACACACCGACAGTATAGCACAAGCACAAGACATAAAAATGTGCTTGCAAGTCACGTTAAATGGCATCCCTCTGTGTTTCTTAAGCTTAGGCCAGAGGGGACCAAACGAGAGAAAGGTGTAAATGGCTGCTAAGAAATTTGTAACATTGATTCCATCCTCATGTTGGAAAAAGAGAGAAGAAACAAAGAGGAAGAGATATTTCAGAAGCTATTCCATCCATACACTCTACCTTGAAATGTTATTTACTCCCTCTAAATAAAGCGTATTGGAAAAATTAATAAAATTATCCTTCCCTAGACATATCAATAATGTATTCTCACAAATTCTTAATACTAATTTCAGGCACTAGCTAGTTCAATATGAAAAGGACTTCTTTATGTCATATCTTCCATAAACAATAGAAGAAATGTTAAACATAGAATGAGTAGGGCTACTTCAATCAAAATCATTAAAGTCTCAAATTGAGAAGCGCTTATATTTTGGCATTTTAAAAAAAAGCTGAACCTCTTGTCATCGTTTTCATACTTTAAGAACAACACAACGTGTTCGTGTTTGTTTCCTGTTTATTTAATTAGTTTTTAACTTTTAGCTTTTATAACAGTTTAAAAAAAAATTTACTTTATCTCACATCTTCAAAGTACAAGTATTGTTTAGTATACTTTCAACAAAAAGTTAAATAAGCTTATGTCAAATGTACGTGATATCTAATTTTGAATTTTACCTTTTATAATTTCAAAGATAAAACTATTAATTTATGGAAAATTATTTAATAAATTTTCAAAGAAATAAAGATATAAAAATATTGAATAATTTAAAATAGCCTCAAAAATAAAATTCTTTGATGCCCACTATTTTATGCTTCTAAAATTCAAAATGAGGTTATAAAAGTAAAAATTCAAAATCACCTACCATCTACCATTCTTCCTCCAACTTCTCTTGTCTTTCTTTTAGCTTTAAATTAAGGAAAACCGGCGTTAAAATCAGGAAAGAAAGCTTAATTTTTTACCGAAACACATGTAAAGCTTGTTAGGAAGCTAATTTTGGTCTATTTGATAATGATCAATCGAGTATATTTCTCATAATTTTCATGGTTGTGGGGGATTAGAAATTTCTCTGTGCCGTGATATACAAAAAGCTTTTTAAACACTAAATCCGAAAAGCAAAATATAATTAAATAAAGATTAAAAGAAATAAATAGCAGATAATCAAAGTAGGAGAAGACGCAAGAGAGCACTAAGAGATCCAAAATTCTAGATAATAAAATGAAACAAGAAAAGAAACAAAGATGGATGAAATAACATTAATCCGTTGTTATTCTGCTATTTTCCCAGGAAACAAGAAACTACAAATAGAAACTAAACAAACAAAACTATCTTAATCTTTCCGTATTCCTTTGTTCCTAACTAATTAATTTAACTAACAAGAAGTTTCTCAAAAAAACAAAAAACAAAAAAAAAAAAAACTAACAACAATAGTAAAAATAAATTTTGGGATAATCCATTGTAAATCCTACCAAACTAATAAAGGTCAGTCAAATTAATCTCATGTTTTTCTATTACTTTCCCAACAAACAAGAAACACAAAAATGAAATAAACAAATAAAACCATCTTAATCTTTCTGCACTCCTTTGCTCCTAAATATATATATATATATATATATTTCAATGGAAATGCAAAGTTTAGTTTTGAATAAATATAGAAAATATTTCCTTACCCTCCAAAGGAGATCAAAATCAGCCGAATTATCAACCTCGAGTTGAGTTTCTTGGGCCACCTATCCCTGCAACACACATGTATAAAAAAGTTCCATTTTTACTTAGACCCTTACAAGAAAAAGGAAAAAAAAAAAAAAATCTCAAGCATTTGCCTGTGTGTGTGAGAGAGAGCAAAAACCTTTCAAAATAAATGGCAATGGGGGAGAGAATGAGGAAGGTGGCAAAGGTAGAGAAAATAACAATGGTGAAAGATTCAAGGCCCAAAGCCATAAGATAACTTAGCAATATGGAGTTTCCTGCATACACAATTTGCACCCCTATCAACCCCCCTATTATCGCAACATCTTCAAATAAATTCCTCTGCAGCAGCTCCATCTTTCTCTTCTATATATGTCTTCTTTCTTTTCAAAGAAACAAGACACAATACATGCAACCAAAAACTATATCCTTTCTCTCTATTTGTTACAAAGAAAAATTTTCCCTCCTCACCCTTCTTGTCTCTCTTCTTTGAATGTTTTTACATCCCACTCCCTCTTTCTTTCTTTTTCTTTTGGGTTCCTTTCGCTTGTGGTGGTTCTCTCTAACTATCTTCTACGTTTCAGTTTTTAAAACTCAGCTAACCTTCGTGGGGCTTCTCTACCAGTCTTCTCACGGTCCTTAGCGTGAAATAGAGTTACCCTTTTGTCTTTTTGTTATGAAAGGTAAGGGAAAAAGTTAGGTATAGCTTTTCTTCAAGGTGCTCTCTTTCTCTTTAGCTAGATTTTTTTTTTTTTTAACAGCTGAACAATTTTCTAATCCTAAATTCAATTTAGGAATAGAAAATTGTTTTCAATTTGAGTTCTTTGTGATTTTTTTTTTTTATATTAAATAACTTGTTTATATACTCAAAAATTGAAGAATCTTTTTTAGAAGATGAGTTGGCGTTTTTTTTCTAATAAAATAATGTTATTTCGCTATAAAAAAATGATATAATTTTAGCTAGTCACAAATTTAATTAATGACAACCTCAGTTGTTTCTTTTTAACTCTTTGTTTATATTTATCAAATTGCGTTTTGGAATATTTTAGTGGAGCAATGCTGGCCACGTCACTTCAATTTTAAGTACAAGCTATGTTTAGTTAAACCCTTTACCAACTTTGGCAATTTTGACTATTTTTTCCTGTTTCAAACTTACTAATATTAGTTGGTTTGAGACGGGAAAAAATAGTCAAAATTGAGCCATTTGATTATTTTCCTCCCTTTTATCAAACAATTTAGGCCTGTTAAAATTCTCTACTCTAAGATTAAACTGTGATTGTTTTTTATGGTAGAGCAATGTTCCAATTTAAGTTAACGAACATTTAAATTTTAAATCCAGAAAACTAATTATCTTGTGCCATTCAAATTTGACATATCTTCTGCAATTAGATAAAGAACATTTAATGATGGTGTGGATTTTAATGGTGCAAGTTAAGAGGGAAATAAGTTTCCGTGCTATATGTAGTATGGATGTTCGTGTAATTTAATTAATAAACAACCGGGTGACATTTTACAATTGATGACTGTTTGGCATGCATATTGTAATTTTGCCACGGTAACACCTTATATTCCTCAAAAGTGGACACGTGAAAAAAATGCTAGACCAGAGAGTTTGTGTCGCATTACGAGTTAAGAACTTACGACGAGGCTTATCATGTGATTTTGTTGACTTGTTCCTTCGCTGATCATCAAGAGCGGTGGTCCTGTTCTAAAAATTCTATGACCACCGAGTAATCAGTACTTCTATGATGATAGCGCAAAAATCAAGGAAAATGCTTTGATCATTTGCTCTTATCCCTCGTCAACATTTGGTCTTTTTCTAAGATGGACAAGGCTTTTCATATCAATGCATTTTGGGTCCATCTAAGATCACTTATCTCTCCTTCATTATAGGGTACATTGACACATGCACACTGAGTTGGTTTTTTTTTTTTTTTTTTTTTAATATAAAAAAACTAAATGAAAATTCTAAAATTCACACAACAATGTGTACAAAAACAACCACAACAAAACGTCAAAATAACTCTGAGTTATATATACAAGCAGCCACACAACTGAACTACAAGAAGTCAACAACAGAACAAATAGTGGTGTAAAAATATATGATTGTTATAGTAGTTGTGTAAATTTACATTGCCACTATTCGTTTTGCATTTAATTTTTTATTCTTTTTTTACATATCTCAAGGATGAAGGAAATAAGTGAATGATAGTTGTTGTTTACAAAGAAAGATAAACACTTATAAATTAAAAAAATTTAATATTTTAATAAAATGTAGAGATAATCTAACGTGGAGTGTTTTGAAAATTGAGTATGTAAAATATAAAAAGTATGTTCTTATATTAAAAAAAATAAAAAAAATACACGAGTTGATGCGAATGCTCTAAATCTGAGCATTTTGATCACACCAAAAACGGTAAATTATTACCAATCAATCTCATAAAGCCTATCTCCCACTTGTCTATTGACCAAACATTTTCTTAAATCAGTCTTACCACACCAGTTTAGAGAAGAAAGAACAATCAAATAGATCTATCAATGTTTTCAATTCTTCTCTCTTCTTGTGTGTGTGTTAAAATATTTAGTATTCTAAAAATAAATAAATAATTCAATTCTTTCCCTGTAGTAAACACATAGTTAGATCAACATTATACACCCAAATAACAAACCTATCTTTAGTAGAGTTTATTTATTTCTTCCATAAAAAAAGAAAAGAAAAAGTAGAGTTTATTTCGGATAGCCAACCAAAGCAACAAATACATCAGAGAAAGGACATTGATACAGATCTATTAGGGATGTGCGGATTTGGATCCGTGCAAAAATTTCGCTGTGCAATTGTTGTGTAGTTGTGAGATGTAAAAGTTAGAAGCATTAATGGTAAAAAAGTGAAAGATTGAGAGGTTAAAAATATTTACTATTTAAATGGTTAAGATTAATATTGAATTTTTAACTTTCAATCTTACTCATTGTTAATGTATATTATGTCTTGCTATGGGCTTTAGGCCCAACTGCTTTCTTTACTTGTATAGCATACTTATACTTGTACTACATTTTACTTGTACTGCATACTTATGCCTCCTATATAAGGCACTGATGTATATTCTTTCATGAAGAAATACAATACAATCTTCTAGTATTTCTAACATGGTATCAGAGCCACCTTCCTATGACCATGGTTTTTTGTCCTTACGGTATATTTAAGAGCAATCTTTGTCTTCCTCGGTGTTTTTTTTCGCTGCGTTTATCTTCTTTGGCTTCCTACTGCTGTCGTCAAAACTCTTCGGTATAGTCAAGCCACCATTAGAAGTCGCATCAACACTGCAAGACCATTGCCTTCCTCAAATTACCGTCACAGAGCCAAACTTCATTCAAGGGATCTTCTCAACCTTATCAAATCTCAAGATTTCATCAAGTTTCCATCTTGAGTTTGAGAGGGAGTGTTAGAGATATATTAGTCCATTAGTATAGGCCCAAGCCTAATTATACTTTGTGTGCAAGTCAAGTCTCCTACTTGTACTAGAAGTCTATTAGTCTAGGGTTTAGTCTACTATATATACACATGTTATGATTCATTGTAACACAGGATTTGTACTGCACTCTAATATATTATTGATGTAGCCCTTTAGGGTTTTCTCCGTGGATGTAGGCCGTTAGGCTGAACCACGTAACCCTCGTGTGTTATTGTGTTCTATATTTTATGCTTTCGCTTCCGCATCTATACTAGCATATTCAACATAGTGTATCAATGTTAATATTTGACATGGTATCAGAACCACTACTCTGACCTTTTCTTAGCAGTCTTGTCTTTATTAGCGTGACTCCTTTTTTTTCAACATCGCTTCCGCCATCACAACCACCGCCGCAGCCTTTCGCCGTTGAACCGCCGACGTCATCCAGCAGTCGTCCTTGGGTTCTGGACCTGCAGCAGCCGTTGTTAAGGAGTTTCACACTGCACGGACCACTGCCGCTCGCATCACCGTCACAAACATTGCTCCGATTGCAATTTTGAACCTACCACAGAGATCGTCTCGCGCCGATCTACAAAACCGTGGAAGATTCAACGTCATCAGAGACCGCACGTGCCCCCACGCGCCACTAAAAGTTTCTGAACGGTTGATCACGCGCTCCACGCACCACCACACGCCGCCAGGACCCTCCACGCGCCGTCACGCGCCTGCACGCGCCAGGTTTCTCTGCTGACGTCAGCCCTAGATGACGTCATCTGCCACGTCATCTACCACGGCATCCGCTGACGTCATCTGCCACGCACCTGCTGACGCCATCGTTGACCAGTGTTGACTTTGACCGTTGACTTTGACTGAGGGTTGACTTTGATCGTTGACTTTTTGCTAGAGTTAACTTTTGCAGTCCAGGTGCTCCTTACCCAGTTTTTCACGTAGATTTCATTTTTGCAGTCTATTTTTGCATATTTTTCTTCTAAATGAAGAATAAGGACATGTCTTCTTCTTGTTGCAATAATTATCGTCGACAATCCAGCAAACGTTTTTGCAAACGTTTTGGCCACAGTATTGAGACTTGCTATCGTCGCAACAAATCAGCTGTTTCAATTTCTGCTGCTACTGTTGCTAACACTGAGAGTGTACAACCAATGGCTCATATCTCTGCACAGTCTAAGTCTTCAGAACGCACTTTCACCATGTCCACAGATGACCTTAAAAATATCATCGCCAATGTCATTCGTATGGTTGGTAATGCATCTTACTCCTCTTCTCTCTCAGCTTTATCTGGTATGTCTCCCTCCTCTTGGCTTATGGATTCCGCTTGTTGCAATCACATGACACCTTACTCGTCCTTATTTTCTGAACTCAAACCTGCACCACACCCTCTTAATATTCGCACAGCAAATAGTTCCACAATGTCTGGTCATAATATCGGTTCTGTTTCGACTTCCAACCTTTCGATTCCTGGGGTCTTTAATGTTCCTGACCTTTCTTACAATTTATTTTCTGTGGGACAATTAGCTGAGTTAGGTTATCGCATTATATTTGATTATTCTGGGTGTATTGTGCAGGATCCGAGGACGGAACAGGAACTTAGGACAGGAACTTGGGACCGGTCCCAGAGTTGGGCGTATGTTTCCTGTGGACAACCTTCGTCTTCCACTTGTTGCTCCTGTTTCTGTTGTTGCAGCTGCTGCAGTTTCTTCAATTCCTTCCCTTGCACTTTGGCATGCTCGTCTTGGTCATGCATCTTCCTCTCGGGTACAACAATTGGCTTCTAGAGGTTTGTTAGGTTCAGTGTCTACAGAAAATTTTGATTGTGTCTCATGTCAGTTAGGAAAACAACCAGCTTTGCCTTTCAATTCTAGTGAATCAATATCCACTGATATCTTTGACCTTATTCATTCTAATGTTTGGGGGCCTTCCCCGGTCTCTAGTATTGGCGGATCTCGATATTTTGTTGTCTTTGTTGATGATTATTCCCGCTATAGCTGGATTTTTCATATGAAACATCGTTCTGAATTATTGAAAGTATATTCTAATTTTGCAAAAATGGTTGAAACTCAATTTTCCAAACATATCAAAATTTTTCGATCTGATAATGCTCTTGAGTACACTCAATATGCTTTCCAAGCTGTTTTGCATTCCTATGGCACTGTTCATCATCTAACTTGTCCAAGTACCTCTCAACAAAATGGTAGAGCCGAACGAAAACTTCGTCATATTCTTGACACTGTTCGTGCTCTCATTCTCTCTCCCAAAGTTTCTGCTCCTTTTTGGGGCGAAGCTGCTCTTCATGCTGTTCATGCTATTAATCGCATTCCAAGTCCTGTTATCCACAATCAAACTCCATATGAGCGCCTTTTTGGGTCACCTCCAGATTATCGCCACCTTCGCTCTTTTGGTTCTGCTTGTTTCGTTCTTCTTCAGCCACATGAGCATAACAAACTTGAGCCTCGGTCAAGGCTTTGTTGCTTTCTTGGCTATGGCGAAACTCAAAAGGGGTATCGGTGTTATGATCCTGTCTCTCATCGTATTCGTGTCTCTCGCAATGTTGTATTTTGAGAACATCGCTCATTTGTCGAGCTTTCTCACTTCCGTGCCTCCCTATCTTCCTCATCTGTCTTAGATCTTTTTCCATATGAGGCACATATTCCCTCTGTAGTTGCTCCTGATCCTATTGTAGTTGCTCCTGATTCCCCTGTAGACTTCTCTGTCCAACCACCAGATATCCTTGATCCCTTTCCTAGTTCACCATTAAATGAACAGGTGGAAGATGAACAGGTTGAAGATGAGCTACCCAACCCTGAGCTTGGGTCCCCTGCTCCTGTTCCGCCTGAAGATCATGCACAAGACATTCCACCTCGTCACTCAACTCGGGTAAGATCCGTTCCTACACATTTACTTGACTATCATTGTTACACTGCCCTTGCTACACTGCACGAGCCTCACACCTATCGTGAGGCTTCCACTGACCCTTTATGGCAGATTGCAATGAAAGAAAAGCTTGATGCATTATCTAAAAACCATACTTGGGACTTGGTGACTCTCTCTCCTTGGAAATCTGTGGTTGGTTGTAAGTGGATTTATAAGATTAAGACTCGCTCTGATGGGTCCATTGAGCGCTACAAAACTCGTCTTGTTGCAAAAGGTTTCACACAAGAGTATGGGATTGATTATGAAAAGACTTTTGCTCCGGTTGCTCGTATCTCATCTGTTCGTGCCCTCTTAGCTATTGCTGCTGCCAGAAAATGGGACCCTTTTCAGATGGATGTCAAAAATGCATTCCTTAATGGAAATTTAAGTGAAGAAGTTTACATGCAACCTCCTCCTGGTCTCTCTGTTGAATCAAACAAGGTTTGTCACCTTCGACGTGCACTTTATGGCCTTAAACAAGCTCCACGAGCTTGGTTTGCAAAATTCAGCTCTACCATCTCTCGCTTGGGTTACATGGCCAGTCATTATGATTCTGCCTTATTTCTTCGTTGCACTGACAAAGGCACTATTTTACTTCTCCTGTATGTGGATGATATGATCATAACTGGTGATGACCTTAATGGCATTCAAGAACTCAAGGTTTTTCTCAATCAGCAGTTTGAGATGAAAGATCTTGGACATTTCAGCTACTTCTTGGGTCTTGAAATCACTCACTCTACAGATGGACTTTATATTACTCAAGCCAAGTATGCTTCTGAACTATTGTCTCGAGCTGGACTCACTGATAGCAAGACTGTTGACACTCCAGTTGAGCTTAATGCGCATTTGACTCCCACAGGAGGGAAACCATTGTCTAATCCTTCTCTTTACAGACGATTGGTTGGCAGCCTAGTTTATCTCACAGTCACTCATCCAGACATCTCCTATGCTGTTCATCAGGTGAGCCAGTATCTGTCTGCTCCACGATCTACTCACTATGCTGCTGTTCTGCTCATTCTTCGATACCTGAAGGGCAATCTCTTCCATGGCCTTTTCTACTCAGCTCAGTCCCCACTTGTACTCCGTGCATTCTCTGATGCTGATTGGGCAGGGGATCCCACTGACCGCAGGTCCACTACAGGTTATTGCTTTCTCCTTGGTTATTCTTTAATTTCTTGGCGAAGTAAGAAACAAACCTTTGTGGCCCGCTCCAGTACTGAAGCAGAATATCGTGCCCTTGCTGATACCACATCTGAGGTCCTTTGGCTACGATGGCTTCTTACTGATTTAGGTGTGTCCACATCCTCTGCCACTCCCCTTTATTGTGATAACCAGAGTGTCATTCATATTGCTCACAATGATGTCTTCCATGAACGGACTAAACACATTGAGATTGATTGTCATTTTATCCGGTATCATCTTGTCTATGGTACTCTCAAGCTTTTCTCCGTCTCCTCCAAAGATCAACTTGCAGATATCTTCACCAAGTCACTTCCTAAGGGTCGCACTCGTGATTTGGTTGACAACCTCAAGCTGGTCTCACATCCACCTTGAGTTTGAGGGAGGTTGTTAATGTATATTATGTCTTGTTATGGGCTTTAGGCCCAACTGCTTTCTTTACTTGTATAGCACACTTATACTTGTACTACATTTTACTTGTACCGCACACTTATGCCTCCTATATAAGGCACTGATGTATATTCTTTCATTAAGAAATACAATACAATCTTCTAGTATTTCTAACACTCATTAAATTACTATGTTAGGTTTTAAAGATTTATGATTTAATGTTTAGAATTATACTTTGTATGTATTGGCAAAACGAGAACAAAACATGTCTAGTTTACGTGTTAGGCATTGCTCAAAGGTGTATGTTTCAAGCTTCAAGTTCAAACTAACTGCAGAAAAGAAGTGTCAGAATTTGCCGAGCTCGATCGATCGAAAATTAGGTTCGACTGATCGAGAATCGCAGAAATCAGATTCTGCAGAATTTTTAAACAAGGCCCAAGCCCACAAAATGTTTAGGTTTCAATCCAACTTGTCCACATATAAAATGGAAACCCTAGTTACGTTTTGGAGACTTTTGGAAAACTTATGTGTTACTCCTTGTGAGATCTGGGAGGTACTGTACCTTCTAACTACACAAGCGTCTACTAGAAGAAGATCTACAATCAAGTATTTGTAGAACTTAGTTGTTTCTTCAAAGATCAACAACTGAAGGTGATTTTAAACTTTGAGTGGGATCTCAAAGTCACAAGCATGGGTACTTGTGTTGTTGTAAATCCAAGAAGAGAAGGAGTCCGTGGATTCGGAGCTTGTATGTGGTCGTGTTAGTAAGTTACTACTTGAGGTAGTAATAGATTTAGGGTTAAATCTAATTGTAAAAACTTCAATTCTCTTGTAGTGGATTTGTTTTACCTTGAGAATAGTTAGGTCAAATCCTCCCCAAGTTTTTACCTTGAAACAGTTTGTTTCATTATTTTTCTTAGGTCATCATATCGTGGTGTTATTTACTTTTTCACTACTGTGTTTGATATGATTTATTATTGTTTAACCTAGATCTGAATAATTAACCTAAATAATCACTTGGCTAATATATTAGGTTAAACAATCTGGTTTAAGGGGTCTAAACAAACAAACAAACACACTATTACATGGTGTAATAATGGTATTACACTATGTCTAGATCTTGAATGTGTTCTGTTAGAATATAAGCCTAGCAGGCTTAGGCCTATTGTACAATTGTATTGCACTTTTATTGCTTGTATAGCACATTATTTATTTATAAATACTTGTATAACACATTGCCTAGATGTCGTCTCTTATACATTATTTTTGCATAATTCAATACAATAAGACATTCAGTCTTTAACATGCTTAATTAATGACATAGAAACATTTTGACATAGGTGCATTTAAGCTTTGTAATAAAGAGAGATTAGTTTTTACATTAATTTGAGTGTAGGATTAGCCCAATATCTTACATCACGCTTTTTTCTTTTTCTTTTTTCTTTTTTCTTTTTTTCTTTTTTTAAGCATCTAACTATTTCTTTTGGTATTCACCGCGCCCAATGGGCTAGCCATAGGGGCATTCCAGGGTTAGTAACTGTGGAAAATAGTCCTCCAAGGACGCCTTATATAGAAGGCGAAATCTGGGGGAATTCACTGCGCACAAAGCTCAAAGAGGGAATGTCAAGTGAAATAAATTTCGCCCAATTCCCAAGGGAACCCTCAATCGCCAAATTCGCACCGCTTCATAAAGGCACCATTGAATAAACACTCCGTATACCAAAGCAATCCGCGTCATCCCATAAAAGTATTAATGATAGTGCATCTCGTATGTCAAAACGCTAGGAGCGTGCCTTGGGCAGGCGAAGAGGCCCTGGTGCCCATAGGGGAACAAAACTCAACCGGCCACGATATAGGCCCGAGAACATCAAAATCCTCCTCCTTGACCGAGGAGCCGAGCAGCAGGATTTTGAGGGGTTATTGTGGGGCCAAAGGATCTGGGGACTCCGGCCCATTTCATATCAAGCCCAAGGCCCATGCCGAGAAGGAAGAAACGCCCGAGGACGAACAAAGGGAACCCAGACTGCCAGGATATACTGCCGAGGACGACCCTGTCCTCGGCAGACCAAAATCAAGGAAGAGGAAAGCGCCACGTCGCCAGAAGCAGTCCCCTTGAGCATCCCAAAGGAAGTTCCGAGCCCAATGGGCCAGCCATAGGGGCATGGTGGAAAAGCAATTCTAGGAGAGGCTGTCACCTCCGTATTAAATGCCCGTAGCTGACAGTCTGGCCGCATTAATGAAGAAATGACCCCTAAATAGTATCACCTTATTTGCTGTAACTCATAGCAAGTTGAGGAAGGCGGTGAATGGGACAGGCACTCAAGTAGCGACCTGCATGATCAACAAATGGACGGCCAAGATCAATGAGAAGGAGATATATAACGGAAGATGCCCTCCAAGAGTGGGAGGGAGAAGAAAGGAGAGAAAAGAGAAGGAAGACGGTTGCAGTTTTTACCACCCCTTAAAGCTTTCGCCGCTAAGCACCAAGGAACCGAGAAGAAGAAGAATCAGTCCTCGGACAAAGCCCAAGGATAAAATTTTACCCTTCCCCCATGCGTTCAATCATTCCATCTCCATATGATCATGTCCGGCTGTTGAAGCTCTCACTAAAGCCCAGTTCTTGAGCTCATTTTCTCTACCAAATTTATTGTATCGGGCCCGTTGGGTTTCGGACTATTCGCCTAAGAGTAAGAAACCTCTCAAAAGTGGACCTTACAATTAGCGCCGTCTGTGAGAAAGTTGCTTGTGCGATAATGAGTGCAATGACTTGTTAAGGCAGGATCAAGTCCCCTAGGGGAGGTTATGGTGGCTAGTCTACTGTACCACATGGGGAGAACTGTCAGGTGGTTTACAACTCAACGGGCCTCCGGCACCATGTGCATGGCCCTCGCCCCCACCGGGGGTCAGACCCCCGCGAATCTAGTGGCCGGCCCCGTTGGGCCCCAATTGAGGGAAGTGGCGGTCGTGCGAAGCAATTCAAGGGGGCTCCGCGGTGGGATTAGTTCTGGAAGATAAGTATTGATATCTTCTGACCCACTGGAGCGGTGGAATGGGACTTTAGCAATGTCGAGTCCTCGGAAGACAAAACCAAGGTCTTGCACAATCCTCGGACTTAAGCTTATGGGAAAACTAATAACTCTTGACAAGTATCTAAGTATTATATAGAACTAAGGTCTTGCACAGTCCTCGGACTCGAGCCTATGGGAAAACTAATAACTCTTGACAAGTATCTAAGTGTTAGACAGAACCAAGGTCTTGCATGGTCCTCGGATTCAAACCTATGGGAAAACTAATAACTTTTAACAACTATTTGGGTGTTAGAAAAAACTAAGGTCTTGCATGATCCTCAAACTCAAATCTATGAGAAAACTAATAACTTGTGACAACTAGTTAGTTGTTAGACAGAACCAAGGTCTTGCATGGTCCTCGGACTCAAACCTATGGGAAAACTAGCTTCTTCTTCAAAAAAAAAAAAAGTACTAGACAGAACCAAGGTCTTGCGCGGTCCTCAGATTCAAACCCATGAGGGAGTCTGCACTGGAGGTTTAACACTTTTTCTTTGCTACGCATAGAGTCTCGGGTATATTCGATTCCTTAGACTTCCTGTTAAGCATTAAGTAAAGCCTTGGCTGCGCCTGGGTCCTCAGACCAGACGACCGAGAGAAATAGACACTCTAGCATCCTTATAAGTGTCGGACAGAACCATGGCAAAGTACTAGACAGAACCAAGGTCTTGCGCGGTCCTTAGATTCAAACCCACGAGGGAGTCTGCACTGGAGGCTTAACACTTTTTCTTTGCTACGCATAAAGTCTCAGGTATGTTCGGTCCTTTAGATTTCCTGCTAAGTATTAAGTAAAGCCTTGGCTGCGCTTGGGTCCTCGGACCAGACAACTAGGAGAAATAGACACTCTGGCATCCCTATAAGTGTCGGACAGAACCATGGCAAAGTACTAGACAGAACCAAGGTCTTGCGCGGTCCTCAGATTCAAACCCACAAGGGAGTCTGCACTGGAGGCTTAACACTTTTTCTTTGCTATGCATAGAGTCTCAGTTATGTTTGATCCCTTAGACTTCCTGCTAAGCATTAAGTAAAGCCTTGGCTGTGCCGGGGTCCTCGGACCAGACGACAGGGAGAAATAGACGCTCTAGCAGCCCTATAAGTGTCGGACAGAACCATGGCAAAGTACTAGACAAAACCAAGGTCTTGCGCGGTCCTCGGATCCAAACCCACAAGGGAGTCTGCGCAGGAGGCTTAACACTTTTTCTTTGCTACGCACAGAGTCTCAGGTATGTTCAGTCCCTTAGACTTCCTGCTAAGCATTAAGTAAAGCCTTGGTTGCGCCTGGGTCCTCGGACCAGACAACCAGGTGAAATAGATGCTCTGGCATCCCTATAAGTGTTGGACAGAATCATGGCACGCCATGGCCTCCTCGGATCATTTGTTTTAAAACTAGTATTTTCTAACGATCGCACGGTCTGCGACATGAAACGCATCATTGTATGCTCGGCTATTCCTACATAGTTAAACTATGTAAAGAGCGCAGTTGGGCGCCATCACCGACCGTGTTAAAGTCACGATGTCGATGTCTTGTTGCTGACGGTGGCAACAGCATTAGATCCTAGGAAAGGTAGAGGAAATGCACAAAAAAAAAAAAAAAAAAAAAAAAAACAAACAAACAAACAAAAAAATTTCACCAAGTAAAAGTCACAAGTCCCTTTTTATTAAATGAAATAATGGCATATCAACTACAAAGCAGCTGAGAAAGGCTTGTTTTACAATCAACTACAGAACAGCCGAGGAAGGCTTGTTTTACAACTAACTACAGAACAGCCAAGGCAGGCTTGTTGCAAAGCTAGCTAATAAAAGGAAGAAGGATGGTGGTGATGGTGGATTCACAGTCTCGCTCTAGCAGCCACCAAGCCCGTGCGCTTGGCGCAAGCGATGAGGAAGAAAAAGAGGCGGGAGTGCCTAAATTGGTTTCCATTTGCTGAGGCCGCCCTAAAGCGAACTCTTATCCAGAATCTAATATCAGTACACCTAAGAAGTCTTCCTCCAGGGGTCTCGCCAGCTGCCTGCAATGGCGGAAACAACTCCCTCTGATATCTCAATTGATTCCCTCAACTTCGCTTCACTTTCTTCCCCTTCCACTTTAGCCAACTCCTGCACATTCTTGGTTGGCGTTCGGAGGATAATCAAGGACCTGGCATGATCTGCACTAGCTACGGTTCCCGGTCGAAGGAGGAGAGTTCTCTTTCTTGTTTGGTTGAAGAATAGGAAGATCTTTAGCCTCCGTTTTCTATGCCTCAACCGCAACGCCCACGATTCAGGTGGCATTTTTAGTTCACGAAAGTGGAAAAAACTTGGAACTCCTACAGGATTCCAGGGCTAGTAGATGTGGAAAATAGTCCTCCTAGGGCACCTTATATAAAAGGCGAAATCTAAGGGAATTCACCGCGCACAAAGCTTAAAGAGGGAATGTCAAGCGAAATAAATTTCGCCCAATTCCCAAGGGAACCCTCAACCGCCAAATCCGCACCGCTTCATAAAGGCACCATTGAATACACACTCCGTATACCGAAGCGATCTGCGTCATCCCATAAAAGTATTAACGACAGTGCACCTCATACGTCGAAATGCTAGGAGCGTGCCTTAGGCAGGCAAAGAAGCCCTGGCGTCCATAGGGGAACAAAACTCAACCGGCCATGATATAGGCCCGAGAACATCAAAATCCTTCTTCCCGTCCGAGGAGCTGGGCAGCAGGATTTTGAAGGGCTATTGTGGGACTAAAGGATTTGGGGACTCCGACCTATTTCATATCAAGCCCAAGGTCCATGCCCAGGAGGAAGAAATGCCCGAGGACGAACAAAGGGAACCCAAACTGCCAGGATATACTGCCGAGGACGACCCTGTCCTCGGCAGACCAAAATCAAGGAAGGGAAAAGCGCCACGTCGCCAGAGGCAGTACCCTCGAGCATCCCAAAGGAAGTTCCGAGCCCAATGGGCCAGCCATAGGGGCATGGTGGAGAAGCATTTCTAGGAGAGGCTGCCATCTCCGCATTAAATGCCCGCAGCTGACCGTTTGGCCGCATTAATGAAGAAATGACCCCTGAATGGTATCATCTTGTTTGCTACGGTTCCTGGTCGAAGGAGGAAAGTTCTCTTTCTTGTCCGGTTGAAGAATAGGAAGATCTTTAGCCTCCGCTTTCTTTGCCTCAGCCGCAATGCCCACGATTCAGGTGGCATTTTTAGTTCACAAAAGAGGAAAAAACTTGGAACTCCTACAGGATTCCAAGGCTAGTAGATGTGGAAAATAGTCCTCCCAGGGCGCCTTATATAGAAGGCGAAATCTAGGGGAATTCACCGCGCACAAAGCTCAAAGAGGGAATGTCAAGCGAAATAAATTTCACCCAATTCCCAAGGGAACCCTCAACCGCCAAATCCGCACCGCTTCATAAAGGCATCATTGAATACACACTCCGTATACCGAAGCGATCCGCGTCATCCCATAAAAGTATTAATAACAGTGCACCTCATATGTCGAAACGCCAGGAGCGTGCCTTGGGCAGGCAAAGAAGCCCTGGTGCCTATAGGGGAACAAAACTCAACCGGTCATGATATAGGCCTGAGAACATCAAAATCCTTCTTCCCGTCCGAGGAGCTGGGAAGTAGGATTTTGAAGGGCTATTTTGGGGCCAAAGGATTTGGGGACTCCGGCCCATTTCATATCAAGCCCAAGGTCCATGCCGAGGAGGAAGAAACGCCCGAGGACGAACAAAGGGGACCCAAACTGCCAGGATATACTGCCGAGGACGACCCTGTCCTCGGCAGACCAAAATCAAGGAAGGGGAAAGCGCCACGTCGCCAGAGGCAGTCCCCTCGAGCATCCCAAAGGAAGTTCCGAGCCCAATGGGCCAGCCATAGGGGCATGGTGGAGAAGCAATTCTAGGAGAGGCTGTCATCTCCTCATTAAATGCCCGCAGCTGACAGTCTGGCCGCATTAATGAAGAAATGACCCCTGAATAGTATCATCTTATTTGCTACAACTCATAGCAAGTTGAGGAAGGCGGTGGATGGGACAGACACTCAAGTAGCGACCTGCATGATCAACAAATGGACGGCCAAGATCAATGAGAAGGGGATATATAACGGAAGATGCCCTTCAAGAGTGGGAGGGAGAAAAAAGGAGAGAAAAAAGAAGGAAGACGGTTGCAGTTCTTACCACCCCTAAAAGCTTTCGCCGCTAAGCACCAAGGAACCAAGAAGAAGAAGAATCAATCCTCGGACAAAGCCCGAGGATAAACTTTTACCCTTCCCCATGCATTCAATCATTCCATCTCCATATGATCATGTCCGGCTGTTGAAGTTCTCACTAAAGCCCAATCCTTGAGCCCATTTTCTCTACCAAATTTATTGTATTGGGCCCGTTGGGTTTGGGCCTATTCGCCTAAGAGTAAGGAACCTCCCAAAAGTGGACCCTACAATATATATGAGAAAGAACAACGAGAACTTTTATTAATGTCAGTCATCAAAATCAACTTAAACCACAAAATGAAATTGTGGTGGGATATCCTCCATCCACACTAAAAAAATTGGAATATTAATGGCATATCTAGTCAGACTATGAGCAACTGAGTTACCTTCACTCCTAGTGTGAGAGTAAAGTAATTGAACAAAATTTCTAGACTTTCACATCACTAACCAGCAATCCATAGGAAGCTAGAGCAGAATCATCCTCCATAAAATCCTTGATTACCACCAAGGAGACTCCTGAAATACCTATATCCGAAGCAAATGAAAGGGCCATAGCTGCTGCCAAAGCCTCAACTTCAACTCCACTGTAAGCTTGAGGTAAAATTTTTGAGCAAGAGGCAATCACAGACCCACGGACATCCCAAATAACCACTCCGATTCTCACCAAATTGTCACTTGGAAAAACTGCACTGTCAAAGTTAATTTTTACAAGCTCTGGTGATGGTGGAGGTTTCCAGTGGCACCTGGGATGAGTTGAAGTCCGTACCTGGGCAGTTGAAGAGACCTGACTGGATATAAATTCTGCATGTGAAGGCATAGAACTTGGCATTTTCCCCCTGTATAACGATCCATAACAACAGCTCTCTGAAGTCTAGAAACATCTCTACTCTTCAAAAATCCCATAGCTTCGAGACAGCCCAGACAATATCAAGTTCATTACACAGCCATACACATCCATAACGCATGTAAGGGATTTTCTGAGGCTTGGTGGCAACGATCACACAACGGGTCGTCAATGATGGTGCGTTCGACTAGGCTTTCCTTCGTTGGCATGGCATTGCGACAAGCTCGCCATATATAGCAAGTTCTTCACCTTTTGTGGGACACGCAGGGACCAAATAGCTTTCCAAAATTGCTTGTCTTGGCTTGAATGTTGTTGTGATAAACCCATGTCGATCTGGTTCTTTTAGAAATCTATATCCAGACTTATGATCCGTTTGAATTGAGGGAGAGAGAAGGGGAATATAGTAGAATATAGTAGATTTGGTCCAAAATTAGCCTATGTTTTACTAACTCTACTCTACTCTCCCTCATTTTCCCCTCTATCTAAACAGGCCCTCACAGATATAGTTACCATCACTTGAATAAGGCCAATACAAGACATCCTTAGCTGCCACACGGGCTAGAGGAATTTTCATGATGATTTCTGCCTCCTTTGGTATGAATAATCCATCAACCACCTCCTTAATCCATTGTCTTGTGTATGTATTTTTAGTGAGTGTTTAGTATGTGTATGTATTTTTTTTTTATAAAAAAAAGTGGCAACTTTCTTACATGTATAATTATTTTATTAATATTTATTAGAGGAGAGAAGGAACATGAAAGAGGGGAGGGAAAAAAAAAAAGAAAAAAAAGAAGAAGAAGAAGAAGAAGAAGAAGATGAGGTGTGTGTGTGAGAGAGAGAGAGAGAGAGAGAGAGAGTTGTAGTTATGTTAGGTCTTATCAGGTGGATCCTACAATTTTTTAAATATTTACAAAAGTGCCATTGAGTAATATTATTTGAAAACTGAAAACCGGAATGAGGAGTTTTCTAAATTTTACTTATTTAAATACCCTAAAATGAGAAATATAATTCAAACACTCCTAAATAAAATTCCTTACCAAACACTTTTTTTTTTTTTGGCCCACATTTTTCAGATATTTAAATATTAAAAATTGTTATTTGAACTAGCTTGCTAAACAGGCTCTTCATGGATTGAATAAGTCTTGTGCCACATAAAATGGCACAACAGCTCGCCACATGGGCGAGTTCAAGTTGTGACACAAGACTTATTCTCATGGATTATAAATGGCCATCAATGCAATGGACAAGGCGTCTGCAATGGAAAACACCACTCTACTATAGAAAGCGATTTCCAGCTTTTTTGATAGAGAAAATGGTTCGGTCGTGACATTCTTGGCCACTAATTCTAATTTTTTTTCTCTTGGATGAATGAATGATTGGATTTTGTCCCCCTATTTTCAATATAAAGTGTTAGCCATTTTTGTTATGGTGGGTTGTATTAATTACGAATTAAATTTGAAATAACTCAAATAAGTCACTAACATGAACTTCTCCTGTAAGCAAAAAAAAAATTAAAAAGCACTTTTTTTATAAAGTATATCTAAACGTATACTATAATCTTGAAAAGAGAAACTTGAGTAGGTGCTTCAAATGCCTGTTTGCATACAAATCCTAAATTATGTTCCGATTGCGTCGCGGTCTAACTCTAAGTGCAGATAGCATGATTTTGATGAATTGTTGACTGAGTTCCTCAATCCTCCTTAACAAACCATTTATTACGTAATTTACGGTGTACCTAACGTTAAAAGGTAAAAAACACACTTGAAAGAGAGTTGGTTTTAGAAAAGTAGCTAGATCATATCCCGTGGGAAACATCTAATTAATTCTAACAGCAGGTCAGGATTTGGACTCAGACTTGCTGCCTGCCTCCATAAAGGATGCTAATAATAAGGTATTAATTTTATTTATATTTTTAAAATAAAAAAATTCTCATGAAAGGGAAAGGGGAAAAAAAAAAAAAACGCACAAAAACAGGTTCATTGACCAAATGGTAAATAAATTTGATTAACACGATGATGGACATGACATGTGTGTTAAAAATAATGAAAATAGTAGATTATTTAAAACATTAATCAAATTAAAAGTTATTGAGAATATCTAACATATATATATATATATATATATATATATATATATATATATATATATATATACACATACAGGGACGGACCCACTAAGGGGTAGGGGGGCCATTCCCCCAACCAACCATTTCTTTGAAAAATTTTAGTATATTGGATGACTCATATTTTAGAGTTTATAGTTGACCCTCCTCAAATTTTTGGATTGGTCCAAATAGCTAAAAAGAAACTAATCACCTAACCCTTTCTTTGGGTCCATGGCCCCTCCATAGCCCAAATATAATGCAACAAAAAATCCACAAATCACCAATATCATAATTCAATAATTCATAACAAAAAAAACTCATAGAAAAAAAAAAATTCCCTTACAGGAGTGACAATAATTTATATGACTTTTTAGTTGATTTATAAATTATGAGAAACCAATATTGATGATGTAACATTGCCAACTCTTAATATTAATATCCCAATTTTTTAAAATCCTCAAACAAAGTTTTGAAAACTTCATTAGTGTGATTTTCAGTTGCATACAAAACAATGAGTTTATCATATTGGTGAGTTGGTCAATGTGATAAAATCAACATATTAATTCTAATTACCCAAAATTTGGAGATCCGAAGTCCTCTTCTTTTTTTTATTCTTCTTCTTCGAAAAAGTTAAAATATCATATTGTAAGTTTCAACTTTTTTGGTTCATATTATTTCTTTCTTAACTTAAATATTTATGGTAATAAAGTGCAATTGTTTTGTCTACCATAATTTTTTGTTTTTTTAAAAAAAACCATGTCACTTGAAATTTTTTTGGTTCATGCTTTGGCCCCCACTAGGTTCAAATCCTGGTTCCGTCCCTGTATATATATATATATATATATATATGTGTGTGTGTGTATTATAAAAAAGTAATATATGGTGCAATTTGATCATGTTGTGTGTTTGCTTCTTCTTTTTTTCTTTTTTAAAGATTAGATTTCTCAAAAATGCACAACTAAGAATTCCCCACCCCACCCCCCAATGGAATGCCCGACCTGCCCATGACTCGTGGCCCTCATAAAAAACAACTTACATAAAATATCTTAAAATTTATTTTTTTATTCTTTTTTAAAAATATATATTATAAGAAAATTACTTGCTTTTGGACAAATGCAATCCCTTTTTATATATTCTAAAATTATATATAAAAATTTAAGTTTATTAATCAAATAATAAAAAATTCAATTAACATGAAATTTGACATTGTGTTAAGAATAATAAAAACGTGTAATCCAATTGTAGAATTTTTTAAATATTAATTCAATTAAAATTTTTTAGTGATGAAATAATTATAAAGAGTTACTAGAAGTTTAACTTTATCATGTTATGTGTGTGTACGTGTGTTCTTTTTTTCTTTTTCTTTTTCTATTTTAAGATTGAATTTCTCAAAAATTACCCACTGAAGAAATTAGTTGCTTCAAAGAAGCAGCCCAAAAAATAAAATGTCCAACTTGCCCATGACATGTGGCTCTCCTTGAAAAAAGAAAAGTAATTTTTTTTTATTATACCTAAAACATGTTAAAGTTACATTTTAATTCTATTTTAAATATTATAATTAAGGAAATTACCTTCTTTTGGAAACATGTGCTTCCTTTTTTATCAATATACTTTATATTTTTTTCCTATTTTTATTTCAAAAAAATTTCAAAAAATTTTAATTATACCAAGGGTTGGTAGGGGTTGTAGGACTAAAAGATCAATAATCAACCGGATTATTTATAGAGAGACTCTATTTGTAATTACTCAGATGACTATACTTGCATTAACTCTATCGGTTGTTATTGCAATTAGTGAATAATTATTTCCAACCATAAATATTATCAAAACTAGGCTATGCAACAAAAGAAAAGATGACTTTATGTATTGAAAGTGAAAATAATTGGTAACTTAATACATAATCAATCATAGAAAATTTAAAAGGTCGAGTTTTATTAAAAACAAATAAAAATAATTGAGTTGAATTATATTAATAAAAAATTATTTGTCTTTTCTTTTGTTTATATGTTTTGTTAATATTAAATAAATAATAGTTATTTGTGGGAAAAGAAAGCAAGAAAGGAGTAGATGTTAGTTATGTTTTTATGTATTAATTTAATCTTGAATATTATTATACGTACTATATCATTTTAAATTCTTAACCATATTTTTATACTCATGTTTTGGCCTGGATAAGGTAGATAAACTTTCAAAACATTCTTGACACGTGTGGCGCTGCACATATTATTAAGATTGAATTGTCGAGCTGGTGAAGAAATGACATGGGGGTTGTAGAGTAGACCGTAATAATAAAGGAAGCGAAATGAGGTTGTCCAACACTTAGATTTTCTTTTTCTTTTCTTTTTTGTGGCTACATTGAATTGGGGTTGGGAACAGAAACTTCTTTTGAAAATTATAGAATCACCACACCAATAAGTTATTGACTTATTGGTCATACTGATGACTCACTTAGCCCATTTGTTAAAAAGACTATTTCAAGCCAATTTCAATACTATTTTTTATGAGAAATCTCAAAAACTAATAAAAAATTCAATTATTTTTTTCTTTTTTATTAAATTTTTTTTAAAAAAATAGTACATAAACAAAAAAAAATAAAAAATAAAAGAAAGAAAAGAGGTACAAGACAGTGGGTGAGTGTGAGATGAGGCTATTTCACAAGACTAAAAGCACTAGCATTGGGGGTATAAACACCCCTTAGTTGCTATTTTACAATCCAAGAGAGAAAATATCCACTCCATTTGGGTTTGTATACCTAAAAAAATTTGCAACCTATGAATGGAAAGAGCACTAGCAATGGGGGATATAAAAAGACATATATTTTATATCTTCAAATATTACTTTATCTATTTTACCAACTCATTTAATAATATACCCAACATCCTAATTTTTATTTTTACATACAACCCAATAAAATAATATAAACTACCTAATAAAAAAAATAAAAAGTAAGAAGAGAGAGTGTGTGAGAGATTAAAAAAATAGTTTTTTCTTTACAACCTCATGAGTAGTAATGTTACAAATATACAACCTTACTGTAGCTAGGATGGATAATTTTTTGGGTTTACATACCTGGATAGGGATTACTTTTAAAGATTTAGTTGCTAAAATAGCAACTGGGGGGTTTTTACAACCCCAATGCTGGTGCTCTAAGGTTGCATATATGCAACCTTACTATTCATAGGTCGTAAAGAAAAAAATAATATTTAATCTTATGGTTGTGTGTGAAGAGAAAAAGATAGTGGAAGGAAAGAGAGATAAGAATACATTTTATTATTTTTTTAGGTAGTTTATATTATTTTATTTGGTTGTATTTAAAAATAAAAACTAAGATGTATGGTAAGTTATAAAATGAATTGGTAAAATAAATGAAGTATTGTTTGAGAATGTAAATTTTTTTTTTTTTTTTTCCAGATGCTAGTTCTCTCAACCACAAAAGCCCGAAAGTAGGTTGCAAAATATAAGAGTGACTGCCGACTGGTGTTACCAACCAACCTTGACCTTTGTCACACACACAGCGACTAAAAGAATTGGTCAGGCCGCACCTCACTTTCAATGGCAAACCTTACGTGGACTTCTCTCAACCGCCGGACTCATACAAGTTTTGGGCCCTTGTTCATGTTCTCTCTCTGCCACAGGCCCACCAAAAACCTTCCCTGTTTAGCTGTACCCATGATTCCAAGGCCTTTTTATTATTATTTTAAATTTATGATGTTGTTTTTGTAATAATTTTTTTTATCATCATATTAAGAGTCTAACATATTAATTGATTTTTAGTATAGATAGAAATTGAATTTTAGATCTTTTATTCAAGACTAAAAACTTTATTAGTTGAACCAACTAAAACTTACATATTTCAAGTCCCTCTTTAGTTGCACAAAATATTTTATGGAAATTTTCTTTTAAAAAATAATAAAGGTAGAAAATGCTAAATTATCTCATAGGTTGTAAATTGTAATATAAGATATCTCAATATTTAATAAGGATAAAATTTAGTTCCAAAACTGGTTATAACCTAATGCTACAATCTTACTTAATAGAATTAATATTATTACATATTTTGAAAATCTAATTGTTGAATTGCATGTTCTTTACGTTCTTAATATACATATCAAATTTTTATCAAACGGATATTATTTATTATATGATCTATAAGTTTATATTTTATACATAATTTTAAACTATAAAAACTTGTAATTTAAACAATTTATTAATGACATAACTATTAATCTTTAATTTTCTAGAAATTTTGCAAACATAAAATATATAAAAAGAAGATGTAATCTAATAGTGTATTTGTCAAAACTCACCTCTAATAAAAAGATATTGATTAAGGTTGTTGTAGCCTTAAGTTACGATCAATTTTATAACTAATATTTGTCCATTTAATAATGGTATAGAGTATAATTGGTATAGTAGTATTTATTACCCACTTTTTACACACATTTACATTCATGCAAAAAAAACTACTGAAATCATAATTTGAAATTTTGACTTAATTCTTTTACTTTAACAGTTTTTTCATAGATGGCTACATTTTTTATTAAAAATATTGTAAATAAAGGTAAAAGTTAATTGTATAGTAAAACTTATCAATAGTATCAAAAAGTACCAGACGCATGTATAATAGTAAAAACAAACTAAATAGTAAAATAAACTTGGAAATTACATCCCTGGCAAACGTATACTTAATACACCTTTCAAAAACGAGAAATCTTTTTTCTGAGTCCAAAATTATTTATCATTCTCCCGCGCCTTTGTGGTATTGAGCGTAAAGGTGCGGATAACGCTATGTTTACAATTACAAAGCTATGCAACAATCTCTCTTAAGGAGTGTCCAAAAGTGCCTCCAAAAACAAAAACATTCCCAACTACTACTAACAAAATTCATTAGTACACATTTTGACTCATGGAACAATCTCATTTTGGCACTAGCCCAAGGTAGCTTCAACACAGAGTTGGCCTTATATGAGGCCTCTTGTGAGCTCAACTATGGCACCAAACCAAATGCTTATGCTCTGGTTCACCTTGTCCGAGCTTCTACGAACCTGGGCTACTACTCCTATGGCCACCAGCTCCATAGCTACATTCTACGATCTGGGTTTGTTTCCAATGTCTTTGTCTCCGCTGCCCTTGTCAGATTTTACGTAAAAGATTCATTGAGTGACGCCCACAAATTGTTCGCTGAAATTCCTCAACCAAGGGTGGTTTCTTCGAATACTTTGATTTCTGGATACGTTCACTCTGGGCGGTTTAGTAAGGCATTGAATTTGTTTGTTCAGCTGGAAAGGTCTGACATTTTTGCAGACTCGTTTACATTTACGGCTGCTTTAGCTGCTTGTGGCCAATTGTGTTTGTTGCAACTAGGTAAGTCAATTCACACCAAGATAGTGAAATTTGGTGTACAATGCAGCATTTTTGTTGCCAATTGTTTGATTGATATGTATGGGAAATGTGGTGATGTTGATAGTGCAATCCTTGTGTTTAACAAGATGAAAGACAAGGATACTATTTCTTGGAATTCAGTTATAGCAGCAAGTGCTAGAAATGGATTGCTAGTTCAAGCATTTGGCTTTTTGCAGCAGATGCCTAACCCTGACACAATCTCATACAATGAACTGATAAACGGTTTGGCTCATTTTGGTGACATAGAAGATGCCATTCATATTATGTCAACCATGCCAAGTCCAAATTCATCTTCCTGGAATTCAATAATAACAGGTTATGTAAACCGAGATAGAGCACGAGAAGCTCTGAACTTTTTCTGTAGAATGCACTCAAAGGACATAGAAATGGATCAGTTCACATTTTCAAGCATCTTAAGTGGAATTGCTGGTCTATCAGCTTTAACATGGGGGATGCTGATTCATTGTTGTACAATAAAATGTGGTTTGGGTACATCCATAGTTGTGGGAAGCACTTTAGTTGACGTGTACTCCAAATGTGGAAGGGTAAAGAATGCTGAGTTGATGTTTCAGTCGCTACCCATAAAGAACTTGGTAACATGGAATGCGATGATATCTGGCTTTGCACTAAATGGTGATTCTACAAAAGTGATCCAACTCTTTGAGCAGCTAAAAATGGAGAGGGAAGGTGAAACCGGATGGGATCACATTTCTTAATGTTTTATCTGCATGTTCACATAACCAAGTGTCATTAGAAATTGCTACCCAATACTTTGAATCCATGATGGAGGATTATGGGATTGAACCAACTGCTGAGCATTGTTGTTCTATGATCCGGCTTATGGGACAAAGGGGGGAGGTGTGGAGAGCAGAGAGGATGATCTTTGAGCTGGGTTTTGGGTCATGTGGATTGGTCTGGAGGGCTTTGCTTGGTGCTTGTGGGGCTTGTGGGAATCTGAAGCTTGCAAGGACTGCAGCTTCAATGGTTTTAAAGTGGAAGGTGATGATGATTATGTATATGTTATGCTATCTAATATATATGCACTCTATGGAAAATGGGGACATGTAAGGGAAGTCAGGGAGTCAATGAGGAAGAAACAGGTGAGAAAAGAAGCTGGTCGTAGTTGGATTGTGGTGGATAACGTTAATGCAAATCTTTCCTTCTTGCGATGATAACTTTAACAATGTTTATGCAACTTCAAGTTTCAAGACTGACATCAAAGAACACCAGCTAGCTTTTGGACTGGCATTTGTTTGCCATAATGATCCAAAGCATGCCCAAGACATCGGCAAGTAAGAACCATAGCAACTAGGAAAAAATAATGTTCTCTAGGCAACCAAGGGTGTCGTAGAATTTATAGGTTTACTAGCCAATTTAGCATAATATAAATAAACATTGAACGGATAATTTTATTTGTCATGGTGGTGGTCTCTAAAATGTCACCTTGGATGTGACATACCAAGCTCTAAATTAACAAGGAATAGAAAGACTAAATAGATCATAAGCGCATGAAATAAATACCAGTCTTTTCAGACAGACAAAGAATACATTGAAGCATAGATGAAAGGAGTCCACCTCCCAATCAAAGCCCACGTATCACAAACCATCAATTCCAGCTCCTCTGGAGATGCTGACCAAAATGTCACCTTGGATTTGGCAGACCAAGGTCTAAATAAAAAAGGAATAGAAAGACTATTTTTTTGGATGAATAAGAATTTATTCAACTAAATGAGAAAAAAAATACAACAGATACATCACAAGCAGCAAAAGCTGCAAACCACAGAGCAACTAAACACTGCGTTCTATCCTGATCAATCAGACAACAACAACAGAGCATTGTAATCCTCAAAATACAACACAACGCACCCCATTTTGAATCGAATTTTTAACCTTCGTCCTAGCTGCCATCCTTGCTCTTACATCAACTATGGTAGATTTCAGCAACTCCACTTCATTTCTAGCTCTTCCATTCTGAATTCTTTCATTCTTATCCGTCCGAACAAGATAAATGGTTGCTGCTCAAGACATCTTGCATACTGTATGCTTCGAAGCCTTCAAATGATTATCCGATTCAGCTCTTCATCCTTACTGCCGATATGCCTAAAAAAGAAAAACAAAATAAACACTTCCTCGGCACTTTCAACTTCTCTTTCTAAAAGAGCATTCAAAGACGAATGGTCTCTTGTTTCCAATCCACTCCTGTAGAAGATACATATCACATCACCCTTATAACTCCATTTAACTAACCTTTCTCTTCTTGTTAGCCAATCCTATATATGGTAAGTTTGGTTTAGCTTTTTAAAATTGGGTTTTTTTGAAAAAGTTGCGTTTCAAAAAGTGCATAATGAAAAAGTGTTTTTTCATAAAGTTGAGTATCTGGTAAAAACTGTTAAAAAATGTTTTTTGAAAAACATGAGTGCTTGGCTAGCACTTATAAA
This sequence comes from Quercus parvula, assembly GCA_030820535.1. Taxonomy (NCBI): domain Eukaryota; kingdom Viridiplantae; phylum Streptophyta; class Magnoliopsida; order Fagales; family Fagaceae; genus Quercus; species Quercus parvula. Next base: position 29,853,236 of record JAUAME010000012.1, read on the forward strand.
AGTTACAGTTTAAGGGATAAATTACCAAAAATGACAATTTATATATAAGATGAGAGGCGTGAGGGAGCTGGCTTTGTGCGGAGCAGAGAGATGAGATGAGAGGAATGAGGCACTATGCGTGAGACTTTGAAGACATGAGCATCCTTTATTGAAGGGCAATTTGGTAATTTTTCAACTCACCCCAACGGATATATCAAAACGCGCACGGACTTTTGGCAAAATGGACCTGAAGTGCTCCAAATTTGGGATGCGCGTTCTCTTCACAAGTATAAAACGCAACTTTTTCCAAAAAGTTGCCTTTTATACTAACTAAACGCTATTTTTGGACTGACTTTTTTCAAAACGTGACTTTTGGGCTGAAAAAGTTGAAACAAACGGGCACTTAATAGTCTCCCAAATTTGAATGCTTATCAGGTGCAGTAGGAATTCAGATAACTTCATCTTAAATACGCCTGTTCTGTACTTCATATTTCTTGCTTTGGATTAATACGAATTCTTATGATCTTGTAGGAGGCTAGAACCAACTTCCAATTATGAATGACACTCAAAAGGTTAGCTATCATGGTGCTAGAAGCATATAAATATCTATGCCCAAGGTTCTGGTAGGGTGGCTCTTTTTGATGTCAATTATCATGACTAAGATAAAACTTTGAATCACCCTTGCCTATTATAAACTTCATCACAGCTCTAACTGCATCCTTCAAACGAAGCAGCTTTCTTCATGCCCATGAGCTCTCTTGATATAGAAACCACCCAAAATCTTCTTCTAAATGGAACCACCAACTTGATCAAACAGGAAACTCTATTCCAATCCCCATTTTTAAACCCAAACTACCGTCCTGCTTTGAAATAGTTGATACCTCCCTAGCAACTCAATCAAGCCCTAACTGCCTTTTCAGCTTTCCTAATCTACAAGTATTTGATTAAATCTTTGTTCAACCAATTTGATAACTCTATTTGGCAAGCTTAATAAGCGAGCCCAATACACTTGAATACTGTTAAGACTTTCTTAATCGCAGGCTACATACAAAAGACAGCACCTTAGCATAATTAGCATATACACTTCAATACACTTGAACTGGTACTTTCTTCTTACTATAACATGATTTTCTGTTCTACTTTTTTTTTTTTTTTTTTTGGCTGAACTATTATTATCTCCCTATCAGGATATGTGTATTTCCCAGCTTGTTCTCATAGAACTAAACAGCCATCTTCTTTTTTCTTTTCTTTTTTAATTTATAAATGCAATGTTGTCAATTCCATTGCCTTGAATATCATATAAACATTCAATAGTATTTCTAGCAGCTTTCATCTTCACTATTCGGAAAATATGCAGTATTCCAGTCTCATAGATTTAGCCAATCATTCCTTGATTTCTGCATCATGTAAGCCTTAATAGATCAAGGGAAATATTAATTGATGCCCTAAGGGCATTGATTTAGAAAATATTTTTAAAAACTTTTTATGTGAAAAGAAAAAAAAAAAAATTTATTTTGGTGACAGCTTTCTATATTCCCTGTCAAAATTGTATTAAAACATTTCTAAATAGTCTATTACCAAAAGTCCTAAAGACACCCGTTAATAGGACTCATAGATCATAATTCATAATCACGTGTGAGCTTGTTCCGATGGACAAAAAAAAAAAGGATAAAGATGAAGAGCCCACTTGGCCACCTCCCTGGTACAGCGCACGTCTAAAGATCCATCAATTCCATCTGGGGACATTTTCTCCTACCGTATGATCCATTTGGTGCATTTTGCTTTTCTTAATTTATCTTGCCCCCATAAAAACGGAAAAAAGAAATGTGACCTTTTTTATAATAAAAAAATATTGGTATCTGCCTCCATTTTTTTATTTTATTTTAATATGATAAGTAGATAGTGGGGAAAGGGGGAGCGGGTATTGAACATAAACATGGAATACCACAAAGGATGTCTTTTTTTTTTGGCTAAACACAAAGGATGTCTTATTTGAATACACGGTAACGGCTGATAAATTTATTGGAAAACTAAGCACTCCCACAATAGAAGTTCACTTATATTAACATCAAATGTCACCACGGTGGCTAGGACTCCGCTTTGGGGATCCAAAGGAATTGCAACAAGTTTGCAAGTAAAAAAGCAAGAACCAGGACAGAAGAATACAAAATGATGCAGACAGGGAAAGTAAGGGTGTGTCATCTGGAGATACAGACTTGACAATTAAACATAATGAATAGCTACAGAACAAATATCTCTGTGCTGGGAAGAATCAAATTCAGTTTTACTGCTTTAAGGCTCAAGCAGTATCCTTTAAAATAACTGAACCTTGAAAACAAAAACTACAAAATCTTGCTGAAAGATTTTCCATTCCTGTGTAGACAAGCTCTCGTCGTAGTGGACTGCTATATAGTCACCTTGGAACCGACTGACCAAGCTCTAAACCAACAAAGAATAAAAAAAGACATCAGAAGAAACATACCAGTAAAACCACATTATTTAAGTGGAAAATAACAGAGGTGGTAGCATTCAGATCTCATCCAAGTGAAGATTCCTATGTGCTCTCATATGTAATAATTCTGCAAATATTGTAAATGATGTGCGTTTAGAGAAGAAACAGCTAAATTAGCCCCCAGATTCCCCTGTAATCAAGAATGACAAGCGACTCGTATCTTCTACTGTAGTTTATCAAATTGTTTTAATTTCAATATATCGGAGCATAGATGACAGGGCCCACCTCCAAATACGGCACACACGTCTTGGAGGTTTAACACTTTTTCTTTGCTATGCATAGAGTCTCAGGTATATTCGGTCCCTTAGACTTCCTGCTAAGCATTAAGTAAAGCCTTGGTTGCGCCTGGGTCCTCGGACCAGTCGACCGAGAGAAATAGACACTCTGGCATCCCTATAAGTGTCGGACAAAACCATGGAAAAGTACTAGACAAAACCAAGGTCTTGCACGGTCCTTAGATTCAAACCCACGAGGGAGTCTGCACTAGAGGCTTAACACTTTTTCTTTGCTACGCATAAAGTCTCAGGTATGTTCGGTCCTTTAGACCTCCTGCTAAGTATTAAGTAAAGCTTTGGCTGCGCTTAGGTCCTCGGACCAGACGACCGGGAGAAATAGACGTTCTGGCATCCCTATAAGTGTCGGACAGAACCATGGCAAAGTATTAGACAGAACCAAGGTCTTGCGCGGTTCTCGGATTCAAACCCACGAGGGAGTCTGCACTAGAGGCTTAACATTTTTTCTTTGCTATGCATAGAGTCTCAGTTATGTTCGATCCCTTAGACTTCCTGCTAAGCATTAAGTAAAGCCTTGGCTGCGCCTGGGCCCTCGAACCAAACGAATGGGAGAAATAGACGCTCTAGCATCCCTATAAGTGTCAGATAGAACCATGGCAAAGTACTAGACAGAACCAAGGTCTTGCGTGGTCCTCGGATCCAAACCCACGAGGGAGTCTGCACTGGAGGCTTAATATTTTTTCTTTGCAACGCATAGAGTCTCAAGTATGTTCATTCCCTTAGACTTCCTGCTAAGCATTAAGTAAAGCCTTGGCTGCGCCTGGGTCCTTGGACCAGACGACCGGGAGAAATAGACGCTCTGGCATCCCTATAAGTGTCGGACAGAATCATGACACGCCATGGCCTCCTCGGATCATTTGTTTTAAAACTAGCATTTTCTAACGGTCGCACGGTTTGCGACATGAAACGCATCATTGTATGCTCGGCTATTCCTACATAGTTAAACTATTTAAAGAGCGCAGTTGGGCGCCATCACCGACCATGTTAAAATCACGATGCCGATGTCTCGTTGCCGACGGTGGCAACAGCACTAGATCCTAGGAAAGGTAGAGGCAATGCACAAAAAAAAAAAAAAAAAAGCAAACAAAAAAATTTCACCAAGTAAAAGTCACAAGTCCCTTTTTGTTAAATGAAATAATGGCACATCAACTACAGAGCAGCCGAGAAATGCTTGTTTTACAACTAACTACAGAACAGCCGAGGCAGGCTTGCTGCAAAACTAGCTAATAAAAGGAAGAAGGCTGGTGGTGATGGTGGATTCACAGTCTCGCTCTAGCAGCCACCAAGCCCGTGCGCTTGGCGCAAGCAATGAGGAAGAAAAAGAGGCGGGAGCACCTGAATTGGTTTTCATTTGCTGAGGCCGCCCTGAAACAAACTCTTATCCAGAATTTAATATCAGTACTCCTAAGAAGTCTTCCTCCAGGGGTCTCGCCAGCTGCCTGCAATGGCGAAGACAACTCCCTCTGATATCTCAATTGCTCCCCTCAACTTCGCTCCACTTTCTTCCCCTTCCTCTTTAGCCAACTCCTACACATTCTTGGTTGGCATTTGGAGGATAATAAAGGACCTGGCATGATCTACACTAACTACGGTTCCTGGTCGAAGGAGGAGAGTTCTCTTTCTTGTCCAGTTGAAGAATAGGAAGATCTTTAGCCTCCGCTTTCTTTGCCTCAACCGCAACGCCCACGATTCAAGTGGCATTTTTAGTTCACGAAAGTGGAAAAAACATGGAACTCCTACAGGATTCCAGGGCTAGTAGATGTGGAAAATAGTCCTCCCAGGGCGCCTTATATAGAAGGCAAAATCTAGGGGAATTCACCGCTCACAAAGCTCAAAGAGGGAATTTCAAGCGAAATAAATTTCGCCCAATTCCCAAGGGAACCCTCAACCGCCAAATCCGCACCGCTTCATAAAGGCACCATTGAATATACACTCGGTATACCGAAGCGATCCGCGTCATCCCATAAAAGTATTAATGACAGTGCACCTCATACGCCGAAACGCCAAGAGCGTGCCTTGGGCAGCCAAAGAGGCCCTGACGCCCATAGGGGAACAAAACTCAACCAGCCATGATATAGGCTCGAGAACATCAAAATCCTTCTTCCCGTCCGAGGAGCCGAGCAGCAGGATTTTGAGGGGTTATTGTGGGGCCAAAGGATCTAGGGACTCCGACCTTTCATATCAAGCCTAAGGTCCATGCCGAGGAGGAAGAAACGCCCGAGGACGAACAAAGGGAACCTAAACTGCCAGGATATACTGCCGAGGACGACCCTGTCCTCGACAGACCAAAATCAAGGAAGGGGAAAGCGCCACGTCGCCAGAGGCAGTCCCCTCGAGCATCCCAAAGGAAGTTCCGAGCCCAATGGGCCGGCCATAGGGGCATGGTCGAAGAGCAATTCTAGGAGAGGCTGTCACCTCTGCATTAAATGCCCGCAGCTGACAGTCTGGCCGCATTAATGAAGAAATGACCCCTGAATAGTATCATCTTGTTTGCTACAACTCATAGCAAGTTGAGGAAGGCGGTGGATGGGACAGACACTCAAGTAGCGACTTGCATGATCAACAAATGGACGGCCAAGATCAATGAGAAGGGGATATATAACGGAAGATGCCTTTCAAGAGTGGGAGGGAGAAGAAATGAGAGAAAAAAGAAGGAAGACGGTTGCAGTTCTTACCACCCCTAAAAGTTTTCGCCGCTAAGCACCAAGAAACCAAGAAAAAGAAGAATCAATTCTCTGACAAAGCCCGAGGATAAACTTTTACCCTTCCCCCATGCGTTCAATCATTCCATCTCCATACGATCATGTCCGGCTGTTGAAGCTCTCACTAAAGCCCAGTTCTTGAGCCAATTTTCTCTACCAAATTTATTGTATTGGGCCCGTTGGGTTTGGGCCTATTCGCCTAAGAGTAAGGAACCTCCCAAAAGTGGACCCTACAATATATATGAGAAAGAACAACGAGAACTTTTATTAATGTCAGTCATCAAAATCAACTTAAACCATAAAATGAAATTATGGTGGGATATCCTCCATCCACACTAAAAAAATTGGAATATTAATGGCATATCTAGTCAGACTATGAGCAACTGAGTTACCTTCTCTCCTAGTATGAGAGTAAAGGAATTGAACAAAATTTCTAGACAGAACCTTCACATCATCAACCAGCAATCCATAGGAAGCTAGAGCAGAATCATCCTCCATCAAATCCTTGATTACTACCCATGAGTCTCCTTCAAGAACAGCTCCTGAAATACCTATATCCGAAGCAAATGAAAGGGCCATAGCTGCTGCCAAAGCCTCAACTTCAACTCCACTGTAAGCTTGAGGTAAAATTTTTGAGCAAGAGGCAATCACAGACCCACAGACATCCCTGATAGCCACTCCGATTCTCACCAAATTGTCACTTGGAAAAACTGCGTTGTCAAAGTTAATTTTTACAAGCTCTGGTGATGGTGGAGGTTTCTAGCGGCACTTGGGACGAGTTGAAGTCCGTACCTGGGCAGTTGAAGAGACCTGACTGGATTTAAATTCTGCAAGTCGTTCCTTTGGGAGTTGAGGTACCTGATGAAGAGCAGAGGCCGGTTTATAGAGACGAACCTGATTCCATTGTGTCCAGGCCAACTAGCATGTGAAGGCATAGAACTTGGCATTTTCCCCCTGCATAATGATCCATAACAACAGCTCTCTGAAGTCTAGAAACATCTCTACTCTTCAAAAATCCCATAGCTTCGAGACAGCCCAGACAATATCAAGTTCATTACACAGCCATACACATCCATAACGCATGTAAGGGATTTTCTGAGGCTTGGTGGCAGCGATCACACAACGGGTCGTCAATGATGGTGCGTTCGACTAGGCTTTCCTTCGTTGGCATGGCATTGCGACAAGCTCGCCATATATAGCAAGTTCTTCACCTTTTGTGGCACACGCAGGGACCAAATAGCTTTCCAAAATTGCTTGTCTTGGCTTGAATGTTGTTGTGATAAACCTATGTCGATCTGGTTCTTTTAGAAATCTATATCCAGACTTATGATCCGTTTGAATTGAGGGAGAGAGAAGGGGAATATAGTAGATTTGGTCCAAAATTAGCCTATGTTTTACTAACTCTACTCTACTCTCCCTCATTTTCCCCTCTATCTAAACAGGCCCTCACAGATATAGTTACCATCACTCGAATAAGGCCAATACAAGACATCCTCAGCTGCCACACGGGCTAGAGGAATTTTCATGATGATTTCTGCCTCCTTTGGTATGAATAATCCATCAACCACCTCCTTAATCCATTGTCTTGTGTATGTATTTTTAGTGAGTGTTTAGTATGTGTATGTATTTTTTTTTTATAAAAAAAAGTGGCAACTTTCTTACATGTATAATTATTTTATTAATATTTATTAGAGGAGAGAAGGAACATGAAAGAGGGGAGGGAAAAAAAAAAAGAAAAAGAAGAAGAAGAAGAAGAAGAAGAAGAAGAAGATGAGGTGTGTGTGTGAGAGAGAGAGAGAGAGAGAGAGAGTTGTAGTTATGTTAGGTCTTATCAGGTGGATCCTACAATTTTTTAAATATTTACAAAAGTGCCATTGAGTAATATTATTTGAAAACTGAAAACCGGAATGAGGAGTTTTCTAAATTTTACTTATTTAAATACCCTAAAATGAGAAATATAATTCAAACACTCCTAAATAAAATTCCTTACCAAACACTTTTTTTTTTTTTGGCCCACATTTTTCAGATATTTAAATATTAAAAATTGTTATTTGAACTAGCTTGCTAAACAGGCTCTTCATGGATTGAATAAGTCTTGTGCCACATAAAATGGCACAACAGCTCGCCACATGGGCGAGTTCAAGTTGTGACACAAGACTTATTCTCATGGATTATAAATGGCCATCAATGCAATGGACAAGGCGTCTGCAATGGAAAACACCACTCTACTATAGAAAGCGATTTCCAGCTTTTTTGATAGAGAAAATGGTTCGGTCGTGACATTCTTGGCCACTAATTCTAATTTTTTTTCTCTTGGATGAATGAATGATTGGATTTTGTCCCCCTATTTTCAATATAAAGTGTTAGCCATTTTTGTTATGGTGGGTTGTATTAATTACGAATTAAATTTGAAATAACTCAAATAAGTCACTAACATGAACTTCTCCTGTAAGCAAAAAAAAAATTAAAAAGCACTTTTTTTATAAAGTATATCTAAACGTATACTATAATCTTGAAAAGAGAAACTTGAGTAGGTGCTTCAAATGCCTGTTTGCATACAAATCCTAAATTATGTTCCGATTGCGTCGCGGTCTAACTCTAAGTGCAGATAGCATGATTTTGATGAATTGTTGACTGAGTTCCTCAATCCTCCTTAACAAACCATTTATTACGTAATTTACGGTGTACCTAACGTTAAAAGGTAAAAAACACACTTGAAAGAGAGTTGGTTTTAGAAAAGTAGCTAGATCATATCCCGTGGGAAACATCTAATTAATTCTAACAGCAGGTCAGGATTTGGACTCAGACTTGCTGCCTGCCTCCATAAAGGATGCTAATAATAAGGTATTAAGTTTATTTATATTTTTTTTTAAAAAAAAAAAATCTCCTGAAAAGGGGAAAAAAAAAATTACACACAAAAATAGATTCATTGACCAAATGGTAAATAAATTTGATTAACACGATGATTGATATGACATGCGAGTTAAAAATAATGAAAATAGTAATTTATTTAAAACATTAATCCAATTAAAAGTTATTGAGAGTATCTAACATATATATATATATATATATATATATATAGAGGGACGGACCCACTAAGGGCAGGGGGGCCATTCCCCCACCCTCACCAACCATTTCTTTGAAAAATTTTAGTATACTGGATGACTCATATTTTAGAGTTTATAGTTGGTCCTCCTCAAATTTTTGGATTGGTCCAAATAGCCAAAAAGAAACTAATCACCTAACCCTTTTTTTGGGTCCATGGCCCTTCTATATTCCAAATATAATGCAACAAAAAATCCACAAATCACCAATATCATAATTCAATAACTCATAACCAAAAAAACTCATAGAAAAAAAAAAATCCCTTACAGGGGTGACAATAATTTATATGACTTTTTAATTGATTTATAAATTATGGGAAAGTCAATTGCAATATTTAAATTTTTTTCAAAAGATAAAATGCAAAATTATTTTAGAAGCCAATATTGATGATTTAACATTGCCAACTCTTAATATTAATATCCCAATTTTTTAAATCCTCAAACAAAGTTTTGAAAACTTCATTAGTGTGATTTTCAGTTGCATACAAAAGTATGGGTTTATCATATTAGTGAGTTGGTCAACGTGATAAAATCAACATATTAATTCTAATTACCCAAAATTTGGAGATCCGAAGTCCTCTTCTTTTTTTATTCTTCTTCTTCGAAAAAGTTAAAATATCATATTGTAAGTTTCAACTTTTTTGGTTCATATTATTTCCTTCTTGGCTTAAATATTTATGGTAATAAAGTGCAATTGTTTTATCTACCATAATTTTTTTTTTTTTTAAAAAAAACCATGTGACTTGAAATTTTTTTGGTTCATGCTTTGGCCCTCCCTAGGTTCAAATCTTGGTTCCGTCCCTATATATATATATATATATATATATGTGTGTGTGTGTGTGTGTATTATATAAAAGTAATATATGGTGCAATTTGATCATCTTGTGTGTTTGCTTCTTCTTCTTCTTCTTCTTTTTTTTCTTTTTTAAAGATTAGATTTCTCAAAAATGCACACCTAAGAATTCCCCACCCCACCCCCCAATGGAATGCCCGACCTGCCCATGACTCGTGGCCCTCATAAAAAACAACTTTTTAACATAAAATATCTTAAAATTTATATTTTTATTCTTTTTAAAAAATATATATTATAAGATAATTACTTGCTTTTGGACAAATGCACTCCCTTTTTATATATTCTAAAATTATATATAAAAATCTAAGTATATTAATCAAATAATAAAAAATTCAATTAACATAAAATTTGACATTGTGTTAAGAATAATAAAAATGTGTAATCCAATTGTAGAATTTTTTAAATATTAATTCAATTAAAATTTTTTAGTGATGTAATAATTATAAAGAGTTACTAAAAGTTTAACTTTATCATGTTATGTGTGTGTACGTGTGTTCTTTTTTTTTTTTTTTCTTTTTCTATTTTAAGATTGAATTTCTCAAAAATTACCCACTGAAGAAATTAGTTGCTTCAAAGAAGCAGCCCAAAAAATAAAATGTCCAACTTGCCCATGACATGTGGCTCTCCTTGAAAAAAGAAAAGGGATTTTTTTTTATTATACCTAAAACATGTTAAAGTTACATTTTAATTCTATTTTAAATATTATAATTAAGGAAATTACCTTCTTTTGGAAACATGTGCTTCCTTTTTTATCAATATACTTTATATGTTTTTCCTATTTTTATTTCAAAAAAATTTCAAAAAATTTTAATTATACCAAGGGTTGGTAGGGGTTGTAGGACTAAAAGATCAATAATCAACCGGATTATTTATAGAATGACTCTATTTGTAATTACTCAGATGACTATACTTGCATTAACTCTATCGGTTGTTATTGCAATTAGTGAATAATTATTTCCAACCATAAATATTATCAAAACTAGGCTATGCAACAAAAGAAAAGATGACTTTATGTATTGAAAGTGAAAATAATTGGTAACTTAATACATAATCAATCATAGAAAATTTAAAAGGTCGAGTTTTATTTCAACAAATAAAAATAATTGAGTTGAATTATATTAATAAAAAATTATTTGTCTTTTCTTTTGTTTGTATGTTTTGTTAATATTAAATAAATAATAGTTATTTGTGGGAAAAGAAAGCAAGAAAGGAGTAGATGTTAGTTATGTTTTTATGTATTAATTTAATCTTGAATATTATTATACGTACTATATCATTTTAAATTCTTAACCATATTTTTATACTCATGTTTTGGCCTGGATAAGGTAGATAAACTTTCAAAACATTCTTGACACGTGTGGCCCTGCACATATTATTAAGATTGAATTGTCGAGCTGGTGAGGAAATGACATGGGGGTTGTAGAGTAGACAGTAATAATAAAGGAAGCGAAATGAGGTTGTCCAGATTTTCTTTTTCTTTTCTTTTCTTTTCTTCTTTTTTTTTTTCTTTTTTGTGGCTACATTGAATTGGGGTTGGGAACAGAAACTTCTTTTGAAAATTATAGAATCACCAATAAGTTATTGACTTATTGGTCATACTGATGACTCACTTAGCCCATTTGTTAAAAAGACTATTTCAAGAAAATTTCAATACTATTTTTTATGAGAAATCTCAAAAACTATTAAAAAATTCAATTTTTTTTTCTTTTTTATTAAATTTTTTATAGAAAAAATAGTACATAAACAAAAAAATAAAAATAAAAGAAAGAAAAGAGGTACAAGACGGTGGGTGAGTGTAAGATGAGGCTATTTCGCAAGATTAAGAGCACTAGTATTGGGGGTATAAACACCCCTTAGTTGCCATTTTACAATCCAAGAGAGAAAATATCTACTCCATATGGGTTTGTATACCTAAAAAAATTTGCAACCTATGAATGGAAAGAGCACTAGCAATGGAGGATAAAAAAGACATTTTTTATATCTTCAAATATTACTTTATCTATTTTACCAACTCATTTAACAATACACCCAACATCCTAGTTTTTATTTTTACATACAACCCAATAAAATAATATAAACTACCTAATAAAAAAATAAAAAAGTAAGAAGAGAGAGTGTGAGAGGAAGAAAGAGTGTGTGAGAGATTAAAAAAATAGTTTTTTCTTTACAACCTCATGAATAGTAAGGTTACAAATATGCAACCTTATTGTAGCTAGGATGGATAATTTTTTAAGTTTACATACCTGAATAGAGATTACTTTTAAAGAATTAGTGGCTAAAATAGCAACTAGGGGGTTTTTACAACCCCAATGCTAGTGCTCTAAGGTTGCATATATGCAACTTATTCATAGGTTGTAAAGAAAAAAATAAGAGTGATTGCCGACTGGTGTTACCAACCAACCTTGACCTTTGTCACACACAAACCGACTAAAAGAATTGGTCAGGCCGCACCTCACTTTCAATGGCAAACCTTACGTGGACTTCTCTCAACCGCCGGACTCATAAATAATTATCGCAGGTGGATAGTGGAGAAGCACTTGCCTGCACCTGCAAACAGATAGAGACAAATGAAAAAGAAAAACAACCTTGCCTGACTGTTGAGCTTGAGCTGCGTCTTATTATACAAGTTTTGGGCCCTTGTTCTTGTTCTCTCTCTGCCACAGGCCCACCAAAAACCTTCCCTGTTTAGCTGTACCCATGATTCCAAGGCCTTTTTATTATTATTTTAAATTTATGATGTTGTTTTTGTAATAATTTTTTTTTATCATCATATTAAGACCCTAACATATTAATTGATTTTTATTATAGGTAAAAATTGAATTTTAGATCTTTTATTCAAGAATAAAAACTTTATTAGTAGAACTAACTAAAACTTACATATTTCTAGTCCCTCTTTAATTGCTCAAAATATTTTATGGAAATTTTCTTTTAAAAAATAATAAAGGTAGAAAATGCTAAATTATCTCATAGGTTGTAAATTGTAATATAATATATCTCAATATTTAATAAGGATAAAATTTAGTTACAAAAGTGGTTTTAACCTAATACTATAATCTTACTTAACATTATTACATATTTTGAAAATCTAACCGTTGAATTGCATGTTTTTTACGTTCTTAATATACATATCAAATTTTTTATCAAACGGATATTATTTATTATGTGATCTATAAGTTTATATTTTATACATAATTTTAAACTATAAAAACTTGTAATTTAGACAATTTATTGATGACATAGCTATTAATTTTCAATTTTCTAGAAATTTTGCAAACATAAAATATATAAAAAGAAGATGTAATCCAATAGTGTATTTGTTAAAATTCACCTCTAATAAAAAGATATTGATTAAGGTTGTTGTAGCCTTGAGTTACGACCAATTTTATAACTAAAATTTGTCCATTTAATAATGGTATAGAGTATAATTGGTATAGTAGTATTTATTACCCACTTTTTACACACAATTACATTCATGCAGAAAAAACTACTGAAATCATAACTTGAAATTTTGACTTAATTTTTTTACTTTAACAGTTTTTTCATAGTTGGCTGTATTTTTTACTAAAAGTACTGTAAATAAAGATAAAAGTTAACTATATAGTGAGATCTATAAATAGTATAAAAAAATACAAGACCCATAAATAGTAGTAAAAATAAACTAAATAATAAAATAATCTTGAAAATTACATCCCTGGCAAACGTATACTTAATACACCTTTCAAAAACGAGAAATCTTTTTTCTGAGACCAAAATTCTTTATCATTCTCCCGCGCCTTTGTGGTATTGAGCGTAAAGGTGCGGATAACGCTATGTTTACAATTACAAAGCTATGCAACAATCTCTCTTAAGGAGTGTCCAAAAGTGCCTCCAAAAACAAAAACATTCCCAACTACTACTAACAAAATTCATTAGTACACATTTTGACTCATGGAACAATCTCATTTTGGCACTAGCCCAAGGTAGCTTCAACACAGAGTTGGCCTTATATGAGGCCTCTTGTGAGCTCAACTATGGCACCAAACCAAATGCTTATGCTCTGGTTCACCTTGTCCGAGCTTCTACGAACCTGGGCTACTACTCCTATGGCCACCAGCTCCATAGCTACATTCTACGATCTGGGTTTGTTTCCAATGTCTTTGTCTCCGCTGCCCTTGTCAGATTTTACGTAAAAGATTCATTGAGTGACGCCCACAAATTGTTCGCTGAAATTCCTCAACCAAGTGTGGTTTCTTCGAATACTTTGATTTCTGGATACGTTCACTCTGGGCGGTTTAGTAAGGCATTGAATTTGTTTGTTCAGCTGGAAAGGTCTGACATTTTTGCAGACTCGTTTACATTTACGGCTGCTTTAGCTGCTTGTGGCCAATTGTGTTTGTTGCAACTAGGTAAGTCATTTCACACCAAGATAGTGAAATTTGGTGTACAATGCAGCATTTTTGTTGCCAATTGTTTGATTGATATGTATGGGAAATGTGGTGATGTTGATAGTGCAATCCTTGTGTTTAACAAGATGAAAGACAAGGATACTATTTCTTGGAATTCAGTTATAGCAGCAAGTGCTAGAAATGGATTGCTAGTTCAAGCATTTGGCTTTTTGCAGCAGATGCCTAACCCTGACACAATCTCATACAATGAACTGATAAACGGTTTGGCTCATTTTGGTGACATAGAAGATGCCATTCATATTATGTCAACCATGCCAAGTCCAAATTCATCTTCCTGGAATTCAATAATAACAGGTTATGTAAACCGAGATAGAGCACGAGAAGCTCTGAACTTTTTCTGTAGAATGCACTCAAAGGACATAGAAATGGATCAGTTCACATTTTCAAGCATCTTAAGTGGAATTGCTGGTCTATCAGCTTTAACATGGGGGATGCTGGTTCATTGTTGTACAATAAAATGTGGTTTGGGTACATCCATAGTTGTGGGAAGCGCTTTAGTTGACATGTACTCCAAATGTGGAAGGGTAAAGAATGCTGAGTTGATGTTTCAGTCGCTACCCATAAAGAACTTGGTAACATGGAATGCGATGATATCTGGCTTTGCACTAAATGGTGATTCTACAAAAGTGATCCAACTCTTTGAGCAGCTAAAAATGGAGAGGGATGTGAAACCGGATGGGATCACATTTCTTAATGTTTTATCTGCATGTTCACATAACCAAGTGTCATTAGAAATTGCTACCCAATACTTTGAATCCATGATGGAGGATTATGGGATTGAACCAACTGCTGAGCATTGTTGTTCTATGATCCGGCTTATGGGACAAAGGGGGGAGGTGTGGAGAGCAGAGAGGATGATCTTTGAGCTGGGTTTTGGGTCATGTGGATTGGTCTGGAGGGCTTTGCTTGGTGCTTGTGGGGCTTGTGGGAATCTGAAGCTTGCAAGGACTGCATCTTCAATGGTTTTAAAGTTGGAAGGTGATGATGATTATGTATATGTTATGCTATCTAATATATATGCACTCTATGGAAAATGGGGACATGTAAGGGAAGTCAGGGAGTCAATGAGGAAGAAACAGGTGAGAAAAGAAGCTGGTCGTAGTTGGATTGTGGTGGATAACGTTAATGCAAATCTTTCCTTCTTGCGATGATAACTTTAACAATGTTTATGCAACTTCAAGTTTCAAGACTGACATCAAAGAACACCAGCTAGCTTTTGGACTGGCATTTGTTTGCCGTAATGATCCAAAGCATGCCCAAGACATCGGCAAGTAAGAACCATAGCAACTAGGAAAAAATAATGTTCTCTAGGCAACCAAGGGTGTCGTAGAATTTATAGGTTTACTAGCCAATTTAGCATAATATAAATAAACATTGAACGGATAATTTTATTTGTCATGGTGGTGGTCTCAAAAATGTCACCTTGGATGTGACATACCAAGCTCTAAATTAACAAGGAATAGAAAGACTAAATAGATCATAAGCGCATGAAATAAATACCAGTCTGTTCAGACAGACAAAGAATACATTGAAGCATAGATGAAAGGAGTCCACCTCCCAATCAAAGCCCACGTATCACAAACCATCAATTCCAGCTCCTCTGGAGATGCTGACCAAAATGTCACCTCGGATTTGGCAGACCAAGGTCTAAATAAACAAGGAATAGAAAGACTATTTTTTTGGATGAATAAGAATTTATTCAACTAAATGAGAAAAAAAATACAGCAGATACATCACAAGCAGCAAAAGCTGCAAACCACAGAGCAACTAAACACTACGTTCTATCCTGATCAATCAGACAACAACAACAACAGAGCATGTAATTCTCAAAATACAACACAACGCACCCCATTTTGAATCGAATTTTTAACCTTCGTCCTAGCTGCCATCCTTGCTCTTACATCAACTATGGTAGATTTCAGCAACTCCACTTCATTTCTAGCTCTTCCATTCTGAATTCTTTCATTCTTATCCGTCCGAACAAGATAAATGGTTGCTGCTCAAGACATCTTGCATACTGTATGCTTCAAAGCCTTCAAATGATTATCCGATTCAGCTCTTCATCCTTACTGCCGATATGCCTAAAAAAGAAAAACAAAATAAACACTTCCTCGGCACTTTCAACTTCTCTTTCTAAAAGAGCATTCAAAGACGAATGGTCTCTTTTTTCCAATCCACTCCTGTAGAAGATACATATCACATCACCCTTATAACCCCATTTAACTAACCTTTCTCTTCTTGTTAGCTAATCCTATATATGGTGAGTTTGGTTCAGCTTTTTAAAATTGGGCTTTTTGAAAAAGTTGAGTTTCAAAAAGTGCATAATGAAAAAGTGTTTTTTCATAAAGATGAGTGTTTGGTAAAAACTGTTAAAAAGTACTTTTTGAAAAAACTAAGTGTTTGGCTAGCACTTATAAAAGTTGCAGTTTGAGGGATAAATTACTAAAAATGACAATGTATATATAAGATGAGAGGCGTGAGGGAGCTGGCTTTGTGCGGAGCAAAGAGATGAGATGAGAGGAATGAGGCACTATGCGTGAGACTTTGAAGACATGAGCATCCTTTATTGAAGGGCAATTTGGTAATTTTCCAACTCACCCCAACGGATATATCAAAACGCGCACAGATTTTTGGCAAAATGGACCTGAAGAGCTCCAAATTTGGGATGCGCGTTCTCTTCACAAGTATAAAACGCAACTTTTTCCAAAAAATTGCCTTTTATACTAACTAAACGCTATTTTTGGACTGACTTTTTTCAAAACGTGACTTTTGGGCTGAAAAAGTTGAAACAAACGGGCACTTAATAGCCTCCCAAATTTGAATGCTTATCAGGTGCAGTAGGAATTCAGATAACTTCATCTTAAATACGCCTGTTCTGTACTTCATGTTTCTTGCTTTGGATTAATACGAATTCTTATGATCTTGTAGGAGGCTAGAACCAACTTCCAATTATGAATGACACTCAAAAGGTTAGCTATCATGGTGCTAGAAGCATATAAATATCTATGCCCAAGGTTCTGGTAGGGTGGCTCTTTTTGATGTCAATTATCATGACTAAGATAAAACTTTGAATCACCCTTGCCTATTATAAACTTCATCACAGCTCTAACTGCATCCTTCAAACGAAGCAGCTTTCTTCATGCCCATGAGCTCTCTTGATATAGAAACCACCCAAAATCTTCTTCTAAATGGAACCACCAACTTGATCAAACAGGAAACTCTATTCCAATCCCCATTTTTAAACCCAAACTACCGTCCTGCTTTGAAATAGTTGATACCTCCCAAGCAACTCAATCAAGCCCTAACTGCCTTTTCAGCTTTCCTAATCTACAAGTATTTGATTAAATCTTTGTTCAACCAATTTGATAACTCTATTTGGCAAGCTTAATAAGCCAGCCCAATACACTTGAATACTGTTAAGACTTTCTTAATCGCAGGCTACATACAAAAGACAGCACCTTAGCATAATTAGCATATACACTTCAATACACTTGAACTGGTACTTTCTTCTTACTATAACATGATTTTCTGTTCTACTTCTTTTTTTTTTTTTTTTTGGCTGAACTATTATTATCTCCCTATCAGGATATGTGTATTTCCCAGCATGTTCTCATAGAACTAAACAGCCATCTTCGTTTTTCTTTTCTTTTTTAATTTATAAATGCAATGTTGTCAATTCCATTGCCTTGAATATCATATAAACATTCAATAGTATTTCTAGCAGCTTTCATCTTCACTATTCGGAAAATATGCAGTATTCCAGTCTCATAGATTTAGCCAATCATTCCTTGATTTCTGCATCATGTAAGCCTTAATAGATCATGGGAAATATTAATTGATGCCCTAAGGGCATTGATTTAGAAAATATTTTTAAAAACTTTTTATGTGAAAAGAAAAAAAAAATTTATTTTGGTGACAGCTTTCTATATTCCCTGTCAAAATTGTATTAAAACATTTCTAAATAGTCTTTTACCAAAAGTCCTAAAAACACCCGTTAATAGGACTCATAGATCATAATTCATAATCACGTGTGAGCTTGTTCGGATGGACAAAAAAAAAAGGATAAAGATGAAAAGCCCACTTGGCCACCTCCCTGGTACAGCGCACGTCTAAAGATCCATCAATTCCATCTGGGGACATTTTCCCCTATCGTATGATCCATTTGGTGCATTTTGCTTTTCTTAATTTATCTTGCCCCCATAAAAACGGAAAAAAGAAATGTGACCTTTTTTATAATAAAAAAATATTGGTATCTGCCTCCATTTTTTTTTTTTTAATATGATAAGTAGATAGTGGGGAAAGGGGGAGGGGGTATTGAACATAAACATGGAATACCACAAGGATGTCTTTTTTTTTTTTTTTTTTTTTGGCTAAACACAAAGGATGTCTTATTTGAATACACGGTAACGGCTGATAAATTTCTTGGAAAACTAAGCACTCCCACAATAGAAGTTAACTTATATTAACATCAAATGTCACCACGCTGGGTAGGACTCGCTTTGGGGATCCAAAGGAATTGCAACAAGTTTGCAAGTAAAAAAGCAAGAACCAGGACAGAAGAATACAAAATGATGCAGACAGGGAAAGCAAGGGTGTGTCATCTGGAGATACAGACTTGACAATTAAACATAATGAATAGCTACAGAACAAATATCTCTGTGCTGGGAAGAATCAAATTCAGTTTTAATGCTTTAAGGCTCAAGCAGTATCCTTTAAAATAACTGAACCTTGAAAACAAAAACTACAAAATCTTGCTGAAAGATTTTCCATTCCTGTGTAGACAAGCTCTCATCGTAGTGGACTGCTATATAGTCACCTTGGAACCGACTGACCAAGCTCTAAACCAACAAAGAATAAAAAAAGACATCAGAAGAAACATACCAGTAAAACCACATTATTTAAGTGGAAAATAACAGAGATGGTAGCATTCAAATCTCTTCCAAGTGAAGATTCCTATGTGCTCTCATATGTAATAATTCTGCAAATATTGTAAATGATGTGCGTTTAGAGAAGAAACAGCTAAATTAGCCCCCAGATTCCCTTGTAATCAAGAATGACAAGCGACTCATATCTTCTAGTGTAGTTTATCACATTGTTTTAATTTCAATAAATCAGAGCATAGATGACAGGGCCCACCTCCAAATATGGCATACACGTCTCACGTACCATCAATTCCATCTGAGAAAAGGAGCAGCTATGTTACCACAGAATTCTTACTCACTTGTAAATGATTCACTCTATGTGAAACAAATTCAAGCCAAAACACCTAGATTTGGAATATCATTGGATTATGCACTTTATTTACTGATCTTGCAATGTCAACTTTGAATTTCTTCAACTTGTTATGATTTCCAATTTATTGGATCTTTTCATGGTAACTGTTGATTTTGGTTTCCTTGTATTGCTTCATTAAAAAGCTATAGGCAATGGTTTACTAAAATATGTCTGGTGTAACAAGATAGGATTATAGGACACAGTGAAACTTCCACCAAAAATCTGGATGCCTAATTCTGAACTTACCATATTTCAAAAATATAAAAACTATTGTGGATGGGAGCAATAGAAAAGCTAATAAAGAACATGGTGAATTCAGTGAAGCACCCGCCAAAAAGTCAAGAGCAGCTTTTCACCAGAATGTATCCTCTATTTATTAGTACTGGGTAGGAAAACCTATCTAAACTTAGCAAAGTCAAGAGCAACTTTTCTCCATAACATATCCTCTACCTATTGGTACTTGGTAGGAAAACCTATTTCAACTTAGCAAAACAAATAATATTTAATCTAATGCAGATGAAAAAAAAAAAAAACATTTAGGCTGTGAGACTATGGTAGAGGTAGCTGATAACTCACAAGATGTTCTAGTGAAAGCTGTTTATTATAAGATATCAGAATAAAAGCTGTGCTGGCTTAAAAAATAAAATGGAATGAGTGAAGCACAAAAGCGAATAGAATATTCTGGACAAGAAAAGGCTAGGTGTTGGCATCAAAGAACTGAATGAGTGAAGCACAAGAGCAAAGAGAATAAAAACAATAATAATGGCATCAATACTGAACATCATGTATGTACGATCTGTATGGGAGATTTTCTTGCAAATTTTTCTTTTTATAACAGCCCTCATGCTCGCTCTGTATTTGGCAATGCTTTAGGAATTATTACACTACAAAATGTTTCCTCAAGAAACCTACTTCTGGCAAGAATTTAAGCTTCATTTTCCATAGGAAACATCGTGCCTTGGAAAAGAAAATTATCGCTCACACTATGTCTGCAAGTTTTAAAAGAAAGGAATAGGAAAGATACTTATCCATATGGAAAGGAAAGGAATGAAAAGGATGGACAGTGATCCTCTTCTTGTTTGGTTCTTCATGATGGAAAGTTGGGAAAAGGATCATCCATTCATTGGTTAAGGAGAGATTAGGAAATGAAAGGAAAATGTATATTTTGATTTATACCGTTAAACCTTTTATGTAAATAATTTGTGTTGGGAGGAGTATTTTCGCAAACAAAGAAAATTTTCTTTCCCACTCAAATCCATTTGTTTTGAGTGGAAAGAAAATCCTTCAAAAGGAGGTTCAATTTTCCTTGCAAATCCCAACCTCTCCCTACTTAAGACTCCCAAAAGGAGAAAATACAATTCCTACATTATTTTCCATCCATTTTCTTTTCTTCCCATCTAAATCCTTTCTCCCAAATGTATTGTAAGGTTTCAGGAGAGACTATAGAGTATACTACTAAATAAGTTTCACAAAAAGTTAAAACTTTTTTCCAGGAAAATTACAGACAAATAAGATGGATTTTTAAGCAGCATGCATTAGCAATATAGGGAGGGCATCCATGTGAGCATCAAGGAAGCCATGCAGGTTAGATTTTACGAAGTGATGTGAGCAAAGGAAATAATTGACACCATATTTAGAATAATTATTTATTTACTTATTTTTCTAGGTATTATACTCACACACTTGAGGGGACTTGAAACCCCAGTCTGAGTCTCTGACCCACCACCCTATAATTATGGGGGGGTGGATATGCCGAGATGCCATTTGAACTAAAGGCTATTCGCTACAGTACACAACTGCTAGTGAGCAGTAAGCAAATGAAGCAAGGACTGATAATCATATAAACTGATTGAACAGTGTTTTGCGTCTCATAATTATAGATTTATCTGTGTTTTGCTACACAGATAAGTCTGTCCTTGCACTGGACACTACAAAGTAACGTGATTGATTGGTTCATATAAATTCTCACATAATACATGGTTAGTCGATGAGTAGAAGCTGAACACTACTCATACAAATTTTAAAGGTACAATCCAACAGAACAAACTGCAAAACTACTTTACCCATTGAGAAAATCAAAATTGACTACCAAGAATAACTAATCCAAAAGGTAATAAGAAATTGACACATCAGAAGAAAATGCATAAATTTCAAAAAAAAAACATTAACTTGTATATGTTACAATCAAGGGTCACTTTCCCCATATAACATTTTGCGAGTATCAATACAATTCAAAGATCAAAATTCCAGATAAACCTGAAACGCGAGTCTCTATCCTTGTATAACTAAAGTACTAAACAGTCTTAATGCCACTAAGAGAGCACTCATTTTCATACTTGATTATTGGCAGGTCCCGCAAATTCCCAATTTATTTCTTTCAACCATAGTCAAGTTATGTGCCTGCAGGAACCAAAATACTCCAGTCAGATAGCGTTTAAGATCCTCCACCAAATCACTTCCACTCCCAAACCATTGCCCCAATTAATTCCACTCACGAAATAGACTCACTCAAATCAAGAGCACGAAACCAACAACAACAAAAATCTAATAACTACGCTGCCTCGATATCTCTCCCACCCTACTTCTAAATTACTCCGAAAAGTTTGTTATCCTAACACAACGATGACACTAAAACTTACAATGTACTAAATTACCAGTCACTTTAACCCGCAAGCATATTAGATTTTAACTTTAAACATGTTGGTCTTTCCATTTCCATTATTTTGTTTTGTAACTCAAAGCAAACAATGGGAAATCAACAACTGAAAAGTAGGCAAGCAATTTAAAGCGAGAGAGCAAGAAAATTAGTAGGGGAAAGCAAGCAAAATCTACTCACAGTTAAAAAGAAAGGGAAAAAATTTGTTATATTAGAGGCCTGGAGAGGTGCAGCAGAGTGTACCCTGTGAAAGCGCTCGGCAACTCCTCGATGTTGTGCTCAGGCACGACGTCATTCTCGCCGTCGCCACCGCACTGTGAAGTGGCAACAGTGACTGTACGCCTCCCAATTCGACTGGAATTCTGCCAATATCATCATATTTATTAGTAATGTTGAAAAACAACACATAGATTTGAAGAGAGAGAGAGAGAGAGAGAGAGAGAGAGAGAGTCTGTATTTACCGGGAGAGTGAGAATCGGCGAAGAGGAATGGAAGTGGAGGTGGAAGTGGCGGATTTGGTGAAGCTTGGAGATGTACGGACGTTGGATCTGATGGCGGATTTGATGGACGATAGGGATGTTCTGCTCACGAATCTATTGCAAGCTGAAGCCATTATTGAATTATTGAACAGAATGGAAATGATGATGTGAAAAATGATTCGAAGGAGAAGGAAGTTTGGGTTTCACGGCGGCAAGGTTTAGGGTTTAGGGTTTTAGGCAACAGAACCGAGTCCTACTATATTGCCTCTGACTTGTACGTACAAGGCTTAATTCGGGTTTGGAGCTTGGACCCGCTAGTTTTTTTTTTTTGTTAGATTAATTATCATTTTTGTCCTCAAATTTTTAATGTTTATAATTAATCTCTTGAACCTTTTAAATTGATATTAAATTATTACTTTATTACTTTAATTCCTACATTTTCTGTATAAATTTTTTTCATAAATTTTTAAAATTTACAATTAACTCCCTGAATTTTAAAAAATTTACTATAATTTTGGCCTACTTGAGTTTGTTTTGTTTAAAAGTAAACAACATATTAACATCATTTAGGAATAGTTAATGGAACTTGATGGGAGTCCAAATTGACATTAATTTCATAATGATGGGTTTAATAACAAGTTTTTTAATTTAAGGGATCAAAATGGTAACTGCACTACAGTTAGAACAAATAAAATGTATATTAGCCCTTCAAATATGGGTTATATTTGATTTTGGTCACTCAAATTTAAAGAGTTCTAACAATCCTTTATTTTTATTTCTTTTTTTTTATATAAGTTTTAACTATCCTTTATAAATTTAGAAAGGTGATTTTTTTTAAGAATAAAAAAAAGTGAGTAATTTATTTTTGTGCAATTTAAAGGATCAAAATCAAATAAACCCTATATTTGAGGATGAAAATTGCAATTTACCCATTTGTTTCCTATTTTGTTGTGGAATGCTCTCTATTTTTTTTTTTTTAAAGTGAAAGTTCATATTACTTAGTTTCTTATATTATTTTTACCTTTTTAATTTAAAAAAGTAAAAAATTATGTCTTTCTTTTTTATAATTCCTAGTGTAGGGGGTGGAACACAACTGTCCTATGGACTTTGGGCCGAAGAAGAAAGACTGAAGAGACACTCCCGAAATAAGGACTCAGTCCAGATCCAAACATAGAAAAGCCCAAGTCCAAAAGAAGATAGACAATCTAGACCAACTGCTGAGGTAATCTAAGGAACAAGTTTATCTTGTGATATGATAGCCTAACCGAGAAATAATCAATGGATTCACCAAGGACGCAACTTCGGTTCCCATCTTTGAAGAATGTGAAGAAAATGATGTGAAACCCAACATAACAGTTACCTTCGCATTTTTTTTTTTTTTTTTCATACCTAATGTCAACTTCATTAAATGTTGAATGACTGATCTGAACAGTAGAGACACTCCAAAAGTCCGCCTTAATAATCAAGAAATGGTAAAAAAAGTGTCTGATAGAACAAGTGTCTCCACAAATCCAATTAAGAGATACATAGCTGGAAAGGAAGAAGGGAGGAGGATAAAAGGAGGAGATAGCCAACAAGAAAGGGGATCTGGAGAAAAATCAGAAAAGAAAAACAAGAGAGAGAAAAAGAAATAGCAAGAACTTGTATTTTCTTTTGATTCATTCATTGTACCTTGGGGAAATAGTTTTTCTCAATCAAAGTTTTTATTTTTTATTATCTTTGCCTTCAATTATCTGTCAAATCTTCTCATTGTGGAGTTTTACCCATTTTTATCTAGAAATTAGTTGTATTTTTCACAGCCGGTGTTTTTGACCCCTACACCTAGTATAATATAAAAGAGATTTTTTTCAAGATTTTTTACCTTTTTAATTTTAAAAAGTAAAAAATTATGTCTTTCTTTTTTATAATTCCTAGTATAAAATAGAAGATATTTTTTTTTCAAAAGATTATATATTTTTATATTCTTTATTAAAATTATTTTAAACCAAAACATTTAATGAAAAAGAAGAACATATATACTTTTTGTGTTTTTTGGAAAATGAAAAGGATAGTTTTGTTGTTTTCAAGGCCTCGATATTTTTTTTTCAATGCTAAGCAAAATACGATATATGTTTTTGTAAAATTTTGGTTGAAAGGATGATGAGATCAAGAAACAAAGAGGAACTGGGCCCTCTAGCTGATATTTGCAAGGCATTTTGAGTTGGGTATCAACTTCATTCCTTTTTCTTTTTTTGTTTGATGAGTTAACTTCATTCCTTACGTCAGTGTTGTATTGCAATTGCATACTTAGTTCCTTGTCTTATTATAAAGTTTAGTTTAATGATTAGGAAAGTTTCTTTTTCTTTTTCTTTTTTTTGAGAAAAATGATTAGCAAAGTCGACTTCATAGATTAATGGCATTATAGTTTTGATTACGTGTCCTTGCTTTAAAAAATAGAGATTTGTTATTTATCTACTTTGCTATGGAACTATCATGATGTTAACTATGTCTCATTTTTTGTGTTCTCACTTTATACTCTACCAATCATAACTTGTCATAGTGTATAGCTCCGTACATATGCACAAATACAATTAAAAATAATCACACTTATTCATTTTTTTTATAGAAGAGATTCAAATTATACATAGTATTAGCTTACATTTTTTTAAAACTATATGTGGGAATAAAAGAACTAAGTAGGAATATTGGACCGTGGGTCGTGTCCGAGGATGCCAAGGAGCCTAAGGATGAACAAGCAATGAAATAAGCACGTGGGTTGATGGGCCGAGGACAAAGACAAATGATGACGAGCAGGTAGTGTCTCCCAAGGATCCAAACTTCCTTGGGAAACATTATAGAGTGTCGGAACCCTGCCACCTAGAGAATACTGTGCAAGAGACAATTATACTTTTGAGGATGAGTTTCAGAGAAATGAGTTAACAGTAAACTAAGAAATATCTGAGAAGAAAGCTGCTACCACCACATTAAATATTTTGCACCTAACTAACTGACCGCATTTATGTGGTAATAATGCTTGAACAGTGATTTTGAGCCTTACAACTACACACAAAGGTTCCAAGAGGGCTTTGATGGGACAAGCATCTAAAATATCACTTATACAATCAACATATGGAAGGCTAGGATTGAAAATGAATAGGACACTATAAAGAAAAGACCCTTGTAAGAAATGGGGTATGTAATCACGGAAAAAACAAACAAAACATGGAGAGAACACCTTGTACTGAGAAAAAGTTTGAATTTTATAAGAACATCTTATCCTCAGACTTGACCGAGGAGTGTCATTATCATATTGTGTTCTTCTTATTACTAGTTTAACCTCCTTTAGTTAAGGCCCATACTTGGTTTGCTAAAACATTCTTCCTTGTAAGATCCACTCTTTAACAAATTTATTGTGTTGGACATGCTGGACCTTCCTTAACTGTTCACCAGAGGGAGGCTTTAATTTTGGGCCCTTACACTATACATTTCTAAAATCTGTAATGGTTTCTCATTGAAAGAAAGAGATTTAGAATTTAATTGGATTTAGACATTTTCGTTTTTTCACCTAATAATTCACTTGTCACAAAAATTAAATAAATAAATAGACACGTGGTGGAAAATTGGACTCCAATTGAAATCCTTAGAATCTAATTGGATCTAGATTTTTCGATTTTTACACTCAATAATTCACTTGGAACAAAATTAAAAATTAAATAGGGCACCTAGTACAAAATTGAGAATTCAATTAAAATCTAATTTAATTTTCTCTAAGTTTTGGCTATTAATATATATATATATATATATATAGATATATAGATAATGATGCACAAAATCGTCAGTGAGTCTCTTGTCCACATGCGTAATAACTGAAGATACCAAAAGAACAAAAGGTGAAGAACCTACAGAGAGCACCGATTGAGTGCCGGCCAAAGACCCTCTAAAGGCTAAATCAGTAACAGAAGAATCTCCAATAACTCTAAAAGTACGAGAGTTAGGAAATTTCACGTTCCTTAGAGAAGAAGAGGCTTGGCACTTATATAGTGATGTAGGGCTGACTAAGATCCCATGAACATAGGATCTTTCCTTAGGGAAAATACGGAGTTAATGTTCTAAGATCTCTAGGCTTAATTTCCCATATTCAGAGGATACGATTGTGTAGAAGGATCTTTGAGCGTGGTGTGCAAGTTCTTTCCATGAGGCGATGCATGAGTGGAGAACATGTAAATGGCGTGAAACTAAGTACAACGATCGTTGGCATGGAGATGATTATCATGATATGGGGTGGCTTGACGAGTCCTTCTTGTCAACATGGGGCTTGTGGCATGGAGACATGAAGATCCCTCAAGAGACCGACAATGCTAATGACCCTAACGACTCAAGTAGAGCTTGACAATGCCAACATGGTGCTATCCCTTTAGTAGCAGAAGAGGCTAGAGTGACCAACAGTACTTTATAGACCGAAGAATGATATTTAAATATATACATATATATATATATATATATATATATATATGGTGAGATTTGAATTTATAGTATCCAATTGGTCATTATAATTACTCCTTACCATCTGGTTAAAACATCAATTATTTTATTTTATTTGATTTTTGTATAAATTGCTTGTCTTTCGATTAGGATATATAAAATTGTAAGTTACAATCTTTTAAGCATTTGTGGATTCAATTGAAGGAGCAAAGTGACTGCTCCCTATTCTAATCTATTCTCATATGATGGCAATGCTGCTTTGTATCATAAGTTAATCTATAAACACAACTCTTTTATCAAGCCAAAACAAGTCTCTTCCCATATGTGTTAATGCACTTGCTCAACTAAATAACAAAAGATTGTATATATTGCATGGACTGAGACCCAACTTAATTCTTCAATTCTCCCTTCTATGTGTGAGTTCGTGTGAAGTAAATTGAAACGGTTCCCCACTCATTTTTTCCTCTTATTAATAATTTAATATACGTCTTTTTTAGCTTTTTCACAGCCATACAAAAAAAAAAAAAAAAAAAAAAAAAAAACAACAACAACAAAAAAAAACTAAAGCAAGAACGAAAACGAAAACGAAAAAGAAAAAGAAAACTCTGAAGATTTTGATTACATTGAAACGACCCATCTCTCTAGAGATGATCATAGAGGTATGTTAACTTTTTGACGTGCCTACTTGTAATTTAGGAAGGAAAACCTCTACCCGCTAGAGAATCAATGTAGTGTTTGGTACAAAACAGTGTGATTTTAGTTATCTTTCAAAACTATAAAGTTGACTATGTTAATCCACAGTTTAAGACCACAAAGAAATCACACACTTCCCATAAAAAATTTTATCGCTTAAAATACATTTTATTTCCTCTTGAGCTCACTTTTAAATCAGTCACTCAACTTAAACTTTTAAAACATAAAATTTATATCATCCACTTTTTGACTTTTACAATTTAAATCCTCGTCAATTGCAAAGATCAATTTTCTAGACAAGGATTATTACTTTTTTTCATGCGCGTTTTCGACAATTCCGACTGATTAAAGTGATTAGGATCTTTCTTATGAGTTTCATGCCATGCCAATTTGTGGGTTGGTAGAGCTACATAATGTCGACTTAATTGCAGAGTCATTTCACTCCTTTCATTTGGCCAATGAGGACCGAGTTAAGTCTTACAAAGTGAATTCTCCGTCAACTCCGAGAGAACAATGATATTGTGGCTTAAATTTTATTTTTATTTTTATTTTTATCAGAGGTGGCTTGACCTAAAATTGGTTATTGATGGGTTTGTGTCGCTGTTATTATTCATAGTCTTGACTTCGGCAGATTCTGCTGAAATGAGCGCTTTCTTTTCCATTTCTTTTTTCGTTTCCTTTCTTTGTTGGCAAAGGTGACAATACTACCAAGTAAATCATTCTTACACTTAATTTCAAAACCTCTTAACTTGTGATTGTGAATAATCGACAAAAAGTTATGGATCTCACAAATCAGTAGTGGACGAAAAATATTTACCATTGATAATTGCATAATTAACAAGTTATGAAATTAGGTGTATCTTTAAAATTATTCATATCTCACTTCTTTTTTTTTTTTTTTTTTTTCTAAGTGTATAGTTTTTGGCTGTTAGAGAAGGAAAATTAATTTTCGCATGTGGATCTCAAATAACTAAATGCAATGCAACCTCTTCTTTGGGGAGGCTTCCTTGGAGGAAACTTGAATCTGATTTGTGTGTCAGATATTGTACAATTTATCTTGAATATTAAGTGATACTTTAGTTCAATCCCTGTATGAGGTTAGGTATATGCTTTGCAATGCCAATGAATTGCCACATTGGGTAGAAGTCTCATCCCGAACGAACCACTAGAAGACTTTCAAATTTCATTGGCCTCTCCTCTCATCTCATGCCGACTTTTAAACATTAACCTTTACGCTGTCCCCCTTTTTGAGGGTATGTGTCTCTCTTTTGATTTGTTGTGATGTCCCAGCCTCCCCAGGTCCATAAAAAGTCTATATATCTTTTAGTTTTTTATATCAATATTATCATATTTACAAAAGTACATGCCTCTCATTAAAATAAAAATCTTAAACAAACTAATTACCACAACCATATAGTATAAAAAGAAAGAATTTCCGGTTGTTTCTAAGCTTTCTTTTGAGTGTGATTTTCAATTTTACAAAGCATAAAAATGTGTAAAATTCACCTACAAGTATGAGGTAAAAAATAAAAAAGGTTCATCTATGCAAAAACAATAATAAAAATACCATTGTCAAGGAAATTGTCCAACTAGAGAATGTTCTCTCTAGGCCAATGGCTGCATGATTAGAAGAATTTTCAGACTCCAACAAAGAGCTAAACTTGAAATTTGGGTTTGACCCATATAGTGCTTGAACTCCCTCCACGTCGTCTATCTTTAGGTCCACCTTCTTTGTCCTAGGACTCAAACTTGGATACATAATAGCTTCCTTGACCGAAGTATGAGCCAACCCAAGTACATGCCCAATCTCATGGGTAGCCACTGATTCCAAATCAACGGCCACTTTTGACTTGACTATATTGAAATCAACGGCCCACGTCTCCGCTTCGTCAAGGTGGAGCCTCCCATTTTGTGGCGAGAAAGCGTGAGCTAAAACTCCCAACACCCCATCAAACGGCTCTCCGTCCCCGTGATCGCCCCGGTAAAACCCGATTTTGATATCGGCCGATAAGTAGTTCCCAGTCTCTGTAAAATTCACCGGAATAACCGACGCCCACCGCGAAAAAGCTCGCTCGAAAACCATCCGAATTTCCGATGAGCTGAGGTAATCGATCATGTCATTCGGCAAGAAAGCGTATGTTAGAGTCATCGGCGCCGAGTTGACCCACCGGGGCTTGCCGTAAAAGTACGCGTAACGACGAGTGGTGTGGAAGCCATGGGAGGTATTGGTGACACTGTCACTCATGCCACACCTCGGTGACATGATAGAGGATATGGTATCGGTGTCGAGCTTTCCTGTGAGGGGCAGACCGAGATTCTTCTGGTAAAGAATAACGGCCGATTCGAATTGGGTATCGAAGGTATCGGTGAAATTCGTGTCGTTGGAGGATATCGGGAGATACCCGAAACGGTTGAAGTACGTCTTGAGTTCGGACATGCCGCTGACGTGGCTTCCCTTCCCGGCGTCTAGGAATTTCATGAACTCGTGCCACGTGGCGTTGTGGGAAGCGACGGTTATGACAGTTGATTTGTCTGGTAAGATTCTGGCGGGAAAGCAAGGGCGGGAGAGAAAGAGGAGGAAGAAGATGAAGATGAAGTGACTGAGAAACGGAAACATAGTTTTTTTTGGGATTTGGAGTTTTGAATTTGCGGGAAAGAAAAAGGTCTTATAATTGAAATTTTTTTATTGTATAGATAAATAAAGATTAAAAAAAAATTAAATAGGAATTATTGAAGCTTGGCTTAGACTATATGGGAGTGAAACACAAGAAAATGATGGGAAAGTTAAGAAGATTCTGCCGTGCGAGCCTTTTCAAAGGCGATTCTGACTTTGTTGGAGCCATGGTGGGTTAACCACTGAATCTGTCTTTATTAATCTTAATTTTCTTCATTTGTTTTTTTGTTTTTTTGTTTTCTTTTGGGTTAGTAAATGAATTATGAATGAATATTGGCATCAGTGTTGTATCAATATGTCTCTCTTTTTTAAGTGGAAACATGAGGGATATGTTTAAAAATTAGTAATAAGCTAGGTTTGATTTGTTCAAGTTTAGTTGAAGCCGCTAACTCTGTTGGTTGACCAAATTTGTTGATTTAATGATTTTAGCATCATCTTCTTAAATCGTATTCTAGGGAGGGTTTATTACTTTTATTTTATTAGTTATTGAAGAAGACCTTTGTTCATGTTAGGCACACATTCACGCAATATAATGTTTGAACCAATCTTAGATGGCTGAACCATTCTTTTCTTTTTTTGGGGTTTACAATAAATGAATTATAGGAATTCAAACCTAAAGTCTTTTTAGAGAGAATTGAATAACACCATCTACTTATCATTGGAGAGAATGTTGTTCCTGTGATACAACCTCATAATTACGAATAGCTACTTTTCATCTATAAGGGCAGGAAGAGAAGATGTGGAAATTTGTGGTGGTTTGGTCAGCCAAATTTTTTTTATTACTACTAGTACTTACGTATGGGATAGTAAATGAATATCCCCTATAAGAAAGAACATCCGAGTTTCCATTTAAACGACCAATTTCCAAAGTCAGATGTAAAATTGGAATAAGAAAGTAACCTGGATATTCTTGTGTTCAATTATTAGTATATGTAAGATTATTTTGGGTTAAATTATTAATTTAATCTTTTAATTATTGAGAAAGTAATGCCTCAAAAAATTATTGAGATTTGAGAAAGTGTTTATTTTCTAGAACTTATTTTTATTGGTTTGTTAGAATTAAAAAATACATTGGATAAAAATAAAGTTATATTTAAGAAAAAGTAAGTAAAAAATTATACGTAAGTAAGCATGGCAATGGGATAGGGCGAGTCTGAAGGATGGGATCTTAACCCCCGCCCCGAAAGATTTTGTCTTGCCCCATCCATGTCCCTTGTGGCCCTATGAAGCCCCGCTCCAACCTGTAAAACTCTATTTTTTGTTAATTTGCCTTACAACTAGCGCAATTTTTGTAATAAAATCTATTTCATTAATAAAAATATACTTGAAATTACAACTAAATGTATCCCATCAAATCAAATCAATTTTTAGAAAAAATTGAATAATATATCCAAGAGTTTAACAAAACGATCATAAAAAATAAAAAATAAAAAAATCTCATGGTATAACACATGAAAAAATAAAGACAGAAAACCACATTAGGTAGAATAAAATAAGCTAATATTAATATGTTTGTTTAAATAGTAAGTTTTAGGGTATGAAAAATTTACAATCATAATCCTTTGCAACATGGAGCAAGGCGGGGGCGAGAAGGGTGGGTCTAAAAAATCTGAACCCATCCCTACCCCACCCCGTGGTGTAGGGCTAAAATCTTACACCATCCCCGCCTCACCACCTTTGCGGGGTGGGGAAAATCTACGTGGGGTGAAGCGGGGAGGGACGGGGAAAAATTGTCATCCCTATATGTAAGCCAAATAAGTTAAATAAGTGGAAAATAAACTTTCCCAAACGAATATATCCTAATTTAGTCCCACAACTATCAATGGCACAAATGTTTTATAACATAAGGTAATAATAATAGTAAACTGTTTACCTAGGCTTTCAACGCAATAATTAAAGGGCAAAGTTTGTCAAAAAAAAAAAAAAAAGAAGAAGATAGTTTAGATACAAACTTGATTGTAAAGTCAATAACTACAATTTGACTCAATATTTTTTTATTATATTGGATGTGAATTTTGATAAATTCACTGTTGATAATATTTTTTTTCTTATATCTGCAATGCTTACAAAATTTTCAAAAAATCAAAGATCAATAATTATATCATTAATCAAATGCTTAAATTTTAAGTTTTTGTAATATAAAACTATGAAATAAGCTTATGGATCAAATCGTAAATAACCTCCAATTGGCATGAAATTTGACATACGTATTAAGAACATAAAAATCATACAATCCAACAGTTAGATTTTCAAAATATATAGTTGTGGGGGAGTAAAACCTGGGCCCATGAGGTGGGCTCAGGTACAACTTTTCATCAACAATACGTCCGAGGAGAAGAAATTATAGGGAACCCTTGTAACTAATAGTAGAACGCGTAAGTGTCCAGGGATATTGATCCGAGAGGGATACCCTCCTCGGGTCTGGCATATGTCGGTGAGAGGGGCCTCGGCTTCCCCTTAGTCCAGCTTCCAGGAAATTCCAGAGGTGAAGATAGATTATCAATGCACGTGGAAGGGATAAGGATGCAGAAATATCTTGAGCAAAAGCTGCTGCCACCGCATTAAATGCATTACAGCAGCTTTCCTGGCCGCATTTATGTGGAGAAGACCCCTGAACAGTGTTTAAAATCATCTTTACCCCCAGGAAACCAAAAAGCTGTGGGAGAAGAAGTGGGAAACTCAAGTACCAGGCTAGATGGCAGACAAGTGGACGATAGGATCGAACAATGAAGGACTATATAATGGAGTAAGATCTCCAGAAGAAGGGGACGAGAAAAAAAGATAGAAGAAACTTCAAGAAATAACTACTATAGCATCTGGAAAAATACAACCCAAAGAAAAGCATTCTATCTAAGTGCATACCCCTCGGACCTAACTCGAATCCATCAATTAGTCCAAAACTTACTTCTCGGACATAAGATCTTAACTTGTTTATGTGTTTTAGTCTCCTCGGCCAAGCACCTAATCTTCAGTAACTGTTGTAAGGATCGCTATTAGCCCAATTCTTTGACCCACTCTCTTACAAATTTATTGTGTTGGGCTTATTGGGCTCATCTCCTGTTTCCATCTAGGTGTGGGCTACAATTTGTGACCCCACAATAGTTATGTTAAATTTTTTAGTGGAATTTATAACCATCGACTACAATCAAGTTTGTAGTAAACTTTATCCATAATAAAATTATTTTTTAAGTGTTTGTTATAATTTTTTTAATAGAAAAAATGTGTTGTTATGCGTGCATTGATTTGTATTGCTTGTGTGTATCTGCATCTTCTTCTCCATAAGCAGTCTAAAGGATTTGCATTAAGTTTAAAAATGAAACTAGGATTATCTTTAATTTCGGAGTCAAAGCATGAATAACAATTTCTTTTTCAGTATATATTTTTTATTAAAAGATTGAAAAAAAAAAATTGTCTTTTGTTGGGGTAAATGACACTAACTTCTCTTGAAATTTATCAAAATAAAATTTCCTCTCAAATGTTTCTACAAATGACACTCTCTCTTTGAGGTTTTTAAAAATATAATATATAAGTCAATGCCTAATTATGGACGAAATGTTAGTCACTTCCCTTGAGATTTTTACAAATAAATTGATATTTAAAAAATATATATATATATATTTTGTTATCAATGAAGAAACACCGTAAGAGGATGTGGACATATATGTTGCATTTATAAAAACCTTAATATGGATTGTCATTTACACAACATTTGAGGTGAATGTCATTTTGATAAACTTGAAGAAAGGATGCGTAATTTATCTAATAAAAAAATTACAATTCATGAAGGGTCTATTTGGATACCATTTATTTTACTGAAAACTGAAAACTTATTGCTGAAAACATTATAGTCAAATAATTTTTAAGTTATGAATAGTGCCATGGGACCCAGTATTTACCTAGAAATTTGCATTTAACGTGTTTCGCTAGGTCGTGAACAGTATTGTGGGACCCAACCAAAAAAGCAAAACACAACTTCATTCCTAGGCAAATGCACGTGAATAAGAAATATACTAATTTCAACAAATTTCATAATAGTTCTTTATTATCAGACCAAAATATCAATCAATTTTTAGTGTAAGCGGAGATTGAATTCCAAAACCTCTTATTTAACCATTAGAAATTTTACCAGTTAAATTAACTGAAACCCATATTTTGTACTCCCTCCGTCCCAGTTTGTTTGTCCCCAATGAGATGTCTCAAAATATTTTCCTGTTTCTAAAAATAAAAATTATTAATTTACTTATGTTTCTATCATACCTCTACTTTACTTTCAAAACTATTTGAAAAAAAAAAACTAACAAATATTTAAAAAATTAATCTTATTGAGGCACTTTTTTAGTTGCCTCATTAAGAATAACTCTTTTTTTTATTTAAAAAAATGATAAATTTATTTAAAGGTAGTTTTGTAAACTTACATATTTTTATAAGACAGACAAGACAATAAATGTTATTCCCTTAAAAAATTTGACTTTTCAAATAGTACAAATAAATTGCGATAGAGGGAATAGTTATTAATATATATTTTAGTTTTACTTTCAAACGGTTAAGTTATTAAGGTGTAAGTCTTCCAAGGCTTCGCTTTCAAGGCACAATGAAATTATCTGGGTGACGCAATGCCACTATCTTATTATGAATGATTTCTCTCATTGTCATTGCACGAGGCCAAGAGTATAATTCGCTCTCCGTCTCTTTCATTTGTTGCTTTCTTGTGACAACTTAGTGAAATGAAATTGTGATTTCAATCACTTGTATATATCCAGTTAACCTTTCTCAAGAAAGCTCCTTTTCAATACCTCTTTCACCTTGCCTCTCTAACTAGCTAGGCTATAGGATTCTCGAAAAAAAAAAAAAAAAAAACTAGCTAGGCTATAGGATGCCATAAGTGACTTTCTTATATAAACACTATCAGTTTATATAGGGAAATCTTTGGCATCTCTGTGGTTTAACTCTAGGCAGGCATAGATAGTTTCATGGAAGAGGACTACCCTGTCTTTTCCCATCAATCTAAATAATCAATCAAATGATATAAATTTAAAAAAATTGAATGGACCCAATTTTAAATACAACCTATTAAGTAAGTCTATGGATAAAGATGGGGGGGGAAAAAATCAGACACGCTTCAGCATATGTCATATGGTTTCAAAATTCCAACTAATATGTATAGTTTATGCTTTATATTTATAGATATGGTTGACTCTATAACAATGATTAGAAAAACAACCTCACTAATGAAATAAGTAAATCCTGAATTTTATATGGTTTAATAGTGTTAAGAGTACATAGTTGGTTTCATTTAATTCAATTGGTAAAATTTATTGTTATCGAAAAAGATGTCTAATTCGAACCCCTACCTATACCAAAAACCAATTAGTGTTTTAGTCTTATAAAAAAGAGTAATTATAATGAAGCGAATGTCATAGGTTAAAAAATTAAGTAGGAATAAAAAAAAAGGTGTTAAGGGTATATTTTTGAAGCATCAAGAAAAGGCCCAAGGCCTGCAGCACATGAGAAATACAAATCAGTTCATGAATTTAGTCTAGCTTGGACCCACGAAGTTAGGCAGAAAAAAAAACCGTTCACTCAGCCCATGGAATCCGTGTGGCTAAAACATCAGAAAATGACCAAACTTGGATTCACAAGGTCCTCCATTAATGAGCAAGTAATTTCAGCCAGGCTCAAGTTACTAATAACCTTCCTTCTAACTGTATGGACTAGCTATAAAAAACAATTTCTCAAAATTCTGGGAACAAGGTAGGTAGTCCAACAAAATAAGAAAGGAAGATGAACAACTTCAACACGAAAAGAAATAGGTATCAATGGATGGGATATTATTAGCCGTACCGTAAAGGAAAATTATAAGATGGCAGAAAGTGTGTGTTGAGTAGTGTAGTAGGTTGTAGGTTCACTAACTATAACAAAGGACTGGACAAATTATTACACTTATCGCCGTGGCAAATCTCTCTTTTTTTTCTTTTTTTCTTTTTTGAGGAGGAATCTCATATTAATTTGGAAAGCCGAATGAAAATCTATTAAAGTATGAGGATGCCATTATAATTTGCACATCCCTAATGATAATGATAACGTGGTAGACTTTCCCTGGCCTAGCTCAATCACTCGAGCTTCTGGCTCAAGTGGGAGTGATGGGGCCAATGATAAATTGCAAGTGATGGTGCACTTGTGCTTAGTGCATTTAGTCTAAATTATTGACCTTCCCATGAATTCCACAACATTGTGAACTTTTCTATGCCAATCCTAGTCCATAAACCATGCATTATTCAAGATTATAAGTGGAAGTGGAAGTCTCACATAAAAGAAAAACGTTTAATTTCAATGTTTGGTACTTAATCTTTCTCCTATATTTTACAATTCTCCTTAATTTTTCAAGTATTTCAGTTTAGTCCTCAATCTTTTAAATATTTGTTAAAAAAAAAGTCTCTCACATGTTCATTTTAGAATAGTTGATATATTTTAAAAAATAAAAATTTGTCGCTTGAGCTTCACGTCAATATTAATACTTGATTTTAATATTTTTGTTTGTCATTTTAATATTTCAGCTTGTCAAATCATGCTTTATTGTCCGCGAGATGACAATATGAACCTATTTGACATACATTTAAAATATTAAGACTAAAATAAAATATTTGAAGTGTTAATGACCATTTTGAAATATGGGTAAATGTTTAAAACCAAATATGTAATTAAACCAAAGAAAAACAAAAAAAAATTAATGTAACATAGTTTGACCAAAACCTATAGGCTATAGGACTTAAGTTTTTGGAGTAAGTGTTTTCTCAATGCTTTATATTAAAATTCTTTAATTGAAGTCTTTGTGTTATCTCTCTCAATAAGTTGTATTAGAGTTAACGATGTTGTTTGGCAAAGCTCATAATTTTTTATTTAGAAATTGATAAGAGAGAGACTTTATAAATGAACATAATAAACAAGACTCATAGCACGCACTTTGCACGTGCAATGATGCTCTTTTTTATTTATTTTTTTCTTTTTTGAGTTTAGTGTCATAATATTTAAAAGTGAGATAAAGATAATGTCTTAATTCTTAAAATCTTTCTCTAAGTTTTTTTTTTTTCCCCTAATTAGAGTGAGATAGAGTTGATAAAAGTTTGAAATTTTGAATTTAAAATAAAAGGTGGTATTTTTTTATAGGAAAAAAAAGTGGTAATTCATATTGGAGAAGATAAAGGAAAAAGCCTACAACTTAGGAACTTTTTGAAAAATAGTAAATTACTTTTTTAACCAGATTAATTTTTTAAATTTAAAATTATTTAACTAAAAAATATGGGTATTTTAAAGAGTTTAAGAATTTGTGTGAGGATATTTTAGTATGCAAAATGATGAAACCCAAATAGAGAATCATGTTATCTATATATACTATAAAACCGAAGTCTTTGATTTTCTATTGACTTCATAATATGTTGCTACATCAACTTTACTAACTCCACAATTTTCCACATCATTAAATTTTTTTTTTTTTTTTAAACTTGTACGTGCAAGTTAGATTTGTATGACTATGTGAGAGAATGGATAATGCATCAAACAATACGTTTAAGTATAAAGCTTAAGAACAATAAAAATGAAAACTTTAATACTTTAACATCGAAAGAAATGGAAAGCATAACATGGAAAGTAAAGAAGGCATGGGAAAATATGTGGAAAACCCTTTGGAATGGATGAAAAACTACAAGTGAGCAAGGGAAGAATGTCCCTGACTCTTTAGAGCTGTCTATTATGTGAAAATGAAAGTATTTGTACAGATGTGATATTCTTCCCAAAGAAAGCCTTTTCTCTACCTCACTTTCCTACACAAAATTTTTGCTCTTTCTCTTGTTTTTCCCTAAGTTCTTGCCCTAATTGTTCAACATGTTACTCTTATAGTACGAGGAATGTTGTGAGGTACATCAAGACAGGTGTCAAAACCTCATTTGCCCATTTCAAACCCTA
Organism: Quercus parvula; assembly: GCA_030820535.1. Taxonomy (NCBI): domain Eukaryota; kingdom Viridiplantae; phylum Streptophyta; class Magnoliopsida; order Fagales; family Fagaceae; genus Quercus; species Quercus parvula. The sequence goes on from JAUAME010000012.1 coordinate 29,891,320, forward strand.
ATACAGCTATGGTACTATACTAAGGCTGGAGGAGAGAGAAAACACGCCAATGTCAGGGTAGTGGAACAAAGGGTGGCCCTGCTACTACGTGGGGAGCAAACCTTGGACAAAGAAAGGGACATCAAGGATATTGGGAGTGATACACGTGTCTTCAACAGTGGTCCAGCACAAGCTCAGTCAAGGAATGAATGAAAGGAATATTGTTAGAATATTCTTTTCTCCCCTTGTTTGGGAGTTTTAACGGAGAGAATGGAATGTCAATTTCCTTGTTTGGGAGTTTAAGTGAGAGGGAATGGAATGGTTAGGAGGGAACACTCATTCCTCCATTTTTCCTCAAAACCTCAAATTTTTGTTCCCCTTAAAATTGGGAGGAATAGGAGGGAATGGATTTAGGTTTAATGAAATTTTTGTTAAAACCCCTAAAATACCCCTTTAATATCAGCCCTTTTTTTTTCTCAATCAGCCATAATATATATATATATATATATATATATATATATAGCTATCATTCTTGCACGTTCTCTGCAAAGTGAAGCTGCTGCTATTCATCAAATTTTTGTGAGACACCATTGTTTGCTGGTCTTTCTTTTTCTTTGTCTACTGCAATTTTCGATTACTGCTCACAAGTACGTCTTTCTTTTTCTTTTTCTTTATATGCTAGTCATTTATATCGTCTCCAAAGAGTGATAGCTATGGGGTCTTTTAAGTCTCTAGGTGGGTCTTTCAAGTCTTATAACTGATAGCTATGGGGTCCACGGATGAAAGAGTGACATATAAATGATAGTTGTTGCTATACGGTCAGATTCTTTGGTTTGCTTACATCTTTCCTTAATAATGTTTTGTCATAAAATGATAGTTGTTTTGCTAATTAATCACTTTGTGAACTTCTAGATGAATTGTGTTGCAAAATATAGTATATCACTTTTTGTAGTATAAATGTGGTGATGTAGGTTATAAAAATTACACTAAATTGAAGTAAAACTTTGGTCTTGTGGATAATTTCATAATTATATTGGTTATTCATCATACAATGTCATCACCAATGTTTTAATTTATTTTCAATGAAAAGTAGGATCTTACTGTCTTTGATCTGATATGAGGAATCGGACGTGGTAGTCTATATGCTATTAGATTCTGAAAATAAGATTTGAACCATGAAATTGACATACTTCTCTTTTCATTTTGATATTGCTCTTTATCTTTTGATAATTAATATTAATATTTACATAATATTTTATGTGTGTTTTTTGTCCTATTAATTATAGCATGGGTAAGATATCAAAGAAGAATGGTAGAGATCAAAGCAAAGAAATACAATGGAGTAGTGTTATGGATGATGCTTTAGTGGATGCTTTTTTACATCAAGTGGTCATAGGTGGTAGAGTTAATGGAACTTTTACCTCTAAGACATATGATGACATAGTGAAAGAGTTAGTTGAAAATTTTCACATGGAGATTAACAAGAAAAAGGTGAAAAATCGACAAAAGACACCGAAGAATAATTTTCATGAATGCGGCATATTTAAAGATGGATTGAGTGGTTTTGGATGGAATGATTCTTTAAATATATAGACAGTTGAACCAGAAGTTTGGGAGCCACTCATAGCAGTAAATTACCATTTATTGTAAGTTTAATTTTGTATTACATAATTATATCTTTTCTATAACCATTTTTCTTAATTTGTAATAGTTTAAACCTGCGGCCAAGAAGTGGATGACAACACCTATGTCGAACCACTCTAAGATGGCATAACTTTGGGCTAAAGATAGAGCAAAAGGTGATCATGCTGAAACTGCAAAGGAGAAACGTGCTAGGTATGCTACATCAACCACTATTGATGAGATTGATAATTTGGTATCTCAAAATGAAGTTTCTTTGGAGAACTTTGAAGTGAAAGATGATCAGAAGTCACCAGAAATTAATGTTGTATGTTCTCGAGTGTCATCACAAGATGCAATATCTTCTAAAAGCAAGAAAAAACGATTGGCAGAAGATGATGAACTTGAGAATGTAATTTCCCAGTCATTTGATAATGTATCAATGGCAATTGATAAGACAACTGAGGTTATGATAAAGTGTTTTTCAAAGTCATATGGAGCAGAAGTTCACGCAGCTTTGGGTGTATTAGACTTGGATCCAATATCAAAGATTGAGGCCTGCATATTTTTGATGAAAAATCCAACATATAAGAAGATGTTCTTTGGTTGCCCAGATCATGAGTGCAAATGTGTCCTATTGACACTAACGTCTAGGCCTAAGAATTAAAAAGTGTGGGATTTCTTGGCCAACTTTAGTTTTGGAATGTATTTTGTTTTGTTTTGGCGAAACTCATTACAAGAGTTTTTTTAAAAAATGTTTGTTTGCATTTTTAGACAATATTTATTTTGTTGAAAATAAATATGTAATGCATGAATTGCTTTACAACATAGAAATATACATAGCTTGATTTTTAGCTACAATAAAATTTTCTTTTCCCATAAACTAGAATCATTTTTAATGTTCTTTAAAATGAGGGGTATAATAGTAATGTTATTGTAAAATAATTTCATTCCATTCCTTCCAATGTCACTTCCAAACCATGTTACTTACATTTCATTCCATTCCTTTATTTTATAATGTCCAAACAAGATTTTTAAATTCTATTCCATTCATTTCCCTACTAAATCCATTCCATTCCCTTAATGATCATTCCATTCCATTTCCTTATAAACTCCCAAACAGACCCTAAAGGGTCGCTATCTCCCTTTTGTGCAAGTGTTGGGTGTTCATGTTAGGTGCAAATTTCATTCTTTCCCAAGATGGTCATGTCATTGGCACGGGCCAAAGATCCTTTCCTTCAGCCAACATTTCCTTTCCTTTGCTCACAGCTATTCCACGTGTATGGCTCGAATCCAGCCACGTTAGCATTCTCACATGCCTTAGCTGGTGTAATGTACAAAACTCTATTAGAATCTGAAACTGTTCAACCACAAAAGACTACTACCCTCACGCTATTATTGAGAATTACAATCGAAAACAAAAACCCAACCATTCACTTCCCTTATAAGAATAGTTTTAGCCTCTCTTCTCCAAGGACTTATTCAGCCATAGAGCCAATTATATTAAATAGTTCCCCTCTGTCATTCTCTCTCCAGTTTTATTGATCTACTTCTCATGAAATTCTCTCTCTACGATTTTCTCTAACTCTTGTTTTTAAAGTTTGGGTTGCAGGGAATGATGATGATGTCAATTACTCAGTCCCACCGCCGATTGAATCCTAGTAGAGGGTGTGGTTGTTGTCAATATAATCAATAAATTTATTGTTTTTGTGAGTTGTTGTTTTCCGTTAAGCATGGTTTTGCTTCTCTACTTCTACATCCATCTTTTCTTAGATCAAATTCAAAATTTTAAATAGCAAAATTTCTCCTAAATTTAGTGGCGGCTTTAGGAGTTATTTTTAGGATGGTCACTAAAAAACTTAAATTATACACAATTTAATAAAGAAATAACTTGAATATATCAATATCACCCAAAAAAAAAAAAAAAAAGTGAAAATACATGAAGTGTTACCATTTTTTTCTACTAACAAAGATAAACAAAATGATTAATAAGAGATAAAGTGAGAATTGAGAATGTTGAGATCAGAGTAATAAAGTAATAAAATTGAAATAATAATAGAGAATATAAAGAAAACGTATAATATCTGCTACAACTATGAACTGAGTTGCTAAGAAAAGAAAAATTATTGCCATTGCAAAGACAAAAAGAGCAAAACTGTCGGCACTATTAAGGAAAACTCATTACTACAATATATTTCTTGAGGGGCCCAAATTATTTTTGGAGTAACATTTACAACATTTTTTAAAAAAAATCTTATATAATAATTTGTTATTAGTAGTTTAAAAAGTGATGTCAATATTGGGCCCAAATTAAAAATAGTAATCGATTTTCACTTACCACATCAGATTTGTTATAAAATTATTGTAAAAATGTTGTGAATGTAGCATTATTCTTATTTTTATTGAATAAAATTCTCATAATTCTCAAATCAGGGTGGTCAATATTTTTGTTACGGTGGTCAAAATAGATTAGTTTAGTATATACATATTTTTTGCAAACACACATTTTTGGCAAGTCAGAGTGGTCTTGTGACCACCCTGAGATACATGTAGAGCTGCACTTGCCTAAATTATAACCCCACACACAGTCAACAACTTTTTATTGTTTTTCATAAATGAGTCTCCAGTCTATTGTAGGTGAGTCTTACAGTAAGTTTTTTTTCCCCCTTTTTTGGTTTATTTAGAGAAGTCTCATTCCCAGTGAAAGTTTGCTTAAGTAATTTTGGTAGCTCTATTTTTTTCTGTTCCCCCCTAAGTGCATGCTACTATATAACTATATTGCATATTTGCATCTCTATAAAAAAAAAAAGACTATATTGCAACTTTTGCGTTGTATAAATTTCTACCTCTAATTTCATAATTTAGGTTTGTGTCCTGAAAAATAAATAACTAAATTTTTGAGAATAAAAAATAAATAAGGGAAAGGTTTGCTACGTATTTGTATGTAGCAATTGCCATATAATGGGTTATGTGGCAGCAAAAGAAAGTGACAAGTATCTAAGGGTCCACCTGGTCATGTGCATTGCACATGCCCCTAGGACATGTGTTGCTTTCTTTTTGTTGACACATAACCCATTATGCAGTAATTGCCGCATTCTCAATAAATAATTATTGATGTTATTTAATGGTACCCTAATTTTAGATTAATTAATATAAGTATCGATTTCTTTTGAATTGTATGTACTTAGCCGATTTTTGGACCAAGCTTTACCCTTGAAATTGGGTTGTTTATGTGATTCATATTTGACAACATTTTTAGTTGAAATTTGAGTCACAATAGGTTTGAAATAGATTGGATTCACCTGATCATGTGCATTGCACATGACCTTTGGACATATGTTGCTTTCTTTTTGTTGACACATAACCCATTATGCAACAATTGCTTCATTCCCAATAAATAATTATTGATGTTATTTAATGGTACCCTAATTTTAGGTTAATTAATATAAGTATTTATTTCTTTTGACTTGTATGTTCTCAGTCAATTTTTGGACCAAGCTTTACCCTTGAAATTGGGTTGTGTATGTGATTCATATTAGACAAAAGTTTAGTTGAAATTTCATTCACAATAGGTTTGGAATAGATTGGATTATGCATTCTTAAGTAAATTTTTAGCCCATAGATATCCGATTTTGTTTAACAAGTCCTCTCTCTCTTTGTCCAATTGGTTTTTGTATTATTTTAACTCTTTAATTTTGATTGTATTTCTTTTTGTTATTATTTATAATTTATTTTTGAATAACCAACTTTGTATTTATTTCTAATTATCTCTTTACCTCCCTTTATCAAGTATTGATTTGATTATCATTTGGTTTTAACTAATTGTAGTATTGAAAAAAAGTAAATATTTATTTATTTATTTATTTATTTAACATTTGGTAACTATTCCGTGCTAGTTAATAGTATAAATAAGCATGTGAGATAGGCTTTATTCTCGTAAATGGTATATAAGACCATGTATGACTGGTATATGGATTTTTTCAGGGCCCACAAAAAAAAAATTGAGAATCAAGACTAATCTATTTATTATCAAAGACTAAGTAAATCAGCCATGAGTACAGGTTCAACGTCTAGTGGAATATCTTCCATCCATACTGACAAAGGAGGAGAAAAAGGTGCTCGTCTCGCAAGTGAGTAGGCTGCCTTGTTACATTCACAACGCACATGAGAGAATTGCACATCAGTAAAATGTGAGGCTGGGAATAGGATGTCACTTGCTAAATGGCTGAACTGAGTAAGAGAGCTGATACCGTTCCTCAAATTCTGCATCAAGACTGCCAAGTCCCATTCTAGAACAACTCTATTGATCCCAATTTCCACCACTAGTTCTAGTGCCCTCCTTGTTGCCAAAGTCCCGACCTCAACCACTGAATAAGGTAAAGGTACCAATTGTGAGAGCGATGCCATGACCAAAACTTCAAAGTTTCGAATGACAACCCAAAGCCCTGCATTATCCTCCTTTTCAAATATCGCCCCATCAGAGTTAATTTTGTACCACTGCCTTCTCCAGCACCTTGACAAGATTATATGTAGGTTTCCCTAATCTTAGGTTGCTCCTACAGTTCCACAAATTCCATACAACCCAACAAAACAATTCTGGTTCAGCCTTCTCTGCAAGTATGATTTTGAAGAAATCAATGAAGGTTGTGGCCTGTTTCAAAGTGTTATGATTCCGTTGTGTTTTTGTATTCCATTAATGTACAAGCTTTAAGCAGCCATATAAAGCATGCAACACGTCTTCCTAATGGGATTTGCATTGCTCACACAGGTTTTCCTTAAGTGCCTTTCTCTGCATTAGATTGGTCTTAGTTGGAAGAGAGTTTTTGCATGATCGCCACACAAAATTACGGAGCTTGCCAGGGATATCAAGGCACCAAATTGCTATCCACAAGGGCTTCATTGAATCAGTGTTAGAGGGACCAAGTTGCTGCTGCAAAGTCTCATTCTGCAAGAACTTATATCCTGACTTAACCATGTAGTCACCATCAAGGGTAAAAGACCAGGTTAAGACATCTCTCTGTTGGGACTTACATAAAGGAATTTTCTTGATCATTGTTGCTTCGAACTCATAGAAGGTATTATCTAGAATATCTTCATTCCAAAGTCATTGTTGTTGGTCAATCAGACAGCTCACCTTGGCCCCTGCTTGCTCGTGCATAATAGGCGAGATAATCTTGGGGTTTGTTTTTGTAGGAATCCAACTATCACCCCAGATTCTGACTGAGTGCCCATCATCAATCCTCCACTTGGTCCCCTTCCCTATCACTTCCATGCCTCTGACAATGCTCCTCCACGTGTAAGAAGCAGTACTTGGAACCTTTGCCTACATCACAGAGCAATCCGGAAAGAATTTTGGCTTGAAAACTCAATAAAATAAAGAGTGCTCATCATGCAGTAATCTTTAAGTTTGTTTAGCCAAAAGTGCATCGTTAAACAAAGATAAATCCTTAAAACTCCATACCCCTTGTGCTTTTGGTTTGCACAGCTCCTACCACTTAATCCAGAGGATTTTGTGGCTGTCTCCTCTCTGCCCCTAGAAGAATTTGCAAATAAGCGCCTCAATTTCATGGCATAGGGTCACAGGTAACTTGAAGCATGACATTGTATAAGTGGGGAGTGCTTGAACCACGGATTTAATCAAGATTTCACAGGTAACTTGAAGCATGACATTGTATAAGTGTGATAAAATTTTACCTTCCCACCCCTGCAATTTTTTCCAGATCTGCTATTTTATCTTTGCAAAGCTGTCTTTCTTGCTTCTGCCAATAAAAGAGGGTAAGCCCAAGTAACTCTCATACTAGTGGATGACCGGCACACCAAAGGTTTGTTTGATCACATCTTGTATGTCTTAGGGTGTTGATTTACTGAAAAAGAGGCTTGTCTTGGACCTATTTATTTTTTGGCTTGATGCTCTTTCATAGCTTGCCAGCAAGTCTAACAGCTTTTGGCATTCTTCTTCCTTAGCCCTGCAAAAATTTAGGCTATCATCTGCAAAAAAGAGATGAGTTAGTCGAGGTCCAGCTTTGCAAATAGATACACCCCTAATTTCATTATCCATTGCAGCTATGCTAATCAGCCTATGTAGGCCTTCGGTACACATTAGGCAGAGGTAAAGGGATAGAGGGTCGCCTTGTTGAAGACCTCCAGTGGGGATAATGTGTCCATGAGGTTCGCCATTTATCAGGATTGAATATGTGGCTGATGTAATGCACTCCATCGTAAGTTTAACCCATTGTTCATGAAACCCCATCTTCACCAAGACTTGTTGCATATAGCCCCATTCAACCCTATTGTACGCTTTGCTCATATCCAGTTTCAAAGCCATATCATGTCTTGCAAGTCTAGTGGTTTCTTATATAGTGAAGAGTCTCAAAAGCAACCAAAACGTTATCTGAAATCAACATTTCTGACATGAAAGCACTTTGCTGTTTGGATATTCTACAAAAATAATTAATTAAAATTCTCAAATCCCACAAAAGGTCAATAGCTCTACTACTAACGGGTATTCCATCTAAACAACAGGCCTACCCTTTGAGAATTAACTATAAAGGTTCGATAAATGCCTTTTTTATTATTGTTATTATTTTTTAAGGAAATCGTAAATTTGCAGGATGAGTTATGGACTTAACTTATGGTACATTTTCTATATTTCTTGAGAAAGTAGTTTTGTGTCATGTCTTAACTTTACTCTCCATCCAATCAAAAAAAAAAAACTTTACTCTCCTTGTTCCATCCAAAAAAAAAAAAGAAGCAACTTTACTCTCTTGGTTATGGGACTTCGAGTACGAAAACGAATACCAACCTCGCGCGGAAAAGCCATGGATCTACAAGCTTATGAGTCAGTCATGACTGTCACTGGGTAGTCTTGCTTCAAATATTAGCGACCAAAAGCCCAAAAAGCCCATCTTATTGCCTGCGAGTCGTGTTAATATATAAACTTTGTTTTGCACGGACTACAAGGACCCTTAGCTTGAGGCTTTGAGATAGTCTTTTGTTTTTTTTGGTGGAGAATCAGAGGCTTTGAGATAGTCCAATCTTGGAAGTGGGTTCATCTTCTTCGGTTTATATTAATGGGCTTGATCAGATTCTGAATTTATTAAGGGAGGTACAAAGTGCCTGACCCACAAAACCACTACGTTTGGCAATTGGATCGTTGTCCAGTCCAATTTAACAAATTATTAGTATTAGTTATAAGATAATAAAATAATAACATAACAAAAGAATAACAACCGACCTTAGCTCAGTTGGTAGAGCGGAGGACTGTAGTGGAAAAATACCTCAGATATCCTTAGGTCGCTGGTTCGAATCCGGCAGGTCGGATTTTTTTTTTTTATGAATTTAAATTTTACCTCTAATCTATATGCCAAATCCCTTTGTGCTTCTTTTTTTTTTTTTTTTTTTTTTTTTTTTTTTTCTCAGTCTAGAAAATCTAAAAGATTGAGCAACTTTTCAACCATTATTTAAAGGAAGTATTTATCAAAATCATAATTATAGAAAAAGTTGGTGATATTAACTACAAAAATTGATTATTAAATTTCAGGCATTACCCTCTCATTTCCTGTGAAAGAGGAAGCACCTCTACATGTTATGAATCTTATGGTGGATGACCTGATGAAAAAATCAACATAAATTTTTCATTGATAACCCTACACATTATTTCTGATCTGAAATGTGATAAACTTGTTATAAATTTGCCAACTCAAAAACTTACTGCTTTGATTTGGATGCCAGATGGGTGTAGCAAATTGAGGAGAAATGCTCTTCCACATGTTTCAGGGAATATGCCTTTCTTATCTCAATCTCCAAGCTTGGATTTGAATCCAGTCAGTAAAAGCTCATGAAAGCTTTTCTTGAATACCCTTAAATACAAGTCACCAGGATAATGCAGCTGCTATCTCCCACATGGCTTCTCCTACTCCTAGCAAAAGAAAATGAAAACTCTTTAAAAGATCCCCTTGTGGGCTTTGTCCATCATTACTAAGGAGGGAATTGGATGTTGGTGTTAATAAGAGCCTAAACTACTTTGGAAGTTAGTTTAAGAGTCATCATCAATTCTAGCAATAGGTGATGATTTGTTGAAGCATTTAGCATGTCTTTTATGGTTTGTACAAAATAAGATAAGGACAATATCATCATACTTTAGTTGCTTTTGCTAACTTTTCTCTAGCATTATTCAACTTTTGCAACTAGTTTAGGTGCGTGAGTTTAGGAAGTCATCGTCTCTTTTGTATTCTGTATAAGCTTCCCATCCATTGCAAGAGTATACAAATGCAAGGGACATAAGAAGTAAGAATGATATTGTGGTGTGTGTTAAAATGTTTGTATAATGTTTTGATATCAATAAAATTATTATCTTTTATTGGGAAATTCTATTTGTATTCTTAATGAGTGTGGTGAGACTAATTAAAAAAAATTTCAATAAAATTCTTTCTTTATGAGAGTAGATTTATTATTCATATAAAACGTCTGCAAAGAGAAATCTTAATAGTTAAGATACTCCTTTTTTGTCTCAAAAAAAAAAAAAAAGAGTACTCCTTTTAGGGTATATTTGGGATTTACACTAATAAGTTCTTCATCAATTCCCCTTGTGGGGGCCAATTGTACCCTGTGTTCAAACTGCATTGGAGGAGGCCAGGCCCAATATCTAGTCTCATGTGTACAAACTGCGTAAGAAAGGGCAAGGCCCAATATCCAGTCTAAGGGTAAGAGAATATCCGAGGACAACCAACAAAAGGAGAGATAAAATTACCCTCCGAGGAGAGGTAAAGAGTGCTTGTGAGGAATTTGACCGTGTCCGAGGACGATAGCCACCTCGGAACTTCTATCCGAGGTATCTGGTAAACTTATCAGTCACTTAGAGTAACGCCTCGGACAAACCTTACAACAAAATGAAGGGGAAAATATCAAATAAAGGATAAGAGTAAGAAATAACAAATATCTAAGGGTACTGTCACCTCTGCATTAAATGCCGCCCAGCTAAGTTCCTGGCCGCATTAATGTGGAGGTGATACCTGAACAGTGAACACGCAGCCTTACAGCTAAGAATGGAAGATTCAAGAAAAGGCAAGACAGATGGAGAAAAAGAACTTTAAACGCCTAATCCACACGTAGATGGAGAAAAAGGTAAAAAAGTCATAGTATATAATACGGAGGAAGAGGGGGGTGTAAGGGGGAGAGTGAGAGCACTAGAGCATGTCCGAGGATACTTTTTATACAGATATACGCGTATAACTCTTTCCTTCTAACGCTATAATCCAACGTCTTGGCCCTAGATTCAGACTAGCTTATTATCCCGCTCTCTACAAATTTATTATTCGGGTTTTGTGGGCCTGGATCCATTCTTGTTCTGGGTTCAAGCCAAATCTGGTCCCTACACCCCTCTTTCTCATTGATTACTTAAAAAAAAAAAATTGATTGCTGAGTCCTGTTTTCATTTTTCCCATATGTTCCTTCTTTGGGGCATTGCTATCAAGTGAGAGAGGGTAAGGAACAAAGCATAGAAAAAAATCATAAAAAATTGATTGAATCTTCTGCATTTGTTATTCAAGACAAAACAATCATCATCTCATAAATTCCAAATTTTATTTTTAATAATCCATGTGTGTGGGGCTGTGATTTGCACGTATTCTTCTACTTTTACAAGTGGTGTGCATGCACGATGGGCTTACCTGAGATTAAGGGCATACCCGATGTGATTTGAGTATACTTTTCCATGCATTTTAAGATGAATTTTAGATGCTACTTATTTTATTTTAAATAATAAAATGAGAAATAATTTTTAAAATTATTTAATCCTATATCTTAAAATGCTTCTTTTTTTTTCAAACATTTTAAAATAATTTGTATGTGTAAGAAAGAAAAATAAGGTTAGAAATGAATAAATCCATTTAAAGATGGGACTTGGGAGTAGCCTCAATTGATGAAAAGATGAGGGGGAGTCACTTGTTGAGATGGTTTGGTTATGCTCAAATGAGAGCAAGTAATTAACTGATAAAAAAGAGTGAATTGATTCAAATTGAGGGGAACGAAAAAAAAGTAGAAAAATACCAAAAATAATATTAGTAACAGTAATAAAAAAAAATTAAAAAAAAAAAGGACATATCAAATAGGAGAGTAACAAAGGGTATAACTTCAGATATAAAACAATGATAGAAAATAATTCAATCTAATTTGTCAAAGAACCATTGCCAACCTTAAATTTTAAGACTAAGGCCTTATTGTTATTGTTGTTGTTCTTGCATGAAAGAAGGACACTACCATATTTTCCACTTACATCTCTTGTGGTGTTTCTTCTTTCTTTCTCTTAGTTTTCCTTGTCACCATAAATTCTCAATCTTTCAATTTCAAGCTTGCCTATCTCTTTATTGTAAGTGTTTCAAAGTGTTAGACTTATGGTTAAGTGATTAAATTCACCATTTCTTGATAGCTTAAGTTTTTGGAACAATCGGTAATTTAACATGGTATCAGAGTAGGAGATCCTAAGTTCGATCCCTGGTTTTACTCTACCTCCCATTTAAAATGTTAAATTCCTACTTATTGGGTTCTCACTTATTAAGGGAAAGTTTAGACCCACAAGTGAGGGGGAGTGTTAGACTTATGGTTAAGTGATTAAATTCACTATTTCCTAACAATTTAAACTTTTGAAACAATCAGTAATTTAACACAAAGTTCAAATAATATCATTTCAAATTTTAAATTTATATTTGTGATCTGTCTTTTAAAGTTTATGTTGTGTGTGTTTTATGTTTCTATTGTTATTATCCGCTGTTTAAATTATATTATTCTCTAATTTTATATTATGCTCTTTATATTTTAAGGTTATTATCTTTTACTATATATATATCACATTTTCTTTTACACTACTTGATGTTCACTGGTTTACACAATGTTTACAATTTGTAAAGCTAGGTATATCCACACTTTATAAAGGATGTCTACTCTTTACATTAAGTGTGTATTCAAGGGCTGCTTAATGTATTTAGGGGCTTAAGAGCGTCCACATCAGTGGATGCAAAGTCTTACAAAATAAAATAGAAAAATCCTTCATTTTACACATTTTAACCCAAAAAAACACCCACATCAGAAGGTATAAAATTGTGCATAAATGCACAAGTGTTACAGTAACCGTGCATATAATAATCGTGCATATATGCACGGTTACTATAACACTTGCATTTAATATTTTAGTAATTTTCTCTTCTCTCTTTGTCTCTAGTTGCTCTCACTCTCCCTTTTTCTCATTTGATCAAATCATCAAACCACTACCGCCAATCAAATCATCACCTAATCAAATCATCTCTCGCCACTACCACCGATCACCATCGCCCTGATCTCTCGACTCTCGCCGATCGCTTGATCAAATCATTTCTCGTTGTTTGATTAGTGGGTTTTCTGGTTGAGGGGTTGATCTCACTGCTGCTCACACCGATTGTCATTGCTATCTTTTTTCTTTGTTTGATGGTTTTGGGATTTTGATTATTGGATTTTGATGGTTTTGATTAGTGGGTTTGATGATTGTGATTAGTGGGTTTTGATGATTTTGATCAGTGGGTTTTGATTAGTGGGTTTTGATGATTTTGATTAGTGGTTTTGGGATTTTGATGGGTGGGTTGATAATGGAGGCTAGTTTGATGATGGTGGTTGTGTGAGTTGATGATGGAGGTTGGGTTGATCATCGCTGCTGCCCTGATCATTGATGGTGGCTAGGTATTGAGACAAGAATGAATATTTTATTGAATAAATGTGTAAAATAGACAAACCGATGTGGGTGTTTTGTAAAAGCGGGTGTGTAAAATAGAAAAACATGTTTTTTCTTGCAAAATAGACAGAAATTATGCATCTACTGATACAGATGCTTTAAGGCGAAAATTGAAATTGAGGTCTTTTATATATTTAAATATGACTTTTAAAAAATTAAATATTATTTAAATTATATTTTCTTGTTTTAGATGCAAAATTATTACTAGTCAATATTCATGAACCACATAGAATTTATTTTTTAGAAAGTCTATAGATACAAAAAATTTGACAAAACTTTTCACACATGTTGATGCGGTAGAATGATAGTGATAAGTAAAAGCGTGATATTAGTGGTGAACCTAGGTGAAAACTAGTTAAAATTTTTCTACTCAACTATTATGAAATTAAAATGTTGTGAATTTTTTTGTGTTTTTTTTTTTTTGAGAAATGCTACATTCTCATTATTTTTCACAATAAGTCCTTTTAATTTATTACTAGTTCTAATTTGAACTCATCACTGAAATTATTTTTTTGCCATCAATAACAACCTGCTATTTAGAATTTGTTGTGAAAGTGTTGTGAAAAATGTTATAAACGTAACATTTCTATTTCTCTTGTTTTCTTGTTTTTCATTTGAATATATATATATATGTATGTATATTATTTTATTTATGGCATAAATGGGTTTAATTAAATTAAAATTTGGGGTCTTTTTTATACTCAGGGCCTTAGGCGACTGCATCAATGGCTTATACCATTAAGTGTCTGTTTAGCTAGCTTATTTTACTATTCAGCTTATTTTTACAACTATTCATGAATCCTACTGCACTTTTTGATACTATTCATGAGTTCCACTGTATTATTTCAACTAACATTTAACTTTATCTACAGTACTTTCAGCAAAAAAAATTCAGTTTCAACAAAATAAGCAAATCTTAAACAGACCCTAAGTCGGCACCATGTGTACTATGTATTAGTAATATGTAGTAGCCTAATACGTCGGCACAAGGTAGTGTGTATGTATATAAATTTTGTTTTTCAGATAGTCAATGCTATTGAGCATTTCAAAATCTAATATTTCTATAATCCATTCACTACCAAGACAAAATTTAATCCATTATCCCGAAAACATCATTATGAAAACCATCTTTTCTCTTTTGAAAACCACATTTAAGATAATGGTATCTTCTTTATCATCATTGCACTAAATAATTCAAAATTCTGATTTTTCTTTTTTTGTTTTATTTTGCTGGTGTGTGTTTCACTTATCTTCATTATTCCTTCAGTTATCTTTCCTCTTTCGGCTAAGTCATCCATCTGTTGAATCAAACCCTAATTGCCATTTTCGGTTGGCATTAATGCATTATATAGCCTTTGAGTTTGCTAGTAGTGTCTCTTTTGTGTACAACTGTCTATTAATATTGGTAAGTGTAACATTAAATATTGGCATTGATACTCTTGGGACCTCACTCTTTAAGTACCATCCACACAATAAATTGACTAATATAGACTGACAACGAGATCTCAGACATTCAGGAATTTTTGCCCTTTTTTAGCTCAGTAAAAAACCCATTGAAGTTCATCACTTACTCAAGTCTTCAATTGCGGCGTAATTTACTGGGTTTTCTTTTTTAAATAGAAAAGGCTCTCCTTTGCTCGCACATGAATGGTAATCCTATTTTATAATTGCGTGTCACATTGTAATCTATAAGAAAACAAAATTGTCCACTATCCATTGATCATAATCCAATCAATAAATAATAAAATATTGGCATGGCATTTTTGGAGTTGGAAGTACGTATCTTAATAGACACTTTTAGACAATTAATAAATTAACTCCATGAAGCTTTACTGAGATTGGTGAGGAAAATTCATTAAAGTAAAAAAAAAAAAAATAAGGTTAAGGAGGAAAATAGTAGTTTATTCAGTCCGTATATGTTCCTCTATCCAAAGGATCCTGAGAGTGCAATGGGACTATGGGAGTATAGTTTTGTGACTTTTATCTTGTCCATTGTGAGGGCTTCAGTTTTGTTTGACATGGCATGGGATTTGGGGAATGCATGGCACTTATCGATTCGTCCCTACTAACAAAATAGGAATCCTCGAAGTCGAAGATCCATATCCAAGCTTGCCGCCAGATATTTTTTTCTGGCTCTGTCACTGTACGCACCGATATTATTCAATTTAGGTTACTTGATAATCATTTTATGACCCTACCAAGTTTATTGGTTTCTCAAAATCATCAACAAAGAAATAATGTATTATTAAAACATTGGTTCAGAAATTTAAAAAAGTCATATACTATACGTGGTGGGAATTGAATACATCGTCGACCGCTGTCTCCCCTTACCAGCAGAAGGAGGAAAATCTAGGACCAATGGACCACCATTTTCCTACCAAATAAGAGAAAGACACATTCAATGGTTGAGAAAACAATTGTGGCAAGGTATCTCATCAAATTGACACAACACAAACAAACAATACTACTCAATCAACTTGAAAGATTAATCCCATTAACATCACTGCTAATTATGGGTTCCACTGTTTTGTATCCTCTGTGTCTGCCTAATTTCCTTGGGTGGAACTTGGAAGTCCTCTGATGTAGAGTGAAAGGGAGGTAAGAGGTTTTTCATTCTTCTCTTAAACAAAAATTAGTAGAGTATTCCTTGCGGTCCAACAGCTAATTAGAAAATATTTTAATAATTATGAGAAAAATACTTTACTAATGTTTGAGCTTGAGCTCATGGGAAAGCCAAAAAGTTAGAGCTTGACTTGGTTTGGCTTGATTAATTAGTCATGTTAAGCTCGAACTTCATATCAAGCTCAAAATCAAACTCGGATCAAGCTTTTGAGCTTGAAATCTAACAAAATTATATTATCAAATGCTTAAATCTCCAAAAATCAATTAAAAAAGAAGAAAACAGCATATTTATGTTATCAAACTTATCATGCTTATAGTCCAACCTATGATTAGTCATTGTTCAAATTGCAACTTTACATAATTAAATCCATCCATTCATCCTTTCTTGTCTATAGTTTCAGTAATTGTGCAAAATATAGTTTTTATATCCATGTTAGATGATGAAGAAATAGAAAGAAAAAAAAAAAAAAAAACCTTCTTGTAACTATTATTAATGGGAAATGACTAACATATTTCATAAATTTACAGTAGATGGTTGATTGAGAAGGGCCATACATGGCCCACAATTTTTTTTTTTTTTTTTAGGCAAAAATGCAAAACTGACCCTCTAACTTTCAACTTTTTTCATTTCAGTCCTCTAACTTTCAGTTTTGTTAATTCATTCCTCTAATTTTCAACTTTTTGTCAATTCAAGGCTCCGTTACAAATTTGTTACCGCTGCCAAAATGACGCCATTTTGCATGTTGTTGTTGGTTTTTTTTTTTTTTTTTTTTAAATAATTCGGAATTAAAAGAAAAATCTGGAAAAAAAAAGAAAAGAAAAAAAAAAAGAAAACATGAAAGGGAACGACCCCCCTTCCTTGAATCAAAACAAAAAAAAAAAAAAGATTCAAGAATCAAATCCCTAGCTTTGAGTCCGAGAGAGAGAGAGCGGCTGAGTTCACCAGCGGCGAGGAACCTCACCGCCTCTGCTCACCATAAACATTGTAACACATTGGGTGTCCTTCTTTGTCATATCCATGCATGAACACCACTTTATCCCACTCATCCCCAAGGTCCTCGCCCACAAGCGCATCGATCCCGAACTGTTTCCTCCATTTGATTGTGTTCTTGATCATCAACAATGAATCTCTCACCTTGAAATCCCTGGCTCGTAAGAACTTGAGAAGAATCACATTGCTCCTGTCATCTTTAAGAAGAGGAATACCTTAGATGGATATTTCTTCTACTTTGTTTTCCTCCACTTGGCCTTCCTGCTTTTGAGTGAACTGTATAGTGTCCAAAGCTTCCTGGACAAGTTGCCTCAGTTCTTGTAAAGCCTTTTGCTCGGAATCTGAGAGATCAGATAACAGGTTGCTCTCTTCTTTGAAAGAAACATAGAAAGTTTAGAAAGTTGTCCTTTTTTTCTTTTCTTTTCTTTTTCTTTTTTTCAGATTTTTCTTTTAATTCCGAATTTAAAAAAAAAAAAAAAAAAAAAAAGCAACAACAACAACAACAACAACAACAAAACAAAAACAAAACAACATGCAAAATGATGTCGTTTTGGCAACAGTAACGACAGCAATAATAGATTTGTAACGGAGCCTTGAATTGACAAAAATTGAAAGTTAGAAAACTAAATTGACAAAACTGAAAGTTAAAGGACTAAAATAAAAAAATGTGAAAGTTAGAGGGCCAGTTTTGCATTTTTACATTTTTTTTAAGTAACTAAAGTCTAAAGTGGTGTTTGGTCAATTTAAAGGGAAGAGAAAAATTAAGGTAATGAGTAGTGGTCCTGTGTTGGCCGTGTCATCATTAAAATATGTGTAAAGAGTTTATTTAACAAACACATTTCAAGCCTATAATTGAGTCTATGCTCGACTTGTCTTGTATCGAGCCTCATGAACAAATATTTTTGCTTGAGATTGGCTTGTTTATTAAACAAGCCTAAAACAAAGGCTCAAACCTAACTTATTTATAAATTGTTAAGTTATGATTTTGCACATAACATTTGTGTTGGCTTTATTCCATGAAAAAAAGTGTTGTAATTGCATTAATTTATTTCCTTATATTTTGTGGGATTTATTTGTAATGGGTTTAATATTAAGTTAGTGAAGATTGCTCAAGAAGTTAATCTCGTGATTTGTCTCGCGAGTGGTGTAACTTGCGAAAGTCACATGAAAAGCATAAGAGCCAAGTGCCAGACTTATTTCGCAAGTCACTTTGCGACTTAAGTCACGAGTGACCCGTGAAACTCTCTGCCTGGAGAATTTTAAGTGTGATTCTTATACTCTTCACCCATACTATATATATCCTCATTACCTATAAAATTGTAATGAGGCTATTTAGAAAAAAAAAAACCCTAGAGAGGTTTCTATAACACACCCACCTTGTTAGAGAGAGCTACTCATCCTCAATAGAGAAATCGTTGTAGTTTCTTCTCCTTTTCTTTTCCCATTATAATACATTGAGAGGAAATTTGTACCCAAACACAACTTACACCTATTCAGAGTGTAGAATGTTTTGGAGCTTGTGAAGCATTTAGGATTTGCCAAAAGAAGCCGGTGAAGCTTGGCGAATGCAATCGGGCGGAATTGCAGGATCCAGATAACTAGTGAAGACAAAACTCGGAGAAATCCACTGGTAGCAGGAGCTTGGAGGGCTCAAGTATATTAGGTAGATTAGACTTGAAGGGTCTTTTTGATATTTGTGTACTCCAACTTATTTATTAGTGGATTGATTTTGGCTTGAAGGATCACGGAGATGTTTTTTGCCGAGTATTTCGGTTCCCTCTTCGATAACACGTCTCGGTGTTATCTTTGTATTTGCATTTCTCTTACCTACTCTTTAAGCTTTACATTTATTGCTTATTGTAATTGCTTATAGCTTAGAGTAGTGGTCCGGTTTATTGCATTTGTTTTACTCTTGTTCCGCACTTAGATAAGTTAGAGTAAAAACAATTTAGCCGTAATTTAAAATTGGAGGTTTAAACAAGGATCAGTGTTTTCATACTTATTGTGCTTCCATAAATAAACAAATATAAACGAACTTTTTATCAAACCAAATCCGAGTTGTTTATGAATGGCTTGATTCATTTACATACCTATCTATAACACATGCATGCATTGAGCCACTTAATGACTTAATGCATATGTGGCTCAATGCATATGTAACATGTAGAAGTTTTATTATTTTAAAACACAAATTTTGATAAAAGATCAAAATATTAAACTTCTTGAAACTTTTAGTTATAAAACTTTATTTTAAATTTCTTGAAAGTTTAAATTTTTTATTTTAAACTTTTTTGAAACTACTTTTACCTTTAGTA
Organism: Quercus parvula; assembly: GCA_030820535.1. Classification (NCBI taxonomy): domain Eukaryota; kingdom Viridiplantae; phylum Streptophyta; class Magnoliopsida; order Fagales; family Fagaceae; genus Quercus; species Quercus parvula. Next base: position 29,910,605 of record JAUAME010000012.1, read on the forward strand.
AACTATCCTAACAATTAAGAAACAATTTCATATTTTGGTCTTAATGTTGTAGCTTAATAACTATTGAATCACATGCCAAAAGTCTATTGAATGATGTGGAACACTTACATTGAGTCACTTGGCACAATTATGATTTGTAGGACTCAAATTTTATTAAGGAAAAAAGCATGTTCTCCTCTATCCATGGGGTAATTCACAATCCCCCCTTAAACCATAAAATTGAATAATATCTCCTCTTAGATATTGAAAATAAGTAAATATCTTCCTGCCTTTAGTTAACCTGTTAACACGTGACATAATCTTTTGATTTTAGAATATTTCATAACAATTACTAAAATACCTTTGTAGGGAAACACAAAATGATCCAATAGTTTTTTTTGGGGGGGGGGGGGGGGATTGCAACTGAATATGCTAAATTTTATTAATATTCCAAATTCCAAACTTTTTTTTTTATGGTTAAAAATAACTTATAACTTTCCTAATGTAGTCGAGAAAAAAAGGTCTTAGCACGATTATAGAAATATTTCCTAATCAAAGCGTTGAATTTTATATGTTATTTTTTCAAAAAAAAAACTTTTGCAATGCTATATACTTTTTAAGATCTTTCACAATCAACTAACCCCTTGATAGTTAGATATGAAATCTAAGATAAAATAAATTTTTAAAAAAAAAATCAAACATTAATACTTTAAGTCAATTTAAATTTTAAAAAAAAAATCATAAAATATCTTTAAAACTCAAAAGGCAAATATAGACCATTAAAAATTTTAGAGAATATGATCATATTGTTAATATTTATAAATTAGTTCATTTTTTATTTTACTTTAAAGTATTCAAATGATTGTTTGGAATATCTTATATTTAGATTAATCTTTTAATTTCATATATTAATGACTATTTATTCATTGATTATTTTACTTATTTGCAATATATATTTATAGCCAACTTAATTTATGAAGAACCTTTTTTTTATAAGACATTTATGAAGAACCTTACGTGTAACAATAATTATACTAACTCTAATACTAAGCTCAAAAAAATAAATTGAAACCAAGCACGGAAAAAAAAAATTACAACTTACATTTACATTATATTCTTATGTAAATCAAATATTTTTTTTAGTAAACTAAGTAATTTTTTCTTCTATTAATAAATATTTTTTGAATTAATTTTGTCTTCGATATCATGTCATTTGCAATTCTCACTTACGGGCGAGTAATTTAGTAATTTTACTTTGGAATATTTCATGAAAAAAATATGATGTTTTGTGTTAACGGTAGGGAGTATTTGCTCATTCTCAATAGTTAAGAGGTGCTATTACTTAATTAATTTATTTATTTATTTATAGTTTAGGAAAAAGAGAGAGGGGGTTGTAAATTACCCCATACATAAAGGGAGGACATTACTTGATTTTATAGTATATGGTTTCATTTTATGAACCACGATAAACTGATAATGCATTTCTTAAGTTATTAAGGCTAGTATTACCTCTTTTTGGTGAACTGTACAATAATAAACTAATGGTGGCTCCTATTAAGCAGCTTATAGCTCCTAACAATATTTAAAGAAATGATCCTTCTATTCCATATTGGGGCAGGAGGCCTGTACCAATTGTGTCGCAGACAAGGTCTGCTTTAGGCATTTGCTTAAGACACTCCATTAGAAAAATGCTCTAACTCGGGGGATATTTATTTTAGTGGATTTTTTTTGGTTAAAAAAGTATAGGAGGGTTTTGCACTATTTTAAAACCGGTACGGTTGGTTTAATTAGAAGCCGGACCCTAAATCAATCCGGAAAAAATTTGTCAAAATAGTTAAGAACCCAAAAAAAACCAGGAACCATACCCAATTATGGTTCTTTGATTGTTCCGCTTTTTTAAAACCAAGCTATTTCTCTTGCTTTAAGAAAAAAAAAAAAGTATAAATTCAATATTTGTGAGAGGGAGGATTTGATCTCTAAACGACTCCATTAGAAATATCAAGAGTTGTTAATTGTGCTATATATAAGGTTCTTAACAATAAAAGTACAATTATAACAAAATTGGCAAGAAAAAGAGCAACATTTTCCAGCAAGGAAATGTCACACTATTAATTATCCTAAAAATCTGGTTAAAAATCTTTAAAAAATAAAAATAAAAACTGATATAAAGCAATATATTAACGGACACTTATGATGTTTGTGAACACTACCCTTATATTAAATAGTAAAACTACTACAGCACACCCTTAGTGCAAAAGTCACTCTACAAGTATAAGTGCTTGCGGAGTGTAGGAAGTAAGGACCGAGATTCAAGTTTTTAAAAGAGAGATTCTCACACATATACACTTAGATTAGGTTAGAGTAAAATTTATATCTTATATATAAAAAATAAAAAAATAGTGAAACTGATTTTTTTCCTTTTTAAGGAGTAATTATAAGGGTGTGGCTTACCTCCAGTACTTTTCTTCTTTTTTAAGCTATAAGTGAGCCAAACGGCAACTATGATTTGGTGAACATGAATGGCTAATGACTCAAACAATAAATGTAACCTAAATAGTCCAGATTACGACCTTCATTAAATGCATTTCTAATTTATGTTCCTAAATCTTTGCCATACCTAATCCAGAAGTAGACAGCCTCTTTTTTATCATTAATACAGGATAATGACATTCCTGAATCCAGACCCTTTCATATTTGAACACACAACGGTGTAATAGATTCGGGATGAAGGGCAAATTAGTACACCATGGAGTATGGCTTACGCGGTTTTCCAGTGTTTCAACGGGGTTTTGTGAAATAAATAAAAGTTACAGTATTTTGAGGACAAATTTAAGGGCAAATCTTTTTCTTTATTTTTTAAAAGAACTCTAGGACAAATCTTGTAAAGGAAAGTCTCTCCAACTCACCGTGTAAGGACTCAAACAAATCTTTACTTATACGTTAGTCATATGAATAAAATGCATAAGAATGATTATTTGAATAGTCAAGTAATAAGTTAGAGATTCAAGAAAAACTTTCTTCCTAAATTTAAATATTTAGCTTTGTTAATGAATAAAAACATATGTTTACATATTTTGAAAGAAAAAAGAAATACAATTTTCAATAATTCATTAACACACACACATAAATATAAAATGATTTTGTGTTTTTTATATATTAATATTTGTATAATTTTACATTTTTTTAATAAACAAGAGTATCCAGACCTCTTTGAATATCTAAAGTGTATGCAGATATCCTCTATTCTCACACTCACCAAGATTATGCTAATGAATTAAACTTGGACTCTTCAAGTTGGGAGGTCTAGTGGTGTCTATTGAGCTAATTTTACTTTAATTTAAAGAAGGATATTTAAAGAAGGATAAGCAAACCTCATTTTTTAATGTAAAGGTACCCATACATAACACAATATGTGTTTTATTTTTTAATAAAACTATAGAAGTATTTTTATACTTCAATTAACGGATACTATTAGGATATTTATCGATAGACTATTTTGAGAAAGTTTAGATATTATTTTCATGAAAAATATAAAAAGCAGTAAGAAAAGTTAGTCACTTTTTTTTTAATAAAAAAAACTAGTGTGTAACCTATACATGTGCACGGGTACATTTAAAAATAATTACAATTACATATATATATGAGTTCAAATTAAACTTGGTGTAAGAATTACAACTTACACATTTTTTAAGCCATGAATTTCTAGAGTATGTAATGGTTTCTCATTATTATGATTTAAAATCTAATTGAATCTAGACTCTTTGGTTTTTGCACCCAATAATTCAGTTGCCACAAAATTAAAAAATTAGATAGGACACATGGCACAAAATTGAACTCTAATTAAAATTTAATTTAAAATCTAAATGAATTTAGACTTTCTGATTTTTGCACATAATAATTCATTTGATACACAAATTTAAAAAATTAGATAAGATACATAGTGCAAAATTAGACTCAAATTTAAAATTTAATTGAATTTTCTAAAAATATATATAGATATATAGATTTTTAAAAATATTTTCTAAACTAATGTTTTTTATTAATATATATATGTTAAATTTTTCCGTATTTTGTATAGAAGTGTTAAATTTTGAAGAAGTGTTAAATGCCAAATTGGACCCCAAGAAATGTTAAATACCCAGAACGGAGTAAAAGAAATGAAATGAGTCGCCGTTAGCTATTCTCCGTTCCTTATAATCCGGAGAACCTCTCCGTCACTCGCGCTCTAATCTCTCTCGTTATCGAAAATCCAAATCCTAATACGGATTACGGAGTACGTAGCTATTTCCAATTTCACTTTCATTATTACAGAATTGATCAAATTCCGGCCGTAATTTTTAAATTTCACTACAGCGAATTAACAAGTACGGAACAAAAAGGAGCTTCATTTCTCTCTCTCTCTCTTAAAAACCTCTAAAACAGTCTCTCCCACATTCAAAAATCCACACAGACAGACACAGTGATTCACATTTTCACACACAGAAACAGAAACTAATTTAGGGTTTCAACTTTTCACAAACAACAACAACAAGTCCCTCGATCTCAAACTCTTCCTAGCCTCCACATTCCCATTATTTACACTCATACCCCTTTCCCTCTCACACTCACTCTGATCACTGAGAGACACTAACCTCCATGGACGAATGGCATTTGGAGTAATTAAGCAATGAAATCAGGGGCTGAATTTTAGGTATTGATGGGCGTTGCCAAAGCCTGGAGGTTTAGCGTGATATCAGCGAACCTGGCTTTGTTACAGAACCAAAACGGTCACGACAATAACACAAACACCAACACCAACACTAAAACCAATAGCAATAGCAATAATAAGCATGTTGTGTGTTCGACTACTACGACGACGACGACGACGACGACGTCGTTTCAGAGAAAGCCGATCTCGTGGTCCTTGGTTTGCGGCTTGATGCTCTTCGGTTTGGGCTTGATTTCGCTTTTCACCGGCCACGTGGCCTCTGATCTTGAATGGTACTCTCAGCGCTTGGTCAAGCGCAGCTTCTACTCTAGACTGGTAATTTTTCTCAACTCCACAAATACACACACACACACACACACACACACAATTTGTTTCTATTTTAGTGTCTTTGTTTAAAATTGTGAAATAGAATTGTGCTGGTTTAGAAACATTGCAAATGACAAAGCTGTTTAATTTTTTTGTGAAACTTCTAGAAGTTGTTTATTTTTTTGTAATGTGAATTAAGTTGATGTGGAAAATTTTGAAGGATGTGAGTCGGCGTGAGCCAATTGACATATGGAAATCAAAGTACTCAAAGTACTTCTACAGTTGCAGTGAGCGAGGCCGTCATTTTGCTTGTAAGTTCGTTTCTAATTTCTTTATATATCTTCTACCAAAATACTTTACGCTATTCGGCTTTAGCTTACTGTGTGTTTTATTTCATCAATTGTTTTAATTTGAATATTAGCAATAGTTAATACAATTTATTGTAGGCTGGATATTACTTACCATATATGCATGTTAGGTCCATTAGCTCATCAATTTAATGCAGTGATTTTGCATTATGAGATAGTTTTTGCTTAGGTTTTTTTTTTTTTTTTTACTAACAAGGGGTTTGCAGTGCAATTTGCCACCCTTGTTCCTTGTGTGCTTCACTGGTTCCCCGGCTATGATGCTCACAATGCTTGTTGAAGCTTCTCTTTGTGGAAAAGTATTTTGCTGGTCAAACATGCTGGACTTCTTCTCCTTGCTGATTTTACAATCATAAACGTGTGGATCTGTGTCTATTGTTATCACTACCCATCTTAGTTTTGAACAAGTTGCTGATGCTGCTGCTTTTTAATTCAGAACAAATTTCCAGTGCAGCACTGCAGCTGTTTAAATTTTATGTGCATTATTTGACTCTTAGTAGTTCATCTTTTATAGTGAGTGCAAGTTTTTGAAAATACCCATACTTAACACCTGAAATGTATTTACATATGTTCATTTATTGCTCTCACTAACACTGCTAATTTGAAATCTAGCTGCTGTTCGTGAACGATCATCAAATGGCTATTTGCTTATCGCAACAAGTGGAGGACTGAACCAACAAAGAACAGGAGTAAGTGAAGTTATCTTGTGATCTGCTAAATTTTCACCTGAAACCATCTAGTAAAAGTTATAATAGTCAATTACAAGAACACATGACAATATATTTGACATCTTTACTTCCTTTTTTCAAAAAAAAAAACAAAAAACAAAAATTATTTATTCTGGCTTGGCTTTTGTGATGGGAGGTTGAATTAGGTTCTATCTTTCTGTCTTTACAACGAAGTATTTACTCATACCAAAAAATGAACATGCTAGCCTTATTTAGATGACAATATATTTACTGCATACAGATAACAGATGCTGTCATTGTTGCACGGATTCTGAATGCTACGTTAGTTGTACCTGAGTTGGATCATCATTCCTACTGGAAGGATGATAGGTAAGTTGATATTCTAAAACCTGCCAGCAATGGGACTTAATTGTGATTTCAACACCCCCCCCCCCCCCCAAACAGTTGTGATGAGATAATCAACTTAACAATAATTATCTTATTGAGGACACCTTATTTGGCATGCAGTGACTTCATCAACATTTTTGATGTTGATTGGTTTATTTCTACTCTTGCAAAAGATGTGACCATTGTCAGAAGAGTTCCTGATAAAGTAATGCGATCAATGGAAAAACCTCCATATACTATGCGTGTCCCAAGGAAATCTGCCCCTGAATATTATCTTGATCAAGTCCTCCCTATACTTTTGAGGAGACGTGTAAGTCTACTTTACTCAATTTTAATAAATGTTTCTTGTTTTAAATTTTGTAGTGTATATTCCTAATCAAACTTTTTGCTTCAGAATCTTTTTTGGGCACAACTTTCAGTGTCTTTGAAGACCGATAATCTTGATTTTTTTTGGGGGGGGGGGGGGGGGGGTGAAATGAGAATGCATTTGATTCAAAAAACTGTCAATACAGAATTCTGGTATTCTAGTTGCATCATACCTCATCGAAATTGGTTTTGGTTTGCTGCAGTTGAGGCAATTAACACTCATGAAATTCTGCAGGTAGTGCAATTGACGAAATTTGATTATAGACTTGCAAATGATCTTGATGAAGAGCTACAGAAGTTGCGTTGCCGGGTTAATTATCATGCCTTAAGATTTACAAAACCCATACAAGAGCTTGGTCAAAGACTAGTTTTTAGAATGCAACAGATGGCAAAACGTTTCATTGCAATTCACTTGAGGTTTGTGCCTGTAACTCTTTCCTTTTGTGAATAAGAGTAATATATCAAGGAGGAAAAACAAAATAAGGACCTGGGGGAACCTGCCCATCAGCATCAAGAAGAGTCCAAAGGGGGATAGAGTTGATGGATTGTGCCTGTAACTTAAACAATTATAGAATTGGACAGATAATTTAAAACAAAAGGACCAGGGGGAACCTGCCCTTCAGCATCAATAAGAGTCCAAAGGGGGATAAAGTTGATGGGTTGTGCCTGTAACTTAAACAAATATAAAATTGGACAGATATTTTAAAATTTTAACTGGCATGTAAACCATTACCTGTGGAGCATGGATGCTCAAACAGAGAACATTTATCTGTGACTAATGTAACCAATCTCAATATTCTCAATTTTTTCTTATTGGACATCCGCAGACATGTACATTATCCATAGCATGCAAAGTTTTAATTGCCCTGTGAAATTCAATTGATTGTTGTTACAGTGTGCCAAATATGATAAAATTATGTTTCCAATGAATTTTAGTTTGTCTATATGTGTGTGTGTGTGTGTGTGTTTTCATCCATATGATACTAACTATTAAGTAACCAATCAAAAAAAGAAAAAAAAAAAAACCAGTAATAATTGATTATAAAACTAAGAACTGTCCTTTACCGATGTTCTTCATATAACATTGAATACAAAATTTATTTTGTCTGTATTTGATATGTGGATAATCCCTAGTTGGACTTATTTGGAGATCCCCTGTTCCTAGAACTGTTATTGACCTTAAATATTCCAAATCAGAGAAGCCAATGATAAGACTACTTTCTTTTCTCCCACCTCTTACCTCCAGTATTCTGAAAATGCGTCTTATATAGATGTTTGTTTATGCATTGTGCTCTTATGTCTTCTGCCCTCTTTTTTTACTAACATAGAAATGTTAAACAAATATGTCTATACTCTATAGATACATACATATAGCACATCTTCATGTAATTGAATTTATGCTTTTATGTTCGGGTTCTTTTGTTGTGGCTGAAACTGTTTTTATGACAGGTTTGAACCTGATATGCTAGCATTTTCCGGGTGTTACTATGGTGGGGGTGAAAAAGAGAGATATGAGCTTGGTGAAATAAGAAAACGATGGGCAACATTACCAGTGAGATTGCTATCCTTAATAATTTATGGTCTTAATATATTCATATTCTTCTTAACAGCTTGATGATGAAAAATTGTTGTTCAAATAAAAGTCAAACTTCTTGGTAAAATATGCAATATTTATTTGTTTTGAAGTGTTCACATCACATCTAGGTTCAAAACTCCTTACCAATATCTTGGGGCCACCCCTAAGGAATTCCCCCCTGGTGTGTGTGGGATGAAGGGACTACACATTTGGTAATGTTGTATGGGTTTGTGACTTCTATTATAATTCTTATGTAACAACTTAAGGAGAAACGCTAGTTACATCTACATTATACCCCAAAGGACTAGTCTAGTCACAGTTGAGGCTCCTTGTTGTTAATAAAGCCCAGATTAACCTAATATATGCCGATGTGAGACCCAGCACGCACCCATGCAACACACACACAATCAATATCCAGTCAATCTGGTGCATCACATCTTCCATCTCTTCTAATCTGAAGTAAATGTTGTCTCATTATTTTTTTAGGATTTAAGCCCTGATGGAGAGCGGAAGCGAGGGAAATGCCCACTTACTCCTCATGAAGTGGGTTTGATGCTGCGGGCACTTGGTTTTGCAAATGACACATACCTCTATGTTGCATCTGGAGAAATATATGGTGGTGAAGAGACTCTGCAGCCTCTCAGGGAACTCTTTCCAAACTTTTATACAAAGGAGACTCTTGCCAATGAAGAGTTGAAGCCTTTTCTTCCTTTCTCTTCCCGCCTTGCTGCCATTGACTACATTGTCTGTGATGAGAGTGATGTATTTGTCACTAATAACAATGGAAATATGGCCAAGATTCTTGCAGGTCGAAGGTAAGAAATCTATTCCATTTCTTTTTTGTTTGGCATATATACACAATCACAAGAAAATGCACCGACTTTTCATTGCTTCATCATTTTAACTGTTGCACCCTTCCCACTATTCTCAAATAAAGAAATTAAAAAGAGAAGCCTTTGAAAAATGGGTCATATTCTATTGCTAGGGATGTGTAAGAGGGAGTTTTCACTTTGAAACATGTAATGCATCTTTTCAAGTGCTGCATATGCTGCCAGTCTTGACCAATATAGATTCCCAGTTCTAGTATACCGGGGAAAAAAAACATATTGTCCTGATTTTAAGTTAATACAATTTGTCATATATTTTGGGGGGCTAAGTTGTCTACCAATCACCTCTCCTAGACCCCGCAAAAGTGGGAGTTTTATGCACTGGGTACAACCTGTTTTTTTTTATTTTATAATATGATAATCAGTTGCAGGAAATTTTATGTCTTGGAATCAAGTAGTCAAAGAATCTCCCTAAAAGATAATGCTTTATGGTTTAAAAATGAGGTGAATCTATGTCAAAATGTGATGGAATTTTGTGGAGGTATCAAGTGTTCTGTTAAAAGTACTGGTCTGTCCTGCATGGTGATCCTTTTGATTTTTTTTCTCAGCTAAATTATACTTTTGCTCCTGGAAATATTGGACAGGCTCCAATTTAGGTCCTAGATTTTGAAAAGTTATTTGGTTGTTGAAAATATTTTCCTTTGAGAAATTACTCCATTTATCCATCAAAAGTGATTCTGGCACAGAAATTGTTGATGTGGCTTGTCTCTATGTTTTCCATGCTATCAATTTTTGTGACAGCAATGTCATCTATTTCAACGGTAAGGACTACATTACTCTTTACTCAGAATTAATATTTAAAGGGTGATTTGAAACTTCAAAAAATTTAGGATCAAGTTGGGACAGACCTATTTTATATTTGAACGGCCAAAAATATAATTTAGCCTTCTCTATTCCTATAACTCTATCCGTAAATTTATGTCCCCATTTGATATGTACTCCACGGCCTAGGCTAATAAGGTAGTGCAGTTATTTCCAACTACCAAGAGTTGTTCTCTTAAATGTACTCTGGGATGGTTTGATTCCGTACAAAGACACAAAGTAAATAGGGCACCAAATGGGTATGAATGGATGGTGGGTGGAGTCTAGGAAGTTGCAATTGTTATAGATTTCAGATTTGAATAACCATGGACCACTTTTGTTGTTGAATGTGGAGATCACTAGAACCTGATTGAGAAGCCTTCTTTTGAAACCCTTGTTGGAATGATTTCTTACAATTTAATATTACAGAACTCAAGAATTTTCTTGCATGTTATCTCAGCATTATGGATGTAACATGTAAGGTTTGAGTTTGAGGGATGTTCCATTGGTTCCAGTACTTCTTGTGGTTCTTGGGCATTGGCATTCAAACCCTACAAGCCCACACACCCCCCCCCCCCCCCCCCCTAATTTTACCTAGCTTTAAAAAAAATTGTCATCGTTATAACTGTAATTCTCATCAGTTAATTTGCTTTTGTTGTTGAATCTTCTGCTTGTTCAGTATGTTGTTTCTTTGTTAAATTTTTAATTTTATTTTATGGATATCGTAGGAGGTACATGGGTCATAAGAGGACTATCAGACCAAATGCGAAGAAACTTAGTGCTTTGTTCATGGCAAGGCGTCAGATGGACTGGGAGACATTTGCAAGAAAGGTAAAATCATGCCAAAAAGGATTCATGGGAGATCCAGATGAGATGAGACCAGGTCGAGGAGAGTTTCTTGAAACTCCGTACTCTTGTATTTGTGAGAAACCATTCAATGATGATGAAACCAGCTACAATGGAGATCATCAGTCAGAACAAGTTGCCATGGAATCTGTGGCAAAAATTAAATTCACATGATCGAAAGGGTTGAGGTGAGGAGTCTACCAGTACAGAAAAAGAAGCATGGCAGAAGAGCCAACTTTCTTAGTAAATCAAGTGGACAATGAAGAGAGTAAAGGGAGACGAGTGGGAATTGAATGACCAAGGAGAGAATAGGGAAAAAAATTGTCCCGATATATTGTGGTAGTTGGAATTAGTTCATACATCAACCAGAGATGGCGACGGCTCTAACGGCTTTTTCATCTCTAGTATGGCAAATTTTTATCATGCCGCCACAAAATTTTACCTAGAACAGCGAAATCAATCATGGCATATTGTAGCTTTTTTTATCTTTTTTGGTCCATTAGTTGCTGTTCAATATCTCCGTTTTGATTGCAGAATTGACTGGGTTGGGTCCATGTATAGCTGGAAGTGATGAATTGCAATTGTTTATAAATAGTTTCTCTAGGGACAGCTGTGTAGGATCTTGAGAAACACTTGCATCAACAAAATCCAAATTTATCATATTGTGACTCATTATGTCCTGCTTGCATTCAATTTATATAGTTCACGTTAGTAGACCTGCTATGGATGATGACTGATGAGCGTAGATTATAGTAAATAAGTAGTCGTTATCATTGACCAAATATCAATTGATTCAGCCTCTTTTTTTTTTTCTTTTTCTTTTTTCTATTTTTAAAGAAGAGTTGCTTCAATATCTAGACACCACAATTTAGCACCATGTGGCGCATTTAATTGCATGGCAGCAGCTCAGTCCGTGTAAAGAACTCAAATTAATTCATTCTCCAACCATCGAATTATTAAAATTAAAAATTAAAAAAATTAAATTTTTATATTAGCCTGGAAAAAGACTGATTCTGGAATTCAAACAAGCGAAAAACAAGTGAAATATGAAAGTGCTCCCATATAATTCAGCCTTTCAGCAATGACCTATCTTCTGAACAATTACTAGGGTCACGAACTTTGTCATGTTATATTATGCATTTACTGCAAAACGATGAATAAATTCACTCATATTCAATTACGCTGCTCTTGATTAGATTGGATTGAGAAAGTTAAAAAATACTACTTTATGGCCATCTAAGAAAGTTAGCTTGCCAAGAATAAAATTCCCCCTCCCCTCCTGTAAGAATAAAAAAATTGGGGTAGTTCCAACAACACAAGTCAATAGAGGGAAAGTATGAGAACCAGAGGAACTATGACTAATACTTCAGTTTCTGGGAGGAGGGATTGCAAATGAAAAATAAAAGCTCAGGCTGTCGTCACATTGAATTACACAGGACAAGGTATCATGTGTATCAGGAATATGCAAACGTTCTCTTTCAACTGGCGTGCAGCACGCATACACCTCTCTCTCTCTCTCTCTCGCACGCACACACAAAAAGCATATCAGAGAAGTTAATATCAGTAAGGCACGAAGCACAATGCCATGATTTTGATCATCTGCAAACTTCCTCGGTGATTTCAAGCCAAACTACATGGAGAATTTTCCATATACAACCTATTAGGGCAGGACCTAGGGGAATCATAATTATGAAGAAACTAAAATCAATATGAACATCTACTGACTAGATTTTTAAGACTAAATCAAAGGAAGCAAGAATTTCCATTCCTAATTTCTCCCCTACTATAGATATACATATTAACTGTGCTTGCTGTGTGGTCATCCGACAACTGACATTCTGTTGACTGGAACCCCTCATTGCAAAAGTTCATTTCAGCCATGGTTATTCCCTGTTACAATCAAGCAATCAGTTTTACGCATGCTGGTTCTTATACATACCAGAGAAGACTCAAGAGTGCCACATCAAATAAGAAAATCTATTTATCAGACGTCTTACCTCTAGAAGCACTCCTATTTGAACTTTTGTGACCCTTGTCATGCGAAACAGAGGGAATCTTTGAGATGATCAATGAGCTTTGTAATCCTTCCAATAGCTGTTGCCGGCAATATCAAGAAGCACAGAAGGCACGAAATTAAGAAGGAATATATATACAGGTTAATACTGCATAAATAGTAAGAGTTGGAGGGGAAAAGGAAAAAATAAATTATAGAAATTACCCGGACTAATTTTTGGAAAAGCAAACACTTTCTAATAATTACCAACACTGAACTAAGGTCCCTCCTGGCAGATTCTTAATAAATAATAACTAAGGCTTTCTAATAATAATATTTCTCCTCTTTTCTTATTTAAATAAGGTACTCTTTTCTCTTGGATTACTGAGTAATCCATAGTGTAACAGTATGCTAGTAAATTATGCAACCCTGGTGGGTCTTAAAACTGCAACCTTAACCTCCCCTTTGGACAAAGATTATATCCAAAATAGTTTGAAATAATCTCCTCAAATCTATTATGTGGCGATTTATAAGATTATCCATGTGTATTATCCAAACAAGTCATATGATTTATTAAAAAAGTTACACATGGATGATCTTTTCATAGTAAGTTGGAGGAATACTCTAAACTGGTTTGGAGCTAAACTTTCTCTCCACTATACCTTGAGAGGAAACGAGGTGCCATTAAAGCTAGAGCTCATTTGGCTACTTCACTAACTCTAGCAGACATTGCTACAAAAAATCCACTGCCAGTGCCGGTCAACATGATAACCAGCAAGTAATGAATGAATTTAGTTCATAAATAATATCTCAAACAGGTTGTATTTTATATTTTTAAGGGTAAATAGCACTATAGGGTCATCATCAATGGGCCACTTAAATTTGAAGTCTGCTATTGACCCCCAAAACCATTGCACGATCAAAGAAAAAACCAAAAGTTAAATATGCACATAATTATGTGATAATATAATGGTGTTTAGTGTACATGCGATAATATAATAAGAATATGAAATTAAGGCTTAAGTATAACGGAAAAAATGGATATACTTCAAAGGTAGATGATATAGAAGGGATATTGATTGCTCAAATTTATTTAGAGGGGATGTTGCAACTAGACTCATAGTATAGGGTGCAAAAATGAAATTTATCCAATTTTCATTTAAAATATGGATTTAAAAAAAAAAAAATTCCCCTTTTAAACGTTTTCACATAAATGTATGCTAGTGTTCAAATATACACAGGCAGACGAGAAAGAAATCTTAATCAGGTAAGTTTCCCTAAACGGAGAACTAATTAAGGATTGGTTTAATTGCAAAAGTTACAGGAAGATATATTATAAAAAATTCATTAATATGAACATAATTTATTTTTACATTGGTCATTTAAACATGCACATGGTGGGTCATGGCAACATGTATATTAGAAGAAGACAGGAGTTATGAGATACTTACTCTTGATGTTGGTTGAATTTTGCGATTAGATCTACGAGGCTCAACAACTTCAGAGGTTGATTTTGCAGAATTACCATTAAAGATTTTGTCCTCCTCAATTTTGGCTAACTTTCCACCAGCTGGTGCAAGTTTTCCTTTATTAGCCCTCTCAGATTTGGCATTTGATGTGGAAACTTTCTTGGAGGATCCATCTGATGAAGAAGCCCGTGAAGAAAATAAAATTGGGCCCTCTGCGGTTCCCAGAGTGCTAGAGAGCGAACCAATATCAAACTGGTTATGCTTTCCTGATGCATTCTCAGCATGGCTTACAGAATCCTTGACTTTTGCTGAGTGATTTGTCAGAGTGCCATCATCAGGAGCAGAAACTGCATTAATTGAGAGGTTGTCCTTTGCTGGAACAGTTCTACCTGAGACACTTTGTGGTTTTCCAGTCTTAAGACCTCTGGGCTTGGTTTCAGCTACTCGTTTTTCCTTTAAAATACTACTTTTAGTACTATTTTTCCATCCACGGGATCCTGAGCCTTGAGGCATCAAATATTTCACAAATTTAACTGAATCATTTGGTTCATTAATTTTATTGCCCCGATCTGCAACATAATGTTTGCTTACTTCCATGAATTTTCTCTTCTTTCCAGGCTTAGGGACACCGATAACAACTCTTGATCCTTCCTTCTGCAAACCAGTCCGTAATGTTCTGAGAGCATCAGGCTTATTCTCGTTTCTGGTGTTCTTACCAACATTAAACAACTTTTCATTCTCTGATAAATCCAGTAATCTTGACTCCTCAGATTTCCCTAATTCTACAACACCCTTACTTTCTAACATCTTATCCTTCCCTTTGGCCTCTGCTGCTGGACTGCCCAACTTTATTCGTTTTTCCTGTGGCATATCACCCTGAACAACAGATTTGCATCTTAGTAAAGAAAAAAGTAAATATTAAAATTATTTTTAGTCACTATCAGACAAACATCAAACATAAGAACGCACCTCATGGGAAGCACTGACATTTTCTCGCAAATTGGACCATTCTATCCATTCCCCATCCTTCCAAATGAGAGAAGGCCGAAGATGCCAGGCTCTTACAACTGATGTTTCTCCTTGAGCTGCAAGTACCAAACAATGATTCACTTTCAATAAATAGGGTCAGTAGACTCTGTACAATAATAGCAAGCACATAACAATCGGGGATATTCAAATAACCAATTATTTTTTAAATAATAACAAATTTTTTTAAAAAAAAGTACCTGGAAAATGGACAGTTAATTCAGTCACATCTTTCTTGTTCTTTTCAGTGATAATCCCTTCACACCAGCTGAAAGATGATATAACAGAAAGGGATTGATTAAGCTATTATCACATGGAGTTGCAAATAAAAAAATTCAAACTTGACTGCATATAGTTGGGAACAGGATTCATGAACTAGGTCAAGTTTAAATATTTTCAGTAGAGGAAGATGCTTCCAAAAAAATAAAGAGAAGCAAGAAAAGCCAATGAGCTAGCTCTAGCTAAAATAGAACTTCCTCTTCCCACAAAAATATGATGATGAGGTTGGGGTGAAATATGTGCTAAACTGGCTGCTTGAGGGTTTCAGAAAAAACATCACCTACTACAATCCTTTTTTTTTTTAATTGCATACCATGCAAAAGCAGTATGAACAATCATCAAATAAGATACTGATACTAGACAGTATTTTGTTACTAAAGTTACTGTCTTTAAATCCCACATAATTACAGAGCAAATAGTATGAACAATCATCAAAACAAAATAGAGTGTTAGAAAGTCAGCTACTAAGACATTCAAATGATAAGTCTTCATACGATTGCTTTCTACAATGTTTTTCATTAAAAATTTGAACCTCAGAACCATTCAGAAAGTGTAGTTTGCAAATAAATGAGTATCTATGGAGTAGAATAAGTTGTTCAGGTTTTGTGTTACATCAGGACCAATTACATAGTGAAAATAAATTATAAAGCTACAGTCATAAAAATATTAAAATTTGTGGAATCTTTTAGGTAACATTTTTTGGAGTTTGCTTTGCAATAGGCAATTTAATAAAGAGATTCTGGTCATAAAATAAAAAGGTAAAACTAAGACAGATGACAGTATAACAATTATAAAAATTCTTAAATAGCATCCAAAACACTTTATGTCTATACTAGAGTTGTATCCAGCATGATAGATCCTTGAAAGTTTCTTTTCTAAAGTCTGTTAGAAAAATATTTATCATTCCTTACACACACCTGTCTCTAATCCATGCATCAACTCTATCTCCAACAGACCAATTATAATCTCCCATAGCTGCTCTACGTCTCTTCCTTGTTCCTTCATATCGCATGATAGTAACAGGACGGGCAGTGCGTATTTTTGGCACCTTGTCTCCTTCGCCTTGGAGCGACACCCATTCCTTCAGCTGTCCCTCCACTGGAAAGTTGGGAAATAAATAATATATACTAAGTGAATAATCAATCAGTGTAAATGCATGAAGCACAATACATTCTTTTTCAGTAATCTCCTTTCTGGATGGGTTACACTCTTGGCAACAAATTGTTGTGCCAAATAAGGAGTCCATGCAAATACACACGCACACAACTAGGAAGGATTGCTCAAAATCTGGGTTGCAAAAGAGTAAGAAATACTATGGCATAGCTGCGTAGGTACACTTAACAGAAGTTCATGGCAACTCACCATTGTCTGTCTGAAGGTCAGTGTAACAGACATATGCTTTCCCATCCTCCAAACTCAATACATTGGCCGTGAACCAAGCTGCTCTAAATCCATCTGTATCTTTAAGAACCTAAAATATAATCAACAAGTTAAGAAAAGAAAAAGAAAGTAAGTATGAAGACCTAACAACCCAACAGAATCGCCAAACTTAAAAGCATGCAGATATTTGGAAGGTAACAAGGTAAAAATTAGAACTCAAGTCCCATGAAATGCAATGGTGTGTAAAAAATTTGATTTTACTTTAAACCCATTCTAAAAGGAGGAGTTAAGACTCAAGAATTCAAAATCAATTTCAGGCCTCAGACCTCTACATGTGAACCCTCCTTGATGCTGTCCTCTTTAAAAGTTTCTGCCACCTTTTCATACTCATTCCGAACAGTAGATCTTGATCCAATCTCAGATTCAGGAACCACAACAATGGTTTTTGCCAAATCAGAAACTTTTCGGCCCTTTTGAACTCTTGAATCTGTTTCATTAGTTGGAATAGGCACTGACATTCCATCTACCAATCTCATATGATCCACCATTGACTCCTTTGGCATCTCTGTTTGAAGGTGTGACTTCTCATGTGTAGTACTCTTAGTTTCTTTTACCGATGGTCCGTCTTTTTGATGCTTTGTAGAAGTATCTGGACCCTCTCCAACAATATCATTGCTTAATTGTTCTCTATTTACCTCAATTGATTTCCCAACAAGCTCAGTAGATTCTCTGGATACTTTCCAATAACCCTCTGGACCAAACTCCAGCAGTTCAGTCAACGGCAAAGGATCACCCATTGCAACAATCTTTCCAGCTTGTGATATGGCCTCTGCTGCCAGCTCAGCAGCTTTTACAATCGCATCCATATTTTCAGCTCTTTTAGTGGCAGCTGAAGCAGCTTCAACCCTTTTTCTAACAGCCTCCTTAGCAGCTATAATGATTGAACTGGAGCTGTTTGTTCTGTTATCACCCTTCAGAATGGATGCAGGAGTAGCCTGTCCCAAAGTATTCATACTATCAGGAAGAGAAGTTCCAGTACTTTGACTAGGATTGCCATAACCATTCAAAACAAGTGCTTCTTCAGCCATTAACTTTGCTTGCAGTGCAGCATTTGATGCAACCTTGGCTGCTGCAGCTGCTGCCTTTGCAACAGCAGCAGCGGCTGCTACTGCAACAGCTGCAGAAGCTAATTTAGCTTCAACATCTGAAACCAATCCAGAATTTTTTCGCTCTTCCAATTGACTCCAAACTTCTTGGCTGTGACTAACAGCAGCTGCAGAGAGGACAGCAGCATCCTCCGCCTGTAATCTAGCCTCCTTAACTTTACTAAGGGTTTCCTCTGACAAACTAGCCCTCTGCTGTACATCCTGGTCTGCCTTTTTTTGGAGGTGATCCATGGATGATATAGGAGATTCAGATATAACGAATTTTTCTGAAGTGGCTTTAGATGCGAAACCAGTGGGCATTGTAAAGGCAACAGAAGTGGGCAGATGTGTAGTAACAGCAGGGGTTGAAACTGGCTCAGGTTGAGATTGAGACTGCAAAACAACCTGACCAAGATCCTCAGAAACTGGATTTTTTCTTCTTTTTCTAGACTTTGGATCTGTAGAATTCTTTCCAGGTGATGCTGTTACCTTTTTTGGATCAAGCAGGGAAGTGCTAGTAGGGACCCCGCTATGAACCACTGGATGCTTTATACCAGAGGAATGCGGCACAGATAATTCTTTGACAGGAGTCAACTTAATTGCTTCTGTGTTAGGTAAACGAGTACTGGCATCAGGTGCAGAAGTTTGTGAAGAAGCCATCCAAGGACCACGAAAGGGGCCCTGAGATATCCACGGAGTGTTATGTCCAACAAAATTTCTAACTGGGGGAGTCTGAAAAGGATGCAATGGACTAAGTGTCTGCTGATAATCCATGACTGAACCTCTTGGCATGACACTAGATTGCAAGGCATCACCAGAAGGCGTAGGCATACTCCACAATGGTGATGAAAGAGGTATCATCGAATTTACAACTGTTGGAGTACCCTTGCTGCTGGTTCGACCAAGAGGTGAGGAGACACCTTTACTTTGAAGTGTACTTTGCTTGCTTGCTTGATCAGGAGCCCTAGCACCTGTAGATGTGAATTCTGAATCCTGGTTACAAACTCAATCAAATAAGGAGAGAAACTAAACAGCTTCAAATCCAAAGAAATACCAGAACGTGATGGCAATGGGGTTTCAGGGGTAATGGGATGAGACTTTTGACTGTGTAGCCTTTCCATGCATGCACGCCAGGCATTCTCCCAAACATTCCTTCCACCATCTAAAAGCACAATGCCAGACATTAAGACATGTAATGCAATGAATGCCCAAAGGGAAAACATAACAGGGAGATATAGAAAACTAACCAGGTCCACCAAATGCTGATATCATATGTGCCTCTTCAGGTGCTGTTCCTTGACTGCATAAAATTTCAAATGCATCTTAAATATTATAATTAAGGTGCCAAGTGCCACCCCCCCCCCCCTCCCCAACCCCCTCCCTATCTTATTGAAAAATATCCACTAATCCTACAAATAGAAGAACGTCTCATTAACATCCAATCTCAAAGGGAACCGGTGGTGCCCTTTGTGTAGGTTTCTTCAATCATGGCATGGCCATTAAAATGAATAAAATCAATCCTTTACTTATCAAAAACAAAAATGAATTACATCAATCCTAAATATCTTCATATGAGAAGAGGACTCACATCAAAGCTCCATACACAAAGATCTGAGCACGCAATTGCACTTGCTGTAAATCCGTGAAAGGTTGCTGAAACAATGTAGATGGTGAAGCTGAAGTATTCAAATCTGGCAGACTAGATGCCGAAGCAGTGATAACAAAAATTGGCTTTGTACTATTGCCTTCTACATGCCCATAATGCTGCATTTCCCTGGATTGCACAAACTGGAAAATTGCAGATGGGCTCAGGGATGCAGTAGCTGCTTTATCCCCTCTTTCTGATTGTTTTGTAGGAGTTGTTTCTTTCACATGATTTCCCCTTTTAGGAGTTTCCTTTCCAATTGCCGTCTTACCAGATCGCCTTGTCTTACGCTCATGAGTACCTTTTGAACCACCACGTGTAATCTGTCCTTCGGATACTTGTGGACTTCCAGTAGAATTATCTTGTGATATCTTGGCATCCATTTGGCCTAAACCAGAAGTTGAAGGAGAACCCTCTACAATCTTCAAAAGTAATTCTTGGTAAGGATAAAAGGTTATTAATTGTTGAAGGGCATAATATAGATCCCTCCAGAATTTTTAGACATACATCAACATAATGATCTTCCCCAGATAAACAAAAACTAATTAAAAATTAAGCCACAAAAAATATTAAAGACGGAAGGTTATAACAAATTCATCTATTAACACAGAACTTACCGGCAATACTTTGCCAGCAGAAATAGAAGGGAAGGGTTGTGAATTCTTTCCAGTGTCTTTTCTAGACAAATCTGCCAATGAACCAATCTCAAAAGAGAAGCTCTGCTCATCTTTGGAACTGTCCTTTCCTTTTGGATCCCCAGAAACTGACAAAGAATTGCTAGTTTCTACATCATCAATCTCAGCAACCGGGGCTTTCTGATCAATGGACCTGTTAACTTCTTCCTCTGTTGATGCCCTCACTCCCTCCTTTTCCTTTTCACTCTGAGAAAGCTCAGTAGTACTTATAATATTAGGGGAACCAGGAGGTTTATCAGGATTGCTAGAAGCACTTCCACTTTCCATTGCACAAATAGCAGAAGATAAGGAACCTTCATGAAGTTTAAAAACATCACCCGCAAAATTAAATCAGTAATGAGAATAAAAAAATTACACTGGGAAAAAAATATATGTCAGACTTCGATGTCAAACATCAAGTAAAAAAGAAGACTCCAACAAACATGATTATTAAACTCCTTCAAAAGTGAACTAAAACTCTTACTTCAAACCTGTCTCCACAACATCTTAATGTCCTTTTTTACAGGTCCCACAAAAAAATCCATAACTTTGAATGCTAGTCAGTACTCGAAATATATTTTTCCTACAGGCTTCTCTTTCCTTCTTTTACTTTTTAAAAATTATTGTTTTCCACAAAAGTATTAAGAAGACAAAGAACAGGAAGCATGTGAAGCATTGCATTTTTAAACAACATAAACTTTAAAGCTACAACATACTTCTTCATACAGAAAGTTTGCTTCACAAGGGGTCTACTCAGCATATAATACCTCTCTTCCTCTCAGCCAACAATGAAAGGGAGAAAAGCATCTCATTTGACCAATTATGTACAGCACATATTGCGGTCATTACTTTGAAGATTACATATAGTACATAGACGAGTATCAAAATTACAGATTAGACAAGAATTATGACATCAAATAGCATGCCATAAAATAGATTAACCGACTGTGGAAACATAATTCGTCACGAAAAATTAGAAAGAATCCAGACCAATGGCATATATACTCGGTCTCAAGTGGGAATATATATCAAGATGCCTTTGCATATCCTAAGACAAGATCTAACCACTGCATATCAAAGTGTGATTTCCACATAATAACTGTCAGAAAAATATCCTTCCCCATGTCAGACCTTTGCATACACATTGTCATATTCTGAGGATTCCAAACATCAGAAGCAAAACTTTTGATAAACTTAATTTAGGTCTAAAGATTTTAAAAAGATATTTGTCAACAATAATTTGTTTACAAAAACAATGTAAATATTTGTTTAAGCATTTTTTGTTAACGATGTCACTGTAAATGGAATTAAAAAGATTTTGAAAGTACAGATTTTAATTTGGCACTTCTAAAAGTGAGGTTTTAAAACCACCCTAAACTATGGAGTTTAAAATGTAATGGATAAATGACTACCCATCCCAAAAGCTAAAGCTATTATGAAAGGGTAAATTTAATCCTTACACTTTCCCTCACATGTGGACCCATACTATCCCCTCAATAAGTGGAGTCCAACATGTAGTATTTTTAACTTTTAAACGAGAGATAGAGTGGGAAAATTTTTGAACTCGAGATCAAGAAAGAAGACTCGAGAGATTTCAAATCAGTTTAATTTTCAACAGTTACTAACCAGAAGATGTGTGTGTGTTTGTGAATAACAAATGCCCACCTGAAGCTTCTGAGGATGCCTTTTCAAGATTCTCTTCTACAGTCGCTTCCTCACGCTTTTCAAGAAAAGTTACTGCATCAGCAGCACCACCCTCTTTTGCTGCTACATCACAGATAACAGCATGCCCTTCGGTCCCCCTAATGCATTCCTGGTTAACTTCGTTAACAACCACTGTTTGAACTTCACTCTGAATTTCTGCATTACAAGTATCTGCCTTTGGCAGCGATTGATGAACTGTCTTTTGTAAAAGCTTTCCAGCAGTATCAAAAGATGCATCTTTTTCACTTTCAGAAGCAGGACCTGGCTCAGTTTCCAATTCTGAAGATTCCTTCAAAGTAGATAATCTTGCTTCTGTAGATATTTTGGTTGCAGTAGACTCCTTATCAGAGTAAGTAAAACCCCCAACAGAAGATACTGTTATAACCTCTTTATAATCACCAACCCCATCTATAGTCTTAACATTCTCAGAAGGCTGGAGAACACCAGTCATGTCAAAGGATGCCACCTTAGCATTTTCCAAGGTAGCATTTAATGCTGCCAAAAAAAAAAAAAAAACTCAAATTTTAAATTTCATGCATATGTATAATAAGCATCAACAATCATTGGATAAGTTATTAAATACCTGATTCATTGCTAACAGTGACATCAAGTAGTATAACGGGCTCATTTCCAGCACTACCTTCACAATGAGATGAGATCCCAGCTCCCTTATCAACGATAAGAGATCCATCCACTACACAATCCATATTACTAGATTCAGATGGCAACTTTGTGCTCTTCTTATCACTAATCGAAACATCTATATCACATTTATGAACATCACCTTGTCCATAGATTTTATCTGCTTCACATATTTGAGTGGATTCATCCAGAATGGAAGACAAGACATGGTCTTCAGCAACCAGATTCTCCCTAGACACTCCAAAAACAACCTGACCAACTTTCAGAGTTCCAGTCTCACATGCTTCCCTAAGCAATTCAGCTGAAGAACACACCGTCACAGTAGAAATACCTCCCATATGACTACTACTGTTTTCTTTATCTTCAACTTTGGAAACTTTATTATCCTCCTTGGACGACAAAGATGCCTCAGATTTACTTACTAAAATCTCATTATCTAATTGTTGACTACTTTCTAACAAATTATCTTTCTCAACAACACTTTCCTGTCCATATGTTAGCTGCACAATGGCATCCACCTTTGGCTCAACACTTGCAGAGATCCCAGCTTCAGGACCACTGACTTGCACTGCATAACCCTCAAAATTAGTATCACCTTCAAAGGCCAGTGGGGAGACCTCATGTGTATTTACTTTAGAAGGTTCACCAAACTCTGTGTCTTTGAACAAAACCGCATCACATTTCCTGGTCTCCACAGGAATTCTGGAATCTACATCCTCTGTGCATTGTTCCGCTGTATGCAAGGCAGAAACAACCTTGTTTACCATACTAGAAGGTTCCTCCACATTAATGATACGATTTTCAATATCATTTCCTTCTTCCACAGATTCTACCTTTGAGGTTGAGCCAAGAGGGTTTTCCAAATGAAAGGTACCACTTTCAACTGCATTGCCATCCAAATTCTCAGCCTCTCTGCTCAGTACATGAAATTCTTCCTTTCGCTCATCATTTCTTGTTTGCAATCCATCCAAATTCATATTGCCAACATCATCTATCTCATGTTGGAGATCTTCATTGTTCAGCTCACCACCACTTGAAATGATATTTTGTGCACAGGGAACCATATTATCAACTTGCATCCCTGAAGCAGAAAAATCTTCTTGAGTCTTATGATCCACATATTCATCAACCAAAGGATTGATATCTCTTCTATCCGCAACATCAGATTTGCTATCAGCAAACGGATCTTCCTCAATCATAGGTAAGCCACCCTTTACACTGACAGCATTTGGATCCAGTTCACCTGATCTTCCATCCACAGAAAACTCATCTTCATGAGTTTTTGAAGTATCTTCAACACAAGGCTCGACTGGTATATCTTCTTTTAACACAGAAAAGTTTTCAGGAATCTCATCCTGTGGTAATGTAGACTTTAAATCTGTATCATCCCCTATTTTAGGAAGAATGTCATCATCATGTTTCAGACTAGGCTCCATTTGCTTGGTTAAGGAACCAAGTTCATCACATGCCTCTGACTCCTCAACAATAGTTTGTCTGAGAATAGTTTCCTCCTGCCCAACGGATTTTAATAGCATTTCAACAGATTCTGAGGAAGTGGCCTCAGACCAAACATTGTTACGCCTAGATATAGAGCAAGTTTCGGCTGCACTTGAATTGAACTCTATCCCACTACTCCCCCGAGAGAAATCTTCAATCCACTGGTTATCCTCGTTACTTTCAATGCCAAGAAAAACTTCTGTTTCAACCAAGCTATCAAACCTTAAATGCCCCTGAAGGCTGTCGTCAAAATCAAACTTGGGAAGAGCATATGGCTGCAAAACCGGTGGAAATTTGGTGCTTCCTTCACCAGCTAAATGAAGATTCTGGCTTTGAAAATCATTGTCATCATAATCCATGGGTGTATCCCTGCAACAAAGAAAAGGGGAGAGAGAGAGAGACAAACATTGAGAGATAAAAGAAGACAGAGAATAGGGTGCACATATACACGGATCATGTCTTCAACATTTCAGGCTACAGAGTAAAATGACAATATACAATAGTACATGAAAAGTTGTGACACACATAATTACAGTTAGATTAAAAAGGATCACCAAAATTCAAAAGGTCCTTCATAGCCTATTTCAACAAAAATGAAGGGACAAAAAAGACCCTTCCTCTGTTATTTCGTCTATATTTAAACGATAGCATCCACTTATGTTCATTCAAAAACTTCATATTCTTCACAAGTTAGCAAGACAATGTATATGTAGAACAATGATAAAATAGGTTTCAGTAAAATAATGAAAGCAAGAATAGAAATCATTTTTCTTTTTTTTCTTTTTTTTTGGGGGGGGGGGGGGGGGGAGGAGGTGCTTAACTAGTTGCTAAAGTAACGACAACAAGTAAATTTGCAAGCATCACTATAAGGAGGAACTATCTATAGCACCTGGTAAGTACCACTGGCCATTAGGTGGTAGCACCATTTAAATTATTCTCACCATGATTCACACTAATCAATGGGCAACTATAACATCCCAAAACTAACTTTGTCCAAATAACCATATATACAACCAAATTTGTATGCACAACTCAAAGGCATCATCATTCAATTGCATTTCACTGAATTCCATCACAATGAGGAGGAGGAGGAGGAGGAGGATGATACTACTAATAATTATAGCAACAACAATAACAATGATGATAATGAAAATGATGTTATTTTGTATCAGACACTGATGATGTAGACAGTGAATGAAAAATAAAAATATATGATATAGAGAGCTAAAAATATAAATAAATAAAAAGGTGGCCAGATCCCACATTGGGCAACAGGAAATTTTAGAAGAAACCTCTTGCTCAATTCTAACAGTTAATGAAATTATCATCTTTAATTATCAATTTATCATTGGCTTAATTTTATTTTTTTTCCTTTTCTCTTTTTGTAAATAAAATAATTAGAGTACATATTGCTAGGTTAACCTCAATTCCCACAGTACAAGAATAACAGTTCATCAATTGCACAGGGACACACATAGCATGTGTCCACTAGTAATAAAGGATATAGTTAGTTGTATTCTGACTGAATATGTATCAAAGACCAACCACAACCAGCCACAGAAGACAGCCCAAACCAGTGACTTTTACAAATCATTGAAATGTCAAAATATTAATCATATAAATTACATATTTACATATCAAAGTCACTCTAGAAACAACATATTGGACATGTATGTAAACACTTGATATTAAAATGCCAACTAAGCTACTTAACTCAAATTCTCTAGTGATTGCTGTGACTTTTCATTTGTTCAGCATCAAGGTTGATGGCCATGCCCATTTCACAACTAGTTAACAATAATGTAGCAACGAAGTCTAAAAATCAAAACAAAAAAGATAATTTTTTTTTTTTTGTGGATAGGTTAAAAAAGATAAATTTTATTGTTTTTGATGAACAATAAAATTCAATTAGAGTGCACAAATGTGGAAGCAACCGATGTACATGTGGGGTGTACAAAGGGGCACCCCAAATTGAGGGCAGAGGAAGCAAGAGAAAGACAATAACAATTCAAATCCTAAGTTAAAAATCAAAACACAATGTACAAAAATCTTGAATCAGACTTGAGAGTATAATATTTGATGGAAAGAATTTCATGGTATGTATGTCAAACATAAAAAATAAAAAATAAATAAAATAAAAAAATCCAAACATACAACTTTCTACATCTCAGTCACAGTATTTCACTAAATACAAGTTAAGGGGGATCTCCTTGGATCCATAAATGTTTTGCAGACTGATAATAGAAAGATTATTCTAATTCATAATAATGACACTGCACATTTTTTGATAAGTAGCCCTTCACGCATAAGCATAACAAGACATTAGTCAAGAAGCAACACCATATAGTTGCATCCAATAAGAACAAAGTGAAGCACATTCTTGGTTAACAAGAAACCCTATCAGGATAAATTATCTTTTTTTTTTAATAAGTCCTATCAGGATACATTATCATCTGGCATGAATATTTCAAATAAATTTTTTTTTAAAAGTCCATCTTGGAACTCCAATGGGTTGGTCTAGTGGTTACCAAGCACTCATGAGATCCATGACGTCTTAGATTCAAACTACCCCCAAGGGTTTCCTCCCTATAATTACCAGGAGTGTGTGGGGCAGGGGGCTACACAACCAAGGTAATAGGTGCTCAAAGAGTCCTAAACACCCACAGTAGCCAAATAAAAAGTCCATCTTTAATGCACCAAACAAAATAGAACTCCTATTTATCCAACATAAGAGCAATAAGGTCTACTATAGGAGTGTTTATATTTGGACAGCAGTCTATGATTGGACTAGAGCCACTAACATGATAAAGCAGAATTGTGTGCTTAAAGTCTGCTTACATTAACAGGTGGTATATAAATAACATGTGATCCAAACTAACAACTGGGAAGTTCCTATGATCCTCCAATTGCATTCAGAAAATGGCCAAACATGATTCAAAGCAAACATCTTTCCATTTTTGTTTGACTCAAAAAAAAAAAAAAAAAACTCCAGTTATTTTACTAGTATATTTTACTCTCCTTTACAAGCACTAAACTTTTATTAAAAAATGAGAATTACTTCATGCTCACTATGATGAACACAGCATCTGAATAATTATACTAGTATATTTTACATTAATTGAAGTTCAACATAGTATTCCTTTGTATTTTTGTATTCAGTGTTTCAAGGTATCCAGTGGATTCAGCAAAGTATATTTATATTTAGGCTGTGCTAAAGTAGGTACATCTAACGTCTTCGGTCTTCCATCCAAATCCAAAACCAACAGTACTCTTTACTTAAAATCTACCATCCGCGTCAATAAGTTAGCAGCACAGACCAAATGGGACCCTAAATGTTACTTCCAAAATGGTATTTGACATTTTATTATTGAAATAACCCTATGTTGATTATGGATGGAACCGCACCACAATATCTTTAGTATTCCCAAAGTTCAATACATATACAAAAAGGATTGAGCTTTCTTTTTGTCTTATCACTTATCACTCAGTTAACTAATGAAAAGTCTACTAATCCATCAAATCAACTAAATCAATCCATTCGAAGAGCTCATATCTTAGACCTAAAACCTTTAATACTACCAGAAACAAACACGAACACGAACCAATAACCAATTTCAATCAATTTGAATAGTAACCAACTAAAAAAATTTCGTCTTGGCGCTAAACAAGTAAGCTATGAAATAATGAACCAAAAAAAAAAAAAAATAGAACTTAATGAAAGTAGTGTAAAACTCACCATTTGAAAGCAAAGGAAGCAACAGCTTTGCACTAATGCACATAGAAAAGAAAAGCCCTATCACTGTTTAAGAAATGTAGGAAATGAACAGTACCAGAACAAGTAAGTCTAGAGACGCTACCTCCCTCCATCCGGTGACGAAATCCTGCCCGTTTGATCTCTCAACTGCTCCCCAATCGTACGCTCATCTACTGCTCTCACTACCAAACACCAAACACCAAACAAACTCCTAGGGTTAGTATTTTTTCACTACTCTCAACCACTCCAACACTTCACTCTCCGACGAATTCAAATACAAAAACACAAGGTCGCCGGAGATTTTTGTACTTACCGGCGGAGTTGTTCTGGTTTCCGGTGGATCGAATTAGGGTTCAGGCGAATCGACGGCTAGAGAGAGAGAGAGGAAGAGAAAGAGTTTTCTCAAAGTGGTTTTTTTTGTTTTCTTCGCTACTTGTTTTTCTTTGTCTCTGTGCAGAGAGAGAGAGAGAGAGAGAGAATTAGGAGGAAAAAAAAAATATGAAAAATGAGTGATTGTGATCGAATTTGAAAAAAAGTGGGGCATTCGTATATGGCTTTTGATCAGACGGGTATAAAACGTAACGTCACTTGACACGTGGCTTCTTACGATTCGGGATACGAAAGCGTCTCAAAATTTGACCTTCGTTACTGCCCGGTCCTGGGTCCTTTACGTAACGGGCGTGTTTTCCACCGTAGCATTTGAAACGGAAGCGTGAGAGCGTGACACGTGGATGGATCAAGAATAGACTGTGACTGAGAGAGGTGTGACATTAGAGTTGAATATATATATATATTTTTTTTTTTGGAGAACAGAGTTGAATGGTTTAAAAAATAAATAAATAAAGAATCCGTATGTTTGAATGGACACGTGGCGAGAGACCGTTAGATCGGGTCAGAGAGGTATATGGCTCCTATCTAGGAACGAAAAGTTGTGCAGGCGATAAGGATTGTTTTGGACCGTCGGATCATGGTTACTATACAGTAGTTAAGTAGTTGTATCGCTTTGATCGAGCACTGAAGCCAAGATTTTCGAAATTTCTTTTTCCTTTTTCTTTTTTTTGAGTAAAGATTTTCGAAATTTCTGACTCTGAAAAATAAGTGCTACTCCCAAAAAAAAAATGATGATACTACTGTATTTCTTTTTTGTTTTGTTTAGTACTACTAGAGCGTAATGATCCAACGGCTGCCGATCATTTTTTTCAAGAGGGTCCACTCCGGAATGTCCTGTCGTGTCAATTGAAAATAGGGACTCGAAACAATAATTTATAGTAATTCCTTTTAAGGCCTTTTTTTTTCTTGGCAGATATATTTCCCTTCTTGTCTATGTAGCTTAATAGAAAAAAAATGGGTATGTAACTTTATTAATGAATTATTTTTAGAAATTTTTTATACTATTTTAATGAAAAAAAATTAATAAAAAGTCTTTTTTTCTATTGTCTTTCTGTAAAAAAAAAAATTTCCTTTTTCAATACAAATTTTTTTAAAATATTATATTTTTTTATACAATATATAAATTCTAATCTAACATAATCTAAATATTTTCTGAATTAATATTTTTAGAATATTTGTTAATTTTTTCCATTAAAAAAAAAGTTCAATTTCAATAAGAATAAAGTTTTTCTCCATTTACACAAGTGGTGCGTTTAGTGGATTCAAAATAAATACGGTAAATTTGAAAACCAATTTTCATCTATCAAAATGTCTCAAGTTGTATTACACATAATAGGACACATGTCATTTTTATATTGGTGGTTGGAGCCAACCTCTAAATGTAAACAAAATATGTCTTTAGTTTGAATTTTATTTAATAAATTATGGTACAATAAAACGTTGTCAATTCTATTCCGATCGTTGTTCTAGTTTGTCTATTAAAACATAATATTTTGATACTAGTCAATTATGCCATATTGTTTTAGGATTATAATTAATTTTAATATATATAAACTCGCACACACAAAAATAAATAGGTTTCTTCATTGCATTATATTCTTCCATATCATTTATCAATTCAAAATCAAATTTACACATTGTCTTTCTCAAAGAAAGAAAAAAAAAAAATATATATATATATATACACCTGCACATTCTTAATAAAGAAAAAGAGTCATATGCGAGTAAAGTAAATGAAAAGGAAAAATGTATTTTTAATGAAAAATAAAACGAAAACATATAATAAGCTGGACTAAGTCTGGCTACAAACTTTACTATAGCCTAAACTTAAAATTTCCTTTGAAAAAATTAACATTGCAAATGTAAGGGCACGATTTTAACCCCTGAACCCAAAGGGTTAAAGGATCTAGGATCAAAGAGTCCAATACAATAAATTTGTAGATAATTGGTTATAAAACTAGGTTCTAATGAGTTAGACAACAATTATAGTTGGCCCAGATGACGAGAAAACAAAGATAAACTAGTTTTATACAAAAAAAAAAAAAATCATCTTCAGCACAATTCGAGAAGATTAGTTCTTATATATATCTCTTTGGAATTTGGTTACAAATCCAGTTATTGTTCCTACAGTGTTTTTCTCTTCATTCTCTAATCCCCTCTCCTTAGGGTATTCTTTTTCTTTTATACTGTCTTCCTTCTTTCATCTCCACCCTCCACATGTAGACCAGGTTTCTGACATTGATTCATGTCCCATCAGTACCTTCTTGAAATCTCTGGGAGTAGCTGTAACGCTAAAAATTACTATTCAAGTATCACTTCGACATTAATGTGGTCAGGGAGTTAGCTATAAAGCATTTAATATGGTGGTAGTAGCTTTTTCTTAGATATTTCATAGTTCCCTTTTGTCCCGTGCCTTCATGACGTGTATCCTTATTAGTAGAATCTTCGGGATGTTGCCCTGGATGGCAGACCACACTTTCGAACCTTTACTTTGCTCAGCCGAGGAGGCATTCCTCCTCGGACCACCTTTTTTTACTCTTATGACCAAACCCCACCTCTTTATTCACTAACGCGGACTCCCATGATAGCGTTTACCCATTATCGGACTACTAGATGTTCTCGAATTGGACCCTCGACCCAACATATATACTACTGGGCCTACCACACCTACAACAGCATATTTTGAAAATCTAATCATTAGATTGTATATTCTTTATTCTCTTAATACATATGTTAAATTTCGTATTAATCGAATGTTATTTACTATATGATCCATAAATTTATTTTTTATACATAATTTTAGACTTCATAAACATGTAATCTAAACAATTTATTAATGACATAACTATTGATCTTTAATGTTCTGGAAATTTCACAAGCATAGAGGATAGAAGAAAAAAATGTAATCCAATAGTAAATTTATCAAAATTCATATCTAATAAAAAGATATTGAGTAGAGTTACAGCCTAAGATTATAACTAAGTTTGTAGTCAAACTTTGTCATAATAAACAAGTTAAATAACAAAATGAGTTTAAAAAATAAAAATAAAAATAAATTTGAGTTCACATTCCGGTCGAAATCATCATATCAGTAGGAATATAGCGAAATTGACTAGAGCAGACAAAATAGATCTAAATGGGCCAGAATTTAGAACGAGGTGCATTAGCCTATTAGAATTTAGGAGTATGATTTATAGTTTTATACCAGTTAACAAATTATAATAGAATTTTTTTTTTGCCAAAACAACGGAATGAAATGACATCAATTGTATTCATGCTCTTACTATTGGGTCTCAAATAATATTATCACCAAACTATCAATTCAAAACAACAATCACACAAGAACACAAAATTTATGTTTTGAAGGGAAAACCCATAGGATAAATTCCAAATAATTTCACTATTATCAAATCAATTACAACGATTTTTGTGTATGTCTCACAACTAAAGAAAAAATAACTCTTGTTTTTCTTTGCTCTCACACACACAAATTATATCTCTCAAAGGCGACAATACTTTGCACTCTCCTTTCTATTTTCTTCTCCACACATAGCTCTCTCTTGACTGTCTTCTTTTCTCTAAGCGACTCCCTCTTGGCTGATCTTTTTTTTTTCTTGTGTGACTTTCTCTTTCTTTTCTTTCTATTCTATATGCGGCACGCCCACATGCTTTTTATACACAAAAAAGCTTCAGCCACCTTAGACTTCTTTTCCTAGCATAATATGAATTCCTAACATGACTTGAGTTAGGATTCTTACAAGTATTAATTATTAAACACAACTCCTACTTACATTTGGAGTAGGATTCTAGGACTTGTCAACCACATTCACCTATTTCTAATTGAAATAGAATTCCATCAATGCTTGCATGGCAAGCTCATTATCTTTAACACAAATCCTACATGGGCCGGACTTTTATTAGGTGTTGTGCACCTCCCAACAATCTCCCCCTCCAGCCCATCAAGAAAAGGAGATCTTCAATTCCAACTCTTTAGTTAGAATTCATGTCGGTCAAGCCAACTCCAAGTTTGACCTACTTCATTATCTTCACCAATACTGAGAACACTTCATCAACATCAATACCTTTCATTCTCAAAGAATTAATCTCATCTTGAATTTCTTTAATCCATTCCCTTGGCTCCCCCTCATTAGAAGCCTAATTATTCTTGAAGCTAACAATTCAATGTTCTTCAGTAGTCCTCTTCTCGTGAGGTTCATCAATCTTTAGTGAAGGATATTGCTCCCCTTGCTTAAGACCTCCAAGGTCTTTCACTTCATCATCATCCCATGCAGTCTTAACATCTTCATATTCTTCATCACCTACCACTTCCTCTTTTGAAGTACTATCAGACAATGAGAATTTCACCGTTTTGGTATCAACACCATTAATCCCAACTCTCAACTATGGAGTCTTCTCAAAATCTTTAATCTCATCGAGCTTCTTCTTATAGGTCTTCACATAAGTCATGTACATACCGCAACATGCATGTCCTTTTGCAACAACCAATGACCCCTTAGTAAGTTTCTATCTTCCATTACCAAGGTAGTTACAATAACCCACTTGGTCCATAGCTAATGTAGAAAACACATTCATCCTTAAATCTAGAATATGTCGCACATCCTTCGACATCATGGTGCTACCAACATTGGTTTTGATACACACATCACTAATTTCCACAATTTTTGAGTAACTGGAATTACCCATCTTCATTGTACCAAAGTCCCCCACTTTGTACGTGGTAAACAACCCTTTCCTAGGGATAACTTGATGGGAGGTTGTAGAATCAACAACCCATTCAACATCATTATTAGCAACATGCTCACACTTTTGCTCTTCAAAAAAGAGCACCACAACATCCTCAACAATCACAGCAGTTGTAGTATATTTCTCACTATTATTCTTTTTATCTTTGCCTTCAGTTTGTTCTTTATTCTAATGCCAACAATCTCTTTGTAAGTGACCATTTTTCTCATAATAGAAGCATTCTCTAGTTTCTTTGAACTGGGATCTATCTCTTGATTGTGACCTACCATTGAATTTTTTATCATTAGGTTCTCTGCTTCTACTCCTGCTCTTGTTTTCCATGACAAAAACTTGATCTTCTTCATTGTCTATATTCGCATTTCTCCTATGAATCTCTTCACTTAAAATCAAATCTCGAATATCAACGTATTTGAGTTTGCTTTTCCTTGCAAAATTACTCACTGCCATTCTCATGGCTTCCCAACTATTTGATAAAGAAGCCAAAAGAATCAATACGCGAACCTCATCATCAAATTCAATTTCCACCAAGGATAATTGATTTGTGATCGTATTAAACTCATTCAGATGCTGCACTACAGGAGTGCCTTTTGCCTTCTTTAAATTGAACAACTTCTTCATCAGATGCACTTTATTGTTAGCCGATGGCTTTTCATACATGCCAAACAAAGCCTTCATTAGATCCACTGTGGTCTGTTCTTTCACAACATTACGCGCAACTGATCTTGATAGAGTTAATCAAATAACTCCCAATACCTGTTTATTAAGAAGGTTCTAGTCTTCATCCTTCATAGTTTCAGTTTTCGTCCCCAAAAGAGGCAAATGCAATCTTCAATCTACATCCTCCAATACCCGAAGCCTTACCTTCTTCTCCAGCCATCGCTTCTACTCTAACCTTAGCTCTGATACCACTTGTTGGGTCCTAAATAATATTATCACCAAAACAATCAATTCAAAACAACAATCACACGAGCACAAAATTTATGTGGAAAACCTTTTCTCTTTGAAGGCAAAAACCATAGTTGAAGGGAAAAACTACATGACAAACTTCAAATAATTTCATTATTATCAAATCATTTACAATAATTCTTATGTGTGTCTCACAACTAAATAAAAATCTCTCTTATTTTTCTCTACTCTCACACAAATAAATTATCTCTCCCAAAGGTAGCAACACTTTGCACTCTCCTTTCTATTTTCTTCTCCATGCACAGCTCTCTCTTGGCTGTCTTCTTTTCTCTAAGTGACTCCCTCTTGATTGCCCTTATTTTTTTTTTTCTTGTGCGGCTTTCTCTTTCTTTTCTTTCTATTCTATATGCTGCACACCCACATGCTTTTTATACGCAAAAAAGCTTCAGCCGCCTTAGACTTGTTTTCCTAGCATAATATGAATTCCTAACATGACTTGATTTAGGATTCTTATAAGTATTAATTATTAAACACAATTCCTACTTACATTTGGAGTAGGATTTTAGGACTTGTCAACCACGTTCACCTATTTCTAATATATATATATATATATATAAAACCGAAACTTTTGAAATTCTCACAATTTTTCACGTCAGCATAATTTATTAAAAAAAAAAAAAAAAAAAAACGTAATTGAATTTTTTAAAACTTGACTCTGCCTCTCATGCTTTCCCTTTCATGAAGACTCTGCCTTTACCTTTCACGATACTATGCCTTCTCTTCCAGCTCCTCGCAGCTCCTCCACTACCAACTCCTCCTCAATCAGACCCACGGCAAGCCAACAGCAAAGCATGATCACATTGCATCGCATCTGAAAACCCACCATACCCACCAACAGACATCTTCTTCCTCAGAATCATCTCCTTCCTCAGAACACCCATCATGCTATAAAAGCAATACAAACCTCAATATTTTAACATTTGAATTATTCTTTTGACATTCTCACGCTACAATCTCCTTCCCCCAAAACCCAAAACTCAGATCATTTAAATATTATCCACATAAAAAAACTCAGAGAAAAACGGAAGTCGATACCAGATAGCTGCTGTCACCTCCGTCTTCTTCATCTTCTTCGCCAAGGCTCCTTTCTTTCTTTTTTGCTCAAGCTCCTTTCTTTTTGCTTTGTTTCTTTTTCCTTTTGTTCTTTTGTCTTCTCAACCTTATTTTGTTTTGTGTGCCTTTGCCTAACCAAGCCTGTGAAGCTTTCAAATTCAAGTTTATATGCCTCTGCAACGTCCATCAAGTGTAACTTCGTGCACTTGCATTATTTATTTTATCATTTATATTATTTTATATTTAGTATTGATTGTTTATTTTATTATTTATATTATTTTATATTAAGTATTGATTGTTTATTTTATTAATAGTGCTATCTCTTTTAATTGTTCTTTTGATAGTAGTGATTTTATTTTTAAATAGCCGTGTATATGTTTTGTGGTTTACAACGACCACCGTTAATGTTTTATAATTTTAATTTACATTTAGCCTTTTGTTTTGTTTCTCTCTTTGTATTAATATGAGACTTTTTTTTTTTTTTTTGGTGTGTTTGGATATAATTTAAGCTTATGAGTTGTATTTTTGTTGTTGGATGGGTTAACATATTTGCTATTGTTGTGGTTCATCATGATTAATTAGAAATATTGAATAATTTGTTCTTTAAATTTGTCTTTCATACATTTATTAAATAATTGAGAATGTTAAACCTTCATACCCAATAACTTTCCCATGCATTGCACGGGTTAGCCACTAGTTAAAATAGAATTCCATCAATGCTTGCATGGCAAGTTCATTATCTTGAGCACAAATCCTACATGGGCTGGATTTCTATTAGGCGCCTGTGCACCTCCCAACACTTACAACACAGAGTAATGTTATTGTTGGTAATATCCCCATTTTGGTTTCTCGTTTCTGTTAGCAACTTGTCTTGCTTTGTGCATTGCTAAGCTGAAAAATGCAAACAAAAATGAAGCAATTTTCGGATGATAACCATATTGTTGTTATAGTAACTAGCTAAAGTACACTACTTAAACTACTGCCTTCTGTAAGACGCAATTATTCTTGACTTTTTGAGCTTCTTTTTGACTTGATCTATAAGAAAAAGAAGATGATAATATTCATATAATTTACAGGACACCTTCTTCCCATGAAATTTGAATATGCTCTTTGTTAATCCGAATAATAAAAAATAGCCTCTTGTGCCGTGTGTGTGAATATGCTCTTTGTTTTTTATTTTATTATTTTTTTTTATTTTTTTTAATGAAAAGTATAAGAACTTATAATAAACACTTATTCACATTATCTTCTATCTAAATAAGTACAAAGTATATTTTTTTATTTTTTTATCAAAAAAATATAAGAAGATACAAATTATTCATTTTTATCCTCTATCTAAATCGTTTAAGGTCAAAATGCAAAAACACCCCCTGAAATTTGGATCAGTTGCAACTAACTCCTAGTGTTTCAATTATTTCTAATTAAACTCAATGAGGTTTCCATATTTGCTAAATTGAATATTTGATCCAAGGACATGGAGAAAGTTGAAATGTACATAAATCAAAACCAAATGTTAAATGATGTCACATTTAAGTCTTTTTACATCAAGAAGTGAAATTCAGTCAGACTACTGTTGAAGTTGGTACCACTTCCTGCAATTACAATGCTAAGATCATCAGACTAAAAATCAGCAAAAAGGTCCCCACTGTTTCAGATTAGATTACAATAGACTAACAGAGAGGCACAAACTTTGGACTGCGTGGAACAACAAAGTGGTACTGTGGTGGCAAAAATCACATGCACAATAAAAAAGGATTAGTTTGAAGTACCCACGTTTCATTTCCTCTCTCGGCCAATCAATGTTTTAATGGTTCATGTGACAGTGAGAAACACATTCAACTGTATAAGAAGAACCTCACATCCACCATGGCTTCTCAGCTAGATCCTTTGAGAATACGTACCGGAACCTGGAACTATAAGGCAGCCACTCTATGATCTGAGACGCCTTCTTGCTGGATTTACGATCAATGCATTTCTGTATTGAATCATGTAGCTTCTTATCAACATTTTCAGTGAGCCATTTGAGAATATCATCTGAGTTGAGAGATGCTTCCCTTGCATATCTCTCGAGCACCTTTGGTAGAAACACTTTCCTCGACTTCTTCACAACTATATTTGCTTGAAGAAATTCTCTTTTTGCTGCTTCTAATTCTTCTCCAACATTTGATGCCGTGTAGACTTTTAGCTACATAAATTTAACTACCAACTCTTAATCAACCATGAGCAATATCAGATGTCTTTGGAAGCAACAAGGAGCAATGAATTACAATTAGAGCAAATCAAAGAAATTACTACACCATGTTTAAGGTTGATGATTTCGAGAATTCCATCACTTAAGTCAATTTTCAAAATCAGCAGAAATCAGCAAATTTTGGTGAGAAAATTAGTTCAATAGGTAACTCAAAAATTTGAAAGAGAATTTTTAAGTGAAACTACGTGCTTATGCTCTGCCTTTCTACAAACTTGATAAAAGACATTTGAAAACAGTTTATTCAAATAATTTTCATGATCCTTCTATCAAACTTCCCTTCAAGTTGCTTTTCATGTCACATCAGAAATGTTCGGGTCCATCATGTAGATGAAGACAAAAACACCATGTTTAAGGTTGATGATTTCGAGAATTCCATCACTTAAGTCAATTTTCAAAATCAGCAGAAATCAGCAAATTTTGGTGAGAAAATTAGTTCAATAGGTAACTCAAAAATTTGAAAGAGAATTTTTAAGTGAAACTACGTGCTTATACTCTGCCTTTCTACAAACTTGATAAAAGACATCTGAAAACAGTTTATTCAAATAATTTTCATGATCCTTCTATCAAACTTCCCTTCAAGTTGCTTTTCATGTCACATCAGAAATGTTCGGGTCCATCATGTAGATGAAGACAAAAACTAAACTAATCCTAAGTTTTACAAAGCTAATAATAGAGCATAAAGTATACACTGTCACAATACCAAATAAAATGATAATTTTATCTACAACAACTTCGGAACAATTACCTTTTTACCGTAAGAACTCAATTTTATTACAGCTGTACCAATAGTCTTTTAAAAACAATTCAAATTTCATCGAGTAAAAGAGGAGTAATAAAAATGAAAAGTTACCGCAGGATCAGAAAAAGCTCCAGTACAAAGGGCAAAGCAGACAAGGGGTTGGGACTTCAGAAGACCCAATTTTGAACTGAGTTGTCTTTCTTCACCCGACTTTTTTCTCAAGGTAGTGGAAAGGATGGTTTCTAGCCACTGTAAATCATAAAAAATCAGATAACTGAAGTTATACATAGGCTTTTAGGCCAAAAAACTTAGAAAAGCTGTTCATATTCACACATTATGTTCACCTTTTCATTCTAGGATTCATTCCGTGAAGGAAAGGAAAAGTTCAAGCAGTAATTCTCGAATACATGCACACACCATAAATTTTAACCATGACTATATTTCTAACATGTCCAAAAAGAAAAAGAGACAGAGAGACAAGCAACAAGTGGCAGGAAGTCATGAAAGAATCCTCAATTAAGCTAGCCAACACCAACAATCATCTGAAAGAGTTAATCACGGTGATATAAGAATAATTTTTTAGATGATGCCACTTGTTAGGTCCATCTACATTTTCCCCCTTTAGTGCATATGTATCTTTGCGTGTTCTTAAATGAGATTAAGATGAGTACCCGTCCACTTCGGGGTGTTCGGAAGCAAAATATTGCATGCTCTATAGCATTTGCACTTATGACATGGCCACCAATGTTGTAAGCAGCCTGCACTATACAAATATATCCATCAAAAAAATTTTACATTTCCAAAGATAAAAACAGTAAGATAGGAAAAAATATTATGGTTTCTTCAGAAACAACTGAAAGTCCACAAAAACCTGTATTATGAATCTCCATTTTTCTCAAAATTCTATGCCACAGGTTTTATTTCTTCTCAAACAGTTCAACTTTGCTTGTATGATTTTTCAATCCTATTTTTATACAAAATAAAAATTTTATAAAAAATTTGAAAATTATATCCAAATTAAAATATTTTATTCCAAAGAAATGGGGGAAAAAAGGGTTGTCCCCTTCTTGTAAGTGAGCCGAAGCAGAGTATGGCATGAAAAGTCAAATTTTGAGAACAAATAAGATTTTGTTAACTTTGGAATAGGAAGAACTGGTGAAACTATTAAAGCATCTTATGACAAACCCCTGGTACAGGCAATGGTAGAGATAAGGCTTGATGGACAGGAAAAAAACAAACTACAAATTTGTAGAGTTTCATAGGTTTGCTTAAACTGTCATTGGTTCTCTGCATCCAACAAATTCTTTTGTTCTAGCAGTTTTTCCAATACACCATGAGAATTTAAAAGAATGATTTTTAACAAACAGCAACATGACACAAAGAAGTTTACTACCTTATGAAACAAGGCTAACCTTCTCAAAGAGTTGTTGGGGATTCCGTATGCTAAATATGCCTGCACAAGCCTCAATGCATGAGAGACAGTAATATGAAGTGAAAATTGGTCAGAGAAAACCAACAGCCAGTACAATTCTTACATGCATAACAAGTGCATTGTACACATTGATCCAAAATGCAGTTTGTGCATCATTTTCCATCTGACTGAAACTCACTCTTTCTAGTTGTTCAACCAAAACTCTGAAATTAGAAACATCAAGTACATGTCAAGTCAGTCCTCCTGCATGTGGTTAAACAATAGACGAGATGGCATATGCTATATGTGTGACATACATATAGCAAATAAAGATTTGTAGTGCACATTCTAAAAGGAGTGACCCAACATATGACTCAAAAATTGTAAACTTAGATCAGAAAAGATTGTCCAATATGATCAATTGCTTCATTAAATAACATTATGATAATGTCGTCCCCTTTATTATGCTCCATCACCACATATTTGGAAAATGATTTCCCCTTACAGGAGATCCAAGATATGAATAAATGTTCAATAATGTTTTTTGTGAAATTATGCCATCAGATGACAGGGCCCAGAATTTTGGAAGTCTGATTCCTAAGAAATTTTGCAATGATAACATATGAGGAGCATTAGGTCCAGCTAACTGGGGATGAATCCTTAAAATTTTTCCTACCACAGAAAACATCCACCCCAAATTCAAAGAAATATCATAAACATAGCCCAAATAAGCATGTGGAACATGCTCCAATTCATGCCCCAATGAACACCCCCATGTGCTCAAGATAAAGGACTTGAGTTTATTTTTACTTTTGTTATTATTGTTAATATTATTGAAAATCATATTAAGGAGATAACCTGTAGTTGTTGATGGCATAAGAAGCATGAGAAAACTGGCTTTTATCAGTTGATATCCAAGATATTTCAATCATTGATTTGCAAGTCCAATCTTGGTCCTCTCCAGTACCACGTCGTGGCTGTATAACATTTGTGGATGACCTTGACAACAAAGGTGATCGGTTTGTTTCAGTATTTACAGATGCCGCACTACGAAGCCAGCAATATACAGCAGCCATGCACCTAACCATCTCCTCGGATAACTTGCTCGGGCACTGGTAAATATGATCTTTCAGAGTTCGCAGAACAGATGTTTTATCCATGGCTTGAACCTTTTCCCTAACCTGGCAAATAATTGAGATGAGAAGGTTTGGACAACCATATGGCATTATATGGCAATCACTAACATGAAATGTATTAATTTTACTTGATAACAAGCAAACATAAAAGTGTTTTAGGATGTTCCATAGAATGGAAATCTGGCCATTTTGTCTCTCTATAAATGTTGAAGGCACAAATCTATCTATTAATTAAATATATGGACACTAAATAGATTCGTTGCAAGAGATTTGAGCCTTCATCAAAATTGGTTATAATGACGTGCTCAGTGAAATCCTAATATGATCCCATACTTGATATGGAATAGATTTACTTTGATGAGTAGGGGGGAAGATCAAGAATGTTTTAGAAAGCCATAAAGACAAACAGAATAATTTTCTTAATAATATGATGTCAAAAGACCTATCTAATGAATAACTTCAGTGCTCAGCATGCACAAGCCTGACCTTAGTGATTAATTGATGGCCACACTCACAAGGTGGCATCAACAAGTGATGCACTTTGTTGAATCCCATATTTGAATTCTTTAGGGCCTTGGTCTACTCATTCCATACATTTGTTCATTCATGTAGTTGAAAGAGTCCTTCTGGCCATCACCCATTACTACTACCTTTTCTTTTGACAAGTAATCACCCGCTACAACTATATGTACAGGAAAAACAGATTCTCAAATATTTGTTACACCAAAGATCTTCAGAAGGTACTTTTTTTTACTAAATAAAGGGGAGACTTCACCCCCAGAAGGTTTCAAACCCAAGCTCACTCCCATGGCAAAGTCAGACATGCCAATTGACTAAGGGATCACTAGCCCTTCTAAAGGTACTTAGATTCATCTCATGATAAAATTATTTTACAGATCAACTTTCATATCAATGCTTTTTATTTATCCAAAATCACTGCATGAAACCTGATCAAAGCATCAAGTTTGTATTTTCTTTTCTAGCATCCCTTTTTTCAGTCACTAAACATAGTGAAGTATGGAGAATTTCAAAGTTTTGACAGTTACCCAGACTCTTTTTTGTGAGTCCATTGGGGGCCTATTGGAGCGGAAAAAGAAATCTTTCAAACTAGTTTGGAGAGAAACTTTCCAAACTCCTCCTATATCTTTTTATTAGAAATAAATTTTGAAAATCTAACCATTGGATTGTATGTTTTTATTATATCCTCCATGCTTGCAAAATTTGAAGAAGATTAAATATCAATAGCTACGTCATCAATAAAATTTTTAAATTTCAAGTTTTTGTGATCTAAAACTATGAATAAAAAATAAGTTTATTAATTAAATAGTAAATAATATTTGATTTGAACGAGATTTGACATGTGTGTTAAGAACAAAAAGAACATGAATCCAACTATTAAATTTTCAAAATTCACATCCAATATAAAAATATAGTAGGATTTTGAAAGGTTTCTCTCCAAACTAGTTTGGAGAGAAACCTTGTCCCTTTTGAGGCTTGTGGACCATATACAACCGAGGTGTTACGGAGACTTGGTCACCAAAAAACACTAAAGAAAAGTTTGAAACTCTGCCAAGTTTATACCTAGTCATAGGTCCCTAGCTGACCTAACAATTGTAGAATAAATTCAAAATTGATTGGAAATTCAGCAGACTAACAAATCTAAATGACCTTGCATGTCTCTGGTCCTTACAAACAGCAAAAAAGAAGAGGATCATGACCATTTCTGGAAAACCAACTTTTAAAGTTTTTCGAGCAGCCCCAAAGAAGCTTCTTGTCTCCAAAACCACAATGACATAAGACACAATTCATTCTTTTTATACTAGATCATGACAGAAGTAGCAGGAATCATATAATCTCCATATAACAACACTTTCAAACTCCCTTGATAATTTTTCTAAACTAATAAATATATAAAGTAATTAAAAAAATGAATTAGAAAATCAAAGCATTTTCAGAAAAAAACCCAAGATTTTGAATATAAAATTATTAAGATGTTCTTTTTCTTTTTGTGGACAAGATCAATGATTTCAATTAAGGGAAAAAATAAAGAATACCAAACAAAACTCAAAGTACATTTGCAAAATAAAAAAGAAGATAAGTACATATAATACCTTAGTTTGATCAAAACACATTTTTTCAGTATCAATGTTGTTTTTGCCATTGGACATTGGTGTATGACTAGTCTTATGAAATCTTTTCCATGGGTCATCCAGAGAAATTAGAGCTTGCAAAGGCCGCAAAGGAAACTTTTTTGAGGAACAAAAAGCACTTGAAATGATACTTGGATGTTTCCTGGAACCATGTTTTGTATGGGCTGGGGAAGCCATGACTGAATTTTGTGCTGAAGGTGGCCGACTAACGTTGTCAAAGATGTTCCTGTAGAGAGAAAGAACATGCTGCTCACGGTTTGCAACCTCTTCTTCAAGTAATTCAATTTCAGCAATCAATTCCTTTGTCTGAAAATAGGACAATAATTTTAATTAAAAAAAAAATGAAAAGAAAAGAAAATAGTTCAATAATTTGCAGGTTATTCTCTATTTACTCACCATATGTGTAGTTAAAAGAATATATTTAGTTAACCATAGAAAAGTATAAAAGAGACTTGTGTTATAACAATAACAATAAGTAGATATTGCCAATTTCACAAAATATGTAAGTCTCTTTTTGTCAATTAGTAAGTATTGGGAAAATTTCACAAGCTAGATTCTCCAATATGTAAGCAGGTCAAGGATGGAGTGATATGGAAAACTCACAATTGCATCTAAAAGCACCTCTGAACCCCCAATTGGTAAGGTCAAAACTCTACAGCCTACAAGTTGTGCCCATAGGAAATATGTACATAAAAGAAAAGAGGCAAAGATATGGTTCCCAGTTCTACAGCACTGAATTTTATATGTGAGTGCTTTCACAGGAGCTGCATACAAGTACCAGGAACATAATTAAAATGGAAAATAAGTAATCATCAAATGGCATAATTGTATATTTCCTTCAAGTTTCATGCTAGGATGTAATAGCTTAGAACCAGAACTGCTTAGAAATTTATTTTCTTGAAGTGTGTTTGACTAATTACACGTTACAATTTTCATCTTGATCATCATCTAGATACATGATGAGTATGAAACATGGTTCAAGCCTTGGTTGTAAAATTTATAAAAGAAAATACTCCATCAACATACATGTATATCTACAAACAAATACTCATATTGTGTGTGTGTGTGTGTGTACACAAAAGTAAAAGAAAAGCAGAAGTTTTTTGAAAATCCAGAAACAGATCTTTGGACTTTAAAGTATAAACCAAAGGTAAAGTTACCTGAACAGCAAAATGTCTATGTCCAGGAGATAAAGTACTAGAAGCTCGACCCATTGTCCTCTCAAGCATCATGCGCATAGATTTTTCTTGTTGTAATCGCAATTGCAGCTGCTCAATCTGTAAAGCAGCATAGACGTTTATAAATGGAACAATAATAATGGTGGGGCAAAAAATTTCTACACAAACAAAACACTTATATTATCTTTAGATTTGTTCATTCAGAACTGTGAATATCATTCATGGAGTATTGTTTTTGTACACACAACTTATCACATAATTCACAAAAATCCTGTATATCATGAAGTGTACATACTTTTTAAGTAATTGTAAAGCAGTTTTGAACACTGCATATTCTACACAAAGATGGTAATTTTCTTAAAACATATAAAAAATATACACTTGAATACTTCTCCATATTTATAACAGAGAAGTAAAACAAGTTACGATAATTTATTCCGCATATATTATTGACTATTCTTAGTAACTAAGACAAGGGCCATTGCACATCTAGGGCCAGTTCACACAGATTCATCTCATGATCTCACCCAGATATCAAATTATAGATAGAAGAATTATCCAACCTGACACCTTAATGTAAAGAGAGAGAAAAAACACGGTCCTGATGCTTACATCTTTTTCCAAGGAGGCCCTGTG
This sequence comes from Quercus parvula, assembly GCA_030820535.1. Classification (NCBI taxonomy): domain Eukaryota; kingdom Viridiplantae; phylum Streptophyta; class Magnoliopsida; order Fagales; family Fagaceae; genus Quercus; species Quercus parvula. The sequence continues at coordinate 29,955,397 of JAUAME010000012.1, forward strand.
ATTTGATGATATGTTCTTATTAAAATAGTTGGCATAGTCATGCAGAGGACTTTGTCCCCTAGAAACACTTGCTGAATATGGTAACACCTGTTATGTTATAAGAACAAAAAAAGGTAATCAATAATTTTATAATCGGTTCACATTCCAGATTATGATATACAGCTTTAGGCTGTGTTCATCTATGATTTTAAGCATGGTCATTGTTTGCCACTAAAAAAAAAAACCGATATGATTACTAATATAATTAAGATCTGTGATCTCACATATGTTTCATCTTGGTCCTGCTTTATGGAACGCAAACCTCCACCTCCTAAAACACTTGCATTCCTGTCTGAAGCACTGAAAGGAAAAGCCAAAATTTCTGTCAAAATGGGCGCGCAACTAAATACAATGATACAAATGTTTAAGAAGAATTAAGAATCAATATATTGGACTACTGTACACTCTTGGTGTGATGATTACTTCATAAGTACAAGTTTTGCTCAAAGACTCATATACTTAAATAAAAACCACCCATAAGCTAGCCCATGAAAGCCACAAAATATAGACTATATATAAGATTTTGAGTCAGCATATAATAATAAGAACAATTATACAAGTAAAATATTCAAATTGGGTATGAAAATATACCTCTTAGAGCGTCTGTGTTGGGAATGAAAAAGTGAATTTCCCCAAGTATCTCCATATTCTCTCTTCCCTACTGCTGCTGTTGCTTCTTCAACAACACTAAAACCACCCATTACTATTTCACAAAATAATCTACCACAAGCTCACATCCTTCTTATATTAAAATAATATCTTTGCACTGCCTCTAAAATGTTTAAAATAAAGTATACCCTATAGAGATCATGTGGCTATATTTTGAAATGGGAGTGAGAGAGAGAGAGAGAGAGAGAGAGAGAGTTGTTATTAAATGGGTATGTTTGATTGGATTGACTGGTTTGAATGTGAAGTTGAAATTGGAATTCTGTTTTTTTTTTTTTTTTTTTTAAGAGATGGAAGGAATTCGAAATGTGAAGTAATGGGCAAGACTTGCTCAGAGACTGTGACAAAAAATCTTTCTGATCTACCATGACTTGAATTGAATTGAATTGAATTGAATTTGGTCAGTTTGGGTTGTTGGGATCATTCAATGTAAGAATTTAATTCGTCTAGTCTCTCTCTCACTCACTCGCACACCACGTTTTGCTTGAATAGTGGGGAAGCGAATTGGAGACCGCTTCAGTGCTTGTATCATTTGTACGCGTGAACCCGCCAATAATTCCCTAAAAACGGTTTTAGGCCCTTCACTCAAGTTCATCAAATTTTCATTTCGTTGGTTGCATCTTTTTTATTTGAAACATTTGAGGTCAATGTAGGGACAGTCCGGGCAATGCATTTAGGTCCCTGTTTTTTTTTTTTTAGAATAACGTCCCAAATTTTATTCATCGTACCATCAAATTTATAGATTTTTTTTTTTTTGGATTATCTCATAGGCAAGAAATAGATTAATTTGATAAAGCTGGAATACATTTTTCTATGAAAAAAAAAATTCAAATTTCAATGGTTACATTTTTATTTTTGCTCTTACTAATTTCTTTATGGTGTACACAAAATTATTCAACCACAGCACTTTTTTTTTTAAAGTATAGACGAGATTCGAACCTATAACCATTAATCAAGAATAAAATATTTTACTAAATGCACAATAATGTCTACATTTGATATTTCTAATCAGATTAAAACAATCATTATTATTATTTTTTTTTTCAAAACAAAGTTTTTTTTTTTTTTTTTTTTTTTTTTTTTGTTTTCTTGTGGGATGTGAATTTCTAATTGATCGCATTTAGAGCAAGCTGGTTGGTTGGAAGACAAATTTGCTATCTTTTTTGGGCAGAGTTGTTTTGACTCAAGCAGTGACCTCTACCATTCCTAACTACACGATGCAATGTGTGGTCCTTTCTCCTAAAATCCTTGAAGGTGTGGATAGATTGAATATAAACTTTATGTGGGGCTCATCGGATAGGAAGAAGAAGTTTCACCTTATAGGATGGAAGAAAATCACGAGGGATAAGGAGGCAAGAGGCCTAGGTATTCAAGCGGCTAAACCAAAGAACGCTGCATTGTTGGCCAAGCTGAATTGGAGGTTCAAAACTGAAAAATCGTCATTATGGGTTCGTGTCCTATCCCATAAATACCGAGGGAGGAGGAGAAGACCCACCAACCTTCTCAACCCCACGTCCTGCTCTTCCACCTGGTCTGGCATAAAAAAGGGAGAAAGCATTGTCAGTAAGGGTGCTAAATAGTTTGCTGGGAAAGACAGTGACCTTTCGCTATGGTTTGACAAATGGTTGAACATGGGTACCCTTAGAAGTTGCATCTGTGGCCCGCTTAACAGAGGAGAGGAAGATCTCAGATTAAAGGATATAGCTAGCTTCCACGAGTGGAACTGGGAGGGGATCTCCTTCTCTTTTCCTAAAGATATCTTTACGGAAATAAAAGCCACTCCTATTCCCTATTCCAAGTTAAGAGAGGATAGACTCTCACGGAGTTTATCTCCTAGCGGAGAAATTCAACTTAAAGATGCATATCGTTTAGCAAATGCCAATGAAAATCATCCAATGAACCATTCTTTCAATGGAGTGTAGGTGTGGAAAGTTCCAAGTCTTCCTAAAATCAAGTGCTTCTTATGGCAGTGTTGTCATAAGAGCATACCAATGCGTGCCCTCCTTGTCGAAAGAGGTATGAATATTTCTCCGACTTGCCCCCTGTGTAATTCGGCCCTTGAGACAATTAGCCATGCTCTTAGGGACTGTCCAAAGGTGCAGATTTTCTAGAATTCTTTCTCTCCCCCGTGTTCTATTGCTAGTTTTTATGGTACCCAATTTCTGGACTAGTTGAGTCTAAACTGTAAGTCTAGGCAGCAGTGTGGTGTTTCTGAGTTAGATTGGGCCATTTTGATCCCCATAGTTGTCTAGAGTCTCTAGTTGCATTAGAACAGTATAGTTTTTGGGAAGCCAAACAATTGCAAAGACTTAAAGGCTGAGACTTTAGCCAAAGTTGCTGAGATGGCCTACCTGGGCATCACCGAGAAGTACAATCAGCCAAAAACAAAGATTTAGGTAAGGTGGCTGCCTCCACCTCTCAATTAGTTTAAGTTAAATTCTGATGGTTCGTCCATGGGAAATCCCGGCCTAACTGGAGGAGGTGGATTGATTCGAAATTAAGATGGCGAATGGGTGGAAGGTTATGCAAGAGCTATAGGTTGTGCCACTTGTGTTGTAGTTGAACTATGGGCTTTAAGAGATGGAATTCGCCTATGTATTTCCCTTAAAATCCTAGCGGTGGTATTTGAGCTTGATGCAAAGTTGGTAGTTGACCTTTTGAAGAAAGACTTGGAGAAAACCAACGGCATTGATGTTCTGGTTGCTGATTGTAGAGAAGGGCTTAAGAAGATCCCTTTGGTGTGCCGATGAGGCAAATAAGTGTGCTGATGCACTAGCGCAGGGGAGCTCTTATGGTTCAGGATTTTACTATTTTTACGGATCCCCCATTCAATGTTGTATTTCTGCTTAGATTAGATTCTACTGGAACAATGTATGATTGGTTTGTTACCACTAGTTCAGAGGCCTTTTAGTTGTTAATGCATTATCCTCTTTACCAAAAAAAAAAAAAAAATTCAAATATAACTGTATGGCATAAGGGTCCCCAGGCCTACTTGGGCCTTGAACTTTGACCCAACGGTATGGCCCATGACCCCAACCCTTTTGTCCGAGGCCAAGCCCTAGGCCCACCAGGGCCATAGGCCCAGGCCTCATGCCGGCCTAGAGCCCATTGGATGAATAATCTGAGTCTATACGCATCATGCTTAATCACCTAGGCCTTGCCCAGTTAACTATATCCCAGACAAGAGGGCGACTGCTCAGGGATACGCCTCTCGGCTATCCTGCATTACCTTAGGGAGTATCATTGCCGAGCATATCTTCTGAGGTGGGAAGCAGTTCCAATGCCACTTCTCCCACTCCCACCTAAACACCTACTTTGAAACGATGGAATTGGACCCCCAAGCCCACTAATAACCTAAAGTAATCATAACCCTTCCACTAATCTTGAGCTATAAATAAGAGATGAGAATGAGGAAATGGGGTTGGCAATTCTGGGAAGAGTACTAAGAGAAGAGAGAAAACACTCAGAGAAAGCAAAGAAGTGATTCTATGAGGAAGAGGGAAAGGCGTGAGTAAATAGAAGTATATTTGGGTCTGTCGAGCATAGAACCACCCACAATAGGAAACCCAAAAGCCCACAAAACAAATAGATTATGAGCTCAAATGGAAGTCAAACCCAATAGTCTTATGTTTTGGGTATGCACAATAACAATTCAAAGAGGGTTATTATTATTATTATTATTATTATTAACAATGATGACTTTATTAATGTAAGACTAATAAAAACATAGGATAAAATTTAACTCTAATCATGTTTAGAGTTCTCTTGGTTGGTGGATTCATGTGCCTTGAATTTGTCTGGCTTACGAGCATTTTTCAATTAATGCTAGCAATTGAAAGACCGATAAATTGGTTATTATTGGTACGTACTATATTAATTATTATGCTGATTTTTGAAAGTACAGATGCATTATTTTATTTGTTTCCCCAGTCCTCATATAATTTGTATTTCATTTGCTAAAAAATAACTCCATCCTAGGCATAACTAAGGCAACCCTTTTTAGTTAGAACATCTCCAATAAGTTTGTTAAATTGACTAAAAAGTCAATTTATAACTAATACCCTCAAAATGCCTTCTACAGCAAAAAAGCTAAATTTAAAATAATTTGATAATAAGCTATAGTGAGCTGCTATAAATAGCAGCTCACTGTAGCTTAAAACTTAAAACAAATAAAATAAATTTTTAATGTGTGGTGTTAAAAAATTAGTATTTTAATGTGTTGATAATTGTGATTGTTATTTATTGTGTTGTATATATTATTTTATTGTGTTGTTTATATTATTTTAGGCGTAAATGCATTTTTAGTCCCTATATTTTGAATTTTTTCCATTTTGGTCCCTACATTTTAATTTTACCACTTTTAGTCTCTAAACCAATTAACGTATGTTATTTTCGTCATTTCTGTCAGTCAACTGATGGAAATAGCTGAGGTAGCAGCCGAAGGAATTAAAATATTATAAAAAATGCCATATCACCCATGACACATCAGCATATAAATTTTAAAAATTAATTTATTAATTTTAACTAAATAAAAAAATAAAAACAAAATTAAAAACGAAAATCACTTCACAGTTCACACGAAACCATGAACGCAAAAAATTCCAGAAACCCAATTCGTTTGAATGACACAAGCCTCCTTCTATATCACCCACCAAACTGAAAAACCGATCCACTTCAACTATGAACATTCAAATCCAAATGGTACTTGTGCCAAATTCAGAAACAAAGCCATCCCAATTCACCAAACCCACACCCAAATCAACTATCTGTTTCGTTGGTGGCCAAATCTGAAACATCACATCGAGATAGCTCGATCTAGGTTCACCCATTTTGCCTCTTTAGGACAAGAAGCGGTGGCAGTCAGTTGTAACGACGGACCACCGGGTGGGCGTGGAAGAGAAATCTTTAGTGAATTTGAACTCACTGATTGCGACCTAGAGCTTGCCTCACTGTGTGATTGGATAGTGGTGGGTTTACGGTTTTTGGGCTTGTTGATGATAGACAGAATTGAGGAACTGCTTGTGGGTTATATATAGGTTGTTCATCTAAGTGGGTTTGTTGTTTCATCTCTGTGTTTTTGTTTCTTTCTGGGTTGTAAATTTGTGGGTTTGATGTTCATCTCTGTGGGTTTAATTTTAATTTTTGGGGCTTGTTCTTCATTTCTAGGGTTTGGGAGACAGAGGGTGGAAAGTGTTACAAAGATAGTAGTTTAAAAAAAAAAATTAGATGCTCGCCGATCTCGGCCTTTGTCCCAGTCTTGGCCACAATGGAGCTCGCCGATCTTGGCCACCGTCTTGGTGTGGGTTTGTTGACTGATCGGTGGGTTTGGTGACTTTTTCGGTGGCAGTGGTGGTCATATTATGGAATTTTTGTGGGTTTTTGAGCTGAAGTTCATGTTATGAAGAAATGTTTTGGATCGGTGGGGCGGTGGCGGCTTGATTGTGTCGGTCATTGGTGGTGGGATCTGGGTTTGATTGTGTTGGTTTGGGTTTGATTGTGTTGATTTGGGTTTGTTGTGATTGGTTTCTTGATCTAGGTTTAGTCTAGGTTGGTTTGTTAACTGGGTTTATGGGTTTGATTTGCTGAGAATTTCGTGTTGATTGTGTTAGAATTTGGGGAAGAACATGAAGAATTCGATGATCTTGATTTGTGGTAGATCTGATGGTGCTGGGTTTGATGATCTCTGAGGTGTTGAATTTGGGTTTTTTCTTCTTGTTTTCATTTATGTCCTATTGATCTGGGTTTGAGTTCTTGGGTTGCTGGGTTTGTGTTCTTGTGATGGGTTTGAGTTCTTGGTTGCTGGGTTTGATTTGGGAAGAATATGAAGAACAAGTTGTAAAATGAAGAACAATCTGAAGAACATGAAAAACAATCTTAATTCATGTGAATTTTAGTTTTTTATTATGTTTTTATTTGTATTATTTAGTTAAAATTAATAAATTAATTTTTTAAAATTTATATGCTGATGTGTCATGGGTGATGTGGCATTTTTTATAATATTTTAATTCCTCCGACTGCCATCTCAGCTATTTCCGTCGATTGACTGACGGAAAGGACGAAAATAACACGCATTAATTGGTTTATGGACTAAAAGTGATAAAATTAAAATGTAGGGACCAAAATGGAAAAAAGTCAAAATGTAGGGACTAATAGTGCATTTACGCCATTATTTTAATGTGTTGAATGTTAAATAAAACATTTGATGTTGGGTTTATTATAAAGTGTGGTGTTAAAATAGATAAAGTAGTATTTTGAGTTGTTAAAAGTTATATTTTTTAGGTTTCTTACTGTGAATGCTCTTAGACTTCAAATCTTAAAGGTAGGCTTTAAAAGCTAAGACCCATAGCCTAATTAGACATGGCAAAACGGGTCAAAATTTTCTAACCTGACCTGACCTGACTTGAAAAATACTTGACCTGAACCCGATTTTTTTTACCTGAAGCAAAAACGGATTGACTCGTGACCCAAGAAAGTTTGGCTTCCTAGGAGACATCACTTGTTTGTTGTTATCGGCCCTTGTCCTCAGCCCATCAACCCACTTGCCCTTCTTACTACTTGACCATCCTCGGGCTCCTTGGCATCTTCGGGCATGGCCCACAGCCCAATACTTCTACTGAATTCTTTTATCCCCACAACTCTATACATTATTCTCTTGTTAGAAAATAAATTAATCCGTACGCTCAGTCTAGCTACTTTACCTTTCTTGGACTCCATGGTTGATCTGATCTATCATCTACTGGCTAATAAGCAAGGTCTGAATGAGGAGGTTAAGCAGATATGGCTTGAAGAAGTCTCAGTGTCCTATTGCATATCAAAGTCTTAAATTCGGTGTAATTGTGTTTATGATAACTTGATGTATCTTATCGAGTAATACAATTTATACCAAGTTTTCAATCAAAAAAAGGTGAGTGACGTGAGTCTCATGCCGAACCCACAAGCATAACCCATTTTATTCTGATAAATACAATAGTATTTCAAACAAAATTCGACTTACACCTAGGTCACTTAGGTTATGGCCTAAGAACCCCTATTAGAGATAAGGCCCCCAAATTAGAGGGTAATAAATGATTTTTTATCTATATTTTTAAAAAATGTGAGTTGTATATTTTTCTTCCAATTTTAGGAAGACCTAACAATTGAGTAATGCTAGGAATAATACAAATTTTATTACATAGGTCTTAAAAATTGTTGTCACTAAGTTAGGAGTGGCAATTCGTATTCGCGTGTCGGGTTTGTGTTGTGTTGAGTCATGAGTATTAGACTATATGGGTCAACCCTAACCTGATATGTTTATTAAATGGGTTAAGATTCCTCAACCCTAATACACCAATTTATCAAACGGGTCAGTCGTGTAGACCCGTTTACCAGATTTTATCAAAACAAAAATAATAATAATAATAATTTTAGTATTAAACAAATTGATATGAATTATGAAAACCCAAACAAATAAATATTTTTATATAAAAATTAGAACTAATAAGTAACTGCATTACAAATAATAATTCAAAACTAAAGCATATCTTAATATCACATATAATCAATCATAATATGTCAAAGAAAATAAACCACAATAATTAAGAAGTTTATATACCTAGGGTTTGAAGGGTATATTGGTAAAATGTCATTTAATTAAACGAGTAAAACGGATTCCATGTGATGGACACTAACCCAACCCATTTATTAAACGGGTCAATCGTGTCAACCCGAATATGACACGAACCTATTAAGTCTCAACTCATAACCTACTAATTTCGTGTCGTGTTGTGTTAGGTTTGCAGGTCGTGTCCAATTTTGCCACCCCTACACTAAGCGCAATAAGTAATTCAAATATTTTTTTTATTATCATTGAAGTGCCACACTGCCACCAATCACATTAATTTCCACGTTAGTTTGTAAGTTTTTTTGTAGTAAAATTTTATTATTTTCCCAGAAAATGTATAGATTAATAGAAATCCAACCAGATCACTTAAGTGAATGAAAATGCAAGAGCTACTAAGGAAAAAAAAAAAAACACTTACAAAGTTTTTTTATTGCAAAAAACTTACAAACTTATGTGGTAAGAATATGATTAGTGTCACTTAAATAATATAATAAATGAATGTTTGAATACGTTTTTCTTGAATGATGACAAATTAGTTTGTATGACCTATGTAGTAAAATTTGTCGTATCACTAGCATCACTAAGTGAGTTAGTCATACTAAAAGGTAAAAATAATGGATTTCAAATAAAAAAATATATAATATAATACATTAACTAAATTAATGGTTGATAAACTAAATATTATTTAAGTGATGTAAAAATATAAAAAAGGCTCATTTGAAAATTTTGCCTTAGGCCTCAAATTATATTTGTAAGGTTCTAATTTGAGCTTCTAGCATAACAGAGATACGGACTTAAGCCCAAAATAGTCCAAACAATAAATTTGTAGAGAATGGGTTGGAAACCTGGGCTTTTGTGAATTAGATGATCGACCAATGGATTTTGATGATAAAGAAAGAAAGAGAACAAAAGTTTACTAGGGAAAAACGTCATCGGATTTTATCCGAGGAGATTGATTCTAAAATATTACTCTTAAAATCTGAGGACGTTTTTCCCTAGTAAACTTTTGTTTTCTTTCTTTCTTTATCATCAAAATCGATTGGTCGATCATCTAATTCGCAAAAGCCCAGGTTTCCAACCCATTCTCTACGAATTTATTGTTTGGACTTTTTTGGGCTTAAGTCCGTATCTTTGTTATGCTAGAAGCTCAAATTAGAACCTTACAATATTGAACCATCCTAATTTCAAAACTATGGCGTCCACTCCATCATGGCTGTTCTTTATTATTAAGCCAAAGCACTAATTGGTTTTTGGAATATATATGCAGGAATTGAAGAAGAAAGTTGTATGGATCACTTTTTTATTATTATGTAAAATGAAAGTTTACCATACAGAGTGCATTATATAATTTCACAGGTTAAGATCTTTCAAAACTTGTAGGATAATTTCACAATGAAATTCTTAAATTCCTATACATCTATTATGAATAAGTGAGTTGGATTTTATCACATCGTCAACATTTAAATAAACATTAATTAATATAAAAAATTCTAATACTACATAAAATGTTACAACTTCTGTCACAAATGTTTACGTGGCAAATTGTGAGTGATTGAAAAAAAATGATGAGCTTATGTGAAAGTGACAAGTAACCAATCATAATTTGACATATAAAATAGTTGTATCATTTTATGTGACACTAGAACTACTCTTTTAGTATCTATTTAAATTTCTAACTATATGTAAAATTCAACCCATTCACGCATTTCAACTTGTAATGTTCGCGGGAAAACATGTAACTTTAATCTGTATGCCTGTCTTTGTATTCTTTCGAGTTGGCCCACTAGGTTTTTTTTTTTTAAATTTTTTTATTTTTTATTTATTTTTTAAGAAAAAAGTACTACCAGGTTCTACTTCAGCATCATTGGAGACAAGGAATAGATTTTTCAATTAACAATATGTCGTAAGACTCAACAATATCAACAACCAATATTGTTAGAGCTTTCTCTCGAAAAAAAATAATTATAATGTTGTTAGAGCTTTTTTGATATTATTGTAGGAAGTAGGGTTTTTGTCATAAAGAGCTTTAACTGAAAAATGATATAAAGTTATTACTCCATTTGGTAATCACATTGATTATTAGCTTTTAGGTATAAAAAAAATCACAAAAAATACATAATAAAAGCATTTTGTATTATTATTATTAACATTATTATTATTAGGAGTGAGATATTACAAATTAGGTTCATGCTAATAAGTGCCCTTAGGGCAATGATTAACAATCCATTTTAGGAAAGTTTTGACACCACTTTTATGAGAAATGAAAAAAAATGTCAAAACATTAATTGTTTTTTTTTCCCATAAAAACTTTATTTAAATGGATTGTTAACCATTGCTTTAAGGACACCTGTTAGCATTTCCCTACAAATTATACTAAATATAGCTTACAAATTGATGTGTCACTAATTACAAAAAAAAAAAAAAAACAAATTCAAACATTCGTTTATTAGGTAATTAAAAGTCCACCAATCATGCTTATTGTCACCTTAATTTGTATTTTATATAGTAAAATTTGTAATAATTTTAATACTGTCTTGTTATCTCACTCTCTTATAAAATGGATATGAATTGGATGTCATACCATTAAAGTTTGAAATTTCAAATTTAGATTGAAGTCATTTTCCAACTTTAAGGGGGGGTTTTTAGAACTCTTCAAAATTGTATTCCATATCATATGACTGTACAATAGAACATAATTAAAATCACTAGGAAAGGAGAATCATTGGTGTCTGGTGAATCAATAAAATCATAAGATCCTATGATTCAACACTAATTCTACTATTTTAGTTAACAATAGCACTAATGTAATTTAATGTTGTAGGGTATACACGTGTGAATAGAAGTAGTGCTAACTCGATACAATTTGAGCCTTGAGGTGATATTTGCTTAAAATAACACTATTATTAGAGGTGGCAATTCATGTTTGCATGTCGAGTCGAGTTGTGAGAATTATGTTATATGGATCAACACTCAATACGAACCCGACCTGTTTAGTAAACAGGTTAGGATTCCTCAAACTTAACACGATCTGTTTATTAAACTGGTAACCCAACATAACACATTTCACCTATTTAATTAGTAGATCATATTAGGGTTGACACAAATGACTTGTTTAATAATAGGTTTGATTAATAGGTCATAACTGACCCAAATAATCTGTTTAATTAATAAGTCATACTTAACCTGAATAACTTGTTATCAATTCCCATACATCTAAAATTATAATACAACCATAAATCAAGTTATAAACATTCAAATAATAACAAAAGCAAATAATTCTTTCCTTCCTTCAAAATAGAATTACTAGTCCAAAAGGTTCCAACCTCCATACTATCAAATTCAATAATATGTCAAAGTTCCATAATAATAAATAAATAAATAACCAAAATTATTACATAGCATCCAGGTGCCATATCAAAAACTAAAAGAAATCTCCAAGCCTAATACTCTACTTTGAAAGTGCTATAAGCCTGTTCTGATACTAATAAATATAAGCCAATGATTTATTTTTCTACTAATAAACAATCACATTCCATCTATAATCCAATGATTTACTGGTAATGAACTTGTAGTGTCTAACAAGTCTGCCAAACAATAACATCTATAAACTATTATATTTTGAATATTTTGAATATGTTTTATATAATACTGGTCAACCATACCATCATGCATCATTCAACTCAATTTATTCCATTTAAATTCTCTAAAATATGGTGCATGGGACATGTGAGGGATTTCACAATTCGCTCCAATACCAATGGCTTGGTCTGTGATCGAATGCTATAAAAGATTTGTGCCCCTCATCCTTCACCAATTGATCGTTGGATGGATTGGTAAGGCACACGGTTCGACAAGTGGTATCAGAGCCCGGTCATAGGTTTGAGTCATAGGAGCCGCATTGTGAGGGAGAGATTGTGAGGGATTTCACAATTTGCTCTAATACCAATGGGCTTGGTCTGCGATCGAATGTTATAAAAGATTTGTGCCCCTTATCCTTCACCAATTGGTCGTTGGATGGATCGGTAAGGCACACGGTTCGACAGGACGACTAGGGATTTGAGGGGAAGAGAGAGTAATGGGTTAAGAGACATGGAACGATTAGGATTTTGATTTTAAATAGTGTAGAACCTGTAGATGAAAGAGGAGCGACTGGAGTTTAGAGGAGAAGAAAAAGAGTCATAGAGTAAAGTTGTGAAATTTTAAAGTACTTGCAAGTGTACGAACCATACCGAAGTATAGGTTGATAAGAACGAGGTCGAACCCATAAGGATTTGTATGAACGTAGGAAAATTAATTAAATCTTAACCAAATTAATCCTAATCTAAGCTTAATAAAAACTGGTTGTTTTGAAATTAAATAAAGCTAAACAAATAATTAAAAAAAAGAAAGCAAAGATGTGATATAAAGCAATAAAGAGATGTATCAATCTAGAAAAAGGAACTAAGGTTTTGGAATCTGCATTGTTAATTCATATCAGCATTGTGGGAGGTCTGAGGACCGAAGAGGACTAGAACACGGTGTATCCTACATAATCTCGCCCGAAGAAGTATATTAGCTCCGAGGACTCTGCTGACCCGAAGATGAGAGAGAAAACGGTGTAGCTAGTGTCTCATGAAAGTCCAAGGAGAAGAGTAAGGATAATAATAGGGGTGAAGATGGTGGGAGGAAACTTCCTAAAAAGGTTTACCTCCCCCCTTCGCATTGAATGTCCTGAACCAATCTTATCAGCTGCATTTAATGAGGAAATGACCCATAAACAGTAATTTCACAGCTAGCAGCCCTTTCCACCACCTTCAATAGAGTGTTGATGGGACAAGTATCCTTGGAAACGCCTGGAAGCATACAGATGAAGGGCTAGGATACAAAGAAGAGGGATATAAAAGAAGGGGAGTCTCCCAAAAATGAAGGACGAACATTCTTGTTCTAAAAAGAGAAAAAGGAGAAAGTGAACAGTGCTTTATCTGGTGTAGAATTCAAATTCTATATATAAGAAACTAATCCTCCGACCTGCCCGAGGAGAACTGTTTTTTCTCATTGTCTACTTGTGTTATTCCTTCTATTATCCTAGGCTCTTTGGTCTTTGACTTGAATTCAAATTAGAATTGCACTTGAATTGTTTGCCCACTCTCTAAAGAAATTCTATTGTTGGGCTTGAATTTGAAGGACAAGGAAACATTGATTTAAGTAGGCTTGGGCCTTTATTTTTTGAGTACTTACAAGCATATATTCATGATCATTAATTTTTCCCAACCACTGCATTATAATCTAGAAATCAATTTTGCTATCATTAAAACTTATGTTTAAAAATCTAAAGCATGCTCCTTCACTTCCTAGGTATAAAATCAAATCATTAATTGTATTCGTAACCAAACAAATCACAAAAGATATTCAATTTTAAAATCAAACAATTATAAAACCAAGCATTCGATTAATTAAGATATCCAAAATCATGAGAAAAACATGATTGAACTCATATTAAGAATCCTATCTCAGTTAATTGTAATCAAGCAAGAGCAATTTAAATCATTAAAGAACAACTGTTGTGGGAAAAATCAAATCACATAAATGATACTGATAATCTTTAATGAGGGTGAAATTGAAAAATTAGCTACTCATGGTAATCGAAATAAAACACACAAAATAAATATTAAACATTAAACTAGACAATTAAACTGCTAACTAGAATGAAAGAGAAAAGTTACAATGCTAGCATAGAGAAAGGGTGAAGAAAAAGCCACATGCGGCACTGCCCTTTTACTCCTACATTTTAGCCTTCGCTGTCCCCTGTTTTAGCTATCTTCTTGACTGGGTTTTAGCTTCCTTCTCTGGCCGCCCCTCTGTTTCTATTTCCCACTATTTATACTTACATTCACCTATGTGGTTGAGACCTAAAAGCTTCTTATTAAAACCAAAGTGGCCCAAGTACTACTAGGTAGATCTTTTGGTGAACAAATCAAGAGGCCCATGCAAATTTCCAAAGCCTACCTTGTTGGACTTGCCAGCCTGTGCTTATGTAAGTCATTCTTGGACTGCTTTTATGATGTATGACACAATTTACTATTTAATTATTGTAATTTATTATTTTTGGTATTTTTATGTAAACAAATGTTATTTTAGGTTTAGGTAATTTATTTCCTTATTTTTAGGTACTTTTGATGCTTTTTAGGTCAAATTTGGTTCTTGTTAGGGTTATGTTTTAATTGGGAGTTATTTTAGAATATATTTTCTTGTCTCTCAAGTTTTATGGAGCCTTTAAATAGATTCCTAAGTCTGTACACGTTTTTTTTTATAACAATTATTCAATCAATAAAATTTAGACTTTTGTCTTTATATTTTTTGGTGGATTCCAGACCCTTTCTCCTTATGGATTCAAGGACCCTTGTGGATTCAAGGAACCCTCATGGATTTGAGATTATTTTCAGAAAACTTAGCAAGTATTATGTGACATACAACTAACACTCACAAATATCTTTACTAGGATGTTATCGTTGAATCATAGAAACAGTAGGGATAACTGTTGCAGAGACATAACTCACGGGCAACCTATTGGTAAGCAAATTTCATATAGACCTTATGTTGAGGTACAAAATGTTACAAGTGTTGAAATCCAAAATTAATGGGCCCTCAAGGATAGGAAATGCCCAATTCGTGAGCCAAGACCCATTTAAAATGGGTAGAGGAAAGCCTAAGCTCATGAACAGGTAAGCCTTGGGCCTTAGAGAAGGAAGAAAATGGAGAGGACGTTTGGCTCATCCTCTATGAGAAGAATTCCCAAGGAGCCTAGAAAGAGACTAGACCAGGATACCTAAGAGCTGCCAAAACCAAATGGGGGATCCTCGGGAAGTGCAAGAAAGAATCAATTGGGAGTTGGACAGCTCAAGGAAGCATGCTCATGGACACAAGGAATGAAGAAAGACATGTCCCATCAATCGCCTGCAACTTAGAAGAAAAAGCTTTGGAAACAGATGATGACTTAGGAACCAACACCTGATGAAGGGAAGTTTGGTACCTTGGGAAAAGCAATAAGGTGAACCATGAAGGAAGGTGGTTGGAGATCTTTCAGCTTGATAGGGGGAATCTGCCTATTTGGAGAAAAAAGACAAAGATTGAGGCAGCCAAAAGGGGTTCTGAAAAAGCCTATCTAGAAGCCTTGGAAAAAGAGATTAAAAGTCAACCCCCAAGACCCCCCAAAAGAGGAAGGTCAGCTGGGGACTTTTGAGAGGGAAAACTCAAAAGAAGAATGTAGTAAAAAAAATGAGGAAAGGACCAGCTACAAATGTTGTTGACACAACATTGGTCCTGGTACCCAGGGCAGCAAATGGAGGGAATCAATGACACACCAAAAACCCTAAGAAGGTACTATAAAAAGGGCATCAAGCGCTTAGGAAAATTCATTTTAGCAACAATTAATTAGGGCAAAAAGAAGCATTAGAGAGAGTCACTAAACCTCAGAAAATAGAGAAATAAAAGAAAACACTGTGAGGGATCCTATGATAAGTACTTAAGGATACACCTGGATTCAAGGGGATTCAAACTTCACAAGTCTTGGAAGTCTATAGAGCTATCTAAGTTTGTGACTTTTAAACTTATTTGAACCTCATGGCATATCCCAGTGGGAAATAGGGTCCAATGTACTAAAAACTCAATATAATGAAATATCATTTATTTTTCTGAGGATCCTTAATGTCCCTATTTACATCTTTTAAATGATTATTTATTGTTCCTTAGCCACTTGTTTTACGATATATATGTTTGCACGTATTAATGTGTATGTGTTGTAGGGGCCATATTTTGTGCACAAATTGGTTCGTAATTAGCCCATTATAGCTACGGTGAACCAAGCCCAGTCCACCAACAAACAAATATAAAACTCTTTAGGGGTCCAGGATCCTTGTCACCACTTGGGCTTGGGTACTGACCAAAAGAGGAACCCATATCTTATAAGAGAATTGCAAGTTTTAATGGTTATTTTTTTAAAGAAGATTTTCTTGGTTGGTTACTTGATCTTGAGGATTTATTTGACCATGAAAATATTTTTTTTGAGAGTGTGAGGGTCCTTTTTTGACAAAGTCCAGGCCTAAATTGAAGCAAGGACCCTGGGCCCGGTTGTTATGTTTTGAAGGGACTGGGCTTGGTTCATCGTAGCTAAATGGCTGTTTTACAAACCAAGTGATACACAAAGCAAGATCCTACAAGAAATACATGCCAACAAACAAGAATATTTCGGAACAGCAAAAGCCAAAGCAAAAAAAAGAAAGAAAGCCGCGAGTGTAATAGCAGAGGACACGATTAAATGTTAGAGGTCCTTAAGTTAATATTGAATATTTCATTATCTTTTCTCAATTACAAATTACAAAATGCTCACTAAAACATGTTACAAAGCCCAAATAGGCTCAAAATTTACAGACTTAGATGACTACTCATGTCTCTAAGACTTGCAAAGTTTGAATCCCTTTGAAATCAAGTATGTTCTATAGTGGCTGTCTGGGATACCGAGAAATGTCTCTCCCTCTTTTTTTACTTTTCTACATTCTGACTAAGTTTTCTTCTATGATTCCGTTATTATGCCCCCCAAACTATTGGCTGCCTTCCCCTTTTTATAGTGTCATTCCAAGGGTCCGGGGTCCTGTTGATTCCCCTCCCTTGCTCCCCTGGGTACCAGAGCCCATTATGTGCCTATCACCCAGAAGACTGATTCTTTCCCTATTCCTTATAATTTCCTCCTTTTGGTGCTGTTTCTTTGAAAGCCCATGGCTGACTTTCCATTCCAGGGTGTGCTTAGGGAGTAGTTCTTGATTTCTCGTTTTTTCCAAGCTCTTCACCCTTTTAGACTCAACTTTTGGTCGTTCTCTTTCTTTGTCATTTTTCCCAAGTGGGCGGAATCCATTCCTGCTGGGTCGAAGGTTTTCTCTGCTGCCTCCCTTTATAGCTCCTCATTTTGGGTTCCCTGGGGTACCGTCCCTTTGGTCATGAATGACTATCCTAACTTTTCAGCTTTCTTGCTACATCATTGGTCGTTTGAGAAGGACATATTTGCCCTTCATTTTTTGTGCCTTTTTGGTACTCCCCTTGAGCTATCTTAATCCTGTCTCATGCATCTCGAGGATCCCGAACCTTTTGATAGCCTCCGAGATCCCGCCCTAGTTCTTCCCACTGGGCTCTCTCCAATTCTCTAGTCTAGGCAAGCTGGGCCTTTTCTCTTTCTTCCCTTTATTTTACGAGTGCTAAGGCCTGTTTAATTCCCTTGGTAAGCTCAAACTTTTCTTTAGATTTACTTTTCTCCATGGCCCATTGTGCTATTTCTCTGGGCCTTGGTGTTTGTGATTTTTTTTTACCTCAACAGAGAGAAAAGTTGGACTTGCTTTGTATAAATTTAGTAAGTATGCCTTACATTGGTGTGAACGAGTATAATCTGATAGAATTCAGACAAAATTCATTCATGGCCAAGGATGAAAAAGATACTTGCTATCAAATTTTATCTTTTGGATTGTGAAGAAATCTTGTCGTATACAATACGAGATTATTATTGGCCAAGAAGTTCACACTTGAATTATTTTAAAGAGCCATATATTTCACTACTAAGAGAAGAATTACATGTTGAAGAAAATACTTTTCTTGAAGAATATGTAGAAGTCAAAGAAGAAAATATAAAGATTTTTGAGGAAATTAATGAAGACCTTGTTATAGAAGAAGAACATGAAATCAAGATTGTGGAAGAGATTAATGAAAACCCTATTATAAAGAAAGATCTTGAGGTTGAGATAGTAGAGACCATTAAAGAAGAAATTATAGAGGAAGTTGTCAACGATCTTGATGAAGTCAAGTTAGATGATTGCATCATTCAAGCTCCTATTATTTTGGTGGGAGACACCGAAACAAAGTTTATTGATTTTATTGGGGTTGATAGATTTGATTCAATTGACAACTCTTATTTGGTAAATCTCTACAATTACATGGAGTTGTAAGTATGGAAAGAAGATCAAGGGGCTCAAGCATTCAAAGTATTTGTTTATTTGGAACGGAAGATTTTAGATTTCAAATGTGAACTTGAGAATGAGTTTGTTTCAAGTGAAGGGGTCTGATGTAGGACACGATTTACTATTTAATTATTGTAATTTATTATTTTTGGTATTTTTATGTAAAAAAATGTTGTTTTAGGTTTATGTGATTTATTCCCTTATTTTTAGGTGCTTTTAATACTTTTTAGGTCAAATTTGGTTCTTGTTATAGTTAGGTATCAATTGAAAGTTATTTTAGAATATATTTTATTGTCTGTTAAGTTTTATGGAGCCCTTAAATAGACTCCTAATTCTGTACACGTTTTTTAACAATTATTCAATTAATAAAATTCAGACTTTTGTCTTTCTATTTTCTGATGGATTCCAGACCCTTTCTCCTTGTAGATTCAAGGAACCCTCGTGGATTCGAGGTTATTTCAAAAGCAAATGTGTTTTGTTTTTTGTTTTCTAGAGGTAGACATGTTCTGCTTCTTGACGCTTCCGCGTCCTACATCATTTTTTCATTTTCTTTTATTTTTGTTTCCTTCACTTCACGCTTGGGTTGAATCTCTCAAATTGGCCCATTATGTAGCATGTCCACCTAAATAGCCTTTAATATCTATAAGGCAAAGATAACTTATAATCAATCACAAAATAGCATAAAAGTAAGGTTAAATATATAGATATGAGAGTACTTTATTATCTATATTTCATGCACATCAAGTAAAGATTGATAATAAAAATGAAGAGACAAAGTCGCAGATAGGGATGACAATTTTGCCCCACCCCGCTTAACTCGCCCCTTCTCGCTTCGCCTCGGGCGGGTTTTCCCCGCCCCTCCCCCTTTCGCCCGGCACGGGTTTTCCCTGCCCCACAAAGGTGGTGGGGCAAGGATGGGGCAAGATTTTAGCCCTGTATCACGGGGTAGGGCGAGGATGAGTTTAGACTTTTTAGACCCGCCCCGCTCCTCCCCATCCCCACCTCGCCCCGTGTTGCTAAGGGGTTATAATTGTAAATTTTTCATACCCTAAAACTCTACTATTTAAACAAATACATCAATATTATATTATTCTACCAAATGTGATTCTTTGCTTTTATTTTGTTATGTGTTATACTATGAGATTTTTTTTTTGGTTGTTGCTGTTGTGATTGTTTTGTTAAACACTTGGATATATTATTCAATTTTTTCAATAAATTAATTTGATTTGATGGGATAAATTTAGTTGTAATTTCAAGTATATTTGTATTAATGAAATAGGTTTCATAAAAAAAATTTGTACTAGTTGTAGGGAAAATTAACAAAAAGTAGAGTTTTATGAGGTGGTGTGGGGCTTCATGGGGCCCCAAAGGGCGGGGATGGGGTGAGAAAGTTTTCTTCATCATGCGGAGTGGGGCGGGGCGAGGATGAGGCAAGACAAAACCATGTAGGGCGGGGATGAACACCCCATCCTTTGGTCCCACCCCACCTCATTGCCATCCCTAGTCACAGAGAGTGAGAGAGGTGTGAGGTCTAGTTGTGAGGGAGGAGAATAAATGAATAATAGCTATGCTATATACCTATGTTTATAAGGGTAAAATGGTGAAATTACCTTTATACATAAGCTAATCGAGTCAAACGGGTCAAACATGTTCACATGTTGAACATGAACACGACCTGTTTAGTAAACGGGTCAGCCATGTTAATTTGAATATGACTAAACCAATTTAGCCTCAACTCATGACTTATTTATAAACAGGTTTGTCGTGTCAAGTTCGCGGGTCGTGTCGGATTTTGTCACCCCTAACTATTATCCTATATTTGGAAGGCAATATTACATCTATTTTATGTTTAATTTCACGTAAATATGTGAGTTTGAAATATTTCTTTGAAATATACTCATTACATGTATTTTTCTCTTTTATGAGATTAAAACTAATCAACTAATCATGTAGACATGCAACTAAGAGAATCTAAAGGTCAAGATCAATTGGGACATGAATTTTTAATTATTAAATAAGTAAAAAAGGTCTGAAAATAAAAAGGCAAGAAAAAAAAATTTGTTTAAACCAAAATTTGAAAAATCCTGATTCAAAAACATCTTGTGTTGTCTTAGTATTTTTGTACAGATATTCAATTGACTTAATTCTTACGGCCACGGAAAGAAGACTCAAAGATCTACAACTTTTCAGTTCACCATAAATTTGGAAAAAAAATATTTTGAAAGTCAAACGTGGGCTAGAAGCTAATCATGTAGATATGCAACTAAGAGAATCTAAGGGTCAAGATGAATTGGGGCATGGGTTTTTAATTATTTAATAAGTAAAAAATGCGTGAAAATAAAACGGCAAGAAAAAAATTTGTTTAAACCAAAATTTGAAAAATCCTGATACAGAAACATCTTGTGCTGTCTTAGTATTTCTGCCATAAATTTTTGTACAGATATTCAATTTACTTGATTCTTGCGGCCACAGAAAGAAGACTAAAAAATCTACAACATTTCAGTTTACCATAAATTTGGAAAAAAAATATGTTGGAGGTCAAACGTGGGCTAGAAGCTTATCATGTAGATATGCAATTAAGAGAATCTAAGGTTGAGATTGGATTTTTAATTATTTAATAAGTAAAAAATGTGTGAAAATAATAAGACAAGGAAAAAAAAATTCGTTAAAGCCAAAATTTGAAAAATCCTAATACAGAAACATCCTGTGCTGTCTAGTATTTTTGCCATAACTTTTTGTACAGATATTCAATTGACTTTATGCTTATGGCCATAGAAAGAAGACTCAAAGATCTATAACTTTTCAGTTCACCATAAATTTGGGAAAAAAAATTTTGGAGGTCAAATGTGGGTTGGAAGCTGACAATAGAATTTTTTTTGAAATTTATGGTGTGTTTGGATGACATGATTTGGGCATTTGGATTTGGATTTGGGTGATTAAAATCCAAATATCTTGTTTGGAAAGTTTGAAAAATGTCAAGGATTTGAATTTGAAAAATCCACCAAGAATTTTAAACCATTAAAATGAGTTAAAAATAATCCAAATTCATATGATAAAATATTAGGTGGATCTTTGAATCCCTATTGTTTTTCTTCATAAATTTCTCTTAAATTTATTATGCTACTTTCAATTTTAGTTTTAATATTATCTTGCTCCATCATTATGTGGAAAAATAAACAAACAACTATTTTTATTTTTTGCTTAATAATAGAGGTTTTTACATTAGTGTCAATCATTCTATGAGGATCAACCTCAGACTCACTTGCGAATAATATATACTTGGCCACCATTTTTTTCCCAATCAAACTAATTATTAGCCTAAAATTTGTGGGTCATTTTTTCTAAGAAGGGCATAAGTAATGGCCTAAGTCGCATTGTTTAAAAGCTAGAACTGAGAGGAAGTCCCACATTTAGGGGGGAAAAAAATAGAACTTGAGATATTAATATAAAATAATTTGAACATAATTCATAAGTTTAAACTTTTGGGTTAAATGATATTTTTGTATGTTATATTAAAGCATTAATTAAGCTTTCCCAATGTGTTATCTCTCAAATAAGTGGTATTAGAATAATGGTGCTCTATAGTATGGTGGCAAGATTGTCAACATAGTCTTAGCAAGGACTGATGCGTGTACTTGGAGTAGTATAGTATTGATAATGGTGCTAAATCAAAGGATAACAACTTAAGAGCATTCACATAAAGGGTTTTAAAAAATTTAGCATTTAACATTTAAAAAACCAATTTTATAGTATTTAACATATCACTTTACAATACACATAACATCAAATTTTTTTATTTTATTTTACCACTTCATTTAAATATTCTTTCTTTATTATTTTTTATAATTTTTTTAATTCTTCCCCTCCGTCTCTCTCTCTTCTCAACCCAACAATCTTGCTAGCCACCACCACCGGTATAACAAAAACCAACAACCACCACACCCAACAGCTAATAGCCACCTCACCCAACAGCCAACAACCACCACACTACCATTAGCCACCATGCCCAAAATTCAAAGATTACCAATAACCATGACAAACCCACCACACAAACCCAACCACAAACCACCATAGCACAACCATAGCCACCATCACTGGCACTCACAACCTTTGCAAATTGGGACCCTTACCACCCAAAACCAAATCACTAACTTACCAAACCCAGATCAAAACCACCAATACAACCCACAACCACCACAAATCACAAACCCACGTTAGAAATCACAAACCCAAAATCAAAAAATGAATATTTTTTTGACATTTTTTTTACCCAAAATCAAATCACAACACACACCCAAACCCAGCCATACCCATCAAAACCCAGCCATACTCGCTGAACCTCTGCAACCCAGCCACCCTGATTAACAACAGAAACCCACGAACCACAAAATTGACCTCATCTTCTTAAGCAGTTGCGCCGAAATACTATCCACACCGATTGTTGGAGTCAAATCATAGCTCAGTGAGAAAGAGGGAGACAAAGAGACGCTGGATTCAGATTGTAGCTCAGTGAGAAAGAGGGAGACGAAGAGAGGCTGGATTCAGATTGTAGCTCAGTGAAAAAGAGGGAGACAGAGAGACAGAGAGAAACAAAGAAAAGATAGAGAGAGTGAGAGATCAAAATGAAAGAGAGAGAAAATAATTAAAAAAACATAGCACCTTGCTACAATGAGCTGCTAGAGATGGCACAGCTCATTGTAGCTAGGTGTCAAAAATTATAACATTTGACATGTTTGATGTAGTGTGTTTTTTGTGTGTTAGTTATTATTAATAGCATTTGTTGGGGGCGGTTTTTTGCGCGTAGCCATGTGTCTTTCGTTGGAAGTGTGACTTTGCTAAGCCCGGATTTGTTTTAGAGAGTTCAACCCGAAACTCGACATTGGGTTGCATAGACCAATGACTTGTGGTGTATTTTTAAGCCTACAAAAATAGATGAAACCTAGAGTCTTAGAATCATGATAATGATTGAAATAAATAAATAATTCATTAGCATGATAGTTTTGATTAAATGGTGAGTTGATACGTTATTATTATGTATGTTAAGTAATGTCCAATATTAGGAAATAACTAATTAGGTGTCAAATGTCCAACAACGGGATGAGTCCAATAGTCCATGTCTAGTTGCAGTTCATGGTTCATGTTCAACATAGTAAGGTATGTCTAGCAATGGTCCATGTCTAAATAATATATGTCTAATGATAGTTCATTTCCAAAAAAATATGTATCCAAGGGTGGTTCATGTTCAAATAATATATGTGCAATGGTGGTAGATCGATTTATTAATATGTATGTTCATTAATGAAGTATTAGTGAGATCATGTTTCTTAAATAGTGAGATGATATTAAAAGAACTTGCATTCAGCGGTAAAATAATAATGATTTAACATATACTTAATAATGTAATCTTGAAAATAGAGAAAGATTGACTTATCTTCACAGTTTGTAGCTCCAGCCGTAAAACAGTAGCGGACTTATGACGTTTCAGCAGCGCGATAAAACGAGTCCAGCGGTACAATATGATATTATGAGTCCTTCCGTGGAATGATTGAAGGGGAAAAAATGGTGCAACTAGAGGGAGAGAGAGCATGTCCAGTCGTGTGCATAGGTTGATTAAGTTTATCCCATTTCATCATGCACTTAAATGACTTTCCCCATGTAATGCTCTTTTAGTTTTTTAGTCAAATGTGAGTGATGCTGCCTTCCATGAGAATGACTTTTAGTATTATAAATTTTTGTCTTTCATAAGAAGGGCTTTTAGCATTATAAACATATGTCTTCCATGAGAAATGGCTTTTGTAATGTGTTCTTGGAAGAGTCTTTGATATGTTTTATGTAAAGTTGTAATTTACAACTATATGTTTTGTTAGCTTTAATTCCGTGCCAAATTTAATTGTAATTTTATTCAATCTTTTGTATGCTGTATTTATTGTGGGATTTAATTGTAAGGGTTGTGTGTGAGAGAGAGAGAGAGAGTGTGAAGACTCAAGCAAATTGAAGACTGAGGAGTTTTTTGTGGGTAGCTCGTGACTAAGCATCCCACGAAATGATGCATATGTTCTGCATATGATTGGAATGCAAAGAGTCAGGACAGATTGAAATAACTGTGTTTCGCGAGTAGCTCGCGAGTAAGGCCTTCCCGCGAGACACTCGTGAAACATTTTGTTTTGCCAGATTGTCCTATCTGATACACACTTTTTGTACCCACACTATATATACCATCATTACCTACAAATGTTGAGGAGTGCTTTTGAGAAAAAACCCTAGCCACAAATATTGAGAGTTAGAGATTGTTATACTCACAATCTTCTACACAATTGTTTGTGGATTTTTCTCAACTCCTACCTCTACATTGTTACATCCTTGAGAGGTATACTTAGCCAAATCCTTTTCTCACTATACACATATCTGTGAGAAGGTTATTTGGTGCTTGGGAAGCAGTTAGGAAGGGACCAATTGATATTGGTTGATGTTATGAGCTATAGTAGAATTCGGTAAGCTAGAGAAGACAAAGGTTCGGCGTAACCTCGTTGGAGCAAGAAGCTTGGAGGGCTTAGGTACACTGGGTAGATTAGGCTTGAAGGGTTTTTTGATGTTCATGTATCCCAACTTCATTCTTCAGTGGATTATTGAATGCTTGGAGGGCAGCGAAGAGGTTTTACACTGAGGACTTCGGTTTCTTTTTCGATAACACATCACTGTGTTGTCTTTGTGTTTGCATCTCTCTTCCCTTAATCTTTGCCTTTTAATTACTGCTGTGGTTGTGATTAATTATGGTTTAGATTGTTTTATCGATTCTATTTTAGCTTATTTTCATATTCCGCACATACATTGTTTGATAATAAGCTTGAATCGGTAATTTGTAATTTGGGGGTCTAAATGTTCATAGGTGTTTTACACGTTATTTGAATATTCATTTTAAGATGTGTGGAGATGGTAAGAGGTATATATATTTTGTGAGATACGGTGTTTGTAATATGTATAGGAATTATATGTAGATACTTTGTTGGACATGGATCTTTTATATGTATACTATGTGAGGCATTGAGTTTAAAGATATATGAGGAGTATGTATGGGTATTTTGTGAAGAATGTGTTTGTAAAATATATGAAAGTGTGAGATAGATGATATGAAGGTTAAATATAGTAAATAGATGAGATTATAGCTGCTGCTGAAGTGATTTTTTGTGTTATGCCATGGGTTATGTTGCTTTCTAAGAAGAGAGATTTTGTATGAGAAATAAAGAATGAGATGAAGATGTGTTTTTGGGCAGCAAAATGATGAAGTTTCAGAATCATAGGGTGTGGGAAAAATGGGTAATGGATAATGGTGTTGTAATATGTGTGTTGTGTTATTATCTATGAAGAGGGATTTTGTAAGAGAGATGGAGAAGTATGAAAATGTGTATGTGGCAGCCAAATGAATGAAGTTTCAAAATAAGGGGTGAGAGAGGGTTAAATGGTGTGTGGCTTGGTACTTTTTATATAGAGCCAAGCATGTAACTAGATTAGAACTAGTTGAAGGGAAATTTAGCGAATAAGGAAAAATCTTTGACAAAGTAAGTGGTTTCATTAGTGAGATTTTGTTTTTTAGCCAAAAGAAGAAAGTTAGAGACTTTAATGGTGTTGGAGTTGCTGTTACAACTGTCAATCATTGCTGTCATAGCTGGATGATGACATCTTTTGCTTGGAAGACAATACTTGGCATTAAATTCATGATTTGGCTAAAGATGGTAAAATAATCTTTAAGGGATCCTTCTATTTTTGGTACTACAGCTGGAGCTACTGTAAAATGTACTGGAGATGTTGCAGCTTTTGCAGAAGCTGTTTCTACAGAAGCTGGAGCTATTTGCAGCTTCTGCTGGAGCTGTTTTTGCAAAACAACTTCTGTTGGAGCTACTGTTGGTATTTTTGGCTAAGTTTCTTCTTTTGGAAAATTATATGCTTAGTCCATATATAATTTTGGTAGGTAATAAACTAGTTGGTTGATATTTGATAAAGTTTTAGAGATGTTATTATGGTCTTTTTGTATTTTAACCAAATCTTAAAGAGTAAGGAGAGCATTAAATGCTAAATATGATATATTAATATATATTTACCCATGTGCTTAGAATTGATTTAGATGATAATAATATATTTTATATGAAATACTATAATTACATTTTTAAACTTATATTATATGATGAACATAGATTTTTATGTAAAGAGAATGAAGAATTTTATCATTGTAAGTGTTATGTGATATGAGAGGCTTACCAAATGTTACCTATTGCACACTGACCCGTTAGAATTCAGGGAATTGGGGAAGACATGCCAAACAACATGCTTTCCTTTATCAACTTTGAACCACTAGAGCTTTACTGAACATACTTTTTGGCCCTCCAAACCATGACTCCCAAAATTCTCTTGATGAGACTCATGAGCTTGGGTCATGAGCCAAAAATGAGATGATGTGTTATGAGCTTGAACCATAGGCTTTGACGCATTTTTGTGTAAATATGGGCCATTTTAGGCTTTAAAAAAGATTTTCCCAAAATCCATGATAGTGTTGTCGTGGTGTGGGTTGCCAATGAAATGAAGTCATGTGGTGTGAAAAATTTGTCCTTAACAGCATTTTTAACATTATAGCATTTTTGATGTGAATGCTCTAATGCGAGGTTTTTATAGATGAACATGAGGAGTTGGCATGTGGTCCTCATGATGGTATACAAGGGCCCATGGATGATGCCTGGGGGTTAACATGTGGTTCCATGTTATGTTCATACTGTTTGATTATTGCATAATGTTTTTAAGCTCAAATATCACCATCTCTTTGTATAAAATAAATGGGCATCAAATAAATTATTCATGAAGGAAAAATGCATAAAGATATCCACTCATGTAAAACAATCAAATTCTAAAAGTTGAGGCGGAAAAAGCTAGATGTTACGTGTTCGTTCACTATTGGACATATTGATTAGTCGGCATTAAACAAACTTCGATTATATATTTCCCATTAAAAAAAAGAAGAAGAAGACTAGACCCTTCCACAGTTCCAATAGACAACCCAACCATTTTTATATCATCAATCCAAATTATTAAAGTTCTAAAAAAATTATTTGGAGGATAACTTTGAAGCCAAACGGCCCAAACCACATTTTATTCTAGCATTATCCTTAATCCATAGATTAATTTTTTTTTAGAGAATTTTAATTTATGGTGTCCGCTCCTGATGATAGTTTTTTATCATCAAACCAAGACACCAATAAGTTTTTGGTGTAGATAGGGATTAAGCACATGATCTCTTATACAACTATCAGAGGTTTTACCAATTGAGTTAACTAGAACCCACTAATCCATAGGTTAATGAGGTCCCCCGCCCGCGCCCCCCCCCCCCCCCCCCCCACACACACATATATATATCATTATAATTCAAGGACACACACACACACACACACACACACACACACACATATATATATATATATATAAATATAAAATTCAAGGACAATTAGAGAATAATCCTTCCCAAATCCTGACAAAAGTAGAATTTACACTTTTTCTCTTAGCATGATTAGTCAAGACTCAAGAAGTGTGATGGGAATTGGGAAATTTAAAATCCTTAACCATTATTCATCGAAATAAAAATCCGTGATCACTTAATTATGGTTGAACAGTGAATTTAGTTCTAGAATTTTTAAATCCGTGATCACCTAAAAAAAATATTAGAGCATGAAATAATTTTTAAATACATTTTTTATTAGTACGTCACAAATATTTAGATTTCTGCTTCATTTAATTTGACAAAAAATATTTTCTAAAAATTACTTTTTTTTAATATATTTTACAAATAATTGATTTCCTTTTAATGTATGGCAATGACACTAAAAATGAGTTAGAAATTATATTTTATTGTTTGGTTAACTTGGAATATCTTTAATATTATTAATAATTCCAAATAATTATATGAATCAAGTGTCAAAACCTTTGTTCACAATGAAAATATTACCTAAAACAACGAAAACAAATTTTATTTTCAAAGACAGATTTACTAGTTGATATTAAAAAAAAAAAGAAAACCAATTTAAGCATATTACGTCATCTATATAGCCAGGGAAAAAATAGTTAGCTTTGGTTTTAAAGATGTTTGTGGGAAAGTATAATTCACTTCCCATGTCACTAAAAATCAAATCAAGACATTGATTTCAAGAAAAAATTATGAGATTGATTAACAATTAGAGATTGATTGTTAGAGAAAATTGTATATGAAAAAATTGAGCCCTTTAGGTTTCTAACCCTTGAGTACAAGTAACAAGGTTGAATTGCGTAACTCTTATGTCTTGTCTCTTCCTTTTTCTCTATTACTCTATCAATTTTTTTTACAATGTTTTATTAAAAAGAAGGAAAAATATTTTCATCCAAAACTTATTGTTTTTTGTTGACTAAAGTTGTGTTTGGATAGCTTATTTTTTGCCAACTTAAGTATCCGTTTGGTATGATTAATTTTGCTAATTTATTTTACTATTCAACTTATTTTTGTTACTATTTATGGGCTTCACTGCACTTTTTTAATACTATTCATGGGTTCCATTGTACTATTTCAGCTAACTTTTACATTTATTTATAGTACTTTCAGCAAAAAGTTTTTAATTTCAGCAAAATAAGTGGATTTCAAACAAACTCTAAGTTACAAGTTTCAATTGACTAGTATTTTCCACCGTACCAAACAAAACAATATATGAACTTGAATGAAGAATTCGTCAGAAAATTAAATTGGATTAAGAGGAAAATGACATCATACCTCTTTGTTAATGTAAAGGAGCTCACTTTGTAATATTCTACAAGAACATGCTTATCTCCCTACTATTTTTAAATAGCTGTCTGTACATTAATTACTAGTTAAGTTGGTTGTCTTATGCCCATAATGTCTATAATTTATCAAGAAAAGGCGGTTGTTAGGCACCTAAACCCAATCAGACGGTGACTTAGCATTCATCCGGGTCCCATGGTCGGTGCCGGCCATGGCTCTCTCTTCCTAACCTATGTGTAGCACTTGCTGTATATAAACAATGCAATAGGAATGTGACATGACCAAGTTGTAGCAACTAGCAAAGCCACTCTATTCTCTAAGTAGTCTTTGAGCAAAAATGGTGAAGCTAGCTTTTGGCAATATTGGTGACTCTTTTAGCATTCAGTCTCTCAAGTCTTATCTATCAGAGTTTATAGCCACCCTTCTTTTTGTGTTTGCAGGAGTTGGATCCGCCATTGCTTATAGTAAGTGTGTTAATAACCATGAAATCATTGTAATGAAAATGATATGCATAGGATGGTGTACATGGAAATTTTACTAAGTGTCAAAACAAATGTAACAAAAAGTATTTTATTCATATGGGAAAGGTCCTTAGAAGGGCAATATATGATTAATTGATTAAGTTTATAGCTAGAAATTTGGTTTTGTATGAGAATGATTTTATGGGTATCTTTGATTTGTATAGGTAAGCTCACATCGGATGCAGCCTTGGACCCCCCGGGACTTGTAGCTGTGGCTGTGGCCCATGCCTTTGCACTTTTTGTAGGGGTGTCCATTGCAGCCAATATCTCCGGTGGCCATTTGAACCCAGCTGTCACGTTTGGATTGGCCGTTGGAGGCAACATCTCCATCCTTACTGGCATTTTCTATTGGATCGCTCAATGCCTTGGCTCCATTGTTGCTTGCCTCCTACTCAAATTCGTCACAAATGGAGAGGTATATTTCTTGGGGAATAAAAGAGGGAAAAAAAACAATTCATTTCACTTGGTCCAATAATTAATCAAATTAGTTGGACTTCTATAAACATATATATTTTTCAATGTAGAGCTTTATTTATTTATTTTTATTATAGAATCTTTACAAGAGATCTCTTAGTAGTAGCGAAGTTAGAACTTTTTCTTAAGAGGATCAATAAGTGAGACTTAAAATATATTTTTCATTTAAAAAAAAAAATTACAAAAGAGATAGGTGATTTTTTAAAAGCCGAGGGGGCCTTGGCCCCCCGGCTGCCTCCCCTCCCTCCTCCAATGATTCGTAGCTCAGTGAACTCGAGAGTAAGTGGGAAGTATCTTCCTTTCTCTTCTTCTCTCATCTCCCTCTATTGAAACATAAAATGGAAAGTTGGGCAATACCCCTTGAGCTATGAGGCTTAGTGATATATTAGCTTAACAGATGTCTAATATAACTGGCTATATGTTAAACTTCCAAATTATCTTAAACAAAACCTGTGATCCTAAATCTGGCAGAGCGTACCAACACATGGAGTTGCATCAGGAATGAATGCAATTGAAGGAGTGGTCATGGAGATCATCATAACCTTTGCACTAGTCTACACTGTCTATGCCACAGCTGCTGACCCCAAAAAGGGCTCAATTGGTATAATAGCACCTATTGCAATTGGGTTCATTGTTGGTGCAAACATCCTAGCTGCTGGGCCATTTAGTGGTGGGTCGATGAACCCGGCTCGTTCATTTGGCCCAGCTGTTGTTAGTGGAAACTTTTCAGAGAATTGGATCTACTGGGTTGGCCCACTAATTGGGGGAGGGTTGGCTGGGCTTGTATACGGTGACATTTTTATTGGGTCCTATGAGCCAGTCCCAGTCTCTCAAGACTATGCCTAAACAGAGTTCTTTGTGATTTGGGTCTTCCTGTGATTTGGGTTGTTTCTTTTGGGATTGTGAATTGTCAATGGCCAGCCTAAAAAGAGGTTGTACGTGTTAATAAAATTGTAAATAAGGAATCAAAAGTTGGCCTTTTGTTTTTGTTTTGTTTTAATATTCCTCATTTGTCATTATAAGTAAAGTTGTTAAAATCGAGATTCTATATAAGATTGGTGAAGGGGCTTTCATAAGATTGATTAAGATCCTACTTTTTATTTTAAATATTACAAAAAATAGAAATGATTATGTTTGTTAAATAATTTTTAGAATTATCCACAGAAAAAAATTAAAATTAAATATAATAAATTTTTGTTACTTTATACGAATATGTCCCTATTAACTAATTAAGAGATATACTTTTTTTTTCTTTAAGCACAATTTATTAAAAAATTCATTAGTTCGGAACAAAAAGCCGAACTACCAATACATAAGTAAAGGAAAATATTTTTAAGTTACAACATGCAACACTATAATAAGTTATAAAAATAACAAGTAAAATAGCTCATGCTTCAAGTTTTCAAACTAAATTTATAAGAAGAATTGGACAAAAAATAGTTTAAAGTAAAATTTGTAAGAAAAAAGAATACCAAACAATCATTGGAAAATAGCCGTGTAACCCAATTTATGATCACTTATACGTATTAATTGATCTAAATGAAGACCTACAGGAGTTACACAAACTTACGCTTTAATTATTGACCCAATTAAATAGAAGTTCAAATTTTAAAATACCATAGATAAGATAGGGGAAGGATTTGCTACAAACTAAGTCGCAGCAATTCTTGCAAAATGTACACATGTCAACACTTGAGAGAGACACCTATCTAAGACTTTTGCTTTAAAAAAAACTTCTGCTAACTCACTTAACCCACTTACCCTTACCAGGTATTAACACATATGCATTTTTAAGAATTGTTGCAACTTAGTTTGCAGCAAATCTTTCCTCAATAAGATAACTTTAAAAACACATTATAGGAAAGTAAAGAGTTATTCCAAACAAAAGGAATAAATTTTGAAGTAAAGAGTTATAATCACATCCATTCATAAAAAATAGCTATGATTGGAAAAAAAATGAATTTATGTAAAAAGAAAAAGACGAATAAGCATAACTAAAGTAGAATAGACTAAGTTGGAGGAATGCTTTTCACTCGAGCTTTCCAATTCCATTTGCATTAGGAAACACATCTCCATGTAATCATCAAAATCAAACTCTTAAGGAAAGCAATGGCTATATTCATCAAAGCAAATTGCGTGTGTGTAGGGATTTAGGGCTTGTTTGGTTCAATTTTTTTGATCACTCAATTTCCATCACTCATCACTCATCACTCAATTTTCATCACTCATCACTCATCACTCTAAATACCAATGTTGTTTGGTACCATCACTCAGTTTCCATCACTCACTATTTTTCACACTATTTAGGGGCCCCACGCCTGTCACGGTGCAGCTTTTTCTTCTTCTTTTTTTTTTTTCTTTTTTTTTTCTTTCCAAGTAGCCAGCAACCCGAACCCAGTGAAAAAAAAAAAAAAAAAAAAAAAAAAAACCAATGAAGAAGACCGAACCCAGTGAAGTAGAAAGGAAAAACAAAAAAAAAAAAAACCAGTGAAGAACTCCGAACCCAGTGAAGAAGAAAGGAAAAAAAAAAAAAAAAAAAACCAGTGAAGAAAAAAAAAACCAATGAAGAACTCCAAACCTAGTGAAGAAGAAAGGAAAAAAAAAAAAAGAATGAAACCAATGAGACCGAACCCAGTGAAGAAGAAGAAGAAAAAAAAAAAAAAACAAACTTTGAAGAAGACCGAACCAGTGAGAAAGAAGAAGAAAAAAAAAAAAGTCAATTAGTCAAAAGTTGCGGCTGAGTGGGTCCCTCATGTGTGTTTAATTACAAAAATGCCATTGAGTTATGAGTTATGAAAACTGAAAACAGCCAAAAGGTGTTTTCAGTTTCCATAACTCATAACTCAAAAATCAGAGAATTGAGTGATGGAAACAAAAAATTGAAAACTGAGTTATGACTTGCCAAACAAACTTTTTTTTGAGAATTGAGATGGGTCCCACCATTTTTGAGAATTGAGTTATGGAAACTGAGAATTGAGTGATGAGAATTGATAAACCAAACGACCCCTTAGTATTTATACAAATGAACATCTATAACAGAACAAAGCAATGCAAAATAGAGATATAACATAATAACATATCATGGACGTAGGCCCTCGTGGTCAAACCTGCCAAGTTAAAAATCCCTGCCTTCCTTTTTATACCATATCATGCCTTGAATACAAATCTATGTTACATTTTTGTGTATTTCACTTTATGCTCTACCAATTGTGGTATGTCATGTGCCTATTTTTTTACATTTTAAACTTCAGAATAAGTAAAAAGAATACATGATAAATTGTGATTAATGGAGTATAAAGTGAAACACAAAAATGATACAGAATATTTATATTCGCCTTTTTTATAGTGTCAAAAAAAAAAAAATATATATATATATATATATAGTTATGAGAGAAATGCATGATCCAAAGACTACAAACAAATATAGTGGAATACGTAAAATTAGAGTTCTACCATGAGGTTTTTACTTTTTTTAGGACCTTTGCGTGCTCTGCCTAACATGCTTACTTATATATGTTATAATATGGCCGAACATGTTATTATACGAGCTATAATTTATATATTAATGTGTATCAGCTAATTAGAGCGGTTCATGTTAACATTTTTCACAAAGAATAATGTCTAGAAAAATGAATAGTTAGTTTACTGCCTATATGTAATGGTATTTTTTCCGGAAAATTTTAAATGAAGAAAAAGAAAGAAGGAAACAGGAAAGAAATGAATTTCTTTTGCGCATGTACAACATAATAAGAATAGTACTGTTCTACTGTGAAAGTAATTTCTGATTGTATGAGCACTTAGAAGAGATTATTAACTATGCTTAATTAAAATTTCTCAAGAAACTGAAACTGCTAGATCAAAGTAGAATGATGCATTTCTAAAATAAGAGAAGCTCTACCTTAAGCTTTTTGGTTTCCTTGAGAACTGTAAGTATATGGGATTCAATTAGTTTGATTCGTTGTCCACTATGATATGCTGTGGGATCCATAGTTTTTGGAGTAGGTGTTTGAAGACTGGTGGATGCAAACTTTGGACCCCTTAGTGCAAATGAGCCAAGACCTAGATTTATCCATTAAATTGCAAATGCCGTAGAATTAATACTCCTTTTAACTTGGTTTAGGATTTAACCTTAGACCCCTCATTCACAATTCTTCTCCTTTATTAATTGTCCTCGTTAAAAATTGCAAAAAGCCATTTGCCTAAATTAACATGCAGATAATCCATAGTAATGTTACAAAGATTCTGTGCAACATTCTTCTTCTTAATTCTTTTTTTTTTTTTTTTTGAATTAGGTGGTATACACTATATTGTTCAAGTTTCAGTGTGAGTATGACTTGTGTTGCAAGAGTAGGAAAATGAAGACAAAGTGTGTTGCAAAAAAATCTCACTCTAATTTGGTAGGTCCAACCGTCCAATTGCAAAGAACGTCAAAGTGACACGACTTGGTAGTGGTCCTAATTAGTTATCACTGTCTATCTTTGTTCTAAATGCTGTGCACTTATGGTCAGCAAAATATCATCTTTTACTTTCTTTCTTCAATTCTTTTCTATTGATTTGGGTGTGAATTCTCTCTACAGCGCTTCTTTAATTTATGCAGTTGGAGCTGATGTGAAAGGTATGGAGGGAAAACTTTTTCCACCCTAGTGGATTTCTTTTTGGAAGTCTAGGAGTTAGTGGAAGATTACAACAATATCTTACAGGCATCTACTCGTGTTGGTGCCTTCTTTTTCCTTTTTCCTTTTTGTACATGTTGTGATGTTAAATCAGGAAGCCATTGTTTGACAGATTGCATTTAGAATCTAATCTTTCTTTACCATGAAGGCACATCTGAATTCTTATTAAGGTGTTTAAATTCTTATGGTTCAACCACAATACCTGAAAACTTTTTTTGTAAATGTGCATTGGTTCTACCAAGTTCCCTCTTTATTTACACTCAAAAAGAGTATTTTTTATGTGCACGTGTGGGAACCACAAGTGAAATCATGACCCATTTTTAATCATGAGCAACTGCTTATGATGGAGATTCCAAACCTCAGTATTCATTGGTTTAAGCATAAAACTTTTGCTTTTTGGGTAAATAAACACGAAACTTTTTATCCGAATATCAGGATGAGATACCTCACTCATACATCAACATGAGATGGAAAAAGTAGTAGAATTAAAAAGAAAGATGCCTTTATGATATGTGCTATCCCACAAAATTTAGACTTGGGCAACTTTGAGTCTATGGTAGGTGAGAAGTGAAATACAACTAGGTCCTATTGATGGAATTTGACAAGGATATAATACACTTGAGGTGTCTAGCTATAAGACATACTGTGCTAAAGTACTGTGGTATGACTATGAACATTAGCATATTTGTTGCTGTCCAATGCGAAAATGGATCTCATAGAGGAAGTGATCAACCAGTACTTCAAACAAAAAACAAAAATAGAGCACATGGTATGCACCGGCAGCCTAAATTGACAACACCAATTATTTTGATAACAATCTGAAAATGATGTATTGTTACAGTTAATGTTCGTAGATAGAATATAGGAATTAATCGTCATGCCTACTTGATTTAAGTTTTCAAATTCCAAGCTATGGATCTGACATATGGCCATAGTAATGTCGAAAGACTTACAACTCACAACATTAGTAACAAGAAATAAAAGCTAAAATAAATCGTTGAGCTAACTAGTTGAGATTCATAATTATGCTATAGAAAAATGTGGGTTCTAGTTAACTCAACTGATAGAGTCTCTTGTTATTGAATAAGAGATTTGAGTTTAAAATTTTGTCTACACCAAAAATCAATTAGTGTCTTGACCTGATAATAAGGACAATCATCATGGAGTGGTGGGATGTAAAAATTCGCTCAGTAGCAAAAGCAAGTTATGGGGTCAAATTCTCTCTTGTTGAAGAAAGTAGCAAAAGCAAGTTATAGGGTCAACTTCTGCTACCTAGACCACACATCTGGAAGCAAGCAAGGGGATTGCGTTAAGCAAGGTTGGAAGCTAGCAATTCTATTCTTCCAGATTCAATTCATTCATATTTCACGAAGTTTCATCTTCACCTTTGATTTTAGAACATCAATTATAAATGTGACTAAACACCACAGAATTGTAAACATCAATTTCACATTAATGGTCAATTTGTATCAGGTGTTTTTTGCGTGGCTGATATCAATATATCTTGCCGATGTTGATAAATGTTGCCTTTATATGAAACAATTTAATTTTATAACTCTACACTCAACTATCCATTTGAAGCCTCTTTTCTTTTTTCTTTTTCTTTTTTTATTTTTTTTTAAAGAATAATAATAAAATGTTTTCCTATAAATCAAGTCGAAAGAATCTCCTTTGACCATAGTTGTTAAAACATGAATCCTATCGTGAATCGATTTTTTATTTTTCCATATCGTGTATCGTAAGATACACAAACACTTAATAAAATTTATAAAAAATTATAGATATACATATATGAAGGGTATATTTATTATAAATTTTGAATATATTCAGCTAATGACTAATTTATTTATCACTTATGTAATAATATTTAATAAGCTAACTAAATAAATCAAACTAGCACGTGTTTATAACATACACATTCAAATTGCTTAAATTCAAAAGTGATAATATATATTACAAATGACCCAAAAATTAATTTATTTTCATCACATTGGCTAATCAACCCCATCTAAGTCAATTCTATCATCACATTTATCATTTTGCAAAATTATTTCTTCAATTAAATTTTCTTCATCGTCATTAACATTTACTATCTCTTCTTGTTGTTTTTATTTTAATAATTAACAAAATTTCTTCTTGGCATTCTAGTTTCTTGGACTTATAACAAT
This sequence comes from Quercus parvula, assembly GCA_030820535.1. Lineage (NCBI taxonomy): Eukaryota > Viridiplantae > Streptophyta > Magnoliopsida > Fagales > Fagaceae > Quercus > Quercus parvula. The sequence goes on from JAUAME010000012.1 coordinate 29,992,301, forward strand.
AATGAAAAAAATAAAAAAATAAAAAATTTTCAATTAATATCTTATTCCTAGTATAGAAAATAAATTAGTAAATATTATAGTGAAGTGTGTGTACTGTGTAGTCCAAATTTTGTAGAAGAAAGAGAGGGAAAAAAAAGTTACGAATATGTTATTTTATTAGGTTAAATTAAGTAACCTAATAATTTTGTGTTTAAAACAAGTCTAACAACTTGTTAGATTCAAATAAAAGTACAAATTTTAACAAAAAATCTCATTTTAAAAAATTTGTTTATGTATCATACGATACGATACAATTCATACGATACACACACTGTATCATGTGATTTATGAGCACTTGCGATACGTATTGTACGATATTGACAACTATGTCTTTAACCTTATGTGTCAGCTTGAATGACTTTATATATATATATATATATATATATATATATATATGTTACTTAGGTAATTCATTACATCACTTAAACAAGTTACATGATTATAAGGACCAGATTTGACTTGAATCCGGAACAGGAATCGATCCAGGCCCACGTAGTCCAAACAATAAATTTATAGAGTGCGGGAGAGAAAGCTAATCTGAATCTTGGGCCAAGATATTGGATTTTAGCGTAAAGAGGCTAGAGCTATAAGTGTAGTTTATGCAAGGAGTATCCTCGGACATGCCTCAGTGCTATGATTTTAGAATAATTTTTCAGTCCCCTTTCTTTTCTCCTTCCTTCGTCTTATATACTATGGCTTTTTTTACCTTTTTCATCATCCACGTGTGGACTTGGCGTTTAAAGTTCTTTTTCACCATCCCTCTTGCCCTTTCTTGAATCTTCCATTCTTAGCTGGAAGGCTGCCCGTTCATTGTTCAGGTATCACCTCCACATTAATGCGGCCAGAAGGTTAGCTGGGCGGCATTTAATGCGGAGGTGACAGTACCTTTAGATATTTGTTCCTGCTTACTATTATCTTTTATTTGATATTTTTGCCTTTCACTTTGCTGTAAGGTTTGTCCGAGGTGTTACTCTAAATGACTGATAAGTTCACCAGACACCTCGGATAGAAGTCCCAAGGTGACTATAGTCCTCGGACACGGTCAAATCCCCCACGAGCATTCTTTAACTCTCCTCAGAGGATAATCTTATCTCTTCTTTTGTTGATTGTCCTTGGATATTCTCTCACCCTCAGATTGGACATTGGGCCTGGCCCTTCCTTACACAGCTTGTACATATGAGATCAGATATTGGGCCTAACCTCTTCCAGCGTAGTTTGAATATCGGATACAATTGGTTCCCATAATAGCCCCTCAAAATCTTGCTTTTCGGCTCCTCGGGAGAAAAGGAGGATTTTGATTCTCTCGTCGGATCTGCCTTGTGATCTAGTTTTATTGGGTCAAATCACAACAACACGTGTTTATCTTCTCGCGACTCGCTCCTGACTCTTCAGTGTCTAGGAAGTGCCTTCATTTAATTTTGGCAACTCCTTTGTCTCCCACGTTCAACGGTGAGATGACAATCCAACGGTGGTTGAGCCTTCTGGGAATTTGGGCGGGCGAACTCCCGCTCCTAATTTTTGCGCAACTATAAGTAGACTTTCAAATCAATTTCTTGTCACTTTTGAACGATTGCGCTATTCTAGAACCTGATACTTTCTTTCTTTCTCTCGCTCCTTTACGCGTCTACAAATACAAAAATCCTGTCCGAGGACCATTTCTCACACCTGTAAGTCTTCCTAAACTATCTCCAACTCTTATTCCTTTTATTGTAAAATTTCCCCTATAGGACCTCTTAGAAAATGGGTAGATTTAAGGAATTAGTTGATACCGATGAGGGAATGAGAAACTTTAGGACTAAGTATAACATCCCTCCTCATGTGGGCGTTAGGTACGCGGCACAGGGCGAGTGGTATGATGAAAGAAAAATAAACGAGGTTGTCATTCCTATGATCGCCTTCATAGAAGGGGGGATGACCATTCCCATGGGCACCCTTACTAGGAACTACCTTAGGTATTTTAGGTTATCCCCCACACAATGCGCGCTAAATATGTTCAGGGTATTAGGATGTATAGAAGCCCTGAACGAAAGAATGAACCTGAACCTGACCCACCACGATATAAACTGGATTTACAATCTCCAGCACCTAAAAAATCAGGGGTATTACTTAAAATCCAGACAGGTAGAGGTCAGGATGATTCAGTGTCTCCCTCAATCTAATAAGGGATTAAAAGAAGATTTCTTAATCTTCTCTAGGCAGTGGCATGATGGCTTACCATGCCCAGTTAAAGAGGGTGAGCCAGGTGGGGATCTAACTTACTTAATCTTCACGTTTAACTTTTCATATTCTAGTATTCCCGTTGTCGTCGGCTGATACTAAAGTGATTCTTTATTCTCTCTACTGACACTGCAGATCCTCGCGCCACTACACCATCGTTGCGCTTAGTTAACAAAGCCAACTTGGATAGAGTTCTCCGAGCCGAAATCTACGTCAACCCATCAGACGGTCAATTAAGAGCAGCTCATCTCATCCTCGGCTACAATCCTATATCACGTGCATTCCAAGCTCCCTCGTGCGTGATAAAGGCTAAGGATCCTCGGCTTCGCAGAATTAGCGTTGCTTACGAAGGGTTCCTGGTCCCCCAAGGCATTCCTCTTCCAGAATACACCCAGCATACCGAGGCATTACCCGTTGCCAGCCTCGCAGAAGTTGTTTCATCTTCTCCCCACGTTTCTTAAGTAAAGGAGGAAGAAGAAGTTGAACGAGAGGAAGAAGGTTTTGTAGACCTTGCCTCGGCCACAGACGACTACGAAGTTTTCAACTTACTCACTCCATCACCAAACACTCCCGAGGATATGGGCATTCAGAGGAAACCTCAACGCAGTCTACAGGAACTCTTGGAGAGCCAACCTGGAAGGGGGGAGGCTGGGAGGCCAACCCAACAAAAACTTCCTCCCCCTCCTCCTAAATCTCCTCTACGTGCCCCTCAGCCAGCTCCTCCCTCTAGGACCGAACGACCTGACCCTAAGAGGAAAAGGGAGCCCAAGGGCAAAGAGGTAGTGGAGACTGGGAGGACTCACTCTTCCAGTGAAGAGGAGGCCCATAGGCCAACGAAGCAATTGAAAATCGGCCATGCCCCCAGCCGAGGACCAGAGATGGGAGAGATTCAACAGTTTGAACCTCGAGCATGGCTTCCAGCTCCCATGCTTGGGGGTGAGCCTCTGACCGACGATGCGTCGATCAGAGATTACAACAGGGGCATTGGTTGCCAGGTGGCTTCGGCGTTGGAAGAAACCCTCCTGCTCCCCAAAGACATGGTGGAACTACGAGGATTGAGGAGGAACGAGGTCTTTCTCCAAGCCAAGCGATGTTTAGGGATGGTATGTATTGTTATTTTTTTTTCAACCCATTTTTTTTTTCTCTTTTTTTTTTTGTGTTTATTTTGTCGTTGTCTTCTTCCCCTTTTTTTTTAAACAGGCTGTTCAAAGCATGTTCAGGATGGAAGAAATTTACCATTCTATCGCACAGCAGCTAGATGAGGAGAGAAGAAGAAGGATCGCTGCGGTGCAAACGATGTCCGTCGCTGAGAAGAGTAATACTGACCTCAAGGAGAAGTTGAAGACTGAGGAGCAGCTAAGGAAAAGCGCTGAGGCTACATTGAAGGGTGCCGAAACTCAAGCTGAGAGCCAAAGGAAGCTGGCCAACGATATTAAAGGGCAGTTGGTCACAGCCAAGGAGCAGATCGCTGCCCTAAGGCAGCAATTGGAGGAGGCGAACAAGCTCAAGGCCTTGGCTGAGAATGCCAAAGCGCAGGTTGAGGAGGACAAGCTGAAGGCCGAGAAGGAGAGGGACGAAGCTGAACAACATGGCTACGACGTTGGGGTAGCAGAGATCGAGGACGCTCTTCGGGCTGAGGTCCCTGCTGTCTGTCGTGCATATTGTGCCCAGACTTGGGAAGAGGCTCTCAACCAGGCTGGGGTTGAAGCTTCATCAGGGCTAAGGAAACTGGAGAGCATTATCTTTCCCTTAGCCCTGCAAACTCCTAAGCAGGCTGAGTCAGCCCCTCCTCCGCCACCAATGACTAATGAAGCCCCTCCTCAACACCCTCCTTCTGCTGCTCAGCCAGAACAGGGCGTCGCGCAAGAGACCTTGAAGGGCTCTTCATCGGGTAAAGTGACTGAGGCCCCTCAATCTGAGGCAGCTTTTCAGGACTTTGAGAAGCAACTGGCCTTAGTTACTGTACCTGTTGAAGGGTCTCTTCAAGAGAAAGAGAAGAAGAGCCCCCCAGAGGCAGCTGACCAGGCTTCTAAACCTAAACTCCAGATTAAGTTGAAACCTTAGATTTTATATTTGTTTTAGGATAATGATAATTGTACTTTCATCTTTTGTACTTAGAGATCAATTTTGGTAATGTATGAAACATTTTTCTTTATTTGAAGTAATACTTTGTCAGAATTATTGTTTTACTTAGTTGTATGATATCTGCTTTGCTTTGTTCCCTATCTACTTCCAAAACATAAAACGTTATCAAGGAACCAACCTGCATTTTTAAGGAATATGGTACATTAATATGACCTAACGTCAACTTTCAAAAATGGATTTCCCTTTTGCCAAGTTCACTAATAAGTTCTGCAATTTCCAAACAATATCACAACACCTAGACAATAAGCAGGATGTGAATATTTTTGAAACACACTTACATTTATTTGACATTCATGAACTCAATCAAGACCTATGAAACAGGCCAAGACTTAATCCAGAAAATAATAACTTGTATATTCTCAATCATGTTCTAAAGACTTTGGCACAACATATATTCCATTGAATATGTTCCTCAGCACTGTAAGGACAACGATTTTTACAAGGTTCATAATCCGAGGACAAAACAACGATGATTTACTATTTCTCATTTTAAGAGATGTTCTGAAATATTAATTTCCACTAAGTTTGTGGTTCGAGGACCTGACTTAACTTAGTTTCTGTTTAATATTTCAGTAGATGTCATAGGATATTAATTTCCACTAAGTTTGTGGTCCGAGGACCTGACTTAACTTAGTTTCTGTTTAATATTTCAATAGATGTCATAGGATATTAATTTCCACTAAGTTTGTGGTCCGAGGACCTGACTTAACTTAGTTTCTGTTTAATATTTCAATAGATGTCATAGGATATTAATTTCCACTAAGTTTGTGGTCCGAGGACCTGACTTAACTTAGTTTCTGTTTAATATTTCAATAGATGTCATAGGATATTAATTTCCACTAAGTTTGTGGTCCGAGGACCTGACTTAACTTAGTTTCTGTTTAATATTTCAATAGATGTCATAGGATATTAATTTCCACTAAGTTTGTGGTCCGAGGACCTGACTTAACTTAGCTTCTGTTTAATATTTCAGTAGATGTCATAGGATAAATAAAAACAAGGAAAAAAAACACAATGTAACTTTTCTTATCAATAGTAGTATCTTTTCAGATTATTTACATTCCAAGGATGAAGTACAACCCTTTCATCTAAATCTTCTAAGTAGTAGGCTCCTATTCCTGCCACCGTTGTAATGCGATATGGTCCCTCCCAATTGGGCCCCAATTTTCCCCAGGCAGGGTTTTTAGTGTTTCCGAAAACTTTCCTCAAAACCAAGTCTCCTGGGGCCAATGGTCTCAACTTCACTCTCATATCGTAGCCTTGCTTTAGCTTGTGTTGATAGTAGGCTAACTGCACCCTAGCGTTTTCTCGTCGTTCTTCAATTAGATCCAGGTTCTTCTTTAGCAAGTCGTCATTTCCATCCAAGGTAAATGCGCCTGATCTCATAGTAGGGAAACCGTTTTCCAGTGGGATTACAGCTTCAGCCCCGTACTTCATTGAGAAGGGGGTTTCCCCAGTAGACTTCCGAGGTGTCGTCCTGTAAGTCCAAAGAACGTGTGGTAGCTCTTCAACCCATCTTCCTTTGGCGTCATCCAACCTCTTTTTAAGTCCATTCACAATGACCTTATTAATAGCCTCAGCTTGCCCATTTCCTTGCGGATAAGCCGGAGTGGAATACCTGTTCTTTATTCCCAGGTCAGAACAGTACTTCCTAAAAGCTTTGCTGTCAAATTGAAGACCATTATCCGAGATGAGGACGTTGGGAACCCCAAATCGCGTAACTATGTTCTTCCAGATGAATTTTTTGACATCCACATCTCTGATATTGGCTAAAGGCTCAGCTTCGACCCACTTAGTGAAATAATCTGTGCATACTAGGAGGTATTTCTTGTTCCCTACAGCCTTTGGGAAAGGACCCACAATGTCTAGGCCCCACTGAGCAAAAGGCCACGGACTAGACAAAGGGTTAAGCACCCCTCCAGGCTGATGAATGTTCGATGCAAACCTCTGGCATTGATCGCATTTCTTGACATATTCCTGCGCCTCTTTTTGCATGTTTGGCCACCAATATCCCTGGGTAAAAGCCCTGTGAGACAGTGACCTTCCCCCTGTATGACTTCCACAAACCCCTTCATGCAATTCCTCTAGAAGTGACTCCGATGCCTCTGGGTGTACACACAACAAATAAGGCCCAGAGAACGAACGCTTGTACAGTTTTCTGTCCTCGGATAACCAAAACCGAGAGGCTTTCCTTCGTACTTTATCAGCCTCAGACTTTTCTTCAGGCAGCACATCTTTTTCCAAAAACAGTGATACAGCATCCATCCAGCTCGGACCCAGCTTAACCTGATGTATCCGTGGAGCACCATGATGCGTCAGAGCTTGCGTATATAAGTCTTCCACCAATACTACCCGAGGCAGACCCTGGGCCGAGGACGTGGCAAGGGTGGCCAACGAATCTGCATGGGTGTTCCCACTTCTAGGAATATGAGACAAGTCAAAAACTTCAAACTTTTCTTGTATACTCCTGACCTGACATAAATATTCTAGCATCCTTGAATCTCACGCCTCTAGATCACCTCTTACTTGTCCCACAACCAGTTTCGAGTCCGAAAAAGCTCTCACTGCCTTTCCCCCCATTTTTTGCACCATCTCCATTCCCCTCAGCAAAACTTCATACTCTGCTTCGTTATTCGTAGCGGAGAAATTCAGTCTTAAGGACTTCTCTATGGTAATCTTTTCAAGGGATACCAGTACTAGTCCCACCCCTGATCCCCGTTGATTTGCTGCTCCATCAACGTACAATTCCCAAGGTTGTAGGCCCTGAATAGAGGCTACGCCTACCGACCTTTCATCCACTAGTCCGTCTCCCATTTCCACCTCCTCTGGAGATTCAGCAAACTCAGCCACCAAGTCAGCGAGCACCTGTCCCTTGATAGAGGTACGGGACATGTACTTTATATCAAAAGCTCCTAGAATCGTACCCCATTTAGCTACCCTCCCTGTATAGTCGGCGCTTCTGAGCACTGACTTAAGGGGGAGTTGAGTTAGAACGACCACAGTATGCGCCTGAAAGTAATGGGGAAGTTTCCTCGTGGCATGCACTACAGCCAGTATCGCTTCTTCTAGTGGCAGATAACGCACCTCAGCCTCGTTGAGCAACTTACTCACATAATAAACTGGTCGTTGTACACCATCGTCCACCCGTATGAGCACAAGGCTTATGGCATGTGAGGCAACGGCGAGGTAAGAAAAAAGGACTTCGTCCACCACTTAGCTAGACATTATGAGCGGATGGGATAGGTAACGTTTAAGCTCTTGGAATGCCCTGACACACTCCTTGGACCATTGAAACTCTTTCCATTTATGTAACAAAAGAAAGAAAGGTCTACACCTTTCTGCCGATCTAGATATGAACCGATTTAATGCTGCCATCATCCCAGTAAGCTTCTAGACTTCCTTTGGATTCCGAGGTGGTTGCAAGCTACTGATTGCTTTAATCTGATCTAGATTTACCTCAATCCCCCTATGAGTCACCATGTATCCTAGGAACTTTCCTGACCCTACTCCAAAGGAGCACTTAGAGGCATTCAGACGCAACTTGTGCCACCTCAGGATTTCGAAAACATTTGTAAGATCTGCTAAGTGTTCAGATACTAACTTGCTCTTCACCACCATATCATCAATATAGACCTCAATAGTTTTTCCCAACCGTGATTCAAACATCTTTGTCATCATCCGTTGATAGGTCGATCCTGCATTTTTTAGGCCAAAAGGCATTACTTTGTAGTGGTAGTTCCCCACAGGAGTGACAAAAGCCGTTTTTTCCTGATCTTCCGCTGCCAATGGTATTTGGTGATAACCTTAGAAGGCGTCCAGGAAACTCATCCCAGGATGGCCTACTGTCGCATCTACCAACTGATCTATCCTCGGCATAGGGAAAGGATCTTTGGGGCAAGCCTTGTTAAGGTCTGTAAAGTCCACGCAGACGCGCCATTTTCCTGTCTTCTTCTTCACCACTACGGTATTAGCCAGCCATTGGGGGTAGAAAATCTCTTTAATAGCCCCTGCCTATTTGAGTTTAACCACCTCAGTCTTGATTGCCTCCACGTGTTCACTCGAGGGGCGCCGATGAGGTTGCTTTTTTGGAGTCGCCGAAGGATCTACATTTAAACGATGACAGATGAATTCTGGATTCAGACCAGGGGCTTCATAGGCGTCCCATGCAAAAACGTCTACGTTTCTCCTTAGAAGCTCAACCAACTCTTCCTTCTCCTGTAGGGGCAGCCGAGCCCCAACCTGGAAGAATCTCTCAAGGTCGTCCCCTATAATCACCCTTTCCAGGCCCTCACAATTCATCTCGTCATCTGGCCCCCCGCGCATTGACGACGAGGCCCCTAACTGCTATAAGTCATTTTCCCTACTGGCTGAGGCGCCAGTCTCTGGTTTGTGCTGAATTGCTGCAATTAAGCATTGCCTAGCCATAGACTGGCTTCCCACTATCTCCAGCACTTGACCTTCAGAAGGATATTTTACTTTCTGATGAAGGGTGGAAAAAACGGCGCCCAAGGAATGCAGCCATGGCCTGCCCATAATGGCCGTGTACGGAGAGAAGGCGTCTACCACGATAAAATTTACCTCAACCACGTCCAATCCAGTTTGCACAGGCAGTCTGATCTGGCCCCTAGGGACCATCATCTTACCTTCAAAACTCACCAAAGGCGAACTGTATGTAGATAAATCCTCGGGCTTTAAACCCAGACCCTTAAAGAGGTCAGGATACATAATTTCCGCTGCACTTCCTTGGTCAATCATGACCCTCTTCACATCATATCCGCCAATTCGAAGGGTAACCACCAGAGCATCATCATGTGGCTGTATAGTTCCCTGTTTGTCCGCTTCTGAAAAACTCAGCACTAGAGGGACATTTGTCTTGGCTCTCTTCGGCACTGAATTAGGCTCATCATCGGTGTAATGTGATACTGACATTATCCTAGTTGGGCAGGATCCAGTCCTCCCTGGGGCGGCGAATATAACATTGATGGTTCCCAGAGGAGGCTTGGATGCAGGATTTTCCTGAAACGCTGCACCAGTCTGACCTCCTTGGCCACTGGAATGATGCAATAGATGCTTTAGCCTCCCTTCTCGGACCAGTTGCTCTAAATGGTCCCATAAGTTCCGACAATCTTCAGTAGCATGACCATGATCTTGATGATATTGGCAATACAGATTTTGGTTACGATTGCTTCGATCTCCTGCCATTTTATTCGGCCACTTAAAAAATGGTTCATTCCTTACTTTCTCCAAGAATTTCTGCACTGGTTCTCGAAACACAACATTGATTGCTTGAGTGTTGGCAGATGCAGGTTGCCCTAAAAAGTCTCTCCGAGGACGATTGTTCTGCAGCCGATCTGACCTGGAATCCCTCCTCTCCTGGGGGATCACCTTCGCTTTCTCTTTACCTTGCAATTGATCTTCCTCAATTCTCCTGTACTTATCAATCCTATCCATCAGCAAACGTACGCTGGTGACAGGTTTGCCAGTGAGTGACTTTCTCAAATCGTGCTCCGCCGGTAGCCCAGCCTTAAATGTACTAATGGCCACATCATCATAGTCCCCATCTATCTCGTTAAACATATCCCAATATCTATTCGAGTAAGCCTTCAAGGTCTCTCCCTCACGCATGGACATTGATAGCAAAGATCCTAAAGGCAGAGGTACCCTACTGCATGTAATGAAGCGGGCACCAAAGGACTGGGTAAGTTTCTTGAAAGAATCAATGGAATTTGCCCTGAGACCATTGAACCACCTCATTGCCATTGGTCCCAAGCTGGACAGAAAGATCTTACACATTAGGGCCTCATCCTTCGAATGGACGGCCATTTTTTGATTAAAATGGTTAACGTGCTCCACCGGATCTGTCCGGCCATTATAAAGAGAAAAGGTCGGTTGATTAAATCGCCGAAGAAGGCTGGCACACTCAATCCGACGTGTGAAAGGCGATTTGGCTACTTGGCTTAAGGCCTCGTTCATAGCTTTGTTACCTAGGCCCTTATGCAAGGTACTTTTACTCTTCCACCTGTAATTACTGTTCTCTTCATCGCCAGAGAAGGTCTCACTGGGCGGAGTTTTAGATCTTTGCCTATACGTATCATCCTCTATGTCCTTAGAAGAAGACTCAGATTCAAGTGATGCTCGCCTCCGCCGCGCACGACGTAACTTCTTCTTCAACTTGTTAATCTCACGTTGCATTTCTTTCTCGTTCTCTGCATGGGACACGTGACTTTTCCCACGCGATTGGCTCCTATTAGTGTGCATGGTTTGCCCACTTTGCTCACGGTCTCTCCTTTGTTGAGGGTTGACCTCCGTGTAGCTATGCTGCGAACCTCCTGATGCCGCCTGGTGCGGATGGTCATTATCCCGATGTGGCCCTACCGTTGGTTAATACGAACCTGATTCTTCCATTTTCTGCGCTAAACCCAAATCCCTTTCTGATCAGATCAAGCAATTCCCCACAGACGGCGCCAATTGTAAGGACCAGATTTGACTTGAATCCGGAACAGGAATCGATCCAGGCCCACGTAGTCCAAACAATAAATTTATAGAGTGCGGGAGAGAAAGCTAGTCTGAATCTTGGGCCAAGATATTGGATTTTAGCATAAAGAGGCTAGAGCTATAAGTGTAGTTTATGCAAGGAGTATCCTCGGACATGCCCCAGTGCTATGATTTTAGAATAATTTTTCAGTCCCCTTTCTTTTCTGCTTCCTTCGTCTTATATACTATGGCTTTTTTTACCTTTTTCATCATCCACGTGTGGACTTGGCGTTTAAAGTTCTTTTTCACCATCCCTCTTGCCCTTTCTTGAATCTTCCATTCTTAGCTGGAAGGCTGCCCGTTCACTGTTCAGGTATCACCTCCACATTAATGCGGCCAGAAGGTTAGCTGGGCGGCATTTAATGCGGAGGTGACAGTACCTTTAGATATTTGTTCCTGCTTACTATTATCTTTTATTTGATATTTTTCCCTTTCACTTTGCTGTAAGGTTTGTCCGAGGTGTTACTCTAAATGACTGATAAGTTCACCAGACACCTCGGATAGAAGTCCCAAGGTGACTATAGTCCTCGGACACGGTCAAATCCCCCACGAGCATTCTTTAACTCTCCTCGGAGGATAATCTTATCTCTTCTTTTGTTGATTGTCCTCGGATATTCTCTCACCCTCAAATTGGACATTGGGCCTGGCCCTTCCTTACACAGCTTGTACATATGAGATCAGATATTGGGTCTGGCCTCTTCCAGCGTAGTTTGAATATCGGATACAATTGGTCCCCACAATGATTATTACAAAAACTAGTCGCAAACCAACGTGATGCATGGGAATAGATAATTATATTTTAGTTATGGTATAATATATAATTTGTTCTCTAAAATTTGAGGAAAATAATTTATTCTCTAAAAAAATTAAACAATTTCTAAAATTATTTTTCATTTATCTATCTCAAAAAAATATCATCATTTTATTATTTGGATATGTTTGATTGATATAAGGCTACTCACGATGATCATGTTTAGCAACCTTTATCCTTTGTCAAGCACCAGATACATGAATCTCGGTCAAGCATTATTCTTGAATGATCTGATCACTGACAAGGAGATTGATGTGTGTTCTCATATTTTCCACATCTTGGCAAAAACGGTTGAACGTACTGCTTCAAGGAACTATCTTCCTTTCTGCCTCCTTATCTCAAAGATTTTGAAACTTAAAGGCATGCATCCCTCGGAAGATGAGCACCCATATCCACAGCCAAGTCCAATTAACATCCGCACTCTCCTTGCCAATATGATTCACACCAAGAAAAGTACCAAGCAAGAAAGTCATGCTACTCTGAGAAGTTCAAGCTCTACCTCCCATGCTTATGATGAACAACTAGACAACATCATGGCTGCTCTCTAAGAGATTAATACCAAAATATCTGGACTAGCCACCATCATGCACTCCTAACACATTCGCTTCGATACAAAGTTCACATCTCTCCAAACTCAATTGGACCAAATTCAAAGGAAGCTATAAGAACATGGAGACTAGCTATTCCATGACAAAAAGGGGGAGATGGTGTCGTTGATAGGGGGAGGAGAAGCTAGAAGCTGCTGTTTGTTTATAGTTTTATTGCTTCCTTTTAAAGCTTAAGTACTTTGGATTTATCTTTCAGTTTAATATTCAGTATTTGTGTTTATTTCATTGCTTTGTAGCATTTTTTTGTACTTTAGATGTTGCAAAACTATCTTAAGTACCTCACACTTGTACCCTAGTAGGATTTTGTATCCTAGATGCAAATACTTCGTGTATTTGACATTGGTTGTGTGTTGGACAGGCAATTGATCATTGTGATTGATCCTTATTGCTTTGCATGTTCGGATGAGCATTTACTAGCTAAATGTTCATTGTAGTCATTCTTTAATGACTGACCTTGTTTGATCAAGATATGCTTACATGTTATATAGTGTTTACAAACTTGATCGCACTTTATTTGCTCATGTACGTACCATGTATTCAACTTATCATAAGCTTAATGAAAGTTTTGTTTATGTGCGAGTGTTTCAAGTTACAGGTATATACATGCAAGTGCTTCACAGCTTCTAAATTAAGCGTGAGTAAGTTTTGCCACTGTTCCCAAACTTACGTTTAAGTCTAGAGTTTGTTTTAGGGGTTTTGTCACGGAATAGCCAAAGGGGGAGGTTGTAAAGTTGTAATTTACAATTATGTTTTTGTTGGCTTTAATTCCGTGCCAAATTTGATTGTAATTTTGTTCAATCTTATGTACCCTGTATTTCATGTGGGTTTTTATTTATAAAAGTTGTGTGTGAGAGAAAGAGAGTGTGAAGACTCAAGGCTAATTGAAGACTAAAACTATTTTCGCGAGTAGCTCACGAGTAAGCTTACCACGAAGTGATGCATGTGTCCTGCATGTGACTGGAATGCGAAGAGTCAGGACAGGATGAAGACAGCTGGTTTTTGCGAGTGTCTCGCGGGTAAGGCCTTCCTGCGAGACACTCGTGAAACATTCTGTTTTGTCAGATTGTCATTTCTGATACACTCTATCCTTACCCACACTATATATACCCCTATTACCCACATATGTTGATAAGTGCTTCTGAGAGAAAACCCTAACCACAAACCTTGAGAGTTAGAGATTGTTATACCCACAATTCTCTACACAATTACTTGTGGATTTTTCTCAACTCCTACCTCTCCATTTCATATCCTTGAAAGGTTGATAGCCCAAACACTTACCACACCCTTTCAGAGTGTCAAGTGAGGTTTTGGTGCTGCTGGGAAGCATTGGAAGAAGCTAGGCTTTGGCGGATGCAATCGGGCGTATTGCAGGATCCGGAGAGCTAGACAAGACATAGTTCCGAGAAGCCTTGTTGGAGTAGGAGCTTGGAGGGCTCATGTGCATTGGGTAGATTAGGCTTGGAAGGTCTCTTGCTATTCGTGTATCCCAACTGATTGTTTAGTGAATCGATTACTGCTTGGAGGGCAGCGGAGGGGTTTTACGCCGAGTACTTCGGTTTCCTCTTCGATAACACATCGGCATGTTATCTTGTGTTTGCATTCTTCTTTCCTACTCTTTTAGCATTCATATTACTATTGTGTTATATTGAATATGGTTTAGAGTAGTTATATTGTTTATCCACTCGCATTTACTCTATTTCGCACTTAATATAAGTTAGAGTAAAATCAATCGAGCCGTAATTTGTTATTTGGGGGTCTAAACAGTGCTTGTGTTTTTAACATATTTTCAAGATTTCAATATCTAAAATTGAACACTTCACCTATTGAAATGAAAGAAAATAATTTGTATAGTAACATAAAGAGAACGTGATCTAACAAATTTTTTTGACTACATACACATTCATTTATATGCAATAGAATAACATTTAACAATCGTAGAAAATAAAAAAGATAATAAGTTAAAAACACAAAACCAAATTGCATCAACCCAAAGCAAAAGTCTAAAGAACACATAAATTTATCAATCTAAAGTAGAGATACAAAAAATAGAAAATTCACACAAAAATAAAACATGAGAGAGAGAGAGAAAGAGAGAAAGAGTAATAACCTTTTTCATGTGGAAAAGTATGTATAGATAGTAATAGATGAGAATAAGAAGAGTTAAAATAAAACGAAGAGGAAGAGATAGATGAAGAGTGATATTAATATTCAGAGTAGTGCAGAGATTAAAAGTTAAAAGGGAAATTATGGTTGGAAGTAATGAAGAGAAATGAGAAATAGTTATATGATGTGGGGAAATTATTGTGTACTACCGGAATACCATAAATACGTACTCTCTCCTCTCACATGAATGGTGAGTCCTACTAATTAAATTTATGGTGAAACCCTTCATTCATGTAAAATGGGGGACTACGCATTTATGGTATTTCGAGAGTACCTAATAATTTTCCTATGATGTGGCTGCTGATGTAGCTTAACATGAGCGTAGCAGCAATAAATGCTACGCTTCAGCTTTTAGATATATATAAATTATGTTTTCTATAAAAGAAAAATTAGGTGACTAAAAAGTATATTAGATGCTCATTTAAGTTGTCACATAGTAGATTGTGGGAACTTTTCTTCAAATTGAGTTGGAAGAAAATTATATATTATATTTTTAAAGAAATCAATGTAATAGGATGTGTTGATTAAAAAAATAATTTTGCACTTAATTGTTCGTTTAATTATGGTGGAATTTCTAAGAAGATCTATGTTGTATGGTTTAATGGTTTTCTTGCAGTCATTGATATCGGATTTTTTTTTTTTAAATAACATTAATTTTCAAACAATTTTGTCAGCACGTTTTCAAAACTATTTACGAAACTAACATCTCGAGTGTAATAGGGTTGATTTTGGGAGTGCTAAATTGAGTTCACCGAACTCGATTTCAGGATCGTGACATAAAAATCGAGTTTGTAGAACTTGATTTCATTTAAATTGAAATCGAGTGTTGCAGACTCGATTTCTCATCCATGCCTTTCTATTACACTCCGTCTCTCTCACTCACAACCAGAAACCCAAATAGAAACCTAGAAATCATGAAGACTCAGAAACCCACAAATCACGAAGACTCAAACAGAAATCCACGAAGAACAAACCTTCCACAAAGACTAAAAAAACAAACCAGAGAGGCGGCAACGATTGAACCCAGGTGAAGGCTTCAGGCAGCAGCAACGAGTTTGTTGATTCTTGGGTGGGTTTCTTGATTCTTGATGTTTCTCAGATTTCGTTGGGTTTGTTGGCGGAGTGTTGATGGAGAGCATGGCTAAGAAATCGAGTCCGTAAGGCTTGATTTCAATTTAAATGAAATCGAGTTCAATGGACTCGATTTTAGCACTCCAAAATCGATTCTTTTGCAACTGTGATGTCAGTTTCCTAAATAGTTTTGAAAATGTGCTAACTAACAAAATTGTTTGAAAATTGATGTTATTTTGAAGAAAAAAAAAATCTCATTGATATCATATATGAAGACACACGTTTTAGCGCTAAGACCAATTCATAAAATAGTTCCCATTTAAAAAAAAATTTAAATAATGTGTAATTATATATATATATATGTGTGTGTGTGTGTGTGTTTTATAAGATGATTGTAACTTTAGTAAGAAGAAGATAAAAATATTGCATCTTGAATTAAAATTGACTCAATGAAAGTCGAATTTTCCTCTATATAAGATACATAACCATCAATACTCTTAACATGCTGAGCGGAAAGAGGTAACTATTTACTGTAAAATAAAATCAAAATATCCACCATTCCTTTCTACATCTTGATAGTTACGTTCAACTATTCAAGTCCAGTGCCATTTCTTAGTCCATTGCACGTGAAGCTAAGATAGACAAGATGGGTGAGATTATGAAACCGAAAATTATTGGAAGGCGATACTTACCCAATTAGCTTGACTCAGCCTTACCCAATTATCAAGCATTGACAATTATCAAGCCTTACTCAATGATAGTCCAGTGACATTATTTTTATTTGTGTCCCGTGTCCGCGTCATCATTGACAATTTACCAATATTTCGTATTATATTGGTGCAACAGGAGGAATTTTCTTGTCTTTGAGAATTGAGATACACAAAATTCCTAGCACATTTGTAGTAAATTGGTGAAATTTTTTTACTAGTTACAATTTAAGTACTTTATCAATCATAAGAACTTGGGTATAAGCAAGATTGTCAAAATCGGAATTCTACGTAGGATCGCTGAAAGTAGGTGGGATTGTAGATCGTAGGATCGGATCGTGAATCGTAAGATCCTACATATTTTCAGATTTAAAGCAAAAAACACATTAATAATGACTTTGTATGTTGAATAATCACGTAAATTATAACTTTATCTATAAAAAAACTAAGATTTGCATTATATGATATAATTTGCATATCATACATCGCTAAGTCTAAACTAACGAAACAAATATATTTAAGTTTTGATCCAATGTATCTAAAAAGTTCAATAAATGTTTAATTAGCAACCAAATACCAAAATATTTATCAAAACATATGGAAAATATTGTCCAAGTTCTAAGTTCCAAGTTTGAAATCCAAAATAAGTTAGCAAATGGAAACTAACTACAATATAAAATCCAAAAGCAAGATGAATATTAAGGTGAAGTGAATATTTAATTATTCTCATTCTAAGGTTTTTATAACCACTGTCCTAAATTCCTAATCATCATCATCATCCATTTCATCATCTATGTTGATATTATATATTTGTATACTAGAGCTACAAAAGACATCAATATACAATTTCACACTCAACTATTCAAGTTATACCACTAGCAACAATTAAAGAGCATGCTAAAAAAAAATCAATCAATCAATATACAAATACAAGCATAATTGATAAAATTATATATAAAAAAATATTTTAGTAATATTAGAACATAAATTAGTATATTGATCAAATGAATTTAACAACATTATAGCTTAAAAGGCAGCAAAGCCAATATAAATTCTTTATTTAGAAATGATGAAACATTCATTCACTTTGATTACAAGTGAACTAGAAACTAGAAAACATTTGCTTAGTTAACATAATTTTATAAAAATAAAATAAAAAGTCATACCATCACAACATAAAAAAAATAAAAACCCTTAAAGTTTCATCAAAACAAAAAATTTATCTCTTCAAAAAAAAAAAAAAAAAACCAAATTTTTTTGCTTTTGGTAGGATCGGTAGGATCCCATATGATCATATGTACGATCCTACCATTTTTACAATCCTAGTGCGATCTTAAACGTTTTGGTGAGATGAGATCGTAAAATCATGCGATCCTACGATCCAAATCGCGATTTTGACAACCATGAGTGTAAGGCTATAAACGAGCTAAGCTTAGTCGAGTATTAAAAATTCAAGTTTGTTCATTTAATTTTTTCCTTTTTTTGAATTGAGCTGAGTTTGAGTTTATCACCAAACAAAAAATTTATGTTCAAGCTTAGCTTATTTTTTTGTTGACCAAGCTCGAGCTTGATCTTGAGTTACTTGATTAACTTATTCTTTTCATATATATATATATATATATATATATATATATATATATATATATATATATATATATATATATATATATATATCGTGAAACTATGACTAAAATGTTTTACCTCTTTACAATTTTATAAAATTTTACTACTAATAGACTGTTTATATCACAATAAGCTACAAATAATAATTTAATATCATATGAACCTATTGACAAAGTTCTACAATTCAATTTCAAGTCTATATAAATATATTTTTAGACAAATATATATGAGTAAATTTCAACTTATTCACTTGTGGTTTGGCCAAAATTTAAGTTACCTACCTGTGGTTTGAAATTTGACACTTTATCGACCTGAGGTTAGTTCAATTAGATTTCCTTAACCCACCTCTATTAAAAACATGGCTAAATATGCGATTTTGCTTCACTTTTATATTTCTCTCCTCCAAAAATACAAAAAACATAAAAATACAAGATGATATAAGATCAAAAAGAATCCAGCGGAACACTTGCATCATGGGATTTCAAACCACAAGTAGGTAATTTAAATTTCGATCAAACCTTAGATGAGTAAAGTGTTAAATTTTAAATCACAGGTAGGCCACTTAAATTTCAGCCAAACCACATGTAGGTAAGTTGTAATTTGCCCAATATATATAATATTATATATAGTTAAATCGAACTCTCATGTTCACAAACATATTATTATATTTGAGCTTGGCTCGTTTAATAATTAAGCATAAACTTAAGGTTTGAACTTGGTTTGTTTTCTTAACAAACGAACATAAATAAGCTTTTTTTTAGCTAAACTCGAGATGTTCATAAACAGTCTTGTAAAGTTGCGATTTCCAACTAACCTTTGTTGGCTTTGATTTCGTGCCAAATTTGATTATAATTTCTTCAATCATTTACCTGTATTTATGTGGGTTTATTTGTAAGGGATGAGTGTGAAAGATTGGTGAAGAATCAGGCTTCAAAGAAGAATCAGTACAGTTCACTACTAGCTCGTGAGAAGAGTAACCTGCGAAAGGCCACATGTGAAGTACATGACTAGAAACTGAAAAGTCATGCAAGGCTGTCAAATTTGTGAGTATTTTGCAAGAAATTCCATGTCATGAGGTACCCACAAAACTCTTTATTTGGCAAAAAGAAAAAGTGTTTTACCAAATTCTTTACCCACACTATATATACCCTCATTACCCACGAAATATAAGAAGTGCTTTCAAAGAGAAAACCCTAGCAAAAACACTTAAGAGTTAGAAATTGGTATACCCACAATCATCTACACATTTTCTCTTGGTTTTCCTCTACTCCTATCTCTCCATCTCTACATCCTTGAGAGGTTCTTAGCCTAAACACTTACCTTACCCAATCTGAGTGTTGAGTCAAGTTTTGGTGTCTTTGGGAAGCATTGGAAGGAGCCATTAAGTGGTGGATGCAATTGGGCTGAATTGCGGGATCCGAAAAGCTAGTGAAGACAAGACTTCGAGAAGTCCATTAGTAGCAGGAGCTTGGAGGGCTCAAGTACATGGAGTAGGCTAGGCTTGGAGGGTCTTTTGTTATTTGTGTACTCTAATTTTATTCGCTAGTGGATCAATTTCGACTTGGAGGGTTGTGGATAGGTTTTTTACCAAGTTCTTTGGTTTTCTCTTCAATAACACGTCTTGGTGTTATCTTGTGTTTGCATCTCTCTTTCCTCTTTAAGTTTTTCTTTTACTGTTCATTGTGGTTGAATATGGCTTAGAATAGTATTACTAGTTTATTGCGCATATTTACTTTTGTTCCGCACTTTATTAAGTTAGAGTAAAAGTAATTTAGCTGTAATTTTAAAATTGGGGTATGAACAAACATAGAAAATTAAGTAATTAATAGTATTAAAGGGATGATCTCATAATTCATAGTTTCTTGTCGGCATCGTGACAGACAAACTCTTAATAGATAAAAAATTTATGAGTTAAAACTACTTTTGTCCAAGGCTTTTCCTTCTTTCTTGCTAGATCATTTCAGACAAGTTGAATGGATTCCATTATTTGGTGTTCTAGGCTACTAGCAGCTAACTTATGGACATGGTAAGCCTAAAACAAATATCAATCTTGTTTATTACCCTCCCACGAGGCACACACATATTTGTTCATCATGGTGTCTCAGATGTATGACATGTCACATGCTTTTGATCAAGTGAACCAGATTTGCAGGCCACAACATCAAGTAATAATTATGCTTTCCAGGGATACATTATCTTAGGATTTATATGCACACAAGGTGACCCACATAGGATATTACTATATTACAACCACTGATAGAGTTAATTTCATATTGGAGATTGTTCCAGTTTAATTAACAGAACGAAATATTTTGGTACCAGTGTACTGTTTCAGGATTATTGTTATATATATATATATATATATATATTTGTATTTATTTATATAAGTATGAATTTATTAATTTTTATGTTTATCAACATAAAATTTAAAATTCATATATTTTATAAGCCTAAATATTAGTTTAATTACCTCAACCAATATATTACTTAAATAACAATTTTTTTTATATAAAAAATCAAAATTTTAACCTTTTTTTTATTGTACTAGTTGAAACACCCGAAATATGTCTGGTATAGACCAGTACAATTCGGTATTTTTTCGGTACATTTTAGAGAAGTACCAATATCAATTTATTGGCTGCTACGATATATTTTTCCTTAGTACAACCAATACTGATACAATATTGACTTTCTTAGTTAAAATGGCATGGACCTAGGAAATCACTTATTCCCATTAAATTTTCCAATTTCCTCTAATTTTTAGCTGGACATGAGTATTTTGTATTAAAAAATACTAAGTTATCTATATCAAAATTCAATAAATGAGAGATATGTGTGCAAAAATAACTACCACTAACACATTCTTTCAATTGTTAGTGAGTTAGTTATTTTTTACTGACATGTTTCACACTTATTGAATTTTGATATCGTTGATATGATATCATTTTATATTAACTCTGAAATACCTTCTCCGGACATGAGACATAGGAAGTTTATTTGATTTTTAAATGCGACGTAGACCTTAAACGCTGCACCGTCCCACCGTCATCTATCAGTCCTAGTTCAATTCGAGGAAGGTGCTCTCATGCTTTTCTCGCATGTAGAAGCAGGTGAAGTCTTGCGTTCCTGCAAGAGTGTAGTGGCTTTCTAGTGTGTAAGGCCAGTCTCTGTACCCCCTCGTAAAGTTTGAACGAGAGTGGGCTGGTTAACTATGGCTGAAGAACTTGAGGAACTTTGGAAGAAATTGACGGTGACTGAAGAGGAGAATGAAGACATAGTGTTGGGAAGTAACAGTACAAGGGTTGCGAAGGAGGTGGGGAAGAACTGTATAGTTATGAAAGTATTAACGCAGCGTTGCGTTAGTGTGGACGCTTTAAAGAAAAATCTGAGAATGCTGTGGAAACCAAATAAAGGGCTACAAGTTGCGGAGATTGAGGATAATCTATTCCTTGCTGAATTCGGAGACAGCCGGGATAAGAAAAAGGTGATGGAGATGCGTCCATGGAGTTTTGAAAAACAGCTAATGCTCATGAGGGAGTTCGAAGGGGAGTTGATCCCAAAAGAGATTGTACTAAAGTGGTCTCCTTTTTGGATACAAATCTATAATCTCCCTCTCAAATGCATGACCAGTGGAACGGGTAGTGCGATTGGAGCCAAGATTGGTGAGGTGCTAGAAGTAGACGTCCCTGAGAACGGGGTGCAATGGGGAAAGTATCTCAGAGTTCGAGTAAATGTGGACACGACTAAAAAGCTCGTTCGAGGGAAGAAGATTAATATTGAGGATTGTGGTAGCAGATGGGTATACTTTAAGTACGAACGACTTCCAAACTTCTGTTACAGATGTGGAATGCTAGACCATGGTGAAAAAGAATGCTTAGAGCAGGCGCCGGTGGAGGAAAGTGGCGAGAAAGGAAATACTCAATATGGGCCTTGGCTGAGAGGTGAACCGGGTAGGCGAGCTAACAAAGAAGTGGAGAGTACGGGGGAAGGAGGTAGGCCAAATAATAAACACAGGGATGAAGGGTTTGAAAGGGGAATGAGAAACCAGCCGGGAAAGAGTACAGCACCAGACCAGCAAACAGAGAATGGTGGTGTTACGGCGGCAAGGAAACCCCGGCCAGTTGGGCTTAGTCAAAGACCCAACACCGAGGTGTCAGGAGTTTTGGGAGAGAGCTCAGAAGGTAAACATGAAAATGGCAATGGAAAACTTCAAGGGGAAAAGAATGCTGGGATGTTGTATGAAAATAGCATAGGGAATATGAATGAGACAAAGAAGCATGAAGACACAAATATGGGGAGTCCTAGGGAGACAGCAACACGTGAGGACTGGAACGTATCTACAGGGCTCGAAAATTCCAACACGGAAAAAGTATCCGAAGTGGAGACACAAGTGAGTTGGGCCGAAACAAATACGGGCCCATTGGCAATGTGTTATGAACCAAATAAGGGTTGGATTGAAGAGAAGCTGGGCCCAACAAGTAGACATTGGAAGAGATTAGCTAGGACAATTAAAAACACAAGCCCAAGTGATAATTTAGTCTCAGCTGGTGTTAAAAGGGGAGGACCTGTGTCTGTCCAGGAATTAGACCCAAACACGTTGTGTGCAAAGAAAGGAAAAGGAAAGAGTGTGGAATGCAAAACTTCGAATGAAGAAGATAAGGTGGATGGCGGTGTGGCGGTGGCTGCGAGGCAGCACCGCCGAGCCCAATGAGCGTAATATCCTGGAACTGTCGGGGCTTGGGGTCGACTTCGGCAGTTCGTTTACTCACTGAAGAAGTGAGTTCAAAGAACCCCACCTTGGTGTTCTTAGCTGAAACCAAGGCACAGAGAAGCCGTATCAAGGGTCTTCAACAAAAATTAAATTTTACTCAAGGTATTGTAGTGCCCAGCGACGGTCGGAGTGGCGGTCTAGCTTTGCTATGGAAGGAAGGTACTGTAGTCCACTTTAAGAGTTGTTCCCACTCTCATATTGACGCGGTGGTTGTGGAGGAGGATGGTGGAGGAACGTGGCGGGCGACGGGCTTCTATGGGCATCCCGATTCAGGTATGCGATTCAGCTCTTGGGAATTATTAAAAAAACTCCATACTCAAGCTGCTTTACCGTGGGTCATCTTTGGAGATTTCAATGAAATTCTCCACTTAGATGAGAAATTAGGATGGAAAGAGAGGGATTCTAACCAAATGAATGCTTTTAGGGAGACTTTGAATGCTTGTGGTTTGTATGATTTGGGGTTTGTTGGGCAGAAATATACTTGGTGTAATGGTAGGTTTGGCGACCAACGCACCCTCATTAGACTTGATAGAGTAGTGGCAAACAATGCTTGGAAATCTAAATTCCCAGAAGCATTGGTCTACCATGTGTCTATGGCAGCGTCAGACCATTGCTTACTTGCTCTCAGCTTAAAGAGAAGCAGAATCCAGAGGAAGAGACAGAAGCGTTTCTTCTTTGAAGCTATGTGGGCTAGGGAAACGGGATGTAAGGATGTAATTGAACAAGCCTGGGATCCTTACAGAGAAGCATCGGACCTATCTATTCAGGAAAGGCTAACAAGGTGTCAGCATCAGCTCCGGAGTTGGAATCAAAATACATTTGGCAATGTGAACAAAGAGTTGAGGAAGAAAAAATCTCAGCTGCAACAGTTGGAAAGGCTTAATTCTCTCAATGACAGAGAGGTTGAAATTAGGGATTTGAGGAAAGAGATCAATGAGATTCTTATGAGAGAAGAGATCATGTGGAAACAACGGTCAAGAGTGGAATGGCTCAGAAATGGGGATCGCAACACAAAATTCTTTCACGCTTCTGCTAGTCAACGTCGGAGCAAGAATAGAATTGATGGTGTAATGGATTCTGAGGGAGTGTGGCATGATGAAGAAGGTGAGACTGAAGCCATTATTCTAGACTATTTCAAGAATATTTTCAAATCAGATTGTCCTGCCAATTTTGATGCTAGTCTTGAAGCCGTTGAAGAAAGCATTAGTCACGAAATGAACCAAGAGCTGCTTACGGAGTTCAAACCAGGTGAAGTCAAAAGAGCTCTCAATCAAATGCACCCGACCAAGGCGCCGGGTCCTGACGGTATGCCTCCTTTGTTTTTTCAGAAATATTGGGATATTGTTGGTCCTTGTGTATTAGATTGTGTGTTGCAGGCCCTCAATTCAGGTTCCATGCCTCCACGTGCTAATGAGACTTACATCTGCCTTGTGCCTAAAACAAAGAATCCCCAAAAAATTACTGAGTACCGCCCAATCAGCCTATGTAATGTAATATACAAGATTATGTCGAAAGTGCTTGCAAACCGGTTGAAGAAAATTCTACCTGTAGTCATAAGTGAAGCGCAAAGTGCTTTTGTTCCTGGAAGGCTCATATCGGATAATGTTCTCGTTGCGTTTGAAACAATGCACACCATTGACCAACGTAGGAAGGGTAAGGAAGGTCTTATGGCCATCAAGCTCGATATGAGCAAGGCCTATGACAGAGTGGAATGGTCCTATTTGGAGGCAATAATGCGGAGAATGGGGTTCCAGGATAGATGGATTTCGTTGATGATGATGTGTGTGTCGACGGTGACCTACTCTGTTTTGATAAACGGTGAACCAAGAGGTACTATCATTCCCACAAGGGGGCTGCGACAAGGAGACCCTATATCCCCATACCTATTCCTACTGTGCGCTGAAGGCTTGTCCGCAATGATAAAAAGGAAAGAAAGGATTGGTGGGCTAAGGGGCATCTCGGTAAGGAGGGGAGCACCTAGTATATCCCACCTTTTCTTTGCGGACGATAGTATTATCTTCTGTAGAGCTACAAGTGGGGATTGCGCACTAGTTGCAGAGGTTCTTGATATTTATGAGAAAGAATCGGGGCAAAAATTGAACAAAGAGAAGACTTCACTCTTCTTCAGCAAAAATACATGCCCGGAATTTAAGGAAATGGCGAAGGAGACCTTTGGAGCACAGATTATCCATCAACATGAGAAGTATCTTGGGCTGCCCCCGTTGATAGGTCGTAGCAAAAAGAATGCCTTCAATAGGATAAAGGACCAAGTAAGCCGGAAAGTTGCTATTTGGAAAGGGAAACTGTTGTCCAATGCCGGAAGAGAAATTCTGATAAAGGCAGTAGCGCAAGCGACTCCCACGTACACAATGAGTTGTTTCAAGCTCCCGGACTCGCTTTGTTCGGAGTTGAACTCCTTGATGGGTAGATTTTGGTGGGGGCAAAAGGCAAATGAAAGAAAATTAGCTTGGCTGTCCTGGGAAAAGCTGTGTAGTCTGAAGCTTGAAGGTGGGATGGGATTTAGGGACCTAAAGGCGTTTAATTTGGCGTTGTTGGCAAAACAGGGCTGGCGAATTCAGAAAAATCCTGACTCTCTAATCCATAAAGTTTTCAAAGCAAAGTATTTTGCGGGATCAACCTTCATGGAGGCCCAGATGGGGAAAAGGCCTTCCTACATTTGGAGAAGCATCCTATCGGCAAGGGAAATTATCACAAGGGGGTCTAGATGGGTGATTGGCAATGGAAGGAGGGTTCACATATGGAAGGATAGATGGCTACCAGTTGCTGAATCGTACAAAGTAATAAGCCCAAAAGTCCATATCAGAGGAGAAATTGAAATGGTGTCGGATCTAATGGATGATGAAGGCAGAGGATGGAATGCTGATCTTGTTAGAACCATATTTTTACCTCATGAAGCAGAGGTAATCCTTGGCATCCCAATAAGCCCCTGGGCTCCGGAAGATTCTCAGGTATGGACAAAAACTCCTAATGGAATTTTTTCAGTAAACAGTGCCTACAAAGTAGCCTATAAAATGCTTAAGGAAGCTAAGTCAAAGGACCACAGTTCTGAATGTTCAGACAGTTCCAAAATGCAAGCCCTATGGAAAGCAATATGGAATTTACAGTGCCAAAGTAAAATTAAGCATTTTTTGTGGAGAGCATGTAGGAACATCCTTCCCACCAAGCACGGCTTAAAGCAGCGAAAGGTAACCAAAGATGATAAATGTGACATTTGCGGCGAAAGAGAAACCACAGGACACATTCTGTGGAGCTGCAATACAGCTAAGGAGACCTGGGCAGAACTGAAAGTTAGGCAGACTGATCGGACACCTCCCCTAGAGGAATTTATCGACGTTTTTTGGTGGCTGCGAGAGCATTCTGTGGTTAAAGATTGGGAGGTTTTTGCCACTGCAGGGTGGAGTCTGTGGAATAACAGAAATGTTATTAGACATGGAGGTAAGGGTAGAAAGGGGAGAGAAATAGCATTGGAAGCACAGAGGTATGTTGATGAATTCTGGAATCACATGCCTAGTGACCTCCCAAAGCTTCAGCCCTCCTCTCCCCTTAAGAAATGGTCTCGGCCTCCTCCCAATTGGTATAAGATCAATGTGGACGGTGCGGTTTTTAAAGAGCAAGGCTGCATTGGTGTAGGGGTGGTTATTAGAAATGACAAAGGTGAAGTTATGGGAGCAATGAGTAAGAAAATTTGTCTGCCTTTGGGAGCAATTGAGGCTGAAGTGAAGGCTGTTGAAGAAGGTGTTTTGCTGGCATGGGATCTGGGCCTAAAGAATGTTGTTGTAGAAGGAGATTCGCTGGCTGTGACTCAAGCTCTTAATGGCGTGGTATCCCCTGCTATCTCTATTCAAAAGGTATCTGAAGGTATCTTATGGTGGCTTAAGAAGTTCGATAATTGGAAGATATTGCACACGAGAAGAAGCAGCAATTCTGCTGCACATGTAATGGCCAAAGAAGCCAAATCAATTCTAGATAGTGTAATATGGGTGGAGGACTCTCCCCCAGCTATTGCTGAACAACTTTTGTATGATGTATTATCTATGGACTCTTTGTCCTAGTTGTTCAATGAAGTTTAATGAGTTTCCATCAAAAAAAAAAAAAAAAAAGTCAAGGACCATGTGTTGATTCATTGCTATTGACTGGTCTAGGTTGCACCTTTTAAAACTACAGTACCAACACCGAAAGCCACAGCGCGCTAAACCCACATAAAAAGACGACCATAGTCAGGTTCACATTATACAATAATATTAGTATTTAATAAAATGCCTTTCTATGGAGATTAGCGCCTCCTAACACGAGTCTAAGGAACCATTCCCGCTTATTCAGGTCTATGTTCTGTGTTTGTTCCTTAAACTAAACTTATATTAATTTTTCGAGTCTCGTGAATTCCGGTTTGTCTTTGTGTCATACTGGTTCCTCTAATGAAATCACACCTGAATTCATGGGGTTCCAAAGCACTAGGTTTAGT
Organism: Quercus parvula; assembly: GCA_030820535.1. Classification (NCBI taxonomy): domain Eukaryota; kingdom Viridiplantae; phylum Streptophyta; class Magnoliopsida; order Fagales; family Fagaceae; genus Quercus; species Quercus parvula. The sequence goes on from JAUAME010000012.1 coordinate 30,019,473, forward strand.
TCTGTGTTCATGTAATCTATTCTGTCACACCTTGTCTGGGTGTCTCTTTTATATATAAGTGTACGTGTTGCAAAGAAGGTGATGGGTTAATTGTTTCATTTCATAGTTGAGACTTTGAGACATTTTGAGGTATCAAGGTTAGTAAAGCAAGTCCCTTTTTAGGCTTATGCTTCTTTTTACTATATTTCTATTTTCTGAAGTTTTTGTTAGAGAAACGTGTGCTTGGCGCTTTGTAATTGAAGTTCTAAAATCAATTTGATCGAATCTCAATTGGGTTTCCTCTTTTTGAACTAAATTCAACAGTTCTTCAATTTTGAGTATTGGATGTGAAAATTGTACAGTTCTGCTTTTTTATATATCAATGCACGGTTAGTTTAGCATTTTGGACCACTTTTATCCCTTTTTAACAAAGTAAAACTCAAAGCAACTTTACTTAGATCAAGAAGCAAGAAAAGTATTTTCGAATTGACAGCTAAACTATGCCTGGCTTTTTTGGTTCTCTATAATACATCAGTGTACAAAATACTAATTTATTAGTTTCTGCTTAATGGGTCCTTTGTTGTCTACCCCTACCGTGATATGCTGAGCTTCGATTTACTTGATGTCACAGGAAAAGCCAAATTTGTGAACAATTTCATAGGACAAAAGCCTAAACAGAGGAAGGGACTAGAAAAGAACTTTTCAACTGATCGTAACATTTGAAAATTTTTCTAATATCCAGAAGAAAGAATGGAAACTGGTGTTCAATCAGCTTGGAGGAGTAGCTATTTGCATGGGCTAGAAAATGTAGAGGAAGACCAAGAGCTGAAGATAGTGTCATCGAAGCCTGCGATTGCTCAACCACAAACACCACATGAGCCAATGGAATTCTTGTCAAGGTCGTGGAGTCTTTCGGCTTCAGAAATTTCGAAGGCTCTTGCTGAAAAGCAGAAAGAATTTTTCCATGACAAGAACCCTAACACTTGCCCAGAAGTAGTTCTTGTACCACAACTAGTAAGCTATCCCCACATATGGATTTGTATCATTTTCCTAATTTATCTTTAAGATTTTAATATCTTTGCAATTTTCCCCATTCATCATGGTTGTTAATTTGCCAAGGTTTTGGCCAAAATAAGGGAAGACAAAGTACAGACTTTGTTCATCAGAAGGAATGGATTCTTTCCTAATTAATGGCTTGTTTTAGTAAACAAACATAACTACATATATCTATAATCATGTATAATGCTGCTTGCATATGTGAAACATTCTCTTCATCTGCTTAAAAAAACAGTCATCAATTCTTTGTTCTAATTGCCCTGTTATTTCTTGCAGCCAGTCAAATTAATAAATCCTGTTAGTGCTCGGAGGACGGGTTCATTTGGAAAATGGTTCCACCACAAAGAGTCTAGTATCACCACAGTGAAGAAGAAAGACAAGGCACGTGTAGAAAATGCGCACACACATTCCGCTGTCTCGGTCGCAGGACTAGCTGCGGCCTTGGCTGCCGTGGCTGCAGCAGAAAACTCCAGCAGCTCAGGATCGAAAATGAACATGGCTTTGGCATCAGCTACAGAACTCTTGGCATCACACTGCATTGAGTTAGCTGAATTAGCTGGAGCTGATCACGATCGTGTGGCTTCTGTTGTCAGATCAGCAGTTGATATTCGAAGTCCTGGTGATCTAATGACTCTCACAGCTGCAGCTGCAACAGGTATTTGGCATTTTGCTTAGTCTTTCTACCCTGCATGATGTATTAAAAGTATTTCCATAGAAGTCTCAAAATCATAAATTATTCTTTCAACAAAACTTAAAAGACAATTTACCTCTTACAGATACATAGCTAATAATGGTCACAAATACTAATTTTGTGTATAATTATCGAGGGGGAGAAAAACGAAGATATAGTTGGCAAACATCTAGGATTATTCTGTTTTGAATAATATCAAGTATCAACAAAAATTGTATCTAGGCTTTTTTTTTTCTTTTGTAAATTAAGTTCTTTTAGAGAAATATATCCTTAAAAGTAAAATTGAATCTCTCTGTCAATCATACTGTGGGTAGGAAAGTAACATTGCATCTCGGTCAAATCTTCCCAACTGTTGAATTAGCAACAATGAATTTGTCATTCATGGTTTCATACTGTGGTATAATTTTTGCTTTATGTTCATTTGATAAAATTTTCTTCCCTACTAAATTAGCTTTGCGGGGAGAAGCAGCTCTGAAAGCAAGATTGCCAAAAGAAGCAAAGAAGAATGCAGCTATAAGTCCCTATGATAGAAGTTTGACAGAGAGCCACTGGTGGAGTGCTGCTTCTCATAGTCAAATGGTGGAACAGAGTCCTCCCTTTGTTGGAGAATTATTGCAAGTCACACAAAAAGGTAATTTGCCATAAAAAATTCAGAATCAGTTTAATATAGATCTAAAGTACTGTATACCCCATGCTCTAACAGAATGCATAATCTGGATGTTATCCGAGTTTTGATAATGCCTAGTTGTGTGGTTCACCAATTTCTAATTTCCGTCTACATTTCTTCCTCAATCATTTCTTATTATTGGTCGAAATAATAATGGAAGGAAAAGGATAAGACATTTGGACTATATCATCCACACTATTGGTTGATGAAATTGAGCTTGGAACATCGAATATTATATTTCAAGCTTTCCTTTGCTTTTAATAATTTCGCATGATTAAAGAATCTGTATGACTGGTTGAGCATCAATTTTTTTGGGGCGTGCCCCTGTAGTAAGTTTAAGTAGCTATATTAAGTCACTTGCTATTGGAATTCACAGGAGTTTTACAGTGGAAGCATGTCTCTGTCTACATCAACAAGAAATCCCAGGTACATAAAGAGGAAAAAAATAATGGAAGAGTGCATGATTATTTTATTTTATTTTTTTAAAAAAAGCATTGTTTGCTCATGTCTAGCTTCCTTATATCACTCTCTTTTCAGGTCATAATTAAGATCAAAAGCAAACATGTTGGAGGAGCCTTCTCCAAGAAGAATAAGTGTAAGCTTCAAGTCTCTAAACTTGGCATTGTTTCTAGTTTTCACTATTGCATATTTTCTTCACTTATTTATTTATTAAGAAAAAACAAGATACACATGGTCTTGAATCCAAAACGTAATCTCCACTCCATTATTTATAAAGGAAGGAGGTGTCATTTGAACTAGAGCTCAGTGACCATGGTTTCTTTACAACGTAGAATTCTCTACACTTTCCCCTCTTTTGGAAAAGTGTTTAGCACTTTGTTATATTGAAATTTCCACACTTAGGTTCTTTCTCACTTGAATATTTTATGCTGCTTCTAGGTGTTGTTTATGGAGTTTGTGATGAGGTTGCTGCATGGCCATATAGAAAAGAAAGGGAAATTTCAGACGAGGTCTATTTCGGCCTCAAAACTGCACAAGGTCTTCTAGAGTTCAAGTGCAAGAACAAGAATCATAAGCAGAAATGGGTTGATGAAATTCAGAATCTTCTTCGTCGAGTAAACTGCATTGAAGCAACTGAAGGCTCTCTAGAATTTCTTAGTGTTAGTAATAGTATATAATGTATTTTGTGCATATGTAGTGAGAAGTAGGACAGATAACTTACTAGTTCCATACTCGTATTTCATGCGAGAAGATTTTCTTTTATACACATAATTTTGGAGCACGCAGCGTACTGTTCCTATGTTTTGTTTTCAGGACAAGAAATGTGAAAATTTTTACTTGAGAGTTTTCACTTTTCAAAGCCATTATGTAATTAGAAATTTATAATGGAGTGGAATATTGACTAAACAATTTAAAGTAATTAAATGTATACACAGATCTACCACTTTAAATGATTTATCTCCCAGAAGATAGAAAAAGTTTTACTTTCCTTACGATGTAATACTCGTACCTTACAGAATGCTATAATCATTCACAAAGGTGACGTAATTGCAATTAAGATTGTAGCTCTACATAAAATATAAGCTTTAGTGTTAATTTGAGTTAAAAAAATAGTGGTGGAAGTTTTGGGAAAATTAGATTATAATGAATCAAATGACATGGATTCCAATACTCAATTGTTTTCTCATTATGAAAAGGGAAATCTGCTGGATATGAAGTAGATAGAAGACAAATCATGTTGAATTTGGATTCTGAAACCACCGACAAGCAAGGAAAAACCCAACTTCAAGGACAAAGGAGGTTTTATTATTATTATTATTATTAAGTAATAGTTTCCTATCAGGGAATATGTCCAAAACATATTCCCACCAATATCGTTTCTCAAAAAAAAAAAAAAAAAAATCCCACAAATATCAAGCTTGCAAAATAAATGGACCCCATTGGATGGGGGAAAAGTCCATAATTTTACAATACAAGACAAATTAACATCTCTTTTCTCTTGGTAATTTTACTTTTTTGAGAAGGAGTGGTAAGGGGATGGGGACTAAGAAAAGTTTTGTAAAAACTTGACTAAAAATAATAATATAATTCAGGTTTTATTCTAGGGATGGGTGAAAAGGATGGCACTCTGCCATCAGTCACATTTCTGCACAACTAAACTATCAGCATGAAGCACATGTTCAACGTCCTTGGTTTTGTTTTCAAATGAAAATTTGCCCACTGCTCGGAATTTACACTAACTAGTCACAGCAGGTGATGTGTAAAAATATATGATTACTTTGTGATTGTGGTATAATGTATAATTTGTTTTCTTTGAAAATAAAAAAATTTTAAAATTACTTTTCATCTATCCATCTTTATATATATATATATATATATCATTTTAGCATTTGTTGTGTTTGATTGAAATTATTTCTTTTTGAGGTAGTCCATATTTTTCTAAATTATATTATGGTATGTTGTGTTTTCCTTTTTTTTTCAAATATATTATTCAAATTTCTCATTTCTTAAATGAGATATTGTAATAATCAAAACTCATCACAAAATTACACTTGATATTGCTTAAATAGTTAAGAAACACATTCAAATACATAGCAAAATTGTATTTTGATATAAATTCTAATTTTCACTTTCAAAATAACTAAGTATTATATCAAACAAAAATCAAACAAAAGCTATAAGATGGAGAGAAAAGGCTTGTGATGGAGAACTCAAAAACACACACAAAATCATATATTAACCCAAAATAGTGCTATAAAAAAATACAATGATTCATCAACCTAAAGTTAAGTTGCAAGAAAGAATAAATAATCGAGAAAGAAAATAATCACCTTTTTCGGGAGATACTTGAATTAGATAAATTTATAGAAAATAAGATGAGAAGAAGAATAGTCAAAATAAAAGATATAGTCACACCAAATTATCCAAGTCATATTATGTAATTGAATAATATTATATTCTAATATACTATCTGTAAGGACTAGATTTGGCTTTCTAGCCCAAAGGGTGGATGGACTAAGGGCCAAAAAGCCCAATACAATGAATTTGTAGATAGTGGATTGGAAAACTAGGCTTTAATGAATCAGACAACTACTAAAGTGGATTCAGATGACAAGAAAATAAAGATAAACTGGTTTAATCTGAAGAAAAATCGTCATCGGCACAGTTCGAGGAGATTAGTTCTTATATATTTATCTTAAGTTTGATTACAAGTTCAGTTCGTGATTGTTACAGTGTTTCTTTTTCTATTTCTCGATCCCTCCTTCTCAGAGTATCTCTTCCATTTTATACTATCTTCACCTTTCATTTCCACCTTCCACGTGCAGATCAAATTGTTGGTGTTGATCCTTGTCCCATCAGTCCCTTACTAAAGTTTTTAGGTAATAGCTGTAAGGCTGAAAGTTACTGTTCAGGTATCACTTCCTCATCAATGCAGCCAGAGAGTTAGATGCAGAGCATTAAATGTGTTGGTAACAGCTTTCCCTTGAGATATTTTATGACTTTCCTCTGTCCTGTTCCTTCCTAATACTTATCCTCAGCCATGAAATGATCCAGAACGTTACTCTTGATGTCAGACCGCATCTTTTGACCTCGACTTTGCTCAGCCGAGGAGGGATTCTTCCTTAGACCACCCTTCTGGGCCTATCACCCCTACACTATCTTTATAATGCAATATGATAACATTTAATAATCAAAGAAAAGAAAAAGAAATATAACAACTTAAAAAGACAAAACCAAAAAGTTTGAAACATGAAATACAATTTAATCCTATTTATTTTTTGTAGTGGTATGCATCAACCTAAAGTAGAGTTCTAAAAAACACACAAATTCATCAATCTAAAGTAAAGATATAAAACATAAAAAAAAATCCACACAAAAAAGGAGGGAGAGAGAGAGAGAGAGAGAGAGAGAGAGAGAGAGAGAAAGAGAGAGAGAGTGAGAATAATAGTAGAGTTCGAAAGAATATGGAAATTCATCAACATAAAGTAAAGATACAAAAAAAAAAAAAAACACACACACACACACACACACACAAAGAAACAAAAAAAAAAAAAACATGAGAAAGAGAGAGAGTAATAACCTTTTTTATGTGATAAAATATGTATAGAGTGAGAGAGAGAATAGCAAATTTATAGTAAGAGGATGGGGATAAGAATAGTCAAAATAAAAAGAAGATAAAGGGATAAAGAAAGAGTGATATTAATGTTGATAGTAGTGGGAAGATGAAAAGGTAAAAATGAAGAAAGAATAAATAATTGAGAAAGAGTGTTATAAAAAAATACAATGATTCATCAACCTAAATTTAAGGAGAAATGATACGTCCACAACATTTTTACAACAAATTATAGGTGGTTAGTTATTATTGGTTCAAATTTGAAACTAATACTGGGATTACTTTTGAAAGCTCGAAATTGTGTGAAAACATAAGAGCTATTTAGACCCTCAAATTAAAAATTACGGCTCGGTTGATTTTTGTAACGACCCAAGGAAAAGCGCTAGCCACATCTACGCTATACCTCAAAAGGACTAGTCACAATTGAGGCTCCTTGTAGTTGTTAAAGCCCAGATCTACCCAGTAAATACCCGATGTGGGACTCATTACACACCCACACACATCACACAATCAATCAAATTGGGATATCACAATCTCCCCCACTTAAATCCCCAACGTCCTCGTTAGGGCCCACTTTGTGGGGTAGTGTCTCTGAGCCCATACGGGATTACCGAGCCGGCTCTGATACCATATGTAACGATCCAAGGAAAAACGCTAGCCACATCTGCGCTATACCTCAAAAGGACTAGTCGCAATTAAGGCTCCTTGCAGTTGTTAATAAAGCTCAGTTCAACCCAGTAAATACTCGATGTGGGACTCATTACACACCCACACACATCATACAATCAATCAAATTGGGGCATCACAATCTCCCCTACTTAAATCCCTAACGTCCTCGTTATGGCCCACTTTGTGGAGTAGTGTCTCTGAGCCCACACGGGATTACTGGGCTGGCTCCTAATCCTCTGATAGTCTTCACACTCCTTCTCAACAACCTTTGCAGTCTCCACAACCTCAGAATATGACTTCAATCGTAAGGCTGCCAGCCTAATTCTGATACTTGGTCGTAGTCCCCTTTGAAATTTCTTAGCCCTCCTAACATCATCAACCACAATGTGAGGGGCAAATCGAGACAACTCAGTAAATTTAGCCTCATACTGTAACACCGTTTTATTCCCTTGAATGAGCTCCATAAACTCCACTTCTTTCTCATCCCGTACACTTTCTGGAAAATATTTCTCATAAAAAGCATCAAGGAAAACAGTCCAAGTTAATATTTCATCTTCCTCAAGTGGCACAGTCTTTTTGGTGGATCTCCACCAATGCTCTGCTTCTCCCTTCAGCATAAAGGAAGCAAAAGAGACTTTTTGCACTTTAGTACAACCAATCACATCAAAAAATTTCTCCATTTGCATTATCCAGGATTCCGCTTCTGTAGGATCGGGGTTGCCCAAAAATGAAGGAGGACCCAATTTCCTGAATTGCTTAATAGTACATCCTTCAATCTCAGCATCTTTAGGCTTAATTGTTCCACTAGTACTAACATGCTTCTCCACCACCTCAGCAAGACTTCTGATAGCACTTAAAACACCCTCAAGGCTTTCAGATTTTGGTTCAAGACCAGAAGGGGTAGAATTGTGGGGTGGCATTTTCCTATAACCAAACAAACAACACTTTAGAGTAGGATAAACCTCAAAGAAAAATCATATAATACAAGACATACTAAAGCTTTTACTATTCTTATGATCCTAAGCATATAGGCACATAGCTTCTAACAATTATCAACCCATAAAAATACCCTTTGATTATCCAATGATTCAAGCCTATTCTTCCACATCCTATACAAAAACATCATAAATCCTAATTGTCTACAGAATCATAACCTAGAGCTCTGATACCAACACTGTCACGACCCAAATCCATTGAACATGAATTTAGATACATGACGAACTTGCTGAACTTATATAACTTACTAAACACAATTAATCCAAAATAAATTAAAACTCCAAAATAAAGATACTCTGAAAAATCTCTTTCAAAAACTCAAACTCCACAATTTAGAATAATCTCCAAAATACAGTGAAATCTAAAGCGGAATAACAAAATAACTAATAATCTTTTAAGACTTCAAGTACTATTGACTTCGCCTAAAACTCTCACGCTCTACCTTGCACCTTACGAAGCAATCCAAAGGTTCTGTTCCCCAACTAAACTTTAATCTGAAAATGGTAATTGATTGGGTGAACCACACATCCAGTAAGCAATTATACACAATATACAACAGAATAGAGTCAAGCAAAGCACGAGTTTGATTTCACAATTTCACTCAAAATATTTGATATAGTTCTCCAAACATATAAAGAACCACTGAACACGTATATATAATCATATCTTAAAGTTATTCGAAAATACATACAGATAATTGATCAGAGCACAGTATCACATATACACATCACATATTCTCACATACAATCCTGTGAGCGGATACCAACATCTAACCCTTGCTGGTAAGGGATCAACACATATTCTCACATACAATCCTGTGAGCGGATTACACACATATCTGATATATCTGATCAATTCTAAAAACACTTATTTTAAGTCACATATCACAAAGCAAAGTTTATACAAAATATAGTAATTTACTCGATATTAACAATTTATTTTCAAATATAGAGGCATATCAAAGATCACAATATTGAACAGAATATAAATCAAAGGATGTTTGACTCTCTTGCGAAACGAGTAGAGACTGAGGAGTTTATATGAATAAATTACAATTTTTGAGTAAATTTCAAAATTAAATTTGCTAAAAGAACCTTTTAAATACCATTTGGAGAATAGAAATATGACCTTGAAATCCTTTGGTTTTAACAAATTTAAAGAACAAGAACCTTTTTAGAAATCTTACATTGAAACTCAATTATTTGCGGAAAATAGATTAGTTTAAAAATCATCTTTTAAGTGAGATTTGGCCATTCAGAACTTATTTAAAATAAGAAGTATATCCTTAAAACATTATTTAATAGTCAAAATTTCTCTTTCAATGATACAAAAATACTTTTGACAATCTTTAGAAAATATAAGTTTGAAATGCAAAACTTTTGAAAACTTCTAAGAACCTAATGAACAAAACTTGTGCACATTATGCATAATTACTTACAGCACTTGGATCACTCTGAAAGTCCAGCTGAAACACCCTCCAAATAGGTCTCAAAATACTCTTAGATAGGACCTAGAATCAATCATGGAAATTACTTAATATCCTCCATAAAATATAAATTTTACTAAACTATACAAATTGACTCGCTAGTAAAATATTTTACTGAACTAAATGATAGCACTAATGCAAATCATCTCTACCCAAAAAATATGTGTTCCCTTGAATTTATCAAATCTCATAGGCAGCAACTAACACTATAGGATTTAAATATATAACCCCAAAGAAAAACTGTGGGCCAAATCTATTATGACTTTGTTCAAGGACTTAATTTCATTGACCCTAATGGATTTAATACCACAATATTACAATTTGGATAAAAGACACAATCTGACATTGACCCTTTAAGAATAGTGGTTGGACCTTAAAATATCACTTTGTTTGGACTTAGTCAACATCTATGTAGAAGACCATTAAAGCTACAATAAAGCCTACGTCCTTGACAAAAAATTGAGAGATAACAAGTGACAAAAGGGTGAAATTTCTCCAGCCATTAGAATTAAAGTTGCAGCAGCCCAAAAGTTCCTATGCCCTACAAAAGTGACGAAATCTTGATACAAGATTTCAACAATTTTGGCTTTTGCTCAAGGGTTCACACAGTGGCAGCAATTGTTGACTTGAACTAATTATATTCATATATATATAAGCATATATATCTCAATGAAATAACGTTAAAGCCATCCTCTTTTCTTTTTCCAAATTGCAACTATCTTTAAAGATTCAGCAACTTTTGGATTAACCTTATTGAGGTCCATCCTCTAATATGTATATATAACCCAAGAAAAAAAACGATGAATCTATATAATATATAACCCCAAACGTTAAAGCCATATTCCTAATTAAAATTTGAAATTTCCAAGATAAGATTCTAACTTCTTAATTCTTGTTTCTAACGGTGAGAAAATCATACCTTTAAAAAAAAATCTGATTGCCTCTTCAATGGTATGTGCTCTAACTCCAAGAAAACCCCTTAGTCTCTCTGACAAAACCCTTTCTATGAAAATTCTGACTGTCTTTTCCTCTACCCTGTAGTTTGTATTAGAGATGTGGGCTTAGTGGGTTAGCAGGCTGCAAATACTAATAAAAGAATACCCATGGCCCATCAATTATTTTTTTTTTAAAAATAAAAATATAATTATAACCTCAAATAAAAGTATGTGGGGTATTACAATTTTACTCTAACTTGAACTAAGTGTGGAATAGAGTAAATGCGAGCAGATAAATAAAATAACTACTCTAAGCCATATTCATTAAAACACAGCAGTAAAATGAAAGCTAAAAGAGTAGGGAAGAAGAATGCAAATACAAGATAACATGCCGATGTGTTATCGAAGAGGAAACCGAAGAACTCGGTGAAAAACCTCTCCGCTGCCTTCCAAGCAGTAAATTGATCTACTAGACAATAAGTTGGGATATACGAATAGCAAAAGACCCTCCAAGCCTAATCTACCGAATGCACCTAAGCCCTCCAAGCTCCTACTCCAACAAAACTTCTTGGAACCGTGTCTTGTCTTACTTTCCGAATCCCGCAATATGCCCGATTGCATCCGCCAAATCTTGGCTTCTCCCAATGCTTCCTAGTAGTACCAAAACCTCATTTGACACTCAGAATGGGTGTAGTAAGTGTTTGAGCTATCAATCTCTCAAGAATATAGAAATGCAAAGGTAGGAATTGAGGAAAACCACAATAGATTGTGTAGAGGATTGTGGGTATGACAATCTTTAACTCTCAAAGGTTGTGGCTAGGGTTTTCTCTCTGAAAAGCACTCATCAACACATGTGGGTAATGGGGTTATATATAGTGTGGGTAGAGATAGAGTGTATTAGATATGACAAATTGGCAAAACAAAATGTTTCGCGGGTATCTTGCGGGAAGGCCTTATCCGCGAGACACTCGCGAAAACCAGATGTCACCATCCTATCCTGACTCTTTGCACTCCAATCGTGCTAGGCACATGCTTCACTTCGCGAGAAAGCTTCTCGCGAGCTACCCGCGAAAACTTCTTGCTCTTCACTTTGCTTTGAGTCTTCACACTCTCTCTCACACACAACTCTTACAAGGAAATCTCACATAAAATACAAGGTACATAAGATTGAACAAACTTACAATCAAATTTGGCTCGGAATTAAAGCCAACACAAAATAGTTGTAAATCACAACTTTAAAACTTTTTTGTCCTAACAATAACAATCAGTAACAACTTGCCACTTATGATTTGTTGTGAAAATGTTGTGGACATATCATTTCTCAAAGTTAAGTTGCAAGAAATAATAAATAATCGAGAAAGAGAATAATCACCTTTTTCGGGAGAGACCTGAATTAGATAAATTTATAGAAAAATAAGATGAGAAAAAAAATAGTCAAAATAAATGATATAGTCATACCAATTTATCCAAGTCATGTTATGTAATTGAATAATATTATATTCTTATATACTATTTTTATAATGCAATATAATAGCATTTAACAATCAAAGAAAAGAAAAAGAAATATCACAACTTAAAAACACAGAACCAAAAAGTTTGGAGCGTGAAATACAATTTAATCCTATTTATTTTTTATAGTGGTATGCATCAACCTAAAGTAGAGTCCTAAAGAACACACAAATTCATCAACCTAAAGCAAAGATATAAAACATTAAAAAAAACAAAAAAAAATCCACACAAAAAAAGAGGGGGAGAGAGAGAGAGAGAGAGAGAATAATAGTAGAGTTCTAAAGAACATGAAAATTCATCAACATAAAGTAAAGATACCCAAAAAAAAAAAAAAAAAAAGAGAAAGAGAGAGATTAATAACCTTTTTATGTGATAAAATATGTATAGAGTGAGAGAGAGAATAACAAATTTATAGTAAGAGAATGGAGATAAGAATAGTCAAAATAAAAGGTAAAGGAATAGTGATATTAATGTTGATAGTAGTGGAGAGATGTAAAGGTAAAAAGGAAGGGGAAAAGTTGGAGAAAATGTAAAAGTAAACTACAAAATTAATAAATAAATAAAAAAGAGTCAAAAAATAAGAGAGAAATGATTGAAAATAAGCAGGTGATATGGCCGCTGACATAACTCAACTGGAGCGTAACAATAATAAATGCTACACTTCAGCTTTTAGATATATATAGATGCTTTCACCAGACTTGACAGGCCTATAATTCAAAGAAAACTCTCTACAAAAATGAAGCTACTTCTGCACAAAAATTCCCCTAGTTTAGTCTGATAATATAAACCATTGGCTGGACACTGAGTGTCCTTTGTAAAGAAGGGGGGAAAATAAAATGAGAAGATATATGAACCCGAGTAATGTAGAAATTTTACAACATTGACATATTTTTGCATAGAGATTCAAAAAAGGGCAACATGAAAGTATAATGGGTGATGGTAAAAATTATAGATTCTGCATCGGGGTAATTTACTTCACTGACAAAGATACAGAAGTGGTCAGAATCTGATTCAAAGAATGCTCAAAATCTTGTAGTCTTCTACCAATGTATTCTAAGTACTAACTCATGTTCAACTCAGGAATGAAGTACAGGTATGAATGATTGCGCATGTTATTTGAATTCCAGAACTAAGTGAAATATATTGTGCGAAGAATTCAAATGAAGAATTGAATATATAATACATAGAGTTTGCAACCCCTCTCTCAACCACTTTATGCACTTCTTTACCCTCAAAATAGAACAGTCTTCTTGCCCTCATAAGGTAACACTCGCAGCTCACAGTACGACTTTATAGCCTTTGCAAGGCATTGTTTCTCAAGGTTCTCTGATTTCTGCACAAAACTCAGCAAGTTATCTCTGTGGGAAACTCTCTCAACCTGCAAAATGGATAGAGATGTACTTTAAGCTGTTCATAATTTGAAGGAACAATCGTGTATAATTGATGAAAACTGATTGCCAACTACCAGTACTCTGTGCAACAGTCAGAAACTATTCGTAACGATATCTGAAGCACAAGCCTGCATGATCTTGAAGCAAATTACAAAAAATGGAGTTTGGCATATAGCGCGTGCGCACACACACACATTCAAAAAAGAAGGTATTTCATAAATCATCAGTTTTATGGCTACGTCAAAGACACTGTACCAAACCCCCCCACCCCACACACAAAAAAAAAAAAAAAATACACGCTAAGTCTACATGGTCCACAATATATGGTTAAACATGCCAGAGGTTTAAGATGGTACTGTGACAACAAACATCAAGTTTACATCATCATAGAGTAAATGGAGAAAATTCTAAAAAACATTAAAAATAAAATAAAATTTAATCACCATCTGTTCGATAATAGGCCCCGCATCAAGTTCTTCAGTCACAAAGTGACTTGTTGCACCAATCAATTTCACGCCTGCATTAAAAGCCTGCCAACACAATCTAGCAAATTAAGCATGAATAGGCAGTTAGGAAGAGAGCAAAGAAATGATTGAAAAGGTGATAATTATATAACCCATGAAGAAGGCAGGATTGCTGAACCTGTCTAGATGGATTCCCACCCTTGAATGATGGCAAAAGGCCATGGTGAATGTTAATAACATCCTTTCCATAGCTCCTTAAGAAATTACCAGATAATATCTGCAAAGACAAATTGATGTTGTAGATCTTAAATATTGCAGAGAGTAATTCCATTATATCTACAAATCTCTATAAGGTTCCTATTTCAAATAAGAGAACCAATAAGAATACAGTAGAATTCAATGGAATTTCAAGTAATCATCTGTTGACTTTGAGGATCATAGGAGGGTAAAGAAAGCCTACTCTTCAAACAATATTTGGAAATTCAAATGATAAACATCATCTACTAGCACTTTTTCCATTTAATTGTCAAAATAATAGGTGATACAGCGAGAGCACAGAACAACAAAATTTGATTTACCTGCATGTACCTAGCAAGTACTAAAAAATCAGTATTCGGAACCAACTCTAAGATATCCCCTTCTCTTTTATTCTCCTTGGTTGTGCGTAAATAATGATAAGGAATACCATGCCTTTCAAGAAAACGAATTACATGGGTGTTTGAACCTCTATCATGATTACTGTTATGAAAAAAAAAAAAAAAAAAAAAAAAAACATAAATCAACATCATCAAAATGCAAAGGATACATTGAAGGGAGGAAGTCCCAAAACTTCACCTTATTACACAGGTAATATCTACTGGTAGTCTTCCGTCCTGCCATCCATGCAACAAATCAACCAGGCAATGGTCCTGCAGCAAGAAAAAGAGAGCTTAAATATGCACAAAGTTAATTCAAGTTAAAATAACATCATACACCTGCTTTACCCAAAAAGTAGTACCACACTTCATGGGGCAGAGGTCATTAGCTTGAATCTCACCTTCCCTCTACCCTTGGGGCCAAACTTACTCATCAAAATAATAGTAGTAATAATAATAATAACAAAATGTACCCGTTTTGAAGCAAGGACAGCAATTTTGTATTTGGGGTCTTGGTCTGGCACCCGGACAACAGATCTCATTGCGTTGAACATTTTTGACAGATTATTAAAGTCTTCATCCATTTGCTCACGTGGCCATTTAACAGGATCAAAAATAAACTGACTGCCATGTTGCACACATATATATAGTAACAGAGTCAAAAATAATCCACAGGCATGTTACCTAAATATATAGCTTTATAGTTCAACAAATCAAGTATCCTTAAACATTGAACTTACTTGAAAACAACATTCAATTCTAGACAAACCACTACTTTGAGGATCCTTCCCACTACCACCCTCTGACATGTGCCAAAGCAACAAAAACAGGTGTTTCAACAGCCAAATCAAAGCAATCCAGCCATTTACTCACAAATAACGAAAGCCAATTTTTATTCTCACACGCACACATGCATACACGATTCATTGCCTCAAAATTATCTCTTATTAAGAACCCACCTAACACTAAATGACAAAATTAAACCACTAATTAAGGCAACTCTTTGATTATCGCATTTGTTAACAGCAACATTTCACTTGATTCAATTCCACCCCCCAAAAATTGAGGAACTAGATTTTAGTATATAAGTATATAACCAACACGAACTAAATAGAACAAAGTTTAAACAAATTAACATACACATACAAGACAGCATTCCAATGAACTAACAAAATACCTTCTAGAATAGAAGACTCGCTTGTTTTCGGGTACGAAAACATCAGCACCGAGTATGTTGCCCCCTTTAGAAGCTATACAATCCGACAGCTTGGCAACAATCCCGACCGCATCCTATTACATAATCAAATTCAATTCGATTCCATTCTCATCTCAGAAGCCCATTAAAATTTAACTAAACTTATCCAATAAGAGAAAAAAAAAAAAAAAAAGCTATGCTCCGTTTTGGGTGCCAATGAATTATTGGAAATGGAAGTTGCAATGGCAAATGTGAATAGGGAATAAAGGGACTTACAGGGCATTGGAAGACGTGGATTCCATGGGTGAGAACGGAAGAGCTTGAGGAATCGAGGGACTGGCCAGGGAATCTCAAGGACTTGAAGGACCTATTTGCAAATCCAATAACTTGGGGGAGGCTTGTTGAAACTCTTCGTGTCAAGCTCATTCTCTCTCTCTCTCTCTCTCTCTTCTACAACGTCCAACAAACTGAAACGAACACAACCAACCAAACCCACAGTGTGCTGGCCTCTTGGTTTACCTCACAATTTGAAGCTCTAGTAGTTGTACCTGTACGATGTCGTTTCACTGTTGCTTTTTTGGACGCTATAGCTGCTGATCTTTATTGGACACGTGGCTTCTGTCAATTCCAACTATAACTTCAATTCCAGTCTTTCTAATTTTGTTGGATACTTGCAGACTTGCAGTATTTAATTATTAACGAATCACAGGCGTCAAAGGTCTTTGCCTTCCTACTTTAATTCTCTACGTCTGGCTTAGGGTCTGTTTGGATAAAATTTATTTTATTGAAATTAAAAATTAAAAATATTATAGTAAAATAATTTTTAAATATATAAATAGTATCGTGGGATCCATTTCTAATGAAAAAATGATTGAAATGTGATGTTTGTGGGTCTGTAAACAGTGTACAGATACATTGTTCATAGTTAAAAAGTCAACAAAATCGGCTCTTGAAAAAAAAAAAAAAAAAAACTGAAAAAGCAAACATAAAACACAAAAGCTAAATCCAAACCAAGCCTTAATACAATTTGAGCTTTAGGGCAAATTTAAATAAAGTTTTTAATATTTAAATATCACTTAACTAATATTTCATTTATTTTTCATCAATCTTATTAATATTATGTATTATTATTTTTAATTTAAAATCCATTATTCTCCTAGTTTAATATGATTAATTTACTTCAATGATGCTAAAGTTTCTACAAATTTTTCTACATAAATCTTATAAATTGACATGTTACCCATAAACAAATTTGATTCAAACATTCATTTTTTATATTGTTTAATTGGTACCAATCTTCTGCTAAAAAAAAATTTATATCAATCATATTCTTGCCACATCAATTTGTAAATTATTTTATTTTATTTTTTATAATAACTTTAACATTTATCATTCACTTATTAGTGATTTGGTTTAATTAAGTTTTTATAAGTTTTTCAAATTTATATTTAGGTTTTATTAACATTTCTTTTACAAATTAATAATAGTTAGCTAGTCTATTTAATCAACACTCTTGTAACTTTTTTTTTTTTTTTTAGGAAGCAATTTAAGGTTTCAATTTAGTTATATTTTTATTAGCTTGATATTTTTGAGTACTTTCTTAGAGATATGAGAAAGAAAGAAAAACTCATCTCTTTTTTTTTCTTTTTTTCTTTTTCTTTTTTTTTTCTTTTGAAAAAATTAACTATCATAAAATAAAATAAAAAAATTAAAATTTTGGCTATGTCCTTGATGAAAGGGCTTCGAGCTATTAGTTCAACGGTATTGACACTCTATGTGGTGCCTATAGGGGGATAAGATCCCAAGCCCAACCTGAAAGTTCAAATAGTGTGTAAAACATCTATGAACGTTTAGACCCCCAAATACAAAAATACCAACACAAGCTTATAATCAAACAATATATGTGCGGAATATGAAATATAAGATATATCCAAATTGGTAACACACTCTAAACCATAATTAAATACAATCACAACAGTAATTAAAAGGTAAAGAGTAAAGGAAGAGAGATGCAAACACAAATATAACATAACGATATGTTATCGAAGAGGAAACCAAAGTACTCAGCAAAAAATCTCTCTGCCGCCGTCCAAACTGTCAATAATCCACTAGAGAATAAAGTTGGGATACATATATAGCAGAAGACCCTCCAAGCCTAATTTACCCTGTGCACCTAAGCCCTCCAAGCTTCTTGCTTCAATAGGGTTACGTCGAACCTTGTCTTCTTTAGTTTACCGGATCCCGCAATCGCCTATTGCATCAACCAAATGAATTAGTCCCTTCTGAACTGCTTCCCAACCACTAAAATACCTCCTCATTGATATGGGTATGGTGAGATAGGATTTGGATAAATGTACCTCTCAAGGATGTGTCAATGGAGAGGGTGAGAGTAGAGAAATTTAGAGAATCAAATGATGAAAATTGTGGATGAGTCAATCTTGTTTTTCTCTAGGGTTTCTCTCTCAAAATTCTCTTTGGAAACTCTCAACATTTCATGGGTATGAGGGTATTTATAGTAGTGTGTATGAGGAATGTGAAAAGTCAGTTTCAACCAAACAGAGCATTCTGACGACTCGAGCTTGCGACTGGAACAAGTCACGAGTTTGAGTCGCGAGCTAACTACCTACCCAAACTGGAAGTTTTTTCCTGTAGTGCTCCAGCTGTCATGACCCTTCAGCTCCCCTTAAATATTTCACACGTGTGCCATTCTGGCGACTTGCCAATCTCAAGACTCTTTTAAATTGCACACAACTTGAGTTTTCTTCACACTCTCACACACACTACCCTTACATAATTCTCACATAGATACAGGGTATCTAATTGCTAAATTACAAGTAAGTTTGGCACGAAATAAAGCTAACACATGATTAAATAAATTCAACCTTACACAATCCACTTAGAATGGGCTAAGATGGGAACCTAATACAATTAATTTGTAGAGATGAATATGCAAGTCAACACTTGGATTCCTCGGAAGTGTGGCTTAGTGATAAAGAAGTAAGATTGACTCTAGGAATGGCTTAACACTTACAGAAATTGAACAAGAAAGAGTGGAATTCTTATTTATCTCTCTCCTTGGGCTGGTTGTGGATCAATTATGCTTGAAGACAATTACAATTTATAGTATGATTCTTATATCTTTCTCTCTCCTATTTTTTATCCCTGCTCATGTAGGATCTTCCTTCCTTTTATAGCCATTTGAATCACATCTCAACCTTCCACTTGGAGGGCTATTAATCTTTCCTTGGATACTTGTTCCATCGCTGCTTTGCTGATGGTGGTAAAGTAGGATACAGGCTATGAGAACACTGTTCAGGGGTCATTCTGCCATTAATGCGGCAGGTTGAGTTATTGCAAAACATTAATGCAAAGGTGATGTTTACTTTATCTATAACTTTCCTTCTTCTTTTATCTATGCGTCACCATGGTCCTCTTCAGCTTTCGATTCGTAGCTCTTGCGGCCTTCTTCTTGTCTCCTACGAGGCAACTATTCCTCAGCCTCCTCGGGCGGGTTGCAACCCTCTATTTTTCTGATCCGTCAGGTACTTAGATTATCTAAACTGGGTGGGGCCTGGTTTGATAATCAGTTGGGTTCGATTAACTAACTGCAGGAACCTACTGAGTAAGATTCCAAACAAGCAGATTGTCCACATATATAGGGAAGCCAACCAATGCGCTGATACGTTGGCCAAGATTGGTGCTTGTAGTGTAGGCTCTTTTGTGACCTTTTTGTATCCGCCGCCTGTGGTGGAAAGTATAATAGCTTCTGACAAATCTAATATGTGTTGTAATAGACTTATTAACTTTTAGCTTAATGAAATTTCTTCTGTTGACCAAAAAAAAAAAGACAATAGGCCCGAGCCGAGCCCCAAGTTGGGCTCAGATTTAAGTTGGGCTAATCACTGTCTGGTTTTCTCAAGAGTACTAAACTACTAACAGTACTAACACACACACTTTTGAAGCGATACAGAATCAGCTACGTGGCTAAAAGTGAGTGGTGAAGAAGCCTCACTGGACCAATTTCACCGGAGAGAGAACCCAGGCCCAGGTCCCAGATCCCCTCTCTCCTACCAAAACCATCGTCTTTTCTTTCCTTTCTAGTTAGTCAATCTTCGGTAGAAGAAAGAACTATAACAAACAACTCCTCCAAATCCCTCAATCGCATATAATTTTAACTTTCAAATCAATATACAAAACGCACGCGCGCGCGAGCAGCTACAATCTTAAAATGCCTGTAAGTTTATCTTTCTATTTAAAACGATCTACCTAACCCAGATCTCTTCTTTTTTGTATTTTACTTACATGGATTAATTTTGATTTTTGTGGTGGCGGTGGGGTTATGATCGTGTGCAGTTCGGGACAGTATTAGAGGTGGAACCGCCGAGCCCACTGAGATACATAATCGGAGCTGCCATCATGATGATCGGAGTGGTATTACCCGTTGGATACATGATGTTCCGTACCAAACGTGTCCCTTCCTCTTTTTCTTACTCCAAACAGACGTAGGTATAGGTGTGCCTTTTTTACTGCTTTTTATTTTTTAACCGTAACTGGAATTTTCATGTTATTGAAATTGGCACAATTTGAAAATCCAAAATTCAAACACTTGATACCAAATTATGGTTTTGAAATGAACAGAAATGTAAATTTGGGTTTTAAAAAAATTCCACTTCACTGTGCCTAAAGCAAAATCTTAATGTTAGCTTAGGTACTTTTAATCTGGGGTACTGAATTGGAATAATTTAATTAAAGGATCTTTGGTGTTGCTATTTCAGGAACAAAGTTTTGATATAGAGAGAGAGAATGAGAATTGAGAGCTTTTGGATTCGATTTGCGGGTTGTTAGTGAAGAAGGTGAAAGAGAAAAAAAAAAGAAAAAGGATTTAACAGATCTGCAAAGTATAAATGTAAATGCAATGAAACTCCATTTCTGTTATATGGGTTGTTTAGAAAATGATATGCGTGCATTTCAATTCAATATTCCTTGTTGCCTGGATTTCATTGTGAGCTGATTTGGAGTTTGACTTTGTACTTACATTTCTTTACTGGGATAGATTTTGTCCATTTTTATGTCTTGGCATTTTTTGAGTTACAATAATATTGCTGTTCTCATTAAACAAGTAGAATCATACGTTTATACTTATATCCGTTTTAGCTAGATTGAAACTTAAATTGGATCTGCTGGCAATCATTAGAAGCCAGATTTATCTTCAGTTGTGTGCGCTCTTATTTTTTATGCGTAAAGTGGATTTGCATCTTGAGGTATCTTGTGAATTCTGTTGTGTGTTAACAAAGTGCATATTGTGTGTGAGTTAAAAATAGTTGATCAAGTAAGAATGGGGAACTTTTTGTTAGGAATTTTGTAAAGGACCTTTAAAGGGCTTTGTCATTCCAATTCATCATCTTGATGATGAACTAAAGGCTCTCAAGAAGAACACACAGAAGATGCTTGTTAACTTACTTGAGTGGGCCTCATGTTTTTATGCAGGAAGAAGGATCAAATTAGTTGATTTTATCGTCTTGTTCCTTTTTTGGGGTGGTAATTAGTGCTAATAACTGTTCATGGTGATGCTTTTCTGCATGCTATCATACAAATTGAGTAGATCTGTCACTTGAATGGTTTTGTGAAACACTTTAAATATCAAGGGCCATGGTGATGAAAATGGCTTTATGGAGAAATGTATTCGTAAGGTTTAGGTATATTGATCTGGCATATTTGATGTAGTATGCAATTCAGAGCCTAATGAAATTTAGGGCTACTTGGTTTGTGCTGGGTTCTTTTATTTCTATGAACATAAATTAAGTATATAGAGAATCAGTGATCTTCACCATTGCATGGTGTAAGTCACCTATTTGATCTGTTAACGTATTCTAAAGCTTGTGTCCCCAAGTTGCCATGGTGCTGATGCCAAATTAGTTACCAGATTTTTCAAAATTCAGCACTAGAATAAGGGTTGAGGGAGCCCTTGGAATTTAGTTAGGTGGCAAGGGGTGGGGTGGAGTTTGGGGGTATGTCTGAAGTTGGCAAGTGGAAAAAGAGTATCGAGTTAGGATAAAATATTCACTGTCAAACAAGCTCAAAGATGACCTGATTTCAGTGGAATGGTATGTTGGAATTACAGGAGGTTTATCGACACTGTTTGATGGGTTGTACATGGTGTTAGAATAGTGTTCAACCTTGAAGAAGTTAAAAATGAAAGAGGAAAAGAGGAATGTACCTAGGCTGTCATGTAAGTTTCTGAGCACCTATGCATGAATGTGGGGGCAATTTCACCCTCAGCCAAAACTTCAGGGTCAGAAATTCTTGTTAAACATCAATCGAATCAGGCTTTAAATCAGTCCTAAAAATGGTACTTTTTTTGTTACTACTCAAGATTGGCAGCAGAAATGTCAAAATGTTGGAATCATGTAGAACTCTTATGTCCAAAAATTCTATGATGCTTATGCCAAATTCTCTATAGCTTGCAACTTGCAAGTACGATCACAACTCTGTAATGCTTGCATGTGAATCATTGCTGATTTTTTAGGGTTTTTTTTTTTTTTTTTTTTTTTTAATGGTTAGAAGAGTAGAGAGTGCAATTTCTGTTCAGGCAAGGATACAATGGATGAGTGGCATAATGAAATAGTGCTAACATTATGTAACTAGTTCGGCCTCTTGATAATATAATTTGTTTCTTCGTTTTGTAAGATACACACTATCCTTTTCTTCTCTTTTCTTTTTTTCCGTTTGATGATTAAGTTACACCTGTACTCATGGAAGAAGGAAATATCAAATAAGTTACAACTGTTTAGCAACATCATTTCCTTTCTTTAGACAAATATTCATTTGAGGATGATCTTTATAGATAGGTGGTAATATATTGTGAGAAACTGAGAATCAACTGCCAGTAGAGGCAAAGGTGGAGGAGCTGTTAGAGAGCATTTCAAACTTATAACAGAAGTAGCTAACATCTTGGAAGTTGGAGGGATGATATTGACCGAAGTTAGGAAGCATAGAGCCATAGACTAATAAGGGAAGATTGTAAACCAATTAACTATTCTATTTTTCCCAACCATCGTTACAAATCTAGATATGTGGTTTCCAGTTTGCAGTAGATCAAGACTAGAGCATCTAGTGGTAGTACTGCAACATGCTACGTGGAACTAAGGGGTTGTTTGGATTTGCTGTTTCCATAACTCATAACTCTGTTTCCACCACACATAACTCAAAAATGGTAGAACCCATGGCTAAGAAGTTTGTTTGGTTTTTGTTTCCATCACTCAATTCTCTGATTTTTGAGTGATGAGTTATGGAAACTGAATACACCTAAAAAAACACATTTTAGGTGTATTCAGTTTCCATAACTCAGTTTTCAATGGCATTTTCGTAATTAAACCTACATACTTGGGTCCCACAGTCAGAGCAATACACGTGAGGTGCTGCTTTTGATGGTCTCTTCAACGGTTGTCTTCACTAAAGCAGAGCACTCTAATCTCAGACTTCTCTCATCTTCATTCTAGTACCATCACAAGCTAAAAGAAGCCCTCCCTGCCCTCACCTCCTCACGCACTATTTCACCGATCCGAGCTCAGCCAACCTGCGCTGCCATGTCACGGTCATGCAGTGCTTCACGTGCCAACCAAACCGATCTCCTCGACCTCTTTCTTAGCTTTTTTCACAAAAATCCGAAGGTATTCTTTACATTTGAGCTATTTATATATCTGATTTGTTGGTAATAGTAAGGTATTTCGCATCTTTTACATCGAATCAAGGACTGGTGATGAGAAGTTTGCTTCTCTTTTTTTTTCTTTTTCTTTTTTTCCTTTTTTTCTTTGTTTGATGTTTGGGTTTTCGCATCTGATTTAACTGTATCAACTCGTGGTGATGGGTTTTCAACTCGTGGTAATGAAGTTTGCTTCTCTGCTTTTTTTTTTTTTTTTTTCTTTGTTTGATGTTTGGGTAAGCATTTGATTTGATCTATTGAAACTCGTGGTTATGGATTTTCAACCCGTGGTGAACCTATACTTCTCTATTTTTCTTTTTTCTTTGTTTAATGTTTGGGTTTGTGCATCTGGTTTGTACCATTTTGGTGCTCGTGGTGATGGGTTTTCAACCCGTGGTGATGAAGTTTACATCTTTTACATCTGGGTTTTCAACCCGTAGTGATTTGGTTAAATAAAAAAAAGCAAACATAGGCATTTGGTTAAATAAAAAAAAGCAAACTTAAATTAAAGATTGTTAGGACCTCTTCAAGCATGATATGTGCGATGGCATTTGCATGGTTGCCAAAGATTGAAACCCAATAGATGTGTCCAACAATGGCTTATCATTCTAATAATTCGTGGGTCGAAGGTATAATATACTTCAAACCAGAGCACAAGAAGGGGCTTGTTCTGCAAGTATAATATACTTTAAACCATTGAAGCAAACCAGCAATGGGTAAGCACAATAATATCATATAAAAAAAAAACCAAAACAACTTCTTTATTATTTTCTCACCAACCAAACAACAAGAAAAAACAGAGGCAAACAGAGTTTAAGCTAAAACCTAACAGTTTTCTCAAAACCCAAATGCGAAACACACAAATCAAATAAAAATAAGTTGAGAGAGTACAAAAAGGGTTGAGATAGCACCATCTTGGGTCAGAGGAGATCATCCGTGACAAAAATGGGGAAATGGGTCACGTTTCTTTATGCTCGTCGGCGCTGCTAGGTCATGACAGAGAAGATCATGTTGCCGTACACGTCAGAGAGATGGGTGTTGTTCACTGGTGACGGTCTTGACGAGGCAAAAAAGCTTCAGAAATTTTTATGGGTTTGGGTTTGTGCTTTAGGAGAGTGACAGGGCTGAAGCGGGAAGGGGAAATGAGAAAAGAGAAAAAGATGGGCGGGTAGGCTAACAGCTTTGCTCTGACCAAGTTACAGGTATGAGACCCACAAACAGTTGGAAAATTTAAGTGATTAGTGATGGTGCCAAACGGGTGGGGTGTAGGGAGTTGGGGTATTTTAATTGATGAGTGATGAATGACAAAAATTGAGTGAGAAGTGATGAGTGATAAAAAAATATCCAAACAGGGCCTAAAATTCTTGCATTGCTAAAATGCACACATCTGACTTTAAGGGTTAAGACCATTAATTCTAGATTTTGATAATTGAAGTCTGCCTAACGAGGACATCCTTGATCCACAAGATTGGAACCATGATTGAAGCCTGCATCAGTTTTGCTCTGCTTGTCCCAACACCTTGTTTTATAATTTGGTTAATTAGGGTTATAAATTTATGACACTACACCTCTAGCTAAGGTGACCTATAATTGGGGAGGTCGAATTTAGAAATTTGCACCAAGACCTACTCTTTTTTTTCTTTGAATAATTTAGTTAACTACTAAACCGCTTAACTTCACGTAGACACGCATACACACAATAGACAAGATAGATCTCTGCTTGATCATAAAGATATAATTTTTATAACAGAAATCATAAATATATAATTCTATTTCTATTAGCTTTCCGTGCATGGCTCATAAACATAGTGCACCATAATTGTTGCTAAAAATCATGCCACCTCCCCAGTGCTTCCCCAACTCGGATTCTATCTCCACGTTTGATGCTAAACTCGAACTCTGAAGAGGAATTCCCAAATTCAACTGATTTTGATATGGGGGCTTGGAAGACAAGTACCACTGTTGATCCCATGTTGAAAGCGGCTACCTGAAAGGATTAGAGCATAAAAAACAGTAAATAAAAAATGACGAGATGACTGAAGACTTAATAAATTTTGGTAGAGGAGATTCAAATTAGCGACCTCCATTTCATGAGTTTTGTTACCCAGCCAATTTTTGGTCCTTATTAAAGGAGAAGCTATCAAGCATTAAAAAATAAGAAAGAATTAGTGCATCTCTAACCTCATCCCCTTTCTTCAGCATCATACCAACACCTTCAGGTTCATAAAGCCGTTCTTCTGGAGGTTCTGAGGGCAGTAACTTCTTTCTTGGCCGATTTGTCTTAAGTTCCGGTTCAATGGAAAGCTGGCATGTACAAGTTTACACCAAAGTGAGGATTTTTAAAAAAATTTGTTTTGTTTCTTAAGAGTTACACACACACCTAGTGGGTATAGAACCCATGACCTCATGCTTCATCCCATTATCATGGAAGGAAGTATGTGCCATTTGATCTAAAGCCCACTGGCCAAAACAGAGGGAATCTATCAAATTACATACTTCAATTCCAACTATCAATGTAGCATGGTTACTTCTATTCTAAACAAATCATGATGTTTGTTTAACAAAAATGGGATCATCTGGTAATCTTAGCTTTGCACCTAGGCAGAAAGTGGAACTCATCAACTATCCCATCTCATTTTCCTTAAAGGTACACTAAATGAAGATTTCCATAATTGAGCACTTTCATGAGATAAAACACCATGCACTGCCAGCCATTGGCTTGCATTCTATTTGGTTGTCTGCATGTAGCTAAGTTTGTTGCTTGTGAGATTAAATTTCCAATGGTTTCTTCTTTCTAATTGTTAACCACAAGTGTAAAAAGGGCCTTCCAATGTGTACACAAAAGGGAACTCTATAAAAAGAACAAAGTTTGGCTCCAAGCATGTTTGGTGCCTTAGGCTTCAACCCACACTAGGAAAATGAAATGTGTCCCTATCATGTGCAATGCACATCACTTTGAGTCATGTGCATTGCACATGACAGGGACACATGTTATCTTCCTAGTGTGGGTTGAAGGCTAGACTCCAAACAAACTTTGTCCTTCTAAAAAACAAGAGAGAGAGAGAGAGAGAGAGAGAGAGATTGTATGAACTCATCATCTGCAAAGAGCCAACCTCAATTGACCCAATATTTGTAGCGCCAACAGCAGCCATCGCCATAAACCCTTCTTGCCATAGACCTTCAAGTACAACCTGGTGACGAGAATTACAAAGAATCCATGAAACCCAAACTTATTCACAAAGATAAGAAAACAATTGTTGAGCCAAACACGACAAATTAAAATTTTGATAAGTTCAGAACGTGAATAAATATTTGGAGACAGATGGTTGATGGCAATGACAGATACAAAAAGAATCTTGGCAGGAAATCAGCCAATACTGTAGAGATATCCAATTACACAAAACAAGTTGCAGCTGCTGAGTGCTGAATCATATCAGCAGTTGATGAACCACATGATTATTCCAAATGGGGAAAAAGGGGCAGTTTGAAAGCACAGGTTAACTACATAGATATTGCAAGAAGAGAGTTTTGGCATTACTGAACATTGGGAAATGTCCAACATGTTAATATAAAATGAAAATCAGAATTACCCTTTCATTCTCTACATAAAGGTTTTTGATTGTTCTTGCAGCACGTTCATTCACAGGAAATAAGCGACCTGCAAAGTAAATCAACTTATTTTACAGATAACAAGCAAAAAAGAAAATCAGATTAATCAAATATTGACAGAATAGAACTTATTGAAAGTAAAAAGATTATGTGCAATATAAATGAATAGGGAAATTTTGCAATCTACATTTTAATATTTAATTACTCTTAATGTTCCGACTGTTAGCTAATGTTGTCTCTATGACAAGATATGCACATAGTTGCATACACAAGCAGTCAATTTTCCAAAGCATATGCACATAATCATTAGCTGAAAGATCTTTGTCAGCAGGGAGCACTGTGGATGGAAGGGGATCAAGACACTCATGACAAGGGAATTCAAGAAAAGACATGAGCTACTCACTCTTAGATTCCAGGACTTACAAACTCAGATTTAATTTTGATTTTATCTCCAGAAAAGAAAAGATTTCCACAAGATGAACACAACACCTGAGTTTTTTTTCCATCTTTGTCCTTCATATTATCGTATTCTTTTTTGACTTTTTGTTTTAACTTTTAATACCATTTTGGTAGATTTCTCTATTATGAAATAATTCTCTGTGTTGTATAGAGCATATTAGTCAACAGAAGAGAGGCACATAACACAACATTTAGAGAGCCAACCACCGCTTTTTTTTTTTTTTTTGGGGGGGGGGGGGGGGGGGGGTGGGGGGGGTTTGGTGGAGAGATTGGTAAGTTACATACGCACCTAATGGATCTTGAACCTATGACCTCACCCTCCACCTAGAACTTAGGGGGGTGTCAGTTGAGTTAGAGCTCATTGGACTAACCACAGAAAAAATATTGGCCTATGCATTACAAATGTATAAGTTCCTCCAATAAAAGGTTTACCTGAAAAATGCCGGCGGACAAGGATGCTCCAATCAGCTGGAGAGTGTATGCGATGATAGTCTCCAGGCTTCAAGTAAATTACACAGTAAAAAAGGCCTTTCATTGGACTACAATGACAGTTTTCAATGTATAAATTAGCTTGCATATCGTTTCACTATGTGGAAGCAGAAAAAGATAGTTGCAGGTGGGCATAAAGTCCAATGTAAGTAACTTATCCAAAGTGAAGACTAAATGACAAACCAAGTAAACTTGATAACAAAGAGACACAGACTGCTGTACAAATATGCAGGTATGTAACACATGCAAGGAAAAGTTATGCGTTAGATCACGTTTGAAGCTAAATGTAAATTTCTTAAATTGGGGAAGGAATTGATAATTTCATTAAACCATGTTTTGATCTCATTGAATTGGTCATGTATGACAATTAAAGAATTTTATAAAGAATGACATTTTCATTGCAAAGAGTCAGAATGTGGACTTGATCCATAGTTAACTGAAGTCGTGAGATTTCTAAATGAATCAAAAAATATCATATTCCTACACCATGAGATCTACATGAACATTTGGTGGAAGTGGCCAGAGTACCTTCCAACAAGCAAGTGAAACGAAGTGCATAAGATGCTCTAAATCCTAAAGGAACATTATAAATGTTTCCTTTCAAAAGATTGACTCACGTATCTTTACTAGACTTAATAAACCCTTAATCCCAAGTAGATAAGGTTGATCTCAGATTCCACGTTACATAATATGCATATTTTATAATACTAAAAAACATGCAAAAATTTTAATTGTAAGAATATGAAGATTTGACAATCCAGCTTGATTTTGTTGCCAACATCCGCACTTTGAAAAAAAACATGTAGGGATATTGATGAAATCAATTCTTCATTCACAAGGTCAGATGCGCCATTTAATCATTACTGAACCAAAACAAATTGTGATTGAGAACTTAAAAAACGAAAATCACTCTAAATTGCTTGTTGTTTAAAGTAATTATTAAATCCCCTTCAACAATATGGACCTCAAAAGCCATTTAAGATCCAAAACATTCAAAGTACATTCTACCTTTTACATGAAACCAATGCCCATTATTCCCTATGAAATCCTTAAGAATTAATTTAGTTTTCAAGAAGGCCTTGTGGAAAAGGTGTTCATGGGGAAAGCAAAGGGAAAGTAAAAAAGAAATTTGCATTCTATCATAAGTTTTCTAGGAATTGTCTCAGCCCTCAATTTACTCATGATGTATTGTCATCATTAACAAAAGAAAATGACAAAAATAGATAAGAATTAAAGGAAAAGAAGTTCAACCAAGAAAATATATGTTGGTGAAACACACATTCTTGTGACAAGCATATGCACCAAAGTTCTATTCTTATGTTTGATTCTCTCAATCAAAGAGAGACTAGGTTGTGCTAATGTTTTCATTGAATCTTTGTCATATTTTGTATTTCCAATTACATGAACAAGTCTGAAACTACAACAAATTTCCTTGAGATACTATGGTAATTTATATTGGGGAGCAACAAAATAACGCTCTATGACACACATTTGCAACATAATAGATGCAGAATAAGTGACATATTCAGATGCCAATCTAGGAAAATAAATTCTGAAAGATAAATCAGTTTGTGCCTATTAGTGATGAGCATACTTATACGTGATCATGAATATCCTTATCTGCATCATGTTAAAGATTGAGGAAAAAAATTTATTAGACATGAATATCTAATTACCGTGCTGATACAGGATCCCAAACTTTAGGAGAAGCCAATGAAATACTCCACCATGACTTCTTACTCTTCTCTTTCACAGTACTTTCCTGTTCACTAACTTCTTCTTGCATATCCCCTTGGGTTATCATGGGAAGACAAGAGCTTGCACCAAGAAGAGAGGAAACAGAATAGGAAAACCCTTTGACTTGCTCGATCATAGCCCCTGCTCCTTTCAACTCCCCAAATCTTAAAATGGTACCGTCCACGGGACTAACCTATATTCACATGAAACACAATCATACAGGTTAAGTAACATTTAGCAATGATTTACAGTAAAACATATTGGACATAAAGGATGTCCAAGAAGCTGGTTACCAGTTACCAGACATCGTGGGTCACGGTCAATAGGCCTGGAACCTTCTTTCAATGAGCGAACAAAGAAGTGCCGTAAAGAAGCATATTCATCCAGAGGCAGGGCTGCTTCTTCTAAATCTGTAAAGCAAACCAGATCATAATTCTTATGTCTTTTTGAGTATAGCCATTAATGCATACATTCTACTAATTGTATCAAAATAAGAAGGGCTACATGTACACTACACTTCAGTAACTTAAAGTTACACTTATATTTCAACAAGTCTTTAAAGTTTCAATTGGAACAATTAAGCTCTCAAAGGTTCCCTAGTGCTCCAAGTAATTTACCCTATGCTTGGATGCAGGAGATGGAGGGAAAGGAGTTGTGAAGATGGCCGGAATATGCTAAAAATAGTACATTTCGACCATCTTCCCATCTAATCTCCCTCCATATTCCTCCATCCCAAACACATTAGTAGACTCTAAGAAGCTCTAGTTGAATTGGATGGAATTTGATTGCTTGGTCTTGGTTTTATTTGGGATCATTCTCTAATTTACACAAAAAAAGGAACCCTGCACATTATCAAACCTAAAGACTTTCCCAAATATTTATCCCTTATGTGAAATGATAGAGACTTGACGAGTTGAAGAAGAAAGAAGAGCGTGGCAACGGTATGGTTTTTTCCACCAAAGATATAATCCTAAGCTTTCAATATTGAAACCAAAGGGAAAAGAGAAAATATTGAAGTATGACAGTGCTTCATGCTTTTGAGTTAAAATCATAATGTCTATTTTTTTTTTCTTTACTTCTAAGAAGATATAAACAATTGGTGATGAAGATGTTTGATGGAAAGAACGGGGGAGTTGATAGGACCACAAAAGAAAGGAATTTTACCTACTCAATTAAAAGCTGGGAGAGACTGGATGACATTAAAAAACTAACGAAACTTCGAGCTTAATTACTCAAATCTAAACTTCAATGACTTCATCAAAATTCTAATTGAACTTGGAGGTAGTAGAGTGTCATAAACCTTAAGTAGAGTAACAATAAAGCAGTATAACTAATTGCAATAACAAAGAAAAGTAAAACAATCATACTTGAATGGAATGCCCGAGCCCATGCTCTATATGCATAAGGACGCAGCCAGACAGGAAGTTCCTAAGAACATTTACTTCCACTAAGTAAATTCATATCAAAATAACATAATATCATAGAAATATAATGTAATTATTGGAGAAACATGAGCAAAAAATTACTAAATAAAAAGACAGATGTTTCTTAAACATGTAAAGTACACTACATGTCAAGAAAGGGAAAGCAAGAGTCATAAAATCATCAGAAATAGCTACATGAAAACAGTGATTTAACCATAAATAGGAATAAGAATTTATTGCCAACCACCTTAGCAGGAAAAACTATTGGATATCAGATAGCTATCATGAGTGAAGGGTAGAAATTTTTTTCTTTTATATAGTTAATAAAAGTTTTATTGAAAAAAAGTACACCATGTTCTGAATTGTGAACAAATTGTACAAAAGACCCTTCTTTAATCTAACAAATGAAATACTCTGATTTTGTCATATTACAGTTTAATTCTGCTGCCAGATACTCAAAAGAATTTACCAAAAACAAACTTCAAAGAATGACAAAGCCAAGTATCTGATGCATAAGTATTCCAAGAATCAAAGATAACCAATAACTTCAAACAGAAGATCCTTGATTCTCATAACTAATGAATTACAGGACATGGCATCTTAAAAGTATTAAGGCTATAGCGGTGTTCCTTCTGATCAAATAGTATATGTAGATCCGTCTCCAAATATAATGATCAAAATTTCCCTCAATAGGTGAGAGCATTTTAAAGAAGAAACCATACTTGAATGCAACACATCCTAAGTAATTTCCCTAAAGTTATCATAGACAAATCCTTGAAACATATTTGTGAATTATCAAAAACCATGAAGTATAATTAGTTTGAAGACAGTACTCCAATGATTTTCTCCACAACATGCATTAAAAGAGAAAAAGAATATCCAATATGGAAGAGAAAGTTAAAAATTCAGGGAATAACTTTAACTTGAAACGGTACAGGAGCATCATAACTAAGTTTTTCAGCTTACAAAATAGGAAATTACTCACCACGCCTGTCAAGAAACCCCAACATCTAGAGATAGAGCGCAGTGGTAGCAATCTCAAAAATGATGCCTAAGGTTGGC
The DNA here is from genome assembly GCA_030820535.1 of Quercus parvula. NCBI lineage: Eukaryota > Viridiplantae > Streptophyta > Magnoliopsida > Fagales > Fagaceae > Quercus > Quercus parvula. Next base: position 30,051,700 of record JAUAME010000012.1, read on the forward strand.
AAGTAAAAAAAAAAAAAGATATCAAAGTTAGACATGAAGAGTACAACATCTGTGTAGCTGAAACACATTGGCTACAAAATATGCAAAAGAATCACAAAACAAAAATACATGGGCAGGATTATAAAGATATTACTTTTACATCAGGTTGGAACTCAAATTCAATTCCTTTTTCTCGTGCCTCTTCAACCTATCACCAAGGGGGGAAAGTAGATTAAACAAATGAATGACAACCAAAAAAATTGATAGTAGGGCAAATATAATACAAAATGCACACACACACACACACACTCCGTGCAGTTATCTAGTCATTGGCAAGTGTTTGTGCTTCTCTGTCTCTCAAACATAACTTCTTAACATTTTACTTTTATTCTATTTGGAATTTGGTTCCTACACAGAGAGAGAGAGAATAAATAAACATTAAATTAAGATAATTAATTAATTTTTCTAAGATTCCAAAACATTGATTTTTTGTCTTTTTGGTGACTAATCAGGATAGAATGAAACTTAATGTTACTGTGTAGTCTATTTGCTTCTAAGATAGATAAAAATACGTACATCCACCACATTTCCAAATCAAAATTAGTACCCCATTCTAAAACTTTTAAAAGTACACCTAACCCTAAAATATTCATTGCATATAGCCCCATTAAAATCAACACTACAAGAATACCCTTTTGGAAAATTACAACTCTCCATATGGCAAGTGTTCTTCTATATTTCTTAGGTGGCTCTGAACCAACGAGCACTTATACTGACATTATCAAAGAGGAACTAAAACTTAGAGGATAATAACTTCCCAACTTTGCGCTCTAATTTTTGGAGCTTTCAAATAATAATTTGTTCCATTTATGAACAAAACTAGTCAGGAGTGGTGCCTGCCTGAAATGTAATTATTTTGGTGTCGTACATAATTCTAATTGGCCCATCCATGAGGAGCACATAACGACAGCTATAAAAGCCCAAAGATGTCATTCACCCCTCCTTACATGAAACTATAAGTTACGAGTTAGGAAGTTGCGACGACACATCTATAACCAATGTATACCTTCTTGTCATCATAAAGCCTACGGGCATGGAGAACCCCGAGCATAAGTAAGGTAGCAGCGGTTGCACCAGGCACCAAAAAAGAATCACCTGCATACACCCTCAGTGATGAGCTTCACACACTTCTAATTAGAATAGACAATAAACTAATTAGCTAATCATCATAATCACTTAATTAATTAATAATAATAATAAAGCTCTGTATTTAATTTTCTTCTTTAATACTTTTCTATCTTGTTCATGCAAATTATTACCTGAAAAAAAAAACAAAACAACTGACCTCTTCTTAGTTTTTTACGATTTCACGAATTTTCTGAACTTCTTCCACTCAAATTTTACAGCAATCATAAACATTTGCTAATAATATTTTTTCAGATTAATGGTTTGCTTTCTAAGGCATCTATCAGCATTTTAAATTTGCAAAACATTTACTGCTTTTGGTAGCAAAGCCTATCATTATTTTCTCAACAAAAATTTCAATACAAGTAGCTTTTGGCTTTGAACAAACACTGCTGTAGAAAATTAACAGCAGATAATGTAAAGTAAAACTACAAAGTTTCTATTTCAGTTGTTTTTTTAATTCTTGGATTTTCTAAGCAACCAAACAAATAACATGTGCAGTAAGTTTCGGAAGTTTCAAGTAAATAGGCGAAGGTCGCAATCGGAGAAGCGACAGGCTGACCTCGAGAAGGGCCAGTTCCGCCATTGAATGAAGTTCGGGCTCGAGTGGTTGTTTGGAGCTTTTTGAAGAACGAAGTGAAGCAGCGACGCTGGTTGTGGAGGTATCCATGGCGTGTGCGGTAAAGAAAAATTGGGAGCCTATACGAAACCCTGAATTTCATATTTGTTGAATTAATCAATAACGCTCACTCTGTTTGCAGGGATAGCACTCTGGTTGGTTAGGGTTTTGTAGCCTGCGTCGTGTGTGTTTTATATTTTTTGTATCGGGGGCAAATTAATTAAACGGCGGAAATATCTGTTAGTGGTGGTGGCGGTTTGGTAAGGTTTTACTTGCGGGACACCTTCTTTTCTTTTTTTCTTTTTTTGATATCACTTGCGGAACACTTTTGGTCCTGAAATTTAAAATGAACCATGTTAGGGGATAGTTGGTAGTTGGGACTATTAATTAAACAATAATTTTTAATATTTAAATAATATATGGGATTAAATTTTATAAAAATGTGGTGTAAAACTCATATTTTACTCTTCCAATCCTAAAATTAAAAATAAACACAATCACACTCATGACTCATTCAATTCTAATACCCATATAGGCTTCAAAAAAAAAAAAAATTCTAATACCCATATAGGCTTCAAAAAAAAAATTCTAAAATGTTATTAGGTGTAGTAAGATGTATTAAATTTTAAGTAAAATGCTGACGTGGCAATCACTTATTGGATTATGTAAAACATGGATTTTACACCCATCCTTATATATATATATATATATGGCTGAATTCTTACTATACGGATATATAAAAGTTTCCAGTTTTCTTTCCAAAATTTTTTTTTAAAAAAAAACTTGTAAGTATAAATATATTAACATATTTTATCCAATATATATATATATATATATACATATAACATATATAATTAGAAATTTTCAAAACATTTGGGGGTTTGGGGGTGGGGGGTGGGGGGTTGGAGGTTGTGGCCCCTGTTAGGATTCACCACCATTTGAGAGCATGTCTTTAAAATAACTCTCTAGTGAGAAAAATTTATCGGCAGTAACAAACAAACAAAAAAAAAATCTTGCTTAGGTGACTATTGTTGCCCAAACACCGTGAAGTTTGGGATAATTTGAGGGGGATGGAAAAGAAGGAGGTCTGGTGAAACTATGTAGGAAAAGGTGAGAAACTTATACAACCATTTCTAAACAAAATCACCAACAATTAAAATATAATTACAACCAGAAATTTTGAATGGAAAATTAGTAAAATTGACATTCACTTAAACAAACGGATTCAAATGAGTTCAAACTCGAATTGCTCTATTTATTAGATTGGTTAATTTGTGTCAACTTAAATTTCACACCCTTTGGGTACTTTTTTTTTTTTTTACACCTAATTTTATTTAAATACCACCTATTTATTTTCAAATACCACTAATAAGTTATTAGGTTTTCCCAAATATTTTACTCTATTATTATGTTAACTACAAATATTTTATATCTTATGTGGGGACAAAGGCCCAAGTTGGTATATTGGGCCTTGGGCCTTGGGCCCTATTTGGTGATGTGGATATGTCCGAAGAGAAGTAAATGATTGGAAAGGTCCTAGAATGGAGGATCACATAAAGGAAGAGTGGAGGGGTAAAGTCTGAGGAGGTTATCCTTCTCGGATAGGACGAAGATCGGTCAGGCAAGTAACTAGGCGACTTAGGTGACCTTCCAGGAATTTCCAACGATAAGGATGAACTTCAGGCACGTACGAAGATGATAAGAATACAGAAATATCTAAGAGAAAAGCTGCTACCACTGCATTAAATACACTGCAGCAACCGTCCGAAGAAAAGTAAATGATTGGAAAGGCCCTAGAATGGAGGATCACGTAAGGGAAGAGTGGAGGGGTAAAGTTCGAGGAGGTTATCCTTATCGGATAGGACGAACATCAGTCAGGCAAGTAACTAGGCGACTTAGGTGACCTTCTAGGAATTTCCAACGATAAGGATGAACTTCAGGCACGTACGAAGAGGATAAAAATACAGAAATATATAAGAGAAAAGCTGCTACCACTGCATTAAATACACTGCAGCAACCTTTCTAGCCGCATTTATGTGGAGAAGACTCCTGAACAGTGCATTTTCAACCACCACCGTTCACAAAGAGCCAGAGAAGATGCTTGATAGGACAAATAGTCGAGTGAAAATTTAGATGATTAACAAATGTACGATCGAGATGGTCTAAAAGGAAACTATATAATGTAAAAGACCCCCCATAAGATGGGGATTGAAAAACATAGTGAAAGAAAAGAAAGAAAAAGTTACTGTAGCATTAAGTGTTGTATTATCTTTCAGAAATAGTGATTTAAATAGTAATTCATCTCCTCGGACAAATATTTCATCAAGTTTTACGTGTGATTCCTTGCTAACCGTTGTCCAATTTGCTAAGAGTCCAGCTTTTTCACCCATTCTCTACAAATTTATTGTATTGGGCTCATTGGGCTCATATCTCAACCATTCTAGGCTTGGGCTACAAATCGTGACCCTACAATTGGCGTCGTCTGTGGGAAGAGCTTGTGCTTTAGTATAGTATAACAGTTAATCATGGTAGGATCAGGTCCACATCAAACAAGTCCGCATCAGGCAGAATCTGCTAATGTTCGTCAGCAAGATGAGTTCCTCAATCTTGAACGTGAAAGAGTTCGGGAAAACTATCAAGAAGGCAATGCGCATACCATCCACACGGGTGGAAGCGATTTTCAAAGGAAAGATCACGTAGCCCATGGGCAAGGTGATAATAAAGCCATGCAACAAGAGATTGATGATTTGAAGAAACAACTCCGTCGAGCACAACAGAAGCGATCCCTTTCCAACTCTGATGTCTCCTCCAATAATGAAGAAGATACCATATACAGACAGAGGTCCAGAACTCCACTAAGCAAATCCTTCTCCTATGAAGAAGAGCATCTTCGCCAAAGGAAACGCAGGAGCCCTTCTCGCAAAGGAGTAGGAATTGACGTTATGAAAAAGGCGTTGAGCTAAATTTCTAAATCACCCTTTACGTGGGGGATAGAAAAGGCAAAACTTTTTATACGATTCCACCAGCCAACGTTCGCCATGTATAATGGCCAAACAGACCCTATAGAACACGTAAGTCAGTTCAAACAGAAGATGGCTGTCCATTCCCAGGACGAGGCCTTGATGTGTAGGGTATTTCCATCCAGCTTGGGATCGATGCCGATGAGATGGTTCGACAGGCTAAAGACCAACTCTATCAGTTCCTTTAAGAAACTCACCCAATCATTCTGCTCCCGATTTATCCCATGCAGTAGGGTTCCTCAACCTTTGAATTCCTTATTGTCCATGTCAATGAGGGAGGGAGAGTCCGTAAAGGCGTATTCCGAAAGGTACTAGGAAATGTTTAACGAGATCGACGATGATTTTGATGAAGTTGCCATTAAGACTTTTAAGGTCGACCTACCAATCGAGCATGGTTTGAGAAAATCTTTAACAGGTAAACCTGTCACCAGTTTACGCTAGCTTATGGACAGAGTTGATAAGTATAAAAAGATTAAAGACGACCAACAACAAGGAAAGGGGAAGGCTAAGGTTATCCCTCAGAAGAGGAGGGATTTCAGATCGGACCGGTATAATAACAATCGGCCGAGAAGGGATTATGCAGGTCAATCAGGGTTTATCAACACCCAGGCAGTTAATATAGTGTTCCGAGAGCCGGTCCTTTAGGTTTTGGAGAAGATTAAGAACGAACCATTCTTCAAATGACCAAATAAAATGGCTAGAGACACTGCGAAGCGCAATCAAAACCTCTACTGCCATTACCATCAGGAACATGGACATACTACAAAGGACTGTAGAAACTTGTGGGATCATTTGGATCAGCTTGTCGAAGAAGGCTAATTAAAATTACTTTTGCATCATTCTAGTGGCCAGGGGAACCAGACGAATTCAAACTCCAGGAAGAACGCTCCTTCTAGGCTTCCTTTGGGAACAATCAATGTCATCTTTGCCACTCTTAGGAGGACTGGATCCTATCCCTCCAGAGTGATGTCAGTGGCTCAATTGTCATATGATAAGGGTGTTTCAGAGCCGAAAAGGGCTAAAGTACTAATTCAACCAACTTTAGGCTCCTCGGACGAGGATAAAGCCAGAACCATCCAACCCCATGACGATGCTTCGGTGGTTACGCTCAGAATAGGAGGATATGACGTGAGGCGGGTGCTGGTAGATCAGGGTAGTGCCACCGAGATTATGTACCCTGATCTGTACAAGGGGCTAAATCTGAAATCCGAGGATTTAACGGCCTATGAATCCCCCCTAGTAAGCTTCAAGGGAAAGACTGTCATTCCAAAAGGCCAGATCAGGCTACCCATATAAATTGATTTAGAAATAGTGGAGGTGCATTTCATTGTGGTAGATTCATATTCCCCTTATACAGCCATTGTGGTTAGACCTTGGCTCCATACTCTAGGGGCTGTCTCCTCTACCCTGCATTAAAAGGTGAAATATCCTTCTGAAGGTCTAGTTAAAGAAATTTTGGGCAATTAATCTGTTGCTAGACAATGCATGGTGATGGCCATCTTGCACAAACCCGAAGCTGTACCCTCGGACTTTGCTGAAAGACCTTCATAGCAATCAAGAGCTTCGGCTTCATCAGGGGAAAGGCCAACTGAGGAGGCGAGCTGCGAAGATTTGGAAAGAGTGATAATTGACACTGATCCAGAGAAATTTTTTCAAGTTGGGGCATAATTGCCTCCCTAAGAAAAGCAGGCACTAATTGAATTCCTCCGAGACAATGTTGACATGTTTGCCTGGGACACTTGCAAAGCCCCTGGAATTGATCCTAATTTTATCTGCCATCACCTGAACGTTAACCCCTCCATCACACCTAGAAAGCAACCACCTAGGCGTTCATCTAAAGATCATTATGAAGCTATTAAAGAAAAGGTAACTAAACTTAAGCAAGTAGGGGCTATCAAGGAGGTTTTTTATCCGGAGTGGTTGGCCAACACCGTGGTGGTAAAAAAGAAGAATGGCAAGTGACAGGTGTGTGTAGACTTCACAAATTTGAATAAAGCCTGTCCGAAAGATCCTTTCTCCCTTCCTCGAATAAATCAATTGGTCGATGCAACGGTAGGCTATCCTCGGATGAGCTTCCTTGATGCTTTCCAAGGATACCATCAGATACCACTGGCCTTTGACGATCAAGAGAAACGTCTTTTGTTACCCCTATTGGGAATTACCGTTATAAGGTGATGCCTTTCGGTTTGAAAAACGCTGGATCTACGTATCAAAGGATGATGACCAAGATGCTTGAAGCACAAATGGGTAAGAATATTGAGGTATATATAGATGACATGGTGGTGAAGAGTGAGATAGTATTCGAGCATGTAATGGATCTTACAAACATCTTCAAAATTCTTAGGGGACATTAGCTCTGTCTTAATGCCTTCAAATGTTCTTTTGGGGTAGGATCGGGTAAATTCCTCTGTTATATGGTGACTCATCGAGGAATCAAGGCAAACCCTAACCAAGTCAAAGCCATAAATAGTTTGCAACCTCCTCGGAACCCTAAAGAGGTTCAGAAGTTAACTGGAATGACGACAGCTTTAAATCGGTTCATCTCTCGGTCGGCGGACAGATGTAGGCCTTTCTTCCTGTTGATGAACAAATGGAAAGGTTTTGAATGGACCGAGGAGTGTGCTTAGGCATTTCAACAACTTAAGGAGTATCTCTCTCACCCACCTATCATGTCAAGCCTTGAGGCAGATGAAGTTCTGTTTGCTTACATCGTTGTAGCTCCTCATGCTGTGAGTTTGGTGTTGATACAAGTCGATGGTGGTAGACAACGACCAGTCTATTATGTGAGCAAATCTTTACATGATGCTGAAATTCGCTACTTACCTTTAGAAAAAGCAATCCTGGCGGTGGTGCATGGTACTCGAAAGCTGCCCTATTACTTCCAAGCACACACGGTGGTTGTCCTAACCCAGCTTTCATTCAAGGCCATACTTCAAAGTGCTGACTACACTGGGAGGATAGCAAAGTGGGGCACGATCTTGGGCGCTTTTGACGTCAAATACATGCCACGTACCTCAGTCAATGGCCAGGTCCTAGCAGATTTGGTCGCCGAATTCACTGAGGGCCCTGCATAAAATGAATCAAACAAACATCGCATGGGTGAAAAATCAGTTGGCCTAATTGCGGCGTAAGAACCAGTGCAGTGGAAGGTATACGTCGATAGGGCAGCGAATCAAAAAGGGTCTGGCGTGGGGCTAGTCTTGATTTCACCTGAAAAACTCATCGTGGAAAAGTCGCTAAGGCTAGGATTTTCAGCCACGAACAATGAGGCCGAGTATGAAGCATTACTGGAAGGAATGTCTATGGTTCAGAGGATGGGGGGAAAATCAGCTACAATGTTCTCGGATTCAAGGCTGGTCGTCGATTAAATAAAGGGCGAGTTAGAAGCAAGGGATGAGAGAATGCAAGGGTATTTGACTCGAATCAAGCATTTGCAAAAGAAGTTTGAATCGTTCGATCTGCAACACATCCCTAAAGGTGGAAATACCCATGCTGATTCCCTGGCCATGCTGGCAACCTCCTCAACTCAAAATTTACCTCGTGTTATTCTAGTAGAAGATCTTGGTAAACCCTCAGGAGAGAAAGGGAATATGATCTATATTCCCCATGTCAGAGTGGGGCCCAGCTAGATGGACCCCCATCATTCAGTTCCTTAGTAAAGACGTTTTACTAGAGGAAAAATCGGAGGCCAAAAAGATACGTAGGAAGGCTCCTCGATTTTGGCTATCCGAGGACCATAAATTGTACAAATGATCTTTCTCGAGGCCATACCTACTATGCATACATCCTGAAGCATCAGAATTACTTCTTGAGGAATTACACAAAGGAATCTGTGGAAGCCATACAGGAGGGAGATCCATAGCTCATAAGGCCATCACCCAAGGCTATTGGTGGCCAAACATGCAAAAGGAAGCATTAGAATATATGAAGAAGTGCGATCAATGTCAAAGATTTGCACCGAACACACACCAATCAGGAGGATTTCTAAATCCTCTCTCTAGTCCTTGGCCTTTTGCACAATGGGGCATGGATATTGTTGGCCCATTTCCTAAAACAGTGGGAAACAAAAAATATTTGCCGGTCGGCACAGACTATTTCACCAAATGGGTTGAAGTGGAGCCTTTAGCGAACATCCGAGATGTGGATGTAAAGAAATTTCTCTGGAAGAACATCGTCACTCGCTTCGGAATACCTCATACCCTTATCTCGGACAATGGACTTCAGTTCGACAGCAAATCCTTTAGAAGATACTACTGTGAGTTGAGAATTACAAATAGATATTCCACTCCAGCTTATCCCCAAGGAAACGGATAAGCTGAAGCTGTTAACAAGGTCATTGTGAGTGGACTTAAGAAAAAGTTGGACAATGCAAAGAGAAGATGGGTGTAAGAACTACCGCATGTTCTATAGACATATCGAACCACTCCTCGGAGGTCAACTGGAGAAACCCCCTTTTCGATGTCTTATAGGGCTGAAGCTATCATCCCCCTGGAAACAGGTTTTCCGACATTAAGAACCCAATCATTCAATCCCAATGATAATGATGAATTGTTGGAAAGAAGCTTAGACATCATTGAAGAAAGAAAGGAAAGTGCAATGGTTCAACTGGCTTATTACCAACATAAACTCAAACAAGACTACGATGCCAAAGTAAAGCTAAGACCATTGGAGCCTGGGGATTTGGTGCTAAGAAAAGTTTTGAGCATGGCGAAAAACCCAGCATGGGGAAAATTATGGCCCAATTGGGAAGGACCCTACCGTATCACCTCGTCAGCTGGCATAGGAGCGTATTTTCTAGAAGATTTAGATGAGCATGTAATACCTCGTCCTTGGCATATAAAGAACCTGAGAAGATACTATTATTAATGAAAATTTTCTTTCTTCAAATATGTGTTTTGTTGTGTAAATCTGTCAAATTAAAGGCTGTTTATTCTCTATATAAGTATTAAACAGATCCCAAGTCATGTCAGGTCTCTCGGACCACATACTTGGGTGAAATTAACACTCCTTAACATCTATATAAGTGTTAAATAGATCTCAAGTCATGTCAGGTCTCTCGGACCACATACTTGGGTGAAATTAACACTCATTGACATTTATATAAGTGTTAAACAGATCCCAAGTCATGTTAGGTTTCTCGGACCACATATTTGGGCGAAATTAACACTTCTTGACATCTATATAAGTGTTAAACAGATTCCAAGTCATGTCAGGTCTCTCAAACCACATACTTGGGCGAAATTAACATTCCTTGACATCTATATAAGTGTTACACAGATCCCAAGTCATGTCAAGCCTCTCGGATCACATACTTGTGTGAAAGTTAACACTCCTTAGCATATGTGTATATTTGTTAAACAGATCTTAGGGTATATCAGTCCTTTCAGACCAAATCTTTGGGTGAAATTAACGTTCTTTGCATAAGTGCAGTAAGTTAATTGTTATTTAACTTGTATGTAATTGTCAAACGTGCCTTAAAGCATGTCAAGTCTATTGGATCACGTACGTATATGAGATTAACTTTTATCAACTTAATGATAATTGATGCTTATTTGAGAGTTGATCACTCATTAAAATTCCAGGTATTCTTGCCTTCATAATAATATACTAAGTGTATTATTCCTATGTTTTGAACCTGAATTTTGATATCATAATGACAATTTACGATGTTGATGGATGGCATTTAATCAAAACAAATAGATAATGCTAACTTGGAATAATTCATAATATCATTCAAAGGCTAAGTCAGATAAAAAAGAAAACACCTTCATTAGATGGTAAATATAAGTGTTACATCAAAAGCACAAGGACATTACAAAAATCACAAAAACAAAGCTAAAACCCTGTATCTAAGTCTGTGATTGATGAGAATCTTTCTTGGAGTCAATCTTGGACTTGGACTCAGTAGCTTTAGCCTTGGAAACCATATCTCCAATTGTAAGGGCGTCCTCGGAGGGGTTGGCATCAACTTTATTCTTTGCCTTCTCCTTTCCCTTCTCCTTCTCCTTCGCTTTCTCTTCTATCCGAGAAACCACCACTGCCCTATTCTTCTCTTTTTCAACCCTTGCTGGTACTTCGGTACCCTAAGAAGGTTCTTGGGTGGTGAGAGATTGTTCAGGAGGAGGAAGAGGAAGGGCGGCGAGAGGAGGAGGAGCAGTTGTGTTTTCTCTAAGGTCCTCTGGGGTAGTACACTTAGTCCAGTCTCTTCAGATCGGAGTCCGCAGGGATTCCTGCCCGATTAAGGGCTTGATTGTATGTTTCAGCACAGTACTCCCTGCAAACCACGGTCACTTCAGCAGTTAACCTTGCCTCCGTCTCCAACACCCCACGTTCGTAAGTTGAGGTCTCGGCGGCCTTAACAGCTTCCTGGGCCACTTTCAATGCCTCCTCAGCTTTTTGCAATTTAGCTTTTAGGTCCAGAACCGCCACCTACTCAGTGGCGAGGTTAAGTTGAGTGGTGTAAAGCTTTTTGTGCTAGTCCTCAGCCTGAGCTTCAGCATTCTTCAATCCAGCCTCAACGCTTTGGCGCGCGCTTTCTACGGCCTTAAGCTTCTTGGCCAACTGTGTTTTTTCATGGTTCGCCACGCCAAGTGCTTTCTCAACATCGTGCCGGTTTTGGATTTCAACATCAAGTTTGTTATTTGCACTCCGCACCCAGTCCTCGGCCACATAAACTTGTTAAGTGACCTGCATGGAGATGACAAGTATAATTAAAAATGCAATTAACATAACAGATAAAAAAAAAAAAAACTTATCTTAAATACTTGAATAGTAGAAAAGCAGCTAACCATTGCTAAGTACCTTTTTAATGACATGAATAGATCAGGCTGTTTTGTGCGCCAGATGGAATCCATGTCCCGAGGAAGAAGGAGAGGTTATTGTAGGACTTGTGCTAAGTAGTTGGCATGGCCTTTTGGCGCGTCCCATATTGAAGTATCGTATGGGATGACAACACCATCCATTTCTAGTCGGGGGGTCCAGGGCCGCTGAGGCCGACATACTTCAACCTCACCCCTACTGTCTACAGAATTACCCCTCTTATCCCTAGGGTCCTTGGTTATCTTTTGTTGCTTATTCTTTTTCTGAGGAACTAATTCGCCTTCCTCCAATTCCTGATCTGGCCTCCTCTTCTTCAGGTTTGGCATGGCCAACAGGGCAAGATCAGTAGGAGGTAGAGGAGCAGGAATTGCTGGGGGTTGTGTTTTGGGGGCCTCTTTGGAACTTCCCCCTTTGTTCCTGCTGGCTAGCAAGCCTTTCAGACCAGGTCGCTTTTTCTGATCCATTTGTTCTTCCTCCTCCTCGGGCTCCGAGTCTACCTGAGTAATAATCAACTGTTTAGGATGAACAGAAGATAGGTTAACAGATTCAATCTCGAAATCTAAAATATCTATTGGCTTCTTAGACGGTCTCACGTCTTCCACGAAGTGGAATTGATCTATCTCCTCCTCCAAGGATAGCCGAGAAGATGCAATTTCCTCTTCCGCTGCAACAGGCGCTTCAAGGGGGACTTGTTGCAAGGGAATTATAAGTGGATGAGGGATTTTTTGAACAGGTAGTCTGACAGAGGGAAAATCTTCTCGAACCAAGAAGTCTGGCTTGGATACGTCAATACGGTTTATCTGAGGATCTCCTACCCTAATGGCGTGGCCTATCTCTTGAAAGACTCTTGAAATGGGTTCAAAATCCAAAATCAAGTGGACAGCATGCAATTGGCGATCCTCACTTACGAAAATTTCTAATTGGAGTAAGTAATTTAGGGCTGCTACGTTGGTATGGCTGAGCCAAGGAGTAACTAACCTCCTATCTGCAATAAATAGCCGAGAAAAGAACGATGATTAACTCATGAAAAATGATTATTGAAATAATGCAAGATAAAGGATAATAACTACACTATGAAGATTAAAAGATCTGAACTATTTTACTAAGGAACCTAACTCTAAGGTATCCCACCTCTCTCTCTCTTTCTTAGGTTGGACAAGGAAGACCATCGTGCCATGGCCTTGAGGCAATGAGGTAGTCATCTTTCATCCCTTTGTTGGACTTAGGGAGACACGAAATGAGCCTGACCACGGCTGACCAGGATTTGAGGTAGAATCCTCCATCGGCTTGGGAGTGGAACTCGTACATGTGCACCACGTCATTCCATGTGAGTCCTAATTGAAGATGCGCATTAAGAGCATCGACGCAACCTAGGATCCTAAATATGTTTGGTGCGCATTGGTGAGGACAACCTATGAGCGATAAGGTAATCCCTTGTTATCCTACCCATGGGGAGGGTTATTCCACCTTCTATAAAGGCTATCATAGGAATGACGACCTCCCCCGTTTCCCTATCTGTAACGATCTATTCTGTGGAACAATATCGTAGACCCACTTCCTGGGGTATATGGTATTTCTATTTGAAAAGTTCTATTTTTAAAGGCGAATCTACCAGACTCTTGAATCTACCCATTTGAGCGAACCTAAAATAAAATGACCGAATCCTATAGACAAAGAATGATAAAAATGAGCAGCCGAGGAATGCAGTTGAGAAGAAAAGAATATGTTTTAAAAAAAATGTAAGTCTACAGAAGCTAATGTATATGACAGTCTATGATACCTTAAAGAAGATGTTTCGAAAATATCTCAAGAAAGAAGAGGAGTTGGAATAGTCTGTATTTTAGAGAAGGTGAGAAGAGTTTGTGTGTGTGACATCTATGAAATCTGAAGACTTGTGAAAATGGAGAAGTGATGTCTCCGTTCACTTTATATGGGAAGTTGAAATGAGTGGGGGTTATCCTGCCCAACAGCTTCAGGAGAAAACCCATCCGTTGGATCTACGCTTCACTGTTGGATGTATGAGACAACATGCCGCCTTGAGCATTTAATAGCGCTTTGCAAAACTCGAAGTGCTAGTGGCAAGTTTGAGGTGCGTGAAATATCCCCTCCCACAAGTGTGAATTGAAGAATCGTGTGGTCTTATGTCGTGGAAGTCAAAACCCTGTTTTTTCCCTTTCTACGAGAGGGAAAAATCAAAGTTTTGAGGGGCTATTGTGAGGACAAAGGCCCAAGTTGGTATACTGGGCCTTGGGCCCTATTTGGTGATGTGGATACGTCCGAGGAGAAGTAAATGATTGGAAAGACCCCAGAATGGAGGATCACGTAAGGGAAGAGTGGACGGGTAAAGTCCGAGGAGGTTATTATTCTCAGATAGGACGAACATCGGTCAGGTAAGTAACTAGGCGACTTAGGTGACATTCTAGGAATTTCCAACGATAAGGATGAACTTTAGGCACGTACGAAGAGGATAAGAATACAGAAATATCAAACCTGCTACGACCGTATTAAATGCACTGCAGCAACCTTTCTGGCCGCATTTATGTGGAAAAGATCCTTGAACAGTGCATTCTCAACCACCACCGTTCACAAAGAGCCAGAGAAGATGCTTGATGGGACAGATACTCGAGTGAAAATTTAGATGATTAACAAGTGTACGATCGAGATGGTCTAAAATGAAACTATATAATGTAAAAGACCCCCATAAGACGGGGATCGAAAAACATAGTGAAAGAAAAGAGAGAAAGAGTTACTGTAGCATTAAGTGTTGTATTATCTTTCAGACATAGTGATTTAAATAGCAATTCATCTCCTCAAACAAACATTTCATCAAGTTTTACGTGTGATTCCTTGCTAACCGTTGTCCAATTCGCTAAAAACCCAGCTCTTTCACCCATTTTCTACAAATTTATTGTATTGGGCTCATTGGGCTCATATCCCAACCATTCTGGGCTTGGGCTATAAATCGTGACCCTACATCTCATTATCTAAATTGGGTTATGTTATAAACTATCACAAAAAACTCAAAAAATTCATATTTTATCTAATTTTATTATCATTATTTAGCTAAGCCCAAAACCAGTCTTATAAGCCCAATACACACATCCTATTTTATTTAAAACCCAAGAATACTTATACTTGACAATATTTGAAAAGCCCATGATTCAAGTCCATGGCAAAACAATTTTATCAATGGAATTCAAAAATCCATAATCAAAGCCCATGATTTAAACTCATGGCAATTTTATCAATGAAATTCAAATCCATAATCAAAACTCATGGTTTAAACCCATGACAATTTATTTATCCAAAGCCCAATTCACATTGACAATATCAAAACCCAATTCTCATTGGCAACATCAAAACCCAGTTCTCACTGGCAATATTTAAAGCCCAATATTCATTGGCAACATCAAAGCCCAATTCTCATTAACAATATCAAAACTCGATTCTCGCTAGCAATATTTAAAACTTAATTCTCATTGACAATATTAAAAGCCCAATTTACGTTGGCACTATTAAAAGCCCAAGCTAACTACTTTGCACTATTTTATCAAAAGCCCAAGGCTATTAATACTTGAAAAAAATACTATATCATAATTATTTCACTTAAAAGTCCAATAATGAACAATATTTTAGAATCTTAAACCTATTACTATAATATTACAAGCTCCTGGAATTTATGAATTATCTATTCTCAAAACCCATGGCAATCATCTTATAAAAGCCCATGGAAAGCTATGATTATTTATTTTAGACTCATGACATTTATTTATTTCATATCATATTATAAACTCATGTTCACTATCTATCTTACATCATAACATTCATAATATTTATTTCCAAAACTCATGGTAATTATTCATCCTACATGCCCATTATGATTATCTATAGAAATACTCATGAGAATATCACATTATTCCATTATAGTGGTTGTTACCATATTTATTTAAAACTCATTGATATTGCCTCTATTTAAAACCTATGGTAAATATTATTCTCAAGAAAATATTGAAGGTCATTATTTAAAAAACCCCAAAGAAAATATCATTTACACAGTAATCCATAGCAAAAATTATGAGAAACTATACAAGTTGTTATTTAAAACCCAAGGAAATTAATACCCAAAACCTATCATAAATATTTATTAAAGCTCATGAATTCATTTTATTTCTACTAACAACTAAAACCCATGTGGAATAAAAATCCATGGCAATATATGGTAGCTTTGTCCATTTTGTAGGGCTCACAATGAAAAGCAAAAGAATAGGCCTAAGTGGAGAGAACCACCAAGTTAGAGGTCCACCAAAATACTTAGCCCTCATGACCAAGCCCAATATGAAATCTCAGCCAAAATAGCCTATATGTGCAAACTAACCCCACTCGAGAACTTCATTCAGTTCTGCCTTCCGTTGGAGGTCATCTCAAGAAGCAACCAAGCTCCCAAACCAAATTAGGAGCTAGCCACCTGTTTCACTGCCAACTCTGACGTGAATAGTACCAGAGGTTGACACCTAAATGCTAATGGGCAATAAATACCCTTCTTCCCCAAGTTTTGGTCACAACTCAAGGAAGCCATAAGCAAGACCTTGAAGCTCTTGAAATCCTCAACCAAATAGTTTATTTTATTACTAAAAACGTATGTAATTAGTTCATGAATCAAGCCCGTAAATCCTAAAGGGGAAAATTTGGGAACATGTGGTTTGAAGGATATAAATAGATCTCCAACGGAACACTCTGAAGTGGACTTAAACTTTGACACTTGGCTTAGGGTGTTGAATCCTACTTCCTATGGTCCAAATCTCAGTTGCAGTATTAGGATTCCTCCTTAATACCTGCCTTAATCCTATTGGTTGAACACAATCTCAGAATTCTTAGCATTTAATGCAAGATTATGCTGATTTTTATCCATGTATGACATTGCCAAAAGAAGCAAAACAGTCCCAAAAGCAAATCCCCCATTTTAGGCCAAATCCTAGGATAATTAAGTCTGTTGTCCTGCCCCTGATCAGTCCTACGTTTTTGGACTTTTGCTAATCAGTCCCTTAAGCTTCACTATAAAAAGGAACTACCATCAACTTATGAAAGACAACAAAATCTTATCATAAAATTCCTCACTCATCATGCTATTTTCAACCCATAAGTCAGTCCCTTAGTTTAGAAACTAGCCTTTAGTCCATAAATGCTCATATACACTTACCCATAAACATCATATTTCATCTTCTCAGAAAATCTGAGCACCTTAAAATAGACACCAACCAACCAATCTGAAATTTTTTATTTTCTTGTCACTTTGCTTATGGTTCAACTCTCCCCAAGCTCATAAATCATTCCCCTTAGCCCACACTCACTTAGCTTCAAACATTCCCTTTCTTTTTCTCCATATTCACAGCCCATAAATGTTTCCCAATCAGTCACAAACAACTCTTTACCCATTAAAGCCTTAGCCTCGACATTAACTCCATCACACCACCACAAGCTTAAATACCCACTCACTCAAAAATAGCCTACACTACACCATTCATGCCCCACATATAGATATTCCAAAAATCTTAGTTCAATATGTGTTGTTCTGAGCTGGAATCTCTCTCTCCCTTTATTCCATCCTATTTTTTCCTCTTTTATTTGTAATTATGAAGCCTTTAATTGTTGTTTATTATTATTATGATTAAAGTCATAATGTTTTGGATATTATGGAAGTTTTCTCTTATGTTGACTTAATAATAATGAGGAAAACATATGATTTTTATCATGTAAATACACTTATTAATCTGTCAGCATCTACCGCTGGAGGTCTGTCATTTTCACTGCTGGACCATTTTTCCTCTTTCTTTTTTAAGAAAGAAACTGATGAATTTTATTAATAAAATTCAACTACATCCAATTGTAAAATCGAACCAATATAAGATGGGACATCTTCCATCCATACTTGAAAATCTGGTATGCATAATGTATTTTTAGCTAGACTATGAGCAACCTCATTGTCGTTTCTCTTAATGTGAGAATACAACAATCCTTCTCTATGAACATGTGAAATCCTAATACAGCGAAATAAACTTGCAAAACATTTAACATCATGACTATGTAAACCAAAGGATTCCAAAGACTGCGAATCTGCATTCAAAGTGTTCATTGCAATCTTTGAAACTCCCTCTAGGGTGACATCTTTCAAACTCAGATTAACATCAAACTGTAAAGCCTTCGATATAGCCAAAGTTTCAAGCTCTATTACAATTAGGGGGAGAAGGATGATTCCGACCATGTGTGCCAAGCCTTTTCCTTGGCATTCTCAGATGATCACTCCAATCCCTGCCCTATCTTCTTCTTGAAACATTGTATTGATATAATTTGTGCCCGAACCCTCCACAATTACATCAATAGTCAATCTCCAAAACAACACTAATCCACCTCCTATATCCAAAACAACATCCACAGATTTTTGTTCCCAGAAAATCGCATTATCAGAGGTCACCTTCAAGATCGGCCATGGAGGTGGTTTCCAAATGGCACGGTGTGGAGGCTGGTTGGACTGATCAGGCTCATTACCCTTCATTGTTGTTGTTGCGCTTTTTTCCTTGTGAATATTGACCATTTTAACCAACCCAAACTCATGAGTCATCACTAATCCACCTGGCAGATCCCAAATATACTCCTCTGACTTATTACCAATCAATTCCATAAAAGGAAGGGTTGAAGGGTTACCAATATGGATAGACTTCTTTTTGGTTTCAAACTCATTCAATACCCTGTTAAAATCCGAGATTCATTGGTTTACCTGATTTGGTTGTAACGTTCCTTCCACATCCCCACAATTATTGTTCAGCGCTTCACCCTCTTTAATGCCATCAATGCTTTTTAATGCCTCACCATCAACGCATCTTTCTGTCACCCTCTCTGCTAGTTGCGCCACTACCAGACCTCCTCCCTCCCCTGCCCTCACAAATGAGCTTGACTGCTGTTGAACACCATGAAACTCAACACAGGTTCTAGGCTTCGAACGCTCATAATAACACTTTCCCACATCACCCATATTATCCAAGGCAAATAATACTCGATGCTCCTTATGATTGCGTATCCTGGAACCATTTGTGGACCTCCATAATAGTTTGGAAGTTCTTGCCTCGGCTTCCATGTCAAGGAATCGTGGCGTCAGTAATTGTGTTGCTAGGATGAATTCACCCGATTGTTGGTCCCTTTGAAGTACAAAGCCTGTGTTCTCCCTCTCGGATAGAATAATTTGACTCCATTTTCCATCTAAGTTCACCATTTTTCCTCTTGTGTACTTGTTATAATAGGATCACTTTTATATTAACCAACTAAGGAGGAAATGCATAATTTTTACTATACAAATACATTTATTGATTTTCCAAACATCTACCATTGGACGTTTCTCTTACTTACCGCTAGACTATTATTTAAGCACTTGTTGTGGTGAACCATCATTTGTGCTAGCTTATCTTTGCAGGAAGTATTTTGGGAGTCTTATTATAATCTTTGTTGGATGCAACCTAGACTTTGAGCAAAATCGGCCTTTCACACTTCATCAATAGCCTTTGGGCCATGTTCCAAACCTAAAGTCAAGTCTCGGTCTTAACTCCCCTAACATCATATGGGCGACGAAAAAATGCCCCCAACACACACGAACCTGTTAAGCTTAAATCTTGGCATGCTAATTCGCATAGTGTTTGGAATCAAATATTGCCCCATATTTAGATTACATTAAAATTTAAAATAGGTAAATGACTTACAGCAAAGGAACCTTCTCAATCCCCTATTTGGGGCGAAGCCAAAGCCGCTCTCCTTGCTATGTCCACAGCAATAAATCTTGGTTTCAAGTTCGTGATTTTTGAAGGCGATGCCAAGGTTGTTATTGATTCTATAATTAGCTCATCTTCTGATCCTCCATGGGAAATCTCTTTCATTATCTCAAACTTCCGCAACCTTTTTCCTTACTTTTTTATTGCAAAATTTTCATTTTGTTATTGATCATATAATGAGCTTGTTCATCACTTAGCTCGTTAGGCATGTATTTCTCCAAATTGGGGACTCCAACCCATCTCTTCCATCCCTTTGTGGGTCTTTTGTAAGGAAATTGATGGATTGGTTCCCTGTTTGTTATCCCGGCCTTTTTTGGGCCGTGTGCCTCCCTTTCTTTCTTAATAATATCATCTTACTTATAAAAAAAATTACCATGTTAAGGAGTGCTCTTAGGGCAATTATTAATAAATTATAATGGAAAGTTTTGACACTACTTTTATGGGAAATATAAAAAATTGTTAACAAAATTAATTGCTTTATCATTTTTCTATAAAACGTTTCTAAAAATAGTTCTTAAAATAGTGCCCTTAGGGCTTTTGTAATTGATGTGCATGAAATATATACAATAAAGTACTCACATATCTACATATTTAGCCTTATTTTTATGTTATTTTGTGACTGATTATATAATATCTTTGTGTTGCAGGTAACAAGGGCTTTACATGCAAAGTGGGGCTAGGCCAATTGAATCAAGCTAACTTACATCCAACTAGACATGAATTCAAGAGAAGACCAGCCCAATCAAATTTTAGTCCAATTGGAGCAAGGAATCAAAGAAATTTACACCAAATCCAAGTCCAATTCGGATTAGGATTCCAGCCTGCACATCAGTTAGTATTTTCGGCATAACTTTCGGCTCAGATGTCCAATCGAGGTGATTCAAGTTGGGCTGGAAAGTTAACTTAAAGGGCTACAACTTTGTAGTTTACCAAAAGTCCGAATTCTGAAGTTAAATGGGCCAAAACCGTCGGTTAAGTGAAGCCTAAAAATCTGGGATTTTCTCCAAACGGGAATTCAACTTGTAACAGGATTCCTTTACCTATTTAAAGGCTCTTTAGGGTAAAATTCAAGGAGGCCAGTGCTAGGGCTGAGGGCTGAACATAGAGAGCTGCGGCTACTTCTTTGGTTTTCTTCCATAACAGTTAGTTTTATTTTATTTGTTTAGTTTAATGTTTAGTATTTTATTCTTGTGTTTTCTTTCAATTACTATGAGTAGCTAAATTTATAATTAGGGTTGAGGATGAAACCTTGTTAAGGATTATCAGTAATATTTATGTGATTTGATTTTTCCCACAATATTTATTCTTTAATGATTTGAATTGTTCTTGCTTCATATCAATTGACTAAGATGAGATTCTAGATATGAGTTCAATCATGTTTTTCTCATGATTTAGGATTTTTCTTAATTAATTGAATGCTTGGTTTATTAATTCTTGATTATAAAATTGGATATCGTTTGTGATTTGTCTGTCAATGGATACAATTTATGATTTGATTTTTAGAATTGGATATATCTTGTGATTTGTTTGGCTACGAATACAATTGATGATTTGGTTTTATACTTAAGAAGCGAAGAAGAACATGCTTTAGATTTTTAAACATTAGTTTTAATGATGATATTTTCCATGATAGCAAGATTGATTTCTAGATTATCATGTAATGAGTTGGGAAAAATTAATGATCATAAATATATGCTGATATGACTTACAAGGCGGATTCCAAAACCTTAATTCCTTTCCCTTGATTGTTTACATCTTTTTATTGCTTTATATCTTTGCTTAGATTAATTATTTTTTTTTTAGTTTATTTAATTTCAAAACAACCAATTTTTATTAAACTAGATTAGAATTAATTTGGTTAAGATTTGATTTAATTTTCCTATGTTCATTCAAGTCCCTGTGGGTTCGACCTCGTTCTTGTCCAACTATACTTCGGTACGGTTCGTACACTTGCGAGTATTTTAAAATTTCACAACAGTAATAAATAAAAAAATAAATAAAAAATAAATAAAAAAAAGGAAGAAGAAGAAGAATAAGGGTAAATGGCTTACATAAGGAGAAACGATTAGATTCTCTTCGCCCTCGTTTGGGAGGAGAGAATAGAATGAAATGGAAGGGAATGAAATGAATAATTTTAGAATATTCTTCGATTCCCTTGTTTGGGAGTTTTAATGAAAGGAATGGAAAGTCTATTCCCTTATTTGGGAGTTTAAAATTTTATTTGGATAGGAGGGATTTGGGAAGGAAATGAAATAAATTCATTTGTTTGTTTTGGAGGGATTGGTGTGAAGGAAAGGAAAACAAAGGAAACATATTCCTTTGTGGCCCACCATATGCTTTCCTCCCAAATTGGGAGGAAAATGAGAGACAGGAGAGAGAACTTATGGTGGGACCCACCAATAATGTGTGTTTCCCTCCATTTTTCCCTTACAAACCAAACAAGGGAAAGGAAAAAATTTATCATTTCTCTTCTCTTTCCTCTCCCCTCTCTTCTCCCCTTTATCTTCCCTTCCCTCCCCCTTTGTTTTACCAAACAGAGTGCAAGTGGGAAGTGATGGAATAGGTAGGAGGAACACTCATTCCTCTTTATTCCTTTAAAATTTCAAATTTTTATTCCCAAAATTGGAAGGAATGGGAAGAAATGTACTTAGATTTAATAAATTTTTTACTAAAACTTTTAAAACACCCCTATATATTCAACCCTTTATTTCAAAATATGGGTCTAATAGTAATATTATTATAAAATAATTTCATTCAATTCTCTTTATGTTATCCTCAAACAAGATTACTTACATTCCATTTCATTCTCTCTATGTTACTCCCAAACATCCAATCAATATTACTTAATTCCATTTCATTTTTTTATTTTCCATTCATTTTCCTTACTTAAATACATTTCATTTCACTCTGTTTGTTTCGCTGGAAAACCTTTTGTAAATATAGTTCTCCGCATTTTCTAGTGTTTGGTAGCACAAAAAAAACTGGTCAACGGAAAACAATTTTTAGTCAACGGAAAATCCTAATAAAAATAAGGCTTATTTTTTATAGGTTGTTTTCCAAAAAATTTTTTTGGAAAACAATCTCTCTCTCACTCATTACATCTCCTATAAATATTATATTCTTTTGTAGTCATGGGAAACATAATTTTTTGGCGCCTTCTCTCTCTCAGAGTAAGCTCTCTCACTTTTTTTCTCTTCTCTTTGCTTTTTCTCTAATCATATATTCTTTGCTTTGAATTTCAAGCTTGATTTTTTTTTTTCTCTAAGAAATTTTCGGTTTGATGAATTCTAGGCAGAAATTACTTCTATTTTTTTTTTGAAATTAAAAATAAATACTTTATTGATGCAAAGGAAAACATATACAGAGTAAGACATTGCAACACTTTGCATGTTACGGTACCAAACCAACCACAGAAACTTCAAAAAAATTATAAAAAGAACAATGACTTTCTAGAACACAAAAACATGCTTATCCTTTAAACGTAGACGAAACTAGCTGATATGCCTCCAGAACTGCATTGGCTCCTTCTAGAATAACCTGTGGCTGTGTTTGAATATTCTCAAAATAAACTTTGTTTTTTGCATTCCATATTGCCCAGGATAGAATTGCCCATTGCTCCAATTCCTTCTTCCAGGTAGAATTTACGTCTTTTTGCACATAAAAGTGCAAAATAATAATAATAAGAAGAAGAAGAAGAAGAAGTAGAAAGAATGAATGAAGTAAAAGACAAAAATTTAAACATAGTGCCTATATTCCTCTAAATTTCTTTTTCATGGGACAATCTTTACGTTATATAATGAATGATAATTGTTTAGAGGAATTGCATTTGTTGGCACATACATTATGCAGATACTATGAAGTGATTATATATTATGCAAATACATTATACATTACGTAGATACTCATATAAGGGTGAACCCATTGCTTTTTATGTGCTATGTATGCAGGGGTGGCTTAATGTATTTGGGGCCTAAGGAGAAAACTAAAATTGAGGCTTTTTATATGGAGTATTTAAATACGATTTTTTTAAAAATAAATATTAATTAAACTTTATTATCTTGTGCTTAGATGCAAAAATTACTACCAAATTATTAATTAACATGAACTAAGTAGAATTTTTTTTTTTTACAAAGTCTATACACAACAACTTGACGCAACTTTTCACACCTGTTAATGTGAGTAAGTAAAAAAGTAATGTTAGTGATGAACTTAAATAAGAACTAGTAAAAGTTTGCCAACTCAACTTCTGAAAAATGTAGTGAATTTTTTTGTGTATTTTTTTGTTTAAATATTTGAGAAGTATTACATTTACAATATTTTTACAACAAATCCTAGGTATTAAGTTATTATTGATTTTAATTTGAATTCACCATTGAAATTAATTTTTGTCATTAATAACAGCCTATAACAATCTACCACTTAGGATTTATTATAAAAGTGTTGCGAAAAATGTCATGGACGTAGCATTTCTCTCTGTTTTTTAAAATATTATTTTATTTATTGTCTAATATTTGAACTTAATTAATACTGTTATAATGAAAAAAAAAAATCACTATTGGTTAAAATTTGGGGTCATTTTTCTACTAGAGGCCTTAGGCAACCCCAACATTTGCTTCTAGTATAGAGCCAACTCTATATGTATGTACGGTTCATATATATGTGTGTACATGTTACTGTCCATATAAATGAGCAAGATGAGTGGCAAAGATCATGAAAATTTGACAACTAATTTTGACTTTATTTGTTGTCAAAATTTTAGTATGAAAAGCAAATTAATTCTTGGTTTTTTATTTATATTGATTACGTTAGTTTTTTTTTTTTTTTTTTGAGGGGGAAATTGATTATTTTAGTTGGTTTACATAATACACATGTTTTGAATTATAAAAGAAAAAAAAATTGCAATACAAAACATAAAAAAAACATTTTCCAGCTCATTTTCAATGTTGTTACAAAACACCAAAAAATAAAATAATTTTCCAAAAAATATTCTATGAAAAATAAACTATTTTTCAAAAAAGATTAATGCTGAAACAAACAGAGCGTTTATTCCATTTATTTTTATTCTTATATAACGATTTCTTTCTATTTCATTCCACTCTTCCGTATAAATCTCGGTCTCCATGGGTCCTTTTTACTCGTGAAAAAAAAAAAGGAAGATACTCCATTGTTAGATAACGGCCTAACCAGTCACTAGAAAATAGAATGCAACCGTCACTTAACTTTATATCTGTGGCCCTTTAAAAAAAAAAAAAACTTTATATCTGTGGCAAAACTAACGCATACATAAATTGTGTGATAATCTCAAGTCAACTAACAGCCATGGCTGCAGCTGTAGCTATAAGCAGCACAGTGAAGTACGGGATCATCGGTGTGGGAATGATGGGCAGAGAACACCTCATCAATCTGCATTATCTTCGCACAGAAGGCGTAGCTGTTGTTGCCATAGCTGACCCCCATGTCCCTTCCCAAGACCTTGCCCTGCAATTAGCTCAATCCTTTAATTGGCCACTCAAGGTACTATTGTTTTGCATTCGATTTCATATAAAATTAGATGGGATTTTTTTTTTTTTTGGGGTATATTCAATTTTGTATTTTTATTCACAGTACTGTTGTTTAATTAATTGGATCAATGATGGGCACATGAACTTTGGGATTTTAAATGTGGTAGTTCTTCTTGCCACTAGGCCCACTACTCATATAATTACAAAACGTTCAAGTCCTAATGAGTATATTTTATTCTTTAGGGGTTCTTATCTTGCACACTAGTTTAAGAATTAATGCCTTTATAGAGGTTTTAATGACCTTTAAAAGTTATGAAGGTTTTTTCGGGGCACCGGGAGCTATTGGAGAGTGGTCTCTGTGATGTACTGGTTGTGTCAACACCAAACATGACCCATTATGAGATTCTTATGGATATCATCAACCACCCGAAACCCCATCATGTATTGGTGGAGAAGCCATTGTGCACCACAGTTGCTCACTGCAAAGAGGTTAGTAATCTGATTGCGTGATCATCTCTACATAGAGCTTATCTATTATTATGGCTTGTCATTTTATATGTTGTATAGTATAACAAATCACATTGTATATGTAAGATGGGGAAGCTATTTTGGAACATTATGCCCATTTGTTTAGATGCACTGTATTAAATAGTTGAACTTTGTTCAATTGACGATTATGGGATTGTCACAAATTGTCTCACTTTTTGGTGGCTAACCTGTGGTGGTGGGGAGTTTAGAATTTGATTTGGGTCAATGGCTTATGACTTCAGGAATTGATGGGAAGATGAATATGCGGTTTAAAGGTCACGGAACCAATATGACACATGAAGCAAATAATTTACTAAACAAAACCAATTTGTTCCATGAATCCATGATGAAAGTAGCATATGTCACCATTTTTTTGAATGATATACTGGGCACTTGCATGATCAATGTATGAGAATAGAGAACCAATCACTTAGGCCTGACTGAGTTGAGTTTAATGCGAACTTAGGCATTATAGTCATTTGAGGCAGCATTCATTAGATTGTAGCGTTTCCATGTCATGAAGGTGATTCCTTAATGAGGCAGTTAGCCTAATTTTGGAAATTTGCATCACGCAGATAAAAATGTAAGTCATTTTCCTCATTTTAAATAAGTGCAACATGATTGACAACAAGGTACCTTTGTTTCTGTGCTACAGCTATAATGCTAATGGATATAGTCAATACTGCTTCTAAGGTTTGAATTTCCCTGACAACCAGATGAGCCATGGTGAAAAAGTTGTGAACTTTCACGATTTATTTGTTTAGCAGAAAAAGGAAAATCTCTAGATTTATTTGGTCCAATACTATTTTATCAAAATTCTTTTTTGCAATGTGTCGAGAAGAAGGAAAAAAATATAGAATAAAATGACTGAAGTTTATCACAAACAGAATTATAACTTATTCACCAGCACTCTACATTAGTTAGTTGATTGCCTTCAGCTATAATTTGTAACTGAATTACATTTGAATTCAATTGTGTAGCTGATAACTTTAGTAAGACTTGCATGCTCTTCCATTTTGTTTTAGATTCTAGATTTACACGGTAGTTTTAGTTGTTTCTTTCTCTGTTTATTACATATTCGGTTATCTAATTTGTCACATGAGCATACCAATTATATGTTTGGAGGCTACCCTGTTCTCTAGTTGATTGCCTAGGCTTAATTACTTATTTTTGTTTTTCACTGATTGAGCAGTAGTGTGTGTGTGTAATTCAATTGTTTCAACAAATGGGGGAGGCATTGCCACTGGGCTACAAGGCTTTTGGCCTTTGATTGAGGAGTAATTGGGGTTTCAAAAAATTTCTCTTTTATTGCTGAAAGATTAATTGTGGATGAACTGTGTCTAAGTAGCATAGATAATTGAAGAAAGAGGTATACAGTTTTGTATATGGATGCAAAAATGAATTTGTTTTTCATTTTAGGCTAGCATGCAAACCTGATTAGAGTATAATTTGAAGTATAGTAGAGATATTTTTCTTAGTAATATCCTGTGGCTTCACTGCTTTCATTTCATTGACATACACATATTTTACTGAATTCATTAATGATGTTTGTCTAGATATGATAGTAAACATCCAGATTATGCACAGAATTTCTCTCCCTGTCTGTCTTCCTCAAGTTATTGATGTATTTCATATTTTGTCTTTGGCGTTAGGTCATAAATGCTGCTAGAAAGAGGCAGGATATTCTTGTACAAGTTGGTCTGGAATACAGATACATGCCACCTGTTGCTAAACTAATAGAAATAGTTAAGGGCGGAAATCTTGGACAGGTTAAAATGGTGGCAATCCGGGAACATCGTTTTCCCTTTTTGGTTAAGGTATATAATTGAACTCTTTCCATGTTTACAGTGTAGAAATCCATCTTACAGACTTTTTTTTTTTTTTTTTGGATAAGCCATCTTACAGACTTATGCTTGTGATAGGTCAACAATTGGAACCGGTTCAATGTTAACTCAGGGGGAACACTGGTAGAAAAGTGCTGCCACTTCTTTGATCTGATGAGGCTGTTTGCAGGTGCAAATCCTGTCCGTGTGATGGCTTCTGGAGCTATTGATGTTAATCACAAGGATGAAATATATGATGGAAAGGTAACTTTGATGTGATAAAAAATTGGCAAGGATGTTATAAACAAATGGAATGCGTGAAAAGAATTTAGTGTTACAGGTTTAGCTATTTGTTAATATTTTAAAGGTGTTGAATCCTGCAGAAATTAGAAAGTCATATACCCAATTTAATTTGAACATGCTTCCAAACTGTACCACTGGTTCACTAGGTTGTCGCAACCAGTCTCCCAATCACTTAAATAAAGCAAGTTGGCTGAGCATAGTCTTATTTTTCCATGCCTTGTTCATGTGAAACTATTTATTATGTTTATACTATTTCAAGCATGGTTTGGTAGATATTATTGTTTATGTCGTTTGGAGGGGTTAAAAGATGCGCTGCTTTTAGCATTTGCATTCTAATAAATGGATGATATTTATCCAAATTTACTATCAATAAAATAAAATGTTATTATCCCATTATACCAGAAAGAAAATGAAACCTTGATGATGGAACTTCTTTTTTTGATTTAGTGAAGTTCAACCATGTAGTTGTGTGTGTTTTTATTTTATATATACTTCTACTGATTTATTACCTCCACCCAAGGCCTCTACAATGGCAGACAACACTTTTTGAGAGACAGAGAACACTTTCCTATAAGAGCATGGACTATAAGACATGACTGTGGCTTTAGGCTCCCACTTCCACATGCATACCAGGGACTCTAATTTGTAAAAATCTAGTCACTATTTTTTGTCTGTTGGTAAAAAGAAGGCATAAAACAAGCTCAAAGACATACTTTGCTACCATGTTAATAAAGTAGGTAATATATGTTTCTTTTGTTGTGCAATGACTGGCTGTCATTTAGATAAAAATTGGAATCTGGAAACTTAGCGTTTTGAATAGAGAATATTGTACCTGAAGTTTCTGAACAGAATCTCTGGAAAATATCTTCATTCTACTGAAATCTCAGATCTTTGAATTTTGGAGCCCTTTATGTTTTGTTCACCCTCTTGTTTATTCACTAAGTTTTTTTTTTTTTTTTTGCTAAACATTTATTCACTAAGTTTTGTGTTCAGGTACCAGATATAATTGACAATGCATATGTTATTGTTGAATTTGACAATGGTTCTAGAGGGATGCTCGACCTCTGCATGTTTGCTGAAGGCACTAAAAATGAGCAAGAAATATCTGTTGTTGGTGACATTGGGAAGGTAAAATTCTCTCCCTCTCTCTGATCACTTGCAGTGTGTCCACAAGTGACAAGTGACAAGTGACCATGGGGGCCAGTAAAAGACAATGTGGCTTATTTCATGTAGTTGCCCACATGAATTTCCACTTGGATTTCATGATTACCTCCCACATGTAGTTGCCTCTTATGGAATTTCCACTTGAATTTCTGGTGGACCAGTATAAGACACAGTGACTTATTTCATCAGTTGCGACCATTAATTGCATTTCCCTGTGACCTCTCTAGTATTTGCTTTTGTTTTGTGCATGCATGCAGGGGAATGCATGTGTTTTCCCTTTCAGCTTGATTAAAATTACAAGTATGCTACAGGGGGAGGCCTTTGTTCCTGAGAGTATTGTACGTTTTGGTACACGAGAGAAAGGAAGAGATGGTGTCCATACTTTAAAAGCTGAGGATGACCGAATAAAGTGGGTTGCTTTCTCTAAAAGTTTAATTGTTTTAAATTGTGAACATCCATGGAAACTCCAATATGACTACAAGGAAAGCCTTTATATATGATATATGGCAATTCTTTTAACTAAGTTCCCAATCAATTGGTTTTCAGATATGATGGGCTGCATCATGGGTCTAGCTACTTGGAACACCTTAACTTCTTGTCTGCAGTTCGAGCTAAAGGTGGCCAAGCTCCTGCAGTGGGTTTGCAAGATGGTTTGATTTCAGTTGCTATAGGAGTTGCAGCACAGCTCTCCATAGAGAAGGGCCGATTTGTTCCCATCGCGGAAGTCATGGATTAATATTACAGTGCTTCTGTTTGACTTTTGCTCTTTGGTGGCAGTGGAAGTTGTAATTCAGTTATCTTCCCCTTCCTCCTTTGTTTAGGTGTAGAAATGGCTGTAATTGTATATCGGGTGGCCTACATTAAAAGGGATTAGCCTATAATAAAAGTCTGCCATATAATGCAAAAATTTTACTTTCCTTGTTTCTGCTAACCTTAACAGATTTATTTTTGGGTAAATGCTTAAACCCTGTGCACAATAAATAAAAAAACGCTGTGATATCGTGATTTTTAATTAGCCAATCAAGGAACTGTAAATTCTTGAAGTAGTTGAACCAGTAAGAAGGGCAAAGCTATTCCCAACACCAAATAGATAGATGCCCACGTTGAGACTGATGACTCTAGAAGATGGTGGTTAATTGGTTTTACAGAGGAAGCATGAGTAGGGAAAATTGTTAAAGCGCCTAGGAGCTATGGACACAATCCCATGGCTTTGCCTTGGTGATTTCAATGAAATACTGGAGCAAAAGGAGAAACAAGGTAGTTACCCCAACAGAAAATGATGGAATTTTGTGAATAGCTGCCATTTGATTGACATGAGATATAGGGGTATGGACTTTACTAGGGTTGCGGTGGGGAAGCAAATATTCAAGAGAGGCTTGATAGAGCAACGGCTACTATGGTATGGAGTGGCTTCAATGGTTCAGCAGTGGTGTGGTCTATCATGTCCTGATGTCCCCAAATCTATTTCCTATCATGTCCCCATATTAGTCGAGATGTGAACCCAAGTAAGGCACAAAAAGAGGGGACACAGACCACAGAGTTTTGTGGAGAAGTGGGCCACAAAACCTGAATACGAAGAGATCATACATGCTGTGTGAAGTGTGTAAGAGTCAAGAATGAGCAAACAATAAAATTGTGAGTGAGGTCTAGTATAGGCAATACAAGAATGAAGAAACCAATCACATCACTCATATATATATTGACAGTAGGACTGAGCAGTTCGGATTGGCAGGGAATTTTTTTTAACCAATCCGCTATTGACGGGTTGGAAAAAAAATTCCAAACCACCTTCAACTCACCAAGCTTAAAAAAGGCGGGTTGGTTGAAAATTTGGGTAGTTTCGACTTCATATATTAGGCGGGTTCGTTTTAGTTGGGTTATATATTAAATTTTAAAATTTATTTTCCTATTTACAAATAAATTTAAGTTGTATTTCCTCTAGATCTTATAAATCATTGAAGGAAATTATAGGAATTAGGAAGTGATCAACTTTTCCATAGTTCCAAGTACACACTACTTAAGTTTTGAATATTTTTCAATTTTCTAATAAAAAAAATTGAGTACCATATTCATATCACTATATATACTTATAAGGCGTAAATGCACTTTTAGTCCTTAGGTTTTTCACGTTTTTCTATTTTGGTCCCTAAGTTTTTTTTTTTTACCACTTTTAGTCCCAAAAACAATTAACGCCCCTCATTTTAGTCCTTACCGTTAGCCAACTAACGGGAGATGCTGATGTGGCTGACGGAGAGAACTGTAAATCATTTTAAAATATTAAAAAGTACAATCTGTTTTAGCACGTGGCCTTCCCACTAAACTTACTCACACTAAATCCCTCACGCCCACTGGTCATGTCTACTTTATCACCGTGAATCCCCAAATGATCTTTAATCCCTAGACTATATCTCAGTGTTCCTCATCATCGAAAATCAATCCCAGCTTGTTCATCACTGAAAATCCCCAAATGTCATCTTTGATCTTTAATCCCTAAAATCAGAGTTCTTCATCACCGAAAATCCCAGCTTGTTCATCACTGAAAATCCCCAAATGTCGTCTTTGATCTTTAATCCCTAGAATCAGAGTTCCTCATCACCGAAAATCCCAGCTTGTTCATCACCGAAAATGCCCAAATCAACTACTTTATCGTCTTTGATCTTTAATCCCTAGACAGTACCAGAAAATCAGTACCAGAACTTCCTCACCTCTCCAACCACACAACCTCGAAGCCAAATGGCTAACCCACCAAAGAAGCTGGGTTCCTCAATTTTAGCCGTTTAACTATCAACGCATGAGATATATGTAAGTTGTTTTAATTTTTATTCACTGTTTCTCTAGCCTCACATTGTGCTTATTGATTGATTTAGGGTTTTTTATTTATTTATTGACATTCTCTTAAACCTTTGTATCTCCCTTTTCCTTTAGTACTAAATCTGAATTCACAAAATATAAATGGGGTTTTATGGGTTTGTCTATGGATTTCTGTATTTCTATGATTTATTGTTTGTGGCTTTGTCTCCATTTTGTTTTGTTTTGTTTTGTTTTTTTGTTTTTATGTTTATATTTGGGTTGTGCTGGTTTAGTTTGGATTTGTCTATCTGGGTTTGTATTTATTGGTAAAGCTGGGACTTGGGAATTGCAATGTTGTTGATTTTTTTTTTTTTTGGGAGTTATATATGAGATTTAGAGAATTGGGTTGGTTTGTTTGTGTTAAGGAATTGTTGGATTTTTTTATGTTTTTAGAGTTCAATGTTGGATTAATTGAAAATGCAAATTAAGTGTTTGATGAAAAACTAATAAGTGAGCTATGTGTGATTTATTGACTGAGATGACTTTGATATCTTTCTCCATTTACAATGGTTACTGAGTTCTTAGAAGTATTTTGTTTGTCTAAGCTAGGTGGCTATTGAACAGGTTCCAGAATGGAAGCAAGCTGTTCATCAGGTTCCAGCATGAAGAGGAGAGCACCAATGAGGTGCTACTGTAATAAAAAATCTGTCATAGTTGTGTCATGGATAGCAGATAATCCTGGCAGAAGATTCTACGGCTGTCCAAACTACTAGGTAAATTGTTAGTTATTTTTAGTTAAAATTGTTGTTTCAAAATGTGATGGTTCTAAAAATTTTAACAATTTTTAGTTAAAATTGTTAGTTTTTTTTTTTTTCCCCTTCTCCTTCAACCAAGAAATTTCAGAAAGTGCATTAATAGACACTTTATGTTCTTCATGATTTTTAGATGAGAGTAGCTAGTAGTTAGTAATTCACTAAATAAGAAAAACTGCAGTTACATTCAGCAAACTTGACTCTGAAAGAATTGTTCATAATGTAATACAAATTAAAAAGAAAAAAGTTTTAATTTTCTGAGCATTATTTGCATTTCGGGTGGGGCGTAAGTGTAGGTTCTTCCAATGACGTGATGATGAGATATGTGCTCATGGTAAGGTGCTTATCCCACAGCAAAGGTAGAGGATCATCACACTTGAGGCCGAGGTTGCAAGTTGCAAGAAGAGGGAGAAGTTTTTAGTTGTGGCTGTGATATTGTTAGTGGTGATGTGTGTAATTTTGTGTTTGCGTAGGTAATGTAGGTAATGTATGTAGTGTTCGGTTAGCTAATGTAGGTAATGTATGTAGTTTTGTGTTTGCTGCTGTGTGCTGTTGCTGCAATTTTGTGCTGCTCTGTGCTGCTGCTACTGTTGTGTGTTGCTGCTGCTGCTGCAATTTTATAATGCTGCTGCAATTTTGTGCTGCTGTTGCTGCTGCTGCAGCAATTTTGTGATGCTGCTGTTGATGCTGTGTGTTGTTATCAATATTTGTTAACAGGGCTGGCAGTTTAGATGTATGTAGGGTAGTGATTGTTATGAGAATTATTATGGCAGTTTTAGTTTATGTTGGGCTGGCAGTTTTAGCCATGTATTCCCTCATGGTAATTTCGTGTTCATGCCAGTTGTTAGCAATGTAACCCACTTCCCTATGAAATGAATACAGTTTTTGTTCAAGATATAAATGTAAATTATGATTTGAATGCATACACCAGTTGCAAAAAATGTATACACTTGTTGTTTTGCAGAAAATGAATATGTAGAAAATGCATACACTTGCTGTTTTGCAAAAAATGAATATGCAGAAAATGCATACACTTGCTGTTTTGCAGAAAATGAATATGCAAAAAATGCATACACTTGCTATTTTGCAGAAAATGAATACACCAATGTGTAATATTGCTGTTTTGTACCTGTGAATGTACCTGTTTTTCAGAAAATTCTGTTTTGCAGAAAATTTATCTACTTGTAAATGTATTAACCAGCTAGTTGTACTGTTCTCAATGCAAATACATTAACTGTCTCTCATTGATGTGAGTACCAAAAGTAAAGGACACAAGATTCAATATTAAACTAAAAACACAAATTGAATAGACATATAGCTACTATTATTATCATTGACTGCTAACAACCACAATCACCATAATTACATAGTTCAACTACAACACTAACAACCACAGTCACTATAATTACATAGTTCAACACTATCATCACCAGAATTGCACAAAATATGGCATTGTTCCATAATTACATAATTACATAGTTAAGCCAAAATATGGCATAACTAAACAAAACAAGTAACCCTCATCAACAAAAGGAAAAATCTACTTCTTGCTCTTTTCATTTCCTTGGATCTTGCACAGATGATTGACTTCCAACATATTTGATTGCTTCCATGTATCTGGATGCATTCTTAGAAGCCTTCAGAGTCTCTGATGTGACCACCCTTTTCTTTTTCTGCCTTGAGGTTGGGTTGCTGCTATTGGAGCTGTGATGTGCACCTGACTGATGTGATGCATTTGGGGTGGAGTTATGCTGCTGTGTACTGGGATATGGTGCAAACTAAGTGGCTGGTCTGAACTGGTATGGTGCACTTGGAGTGGATGGGCTATGCATGGCAGCTTGTGGTGGTGCAAATGGTGTGGATGAGGCTGTCCTGGCCTGTGATGGACACTTGTGGTTCTGTTGGTCTACAAACAAGAAATTCACAAACAGGGTTAGTAGTGAGTATTGAATAGCAACTATTTCACCATAATATCACTTTATTACCTTATTATATGTCTTGGTTTTTTTTTTTTTTTTTGGTGGTGCCTGGCAGTGAAGAGTTCCCTCCAATCTCAACCTTGCAAGTTCTCTTATTGTGCCCTAACTTACCACAAGTCTTACACTGCTTAGAGATGCCAACTCTCTTACCACTTGTTGGCTCATAAGGTTCCCTTGCTGTCTTCTTCTTAGGCCTGCCAGGTGGTCTTCTTTTGATAGGGGGTTGAACTGGGGTCACATCACTTGGTCTCCACATATTCTGCCCATTTATTGGTGCTATGATTGACTCATAGCATGCTCTGTATGTAGATACATGGTAACAGGGGTGAACATACTGCTCAGCATCTTGTCTATTGAAAAATATGCAGGAGATTGCATGGGCACATGGTATGCCAGTTATGTTCCACTTCCTACAACTACAGTGTGCTGTGGCCAAGTCAACAGTGAAACTCTGCAGATTATTTTTCACTTCAAATTGTGTTTGCCCTGCCCAGCAAGCTAACCACCTATTGGCTGCCAGCTTTTCCTTGTGCAACCTCTTCATCACCTTGGCACAAATATGTGACTCTAGCCTCACACCCTTTTCTCTGTTCTCTTGGAACCTAGTCATTACATATAGCCTGATGCACTCAAGCTACAATCACATACAATCAGATACAAGTACAATGAAACATTAGATATTAATTGCAACAACTGTCATAAACAATACCAAACAATCACTATAATTAACTGTAGGTAATCATAAATACTCATACCATGCTAATTATGGGCTTAGATCTGAATTTAAGAATCCTGTTGTTGAAGCTCTCACACATATTGTTGAGTATGGTGTCAGTCAAGCCATCCTCACTAAACATGTGTCTGGCCCATCTTGTTGTTGAGTGAGAACCCAACCACCTGTGTGCATTAGCATCAATCTCCTTCAGCTCATCCATCACCCTATCAAACTCTTGTTTGTAAGTTGCCTTGGCTGCCTTCCAAAACATATCTCTAATCAAAACACCAGGATGGTCCTTCCTGAAGTTGTTATAGAGGTGCCTGCAGCAAATCCTGTGTTCTTACTGTGGCCAGTTGTCAATGAATGTTTGCACCAACCCCTGTCACAAACAGTATTACAGGCAAATATGTGAAGTTAGTGGACCAAAAGTACAATGACTAAATACAGATTAAAACAACCAATGGAGAATTAACAACACACCTTTTGCTGGTCTGACATAAACACCCATCTCTTATTCTGGCCTATGTTTGCAAGTAATAGATTGATGAACCAGGTTCAAGAGTCTTTGGTTTCAGCCTCTACCACTGCATATGCAAGTGGGAAATACTCTTCATTAGGATCTCTACATACTGCAGTAATCAATTGGCCCCCTGACTTGTTTTTCAAATGGCAGACATCCAAACCAATGAATGACCTGCATCCAGCTAGAAACCCCTTCTTACATCCCTCCAAACATATGTATAGCCTCTCAAAATAAGGCACTCCACACACCAATCAGACTCAACTGCTAAATCACCCTCATTGAAGGTATGTACCTTCATAAGTATTGTACTGGCAGGACTAGACCTCCTTAATTCGTCACAGTACTCCCATAGTTGGTTGTACTGTTGTGTATAAGCCCCATCCACATAGTCTCTAGCCTTATCCCTAGCCCTACTTGCTTTTCCAATACTTATGTTTATGGTATACTTCTCATGGACAGCTTCTTGGATGTCTCTCAGCTTCATGTTGGGCTGTCTTTTCACGTTCTTCATCAACTTTTTCCCAATGTATGATAAAGTACACCAACGGTTCTTAAAATTTCTAGAGCACGTATGTTCCAAATTCAATGTCCTTAGTTGATAGCTCCTCTCCCTTGGCACCTTTGCTAGATATGCAACAAACTTGCAATTTTCCTGGCAGACAGCTATTACCCTTTGCAAGTCATTTTTTTTACAAATTTGATCCCCTATCCACTATGAACTGCATATTCTGTTATAGCTTCCTTGAATTGCTTAGGTGTTGTAAACAGCATATCCTTTTCAAAAGAAATATGCTCTGCCTTAGCCACTGGCTTAAACATAGGGAACTTCTTCACTTTCTCATTTTTCTGTCTCCTCCCATTTCCCACATGTGTACTCTGTGGTGTCTCAGCATCATCATCACTGTCATACCCAAGCTCATCATCAGATGATGATTCCACCAAACTGTGCAATTCCTCACTCTCATAATCAGAGTTCATTACACTAGCACCCATTTGGCCTGGTTCAACAACATCATCATCATCCTTATCATCCCAACTATCACTACTATCTTCAACAAAGTCTCTAACACCATGGTTCAACTCTACCTCATCATCTAGCCCACTTCCCCCACCTCCACTATCACTACCATCACTTATAATAAAGACCTGAGGTGGGTGCTCAATAATAGGTTCTTTACCTACTCTCCTTGAACCCACCTGGGAAACAGCAACATCAAAATTAAAAGTTTGATCATTAGCATCCATCTCAGTTGGCTCATCCTCATTGTTAAAAGTTTGATCATCACTATCACAAAAACTGAAAAAATCACTCCCATCATGGTTATCATCATCACTGTCATCACTATAATAACCCATAGGGCCTTGCACCACTGCCAATGGCTGCACACCCTCACTAACATCCTCTCCGTCATCAACTAGTATAAGATCATCTATTGGGTGCTCTACATATACATGAATCTCTTCATGACCTTTCACTAATTCTGTCATGTACATGGCATCATGATCATCAACCACCAAATGGAAGTTTGCCCTTTCTTGGTCTATACCAGGCATTGTATATCATATCCTGCTAACATATGTGTACCCAAAGTCTCTACATATACCCTCTATCTCAACCTTGGACCACTTATCAGGGTCACAATTATCAACTACATCTACTTTACCTCCCACATATGTTTTAGGGTTCCCAGTAAAATAGCCACCATGATGCACGGATATACTGAATAGGTCATCCATTCTGCATGCCAAAACAACATCAATTAAACAATGCAAGAACAATACAACACTCATTTACTAACACAGCACCTAATAAAATATTTCATTCTGCATGCACACAACACAACACTTAATAAAGTATTACCAACACAACACTAATCAAATAATTTTTCACAACACAGCACTGACTTCAATGGTTTTGTCGTACTAAAATAGATATGCTAAAATAGACATGCATAGTTATCAAATTACACAAAAAACCCTCATACAATACTGTTAGCCTTACTTAACTCTTTTCAACAGGGGCACATAGGGAACACAGAGAACATGGGGAACATATGGACCACAATCAAAAGTAAAATACAAAAGCATACAAAAAGCAAACAAAAACATTATGGCCCTACTACCTGAACCAACCAACAAGCATATTGTCAGCTTATAAATATGGACATAGACAGAGAGAGAAAATTATTTTTCACATACAGAGAGAGAGAGAGAGAGAGAGAGAGAGAGAGAGAGAGAGAGAGAGAAATACTAGGATTTTCGGTGACAGCCAAGCAAAATTCGAAGAAGATCAAGCTTGGATTTTCGGTGATGAACTCTGAGGTAAAGTCTAGGGATTAAAGATCAAAGACGATAAAGTAGCTGATTTGGGCATTTTTGGTGATGAACAAGCTGGGATTTTCGGTGATGAGGAACTCTGATTCTAGGGATTAAAGATCAAAGACGACATTTGGGGATTTTCGGTGATGAGGAACTCTGATTTTAGGGATTCAAGATCAAAGACGACATTTGGGGATTTTCGTTGATGAACAAGCTGGGATTGATTTTCGATGATGAGGAACATTGAGATATAGTCTAGGGATTAAAGATCATTTGGGGATTTACGGTGATAAAGTAGACATGAATAGTGGGCGTGAGGGATTTAGTGTGAGTAAGTTTAGCGGGAAGGCCACGTGCTAAAACGGACTGTACTTTTTAATATTTTAAAATGATTTACAGTTCTCTCCGTTAGTCACATCAGCATCTCCCGTTAGTTGGCTGACGGTAAAGACTAAAATGAGGGGCGTTAATTGTTTTTGGGACTAAAAATGGTAAAAAAAAAACTTAGGGACCAAAATAGAAAAACGTGAAAAACCTAGAGATTAAAAGTACATTTACGCCTTCTTACAAATAAGTTGGGAAACTATCTTTCATTTTTAATGTTAACATATATAAATCATGTTATTAACAAAAAAGATAAAAAATTATTTGATATGAGATAAAAACTAAAAGAGATGAGCATATATATATAATTTATAATTGGGTTGTGTCAAGTATCGCCAGCTTTAAAAAAACTCAACACGCCATCCAACCTGACCTTTTGTTTTTAATAGTTGAACTTGACTAATTCGCTTGGAAATCAATATCATATTTGTGCAGGGTAATGCAGGTTAAACGGTTTGGGTAGGTTATTGCACATGTCTAATTGACACTATGACTTGAAAATAATGTCCAGCAATCAAGGAGTTACACATATATAGCTCTCACATCTCCTAAGTTCTGAAATTTTTTAACCATGTGAAAACATAGAGATTGATGTTATTTAGCATGAAGCACGGAACAATTCAAATGAGCGTGATTAGACCACAATAGTGACAGACAATAGATTTAGGACATTTAGCCATTTTTATTGAAGATAATAAATTAATTCGTAAGAAGCACATTCATTAAACATGCCAATATGCCATTGCCAAGTTTAAAATTAGACCACAATAGTGACAAACAATAGATTTAGGACATTAATCTAAGTGTATATGTATGTGAAGCTTTCTCTTGGAGACTTGAACCCCGGCCCTTATCTCCCACAACCCACAAGCACTTATACTTGTGGAGTGACCATTGCGCCAAAGGTGAGCGGTGGTATCAACTATTATTATTAAATTTAATGCATTTGGTTCTTCTTTATTGTGTGTGGAGAAATTATGTATTTGGTTCTTAAAGAGGAAGAAAACCACAAATTTGTATTTTTAGAAACATAATAATTTTATATTTATCATAATTATTATGTACATAGACATAATTTGTATTTTGGGAAATATAATAATTTCTAAATAATAATAAAACATCATAAAGAAAAATAAACATTCTCAATTTAAGGAATATTTATTGCTAAAAATCCAACCAAACATGTCATAAATTTTTCTATATTTATGTGTATAATTTAAAAAACAACTTTATGTCATATTATTAATGCATAGTAGCCAACCATATATACACAATAATCTATTAATGCATCTATAATAATTAATATATATATATATATATATATTTAAAATCAAAGACATTTAACTTTGGTTAATCTTATAATATTATGCCAAATAAGTTTTTAAGGCTTTATAATTTTACACATCATTATTCTAGACTATATATATATATATATATATATATATATATATATATATATATACATATATATTTAATTAACTTTAAATTCCATTCTATATTTAAACTTTCCATTAACAACTTAGCACATTATATTTTATGTAAATGGTAAAATATAATAAATGCCTAATGCTTACATATACAATAATTTTCCATATATAAACATAATCATAAAAAAATTTCTATTAATAACTATTATAATTATTGAATTTCATATTTAAAAAAGTAAATAAAAGTGAGAAAAAAAATCATATTATGTTTAGTTGTTTATTGACCGGTGTTAACTGAATTTTTAATTAGTCTAGTCTTTATAAAAGGAATGGTTAGAATGTCAAATTTAAAATTAATGCTAGCAGATATGAATTTAAATTTGAATATAAGTAATTTTTTTTTATATATTTGAGATAGAAATTTTACGCTAACTTAATTTAAGTGTGTGTGTGTGTGAAACTACTACCTCATGGATACTTGAAGTCTTTAACTCCGAGTCCTTACATCACCCTCTCACGTCACAAAAACTTGTACTTGTAGAGTGTTTATCACGCAAAGGATGCATGGTGTAAATAATTACTTTTTTTTTTCTTGAATTTGAACCCTTTTAACATGGAAAATTATTGTATATTCCCGGAGTACCATAAATGTATATTCCCTACTCTCACATTAATGGTGGGTTCCACTAATTAAATACATAGTGGAACACACCATTTATGTGAGAGAGGAAAGCACACATTTATGATACTCCGGAAGTACATATTTATGTTTAACAGATGCTACATAACATTTTCCCTATAAAATATTGAATCTGACATAAATAGTTTTGAAATGATTTTACTCTTAAAATGAGTATCTTACTCTGTTTCAAATTCCTTTCTTAGTATTTAATAGGAGGGAGATATATTATGGACAAAGTTTAACTACAAATTCGGATGTAGTCTAAGACTACAACTTCCTTTAAAAAATCAATATTATTATATATTTTGAAAATCTAACCATTGGATTATGTATTCTTTACGCTCTTAATACACATGTAAAATTTTGCGTCAATAAAATGTTATTTATTATATGATCCTTAAACTTATTTTTTATGTTTAATTTTATACTACAAAAACTTATAATTTAAATACTTGATTGATGACATAGTTATTGATCTTTGATATTCTAGAAATTTTACAAGCATGAAAAATATATGAAGAAAATGTAATTCAGTGGTAGATTTGTCAAAATTTTCATTCAATAAAAAGATATAAATTTAAGCTACAACCAAGTTTCTAAACTCTGGTCAAACTTTGTCCATATATTATTCCTTACCAACCTTCTTACCTTTCTTTCCGCCCTTTCCTTCTTCATTTGTCTGCTCTCCATGAGAGATCTGGAAACTTTTTCGATAAAAGTTTGACCACGATGAATCAATTAACAAAAACAGATAAACATGATCTGTTAATGTGCCTTGTCTTAATGCCGTTTTGATGCAATGCCATACACGTAGTTAGCACGACTCAAAATTGTCAATGTGATTGCATCAAAATTCCAAAATAAGTATAAAAAAATTGTCAGTTTCAACCTACACTCATTTAATCACGGAAAAAGTATACTTTCAAATTGGTTTGAAGGAAATTTCCTCCAACTCACCAAGTGATACTTTTAGGCACATGACTTTCATATGACAACACACATAGATAATTTTATAAATCATTACATAATAAATTAGATGAGATTCCCGAAAATCTTGTCCATTAATCACCTTCCCAAAAATATCTTGTAACATTCCCATTCATTAGCTTATAAATATGGATTCTATGCTATAGCATCATTGCCCTACGTATATACCTGAGGTTGTACAAGCACTTGTTTGTGAATCAGAGAACAAAGATGACTTCGACAATATTTGGAGCCAGCAAAAATGCAATTGTTGCAATTGGTCTTCTCTACTTACTGATCATCTGCGAAAACGCCCAGGGAACCAAATACATTGTGGGAGGTAGGATAGGATGGGATCTGGATCCTTCGGTTTTTCATTGGCCTGAGGGAAAGCACTTCAAAGCCGGTGATGTCTTAAGTAAGTCCATTTTATTTTAAACTTCATAAATTTATAATGAAAAGGGAAAGAGAAAAACTACTAATAATATGCAGATTGTACTTTAAATTGATTTCTGAAATATTTTTAGCCTTTCAATCCCAACATATACTATTATTTGATTAATATTTTTTTGAAAGTATATTATTTGTGTCCAATAATGAAATCAAAAACAGTTTTTCTTTTTCTTTTTTCTCTTTAAAAAAGCATAAATGTTACATAAAAGATATACATAATACCTAATCATTATACTCAAAATGTCTTGTGTTTTCTTGAAAAGAGAAATTTCTATGCCTTGCATGCATGTGTATATCCATTAATTCTCATATTTTCAGAATCAAATGTATAATATTTTAATTTTTTGGATATATACAATTGGGCATTGCAAGCCAAAATGAAAATCAATAATAAAACATGCTTTACTCATTAATTCAAACTCTTGGAGTACAACTTTGTTAATAAATTGATTTTTTTTTTTTTTTTTGGTTTATGGAAACAGTTTTCAAATATTCCAATCCATTGTACTCAGTAGAGCAAGTGAATAAAACACAATTCGATAGTTGCTACTCAGACTCCAATCCGATTAAGACTTATGATTCTGGGCATGACAGGGTTCCAATAGCGAAGGGTACGACTTACTTTATATGTGGTGTCCCGGATTATTGTGGATACGGGATGAGAATTGTTATTAATGCAGCCGCATGAGAACCTTGAATGTCTTATCAAATATAATAAGTTTTTGTATTTTGATATTTTCTTCCGTTGTTGTTGGAATAAAATTTTGATTTTTTTATTTTTATAAGACTAATAAGAACATTGAAGATTGATGGCCTATTTGGTTGTGTTGTTTAAACAATGTTAATAAATAATATTATCAAACGGGCATAAATCTCTATAAACTTGTCTTGTCTTTTTTTATTTTTACTACTTTTTTTTTTATCCCTCTCTTATCAATTTTAGCTATTGTCCCCTCACGTTTGCAATAATCCAGTCCTTTCACGTAAAGGCCGTAACATAATATGACCTTTTTGTTTTGGTAAGATAATATGACCTTTTTTTTTTTTGAGAAGATAATATGACCTTGTTTATTGTTTGTTTAAAATTATGTTATGAGAATTATAGGGTATAAAATAGCACAGTTTTAAAAAAGGACGAATTCCATGGGAATTGGCTAATCTGACCGAAGGTTACGCGCCATTTTGTAAAAAGTTGGCCGAATGATCCAATCCATCGAATATAATGCAACCCTTTCTTTAAACTCACTCGACCAAATTTTAGAAATATCTCTCACCCCTTCCTTCTCTCTGGCATCCGTCTCCACCGCCTCTGTTTATTGTAAATCAATTTTATATAGGATAAAATTTAGATACAATACTTTAATTACTATTTCTTAGATTTCTCTCTTAAAATTCAGCCATGAGCTACTTAACTAAAAAATATACTTTCATCCCATAAGAAAAAATTCATGTGGCAAAATATTAAGAGAGAAACCTAAGGAACAATACCCAAGTCTTGCCCTTATATATATATATATATATATATATATATATATATATATATATATATATATATATATATATATATATATATATATATTTTTTTCTTTTTGGTCTCTTATTACTGTTTTAGTTGCTCCAAGTGAAACTTAATCATATCTGGTTAGGGTGATTTTGGGAGTATCATTTTGTTTAGTTAGAGAATAAGTAGGAGAGAAAATTTGTGGGCCTGAATATTTTTTCCTTGGGTCCATCAAAATGGAGAAATTATACCCACGTAAGAATGGAGCTAGAACTTTGATTTAGTAGGCAGTTTTACTGTTGGTTGTATGCAGCGATTTTAACTTCTGACTCTACTACTTAAAGTCTGTTTAGATACAGCTTATTTTGTTGAAAACTGAAAATTGAAAATACTGTAGCAAAATAATTTTTAAATGTGTGAATAGTGTCG
Source organism: Quercus parvula (assembly GCA_030820535.1). Classification (NCBI taxonomy): domain Eukaryota; kingdom Viridiplantae; phylum Streptophyta; class Magnoliopsida; order Fagales; family Fagaceae; genus Quercus; species Quercus parvula. Next base: position 30,095,438 of record JAUAME010000012.1, read on the forward strand.
TGAGACCCATTTTTAATATATTTTTTTTTCTGAATAAAGTGGTTGTGGGTCCCATGAACAGTGCGTGAATAGTGCACTTTTGTCTCCTGCATAGTGAATCCATGTGCATGAACAATGCGGTTACTATTCAAATGCGCGCTGGAAAAAAAAAGAAAGAAAAAAGGAAGGAAACGTGAAACTCAAAACGCAGACGCGCAATAAGCCCAATCCAAATGGGCACTTAGTTGCTAAGATTTTTTTTTTTTTTGTGTGTGGGTAAGAACGAAATTATTTTTGTTTAGAATTTTTTAAAGGGAAGAGTTATTTATTTTGGATAAAATTAGTTAATTGAGCTTAATTCTTTTTTTTAGTTTTACTGGTAATTTTTGTTGTTAAGCTTCTTCTTTTTTGGCTTGTATATTTTGTTTTAGATTTTAGATCTATAAATTTTTTTATGGTCACTAAAATGAGGAAAATGCTAAAACTACAAGTTTTTTTTAATAAATTACTGATGTGATAAGTGGTTATTGGTAAGTAAAAAAATGATGTAAGTGGTGGATTCATATGCGACGAACCAATAAGAATTTGTTACCAAAACAGTTTGTAAAAATGTTATAAAAAAGTTTGTGAGTATAATATTACTTTTAAAAGAATCAATGATATTGTTAAAGAGAAACAAAATGTAATTTTATAGAACAAAATTGCTAAAATTAGTACACATATATATAATAATATTTTTTTTTTTTTTAAACTTTAGGAGGGCCATTGCCTCCCCTAGTCCAATGGTGGTTCCATCTATGTACCCACGTCACTTGTTTACCATTTATTAAAAGACTCTCACATATTAAAATTGTTGAGTCAACTTATAATTTTTTTTTAAAAAAAATAGTTAAACTATCTCAATAATTTTAAATCGATGGTGTACGGTGTACCTTTGTCTAAGAACCCCTCTTTCTTTCTCTTGTGTGTATGTTTGTTTCTAAAAAATAATAAACATGTGGAGATTTTTTAGTAGAATTGTGAACAAGTGATATGGTCCACTAGGAGGACGGTATAATTTCTCATCAAAATGCTATCTCTTCAAAATAGGGAGAAATTTGAAAAAAATAAAATAAAATGCACAACCCTTTGTTTTGGACAAATTTGGACCCCCTTGCAACGGCCCCCTTTTTTTTTCCTTCTTCTTCTATTAACTTCTAGTTCTCATTCGGGTTTTATTTTTTATTTTTATATCTGTTTTAGTATTTTTTTTTTTTAATCTTTCCCTCAGTTTGTTTTGGGTTCTTGTTTTTTTTTTTTTTTTTTTTTTTTAATAATGCAGTGCCAATGCATACACAATTTTTTAATAAAAAAAATAGTGTTCTTTTTATTTAATAGGGGCATAAGAGTAAATTTATACAATCTACATTTTCTATCATCTAATTTTTTTTCTCAACCAAACAAAAAAGTTTTTATGGGGGCAAAAGCTTGAACTTTTATATTGAGTCTTAAGCTCTATTTACTAATGGGAATGCGTCTGAGGAGGAGCAAATGATTGGAGAGGTCTTAGAATAGATAGTCGTGTCAGGAAAGAGTGGAAAGCCGAGGTCCAAGGAGGTCACCCTCCTCGGACTGGACGAATGTCAGTCGAGCAGGCATCCGGGTGACTTGGGTAATTTTCCAAGAGACTCCAACAATGAGGATAGACTTTAGGTACGTACGGAGAAGATAAGAATACAGAAATATCTTAGGGAAAAGCTGCCACCACCGCATTAAATGCACTGCAGCAACTTTCTTGGCCGCATTAATGTGGAGAAGACCTCTGAACAGTGTTCTCAACCACTACCGTTCACAGAGAGCCAGAGAAGATGCTTGATAGGACACATACTTGAGTGCAGGGTTGGATGATGAATAACTATACAATGAAGATGGTTTAGAAAACTCTATATAATGTGAAAGACCCTCAATAAGAGAGGGATCGGAAAATTAGTGAAGGAGAATAGAAAGAGAGTTACTGTAGCACAGTGACGAACTAACTTCCAGAAATAGTAATTTGATCATCAAACTAACTCCTCGGACGTACATTCCATCCATAATTACGTGTCCTTTCCTACTCGGACACATTTGAAACCATAATTAACCGTTAGTCAATCTGCTAAAAGCCCAGTTCTTTCACCTACTCTCTACAAATTTATTGTATTGGGCTTATAACCCAATTCTTCTGGGTTTGGGTTACAAATTGTGACCTTACAATTGGCGCTATCTGTGGGAAGAACTAGTGCTTTAGTGGAGTATAACGGTCATGGCGAGTTCAGGACCACACCAAACTAGTCCGCACCATGCGGAATCAGCCAACGTTCGTCAACAAGACGAACTTCATAATCTTGAGCACGAAAAAGATCTAGACAACTACTAGGAAGGCAGCTTGCAAACGCTCCACACAGGTGGAAGTGGTTATCGGAGAAAAGGTCATGCAGTGCATAAGCAAGGTGATGAAAAAGCTATGCAACGAGAAATTGATGATTTAAAGAGGCAACTTTGTCGAGCACAACGGAAACAATCCCCTCCCAGCTTTGATGTTTCTTCTAATGACGAATAAGATACAATTTACAGACAACGATCAAGAACTCCACCTGGTGAGTCTTTTTCCTGTGAGGATGAGCATCTTCACAAAAGGAAGCGCAGGAGTCCATCTCGTAGGGGAGTAGAAACTAATGTTATGAAGAAAGCTCTGAGCCAGATTTCTAAATCACCCTTCACCCGGGGAATAGAAAAGGCAAAACTTCCCAGGCGTTTCCATCAACCAACGTTCGCTATGTATAATGGTTGAACGGATCTTGTAGAGCACGTAAGCTAGTTCAAATAGAAGATGGTTGTCCATTCTCAGGACGAGGCTTTGATATGTAGAGTATTTCCATCTAGTTTGGGACCAATGCTGATGAGATGGTTTGATGGGCTAAGGACCAATTCTATCAGTTCCTTCAAGAAACTCATCCAATCATTCTGTTCCCGATTCATTACATGCAGTAGGATTCCTCAACCTTTAGACTCTTTATTGTCCATGTCAATGAGGGAAGGAGAGTCCGTGAAGGCGTATGTTGAAAGGTACTGGGGGATGTTCAACGAAATTGATGACGATTTTGATGAAGTTGCTATTAGAACTTTCAAAGTCGGTCTCCCATCTGATCATGGTTTGAGGAAGTCTTTGACAGGTAAGTCTGTCACTAGTTTACGCCAGCTAATGGACCGAGTTGATAAATGCAAGAGGATTGAAGACGATCAACAACAAGGGAAAAGGAAAGCTAAGGTTATCCTTCAGGAAATGAGGGATTTCAGGTCGGATTGATACAGCAACAACCAGCCTAGAAAGGATTACGTAGATCAATCAGGGTCAAATAATACTCAGGTCGTCGGCGCAGTCTTCCGAGAGCCAGTGCATCAAGTATTAGAAAAAATCAAGAATGAACCCTTTTTCAAACGACCCAATAAGATGGTGGGAAATCCCGAAAAGCGAAACCGTAACCTCTATTGCCAATACCATCAGGATCATGGGCATACAACAGAAGATTGTAGGAGCTTGTGGGATCATTTGGACCAACTCGTCCGAGAGGGAAAATTAAAACAGTTGCTGCATCATTCTAGTGGTTTGGGGGCCCAAGCCAACTTTGGGTCTCAGAGAGACGTTCCTTCAAGACCTCCCTTGGGAACTATCAATGTTATCTTCGCTGCACCAGGTAGAACAGGATCATGCCTGTCTAGGGTAATGTCTGTAGCTCGCTTATCTTCAGGAGACACTAAATAGGAGCCGAAGAGAGCTAGAGTGGAATGGCCGTTGGTAATGGGATTCTCGGATTAAGATAAGATTGGAACCATTTAGCCCTACGATGATGCCTTAGTGATCACCCTCCGAATTGGGGGCTACGACGTGAAGAGGGTAATGGTGGATCAAGGTAGCACTGCTGAGATAATGTATCCCGACCTTTACAAGGGGCTAAACTTAAAAGCTGAAAATCTAACGCCATATAATTCTCCCTTAGTGAGTTTTGAGGGGAAGATTATTATCCCAAAAGGTCAAGTCAGATTTCCTGTGCAGACTGGTTCAGAGGTGGGGGAGATAGATTTCATCTTCGTGGATGCATATTCTCCCTATATAGAAATTGTTGCTAGACCTTGGCTTCATACTTTGGGAGCAGTTTCTTCCATTCTGCACCAGAAGGTTAAATATCCATCTGGGGGTCAGATTAAGGAAATACTAGGAGATCAAGCTTTAGCAAGGCAGTGCATGGTGGCTGCCATTCAACATAAGCTCGAAGCTGAGTCCTCGGCCCATGAAGAAAAGGGTTTGTAGTAGTTAAAATCCCCGACGTTATCCATCGATAAGCCAGCCGATGATGCAAAGTGCTAAGATCTAGTAAAGGTTGTTATAGGGGACGACTCGGAAAAGTTTTTTCAAATTGGATCCCAGCTGCCTTATCAAGAGAGAGAGGAGCTGATAGAGTTCCTTAAACAGAACATTGATGTCTTTTCCTGGAATGCCTACGAGGCCCCAGGAGTAGATCCAGAATTCATCTGTCATCATTTGAATGTTAATCCGTTAATTGCATTCAAGATGCAGCCCCCTTGGCGCCCATCCAAAGAACATGCCGAAGCAGTCCAAGAGGAAGTGACTAGACTTAAGCAATTTGGGGCTATCAAGGAAGTTTTCTATCTTGAATGGTTAGCAAATACTGTAGTGGTAAAGAAGAAAAGTGGGAAGTAGAGAGTGTGCGTAGACTTCATGGACTTAAATAAAGCTTGCCCCAATGATCCATTTCCTATGCCCAAGATAGCCCAGCTGGTAGATGCCACTGTCGGCTATCCTCAGATGAGCTTCTTGGATGTCTTCCAAGGTTATCATCAGATACCTTTGGCCTTGGACGATCAGGAGAAGACTGCTTTTGTTACCCTTATCGGGAACTACCATTACAAAATGATGTCATTCGGTTTGAAGAATACAAGATCCACATATCAGAAAATGATGACAAGGATGTTCGAGTCGCAATTGGGGAAAAATATCAATATTTACATAGACGATATGGTGGTGAAAAGTAGGATGGTTTCGGAGCATTTGGGGGACCTTCGAGCTATCTTTGAAATCCTTAGAAAGTACAGATTGCGCTTAAATTCTTCCAAGTGCTCATTCGGCGTGGGGTCAGGCAAATTCTTGAGTTACATGGTCACTCACAGAGGGATTGAAGTCAACCATGATCAGATTAAAGCTATTAACAACTTGTGATCTCCTCGGAATCCCAAGGAAGTGCAGAAACTAACCGGGATGGCTGCCGCTTTGAACAGATTCATATTTCGATCGGCAGATAGGTGTAGACCCTTCTTCCTATTGATTAACAAATGGAAAGGTTTTGAGTTGACTGAAGCATGTGCCACAGCTTTCCAGCAACTCAAAAATTATCTAGCTCGGCCACCGATCATGTTTAGTCCTGAGCCAGATGAAGTCCTTTTTGCCTACATTGATGTGGCCCCTTATGTTGTAAGCTTGGTACTGATATGAGTTGATTATGGCATACAACACCAGTTTTTATGTGAGTAAGTCATTGCATGAAGCCAAAGTGCGTTATCTACCATTGGAGAAAGCTATCCTGGCAGTAGTGCTTGGCACACGTAAGCTATCCCATTACTTCTAGGCACATACAGTTGTCGTTCTTACCCAATTTCTGCTTAAAACCATACTCCGAAGTGCCGATTTCACAGGAAGAGTAGCCAAGTGGGGTACAATTCTAGGGGCTTTTGACATCAAATACATGCCTCGTACCTCCATAAAAGGACAAGTTCTTGCAGATTTGGTGGCTGAATTCACCGAGCCCCAAATAGAAGAGTTACAATCGGTAGGAAACATGGATGAAAAATTGGTTGGCACAATCTCTCAATATCGCATTCCGACTTGGGAAGTATATGTAGATGGGGCATCGAATCAGAAGGGCTCAAGGATTGGGCTAGTACTGATATCCCCTAAGAAGGTTATCATTGAAAAATTTTTGAGATTGGATTTTTCGGCTACAACAATGAGGCCGAGTATGAAGCTTTGTTGATAGGAATGACCATGGTTCAAACAATGGGGGGAAAGTCAGTAAAACTCTTCTCGGACTCAAAGCTTGTCGTCGGACAAGTAAGAGGGGAATTCGAGGCAAAAGATGAAAGAATTCAGGGGCACCTGAGTCAAGTTAAATGTCTACAGTCAAAGTTTGATTCATTTGACTTGCTACATGTCCCCAGAAATGGTAATGCACATGCTGACTCTTTAGCTATGCTTGTAACTTCCTCGGCACAAGATTTGCCTCGAGTTATTCTTGTTGAGGACTTGTACAAACCCATAAAGACAAGAAGAGAAACAGCTCAAATCCATCAGATTAGAGCAGGGCCAAGTTGGATGGACTCCATAATACAATTCTTGAAAGAGGATATTCTGCCTGAAGAAAGAATAGAAGCTGACAAGGTACGAAGGAAGGCCATTAGATACTGGTTATCCGAGAACCAGAAGCTATATAAACGTTCCTTTTTAGGACCTTATTTGTTATGCGTTCATCCTGAGTTGACCAAATCGCTTCTAGAAGAGTTGCATGAAGGAATCTGTGGAAGCCATACTGGTGGTAGGTCCTTAGCACATAGAGCTATTACCCAAGGCTATTGGTGGTCAAATATGCAGAGAAAGGCTCTAGAATATGTCAAAAAGTGTGATCAATGCCAACGATTTGCGCCGAGCATACACCAACCAGGGGGAATCCTTAATCCGCTATCTAGCCCATGGCCATTTGCTCAATGGGGCTTAGACATTGTAGGACCATTCCCCAAAGTAGTGGGAAATAAGAAATATCTTCTGGTCGGCACATATTATTTTACGAAGTGGGTTGAAGCCGAGCCCCTAGTCAACATTAGGGATGTGGATGTGAAAATATTCGTTTGGAAAAACATTGTCACTCGATTTGGAGTCCCTCATGTGCTCATCTCGGACAACGACCTTCAGTTCGATAGCAAAATGTTTAGAAGATATTTTAGCGAATTGGGGATTACAAACAGGTATTCTACTCCTACTTATCCCCAAGGGAACGGACAAGCAGAAGATGTAAATAAAGTCATAGTAAACGGGCTGAAGAAAAGGCTAGATGATGCAAAAGGCAAGTGGGTGAAAGAGTTACTACATGTGCTCTGGACATATAGAACCACACCTCGTAGATCCACTGGAGAGACCGCCTTTTCGATGACTTATGGAGCCGAGGCTGTCATCCCATTGGAAATTGGTTTCCCAACGTCGAGAACCAGTTCATTCAATTCGAAGGGCAATGATGAGCAACTGACAAAGAGTTTGGACTTAGTTGAAGAGAAGAGAGAAAGTGTGATGATTCAATTGGCCTATTACCAGCAAAAACTGAAGCAAGGTTATGATGCCAATGTAAAATTGAGACCTTTAACTTCTGGTGATCTGGTGTTACGTAAAGTTGTGGGTGCTACAAAGAATCCAACTTGGGGAAAGTTAGGACCAAATTGGGAAGAGCCCTACCGTATCACCTCAGAAGCTGGCATTAGAGCATATTTTTTAGAAGATCTGGAAGAACATGTAATACCATGTCCTTGGAATGTAAACAACCTAAAGAGGTATTATTATTAATGAATATTTTCATGATCAGTTTATTCATTTTTTATATAAAGTGTTTATACTTTTTACCTTTTAGTTCTCTTTAGTGTTTAAACTTAAACCCAATCATGCCTGAAGTCCTCGGACCAGATGATTTGGGTTAGTTAACACTCATTCGAAGTTCTCTTAAGTGTTTAAACTTAAACCCAATCATACCTGAAGTTCTCAGACCAGATGATTTGGGTTAGTTAACACTCATTCGAAGTTCTCTTAAGTGTTTAAACTTAAACCCAATCATGCCTAAAGTTCTCGAATTAAATGATTTGGGTTAGTTAACACACATTCGAAGTTCTCTTAAGTGTTTAAACTTAAACCCAATCATGCCTGAAGTCCTCGGATTAGATGATTTGGGTTAGTTAACACACATTCGAAGTTCTCTTAACTGTTTAAACTTAAACCCAATCATGCATGAAGTCCTCGGACCAAATGATTTGGGTTAGTTAACACTCATTTGAAGTTCTCTTAAGTGTTTAAACTTAAACCCAATCGTGCATGAAGTCCTCAGACCAGATGATTTGGGTTAAACACTTAAACCCAATCATGCATGAAGTCCTCAGACCAGATGATTTGGGTTAGTTAACACTCATTCGAAGTTCTCTTAAGTGTTTAAACTTAAACTCAATCATGCCTGGAGTCCTCGGACCAGATGATTTAGGTTAGTTAACACTCATTCGAAGTCCTCATAAATGTTTAAACTTGAGATTCAATCATGCTTGAAATCCTTAGACCGAATGATTTGAATGGGTTAGTATCACAATGTCATGTTTATAGATGTTTATATAACTTTTAAGTTGTGCTTGAATTCCTGGGCCTATTGATTGAAATTAAGTTAACTTTTAAGTATGTCTTGTTTATACGATATGACAGTATATTCTATTCAAGTTAAAATGGCAAAATGTCGCCATACTTTGACAACAAATCTTATAGCACATATCATGATGTATAAAATGAAAGAAAGATGTCTTCATTGATAATAAAAAAAGGTGGTACACTTCTTTAAAAAAAAACACACAACAAACAAAACAGCAAAAAATATACAAAAATAGTTAAAACCCCCTAGCATAAGCTTTCGTCTTAGGGACCCCTGGGTCAGCAGTTTGGTCGGGCTGAGAGACAGCAGTATCTGAGGCTTTCTCTGTGGGATTAGAAGAATTTTTCTTCTTATCCTGGCCTTTGTCCTTTACCAGCATCTTGGTGGGAGTCTTTTGGAACTTCCAAGGGAGCAGGAGGGACTTGGTCTTCCTTTGGCTTTGCAGATACTTGAGTGGCTTGTTCAGGGTGAGAGGAGTCAGGATCTGAGAGCTCGCGAATTTCTGGATCATAGTAGATGCTCTCAGGTCGCCTCAAGTCAGAGTCCACAGGGACCCCAGCAACATCAAGGGCTTTACCCCAAGAGATGTCACAGTAGTCCCTACATACAACGAAGAACTCCTCTGTAAGTCTGGCTTAAGTCTCCTCCACCCCAAGCGTGTAAGAAGCTTGCTTTTCAGCCTCGGCTGCCTCCTTAACCAGTTGGGCAGCCTCCCTGGCTTTCCGAAGTTCTTCATGAAGTTCCGTCACCAGTTGCTTCTCTGTTGCCAGATTTATTGCATTGTAATGCAACTGTTTACGGATATCTTCAGCCTGCTTCTCAGTTGTCTTCAAGCCTGCTTCAGCGCTATCTCTCGCCTTGACTGCCTCTTTTAGTTGCTCGGCCATTTTAGAGTGATTTTCTTTTAGGGCGCCTAGCTCTACCTCGACCTCGGATAGAGCATCGAAGGCCGCCCTGGCCTCGCTACGGGCATTCTTAACCCAGTCCTCAGCCATGAAAACTTGTTGTGTAATCTACGTGATAAAATAAAATTTTTTTACCTTTAGTATAAAACACAGCAAAAACTTTCGAAAATAGCCAAGTATTTAAATAGGGCGATAAATCAAATCACTTACCATGGCCAGATCCCTTTTAAGGGATAAAAAGAGCTCCGGTTGACTGAAGTTCCTGTAGGCCTCCATGTCTTTTGGGAGGAGGAGGGGCTGCTCCAAGGCCTCGGCGACATGACCTGCATGCCCACCACGGTAATGCCTAATGGAGGAATCCCAGGCAATGGTTACACCATCCACCTCCAATTTAGGAGACCATATGCGTGTTGGACGGCATACTTGAGCCACAGGAAGCTCTTCTCAGCTGTCAACGGAATCGGACCTCCTACTTCTTTGGTCCTGAGACTGCCTCTGCTGTTTACTTCCTTTTGGAGGGCCTATCTCACCCTCCTCAGGAGCCTCTTGGTGTCTCTTCCTCCTTAGCTTAGGAATGGGCTTTAGCCCGAGGTCAGCAGGAAGCTGAGGAGGGGGAGGAAGAAAGTTCACTGGGGGCTTAGACTTATTGGCCTCTTAGGGGGAAGGCGCCTTGTTCCTCCCCTTCATGAGCTCCCTCTAACTTGGGCCAGGTTTTGGAGCCATCTCTTCTCCTTCGTTATCTGAAGAGTCCTCCACGTAAGTTATTATTGGGGCAGGAGTTTAAACGCACGAGTACTCGTTTGTTTCTTCCTCGGCCTCTGATATAACGATGGCTTCCTCTTCAAATCGAAACTTGTCAATTTCTTCCTCAAGTGAAGAGGAAGATGAAGTTCCTTCCTTGGCTACAGCTTATCCAAGAGGCACTTGCTGAAGTGGCTGGGTGGCCAAAGGAATACTCTGCGGGATTAGATGATCAACTGGTAGAAGATCGTGTGGGGCTAAAAAACTGGGTCGAGACACGTCTATATGAGTCAAACGATAGTCGTTTGCCTTGATAGCGTTGCCGACGTCTAGAAAAGTTCTCGAGATGGGTTTGTAGTCCAAAATTAGATGAGCGGCTCAAAGTTATCTGTCGTCGTTCACAAAAATTTGAGACCTCAGTAAGTAGTTGAGTGCGGGTACGTTGATTAAACTAATCCGAAGGTTTACTTGTGTTTTATCTGTTAAACAAAAGAATCAAACAGTTAGAAATTCGGAGTTCAGTGTAAAAAGATGAAAGAAGAAAAAAGAAAATCTTTTTGATATAGCAAAGCAAGGCCGATGATAAATAACTTAAATATAATGTTAGAAAACCTAAATCTAAGGTACCCCACCTGGCTCTCTTAGCTGGGTTGGGCAGGGAAGACCGTCATGCCAAGGTCCTGATATAATGAGGTAGTCATCCTTCATCCCTTTGTTAGACTTGGGAAGACACGAAATAAGCTTGTCGGCATCGAACCGGGATTTAAGGTAAAACCTTGCCCCTTTTTGTTGGTGGCCTTCGTATAGGTGGACTACATCATACCAGGTTAGCCCCAATCCTAAGTGTCGGTCCAAAGCGTCAACTGCTCCTAGAATCCTAAAAAAGTTAGGTACGCACTGTTGGGGGCAAAGCCTATGGCTACGTAAGTAGTCTCTTATAATCCTACCCATAAGGATAGTCATTCCTCCCTCTATGAAGGCTATCATTGGGATTATGACTTCTCCCACCTCTCGGTCAAATGCTAATCCCTCCAAGGAACAGTATCGTATTGATACCTCCTAGGGTATGTGATATTTTTCTTTGAACATTTCTATCAAAACAGAGCTTTTCACTAAACGCTCAAACCTACCCATTTCGAATAAGTAGAAAAGAAAAAAATACTTAAGGTGACAACGGGGTAATGAAGAATAGTGGGCCAAGAAGGTTGTCCGAGGAAATAAAGAAAAATTCGAAGTTAAAACTTACGTGAACTAAAGCAGGAACTGATCTTCGAAATTCTTGAGAGGATGTTTGAAGATTTTTTGAAAGTGTTACGGATGATCTGATGTTTGGTGTAAGTTTGAATATTTGAATGCTCTGAAGATTCTGAATTGTGATGAAGAAAAGAGAAAATAATACTCTTATGAGCCTTTATATAGGGGACTGAAAACGAGGGGGATTTTATCCCGCCCAAATCTTGAAGGGAAATACGGTCCGTTGGATCAAAATCCCTCCGTTGGATGCCAGAGACATAACGCCGCCCAAAATACTTAATGACGTTTCGCGAATTTCGAAGCGTCAGAAGCAATGGCGAAATGACTAAAATGACGCCCCTACGTGCGTAAGTGTGATGTCTTTACAGTTTTAACCACGATTACATTGGTAAGTCAAAATTCTATTTTTTCTCCTCGGGTAAAAGAGAAAAATTAAAATTTTGAGAGACTATTGTGGGGGTAAAAGCTTGAACTTTTATATTGGGCCTTAAGCCCTATTTACTAATGGAAATGCATCTGAAGAGGAGCAAATGACTGGCGAGGTCCCAGAATAGATAATCGCGTCAGGAAAGAGTGGAAAGCCAAGGTCCAAAGAGGTCACCCTTCTCGGACCAGACGAATGTCAGTCGAGCAGGCATCCGGGTGACTTGGGTAATTTTCCAAGAGACTCCAACAATGAGGATAGACTTCAGGCACGTACAGAGAAGATAAGGATACAAAAATATCTTAGAGAAAAGCTGCCACCATAGCATTAAATGCACTGCAGCAACTTTCCTGGCCGCATTAATGTGGAAAAGACCTCTGAACAGTGTTCTCAACCACTACCGTTCACAGAGAGCCAGAAAAGATGCTTGATAGGACACATACTTGAGTGCAGGGTTAGATGATGAACAACTGTATGATGTAGATGGTTTGGAAAACTCTATATAATGTGAAAGATCCTCCATAAGAGAGGGATCGGAAAATTAGTGAAGGAGATAGAAAGAGAGTTACTGTAGCACAGTGATGAACTAACTTCCAGAAATAGTAATTTGATCATCAAACTAACTCCTTGGACGTACATTCCATCCATAATTACGTGTCATTTCCTGTTCAGACACACTTGAAACCTTAATTAACCGTTAGTCAATCCACTAAAAGGCTAGTTTTTTCACCCACTCTTTACAAATTTATTATATTTGGCTCATTGGGTTTATAACCCAATTCTTCTGGGTTTGGGCTACAAATTGTGACCCTACAGTTTTTTATCCCTCCACTTTTCCACTTCCAATTAAACATCATGAGAAAAAAACTAAAATCTTCTATCGTCTAACTTTTTCATTCTCTCCCTTTTTTCTATCATTCTATTTTTCTATCCCTCTAACCAAATGAACCTTAAGATACTACTGTTGCCCTAAGGTTTGCAGTCCAATAATGCCTCACTTGAGATGACTATTTGGGAAATGCCCGAGTTAACAATGAAAATGGAAAAATTCAAAGTGATTAAGTTCCTAAATGACTAAGTTTGAATTAAAGGGCCTAAGTTATCACTACAACAATTAATTCAGAGTAAATTGAACCGATTCAAAGTGATTTATGCCTAATTGAACTAAACTGATTCAAAGTGCATCTCAAAGTGAACTAATCCAAAGCAAATCTTCTTGAAGTAAAGTAAATCATAGGTATTCCAACGGATTAAAGCCTAAGTAATTATTCTAACATCAAATTGATTCAAAGCAAGTAGGAATTCAAATCAAACATAAACAAACACTTAAATATTGCATCAAACTTTACTAATGCTTAATTGAATAAGATCACAAGTCCAAATGAAGCAACTTAGAGGCGTAAAGTCTCATACACTGCCTAAGGACTATTTGGTTTGCCTAAGAACTAATAGACCTCCTAAGAATCTAAATATAATTGATCTCAAAAGTGATCTAGTGTGTTCTTGGTTGTGCGTAGTGTACTTTTCTTGCAGAATTAGCATTCTTTTATGCTTGAGGTTTTGATAGTTATGCCTTGTTCCGCTTCCACGTGTCAGTCTTTGATTGATATCTATTACCAAGTGTCTCGTTGCTAGCAAGACTTGGTAACCTCTTATAATCACCTTGAGGCAACTATTACCTTGTTACCTTCAACCACTTAGGGCCCGTTTGGTAGAGCATCTTAGCGACATGTTTTCAGTTTTTAAACAATATTACACGCATTTCTACGTATTTTTTCACTTACACGTATTTCAAAAAAATACAAACAACATTATTCAAACTTCTCTATCAAACTAGCTTTTAATATGCATCCTTATGGTTGATTACCTTCGTTAATTGCCCGTATTTTCCTCAAGGTAACTACTACCATCTTATAAAATTGCCCTAGATCAGTGCCACTTGTCACTCTTCTGAACTTTAAACTTGACTTTACTCTAATTCCACCTAGGTATCCACATAATTTTTACTTTTTACATGGCTTCTCCCTATTTTGCCACATGTCTTGTCAATAAATTAATTATTTAGCCTGACACCCTCCCCCCAATCCACCATCATTCTCTCAAACCTTCCTCTACAAATCTGTAAGAACTACACTTTTTTTTTTTTTTTGGTTTAATTGCTTCTTTGATTTAGGTCGCTTACACCAAGATTTGATAGATTGAGCATTTTTTTTAATTAAGCATTTGAAACTTTGAAAGGATTCTCTTTATATATATATATATATATATATATATATATATATATATATATTTTTTTTTTTTTTTTTTTTGGTTGCTTTATATCATGTATTTGACTCGTGTAGATACTAGATCATATATAAGTTATCCACTTCTTAGCAAAGTGCCACCCCACTGACTCCTTTATCCACATCAGCTAATTTAACGGATTCATAATGGAGGGATTGGAATCCAGAATGCCTCCTTTTTAAAATTTCAAGGACCTAAATTATACTTTTAAAATTTTAGGAACTAAAATAAAATCAAACTTACACCCAATTCTTTGGTTTACAATAATAATAATTTATAAAACTAAAAGTGCAATTTACCCTAATTTTTGGTAAGAAAATGGTAGCAAGCGCTTCCGGTTTAATGTTATTTTAGGCTGGATGAAAAAGTGAGAGGATAAAAATAGAGAATGAAAAAAAAAAAAAAAAAGTGATTTTTCATTATTTTGTTAAGAGTTAAAAGAGAGAGGAAAAAAATTTGGGTGTATGAGAAGTTTTCTATCCAGACCCACATAATTTTCTATTGATTAAGGGTACAAAATTATTTCCACCTTTCCTTCCTTTTACTTTTAATTATACGAATATAATTGTAATTTAGTTTTTACCCTTCCACTTTTGGGTACTATCTTTTTCTATCCTCCCAGTACATATCAAACAGAACTTAGAGAGGGATGTAATATTGAAAAAATTCAGACAAACAGGCAATTTCCTCTTAAAAACTTTAACCTAACTCTTGCTCTCATTTTTTGCAAGCAGTTATCCTTGTGGAATGATCATCACATCAAGGATGCGTGGTCCCATTACTTAAGAATTACGAGTCTTTTGGCTAAATATTGCTAAATTCGGAGTTTATTTGCTTTATAGGCACTGTTCCAAGTTATTTAGGGAATTGAGGAAAGAGAGTGAATTTCGACAACGGTGTTACCGAAATTCAACAAAAGTATGAGAGAGAAAGAGAAAAAGTGGGAGAGAGAAAATTTTGAATTTCGGTAATCATATTACCGAAATTCCTGTTGCCCAAACCTGCTGATCGAAAACCAATTGTGGCATTGCCACATTCCGCTTTTTTTTTTTTTTTAAGAAAAGATATGTCCACACAATTTTTATAATTTTTTTACAACAAATTTTAAGTGATAGGTTGTTATTGTTGGATTAAAAAAGTAATCTCAGTGTTAAATTCAAATTTGAACTAATAATAACTAATCACCTGTGATTTGTTGTGAAAATGTTGTAAAAATATTGTGGACGTAGCATTTTTTTTTTAATTCCTCCCCAGATTTCGGCAACCATTATTTTATTTTATTTTTTTCCTCCCATTTTCGGCAATGGCATTGCCACAATTTTTTTTTTTCCTATTTCAGAAATGGCATTGCCACAATTGGTCAGTAGGTTTGGGCAACAGGAATTTGGGTAATGTGATTATCGAAATTCAAAATTTTCTCTCTCCCACTTTTTCTCTTTCTCTCTCATACTTTTGTTGAATTTTGGCAACACCGTTGCCGAAATTCACTCTCTTTTCTCAATTCCCTAAATAACTTGAAACAGTGCCTATAACGCAAATAAACTCTGAATTTAGCAATATTCAGCCAAAAAACTCTAAGAATTACTGCTTATACAACTCTGATTTCTAAGGGCATGTTGTTATGTGAGTTCAAACTCGCATTTTCATATTTTAAACAATATTACTCACATTTTCACCCACATGTATTTCATAAAATTACAGAAATCGCATTTTAAACTGCTATACCAAACACCCCCCTTAACTGATAAGCTGATTCGAATCCCGAAGCGCACTACGCACCCCACTCAACGTATCACCAGCAACAGTCACACCTATATATATAAGAAACACGAAATACTAGCGCGCATTCACAAAGCTCGTTGAAGCTAGTGTGTAGTGTGTAGCAATGGAAGACGAGGGAGGAGAGAGATCGAGCATCGTGATTGGTCTCATCGAGAACAGAGCTAAAGAGGTACACTATCGTCTTCGACTCATATAGATAATCTGTATTTGCTTTCAAAGAAAATGCAAGTAAAGAAAAGAAAGTGGATGAAAGTGGTTGTATTTTCAAATTTTCAGGTATTGCAATATTCGGAATCGCAACACTAAAATCAGCCTAATACTACTATTTTGTTGTAATTGATCAATTTAACTTCTACGTCAGAGTATGTGAAAAACAATGTTTGAAATTATATTTTGTTTTTCCTTTCCCTCGCTTTTCTCGGCTACCAAACAGACTTCCAGTGCTTTATTCTACCTTTTTTAATTCATATGAATTAGCACATTTGTGAAATCATGGCTTCTTTGATGTTCAATTTTTCATCAGCGTTTTGCATTTGAAATTTCTGGAGTTTCATGGATAGGATTTGCTCTTATACCTTTAATTATTGGTTGAAACTTGAAAGGTTACAGTCGAAGATGATTATCATTAATTTATTTTGTTTAATTAATATAAGTGGGAAAAAAATATTAAAATTACTTGTTAGATGATTTGCATTGAGGTTTTGTGAATAAGTGTTATAACAATGAAGCCAAATGCTAATTGCGTTTGAGAAATATGCTTTTCAATCTGAATTCACAAATGGCTCTTTTGTTTTAATCTTATTTTTATTGAAATGCTTACTATTTGATTTCTTGGATTCTCTAGCTTCAGATACGTGTCGTTACATAGTTATGTAGAGTCATCACATTTATCTCTGTTGGATTGAATAGGATATTTATCCATGTGTACATGTGTGTTTGTGTGACCTGAAGTTAAGATTCATTTCCAAATGTTTATTTTTCTGCCAGCTGAAGGCTGGTTTTGATGACTAATGATTGTCATAATGCGTAACTGATTCCAAATTCTCTGGATAGGTTGGAGTTGCTGCTTTCGACTTAAGGTCAGCTTCACTGCATCTTTCTCAATATATTGAGACTAGCAGTTCATATCAGAATACAAAAACTTTGCTGCATTTCTATGATCCCATGGTGATCATTGTTACCCCGAACAAGCTGGCACCGGATGGTATGGTTGGAGTTTCAGAGTTGGTGGATAGATTTTATGCTACAGTAAAAAAGGTGATGGTTCGTAATGATTCACAATGCAAAATTCTTTTTATCTCGTGCTTGTATGTGCACTTTGGACAACCAGATTTGTATGTGTCTTTGTTTGTGTATGGTTTTTATTTTTCACAAATTCATATTCATATACTGCTTTGTGCAGGTTGTAATGGGCCGTGGTTGCTTCGATGATACCAAGGTTATGCTAGATACCTATTCTCCACTGATTTTTTAAAATTTTGGGTGCTGATTCTTGCATCTATCTGCTGGAAATGTCATTGTGGTTTTATGCTCCAGGGTGCTGTGCTGATTAAAAATCTAGCAGCCAAGGAGCCTTCTGCACTCGGTTTGGATACTTATTACAAGCAGTATTATCTATGCTTGGCTGCCACTGCAGCTACTGTTAAATGGTACTTTCAGGACTTGATCTTTTAAGAATTAAGATAAGGAGTGGAGATGTTTATTCTGAATATGAATTCCTGATTTTACTTGATATTGGACGTTAATTTGATGAGTTTCACATTAGAGTTTCTTATATCAATGTTCACTTACCTATTAAATCTAAGGAGCAGAAAAATCCATATCTAGTTTCTGGCTAGATATTGTTTTTGAGGGGCTATTATTTTGAAAACTAGTTTTCATTTGAGAAGGAAAGTACCTTTCTGTTGAAAAATTAGAGGCTTGAATTTTCCATGTGCTCATGTACAACATGCATTTACTAGTGCTATCATGTGGATGGTCTTGAAGATATAACAAATTATTGTTGAAACATGGAATGCTAGTAAACTCAGTCAACAATACAACCTAATTTAGGGCAAATTGCTCGGCCAAGAAAGGACATTTGACTTTAAGGTATTAAGCTGGACACCTAGGCCATATTGTTTCTGCTATTTCTGCTCCTGGGCAGAGAAAGATTTATGTTTCATTCTTCCTCTAAATGCCCTTTGGCCTTTCAATGTTTAAGATTCTGCTCTAAAGCAATAAATTCAAAGTTCATCACATTTTTTATTTTCTAAGTTGTTTGCCTAAAATTTCTACCTAAACATATCATAATTATAATTTCTAACTACTAGTCCATTTCATACTTGGAACAAATTCTTATTTGCCAATGTTTAATTCAATATTAATCTAAGTTTGCTTGAATTTGTGAACAGTAGTATGCACTTTTGTCTATTATAGTGTTTCTTACCCTTGATTACTTATTTTACTTCTAAAAAAAAGCTTCAACTGCATCATGCACAGGACAGAAGCAGAAAAAGGGGTCATTGTTACAAACCACTCGTTGTTGGTATGTGTTTAATCATGGGTGTTCTTTCCCTTCCCAGTTGAACCTTTAAAATAGATTTTGGTGGTTTCTTTATTACCAACATTTTCCTGGCTCCTGAAAGAAAATGTGATGACAGCTGTCAGAATTTGACTGTCTTGAGGCAGAGGATATCTAAATCCATTAAAATTCACATTAAACATGAGTTTTTGGACCTGGTATCACCTGCTGTAAGTCATGTTGATATGCGTTGTCTGGTTGATTATGAGGAGTCTAAGAAACATTGATTATAGTAACCTGCATGTGGAAATGACTTACCTTAAAAAAAGGTCAGTTGCACTGATATTTTTGTATGAAATAAAAGTAACAGGTAGTACCTTTTCTATATTTTAGGGCTCAGTTGTAAGTTTTCAATTGGATCATAGTACCAACTAACCTCTTGACTACTGTTTTGTGTGATATTTTATTAAAGACAATAACTGGTCAGTGTTGCTTATAAAAGGATTTTATGGTATTGCTGTGGCACCGAAATACTTCCTTAAACTTTAAAAGTAGTATACTACTCTCAAGAAGTTCCATCTGCAAGATATGTAATAGTGGCCCTGTTAAATTTGTTCTTACATATGAAATAATGGCTCAAATACATTACTTCATTTTTTCTTCCTCAGTTCTTCTATCTGTTTGCCTTTTTAGTTGCACTGTTTTTGGTTTTCTGGAATATTTTTATTTTACTTTGTTCATACAGTTATCACTTTCCCAGGTTACATTTAATGGATCATTTGACCACATGAATATTGATGCTACCAGGTACCATCCCTTTCTTTCTTAAAATATTAAGTTACTTATCCCCTGTCCCACATCTATTACTGCACGTTTAAATAGTGGTACCTCCTATTGAAATAAATAATTGGTTGATGTGGGTAATGGTCTAGTCTATTTTATAATCTATTGGCAAGAAATTTTAAAGTTGAAATTCGACTGCAGTGTACAAAATTTAGAAATTATTGAGCCACTTCATTCAACCCTTTGGGGCACAAGCAACAAAAAAAGAAGTCTGTTCCATATGCTTAAGACAACAAAAACCATTGGAGGGTATGTCATGTCATAAATTTTAGAAAAATTCTCCTTTTTCCATTTTCATCAATGTAAATCTATAATTTTACATTGTTTCTGATTTCTTGTCCAGGACTAGACTTCTTCGTGCCAATCTTTTGCAGCCTTTGAAAGATATTGAAACCATCAATGCTCGCCTTGATTGCCTGGTTAGTGCCAAATGTGGCACTCTCAAATTTCTCTATAACAGAAGCTGTGTTAAATTTTCTCTATCAAACTCTCCCCTACCTGTAGCCTTCTCAGTGCTGTTAAGATCCACCCTTTTAGCTTTTTTCCTTGTTCTTCCTTGAATCTATAATATATTGTACTCTTGTATCTCCCATGAATTACCATGTACTCTGCATTTGCTAACTTTGGAAAAAGCCGTTTGTGCTTAAATGAAACAGTGCTACCCCTTTTCAATTCCCATCTATGTTTATAATAAAATCATCGGAAATTACATTCCTATATAATTAGGTGTGACTTAGTTTTTGTTTAGTAATTTGCATTATATATTTATTTACTTTTATGGTTCATTCGGGTAGAGAAGGGCATTAAAGTTTGGGTGGTCGGACCCTTACAGGTTGTTACAAGCCACATGGCTAAGCTTGGGGATTTTTTGGACATACCATGTAAATTTTTTTAAAATTTTTATTTTTTTATAAAGGACATACCATGTAAATTTATCTTGTAATGGATATGCACATTCAATCCTGGACAGATTCTCCCAGATTTTTCCACAATTTAACACTTAACAGTATGTGCATGTCAAATTTCTTCTTAAAACATCTCAGGGTTCTTTCTTCTGGGGCTTTTCACACACACACACCCACCATTGTGCTTGCCGAAATATATATTTTCCTGGAAATCAAAGCATTAATCTGAACCACATGTGGCTGGCTGCAAAAATCCTTTCTGCCATTTAGCTCTGTTTGGAGCTGCTGTAATTTATCCATATCCATTAAAAGCACATATATTATGACACCAAGTTTTATCCTTGTGCCCACACTTAGAGAGCTCTCGTGAAGTATTGTGTTGCACCCACATCATTCTCTGAAGTTTAATCTGTGTGTCTGAGTTACCTATCATTGGCAGGGTTATTCTATTATCCTTGGTTAAATTCATTAGCTCATCATAAAATTTGCAAGTGCAAAAGAAACCTAGTAATAATCTGTCGAAGATTCATAAAATATTCAAAAGTTGATAATTTTATTTTTTGATGACCTATCAAAAAAAAAAAAAAATGATATATTCCACCATCATTTATTTAATTATTGGTAGCATTATAAATCATGGTGCAGCTTACAACATTATTGTTTTAGATCCATCATGTGTCCATTTGTTTGATTTTAGGATGAGCTGATGAGCAATGAACAGCTGTTTTTTGGACTCTCTCAGGTTCTGCGTAAATTTCCAAAAGAGACAGGTGAGCAAAAAGGAAAGAGAGAAATTTATTCAATTTAAAAAAATATTAAAAAAAAAGGTTATTCTTATGAAAGATTTTTGGTATTATATTCAATTTCTTCCCTTCATTCAGATAGAGTACTGTGTCATTTCTGCTTTAAGCCAAAGAAAGTCACAAATGGCATCTTGGGTATTGATAACGCTAGAAGAAGCCAAATGTTAATCTCAAGCATTATTCTCCTTAAAACAGCATTGGATGCACTGCCTTTACTCTCAAAGGTAACAATTTTTGCTTTGCTACACCACTTGGTTTCTATTGGACTCAAATATGTTTTGAAGTGTTAATTTATTTCATAAATCTCAGGCACTTAAGGATGCAAAAAGTTTTCTTCTTGAAAACGTATACAAATCTATATGTGAAAATGAGAAATATGCATCCATTAGAAAAAGGTATGTTGCAAGCTTTCCTGCTGATCATGTCATGAAATAGTTTGGACACAATCACTTTCTTGTTTTAAGTTTTAGGAATCCAACTGATGCAGGGAATGTGATGGGTTGCTGTTTAGGCTTGATTGAATTTGGGAATGAGAGTTGCTTAGAACAAATTAAATATTAAAAAAGTTATTGAGTTGTGTAATCCAATGGTGGGATTTTCAAAATATTAATTAAAAAATAGTTATTGAACTTTGAATGGGCAGCTTTTAGATTTGTGATTCAGGTTTGATTCATTATGTTAGCAAATTTCATGGTTTTTTACAACTGAGTATCATCTTTTCTATGTCTGGTTCCAGATATATGCCAGCTTGAACACCATAGGGCATGCTTGGGCAGATATATTTTTATTGATGTAAATTTTTGGGTTGTCTAAGCTTGGTTTGAGACACTTGTCCTCTAGGCTGTGTTTGGACAAGCATCCTCACCTTGGCTCAGCCCAGCCCATTTACAGGTCTAGATTTAAGTTCACCCCACCTTGATTAGTCACACCAAACTTACATAGTGATGATAGTGGTTGTGGTGGTAGTAATTAGAGATGTTTGAGCTGTTAAGAATTTTGAGATCTGTTTCCATGCCACTGAATCTGTATCATAGGAAAAATTTTGTTTGTACCTCTATAATTTAAAGAAAATACTTTTTCATGCATCTGATACCCCATAAGCACCCATTTTCACAATAAGTTGTATTTACTTAAGGATCGGAGAGGTGATTGATGAAGATGTTCTTCATGCACGGGTTCCTTTTGTTGCCCGCACACAGCAGTGTTTTGCTGTCAAGGCAGGAATTGATGGAATTTTAGATATAGCAAGGAGGTCATTTTGTGATACTAGTGAAGGTATTTGTAATTTTGTACAATTGATGAAGTTTGATTTCTTTGTCTTCCCTGTCTTCTTTAATACATATCACTGCAGTGTAAGGCTGACCTAAACATATTCAATATTAATTTGACAGCAATACATAATCTTGCGACCAAGTATCGCGAAGATTTCAAATTGCCTAATTTGAAACTCCCATTTAACAGTAGGCAAGGTTTTTACTTTAGCATACCACAGAAGGATATTCAAGGAAAGCTTCCTAGCAAGTTCATTCAGGTCAGGAATAAGATCTTTGCTCTCTTACTTTATGATTTATGAAAATCTCCTTAGTAATAACTTCTGACCATTATATGATTGTGAGACTTAAATCAGGTCTTGAAACATGGGAACAACATACATTGCTCAACTCTGGAACTTGCTTCTGTGAGTATTTTGATCCTTTTAACATTATTCTCTTCTAGCATTAGACCATTCCATGTCTAATGTTTTGGTGGTATGAGAAGGTTAAAGATTTATGTAACCTATCAGTCTATCAAGTGACAATTTTACTATTTTTCAAGCCTCCTGATATTATCTTAACAATGCCCCCATCCTATCCATTAGAGTTCTATTTCTAATGTTGTTGATGCTTCTGGAACTTTGGTCACATTTGAGAGGTCTATCAGTGAAGAGGTGGCAATTGTACAATTCTCCAAGCCACCTGATGTTATCTTGAACCCACCATCTTCCTTAGAGTTCTGTTTGATTGTTCTACCTGTTGACGAGTCATTCCATATCGAATGTGGGATTATTCTCTTCTTGAATGTTAATCCTCAGTGAAAATGAGGTGATAATGATATGTTTAAATTGACTATGGATTCCAAACCTTGAACACCTCAGGTTTAAACTGGTGTTGGACTCATGCAGAAAACATTTTGGAATACAACCATGACAATGTTGGGGAAATAACTATTATGAAAGAAAATAAGTACTCAACAAGATAATCATTAAATTCCAACTTATTGATTGAAACACATTCTTTCACATAGCAGCATGACACTGACATGTGATCTTGGACATATTTACTTATGTTGGTAGGCAAGGTGGGAGATATTTCATTTCAAATAATTCTTGAAAGGTTGATCAGTATTTGCAATTCTTTGATAAATATTAGGCATTTAATATCATTTTTAGCCTATATATTGTGGTGGTTATCAACATGTGTTTGATCAAGTGTACTATGATTTTTCATAGTGAAGCCCAGATTTTCATCTTTTAAGTTCCCCCTTGTGTGTGTGTATGTTTTTACCTTTATATATTCATTTGATAAGCCTGTCTGGGTGTGGGAACACTTATCATTACTTTGATCCATTGAATGAAATTTGCAGCTGAATGTTAGAAATAAGTCTGCAGCTGCAGAGTGTTATATACGAACAGAAGTTTGCCTGGAAGGTTGTGCTAAACTTGCTGATAAGTACAATACATCTTTTGTATCATGAGCTTTATGAGTTGACCCTTTCCTTTTATCTTTATATGCCAAACCATATATAAAAGTTCTTAAAGATTGAAATCATGAAGCCTGCACTTATTTTGTGTCAAGAGATTTTATTTTGGGGAATTGAGTGTTATTAGAATTAGCTAATATTAATAATAATTGAACTCCATGATAATATTAATGTGTATCTTTAAATTGATTTTACATTAAGCTTTCCAGACCTTTTTTGGTCAAAAACCTGGCAACTTTTTGATACTATGTTGTCATAGGCAGCAGGTTATTAGATCACTGGTTTTTCATGTCCTTTGTAATGCATATGATTTATTTACAAGTTATTTTTATTTTTTATTTGGCCATATAGTGAGGTTTATATATTTTTAAACAATCCTCTATTTGTGCAATTATCATCTTATGAATGCACTGTAAATACCAACAAAAGCTTATTGCAATCCTATGCCGATTCACAAATCCATTGATCTGTGGACTTGGGATATATGTTTTACCATTGGTGTTTACACATGTAAATTTTTTGAAGATTTGATAAACTATTTAAAAAAAAAAAAAAAAAAAATCTTTAGACTTATGTACCTTTCTTTTAAAACTCTTTATGCCCTTGGTATTATTCCTATATGTTTCAATTGTTGTCATGTTTTGTGGATATAAAGTTATTTATGGTAATTTATGGTATGCAGCACTTTTAGATGCTATACGGGAGGATGTCTCTGTGCTCACTCTCCTTGCGGAGGTCTTATGCCTTTTAGACATGATTGTCAATTCATTTGCTCATACAATATCGACTAAGCCTGTTGATCGATATACTAGACCTGAATTTACAGGTTAGTAATCTGGTATATTGTGCATATTCTTGTGACTATTGGAAGTGCAATGTGGGAAATGCCTAATTGTCACATTGCTGACAGATAATGGACCAATGGCAATTGATGCTGGAAGACACCCTATCTTGGAAAGCATACACAATGACTTCATTGTATGTAATTTTCTATTTTCATTGATTTGATTGCTTGTATCAGATTCTTTCTCATTTAGGAACTTTTTAATCCTTTTTCTTTTTCAACCTCGATTTTTTTTTTTTTTAAGATTAGTGCATTAGGAGTTGGACTGAACATTTCATGTTTTGCAGCCCAACAACATCTTTCTCTCAGAAGCATCAAATATGGTGATTGTCATGGGCCCAAACATGTAAGAAAAAGCAGTTGTTCTTCATATGAGATTGAAGTTTTTTATGCATTGTATCTTTTCCTTGATATTATTTTTATTTTTATAATGTTCTCTTTTCTTTCTCCCCCCTCCCCAAAAAATTTAGTTGTGAAGCTATTATAGGAAAAAGAAAAACATTGTAGTACTGCTGGCTTAATTCAATTGATTACTGGTAGAGCACATGACTATTCAACAACCTGAATGTAGATTTAAATCCAAGGATGGCAATTATACTCACATGAGTATATGAAATTAGTCACCGGTGGCACCAAAGGAGTACCAATCACCTACATTCAAATTGTTGTGGCTCATGTATAAGAAACAAGATTAATCAAGTCAACAAAATTGTTAAAAAAAAATTACCTAAATATGTACACTATGGTGAACTAGGACTTAAAAAGCTTGAAAAAAGCCTTATTTATATATTAGTTGGCATCAATTTGTTGATGTTTAATGGTCATGGTTATGACCTATGAGACCTATGGTCTTGAATAAAATAGACGAGGCTCTTTTTTGCAAATATGGTTTGAGTAACCTATCATAAGAATATATTTTCACTTATTATGAGGGAGGTGAATTGTGTTTTTACCATCAAAAAGTAGGCTAATGTCTTGAACATCCACTTGGCATATAATCCATATAGGTGTTTGCCTTACACATGTCTTCTGGATGCAGTCCTTATGTCTTTCTTTTCTTTTCTTTTTATGAATAAAGTCCTTATATCTTGGACCGTATGATTTATAATTTCTTTTGCATAAGTTTCAACAAACACACACCTACACACTCACAAAATGTGTATATTTATGAAAATATTTTGCTTGAGTTAGTTTACATATTGTTTGCTTCAGGAGTGGAAAGAGCACTTATCTCCAACAAGTTTGTCTCACAATTATTCTTGCTCAGATTGGTTGCTATGTTCCTGCTCGCTTCTCAACTTTTAGGGTAGTCGATCGTATATTCACAAGGATGGGTACAGTGGATAATCTTGAATCAAACTCTAGTACGGTAAAATTTACATCCAGCATTGAAAATGTTTATCCCTATTAAACTTCTAATTGTTCCAAAAGTTTAAACTATTAGGGAATTGTGAATTTAATTATTTAACCATAGTTCTAACACTCTCCCTCGTGTATAGGCCTAAACTCCCTTTTTTAAGTAAGGGCCAACATGTGGGATTTTAACATTTTAAAAAGGAGGGCCAACATGTGAGATTTTAACATTTTAAATAGGAGGTAGAGTAGAACTTAGGATCTCTTGCTCTAATACCATGTTACATTACTAATTGTCTCAAGAGCTTAAGTTATTAGGAAATTGAGAATTTAATCATTTAACCATATTTATAACAATCCCTATATTATATACAATATGACTTTTTTTTTTTTTAATATAAGGATCATAGAAAGCAAAGTCATGTTTTTATTCCATTTGGTGTCACAGTTCATGACAGAGATGAGAGAGACAGCTTTTGTAATTCAGAATGTCTCCAGAAGGTACTATACTAAATGATGTTTATAACACTTGGAATGTGCAATAGTTCCTGTATACATCTTTTCTATTGGTACAGGAGTCTGATAGTTATGGATGAACTTGGGAGGGCTACTTCTTCCTCTGATGGTTTTGCAATTGCATGGAGCTGCTGCGAGTATCTGTTATCATTGAAAGCGTAAACTATTTTTTGCTTTACCAATCACCATGCCTTTGATAAGTTGCAAAAGACTAGTATATAAGTTTATGGTATTAGAAAGGCAAAAATGTGGTTTTTGCAATCAAACATTATATGGATACTCTTTTGGACATAGCATGTTTAACAAATGATTAGACAATGCTAATTTCTAAAACTCACAAAGTTACAATCCAAAAGAATACTATATCTTTGATGTAACCAGAGTAATTAAATATTAGGTAGACATTCATTTCCCAAAAAAAACAATGATTAGCATTATTGCAGGGAAAATTGTTATTGAGTCATTGACGAGAATACTTTCAACCTCAATATTAGTAAAGATAATGTATATCTAATTGGTCTGCTTGCATTTGTGAACAAATAAATTGAAATACCGTCTTTCTTGATCTTCTTTAGGTATACCATATTTGCTACTCATATGGAGAACCTATCAGAATTAGCAACCATCTATCCAAATGTGAAGATTCTTCACTTTCATGTTGACATAAGAAACAACCGTTTAGATTTCAAGGTAGAAATATCAGGATTTCTTTTCTTTTATTCTAGCTTTTTTACACTGCTTCTTTTTCTTTTTCTTTTTTTCTTTTTCCCCCATGACTGGCAGTCTGATTTACTTACTCAGTTTGAACTCAAGGATGGTCCAAGATATGTACCACATTATGGTCTTTTATTAGCAGAAGTGGCAGGTTTACCAAGCTCAGTGATTGAAACAGCCAGAAGCATAACATCCAGGATCACGGAAAAGGTGATTCCTATTGAGACTTGATACAAGAACATTAAGTTACTGTCATTAAATGTCAGTTCTTTGTTCAAAATCTTCTCTTTACAGTAGTGCTTTAACAATGTGAAAACGAAATTAAGCTTCAGCTACAAAACTTTCAGAAAAGTCCAATATATCAGTTGTCCAACCATACGTATGAAAAAATATACATGTATGAGGGCAATACATGTGAATTAACATTCATGCAGAGAATATTTATTAAAATCAAAATTCATCTGCCAGTTTAATATTCATTTCTCAAGGAAACTGTACATATTTATTCATCCATATCCATGGTACAATTGTCCTACGGAGGTCCTACACAAAAAGGGGATCAACTATGCTGAAATTATTCCTGTATAAACCTCTGCTGATAGAAATTCTGCAAAGCCTCAGACATTCTTATAAGGGTCTAAGTATTATGTTGGCGTCAACATTGATGGCCCAGGCACACGGTACTTCTAATCTAAGACACAGGATCTTGGTAAGTTAGCATATGCAATCCTTGACTTGGTTTACTACATGGATTTGGTGATGGTTGACTTGTTAAACCTTACGAGCAAGTTAAAGATTAAAAAAAAAACTACTTGCAAAGCTGCTCACATTTTTCATACAAGTTTTGAAAAATATTGGTTGACATTCACGTCAGCCTTCAGCGAGTGTCCCACCCCAGTGGCTTTTAAGTTTTAAAACATTTTTACTGGTTTAGTTTTTAAAAATGTTTATTGAAATCCAAATCATGTAGCTGTCTGTGTCTTCCTTTTACTTGATTTGATTTTTTTTTAATGAATTTTTCTTGATGTATATGGAATAGCCCCTTTTCATGAACTGCAGTAATTTGACATTTTAAACTAATTTCCAATGTCTAGGAAGTGAAGAGGATGGAAGTAAACTACTTGCAGTATCATCCAATCCAGATGGCCTACCGTGTTGCTCAACGGCTTATATGTTTGAAGTACTCCAGCCAAGACGAGGATTCAATTCGACAAGCATTGCAGGATCTAAAAGAGCAGTATATTGACGGAAGGCTCTAGAGTCTGGTATAAAGCACAATTCTGTATTTTGGTACCTACTTTGTACTGAAAGCACAATGTAACTGGTTTGCCATCTAGCCTGGAGATGTATCGTCAACTTTTTGCAGAATATCATTACGTCTGTGTTAATAGAAAGTCAGAATGTACAGGTTCAAGTTTTGCCAAGGGTTATTACTGGAAGCCACAAGGCTGTAAGGAGGTTGATATTCTTTTTACTTCTCTTGCGTGCCTGATTGATATTTGGCACATACGGAAGCAGCATTGTCCAGCAAGATTGGAAAAAATACCATGTTGAGATTTCATGCATGTAAGATTCAATACATGCAACCGGATGAGCAAAAGAAACTACGTAAGCTTATAAATGTATTAGATTTGTGCCAACCTGGTTTTCTGGGTAAATTTGTTTACATTTCATGTTTCCAAGACTTAGTTTGGAGTATAGAACCTAGATTTGTGGTTAACCCTTGAAACAATCAAATTTATCCGCGCAAAAACGATTGAGGAGTCGGGTAAAGAATATAATCGCCACATCTAACTGCAAAGCTATAACATAGTAACGACACACAGCTTCCATCCCATTGTGTTCAACTCTGAATGGGTAAATTTTATTGTCAACTTGTGCAAGAAAAGGTTCTCTATAAATTATATACTATAATCTTCTTTATCCGCACAGTTCACACCAGGAAAAACTCATTGGTCAAAATTGGAAAAACCGCTCCCCCCCCCCCCCCCAAAAAAAAAAAGCTGTTGACTTGCCCCTGCTCTGGTTTATCACATTTCTGGTCAGGTATTTTTCTTTTGGTAATCATATCAGTTACTTTTTGGTAATCATATTAGCTAAATTGGGATGGTAGGGCTAAAACTCCCCACTACAGAGACTGTCAGTAACACTCAACTTACAAATACCAATATCCAAAAAGCTCATGGCAACAAAGCCCAGCTACTACCCCCCAAAACCAATATACACAAAAAAGTGTGTATATATACATATATCCATAAAAAGAAAATAAAAAATAAAAATAAAAATAAAAAAAAACCCTTGAAAAAGATGTGGGTTAAAATAGAACCGACGTAAATTATGTCGGACAATAAAACAATTTAATTGTGGTTTAAATGACCATACCCACAACCAGCAAAATTAGATAAAATTTCATAGAGACGAAACTCAACTTAAGAATCCAGACGCAAGAATGCTGTAACAAAGCTCAAAATCCAGATTGAAACACGCTTAAGGCAAAAGCTTGAGAATCATTAATTGCACCAGAATAAATATCAAAATAACAAAGAAAACGCAGTGAAGAACCAGCTCAAGATATCAACTAATAAAATTTTTAAGTAGAACATAATTCAAGTCTTTCAATATCCAAAATTTCAAGCTCCATATAACCACTACTGTTTCCGCCAGACAATATCCAAAAAAGAGATGCAAAAGCTGAAAGCAACAACAAAATCTAACGGTAGCGACGAAGGGAGAGGGTGTTATTTCTCTTCCAGTTTGCCCTGCGAGAAGGACGTGCCTTGTGGTGGAGGTGTCCCTTTCCACGTAATCCCCTGTATTTCTTACCGGCGGAAGTGAGACCACGGAGCTCCCTGTGCTTGTGTTTGGCACCCGCAAGCCAATTGATTCTTGGGTCATTTCTGATTGCATTATGAGCAACATCAACCAGAATTACCTCATAGTACTTGTAAGTAGAGTCCTGTACCAGGAAATTGCAACATACAAGAACAAATCAGAAATCACCCCCAGCAACAATTACACAACAGCAACGTGGTAAATGAAAGAATAGGCAACAAACCTCATTCAACCAGTATGAATTCAGAACCCTGAGACCACCCAAATGACGACCAGCTCGTTCCTCTGCAACTGACCTCTTGCTGCGCTGAAACTTCAGTTGAGTAACACCCTGGTTTGTGGGCTTCCCGTACACAATACCCTTGGGAACAGGCCTCTTCCGACCACCACGTCTAACACGAACACGATAGACCACATATCCCTGCAAACAAGAAAGTGTTCACTCAGAAAAACATACGGATGACATACTGTTTGTGAGCATGTTCACAAAAGACAAACTATATAAGAGAGGATGAAATCCAAGACATGTTGTAAAGTCATGGTGAGCAAATGTCAATAAGGATTCAAATTTTTCATTACTTAACCAAATTTTGGATTTATTTATCAGAAGAAATAAAATTCATCAGCAACATTGAATTCACAGCTAAACATGCCTCTGTTCCAACCGCAGCTTAACTTAAGCTCCAAAGAGGGACTGGGGCTGCTAGGCATATCGGATCAAGACAAAAGC
Source organism: Quercus parvula (assembly GCA_030820535.1). Taxonomy (NCBI): domain Eukaryota; kingdom Viridiplantae; phylum Streptophyta; class Magnoliopsida; order Fagales; family Fagaceae; genus Quercus; species Quercus parvula. Next base: position 30,126,068 of record JAUAME010000012.1, read on the forward strand.
AAGATTCAGAAGATGAGAACTTGCTTTGGTCAAACGATCGATTGTAAGTTTAATGTTGTTGCTTGTCGCAGGAAGCATCTTTTCATGTTTCATAAACACCCTCCAAAGGAGAAATGCATTCACATTAAGATGCAGCTAATCCAGCACTAAAGGACAACACATTGTAAATCTTACAAAATTAAGAGATCGCTTGTTTAGGAAAGCAATGGTATAGGGGGTGTACTAAGAGTGTCATATTCTTGGAGTGCTACTAAGAAACTAAATCCTTAACATCAAAGTAAAAATAAAAAAAATTATAATCAGACCACAGAACAGGTTGCAGATACAATGGTGAAGAGGAAAAAGGAACATTCAAGCATATCATAGAAGCAAATTCAATCCTAGTTGTTTCAGAATGAGGAAATTTCCATAAAGCTAATAAGATATTTCATGGGCATATATCGCTCATATGTGGATAAAGCTCCAACCAAGCCTAACCATAATTAAATTACAGTTAACATATTATCTCTACAAGGTAACTAAAACACCTCCTACCTGCTTTGCCTTGTAACCCAAGCGACGAGCCTTGTCGGGGCGAGTAGGCCGGGTGACACGAACAATGGCAGACTGTTGGCGGTACTCCCAACACCTCACCCTCTGCAAGAAACGCATAACATCGGATTGTTTCTTCCTCCATAGCTCCGACACGTACTTGTAAGCCCCTGTTGTCACCAAAACAACAACATAAATAATAATATACCACATATTATTCACACAAGGTATACAAAACCTCCATCTGTTTTCAGCACAAATGTATTTCATACGGTAAAAAAGGATCAGAAAATCAACCCACCAAAGAGAAAAAACAAACACAAGTTTTCCTTGGTAAATAGATTGCAGAATATAATCACACTATCTCATTTTCTAGACCCTTTAGAGTTTATAATGTTAGTCATAGAATTAAATATCACAAAATTAGCAGCATGCCATTCACAAACTGATTTAGCAATTAGTGTCAGACAGTTAAAAAAAAATCATAAGCCTGATCTCAGAAAACATTCGGGACATAATTTTATCAGATCTACAAAATGCCCATTTTGCTCAAACTCAAACAACCCCCAAAAAATAATCTTACAAGCCAAGTATCATACGACTCTAGCTACCTTAAACAACATGAACTCTTTTTCTTACATAAAACAAAGACATATGATGGCATGATTTGTATTTCTCAGAACTTCTCAGCCAATTCCCTGAGTTTTCTCAGACACCAAGCGCGGAATAGCGGAACATAAAAAAACAAAATAATAATGATAAAGCATACGAGTTATGAATGATAAAAAAAACCAAGACATTTGGATCGAACAAAGAAAAAAAAACCATAAGGCTTAGAATTTTGAAAAAAAAAAAAAAAATTCAAGGCTACACAAAATATATTCTGCAAACGTTTATAACTCTAGCAATGGAAGACAAACATGTAATAGAAAGTATAACACGAAAATGGATGTAAATTAGGTTTCGCAGAGAGAGAGAGAGAGAGAGAGAGAGTGTGCGTACCCATGGGTTCGGAAATGAGCTGCGATGCGCCGTAACGGGAAGGGTTTTTCTCTTTAGACGGAGCTAGGGTTTGTGGCGATTCCTTTGCCTTTATAGGGTGGGAGTGGTCAAGGACTTTCCATCTGGGCCGTCCATTTTGTCTTTCAGGCTCCATCTTAAGCGTCTCTTATGACGACGTCGTTTTTTTACCATTATTCTCAAAAGTTTGATGGTGTGGGCTGGCGAAGGGCTCAGCTTGTCTTCAAAACAAAGTAAGTTGGGCCGAATTAAGAAGAACGGGCCCAACCAAACCCCCTCGGATAAAGTACATGGATCCTTTAAAAAAAAAAAAAAAAATGGACAATGTTAACCAAAAAAAAAAATTTGGACAATGACATTATTTATTTGACAATATTCTCGAAAATAAGTTATAAGAAGAGAGATGAAGCGGGTGAGGAACATCAATGACAATCAAGAGGAGTTTGAAGTCATTTCAATGATGGTGGTGCATGTGTGGGAAATGAGAAGAGAGAGAGAAAGGATTTGGAAATGAAAAAGTTTGTCTCTAAAACCAGTTTGGAGGAAAATTCCTCGAAATCACTAGGTACTAATTGATAAAACCATTCACATTTACTTTTAGTTATATGACCTAAATGAATTATTTGATTTATTTAAATAGTACATTTGAATAATTTTATGTGGTGTTATGTTTCCTCCAAACCAATTTAAAGGAAAACTTTTTCATTAAAATGAAATGTGCAACTAAGGATGTGTGACTAATCTGGAAGGAGGACTTAATCTAGAGGAAAATTTCAAAATTGGTCCAGCAATACCACGTGTGTCATGTGCACTAATTTTTTGGCATAGAACTGAACTATAAGTGCTAAATTGGCTAAATAAAAAGTACACAAGTCTAAATGCAACAACCTCAAAGTTTAAGAGTTCAAAGTGTATTTTACCTTCTTCTTTTTTTAAGTGTAAGTGACTTTATGCATACATCATCTCAAGAAGTGTTGTCAACATGCTCATGAATCACCAATAATTAATAAAATATGTGAAACTAAGTATATACTCATTCAAGCCAACGTATTGTGATGATTGCTATTGCAAAATATGTGTGCTTGTTGAGATATAGGATGAAGTAGAGTATTGTAAGGTGTGTGGGAGCCCATTGGGTTTCTTGTTTAGTGTTATGTAGGAGTTTCGACAACCCATCATCACATATAATATGTCCTATGTAAGACTACTTTATGTTAAATATGTGTTTGATTATTGCTTGCATTTTAATGGTGATAGTGGTTGAAGTTGCATGTGTTGTGGTGTCGAGTGTTTGCGTTGGGTAGTATTAGGGGTGGCAAATGGGCAGGTTGGGTCATAAATGGGTTAGGTGTATAATTACCTATTTATCCATTTATGACCCGTTTATATATAAATTAATTATCTATTACTAACCCAACCCATTTAATTAGTAACCCACCCATTTAACCCAATATGACCCAAATACCTCTAAAACTACTTGAATACCCTCTTGAACTCCAAAATACCCTTAAATACCTAAAATGATGCAAATACCTCTAATCTTCCAAAATTACCAATATACCCTTGGACATCCAAAATTATCCCCAAAATCTCTAAAATTAGCAAAATACCCATGAAACCTCCAAAATAACCAAAATACCCATGATATCTCTAAAATCACCAAATATGCTTAAAAACCATTAAAATGACCAAAAAACCTCTAAAATCTCTAAAATGACCAAAATACCTCTAAAATCCCAAAAAATGACCAAAATACCCCCAAAACTCAAAAATGACCAAAATACCCCCGAAACTCAAAAATGACCAAAATACCCCCGAAACCTAAAAATTACCAAAATACCCCCTAAAACCTAAAAAATGACCAAAATACCTCCAAACCCTAAAAATGACCAAAATACTTCCAAAACCTAAAAAATGACCAAAATACCCCTGAAACCTAAAAAATTACCAAAATACCATCGGAACCCAAAAAATGACCAAAATACCCCCGAAACCCAAAAAATTACCAAAATACCCTCAAAACCTAAAAATGACAAAAATACCCCCCAAACCCCAAAAAAGACCAAAATACCCCCGAAACTTAAAAAATACCAAATACCCCTAAAACCCAAAAAATGACCTAAATACCCTCGAAATCTAAAAATGACCAAAATGACATCAAAACCTAAAAAATTACCGATATACCTCAAAACCTAAAAATTACCAAAATACTTCTGAACCCTAGAAATTTACCGAAATAACCCTAAAACTAAAATATGACAGAAATGCCCTCGTAACCTAAAAAATGGTTAAAATACCCTTAGAATCTAAAAGATGATCAAAATAACCCCGAAACCTAAAAAATTACCGAAATTCCCTCGTAACCTATAAAATGAATGAAAGACTCTTAGAACCTTTAATTTGTCAAAAATATCCTTGAAACATCCAAAATACCCTAAACCTCTATTTCAGTAATTTTAGATGTTTCAGGTGTATTTTGGTCATCTTACATGTTTAGCGGCATTTTGGTCATAATTTGGGTTTCAGGGGTTTTTATCGATCATTTTTTTTAGGTTTTGGGGTTATTTTGGTTTCAGGTGTATTTTGGTCATCTTACATGTTTAGGGGCATTTTGGTCATAATTTGGGTTTCAGGGGTTTTTATTGATCATTTTTTTTTTTTTTTTTAGGTTTTGGGGTTGTTTTGATCATTTTTTTTAAAAAGGTTTTTGGGGTATTTCGATCATTTTTTAGGTTTCAGGGTATTTTGGTAATTTTCTTAGGTTTCGGGGGTATTTTAGTTTTTTTATAGGTTTTAGAGGTATTTCAGTCATTTTTTAGGTTTATGGAGTATTTTGGTAATTTTTTAGGTTAAGGTGTATTTTGGTAATTGTTAGGTTTTGGGGGTATTTCGGTCATTTTTTTAGGTTTTGGGGTTATTTTAGTCATTTTTTAGGCCTTGAGATATTTTAATCATTTTATAGGTTTCAAAGGTATTTCGGTCATTTTTAAGGTTTAGGGGGTATTTTTGGTAATTTTAAGGTTTCAGAGGTATTTTGGTCATTTTTAAGGTTTAGGGGGTATTTTGGTCATTTTTTAGGTTTAGGAAGCATTTTGGTCATTTTTGGGGTTTTTGGGGTATTTTGGTAATTTTTGAGTTTTGGGGATATTTGGACATTTTAGAGGTTTGGGGGGAGGGGGGCTATTTTGCTCATTTTAGAAGTTTTGGAGGTAATTTTTTTTTTTTTCATTTTTTGGGTTTTGAGGGTATTTTGGTCATTTTTAGGTTTCGGGGGCATTTTGGTTATTTTTAGATTTCGGGGATATTTTGGACATTTGAGAGGTTTTGGGGGGTGTTTTGCTCATTGTAGAGATTTTGGAGGTATTTTGGTTATTTTGTGGGTTTTAGGGGTATTTTGGTCTTTTTTTGGGTTTTGGGGGAATTTTGGTCATTTTTTGGGTTTTGGGGGTATTTTTGTCATTTTTTGGGTTTTGGAGGTATTTTGGTCATTTTTAGGTTTCGGGGGTATTTTGGTCATTTTTTGGGTTTTGGTGGTATTTTAGTAATTTTTAAGGTTTTAGGGGTATTTTGGTCATTTTTTGGGTTTCAGAGATATTTTGGTCATTTTTTGGATTTTGGGGGTATTTTGGTAATTTTTAGGTTTTGGGGGGGTATTTTGGTCATTTGCTGGGTTTTGAGGGTATTTTGGTCATTTTTTGGGTTTGGGGGTATTTTGGTAATTTTTTAGGTTTTAGGGGTATTTTGGTCATTTTTTTGGGTTTTAGGGGTATTTTGGTAATTTTATGGGTTTTGGTAGCATTTTGGTCATTTTTTAAGTTTGAGGGGTATTTTAGTCATTTTCTAGAAATTTAGATTTTATATTGTTTATTTAAATTTTAGATGGGTTTAATAGGTATTAGTGGATTTATCCATTTAGACCCATCTAATTAAATAACCAAATGGGTCTTTACCCATTTAACCCAAATATTCAAATGGGTTGGGTTAAGACTTACCCAAATAAGGTGGGTAATGGGTGGGTTCATGGATATGGATAAAATTTGCCACCCCTAGGTAGTATGAAGTATGAAGTATGAACTATATTATTTCTTTAATGCTTAGCCTATATTATTGTGCCCACCATTACCCGATTAGTTATAATCGGCTTTCGCGCGCACACCTGTGTGGGTTAACTTGCTGTACATTATGATCGATTTTGGCATACTTATATGGATTGACTACTGTACATGGGTAATCAGTATAAATATTATTTGGTATATTTTGTCAATTTTTCATAATATGTAGATGAATTATTATAAGACAATGTAATGATGCTCCTCTATTGTGCTGAATCAATCTTAAAAGTGTTAATTTGTATAACCATATCATTTTCTTTCCTTTTTTTTTTTTTTTTTTTGTTCTTCTAATGATTTGTATATCCATATAAATGAACGTAACTTTTAGAAAATACAAAGGACCGAATGTGAAATTTTTACTATTAGTTATACAAATGAATGTGTTAACTTTTAAGCACAAGACAAAAAATGTAATTAAGATTTTTTTTTTTTAAATTTTATAATGATGTTGATGTGGAATCACATTAGTTAACATATTAGTTTGCAAGCCTTTTGTACTACAATTGATAGTCTATTTAGTAAAAAAAAAAATTGGTTTGTTAACTGTTGGGGACGTTTTTGCGACAAGGACTAAAATGCAAGATTTGCCCAAATCTTTCATTGGGTTCTTTTGAAGTGTTTATTTGGGGAGAGTCAAGCCCAAAATTTCAAATATATGATAGCAAAGACTAATGGTTCTTTAATAAAAGAGAAATCAAAATGTCAATAACCAAAAAGCAAAAGATTGCTTAAAAACAATAGACAATAAGAAGAGGAAATTGAGAGAGGTCATAAAGGAGAGAGAGAATGTTGCTCTGTACCAATATTTCTACCCCCAAACTTCAGAATTGTTAGAATGTTTGCTAGCTGAATGGGTTTTTGTTCTAAAGTTTCAACTCTTAGGGTAAAACATGGTTGGCTTGTATTGAATCTGATTGTGGGTTTTTATATTGAGTTTTGGTGCTCTTAGTGACTGATTTTTGGTTAATAGAAGAGGTTTTGGACCCCAAGGTGTTAAGCAAGTAGTCATTTTTAGGTTTGCTCTTGTTTGGATAAAAGGAAGGCTTGCTTTAATTATCATTATGGGAAAAGAATTTACTAAACCCCCTCTTATCAAAAAAAAAATTTACTAAACCCCTATTGGCTCCCATTTTTCAGTTGTTTCAAACCATTGGGAGGCTCACCTAAGTGATGATTGCCACAGCCGGCTCTAGCATATAAGCAAGAGATGCAGTCGCCTAAGGCCCCGCATAAAAAAAAAGGCCCCCTAATTTTAACCAATAGAGTTATTTCTTTCATTTTAATATTTTTAATTAAGCCCAAATATTAGCCAATAAATAAAATAGTATTTTTTTATGAAAAAGAAATTCTACGTTCACGATATTTTTTACAATACTTTCACAATAAATTCTAAATAATAGGATGTTATTGTTATTATTGTTGGTTAAAAAAATAATTTCAATGGTGGGTTCAAATTAGAACTAATAACAACTTAATACCTAGAATTTATTGTGAAAATGTTATGAATTTAGCACTTCTAAAAAAAAAGAGCAATACACAAAAAATTTCACAAGATTTTTCACAACAATTGAGTTGGCAAATTTTTACTAATTTTCATCTACGTCCACCGTTAAGTCACTTTTTTACTTACCATTATTATTCTGCCACATCAACAGATGTGAAATATTTTGTCAAATTTTTTGCATCTACAAAAATTCTAAAAAAAAATATTCTAGGTGGTTCATATTAATTAGTAATTTTGTATCTAATAAGAGAATAAAGTTTAAGCAATATTTAGATTTGTTTTTGAAAAAGTCATTTTGAAATATATAAAAGGCCTCAATTCATTTTTTGCCTTAGGCCCCTCAATGCATCAAGCCGCTCCTGATGATTGCAATAGGCCAACAAGCGCCAACTATGTTTTAAAGGCAAAAATGGGTTAGGGCATAAACTTTGAGCCATGGATAGCAAGAGCATAAGATTTTTTGAGGTGGAAATTTCAGGTACAAGATCTCATTTATGAGCTTGAGATGCTACCAGCGTCTCTTGCCCACTTGGTAGCACGCATGAGATGAACTCATGCAAAAGTTCCGAACGAAACCTACCCATACCCTCCAAACCACACTCCCTAAATTTCCCAAATATGTAACATGGGCTTGGGTCATGCTTAAACGAATAAAATAAAATAAAATACATGAAAGTTGCCAAAAGTCTTGAAACTTAGTGACATTGCCCTATTTTAGTTAAAAAGAGAAGCATAGTTCAAATCTCCATTCCACACTTATTATAACAATGAATTATAAATATTAAAAACTAATTAATTAATACTTTCTATCCAAAACTCCGACGTGACGAACACTTACATGAACTAAAATTGTTCTATTGCATATTTAATTTCATTTGAACCCCATTGTACATGACATCTCAACATGAATGGCCATAATACTTTTCAACATATAAGAAGGACTCCTGCCTAAAGTAGCATCCACAAATTCACAAATCGAAAAATATTTAGCTTTGATAACACTATAGGGTAGAGAACTAACATTAGTTTGAAGTTTCTAGCTTTATTTTGCTAAGAGAGCTAAGTTAAACTCTTTGAGAAGCTTAAAACCCATCCCTCCTTAAGCTTTTGGAATGTAAAGTTTTTCCCAACTAATCCATGTAATCTTGTTTTCGTCACTTTTTTGTCCTCACCAGAAGTTTCTCACCATACTTGTCAACTCATCACAAATTGAATCCGGGATCTTAAAGCAACTCACGAAGTATGTTAAAACCGCTTGAGCAACAACCTTGATCATAATTTCCTTGCCAACTCTAGACAAAAGCTTCTCCTTCCAACTAGCCAATTTAGTAGCTAACTTTTCCTTGAGACATATGAAGATGTTACTCTTAGACTAACCAACCAAAGAAGGAAAACCAAGGTATCTCTCATGTTGATGAATAACCTAAGCCTCAAACTTGTTTTTAAATTCAATCTAAATTTCAACAGGAGCATTTTTGCTAAAAAAACAATGATGTTTTTGCTCTATTTAGTTGTTGTCAAGAAGCTTCCTCATATACCTTCAAAATTCTTGGCAGTGCACTACACTCATTCATAGAAGTTTTGCAAAAAATTAAACTATCATCTACACATAATAAATGCGAAACATTGGGACCCCTCTTGCAAGCCTATACTCTAGATAAATCTCCCAGTTCAACTGATTTTTTTGAGTAAAGCTGAAACACCCACTTTACCCTATAGTATGCTTTAATCACATACAATTTCAAAGACATTTCCCCAACTTTGCCTTTCCGTTTCTGACTAATGTAGTGCATGGTTTCAAAAATAACCAACACATTATTAGGGATTAATCTTTCATGAACAAAGGCACTTTGGTTATCACTGATAATAAGAAATAAGTTTTCTTTAACCTATATGCAAGAGTTTTAGAAACCAATTTATATACAACATTACATAGGCTAATAGGGCGAAATTCTATAACTCTAGTAGGATTTTTGTTTTGGAAATGAGAGTAATATGAGTTTCATTCAAATTTGGCTGCACAATACCCTTATTAAGAAAATCCTGCACTGTTTTAGTTACACAAGTATCTACAAAAGGTCAAAAATGTTGGTAGAAAAGAGGGGACATATCATCAAGGTCAAGAGTAGGAGTTGCATACATTTGTTTCAATGCTTGAGAGACTTCATTAGCTTAGAATTCTTTGGTTAGCACTTGATTCATCTCTATTGTCACTTTCAGATGCACAACATCTAAAATTTCATTAAATTTCATAGGTTGACCGGTGGTAAAGAGATCAGAATAATATCCTACTGAATACTTCCTCAATCTTATGATCCTCCTCTTGCCATATACCACCCACATAAAAAATACCATTGATTTGGTTCCATTGTAACCGACTAGAGGACTTTGCATGGAAAGAATGAGGTATTTCAGTCACCTAATTGCAGCTATATGATATGAGATCTCTGATTCGACGTTACCTCCTTTCAAACCATTTATTCACCTTTTTTTTTTTTTTTTTAATCCCAAATAGATTGAATTATTTCTGCTGGAAATGGAATGAGTGTATGTCCAATTACTTTTTAATTAACTATAAGCAAAAAATCTTCACAAAAAATGTCTAACATGAAAGGAAGAAAGCCAAACTTGATAGGTGGTCCATATACATTTTCCGAGTGGGTTAAATTGGGTCCATTTCTTCTTAATTCGGGCCCACATAGTTTCCTTTGGGGACAAGCTGAACACTTCGCTGGCCAGACCACACTCATTAGTCACTCCCACTATAAAGCCTAAGATAAGATTCGCCAGCCCCCACACACACGCGCACACTTAACTCCCCTTTAATAAGCGAGCGAAAACGGAAAACAAAGCTCTTTACTGCGCAGTTGGTCTCTGATCCCTCCGGTACTCTCTCTGTCTCTCTGAAACCCTAATTTTAATTCTTACTTGATTCAATCTCCCCCATTGCTAGAGATACGAAAGTTTTATGCAGAATCCTTTTTAGGATTTTTCTTTAATCGGTCAGCTTTACTGAATCTCTGAAAGTGTTTTTTTTTTTTGTGAATGATTGATCGCATTGACAGTATCGATGTCCTTCCGTCTAATCCTATTTGGCGTTCTGGTTGGAATCGTTAGCCTGACACGGCGAGTATCCAGACTAATGGCGGACGAAACAAGTCATAGTAGCAGGAGAAGGGACTCTGTACCTCCTCGTCGTCGGTGGTTATGCACAACTTGTCGATTTGCAGAGATACTTAACGGCGGTGGTAGTAGTGACGAACTTCACCGATTGACAGAGACTCTTTTGAGCGGCGAAACTCGCACTCATTGCGAAGGGTGTAACGGTTGCCCATTGGTATCACACGGGAGCGCAATTGTGGCCGCATTATGCTCGTGGTGGCGCTTGTTCGAACCCGTGGCTTCGCTGTTTTTCCTGCCTTTCACCTTCCTATTCTACATTGTTAGGTCTCCGTTCAGAGCCATGCGCCCTCTGTTTGTCGCCTGGATGTTTATCATGACTCTTATCACTCGCGACTCTTGATGTGATATCGAATTCGGATTAGTATTAGAGTGCTCTGTAATTTTCTTTCTAAGATCTTTTCAGGGACCATGGAATCCTTTGATGACCAAGAAAGGAAAATATGATTAATACCTTTCATTTTTGGGTAATTCTGATTACTTTCCAAGTTTTCGTGATAATTTCAATTAATATAAATCCCTAAAAACATGAAGTTGACTATATATTGACATTTAGATCATGCAATTAATTATTGGCATATCTAATTTCTCCTTCCCCAATTGCAATTTGGCTACTCTATTTGCATATCTTATAAGCAACCTTGGGAAGTCAGTTTTTATAATCTCAACTAGACGAGTGATTCATGTTTGCAGTGGAAGTCAAATGCAAAAGGAACCCATGTGGCTATGAATGCCAGAACGAACCATCACGATTGCTTTGCCAATCCTTAAAAACATTTATAAGGCCCGTGCAAGTTTATGGCTTAGTCTAGTGTCTCATTACTAGTGTGCATAACTAGGTTGCTCGGTGAGATCCGATTACTCAAATTTAGTACTTGGCTTTTTGTACTCCAAAAGGCAATTGAATAGAGTATAATTGCATCTACTCCCCTATCTCATTTGGAAAGATGCACGACCCCAGTCGTGACTATATGAGGCATTTTGCTGAAAGGCATGTTCAGGTTCTCCTGGCTGGCTGTATTTTCTTTTTTTTTTTTCTTTTTTTTTCAATTAAATGTCAATCACCAGCTATGCCAAAGATTGCATTTATGAGCCATGGATAGCTCCTCTTTAGGTGTTCAGACAAAAGAAAAATGCATAATTGGAAGAGATTATCCAAAGCCAGGTCAGTTTTGCCACAATGGTTGTTTTAGTTGTTTGCACTGCCTTACAATCACCGCTCACATAGTAGGTCACATATTTTCAACTGTTTAGAGCCATGGAAGCACTGATGGTGAGAGACAATAGTGTTTCCTTTCGCTTTAGAGTCCAGCACGTGCAATAATATTATGTAAAATCCTGCCTGTTGCTCTTGCTTGTTGCTTGTCTGAAGAGGCACTCTGCAACAACCTTTCGGCCCCAAAAGATCTGAATGGAATTACTGATTGCTCTTCTTGCTTGTTGCTTGTCTGAAGAAGCAGAGAAACAACTTTTGGAGCTAAAACATCTGAATGGCCTAAGCTTGGATTGGATTTTTTCCCTGGTTAGAGACAAGCTTTTTACAAAGATACTCTCTGCAATCTGCATGGATTCCTTTTGTTTAATAGATAGAAATGTGGGACCTCATTCCTGCTGTGATATCTTATAATTGTGCATCACCAAAAAAAAAAAAAAAATTTGTCTAACTGCCAATGATATACAGTGCTTGAGGAACTGGTAACATGTATTGACTGGCCAACTAGTTTGGAGGTGGTCGTAGCCTCATAGGCATGATTATGGAACTTTGGGTTGGCTTGGAAATGGAGTTTAACATAATTGATGATAGGTTCACTAGGAATATGTTTTATTGGATTAATTTCTGCATTTTTTTTCTCCTAGATCTGGGAGTTCGGATTGCTCAATTGCTCTTTGGATCCTCAACCTTTCATTCCTTGGAGAGAACTTTTTATGCTTTCGTAAGGCGTAATCCCAAGTGTGCTATAGCAAAAATTAACTCACCAAATTTTGGCATATGACCGGTTACCACTATTTGTACTGGTGGATGAGATGTGGTGATAGCCATATCATGTGCTTTGCAAATTAATGGGAACTAATGAGGTTTGGGAGCTAATGACTCCATTAATTTTTGCAGTTTGATGAGGAGAGTGAGGAGAGATACTAGAAATTTGAATTTCCAGGAATCTAATCTTCCTCCACGTGTATAGGAGTTAATCTTATTTCCTGTGGGGTAATGTGGAAGCATTGTCCAAGTTAACCCTATGCAAACCATAGACTAACCCAATGTTAATTTGCTTGTTCTACAAATATGTAAATCTACCGTTGGTTTGAGCCACTTGGAGCATAATATGTCTAATTATCCTCATGGCTTGCTTGTTGACGAGATAATCTCTTGGGTTCAGAGTTCTACTAGTAGAGATGCTATTTGTGTGAGAGTTACTTAAAGGGATTCTCATGTGTGTGTAGATCTTAATGCATCCAAAAAGAGTTTAGAAAGAAGTTGAGGGTGATGTGGGAAATGTAAGGAAAGATTTATTTTAATTTAGTCTTATTTGATTTTGGAATCTATTGTATTTTAATTGGTATTCTATTTTAGGCTCAGCAGTTAATTAGGTTTTTAGTATTTTATTTAATTAAGGGTCTTTTTATAATTCAACAATTGGGATTTCATAAGTTGTTTAGAATTAGGTTTCTTAAGTCAACCAAAATTAAAATAGGTTGACTTAAAATTCCTATTTCTGTTAGAATGAGAGTTTATATTTAGTAGTCTATATAAGTATTGTACTCTTATTTCCCTTGAAATTGTCCTAGTGGTTTTGTGCTCGCTCCATCCAACCCTGGGTGCTTATGCCTAGAGGGAGTGGTTGGCAGGGCTAGAATTTCAAAGTGAATTAATCAACTAAAAGAAACACACCGTATTACATACCCCAAACAAAGTAGTTATTTTCTCCGCTTACTCTGTATATATATGTAAAAGAATAACAGGGACATCTCTCTCTCTTTTTCTTTTTCTTTTTCTTTTCTATTTATTTATTTTGCATTTTTTTTTCTTCTAAATTTTGAACGCAGGTAAAACGAAGACTTAATTGTATTAGTAGCCATCAATTGTAATCACTCTCTTGAGTAAAAGTTATAGAGCTCTAGCCTCTAGCCTCTAGCCTCTAGCTTTCCATTTCTTTGCTTGTAGTAGTTCGTCACTTTGGAGAGGTAAAATCAAATTCATTGTGTTTTCACAGTGGCTGGAATGGTTTTGGCTGTGTTTGGGGTTTGTTAAAGTGGAGTTGACTAGTCGTTTTTCAGTCATGACCGTGCTGTGGGTAGTTTGTAAGACTTCTAGTGGTTCGCGGTTGTAGAAGAAAGGGAGCAGAAAGAGGTCAAACCAATAATGTCACATTGGAACAACAACAAAAATGGTTCTATTAACAATTAGCTTATGGTAGTTTATTTCCAAGGACTTACTACTTATTTTTCATTTATATTAGGATTTCACTCCTCCAATTATTTATTTGGTGGGACACTAACCCATGGAAAGTACTGATTAAAAAATGGAAATTAGCCGACTATGGAATTTAGCTTGAGGAATTCACGACTATTATCCTATCTGATGTTTCATCATAAGGAAAATATGTATAGCTTTTATTAAAAAGACCATTTGCTCAACATGTCATTAGCCATCTATATATATAATAATAAGTGAAGTTGAGAGAAACTCAAATTAGAGTTTCAAATTGGAGTTCTAATTTTACGTCATGTATCCTAAATTATTTATTTTTAAAAAATTTTATTTCTTAATTTTAGAATCAAATGTAGGATCACATTATAAATATTCATTCAAATGAGTTATTAAATACAAAAACCAAAGAGATTAGAATAAATGAATAGTAAAAAAAAAAGTGTTTCACAATAATTATAAAAAAAAAAAAAGAATTTACATTTTATATCTAATAATATCCTTACAAAATTTTTTAAGGAGTTAACAAAATATAAAATGGACTATCAATAATATTTAAATTATATATATATATATTTATAAATTATATTATGCGATTTTTTTTATTTAGAATTTCAACATATGACGTCCGATCCTAATTATATTATGCATCTTATTTTATATTTTTAAGTGTATCTATATATATGCATGGTATTACAAGTTAGTGTTAGTAAAGAATGGAGAAAAAATTAAAATTATTAAAAAGACACTACTGCTCGAATCCCTATTCCTTTAACCAGACTAGTACTTGGAGAGAGTACCATTTTGCCTAACAAGTGTGATAGCCAATAGGTAGACTTAAATTTTTAATTGACATGGTAATTTTTGAATGGATCAACTAAGTTAATCAGTAGAAATTGTATATTACAAACTAAGTAGTGCTAAGTTCTCGAAGTCATTCTTAAAAAACATAAAAAAAAGGTCCTTGGAAGTCCATACTCACACCAATTTTACGAATGAAATGAGAACTTGTATCCTAAAAAAAAATAATAAAAATGGAAAAAAAAAAAGAAAAAAGAAACGAGGACTTGTAAATATTTTCATAGAACTTAAATACGAATTAGTTTGGTTAAGTTTGGGTTTTTTTTTTAATAATTTTATTATTATTATTATTATTTAAATAGTCCCTGTTAGAAAAACAGCTGGAACACTATAAATACATTACATACGAATCAGTGTCTTTTGTGTTTTGCGCGCCTTTCTTCGAATCAAAAAATTGGAAGAGTTTCTCTCTCTCTCTACAACTTAGAACCTGTTCTTGTTCTTGTGTTAGAGAATGGAGATCTGAGATCGAGATCGAGTGCGCTTCTCAACGAAAATTTTGTGTGTGTCTCTCTTTCTCTCTGCTCTTCTCTCTAACTTAGAACCTGTTCTTGTTCTTGTATTAGAGGAGAACTGAGATCGCTTGCGAAGATCGAGTGTGCGCACCTCAACTGAAACTCTGTAAGTATCTGCGCATTTTTTCTAGCTCGTGCTAACTTCTAGAACCGATCTGCGCATTTCTTCTCAACTTGCATCTGTTCCTTAAAATCATGTTTAAAACTGTTTTGCTATCTCACATTCCGATTCAATTTGTTTTAGGTACTTTATTGTTCGTATTTTTCGCTTAATTGTTTATAGTTTGATTAAAATTATATGTTTAGTTAATTACTTACCCTGTAAAATTCTCTATTTTTTTTTTTTTAAATTTTTTGGCCTCAGCATGTGTTTGGATTTTGATTAAATCAAGTTCTTTGGACTGATTATGTTCTTTATATTTGTAAATCTTTTTCTCTAATTTCAGATTATATTTAAAATGGTTCTGCTATCTCATATTCTGATTCAATTTTTTTAGGTAATTTATTGTTCGTAATTTTGGCTTAATTGTTTATAGATTGCTTAAAATTATATGGTTAGTTAATTATTTATCAATCTTTGTAACTTGAGTTTTTGTAAACTGAGAAGCTTGCTCTAATTTCCGATTATATTTAAAACTGTTCTGTTATCTCATATTCCGATTCATTTTTTTTTGGTACTTTAATGTTCATAATTTTGGCTTAATTGTTTATAAATCACTTAAAATTATATGGTTAGTTAATTATTTATCAATCTTTGTAGCTTGAGTTTTTGTAAACTGAGAAGCTTGCTCTAATTTCCGATTATATTTAAAACTGTTCTGCTATCTCATATTCCGATTCATTTTTTTTTTAGGTACTTTAATGTTCGTAATTTTGGCTTAATTGTTTATAAATCACTTAAAATTATATGGTTAGTTAATTATTTATCTATCTTTGTAGCTTGAGTTTTTGCAAACTGAGAAGCTTGCAAAAGAAGAGTGAAAGGTGGACTTGTGGCAATTGAGGTAATTTTCTTGCTGTTTTTACTATTTGTGGTTGAGGTTTAACAGCTGAATTTTATTCTTTATTATTGTTTTTGATAAAATAGTTGTATTTTAAGAATTTCACCTTCGTTGTTGTGGCACTAGATTAGTAATTTTCGGTGTTTAAAGATTAAAAAAGAAAAAAAAAAGAAAAAAAGAGCAATTTCTACGATTTTAGGTTTACAAAATAATATGGTAGTAAAAGTGATTTGTGAATTTACTACTTAATATATTAATTTTTGTGATTAGTGACATGTTTGTTTATAAATATTATTTAAAATATTGTGAAATTTGTCATATCATTAGGCTTATTATAGTAGCCTAAGGTTTATCATTATACATTTTTATTTTAAAAAATTGTTGAGCTCTTTATGTTTATCTTTTACAAAGAGTGTTCAGCAATTATTAATATTGCATTTTTTTTAAGACCACACAAAATACTGAGTTACAGAAATAGCCTAAGGTTCCATGTAGTTTATAGTTTATACAAAACATTGTTGCCGGTTAGCCCATTTTGTAACTACATCTAGGACCTGCCTATTAACTTTTATGCTCCCTATAGATATTCCTTCAGCCTTCCATAGAGCCATGTCATCCACCCGACTTGACTTGTCGAACCAGGTTGTTTTTTTCTTTTCACTATTTCATGGAGTTGCTTGTCCTTTGTCAAAATTACCATGCTTGTGAACTGTCTCACCATTTCTTGGTATAGTGCTTCCTTTACAGCTAGAATGACTGAATGTTTTCAACTGGGGTTGTTACTGGAATAGCAACCTTTGAATATTTCAGTCCCTACTCGGTCTTTAGCCAAAAATACAAATCCCCCTCTGCCTTCCTTGCTTTTGCCATGTCCTGCCACTAGCAATATGAGTTGCCAGTCTTGTTGCCCACTTTGTCTCTCCTCTGGCAGGGGCTTAGCTACTGTGATGGAACTGTCTGCTCCTTGTATGTAGGCCTTGTGATACCTGTCAATCAAAAGGTTACAAGATATTTGTGTCTTGTGGATTTGGATTCTTACCCTCAATTAGGAACAAATTCCAAACATCTAATGGAAAAATATAGAGAGTTATTTAAAGACCTTCATATGATTTTAATTGATCTAGAAAGCATAGGATAGGGTCCTAGAGACGTTATATGGTGGATTTTGGAAAAGAAATGAGTTTCTTTGAATCATATTAAGGATATGTACAACGGAGCTATAACTAGTGTGAGAATAAGTAGAGGAATCACAAGTGAGTTTCCTATCACTATAGTTTTGCATCAAGGATGAGCTTTAAGTCCATTTCTTTTTGCACTAGTGATGGATGAGCTCACTAAATCAATCCAAGAGGAAGTGCCTTGGTGTATGCTTTTAGCACATATTATAGTTTTAGTGGATGAAACTAAAACTAGAGTTAATGCCAAGTTAGAAATTTGGCAAGACGCTCTAGAATCTAGGCTTTCGTTTAAGTAGGACTAAAATAGAATACATGGAATGTAATTTAGTAAAAGTAGAAACATAAACGAGGGGGAGGTAAGACTTGATGGTTAAGAGATACAAAAGAGCAACAACTTTTGACAACTTTGATCAATAATTCATAAAGATGGAGAAATTGAAGAGGATGTGAATCATAGGATAAGAGCAGGGTGGATGAAGTGGAGAAGTGCATTAGGAGTGTTGTGTGATCATAGAATACTCATTAAGTTATAGTAGAATGAAGGCAAAGAATACATTTAGCCGACCATAACTAATATGTTGAGGATCCATAGTTGGCTCCAAAATTTTAGGACTAAGGCTTTGTTTGTTGTTGTTGTTGTTGTTCCTATCTTGTTGGGCTACCATAATGGATTGGTAGCTTTTTTTTACTTCATACTTACTCCCTGCTGTTAGAAAAAGGCCAGATGACTCTATCCTGACCGTCTGTCCTTGTAATGGGAATTGAACTGATTACTTTTGCTTCCTCATAATTATACACCTGTTGGAGGATTTGATAGTTCCAGGTTCTAGAGTTTTGATCTATGAGATCAAAAACTCAATGAATATTAAGACTATCCAGCTGGGAAGAGCTGAGCTTGGGGAGAAACCAAGCCGTATCATTTATTTCTACCCTTCTACCTGCGCCTAGTCTCCATTTGGTCTTTAGCAAGAGGGGTGTTTGTGCAATAGCAAACACTTTTCTAGAACCAAGAGTCCTGTGGTTTCTGTGTTCCATCCAAAGGGGAACCTTTGGGGAAATACTTGGCTTGGACTGTTTTTGAGAAGAGTGAGTTGGGTTGGTTGTATAGTTTCCATACCCTCTTGGCTAACATAGCCTTGTTTAGATGCTTTTCTAATACCTAATCCCCACAATATTTTGGTTGACACAAAGCTTCCCAACTCATTAAATGGAGTTTTCTCTTATCATTTTCATGCCCCCACCAAAAGTTGCAAATGGACCTATCCAATTCTTTACAAACAGGTTCAGGGAATTTGAAACATGCAAAAGAATAGAGGGGGATGGAATTGAGTACAGATTTTAAAGTTTACCTTCCAACTTGTGAAAGCAACTTTGCCCTCCAACCTTGAAGCTTCGAGTTTACTTTATCTAATAAAGCTTGAAAACGAGAGATGTTGTTCCTACTATAATTGAAATTGAAGCCCAAATATTTCCCTGGTTGATTCACAGACCTAATGTTGAGAGTTTTTTCCGATTTTGTTCTTAAGTCTGTGAGGGTATTAGGACTAAAAAAGATTTCATATTTGGATGTTAATCAACTAGCCTGACATCCTTCAGAACCAAGATAATTTATCTTCTAGAAACCAAAGGAGTTTATCATTAACTTTGAAGAACAACAGAGAGTCATTTGCAAACAGGATATGGTTGACAGCAGGGGTTGATCTAGCTATCTTAATCCCACTATAGAGTTAGAATCTTCTCCTTTGATCAATGTCCACGAGGACACATTTGCACATAGGAGAAAGAGGTAAAGGGAAAAGGGATCTTCCTGTCTAATTCCTCTCTTAGGCTAAATGGGGGAGGATAGAGAACCATCAAGAAGGAATTGGAAGGTCATCGCAGAAACTAGAAAAGCATTCCATTACATTGGTCATCCAATGAGCGGGATAATTCATCTTCAAGAGAACTACTTTCAAGAAATTCCATCTTAGCCTATCATAGGCTTTGTTCATGCCATGCTTCAAAGAGGCATATCTGGTTTTTTCTTTCTTGCGTTTTCTAAGGTAATTAAAAATCTCATAAGCGAAAATCACATTATCTTGTATTTGTCTTCCCTGTAGAAAAGCATTTTGGAAGGGAGTGATTAGGGAATCCATAAAGGGTTTAAGCCTATTTACAAGTGTTTTTATTTTATTTTTTTATAGCCTTATAGATAATGTTGCAAAGGCTTATTGGCCGAAATCATTGCATTCTTCATGAGCTACGGATTTTAGGGATGAGAATTGAGTAGTTTTTTTTAAATAGAGTTTTTAGTCATATGATCAAAATTTTCTAAAAATTGTTCTATTTATTTTTAATTGGTTAGATGTTTTCTAAAAAAAATTTAAATTTTTAATAGAACCAACTGTTTGACCAGTGACCCAATGATTCGAAGGCTATACTAGGTCAAGTTCCAACCCAGATTTAATAACTGTGCGACAAGGAACTTGAGAATTGTAAATTGGAAAATAATAGTATTGTTTGAGAAATCACCAACATGTGGCATTTATTGAATTATGAATAAAATCACGAACCACAATCCCCAAGTTTCTATACCCGTGGTTTTATTTCCCCAAACAATAAATCTAGTGATGCAAAATTTTTCATGTGACTTTTTGTGATTGGTAGTAATAAAAATAGTCTCAATGGTATTGGTAGGCTCATGTAAGTGTTGTTGTCCTAATCAAAACATGTCACCTTAGTAAGTTGTTGAAAATAATTGTGAAAAAAAGAGCCCCAAGCAATAGCCTAGTGATAATAACATTCTTTGTGGTATTCAAATGTCTATTATTTGAATTCCACCTCCTGTCTCCTCCAATATCTATCTAAAAATAAATAAATAAAACTGTATTTTCAGCAATACTCTTCCCATGACTTTTTTTTACCAGAAGAGACATCCACATGCTCACCGATACGTATCTCTGTATACTTACAATTTATATTACGGCACTTTTCTTTAATTATAGCAAAATTTTCAATTCTCAGCCACCAAACAGACTTTTTTTTTTTAATGATAAATTAATTACTTGTTAAATTAGTTACTACCATTTATAAATTGCAGTTGTGTTTGTTTTCGGCTTAAAATGGTTTTTAGTGTTTTTCAGTTTTTTGGTGTGGTGTAAAATCCAGATCAAATTAAAAGTGTTTTAGGCTGACCATGATGACACATTTTAGATACATAGATTCATATGGATGGTTTTAGGCTGAATCTAATTTTTCTCTCTAAACATATGCAGATTATGATGGATCCGAGAGCAGTGACCTATGAGACTTGTGTCGTATGCCAGACAGAGACTACAGATCCTTTCAGGCCCACATATTGCGACCATACCTTTTGCAAGAACTGTGCACTGGTCGAGATGAAGTCTGGGAGACAGCGTTGCAGAATTTGTAAGGAACCACTACACTTCCTGGTCAGAGTTATGGATCAGTTCAGGAGACCGTTCAAAATCTGCCCTATGCGAGACTATGTAATGTTGACTCGGTATCTTGTTGCTTGCATACTGATGATGGTTATTGTGGACACAGCATGTTTGGTGACGTCAGGTCTCACCGCTGGGCTGGTTTGGCCTCTATTGCTGCTCTACTTGATGGTTTCCATTGTCATACATACTATTGCATGGGTGATTCTACTAGCCTACCGTGCAGTCATGTGGATCAGGTATGTTGTATGGGTGATCAGTCACCGTCTTGCATGGTGTGTTGGCCCTTGAGCCCTCATGCGCTCCTTATTGGTGCTGTTGGGTCGATTTTTGCATGATGACACTTTAGATATATAGATTGGTGGATGGATATATAGATAGATACTATGGTTTGTGATGTATAGATGGTACCTGTATGCTCATGGGACCATTGGATTTGGCCTCTGCTTCTACTTTACGATCTGGTGTCTATGCTCATGTATATTCCGTGGTTGGTTTTACTTAGCTTCCGTGGATCAGATATTCTGGCCAGGTGATCGGTCACCGTCTTGCATGGTGTGTAGGCCCTTGAGGCTTTATCTGCTTCTTATTGGTGCTATTGGGACGATTTTTCCATGATGACACTATAGATTTTGGATATATAGATTCATAGATACTTGTGGATGGTTTCATGGTATTGAGGGATATGTGTAGGCCGACTTTCTTGGATGATTTTACATGATAGCTCTTTAGATATATAGATCGATACTTGTCTATGGTTTGTGATATATTGATCATATATAGATGGAAATGTGGGACCTAATTCCTTTTGTTTGAAAAACATGTTCATATATATAGATAGAAATATGGGACTAATTCCTGCTGTGATGTCTTGCAATGTTTTTAGTATTCCTAGTCCAGATTCAGCAAACTCAAATTTACGGTTGACTTGTGTGATTGGAGGGTACTCCTACTGGGATCAAACTTAAGATATCTGAATTTAAAGCTCATCCCAAACCTCCAACTACTAGCTGCATTCGTTTGTACAATATTTTAGTTGTTTTATCTTCAATTTTGCAACTAGTAAGTAAGTCTTCCACCTAATCAGAAAAGGTAAGATATTTAAACCTCCTTCCCACATCTCCTCGCCCCCTATTTGCAATGCTGAACACTTTGTAATTTTAACATTGTATATTAATAACACATCTCTCCGAAGTTTATATATCATGACAGAACGAATTGTACATACAGAAAATTAGAAATGATCAAATGATTCAAATCATAAAATCTTGTCATGCTTTCCCGTGAAATTGCATTACCTTGCTACGAAAAAGTTGTTTTTTAATATTTGAGGTGTTCCCGTATGTCTGATTTGGTATTTTGGATATGGTGGTTGGATCAATTGATTATGTTTTCATGTTGGCCGGATTGGTTTTGGTTGTGTTTGGGGCTTGGTAATCGTTGACAGTGTATGGGTTGAGGAGCTTAATTGGATGCGTAGAGTTTGGCTTGAGGAATGCCCGGCCAATTTACGATCCATTGAGAAAATATGTATTGCTTTTATTGAAAATAAAATTACAGTTTGCCCAACATGACATTAGCCATTGCAGCAAAGAATGGACAAAAAATTATCAAAGCACAAAATTGTTTCCTTTTTAAAAATTTGATATACCCAAATAGAACTTAATTAAAATATACTATAATATATCTGCTTTTTATTCTTGTAATGTTACTACTTACTCCTATCATTCTAATTTCTAGATTTATTTTTAATCATTTCCAATATAATAATTCGGAGACCCATAGAAAGAATAAAATTGGTGAAGAGAAAAAAAGAGGAGGGGGGTGGGGCAACACACGGTCATATCAGTTTTTAGCCATGTCATTAAGGGTATGTTTGGTTTAGTAGATTTTAGGGAGGATGAAGAGAGAGAAAAAAAAAGGGGAGGGAAAACTTTTTGAAGGGTATTTGATTAGGAAGGGGAGAGAAAAAAGGGTGGTGAGACCCTAGTTTTTTCTACCAAGCTCACCAAAAAATTTTATTCCCCAAATGAGGAAAAAATTGATTTTTAAAAATGTTATAAAATAGTTTAGGATTAAAGCATTATTCTATTTGCATCTAAACTTACATATTGTAATTTTGATGATTCGTGAGTATTTTGATAATGGTAATACTTATTAAGACCTTAAAAAAAATAAAAAATAAAAAAATAACTTATTTAGATGATTGATACATCATATCATATTATATTATATTTTATATTTATATTATATATAATAAAAGATGGGCTTAAACGCTATAATTGCGCCACTTGGCTTCACCAAACTGCATAAATTTTAATAAATTTTTAGATTTGAAGAATAGATATATACATATTTTTTGGATTAATATGACAAATCAAGTAATGAAAGAAAGTTTTCTAAAAAAAAATTAAAGAAAAAAAAAGTAATGTAAGAAAATAGTATTTCATTTACAACTATAATAGTTGTGTCTATCTAAAATGATTACCTAAGGATAGAATTTAAACCAAAAAAGAGAGAAAAACAAAAAATTGATAGTGTTTTTAGCATTGTAGCTTTTAGTGGGTTCATTGGCTTCCAGTTTGCCGTACAGCCATGTGACAAAGGAAATATAAAAGATGTTGCCAAATCATAAAACTTTATATACTAATATAATAATCTCATGTCATGAATTGTGATTATGCTAATGGCTAAGTGCTTATCTTTGATTTGCAACAATCTTCTTCATCACTCTAATTTATTCTTATCATTAAATAAAATTAGATTAACATTATTTTTTATTTGTTAGGATATATTTCTTAAATTAAGGGATAATATTTATCATACAAAAATTTAACTTAGATAATATTTTTCATCTAATTAACATTTATTTATTTATTTATCAGTGTGGGGGCCTTTTCTGATAGGATTGGGCTGCCTCCTGCGATGGTGGGCCCTAGTGTTTCTGAGTAAGGGAGCTGGGGCCGGTCCAATTGCAACTCAACTTGGGCCGGTTTGTGCACAAACTTATGCCACGCCTGCTAGGAGCAAGTTTTTTTGGCAAGCAGAATCGTAGCAGACAAGCTATGACAGGCTAAACTGTTGCAGAAGTTATGGCAGGCTAGACTGTTGCAGACAAGTTATGGCAGACAGATAATAATGACTAAAAAAACAGAGTATTCTATTTATTCAAACAGAATGCTAGGTATTTCCTGTTAGTAAAACATGGTTATCGTCACAATGATACCAATCATTAAGGAAAATAAAGAGAGTAACACTGATTAATTTGAATAGGCAAAATATTAAGTTATAAATTTTGTCTGCCGCAGCAAAGCCAAAGAGGGGAGAACGCCTCTTCTCAATGCAAATAATCCCCCAGGAAGAATCCTGCTATGGGAATTAATGGCTTTGAGGGAGTCGGCCCTGAATGGTTATAGTCCTACTGGGAAAGCTCTCGTTTGCATTCTTTGGAGGAAAGGTGAGATTTTTGAAGGGGGAGAAAGGGGTGCCGATCTATTGGTGCATGCTCTTTCGAACTAACTCTCTCATTTCTTTCTTAGTTTTTTTTCCTTTTCTCTCTGTTTTTCGTTCTAATCTTTTTTCTTCTCTTCTTACTCTATTTTTCTTTCTTTATGTCGTGAAAAAATCCTCTGTTTTCGATCCCCTTTACAGGGCACGGCAAGGGCCTCTTTATAGTGCCTGCCGTGACTAGTATTTTACTATATTGCCCCTTAACCGCCTTTGTCTGGTCTGGGTGTACCTGCCGACCATGCTGTGCGACACAGAACCCCTGCCAGACAGAGGCGGACTCATTTTGTCCTCCTGTGCGCCGCGGCCTTTCCTGCCACGATGTTAATCTCCTCTCTCCTCACACTCAGAGCATGCACTCAACGGTTCCCTCTCAAATTGCCTCTTTTGGGTGGTCTATCATCCCAGCAGGACGTACCTCCCAAAAGAGGCTTGAGCAGGGGCCGAAAATAGGTCTTTTCCCCTCTCCCCACCACCAAACCACACCCCCTTTACCTCTTACCTCTGACCCATGGCCCCACCATGCCCTGTATTGGCTGGGTACAGGCTGGTGGCGCCTGGGCCTTGCGCGTGCTTCCCTTTCAAATTTGTCCAAGAGTCTGCCTGTTGCTCATGCATCTGCTGCAACCTGGAGACCCTCCGTCTGCATTTCCTGGCCTTTCATGTGGGCTTTCTTTTGGTCCTTCGCTCTAATCAGAAGCTGGGCTTCGTATAATGATGGGCTTTATATTTCTTTGGCCCACCTTTGTTTTTCTTTGCTGCTTGCCGTGTTTGGCTCGTAATTCCTGCCGTAATGACTCAATCCTACTGGGCCCCCTTTTGGGCCGGCCATTTTATTCCTCTTCTCAGTGGCCTATCATAGGCACTGTTTTGTTTCTTTTTACTCATAGGCTCCTATGTCCCTTTGTTTTCTCCTTTTGGGCATCCACGGCCCGTTTGCTAATTCTTTTGGGCTTCCTCGGCCTGTTTGCTAATTCCACACTCCCATGGGCTTTGTTACTAACTTCATTGGGCTTCCCCGGCCCAATAACCTTATCCTTATCTTTGGGTTTTATGGGCCTGCCATAAATCCCTTACTTTCTTAGTTTACATTACCTTGGGCCTGCAGCGACCATTTCTCACTTTTCTAACTAATATTCTGCCCATGGGATGCTATTTCTTTCTTTCCTGGCTTCTTTGAGCCCGTTTACCTTTTCAAGGCCCATGTATACATTGTTGGGCTAGTGACTCATTATTCCTGCCGCTTGGGCCTAATGGTCTTTTTAACTATTCATAGTCAATTTCTTGTGGCCCTCATCATTGGGCTTTACTTTCCATTGGGCTTTCCACAAATGGCCCTCAACAATCAGAATATCAAGCTACAAAACTTGATTATTAAGAGATAAGCACAATCCAAATTCTTTAAGAGGTGATTAATATAAATCTATCCCAAGAAACAGTATATATCTCCAATAATTTGATAATCTCTATCTATCCCAAAAAACTATATATATCTTCATTAATTTAATAATTTCTACATTGATGACATTTAATATATATATATATATATATATATATATATATCGAAATTCCTTATAGCTATCAACCACGTTCTCTTTCTCTCTCTTTTTTAATAATTTTTTTAAAAAAAATTAATTTTTTATATGTTACATTATGTTGAATCAACTCTCTTTTTTTTTTTCTTTTTCTTTTTTCATTCATTCTATTCATATGACCTTTTTTTAATTCCAATTTTTATGGGATAAAAATAAAAACATTGATTAGATATCTTTAATTTCAATAAGATTTAAATGAATTATATTTGAAATGGAACTCTACCAATATATATAATTATATATATCTTTTTTGGAGTGAAGCTTATTTCAATATGTGAATGTCTAAATCCCATGACAATGCAGGTATGCATTCTTTCTTCTTTTATTATTATTATTTTCATTTTGTTTATTTTCTTTAGTGTTATTATTGGTTTTTTCTCTTAATGTGATTTTAATTAATGAATTCAAAACATTGGAAAACATTGTCAAGTTTCTAAAGCCTCCTTCTTTGTTTTTGCATTTTGTTTTTATTAATTGATTAGGTTTTGTGTATTGGTTGCCTTTTGTTTAAACTAATTTTCTTAGCTTTGATCTAATTTATATGCTTAGGCTTAGGGTATTAGAATTAATGATTAAATATGGTTAGAATTAATAGATTAATTTTAACAATTTTCTTATTTGATTTTTATGTTACATCAAATTATCAAGATGTTCTACACGTGTATTCTTGAATTATCAACTTTAGTTTTAATTTATAATATTATCAAGATTGTATTAATTTTAGATTTATCAATTGTTTAGTAATTTTTTTTTAAAAAAAAAAAATTATCAATTTAAAATTCAATTTGGAATTATCAATTTAATTTAGTTTTAGGAAGAAATCTTACCCTTTATTTTAGTGAGATAATTATTTACACTTGATAATTTTTTCTTTTATCTTTATTGAATCTATTAAAATATATAATTATTTATACATTTATTTTATTTTTTTGATAAATATGATAAATCAAGTAATGAAAGAAAGTAGTATTTGATTTACAACTATAATAGTTGTGTCTATCTAAAATGTTATTAACAAAGTCTAATTGCATTTTTTTTCCTACGTTTCTTTAAAAAACGTAAAAGGAAGAAAAAGATAGAACTTGCATTTTTTTTCCTATGTTTCTTTCTTCTTCTTCTTTTTTTTTTTTTTTTTTGTGTGGATAAATTTTGCATCTTCTGTCATCTAAAAAAAAGTATTTGAGTTTCACCTAAATTACTTCTTTTTGTTCATATCATCTTCTTCACAACCTAAAATTCCCACTATATATACACATTGTTTTTTGGTGTTTCATTATTTCTACTACGTACTTTACAATTATTTGCTATATTCTTTCATCAAATTGAATAGATTTTGTGTATTTGTTGCTTTTTTATTATATATAATATGATTTTTATCAACAAGTTTTATAGATAGGTTGAAATTCTATGTTTGATCACACCTTTTAGTGTTTTTTTTAGAAGTCAATATAACAAGCAATATATTTGTATTTTTTAATTTCTTATTACATGATTATTTGTTGTTGACATCAATATTTTATAATGGATTTAATTTGTTATGGCTTTTGTTTGGTGCTTTGTTCCATGTAATCTATATTCTTTAATTAAAAGCAAAATTTGCTGTCAAACATGAAATTGGATACGAGAGAATCCATTTGTCCAAATTTCTATGTAAGTCTATCTTTACTTAACCATTTTTTTTTTTTTTTTTTAAGTTCAAAAATTTGGATATTTTTTCATTAATGAATTGAGGTTTTGGCTTAATTTTGTTTTCAACCATTTCAATTATTGAATTCATTATTTTTTCATGTGTAATATTAATATCTGAGTTTTTTTTTTTAATGATAAAAAAATAATATATGTGTTCTTAAAGGCTAAAACACAATACAAATTACAAACATTACTTCAAGTTAGAGTGTTATATTTATTTATTAGTAAGTTAGAATGTTATATTAATTTTTTTCTTTTTTTTTGAAGCCGGCATCAAATATCATTCATTGATTAAAACTATGAGAGTCAAAATACAATGCCTCAAGTGCTGGTGGTGGGGATTCCTCCAGCCAAACTACATCATCCTCTACATTTTTAGCAAAACGAGAAAGTGCATGTGCTACACTATTTGCACTGCATTTGACAGAACTAACAGAAAAACTTTGAAAACCTGTAGCAAGGCACTGGATGTCCTCATAGATATGACCCAGACGTGACTTATTGGCCTTCCCACTTAAAATAGCCCGCATCACGTTCAAGCTATCACCCTCCAACACCACGTCCATGAAGCCAGCGTCAATAGCAAACTCCAATGCTTTACGACAAGCAAGCAATTCCGCTTCTTCACCGTCCGTTACTGGTGGGCCTTTGGCTACCAGGGAAGCCATAACTTCAGCCTTCTCATTGCGCACCACCACTCCGAAACCAGAAGCATTAATCTCTGTGAACACCGATGCGTCAACATTAATCTTGTAAGAGTAACTCGTTGGTGGCTCCCACTGCTGCACCTGATGAACTCGAGATGAGATAACCAAATGCTCTTGCGCCTCATTATACTCATCCAGTATGTCTGCAGCTCGCTGAACCAGACGAGAAGGATCTTGTAATGAACCTCCGTGTAAAACATAGTTTCTTTGGTTCCAAATGAGCCAACATTGCACTAGGAAAGCTTCAAGCTCCTCCCTTGACAACCTATTCATCAATTCCTCAAACAAATGACTAAAATCTGCTTGTCCACCTGTACTTTTCTGCAATCTGCCCTTGCTCCCCACCCAAATACCTCTAGCTACTCCACAATCCCACAAGACATGGATCCCTGTTTCTGGACCTTGCTAACAGAGCTCACATACGCTATCCTCTGTGATTCTTCTCCGGACCAAATTATCTTTTGTTGGCAATATATCATGGCAAGCTCTCCAACCAAATATTTTGATCTTATTTGGTAGGTGAAGCCTCCACAACCGTTGCCAAATCAACCTCCTATTCTGCCCAGTCGAGCTTCCTACCATGCCATCAGTTTCTTTGGTGAGCAACCGAGCAATAGCATACCCCGATTTAACTGAGTAGGCCCCATCCTTATTAGGAAGCCATACAATAGAGTCTGGTACATCTCTTTTGCTTAATGGAATGCGAATTATTGCTTCTGCCTCCTCCCTGGAAAACATCTCCCTAATCAGCACCCGATCCCAATCATGCCTTGTCTCATCTATAAGCTCGTTTACTTTCCATTCTCCATCCATTTCAAGTGGTTGTTGTAATACTTGGTTGCTAGGGTGATTTGGGATCCACTTTTCATGCAAGATTCGAATAGAAGTACCATTCCCTACCCTCCAGCAGCTTCCCTTCTTTAGCAATGGTTGGGATGCCAATAAACTTTTCCACACAAAAAAACTATTAGGCACATCTAAAAGCTTCCAAAAAACTGCTACGTGGAAAATACTTAGCTTTTTAACATCCATACACCAATGAATCCTTTTCTTGTAATAGTCTCCATCCTTGTTTGGCCAACATTGCTAAATTAAAACTCCGTAGGTCACGAAACCCCATTCCCCCCTCCTTCTTAGAAAGTGTTAGTGCATTCCAGCTCTTCCAATGGATTTTTCTTTTATTACCAATCTGCCCCCACCAAAATCTTGCACACATTACATTCAGGTCATTGCACAACCTCATCGGTAGAAGAAAAATTCTCATCGTGTATGTAGGGATAGACTGTGCTACTGCCTTGATCAAAATTTCTTTTCCTACTCTTGATAACAATTGCCCCTTCCAACCGTGGATCTTCTTCCAAACTCTGTCCTTAATATAGGAGAAAGTTTGACATTTAGCACGGCCAACCAATGTGGGCAACCCTAAATAGGATTCAAACCTGTCCACCTCACGGACACCTAACTCCCCTTTAATTCTCTCCCTTTGATCCATGGCTATATTTGTATTGAAGTAGATTGAGGACTTATCAAAATTAATGCATTGTCCTAAGGCATCTGCATATGTCTGCAATAATTCAGAAATAACCTGCACCTCCCCTTGGGTGGCCCTACAAAACAATAAAGAATCATCTGCAAATAATAGGTGAGATATAGAGGGTGCATGTCTACACACGGCCACCCCATGGATACGCCCTTCATTTTGTGCTCTAGCCAGAAGTGATGTAAAACTTTTTGCACAAAGAAGGAACAAATAGGGTGACAAAGGGTCCCCTTGTCGAATCCCTCTGGAAGGGCGAATATTACCATAAGATTTTCCATTAATACGCACGGAAAAAGATGCAGACATCACACAACACATAACTCTGTCAATCCATATATCTGGCAACCCCATTTTAGACATAATGCTCTTCAGAAAATCCCACTTAACCCTGTCATACGCTTTACTCACATCCAATTTTAGAGCAAGAGAGCCATTTTTACCAGATCTCTTATTGTTCAAAGCATGCAATGTTTCATATGCAACTAACACATTATTAGTAATCAGGCGGCCAGGGACAAAGGCACTCTGTAAAGGAGAAATGAACTATGGAAGTATCATCTTAAGTCTATTGGCCAAGACCTTAGAGATAAATTTGTAGATTACATTGCAAAGACTAATGGGTCTATAGTCTGTAATTTTCTCTGGGTTTTTTATTTTAGGGATGAGCACAATATGGGTGTAATTTATTTCAGGCAGCATAAAACCAGAATTCAAAAAATCTAACACAGTAGCAATTACATCATTACCTACAATATGCCAGAATTTTTGGTAAAAGAGGGCATTTATACCGTCTGGTCCAAGAGCCTTGGTTGGTCCCATCTGAAACAACACTGCTTTAATTTCATCTTCACTATATTCACTGGACAAAAAGTCCCTCATCTCTTTTGTTACTTTGTGAGGTACTGAATCAATGCACTCGTCCATTCTGTTACTGCTACCTGAAGTAAAAATGGTCTCAAAATAATCAGTTTCCACTTCCGCAATATCATCCATCTCCTCCACCCAATTATTTTGCTTGTCTCTAATCCCTATAATAAAATTTCTTCTCCTCCTTTGTGAAGCCTTTGAATGAAAATATTTTGTGTTTTTGTCTCCATCTTTAAGCCAAGAAACCCGAAAGCGTTGGTGCCAGAAAATCTCTTGCTTAAGGAGTAGTGCATCAAGTGATCTACTAGCTTCCAAATATTCGGCTCTTGTCTCTTCAGAAGGCTCCCTTTTATTCATACTCTCCAACACAGCTTGCAACCTTTTAATCTCATCCACATCCGGTTTTGTTTTGGAGGAACCCCACGCATGCAAGTCAACCCCACAATTCTCTATTTTAGCTTTAATACTGGACAAGGCCGAACCTGTCTCTGCATGCCCAACAGTCCACGAGTTAGCCACCATTCTTTCACAATCATCCCATAATAGCCATGACTCTTCAAATTTAAAGCCCTTCGCCCCTTTTCATCTCAACCCGTGGTCAGTCATGGTCTGTAAAACAAGTGGTGCATGATCCAAAGCATGAGAAAATAAGTTTGTGAGTGTACTAGCTAGAAACCTCTCCCTCCATTCCGAGTTTGCTACTGCCCGATCTAGCCTCTCCTTTGTGTTAGCATTCCCCGATCTCTTGTTATTCCAGGTAAAGGGATAGCCACGAATACCCATATTCGCCAATCTACATGATTCCAATGCCAGCCTAAAATCCTCCATCTGCTTGTACGGTGGTGGGTGCTTACTTTGCTTTTCAGAGGAGAGTAAAAAAGCATTAAAATCTCCAATGCAACACCATGGCCCCTCAACCAACGTAGCTAGGTGTGACAAAAGAGCCCACAACTTGTGTTTTTGGCTAGCTTCAGACTAGCTGTAAAAACCTGTTAAATACCGCTCAAATTCATCTTCCTCCATAACTTTAGCCAAGATATGGTTGTCTATGTAATTCACCACCTCCAGTTTCAGCTCCGATTTCCAAAGAAGCGCCAAACCCCCCCTAAGTCTGGTTTTTTAACTATCAGTTTATTCTGAAACGGTAATTCTTTGCAATGCTTTTTGTACCCTTCCTTATCTAGGCGAGTCTCCATTAAGAAACGCACCTTGAGAGCTTGTTCCCTCACAAGTTTGTGAAGGCCTCAAACTGTCCAAGGGTTCCCAAGCCCTTGGCAGTTCCAACTTAATATTCTTATTGTGCCAGGTGGGGGTGATCTTGCACCCTGGCTGCTCATTTTTCAGATTCTCCTCCATGAAGCTTCTCACATTTTCTTGTATGCTCCTCTTCCTCTGTTACAGTTTGCTCATCCCACTGAGACAGACCTCTCTTACCCAACTTAACAGTGCTCTGTTGGGTTAAAATGTCCTGCCCATCAACTATACGAGCCAGCCTAGTCCAAGTGGGCTTATTTTTTTAATTTTTTGGTCCATCACACCCCCTGTTTTCCATATTCACCTCACCCTCCTTTGTTACATTACCCTACACGTGCACACCATTGCCTTTCTTAACTCCTATGTTAACGTGAATTAAATTCTGTGAGCTGTTGCCCATGCAATCCGGATCCTTCCCCTCCATGATTTCAGGGACATTAGTCACACAATCTGTAACTGTCCCTAGATTTCTGCCATCCCCTTTTTCAGATTCCTCATGATCCCTAAGGTTTTCCTTGTTTTGCTCCTCCGCTGCCACTCCTTGACCGGTTGAACTCCAGCTTCCTTCATCCACCTCCTGATCAGCTCGGAAATCCTTTCCTCCTCTGGCCATTTGCCTTCCTCCACTCACCTTCAACCAGTCCCCATATTGACATAGCACATCCTTCTTATTTTTTGTGGCTGTAAAATAACTTGCAGAGTGCTTCAAATCATGTCCTAGTAGCCCACAGTGATGGCAAAACATTGGTAATCTCTCGTACTTGAAAGACACCCAATTCTTTTTGCCATCAGAGCCTGCTAGGAAACCCCCTCTCCGCACCGGTTTTGAAATTGGGATGGCCACCTTCACCCTCATAAATAAGTTCTGCAAATCCTATCTTCGCCGTTTCTCGACTTCTTCAACTTCTCCAATGCATCTACCGACTTCCTCTACAACTTTTAGGCAAGCCATATCGAAAGGAGCTCCCCATATTTGCACCCATAAAGAGACCGTATCGAACTGAACATTTTTTGCAGTCATTCCTGGTTGCCATTTGCGCATCAATAGAACTTGATTATCAAATGTCCACGGTCCTCCCTTTAACACCCAAACCAACTTAGACTCAGAATCAAATTTGAATTGAAACAGGTTTGACCCAACTTCCACAATTTGCAACCCATTCTCAAGACCCCATGCTCGTCTCAGTGTAGTTTGGGCTGCTTTCCTGTTGAAATGTTTACACGTAAGAAACTTTCCAACCAGACTCAGAGTGCAGCTTTCAATTTCTTCTTTACGGCCTTCATCTGATATAGCTATAACTTCTTCCTCCTCCATGGTCAACTTCATATTTTCTAAACTGTTGATAACGTCCTCTGCCATCTTATCGGAAAACAGAGACAAAAAGAGAAGCAAAAAAACAAGCCCCTAGCTAAACTAAGGGAGGGAAGTGTCTCGTAGTCACACGAGAGAGAGAGCTCCTAGTCACAGGAGAGAAAAAATTAGCAAAGTTAGAGCATTATATTTTTATTTATTATTAATTTAGAATGTTACATATGGATACATATGCTGGTTTAGGGTTGATATAACTTATAACTATTTGAATGAAATCAACATTAAAACAAATGATTTAAATATCAAAATAAGAAATAAAAATTAAATTTCTTGTAAGTGTACAAATACAACTTATTTTTTAATCTTAAATTTTGAATTAATTATTTTCTTCATTTTATTTTTTATTAAATTTAATTATGTTATCAAAATATAGGCATAATACTAATTAAAAAATAAAGAAAAGAAAAAGGAAAAGGGAGAGTATTGAAGCCGTGAAGGGCTTTACTTACATTTGGGCCGCCCATTTTGACTTGCATGCTCGATGGCTCGATGCTCCATTGGCATTTTGTGCAAGGCCTATCTTTAATTCTAAAATTTTCAACTCTTTTTAGCTGATTTTTTAGTTCTTTCACCTTCGGCTATCTGACACTCTTGACAGATTGACTCTCCTCAACCAAAACCATGGCAGCTTCCTCACTGTCTCTCTCTCCAAAACCTACTACCTTCACCACCTCACCCAAACCCTCTTTCACTCCTTCTTATCACACTACTCCTCATTTTATCAAATTTCCCAACACATCCCAAACCCCAACCCACCTCATTGTCAAACCCCTCACCACCCATTCCCCACGCTCTTCTCTCTCATCCATCATCCCACGCGCCACCGCCAACCCCTCCTCCTCCCCCACCTCAACCACCCAAACATCATTCCACGGCCTCTGCTACGTCGTCGGCGACAACATCGACACCGACCAAATCATCCCCGCCGAGTACCTCACCTTGGTCCCCTCTAACCCCGCCGAGTACGAAAAGCTCGGCTCATACGCCCTAATCGGCCTCCCTTCCTCTTACACCACGCGGTTCGTTGAACCAAACGAGAACAAATCCAAATACTCCATCGTGATCGGCGGCTACAACTTCGGCTGCGGCTCGTCTCGTGAGCACGCGCCCGTGGCTCTTGGCGCTGCTGGAGTGGCGGCGGTGGTGGCGGAGTCGTATGCCCGTATATTCTTCAGGAACTCGGTGGCGACGGGAGAGGTTTACCCTCTGGAATCGGAGGGGAGAATATGTGAGGAGTGTAAGACTGGTGACACTATCACCATTGAGCTCGCGGAGAGCCGTCTGATCAATCACACGACTGGGAAGGAGTACAAGCTGAAGCCCATTGGGGATGCTGGGCCCGTCATCAAGGCCGGTGGCATTTTCGCTTATGCGAGGAACACTGGCATGATTCCCACTAAGTAATTCAGCCTAGAATTTCAGGTACTCCACTCGCTTACCATCTGCGATTTCGAATTGAAAATTTGCTCACTTTTCTGTGTGAATGTGAATGTGTTTCTTATGTGTAATCAATTATTTGCTTATTGTGAATTTATGGAATTTTTTTCTTTCATTATTTCAAATTTGTTTTTATTTAATCTTTTATTTTGAGAATGTGACTTATTTATGTGAGTGTGTGAATTGTTAGTATATTAAGCATTTGAAACCTCTTTGATATCTATATTTCATATTAGGACCACTGATTATAGAGTCAGAAACAGTCAGTCAGGTTTGGGGCAGGCCTTATTGGGTTAGAGTCACAATGGAATAGTATCATACAGTGAGAAAGTGAATCAAACAATAAACCATAATATATCTCCCTGTAAATATTTCATCAACATACATATGCAAGGAAGAATGTAAACAACAACTAACCAGTCTTTGTCATTTCAAGAGGAGATATCGATGCTGTATAATATGTTCCTCTGGTGCTAAGTTCCTGGACACTGAATCGGCACAAACCTTCAAGGATGACCGTGTAAGTGACCCTCTCACTTGGTTTCTCCACTCCTCTTGACAAATGTAAAGCACGAGCTGCAACTCCTCTGTGAAATAAGATACCAAGTCATAACAAGCTCACAGCTCACATTCTAGCTCGTTCAAACATCCAACAATAAAAATGTTAGCCAAAAATTTCCAGTGCAGAATACTATAGATGCTGCAATGAAGCATACCTGGGATGCCATCGAATATTTTCCTGTTGATTTTTGACATCAAGCCTTTGAGAATCAGAGGTACCAACTTGAGAATATTTTCCGGATTCACTTCCCACGCCTATAAATTCCAACAACACAAAAAATAACAATAATAATAATTTCCTTTGCCATCAAAACACAGGTCCCTCTGATGTACGGAACCATAGGTTTAATTTTGATGTACAGAACCAGATGGGTACTATTGTTAACGTAGTTGACGTGCAAGAATGGAAAGTTGCTTTGAAAGAAGTCGGCAATATAGCCGGATGGGATTTAGGAGATAGGTAACATTTTACATTTGTCCTTTGCAGACTACTTTTGTTCATATTATTATATCAATATCATAATTTTCTACTCTCTAAAATTACTCCAACTTTCCTGTGGATTAACTTGACAAATTTTATTTACTCCTTTTCAGTCCAATAGAACCAGAGAAAATTTTAAATTTGGTCACTTTTATGTATATTATGACTTATGAGATTATACGCTCAACGGCTCAAGTTGGACTTTGGTTGAAGAACTTTTTTTGAGGCATGGTAGTCTGTCTGTTACTGAATTAATCAATATAGACAATAATTTTTGATAATCACATAAACTTTTATTGATAAACAAACTTCAGGACCTGTAAACATCCAGTACTGAAGACAAGTCCTGAGAAATGGCGAGAAAAAAAAATGCAGAATTAAGCAGAGACCAGCGAGCTAGAGCATTTGCTGCTGATCTATTGGCCTCTCTGCCTACCCAACAGAACATACGACTTGGTAATCTGCATTCTATAAGTGAATTGCCGAGTCAAGGAATCTTTTAGCCTCAATCATTGTCTCGCTAATTTACATTTCTTGTAGAATTTCTTTGATGGACAGTTAAAATATTCTGGACTAAGTATACAGGCAATAAGCATAAATATATCATAAATAATTCAATTACTACATTTGTTCTTTTTTCTTATTGTGAAGATTAAAGAAAAAGAAAAAAGGAGTATGAAAATTAAATCCAAGAATCATACAACAAATGACTTATTAAAATTATGCACACTCTCAAGTCTCAACTCATTAAAATGTTAAAGTTAGAAGGAAACATGTGGTTCTCACTTTACTGTATGACATCAATAAAATCAAACCTCAATTACGACACAGAGGACTGAATTGTGGCTTCAATGGTTTTCTTTCAGCTCACACGACAGGTATTTTCTATTTCTAAATTTCTTTACAGTTTGATTGATTTCTATCTCTCTTTTTCTTTTGTTTATTATACAGCTTCTCCTCCACCAATTTCTTCACTTCCTCCTCCTTCTTCTCCTCCATTTCTCTCTCTTTCTCTCTTATTCTTTTCTTTCACTTTCAATTCAATCTAACCCTGCCAAATGCCTTTTTCTATCTCTGAGTGTTACGTGAAAGATGGGACATTCCTTTCTTTCTCTCCGAGAAACAGATGGGGCCGGGCCGGGTAGTCCAGAAGATTCAGCCCACCCTCAATTGAATTTTATGGTTTGGACTAGGCTCTATTCTCTAGAACATGTAAGAAACATGTCTGGAGTAATGCTTCATCCATGATAAATTTAATAACATTTTAGTTGAATCGATAAGTTTTTACTTAGTTTTTATTCAAACCAATCAGTAATGATTACTTTTTTTTTTACTTATCATTAACAATCTGTCATATCAGCAGATGTCAAATTATTTGTTTCTAGATTTTTTCATGAAACTGAACAAGTTTACAAATATAGTAAAATTTGAACTTAAATCCTTTGTTTTAGAATAAGAAATTTACCAATTAAGATAACGAAACTAAACCAATCAGTAATGATTACTTTTTTTTTACTTATCATTAACAATCTGTCATATCGGCATATGTCAAATTATTTGTCTCTAGACTTTTTCATGAAACTGAACAAGTTAACAAATATAGTAAAATTTGAAATTAAATCCTTTGTTTTAGAATACAAAATTTTACCAATTAACATAACGAAACTCAATTATATTGGATCAAGTGGCTGATTTGCCACATGAGATGAGAATTTGATGGGTAATTTAGATTTCTTAGTTTACATGTATGTCCTTAGTTTGTTCAATTTGTTAATAGAGTTATTTTTGGAAGTTTAGAAAACTGGACAGCAAAGAGTGTGGTGTAGGTGAGGATTAGCAAATAGATTATGTGTGTGTGTGTATTCATTTTTAATGGTTGTTTACTTGTTTTTATTTGGTCTTATTGTGCATATTTTGTTTGATGAATTATTAGGTTGTTTAGGATGCATTAGCTTCTGCTTTCTGCGTGTAAAAGTTAATGAATTGAAGTGAATTTGTGTTTTAAGATGGAGAAGAAATGGATATGGATACTTTTTTTTTAATGTGATTAAACTTGGAATAGAACCTGTAATGCTGAATACTGTCATGGATCTAGATTGTTATGGCTTGTGTTATTGTTTAGGTTGTGTAACTTGGATAAGTAGGCATGGGGCATATTTGTAACTAAAATGTTCCATTTTTTTTTTTTTTTTAATGTTTAGCCTATGAATTATGCATTGATGATGAGTCTCTTAGTGAGCTCAAGTAAATAACGGAGGAAATCACTTATTGATATGTAACTTCAGCTAGGTGAATGTATGAGCTTGGTTTGGCTTCAGGGGACCACTATAGTCTATGGGGTTTATCATATTTAGTTTTCTTTCTTGGTGGTTTTTGCTATTCTTGTTCTAGTTCCTATAGTGATCTGTGTATGAATTGGAATCAAATGAAAAATTTCCGCCTCTTTACTGATTTTGTTGTGGATTTAGTAGTGCTTGGATTTCACATGACCCAAAATTTAACCTGAGTTGACAATTAAATTGGATCTCAGTAATATGAATGACATGATAACATGATAGGGGTTAAGATTAATGTAAAGAATAGGTAGAATAAGATTACCCTGGAAGAAATTTTTATGTTTATTATATCCACTCACATATTATTTTAATGATTATTCATTTGATAAATCATTGTTCAATTGGCTAACCCATTACTAAATTTGATTCTATTATGATGTGCACTGTGATCACCTTCATTGGT
Source organism: Quercus parvula (assembly GCA_030820535.1). Taxonomy (NCBI): domain Eukaryota; kingdom Viridiplantae; phylum Streptophyta; class Magnoliopsida; order Fagales; family Fagaceae; genus Quercus; species Quercus parvula. The sequence continues at coordinate 30,164,586 of JAUAME010000012.1, forward strand.
AAGGGTAGGAGCAATGACAGAATCTTTGTTGGGTAAGTGAATGAGGGGGAGACTTTGGTAGGCATATGTAGTATTTGGGTGACTGCTAAAGCAGGGCATGTGAGTTTGAGGTAAATCAACTAATATGGTAGTTAGTTAGTGTTGTTGTGAGTGCCTATTGAAAGAAAACTCTTATTATCAGCTCACTCTTGAAGGGCATGTGTAAATTTAATGGTGTGTGATGGATGAGATATCAACATTTGTTGTTCTTTCTAAGTTAGACCTTTCTTCTCCATGATTTATGTGCTCCAGGCTTGAGCCCATGTATGGGAATGGTTGAATTATTTCTTGTTGGTGAAAGCTATTTGTACTTGGTTTTCATTGCTTGGAGTAGGAAACATGGAGTAGATTTGAAAATGATCATTGGTGCTCTGTGCGTGAGGAAGTTGTGAATTGTGTGTTATTTTCAGGGTGTAGAATCTTCAGTTGAAGTGATTGCCAAATGATTTATTAATACTGAATTTTTAGATTGAAATATCCAAGGAATATGTGGGATCTTATCGGATGTTGTAGTTTACTACTTCCCCCTGGCTCTTTTATGTCCTTGTCTGCTTATAATTTCATGAGTGAAATATTCTTTTTCTTACGCTTAAGTTGTTTCGGACGTGAAATGAGCTGAGAGATGAAGCAAATATCTAGTTTTTGTTTTAGACCTATATATTAATCAATTGTAAACAAATTTTCTAATTAATGTCTACGTTTGGTCATGATATTATACTCTTTTGAGTGAGATCTTATGTCTCTTTGCTGTTGTATTTTAGGTTCTCAATATTTAATTTTCTGTATGCCCAATCCAAGTATATATTATATAAGGAACAAAAATCTGTTTGCATGGATCAGATATATGAACTAATTTATTGTTTGTTTCTGGCTTTTAGAGCTTTTATAGGAGGTGCATTGCAGGAGGCTTTCAGTTGTACGGATGCTAGTGGATCCTTCCTTCCAGATGTTTCAGATGAAAAGTTTCTGTGTTCCCATGTTTCTCTCTATAATAAAATGCCATTGTCATATTTATCAAAAGAATAAAGGATTGTTGTCACTGAAACATAGCCATCTCTTCACGTTGTTATGCCTGTTTTCAGTAGGACTTGCAGTTAATGCGTTTTGTAACTTATCTTCAGAGATTAGTGTTGTTTTAAGTTTGGTATATCAACTTAGAAGTTTGTTTTGGTTTCATTTCCCTGAACACTCTTTGATCTCCTGCAAGAAAGGCACCAAGGAATCTCTGCATGTGAGATTTTGGTTGCTCCAATTTCGTTATGTATCATTGTGCGCTATGCAATTTCAAATTTCAATGAAGATTGTCAAATTGCTTTTCTTTTTTAATTTAATGAAAGGGTCCATGCCTTATAAAAGTAGGGCTAGCTCAAGCGTTTCGGAGGCCGAAGGCAAAATCTTCAAATGGGACTTTTATGTTATCACTTAAATAATATTTAACTAGCATTTTATACAATATATATTTTTTAAATCCATTCTTTTTACTTTTTAATTTTTTTTGAGAAGATGCTAAAGTTATAACAAATTTCACTACAAATTGGTGTTGTAATGAATATGATCAATGACATGAGGCTTACAAAAATACTAGAAATATTATAAAATTTACAACATGAGAATTACAAAGATAAATCACCAAACACAAATATTCATTCAAAAATGTATTCAATAGCTTGTTGAAATTCACTTATCATATTCATTGTCATATCAAATTATAAAAGTTACGAAAATCACCATGCACCTTTGGTGCAGTGATTACTCTACAAGTATAAGTTCTTGTGGAGTATGGGGGGTAATGACCAAGATTTAAGTTTATAGAGGAGAGTTTCGCACACATATACACTTAAATTATATTAGAGTAGAATTTTTATCTTGTATAAAAATAATTAAATAAATAAAAGTTATGTAGTAAAATTTATAGTATTTTTAACATTTTTCTATTTGAATTACTTGTAATTAGTAACACATCTATCTATTTAAGTTTGTCTTATTTATATTTTTAACATTACTTGAGCCTTCTTAATAGGAAAAAAAATGAAAACTAAAATGTTTTAATATCTTCAAAAAAATATTTATATAAAAAATAAAAAAATTTGCCCCCAAATTTGGGGCTTCTCTAGTAAGGGGCCCTAGGCAAGGGCCTAATTGGCCTAAGCCTAGGGCTGGCCAGTCAATTATAAAGGCAAAAGGCAAGTCATGAGTCATTTTATGATTTTGGTTTTTATCCATAATTCAATTCTGTATTCAGAAAAGGAGAAAAGAACATAAATCCATAGGCCAATGCAATAGCTTTTAATAATCTCAGTCTTAGATATACATTTCATTTTCATCATTGGTGGAGGAAAGTTTTTTGGTCTAAGATTCACCACATTTAGAACACATTTTGGATAGCCATTGGATCAGAAGGATGATTATCATCCATAATATGCTACAGCAAACTTTCATTTAGGAATGTCTGTCAATGAAGCCTTCTGTCAACAACTCGAGGCCATTACATTCCCACTTCTATTCACTATAGTGATTATGAAGTTTACACAGAACACATTCTCGTTAATTCTTACCAGATTGTCATAATTGCATGGTTCACAACCATTTCAACTAGTTCAAAGCTTACCAATGTTCAGGAAGTATTTTGATGTGATATAGGAAGGGTGCGAATTGGGCTTGGTAAGAACCAAAGATACTAGTGGAATGGACTCAAACCATTAAGGGCTTATCATGTGTAGTGTGCCTCTACAACAAGAGATTACCTTCACTACGAGGACTTTTAAGGTGTTGTGTGATCGAGTTTATCTTTTGACGACCCATCAGATATTTGGGACTGCTTGTGTAAACAGTATTTGTTCCCAGGAGGGCTCTCACTTAGAGGGATGGTTTTTGTTGGTGTCTAGAAGACCACAAGTTGTGGCTATTGGCCTTGTACTGTAAGCTAAGCTGTTCACCTTGTAGGATGGTTTTTCTTACCATATGGGGCCATCATCGCGCATAGGGTAGCATGTGTCCTGGGGTACGTACTAAGAACAACATGCGGTCTAACCAACCCCAAGCCCTCCTTGGAGGGCTCACGACGATGTTCCTTTCCCCTTCCGGTCCATGTTCCATTTTTGGAATAATCACTGCCTTCTTGTCTTATTGCATAAATACCGGATATCACCAAGAAAGATTTAGGGGCAAGCTCTCCCTGGTGTACTGGTTTTTGAATAAAAACGCTACTTACCTAGTTGTCTATGATCAGCCATGTGATTCTCAGATTGTGTACGAGAGTTGGGATGATCATAATGTAAGGGAAAAAAAATTGTGTCCAGCTTAGTTCATTTTAGGTGCTAATAAGTTCTGTTTTCTTTGTACATTTTACCCCGGCCATAAACATGATTTAAGTCATAGCCTCATATTTCACGATAGTGCTTTGTTTCTTAATCTTCGGATTTCTACTTGTGAAGACAAAGCTTGTGTGAAATTTTAGTCTTGCTAGTTACGGCCATTGCATGGCATTGGCTTGCACCATTATGGTAAATAAAGAAATGAGGTTTAGTTCGATAAAAAGAAAACCCAAACCACTCGGAAGGAAGCCACAAAACCACAAAGTGAACCCCTAACCTCCTCAAAGCCTCCACTGCAGTCTGATTGTAAGAAATTTTATGTATCAAAAGGAAGGGATGTCTACTCACTATTGGACGTGTGACAACCTCACATCCCCAATAATTTGAGGGAAGTTACATGTGGGTAATTGTAAAATAATAACACATGTCTGTTATGAATATCTTACACACACCACTTTTGTACATAAATTGTGACTTGAAAGTGTATACATGTACAGTGTGTAAGAGATATTTCCCTTGTAAAATAATAGCACACATGTATGTTACGAATATCTTACACACAACACTTTTGCACATAAATCGTGACTTGAAAATACATGTGTATCGTATGTAAAAAATATTTCCCTCGTAAAATAGCATTTAATGCATAGCAGTTGTATCCATGAAATCCTCAGTTGCAAGGGTCCTGTCATTCTGCTGATTGATTGTCAATCCAAAATTACTTTAATTAGGTTGATGTTGGAAATGGGCCTTTCTACGTTTATTTAGTAAGATTGTTTTGTTCGAGAGGAGCCTTTTAGGTTAGCAAAGGCTTCTATGTTGTACCTAGCATAGAGCGTGACAATGTCAATAGTTACAGTGAACTTTGCAATGGTGAATATTTGTAAGTCAGAAGGTTTGATTGGCAATGAGCTGCTATCTGTATCGGGTTTATGGGCCTAATGACGTATCTAAGCTTGGTCATGGGCTCATGATCATGGGTCCCTCACACACATGATCAAATTAATCTTATATAAATGAATGCATCCTAATCGATGATAACCGAAATAAGTGTTGTTCTTATTTCTTATATCTTATTTGGATAGAAAATCCCTCAATGTGAATTACATGGAGTATTTTTTTGGCACTAAAAAGTTAATAAAAAAAAAAAAAACAATTTCATAAAGATGCGATGGTTTTATGAGTCCCTCCTACGAAAATTCTTATCGTTATTCATGTGACATGTCTTTTAATATCCAAACAAGTTTTAAACATAATTTACATGACTTTTTATTACTCTTGATATCCAAATAAGTTTTAAACATAATTTACATGACTTTTTATTACTTTTAATTAGTTCATAATCACTCATTGCAAGAGCAAATTGAAACACTTTAAAAAGTTTTAAAAAAAAATTCTTAAAATTTTTTAGAAGTCTAGGACATACTATTTGAAAACACCCCTGGGAGAATTATGTAACTTACCTAATCATTATAACTGAAGTTTGCAATCTAACGCAAATGGGGATAAGCCATAAAAGGTCGAATTCAAATCCTTCAATTATTGAAATATTATTCGGCTGTAAGGCCATTGCAAGAGAAGAATTAAATGATACCAGAAAGAGAATTGCGGGATGCTAAAGTGGTTGGACTTGGATCTAGTTCATTTTTTCTTTTTTTCTTTCTTTTTTTTTTTTTTTTTTTTGAGAAAATAGTTCATCTTGATGGGCATGTTAAGTCATTAGAGACTGTCAAGGTGTAGATCATTTTTGTCTATTGTCATTAATTAATGTTGACTAGCCAGTTATATTAACTTGATTGGAATTAGATGAACCCCTTTCAAAAAAGATTGGAATTAGACTAAGCGTGCATTTGGGAGTTGATTATTAGTTGGCTTATTACTTCTTCTTTTTTGGGTATAATTTGTGGTTCTCATATGACTATTTTCAAATGGTTTTTTTCCTTTTGTCTATAAAAAAGTACATGGTAAGTTTTCATAAATTAAAGACTATAAAAAGTAATTTTATGAGGAAAACCAACCCATAAATTAAACTCAAATAGACTTCTCACACCCTCATTTCATTCTCTGAATTTATTTGCTATAGGAATCTTTAAAACCACTAACCATGATACTCCCTCTAAAATAATAACTTGGATGATAAATAATTGTTCAAAAATAATCAAGATAACAATGAAGGCAACAAATAAAATTTCAGTGAATAAACAAGATACTTGATGGCTTAGTGGCATGTTAAAATCGCTTTCTTCAAGATAATACTTTTCCCAACTCAAAGTTGCTAAAGGGTTATAGTTCTATGATCGAACTAAGCCAATAATTCTTTGTATTGGAAATTGAGAATTCTTATGAATTTCTATTATGGTGAAAAATTATATAAAGTATTGAAAATGGAATAATAACTATTTATATACAATGTGGTGTGGCACTTCAATAGGCACTTTTGTAGAGTTACATTGGTTGATTCAACACTAAAGACAATTAAAAAGACCTCTACTATCGTTTGAGACAACAAAATTGTTTTTCTACAAAATTTTGCAAAAAACTTTCCTTACAAAATTTTAACCAACTTTTTTTTTTTTTAACCTTGATAATTTTTTTTTTTAATGAAATTACCTTGATAAGCTAATGAATATAAAGTATAAACTTTAATTTATTGTTTAAATTTAGATAAGTAGACAAACTGTCACAAACATACTAATCAACCCCGCCTACTATCGCTCTATCTTGGACTCATCCACTTCAGCATTGTCAACCTCTCCTCACTTGGGAACTTAACATGGATTTCTAACAAGTGAATATATAGGAAGGGTAAGAAGTTGGTCGACTTCTGGATAGGTTATTAACATCGAGCATCTATGGTGTTTAAGTAGAGTGGCTAAGGTTGGAAGATGCTGGCGAATGGTAGTGAGCTTGCCTTAAAGCAATGGAGTTGGAATGCCTGGGAACACAACTCAAGGCTAGAGGTTTAGTGATGTTTTGTGGTACGTTCCTAAACGCAATCAAGTAGTTTGGAATTGGATTGGAGAGTTTTTCAATAATATTGATTGATTTGAGCCTGAGGTCAACCAATCTCCTAGAAGGATAGAGAGGCTGAAAGGGGGAAGAGATTAAGAGAAAATTAAGGGAAATATATATATAAATGGGAAATGCTAACGGATGCGCTTCCTAATCAAATTGATTGTTGAGATGAGCACCCTCATCAACTCCTAAACCTAAGGCAATGACACCACTACTCCTAAACTTAACCAAACTACCCTTATTTGATAACATCAATCATTATCTTCTTAATCACATTACTACCATAAAACTTAAACACTCCTAAACTTAAGCATTGATAAGTTAACATCAACTATTATGAACTTTTGAACTTAATCACATTATTATCATAAAACTTAAATCACTACTACTAAACTTAAAGCAAACCATTAGCATAAGAAAGCACGTATTGTGTTCCTGAGAAAGAGAGCGACACAGAATTGGTGGCAGACAGGTGGTTAAATTTCCACAAGAAGAAGAAGAAGAAGAATAAGAAGATTGGCAAGCATTTATTATTAAAAGAAAAATGTAAACGTCATTATTATAAATTGTAAATCAAGCTTAAAAGCTTAAATACAAGGCTCGAAGGATTTCCAATAACACAGAGTGGGTGTTACTGTTACCATCCATATATATATCCCATCCCCCCCCCCCCCCCCATCATGTTCCCATTTACAGTAACATTGAGAATACCCAAATAGGGGAGAGGTAAAAGGAGAGAGACGGAGACAGGGAGCCTTTGCCCTCAACAGCCAGCCAGAGTAGAAGAAGCTCAGCTCAAGCACCAATGACGTGGACTGGCTTGGCTAGCTATGCCTCTCTCTCATATATTTGTTCCCCATTTCAACTTTAGCCAGCTGCTCCAACCAAATAATCCAATCTCATCTATGTTTGCTCCGTTCCCGTTCTCTTGAACCTCTGGAAGGCCTAGCGTCCTCCTCCCACTCCACAGTTGGAGGCGGTGACGGCTCGTACCTCGAAGGCTTCCTCTTGAAATGCCTATCATCGTCACTGGACTCATAATCTACAGCACTACTACTCTTCCTTCCACCGCCGCTAGTCACAGAAGCTGCTACTTTTGTAGGCCCGGATTTATAGTCATCATGATGATGATACCCATTTGCCAATGCCTTGGAGGACGCGGGGACACCGGGGGCTTCTGTTGAGGAGGAGGAGAGCTTTCTCTTCTTGTTCGCTTCTTCTGCAGGGAAGCTTATGCGGGAGAACACGCTAGCCTTTTGTTTACGCTCCGCAGCGGCAGCGGCGGCGGCAGCAGAAGCCGCAGCTGAAGTTTCAGAAGAGGGTGGTTGTGGCGGTCTGGCGGAGGAAGACTCAGAACGGTGGCGTTGGTGGTTGCGGTGGTCATGGTCGTGGTAGTCGTAGTCACGATCACGGTCGCGATCATAGTCACGGTCACGATCGTATTCATGATGGTGCTCTGAAGATTTCCTCTTGGCCGGGCGTGGAGCGTCTGGGGATCTCTCGGAACGGTGACGCTGGGGATGGTGCTCCGCGTTTGATACAGGGTGAGGAGGAATAGGCTTCTGCACCAACCAAGTCAACGGCACACATCAATCACACAACCGTTTATCATTGTTTTTTTAATTCTTAAAAAGACTTTTGTTGACATCAGTGCCCGCAATAAATAAAATTATAAAACTACTAGATCCATTTATTTTTCCTTTTTTTTTAGGCCTCAGGTCTCCAACACGTGTCTATGGGCAAAAATTCAATAACAATATAAATAGATAAAAGGGATTTTTTTTCTTCCCCTTTTTTCAAAAGACAGACCTCAGTAAAATTTTGGATGCATCAACAGTATAAAAACAATGTTTTCTTTTAAATGCAAATATCCCCTCAAAAAAAAAAGTGCAAATATATTTTTCAGAGCTTAAATCCTGCACGGTGATTCTGACTTATTAGATGAATGGTAGAAGTCCAATACCAGATTTTATTTTTCTTTATTTATTTATTTATTTTTTGAGAATAAGGTTAGTAATCTTTATAAGTCCAAAACCAGAATAATTTTTCACGTGATATAACATGTCATGATGAGTGTTGACTAGTATATAGTGATAACCGTGATTTAAAAAATAAACCCACATAAAAATAAGAATTTTATTAACACGAGTTAAGGTAGGTTTAATATTTTATTAAACAATATTTTTATACATCCAAAAAAAAAATTCAAATTGCGCACAAGCATTTTTTTATTTTTAAAAACCCCTAAAATTAATATTACATTAATCACAACTTGCCACTTTTGTCATAAAAACATTTGTAATTTTTTCTATCTCACGAGAAAATTAAATCTTAATTGACAAAAAAGATATTACTCGAATACCATCCACTCGATTAAAATAATCTATGAACACACAAATAAATGAAAAAATTTATATTTTAAACCCTACAGTTTAGGGAACATGAAATAAATTGGATATCAAATTAAGTCCCTCATCATTACACTCAACTGGACTAAAGTTTTTGCTACTGTATGAAACCTCATTAGTTAATTAATTACCTTTGAAACTATATAATTTAATAAAGTGTTTAAAATACAATTTTCCCTCATTAATTTCATTTCATTATCTCATGAGCTAATTTCCAGTTCCTGGAGGAAAAAATTTCAACGCTTTCTGATTAAAAAAAACAAATGCTTGGAACGAAAATGAAAAGTTAGTTAAGGCAGGGGAATAGTGCCACCCTGCCACAGAACCAAGGCATATCATCCATCCTACTCTTCCACACCGAACTCAGTTAAACAACAAAGTATAAAAATGGAACAATATGAGTTCAGAATCCATTACCACCATCAATTATTATAATTATCAAAATCTCATCTTCAGAGGAAATGCAAATACCATTGGAAGAACGAAAATAATTTTTACTTTACCCAGCTTGAACTGGTACCATTCATCCACAAAGTCAAATTTCAAAGCCTATTGCATTACAAAATCCTCATGATAAACATTATTTAATATAAACAAATTCATGTCTTATTACTAATATTATTACTATTAATTTGGGTGCACATACAGGTAGAACAAACCTCAAAACCAATGCACAAGTCAAGCATGATCTTAAGCAAGATACAGAATCAGAAAGACTTGGTTCTGTGCAATTACCAATGCTTAAGGGCCAAAGGAACTTAACAGTATTGTCAATGTCCCCAAAATGATTTTTAAGTATTTAGTTATTCACCCCAAAAAAAAAAAAAAAATTCAATATAATAGCAAATGAAAAAAAGAAAAACTAAACCACTGCAAAAGATTATACGGTGGGAGAGGAGGTGACTAAATTACGACTCCTGGCAGGATAAGTTGAAATGAATTCCCTCATGACAAGGATGGACCCAAGATTTTAAGGCAGCAGGAGCCAGAGTATAAAGAAAAAAAAATACTCCAAATAGGCTTCCATATAATATTAAAAAATTATAAATACTCAAAATCATTGTTTCTAAATACATTAAGATGCTTTACCTACAAAGACAAAGAAACAAAAAATAATGTTTTTTTTAATACAAGGCTGACTAGGATTTTTTTTTTTTTTTTTTTTAAGTTAGAGTATTCATAGTGGTGGTACTAAAAATTTTAGTTTTTACATCATCACTTTACAATCCACCCAATATCAAATTTTTTTTTTTTTTTTTATCACTTCATTTAAAATAACATAAACAACTCATTAAAATAATAAAGAAAACAAGAGAATTTGATTTTTTTAATTAAAGGAAGAGATATAATTTTAATAAAATATTGTATTTTATTTTTAATACCTTGCTACAGTTAAGTGGTATTTATACCAGTTTACTTTAATTGAAAAAATTTTAGTTTTAACTTCTCCAATAACACATAATTTTTTGGTTCTTTGATAGTAAAATAGTTTTTTTTTTTTGTTGCTAAAATACAATCACTATTGTGAATGTTTTTATTGTTTTTGGATTGAATAGTTGCTAATTGGGTGAGGCTAGTTAGGCTTATTAAGGAGAAAAAAGAGAAAGGGGGCCTAAGGTTTTTGAAGGTGCCAATTACATAAAAGAAATATATTATAACTATATATATAGAGTTATATATAATAATAATAATGATAATAATAAAACTGGACCCGGGGGGCCCAGGCCCCCACCTGGGTCCGTCCTCATGAACACTACAGGACCGAACACATGTACACTCATGCAAGTCTACAAAGCTTTGACTTTCTACCATTTTTCCTCTATATCCATCCACTTTAGACCCATTTAATTGCCAGACAGAAAGAAAGATAAAAACTTGAAAATGTTCTTGCCCGCTTTTCCCATGATATCTCCCAAAATTAGATGGAGCATCACAAGAAAATATATATTAAAATTAAAAAAAATAAAAACCTATAACTAACTGCAGAACAAAACAATCCCTCTTCCTTCCCTTGTGAAAAAAGAAAAAGGCAAAAATTGCCAAATTGGTGATTTCTTGCCAAAATGTTGCCGGTGGTGACCGTGGAAAGTACTGGCTGCAGTACAAAAATAATAAGCACAAACAGAAAATAGGAAAATAGAAAAGACATACAGATTTCAACTTCATTGATTGAACATCACCAAAATCCCGATCTTTGGAAAACTCCCTGCTCAAGATAGAAAAAATCATTAGACAAATAATAACTCTAGTTTTGTGGTATAAAAAAATATTTAAAAAGCAAGAATTACCATGTAGTGCAAACAACAAAAGAACATAATGAGGAGAGCGAGGGAATTGAATGATTAAACAGTTGTACCAAATGATTTAAAAAGATAACCAACTAGAATTATTGAGGAAGTCCACTACAATAGGCATGGTTCAACTCCCCACTTATTTATAAAGCATAATTTATAAACATCCATTGTATCCCAACACTTGAGAAATATTTTGATACATCTTACTAACAGTTTTTCTTTTATAATTCAATAGTTGGGGGATTTGAAACCTATACGTCTCCATTAAAAACACTACGAAGTGTCAGTTGAGCTACAAGGCTATTGACAAGGTTTCTTACTAACAATAAAAAGAGAATTTATGAAAAAAATTAAACAAAATGTTCTAGACCACTAAATTGACTTCTCCATTACCAACCAAAATATTTTTAAAATAATTTTTTTTTAAAAAAAACCCATGCATGGGCATTTGCATACACATACACTTTTTTTTTTTTTTAATTAATAAATTTGATTTACACACATAACATGTTATATATTACACATGTTATGAGCAATATACAACATGAATCACACTGTACTAGGTAGTAGGTACCATACTAACCTTTCAGGAAAAAAAAAAGGAAAAAAAAAAAGAAAAGAAAAGGAAAAGTTACTATACTAACCAGCACACGCATGGAAATTATGTGCATCATGCAACATGAATTACAATCCAATCACCATTAAAATTTCAAAACAAAACACAGCCATAAGATCAAACAAGATTTGTAACCATATCATGTTATAAAAGATAGAGATGCACCGTATATCAAAAGGAGTATAAAATTTTCTGTTTACCTTTCACCTCGTCTCTCATTTTCACGTTTCCTCTTCAAATCAGCTTTTCGTGCCTCAAATTCCTCTCTGCTCATGATCGGAGGTGGAACATTCATACCCATACTGAAATCTGCAAGATCCCTACATATGTCCAAAAATTTTATAACATTAAGCTTACTGGGCAGACAAACAGGCATTGCACAACAAAAGTCACATGACCACCTTACTATTAGACACTAAACCAACCCCCACATAGAGAGAGAGAGAGAGAACTAGATTTACAAAGGACACAACTCATGAATACCTTTGAGGTGGAACAGGAGGGAACATATAGCCCTGTGCAGCAAATGGGTCCTGAGGAGGAATTCCCCCAAAAGGCATGTCAAAGGGGCCTAGTCCATAACCTGCATAAGGCATGGCACCAGGATAATGTGCCATATACCCATCCATACCAGGCTGCATGCCGTTCCAATATGGATTAAAGGCAGAGGGAGCAAAAGGCATCATATAATTCTCAGCTGCAAAGTCTTGAGAGGGTTTCCACTGCAAATCTACAAGGCAAATATGAATAAATAAGCCTAATACCATTAAGGGGTGGCAACAGTCCTATTACAATTTTTAATATTAAGGATATTTATATCAAAATTCATTAAGATAAACCCTATTCTCAAAAGAATTTTCATCTAAGCATTAAGAAAAAAGCCAAAGAAGAGCACAAAAATACCATTTGTAGGCACACGGACTTTCTTCTTTTTCTTTTTCTTTCCTGAAAAATTAAAAAGTGTGAGATAGATCATCAAGAAACCTCATTAAGACAACCAACAAATAAAATATAGGACATGTTAATAGTTTCTACGATACTTCTTTTAATAATGCTTATAAGGTTTCAGTGTCTTGTGACAAAAATTAACAGCTCCTAATGATACATCAAATACAAAAAAAAAACATATGAGAAATCCATGGGCTGAAGTATCTAAGATTCTAAGAAGCAGTGGACTCAATATGCATCGGGAGTGGACAAAAAAGAAGAGGATTGGGCTGACAAAAATACCATTAGAAAATACATTACCAGCATCACTGACAGCCAACCTCTGCTGCACTTCTTCCTCAGCCAAGGGAGCACTCCCCTGTGATGCTGCTGGTTCTTTCACACTCATCGACTCGTGTGTTGCTTCAGAGATATCAGCTGTTTTTGCAGTCCTTGCTCGCTCTGATGTCTGTTGTGGGAGAATAGCAGCAGCCTTTCCCTCATCTGCAGTATCCTGTATCTTTGGAGTCTCTTCATTAATGGTAAATCGCTTTTGTTCACCCTTTGATGCAGCAGATAAAGTTGGGGATGGAATTTTGGGCTGTGGACAACGAGCAGACTCCATATCTGAATGTTAAAAGTCAAAAAGTCATTAATAAAATGTATTATATCACACAATTATGATTAATATAAAGGCTATTAACTAAAACACATACCTTGAACTTGAAAAGTACTTCCAGCATTTTCAGCACTACTGTTACCAGCCTCCAATATCCGATTGATTGTATCCCTAAGTGTCTTATTTGGCAGAAGATCATCTGCAAGTATATTTGTTGCCCCACATATACACATTGACTTCGAGATTATGTGGTCCCTGATACCTGAGTAAAATTATACAAACAAAAATTTCAAAGATATGGCAGTTTAAGAACAAGGAGCAGAAAAGTGGTTGAAAGAGTGCTAAAATCACTGATGGATGAAGACAAGCAGATGAAACCATAGTACTGAAGTAAAGATTCTAATTATGTTCTAATGCTGGCCAAAAAAAAAACTGCATTTGAAGGGTTTTTTTTTTTTTAATAAGTAAAAAGAGAGGATAATAATATTATTACTGCATTTAAAGGTTTAAAACATACATCTATCACAGAAGCTCTGAAAACAGCACTTGCTTGTCAGCACAGCATCTTTCATTACGTCCTTGCACAATGGGCAGTGGAGCTCTGGTGGTAGCTCACTAACAGAACGTGTGGATGGTAACCCTTCAATTTCTCTCTCAAAAGCAGCCCTGTTTTCAATTTAAATGTTATGATTAATTTTCAAGCCTACAATTAACAGTATGGATAACCACTGTAAAAAACTTTGAATCATATCAGCTTACTCATTTGGTCTCAAGACAGCTACAGCACCACTTGGCAATGCATATGAGCCATCTGGGGTTGCCATCAGCATGGACTTCGGTATACCAGTTGGTGGCTTCACCTTTTTGATGTCGAAATTTGGATCACCGTTTGTAGGGCAGTGCTGAATGAAGTGCCCTGAACACAAAAAGTTTCACATAGTGAGCCTTTTTTTGCCACAAAGATAGACCCCTCAGCAAGTAATTTTATAAATAAAAAAAGGTGGAAAGACCAAAAAGGAGGAGGAAAAAGGCATAAAACCATGAACATACCAGGCACCTTGCACCTGTGACATATATAGCCCTGAGGAGGAGTTTTGCGCTCAAATCCTGCTCGACCTCAAAAAGAGATTAACAAATTTCAGCTTGTCACAGAAATATATATTAGTAATGGTTGATGTGAAATATAAAACTAAATGTGGTATACGGACTCACCAAATCCACGCCCACCCATTCTACCTCCCATACCACCCCTTCCAAAACCTCTACCATGGGCAAAGCCATCAGGACCTTGACTGCACCATCCAATACAAATTATGAATATATGTTTCTCACATTAGTGATTTAACATCATATAACACAACAAAAAGCAGAAAGCATCTCACCGTTGCCAGTCCAGGGCAGGAGTATCAATTAGAGCTTTAATCTTGCTGTCCTCATCAGCTTTGTTAGTTGGGAGAGCTTCCGGAACTGGATTGTTTGACTGAACAGGGAGAACTTCAGGGATTGCATACAAATCATTTCCAAACTCATCCCATTCCGAGTCTTCAGGCTGTAAAGTCAAATTAAACACATTATTACTTAGATGCATTACATCTAAGGCAAAAGTCAAAGTTCAGTAATAATGTGATTAAACCCAAGGGTAAGCATACATATTTCATGGTAGAAGCATTAGAAACTGGAAAGCTACTCTTTTCTGGTTCAGGGTCATCCATTTTACTTTCCACCTTTGGTCTGCAAAACAAAACGCAGTCCAACTCAACCACACTTTCAGAGGTTGCTTCACTTTAAAAAGGACATAATGAAGGAAGAAATCTGTTACTGCACATATCACCACCATGATATGGCCTTGGTAGGAATATGACAATAACAGCCCATATCATGCTTGTGAGCTAAGTCATGCTGCTAGCTCAGATTTTATAATTGGCTATTCCATAAAATAACAAAACTGAATCAAATGTAACTATGCAGTCAAAGATATTAAAGGTTTGAGATAGTACTCTTGTTCGGTAACAATTGTCATACGAGGCCGTCCAGGAACACGACGAATTAAAACTGAGGTATTTTTAGGTATCAACATTGCTTCATCAAGATACTCTGAAATTGCAAAACAGAGAAACAGACTGACTGTAAAATACAGCTAATAGATATTAATCCATGAAACCAAACATACACAAGTTTATCAAAATAGAATTCCCCCAACTTGGCGACTCTCTTCTTCCTAAAAGTATGCCTAAACATTCATCTAACTCCAACAATAATCTCACAAACCATCACCTATCGAGGTTCATGAACCAAATCCCCTTACAATTCAATGACAATTCGAAAATTCACCAATACACAAATTATATCTTTATATATGCCAGGGCACGAGGAAGCACATGTCAATGGCATTGTAACAGTGCAACCCCAACCCTTTATAATTTCCTTTGGGTAAGTAATTAAAAAAAAAAAAAAATCTAAATGAAATTTAACCATTCACAGCATTAGACACCTATAATTATCAAGTGGAGAAGAAAGCCCCAAATGAAAACTATGATCCCAAAATTAATTGAAAAAAAGAAAAACACTCATCTCACCGCCCAAAACCCAAATTTTGTTGGAATATTGAAAAGGAATTAATTACTTAAGTAATATCTAAGAATCAGAACCAACCTTCATTGGTCTGGGCATTTGTGACCACAAGGTCGAAATCAGTGCCCCTGCCCAAATGCTTGGATTCAAATATTTTTTCTTTCAAAGTACCAACTGAGAGGAAAGGACCATCCATGGGAATTGAATCATAATCTTTTGCACTCTTAAATTTATAATACACCGCCATGCTATTTTTCTTCAAAAAAATATAATAATAATACCAAGAATAAGAACAAGTAATAAAGCCCTAAAGAGCAATAACCAAAGGCCTTAAAAATAAAAGGGCCTGATATTTAACTTGAACAAAATCAAACAGTACAAAATCCAAGCTTTTTTTTGTTTTTGTGTTTTTTTTCTATGACTCAAATAAGATGAACAATTCGAACCACAGAAGGAGAGCTCTTTAATTCTTCTTCGTGCGCCGCTGGTCACAGAAATCTCTTCGCGATCAAAATCTTCAAACAAAAAGTGTAAAATCAGATAGCGTCTGAACGAGAAAAATCAGATCGCAGTGAATATTCTTCTCTTCCAATTGCCACAGTTGCCGTGGAATTACACAGATCTCAGCAAAAATCGAAGAATCCCCCTTATCTTCAAGGCGAAGCAAAGCCGGTTCTTTGTATAGTGAGAAAACCTCACAAACCCTAAATCTTCCACAATCAGTCCGATGAGGGATGCATCAGAATGAAACGAGACCCGATCAGAGGAGCGAGATCTCCGATTAGCAGCAAGTGTCTTCAAGATCGCGAACTCGAAGAAATCGTCTGAAATCGAAACCTTTCAGAGAATCGCCACAAAAAAATCGAGGGCTTGCGAGAGAAGATACGTATATATGAGAATTCTTCGATGAATCGCAAGCCCTAGATTGAGTATATATAAGCCGAAGATTGAAGATCACGATGTGGAGCTAGGGTTAGGGTTTGAGAAACATGGAGAGGAGAGGAGAGAAGAGGAGAGAGATTGCGAGAACAAAAGGAGAACTAAAGAGAAAAACAGGTGAATTTGGAATTTGGTAGATTTTTCTTTTTTTCTTTTTTTCCCTGCGTGAGAGTTTTAGTCATCTGTTACCAATGTAGGAAAGAGTTGGGAAGTATATATAGAGATCGACTGGATTGTGGTTTTTGGCCTTTATTTCCTTGTTCACGAGTGGCTGCGATGCTGCGTTCACACGCTTTTTACAAGCGCGTCTAAAACATTTGCGCTGTCAACTTACGCTATGTTTCGCAATTCGACTACTGCTCGGACTCTCGGAGTCGGACTAGCCCAATTAAAATAAATAAATGACAAAACTTTTGTATAGTATTTGTTTTTTAGGTTCTTTTTTTTAAATATTGTTATGTAGTTATTTAACTTAAAAAATATACTTTTAATTATAATAAAAAAAATCAAATGACAGAATTTTAAAAAGAAAATCTAAGAAATAACACGTAAATAATATACCTAATTCTTGTTCATAAATAAATCATGTTTTTAGAAACATTAAAATCGTGTTTTATATATATAAAATAAAATATGGCCTTCAAAAAAAATAAAATAAAATAAGTTGCTAGGTTCTCTAATATTTTGAACAATAATAATTATTTTGCAAATTTTGCCATCTAATCTCTTTAGTTTAATTCCCTAAAAAAAAATCTTTAGTTTAAGATACATTTTTTTTTTTTTTTTTTTACAATTTGCTAATGTGATAAATAATGATTGGAGAATCAATTCCAAATTGACTCGTCATTGATACCATTTTATTATAAACTAATCATAACAATGTATGTTAGTAGTTGTCCAAAATTTCTCAATATATTTTTTTTGAAAAATAAAATGGCTCTATGATTCTTTTTTTTTTTTTAGTAAGTTCTACTAGGTGTAGAGATATTGCAATATAAATTCTTAATACTTGCAATACAAAATATTATTTACAATCACCAAAATATAAATAGAAAAACACCGAGAGAAAATTAATATAAATTAAAATTTATTGAGTTTTCAAATTAATGTATTAAAAATATTAGAATTTTATTATGTAGAATACTATGCTAATAAAATAATCAAATCTGTGCATAGAACTTTAAACATCTTATGTATAGCTATGGTGGCGGGGCCCAAAGAAAAGCTGGTGAATTGGGCCTGGACCTTCAATTTATTTGTTATCTAGTGATGTTCTTGGCCACATTAGGAAATCTCAAAAATAGTTGGCTGTTGCGATGGATCGAGCTTTTAAGCTAATCCTTGCTGGTTCACTAAAGGTCGAGCTCGCCCTTTTAGGTCTTGAGCCGGGCCTCAATTCCCTAATGTTTTAATCTCTCCTTTCTCTCATGTTTCACACCCCAATTTTTCCAACCCCTCTCACCTTGACCTCCTTTCCCTTTTATACTCTCTCATTGGTGGAGCCCTCATGATGAAAGAATCGTTCACTGGTGTGCGGGACCTACTGAATCAGGGGTTCAAATGGTTATCTGGGTTTGTGACATTATTCTCGCCTGTCAAATCAGTTATCAACGATGGAACCCGTCATTCTAATGTTAGGAGATTGCTTGGTAACTTGTGTCTGACGTCAATTTAGGTGCTCGGGCGCATGTTAGTTTTCGGATGGGGCCATGGGTCTGAGTATCGGGCCTTTTCATAGCTTGCTCATCCTCGGGCCGAGCGTATTCTCTAGAATGGGCCTCTTAACATCTTCGGCCCAACTCTAGAATGGGCCAAAGACCTATCCCACTACAATAGCTATATTTTTTATTTATTTATTCTATATTTGTATAATAATTTAAAATTAAAGTCTTTGACATTTTGATGACTTCTAATATTGTCATATAAACTTTTAAACAATTTTTTTTTTTTTTTTTTGGCTCATCATCCTAATATATATTTCTTTTAACAATACTTAATTATGTAAGTTTAAGCTAATTATAACTCACCATCTTTTGTATAATGCAACCAACAATAAACAAATTCTAATGAACTTGGATTAATATTCTCTAAACAAATTCTAATTAAATTAGGTATGTTCATTTATAATTTTTTTTTCCAAATTTTCTTTTTATTTATTAGTCCCTATTAATTAAATCTAAAATCTCTCTCTCTCTCTCTCTCTCTCTCTCTCTCTCTCTCTCTCTCTCTCTCTCTCTCTCTCTATATATATATATATATATATTAATAGGTAAAGCTTAGAGAAAGTTCAATTAGAACTTGATTTTTTTTTTTTTTTTTTTGAGAAACAAACACACATACACAAAAGAAAGAGAGAAAGGGGTTATAACACAAAGACACATCACAAACTCCACTCAAAAGCAATGGTTACTTTTAAGGAAGTGTGGGGTAAGTTATACTACACACAACACACTCTCTTAAGCAATATAGGACAATTATCATTTTTTTTTTTTTGTTGAGAAACAAACAAACACACACACACACAAAAGGGATAGAGAAAGAGGTTCTAACACAAAAGCACACCACAAACTTCACTCAAAAGTCAAAAGCCATGATGCAAAATTGGATTCTAATTAAAACTTGAAATTAGAATCCAATTTTGCACCATGTGTCTAAATTTATGTGGGGCCACACCATAATTATCCACATAAGTTTTTTAATTTTTGTGTCAAGTAAGTTAATGAGTACAAAATACTAAGAATCTAATATTAATGAACTATAAAATTTAAATTAAAAAAAAAAAATCACATATACTTAATAAAAATCACTGCACAGCAAAGATAACCACATGTTCTACCTTACTAAAAATTAGAAGAAAAAAAATGATCATAAGTAACATTAAATTTATGTAAGAATTTTAATATATGATTAATTGCATTTACTTTTTTAAAAAAATAATTTGACTAATTATTTATATTTTTATGAAAAAAATTGTGTTTAATTTTAAATGTATCTATAGACATGCATGTGTTACATGCTATTTTTAAAAATAATAATAATTTGACTAATTATTTATATTTTTATAATAAAATTTGTGTTTAATTTTAAATGCACCCATGTGTTTGCATGGGTTACATGCTAGTATATATAAAATGAAGCAATTTGAATTTTAGTTAACTTTATAATATTGTGCCACATAAACTTTTGAGGTCTCATAATTTTACGTATCATTATTTTAATATATATTTTTAATTATACTCTATATTTAAACTCTCCATCAAAATCTAGGAAAATTATACCCTTTAAATAGTAGAATAATATAGTTTCATATACAAACAAAATCATAATAAATATATATTAATAACTATTAGAATTATCAAATTTCATAGATTGACAAAAATAACAATAAAAAATGAAGAAATCATATTATATTATATTTTCTCGTGTATTACTAAGGGTCATCAATGGGCTGGGCTATTATATATAAAATGAAGCAATTTGAATTTCAGTTGACTTTATAATATTGTGCCACATAAACTTTTGAGGCCTCATAATTTTACATATCATTATTTTAATATTTATTTTTAATTTATATATTTAATTATATTATATATTTAAACTCTCCCTCAAAATCTTGGAAAATTATACCCTTTAAATAGTAGAATAATATATGTAGGGGTGGTAGGCCCAGTAGAGCGTATCTATGTATATGTTAGGCCGGGGGTCCAATCCAAGAACATTAGGTAATTCAAGGATAGGGAAACACTATCAAAGGAGTCCGCGTTAGTGAATGATGAGGTGAGGTATGGTCATGAGAGTCTCGGAAAGTGATCCGAGGAGGGATGCTGTCACGCCCCAAACCCGATATCCGGATTTGTGACCATGACCGGCATGCTAATATTAAGCCTAAACCTAATATTAACAAGAACCAACTTAACTTTTTCCAAAACTTTTACAAAAGCTTTTCTCTTTCTTTTCATTCCTGTTTCTTTACTTAAATGATATAGCTTTCCACTTGATTTTCAGAGCATCTACACTGTACCTCAAAGAATAACATAATCCACCGACTATTCAAATTCTAAATTTTACATAATACATCTCTTAATACTTTAAGGTACACACTTTCATTATATTCTAAAATACACCATACTACAAATCTAAACATCAAATTTCTAATTTAGGATCTATACATATAAAACTAAAACCTGCTCCTTCCAAACTCGACTAAGGCTCCCTCTGCTCCAAAATAAAACCTGCTAACTGAAATAGTGGAAGGGGTGAGCTACACAGCTCAGTAAAGGTAAGATATATGAGAATTTAATAAGGATGCATGTAAATTAGATCATTTCATTCTATGAATGTTCGAATAGGAGAACAACTTTTCATGCATAGTATTTTATACTATTCATAATAATACTTATATGATTTTCATAGGAAAATAATTGTTTTCCATTTCCTTATCAGAATAATATTACCAAAACCTTTCGGATTGAACTTCTTTCATTTCTTACAAAGTCACCAAATATAATATTAATTGTTTAATATCAATATATATATGCATTCTCATTGCAAAATAATCATTGTAACTTAAATAAGATAATTCGGTAACTTTGTATTAAACTAGAAACATCTTAAAGAATAACAAAAACTTTTCTTCATAAACTTCTTCTCGTAAAATATTATAACTTTTATTGTCATAAAACTTAACGTTTCATAAAAACAAATATCTGATAACTTTTAAACATAAACTTGTACTTTCATCAGAAGCTTTACCTTTATAGTACAACAGAACTTCAAAAACTTTTATCTTTAATGAACAGCTTTCATTTTCAACAGAAACTTTTTCTTTTCATGAGAGCTTTTAACTTTTCATAATGCATTAAAACAAAATCATTCTCTCATGAATAATAACATAATATATCTGTTCATCAATAACTTATTGGTTAGTCCATATCTGATAAGTCTGTACTTATTTGAGAGGCTTATAGCACCACGGTGCTAGGCATCCAGCATTCCCCACAATGCCAGGTATTCCCGGGATCACATCATAATACATATCTTTCAACCATGGGGGTAGGTTGGCTTCCCCCACAAGTTGGCCGTAACTAACAAGGGGCGGGTACAGCAGAGCCAGTCCCACTTAATGGCCAATCATATAACATTTTCCATGGAAAACCAGTAATTAACCCCTACTGACAGAGTTCAGATCACCAGAGGACATAACCCGAAAACCTTTCATACTTATACATCATACTGAAATTTCTTATTTTGCATAACATTTCATAATAATAACATTTCCATTCTTTTCTTTAAACATCATGTTCGTGAAATCAGTAATAGCATCAATATACTTAAATCCTATACATAAGTTTTCGAAAGCTCACGAACATATCTTTGTTAGAATAATGATTATATGCCATATCTCTAACCAAAAACATTTTAATGCATAATATACTTTAAAATAACCTCATGACTTACCAAATGCCCATATAACTTATCTCTTACCTGAAAGCAGAGGAACCGAGAGCCTACAATTGAAGGAGCTTAGACCTGAGGAACTGGTAACACCTAAACCAAATATCAAAACTTATCACTATCCATTACTCCTTATCATAAACTTACACATTCATCTCAAAACCTGTGTCTTAGAACCAAGAAAATCCTATGCCCATCACATAAAGTTCCCCAAAACACATAATACAATCATCAAATACATTCTGCACCCAAATCAAAGAGAAACCAATTCATAAAATTTATATATAATCCTAACATACCAACGGATGAGCATATTAAATTATAGCTCAAAACATTCACCCTAACTTGCGAATTAAATCCACAAAGTCAGGTGTAGCATATGTGGTTCACAGCACATTCCAGCAGCATACGCCCAATTTGTAAAATACAAACGGGCTGTCCACACATATCCAATTGTCATGAAATTTTACAGAACTACTCCCCTGTATGTCCAGTATACACCATAAAAATTTCGGAGTCAAAGCATCAACCCATGATTTATTAAAAATCACGCAAGACAGCATACTCAAATCTGTCCTGACAGAAATTCATGCAACTTAGAAATTAAACCATTAATTTTCTACTCATCCAAATGCTGTGAGACCAATTCCATAACAACCATACATGTCTTAGAATTCATAAAAACTACTCCTAGCCTCTTAATTCACAGCATATGATTTAATACATAATTTTCTTGTTGTAAACACCAAATCTGTTACAGAGACAGCTTCAGTACATATTCTTACAAAATCATCAACAAATAGCAATAGGTCTTAATTTCATTTGGGTATTTTATACCTATAATAAACATACTAAAATACCCTAATAAGCATTCAATAGACCACAATATCATCAATATTTCAAGTAACTAAAACAGAATCACCAATTCAACTTCCAAAATCAGAGTAGAGAACAAAGAGGGAAAACAGGCAAACAATCATACTATCCAAATACACAAAATCAGATGAGGTTTAATTTACTTACCCACACACTTTGAAGATGAAACCTTAGGGCTACTTGTTAAATTTCTTCTTTAAAGAGACTAAAATTTTCGGTGAGAAAGGAAGGGAGAGATGTTGCCGTGTAAGAAGGGAAGAAGAAAGAAGAACAAAGAAAGGGAAAAATGAGCTGCTGGACTTCAGATGTAGCAAAAGAGAGATAAGACAAATTGACTTTTGGGGCAGCCAAAATCAGATAAGAGAAGAGGACAAATGGGGTGGGATACGTGGAAGGTTAGGGAAGAAAATATCTCACCCACTTACCGACTTTCTTGCATTCACTCAAACTTTTCTACTAAGAATACTATCACTTTGCATGTATATATATATATATACATATATCCTTACCTTTACAAAGTTATATCCATAACATTAAAATAGCATATATGTTTTATAATATCACAAAATCAAAGCTTCATGCACTTAAAAGTAATTAAGATAATAACATGCATATAAACTCTTACCTTAATACACTTAATTAAACACCAACAATTATATATCTAATAACTTAAATCACTTAATATAATTTTGTACATACTTAATATATATATATATATATAATACAAATAGCCATTCAATTATTTATAATCTTTGAAATTCTTATTCAATGGCATAATAAAATAATAGGCTTATTAAATACTCTTATATTAATTATAAAACGAAAGTGGTTTTAAAAATAATAATAATACTTAGCCACTTAAACACATGGTTTAATTATAAGGTTGGGTCGGGGTATTACAGATGCCACCTCGGCTGATTAAAGCCGAGGTCTGAAACTATGGTCTGCCATCCAAGGAAACATTCCAAGAAATTCTACTAGAAAGGATACACATCCCAAAGGTACGAGACAGATGAGAACTATGAAATATTTAAGAGAAAACTGCTACCACTACATTGAATGCTCTATACCTAACTCTCTGGCCGCATTAATGAGAAAGTGATACTTGAACAATAATTTTCAGCCTTACAGCTACTACCAGAGATTTCATGAAAGTGCTGATGAAACAAGGATCAACACTAGCAATCTAGTATACACATGGAGGGTAGAGATGAAAGGAGGAAGATGTATAAAATAGAGAGAAGACCTTAAAGATGGGAGATCGGAGAATTAA
Organism: Quercus parvula; assembly: GCA_030820535.1. Lineage (NCBI taxonomy): Eukaryota > Viridiplantae > Streptophyta > Magnoliopsida > Fagales > Fagaceae > Quercus > Quercus parvula. The sequence goes on from JAUAME010000012.1 coordinate 30,188,931, forward strand.
AAGAGAAATACTATAGCAATAAGAACTGCACTTGTAATTAACTTCAATTATATACACGAACTGATATCTTTGGACTGTGCTGAGGACAATTTTCTTAGATAAAACTAGTGTATTTTTATTTCATTGTCGTTGGGAACCACTGTAATCGTTACCCAACTCATTAAAACCTAGTTTTCCAACCCACTATCTACAAATTCATTGTATTGGGTTCTTTGGGCCTAGATTCTTTGCATTTTTGGGCCTAGGACTCAAATTGTGTCTTTACAATATAGTTTCATATACAAACACAATCATAATAAATGCATATTAATAACTATTAGAATTATCAAATTTCCGGGTTACACAAAAATAATAATAAAATATGAAGAAATCATATTATGTTATATTTTCTCTTGCATTAGCAATACACGGGTTGTCAACTAGTATGTATCATATATTACATATTGTCATTGGTTTGGATAGAATATTGATCATATGTTAGATCCAAGCAATAAAATTAGATTTGAGTTAAAGGTTGCAACTCTAAGCTATGGTTGGCTATAATAAGAGTTGGGTAGAGGAAATCAAGGCCATCAAAAAAAGGTGGCTGAGATGAGGCATATAATTGAAGATTTTATTGTGAGTTTTACAAATTCTTTAATGACAGGAACTAACGATAGCATGTATAGAGACTCCTAGAGGAGACTACAAAGCTTTGGACATGCTGAAAGATGGACTCAACGATGAAATCGATGATATAGAATATAAAACTCCTTTCATGATGTCAAACTCGTAAAACACAAGGCAGATTGGATGATCAATCAGTGTGCGCAATTGAATGGAATGATGAATTTTGTGTCGTAAACTAGGATTCTCCACAAATTTATGATAAGTATCCCAAAGAGCATAGCCAATGAGACAAGATGGCCTTGATGAATATTATATACATACAAAGTGAGCACATAACCGTCACTGTTGATGAGACTTCCTTTGTTCAAGAAATGTTTTATTTTTTAAATGGAGTTTCAATCTCTAAAAATATTGAATACATTCAACGTTATGAATATATTGGGGTTGATGAATTTCCCACAAATTTCTCTAGTGATAAAGTTAATCTTAATCTAGAAAGATTTAGAGAATGTTCTTGATCCTTTGTAAAGATTTTGTTGAACAAGAATTAATAAAACTGAACAAGAAGCATGATGCAAGAGTGATGTTAGGTAAACTTGGAGGAAGAGGCACTATGAGATGTATGCATAGATTCCTTTTTAGTATTTGCTTCACGTATCCCACCTTGGTGAAAGAGGTCAAGAATAAAAAATTTGTTCAATAAGATTTAGCTTATTGATTTGTCTTGTCTTGCTTGGGAGATTAGGATGTAAAGGATTAGTTGGACATTAGAGAGATTGAGATAGGACAGTGTGAAGTTTGAACTCGAAGACGAGTTCTTCTCCAACCTGGAGAGAACTGATGCAAGAGAATTTAAGCCCAATAAATAAATATAAAAAAAGGCTCATTAATCTATTCTCTTATATTTTTACTCTATTTTATGTTTCATTTATTATGTATGTAGTATTTTAAAAAGTCACACGACTAGCATGTGAGTTTTAAGGTGCATTTGGGCATTTGCGCTTCCCACATTTGCGTTTTGCATGATTTCAGCCTTTTTTTTTTATACTAGCGCACCAAGCGCTGTTCATGGGACATGAACAATGCAATTAGGCCAATAAACAGTAAATTCATTAATGAACAGTAACCAAAATATATATATTTTTTATTGTTTTCAGTTTTCAGCAAAATAAATGGTATCCAAACACACACTTAATGAAGTTGGATGGGTAAGATTTAGTTGTTATATCTAATATGAAAGTTTGTGTTTCTAACATTACTAAAAACTATTATAAATAGTTTCTTATAAGATATTATGGCTAGTCTTTTCTTATATTTTCCAAAAAAAATTCAAATTTGAATATATCTTAAGCTATTTGAGTCCAACCATTGATATTTGATTGTTCTAGCTTCAATCCTATTGTGTTTTTCTTTGCTTTAATCATGTTTCTTGTCGGGGGCAGCCTAACAAACTTTGAGGCCTAAAGCGATATATTTAAATGGGGCTTTTTTGTTATTACTTAAATAATATTTAACTAATTTTTAATATCATAATTTTTTTATAACAAAAATCCATTCTTTTTATCTTGTAATATGCTTTTTTTTTTTTTTTTTTAGGATGATTGAAATGCTAAAGCTATAATAAATTTGACTACAAAAAACTTACAAATGATGTATCAATGAATGTGATTAGTGACACTTCAAGAAAATAATAAACTAATATTTGAATGAATGATGTTAGAGATATTATATGATAGTTCTCGGAAAATCAGTAAGTTGGATGATACGAATCTTGGTGAACTTGAGGGCCTGAAAGAGATAAACAAATGATCAGAGGAGACCAGGGTTGACCATTCACAAACCCTCTGATAGTGAAGTTAGTTTTTATTTTTTTATTCCGAAATAGGAAAATTCAAACTTTTGGGATGTGTCCTGAGAGACCAGAAAACTTACTTTCGTTTTGTCAAAGATTCGTATTTATAGGCTCATAAAAAACAGTTATTTCTTTAATAACTGCTTCGATCTTTAAGGAATTCGCAAAGTCGAAGGTATGCTCGTAACTGCCATGGAGGTTATGATTTCTGATCCCCTTTTTTGTAACTGTTGTTGAGCTCGTCATAATGATGGACTAGAAGTCATCCAAAAAGAGGAGTATCAAGCCCATCTACAACTCTCTACGGACGAGCGTCTGTCAGGGACGAGTAAATATGTGGACGAGTGTCTCTAGGAAGAATAAAGATATAGCTATAGATCTCTATCATCCTTTCCATGGACGACCCTTATGGACGAGAATGGAGTTAGTTTATTTCCAAACACCATCATTATAAATTTTACAACATGAGGCTTATAAAGATGTATCACCAATCATAAAAATTAATTTAAAAATGCATTTAGGTTGTTGATGTTCACAAATCATATTAATTGTCACATCAATTTGTAAAAGTTTTGAAGTAAAATTTATAGTATTTTTAGCATTTTTCATCTGAATTATTTCTTGTGATTAGTAACACATATTTGTAAGTCCTATGTATTTAAATTTGTATTATCCCTATCATTATTAAATTCTTTGGGACTTCTTAAAAGTAGAGGAAAAATGTAAAACTAATTTTTTTTCCCTATATCTCAAAAAAAAATTTTAAAATATATTTTAATTTTTACCCCAAAATTTGGGGGCCTTTCTCTTGTACGGGCCTTTAGGTGATGGCCTAAATGGCCTAGGCCTAAGGCCGGTCCTATTTGTTGTTAAAATTTCTTCTTAAATCCTTGTTACAAATTAGATACTAGTTCTTTCCCTTCACATTATAATTTTTTTGTTTGTTGTTCAAATTTCTTCTTAAATCCATGTTACAAATTAGATACAAGTTCTCCCCCATCACAATATAATTTTTTTATCGATGATATAAATAGAAGTTTTGAAAATTGAAGGTAAAAATTACAATTGTGAAAGCCAAGGGCTAATTTAGAATAGACGCTAGACTTAGAGTGTGTAAAGTGGTTTTTTTTTAGATAGGTAGATAACAGGGTAAGAGAAAATATGGCCTATCTACAAACGTGAGACACCACCAAAAATTGCCATTACACCAAAAGTGTCGCTTTAACCTCCATGTAAAGTGCACTCTAACCCAATTATTTTATGGCTTCTCCCTTGAGAAATTTTGAGCCTTTCTTTAAAAAAAGAAAAAAAAAAAGAAGCAAAAATAGATCACATACAAAAATAGACAATCACAACTTCTTTCATAACTTGTTGAAGTGACAAATTGGGATTAGGGTAGCATTATTTCCATTAAGGCCACCACTGTCATCACTTTTATTATATACAAATCACAACTTGCGAACTTAACAAATGTAAAAAATATTGTGAAATTTTATTATTCCTCAAGACCTATCATATTAAGAGTATCCACTAAAATTTCAAGAAATATTGTTTCATTTTATGCCATTTGTGCCACATGTTCCCTCGTGGTTAAATGCAGGAAAAGGGATCTATGTTGTGCACAGGCAGGACCATGAATAATATGGGGGTAAGATCTGTCCATTGAATCCTCCAATTCCCTCAAATTTTTATTCTCTTCAAATTTATTTTAGATATAAGATGCATGACATTTAAAAATCAAATAAATATCACGATTCACATCCACCTAAGAATTGAAAAAAATGGGAGGATTCAATAATAATATATTGGCTTCCCCATCAAATGGAGGCCACCATTCCAACACGACCTTTATGCAAGCTTTTGACAGAACATGCATTATAGCTATAAGATAATCAAACAGCAAGAAAACCTCTCCTTTTTTTTCCTTTTAATTTGTTTCTATTGATATTGAAATCAAACTAACCGAGCCCATCATTTAAAAAACAGGGGATATATAATATTGGTTTTTAGAAGAAATTGATTAAAAAAAGATGAAGAAAGGCAACTATAATTCATACATCAGTTAAGATTAATGAAGATACAATCACAACATATGCCAGAAAAAAGAAAATGGCTATCTGAATGAAGAACTTTGGATTCTCCCTCATGTTAGGGGATGTAACAGCCCTGTAAACCAGAAAAACTTTCATTTAGTTAGGATCAGAATAAAAGGTCTTTTTGGGAGAAAAGAATTTACAGATATAAAGTGAAATCTAATACTCCATGTTTTACTGATGGAGTTGAATTCAGACTGCAAGAAGCCAATACCTGGCAATGCGCTGAGAGAATCGGTGAAAGGGTAAACTCTGGATAAAGACAATGCCTGGGCCCGTTAGAATAGCTGTTACTAGATTGTCACCCTGCAAGTTGACAAGCACAACTAAGAAAACTACCTTCTTGGAAAGTAGAAACAAAATAATTGATGTGGTATTAGGACAGCTATGGGTATCAGTGAAGATGAGGTAATTTTGGGCACCAAACTGGCTGGACCCAACAAATGAGACCCTATTTGTTGTGTATAAAACCACACAAAATTAGCTTTTCCAAGATAATGCACAACTACAGAAGGGCTGGGTCAACCTTATCTCTAAGGTCCCAGAACCACCTAATTTTTCACCATTGGAGGCAGCAACATATACCTAAGGTGCTACTTATCAAAAACATATATACCTAAGGTGCTAAACTTGCCCAGCTTCAATATTACCATTTGAAAAACAATGCATACGTAGAATTTTTCTTTGCTAACAAGGTTAATTGAAAATATGAAGAACAATGCACTTTATTTTAAAGGTTTTCTGGAATCAGCATCTCCAAAATAATTGAGAGAAAGGTTGCCTATCAATCACCACTCTCAAACCCTGGGGAGGTGTTTCAGAATATCTTACAGTTACTACTACACATGGTGTAAACACCAATGACATCATATAAATGGGCGGAGTTGATGAAAAACCACAAGGAAACAAAAAGTAAGATGGATAGTTAGAGCTCACCCCAAACACTGCTCTTCTCATAGGACCATTGTACTTTACTTGAACATTGACTGCGGTTGTCAGGGCAACAATACAAGATACATCAACAACTAATAACTCACCCACTTCAAGATTTTTCTGCACAACTAGCAAACAGAGAAACCCACAGAGGATTAGCCTAAAGGGTGAACATTGAAGCTCGATTTTGGTATTCTGAACTAAAGATATACCTATCCAGGAAGTAAGATAATCAACCAAGAAACACACACACACACACACACACAAAAAAAGCATTTAAGGGTTTTTTTTCCCCCTTTTTTTTTTTGTTTTGGGGGGGGGGGGGGTTGGTGTTAAAAAATAAAGGAAGAAAACAGAAACAAGTTCTGATTTAACCACACAAGAGGCTCAGGGAACTATGTTTAAGAGTTCATATAGAAATGCTAAGGTCACCAGTAATCTGTGAGGGGTAAATGAGCACAACTCAGTGCTGAACCCGCCAGACATGCTTGAACACAGAGCAGGACAAAAGACCTGTCTATATTCTGTTTCAATTGCTTTTCTCAGCAGAACTCCTGACAGAGCCAAACTCTAAAAAGGCCCTTAAACAAATTTTATAAGCATGTATATTTGAGTCAGAAAGTTCATACCTGATCCACCCGCAAGTATGAATGCAAGCCCCTGGCCTGATAGCTTCTGTCTCAGAAATCCCTATAATAACATTAACATATTATTTACCCTAAATAGAAACATTTACATGCCACCCAAATACATACACACAGCAAAATAGGGAGACCAGAGAAAAAATGCAGAGTGATAGAACATTCCCCCCAAAAGGGGAGGAAAACGAAGAAGAAGAAGAAAAAGAGGAGAGACTGAAGAAAGAAACATGACTCAACTGCTAGAAGGAGCAATGGCAAGAGGCCAGTCAAACCAAAAAATAAAAAGAAGAGAGAGGAGAGGAGGCAAATCTGAAACTACCAAATATCTCACCTCAGCACCAGCGATGACATTACGTGCTCGTTGATCAACTGTATTACTGACCTTCACATCATTGACTGAGCAAAGGAATGCATCTGGCTACAATCAATTTCAACTAAGTCACATAAAAATCTAGATGACAGAGAAAGAGAAAGACAAGGTGATAGCAGAAGACAACCACAGTACATTGGTAACAGCAGAATGGGAAAATACATGAAAGGGATTGTAAACTTAGAAGAACAAATGGACAATTAAAGCAAATAATTTAGCTCTACCTGACATAAAATTTCTCCATTAAACATAGCCAAATCAATCTGTAAAATAATGTCCATCCAGAAACATATATAAGACTATAGTTAGCTATATCCAATAAAAGTATGGATCATCAGCCATGCCCACTTAAAATGAGCAAGAAATGAAGTATTCATAGAAATGTGGTATGTCTGAAAAGCACTAACCGGGAGAATCCTTGCAAGAGAAGGTGCAGCAATCCCAACAAATCCATCAGTTGGACCAGGATTACGAAGAATTATGCTACTCAAACTCTTCCCAAAAAGCCATTGCCACATGCCTACTTCATTTTCAGGGACAAAAACATTTTCCATTTCGATGAACCCAGACATGAAGCACATGGAACCTACAATTTTTTGCAACACATTAAAAAACACAAGGGACATTTTATGATCTATAACTCCAAAAAAAAAAAAAAAACCTAATACGACTTTGGTCAAGTACAGAATGTCAAATTAAATCTATAATCCACTTTATAAAAATAGAAGATAACTATTTGAGATATGACAATCCCATTAAGATTCCGACAAGTAATTTTCAATGATCTCTCCATGTCTTTTCCCTGACATTAATAAAACTCCATCACTTGAGGAGCCAACAAACCAGCAACAACCCCGTTCTAAATGTATATAACTGCGTTGGCTAGATTGAGGATTCAAGAAGATGATCTTCTGGCCAATGAATGTGGACTATCAAGAATTGCACAGAAAAATAAAAATTGCATCCAGTAACCTTTCCTGAATAATGTGTATCTGGGTGTGGATATGCAAGCCAAAATAGCAAAGGAATTAAGGAACTAAGAACAAAAGTAAGAGCAGGTCATTCCTAAGAACAACAATAACTCAAAGGCAGTGCAATGCATGTGGAACACAACCAGACATCCAGATTGAAGTCAAAGTAGAGGAAATCCATTTCTGAGCAAGTTGACATGAACTAGCATCCAAACGACAACAATCCTTAGCATATTATACATAAAATTTGATTAACTAATTAATTGATCCCTTTTCCTTGCTTTTCCTTTCTCAGTATCCAAAGTGTGTACAACGCAAAGATTTAACAGTATTAATTCAAAGGTAGTGCAGTGCATGTGGAATACAACCAGACATCCAGTTTGAAGTCAAAGTAAAGGAAATCTATTTCTGGGCAAGTTGACATAAATTAGCATCCAAACAATAACAATCCTTAGCATAGTATACATAAAGTTTAATTAACTAATTAATTGATCCCCTTTCCTTTTCTCAGTATCCAAAGTATGTACAATGAAAAGATTTACTAACACAACATCCTTCCAAAATAAAAAGGAAAAGAAAAGATGCATTTCCATACAAAGTAATGTCAATAAAACAGCTTCCAAATTAAAAGTAAGGCTAAAATAGTAAAATGCAAATCTTATGCAAACCACACTTCAAGTGAAACCAGTTTGTTATTAAAATCAATCAAGCAAGTTAAAAGCTCTTGGCATGCCTCAAATGGATAGATAGGCCCCTAATCTACGCATAGCCATGATTGGCAATGAGAAACATCATAGGATAAGATTATCTATGTCATCCATCACCCCAAAAAAAGTCTCTGACACTATACTTCTTTAATCACTAAGAAAATTTTCTCATTGACTACTTTAGTATCAACTGCAAGAATGTAATCCTCAATAGATAAGCAACAAAATTAAAAATTAGCATATAGATGTGCACTGACTAACCCAACCCCACCCCCCCCAAAAAAAAAAAATGCGGGAGAAAAATTAGAAAGAAAAAAAATGGCAAAGTTAGGATGATAGGATAACAAATTGACATCATTTCTCTTTAGATAGACCATCAACTAAACCATCCATCAAAAACACAAACTTACCAGGCTTTGCAACAACCTTTTCTTGTGGCTTCAACATTATCTGAAAATGCAAAAACCATCCAATTAAATGTTTTAAGAGAAATAAAGATACAGGAGCTGAGGAATAAGGGGAAAAACATTATACACTTTGGAGCAATAAGGAATATACCTGAACCACCTGAGCTTCACCACCCAGAATCTGAAAAGGTATCACAGCATCTTGTGGACTCTACAGTAGTGAAATATGAATATCAGCTAGAAAGACATCAAAACCCATCAAGTATTTGCACAATTCACTTAACACGAGCACACATACTCCTTACGTCAAACCAACAAAAACCAAAAAAATGAGCTTAAAGAAGGAATAACCACAAAATCACATACAAGTAAGTTCATAGCAAAGCATTGGATTCAAAGTAGATTATACTTTATCATATCAGATTTCCATCCCTGACTAAGAAAGAAATGGATAAACTACAGAGAACCCACAAAAATGACACTCTACAGATACTGTTTGCATACAAGAACATATACTACTCTATATAGAGTAGACTCATATCAAGTCTACAAATGATCATACATGAGTATCCATTTTGTATGCTAGTTATTATTTAAACTCATATTGAGTCTACAATTTGTCCAGACATTACATTTTGTATGCTAACTGTTGAAACTCATTTTCAACTAAGTAAGATGATCATTCACCATAACTTCCCAGCATTTTTGGTTATCATTTCTCTTTAGTTTGCTTTAAATTTCTACATTTTCTATCCCCTTGAGAAAGAACTACAGAAGAGATACACATTTTTAGATTAATTAACTAGAAATAATTGCATTTTCTTTTTACAAGTAAAAGTTTTACTTAAAAGGGAAAATACATACAAAGGACGATTATTTTTTGATAGTTATAAATGGGAGAGAGGGTATTTGAACCCTGGACATCCCTATTAGAAACACCAAGAGGTGCCAGTTGAGTACAAGACTCTTGGCCATACAAAGGACTATAATAATACATCCTCCATAAAATTACATTTAAAGAGTTATAAAAGCAATGAAATCTAAAAAAGCATCACAATCTAAATTTCCAAAAGCATGAATTCAATCATATAATGAGCATAAGACAATGCTCTTCTAAGATTTTTTGGTTTACTCTATATTATTAAGGGTGCTATTCCTCACCAAATTTTCTACGTTATGCAAAGAGGAACAGCACCTCAAATCTCACCCTTCTCACTATGGCAAAATTTCCCTTTCCATGAGGCAAATACATATACGAACTTGCAAGGCATTAATCAATGTACTCACATAAGGTTAACTAGGGAAATATGGAACCCTATATTAGAGAAAATGTAACTGAGGTTAGCGGGGTGGAAGAAGTTGTACTTTTCTAAGGGAGGTAAGCTCGCTTTAATAAAGAGCACACTTCCAAGCATGCCTACATATTTTCTCTCTCTTTTTCCCTTCCCCTCTATTCATGCATTGATTGAAAAATTTGCAGAAAGATTTTCCATGGGATAGTTTAGGAAAGAATTTAAACTCCATCTTGTTATCTGGAAGAAGATCTATGAATCAATTCAACATGGCAGATTGGGCAAAAGGAGTTCAGTATCTTTTAACCAAGTTCTATTGGGAAAATGGTTATTGAGGTTTGCCACGGAAAAAGATGTTTTCTGGAGGAAGGTGGTGGACAAAAAATACATGAATTGACTGGAAGAAGGTGATTGGTGTTTGATGGCAAGCAGGGACCCCTACTTTATTTGTCTCTGGAAACATATCATAAGGGGCTGGGGAAAGTTTTCTAACTGCATCACCTTTGAGGTTGGTAATGGTACCGATATTCATCTCTGGCATGATAGGTGGCTTGGGGATGGTTGTCTTAAAGACACTTCCCCAGAACCCAGATTGATATAGAAATGCTCAAATAAGAAGAAGGCTACTGTGGCAGACTATATGATCTGGAAAGCAGGTCATCTTCATTGTGATGTCACCTTTCTTTTTCTTTTTTTGATAAATATTGTGATGTCACCCTTCTTAAAGCTATCCAAGACTGGAAGATGTATGTCTTAATAGATTTCCTTAATTTTATATCCTCCATAAAGGTCAATCAAGATGCTAAAGACTATATTGATCGGGGACCATCAAAGAGCAGGTCATTTGAGGTCTCCTTTTATAAAGAGCTATATGCGGGAGATGTGCAGTATTTCTTGTGGAAAGGTATTTGGAGGATCAAATCTCCTACTAAGGTATCTTTTTTATTTGGACAGCAGCATTGGAGAAAACTCTGACTCTAGATAACCTACGAAGAAGAAACATAATTGTTTTTTTTTTTTTTTTTTGAAGAAGAAACATAATTGTTGTGTAACAGTGTTGCATGTATAAGAAGGATGGAGGATCAGTTAATCAGTTGCATCTACATTGAGATATGGCCAGATACTTATGGTCTTCATTGTTCTGTTTATTTGGGCTATAGTGGGTCAGCCTATGAGGGTATTTGATATGCTATTTTGTTGGAAGGCGAGGTTTGCTAGACATCGGAATGGTGATTTTTAGAATGTGATCCCTTTGCACTTAATGTGGACTATCCAGAAAGAACGCAGTCGTTGAATGTTTGAAGGATTCAAACATACTACAATTTATCTTAAGCAAATTTTTTATGTGCTTTGTACAAGTAGGTGGCCATACTTAGGAGCCATTCCTACTCTAATTTTCTCGAGTTCCTAGATTCTTGTACTTTCTATTGATTTCTTGCAAATTTTGTTGATTTCTCACTTTTAAGTACACCACCCATATACTTGTTTTTGTATTTTTTTTTCTTAAGAAAATTTTTACTTACCTTAAATGAGGATGATCTACCAATTCCTCACAAATCATACACATGTAGTATCTATGCACAATTATTCCCCTTCTCCTTAGGTTGCCAACTGTCAGTATTTTTCCAGAAGCAAACGTCTGCAGTCCATCCAAACAATGCTACTTTTCTTGGTAGAAATATTCTTTTTTGGAACTTCGCTTGTACAACTCAGTGTACTAGGTTGCACCTCTTTTCAATGTATTTATTACTTATCAGGGGAAAAAGGTTGCATTTTCAACTGTAAAGGTTCATATTTCTTACTGATGTTGACAAGTATAACACCTAAAGATATTAGTTATGCCGCAGAAAAAACTCCAAAAGATTCAGTGTCCATTTGGCATCAGCTTATTTTTCTTTTTGCTGAAAGTTGGTTAAAGTATACTAGTAATTGAAAAAGTGAGGTTATAAAAAGCTGTACATAACCAAAATAAGCTAAAAATAAATTAAAAAACTCATGGAAAATGTACACTCAATAACCAAATCTCAGCTGCAGCTTTAAGAAAAAGTATGAAGCGAAGAGAATGTATTATGCCATATTAATAATTTTCCTAAGACTTTTTTAGGTCCCATTCTCTAAATCTATACCATTAGACATACTATGTGATTATTGAAACTTCAATATATCTATCCATAACAAGACTCAATATTTGGCATAAGTTTAATTCCTAAAAACATTAACTGGGAAAACCCAATCTAATTAATTCTCATTGAAGTCGACTTGCTTTTATTACTTGTTTTACTCTCCCTAATCTAAATCTTGCATTGTTCACTGCCAATAGCCTTGTAGCTTAGCTAGCACTTCCTGGTATTTCCAACGTAGACATCTACGGTTCAAATCTCCCCTCCCCCATTATTTGAATTATTGAACTATCAAAAAAAATATGCAACCACCAGTCTGGTCTAATTTACACAATTTACAAGATTAACAGACATGGTTTTTTTTTTTTTTGATAAGTACAGATATGATTAAATATTATGATATGAAGTGGAACTAGTAATTAGACTTACTACTTCTGCCCTAAATAATTTGCCAAATTCTTGGCTGAATTCGCAAAACGATAGCTGTTGGCAATGCATTCTGAATTCAGTCATCCCAATCTATCAATAGCTATCCTTAAGTAGCCTATTCAATTTATAAAATTTATTGCTTATAAATAAATAAATAAATAAAAACAGTTGGATGCTTGTAATTTGTGTGTTTGATTGTTTTGGTCCCCTGCTGTATACTTCCTCTATACTTGGGTGACTCTTTTTTATGATTTTGAATAGAATTTTCTTTACTTATCAAAAATAAATAAATAACAGTTTTGTGCCCTATAGTATTGAGTCCACAAATCAAAATCCTAAAAGCAATATGTGAATAATTAAGATGGCTACACCCTCAAGAATCCTATCTACTCTAGCTAGCCAAGGGATGCCCTCCATGTGGGAAGATGCTAGCCCTCATCAATTCAGATGCCAATACAATGAAACAAACCTAGGAGCAGTTGGTCCAGCCATGTAACTTGCAGTAAGCATGCTTCATAGACATCATGAGCAATACACCCTACAGTTAATGGCAACTCGAATTAGGAGAGGGCATACGAATCTTGCTCCAAGCACAACTCCTATGATGGCTAAATGATACGCCGCCAACTCCTATGATGGCTTGGAGGAATCTAATTTTAAGTGGTTGAATTAATAGGCTAGCTGAGGATAATGGCTGTATGCCCGTACTGTAAATACAGCAGCAGTGCCTTCTCCAACTTCGGGAATGATTATTATTCTTGCTCCATGTCAAATTCTTGTTTCACCACTTGATGCACTAACAGCCTCTCCGAATATCATCTTTGTTGCTCCAGAAGATATATCCCAAACAATATGCCTTCACTTAAAATTTCCCTTACTGTCATTTTCTTTCTTTGCACCTCTCTCACTATACTTTCCACTCTTTCCTATCGATACAAAATTTACTTCTTTGTTAAAAAAAAAAAAAAATTATATGCCTAATGATACTTATTTTCCTAGAAAACCTAATCATTGATTAAACTTTACCATTCAGAAAATTGCGATTCTCCTCCTCATTGAGATCAACATGGTGCTAGAAAATAGCATTTTGCTATTTTTCTAAAACCTCCATGAACTAACTACATTAATAACTTGAAACCATCGATCAAATTTAGCTAATAGCGTAATTGTCTCACAAACTTACCTCCGCCAAATTAAAACCTAAATACAAACTGAATAACGAAATCTCCAGCAATGTACATCAAGCAAATCGGTAATCGGATCAAAACGCCAAACCAAAAGCAAGTCCATAAATTCACATACAAAATTAAAAGAACCAACTCCATTCAGCTACCGCGAGACGCGTTCAAAAATAACAGAAATAATAAATAAATAAAAACTTCAACTTTCTTCATTTTCCTAAGTTTTCTAGGCAACCAAACAGAGAGTAAAAGAACAAAAACCAAAAATGCCATCGAATTGTGGAAGACACATGGTGTTGAAGTAGTGAGCACCTGATAGACGTAAGGTTGGAAAGGCGTTGAGAAAAACGGTGCGGCCATGGCGAAAACGCAGCGAATGGATTTGAATTCAGAGAGATCCAACAGAATGGAATCGGTCAATTTTTCCTTTTGAGACTTCAATAGACCTCCATTGTCGTGATCGGATCGAAAACGAGAGAAATTTAGTGAGGTTTGAATGATTTTGCTTAAAATGTAAAGGGGTTTTGGGGGTCTTCGTAAACCAAATGAAAGAGATTGAAATTACCAAAATAACCTTGATTGTGAATTGGCCGGGGTTGAGGTGGCTTTTTTGTCAGACTGAGCTTTTAATTACTGGTTCAGGTTTTTGTCTTTGATGTGGGATTCGTTGAATGGAGTACACGTGGTATTAATTGTGAAGTGGCGTCTTTCTATTGGTTATGCCTCAACTCTCGACGTGTTCAAGTAAAAACAACTACCTCCATCCTGCTCAGATGTGCTCACTTCTCCGTCGTTTCACATGAAGCCATCGTCGTTTTGGCCTTCCCAGATTTCTTACAGCTGTATTATTTCTTTTTAGGACAATGGTACTCCATTCAACTTTGTGACTATTTATTAGACAATATTTAAACGAGTCACATAATCATATGATTAGGAGTAAATGTGAATAGTCTCTATAACTGCCTAGTAGTGAGTTAGAAAAAGTTTTTGGCTTGAAGGTAATTTTATTTCCCTCTATAATGGTAAAGTACATTAAGATCGCTTGAACTTTTATGTCGTTGAACTAAGACTTCTCTTCTTTTTTTTCCTGCCAATTTAGTTATTAATTATTGGCATAAATTTTTGAAGGGGTGAAAAAATTTAATCATGGTTTTACTCGGTGAAGGAGTTAAGAATTTATATTTGGGAGGCCAAACATAAAATTAGACAATTAATTTTTTCTCTGTATATATTAATTATAGGACAAAACTTAGATATAGTATCTTATGTGATATTGCATAGGTTCCCCTCTTAAAATTCAGCCATGTTGTTATTTAATTAAAAAATACACTTTCATCCCATGGGAAGAAATCCGCAGGCAGAATCTTAAAAAGGGAACTTAAGGAACAACACCTAAGTACTGTACCTAAGTCTTGCTCTTAATTATATCCATACTAATAGTAATGTACATACTGTTTAATAATGATGTATTATTTATGAATTATCGTCTCCTAAGATTGCCTATGAACCTAGATTTTTCAAATTAGATTATCACCCATTAAATATAATGACTAAAATTTTTAAAAAATACTAATAATTTAAAAATTGCTAAATAAAAGACAAACAATCATTCAAATTTCAATATATATATATATATATATATATATATATATATATAAATAAAAAATAAAAATCTAATAACTACAACCAAATACATGTTTTATTATTTTATATATGTAAGGCCACGTTTTGGTCCTTAAGTCCAAAGGGTGAAAGGATTTAGACCCAAATAGCCCAATACAATTAATTTATAGAGAATGAGTTAGAAAACTAGATTCTAATGAGTTGAATAACAATTATAGTGGATCTAGATGACAAGAAAACAAATATAAACTAGTTTTACCCAAAGAAAATCATCCTCAGTAAGGTCTGAGAAAGTTAGTTCTAGTATATATTTCTTTTGAAATTTGATTACAAGTTCAACTTTTGTTGCTATAGTGTTTTTCTCTCAATTCTCTGATCCCACTCCCTCAGGCTTTTCTTTCTCTTTTATACTATATCCTCCTTTCATCTCCACGCTCCACGTGTAGACAAGGTTGCTGGCATTGATCCTTATCCCATCAGTACCTTCCTGAAGTCTCTGAGAGTAGTTGTAAGGCTGAAAAAATACTGTTTAGGTATCACTTCCACATTAATGCGGTCAGAGAGTTAGCTGCAGAGTATTCAATGTGGTGGTAGCAGTTTTTTCTTAGATATTTCATAACTTCCCTTTGTCCTGTGCTTTCATAATGTGTATCCTTATCAATAGAATCACTCGGAACGTTACTCTGGATGGCAGACCACACATTTTGACCTTTGTTTTGCTTAGCCAAAGAGGCATTCTTTCTCGAACCACCTTCTTGAACCCTCATGACTAGACCCCTTTCTTCATTCACTAACATGGACTTCCATGACAGCGTTTACCTGTTCTCGGAATACTAGATGTCCTCGGACTAAGCCCCCGGCCCAATATATATATATATATATATATATATATATATATATATATATATATATATATATATATATATATATATATATACTACTAGGCCTATCATACCTACAATATATATATTATATGATAAAAATAATATATCTTAATCATATACATATATAACGTTATGATATATGGATTATTTTAATATTTTAAGAACAAATAAACATGTGAGAAAAGTCAAATCAAACAAAACAAAAATAAAATAAAAGTACATGGTAAAGTGGGATTAGCCTAAATGGCTACACACTTGCTTTTGTAGTAAGAATTTTAACCACACACTTGTTATCTAGCGGAGGATGATAATTGCTTGAGAAGTGCTACGATTGTATAATAATTTCACAACGAATTCTAAATGGTAAGTTGTTATTGGTTCTAATTTTAATCCATAACTTAAATAACTTTTTTGTCCACACATAATAGTCAATAACAACTTGTCACTTAGGATTTATTGTAAAAATATCGTGAATATAATATTTTTTTTAGTTAAAATAACTCCACTATATATATACTAATTTTTTTTCCAAATATTGGGTTAGGGGGGAGGCCCCATTCAATCCCAACGTGGTTCCGCCACTGGTTTTATTATTTTTGGGAGAGGAATAAGTTAATCAGTGGCTCGTTAACAAACTCGAGCTTGATAAATAATAAAATGAACAAGTCTAAACTTTTACCTAAACTTTGATGGTTTACCAAATAGACTCTTATGTTGTGAACATGTCCTAGTGTATTGTACTTTGTTTTGGCCTTCCCAAATTAAAAAAATACAATACCTATTTATAGTAAATGCTAACCTAAAATTACGACCAACCCCTAAAGATCAAATACTTTGAGCAAGTTTGCCCAAATGTTTACCAAAGGTCAAATGCTCCCTTTTATGATAAAAACATCAAAATAGTAAATTCTATCTGTTTGTAACCAAAACCTTGAATTAACCTAATTTGATTGACTTTGATCAAGGTTTTGACCAAGCTTTGACTAAAAGTCTGATAGTCACATCGGAGCAAATTTGTCACCATAAATATTACAGAATACCTTTGAATTGACTACTCACAAATTGAAATTGGACTTGAAACAGGTAAGTTGTCGCAAACTTAATGGAAAACGTCTCAAACACTTAGCAAATTTGGTTAAGTGTAGGAAGATCGGATTTTGAGTTTCATTTTGGTCAAACTAGGATCAAACGACATTGAATGGGGGTGTTATGTACTCATGCTTGTAACCGTTCATTGAATGAAGATTGGATTTTGAGTTTCATTATGGTCAAACTAGCCTTTGTCTAAAAGGAGGGAATGGAATAGAATGAAAAAAAAAATATATATATTCTTCCCTCCCCTTGTTTTAGAGTTTTAATAGAAGGAATAAAAAATTTATTCCCTTATTTACGAGTTTAGGTGGGAGGGAATAAAATGGTTAGGAGGGAACACTCATTCCCTATTTTTTCCCTCAAAACCTCAAGTTTTCATTCCCCCCAAATTTGGAGAAATAAGAGGGAATTGATTTAGGTTTAATGAAAATTTTATTGAAACTCCTAAATTATCCCTTGAATCTTAACCCTTTTTATTCTCAACCGGCCATACAAATATGTTTGCTCTCTCTTTGGTACTCTTTCTTTCTCATGCTGCTATTAATCTCAACTAGCCGTACCCAACTATGAGTTTTTCAAATGTTTTGATTTCATTGATTTATTTACTATTAAAAAGCTTTTGCTAATATATGTATTCTGTGAATGCTAGTGTATGATATGAGATTTTCACTTGTATGAAATTTAATTCCTATTATTGTCTTTTGAGTGAATGCTAGTGTACTAGACGTATTCTGCAATTATTCATTGGTTTCTTCAAAACTGTATGATTACCTGCTTGCCTCAGTTAAGTCCAGCCGTACCCAACTAGCCGAACCCAACTGTTAAATTTTCACTTGTATGAAGTTTAATTCCTATCATTTTCTTTTGGGTGAATACTAGTGTATGTGTTTTGTAATTATCCACCAATTTCTTCAAAACTATGACTACCTGCTTACCTCAAACCATTAGTTTTGAATGTTAAATTAAGTCCATTAGTTTTAATCAAGTAGACCTTAGAATCATTAGACGATAGAGCCTTGGTTTTTGAATTTAAAATTAAGTCCAGATACCTTAATAAAATGTCTTTGAGTTATTGGTCTACTGTGCAACAAGTTGTTTCTGTTATTGAATCCCAAACAAAATTAATGTTTATAATTTAGCATTTTTATTTTTAGATTAGTTGTAACACATTCATAATTAGTTAGACTATATCATCTCAAAGCATATTTTATAAATACAAAGGTCCTGTGGAATACTCCAGTGAGAGAAATCATTTACACCATTTTATACAATTTCCATTCTCTTTATTATTATGGATAGAACATGTGCCCATAATTTTTTTAAGTTGGACTTAAAACGTAACTATTTTTTTACTTAGATGGATTTGAATGATAAGATTCTTGAGACCATAATTTTTTTGGACTTTATGTGGAAACTAGCCTTGGTTCATGCTGCATGTCGTTATTTGTGCTACATTATCCATCGAAGGCAACAACTAAAAATACGTGTTCCCTAAGATTGCAACCTGTTGAGCCAAGTAGGACTCCATGCTCTTGTGCTCTCGTGCTCTCATGCTCTCATGCATGTAGTAGCAGTTGAGTCTTGTAGGCCTCCTTGCAAGAGTGTTGTGGCCTCCCAGTGGTGAGGCCGTGTCAATCTCTGTTAACATGACGACAGAACTGGAGGAGTTATGGAAGAAACTCTCCTTTACGGAAGAGGAGGACGAGAGCATAAATATGGGGAGTAATAGCACTGAAGCAGCTAAGGAAATAGGGAAAAATTGCCTTGTCATGAATGTCCTCGCACATAGAAGTATTGCCTTGGATTCACTCAGGAAAAACTTAAGAATGCTCTGGAGACCAAATAAGGGGGTTCAAATCTCCGAGATTGAGGAGGAACTATACTTAGTCGAGTTTGGTGACAGATGCGACAAAAAGAAAATACTGGAGATGTGCCCGTGGAGCTATGAAAATCAACTAATTCTGCTTAAGGAATTTGAAGGTGAGCTTGTGCCAAAGGATATCTCCATATGGCAGTCCCCATTTTGGATACAGATCTTTAATCTCCCTCTTAAAAGTAGAACCAGTGAAACGGGTTGGGCAATTGGGTCCAAACCGGGAGAGGTGTTGGCCGTCGATGGGTCAGAATCAGGGGTCCATTGGGGAAGTACCTACGAGTAAGGGTGAAGATTGACATTACGAGGAAGCTAGTCCGAGGAAAGAAAGTCATGATTGAAGGTGGAGAGCAGCGATGGATTAGTTTCAAATACGAATGACTTTCGAATTTTTGTTACAGATGTGGCCTTCTTAGTCATGACTTAAGAGATTGCGGTGTAACCACAGATAAAGACAACCAAGTGGAGCAAACAACCCTTCAATATGGAGCCTGGATGTGAGGGGAGGTTCCGCAGAGATTGGGGAGTGAAGAATCAAAGGCGGACTAAACGACGGAGTTAACAGCAAAGGTAAACCAGCTAGCAGTGAAGCGAGGACCATGGCAAGGGAAAAGTACGCGCCACCTGCAAGTGAGGGTTTGAGTGCAGATGAGGTGTCAACACTGCAGAACATTGGGGAAAGGTATACAGAGAATGAGACAAATGGAGCAGACAACAATTACCAGACACCAGGAAACCACCATGAAAGAAGGATGGACAGGAGCATTGAAGAAAACACTGGAAGCATCTTTCCTCTTCCAAGTAAGGAAACTTTGAACGGGCTCATTACTAAAAAAAACACGATAGAGGAAATGTCGTGGGAGATAATGACTCAACATAAGAGTGAGGATCAATTTGTATTTCAAATGGCGCCAAGTTTGGAAGGCCCTGATAGGGAAGGAAGCCCAATAAGGGAGGAAGCAGCCACGGGCCCAATGGCCATGTGCTATAATGAAAAATTAGGCTTGGTTGCTAAGACTTTGGGCCCAAAAAGTGGCCACTGGAAGCGCCTTGCAAGAAAAGCCCAAAACAAAGATGAGAATGTGGAGCTGGACCACACGGGCATAAAGAGAGCTAGCCCTCTAACTATTCAGGAACTGGAACCTAGCACATTAGAGCAGAAAAGAAGAAAAAAAGAGATGCAAAGCAACGTTACTTTGAAGAATGAAAACCAAATGGATGGTGGTGAGGCGGCAGCTGTGGAGCAGCGCCGCCGAGCCTGATAAGTGTTCTAGCATGGAACTGCCGGGGTCTTGGATCACCCCCGGCGGTTTGGATTCTCATCAATGAGGTGAAATCAAAAAATCTGATCCTGGTTTTCCTCGTGGAGACCAAAGCAAGTTTAAGCAGAATGAAGGGCTTTCAACGGAAATTAGAGCTTACCCAAGGGATTATTGTACCAAGTGATAGAAAGAGTGACGGCCTGGCGATGATTTGGAAGGAAGGGTTGGATATAAGGTTTAAGCGCTGCTCCAATTCTCATATTGATGTGGTGGTGTTTGATGAAAAGGGTTTGAACCCGTGGAGAGCAACGGGGTATTATGGGCACCCAGATGCTAACAAGAGAGGCATATCTTGGAAACTGCTTGAGTCACTGAGGAATCATTGTGATCTGCCTTGGGTGGTCTTCGGCGATTTTAATGAAATCACCCATCCCGACAAGAAGCTTGGTTGGACAAATCGAGATGTAAATCAGATGAGACGATTCAGAGATTGTCTGAGTGCTTGTGGATTACACGATTTGGGCTTTGTGGGTAGTAGTTTCACTTGGTGTAATGGCCGTTTTGGTGATCAATGGACCCTCATACGCCTCGATAGAGTGGTGGCTAATGAGAACTGGACGACGAGATTTATGAAGGCGCAAGTTCATCACATATCAATGTCAGCTCTGATCACTGTTTGCTGGCTTTATTTTTGAGGAAAAGAACTCCCCCAAAATCAGTGAAAAAAAAGAAAAGGTTTTTCTTTGAGGCTATGTGGGCTAGAGACGATAGGTGTAAAGAGGTGATCGAAGGAGCGTGGGATTCGTTGAGACCTGATGACGAAATTCAGGAGAAAATTAATCGATGTCAAGGGCAACTCCAATGGTGGAATCATAAGGTCTTTGGGAATGTTAACCAAATGGTGAAACTGAAACAGGATAGACTCAAACACCTCGAGGAGTTGAATTTACTGCATGAAACAGCGGAGGAAATCCACAGCCTAAAAAAGGAGATTAATGAGTGTATAACTAGGGAGGAGGTAATGTGGAATCAAAGATCCAGGGCTCTATGGATCAAATGCGGAGATCATAATACGAAATTCTTCCATGCGACGGCAAACCATAGGAGAAAGATTAATAGGATTGAAGGTCTCAGAGGGGCGGATGATGTGTGGTATGATAAGCCAGAGGATATTGAGAAGGAAGTCTTTGATTACTTTACGAACATTTTTAGCACAATGAGTCCATCTTCCTTTGAGGCTAGTCTGGAGTCTATAAACCTACGAATCACGGCAGACATGAATGAGTCTCTTCTCAAGGATTTTAGTGAGGTGGAAGTCAGGAAGGCCTTACAACAGATGCACCCTACCAAAGCCCCCGACCCCGACGGTATGTCTCCTATATTCTATCAAAAATATTGGGAAGTGGTAGGAGATAGTGTCATTAAGTGTGTTCTCCAGTCTCTTAATTCTGGTTTCTTTCCTAGTGGTTTAAATGAAACTTACATTTGCATAATACCTAAGGTCAGATGCCCCCAAAAAATAACGGAATTCAGACCTATTAGCTTATGTAACGTAATCTATAAGATTGTAGCAAAAGTTCTTGCAAACAGGTTGAAGGAGATTATGCTAGAAGTCATAAGCAAATCACAGAGTGCTTTCGTCCCGGGAAGGCAGATAACTGATAATGTCATAGCAGCATTTGAGATAATGCACAGTATCGACCAAAGGAGAAAAGGAAAACAGGGCTT
Organism: Quercus parvula; assembly: GCA_030820535.1. Lineage (NCBI taxonomy): Eukaryota > Viridiplantae > Streptophyta > Magnoliopsida > Fagales > Fagaceae > Quercus > Quercus parvula. Next base: position 30,210,998 of record JAUAME010000012.1, read on the forward strand.
AATGGCAATAAAGCTCAACATGAGTAAGGCGTATGATAGAGTGGAGTGGGGGTACTTGGAGGCGGTGATGAGAAGAATGGGGTTTCAAGAGAGATGGATTGAGCTAATCCTGATGTGTGTCACGACGGTGTCCTATTTTGTCCTGATCAATGGAGAACCGAAAGGAAAAATAAAGCCATCTAGGGGCTTGCGTCAAGGAGATCCTATCTCCCCCTATCTCTTTCTTCTTTGTTCTGAAGGTCTTTCAGCTATGCTGAAGAGAGAGGAAAGAGAGGGCAATATTAAGGGGGTGTCAGTGTGCCGTGGTGCTCCCCAACTTTCCCACTTATTATTTGTAGATGATAGCATTATCTTCTGCCGTGCAAGTATTGATGTAGGTCTTCGGGTGATGAAGGTGTTATCAGATTATGAGCATGAATCAGGGCAGAAGCTTAACATGGAGAAGACTTCACTATTTTTTAGTAGGAATACTAATAATGACATGAAGGAAGCAATTAAGGAGCTGTTTGGGGCCCAAATCATTCAACAACATGAGAAATATTTGGGTTTGCTCCCGTTGGTGGGGCAAGGGAAGAAGAAGGCTTTTAGTCGGATAAAAGACCAAGTCGGAAGGAAAATAGCAAATTGGAAAGGCAAGTTGCTGTCCAACGCTGGCTGTGAAATTCTGATCAAGGTGGTCGCCCAAGCCACACCTACATATACAATAGGCTGTTTTAAGCTCCCGGACTCCCTATGTAAAGAATTGAACTCGATGGTAAGCAACTTCTGGTGGGGGCAGAAGGATAAGGAAAGGAAATTGGCATGGGTTTCTTGAGAAAAGATGTGTAAACCTAAGTCCTAGGGCGGCATGGGATTCAAGGACCTCAAAACCTTCAATCTTGCGCTTCTAGCCAAGCAAGGGTGGCGGATCCAACAAAACCCAAGTTCCATTACTCACAAAATCCTTAAAGCAGAGTATTTTGCTAGGAGTACATTTATAGAAGCAAATTTGGGTTGAAGACCGTCATATGTGTGGAGAAGCCTATTAGCTGCAAGGGAGACTATTGAGAGGGGGTCACGGTGGATTATTGGTAATGGGAAGAGGGTTAATATATGGAAGGACAGATGGATTCCAACTCCTAATACTTTCAAAGTAGTCAACCCAAGAGGCCAAATACAGGGCTTGGATAGAGCTGAGCAGTTAATAGATAAGGAACTAGGAACTTGGGATGCTGAGCTAGTTAAAAGCACTTTCCTACCTCTTGACTCAAAAGCTATTCTGAGTATTCCCATCAGCCCAACATTCCCTGACGACTCGCTGGTTTGGGCTTGGACTAAGAATGGCTCTTTCACAGTTAGAAGTGCTACAGAGTGGCTTCTAATCTTCTTAAGGAAGGAAGAAAGATATAAGATTTAGGGAGCACCTCAAACAGTACAAAAATGAAGGAATTCTGGAAATTCCTTTGGCAGCTGGACTGTCCAAACAAGGTGAAGCACTTCCTTTGGAAAGCATGTAAAAATATCCTTCCAACAAATCATCGACTTGCATCGAGGAAAATTAAAGTGGAGGATAGCTGTGGTTTTTATGGCCTGTGTGAAACCTCGGGTCATATTCTTTGGGGTTGCAAGGTTGGCTCGGAAGTTTGGAAGGAAATGGGTTTGAGTACCAAGTAGCTACCTCATTGCCTTGTAGAGTTCTTTGATATGGTGTGGTGTCTGAAAGAGTCTAAGTATGTCCAAGATTGGGAGGGTTTCGCAATCACAACGTGGAAAATTTGGAACAATAGGAATGCCCTTAAGCATGAGGGGAAAGGTAGACAGCCTAAGCTAATTGCAGGGGAAGCCCAAGCTTATGTTGAGGAGTGTCGCAAACCCTTTACTCCTTCAGTTCGATGTCCTAGCACATCCAAAGCCCAATGGAAACCTCCGAGAGACAAGTGGTATAAAGTCAATGTGGACGGCGCAGTCTTTTCGGACTCTGGCAGCTATGGAGTTGGGGTCGTGATTAGAAACATTAAGGGTCAGCTCATGGGAGCATTGAGTAAAAGAATCTATCTTCCTTTGAGGGCTCTAGAGGTTGAGGCTATGGCATTTGAGGAAGGTATTCAGCTGGCCAAGGACCTGAGTCTCTCGGAGATTATTATTGAAGGAGATGCTCAGCAGGTGGTGAAGGCCTCTACTGATGCTGGTCCCTTGCCAAGTTCAATCAGCAAGGTGGTTGAAGGGGCGTTTTCTTGGTTGGAACATTTTCAATCTTGAGAAGTTTCTCATGTTGGTAGAGATGGCAATATGGCTGCCCATATCTTAGCCAGGTATGCCAAATGTGTGGATGACTGCGTTATTTGGGTGGAGGATACCCCCCCTATTGTATCAAACCAAGTTCTCAAAGATGTAATCAATTTGGACTGTTGTCCTAATTACTGAAATTGCAGTTGGTCTGTTATAAAAAATAATAATAATAATAATAACCAAAAAAAAAAATGTGTTCCCCAATTTCATACACAATCAACCATAGAAAGACAAAACGTCTTTGACGAAATAATGTCTCGACTTAGGACTAGTGAAAAAAGCTATGTGCAGATACTCAATTTTGCACCCATGATTTAATCATGGAGAATGACTTGAATAACCATCCATGTACCTCAAAAATCATGATTGCATAACATGCATCAATTAGTTCTTGCATTACATGCTTCAACTTGTATTTGCATTACATGCATTAATTCATTCATTGCATATCATAAAAATGATCTTGAGATTATAACAGTCGCAACGATGTTTTCGATTTTCAAATCGGACCATCGGATCGAAAGATATCGCATGATCAAGTTTGCACGGTCAACATGCATCACAGCTAGAGTCAACCACACATGATTAGTTTAAATTAATTCTGATTGGTTAAACAAATAAAATTGATTAAAAAATTTTGTGATTGGTTGATAATTAATGCTTAAAATAGGGATGCATGCATGGGAATAAAAGGGATGATTGGATCACAATAAAATTGTGGATAATCTGAACTTTATCAAAATTTATTTTAAGGTATTTATCTTCAAGATAATTATTTTTAAATAGCCTGAATTATCCAGAAAAGAGATAAAAAATCATAAATGGAGGATGAAAACGTGTCTAGGTACAAGGACCGGCCAAAAAACCCTAGAAGAGGAGTCCAAATAGCACTCGAACACAAAAGTGTGTTCGGAGCCACAGGGCCAATTCAGCACTTTTGGAGTGCCGAATGGCAATCTAAAAGGGCCGAATTTCCATGACGTGGGCTTTGGCCCAATGGCCTTCAGGTGACGATAAAGCACACCCTTTTCGCAAAGGGATGCGTCCAGATTTAAATCCTAATCGTCTATGCGTATTTTTTAGAGTCTTCTGGCCTCTATAAATAAAGACTGAACCTCATAATTCAGTACATTTTTCTATGCTCTGGGAGGCATACGTTTTAGGCTCTTAAATTACCTATATTTTATGATCCCTTCTCTGAGTGTTGTTGCTTAAATTAGAGTTTTTAGGTTTCAAAGATAACTGAATAAGTTTCTTTGAACCTTGAAACATCCTCTCAAGAATAAGGAGTGCTCATGCAAGAGGTTATTTTCAATCACCCTCTCTCTTTTATGTTTCATGTTTATGATGATGCATGTTTTCCTTTGTCCATAACATGAGTAGTTAATCATTGTCTTGGTAAAGCATGATCTTGATTTTGTTTATGTAATTGTTAGGATTTCTTTCTTAGTTCGAATCATCTACATATAACCAATTATTTTTCTTAAAAAAAAAAAAAAAAGATCTACATCTTTCTTTGATGTAGATCTGAATTTTTCTTAATCAAAAACGAATCTGCATCTTTCTTACATGTAGATCTGAATTTTTATTAAAACAAAAACAGATCTGCATCTTTCTTAGATGTAGATTTGAATTTTTCATAATCAAAAAACGGATTTGCATCCTCATTGGATACAGATCTAGATTTTTCTTAAATAAAAAACTGATTTGTATCTTTCATAGATACAAATCTAATTTTTTTATGTAGATTTTTGAAGTATAGAAAGAGATTAAACATGATTGTGTTTACTTTTGTCTATTTAATTCATGACTGCTTAAATTCATATTATGAGTGAAACTCTCTTCTTAAAAGAAAAATCACTTTCATTTTTTTTTTTTTAACATATAAGAAAAACATATATGATTTTTCTACTACTAAAAAATCATTTTTTAAATACTACAAAACAGATATGAATTTTTGTCATTAAAAACCATCTTTTTAAATACTACAAAACATATTTGGTATTTTGACAAATCAAAGCCAACTTTTCTTACCAACCAAAACAGATCTGACTTTTTTAAAAAACAAAAGAAGGGACTTCATTCATAAATAAATTTATGTGATTTAATTTTTGTTTATACATGACATGCATAAAAGTTACATTGGTCACAAGAGTCTAGAAGACCATATTTTGTCTGGGTGGAATGGGTGCCTAACACCTTCATATTCCGTAACCTAGCCTCCGGATTTAGGCCTTTGGCTAAGTAGATCTAGTCTTGTCTTTATTTTTTTTCGGTAGAATGTAACTAGGACAACAAGCCATGTAAATATTTGGTAGATTGTAACTAGGACACAAAGCTATGTAACTTTTCAATTTTCCAGATATGTAATTTTTATTCAATCAATGAAGAGAACAATTCAATCATGTATTTATTTTTTCTTATTTTTTTTGTATAAAAAAATAAGTGGCGACTCCATACCACTTACCCAAAAAGAGAGATGCCCTAAAAGGTACCCGAATCTCTTTTTTGAGGGACACTTTTGTCAAGGTCTCTCACACTATGATGTAATACGCATGGGTCCACAAACTCTTCAAGGTTTGTGTGACATTTTGTGAAGAAATGGTGATCTTTAAGACACACAACGTGTCACAGTTGAAGAGCAAGTTGCCAAGTTTCTTCACATTCTATCACATAATGTGAAGAACCGTACAATTTCCTTCTTTGTTTGTCGTTCTAGTGAGATCATTAGTTGTCATTTTCGTAACGTGTTAAGATTAATAATTATGTTAGAGGATCAGTTTCTTCAACAACCTGATGGAACCCAAGTGCCACTTGAAATACTACAGAGTAGTAAGTTCAACCCATATTTTAAGGTAAATATATCATGTTTATATTTTATATTTGATAGTATTCTAGTGTGTGTATATATATATATATATTTTAAGATAAATGTCTTTGAGACATATTGTTAATCTCAGAATTGTATTGGGTCACTTGATGGAACACATGTTCGTGTCAAAGTGTCTAATAAAGATGCACCAAGATATCGGGGTAGGAAGGATTACCCAACACAAAATGTGTTCATGGTATGCTCATTTGATTTGAAATTCACATAAATATTACCAGGTTAGGAAGAAATTGCTTCAGATTCAAGAATAATAAAGAGTGCTTTAACTAGAAATGATAACTTGCAAATCCCACAAGGTAAATTTAATTCAAATACGTATTAGGGTATATTCTTTATAATTAAAAAAAAATTATAGTATATAATTAACGATTGTTATTGTTTATTAGGTAAATATTATCTTGTTGATGCGGGATACATGAATAGAAGTCGTTTGATTACACCTTATAGGAGGGTGCGTCATCATTTAAAAGAATACTTTACTCGTCCCCCTGAAAATGCTAAAGAATTGTTTAATTTGCGACATGCGTCATTATGCAATGCTATTGAAAGAACATTTGGGGTATTGAAAAAGAGATTTCCTAGCATAGCAAGTACTACAAAACCTTCTTATTGTGTTGACACACAAAATGAAATCATTTTATCATGTTGCATATTTCATAATTATTTAATGGGTATTGATCTTGATGAAAGTTTTATTGCTGAAGTTGATGAAGAGGTTTTACATTCTCATCATGGACATACGGCCCCCACTGTGAGAGACCTCGAAAGTAGTGCCTCTCAAAAAAAGGGATTTTTGGAGTGTTTTTTAGGGCATCTCTCTTTTTGGGTAAGTGATGTGGAATTGTCACTTATTTTTTTATACAAAAAAATAAGAAAAAAAATACTAATTACAAAATACATGACTGAACAGTTCCTTTCATTGATTGAATAAGAAATACATGTTTGATAAATTTGAAAATTACATCACTTTGGGTCCCAGTTACAAACTACCAAATAATTACATAGCCTTTTATCCTAGTTACATTCTACCCAAAATAAATAAAGATAAGGCTAGATCTACTTAGCCAAAGACCTAAATTCGGAGGCTACGTTACAGAATGGGAAGGTGTTAGGCACCCATTCCGCCCAGACAACGTCTGGTCTTCTAGACTCTTGTGACCAATGTACCTTTTTATGCATGTCATGAATGATATGTTGAACATGTGAAAATAAAGATCAAATCACATAAATTTATTTATGAATGAAGTCTCTTTTTTTGTTTAAAAAAATCAGGTCTGTTTTGATTTGTAAAAAAAAATTGATTTTTGATTTATCAAAATACAATATATGTTTTGTGGTATGTGGAAAAAAGTGGTTTTTGGAGATAAAAATTCAGATATGTGTTTATTACATAAAATAAAGTCTTTTAATTTGAAAAATATCAGATCTGTTTTTTTTAGAACTAAAAAAAATGTTTTTTGATTTATAAAAATCAGATCTGTTTTTTTATTTTTTATGTTTTAAAAAGAATGAAAAGGATTTTTTAAGAAGAGAGTTTCACTCATTATCTAAATTTATGCAACATGAATTAAATAAAACAAACACAAACACAATCATGTTTAATATTTTTCTTTATTTCAAATATGCATGTATTAAAGAAAAATCAGATATGTATCTAAGAAAGATACAAATAAGTTTTTAATTGAGAAAAATTTAGATTTACATCTCATAAAGATGTAGATCCGTTTTTATTTTAAGAAAAAGTCAGATCTATATCTAAGAAAGATGTAGATCTGTTTTTGTATTGAGGAAAAATCAGATCTACATCTAATAAAGATGTAGATCTGTTTTATTTCAAGAAAAATCCAGATCTACACCTAATAAAGATGCAGATCTGTTTTATTTTAAGAAAAAGAATTATTGACATTCAAGAAAGAGATTATATCAATCACAAAAAAAAATAAAAATAAAAAATCATGTTTTAAACAAAACAACAATTAACAATTCATGCTATGGATAAAACATTCATCACCATAAAAAGATAGCATAAAAAAAAAAAGAGGGCGATTGAAAACAACCTCTTGCATGAGCACTCCTTCTTCTTGAGAGGATGTTTTAGGGTTCAAAGATACTTATTCAACTATCTTTGAAACCTAAAAACCCTAATTTAAGCAGCAAATCTCAGAGAGGATTAGCAAATACTAGCAATTTGAGAGCCTCAAAACATGTGCCTCTCAGAGCGTAAAAAACAAGGTGCTGAATTATGAGGTTCAGTCTCTATTAATAGTGGTTAGAAGGCTCGAAAAAATAGGCACAGACGATTAGGGTTTGAATTCGAAAGCATCCTTTTGCGAAACGATTGAAAATTGTGTACCTTATCGTCACCCGAAGGCCGTTGGGCCAAAGCCCACAAGGAAAAAATTCGGCCCTTTTAGAGTGCCGTTCGACACTCCAAAAGTGCCGAATTGCCCTTTGGACTCCGAACACTCTTTCATGTTCAGGTGCCGTTTGGACTCCTCTTTTAAGATTTTTTGGCTAGTCCTTGTACCTAGACGTGTTTTCATCCTTCGTCAATAATTTTTCATCTCTTTTCTGGATAAATTAGGCTATTTAAGAACAATTATCTTGTAGATAAATAATCTAAAATAAATCTTGATAAAGTTCAGATTATCCACAATTTTATTATTATCCAATCATCCATTTTATTCCTATGCATGCAATCCTATTTTAAACACTAATTATCAACCAATCATAGAATTATTTAATTAATTTTAATGGTTTAACCAATAAGAATTAATTTAAACTAATCATGTGTGGTTGACCTTACCAAAACACAATGCATGTTGACCGTGCAAACTTGATTATGCGATATCTTTCGATCCGATGACCCAATTTGAAAACTGGAAACACCGTTGCGACCTTTAGATTCTCAAGATCATTTTTATGATATACAATGAATGAATTAATACATGTAATGCAAAGACTAGTTGATGCATGTAATGCAAGAACAAATTAATGTATGTAATGTAATCATGATTTTTGAGGTACATAGATGGTCATTCTCCTTGATTAAATTATGGGTGCAAAATTAAGTGTCTACACCCACTCCAAGAGAAGATGATGAGGATGCTAGGCAAGGAGATATTATAAGAGATTCTATAGCATTAATCATGTGACAAAACTATGTCCAAATGTGATAGTTTTTGGGTTTATTGTTGTAATGTTGTTTAAGACTATTATGTTTCAATCACTTAGACCTAAATGTTATGTAAATTTCTCTTTTCAGTTTAGTGTTGCTCTCTAGCTTTTGATCATTAATGTTATGTCCAACAAAAGACACTGACAAAGAATTTTCATGAATGCCATGACATATTTAAAGATGAATCGAGTGGTTTTGGATGGAATGATTCTTTAAATATATTGACAGCTGAACCAGAAGTTTGGGAACCATTCATAGCGATAAATTATTATTTTTTGTGAATTTAATTTTGTATTATATAATTATATATATATATATTTGTTGTATTACCATTTTTTTTGGTTTGTAATAGTCTAAACCTGTGGCTAAGAAGTGGATGACAACACCTATGCCCAACTACTCTAAGATGACACAACTTTGGACTAAAGATAGAGCAAAAGGTGATCATGCTAAAATTGCAAAGGAGAAACGTGCTAGGTATGCTACATCGACCACTATTGATGAGATTGATATTAAGGTGTCCTAAAATGAAGCTTCTTTGGAGAACTTTGAAGTTAAAGATGATCAAAGGTCACCAAAAATTAATGTTGTATGTTCTTGAGCGTCATCACAAGATGCAATGTCTTTTAAAAGCAAGAAAAGAAGAGCAGTAGAAGATGATGAACTTGGGAATATAATTTATTAGTCATTTGATAATGTATCAATGGCAATTGATAGGGCGATTGAGGTTATGGCAAAGTGCTTTTCAAAGTTATATGGGGCAGAAGTTCACACAGCTTTGGGCGTACTGGACTTGGGATCCAATTTCAAAAACTGAGGCCTACATATTTTTGATGGAAAATCCAATGTATAAGGAGATGTTCTTTGGTTGCCCAGAACATGAGCACAAATGTGTCCTATTGACTAATGTCTAGGCCTAAAAATTAAAAAGTGTGGGATTTCTTGGCCAACTTTAGATTTCTTTATTTTGTTATTTTGCTTTGTTTTGGCAAGACTCATTACATAATTTTCTTTATACCATGCATGGATGTTTAAAAGATAGTTGTTTGCATTTTTAGACCATGTTTATTTTTTTGACAATAAATATGTGATGCGTGAATTGCTTTACAACATAGAAATATACATAGCTTGATTTTTAGCTACAATAATTTTTTAACTCCCTATAGACAATAGAATATTTGAGCTTCAAATGCTATTATCTAGTGCTTTTCACAAATAACAAATCCAAAGTAGGGGAATTTTACTGTTACCCCACAACACCTATTTGTAGTTTACTATTATTGTTTTTGAAGCAAATAACAAGCAAATTCACATGGAGTTTAAACTAGAATCATTTTTATTTCTTTAAAATGAGAGGTATAATAGTAATGTTATTATAAAATAACTTCATTCCATTCCTTCCAATGTCACTTCCAAACAATATTACTTACATTCTATTCCTTTCCATTCCTTTTCATTCCTTTATTTTAATTCATCCAAACAAGATTTTTTGATTCTATTCCATTCCATTCCTTTCCCTACTAAATTCATTCCATTCTATTCTATTCCTTTGATGATCATTCCATTCCATTCACTTATGAACTTCTAAACAAAGAGAAATGAAGTGCAAGCTTTGTATGATTAGAACATAGGCATTGCAAGTTTTCCAACGGTTCTTCATTTAAGCCAAGTCAATATCGAGAAATTGGTCAACTAAGGACACAAAAATGGAAAGATCCATGAGAAAATATGAATTTTTGGTGCAAAGGATAATTGTGATGCAATATTTGAACCCAAAATTGCACCAAACCACAAACCGATGTTGCAAAATAGAAAGTCTTCAAGGTTTAAGAAAGTGCCTCATCAACCATGTCACCTAACTTCTCAAGGGTGTAACTTTCTAATTGTTTAGCTGAATTGCATAAATTTTGTAACATTATACTTCACTATCTTTTCAATGACAATAAGATTAATCAAAGCACAAATCAACAAGGTGCCCAAATATGTAGGGGTGTACATGGTGCAATTTTAGGTTATATTTAGCATCGCACTATATGGTGCGGATTTTCCAAAACCCTCATCGCACCTCACCTTAATAAATTGGTCACCATGTGGTTTGGTCGGTTTTCATATATATTAAATATGTTAACATATATTTAATATGTATTATAAAACTTATATTTTAAAAGGTGTGGTGTGTTACGGTTTCTTGAAAACAATAAAACCGCAACCGCATCACACTTGCACCTACAAGTGCGGTTTTTGCACCTCCACTATAGCCAATGGTTTGATGACCATATTTTGTGGTTGGAGTTATTTTTGGTATATCCCTACTAATATTTCCTCAAAATAAGGTGATCGAATTGGTGAAATTCTACGACTAACAGGGAAATATGAGAACCCACTCTCCCTTGGATTATGATGATCATCATGAAGCTTGGTTAAATCAACCTAAGGCTACATGAATTTGAGTTTTTTTCCCCTTACAACCTCTATAAAATACTCACACCTCCCCTCACTTTATTCACACACATTTTGAGAAAGATCTTCATCCCCCTATAGTTAGGGCCTTTTAGGCCTTAGTGGTGCTCTCAAATTTTGTCGAAACTTTGAAAAAAGTTCTGTTAGGACCAAGGGATAGGAAGGGAGTGTGGAGTTCCATCAGAGGTAGTGAAGGAGCTAAGGCTCTAAAGGAGAAAAGAGTGGGGGTTTATCAGAGCAGTAGTAGTTTTGAAAAAGAAATAGCAGAGCGATGATCAATTACCAACCTGAGTTTTTGTCGAGCAAGGCATATCCTATAGTCTCTCTCTCTCTCTCTCTCTCTCTCTCTCTCTCTCACAATTATGCAATTAAATACTATGTTAGAGTTAATGCTTTAATAAATCTTTAAAATCTTCCTAGTTAAGTGTACGTTTGGCATTGGGTCCCATTGCACTTTTTGGTACAATTTATGAGTTCCACTATACTATTTCAGCTACCTTTTAACTTTATCTACAATACTTTTAGCAAAAAAAATTTAGTTTCAGCTAAATAAGTTGTTCCCAAATGGACAATGATATAAATATTATAACACATGCATTATGGAATAGTGATATTCCTAACCAGAAGGGTTGGAGCCTCCAAGCCAAGATATTAGGACAACAGGTCCTTTGCATGCAAAATTGACTCAAGCCATGGACCCATGCCAGGGGTTATGAGGCTTATGGCACTTATAAAGGAGGAAAAATTTCAGCAACTAGTGTGATATATTTCCTTTTGCTCATATAATAATTAGTTATGTGATCATGCACTTAATGCTTAAATTATTTCATTGTTCGGATGGTAAATTTCACGATTTGAATATTTAACTCATGCTTTCATTGTTAGATGTGTGGATTAATATGTTTAAGTTAGTCCCTCTATTTAGATTCATTATAATTAGGGTCTCAATCATTAAAAAAAAAAACTACTATGTAACTCGTGCTTATGCATGAGCATGATAAATTGCATGGTTTTCAAACCCTGACCAAACTGCTTGGTCCGACTGGGTTAACTGTGACCCGGCTCAAAGATCGATTTTTTGAGCATCAAGAATCGAACGTTTTACGAAAGTTTGTGAACTGCTCAAACCGCGGGTGAATCGTCCAGTTTATAGAGAACCAGATAGGGTTCAAACACGGTTCAAGTCAAGGTCATTAAGTTGCATGGATTAATATGTTTAAGTTAGTCCCTCTATTTAGATTCATTATAATTAGGGTCTCAATCATTAAAAAAAAAACTAGTATGGAACTCATGCTTATGCATGAGCATGATAAATTGCATGGTTTTCAAACCCTGACCAGACTGCCTGATCCAACTCGGTTAACCGTGACCCGGCTCAAAGATCGATTTTTTGAGCATCAAGAACCAAACGTTTTACTAAATTCTGTGAACTGCTCAAACCGCGGGTGAATCGTCCGGTTTTTAGAAAACCAGACAGGGTTCAAACACGGTTCAAGTCAAGGTCATTAAGTTGCAAATGGTAGGAATGGAACCATGCAGTACAACAAACAAATACATACACGCTAACCACCAAGGCAACTAAGCTTCTTATGCACTAAAATGAAAGCATATTATTTTTAACTTAACTTTCAAAAACTTAGATATATTAAAAAAGAATCCAATAGTCTGATTATAAAATATATATTTGATATATAATTAAAATCATAAATATTTTATTGTGACTAATATACTTAATTTTATTGTATGTGAAACATCAAAATTATTTTATTGTTTAAGCACTATTTTTTACTCTAAAAAAAGAAATATTTTTATATTTGAAGATTTAAGTGTAATTGTACTTTTTTTTTGTGTTGTATTTTTTTTTTTAATAAGTTGTGAAAATGTACTTGAAAATTAATTAATTTCTCTATATCTTTTTTTTAATCAAAATTACTCATTTTTACAAATATGTTATATTATTTTGTATTTATTAAATTAATTATAACATCATCATGGTCCGACCTTAAAAACCTTGAGCCTCTCTTTTTTACGGTTCTATGAACGGTTATAATCTGAAAACCATGATAAATTGTAGTGGTGCTATTAATGTTAGCTTGAGTTATAAAAAATATAGGATATTAGTTCGACTAGGACATTTGGAAGTACTAAAATAGTTTTTTCTTACCATTTTCATGATATTGGTTACGTCAAGTTTCCCATTATACTGTTAAAATCACTATTGGATACTACATATACAATATTAATTCACATTCATTATCTATGATATTCTACTAAATTCAATACAAAATAAAAGAATAAATTAGTCCAATAGTATCTCCTAAATTGAATGGGGATAGGTGCATGGAATCGTTCAGCTCAATTACAATTTGTTACGTTCAAGATCCTGGCATACAAAATATTTGAATAGAAACAGTATAAAAATATGCTCAGTAGTTCAGAAAAAAAAAATCAAAAAAAAAAATCTAAACAATTTAATTTGTATGGAAACCTAACAAAAGCAAAATTCAAATTTGAATCTAATCAAATTTTCTCTAAGCATTGGTTATATATATATATATATATATATATATGATTAGCTTTTTAACTATTTATTTATATTGAACTCCTCGTTTTCTACATTGAATTAGCTCACTTGGCACAAAAATTAAAAAAAAAACTTACATTAGATAAGACACATTGTGCAAAATTAACTCTAATTGAATTCCAATTTTTACATTGAATTAACTAACTTGACACAAAAATTTAAAAACTTAGATTAAATAAGACACGTGGTGCAAAATTAGACTCTAATTGAATTCTAATTTGAAATATAATTGGAATTATTTCCATGCATCATCTAGGATTCACATCTAGGGATTACATATTGACATGCTTATGGATTCATACATAATTTCATTATGACCTATGCATCTTAGATTAGGCTGCATTATGTGCTTTAATTTCTTTTTTATATTTGATTAACATGGCTAAACATTTCGTGTCCTTGATTATTTGGTAATTACTTTTAACTAGTTTGTAACCTCATGCATATGCATGAATACACTTAAAGATATACAATAAAATGCATAATATAATTTCTATATAGACAATTTAAGTACTATTGATAGTTATTTTTATATTTTGTTAACTCTTTAAAAAAAAATTGTAAGGATATTATTAGGTATAAAATGTAAATTGTCTATTTTTTTTTAAATTATTCTGAAACACTTTTTTTTTTTTAATGATTGATTTATTCTAGACTTTTTGGTTTTTGTACTTAATAATTCACTTGGATAAATATTTATGATGTGGTCCCACATTTGATTCTAAAATTAAGAAATAAAACTCTTTAAAAATAAATAATTTAGGACACATGGTGCAAAATTGGAACTCTAATTTGGAATTGTAATTTGAGTTTCTCTCAGTTTTACCTATTATTATATATATATAGATTATGCGAACATTACATGAGTGGATTTCTTTTATTTTCATTTTGATGTTTGTTATTCTTTCATTATACGATTGTATGACAAATAGGTGAACTATTTGACCAATGTACCCTAGGAGTCCAATTTGTGTTGGGCAAAGTGGGTATCTAACACTTTTTCACCCATTAACTTAGGCACACAAGTTTTTGTATTTTTTGTGCAACTTTTTCCTTCTATGTTCTTTTTAGAAAGTCACTAGGAAATGTAACGATGTAATCTTCTTTTCTTAGATTGTATATATAGTCAAAGCCTTCAATTTATTTAACATTATTTAAATAATAAGTATTTTTAAACTTTATCATTTGATTTTCTTTTAATTATTTTTCTTGTTTTTTGAGAGGCAAAATTATTAGTCAAGTTTTTGTATTCAAGTTTCGTTAACACTTTTCAATTGATAACATGATTAATGATTAATGATTAATGATTAATCCACTTAATCTTTTTTATGACATAGTCAATATTAAATAGGATTTCATCAAAAATAGAGCAACAAGTAGAGTAGGGAAAAAAGTATTGAGTTTTAATTTCTTCAAAAAACAAGAGTGAGAGAGTGTGTTTTATATCACTTTTATTTTTTAGAATGCGGGGATTGAATCTCAGATCTTTTATTTAACAATCAAAAACTTTACCAGTTGAGATAATTGGAACCCACGGAAAATTTTCACTTTTGAATTGTCTAAATAGAGAAAAACATATTAACATAGTGCACAACATTCAAAGAAAGGAAAATTTCTTAAATATAACTTTTACTTACTAAATTTTTTGGGACTTAAAGAAAATTTTGGCATTGTGAGACATATAGATAATATATTCTATATTTCTATTGCCCAATAGAGGGGGGTCTTATTATTATTAGGGATAATTACACTTTACCCACCTATGGTTTGCCTCTAATTTGACTTGCCTATCCATGGTTTCAATTTTGACACTTTACTCACCTATGATTCCCTCCGTTACTAATCCATAACCCACCTCTCCTTTAGCCGTTACTCTAACACATAATATGTCAAAAACAAAAGCCCAAACAGATAAAAAAGCTAGGGTTTTGATTGCTTAAGAACTTCTATAAGAACAGAGTAAAGGAATAGCACACAAATCCGTTGAAGCTACTGCTTGCTTTCCTGGAAGATTTAGATGGGCTTAGAATGGACACTAAAACGAGAAGGCTTGGGTGAAGCTTGTGGAGGAGACCATACTTGAACTACTATAAGACATGAATGACATACTTAAAATAGCAAATCGAATGAGCTGGATTTTCTATATTGGTAATTGGATATCAAGGCGTAAGCTCAAGAAGAGCTATGAGCACTATGACAAAATGTTATGGCTCCCTATTCTACATAAGAACATATGTGACTTCAAATTTATTAGAAGAGATCCATTGAAATCTGTCCATCGGTCCCAGAAAAAGCAAATGTTTTCATCTCAGGCCACAACAACCAATGACGATGGTATTTTGATTCTGGGTTCATCTATTGCTTGGGTGAGTTCATTGTGCAATAATTATATTTTTTATTTTTTGTATTTGATCCGTTTGTTTTCTCTTAATTCTAGGTTCATATGTTGCTTGGGTGATGATTCAACTTTTTGCAATAGGGGAGAGAGCCAGAACCACCACCACTAGAGATGTGGACTTTAGGCTTCAGGAAAATCGCTTTGTTTGCGCTTGGTTGAAGGTAAATACTACCTAAATTTTCAATGCTCTCAATAATATTCCCGAAGCTGCCCCGCATTCCTTGCTTTTCGAAAAGCGGAATAAAAGTTCCGATAGGTAGGGCCAAAATTTGAAAGAGGAAATCGATGAATTCCTTGCCCGCTTCAGCAAAAAGCACTTGTTGGCTCTCTCTGTCTATCATAAGTTTCAAACTCACATTGGTTTCTTTCATGGACTCTAGCTTCTTCTTCTTCTTCTTTCTTCTTCTTTTTTTTTTCTTTTTTTTTTTTTTTTTTTTAAGGACAAATGATACTCTAGATAGCTCACTGAGCTTATGTAAATCAGTACATGGCTTGGAAAGTCAAGAGTCTCCCACAGTTCATGGTTCTCGATCTAGAGTCTCAAGCGCATTGCATTGTAGCATCTAGGATCTTAGTTTGGTGAGCAAGTTGGATGGGAGTGAGTTTTGGGAGTGAGAAGTGTTTTGATCTGTTTGGGCTTTTGTTTTTGACATATTATGTGTTAGAGTAACAGCTGAAGGAGAGGTAGGCTACGGATTAGTAACGGAGGGAATCACAGGTGGGTAAAGTGTCAAAATTGAAATCATGGCTAGGCAAGTCAAATTAAAGGCAAACCACAGGTGGGTAAGGTGTAATTATCCCTTATTATTATTTTTTGCTAGATGAGATGTCTTAATTTTTTTGGTTAATACTGTAAGGACTCAAAAAATAAAGACCCAAGCCCACTTAGATCAATGGTACCTTGTCCCTTAAATCAAGCCTAAACAATAGAATTTTTAAGAGAGTGGATAACTAACTCAAGTGCAATACAAGGTTAAGTCCAAATCTAGGACCGAAAAATCTTAAGTAGTAGATAAGCGCAAATTGAACATCAATTAAGGATAATATTCTCCTTGGGAAAATCTGAGAATCAACTTCTTATGTATAAATTTAGTTTTGGTTCTTTACAGGGTAATCCTGAATTCTCCTCGCTGTTCTCTTGTTACTTAGAAATTGTCCATCCCCTTTTTATGAGGGTTCCCTTCCTTTTATATCCCTTTACCATTCATTTCAGCCCTCCACCTATATGTCTTAGGGTATTTCTTAAGATACTTGTCCCATCAAGACCCTTTTGAATGTGGTAAAAGGAGTTGTTAGCTATGAAGTTACCGTTTAGGGGTCATTTCCACATTAGTGCAGCTAATAAGGTTGGTGGAAGGCATTGAATGTGGAGGTGAAAGGTATATCCTTTAGGAAACTTCCTCCCACCATTCTTGCCCTTGTTGCTATCTCTTGTCTTTTCCTTGGGCCTTTACGGGATATCAACTGTCCTACTTCTCTTACTCTCCTCTGGCAGCCAAAGTCCTCAGAGTTCGCTTACCCTTCTTGGCCTAGATTGGGCAAATTAATCCTCAACTGGGACTTCTTGGTCCTTGGACCCAACACAACTACACTAAAAGGTAGATAGATATAATATATTTTATGGGTTAATAAAGGACCTTCTTCCATTTGAGGCCTTAAGCAATTTCCTTAAATGACTAAGTGTCCATTTGGCATGATTAATTTTACTAACTTATTTTACTATTCAGCTTATTTTTGCTACTATTCATGAGTCTCACTGCACTTTTTGGTATCATTCATGGGTCTCATTATATTATTTCAACTAATTTTTACTTTTTTCTACAGTAGTTTCAGTAAAATAAATGGGTCTCAAACAGACTCTTAGAGGTTCAATCGACCTTATTAATAGTTAAAATACTTTATGCTCATCATTCTATACATATATAGATTTTGCGTAAATTTGCTTCAAGAAAATGACTTTGAAATATTATAAAAGAGGTCATTATTAAAAACCACATATTATAAAAGAGGTCAGTTTAAATATTCACCTTCTTGTTTTCTCTTGATTTCAACTTTATTTAAAAAAAATTAAAAAAAAAAAATTTTGACAGCTAGAATTGTTAGGAGACTTTCATAATTTTATAGAATTAGATAAGCGCTAGTAATTGATTAAGATGAGAATAACATGAAAACCTTTAAACTTAACATGAACAAAGTTTCCTCTGAATTGGATTGAAAGAATTTTCTTCAATTTTTAGGTGCCGGTTCATACCATTCATGTATTAAATCACATTATTTATTAAATTATTCTAAAAAGTCAACCTACCCTTTTTTTACAGAGTAATTCTTAGATATTTTCGGAGTACAAAGAATGGTGGTCATTCTTCTCACATTTATGGTGGGGTTCACCATAAATGTGAGAGGAGGGAACATAATTTCTTTGTATTCTGAGAGTACCTAAGAATTTTTCTTTTTTATATGGAGTAAAATGTAGTTGTTTGTGTTTTTATTTATTTTAATTTATTTTATATAATATACATTGGTTAGACACGTATATGTTCATATTATGTTTTTTTTTTTTTAATTATTAGCTAATTTCTTTATGTACAATTTTTCACTTTTTTTAAAGATAAAATTCTTGTTTTTCCCCACTTTTCACAAATCAACAAATTAATTAGTAAAAACTTAATCCAAAACCCACTAAACCTAACTTAAAAGTAAATTTCTCATGAAATATTAATTAAAATAAATTCACTTTATTCAGAGGAGCCAAGCCAAATTTTATTCTAATCACAAGTTAGAACATCATGTGCTAAACTTTCATACAATATATATTTTAATAACTCATGTGTGAAGTGTTAGCCCTCGTTTGAGAGGAGAGAATGGAAAGGAATTAAGAGAATAATTTTAGAATATTCATCCATTTTCTTGTTTGAGAGTTTAGGTGGGAGGGAATGAAATGGGTAGAAGGGAACACTCATTCCTTTCTATTTTCTTAAAATTTCAAATATTCATTTCTAAAATACCCCCATATATTCCGTCATTTATTTTAAAATAGGAGTCTAATGGTAATATTATCATAAAATGAGTCCATTTCTTTCCCTCTATATTAATTCAAACAAGATTACTTACATTTCATTCATTTGGATTCATTTCTATTCATTTATTTTAAAACATTTAAACAATGTTACTTAATTCCATTCCATTCCTTTATTTTCCATTCATTTTCCTTACTTAAATACATTTCATTTTATTCATTTTCATTCTCCTATGATCATTCTATTCCAACATAATGTTTGTTGTAATCCTAACTTTACAATTACTTATAACCAAAACAATTCTTCAATATGTTCTTAAAAAAAAAAATTTAATATGTAATCATCGACTGCTTGCCCAAATTTAAGCACAAATCTTTTTAATAACTACAGGCTGTACAAATCATCATACAAGTTCTGAGGTGTTCCAATCAATCTGTAACAGTAGTCAACCTTAGCAAGTTAGCATATCTCATCACACAAGTCATGGGCGGCATTGTTTTTTTTTTAGAGAAATGATATATTTATAATATTTTCACAATATTTTTACAATAAATTTTAAGTGATAAGTTGTTACTGATTGTTATTGTTAGAGCAAAAAAATAATCTTAGTGTTAGGTTCAAATTTGAACTAATAACAACTAACCACCTATAATTTATTGGGAAAATATTATAAACATAGCAGCTCTCTTGTTTTTATGGTTTTGTTTTTCTGGCGGCTTTGTTTTGTTTGTTCTAAACAGATTGGTTATACTAACTAACAAAATGACATAAAAAGTCCACGGGTCCGGTGGTGTCCCTTTCTAAATTTTTTTTTAATGGATTTTCTCAATAATTCAATTATATTACTCAATCGCCAAAACAATCTCAGCGCCTTCGGTCATCAATTTGAGTAAACTTTTTTTTTTTTTGGTGCTTAAATGATTAATTTAGTCATTCAATTATTAGAAAAATTTTAATTTAATCCCATAATTATTAATTGTATCAATGTGGTCCCTTGACATTTGAATAAAGTCTTTGTCATCTTTATGTTTTTTCTACACAATTAAAGAACTAAATTAGTAATTTACCTATTTTGTTTTGCTTGATTTGGGTTTATTTTGTTCACTCACTCATATAGAAAATTATAATACTCGAGTATATAATAAATATGTACGTGCTCATCTCACATGAAAAATAGTTCATATTATGATTTTTTTTAGGAGAGGCATGTTATGAATTTAATCATAAGATTTACTATTACGTTAGAGAAGAGAATAGATATTTATTGTATACTTTAAAGTGTTATATAATTATCCCAATAAAATAATTCTATGATGTGAACATTTATTAAATGAGGATAGTATAATAAATATATTATTTAATTTATTGAGTTATCAACATAATATGTTATTAAGAATTTTTACTAATTATAAGAAATGAGAAATAAGTGTTAAAAAAAACATACATGATATCTCAGTTTTTGTAATTTTTGTGTAATTTTTCCTTCTATGTTCTTTTTAGAAAGTCCCTAAGAAATGTAACAATGTAATTTTCTTTTCTCAGATTGTATCTATAAGACTATAATTAATGCCTTTAATTTATTTAATATTTAATATTACCGCACACCATTGGTGCGATGGTCACTCCACAAGTATAAATGCTTGTGGAGTGCGGAGGGTAAGAGTCAGGGTTCAAGTCTCCAGGAAAAAGTTTACACACATATACACATAAATTAGGCTATAGTAGAATTTCTATCTTGTATAAAAAAAAAAATTTTATTTAATATTATGTAAATAATATGTATTTTAAACTTTATCTTTTGTTTTTCTTTTAACTATTTTTCTTTTTTTTTTGAGAAGCAAAATTATTAATCAAGTTTTTGTATTCAAGTTCCGTTAACACTTTTCAATTGATAACATGATTAATCACTTAATCTTTCTTATGACATAGTCAATATTAAATAGGATTTCATCAAAAAAGATTGCAGCAAGTAGAGTAGGGAAAAAATTAGTGAGTTTTAAATTTTAATTTCTTCAAAAATCAAGAGCGAGAGAGTGTTATATATATATATATATATATATATATATATATATATATGTGGGAACACAATCTATTTGTCCGCTTTGGGGGATTTTCACCCCAGGCCAAGGGCTAGACCTTGTAACCTGTAAGGGTTGACACCCCGCACGGCTTTGTCCTCTTGGGCTTGTAATGGTACCCTTATGCCTTGAGCTCAAGCTTATAAGGTATAAGGGGGGCGCTTCTCCAAGCGATGTGGGACTTTGCAAAATGAGCATGCCCACACTCGCCAAGAGGACAAAGCCGTGCAGGGTGTCAAGCCTTACAGGTTACAAGGTCTAGCCCTTGGCCTGGGGTGAAAATCCCCCAAAGCGGACAAATAGATTGTGTTTCCACAATATATATATATATATATATATATATATTCCTTTTGTTTTTAGTGATAGTCATCTCTCTCTTGACAACGTTAGATTTTATGTAATAAACGTTTGGACTTCAATAATAAATTTAACTAGAAAACTATTAATTTTAATCTTAATTTTGACAGAGAGATAATGGAAGAATCTACTGGAAAATTTTTCACTTTTGAATTGTCTAAATAGAGCAAAACACATTAACATAGTGCACATCATTCAAAGGAAGGACAAATTCTTAAAAATAACTTTTACTTACTAGATTTTTCGGGACTTATTAATGAAAATTTTGGCATTGTGAGACATATAGATAATATATTCTATATTCTATTGCCCAATAGAGGGGGGGGGGGGGGGTTCTCATTATTATTATTTTTTCTAGATGAGTTGTCTTAATTTTTTTGGTTACTACACTAAAATATAGATAGATATAATATATTTTGAGTAAGACTTAGATATAGTACTTAGGTACTGTTAGTTAGGTTCCCATCTTAAGATTTTGCTATGTGGATTTTTTCTCATGGGATGAAACTTTATTTTTTAGTTATCCACATATTAGAATCTTAAGAGAGGAATCTAAGGAACTGCACCTAAGATATTATACCTAAGTTTTGTCCATATATTTTATAGGTTAATAAAGGGCCTTCTTCCATTTGAGGCCGTAAGCCGTTTCCTTAAATGACTTAGAGGTTCATTCGACCGTGTTAATAGTAAAAATACTTTATAACCATCCTTCTATACATATATTGATTTTGTGTAAATTTGCTTCAAGAAAATGACTTTGGAATATTATAAAAGAGGTCATTATTAAAAACCACATATTATAAAAGAGGTTAGTTTAAATATTCACCTTCTTGTTTTCTCTTGATTTCAACTTTATTTAAAAAAAAAAAAAAAAAAAAAACCTTTGATAGCTAGGATTGTTGGGAGACTTTCATAATTTTCTAGAATTTGATAAGAGCTAGCCATTGATTACGATGAGACTAATACGAGAACCGTTAAACTTAACATGAACAAAGTTTCCTATGAATAAGGTTGAAAGAATTTTCTTCAATTTTTACGTGACAGTTCATATCATTCATGTATTAAATCACATTATTTATTAAATTATTTTATAAAGTCACATGATTTTTAAGTAAGTTTACATATGAATGCTCATTTGATTTTTCACATAATAGGTTGAAGGAACTTTACTCTAATCCAATTGTAATGAAAATTCTATCCATCTAAAAAAAAAAAAAAAAAATGGAAGGATGCACATACATGTTCCAAATCACATGTTGACAGCCCATTGACAGATAGTGCATGGAGAATATGATTATGAAAACAAACTACCTGTTTTTATAGAGTAATTCTTAGATATTTTCAGAGCACAGAGAATGGTGGTTTCTCTTCTCACATTCATGGTGGAGTCTACCATAAATGTGAGAGGAGAGAACATAATTTCTATGTACTCTAGGAGTACCAATAATTTTTCCTTTTTATTTGGATTAAAATGTAGCTATTTGTGTCTTTATTTATTTCAATTTATTTTATATAATATACATTGGTTACACACACACACACACACACACACACATATATATATTTGGATTATCTTTTTCTTAGAATTATTAGCTAATTTGTTTATGTACAAATTTTCACTTTTTTAAAAATACAATTATGGTTTTTTGCCCCACCTTTTACAAATCAACAAATTAATTACTAAAAAATTAATCCAAACACCCACTAAATCTAACTTAAAAGTGAATTACTCATGAAATATTAATTAAAATAAACCCACTTTATTCGGAGGAGCCAAATTTTATTCTAATCACAAGTCAGAATATCATGTGCTAAACTTTCATACAATATATTTTTTAATGACTCATGTGTGAAGTGTTAGCACTTACTTAGGAGGAGGGAATTGAATGGAATGAAAATGAATGAAGAGAATAATTTTAGAATATTCTTCCCTTCCTTTGTTTGGGAGTTTATGTAAGAAGAAATGAAATGGGTAAAAGGGAATACCTATTCCTCTCTATTATCTTTAAACCTCAAATTTTCATTCCCTTGAAATTTGGAGGAATTAGACGAAATGAAATTAGATTTAATGAGTTTTTATTATTATTATTATTATTAAAATTCTCAAAATACTTCTATATATTCAACCCTTTATTTTAAAACAAGAATCTAATAGTAATATTGTCATAAAATAATTTCATTTATTTCCCTCTATATTAATTCCAAACAAGATTACTTACATTCCATTCATTGGCATTATTTTCTATTCCTTTATTTTAAAACATCTAAATAAGGTTACTTAATCCTTCCATTCTTTTCTTTTCTATTCATTTTCTTTGCATAAATACATTTCATTCTATTTATTTTCAACCCTCTATAATCATTCAATTGCATCACAATGTTGTTGTAATCCTAACTTTACAATTACTTATAACCAAAACAATTCTTCAATATGTTCTCAAAAAAAAAAAAACCTTTAATATGTTATCATTGGCTGCTTACCCAAATTTAAGCACGAATCTTTTTAATTTCTACAGGCTGTACAAATCATCATACAAGTTCTGAGGTGTTCCAATCAGTCTGTAACAATAGTCAACCTTTAGCATATCTCATCACACAAGTCATGGGCGGCTTTGATTTCTTTGTTCTAACTTCTAAACAGATTGGTTATACCAACTAACAAAATAACATAAAAAGTCCACGGGTCCTGTAGTGTCCCTTTCTAATTTTTTTTTTTTTTTTAATGGTTTTCTCGAGAGCAATGTTAGGACCACATAATTAGTCACAATTTTGACTACAATTCGTCACATGATGAGTTGTAAGTGGTAAAAATATAGTTGTGGATTCATATAGGTCTACATATTTACTATTCATAACTCACCACATAAAGTTGTGGTCAATTATGTTATCATAGCATTTCTCTTTTTCTGAATAATTCAATTATATCACTCAGTTGCCAAATCAATCTCAGCGCCTTTGGTCATCAATTTGAGTAATTTATTTTTTTGGTGCTTAAATGATTAATTTAGTCATTCAATTATTAATTTTTTTTAATTTAATCCCATAATTATTAATTGTATCAATGTGGTCCCTTGACATTTAAATAAAGTCTG
The DNA here is from genome assembly GCA_030820535.1 of Quercus parvula. NCBI lineage: Eukaryota > Viridiplantae > Streptophyta > Magnoliopsida > Fagales > Fagaceae > Quercus > Quercus parvula. The sequence goes on from JAUAME010000012.1 coordinate 30,235,320, forward strand.
TCATTTTTATGTTTTTTCTACATAAGTAAAGAACTAAATTAGTAATTTACCTACTTTGTTTTGCTTGATTTGGGTTTATTTTGTTCACTCACCCATATAGAAAATTATAATACTCGAGTGTATAATAAACATATACTTTCTCATCTCACATAAAAAATACGCCATATTATGATTTTTTAAGGAAAGTCAAGTTATGAATTTAATTATAAGATTTACTATTATATGAGAGAAGAGAATAGATATTTATTATACTTTAGAGTGTTATATAATTACCCCAATCAAATAATTCTATGATGTGAACATTTATTAAATGAGGATAGTATAATTAATATATTATTTAATTTAATGAGTTATCAACATAATATGTTATTATAATATGTTATTAAGAATTTTTACTAATTATAAGAAATGAGAAATAAGTGTTAAAAAAAACATACATGATATAAGCGGATTCGGAATTGTCTTTCATTCCAAGGCATATAATTATGCTAATTTGTCCAACAAAAAAAAGAAAAAAGAAAAGATAGAAAAAGATATGCATACTAGAAGATGGTATATGTAATTTGCTCTTTTTAGCCGAAGAACATGTGTTTGGATCTCATTACCTGTATTGTGAAAAAAACCAAAACAAAACTTAGCAAGAAAAAAAAAGCCAGTTGAGTTTTTATTTTTGGATAATTCATAGTTAGAGGATAATATTAAGAAATGTTAGTTAGCTATAAGTTGACAAAAATTTAGCTACAAAATTAGGCTACAACCTTATCTAATATCTTTTTATTAGAGATTAATTTTGACAAATTCACCATTAGATTATATTTTCTTTTTATATCCTCTATACTTACAAAATTTCTAGAAAATTAAAGATCAATAGCTATATCATTAATAAATTATTTAAATTACAAGTTTTGTAGTTTAAAATTATGCATAAAATATAATTTATAGATAATAAAGTAAACAATATTTGATTGATAGAAAATTCCCCTTAAAAAAAAAACATACAATTCAATTATTAGATTTTTGAAATATGTAATAATGTTAATGATATTGAATAAAATTGTAGACCAATTTTGTAACTAAATTTTATAAAAAAAAAAGAAAAAAAAGAAGACAAAATACAGTTGAGTTATGAATATCTTTGTCCTAATTTAGTTAATTTTGTACAAGTGAAAAAGTCAATAGAGCCTATATATACCATGGACGTTACCAATTACCCACCGGCTCGCCAGCCTAGCCCATCCCTCTGTTTTCTACTTTTCTTCCCTCCATTCAAATCTTGACGTTCACTCTCTCTCTCTCTCTTCTGAAAATTGCTGATTCATTATGTTCTTCAATTTCGTTTCGTAATTCGGTGCCTCTACCTACAATTCAAATCTCTTCGCTCTCGCTGGATCAAGGTATGGTTATTTTGTTCACTTTTCACTTTTCATTTTCATTCTGCCATTCATAATATTTAGCTTTTCTCTTTGCTTTACCATTCTCATTCAGGTTCTATATTTCAAAATTTACTTGATATTTCATATATTTTATATTTGTGATTAGTCTCGAATTTATTTTTCTAAACTCAACAAGTTAAATCCCATATATAATTAGATCATAAGCCTACTAATCGGAACGTGCTAATTTTGAATTCCAATGTAAATTGAATTCAAAGAATCAGATTTATGCGCCTAATTACATTGGTTATGTGAGCGCATATTTCCCACCAGCTTTGCTCAGTAATTTTCAAAAATATGTTCTGTAAATTGAATTCGATGTTTTGTATTTTGGTGAATGGTGATGATAATTGATGCTTGACAAGGTTAATTCGAATGGTATGAACTCTGAGTCGTTTCACAGGCAAGTTGATATTATTTGAAATGGAGTACATGTTCTGCTCTTTAGCAATAAATAAATTCTTGAGAATTTAAGCATTACCTTTTCTTGTAATGGTGTTTAAAAATATATATATATATATATATATATATATATTCATGAAAGAATTGAGTTAATAATGATTGAGTGCTGAAAGTAAATATCATATTTTCATGGAAGATAACTTCGCCTGTGTTAGTGTCTAGTGTCATAAATTGACGCGCACAACTTGTGTGTTGAAGATCCATAGTTGACCTCATAGTTTTGCGACTGAGGCTTTTTTAGTGCATAGCTTTCTTTCAGCCTCTTTAATGTTTTCACTCAATCTAACACAGAAAGCAAGTGGGATCTGCTCTATTTTGGAACCCTTTCACCACATTGATTTTCTTATCCTTTTTAAACAGAAATGTTATGTAGGAAGTTGCGTAAAATAATTATTTTCTTAAGTTGCATAAACACATGCTGTCACACTGCATGTATGGAAATTGATATTTTATGTCTCCAGATTATGAACATACTTCATAAGCGTTGACAAAAAAAATGGTTTTCTTTTCAATTTTCATCTCTTTTTTCCCCCTCATGTTTCATGAACTCATAATTTACAAACTGATTCTCTCTCTTGTTTCCACCCTTTGGTTTTTTATTTCGTTTATGTCTATCAAGTCCTTTATGATGTGGTGACCATAATTTTTGGCTTTGATCATGACAGAAATTTGATGAAAAACATTTTAATTAATCTTGTAATTTTTATGTGAACAGGTTTAAAAATGATCTTTAATGTATTTATTTTTTGGGCTTCAGGTGTCAGTCTCTTATTAAGCAGCTGGAATTGAAAGTTTTTGGCGAGATGGAATCATGTTTTAGATTTTCAAGAACAGAAATACATACCAATTTGAGTTGGCGTTTTTAGGCGCAACCATATGTTAGTACTTTTGATTTTTGGAGCCCTGTCCCATTGAGGAGTATCATATAATGATATGTTCATGTTATGGTCAATGGGACTTGTTCTTTTTGCTGTTTTATAGATGGGCAAGGTTGAAACTCATAGTACAATGAGATGAACAAATCAATGTGGCACATTGGTGTTATCCTGATGAAAAAACTTGTCCACTGTTGCATAGGGTATAGAGTTGATTGGAGAAAACTGCTTTTTGTTGGGGTCATTTTGACAATATCTGGCATCGTGTTTCAAACGTTTATACTTCCTTATCCACTGCACATATTGTTTCTATCACCTCCTGTTAAATTTTCATCATATGAATCTTTGAATGGTACAATTCCATTGAGGGAGGCCCTAACTGAGGCAAGGGCTGAACAGTTTCAACTTGTTCAAGCTGGCCCCATTGTTTCAGTGAATTCTTCTATTAATTTGATTGAATCAGTGCTAGTTGAGCAGATGAGGACGGCCACTCCTCTAAGGAGAAACTCTACATCTAGAAGGAGAAAAAAGATTAAACCAGAAGGCAATCCAAAAGTTCTACCTCCTCCTTCTCCTCCTCCTCCCCCTACTCGTAAAACCATTCTATCTCACTTGCAGGTAGAATTATTGAGAGTTGTACTTTTTGTTTTCTTTTTTGAAATTTAACAAGGGGAGTTATTACCAATGGTTTTACCTTCGTGTCTATATTTTCAGAGATACATTTGGTCCTTGTCACCAAATGAGGCGCTTGCATATGCCAAAAAAGAGATTGAGCATGCCCCTATGGTTGTTGATGATCCTGATCTGTTTACTCCCTTATTTCAGAACGTCTCTGTTTTCAAAAGGTATATTTTATTAGAAAGGTTTTCATGCTTGCTGCATCATGCTTACTGTTGTTTATATGACTTCCGTGTTATCTTAAGTAATGCTATGAATTATGATTGATATTTATTTTCCATTGGTTTGACTGATAAGGTTTATTTTCTCACATATTACTTACTTGAACAAATGTAAAAGTAATGATTCAGAATGTCAGGTTGGATTTTGAATTTTTAGAGAATTTATCATTTGCTATCTTGCATGGTATGAGAAACATTACCAAGCAAACCTCAAACTAGGTCATTTATTTTTGAAATTCTGCATCTTCCTGATTGGTTTATCTATTATTATTGTTGGATCGTATGTTGAGATTTAAGTTGCAAATCTTTAGAAGACAGTTTAGAGATAGTTTAGATTTAAGTTGAACTCATGATCCCACCCTACACCCATTCTTTTCAGAGGACAAAATGCCATTTGAGCCAAAGCTCATTGGCCAAATGATTACATAAGTTATTAAATATGTGTATAAAGTAGTGCATTGCTTGCTTGAAATTATTAACATGAAGGGTGACTTGTGGAACAGGAGGAAATCCAGGATTAAAAAAAAAAAAAATGTAATCACAGTTTTGGTACACATTAGGCAGTAGGTTGGGTTTCAATTCTTTTAGTTGATCCTCTCCCTCCCACTTCCAAAAAAAAAGAAAAAGTCTCAAAGATTTAAGCAGGTTCTGTGTGATAGGCAATGTTAAAACATTAGAGCAATATACTGCATTCTCACCTCCATTATGCTCATTGTATATATTGATTGCTACACACACTCAGTCCCATGCAGTTATTCTGGCTAAGGATCTCTCATCCAAATAAGAGGTGGAGCCAGTGGGGGTGGGGGATTGCTTGCACTGAACAAGATTCCAACTTTGAGAGAGAAGAAAACTAAAGAAATGACTTCAGTATGGAAAATTGTCCCCCTCTGATCAATAGTAAGCACCAGATACAGAAATTGGAGATGAAAGATGGATTCATATAGATGCTATGTTAGACACTGACGTTCATTAGTGTGAATTAAAGGATAAAGCCATGCATCTCAAAAGATGAAAGTCTTTGTTTGGGCGTGAATAAATTTTTACAAAATATTGATTAAGCTGATAGTTTGTCTTAAGAGAAAAACGGTAGTAGTTGGTTGGTAACGATGAATAGGTGAAAGTTGGTACACTGGAAATATGATAGGTTTACGGGAAAGACGGTCTTTCTTGAGAAATCAAGATAATTTGCATGTCATGTATGAGAATAAGATTTAGTTTTTTCAGCTATGAATACAATTAGCCAGTGCATTTTCATTTAACTAGTTCCCCCAGCAACCAACCAAGCCAGCCACATTACACACATCTACATGAAGGATAATGCTTGAAGAATATTGTTTATGTTGGAGTGAAGAATGGCACTTAGAGATAGGATAGGATAGGATGGTTTCAATGTCACTTTGCAATGGTAAACAATGGTTCATGAGAACATGACCCGAAGTTCCACAGGAAGAATTTATGAGAGCTTTATGTGTTGGCTTGGGTCCCTTTGAGTATGAAGACTTTGACGAGGCACTTTCCAAATTGGGGAAGACTGGAATGGTATGGTAAAAACAAGCTAGTTTTGAGCGATTAGCAGCACACGTACAAAACTGGCCCGAGTGAGCCTGATTAGGAGTTTTTTTGGAGGGTTACAAGATGAAATAAGAGCAAATGTGAAATTATTCAGACCCATGACTATGATTTATGCCACGAGTCTTGAACTGGCCACGAGAGGAAAAATTGCAGAAGTTACATTGAGCAACTCCAAAACTGAAACTTCTACTTGCACCAAATAATGTTGGCACCACCTTGACAGCATGACTGCCATTCAGGAACTTGAGTTGGGTGGAGATGCAAGCCCAACAGGACAAAGGCTTGTATTACAACTGTGACGAAAAATTTGCTGGGACATCATTGCAAGCTACAGCATGTATTCTCATTGGAAACCATGGAAAATATGGAGTAAGAAGGAAATCCAATAGAAGCCAATCCAGAAGAGGAATTGGTGGGGAAACTTGAGAAATCCTTGCATGCTTTCTTCGAAATGATCTCCCCCCGATCTGTTTGAGTAACCGACACCATATATGGCTGATGGGTGGCATCCTAATTGCTATAGGCTACACGCATAATTTTGTGAATTCTAAGCTTGCACAGAAACTAAAGTGCTGCTTGAATTCATGGTAGCCAATGGTAGTAGGCTACAATGTGAACAGATATTTCAGGCTGTGCCTATTGAAATCCAAGGGTATTAATTTCATATTATTAAAGATGAGAATAAATAATATAGATAAGCATAAGCAATAAAGAGAGAAGAACACGAGGGATTACGTGGTTTGGCCAATGGCCAACATTTACAGGATAAAGCCCTAGCGACTACATCTTTACTGTATGATCAAGCCAACAATTACAGTGAAACCTTAATAGGGTATATATAGAGACTAGAAGCAAGGGTTAGCCCTACATGGGCTTACAACATAACTAGGCCTCTTAGGCCATTATGTCAATATAAACCCAATATCTTTAACACATACCATTATGTACCCTTGGACTTATAGGTGTCAAATGTGGTGTTAGGAATTTAGTGGCTACAAAGCCTTAGATAGACTCTTCATGACTAGAACAATTTTACTATGGATTTCTTAGTATATAACCAGAAGTATATCCTACGAGAGTAAGCCACTAGCAAGGGAGGGCATGGATCTTTGCATTCTATGCAATGATTGGCTTGTCAAGGGTTAGAAGCCTATCTAATGAAGACGGTGGAGGCCCGAGAAAAGGGGTTGGAGGATGAACTGACTCATGAACAAGCTGTTGTATTGGACTATTTGTCAGCAGATTATCAATTGGTGTTCCATGTGCCGATGACAATTCCACCTCTGTGCTCACATGATCATTGCATTAATTTGGAATCAGGTTCAGGGACCATTAACGTACAACCATACTGCGATGGACATGTTCAAAGGCCAAGATCAAAAAGAAGTTAAAGAAATGCTTGATATAGGAGTTATAAGGCTTAGTACTAGTCCTTTTTCTTCACCAGTCCTTTTAGTTAAAAAGAAGGATGGATCATGGAGTTTTTCTATGGATTATTGTGCATTGAATCGAGCAATAACGAAAGCCTTTACCCTAAACCTATAATTGATGAATAACTAGATGAGCTTCATGGGGCTGTCTACTTATCCAAATTGGACCTTAAATCCAGTTACCATCAAATAAGAGTACAACCAGAGATAAGATGGCGTTCCACATACATGAACATGATGGTCATTAAGAATTTTTAGTGATGCCCTTTGGCATCACCAACACCCTTGCCACCTTTCAATCATTGACGAATGACATCTTTTGGGCGGCATTGCAGTTGTATGTGCTGGTATTCTTTGATGATATCATGGTGTATTGCAAGAATTGGTCCGAACATGCATGCCACATAAATATCATTTTTCAAACTTTGATGGAACACTAGTTATATGCTAATTGTGCCAAATGTTTAATAGGGTGAATAGAAGTGTTCGGGGCGTATTATTAATACAAAGGAGTACTTATAAAATAATAATAATAATGCTCATGTGGCTGGCCAAAGTAGAATTTTCCTTCCAAACACTTAAGCAGGCCATGACCTAAACCCCAGTCTTGGCCTTATCCAAATTCACAAAAAAATTCTTGGTGGAAGTTGACGCTTGAGAAAGGGTCTTGAAGTACATGATGGATTCGTTAAAGTGGAAACATGAAGTTTGCAGCAAGATTTTATGGACCATTTCAGGTGGTAAAATGAGAGGGAAGGTGACTTACAAATTAGACTTACCCACAGGGACACGTCTCCATCCTGTGTACCATATTTCTCAACTGAAGAAACAGCTTGTGCAAAGGGTCCAAGCTATGTTGGAACTACCATAGATAAGCAATGAAGGGGAAGTGGGTCTGGAGCCACAGTGGATAATCAATTTCCATTGGGTTAAGTTGGGACGGAAAGTTACTTAGGAAGCTTTAGTCCAATGGCGAGGATTGTTGGTTGAAGATTCCATGTGGGAGCCAAATGATTAATTAGAACTTCAATTTCTTACATGAATCTTGAGGTCAAGATTTGTCTTCTAGAAGGTGGGAATTATATGGGCCAGCAACCAACCAAGCTGGCCATGTTACCCATACATGAAGGATAATGTTGATGTTGAGTGAAGAATGGTGCTTAGAGATAGGATAGGATGGTTGAAAGTTGATTAGGTTATCTTATCTTGGATGATCAGTTGATGATCATTAGATAATAAGAATTATACTTAGTTACAATTAAATGACGTTATGACTTAGGTCAAGATGAGTATAACCATGGTGCTGTCCATAGTGACTGGGATTATCTCTGATTAGGAGTCATCTCTTAAATCTTTATCTTTATCTTGTTTCTTGTTTATCCTTCTCTTTATTAGTAGAAGGGGAGTATGATACTTATGTAAGGGAAATGTGCAATAAAATGAGAAAATCATTTTTCCAAACTTCTTCCTTTTCCCTTTAGTAGTATTGGCTGGCCTCAAACTCGACCATATGTACACTTGCACCTTATATCATTGACAGAATCACTAGGTTTTATCATACTGATACGAGCTTAATGTATTAGTTGCAGAGGTTAGGGGCATGTCATCAAGGTAATGGAATGATATAAAAAATCAGAAACTGCAATGATGGTTGAGTTATTTTTGAGATTTTGGACCTTTATGCCGTCCTCTTCACTTGTATTCTCCAATATTTAGCAACAGTTGCCAGCGGAACCATTGGAGCACAAGCTTGCCCTTACTTTAAGTATTCCGGGCTTTCTACTCATCTTTTACCGACATAAAATATTATATATATCTACATGCTATTGTTTTTGCTCTTTTATATATGTATGTATGTATGTATGTATGTATATATATTGTATTCAGTAAAAATTATATTTTTGCGTCAATTACAGGAGCTATGAATTGATGGAAATGATACTTAAAGTGTTCATTTACCGTGATGGAGCAAGGCCTATTTTTCACCAACCTCATCTCAGAGGAATTTATGCTTCTGAAGGATGGTTCATGAGGTTGATGGAGGCAAACAGGCAGTTTGTGACAAGAGACCCTGAAAAGGCTCACTTATTTTATCTGCCGTACAGTGCACGCCAGCTGGAGACGGCACTCTATGTACCTGATTCACATGATATGAAACCGCTATCAATCTTCCTGAGGGACTATGTGAACATGATTGCAGCAAAGTATCCCTTCTGGAATCGCACGCATGGATCGGATCATTTCCTTGTTGCTTGCCATGACTGGGTACAGTATCCCATTTCTTTTGATCATGGAAATGCTTGGATGTGTCTGTCTAATTTTGCTAATGTTGATAACTCTTTTAAGACTTGAAGAGCTGATTTCTCCTTTCTTTATATATGTATCAGGCTGGTTTATATCCTTTGTGAAAAAATTAAAATGCAATTGAACTTTAAAGTTTCTTGGGCTTAAACAGGTGTAACATGTGTAGATGAATGGGGGAACGACCTTAGAAAAAAAATGAAGGGATGAAGGCTGAGGCTTATTTTCTTTGAAAAATATAAGAACCAACTTGATGAAATTTTCTCAAAGCGTTTAGGAAAACTTGGTTGCTCTCATCATACATTGAATTATGCACTATTTGTACTGCCATATTATGCCATTGGCGTATTGTATGCAGGGTGTAATTCAACCCATAAGGCTTTCTTAACTTTATATTTTCTACTTTTGAAAATTCTGGCAATACAATTTCAATTTGTCATTACTATTGACATATTAGAAGTTCCTCTTCGTCTGCCACATGCATCCCATTACTTGTGGAGGCTGCAGTGTTAAATTTTGTTTTTAGATCAACCGGGCACCGTGCATAAAATGCTAGTTTTAGCTTCAATCTGCAAAATTATTAAGTGCTAATTTGTAGTTTTGGTTTGAGATGAGGCTACCTCAATTATGATGGCTAGTAATGTCAGTGGTTCTGTGTCAAATTGTCTACCCGAGGTCACAATCATACCAGCCTTGCAAAATTTGAGAATTCCCTGTAATACAGGCATCTTTTTTTATTTTTGGAATATAGGCATCCACTATCATGAATATCTGTCAAGATATTGCTATCATATTTACTCACCTAACTTTCCTCTTCTTATTTTTAAACTTTGCAGGGCCCTTATACGGTTACTGAGCACAAGGAACTATGCAAAAACACCATTAAAGCTCTATGCAATGCTGACCAATCGGAAGGAATCTTTGTTGGGGGCAAGGATGTTTCCCTTCCAGAAACTACCATAAGGACTCCTAGAAAGCCTCTTAGAAATGTAGGTGGGAACAGAGTATCACAACGTCCAATCCTTGCGTTTTTTGCAGGAAACATGCATGGTAGGGTCCGGCCCAAACTTCTTAAGTACTGGAGTGACAAGGATGAAGACATGAAAGTTTATGGACCTTTACCAATTAGAGTCTCCAGAAAGATGTCTTATGTTCAACACATGAAAAGTAGTAAATACTGTATATGCCCAATGGGTCATGAGGTGAACAGCCCTAGAATTGTTGAGGCAATTTATTATGAGTGTGTTCCAGTAATTATTGCAGATAATTTTGTCCTTCCTTTTAGTGAAGTACTAGACTGGAGTGCATTCTCTGTGGTTGTGGCTGAGAAAGACATTCCCAAGCTGAAGGAGATTTTATTAGCTATACCGATGAGACGATATCTTAAAATGCAAATTAATGTGAAGATGGTGCAGAAGCATTTTCTTTGGAACCCAAGACCAATTAGATATGATTTGTTTCATATGATTCTGCATTCAATATGGTTTAGCAGGCTGAACCACATTCAGATCCCAAGTTCATAGTAAATTTTTTAAGTGTTCCTATGAATACATATTGGTTTTCATAGTATGGTGTAGAAGTTGAATGGATCCAAAACTAGCAAGCGCGCTACATCCAAGAATGTAGGTGCTTAGCTACTGAGATTGAGAAGGAATCCAGAAACACCTTGTTGCCTCAGAGCTGGTTTGATTTTCACTAATTTTAAGTTCTTTGAAATACAAGCTCGAATGCATATTTGATGGCAGGAGTACAAAGCCAGAACGGGGATTCATGATGAAGGTATGGTATGATTAATAATAAGTAAACGTATGAAGGCATGTGAATGTCGTTTTGCGCAAGGATTTTGACTATTAGTTGCATCCACTTGCCTAAAATTAATGTTCACTATTTTTTTTGCTTGGTAAATAATGTTCACTTACTATTACTAATTTACTATTCCATACATTAATAATTAATTCCCCAATCAATTCCTCTTTCTCCTTTGCCTTTTATTTTTTGGCCTACAGTCATCAATTGCCGTAGTTGAAAGCTCAATTATTACCGGTTTAAGTACATCATCCTGTATTTTATTTGAAATGAAAGTGGTTCACTTTGTACGTAACTTTATTTGATGTGCTAAATCACCCATTCACCAATAATTGAACAAATCAGGGGGGGCTGCCACAAGTGTTTTACTAGAATTTTACCATCCCATCGATCATTTCTCCTTTTGAATCTTTGATATCAAATGATGTTCAATTACGTGAATGACTAAAAATTTTACATAAGCCGAAAATAAAAAAGACTACAAAAGTCTTTTTCAGTTTTACTGTGGATAATTTTTCTATTTCCGAATTCACTATTACTTTGTCCTTTTTTGTGCACATTCCTCACGAGTCTAAGCTTTTTGTTCATGCTGTACAGGAAAGACAAAAGAAAAAGAGGAGTCGTCGTAATTATGGTAATGAGTAATGACCGTGTACTATTTTTTGCTGAATGTTAATAACGTGTACTTGTCACTTGACCTCATTGATAACATAAATTTATTTCGTTGTACAATCAATTTTTTTTTTTTTTTTGTACAATCATATTTATATCTAGGTAGAGAAGGTTATAGACTTATAGGGACTAGGGAGAGAGAGTGATCATTCACAGCTTCTTTTATTTAAGGAAGCGACTTTACGATCTTGTAAAGCAATTCATAATTTCATACACATTAATTGGGTCATTCAGAAATTTTTATACTGTGCATGTGTTTGATAGTTTCCGTGTGTACATTCCAGTGTTAACTCGTAATTAATGAAATCAAAGTTTTGTTTTTGTGATGGTTTTTTTTTTTAAATTTATTTTTATATATATATTTCGGGTTAATGAATATTTTTGAAGTATTTGTTAATTGTTTATTTTTTTAAAAAAAATTAATACTATTTTTATGATAAATATAAAAAGTTGTCAAAAAATTAAACTATTTATTTTTTCAATAAAAATTTTTAAAAAATATTTCATAAACTAGTGTCTTGATTATCTAGGAATCTTCCTAATTAATTAATTATTTAGTCAAAATACACAAAATAAATCTGTAGCTGTGTATTTGTTTAGACCTTTTTTTTAACTGAATATTGGTTATCCTTTTTTTCTTTTTTGTATCATACCAGATATACTCTACCATGCCTTGACGTAATAAACCTAAGTAAATCGTAACCTTATTAATTACTATATGACAAAATGAAGATTTTATACATGTTTAAAATATTTTAAGGGTCATGTTAATGGGTGCCATTTGGACAATTGTTAATAAACCAAATTAAGAAAGTTTTAACACTATTTTCATGGGAAATATAAAAAATCTATTAGAAAAATTAATGGATTTATCATTTTTCAATAAAATGTTTCTAAAAATAGTTCATAAACCAATGCTCTAAAAACATTGGTTAACATTTCTCATATTTTTAATAATCATTACTCATTTTGAGGCGAGGTATAGAAATCTCTCTCCCACAATTTTCGCAACCACCAAAAAATTTGTACATATACAAAAATTAGAAAATTTTGCTCCCTCCGTCCCACTTTGTTTGTCCTGTTTGAAAAGTCAAACTTTTTAAGGGAACATCATTTATTGTCTTGTCTATCTTTTAAAATTGTATAAGTTTCCAAAACTACCCTTAAATAAATTTATCAAAAAATTGAATTAGTAAATTAATAGGGGTATAATAGGAACATTGGTAAATTAATGACTTTTATTTTTAGAAACAGGACAATATTTTGGGACATCTCAAAATAGAATAGAGGACAAATAAAGTGAGACGGAGGGAGTATATTTTTCCACCCTAGGCTATACCTCAATTTACACTTACTACCTTGAACTTTTAAAATGCACAATTACCACCATAAACTATATTTCATGTTTCATTATAAGAATTCTTTTTGGAAAGTATCAAATTGCCCAACTTCAATCTCTTAAAGCAAAATCGTTTAACAAAATTTTAACCAATGTATTGCAACGTAGCCTTTGTTTTAAGGGATTAAAGAGATGCAATTTGGTCATTTCATATGGTGCCACGTATATAAAAGTCATGTGAGTTGCAAGTGACATTTTTTTTTAATCCAAGTTAACAACTCAATTGATGGTAGAGTGCAAAATGAAACATAAGTTATAGTTTAGGGTGGTAATCATAACGGGGCATAGATAATGGTGGTAAAATACTAACCAACTTGGTCCCTAAGCCTAACTTAGACTCTAAACCATTACTCATTTTTCTCCTCTCTCTCATAATGATTAGAGATCAAGTTGGTTAGTTTTGAAATTTTTTAGACCTGGCTAATATTAGTCCAAACCTCAAGGGTGTTACTGTATTTTACCTTTTTTTTATAATTTAAGAATGAAAAATACACTAAGATTCAAACTAAAAAAATTATGAAAAAAATTCAACATTAACCAAATATAAAAGAAAAAAAAACACAATAATTGTTTCTTGATAAATTTTAAACCAATCAATTTATAAAAACAAAATTTGGCGTTCATTTAAATTCTAAAATTAATTTATATTTGATTATGTACTAAATTTGTAGCAATTTTTCTTTCAATTATATAAAATTTAATATTCATTTAGAAAAAAAATATTCCTCCTCTTTGCTCAGATCTCCTACCATCCTTATCAAAATTTTGATTAAAAAAAAGGAATTTTACATACATTTAAGAGTAAGAAACTGCCTTCGAAATTAAATAAAAGAGTAACTTGTTTTAGTCTTTTATTTCTCAATTTGCCCTTAGTTTTTTTTTTTTTTTTTCCTGCTGATTAAGAAAATATTTTTTATTTACTAAACAATTTTAGCTGCATAAGAAAACATAAAGGTAAGGTACTATTTTTTTTTATAAAAATGTTAGGATTTAAAAAAAAAAAAAAATTAGAGGATAGAGGGGGATCCCATCGCTCTTGGAACAGATGATATCCCATCAGTTAATTGAATTTTTAAGAAGGCACATTTAAATATTTATTACAATTAAAAAAAAAATTCGAGAGGCGTGGGTGTTTTGGGGCCATGGCCCCATGGTCCCAACATTTGTCTGTTATTGAACATTGTTTTCTCTGTTCATAGCTGTAGTCTTATAGATGACAAAGACAGCAAATTAAGAGTTAGGACCCAGTCTTTTTTTCTAGCTTGTTTCTTTCGTGGAAGGGTAAGATATAATATATAATTTCATAAAATAGCAAAACAGGAAAAGACAACAGGTTATCAAAAAAGAAGAAGAAGGAAGAGATCAACATTTTTAATGCTATTAAAGATAAGGCTATTTAAGACACCTATTTTTAATGTTCTTTTGTAAATAGTATCTTTGATAATTTAAATAAATGTTAGTTAAGATGTTTTCTTTTTTTATTGGGGTGGGAAACGAGTGGTTAACCTAAGTAATTAATTTGTACAGAATTCATATTTTAATAGAAGAAAACTTTGAGAAGGTATGAAGCAACGACTCCCCTCCTCCACCACTACATTATAAAAATAAAAAAAACAAAAGTAATTATAGTACCACGTATTTTTATCACAACAGTTTTATATGACCGATGATGATTGACAAGCTAGCTATTAGTTATCTACTTTTGTTTTTGTTTTTTTGGGTTACTATTCAGTGGCTAAGTGAGTAGTGCTAATATTATTGGCAAAAAGTTGGAGCGTTCACATTTAACTAACTCCCGGGTCAAATCCATAAAGGTCAAGCTTTTACGTTGAATCATTGTAAACCGAGCATTCTTGGAGTTTGAAACTTGGAGAAAAGGAACCACAGCACCACTCAGTGTGCAGCGTTTAACTTCAATTAACTCATCTAATTATTTTTGCCTGTTAGGTTTTTTGGGTTGACTCGTAAATCCTTGGCTAAATTAAAAGTCCATTTAAAGTTGGGCACAAATCAGTGCAGGTTACTTGCAGAGATTTGATCATATTATTATACTTAAAAATATATAGGTTATACTAACAAGTATTTTTAGAGTATTACTTAACAATCCAGTTAAAGAAAGTTTTTATGGGAAAAGAAAAAAAAAACAATTAATATTTTGATAATTTTTTTCATTTTTTATAAAAGTGATATTAAAACTTTTTTAAAATAGATTGTTAATAATAATTTAAAAGCACTTGTTAGCATATCTCATAATATATTATAGTTTTTTTGGAAGTTAATTAATGAGCTCTTATAGGACATTAATTACTCGTAAAAAGCTAAACTAAAAGTTAGTATTCCTGTTTCTCAAAAAAAAAAAAAAAAAAGCTAGTACTCCAGTCGAATCAAGCAATAGGCAGCAATATTATAATCGCTAGCCATTGCTATGAGTTTCAGTTTTTAAACTTCTAGCCGGTTTGCCTTGTTAGTGAACAACCCCAAACTGTGGCTTTACATAGCCACATCAATTAACCATATACCACAAATACGTGACCAGATTTATGCTACAATGAGAAAATTTTATTTTTATGTTACATAAAAATTACATTGTCTTATACAATGTAATCCATTTAAAAAAATAAAAGGAGAAAACAATTATTATTATTACAAGGCTCACCTTTTCTCGGTGAGCCAAGAATCTTCATCAAGCTCGAGAAACTTGTTTACCCAATCTAAACCGTAGGATCCTTCGGTTGTGAAGTCAAAGAACTCATTTACATCAAAATTGATTTCAGAGTTCCCAGTTCCTCTAGCATCCTCCTTGTCCATTTGAGCAAGGTCACAAGTTTTCTGCTGCATGGTTTTTTGTGTGGTTGAAGCCTCAGGTGTTTTCTCCTTTTGATTTATTTTTTTGCTCAAATGAGAATTCCAGTAATTCTTTATCTCATTGTCTGTTCGCCCTGGAAGCCTCCCAGCAATCAAAGACCACCTGTAGAAACATGTCAGATATCAAGCTGCTTGATTTGCTTCTCTCTGGATAATTCTGGTGCAATAACAATGTTTTCTTTTAATTATAATGTATTCACTAACCTGTTGCCAAGTAGCCTATGAAGCCTAAGTATCAAGTCCTCTTCATCATCAGATATATTGCCCCTCTTGATGTTGGGCCTCAAGTAATTCAACCATCTCAATCTGCAACTCTTCCCGCATCGATTTAATCCTGTGAAAACATGAAAACCCATTAGGTCTCTAATTAAATAAAAATGCCATACCCAGTATACAAGCTCCTACTTTACAAAAATGTAGTTAGTGTACTGGGTTTAGGCTTTCTTCTTCTGTATATAGCATATTGAGTACTTTTTTTCTTTTTTCCACTTTTCCCCTTCTGTACTGATATTGGGTAAAAACATATAAGACATGTAACCTGATTTGGCTGCAACTGTTTTCCACCTCTTTGCACCATGGATTTCAATGTACTCGGATAGTTTACGATCCTCCTCTGATGTCCATGCTCCTTTGTTCATTACTTTTTTTGCTGCTCCATCATTTTTTGGTGCCATTTGTGTGGGTGTGTGTGAGTGTGTGTGTGTGTGAGAGAGAGAGAGAGAGAGAGAGAGAGAGAGAGATGGTCTCTGCAGGGACAGTGATGAGAGAGATAATTAATGTCCGTTGATGAGAGAAAGCGAGGGATAGGGAGAGAAGTAAGAATTTAAAAACGATAAGAGGATTGGGCATAGTTGCCCAAAGAATGTTTGAAGAGTCAGTGAGTCGTTTCAGCTACCCTTCCTAGGGAGAGGCAAAGAAAAATAGACAACGCCAACAACCAGTTATAGCAATTTCTATGAGTATGTGAGAATGGGAAGCAGAAATAATACCATTCTCCTAGTAGCCTAGTACCATCATGAAGTTAATTTATTCATTCACGTGATGCAATACATCAAAGAATTAAAGATGGAATACATCAACAACGCTAATTATTGTTTCACGTTATATCCGCACTTTAATACCACATAAATGTTCGCTTATCATACTTATTTGAGAAATTTGGTTGATAAGGGTCTTGGAATCCATAATAAGAGAAATATGGTATAAGTTATTATTAAATTCTTCAGTAATCAAATCAAGTATAGATTTTGCATCAAGCTCTATCTCAACTGTCCAAAGATTTAAATTAATACACAACATTAAACCATCCTAAGTACCCAAAATTCAGCATCAACGCTAGATGCCACCCCTTAATACCTCTATGTTAACTCTAAAAAAAAAAAAAAACTTTCTATGCTTTGTACTTCTTTGTTCTTACTGCTTGCCGCAAGTGAACCCTTATGATAGCTCCTAGTAGATCAGAAAGCCTAAATTTGCTGTGTATTGAAAGGAAGTTAGGGATGGAACGAAAGACATTGAGCCAAAAAGGGCAGGGCCTATTGTAATCAGGGGCGGCTTGATGCATTTGGAACCTAAGGTAAAAATTGATTATCTTGTTATACATACAAAATTACTACTAATTAACATGAACCACGTAGATATATATATATATATATATTATATAAAATTTATAAACACAAAAAATTGGACAAAACTTTTTACATTTGTTGATGTGGCTAATTAATAGTGATAAGTAAAAGAGTAATGTTAGTAGTGAATCTAGATGAAAACTAGTAAAAGTTTGCTAACTGGACTATTGTAAAAAATGTATTGAATTTTTGTGTGTATTGCTTTCTTTCTTTATTTTTTATTTTTAGAAGTGCTATATTCACAATATTTGTCACAACAAATCTTAAGTGTTAAGTTACTTCTTGTTTTCTATTTGAACTTACCACTAAAATTATATTTTTGCTATCAATAACAGCCTGTAACAACTTACTATTTAGGATTTATTGTAAAAATATTGTAAAAAATATTGTGGACATAGCATTTCTTTCTTTTTTTTATTTATTTTTTATTTATTAGTTAATATTTTGACTTAATTAATATTATTGGTTAAAATTTGGAAGCTTTTTTTTACTTGGATCCTTATCAATGGCTTATAAGTTATAACATTGAGCCGGCACTGGTTGTGATGGCGACATTATTGGATGTGAATCAAAGCTCCAATGCTATTTTTTTTTTCTCCCAACCAAAATTAGTAAGTCCATTTCATAATAAAGTGATCTGATGATATACTATGTCACATCAATTAAAAAATCACTTTATTAAATAAAATTAATAATTGTTTTAAATAATATAGACCGTGTTTTGAAAAAGTTAACATTTTTATTTAAGATAGGATTTAGAAGATAATATTGTTTGTACATTATTAATCAATATAACCATGTGTTTTAATTTAATTGAGAAAATTAATGTACAACTAAGATAGTCAACATTGTACTGGTATTTGTCATACCTGTAATATATAATATGTATTTGTCAGCCATTAAACCAGTATATGTATATATAGGATAAAACACTAAATTGTAACGATTTGTACTAGGGATTTTTCAAGTGTTTCAATCGGTCTTGATGTTTCAGTCAGTACAATAAAAAAATAAAAAAAAATGTATAGAGAGAGAGCAATAACTTTGAAACGATATGCTAGTATGGAGTAGATTTCAGTTAGCTCAACTGGTAAAATCTCTGATGGTTAAATAAGATGTCTGTGATTCAAACCCTATATACACAAAAAATCAATTGCTATCTTGGTTTAATGATAAAGAACGCAATCATCAGAAGCGGACGTTGTAAGTTGAAATTCTATAAAATAAAAAAGATATACTAATATGGAAATATTAGGTTAAAACTCTATATAATAATAATAAATAAATAAAAGAAAGATATACTGGTATGGAAATATTTAGTTCCCCTAACCAAACAAAAACAACTTTTGAAATGGTATTAACTCCCTTATACACAACACTTGAAAATCTGTATTTAAGTTTTTTTTTTTGTTTTTAACTAATTCATTTTTCAAATACGGTAAAACTTTAAGTGCATTTCTTTAGGTGCAACATATTAAAATCTCCTATTAAATTCAATTACATGGTTGCATTGATCAATAAAATACACAAAAAAAAAAATAATGTTATCTTTTCCAAGAACAATTAAATTGAATGTAACTATATCTTTGAATTTAGTTAGATAACCTAATATACTAAACTTATGGAATTGTATATAGTATTTTAATTCTATTTAAATATATTTTTTATTAGACCTGAATTTTCCTGAATTTGGAGAAAAAGAGACTTTACCTCATCTATTAAATGCCCATAAGTTTCTGAGTTTCTTTTTAATTTATCATGCTCTCAAATGTCAATCATGAAATCCATCATATCACCCAATATATTTTAGTTTTATTTATTTATTTCGCTTTTTTATATATTTTGAGATATTTTAAATATTTCCAATATCCTTGTCATATTTTCCAATATCTTGGCCAATATATTTTTGAAAAGTATTTTGAGATATACTTATGACGAAATTTCACAAGATTTTAAATTAATGATATTGTCAATGTTTGTTTAGTTTTCTTACATTTTCGCATACTTTTCAATTTGCTTTAGACATGTAATTTTGAGACAGCACCTATTCGTGCTATATCAAGTCTAGAAGACATAATCCATTCAGTATAATATACTAATAATCAAATCATGCACTTTACTCAAAAGACAGTAAGTTAAAAGACAATGTATATATGACAAGACACCACAGCCAATTGTTGGTGGGCATCCTTAGTGGGGTTGACCCCCTGCACGATTTGGCTAGAACGGTCGGAGCCTATGTCAGATCGGCGCCTTATCCGGGGGTAAAATATAGCCATAAAGGCCCCCATTTTCGTTAACTAAAAAAAAAAAATATATATATATATATATATATATATATATATATATATATGACAAGACATAATCCAGACAGTAAGTTAAAAGACAATGTATATCCTTAAACTCACGTCTCTTTGGGTAAGTGAGTCAAAATGTATATATGACAAGATGACATATTGAAAAAAGAAAAAATGAAGAAATGGTGGGCTGATTCTTCTCTCGTTTTTTTTAAACCTTTTTATAAATCATAACTTTTTAATATGCAGTCAAAATCTTTCTAGAGCGACCGTTAGGTTCTGTTCTTTATTTTTTATTTATTTTTTTATTTTTATTTTTATAAGCTTTTTGGTGTTTTGAAAGGTGGTTGGAGAGAGCCATGAATGACGAGGGCATCACATCACATCATAAAAGATGGTTAGAGAGAGCTATGAAAAAGTTATCCTTTTTTTTTTTTTTTACAGTTTTTTTAATTTTTAATAAAAAAATTTTTAAATGATTAATTTGTGTCTTAAAAACGTACATTAACTGGACTTTTATATATATATATATATATATATATATATATATATTCTTTTTTTATGAATGTACTAATAAGTGTCCTGGGTTTTTATTATTTATTTTTAAAAAGGTACCTAGATTCTTGAACCCGCATGTTACTAGATTGCAATGAGGTAAGGCGGCGGGTAATATGAGACAAATTGACATTAATATTCTAGCTGAGGAGTTAAGACTTAAGAATAAGGTTACCCTCTTCATGTTTTTTTTTTTTTTTAATAATAATTTTAACTTCATCTTATCTAAAGAAAAACTTAATGTTTGTTTTTTTTTTGTTTTTTATTTTTTATTTTTTATGTTAGTTATTATGTTACAGAATTCCATGCAAATTTCTAATAGCAATTCGTACAATTACTTCTTTTTAATTCCAAGGAAAATATTATTGCTTTTTCGGCTGACCAGAATTTTTTTTATAATTAGCAGTTATGAAAATGGCATTATTTCGATTCTTGAGTTGTAATAAAGGACAATGGTAGCTACATTATTTCACTATGCATTATATGGAGTGGAAATTTTATAAAGCATAAAATAAATTTGGGATAAGGAGCTGGACTGGTACAACACCAAAGATAATTGCTGATCTTCTCTGTATAAATAGTTTCAGCTAAGAAAATATGTTTGGGTCTACTTTTTTGGAGGGAATTTGCAGACTAGCATACTGAGGAGAAAGAATATTATAAGTTAACATGCAGTTGGAATAAAATTGCAAACTAGCCTATTGAGTTTCATAGACTCAATTTCAGTCTAAAACTTGAGGGTTAAAGACTCGATTCCCACTTGGTGAGTTGAAAATATGATGTCAGATAGATGTCGAGTCTTATAGACTTGAGTTCTAAAAAGCAAAATCGAGTATTTGAGACTCGATTTTGGCACTTTAAGAGGAACGATGAACAGAGGAAGAATGAAGAACGCTTGAACTCCAATTGGACAATTGAACGCAGACCTGAAGAAGAACAAGAAGAACAATTTGACAAAGAACAGAGGAAGAATAGATTTGAAGAGGAACGATGAACAGAGGAAGAACGAAGAACGCTGGAACTTCGATTGGACGATTGAACGCTGGGTGGGTGATTGGACGATCTGGTCTTCAGATCTGCACAAAGAATGCTGGGTCTGAAGAACGCGAGGAAGAAGAAGGAAAATAAAATGGTGAAACTCGAGTTCCACGTGGATTTTTCCCCCACATCGATGCCGCTACTTACAAATTGAGAATTAGAAACTCGAGTTTTATCTTGAAACTCAAGTTTTAGACACTTGAGATGCTAGTTTCCTACATTATTTTGAAACGTGACAACTAACTAAATTCTTTGATATTTAAGGTTATTTGGAAAAAAATTCACTTTTTTGCTTTGTGTTCTGTCTTGTTACATTTTGCTACTTTGTGTTTCTACCTTGTTGCTTTGGTTTGTATTGGTTGTACTATTTTATTGTTTTGAATGAAGTGTACGTTTGAGATGAGTTGAATTTTTTAACATATTTTCACTTTTAGCTTATTTTTACTAGTATTTATGGGTCTCACTGCACTTTTTGATATTATTCATAGATCCCACTGTACTATTCAGTTTATTTTTTAACTTTTTTTTCCTACATTTTCTGTAAAAAAATTTTAATTTCAACTAAATAAATTGTTCCAATCGGACACGAAATGAATGTTTCAGTTTCAAATAATAAAAAAAAAACTTTGGGATCCCAACCCTCACCCAAAATAAGTGAATATCTGGTTAGTTTTAGTTTTAGATTTTTTTCTTTTTTTTTTCTTTCCTCGAATGAATTTCTGGTTTGTTAACAAGCTGTAAGATAAGGTTTTATATAATGCTCCTAAACAAATAAACATTTTCACTGCAGTTCCAAAGGGTGCGACATGTACCCTCACCCAAAAAAGTGAATATCTGGTTAGTTTTAGTTTTAGATTTTTTTTTTTTTTTTTTTTTTCTTTCCTTGAATGAATTTCTGGTTTGTTAACAAGCTGTAAGATAAGGTTTTATATAATGCTCCCAAACAAATAAACATTTTCACTGCAGTTCCAAAGGGTGCGACATGTACGAATATCTCTACTTTTCTTGACAGATAGTAGTGCTATTTTGTGTTTGTACTTTGTATGCATAAAAATGTTGTGCACAATTTAAACTAGGAAAGTGACCAGAATATTATGCAGCAAAATATCTTAATAGTATTTTTCCAAAAAGAAATTTATGAATAATGCATATACTTTATCTTTATTTTCACTTTATATAAGTAGATGGTAAGGGAAGAAAAAGTAAAGTTTGAATCACAAATAAGAAACACGGTAAAAGATGTTATTATCATTAAGCTATCTCTTGAATTGGTCTCAATATATATACTTGATCCTGGCTAGTCAAAAAGCTGGGAAAGGTATATGAGTGACACATATACTTTTATTTTTGGCTAAATGAATAATACATATACATAACAATATAAGTATGCATATTTTATTTCTAAAAAAAAGGGGAACTTTAGATTAGTTTTTTTTTTTTTTTAATCTCGAAAATCATTAAGATTTTTTAAAGTAAGATACAAAAAACATCTATGAGGTTTGGGCTTATTCTAGATCTAGATACTGTCAAAACTTCTCAAAAATATCCAATTTACTCTCTCTAGGCACAAACATTATTGGAAAGTTTATTACTCTCTCTAAGCCCTTTGCTTCTTTTCAACTTGTCTTAACTGTACAAATCTCACAATAATTGCATTATAAAAATTATATGCAAGGAATGTCTGAGTAACTTATGGTAAATAAAATACTAGTCAAAGCTGGAGAAGTAAGCAAGACTCATGAAGAGTAGATGGCTTTTCAAATAGTGTTACGCGACTTTTGTGCTTAGAAAATAAATTAAATATTTTTGAACAGTTTTGATACTATCTGATATTTGCTTAAATCTGAGGTATAATATTTGTATTTTAATTTTTACCATCTTTTTTTTTCTTACAGTCATCATCTCTTTATTTTTATTTTTTAAAATGAAGGCTAATTTGACTCACGTGTGGCCCCATTTTCTCATTGAATGTGGCATGAATAGTTGATTGGTCACCGAGGCCCAATAGGGATTTTTCTTTTGGACAAAAAATTAAATTGCAAAAGAAAAAGAACTTAGAGGGCCAGCTCATCTGGACCTCACAAAAAAAAGAAAAGAGAAGGAAGGAATGAAAGTAAGTCCAAAAATACAAAGGATATTTTTTTATGGGATATATATATTTTTTATGATGGGATAAAATACGAACGATATTATGTTTTCAACTTAGGATTTCAATTCAAAAAATATGTGTAACAATCACTATTCAATAATGTTGCATAAACAATTGATTAGTTACAGAGGCTTGAAAAGGAATATATTTTTGGACAAAAAATTAAGTTGGAAAAGAAAAAGAACTTAGGGGCTAGCTCATCTCCTCCTCAAAAAAAAAAAAGATAAGAAAAAAAAGAGAACGAAATTAAAGAAAGTCCGAAAAAGCCAAAGGAGGACGAGAAACTTTTTTATATATAGCTTTTCTTATACAATATTCCATCTATTTACCAGTGATTATCAAAACAGGCTTCAAGGATTGATGAAATTAGCAGGTGGGAGCTACCTTAAAAAAATAAAGCATAGGAAGACTTTAATGGAAGCTTCAGCGATTGTCACTAGAGTAGCCTTGGCTTCGACCCATACCATAAGTGATAAAGACACCCCTCAATTCATTGTTGACTTGTGGCGACGAAGTTGATTCTGACCCAAACTACCCAAAAGAAAACAAGCATATACTTTCAAGATCTTGTATGCTATTATATCACAGGTTTACTAACGTCATAAAGTAGTAATCCATTTTAAAAAAATTTTTATGTAAAAACAAAAAGGTAATTCACTGTTTTGATAGCTTTTTCAATTTTTCATAAAAACTTTCCCAAAGTAGATTACTAATATATTAACCCGGACCCTTATATCATATAGAATAATCTCCAAAGGTTTTTAAAGTTTTTAAATTTCAAATTATCATTGTTTTTGCAAGATGATTAATTAATTAATATTCAAAAACAAAACTGCTTTCTACAATATTTATCTCATGCATGTCATTACATCATTGTTTTAAGAGAAATTTAACCAATGAGAATTTGAAATTTAATTAATTTAAATTATTTCTTTTAACAACTAAATTAAAATTAATCTATACTATATAAAAAGATTTCCCTTTTTCAACTGAACTTTTGTGTGATTCAAAAATACTTCCTAAACCACTACTTGAGTGCTTGTCCCATCGAACACCCTTTTGGGCCTTCTGTGAGTTGGGGCAACCAAAGCAATACTGTTCAGAAGTCCTCTCCACATTAATGCAACCAGAAAGTTAGCTGCAGAGTATTTAATAAAACAGTAGCAGCTTTCCCTTGAGATATTTTACGGCCTCTTTCTATTCTGTTCCTTCTGGATACTTATCCTCATCATTGGAATCGTTCAAAATGTTGCTCCTGGTGTCAAACCACACCTTCTAACCTCGGTCTTGCTCAGCTAAGGAAGTATTCCTCCTCGGACAGCCTTCTCGGATGGTCATGATCAGACCTCACATCTTTACTTACCAACACGGATTCTTCTGAAGGTGTTTACTTGTCCTCGGACTACTCAATGTCCTCTGATTGGACCCATGGCCCAATATATATATAGATATGCATTCTTGGGCCTATCACCCCTACAATAATCATATAGATTGAATCTTAATTTGCAATAATGCATCTTTATTGTTAAAACTCGATGCCAAAGCTATCTAGGATTGTATCAAACTCCGTCTTTTATTTGTTCTGATTTATTTGCCAATGTAGAACTCTTTTTGAGTTATGAATGAAAACCTAATAATTTTCAATAAAAAAAATTAACCTTTAGATAATTATTATAATATTGAATTAACATTATTTTATTTTATTTTTTAATTTTCTTGCATACCATTAGAATTTATTTTAGAACTACTATTGAATTCGAATTCATACTATAAGGGTCCGTTTAGTTAGAGGAGTGGAAAAGTGGGAAGATATAAAAGATTTTAATTTTTCTTATTTTTGTTTGATTGAGAGTGGAAAAGTAGAAAGATAAAAAAAATGAATTTGAATAAATTTACTCATATACTCTTGTTGAAAAATGATGCCCAATTAAAACAAAAAAAAAGTGACAAATAACCCCAAAAAAAAAAGTACAATCACCCAAATTTATTAATAAATAAATAAAAATCATGTCAAAAAAAAGAAAAAAACAATCACATCATTTTATTGGACGCAAGCAATCACCCTATTTTCTTCTCTTTTCTTTTCCCCTTCTCTCCTTATTTCCAAACATAGACAAGAGATCTAATTTCTTTCCTTTTCTTTCTCATTTCCTTTCTATTATTCATTTCTTTTCTCTTCTCTTTCCTCATTTGTAACCAAACAAAGCATAGAGTCCGTCACACTTACTATGGGATGCCCAGCAAAGTAGTTAATGCCACTAATCTCTATGACCCCAAAAAAAAAAAAAAAAAATTCCCACATAAAAGTGAACTTAAAGAAGACCCCTTGGGGCACTCATTAACAACCTCACCACGTGAATTATAGTATTATTATTCAATAATAGAATGATAATAACACTATAATTCAATAATACATTAGAGTGCCCCAAAGGGTGAGGCAAATTATTAACCTTTACTCCAAAAAAAAAGAGAGCATTTGAGCATGCGTGTGAGGTTTTTTTCTTTCACGTTTAAAAAAGAAATTACAGTTACTGTATATTTCTAAAGTTTATCATTTTTATTTGTCTAAAAAATAAAATATATATATTTCTAAATTATAATAAATACAAATTATTAACCTTTATCCAAAAAAATAGAAGAGCCTCTAAGTACACACATGAACGCATGCTTAAAGGCTAGTATATATTATATTATAATACATAATTAAATAATATAATATACTAAAATATAACAATATTTATATAATTAAAACTGTTTATTGGTTTACCTATAAAAACGTTTTATTGGTTAAAGAAGCTATTTCTTCTCTAAATTTTATTAATAATATGATGTAATATTAATAATGTAATTTATATAAGAAGAGTGATAATTTGTTTTTTTATAGAGTTTCAACCTTTGGCATCTAATCAATTTTTTATGTAGGCGGGGATTAAACCTTAGACCTCTAATTCAAACATAAAAAAATTTATCAGTTGAGCTAATTAGAACTCATACAAAAGTGATAATTAAAATGTTGCATGTTGTTATAAATTGATTTTATTTTTCATTTGTTCTATAGATGTACTCCGAAAAAAGTTATTTTCTATTCATTCCCTTATCGTCATAGTCTCATAGACAATGACATCCAAAGAAGAAAAGAGATATATGTTCCTTTTCATTCACGATTCTTTTTTTTCTTTTTTTCTATAATGATCTCACAAATTGACCGTAGGAGGGAATCAAATTTGGATATTTTAAGGAGAATGGAATGAACTTTCAACTATTTTATTTCTTCTTATGGAAGCTTTAATAGTTGAAAGTTCATTCCATTCTCCTTAAAATATCCAAATTTGATTCCCTCCTACGGCCAATTTGAGAGCTCATTAAGGAATAGAAAAAAGAAAAAAAATAGTTATGTTAACGAGTACCCTTAAGGTAATGGTTAACAATTTATTTTATGAAAGTTTTGACACAACTTTTATGATAAATGAAAAAAGCTGTAAAAACATTAATTGCTTTTTTTTTTTCCATAAATTTTTTTTTAAAAATAGATTATTAAATATTGTTCTAAGGGCATTTGTTAGCAGTTCTCATATATATATATATATATATATATATAATTTGTACAGTGAAATTGTTCTTTAACCAGATGCATAATTGTTCTTTAACCAGATGCATAAGAAAATAAAGAGTGAGATACACAGTGTATTAAAAAAATTATTATTATTATTATTTAAAGGGAATAAATTTTTGAAGTTGAAATAAGAAAAAATGACTTTTTATTTTAAAATTTGTTTAGGGTTTGCAAAAATAGATGTAGATACTCTTTCTAGGAGGAAGTCCATTCTGTTAAATTGTGAGCGGCCATGTTGGCATTTCTAAACTTCCAATAACATAAAGAAGTGCAAAAAATACCAAAGGAAGAAACTACACTGAAAATAATGGTGCTAGCCAAGTTGTTCTGATCTTAAACTTTGAAATGCCATGAAAATCATCTTGAAGTTTGAAATGCCATGAAAATGATGCAGTAAATAGATTAGCAAATTCAAGTTATCGATGACGACAATAATCCTAGAACCAACAACATCGACACGCACAATATTCTAAATCCATCAAAACCCATAAGTCCGTGCAACTCTTCTCCCTGTATGAAATTATTTCTATAAATTAGCACCAACAGTTGTATGAAATTCTTTGGAGTAAGTTTAAAAAGATACATCAAAATATTACAATATTTTTATTTTTAGTTAAGGTGAGTTTCAATTTATTATTTTATTTAAAATTTTTATTTTATGAAAAATTAACACTTTAGTTGTTGTGAAAATATTGTAATAGTTTACTGTATGGGTAACACCACTCATTTATTTGTTTGTTAGGTCGGTAACCACTTATATATTTGTATTCCAATGTTGGTAACTTGCTATCAACTTTGTCATTTTTCTTGCTCATGATGTTCTTTTATTTTTACGTGTAAAAAACCATTACTTGTTCCAATCCTTGATTTTGAAATCCCGTGAAATTATGGGAAAAACAGTCATTTTTGTTTTGACGGGACAAACAATAATTTAGCTAACTAGCCAATCCTAGTCATCCATTACAACAATAGTTTTCAGAACTACATCAACATACTAAATTCAAAGACTTCAAACTCAAACCCCAATAGTCACATCAACTTTAAATTTGTAAAAAAAAAAAACTTATAAAATGAATTTTTATTCGACATATAACATCTTTTCCAAAATGATACGATGTTTTCAGCTAAAAGTTGAGGTGACAATGAAGGCAGGGCCGGCCCGACTCTTCCCTAGACAATTGTCCAAGGCCTCAAATATTAATTTGATTTTATAGACTTATTAAGTTGTGATAGGCTTTGAAATATTACCTTATGATTCTTTCCACAAATTTGATATTTACTTTGATATTGATAGTTTGATTAATTTTCAGAATTAAAAAGTTCTAAATAAGTTTTACTTGTAGACAAAAATACTCCAATTAGCAACAACATCAACACACTAAATTCAAAGACTTCAAACTCACACCCCAATAGTCACCTCAACTTTAAATTTGTCAAAAAAAACTTATAAAACGAATCTTTGTACGACATATAACATCTTTTCCAAAATGGTATGATGTTTCAGGTAAAAGTTGATGTGATAATGAAGGCAAGGCCGGCCCGGCTCTTCCCCAGACAGTTGTCCAAGCCCTTCAAATATTAATTTAATTTTATAGATTTATTAAGTTGTGATAGGCTATGAAATATTACCTCAGAGCATAGCATTGAAGAATACTACTCTATCTTATTTTATCATCTCAAAAAGTTATTTTATCAATTATATCATATCATTTTACAATATATTCTACATCCAAAAACTTTATTATTTTACTTTTTTATTAAAATATTATTTTTTTAATCTTTCTTTATTATTTCTTTCACATCGTCATTTTTTTTCAGTTAAGGGGTGAAATAAAAAATATATATATTTTTTAGCATAGTGGTACAGTACAATTCTAAGTTTAGAATTGTACTGTAACACTATTGCAAAAAATTTTGCAATAGTGAGGTATACCATTTTTTGATGCAAGTGTTTTTTAACTATGAAGTGCCAAAAAGGCCTTAGATATGGCATTAACTTTCTTCGATACTAATGCTCTTATGACTGCTTTCAAGAATTTGATATTTACTTTGATATTGATAGTTTGATTAATTTTCAGAATTAAAAAGTTCTAAATAAGTTTTACTTGTAGACAAAAATACTCCAATTAGTATATTAAATTATTTATTATATAACTTAATAATAATAATAATAAAATTTGGGTTCAAGGAATCGTTGTTGTATTAAGTAATTATCTTTTCTTTACATCGTTCCTAAAAAAAAAAATCTTCTCTTTACGACAAATGACTAAATTATTTTTGAGCCATGTGGCTTCATCTTATCAAAGGTTTGTGTTTATTATATTACATAATTCCCTTATAGTTTGGGATGGTCTCAAATTTAACCATTAATTTATAAAAGTTTCAATTAAACCGTGAACTACTCTTTAAGCCATTTCAATTTGTGCCAACAATGAGCCACTATAAATAAAAATGATTGAAACTCACATAAGTTAGGACTAAAACTTATCTAAGCATGAAACATCATTCAATATGAAATTATATGACCTTCATATGTCACAGCCCTAAGAAAGTGGTAACTGCAAATACAGTTATATCTCCAAAAGGAATGGTCAAGTTGCAATGAGTTCATCATAATCACTTATATATCCAAAGTCTACCTAGTAAATATCAAATATAGCATCCATTTGGATTCAACTGAATGTGGCATTTACGTTTTGCGTTTTCAGACTTTTTTTTCCCTGTGCATAAACTATAATATCACATGATTTTACTGTGCATGGGACAAAAAACACTCTTTACGCACTATTCACGAGTCCCACAACACTATTCACACATTTAAAAATTATTTTACTACAGTGTTTTAAGTTTTCAGTTTCGGCAAAAATAAGTTCAATCCAAATGGATCCATAGGAATCAACATATGCCGACATAACACATACTCTTACAATCCAATCCAAAAAAATTCACATAATTTGGGATGTCACAATTTCCCTTCACTTAAATTTTTAATATCCTCATTAAGGCCTAAGTTATACTATAGTGCCCCCAAGCCACTTGGCATACTAGGTTACTCTGATGTTGGTTATGTGAGTCCAAATACATTTATACACAAGGCAAGCCAAAATGATAATTTTCCACTTCCTCACAGTGATGTTCGTTTGTCACAACCCATGTCTGTGCTTATATCCACAAAAGTATTAGTCAAGTTTCAATGGGTTCCTCATAATCAATTATATATCCAAGATTCACCTAGTAAACATCTAATGTAGGTTTCAACATATGTCTGCACAATACATACCCTTACAATCCAATTCAATAAAATCCACACAATTTGGGATTGCACAATATTAAAATGCTCCAACAACATGTAAAACCACTTTTCATCAATATGGAAATAATTGAACATATTTTTAAAAATTTGATTGGTGTTGAGATTCTACTTGAGACTATTGGGCTCAAGTATGGACAAGCAAAATTGAAGCCTTGCTTTCTTGTTCTCCATAGTTAGATTTGGCTTCAAAGCATTTGTGTGTGGCTAAATAGCAACTTCTTTAATCCGTCTGTGGATTTTTGATTTAGCCACTTTCATAATACCAGCCATCGATCGGATATTAGTATGTCAACGAGAAAGAGTTTATGAATCCTTGTTGTAAGCTATTTGGAATCGTTTTCAAATATCATGTTTTGGGAACTTATAAGACACATCAACAACCAATTAATCATGTTGGGAGGCTTTTCCTTGTTGCCAAAATTTTCTAATGGTTTTGGGGTTGGCAGAAAATAGTGGCAATGTGACTGATACAACCTATTCTCAACTTGTTGGCTATGTGGAGCCTAGTTTATGTTTGATATGAATTATAACTTGATATGAATTATAACCTGACCTGATATAAAAGTGTTACAGTTTTTAGTAGGGGATTTTTTGGCCGGAAGAAATTTTTTGGCCTGTTTTTAGTCCATTGTTGATCCTTGCTTCGTGTTAGGATTTTGTGTGTTGTTTTAGAGAGAAAAATTGTACTACTACATTTTGTATATTTTTCCCAACAATAGCAAAACCACTTTAATTTTATGGATGTAAGCAAATTGTCGAACCACATAATTTCTTATGTTTTGTGATTATCTTTATATACGTGTTATTTTTCTTTATGTTTTCCAAATCTCACATATTTGAAAATTTGTGTATATTCCTAACACAAATTTCTATTCTCACTTCGTTACTTTGCTTCAGCAATACTTCAAATATTACTTGATGTTCTGTTCTTGCTAGTCAATCATTCTTTGTTTGGAAAGATAAGAATGGAAGACATGACAAGAATTGAAGAGACAAGGCAAGTTACGTACAGAATTTTATGTTTGCAAGGAAATAACATAAGTTATAAAAAAATTTTAAAAAAATTGGAAGAATTTGTATTGGCCTAGGATTAGGAATACAGTTGTTCTTAAATTTAGAGGCAATGAGATACCGCCAATGTTTTTGCCTAAAACCTTGCTTAGCGCCAGTGAAGAACACAAACTATTGTTTGACACCAACAAAATTTGTGTTGTACTCCTGTTTGAAATTTGATTGGAAGATAGGTTTAAATTTGGATTTGGGTTCTGAAAATATTATCAGAAAATTGCTTCGTGCCAATTATAGGAAGAGGGAATTATTTATTTATTATTTATTTTTTTTTTACATTGTGGGAATTTAAAATTTTTGATCAATTTGTTCAAGTGCAGTTTTGAAATTTTCTATCTTTTTATTTAAGAGACAAGGAATTAAATGTTGCTCTCTTAAAAAGTTGGGTTTTTGAAAACTAAACAAATTGAAATGAAGAAAGTACAATGAAAATTGTGATGTTGAAATAACTTATTGCAATAAAAACCGTAAAACAATAATATATTGTCACGATATTCTTTGCAATAAGTTGTTTACAATGTCATATATTATTGCATCAAATCAAAGTTTTTGTTACAATTAACTCATTAAAAAAAAAGAGTTTCTGTTACAATATCTAAAATTTATTGAAACAAAAATTTTGTTGTACAAATTTATTACCTAAGATTTTATCACAATATCTTGCACCGACTATTTAATCATTGCAATAACAAGTTATTGCAATGGTTTTGATATTATTGTAACAATTTTTTATTTTTTAAAAATAATTAAAAATAAAATATTTATAATATAAATATAAAAAATATTATTAATTTATATCTAAAAATTAAAGAAACAATTCACATAAAATTAGGGATGACAAAATATCTGTCTTGCTTGACCCGCTCTAACCCTCACAATTTTCTCTGCCCATTGCCCAAAGAGATAGTGGGGGCAGGAATGGGATTTGCTCACCTTGCCCTGCGTAGTATGTGTATACATCCGACCCACTCCCGCATTGAGTGCAACATCAATTATCCTTGATCCGACCCTAGCTATATTCTAGACTCTAGAGAGCCGATCCTCCTTGGATCCCATCATTTGGTGAATGTTAGTTGGCCTTCTCCCCTTGGAGCACTCATTTAATTGAGTTCCTCGTAATGGGACCCACTTGGAAAAAGTACAACCTTTAAAATATAATATATCTCAATTATTGCAAAGTTTCAAAGTGAATGGCAAATTAAGTTACGACTTTCTGTTGGATACCTTGCATGTAGCCTCCTTGTATATCAAACTAAAAAACTATGGGCCAATTTAGTAAAGAAATTTGGGTAATATTGTTTGTATTTTTTTAAAATATGTGTAGATAAAAAAATGTGTAAAAATATATATAATGTTATTTAAAAGTTAAAAATGAGTTGTTTAATAACTCTACCAAACGAGGTTTATATTTTCATAAAGTAAATCTTCTCTTTTGATTTAAAATAAAAAAATTTATCT
The DNA here is from genome assembly GCA_030820535.1 of Quercus parvula. Lineage (NCBI taxonomy): Eukaryota > Viridiplantae > Streptophyta > Magnoliopsida > Fagales > Fagaceae > Quercus > Quercus parvula. Next base: position 30,268,156 of record JAUAME010000012.1, read on the forward strand.
TTAAAAAAAAAAAAGTTTGTCATTTTTTACAAGCTAATGTAAGAGCATTTGTACCTATATGTGTATAATAGAAAAATGCGCCAAATTTACGCATTGAAGCTCCAACATCACCCATATCAGTTAAGTTAAAAATGTTTATTTTATTATCTTAATTTTTTTTCTCTCATCTCTTGTCTCATCAAATCCCCCCCCCTCTCTCTCTCTCTTTATGAAGATAATAATAAACAAAGAATACAAAATATTATTTAAATAAAATAGAAATATAGAAATTAGAATAGATAATCTAATATGACTGTTTTTGAAAAATGATTGTATAAAATAAAAAAGTAAATTTTTATATTAAAATAGACAAAAAATTTTATATGAGCAAATGCAAAAGCTCTAAAAAAGTTAAAGCAATACTTTTATTTGCAATTTGGCTCAAATTTTCCGTTTACGGACAAAGGAAAAACAACAAAGAAAAACAGACAAACCGCAATCAAGGTTAAAAAAGGTCGAGTCCTTTCATTCTTTTTCCTTACGGATGAAACTTGAAAGTTTTCATGATTAATGAATATAAGTTTAGAATTAAGATTTTTCTATCACATGTCAAAAAAAAAAAAAAACCCTAAATCTAGAACTTTCGAGCTGGGAAAATTGGGGTGTACCTTGGTCATAAGTCAATTTGTAATACAATGTATAGAAAGTTAAAATAATATAACAATAATTAGTGAGTAGTGGGGCCTTAATTTGAGATGAGGTCCGTGGGAAGCTAAAGTCAAGAGTTTTCAAAGAAGTAGAAATTAGTCATACATCTTGAATTAAAAACGTACTTTAGGTTATTATTAGGTAGGCTGCAGTAAGAATTTACCTAATGATTAGAGCAGTCGCAGCTGGCATGGTATATGCCATATTTCAAGATTTACCATTTCAGCACAAAAAAAAGGTCAACAATTGGTCGTAATTGGTGTGGTAAAACTAAAAAAATTTGCAATACTGTTACAGTACTGTCACAAATTTGCGATGGTACTGTAGAAGTATTGCAAATCTAAAAATTATTATTTTATGCTACTTGCAACTTTTGCACGGTCTCATATCCTCTCTCCAATATCTCATTTTCTCTCTCTCTCTTCAAAATATATTATTTAATTATGTAGATATATTATTTTATTATATAGATATATTATTTTAATGTATAGTATATTAAAATAAAAATTCAGATGTTTAAGTATATTGTAAAATTGTATTATATGGAGTAATTGATATGATAGAATTTCCAGACATAAATAATTTGATGATACATGATTTTAACATATTTTATATATATATATATATTTTCCCGAGGATTAATCATCTACATCTAATGCGTAGTTAGAACTAGAAACGTGTCACTCGTCTCAGCCCCCCAAAAAAAAAAAAAAACGTGTGGCTCGTTTGTGCGACTATTAGTTGCAAGGAAGTTTGAATTGGGGTTGCCACTTAACCAATATACATCTATTATTTGGTACGGTCAGCCAGCCTCACAAGACAGATCGATCACAAATTGCATCATTTGCGCTTTTGTGTTGGTCCACAAGCTTTGTGCAGGTACAAACAATATTGCCTATCCCTATATATGGCAATTACACGTACTTTTTGTCTTTACTTATAAAATTACGGGTCATGCTAATAAGTGCTCTTAAAAATTCATTTTAGAAAAGTTTTGATATTATTTTTATAGAAAATATAAAAAACTGTCAAAACATTAATTACTATTTTTTCTTTTTCCATAAAAACTTTTTTTAATTAGATTCTTAATCAGTGTCTTAAGAACAATTGTAAGCATTTCCCTAAAATTATTTACCTAATTTATATAAGAATCTGCACAAGGACCACAACCGATTGCTACAGCCCATGTGTTATATATGATGGACTGGATTCTCCAAAAAAAAAATGATGGACTGAAAATAGTGGGGCCAGTGGCTAGTGCTACTGCCTTGGGTAGCACTAGCCACTAAGCCTATTCGAAACAATATTGTACGAAAACTGCAAGACCACATAACTGAGTAAAGAGAAAATGATGATTTACATAAAAGTGAGACTTAATTATAGTATGTAATTTCTACTTAAAAATAAGTTCAAGTTACACATGTATAACTTAACAAGAATTATATCATTTTTAGATCGTAAATTCTCATTAGATCTAACGGTGATAAATCATTACTCCTTATACCATTAATATAGTCATTAATTGCTAGTTTTTTTGGATGTATTAATGACAGTGTGGTCAAAATTTATTTTTATTATTCTTATTATTATTATTATTATTATTATTATTACTCTCTCTGTCACACTTTTTTTGTACTGTTTGAAAAATCAAACTTTTTAAGGGAATATCATTTATTGTCTTGTCTACATTTTAAAAATGTATAATTTTCCAAAACTACTCTTAAAAAAATTTATCAAAAAATTGAATTAATAAATTAATAGGGGTATAATAGGAATATTAATAAATTAATAACTTTTATTTTTAGAAATAGGACAATATTTTGGGACTTCTCAAAATTGAATAAATGACAAAAAAAAGTGGGACGAAGTGATTACTATTTTTGAATAAATATACATGTGAACTTGTTCTACAGATTTTCATTCATCTATTCAATCACATCCCAGTGACCAGAAGTGTCGATGAGTGAGGATTGAGGAAGTTGCAGAGATGGTGATTTTTGGAGTGACTGACGAGTTTTTGGAAATACCCAGAGTTAGTTTAAGGGCATACTAATTCTTGTTGTGAATTGCAATTTGTTCAATCAAACGCCATCATTGTCAACTAAATTGTTGGACATACATATATACTTATACATACACAAGCCGTTGAATCATTTTACCATTTTTGCACATGTAAGGTAGTATAGGTCCAGTCAAGAAATTCTCTAGCCTTAAGACTCTCATGGGAAAGAAACTTGTTTCAAAGATATTTTGTTTTCACAAGACTTAAAAAGAAAACTCTGTAATATTTTTATTTTTCAATGATCTCCATGGAATGGCCAAGTCTAGCACTTTTTTCAGTGGGGTGGTACCGTGGTAGTGGGAAGGTGATTGAGGGATGTTGGGCAATAAATGTGAGAAAATTTAGTAAAAGTAGTTGACTTGGCATATAATAATTATGTATTAATGAAATAGCAAATAGCAATTTATCACCGTTATATCTAATGAGAATTTATGGTCTAAAAAATGTGTAACTCTTATGAAGTTATACTAGGTGTAACTTGAACTCATCTCATATATTAATAGCTAAACTATAGAGAAAAATCTAATTAAATTCTCAATTTCGAGTCACGTGTTTCATTTAATTTTTAATTTGTGTCAAGTAAATTATTGAGTATAAAAACCGAAGAGTCCAAATTTGATTAAATTCAAAATTGGATTTTAATTGGAGTTCAATTTTCAATCATGTGTCCATCTAAGTTTTTAATTTTTGTGGCAAGTGAATTGTTAGGTGCAAAAATCGAAGAATCTAAAACCAATTATTTCTAAATCATATTCCCTTCATCATAATTTGTTTGTTTTATTTCAAAAATCTAATTTTTTAAGGGAAAATTATTTATTGTATTGTCAGCTGTATAAAAATATATAAGTTTCTAAAACTTCCCCCTAAATAAATTTATTAAAAATGGTTTTGGAATAAAGTAGGGGCACAATAAGAACATTATAAAATTAATAGTTTTAATTTTAAAAGTAAAACAATATTTTGGGACATCCCAAAATAGAATAGAGAACAAACAAATTGGGACGGGGAGTATGTGTGTGTGTGTGTGTGTGTATATAATATAAGCTAACATTATGTATAATTTGAATATCTTCTAAAAAATATATATAATTTGAATCGTATAATTGTAATTATTTTTAATTATATTAGTACATACTACTAGTATAAGATAATTGTGAAAATATGTACGGTAAAAACTGTGATCTTAAAATTACTCTTATTCTTCTTTTGAGAGATAGATTCAATCCATCTCGTCTGCAATAATTGCTTTTTATTTTCATATTAAGATGCTGAGGTTAAAAAAGGAAAAATAAAAATAGTGGTCCCCACCCGAAATGACAATAGGCTAAGCTGGGTTTGATCAAGTTGGGCCCATTTTAGATTTGCAGAAGACACTGGGTTGGAGCAATGCTCATTGCATCACAGCTCACCTGCCCCCGGCCAATGGCACCCATTTGAGCTTTTCCCGCCCAAGTTGATATTTTGCTACAGTGTTTCTCCAACCTTGGATAACACTGTAGTTTTTTTTTTTTTTTAAGTAAAAAAAAATTATTTTCTTTCTCTTGCCCAACCCACTCTCTCTGTCCTTTCCTGATCATTCACTCTTTCAGCCAAAATGATAAATGTATTGTCTTCACTAGTAACGCGGAGTCTCGTTGGCAATCCCACAATTCTGCAAGCATTCTCCCCATCTTCATTACTTGATCATGGTTCCTAGCCATGATTCACCGAATGGTACCTATGAATTAATCAAAGTCGATGGTCACTGAGATAATATAATGAGTTGTGGGCTATAGTCTCAAGTCCCGATCCACTAGCTCTTAATGGGGAGTCCGGTATCGTAATCGTGAGAGTCCACGAGGTGATGCATTTCAGAAGAGGACAAGTTTGGTTTTCAGCAATAGAGGAACAAGAGTAGAAGACTGAAGGCAGTGCAAACTGCAGAGAACCACTGGTAGAGGTTTTGTAGAAAAATGAGTTCATGATACAAATTAGATTTTGCAATGTATACATTGTTGATCTAGAAAATAAAATCCGAACCATAAAATGAATTAGTTTTTGAAATGGACAAATTCTCTTACCATCTATTGGGAGGGGAGAATATAATGAAATAGAAATGAATGAAAAAAATAATTTTAGAATATTCTTTCGTTTCTTAATTTGGGAGTTTAAGTGGGAGTGAATGGAATGGATAGGAAAGAACACTCATTCTTCTATATTTCCTTAAAACCTCAAATTTTCATTCCTCCTAAAATTCACTTATATATTCAACCCTTTAGTTTAAAATAGGGTTATAATAGTAATATTGTCATAAAATGATCTCATTTCATTTCTTTTATGTTACTCCCAAACAAAATTACTTACATTTTCATTCATTTCATTCCTTTATTTTAAAACATTCAAACAAGGTTACTTAATTTCATTTCATTCTTTTCTATTCATTTCCCTTACTTAAATATATTCTATTTCATTCCCTTATGATCATTCCATTCTCTTATGAATTCTCAAATGAAACCTTAGGCAATCTACTGTATCTAGGGTGCTGAGGTTAGAATGGACAAACAAATGAACAAAATATAACTCCAAACAAGTTTGGAGTTATCTTCCTCCAACTCACTACATAGCGATTTAAATAAGACAAGCGATTTATTAAAAAAGTTTGTAACTAAGGGTGTGTTTGTTACGAGTGTAAATAGAATTGGGAAATTATTTTACACCATCATGCGTGTTTGGGTGCACATGCAAATAAGGTCAAACTGAAAATCATTTTTGGTTGACTATAAAATACCCACAGTTGACCCGTAAAACCTTTTACACATTTATTTTACCTTCATTCTATTTCTAGACTCACACACCTAAAGAGAGAGAGTGAAAGAAAGCTAAAAAGGGACTCCACCTAAAGACAACCCAAGCACGTTCACCAGTTAGATCGCCGTCCTCGTCCCCTCCATGCAACGATGCGCAGTATTTTCCTCTTCTTCTTTTCTTTTCTCTCTTTGTCCTCAGCTTTTCTTCTCTCCTTGTCCATCCTCATCCCCTCCATCTTGTTCAAACCCAACTCTGACGAAGCAAGCCCAAATCGAGCAATGCCTAAACCCAATCTACCCACTGCAATTAACCCACACCGATTTGAGCATCCCAACACCCTATTTGTCCCACTTCGACAAACTCCTCAAACCCACCCTAAAATTTCCCACTTAAACCCACCACTCCCCTTCCCTGTACCAGATTCACTATATATATATATATATATATATTTATTTGTTTAGTTAGTTAGATATTCATATATATATATATATATATATATATATATAGTTATTTATATATTTATTTGTATATAAATATATGTGCATAATGTTATCTGCAATAGTGTTTGTGAAGGTATATGGCAACTTGTGAAATTTTTTGATAAACTGAATTTCGCATTGTTCTTGAATTGGGCTTGTTACAATATTTATGTGAATATGGATGGTTTAAAAAAAACTAAGCATGGCTGTATATACTGATTGTGTTAGAGATTACATTGTTGTGTTGGTTGATAGGGTGTGATGTGCTATTTTGTGATTATGCTATTCTATACACTGTGTAATATCTTAAATAGCATGCTTGTTTATATACCTCTTATAGCACAATGTTTGTTATTTTTAGATGAAGAGAAAAACCAAAGCAACAATTTGTGCCTCAGTTGCATTTGTCCTCCTTATAGGGGTTGCATTGTTAAGGAAATTGCTGTGTAATCGACACCGTAGGGCACCTTATGTTAATCATGTAGCCGAAAAAGAGCATTACATAAATAGTATTCTGCATGGAAGTGAGAGATATTGTATAAGTCAAATTAGGATGAAGCCTAAAGCTTTCCACTAGTTATGTGACACCCTCACTCGAGGGGAGCACATACGGCTGACTGTTCACATGTCCGTTAGGGAGCAAGTGCTCATTTTCTTACACATAATTGGTCATAATGTGAGGTTCCGTGTAATTGGTAGTGATTTTATAGATCGGTTGAACTGTTCATAAATATTTTAGGGTCGTTCTTAAGGGAATTTTGAAATTATTTAAAGCTTTAATATGACTGCTTAGCGAAGATACACCCCAAGAGATAAGAGATAGCAAAATATTCTACCCATATTTTAAGGTAAATATTGGAACTTTTGTGTATTTTTGTAATTGTGAGGATTTCGTGTATTTTTTAAACCATTATATTTGTCAAAAATTAAGATTGTGTTGGAGCAATAGATAGTACACATGTTCATGCATCTGTCCCACCTGAAATACAAGGAAGGTTTTGTGGTTGCAAAGATGGAACCACTTAAAATGTGTTAGCTGCCATTAGTTTTGACTTGAAGTTCACTTATGTATTGGCTAGATGGGAAGGCAATGCATATGATTCTTGTGTGTTAAATGAGGCATTCGCTAGGTCAGGGGGATTTTCAATTCTCGAAGATATTATAGGATTACTTCACATTTTGGGTTTTAGTTTTAATAAATTTTGTTTGTTTTACCAAAGCATAGTAGTGATTTCGGTTTATTTTTCAATATATGTAGGTAAATATTATCTTGGTAATGCTGGGTATGGTAATAAAAATGGAATTTTTTCACATTATCGGAGTGTTCGATATCACTTAAAATAGTTTAGTGATCGTCCTCTTAAGAATGAATGTGAATTGTTCAACCTCCATCACTCATCCTTGAGAATTACCATTGAGTGAGGGTTTGGAGTATTGAAGAAACGTTTTCAAGTCTTGGATGCAGAACCATTTTGGTCTTTTGAAACCCAAGTGGAAGTAGTGCTAACATGTTGTGTGATTCATAATCACATTATAGGGGTTGATCCTACTGACTATATTATGGAAGTTGCAATGAACTAATTAGAATCTAGCGGTGGAGAACTAGAAACACGTTCACGTTAGGACTCCACTCAAGAAAGTAGAGTGTGGAATGTTAAGAGATATGAGATATGCCAAGCCATGTGGTTTGATTATACCAGGAGTGGGGAGTAGTACTTTAAATATGCATGATTCAGATTTCTATAGTTGTAACATGTAATGTTTTTTTCTATGATTGATGACACTGATTTCTATTTGTTGTGTAAGGACAATGTATTTACTATAGACGTGTGGTGGTGTAAGAATAATTATTTTCAGTATTACATTGTTATTTCCAATAGTTGTTTTGTTTTTTGTGCACATCTATAGGTTCATTGATGTTAATGCATTTTTTCCTCAAATAAGCATGGTTGTATGTGTGTTTGTTTTGTTATTCATATGCACAGTAATTATTAAATGTTACTCTCACTATACAATTTTTATATGTAGCAATGTCGAAAGAGAAAGAGAAGGAGAAGGTGAGCTATAATCAGTTCAGGTGGTTACCCCCAATCCACACTACCATGCTTACCCTACTTGCCGAAGAGGCTATGAAGGGCAACAAGCCCTCAAATACTTTCAAGGCAGGCTCCTTTGCCACTATAGCGAAGGCCATCTCTACTTAGTTTGGGGTAGAGTGCTACCCTCATTCGTGGAAAACCAGCTGCATACGTTGAGGACTATATAGAGTACCATCTAGACTTTTAGGAAGAAGGGTGGATTTGGATGGGACGACAACCTCAAGATGATCACATGCGATGCCAAGACTTATCAGGAGGAAGTTATGATATGGCTTCCAACAATATTTTGTTAATATAGTCTTGTTTGGATGCTCCTACGATGTGTACTGAGTTATGTTAGTAAATATTGATTAATATGAGTGAATATGGCATCTATATGAGTCAATTCTGATTATTGAAGTGAATATTAAATTTTCTATGTCCCTTTCTCCCTTACAAGTGCTTCGTAAGCATGCCAAATTTTTGAACAAGAGGATAGAGATGTGCGATGAGTTGGCCATTGTAGTGGGTTAGGATATGGCCACAGGCAGCTTTGCTAAGTCATACGTTGATCTTGACATACAGCAAGAGAATGGTGATGACATTGAGATTGTGGCCGACAATGGCAAGGAGGGTGTGGTGGATAAAGGGGAGAAGAGGAAGAACGTGGTAGAATCATCCACTACCGAGTCCACAACTTCAAAGTCTCGCAAGAGAGGCCGTGCACCTCCTAGTGATAATAGTGTTCTCACTGATCTGTCTAATCAGATTAAGGAAATTGATGTGGCCTTAAAAGAAATCAACCGAGAGCCTGTTGAATACCCCAGTCTTTACTCTGAGGTGATGTCCATGGCATCGGATGGGTATAGTAAAGATGTGCTCGCAATTGCCTTTGACCATTTATGTGAAAATAAGAAGGCAGCTAGGGGATTTCTAGCCAATAATGCTAAGTTGAGGAAGCTTTGGATGGATGATTATTTTTTTACTCGACTTTGTTTGGTGTTGACTATGATGGTAGTTTTTGGATTTGGTAATATGTCGTAGTACTAGTATTCACCTCTGATTGTACCATATATGTGATAGTATTGTATTATTTGTAAACATCGGCTAGTACAAGCAGGCTATGCATGTATTTCTAACCTTGGACATACGATGATGGTACGAATATTGTGTGGACTGTTATGCTCCAAAGGATAACAGTTATGTACCTTGACTGTAGGATGTAGAATTTTGTGTGCTTGGGATGATACAATTACCCAAGTTATGTATATTTAGTGTAAGCATATAGGGCACACGTGTATTGTTTAGATACCACATGTAGGTATCATTTTTGTAGATCATGGGGTCTCACCTCCAATGGTGAATGCTACAATATGTGCTTATTGATATGAATATTATGAAACTATTTATCAGATGCTCTTTGTTCATGTTGAAATGGATGAGTACAATATTTGTGTAGATTGTTACAAGAATGCAGGTTTTTATTTGCTGTACATTTCATATTTTCTGTGAATTTTTTGAACAAACCAAACATGGGAAAATGAATATAGTAAAACTATTTCTGCAGCAGCCAAACACTGGAAATCATTTTTTGCCCTGTTTTCCATGGTGCAACTAAACACATTGAAAGTCCTTACCGGAAAATATTTTCCCCTAAACCCATTTTACACTCAAATTCATTCAGCCTAAAAGTCACACTATAAAGTGGTTTCTAACTGAACTTTTTGCAAACATAAATATAATTTTTCCCGCCCAGAATAATAATGGTACAAGTTTAATCAAGTTGGGCCCTCTATATTGCACAAGACATCGGTTGGAACGATGCACACGGCCCACCTGACTGTGGCCGATTGTGTTTACCCTTTTCAGCTTATCCAGCCTAAGTTGTGCCTTTCCTTTTCCGGTATAGTTTTAGTCCATTTTGGTGTTTCTCTAGTCCTTGAAGATTGAAACCATCATATCATAGACTCGATTCTTCAAAATAGAAGAAAATGACATAATTGGAAACGTCAACCGTGGACGCTTCACAAATCTTTGACTAAAGAACAATTTTTGAAAAACACTCTAAAAATGATGGCCCAATAATAAAAAGAACATCAACAGCAGTACCAGCAACAGGGAAAAGAAATTGAGAACAAAGCCAGGCACAGGCACTGATGTCAATGTCATCGGAAGGCAAACGTCAAAATGCCTGTCGATTTTTTCTGCACATCTCGAACTTTACAAAAGGGGAAAACAAGTCAATGCCGCAATCCTTGTAAGGAAAAACTTTACATTTTCTTATACTTTTTTTCCTTGTATGTTTGTTCTTCTCTTCTACACCCTGTGAAACAGTCCAAAAGCTTTCTTCACTACACTAAATACAGCAGACAAAATCAAAACCATCACAACCTTTTTTGAAGCTAGCATCCTAAGGTTCACCCTCAGACCATGACTTTTCATTAGCCTCAGCACCACTGCAGCCAAAGTAAGAAGCCAAGAACTGATAGCACACAACACCGCCCTCATTGTCTCTGTAGGCCCACACACATTGGCCACATCAGTTGACACCTCCACATAAGACCATGCTGGGCTGCTCTCTGCTTGGTTCAACCCAAGACTCTCATTCAGCCAAGCAGAAAACCTGACAAGCAGTTTCGCAAGCCATGCAACCTCATCGTCAGAGATTGGGCGCTTCATCCAGTCACCCCTGTATTTGATTTCTGAAGATGCATGGTTGCCAACTCTTCTGGGCTTGAATATATCATCACGGGATTGTGAATACTGTTTTGGTTCTGGGGAAAATGACAATGTCCTTACAGTATGGCCACCAAACAAGCGGCTCACCTGTGCTTTCAATGAATCTAGACATTTAAGGTTGTCCGCAAGGTTATCACCAGAAATGGCTTGTAACTCTGCTTCTGCACGCAATATAAACAACTGCAAACAAGATCATGAAAAATTAGATGAGATCATCTAATATAGATAATTATATGATTTGTGTAGTAATTATAAGCATAAACAAATGAATGTTAAAAACCTGAAGTAGCTGTTGTCCACCATCTTCACCATTACTAAAGAGCCGTAAATCTTTATTCCAGTTCTCATGCAAGAACGATCCATCAGCATCACTCTCACATAAGCCATCCTCCCAGTCCTAGTGTCAAGATTAGATAACAAAAAGAGAATCAATCATAATATTTAATAGTACACAATGAAATACTCTAGTAATATACAGGTTATGAGGGATAGAAACATAGGCCCCTGAGCAGATCCATCATAGAATACATCAAACATCAACAAGATTTAAGAAACACATCAAAGGAGCAGTTCAACTCCCCATTTAGGTATTTACTTCTAAGATGGAGAAGATTTGCCTTAGACACAAGAATAGCTTTATATTGGAAGAATGGTTGTGATATAAAGTTCTTATTGCTCATTTGGTTACTTCATAAGTGAATCACAATGGCATATAGCACAGATGTACAGGAGGTACAGGTGATTCTACCTGCAGCTGTTCACGAATTGAAGGAACAAATCTACATAAGCTGTTAAGCATTGATTTGCCTGATCCAGCTTGTTTGGAATGAAAGACAGTATCCACGTTCTTTATAAGGTCAACAAGCTCTTTAGATGATGTCAATATATTCATCACCTGTCAATAAAAAGAAAAGATAAAGGCAGTTAATAAACCATGCAGCTATTTGCACGTCGTTGCAAAAAGTATTATACATTGAAGTCAGTGCACAAATGCACTGTTCTTATGTGGAAATTCTACTATATGAACTTCAAAATACTTCAATAAAATTTATATTATATTATTATTAAGTATAGCTACGGGTTACAAGTACAACTAAACCTCACAAACCATACTCAAAAACTCTCATGACCACTCACAAGCTCTCCCAAAATCACAAACTAACCCAAATCTCATTAGACCCAAAACAAACTTGAAACTCGCACAAGCCCAAAACCCCAATCCACCCAATGGTGCTCTGACATTAACCTAAAAAACAAACTCTCAAGTTCTCAACTCACTTATGTGGGTATCTTTCAAATCTAAAGAACTATCAAACTATTCTTTGAAGAATCCCTCTCCATATTCTATGTTCTCTCTCTCCAAATGGGTGACCAACTTGAGCCAAAACCACTAAACCCTTTACAATACTAAGGTTTTAACTCCTACTCATTGATGAACAAGGAATACAAAATTATAGCCAGGAAAATGCTTCCTTACACACCCAAAAAAAAAAAAAAAAACACCAAGTAGGCAATGACGTCAAAACATGAATTTGAGGAGATTTCCAACAAATCTCCACATTGATTCAAATTCTACAAAAAAATATTCCTTCTTTCATAACAACTCTACCTTAATCCAACCAGGCTCCCTAAACAAGACAACCATTATTTCCACAACAAAGCTAAACTTGCACACACCTTTATCAAAACAATTTGCAAACATGCACTGAGCATTATCTTCTCTTGAATTACGCCAAAATTAATCTCGAGAGAATTTCAAGCAAGTAGAAGCATATTATCAAAAACAAGAAACAAACAACATGTACACAATACAACAAAATTTAATGTAATTCGGCTAACTCCATGCCTAAATCGACTAGAACTGCCAAATAAAATCTACTATCATTGATATGGATTACAATTACACTCAACCAAACCATACTCACGAATTCATACAAGCAACACTCACAAACACAAACTTAATCCACTCATAAACATACACAAACTAATCCATTTACCATTACATCCAAAACAAACTCTAAATAATAAAGGTTTGTTTGAGATCTGCTTATTTTGCTGAAACTGAAAACTTTTTGCTAAAAGTACTATAGATAAAGGTAAAAGTTAGTTGAAATAGTACAAGAGAACCCATGAATAGTACTAAAAAGTGCAATGGGCCCATGAATAGTAACAAAAATAAGCTGAATAGTAAAATAAGCTGGCTTTTTAATTTAGAGCCAAACGCACACTAACTCACAAACTTGACTCTCACAATCCTAAAAGCCCAATATCCTCAATGATACTCTTATACTAACACAATAGACAAACTCTCAACTCATATACATTGGCATTTTTCAATCTCAAAATGACTATCAAACTACTTTACAAAGAAACCCGCTCTAAGTTCTAAGAATTTTTCATTTCTCCATATGAAGGGGACCCTTAGGCTAAAACAACCAATCACTTTACAATAATGCCTACATATAAGGCTCCTAAGTCCTAAGTCCTAAGTCCTATTAGTAGCCAAAGAATGCAAAATTACTTCTTTGACAAGGAAACACTTGCCCTCCACATAAAGAAAAACCCTAACCAAGTCAAAATAGGAATTTCACTTCTTAGGGATTGCAATGGCTTGGGATTTTTACAACGACCACATCTACCCCAAGAGTACCCCCCACCCCCCCCCCCCCCCAAAAAAAAAAAATTCCTTGCCACTGACCAATAACATGCGGAAAAAAAAAAAACTTAAATCAAATTTTAACAATACAAATAAAGTGTTTTCATGCATCAAATTGCTGAAAAATCCAATAGATCAACCAAATCTAGGAACTTAATCATAAAATGAAAACATTTGAAACACCTGGCTGCCATGTGTGGGTTTACATCTCCCAAAGTACCCACCCACTTGGGAAGTGGGGCAAAAGGGTAGAAAACTGTAAACTGTAAAATATGTAAGGGCATATTTGGCAGAAGAAGAAGCAGGAAGAAGATCAGCTCTCCCACAGAAGAAGAAGAGGAGATCGGTGTGAGAGAGACGAAATTGATTTGGGGTGCAAGGGATGCTCTAAAGAGATTTTCCATTAAAAAAAAAAAATTTAATTAAAACTTATTTTCTATATAAAAATAAAATAAAAAATAAAAACTGCCTAATTGATACTGTGGAGACATTTTTTGCTTCAAGGCCAAGGGCTAGACCGGTTGGAGCCTTAGGCATTTTTGTTGTCCCACATTGGAAAGATTGCCTCCCTCTTTCTACCTTATAAGGCATGAGCCAATGGTTGAAGAATACCACTAGTTTGGTTAAGGTACTCTTCAACCATTGGCTCATGCCTTATAAGGTAGAAAGAGGGAGGCAATCTTTCCAATGTGGGACAACAAAAATGCCTAAGGCTCCAACCGGTCTAGCTCTTGCCCTTGAAGCAAAAAATGTCCTCACAGTATCAATACCATAATAAGACTCATATAACTAGATAAGCCTTAAAAGTACTATAATATACTCACTCTTAAAAATCCCATTTCCCAACATTACATAAAGATATAAAACATTAACAAAAAATAAAGATTAACCTCCACATTAGGTCCTGGTCCTACATTAGATGCCTTAACTTGAATTAAACTCATCCTCGACTTTAACTTGGAAATTAAAATCTTCTGCTCCAAATATATAGATACTTTGAATGATGTAATTCTTCACCCCAGTTTAATCACTGAGATCTTCTTAATTATGAGATATGGACCCATGAAATTTCTATTTAAATTTCATCTTCTATAGATACTCCATCAAATCTCTTCAGTGACTCAATCTTCTCATCTTTGGCCTCTTCAATTTCTTGAAAGGTGTCAATCGATAATCTTGCTCTGTTTTATGATAATATTACAACGTCATCTTGGGGGGGGGGCGGGGGGGTGGTTGGAATTCAATTGCAAGAATCTTTTTCATCCTTGGCCATGAATTTCTTCTTAAGTAACCAAATCCATATTAAGAATTAGCAGAAAATCTAAACATTTTATATTAATTAGATTATATATTTAGGTTAGGTATCTGCAGCATCCCTAATTGTATCTGTTATAACTAACGGGCGTAGTTATCTACTTTAGGCCATGCCAAGCCATAACTCATAAGATGAGCTACGACAGCCACCAAGCAAAACACAACCTTGATCCTTATTTCACACTAGCACTAGCCTTATTCCAAATATGTGGAACACAATCCTATCTCGTGGCTCATGCAGGGACTTCTCATCAAGGTGTTCACCATGTACTATTACAGAAACAGAAACTAAATTGTTAGAATTTTCCCATTCCAGCTGGAATAATACGTCACTAAGTACAAGCTAAATGATAATAACCAATCCTCACAATTCACAAAACAAAACGCATTTCCATTGCATGCCATAGTTAGAACTTCTGTAAGTCAACATTAATTGTACATATTAAGCACTCAAATAGTTATAACAAACCTACATCTTCAAAGCCAAATAATAAAAATAAAACGCAAGCAAATTCAATTAACAAAGGCAGATAGACAGTGGAGTAAAGAAGACAATGATCAAGAAACATACCTTCGATACCATCCGGACTATAATTTCGACGTCCGAGTGAAGAAACTTGTGTGCAAACCCAATGAAATGCATAACCAATGAACTGTAATACAGGTAATTGGACAACACATATCCCTGCCAAGAAGGGCTATATCCATTGTTACTACCTTGAGACCGAAAATCTTCCTTCCTCTCACTCTTATTCGCACCATCCACAATCGCGTCGAGCTCTGCAAAATCATTCCAGGTTATAGTCCAAGGCTCCATATATGTAATCCAAATATCAAACACCTCGGATGCATTCTTAATTGAAGATCCCACAGGGCAAAACAAGAACGTCCTCAGCATAAACCGATACAACGGCCTCTGAATCCACGCGTTCCACGACCCGGCCTGCCGCACCGGCGCCGCAACATCTCTCGACTTCGCAACACTGCCGCCGCCGCCGCTGCCATCGAACGAACCTGAATTAAAAACTCTCCACCTCGGGTTCCCACAATTCTCGGTCCCACCGTCTTCCGTGACGGCCACAGAGCTCAAATTCAAGTACTTGACGAACAGCTTCACCACCTCTCCTAACCCGGAGGCCGGCGGCGGCGTATCCCCTAACACCGATCGAAATGGAAACGACACGCCGTGCGATTTCAAGACATTGACTGGCAAAGGCGAGAAGTCGTTGTCAACCAACCAGAAGTGTACGAAAGCGTTGACGACAAACTCGGCACGCATTGTGACCGATCCATCGTAACCGGACGCGTAGTGAAGCAACGAGCTACGGTACAGTTGGTGCGCATTCAAATCGTGAATCGGTACAAAGGCGCGAAGATAGGCATAGAGAAGACGGAGATAGAGGTTGCACTCGATCCTCTGCTCGTTTCCACGCTTGGAATTTGAAAATCCGGGAATGGAGGAAGTCCAATTCTCTAGCCTGAATTTCCTCGCTCTTTTGATGGAAATGGAATCGGAATTCTCGGAATTGGATTTACAGATAGGGTAATAGGCGAACCAGAAGAGATAGTATTCGAAAACGTTGAGCTGGATTTGAAGAGCGGAGGGTTTGATAGGGTCGTGTTTGAGTTTTGAATTGAATAATGGAGAAAGATCGGAGAGAGCTTGAGCGAATTTATTGGAGGAAAGGGCGAACCGGGTCCACTCCGGGAGTCGTTCTATTGGGAAGACGTATTTGACGAGGGAGAGGCGATCGACGGCGGAGATTGAGTGGAAGAGGATGCTGGAAGGGGAGAGGAGGGAGAAGACTGCGTTGGCGGAATCTGGATCGTTGGATGAGAGGACGGAGTCGATCCAGCCGTTGGATGGGTTGGGTTTGGAAGAGGAGGAGGAGTCGGTGAGGCCGAAGAAGAGCTTGGAAATGAGAGGAGGGAAAGCGAGGGAGAAGAAGTGGCGGGTTTGGTCAGGTGAGTGAGAGAGCAGGAAAGAGTCGATGGAGGAGCAGGTGGAGATGATTTGGGAGGATGAGGTGGAGGAGAGGATGGAGGAAGCGAGGTCTTGGGATTTTGATTGGGAATCGACGGTGTAAGAGTGGGGGAGCATGGTATGGGTCAGTGAGGGTGAGAGAATCAGTAGAGAGTAGATGGTAAAGGCTAGGGTTTTTGCTTTTTATTCAGAGAGAGAGAGAGAGGGGTTTTTGAAAGTTTTAAATGAGAGAGTGAGGCAAATGGCGCCCTTTTATGGGGGAAGAGGTGGAAGTGTCACTGTGACTGTATGCTGCGTGAGAAGGGGGCTCCGTGTAGTGCTTGTGGGGCCCTGCACAAAACGCGGATAATTATTCACGTTTTTTTTTTTTTTTTTTATAAATTTTGCTAGTAATTACTTGTAAGTAAAAAGTATATATATATATATATATATTAATTAAAAAAAACAAACAAACAAACTGCCAAAAAGTATCTGAACATTGATAAAACTTAGGTTTTTTTTTTACTGAGAAAGTTTCAACTTATAGCGTCTATTCTTGATAATTCAGATATTTTATTCAATCATTAAAAATTTTACTAATTGAGTTAACTGAAACTCACTAGATTTAAATAAGAATTAGTAAAAGTTTTAGAGTTTTTTTTAGAAATGTTTTGTTCACAGCACTTTTACAATAAATTTTAATTGACCGCAAACAAGTTGTTACTACTTGTTATAAGTGGATAAAAAAGTAATCTAAGTGATAAATTCGAATAACATTACTCATGTTTTTGAAGTAGTGCTTTTAAAATTTAAGCATGCAACAATTTTCACATATTTTTCTCTAAAAGATAACTTTACAAGTTCTTATTGATTCTTATGTGGAATCATCATTGGCATTTTTTTTTTTTTTTACTACATACTAATAACAAATTGACATGTCCATAATTTTTTTTTATTTTAATTTTGGTGATATCTTATTAAAAATAAAAAGAATAATCAAAATTTTAGTAACAACAATGAAGTCTGATATTATAAACGTTGAAGAATTTAAGAACCAAAGACCCTTAATAGATCACTAGCCTCATCAAGAGGCTTTTTTTTTTTTTAAGAAAAAAAAAATCTGTTTTTATTTTATATATTTAATTTATATTTTGCAAATCTAATTTATAAGCGAATAAAGTAATTTGAAAATTAATATGAGAATAATCTTATTTTTTAGGTAATATTTTAATGGGAGTTAGAGTTTCATTTTTACCGGATTATTCTTTAGTTTTGTCTTTACTTAAATATAGGAGTGTAAAAATATTTTTGAACTAAAAAAATGAAAAATTCAAATAGGAAAAACCTCTAAGTAGTATAGAAGATTGGTGAACAGGATAGGAGTCTTGGCTTAAGGATATATTGTCTCGTTTTCCATTCAATCCTGGGAATTGATTTTTGGATTCTAGTACCATATTTAATAAGAGCCCACGTTATGCACTAAAAAGTAAAAACCACCTCCCAAAATACAAGCTTTGAGTACCTTCTCATAATTTACCCAAGATAGTGACATATCAATTTTTGGACAAGTGACATAGCACCATATTACGAAAGGGGGAAAATTGATGCTAAAGAAGATTATAGTTTAGAAGAATATATCAAAACAACAAATTACAAGTGTCAAGATTATAGGTTAGAAGTTCTCAAAGAAAAAAGATTAGAGGTTAGGAGAATATGAATTTATGAATAAGTACTGTCTTTTTATATCTGAAAGTTCTAATTTACAAGCACCTCTTTGAATTGACATTGACATTATATACTTTCAATTCTTAATTTTATATTTAGCATTAATCATGAGTTATAATAGCATTGGTTGTTTTGCGTGTAAATTCATGGCTTTCTTTCTTTTTCTTTTTTCTCTTTTCTCTTTATCGAAGAAAACATTAAATATGTTGTTCAATTTATCTTCCCATACTAATGTTCTATAAGTTATACCCATTAAAAAAAAATAAAAACAGTTGCTTCATTTTAAGTACCTTTTAGATGTTTCATTAAAAAAAAAAAAAAAAAACCTTTTATAGAAGAATCACTGTTTTTTTCTTTCTAAAAAAAAAAAAAAAACTTTTTTTTTTGGAGAAGATTATAGAAGAATCACTTAGATACCAAACAGATGTAATTATTGGACCATATTCATTAACTTAAATTGCACCCCTATAATTATTACATACTTCTTTTACAGTCGTACAACTACAAATAGGCACGACCTTTGCAGGAAACCTCTAATCAAATTATCAAAATATATTTCAACACTAGCGAAAAGCTGCTTGCATTGATAGACAAGGGCCTTGGACAACAACTGCTTGGCTAAACCGAGTAGTTTTAACTTTTGAGTGAGAAATTAAGTTCATTGAAAATTATAAATTTATCATTTCTTAGCATCTTCCTTGATTGGGACAATCGATAATGATAATAGCTTAAGTTTGTATATTTTAATCATTATTAGAGAGCATTATTTTACTTATTTTGAGTTAATTCATGCACTTTATATTTGGTTTTGAAATAATGTCGATTAATTAATTATGTCCTTAAAATGAATTGTAATGCATGAATATATATTTTTTGTAAAAGAATGAAATTAATTATAGCAAGATTTATCAAGAAATAAAGGATTGAATTTGAGTGATGAAGAGCACTAATAGACTAAGGGCCCGTTTGGTACATGTATTTAAAAACTAAAAATTGTTGTTTAAAAACTTTTGTGAAAATACGTGTGGGTAAAAAAGTGTATGGAAATATGTAAAATATTGTTTAAAAACTGAACATTGTTGTTTGGAAACACTCACCAAACACCCCCTAAATGTTGATAAGGGCTATAACAAAGTTAAAGAAGGTCGGCCCAACTAAATTTGGGTCCAATTAGTGCAAGGAATCAAAAGAAACTCGCACTAAATCCAAGTTAAAATCAGATTAAGATTCCAACATACGCAGGTCTTGCTGTTTTGGGCATAACTTTCGGCTCCAATATTGGATTGAGAATATTCAAATTGGGCTAGAAAGATAGCTCAAATGGCTACAACTTTGTAGTTTATGAAAATTCCAAATTCTAATGTTTAATGTGTCAAAACAAACGGTTAAATAGATTGTGAAAATCAATTTTTTTTTTTAAACTGATAATTCTACTTGTAATGGGATTTCTTGGCCTATTTAAAGGATCTTTAAATCAAATTCAAGAGAGAGCAGCCACAGAACAAAATTAAGTTTTTTTTAAGAATTTTTTTTTTTTATAGAGTTTTCTTTGATGTAATGGTTTGCTAGAAGCCATGCTAAGTGTTATGATCCTAGTGTTCCACATGAATTAAGTATAAGCTTAACCATGTGTTTATAAGCTCTTGGACATTCTCCCCTTGCAAGCCGGTTTTCAAGGGTGAGTTCTACTCATGGGTTCCTAACATTTAGTATTAAAGCCAACCACCACATCGAGTAATTGGATATAGCTCATTAAGTATGGGATCAAATTAGTTACAACTTTGGGGTTAGATCTCGAAGGGGGTGACCTAGAGGCTAGATTAAAATTACTAATAGGTGAGTGGGGCCACCAAAAAGAGAAAGGGCTACCATTAGAACAATGTCGCTAGAGTGAGCCGTTGTGGACATTGGCTGCGAAGCGTGGTGGTATGTTATGATCTTAGTGTCCCACATGGATTAAGTATAAGTTTAACCATGTGTTTATAAGCTCTTGGGCATCTTCTCCTTGCCAACCAGTTTTTAATATATGAGTTCTACCTATGGGTTCCTAACACTAAGATATGGGTAAAGCCTAACATTATATTTGTATGTTCTTAACAATATTTTAATGATTTTAATGCTTAAGTTTTTGTATTTTTTTTATTATTGATTTATCTATCTAGAAAAGTTTTTTATTCAACATAATTCTTTGATTTAATGTAGACTCCTGGCACGTCAAACACTTAGGATTCCTTGTGAATTAATTCACCAATTTTGCTTTACCTAAAATCATTTAAATACATTTTGTGTTTTTATTGCTAAATCATCCAACTAAAATCATAATTCGTATGAATTTTAGTTATGCTATAAAATAAAGTTGAGTTATAAAGTAAACAAATTTAGTTAACTTTTGGGATGATTAAGTTATCCAATTGACCAGTAGCTAATCTTTGCAGAGCCACTCTTCATATGCAGGATTTGGCTTTGAAACCTTGACAGATTCATTGGCCTACTTTTGACGAGAAATCGAAGCCGTTCTCTAGGATCATGACCTAAGGTTGGAGCTTTTCCAACGAGTGTCCACAGTCACCCAAGAAGCATTAATCATTTTCGATGAGACCCATGGAGCAATTCTTAGATAGCAAGCACTAGCTCCCAGTGCAACTTCATAAAAAGCAATCAAAGATAAGATCGAAGAGAATGAAATGCAGTAGTCGTCATTATACCGCTGATCTGATCCTAGTTATTAACCCTATCTGACTGTTATTTCACAAATTTAGGGGATATTTTACCATAAGGTACTCAAATTGTATTCTTAATGCAGATGATGGCAGATAGAAAATAGTGCTTTTAAGCAATCCTTTTGGCATGTTTGGTTGCCATTCATAATAGGCTGTAAATGAACCAAGCCGATCATGAACAATTTAGGCTCGGCTTGATAAAAAAGTCATTAATGTTTGTTTGTTTATAAATAAGTCAAGTTTGAGCCTTAGTTTTAGGCTCGTTTAATAAACAAGCCGAGCCCAAGCAAAAAAATTTGTTCACGAACAAGCTTGTGAGCTATTAGGCGCTTGATACAAAACAATCCAAGCATAGGCTCATTTATAAGTTTATATGTGTTAGCTAAACATACTCATTACACATATCTTAATAATGACATGGCCAACATAAAACCACTACCCATTACCTTAATTTTTTCTTTCCCTCTAAATTGACCAAGAACCATTTTAGACTATTGTTACATTTAAAAATAAATTAATTAATTAAGTGGGCCACATATGATAATTCCTTATCAACCATCTAAAGTAAAGTTACAAAACATGTTAGTATTTTCTCATTCATAATAGTTACAAACAAGTATTTTTCTAGTTCATCACCATTTAACGTGAATGTAAAAATTGTATTTTGAACAATTTCTAAAGCTATAGACAACGAATGATGAATGAATGAATTTAACTATGTAAAATTTTAATTTTAATAATGGCTAATCATAAGTAGGACTAGATGCATGATAAAATGAGTATGCTATTTTTTTTCCTTAATTTTAGAGATTTAAGCATTTAATAATGTAATTTTTTTTAGATCTCAAGCTCAAAAGCTTGACTTGAGCTCAAGTTTGATCTTGATATTAAGCTTGACTTGAGCTCAAGTTTGATCTTGATATTAAGCTTGAGTTTGGCTTGACTAATTAATGAAGCCAAGCCAAGCTCAAGCTTTTTGGCTTACCCACGAGCTCAAGCTTAAACACTATTTTTAGACTTGTCACGAACTTGAGCCAAGCTTGAGCTTTTGTATTTTCCTGACGAGCCAAGTTTGAACATGCACTACTCAATAAAGCTCGACTTGTTTACGGCCCTAAATATCTCCAAGATTCATTACATCAAGATGGATGTTATCAACAATCCTAGATAAATAATTATTTTATCCATTTGTATCCAAAATTAATAGATATGTGTCACATGTAATTTTAATATGCTTAAGATAAAAATTAATGTAATAGAATTGCTTAATTTATCATTAACAACATTTAACGATATTACCATATGTAATATGTTTAGCATGAAACCCATAAGATTTTAATATATTAAATAAGCACAAAAATTTTAAGCATGAATTAGTGTAATAATAAATAAGTTAGATGACAAAAACACCAATTTTTAAGAGAAACTTATAGTGAGTTGTAGTATCACACAAAATCAATTTTAATTTTGAAAGGTAGAATAAGGACAACTTCTTCCTTTTTAGAATTTGATTAGAGCTTTGTGCTGATAACCTTTTGTGAAATAAATGAAATAAAAAGACGAGATCTAGTCTGATAGGTTCCAGTTAGCTCAACTGGTAAAGTCTTTGATGGTTGTATAATAGATTTGGAGTTTAATCCCTACTTATACCAAAAACCGATTGATGTCTTGGTCTATGATAAATAGCTATCAACAGGAGCAAATGCCATAGGTTGTAGCTCTCTCTTTCTCTCTCTTAAAAAAAAGAAAAAGAAAAGAAGAAGAAGAAGACGAGAGAAAGAAAGATGAGAATGAGATTATATATGAGTTTCTTCTTTTCTAGTGATCATCCATGACATTATATTATTTATTATACTATACATATATCTCTATCTTCTCTTCGTCTCTCGGTGTGTTTTATAACAAACGATCACACACATATATAGGAGAAGGGAGGGAGATGCTTTAACAACTAAAGGGGACAAAGTCCCTTAGATTGGGTGGCTAAATTTCCACTAGCATGTCAACCACCCGTGAAAATGAAGTAGGAATTCCACAATGGTTAGGAATGACATAGTTTTAGTTAGGGGTGTTTACCAAACAACACAAATCGCAAAAACCACACCAAAACCGCCCTTAAAATAGCATAACCACACCGCACTGCACCCTCTCTATATATTAATGTATTTATTTATTGGGATAATTACAGTAAACCCACCTGTGGTATGACCCATTTTCACTTTGCCTACCCGTGGTTCAATTATTTACACTTTACCCACCTGTGATAACTTCTGTTAGAACTCTGTTACCTGCCTTTCCCTTTGCTGTTAGAAAAACAAATTTTTAAGAAAAAACAAACATAACAAAAATAAAAATAAAAATTAGGGTTTTTGATTGCTGAAGAACTTCAACGAGAATAAATTGGGGGAATACAAATCAAATATAAATAAAAAAATCCAATAGCTTCCAGACCCATCTCCTTCATTTATTTATTATTTGTTCTCCCTCTTCATCTCTATCTCTCTGACTTCTCCCTCTCTTCAAACCCAAACCACTCACGGCATCACCCACAATCCACCATCAACCAAAAACGACCCCATCGTAGTTGGTGGCTGCAACAAAAATTTCAATTTCAATTTCAATTTCATTCCTCTCTGTCAAGTTTGAAGATTGCGTTGTGGGCAAGATGGCTTGGTGAGAGGGTGACTGGGAGAGAGATGGGTCGGCGAGAAGGAACAAAGATGGTTGACTGAATAGAAAGCTTGGGTGAGCGTGAGCGGCTAGTTGAGTTTGGCTCCGATTGTGACTTCGATCCGCCTCTCTCTCTTTGCTATCTTATTTTCTTTGCTGTGGGTGTAATGGGCCTATGTTTGTGTTGCTAGGTGTGGTGGGTCTGGGTTTTGAAAAGGGGTTTGCTTTGGTTTTGGTTTGAGAATTGAGAGAGAACTAAGGTGAAGCTGTGTATGATTTTTATGAATAACTGTAAGTGTCTGAAAGGATTTTTGTGAAATTAGAGTAGAGCACTTTCAAGTGTAGGATTTTTGTAAATGTTTTTTAGGATTTGTGTGAATATGAAAATTTTATTTGGATTGATTGGCTCAAGACTGTTCATACCAAGAGGAAGTGTGTTCTTGAACCCAAGCTACAACCCCCCCCCCCCCCTCTTTGATCTTGTTTGTTTGAGTTTTTTCTGTTATTTTTTGTTTTTTAGAGGGGAGAGACATAAATGCAAAGATAAAATGCATTTTTACCCCTGATTTTAACAGAGGTGGGTAATGAATGGGTAACAGATTGAAGTTTAGGTGGGTAAAGTATAAATGATTGAACCACGGGTAGACAAAGTGAAAACAAGCCATACCACATGTGGGTTTACTGTAATTATCCCTTATTTATTTTTAATATTAAATATATTATTAATAGTTTAATAACCCTAGTTTTCAATTAATAGTAATAATTTGATAACCCTAGCAAATGTTGACTAGGAAAACCAACCCAAAATAAAGAAAAACTAGTTTAATAGTTTAAAACTTGGCCCGAAATAAAGGGAAAAATTAGTTTTGAGCTAGGTAGTAAAAACCCAAAATTTGAAAAATATACCGACTTCAAACTGTTTAAACACATCTTATACACCACACCGCACATGTGACCGCAAAAATGAGATACAATGTGATTATAGTTTTGGCTAAACTATAAACCGCACCGCACGTATGATTGCAAAAATAAAGTATGGTGCAGTTATGGTTTTGTCTAAACCACATTGCAAAGTGCAATGCTAAAAATGACCTAACCGCATTGCACTATGAATGCCTCTAGTTTTAGCCCTCTAGAATCTAGCCAAGTATCCATTTTTTCAATCTTCAGATGTGCAGGATTTTCGTTGCCCTATCTTCAAGCTCCAACTAAAAAAAAAAAAAAAAAACCTTCAAGCTCCAACCAAAGAAAAAAGAGAGGTCAGAATTAATAATAACAGCTACTACCAACTTGTAAAAACATAATTTTATACTTTTTTTAAAAAAAAAAAAAATTATCATAGCTTGTGCTTATCATGTCAACAAACTGGAAGTGATATCTTATGCGCAAGTAGATGAAATATCTCTCTTATATATGTAGAATTCATGAAATGAATTTCAAATACATATGAGAGGAGTATACATACATGATACATCTATTATATAAAATACTTGAGAATCGTCATGGTTAACATTGCATGAAACATAGTTCTATGTTTCTGCATACAACACTCGATAAATGTACGAAGTTTGATAAACAAATATAGTTAAGATAATAGTATTTAAATACAATCTTCCTCTTATTCTGTCTTCTTCCTTTTTTTTTTAAAAAAAAAAAAATGGTTTTAACATGTGAGATAGGATTTAGTTAGTTTAATTGGTAAAACTAAAATCTTTTGTCATTGAAGAAGGGACTTAGATTTGAATCCCGCTTACACTAAAAACTAATTAATGTATTGATTTAATGATTAAAAGCAATAATTATGAAGTGAGTACATAAGTTCAAATCTACCATATGTATTAATAAAATAAAATAAAATAAAAATAACACTTGAGAGAAGTGATGAGTTCTAGTTACACTAAAAATCAATTGGTGTATTGGTTTGATGATTAAAAGCAATAATTATGAAGTGAGCACACAAGTTCAAATCTACTGTATATATTATTAAAATAAAATAAAAATAACACTTGGAAAAAGTGATGAGTTCTAGTTAGTTTACCTAGTAAAGTTTTTTTATTATCATTGAATATGAGATCTTAGTTACAAGAAAATGAATCTTATCAGTACTTTAACATGATACTAAATAGTTGTGGGGCCAAAGGATCTGGGTGCCCCGGCCGATTTCGAATAATAAGCCCAAGGACCCAGCCAAGGAGGAAAATGTCTGAGGATGATTAAGGAAGGCCCAAAACTACTAGGAGAAATTGCCAAGGAACGTCATGTCCTCGGCGAACTGGTGTCCTGAGAAGAAAGGGTAATACGCCATCCACCGCAGCCCTTCCTGTCATCCCCAAATGAAGGGACAAGCGTAGGGGGGTAACTATGGGAGCATGGTGAAAGGGCTATTGTAAAAGAGCCTATCACCTCCGCATTAAATGCCCGCAGCTGGCAGTCTGGTTGCATTAATAAAGGAATGACCCCTGAACAGTGCCATGCTGTCCACTGCAACTCACAGCAAGATGAGGGAAGCGTTGGATGAGACAGACACTCAAGTGGCGACCTGCACAATCGACAGATGGACGGCCAAGATGAAAGGAGCAAAAGAATATATAACCAGAGAGATCTCACGAAGAGGGGACGGAAATTCGGAAGACACCAGAAAGCTCTAGTTGTGCAGTATCAGAGGAGGAGAAGAAGAACTCATCCTCGGACGAGGCCTGAGGACAGACTTTGACCCTCCCCCCAAATACACCATTGACGATCCTGCTTCCCAACGATCCTACTCGACCGTTGACGAAGTCCTCGTAAAGGCCCAGTTCTTAAGCCCGCTTCTCTACCAAATTCATTGTATTGGACCTGTTGGGTTTGGGTTCGCTCACATCTACAGTGAAAGACATCCCGCCAAACCCGGACCTTACAATTGGCGCCGTCTGTGGGAAGAATTTGTGTGCTAGTGAGAACGATAATCGAACAGGGCAGGGCCAAACTCCCAAGAGGGAACGATGATGGCCAACCTACTGGGCCGCAAATGGAGAACTGCCAAGAGGTTCCCAGCTTAACGGGCATCTGGCGCCATGTGCGTGGCCCTCGCCCCCACCAGGGGCCGGACGACCCGCCAACCTCATGAGCAGCCCCCGTTGGACCCCGATGAAGGAAGACGGTGGCCGCGCGGAACGCTTTCAAGGGGCTCTGCTGCGGGAACAGTTTTTGGAGATCGATGTTGGTGCCTTCTAACTCACTCGAGTAGTCAAATGGGGCTGTAGCTTGGGCATGGTCCTCGGACTCAAACCAGGAGACATAACTAGGGTACTGCATGGTCCTCGGACTCAAACTTATAGGAAAACTAATAACTCGTGACAAGTATCTAAGTGTTAGACAGAACCAAGGTACTGCATGGTCCTCAGACTCAAACCTATGGGAAAACTAATAACTCGTGACAAGTATCTAAGTATTAGACAGAACCAAGGTATTGCATGGTCCTCGGGCTCAAACCTATGAGAAAATTAATAATTTGTGACAACTATCTGGGTGTTAGATAGAACCAAGGTATTGCATGATCCTCGGACTCAAACCTATGGGAAAACTAATAACTCGTGACAAGTATCTAAGTATTAGACAGAACCTAGGTATTGCATGGTCCTCGGGCTCAAACCTATGGGAAAACTAATAACTTGTGACAACTATCTGGGTGTTAGACAGAACCAACGTATTGCATGGTTCTTGGACTCATACCTGTGGAAAACTAGTGACTTGTGGCAACCATCTGGGTACTATGCAGAACCAAAACTTATTTCCGCCGAGCATTAAGTACAGCCATAGCTTCACCTGGGTCCTCGGATCAGACGACGGAGGGAGATAGACGCTCTGGCCCCCTACGGGTCTCGGACAGAATCATGACACGCCACGACCTTCTCAGATTGCAGGTTTCAAAACTAGAGTTTCTTTTTAAAATGTCGCACAGTTCGCAGCATGGAGCACATCGTCGTGTACTCGGCTGTTTTTGGAAAGGCGGAGGCGGTGCAAAAAATACATGCGTAAGAAAAATAAGTAAACAAAAACATCTATGGAAAGTAATAACAGTAAAGAGAAAAAGATTTCGCCAAGTAAAAATCATAAATCCCTTTCCATTAAATAAAATGTTTCACATCAATTACAAAATAGCCGAGGAAGGCCTGATTTACAACTAATTACAGAACAGCCGAGGACGGCATGTTTCACATTGATTACAAAATAGCCGAGGAAGGCCCGACTTACAAATAACTGCACAGTGGCCGAGGTGTACTTGCGGCAAAGCTAGCTAATAAAAGGAAGGAGGCTGATGGTGATGGTGGGTTCACAGTCCCGCTTCAGCAGCCCCTAAGCCAGTGCGCTTGGCGCAAGTGGTGATGAGGAGAAGGAGGCGGGAACATCTGAATTGGTTTCCACCTGCGGAGGCTGCCCTGAAGCGAACCTGGCCCACCATACGATGTCGGTACTTCTAAGAAGTCGCCCTTCACGTGTCCTGTCGTTTGCCTGCAACGGCGGGGATGGCTCCCTCTGATGTCACAATCGCCGCCCTTAACTTCGCTTCACTTTCTTCCCCTTCCTCTTTAGCCAACTCCTGCGCATTCTTGATTGGCATTTGGAGGAATATTAGGAACCTAGTACGGTTCGCGCTAGCTACGGTTTTTGGTCGAAGGAGGAGAGTGCTTTTTCTTGTTCGGTTGAAGAATAGGAGGGACTTTAGCCCCAATTCTCTTTGCCTCAGCTGCAACGCCCATGGTTCAGGCGGCATCCTTTTTATCCAAGAAGAGAGGAAACTTGGAACTTTCGAAGAGTTCCAAGGCTAATGGGTGTGGAAGATGTTCCTCTCAGTGCGCCTTATATAGAAGGCGAAACCTGGGGAAGCTAACTACCCACAGAGTTCAAGGAAAGAATGTCAAACAAAATGAATTCCACCCGGTTCCCAAGGGAGCTTTCAGTCTCCAAATCTGCGCCGCTTCATAAAGGCACCATTGAATACGCCTCCCATATTCCAAAGCAATCTGCGTTACCCCCGAAGAGGAAGCATTAATGGCAATGCGCCTTGTACGCCGAAATGCCAGGAACGTGCCATGGATAACCGAAAAACTCTGGCGCCTGTAAGAAGGCAAAGCTCAATCGACCATGTTGTAGGCCCGAGAACGTCAAAATCTTCCTCCCCGTCCGAGGTTCTAGACAGTAGGATTTTGAGGGGCTATTGTGGGGCTAAAGGATCTGGGTGCCCCGGCGCATTTCGAATAATAAGCCCAAGGGCCCAACCGAGGAGGAAAACGTCTGAGGATGACTAAGGAAGGCCCAAAGCTACTAGGAGAAATTGCCGAGGAACGTCATGTCCTCGGTGAACTGGTGTCCTAAGAAGAAAGGGTAATACGCCATCCACCGCAGCTCTCCCCGTCATCCCCAAATGAAGGGACTAGCGTAGGGGGGCAGCTATGGGAGTATGGTGAAAGGGCTATTGTAAAAGAGCCTGTCACCTCCGCATTAAATGCCCGCAGCTGGTAGTCTGGCCGCATTAATGAAGAAATGACCCCTGAACAGTGCCATGCTATCCACTACAACTCACAGCAAGATGAGGGAAGCGTTGGATGGGACAGACACTCAAGTGGCGACCTGCACAATCGACAGATGGACAGCTAAGATGAAAAGAGCAGAAGAATATATAACCAGAGAGATCTCATGAAGAGGGGACGGAAATTCGGAAGACACTAGAAAGCTCTAGTTGTGCAGTATCAGAGGAGGAGAAGAAGAACTCATCCTCGGACAAGGCCCGAGGATGGACTTTGACCCTCCCCCCAAATACACCGTTGACAATCCTACTCCCCAACGATCCTGCCCGACCGTTGACAAAGTCCTCGCAAAAGCCCAGTTCTTAAGCCCGCTTCTCTACCAAATTCATTGTATTGGCCCTGTTGGGTTTGGGTTCGCTCACATCTACAGTGAAAGACACCCCGCCAAACCGGGACCCTACAATAGTAATCATCATACAATACACATCATATGTTCAAATTCTATTGTATCCATTAAAATAACATACAACAAGAATGAAAATGTGTATAGTATTAGGATCCTAATCCTTGGATTACCATTGAACATTAATTCATTTAGAAACTTTCCAAGTTTTCTTTTCATTGTGAACATGACAAATGCAACCCTGATCTTGGCATTATCACCTTCCTTGAAGTTGGTTAAAATGGCCCCTCAATGTTGGCAACAAAAGAACTGTTTTCTCCTTAGCCCATTATAAGTAAAATTAGTAAGGATCATGCTAACAAGTGCCCTTATGGCATTTATTAATCATCCATTTTATGAAAGTTTTAATGCCACTTTTATGGGAAATGAAAAAAAATATCAAAACATTAATTGCTTTTTTTTTTTTTTTCCCCATAAATTTTTTTTTTGAATAGATTATTAACAAATGCCCTTAGGGCATTCGTTAGCATTTCCTAATAAGTAATTATCAAATCAAATAATGAAAACTTGATCAATCATTCAATTGATATTCATCTCCCTCATGGGAAATAGATTCTATCCACTATTAAATCATTGTTGTAATAAAGAATATCATGCCCCTGGGAATGCAATATTCCTAAAGGCATTCGTTAGTGAATGTTCAAAATGTGTGTAAAATACCCTTGAACGTTTAGACCCCCCAAATAACAAATTATCAATTCAAGCTTATCAACAAACAATGTACGTGTGGAAAATGTAAATAAACTTAACACAAAATTGATAAACAATCTAAATCAAATAAAATCACATCTACAGCATAAATTAAATGGTAAAGATTAAGGGAAGAGAGATGCAAACACAAGGACAACACAACGATGTGTTATCGAAAAGGAAACCGAAGCCCTCGGCGTAAAACCTCTCTACCGCCCTCAAAGCGGTCAATAATCCACTAAAAAATCAAGTTGGGATACATGAACAGCAGAAGACCCTCCAAGTCTAATCTACCCAGTTTACCTATGTCCTCCAAGCTCCTACTCTAACAAGGTTACGTTGAACCTATTTCTTCTTTAGCTTACCAAATTCCGCTATAACCCACAACATCAACCAATATGAATTGGTTCCTTCCGAACTGCTTCCCAAAGCACCAAAAAGCCTTCTTACAGATATGGGTAAGGTGAGAAAATGATTTGATTAAAGAACCTCTCAAGGATGCAATAATGGAGAGGGTGAGAGTTGAGGAATTTGAAGAGTCACTATGTAAAAATTGTGGATGAGTCAATCTTGTTTTTCTCTAGGGTTTTTCTCTCAAAATTCTCTTTGGAAGCTCTCTACATTTCGTAGGTATAAGGGGTATTTATACTAGTGTGAGAATGGAATGCGAAGAGTCAGTTTTTCAAAACAGAGCTGGTTGGCGGCTTGGCCTCACGACTTGACTGAGTCGCGAGTTCAAGCCGCAAGCTAACTGAATAGCCAGTTTGGACTTTTTGTCCTGTAGTGCTATAGCTGGCATGATGGTTCAGCTTCTCTGCATGCTTCACTTGTGCGCATCCTCTGGCAGCTTGCCAGTCCCGAGCCACCCGCGAGATCCAGTCGTGAGTCCTTGCTTTAGTGCACAGTCTTGAACATTTCTTCACATTCTCTCACACACTACCCTTACATGATTTCCACTTAAATACAGGATTTCTAAGTGTTAAATTACAAGCAAATTGGCACGGAATAAAGCTAACAAAATGATTAATTAAATTCAACCTTACAGTTAGCATTTCCCAATAAGTAATTATCAAATCAAATAATATGAAAACTTGATCAATCATTCAATTGATATTCATCTCCCGATTCTATCCACGATTAAATCATTGTTGTAATAAAGACTATCATGTCTCTGGGAATGCAATATTCAACATACATTGTTAGAAAATGTATTATGTTAAAAATTTGTGTTTGATATTATGCTGAAATTTTTATTATAAAGTAATTATGATGAATATAATTGAGTTTGGTTATGTCATTGCATTGGAAAATGCATTTTTTTTCTATTAAATAATAATCTATAATGAAAATATTTGCAATTAAAAAATTCGTTTAAAATAATAACCATAACCAAAAAAAAAAAAAAAAAACTTTTATTCCAGACATATGTCTAATATAATTGCCATCCTTTTTAAAATACAATTACCAAAAATAGAATGAATAGTTTGAAATATACAGTCTACTTGGGTAATGTAAAGTTTACTTGGGAATTGTAAACTTTACATGAGTGAGGGAATCTCCTGTCGCTTATTTAAATTTTTGTACTATTTAGAGAATGAATAGTAACATTTAGTTTTTATCTATCTATTTTTTTAAATATGCTTTCTAACAGATTTTTTATCCTATTCTTTATCTCATTTAAATATTGTTTCTTCATTCATTCTTTATTTTTTTTTATCATCATTTATTCTTCTTATATTCATCCCAACAATTATATTTTTCAATGAAAAGTGTTACGTCCACAATATTTTTCGTAATATTTTCACAACAAAATTTATATGAAAGATTGTTACTAATTCTAATTTGAACCCACCACTGAAATTATTTTTTTACTCACTAATATTAACTAATAACAATCAATTGCTTAAAATTTATTGTGAAAATATTGTAGTAGTATTTCTTAATTAAGATTTTTTATTTTTATATTATTTTTTCTTTTCTTTCAATTTATTCTCATCCATAAGTTTTCTTTTTTTTTTCTTTTTCTTTTTTCTTGTTTTTATCCTCCACACACATGTCCAGCCTATCTCTATACTCCCCCCCCCCCCCCCTTCTTTTATTTTCTTTATCTCCCTCGCATTCAAGAACACTCCGGACTCTCTCTTTCATTCTCTAGCTCTCTCTCTTTTTTTTTTTTTTTTACTTTTTCTATTTCTACTTGATTCTAGAACACTCTCTAGCATGATCTTTTGATTTCTATTTTCTTTCCTCTTCAGCTCACTTCACACACACAGCTGACATGGCCTTCGTCTATCTTTTTTTTTTTTTTTTTTCCTTCCTTCTTTTCTTGTTCTGATTCACTTTGTTGTTACAATGGAGCTTAGATAGGCTTTTATGCTCTTGATTTGTTGTTTTTGTTTTGATTTTAGATTTGTTGTTCTAATTAAATTTGTATTTTTCCCTGTTCTTGATCTGTTATTTCTATTCTGATTTTAGATTGTGTTTGTGTTTTGATTGTGTTACCGTTTGAGAGAGAGGCAGATCAACAAAGAAGAGAGGAGGAAAGAGAAAGAATATTTTTTTTATCCAGCCGGATATTTTTTTAAGATAAAATAAGGGAATAGAGTTGCTATACTGTTCTCTAAATTAAGAGAAGCACTCTAGCAACTTCAAAAAAAATTTACAAAAGTTGTGTGTATACCGAACCGATTGGAGCGTGAACAGTAGCCTAAATTCTCCAAATTTCCCTGATACAGCATTTGTTGGAGATGCTCTGATGTATATCCAAAATCCACTCATTATCTGATTCAGGGACGGATTTATATACTGACTGGGGGGCAATGGCTCCCCCTAATTTTTTTTATATAAAAATATTAGTATATTAATAGGTATTAATTTTAGTAATTTTGTTTAATAAAATTATATTTTGTCTCCTTAATAATGCGATCAATTCTTTTAAAAGTAATGTTATAGTCTTACACTTTTTTATACCATTTTTATAAACTACTGAGGTAGCAAATTTTTATTGATTCGCACACTTATATTACTTTTTACTTATCAATAACCACTCACCACATTAGCAATTTAAAATTTTTTTGTAATTTTTTTATTTTGCACCTTTTAAATGTCATAAAAATTAATAGATTAAATCTAAAACAAAATATACAAGTTCAAAAAAATTAGCTTAACAACAAAAATTACCAATAATAAAACTAAAAAAAATTAAGTCAAATCAATCAATTTTACCAAAAACAAACAATTTGGTCTTTTAAAAAGTTTTAAACAAAAATCTTTAGTGATAAAGTAGTAGAGTTAAAGACTGGAGCTGTCGCACATAGCTAGCAACAGAGTCGCCCTCTAACTCCAAGACCTGACTCTATCCCTGATTTGATTGTTATTGTGCTTATTAATGCAACCATATCCCTTAAACCCAACAAGCATCATAAGGCCATATATGTGGAAAAGCATTTGTTGTAGTTGATATAGAGCTAATATATATCAAATATATTACATTGTATTTTGTAGAAAGAGTTAAGACAGTGGATGCATAGTTAGTAAAACATGAACGGGTATCATTCAGCATCTTTCAAGAAAAGAACAATACGAGTATAGTACATTTCTATTTTAAAAGTTTTGATAAAAAAATTTCGGAAACATTTGTACTCTTTTTTTTTTTGGAGATACATAGAATAAGGAGGGATGTAAATATAATAATAGTTCTTTTATGACCATGCACTTCGTCATAACTTGATGAGATGTGTGATTACTATAAGTGAATCATTACTTTTATATAAACCTATTACTTCTTCTTTTTTTCTTTTTTCTTTTTTTTTCTCATTTTTCACAATCTCACATGTCAAGGTTGTAACAAAAATTATAGCACAAAAGTTGCATTCATAGATTATTTTTATTTTTATTTTTTTGTTATTAACTTAACAATAGATAAAAGCTATTTAAAAAATAATAATAATAAAAGGAAAAGTAAAAGAGAGCAAAATATATTACAAAGTGAAAAACAAATATATCATTTTTTAAATGGGGAAAGACGAATAGTTTGATGTTAGGAATTGTGATTTGTGAGGTAGAAACTTAGGGTCTATTTGGATTGGGAGGGAGGGAGGGAGGGTAGAGTTGGCAGGAAATTGTAAAATTACAATTTCCTGCCAACTCTACCCTCCCTCCCTCCCTCCCTCCCCTTCAATTCAAACAGGTCATTAGGCTTAGGGACAATAAAAATCGACTATAGTAGGAGAGTTGGCATGTAGATGTCAATAGACTCAATACAATGAAACTTTTATTTTTAACTTTTTGACATTCACTAGTATGTGGAATTGGAATGGTCCACTAAATTAGCACAAACAAATAGTAAAAGAAAAAAGATAATTGAATCTATGTGTATGATGAAGTTTATCTTTTAGAATTTTTTTATCGTTTCTTTTATAGAAAGGTTTAGATTTTTATTGTGATTTTCATGTTTGATAACGAATTAGATATATTTTTTCCTCTTTAAACAACGTATACAACTTAGGTGAATATAACGTTAACTGTAAATAACACAATTTTACGTTCAAATTCAAATTGTCGTGTATATTTTCATGTTGTATGTTACACATAACTACTAACTAGGAGTGAATGACCACTTGAATAAATGAATAATACAAGAGTTTATATATATATATATATATATATATATATATATATTCCTTGTTAATCATCTCACTCCTTTTAAGCTATTTACTTTATTTTATAGCACCAACAATAAAAAATTAAAAACCACTCATTCTTGTTTAGCAAAAAAAAAAAAAAAACTACTCATTCTTAAGTCTTAACAACAATAGCAAAAAGAGTCCAACACAAGGCCCAAATGCACTCATTTCCCAAGACCCAAAAAAATTCTTCCTCTTTTTCCTCTAAACTTTAACAATCAAACCATCAATTTTTGGGCTGTTGATTTGAAGGATCGGCGAGCTGGGCTGTCCATGTTAGTGGGCTTTGGGCCTTGCCTCATGAGCCATATTAAAAGCTTATGGGCTTTTTGTTACTGATCCAAAAGTGCACTCAACAAAAGTTGTATTAAAAAACTTCAACAGCATATGGCCGTTGGATCTCTGAGACAGAGGCTGAGAGAATCAAAGTCGTTTTCAAAATCAAAACCTTCATCAGCATTTTGGGGGTAGAGAGAGTACTAAAGGCACGCGGGAAATTGTTCCTTCCATACACCACTACGTGGTCCAGTAAGTCATCACGTATGATGGTCCATCCATACCAGTGAATTAAATGGATCCACGTGTGTGCTTGACAATATTGATGTGTACAGTACACAAACCCAAGATGAAAAAAACATTCAATTCACTTTTACATAGACAGAGATGTTAAATCATATTTATACCTTCAACATCACCGAGATCCTCTATCTATGCTGACTCTGCTTTATTAAATGGTAGTAAACTGTATGGGGTTACCTTTTAAACAAAATAATTTTATTTTTTTATTTTGATGTCATTTGTAATATAAGTGATGTCATTACAGGCGCAGCTATAAAGTCTTGCAAATGCTGTGACTTTATATTTAGTCATCAAATTGATTATCAAAAAAGATAAATATTTAGTCATCAAATTGGCTAATGGTCGTTAATATATGCTCTAAAAAGCTGGGTGATTAGTTAAGAGTAGCTTAACTGGTTGGTACATTTTGATATTTTCAAAACATACATAGTTTAAAAATAAACAATAAAATAGATAATAAAAATAATTTAAATTGAATAATGAAACTCCTATTAAATATACTAGAAACTTTTGATAATTAAGCTTTTGTTAAAATGCTATTTATACTCTCTAAGTTTTCGACAATATAAGTCGTTGTTTTAATAAAATATATAATAAAACATCTTTTAAATTTTTAGATACTCTTGGTAGTAGAATTTTGATCGGAATATAATTTTTTAATTTTTTTGTCTCTTCAACCATAGAGTTTCAATTAGAGCAACTACGTTAATTGTAATTTTAATTAGGACACATAGTGCAATTAATCCATATAATTTTATATAAATATTTTGGTGATAATAACAAAATGACTAAATATTATATAATTTGACAATTTTTATATAATATATAAAAGGCATCCTATAGTTTCACATAGAAGGATTTTCTTGTGTGTTTAGTTTAGGTTTTAATCTTAACTTATACAAATTTGTGTTATTGAGCCTTACTGAGGCCTGAGGGTGTGGATTAAAATTTGGCCAAAATGTGCAAATGTCCTTTTCGCGCAAAATATACAGCGTTTTGCCCTCTTTCCCAAACTAATTAGGGGAATGCCCATATTTTTGATTTTCTAAAAATCAAGTTTCAATTTAAAACTCGATTTTTGGACAATCGAGTTATAACAAAATGAAAATTAAAAAATTACTAGAACTCAAGCTCCATAAACTCGAGTTCCACGTAATTTTTTAAAGCCCTATAGTAGCGTTTTAAAACATGCAAGTTTTTTTTAAGTTTGATCACTCCATAGGGAGCCATTCCATACAATTTTTTAAAGCCCTATAGTGGCATTATAAAACATGCAAGTTTATGTAAGTTTGATCACTCTATAGGGAACTCTATAATGACGTTTTAAATCCCTATAGTGGCGTTTTTTATGGAACTAGAGTTCCATGTTTTTTTTTTTTTTTTAGTTTAATCGCCCCATACTCGATTTTCTAGAAATTGAGTTTTACATTGAAACTCAATTTTGAAAAAATCGAGTTACAAAAGAATGACATTTTCCTAATTAGTTTGGAAAATATGACAGAATGCTGTATATTTTGCGCAAGAAGGGCATTTGCCGATTTTGGCCATTAAAAATATTTAAACTTTCTCTTACTTTTAGTGATAGATACTTACAGAGATTGAAATGATTAAACAAATGTTCATGAGTTTCACCTAAAATTAAATTTTGGGATTTAATTTGAAACCATCCAAACTATAGGGAATTATGTAATTTACTTGAGTCTTTAATTAAGGGTAGCTACTTGCCACTAGCAAAGTGTAGTTACTTACCACAATAAGAAATAATCACTTGTTGCAACAAAAATATATATATAAATTCAATTGTGAATATTTTGATAATAATATACCTAAATGATTGATTATTATGTAAGAGTTATTATTGGATATTTTGAGAGAATATTCTCTCCCTCTTACATAGGAGTGGGTCCCACCCTATATAGGGCCCACTCCTATGTAGGAGTGAAGAAGTATACTCCCACACTACCTAATAAATTTCCATTATGTACTAACATGATTCTGACATGATATACAAGAGGTCATACACATTAATAGTTTTGTGTGTGTGTGTGTGTGTATTTGGAATCTTTGGATAGGTTTTAGTAAGAACTTATATGAAATCGTGTTACTTCTAGTTAATAGATACTAGTATAATAGAAGAAATGATTGTACAATTATATTATATTATATTATGTTTTATATATATATATATATTTGAAATCGAATGAAACATATACATATATTAGTGTTAGTCATCTGAGTCATACAAGCATATAGAAAATCGGCCGAATCAGCCGAATATAACTGGTAGTTGGACAATTTGAGGCCATCATCGGTATCATGCTCTTTGCAGCTCAGGCTCGGATCTACATATATATGTACAGATAATTAAATATCAGCTTAGTACGGACAGCATTGGGTTGGGTACCCTATTAAAGTTATTGTCCTCTTTTTTTTATTTATGAATATTAAAGTTATTGTCCTGGTTTCTCTTTAAAAAAAAAAGTTATTGTCCTGACGCAAATTATTGTCTGCTTGGTAATTACGTCATAGTGTCAAAATACTCAATGAGACATGCCACATGCATCAAAATTCATAAAACCAGTTGTGCAGGCAGATTTATTGTGGTGGTTGAACAATAGTTCTGGGTTGGTTTGAGGGTTGACAAACACTCCAGTGAGGCATGTTACAAATGCATCAAATTTGAAAAGGACAAAATTTAGGTATATCACTTAACTACAACATGCATTTTTAATCTTGAGATTTATTGATTTAAGGAACTGTACCTAAGGAAAAAGTTAAATTTGTTACAAATAATGAGGCATGACCAATTTAAATGTGTTACAAGTAATTGAGAAAAGTTAAATGTGTTATAAGTTAGTGAATGTTCTAACGGTATTGATTTTTGAACTATTTTAAAAAAATATTTATGGAAAAAAAAGTAACTAACATTTTTATATTTTTTATGAAAATTGTATTAAAACTTTTTAAAAATAGTCAATTAACAAATGTTTTAAGGATACATGTTAACTAAACCCTTTATTTATTTTTGATTGAAAAGGTAGAAAACCCTTTATTTAAATTAAAAACATATAATTCTTCAAGCATGTTTATTACTTTTGAACCCGAATTATATCCCATTACCTCAAATTTGGGCTGGAGGTCCTGTATAACTTTAAAACCATTATTATAAGAAATAACATGTTAAAGTTATTATTAATTTTTCTAGAAAATATTTATAAATTAATATAGTAATGAATATTGTGGGTATTTACTTTAACAACGTAATAAATAAATACCTAAATTATTATCGAATTATCAAAATAAGAAATGTGGGATACAATATTTAATGGTCCAAAAGAATTTACCAGTATTATCTTTTTTCTTTTTCTTTTTTTGTTTTACATTTTCTACATTTGAGATAAAATAATCACATGTAAACTCACAAAAAAATATTAATTGATTAAAACCTAAAAGAAAACAAAATATTTGAAAAGTTAATCTTAACCATTTTCTAGATAGTACCGAGCACAGGAAAAAAAAACTTTTCAATTAGTTATTTATTTATTTTTTATTTTTTGAGAGGGTCTCAACTTATGGCATATGCTTCTAATGATAGCTCTTTATCATCAGACCAAGACACCAATCAGTTTTTTGTGTAGGTGGAGATTGAACCTCAAATCTCTTATACAACCATCAAAGATTTACCAGTTGAGCTAACTGGAATCTACACTTTTTAATTAGTTTAGGATAACATGAATCACATGATAAAGTTATTATTAATTTTTTTAGAAAAATGTTTACAAATAAATGTGGTAATGAATATTTGTTTTTTATTTTTTTATTTTAAGAAATGGTAATGAATATTGTTGGTATTTACTTTAACAACATAATAAATAAATACCTAAATTATTATCAAATTTTCAAAATAAGAAACGTGGGATTCAATATTTAAATGGTCCAAAAGTATTTACCAGTATTATCATTTTTTGTTTTACATTTTCTACATTTGAGATAAAATAATTACATGTATACTCACAAAAAATATTAATTGATTAAAACCTAAAAGAAAACAAACTATTTGAAAATTTAATCTTAACCATCCTCTAGATAGTATCTAACAAATTTTTTCACAATTTTTGAGATGGATTAAAAGTTTCGTAACTTAATAATAAGAAAATAAGGTTTGAACTCTCTTTCCTTTCGCATCAACTAAGATATATCATTTAAAAGAATAAGTTAGAGTAACTTTAAAGATACTGTCAAAAAAAAAAGTACTATTAAAGATACAATAATTTTCATAACATTTGAGTGCACTAAACTTTTATAAGTTCTTGCATAGATTCATCAATAATTTTTCTACAGATAAAAAATTGTCATTTCTAATTTTTTGTGGTTAACTTGTTGAGTAAGTCGTGTCCTATTCTCCTAACATGACTCTTTCACCATGTCGTACCTTTCACTCCGTTGACCAAAGCTCTATTTTGGGCTCCGAGCCTCTGAATTTTTCCTGCAAGGATACGATCATACATGATTCTAACTTGTATTCCAAGTTTGGGCTTGTGGGGCATGCGGTTCCTCTTCTTTATTGTTCCTTTACGCCCTTTGTCTAAATAAAAATATCCTTCTTTTTTTTTCTTTTTAATCTTTCTTTTCCTTTTATTCTTGAGTCTTCCTTTTCCTTTTTTGTTAGAGAAGAACTTTCTTAATTTCCAATAAAAAGAGATAATATACTATATATATAGTCTATATGGAGGCCTCACTCATTATAGCCTAAATTAGCACATTGTTCACCACGCAATGAGAGCACTATAGTCTATATATGATATCCTAATAGTAATACCAACCATATCTGGCAAATCCAGAAAAAGGACATCCACTCATTGAATAATGAATATCTATATGAGCAATCATTGCATGTTCATGGGATTTGGAAGATTTCTGTACATGCATATTGTAGTCATCGTGTTGCTTTCTTGGTCAATATATATATATATATATATATTTTTTTTTTTTTTTCATACTTTCTTCAATTTCTTTTATAATAGAAAAATTGCAAGGATGTCATCCAATTATATAAGATGGGAGTCGTCCTTTATGGAATGTAGCTTTATTCCAACTAAACTTTGTCTATCACTCTCTTAGCCAACTCAAACCACATGAAAATAAAGTTATATTCTTTCTCTCTTCCTTTTTGTCTCTCCCATATGAGAGTAATTACAAAATAATGAGATTTAGACTACTGATTAATCTATTTTATGCGTGGATCACGTGTGCTTTATCAATAATCAGTGCTTTTGTTGTTGTTAATTTGACATGCATAGAAATATTTATCTTTATGCCTCCAATTCTCGAATGATATATATTTTAATTTTTTTTTAAAAAATTTTATGAACTATGGTATACGATATTGAATTTAAAGATATGAATGCAATCATGAGCTAGAGATGTGCGAGGGAATAATCCTCTTATAGTCTTGTTACTGGGTTCTAGGTGTCATGCTCTTTAGCTGTAGGGACACTAAACCATTAAAGATCTGTTTATCGTTAGTTTTATTTTTTATTTTTAGATTAAGCATATCTGTACTTCAACCAATTATAAAATACTACTAATTAAGCGTTTTGAGACTGGTATACTTAGAAAAATAAAATAAGAAGAAAGAAATTCTGGAAATTTGTGTGAGTTCTATGTTATTTCTTTGACTAAGCCAAAAGTAATTTGGAATTTTTTAATCAGTAGTGGGTTGTGACTTGTGACTAGTGATTGCGTGAAGGGGTTTATCTGATACAAGCAAAGTGAAAATTTGAGGGGCTGTTTGGTTTAAAAAGTGTTGTAAAAACACTTATTTAAAATTATAATGTAAAAAATGTGTTTGGTATCATATATCAAATAACATATATTTAATTGTGAAAAAATATAATTGTGTGTTTGGTATTAGTATTTTTTTTGTTAAAAATGGACAAATACAATAAAAATATTATTATTTTATTTGGAGAGGGAGAAAGTTTCCCTAATGTGGTCTAATCAGGTGAGATCTACCATTTTTAACATATTTATAAAAGCATAATTGAACAATATTATTTGAAAATTGAAAACTAGTGGGAGGAGTTCTCTAAATTCAATATTAAAAAACCCTAAAATGAAAAACGTAAGTTAAACACTCCTAAAATAAATACCCTACTAAACATGTTTTTTTTGGGCCCCTTACTTTTCAGTACTGTTGTTTGAACTACCTTCCTCAACTTAGCTCAGGAAAATTGAAAAAAGTGAAAAATTTGATCTTCATCAAATGTCAGATTTCTCATTCCAATATATTCCTATGAAAATATATTTAAAATCACTATATGCTTTAGACATAATCATGCTGATTATGCCTTCTTGACCCACTTCACTTTACAACTATGTCCCTGCAAGTAGCTTCAGCAAAAGAAAAAGAAAATCCAAGAAAGGGAAGGAAAAGATAAAAGAAAGAACCAAAAGAGAGGATAAGAAAAGAGTGATTATATTGTGAGAAGACACAAGGACAATGAAAATACAGCACGCAATGCTTCCCATGTGATTGGAACTCTGTTGTTTTAAGTTTCAACTAATTAATGCACAATTTATTCATTTTGTCTATACTCTGCAATTGAATACTCGGTTTTGTAACTTTCCCACCCCTTAAAAACGACAAAAACAAATGGAATCACTTCAAATTTGGTTGAAAACATCTTATTGAAACTTATTTATAAATGTTTTGAGATGAATATTCTGAATTATTCTCGTAATAGAGCACGTTGATTCTAAAATTTGGCTTGTGAGTGACTCAGGTTAGTAGCTTTCTTACAATCCTTTAAGAGGTGCTTGCTATTTACGACCTGTTTCAAAGATATGGAAGTTTTTGTTGGCATGAACTCTGAAAGTGATCAATGGTGGCTGCAAGTTTACAACCTCTAATAATATAATTCGTCTTATTAGTTATAATAAATATAATTATCTATTCAACTTAATTTGGAGGATCATTTGAAACTCTAGGACGGAAATAAACTATCTATTCATTGTAGACAAAACTTTGAAACAATATTTTAGATATTGGTTTCTAAAAAAAAAAAAAAAAAAAAAAACTTACACATTACACCTTTATATTTTCCAATTAATGAATTCAATTATATAATTTATTGGACAACACAACACTATCATGTGGCTTATTTATTTGTTGACTAATACATTTCCATGTGAATGTTACTATTTCTAAATTGATATGATTGAGTTTAATTGAAAATTTTAAAATATATTAGTTAAAAAACTGTACTTATTTATTTTTATAATTTCCAAATGTATTTATTATTAATTTATTATAGATGTAATAAAATTTCAACTTATGGCGATTAGTTCATGATAATTATTCTTTATCATCAAATTAAAATATTAACTGATTTTTGGTAAGTAGGGTTTAAACTTCTGATCTCTTAATTCGATAATAAAAAATTTTACTAATTAAGTTAATTGAAACTATGCATTTGTATAATGAAAGGTGATTTTTTTAATCGCTAAAACTAGAAAAGAGGGACAGAAAACATGACAAGTGGTGTTTTGTGATAATCATTTTAGTTTATGGTATACAATGCCAAAAGTTGCTACAAAACTGTCGCAGACAATTATGGAGTGACTTGACTCACCCTTCTTGCCTTAGTAGTCCACCCTGCTGGTCCATATGTTTGGATAATTATTGCCCTTTGTTTGTTTTATGGTAATTAGATCTTCAGCAACGAATCTCTCTCTCTCTCTCTCTCTCTCTCTCTCTCTCTAAGAAGAACTTCAAATATAAAAGAGGAGAGATATGGCCAAAAGTATGCAAGTATCTTAATCGTTTAGATAATAAAGGATAACATGCAATTGTTTCCTACTCAAAAGAAAGGCAAAGGTGACTTGCCATTTCTCTCAATTCCACCCGGTGACTCTTTATGTGGGCCATCATGTCTCTCTCTTATATACGTCAAAGGAGAAACTTAGACGAAAAAAAAAAAAAAAAAAAAAAAAAAAAAAAAAAATATATATATATATATATATATATATATATATTGAACTAGCTTGGCAGTTATTTTCTCCTTTCCTTGTCAGCATTTTGTGATTTTCTAATATGTCCCCATATCAAAATGGTTAAACTCCAATACTTGAGAATAAAAATTGAATAGTTCTAGGATTACAAATTATTCTACAATTTCTTTACTACAATTTTGACATGGTAGATTGTGAATAATTAATTATCATTTATACATGAACTCACAATTTTTTTACCCATCACATTCTGCCACATCACAGTTGTAACAAGAAGTTGTGAAAAATTATGTAGTTCTAGACTTTTCCATAAAAATTATATTTACCAATCACAAATCGCCATGTGGCGAGTTGTGGTACAATGTTGTTCCAAATTATGTGTCCTTAAAATTACTCTTCCAAATTATGTAACAAAATACTCATATTTTCTTTCTCAAAAAAAAAAAAAAAAAAAAAAAAAAAAAAAAAAACTCATGTTTTGGATTTTGATATTGCTAATGTCAAGTTTTGTCTAGAACTAGACA
The DNA here is from genome assembly GCA_030820535.1 of Quercus parvula. Taxonomy (NCBI): domain Eukaryota; kingdom Viridiplantae; phylum Streptophyta; class Magnoliopsida; order Fagales; family Fagaceae; genus Quercus; species Quercus parvula. The sequence continues at coordinate 30,312,497 of JAUAME010000012.1, forward strand.
TTAGTAATATCGAGTTCAATGCATATTTTGCCTCTTAATTTTTTTTTTTAAATAAAAATTTTGCGCAGAACTCATTATTTGAAATGTCAAGTTTCACTTAAAAATACACATAGAACTCGACATTACTAATATTAAATTCCAGACAGAACTCAACATCAGTCTTATTGATTTTCAAAACAATGATATTTTGCTATATAATTTAAAAATAGGACTGTTTGACTACATAGTAAAAAAATTAAAATTAAGGCTAAATAGCCAATTTTTCCCATGAGATATAATTCTTGATATACTTGTGTCTTATATGTAGCTTTAAGTAAGTTGATCTAATTAAGGCTAATGTAATACATTAATTCTCTTTTTTTATAATTTTTTTTTATGAACTAATGTAATAATTCTAACTCGACATAAAAAAATAAAAAACTATAGGAACAGGATCAAGCACCAAATTTAACGAGCCTTCAACGCTCACAATTCAAGAATCATCATTGAGGTTTTATTTTTGTCAGGTTAATTCTTCTTTGCATTTTAACTTAATCAAAGATTCTTACCAGCCGGATTAAGTACAGTTGCCCACAACTTATGGAGCGTTCTCACTTCTCACTTAAGATTTTTCAAACTTTTTTGAAGGGCCCAATATCTCTACGACAGTATTAGACTTCGTCAAAATTGTATTTTTCTTAAACCCTAATTAATCAGTCAAATCCTTGGTTTGGCGTTCATTTTGTAGCATAGGATGCTCCGTCACAGTCACACTTATCAATATTTCAGTCACGTCTCATGCTTAGAAATATTACATTTGCATACCTTCTTTCTTGATTAGGTAGGGCATGCTCTTTGTCATTTCTAAAATGATTGTATTGCTCAATCTAGACAATGCCAAGACACAATCAATTTTATCAACAAAAAAAAAAAAAAAAAAAAAGACACAATCAATTATTGGAGGCTTAGAGCACAACTTATACGGGTCTAAATACTTTAGGATTTTGGAATTACTACCAACTTTTTTTTTTGCTGAATGGAATTACTACCAACTTAATTCATTCTCAACTTCGTAACATTATTTTGCCTATATTGGTCACTGTCAAATTCGAAAATAACGTCTAGTACTATCAACACCATCTGGTCCACAAACTTTAATATGTAGCCCGACAATTAATTGCAGATGTGATTATTTATGCATCAATTTCAGAATTTTGTATATTTCAGTATAATGCTGCCGATTTGACCAGCAATGGTTTATCAGCCATTCATCCATACAGTCTTAGTTAACCTAGCACTGCATCCTCACAGCTTTAGGATAAATTATTCTCTCCTTCTCCTAAACTAGGAGAAGGAGAGAATAATTTATTCTCTTTAGCTTTTCTAATGGATCACAGCCTAGCTCCCTCACCAACTTCTACAAATGAAGAAGAATTGGGAAGGAAAAAATTACAGAAATTGGTCTAACAGCTAAAGTAAAGTATTTTTTTTTTCTTTGACGTGGTAGAGTCAAAATATTGAATATCGTTTTATGATCTGTTTGGATGAAGGAAAAGGGAAAGGAAGGCGGAATAGAATAGAGGAAAGTAAAATTGATCTAAAATTAACATTTTTTCTATCAACTCTGCTTTACTCTCTTTTACTCCCCTCTCTCATTCCTTAATCCAAACAAACCCTTGGTGTTTAAACTTTTATTTATTTTTGGGTAGGTTTGCCATGGCCAAATTGAATAGTTGATTCTTTTGAAGCCGATTCTGATGCCCAATACTTTACCATTACTGGCGAGCTGACATGATTGAGTCAATTGTGAGTTACCCTTTGTACTGATTGTTCATATTAATTCAGCAAAAAAATAAGGATTGTTCGTATTTGGGTGAACACAGGAATATAAAAATAATGCTTTTTTAGGTGCTCTGTTCAATTATTAGCAACTTTATTATTCTTTAATATAAATAGTACCACCACCTTTACCCAAATGAAGTCGGCAAAGATATGATCTAATTTGGTGCTTCTTCAAATGCAACATCAGCTTATATATATATATAGAAAAGAGGTGGAATGATGCTATCAGCGCCAAATGATACATTTTTCTGGCAGTTACATCAAATTTCGTTTCTAAGTTAATCAGAATGGCTAAATTTATTGTTGAATGCATTAAACGCACTGAAAACCTTCAATTTGAAAAGGAAAAACAAATACTTACAAAATAAAACCACAAATATTAGTAGTTCTCACCCATACCATTATTAAAATCGATCTTGTCATTTATCTCATATTCACAACGTCCATAAAAACATGAAAGGGAGATGGAGGTTAAGACTCACTGTCAGTTGAAGGGTGCAATTTAACCAAGGAGGGCAGGACCAACAACCCCTTTCAAATTCTAAGCCCAAAACATTGACTTTAGGTAGCAATACACCAAACCAAACCTGCAGATTTAAACTCGGAACTTCCTCTCATCAATGGGGCATTGTACAAAAAAATTAAATTAATCAGCGAACAGTTTTTGTACATTGGACATGTCACAATTGAAACATGGCTAGGTATGTGACTGCGTGTGCGCGCGCGCGCGTGCGAGTTCTCTAATAACACCCCCATAAGAAAGGCTCCTCAAGCCGGAGACAGGTATCCACAGGCTCAGCTCCATTGATCAGCTGCCATGTTGATGAGAAACAAAACTCATCAATTTGACTGTTCACATCGATCAAGAGATCGGGGAGGCCCAAAAAGGCGTCATCCTTATCGGTCAGCATTGAAGTTGATGAGTCTTGAGTGTCGTGGGAGGCCATGGTAGAACTTGGAGAGTGAGGAGCCAGCTCGGGTTCAACTTCATGGCTTCCAGGGAAGTTCATGGCTGCTGCTTTGGCTGCAGCGGCTTGTATATCCTTGGCAGATGAGCTAGCTGGGCGAGGTAGGACTTGAGCTAGCTCAGGGAAATTGAGAAAAGCCGATTGGCCTTTGATTGTAAGAGCAGCTACATCATGAGCTCGAGCTGCCATTTCTGGTGTAGGAAATGTGCCAAGCCAAATTCTTGATTTCTTCCTTGGCTCTCTGATTTCTGATACCCATTTGCCCCATTGACGTATTCTTACTCCCCTATATGTTGGGTGCTTCCCATCGTCTCCATTCTTTGGCTCTTTCCTACTTTCATCACCATTTTTGGCTTCATGACCTCTCTTACAACTTTTTTGTGCCCTGTATTCTGTAGAAACATTTGTTGAATTAGGGGACGAAGAGGAAGAGGTGGAAGTGTTTGAATTAGATGAAGAGGAAGAGGTAGAGGTAGTTTTAGCCTCACACTCTAAATTGCCACTCTCTTCCATGGAGGAAGCTTTGGGAGAGAGGGGGTTGTGGCTGGGGGGTAGTAAGAGAAATTGAGCTAGGCAGAGCTTATAATAGAGGTAGAGGGGCTCCTAAAATTCTCTCACACGCTAATACTAAAGCAGTATATTTAAAGACATGGGGCCAGTGGTCACTTCACCAAAAGGCAGGGTACACTCTTGGTTCTTTTTTTTTTTTTTTTGGTAAGCTCCATGTTGATTATTGAACACTGCATCGTTTGTCATTATCTTTTACAGTCTTTGTTTCTTGGCCTCTCTTCATGTCCCATTAGCCTTTAAAGAGATTTATATGAAACATGATTAAGGTGTTTTTCCTATATATCTCTCGTGTGTACATTTGGTCGCAAATTGGGTATTATTCTGGAGTAAAATGGTTGAGGTAAGGTGGGCCAATCATATCGCTCATTCTCCACCCAAAAATAATGTTTCATTATTTTTCAGCAAATTTGAATTTTATTTTTCAAGTCATGAAATTTACATTAATGGAGCCATCGTGAGTAGCATATAATTATAATATGTGATGTATATGACCGAACCCTCCCTCTTATCGGAGTAGTTATTCTAATACTCATTTTTTATTCTTTTTCTAGATAAATAAATATGTTGTAGAAGATTAAGAAAAAAAAAAAAGAAGAAGAAGAGAAATTATACCTACCCCCCTTGGAAGTTTTACAAAATAATACTCCCTCCCAAACTTTGAACAAATGTCATTACCTCTTGAAATTTGTATAAATACAATAGAAAATTATGTGTCCAACTTTTCTAATGGGATACCCTTAAAAAAAAAAAAAAAGATTCCCACCCAAACTATATACAAAATACCACTCTTCCTTTAATGTTTGTAAAAATGAGTATAAATATTTTGTTAAGGAAAGTTATGGTGTGAGAGGACATGTATTTATTTTGTTACATTTATATAAACCTTAAGGTTCATCTACTAATATTTGGGTGGCCTAGTTGGTAAGATACCGGACCAAAAAGTCTCCGAACTAGGGCTCGAGCCTTAACAATTATTTGTGTGTTTGTACTTCTTATATTTTATCTTTATCCAAAACAGTTTAAAGAATAATAAATGAGTTTCTCACAGACCGGAACTATGATGTCTCGCCTAGGAGTGGATAAGGTATTACTATGGTCACGCCCAAGTAGAGAAGCTACATTAATCGTCCCCCTCTAGCCATTTTTTTCTACCAAAAAAAAATGGTCACCCTTTAGTAACTTGATTGAAAGAAATGGAAGAAATGAAGATGATAAATTATTGATTGGAAATTGCCTCAAATTACTATTTTAGCTTGGTTAATTATTTGGATTTTATTTTTGTGAAAGGAAAATTGACTTGGTAACTAATTTGGGTTTATTTAGTGTGGAACAAAAGTTCATTCGTTTTTAAAGAAGTAATGTTGCATTTCTTGTGCACCACATAATAAGAATTGAAATTCTATATACATATAGCACCGTAAAAGGATTAGCAACTCCAGCCCAATGGTCTCATTTGTAGAGTGAACACATAAAAAGGAATCTAATGTTTGTTGACTTTGTCCAAACTCATTTTATTCTAGAAGCTGACATGTACATCCTTTGATCCAAAGCACATAAGCTCTGTTTTGTTTGTTTGTTTGTTTGTTTTTTTTTTTTTTTTTTTGTGGGTTTGGGGGGGGGGGGGGGGGGGGGCGCGGGGTGAGGGAGGAGTGTCTAAAAACAGTATGGACTTCTCTCAGTTCAAAAGCATGAAATTTCTAACATTTTTGTTCATTTAAGAATCTATTTTATAATTTAATTTATTCGATTAGTCTCATAATTTTAGGAATTAAATATTCCCACTTGTTATAGAGTTGAGCATGAAACCAAGAGAGAAAAAAAAAAGGATTTTTTCTTGAAAAATAGTGCAAAAAAAGAGACAATGAGTTTTGAGTTTTGCAGAATGCATAAATTAAGGAGAATTTTTTAGAGCTTTTTATTGTGTTAGTATGAGAGCACCATCGAATATATTAGGGTTTTGGGCTTGAAAAAAAGTTTGGTATGATTGTGAGATCTTTGGTTGTAAGGCATAAATAAGAAAGAAGAAGAAAATTTGGGTTTTCTCTAGGAGGATATTTTGGGTGCTATGACCTTGGAGAGGTAGTATGAACTATAGACACATAACCACACTTAGACTTATGTATTTGAAATGATACTTTGAATCTTTGATTGTTGGTTGTTTGGAACAAAATTAATGAAAGTTCAAAGTTTTGAAAATTTTAGTGTTTTTGCTTGTCATGTTGTTTGGCTCCACCTAAAGAATTATTTTGTGCTTCTCTTTATCTCTCTCCATCTTTTGTCTTTTTTTTTTTTTCTTTTTTAACTTGGGGCCACTACTATAAGACTTCATAGAGATTATGAAAACTACTATATATTGCTTCACCATCCCGAGAATAAATTGTAAAATTTAATTAAATTGTGCTAGTGGCTATTAAGGACTAAGCAATCAATAGCATATGAACTTGTTAGAGAGTGTTTGTGATTGTATTTACTCTTCTAGTTTCTACTAGAACCATGGAATGAACATTTTCAGCCATGAATGTTAATCAAAGCAGGATTTCACAACCAAATGATTTTCTAATATATTTTTTAATTTTGTACATTTGAAAGGGAATTGTTACTAAATTAATATAGAATCAATCGTAAAAGGTTTCAGAATTTTTTTAAAAAAAATGTTGAGTTTCATTTTGATGATTATAAATAATGTAGTTGAAATGTATTAAAAATAATTATTATTTTAGATTTTCCTTTTGTTTATATTTTGATAAACATACCACCACGCACCCATAGTGTGGTGGTTATTCTACAAGTATAAGTGTTTGTGGGGTGTGGGAGATAAGGGCCAATGCTCAAGTCTCTAGAAGGGAGCTTCACAGTTCACACATATATACACTTAGATTGTGTTAGAATAGAATTTATATCTTGTATAAAAAAAATTAAATTTTTTTTTTTAAAAAAAGAAGAAGATAAACATGATAGATGTTAGTTTTATTTTTAATATATTAATTTAATTTTAATATTTATTATTTTTTAAAATTTTTGAATATATGATCAAAATTTTCGGTTCAAGATTTGTTTCCCGATAAAATGTTGGTTTAGTACATTCTCTTACCCTATTATATTTACCCACTATTTAGACGTCTGCAAAAATATATTTTCAGCACATTACTTATGATGTTAATTGTTAAATATTAGTATTGATATACCGTGTTGAATATGCTATTATGGATGCGGAAGTGAAAGCATAAAATATAGAATACAATAACACATGAGGGTTACGTGATTTAGCCTAATAGCCTACATACACGGAGGAAACTCTAAAGGCCTACATCAATAATATATTATAGTGTAGTATAAATCCTGTGTTACAATAAATCATAACATGTATATATATAGTTAGACTAAATCCTAAACTAATAGACTTCTAGTACAAGTAGAAGACTTGGCTTGCACTCAAAGTAGAATTAAGCTTGGGTCTATACTAATGGGCTAATATATCTTATAGTGTTACATCAATAATATATTATAGTGTAGTACAAATCTTGTGTTACAATAAATCATAACATGTGTATATATAGTTAGACTAAATCCTAGACTAATAGACTTCTAGTTCTAGTACAAGTAGGAGACTTGACTTGCACTCAAAGTAGAATTAGGTTTGGGCCTATGCTAATGGGCTAATATATTTTTAACATCCTCTCTCAAACTCAAGATGGAAACTTGATGAAATCTTGAGATTTGATAAGATTAAGAAGATCTCTTGAATGAAGTCTGGTTCTGTGACGGTAGTTTGAGAAAGGCAGTGGTTTTGCAATGTTGATGCGACTTTTAACGTTGGCATGACTATATCGAAGAGTTTTGACGACAGCAATAGGAAACCAAAGAAGACGAACGCAACGAAAAAATACCAAAGAAGACAAAGATTGCTTTTAAATATACCGTAAGGACAAAAAATCATGGTTACAAGAAGGTGGCTCTGATACCATGTTAAATATTAGCATTGATATACCATGTTGAATATGCTAGTATGGATGCGGAAGCGAAAGCATAAAGTATAGAACACAATAACACATGAAAGTTACGTGATTCAACCCAACGGCCTACATCCACGGAGAAAATCCTAAAGGGTTATATCAATAATATATTATAGTGTAGTACAAATCATGTATTACAATGAATCATAACATGTACATATATAATTAGATTAAACCATAGACTAATAGACTTCTAGTACAAATAGGAGACTTGGCTTGCACTCAAAGTAAAATTAGACTTAGATCTATGCTAATGGGTTAATATTTCTCTAACGTTAATTATTGACTTTTTGTAATGCAAAGATCTGATACTCAGTACGGGGTTTAAGCCATGTAAGTCCCATGTGTCAAATGTAGGATCAACATGCATGAGTAGTTGAGATTCATGTAATTTCTACTCTTAGCCTTGCCAAAAGAGAGAGAGAGAGAGAGAGAGAGAGAGAGAGAGTATTTTCTAATGTTATTGTACCATATAAAGAATATGTCCTAACAAATATGTTCACTGCATCTTTTAACCTTTTAGTGTTTAAGGTAAGGACCCTTCAAAAAGGGCTTTACGGAAGAAAATTAACACATCAAAATTCAATGAATGTGACCAAAATCTATAATCTATAGAGCTACATAGGAAGCGCTGTCATGTGGGGTTGTGACATAGGTGTCGAGGCCTTGTCATGTGGGCTCGTCTACACAAATACAACTATTTATGACTAATTGACTATATAACATTCACACAACCACACTTATTTGGGACTTTGAGGTACGTTAGAGGAAAATAAGGGGAAGCAAAGAAATGCTGTGATATTAATATATTATCCATGTGGTTCCCTGATCTATTGGGCAGGTACTTGTATCATAGTTGTACAGATCCATATATGATTTTGCTTGAGTAATGCTAGGGACACATAAAAATACACAATTTTGTGCCATAATTCGTTACGTGGTGAGTTGTGAGCAGTGGAAAAGTGTTTTCATATGGCCCACCATCCCACATCCACTAATTATAACTCGTCGCTTGGCGAGTTGTAACACAAAGTAATACATTTTTATGTGTCCATAACATTACTTTGTTTCATTTCATTGAAAAGTAAGATTAATGTAAGCATGACAAAATTGGACCCGAATCTGTTAACCTGTTGGAACTTGAAGTGAAAATATGGATATAGATAGGGTTTTTTTTTGGATCCGTGAAAAAAGGGGTTGGTCCAAAGCCAAAAATGTGTAAGTTGGGAGAAATTATAGAGTCCTCTGGTAGACCATGTCATTTGTCCACCATTCTATTAAAAAACTTCCACTTGTTTAAAATTGCTGAGTTAGTAATTAATTTATGTTTAAAAAAATTTTCTAACTAACAATTTTAAACAGGTGAAAGTTTTTTAGTGGAATGGTGGACCACATCACTTATTCACTATATGGATCTTATAATTTCTCGTAAGTTGGGGTCTCATTTTTTAACAAATCAAAATTTCATTTTGACTTTTTTTTTTTCCTCTTCTTTTTCTTCTCGCATTCTTAGAGTAGTAAGCTCAGTTTATGCTACGGATACATGTAAGTGGTTCTACGCATGTCATGATTAATAAAACAAGTAAAAAAAAAAAAAAAGAGAATAGAGAATAAGTAGGATAATATATCAGTTAGTACCATGAAAAATACCTTAAAAATAAATTAAAAACCCAAACCTTCATATGATGGATTGCATTATCCTCATTGGGGTCTCTTCCTTTAAGATACTTATATCTAGAACATGGTCAAACAAAAACCAAATCTCAATTTTGGTGGGCAATGTTAGAATTTCCAGTTTATTCCATCACTAATTCACTAGAAAACCCTAATAAAAAGATGAAATTAGGAGTTTAAAATATTTTAATGATGAGGCTTGGATCTCGTCAGTCAAAAGAGCACAGTTGCCTCCAATTCCTTTGCTCGAGAGTGCAGCTTCCTCGTGTATGGTCACCGGTGTGGTGCCTGCCACAACGCCTCCGACGCTCAAGTTAGGAATAATAGAATGCAATGTACTAAAGCAAAATGGTGTGAATGATTCTTTCTTACTAAATATTCCCCTTCTCAAGTTTCTTCTTTTTTTTGTGTCCCCCTAGTGGTTGCACAGGGGAGGCCTTATATGCTGTTCTGGGGGCTAGCCGTTGTGATTGGCTTTTACTCCTCTGGGTAACGCTTCCTGCCTTGTAATGGGGCTTTCATTGTGTTCTCAACGGTAAGTACAAATGGAGTTGTAACCGTCGAAGACATTATTGAAGGTATTGAATGGCTTTCTCATGATCGTCCGCAACGTGGGCATCGCTTGATCTCGTCATTGGAGTGAAGTCGTCCATACTGATATGATCGTCAGCAATTGGTTTCGTCATTCCCATCAGTTGCCCCCGATTCTTTGGTCGTCATGGTGTCCCATGACGACCATAGAAGATGAAGAGTTTTTTTTTTTTTTTTGTGTGACCCTTGGGATCATGTGCTGCCTTAAATGGGAAGTGGCGGTGCTTCGTGGGCTGTGGCCACGTGGCACGTTCTGGTTGATGGAGTTAATGCTCACACATGGGGGGATCTTTGGGTTTCCTGCTGGTTTTCAGTTCCTTTGGGCTTCTTAGCTTTTAAAACTTCCTTAGACACTTTCTCCCTTTTTACTGAGACACATCTGTTATTTTTGAGAAACTATCCTCCCACCCACTTTGATTCTTTGCTGGTTGTGGCCTTCTCCAGTGGTCGGTGTGCAGCGGCGCTCCCCAATTTTCCTCCCTTTAAGCTACGTTTTCCTCCCTTGCCTCTTTTTCCTTTCGTTTCTATGCCGATGCGGGCCATGGTCAGTAGCATTCTGATTTCTTCTTTCTCTTTTTTCTTCTTTTCTTTCCTTTTTGGGTTTGCTGGGGATTTAGTCTGTCCTTCCATGGTTAGCAGTTCTGAAGTTAGGACAGAGTGCCCTTCAATCTCTTTCCTTTTTGCGCGTCTAGGGGGGTCTTTAGGGGTTTTCCCTCATTTGGAAAATTTTATTTCAGAGGGTAATAGTTTGGGCGTTGTAGTGGTCGATCTGCTGCCCCTGCTTCGTCAATCAATAGACTGGTTTAGGGATTTAGTGAGGGAAGCGATGTCGAAGGTCAGGTCTAGTGAGCTCAAGACTAGGCTGTCGTCGAGCAGTGAGCCAGTGGAGGGGGATACCGCTGTCTCTGCTTCTCGTGAGGTTAGGGCTTTTTACGCCCTCAACGAGGAGTGTGGTCTGGACGACGATACCCTCAGTAGATTTAAGGATAGGTTTCAATTCCCTGATCGGGTTAGGGTTCATCTTCCTGGTAAGGGTGAACGGGCTTGCAATTTCTTCCCGGGGGAGGTGTGTTTTTATGAATCCTCCTTTTCTTGTGGGTTGAGATTCCCCGTCCACCCATTCCTTATGGAGCTGCTAGATTATTTTGGTATCGCTCCTGGGCAGCTCATGCCCAATTCGTGGAGAATAGTGGTCAGCTGTATGGGGATATGGCTGGCTGCTATGGACGGGGATATGCTCAGGATCGATGAGTTGGTGTATTTATACCGTTTAAAGGCGTCTAAGGAATATGGGTATTATGAGCTAGTTCCCTGAGAAAAAAGTACTAGGATCGTCAGGGGATTACCCTCGTCTTTCAGGTACTGGAAATCCAGGTTTTTCTTTGTGTCGGGGGACGACTTTGAGACTCCCTCAGGCGGGGTGTGGGGTGAGCTTCCGAGGTTGCATCGTCGGTGGGGAACCCCGACTTTAGGTGCATCAATGTTCTTCTTCATTTTTTGAGCTTTAGTTCGTTTATAGTTGCTGTTGCTGACCCTTAAGCTTTTCGTTTTGAGCAGTTAAGAGACGGCCTAAGCTGAAAAGCAGGTACAGAGAGCGGGTGCAGAAGGCTATTGAGTACGCACGTACTGTTGAGAACTGGGACGACCTTGTAGATCCCAGGACTCTTGCCTTTTACTGCCTTGGTCCGGAGCCTTCTGCCTTCGTGTTGAGGACCCTCAGTATTGAAGGAAAAAAGAGTAAGTATTAGTCTCGTCAGTACCTGAGTTACTTACATATTTTTGGCTTAACTCTTGTTCCCTTTGCAGAGATGAAGACTAAGTTTAACAAGGATATGTACGCCAAGATGAGGGCGAAGAAGGACGAGCCCCTGTCCAATATAGGGAAGAAGACGGTGCGCATCACGGGGAGGGGTTCTCCTGCCGTTTCGGTCACCTCAATTACTCCCGTCGTGTCTGGGGCGGAGACGACGAGGTTGGCGTCTCCTTCGACTTCCATTGAGGAGCTTCCGACCCCTGCCTCCAAGCGGCCTCGTCTGTCGTCGAAGGACAAGGAGAAGGTTGATTCTCGCACGTCAACCATATGGAGCGACGAGAGACTGGCCATGGACAGGGCTCATGGGGTCATCACTACTGATGATCTCAAGGTATTCTCCGGGGTGCCTTCCAACACTGTGGCCAGCCATCATGTTCACAGACTCGTTCAGGTAAGGGTTTTTTTTTTTTACATTCTTCTTACTGACGATCTGGGTTTTGTTTTCATAGGTGCTGGGGGAAAGCCTTCATATTACCACTGAGTATCTAACTCAGGAGGCAAAAGTGGCTTCCCTTACTTCGAAGATGGAGGCTATGGAGGCTGAGACTTCCAAGCTGAAGCAGAGCATGATCGAGTCTATGGGCGAGGCGAACACCTTGAAGGAGAATGTGAAGGCTTTGAGCGACGACCTCAAGGCCGAGCGTCAGCTGACTCTGGAGAAGGACGAGCAGCTGCTTGGTGTCAGGGAGAGCCTCAAGACCATTGCCACCAGGTCTGTCGAAGCCTTTTAGACTACTGACGAGTACAACTCAGTGCTCTTCAGCTGGTATTTCAAAGGCTTCGAACTCCTGAGACGGTACCTCGTCAAGCATCCCTCAGGTGTGGACATGGCGAAGCTGGATCTGGAGGAGGTGGACCAAGAGATGGCCGCTGATGAGGCCAATCATTCTGCCACCGAGACTGATGCCCCCGAGACTGCCCCAGCCAGTGATGCCCCTGAAGGTGTTCCGGCTGATGACGCACGCACTGAGGAGGATGCTGTTGGAGACGCCTGAGCCTGGCCCTTTGGAAAAAAATCAAGTCTTTTTGCCTCTATCTTTTTTTGTAGATCTTGGTCATAGGATCTTAGCAGATATTAATTTTTTTTTTTTTTTTTTTAGCAGGAGAACAATATTTTGGGCCCAGTGTTTATGGGTGTATAAACAATTGCAATGGTTCCCCTTTGGTTTTAGGGGTTTTTAATTTAAATCATGCTTTCATATTTACTTACTTTGTGTGAAAATGCCTTTGGATGACTGCTTGATATATTTATGCACTGTGCTGAAGTTTTGTGGTGTCTGGCTTGCTTGTTTGAAGGGATTTTGTAACCCTTGATTACTTCTTCTGAAGCCAGCGCATTTTCTTCTAGAACACTATTTTATTTGTGGCTTGGCCACATGACTTGCTTTTTCGGTGGGCCTCGTCATTTATATATTTTCGTCTGTAACTTACGTCCATCAAAGCGGACTCTTGTTACATCCATCAGCAACTTTTGCTACTTGTTACTTTGCCTTACCCACTTAAGGGATTTCGTTATTTAGATAGGCTCGTCGGTAACGTACATCCGTCGAGGCGGAATCTTGTTACCTTGCCTTACCCACTTAAGGGATTTCGTTGTTTAGATAGGCTCGTCGGTAACGTACATCCGTCGAGGCGGAATCTTGTTACTTTGCCTTACCCACTTTTGGGATTTCGTTGTCAAAATGGACTCGTCAGTAACTTACATCCGTCATGGCGGAATCTTGTTACTTTGCCTTACCCACTTTTGGGTTTTCTTAGTCAAAATGGACTCGTCAGTAACTTACATCCGTCATGGCGGAATCTTGTTACTTTGATTTTATTAATGACTGGATTAGCTTGCACAAAGACATCAAGACAAAAACTAGTTTATTAATTTCAAAAGAAACATAGTTGTTAAAGTACATTTACTGGTGATATTTCTTCAAGTTTTCAATGTTCCATGGGCGGGGGAGCTTTTTCCCGTCTAGAGTTTCCAGGTGGTAGCTTCCTCGTCGGGAGTAGTGGATGACTCTATATGGTCCTTCCCATGTGGGCCCGAGCTTTCCTTGGACTGGGTCCTTTGTTGTCGTGGTAACCTTGCGAAGGACGAGATCTCCTATATCGAGCTGTCTCAGCTTCACCCTCTTGTTGTAGTATTCAGCCATCTTTCGTTGGTATTTTGTCATTCGGTAGGAAGCTTCTTCCCTTACTTCGTCCAAGCAGTCCAGGTTAAGTCGTAGTTTGTCATCATTTTCCTCTTCACTGAATGCCGCCCGTCTAGTGCTAGTAACTCCTACCTCCACAGGTATCACTGCTTCAGTCCCGTAAGTGAGTTTGAAAGGGGTTTCTCCTGTTGGGGTCCTAGCCATCGTCCTATATGCCCACAGGACGTTGGGTAGCTCTTCTGGCCAGACGCCCTTCGCATCGTCCAACCTGGTCTTGATGATCTTGAGCAGTGTTTGGTTTGTTACTTCCGTCTGCCCGTTTGCCTGGGGATGCCCTGGTGATGAGAACTGATTCTTGATTCCAAGGTTTGAGCAGAATTCTCTGAAGCCTTGGCTGTCAAACTGCCTCCTATTATCTGATATGATCACCAAGGGAATCCCGAACCTGCAGATTATGTTTTTCCACACAAAGCTCTGAATTCGAGCCTCAGTGATCGTTGCTAGAGCCTCCGCTTCAACCCATTTTGTGAAATAATCAATAGCAACAAGTAGGAACTTTACCTGACCTTTGCCTTAGGATAGTGGGCCGACGATGTCAATTCCCCATTGCGCGAATGGCCATGGGGAAGCTATAGTCGTCAGCCTCTCCGCTGGAAGCTGTTGCACATTCCCGTATCTCTGGCACTTGTCGCACCTTTTGACGATCTCAGCAGCGTCTACTTGCATAGTTGGCCAAAAATATCCTGTTCGCACTACCTTGTTCACCAGGGATCTGGGGCCAGCATGATCACCATAAACTCCTCCGTGGATTTCTTCCAGTATGTACCTAGCTTCTTCTTCGTCGACACATTTCAAGTAAGGCATTGAGAAACCTTTCTTGTATAAGGCGTCGTTAAGGATCGTGAACTTGGCCGCCCTCTTCCTGATCTTTTTAGCTTCCTCCGTGTTCTGAGGGAGATGTCCGTCCTGAAGGTAGGATATTATGGGCGTCATCCAGTTGCCTGTGCTTTGGATGGTGAATGTTGCAATTTCTTCAATGCTGGGGTGTTTCTGGACTTCCATCGCCAGTTCTGTGACAATCTCTCCTCCTTCTGATGATGCTAGCTTCGAGACTTCATCAGCCTCCATATTCTGACTCCTTGGGATCTGCATGAACTCAAATGTATCGAACTCCTGAGTTAGATGTTTCGTCAGCTTGCGATATTTCTGCATCCTTTCTTCCTTTGCTTCATACTCGCCCCTAATCTACCCGATCACTAGCTTTGAATCACTTTGGATCAGCAAGTTTTTAGCACCAAGTGCCTTTCCAAGCCTCAGCCCCGTCAGTATCCCCTCGTATTCAGCTTCGTTGTTGGTCGTCGGGAATTTTAGTTGGACCCCATATTTCAGCACTTCTCCGTTAGGGGTGGTTATGACAACCCCTACTCCCCCTTTTTTTTGGGCTGACGAACCATCAGTTTGTATTGTCCATCTATCTACCTCGTCGGTAATCTTATCTTCGTCTGGAAGAGTGAACTCTGAGATGAAGTATGCCAGTGCTTGCGCCTTGATTGCCGTTCTGGGATGGTACTCGATGTCAAATTGACTAAGTTCAATAGCCCACTGGACCATTCTCCCTGCTGCTTCGGGCTTGCTCATTGATTTCTTGATCGGTTGATCTGTCATTACGAGAATGGGATTCGCCTGGAAATAATGCCTTAGCTTGCGCAAGGCTACTATCAGCGCAAACGCGATCTTTTCGATCCTGGGGTACCTGGACTCGGCTCCTTGGAAGGCTTGGCTGACATAGTAAAGCGAGAGCTGCTTCTTGCCCTCTTCTCTTATCAGGGCTGCACTTACTGCCGAGGCTGATACTGCTAGGTATAAGTATAGGTTTTCCCCTTATTTGGATGGGCTTAGAAGGGGTGGATTGCTCAGGTAACGCTTTAGTTCCTGGAACGCAGCTTCACATTCATCGGTCCAGGCAAAGGCCTGCTTCAAGGTCTTGAAAAAGGGCAAGCACTTGTCTGTAGCCCTGGAGACGAACCTGTTCAAGGCTGCTATCCTTCCTGTGAGTTTTTGAACTTCCTTGACGGTTCTGGGTGACGTCATGTCGATGATGGCTTGCACCTTCTCTGAGTTTGCTTCTATTCCTCTTTGGGACACCATGAATCCCAGGAATTTTCCCGAGGCTACCCCAAAGACACACTTATTTGGATTCAACCTCATTTGGTGTGCTTTGAGGGTTGCGAATGTCTCTTTCAGATCGTCCTGATGTGCGAGTTCTTCTTTGCTCTTGACGAGCATGTCATCCACGTATACTTCCATGTTCCTGCCAATCTGCTGGCTGAACATTTTATTCACCAACCTCTGATACGTAGCCCCAGCATTCTTCAACCCAAAAGGCATTACCTTGTAACAATAGAGTCCTTGACTTGTGATGAAGGCGGTCTTCTCCCGGTCTTCCTTAGCCATCTTTATCTGGTTGTACCCTGAGAAGGCGTCCATGGATGTCAGTAGCTTGTGCCCGGCCGTGGAGTCCACGAGCTGGTCTATTCTTGGTAAAGGGAAGCTGTCCTTTGGGCATGCCTTGTTCAAGTCGGTGAAGTCTACACACATCCTCCATTTCCCGTTTGCTTTCTTTACCAGGACGACGTTGGCGAGCCATTCTGGATAATACACCTCCCGGATGAACCCTGCCATCAAGAGTTTGGTAACTTCCTCTGTAATTGCCTGATCTCGTTCTGAGGCAAAGGTTCTCCGTCGTTGTTGGACGGGTTTTCGTCCCGGGTCCACGTTCAACTTATGTTGGATGACTTCTGGAGATATGCTTGGCATGTCCTCATGGCTCCATGCAAAAACATCCAGATTCTCTTTAAGGAACCTTATGAGTCTTGTTCTCATTTCTGGGCTTAACGTAGTTTCTATCTTAGTCGTTTTGTCTGCTTCTCCTTCTACCAATTCTACCGTTTCCAGGGCCTCAATCTTTTCTTCTTCCTTTTCCTCAATCACCCATGTGTGATTCTCCTTCCCAGCCAAGACGGCTTGATAGCGCTCTCTTGCTAGGACTTGATTTCCTTTTACTTCCCCGATGCCCTCATCCGTTGGGAATTTTACCTTCAAACAATAGGTCGACATCGCCGCCTTCCACTTGTTGAGCGTGGGCCTCCCAATGATGACATTGTAGGATGTGGGACAATCTACCACCAGGAAGTCTACCTGTCGGGTCAACTGCACTGGGTAGGACCCTGCTGTCACCGTCAATGTCACTATGCCCTTGGGGTAGACCCTGTCTTCGCTGAAGCTGACGAGTGGAGAGTCAAAAGGGCGCAGCCTTTTTGGATCCAGTCTCAACTGCTGGAAGGCTGGGAGGTAGATGATGTCCGCGGAGCTGCCATTATCCACGAGGATCCTCCTGGTATTGAACCCTTCTATATTTAGCATTATGACCAAGGGATCATTGTGGGGCTGCTTCACTCCCAGGGCGTCTCCTTCACTAAAGGACATGTCCTGGTATGTTCGTCGATGCTTGGACGGAGGCATGGTGTGGACGCTGTTCACCTGTCTTTGGTGTACCTTCTTGAGTGATCTAAACGACCCTCTTGAGAACGGCCCTCCTGTAATCGTGTTTATCTCCCCGATCACCCTGCGCGGCAGCTGGGACGGATGGTCGTCATTCCGGGAGAAGGATTCATGCTGGGTTTTATTGTCGTCCCTGAACTTGCTAAATTGACATTTCTTCACATATTTCTGTAACTTTCCTTTTTATATTAACTCCTCTATTTGCTCCTTTAGGTCTCTGCAATCTTCCGTGTTGTGGCCGTGATCTTTGTGGAAATGGCAGTACTTGTTCTTGTCATGGACATTGGGGGATGAGTGCAATGGTCTGGGCCATTTGAGATAATCCTCGTCCTTGATCTGCGTGAAAATCTTGTCAACAGGCATAACCAAAGGGGTAAATCTTACCTTCCGAGGACTTTTATCATCTTTCCTACTGTTCCCGTCATTGTTCCAATGATCTGGTCGATCTCTCTTCTACCCCCTGCGGTCGTCTTCCCTCTTGGCCTTGTCGCCCGGCTTTTCGGCATCCTCTATGGCAGCTAGAGCATCTTCAGCGTTCATGTACTTCTGTGCTTTCAGGAGCATTTCCGCCATTGTCTTTGGGGGTTTCTTTGCGAGGGAGGCCACGAGATCTCTGGACCTCAACCCCGCCTTGAAGGTCGTCAGCTGCACCTTGTCATCGGCTTCGTCCACCTCCAGAGTTTCCCGGGTGAATCGTTTGACATATGACCTCAGAGTTTCCTTCTCTCCTTGTTTTACGGTGAGTAAGTAGTCTACCGGCCTCTTTGGACGTTGCCCTCCTATGAAATGGCGCAAGAAGGCACTGCTTAACTGATCGAAGTTGTCTATGGACAAGGTTGGCAACTTCGTGAACCATTCTCTCGCAGCTCCTTTGAGAGTGGTTGGGAAGGAACGACACATTATCTCGTCAGGTGGTTGTTGAAGCCCTAGAGTTGTCTTAAAGGTATTAAGATGATCCTGAGGGTCTTTGAGTCCATCGAATGGCTCAAGTTGAGGTAAGCGAAACTTTGACGGTATAGGGCATTCAAGCACCGCTATGGTGAAGGGCGAATCCGTAGCCCTTACCATTTTGTCTATGCTCCGGTCCGTCCTCTCCTTAATGGCGCTCCTTAGTTCGTCCATCTCTTTCCTCATCTCTCGGAGGAGGTCCGAGTTCTGTTCATTTGGTGTAGTCGGCCTTTGAAGGGTACCTCTCCCGTGACTATCCCCTTCTCCCTCCGGGTTTCCCTTGGATCGGTTCTCATCCTGTTGGGCCTGTTGGACTTGCTGGAGTCGTAGCTTCATTTCCTGATTCTGTTTGGTGAGTTCTTCAATGGTGGCTGCAAGGGCTTGGACTTGCTGAGCCAAGGCGGCAGGATCTGGGTTGGATTCCATCCGAACGTAGAGGGTTGGTGGAAATTACCTTTTCAAATATGAATCTGAAAATGTCGTCCCCACAGACGGCGCCAAACTGATGAGGCTTGGATCTCGTCAGTCAAAAGAGCACAGTTGCCTCCAATTCCTTTGCTCTTGAGCGCAGCTTCCTCGTGTATGGTCACCGGTGTGGTGCCTGCCACAACACCTCCAACGCTCAAGTTAGGAATAATAGAATGCAATGTACTAAAGCAAAATGGTGTGAATGATTCTTTCTTACTGAATATTCCCCTTCTCAGGTTTCTTCTTTTTTTTGTGTCCCTCTAGTGGTTGCACAGGGGAGGCCTTATATGCTGTTCTGGGGGCTAGCCGTTGTGATTGGCTTTTAATCCTCTGGGTAACGCTTCCTGCCTTGTAATGGGGCTTTCATTGTGTTCTCAACGGTAAGTACAGATGGAGTTGTAACCGTCGAAGACATTATTGAAGGCATTGAATGGCTTTCTCATGATCGTCCGCAACGTGGGCATCGCTTGATCTCGTCATTGGAGTGAAGTCGTCCATACTGATATGATCGTCAGCAATTGGTTTCGTCATTCCCATCAGTTAATATTTGCTTCCAACAAGACCAACGGCATCAACCTTCATATATCACCCTTGATGCATGACAAGCTACATGAGATTAAATCAAAAGAAGGTAACTGTTAGACAAATGTCATTGGGTGCCTACCGCCTTCTCCAATCTCCATGTATCATAAAATTCCCAAATTTGGCTTTTGGTTCGATACCTGATTTTATCAATTCCATTAGGATTAAATAAAATCAATTACGTATAGGTAACCAATCAAATTTCAAAATCCTACTGATTTATGGTGATTTCAATTTTCAAAATTTTATTCCCCAATGCACAAAAGAGTATATATGAAACACACTCAAGCACGCATGTGTGCATGCGTGCATATACTCAAGCACGCATGTGTGCATGCGTGCGTGCACACACATGCTCACTTTCACATAGCCAATTTCACATCGCCAGCTAAATAAGGGCTGGGAAGGGATTTCGCCTCCCACAGAAAAAAATTGGAGTTGATAATAGCCTAAAGGGGGTAATCCTAACCCTCTATCAAGTTAATTTACCAGTGGATGACTAACATTTTTATAATCTCCTCTTACATCATTCTTTCTATTATTTGATTTTTTTTAGTTATTTACTTTTTGTACAATTGAGAAATCTAAACTTTGCACTTCCAGAAATTTAATAAACAATCTTGCTCTATTTCTATATTTTAAAGTTTGTTTCTACATTGAATGCATACAATCGTTAATAAATCATTTCATTTTTTCCCCATATCAAGAGTCTTGTAACTCAATTTAGCACTTTTGTATTTTCAATGGAAACGTCCATAGATCAAATCCTCTCTCCCCCATTTTTATAACTATCAAAAATTTAAAAAATAAAATTCTTGTCATGGCAATTATTCTTTCTAGTTAAAAGAATATGGACTAAATATTGATGTTGTCAATTCTGTTTTGTTTCAGCCTCTAAATGGTCAATATATTTCATTTCAATCACTAAACTGGTACACTTAACCAGTACACTCATATTGTAGATTATTTGGCCGTTTGTTTAAATGTTATTTGAATTTTGGCCTACATGATCACCTAACACTTTTTTTTTTATTAAACATTTCCCCCTACTATTTCTTTCTTATCTTTTATATTTTTCTCTTATTCTATGGTTTGGATCTTTATTTTTATATTGATGATTAGTGGTGTTTACTTTCGGATATATATAGACATATATGATGCATTTGAATACCGCATATTTTGCTGAAAACTGAAAACTGAAAACAATAAAAATAATAATAAAAAAGTTACTGTTCATTCTGTGGTTACTATTCATATGCCTTGATGCACTGTTCATAGCGCTGGTCCAAAAAAAAAAAAAAAAGAAAAAAAAAAGGCAAAACATGGACATGGGAAGCGCAAAACGTGCTTCCCAAATGCACACATAGTGTTTTGGTCATGAATTGATTTATAAAATCATATGTGATGAAAAATTAGAAAAATTGATTTTGTATTTTTATGTTATAAATATGCTGCAATAGATTGGTAATGAAATATTCCGTTTCAAATGACAAATAAAAAGGATCACTAGGATTGATGCGATAACTTTATTAAATATAAACTAATTGTTCTTCAACAAGCTTGAATAGTTACTAAAAATTAAGTCTACCAAAAAAAAACATTAAAAACCTTTATATATACTCAATATAATGAAAGTAAGGATGAAAATTCCCCCTCGAAAAAAGAAGAAGGACAAGTGGTATTCATGAGACATAACCTCCATGAATCTGGTAAGCGAGGAAACAATGTTTCACTTTCATGACATGGAAAGAAAGTGAGAGAACAATATTTCAGTGGCATTCACTTTAATAATTTGCAAATAATATCTAGTGATGAGTATAGAGGCACACTAGAGTTGACAAAAAATTTCACACATGTATAAAGTTTTTTTTTTTTGAAAAAGACACATGTATAAAGTTTAATGATGAATAATAAAGTAATGTTAGTGGTAAGCTCATATGATAATTAATAATAATCGGCTAATTCAGCAAGCGTGAAATTTGTTGTAAAAATGGTTATGTACTATACAATATACAATTAAGAGCAGTATATCTACTTAGGAGAATTAGTCTATTTCAATACCAAAAAAGGTTTGGACTTTGGACACCAAAAGCATTCATGGAAGCCAGGAGAATATACTTGGAGCTTAACTATAATTGTATCTTGGCATCAACCAAAATGTGAAAATGTATATATGGACAAACAAACTCATACAACTGTATCTTTGTGTCTCAGGGTACCATGCTAAGAAAAAAAGTATGATATGTCATAAGTACTGGACCATCTTCCTAATAGCAAAGCCAAAAAAGATATTCGAAAACTGTGGTATGGTAGGTCATAATTCATAAATGATTTACCCCACAAAACTGCTTTTGTGGTGTTCGAAAGGCCACAAGGCCTTGTTTTCTTTATGTGTTTTTTCACGTCTCGGTTCATTATTTACTCAAACAAATGAAAAATTGGCTACTAGAACCAGAACGCAACAGCCACGAGTCTTGTTAGCTCAATTGGTTGATATTTTCTGATGTTTTTAAATGAGACATTCAAGATTCAAATTCCCATTCTTCTAATTATTGAATAAACAAAGTTTGGGTTTGAGTAAAAACAAATGATGAATTCTCTGTTTAATTGAAAGCTCACTCTAGTCCGACATTTCCATCAATAGATTATTGGGCCTAATCTGTATAAAATCGATGGGCCTAGGCCTAGCTTTTAGTACTTAAAAGGAAAATAATGTAATTGCATAACTATCTAACCGCCAAAAAAAAACTACAATCTCACGTTCTTTTTGTTTTTTTTTGGCTGAATAATCTCATATTCTCACTGCTGAAGATTAGACCTCAAGATTGAATTATTGAAAGAGGCCAAGATATGAGTACTACTACATTACAGTAATACTTTTTAACTTTTTTTGATATGACTACTACAGTACTACTAGTAACTTAAAGTACAAAGGGAACGAAACAAACCACAAAAAAGCAATAAAGTTGCGTTTGAAACTTTGCACATAAGTATTAAAATGATGGAGTTTATTACAAATGATATTTTTTTTTTTTTTTTTTTTTTTTTTTTTTTTTTTTTTTTTATGGATTTAAGAAGAGATTTGATTTGGAACTTTACACTAACAAAAACAGTTATGATACTTTATTGGATTTTTTCCTTTTCATGTTTTGGGGATAATTCACAAGTCTCTCTCTTATTTTGAAACCAACCAATTTTTTCTTTTATGTTTGAGAAATGAGCAAATATTCCTAATTTGTCATGTTTTTTTAGTTAAATTCAATGAAATCTTTTTAATAAGTTATTAGTTGTACACCACAATAAAGAAAAAAAAAAGTTGAGGATTGCATTGTTGTTTTTTTGAATTCTGTTTTTTATCATTATAATTCCATTGGTTTTAACTGAAAAAAAAAATTGAAGTATTTTTCTCATTTTTCAAATATAAAAGGAGAAATTTGTTGATTTCAAAGTCAATTGGGAAAATTATGAACTACCCTACTCCCCCCATTGATAGGAAAAGGTAGTTTGCCTACTTTATTTGAATTTTTTTTTTTTTTTTGAATCTAATCATTTCAAATCCATATACTAATAAATCTCAAATCCATTCTATCCATAAATTTTATGGAGAGGAAAAAAAATTGCCCCTTCATACTTTAATTTAAGTTATTTAAATGGGAAAAATGAAATCCAAGCATCATTCTAAATTCCTCTATCTAAAATCCAAATAGGGCTAGCAACGAGTCCAACCGAGTATTAAAAATTTAGGGTTAGATTATTTAGTTTTATTTAAACATGAACTGAACTCAAACTCATCATCAAATTAGGTTACATATTTAAACTTAAATTTTTTTTTTGTTGTTGATAATTTCGAAAGTTAAAATGAGGAATGAGAGATTTGAACTCTTGATTTCTCTATTAGAAGTACTAGATGTATCAATTAAGTTACAAGATTATTGGCAATTCATTTTTTTTTTTTTTTTTGGTTGAATAAGTTCAAACTTGTTTATGAGTTACTTAATTAAGTTATTTTTTCTCTATATATAATAAAAATTACAACTAAAATTTGCTGCCCCTTCACAAATATATATTAATAATTTATAACTAAATTATATTTAAATTACATCATTTGAGTTAATTAAGTAGAATGTTTTATTTTTATTTTTTATGAGCTTATGCCAAATTAGATTTATCAATTTTTGTATTGTTAAAAAATATATATCAATGAACTATTTAGATTATTAATAAATTATATATAATAATATATATAGCCTAATCTCAAATTTATACATAAATAGAGGCTCCCACTTGCAAACTTGTTTATGAATATATTATTATACTTGAGTTCAACTTATTTAATAGTTTAGTTTAAATCTAAGCTTGAGTTTAACTTGTTTTCTAAACAAACATAAGCACATTTTTTATTGAAATGAAACCAAGCTATTCATAAATAGTTCAATGAATTTTTAACCTTATATCCAAATAAACAATAAAAGAAGAGAACCATACAGGATTACTATAATTGGATTTCCTTCATGCCATGTTCATATAAATTCATTTGGTTTCATTGTCTCAAATTTTGACTTGAATTATAGTTTAATCACATTGGAAATTAAAATTCCAATATATACAAGATTTGAGAATTTGAGATTCAATTGATACTTTAACAGTAATGACATTCTTTGTGGTGCCTCATATATATGGTTTGAACCCCTAGGCAGTACTAATCAGGGGAAGAAAATTCGAAACAACACAAAATAGTGAAATAAATTCATTCAAAGTTCAATATGCACATTGTATTCCAACCATCTTAACCAATCAGTGATAGCATCTTTGGAATATAGCACTAAAACTATTTACGGGTATGATTAAAACGGAACTTCTAAACACAGAATCATTATAATTATTCTATTTTCTCAAATTCTATTTTTTCCTACCTCCTCGGTGACGGGGGTACGTAAATTCGAGCCCACAAATGTTTGCTATTCACTAAGAACTTGGCTTTCACTTGCCCATTTAAAACCATTGGTATCACCAAGGAAGTGGTGAAAATAATACGCCCATATACTGGATCTTGTCCTGGACGAGTCCTTTCAATCACAACCTCTTTCACCACTGGCCCCCAGTTCCTATAAACATAACATCACAAAGATAATTAACATATATAGTTACACACCGTGTATGAAACACAATTAAAATTGTGTTATGATTTTACAGGCTGAGTACGACAGTGTAACAAGCTGTGTGCAACAATAATTAACATATATATCGACAGAGGAATCCAATAGATAATAAGAAATAAAATAAAGAAAGTGATATTTAGAGAATAACGAGCATGCATACGAGGTAAAGAAGTTGACAATCTCTTCTTGGCTAAGAGGATAACCACTTGAGAATGTCAGGAACATAGACCTAGTTTCCTCTGGGGTCTGTCCAGGATAAAACTCACTTGCATCAGGATTTAAATTTGGTTGCTTTTGGCACTTCATCACTAGCATGCAGTGGCGGCTCCAAGATTATTTTTAAGGGCGGTCAATAAGAAATATAAATTATAAAAAATATAAAACAAAAGAGAAATTGAATATATTGATATCACAAAAAACAAAACCAAAAAAATAAAAATAAAAATTTGAAATACATAAAATTTTACAATTCTTTCTATGATTTTTCATATTTTGAAATTGTTACATGATTTCTTCATTATCAATCCTTCGAGCTATATCTATTTCAATGTACACAACCAAACAACCATTCATCAATTAATTTATCATTTGATTGATTTATTTCGAATTTGTTAAGATCTAAATTGGTTTTTTCTAAGGTTTAAGATTAATAAATTTCTACTTTTGTTGTTGGACTTATTTGGGGGTGTTTGATATAGTTGTTTAAACAACAGTTTTCAGTATTTAAACACTGAAACACATATTTTCACAACACTTTTTAACCCACACGTATTTTCACAACACTTAAACATCGATACTAAAAATCTCTAACCAAACGAGCTCTTAATTTTTTTTTCTTCCATGTTTTAGATTAAATTGGTTTGTTATTGGGCTTTTTGTTTTGTGTTTAAAAATGTTAGGATATTGTTAAGAGGATCATATTCAAACTTATTTTAGCTGAGCTTAAAAAAAATTTAGAATCAGCGTGTTCAGATTTTTATTTTAGGGGGTCCAAAAAAAAAAATACTAATATATATATAGTTTTTTTTGGGGGCCGGGGGGGGGGGGGGGGGGGGGGGTGGAGGTGGGGGCAGTTTAGGGGGTTCAAATGGCTCCAAGTGGAGCCGCCCATGCTAGCATGAGCTAATACCTCACCAGGCTCATTGTGAGTCCTAAAAATTCCAAGGGCTGCACCATGTGAACTAGCTCCCTCTCCAATAGGTCTAATAATTGGTCGCATACCCGACTCATGTACCTCAATAGCTAAAGTCTCACCAAATATTTTGTCACACACAGTCTCCAAAACATGCATATATAGCTCTTGCGCATGAACTCTCGGTTATAATAAAAGAACCTTCGGTTCATGGGCTCGTCAAGTAGACCTACAAAAACTTGGGTGTCCTCTGATTCACTTTGTTCAATTGCATTAGGTAGTATGCATTCTAGGCATTGCAATCCTTTGTCGAAAAGGGCTTCGATTGTGTTGTTGTTAAAGGAATGGATCATTCGGATTAAGTCATGGTAACCAATTTCCTCTAGCATAAGCCATAGAGCCAAGGCTTTTTTGACCATTTGAGGATTTTTGCCCATTGAACATACCATTCTATTGAAGAGGAGCCTCTCAATTGTGTAGAAGAGTGTTGAGGGCCATTTGTGGAAGCCCAGCAGACAGAAGAGCCCAATGATGAGGGCCACAAAGAATTGACAGGATAAATAGCAAAAAAGCCCATTAGGCCCAAGCGGCAGGAATAATGGGTCACTGGCCCAACAAATATATACATGGGTCTTGAAAAGGCAAGCGGGCTCAAAGAAGCCAGGAAAGAAAGAAATAGCATCCCATGGGCAGAGTATGAGTTAGAAAAGTGAGAAAGGGTCGCCGCAGGCCCAAGACAGTGTAAACTAAGAGAGTAAGGGGTTTATGGCAGGCTCATGAACCCCAAAGATAATGATAAGGTTATTGGGCCGGGGAAGCCCAATGAAGTTAGTAAAAAGCCCATGGGAGTGTGGAATTAGCAAACAGGCCAAGGAAGCCCAAAGAAAGCAATCGGGCCGTGGATGCCCAAAGGGAAACCCAAAGGGACATAGGAGCCCATGAGTAAAAGCAAAACAGTGCCCGTGACAGGCCACTGAGAAAAGGGATAAACGGCTGGCCCAAAAAGGGGTCCAGCAGGATTAAGTCATTACGGTAGGAATAATAATTCAACGTGGCAGGCAGTGAAGAAAACCAAAAGTGGGTCAAAGAAATGTAAAGCCCATTATCATACGAGGCCCAGCTCCTGAATGGAGCGAAAAAACCAAAAGAAAGTCCACATGAAAGGCCAGGAAACGCAGACGGAGAGTGTCCAGGTTGCGGCAGACACATGAGCAGCAGGCAGACTCTTGGACAAATTTGAAATGGAAGCACCCGCAAGGCCCAGGCGCCACCAGCCTGTACCCAGCCAATATAGGACATGGTGGGGCCATGGGCCAGAGGTAAGAGGTAAAGGGGGGTGTGGTTTGGTGGTGGGGAGAGGGGAAAAGATCTATTCACGGCTCCTGCCCAAGCCTCTTTTGGGAGGTACGTCCTGCTGGGATGATAGACCACCCAAAAGAGGCAATTTGAGAGGGAATCGTTGGGTGCATGCTCTGAGAGTGGAGAGAGAAGGCATTAATGTCGTGGCAGGAAGAAATGCTACGACATACAGAGGAATAAAACAAGGCCGCCTCTATCTGGCGAGGGTGGGTGTCGCACAGTGTGGTCGGCAAGTACACCCAGACCAGACAAAGGCGGTTAAGGGGCAAGACCGTAAAACACTAGCCACGGCAGGCGCTATAAAAAGGCCCTTGCCGTGCCCTGTAGGAGGGGGATCAAAAAACAGAGTATATTTTACGAAGTGAAAAGAAAAAACAGAGCAAGAAGAAAAGAAAAAAGATAAGAAAGAAAACAGAGAAGAAAAGAAAGGAAACTAAGAAAAAAAGAGAGTTAGTTCAATGGGCATGCACCAATAGATCAGTTTCCCTCTCTCCCCCTTCAAATCTTACCTTTTTCCAAAACGCAAACAAGGACTCTTTCTTTTGGGGCAATAACCATTTAGGTCCGACTTCCTCAAAGCCATTAATCCACACGGCAGGATCTTTTTCCTGGGGGATTATTTGCATTGAGAAGAGGCGTTCTCTGCTCTTTGGCTTTGCCTCGGCAGACTAAGCTTAAAACTTAATTTATGCCCATTTAAATTAGCCAGTATTATTCTCTTCATTTTTTCTGTAATTGATATCATTATGACTGTAATCATGCTTTATTAGCAGGGAATACATAGCAATTTATTTAAATAGGCAGAATACTCTGTTTTAGTTATTATTATATCTGCCTGCCATAACTTGTCTGCAACAGTTCAGTCTGTCATAACTTGTCTACTACAGTTCTGCTTGCCGTAAATTTGCTCCTGGCAGACATGGCATAAGTTTTTGCACAAACCGGCCCAAGTTGAGTTACAATTGGACCGGCCCTAACTCCCTTACTCAGGAATACTAGGGCCTATCATCGCAGGAGGCAGCCCAACCCATTACCGCAGGAGGCAGCCCAATCCTATCAAAAAAGGCCCCTACATTAAATTGGCGACTTCACTGGGGAGTTGGGAAGCAGACAGGGGCGAAGGAAAAGAAAACAGTGCCCCTCGCAAACAATGCCACCCAAGTCCAGGACGACACGAAATATGAGTGTCGTACCCTCACAAGCAGAATCCAAGCCGACGACGTCTCACCAAGAGCAACTTAACCAGACAGAAGGTGCCAACAGAACGGGGGCTGATCCTCAGCCTCAAACAAGAGTCCCCGTAGACAATATCAACACCTTCGTCGAAGTGTTGCAATCATTGCAGCACTCGCAGTAACAAATGATGGAAGAGATCCGTCAACTGAAGGCAGACAAAACAAAAGAAAAAGGCAGCCAGCATGACCCGGATCATGCGGCAGACGGAGTAGAGACACTGGCAGGAGGTGTCCCTCGGAACGCAGGACAGCGTTTCATCACCGTGGCCGAGGTAGCGGCTCTTTTGGAGCAAGAGAGAGCCAGAACACCAAAGGAGAGATTTTACGCAAGGAGACCTCCCTATCCTCTAAAAGTGCTCAGCAAGCCGTACCCCGAGAGGTATGAACCAAGGGCCTTTGCCCAGTACGATGGCAGGAAGGGAAGCGCAGTAGAGCACGTGAGCAAATTCATTGACACCCTTGGCCCTTACGCGGCAGACGAAGACTTATGTCTGCGGGAGTTTTCAAAGTCACTATGCGACCGGGCATACACCTGGTACATCGGTTTAAAACCAGGATCAATCCCAACTTGGGATGACATGGTGGACGTATTTTGCACTAAATACTTTCACGGGGAAGAAACGGTGACGCTTGCAACTTTGCAGGAGACAAAGCAAAGGAACGAAGAAGATCTGATGGAGTACATCAAATGGTTCAGGGACATAGCACTTGATTGCTATGATCACTGTGAGGAGAGGACGTTGGTAGAAATGTGCATGACCAATATGATTCGGGAGTTCAGAGCTGTTTTGGAGAATCTGGAGATTTTCCAGTTTGCGCAGCTATTGCAGAAAGCTAGAAAGACGGCTCAGTCCGTGAAACCCAGTTCAGACAAGCGGAACGCACCGCAGGCTATGGCCGTGTCCACTGGAAACCAGAGAAGGAAAATAGAGGGGAGGGAGTATGATACACCTCCACCCCTACCATGCACTCCTAAGGAGCTGGAAGTGCTACTTGACAAATGGATAACGGACGGGATCTTTAAACCCAACCAGGTTTCTAGAGAGCCAACGGAGGAAGAAAGGAGAGATCCTCGCTTCTGCCGCTTGCACAACTATGTACAACACCCTACCGCAGAATGCTGGGCGCTCCGCAGGCTGGTGCATCGCAGGATCAAAGAAGGCACATTAGAGCTGACCCAGCAGGAAGTCCAAAGAAACCCACTCCCAAACCATAAAGGAAAGGGTGTGGCAGCAGTAGTGATATGTGTGGACCTAGGAGAGGACGAGGAAGAAAACTTGGCCCTGCCTGTCGCGGCGATTACCACTCTTCAGCAGAGTGCCAAGTTCAAAAATCTATTTGACCAGTTGGGACTTACGGCAAAAGAAAGAAAAATAGCCACGGAGGCTTTGGTAAGCATCGCTTCCGGAGCAGGGGTGGAATGCCTGTCAGCAGAGATGCCAGAAGACAGGGCCCTCCTGCAGGAATCAACAAAAATCACATTTAGCAGTGAAGATATGGAAGTAGGGCACCCAGATCATCGGAGGCCTCTCTATTTAGCAGCATCTATAAATCAAATCCTCATCAAGAGGGCCCTGGTGGATACAGGTGCTTCCGTAAATCTCATCCCATTAAGCACCCTGCAAGCCGCAGGAATTTCAGAAAAAAAGATCCAAGGATGCCCGATGGAAGTAACGGGATTCGGTGGGAGAGGTGAATACACCGCAGGCCACATTCAGTTATGGTTGAAAGTAGGCCCTATAGCCTCTCTAGCTCACTTCCATGTAGTCAGAACGGAAGTATCTTACCATATGCTTTTGGGAAGGTCTTGGTTACACAAACTCCGACTAGTCCCGTCCACCTACCACCAATGTGTGAAGGGAAGATTGAATGGCAGGATGATACGCATAGCGGCGAACCCTTCGTCGTTCGAGCAGGCAGAGGCCCACTTGGTGGAAACCATGTTTTATGATCAATGGGCTCCATCTGGAGAAAATGTGGTCGCAAAACCACAAGGCACCTTTGTGCCTAGGTGGAAAGATGTTCAAGATGACCCAGAACCTGACTTAAGAGAGCTACTGGCACGAAAGAAGAAAAGGAAAGAAGCGCCTGCTGCAGAGCCGGACGAAGTACCTCAGTGCATCAGGGTCCGAGGCCTTGATGGCAAGATTGTCTACAAATTATGAAGGTGCGTGGGTCCCGCCCAAAAAGGGCAACACAAGAGTTTGCCATGTTGCGTCGTTGAAGGAAGTTTGGGAAAAGAAGGAGGGAAGGATGAGGCAGTTACGGCAGAAAGGGACATCCAGGTTATGGCAGAAGAAGAATTGGAAGAGGTTGACTTGGGGTCTGACTCGCAAGAACCAAGGTCCATCTCAATCAGTGCAAGCCTGACGGAAACGGAGAAGTCAGAACTCATACTACTGTTGAAAGAATTCAAAGTCGTCTTTGCTTGGGATTACAATGAAATGCCAGGGCTCGATCCCGGGCTTGTTGCGCATACGTTGAATGTGGACCCAGAGGCCAAGCCGGTGGCCCAGCCTGCCAGGATATTCCACACGGAAATAGAAGGGCAAATAGTCAAAGAAGTACAGAAGTTGCTAGCCGCAGGATTCGTCAAGCCTATCCAGCATCCCCGCTGGCTATCCAACATAGTACCAGTAAAAAAGAAGAACGGGCAGATAAGATGCTGTGTAGATTTCAGGAATCTCAACAAAGCTTGTCCAAAAGACGAATTTCCATTGCCAAACATGGATTTACTGATAGATTCTGCGGCAGGAAACGCCATGTTCTCATTCATGGATGGTTTCAGTGGATATAATCAGATTAAAATGGCGCCAAAAGATGTAGAGAAAACTGCCTTCAGGACACCCATGGGCAATTTCTATTATATTGTGATGCCCTTCTGGCTGAAAAACGCGGGTGCAACCTACCAGCGGGCAATGACGGCCATATTCCATGACATGATGCACCAGGAGCTGGAAGACTATGTGGATGACATAGTGGTTAAGTCAAGGAAAAGGGAAGAACACTTTCGGGTGCTGAAAAGAGTATTCGAAAGATGCAGAGCTTTTAAGTTAAGAATGAATCCCCTTAAGTGCGCATTCAGAGTATCCTCTGGGAAATTTTTGGGTTTCCTGGTTCACAGTAGAGGCATGGACATGGATCCGACCAAGGCCACGGCCATAGCAACTATGAGACCTCTTGCCACAGTAAAAGAACTGAAGAGCTTCTTAGGAAAAGTCTCATATATCCGGAGATTCATCCCTGGGTTGGCATCAATTACCTCTGCTCTCACCAAGTTGCTTAAGAAGGGGCAAAGTTTTGAATGGGGGGAAGCGCAGCAGACGGCCTTCAAGAGGCTGCAGCAGATAATGATGAACCTCCCCACGGTGCAGGCTCCTATTCACAAAAAACCACTGTTACTCTATCTGGCCACCAACTCATACGCCATTGGCGCACTAATCGCTCAGGAAGACGGAGGTGGTATTGAGCAGCCAATATACTATATTAGCCGCGCCTTAAAAGACGTCGAAACTCGTTACCCAAAGGCAGAGAGAGCGTGCCTAGCCATCATGTATGCTTCGCAGAGGTTGCGTCACTATTTCATAGTATGGCTGATGACTAAGTCACATGCCATTAAAGCTCTGTTACAACAGCCGATTCTCTCCGGAAGGATATCCCACTAGTTGCTACAATTATCACAATACGACTTGAGAATGGGGACACCTAAGGTAGTGAAAAGTCAGGCTATAGCGGATTTATTGGCACAGTTTCCAGGAGAGGAAGAATTCCCACTAGATGATGAAGTTCCAGGGGAAGTAGCTGTGGCAGAGGAGGTCAGGGAATAGTGGGTAATGAAATTCGATTGGTCTTCTACTGCCCATTCCGGAGGGGTGGGAGTAGTTCTGTATCATGAAGAAGACAAGGCAGTGGCACTATCGTTTAAGTTGGAATTCCCCTATTCAAACAACACGGTGGAGTACGAGGCCTATCTAATTGGGCTTGCCACAGCGCTCGAAATGGGAGTCAAACATTTGAAAGTACTGGGAGATTCGAACTTGGTCATCTGCCAGGCCAAAGGAAGTTTTTCCTTAAAAGAACCCAGCCTAGCCGTACAGAGCAATGGCCCAGAGAATGGAAGAGAAATTCTCAACCTTTGAGATAGAACACGCTCCGAGAAATGAAAATCGGTTTGTGGATGCATTAGCCGCATTGGGTTCGCAAATAATCTTTGAAAGGAGTAGCACCAACATAGAAGTCAGCAAAAGGAAGGAATCCATCATTGAAGTGTTGAAGGAAAAGTTTCGGGAAGAACAGGGCGAAGGGGATTGGCGAATCCCCATAAAGGAAACCTTGGTGAAGAGAGACGACGCAGCAGAATTGAAGATATTGAAAGACTATGCTTTGGTAAAAGAAAAGCTGTACCGCAGGATGCCAGGTGGGATTTTATCCCGATGCGTGGGCTAGGAGGAAGCCTAGAGAAAATTGAAGGAAATACACGACAAGACCTGTGGGTCCTGCGAAGAAGTCAGTCTTTACCGCAGACTCCAGAGAGCAGGCTCCTATTGGCCAAGCATGGGTAAGGACGCAGATCAAGTCCAAACCCAGTGTGGGACCTGCCAGCTTGCGGCAAACAAGGAGGAGAGTTATGCTATGTTCATCAGCGAGGATTGGAGGAGCCCTTTCATGCAGTACCTAGCAGAAGGTGTCCTGCCACAAAGACACAGCGAGAGGTACAAGCTTAAGAGGTTGGCAACACGTTACTTCTTGCACAACACACTCCTTTTTAAAAGGGGATATGATGGAGACCCTTTGAGGTGTTTGGGTCCTGAAGAGGCTAAAGAAATGATAAAAGAAGTACATTCCGGGGAATGTGGTGAACATCAGGGGAAGAAAAAGCTTTACAGATGCCTGCTGCAGATGGGCTACTACTGGCCAACCATGAAGAAAGATACGGCAGAATTTGTAAAGAAGTGTCATAATTGTCAGGTACAAGCCAACTTAATCCATACCCATCCACAAGGCTTGCACAGCATGGTCACCCCATGGCCCTTTCACACTTGGGGGCTAGATTTGGTAGGGCCAGTCAACCCGCCATCACGTGGGTACATATGGATATTGGTAGCTACAGAATATTTTACCAAGTGGGCGGAGGCGGTACCACTCCGCAAGGCTACAGGAGGAGCAGTGGCAAACTTCATCAAAGAAAATATAATTGTGAGGTTTGGAGTGCCCCACAAGATCATCAATGACAACGGCACACCGTTTGTCAACAGCGATGTGAGGAGAATGCTAGAGTTCTATCAAGTCAAGAACCATAGGTCGTCACCCTATTACCCTCAAGGGAATGGGCAGGCAGAGGCAACAAACAAAATTCTCATAAAGATCATCAGCAAGATGAGCCAAGAGTATGCGGGAGGATGGGCAATGCACCTGCCAGATGCTCTTTAGGCATACAGAAAATCACCAAAGTCAGCCACAGGCTTTTCACCCTTTTCCTTAGTCTACGGAATTGAAGTAGTGAGTCCGGCAGAAATAATGACACCGTCCCTAAGGGTTATGCAAATGCAAGAAAAAGAAAAAGAGGGAGAAGTCTTCGTGGCGGAAAGGTTTGAGAACCTGGAAGAATTTGATGAAAAGAGGGAAGAAGCCCAGGAACGCAGCCGCAGATACAGGCAGAAGATGACTGAAGCCTACGGCAGGATGACCAAGGAAAGAGTGTTTGCGGAAGAACAACTAGTGCTAAAAGTGGCAGACTATGTCGGGCGAGGTCTGGCAGGACCATCCAAGTTTGCACCAAAATGGGAGGGACCCCTTGTGATAAGAGAAGCGCATCAAAGTAGGTATTATCGCCTAACTCAAATGGATGGCAGGGACTTGATGGACCCCGTCAATGGAAAATGGTTGAAGCGTTATTTTGCTTAGAGAAGGAAGTTATGTGGTTGACCACCTTTCCTTAGCTGTTTGTTTATGTCTTCATTTACTGAATCTTTTCTTTTATTCCTCCAAGTGATTATGTCACAAGAAAAGTTGTAACGTGCTTTCATGAGTGTGCAATGAAAAAGTACGAAGTATTAGCATCATATTATAGCAGTAGTAAAAAAGAAAAAAAAGAAATAGCAAAGTGTAGCATTATTACAAACTCAAACTGTGGCAAACACAAGCCAAGTAACTACGGCAGGAAACATAAAAGCGCTCTGTATGACATAACAAAAACAGAGAAACAAAGAAAAGGAAAGGAAACGGTGCTATCATCAGTGAAGTCCAGAAATGAGACTCTGATCCCCAAAGCGACTGGGTCCACCAACGCCGGAAAGAAGACGCTCGCGGCGACCCTCCAAGTCAGCCACCTCTTTCTTCAAAAGCTCAATACGGGGGTCTATGGCCTCAACGGCTGAACGGACTCTCCTCATAAAAAAGGCTCGGGCAATCTCACGTAGATGCTCAAGAATAAACTCCACAGCGAAACCCACACTGATGAGCTCCTGTACCGCAGCCCTCCACTGCAGAATTCTCTCGGCAGAAACAGTGTCGATGAAATTATGCTCAATGTCGTTCAGCACACACCCCAACATTTTCAAGAAATGCTCCCTGGCAGAACGGCCAAGACGAAAGTCCTGCATAAAGTTGCCGTGACTGCTGTAGATCATCACTAAGTGAGAAACGCAGTCCTCAGGGACTCGAAAGCCATAAAAGTCCACATAGGGAGGACCGGAAGCCCAGAATTCTGCCGGGCCAAGGTCATTAACTTCCAACTGGTCAAAACGGACAAAGAAAGATGCAGCATCATCTGGGACGGTGGCAGAACTACTACCCGCCTCAAACTGAGAAGGAATAGTAGGAAGCGGACCTACAACAAAGGGGGAGTGGAATGCAAGGCAAGATAAGAAAAAAGAAAGAAAGAGATGACGCGGGAAGAAAAGACTTGCAAAAGAAAAAAGGATGAAATAAGAAGAGAAAGAAAGAGTGCCAAAATTACCAGGAATGGGGGCCACAGGTGTAGCAGGAAAGGGTACTGCAGGCACAGAAGAAACAGGGGCAGTAGGTACGGCTGAAACAGGTACTGAAGGTGCTGCAGGAATAGGCGCTACAGGTGCGGCAGGAGCAGTCATTCCCACGCCTGCTGCAATCTCTGGCCCCTCAGAAGTTTCTACAAGTAGGGAGATAAGTATGCAAATGAAGCGCAAATACAGAAAGAAGATAAAGGGAAAGGAAGATACATACCCATGAAGTCAGGCTCGGGCAAAGCACTACCCTCTTCATCAGAGTCAGAAATTGTCTTTTTCAGCACGGGTGCATCATCAGGATCCTCAAGAATGTCATCGGATCCCTCTGAAGATAGGTCCGGATCAGGACCACGGGTAGCGGAGCCGGGAATGGAGGAAGGAGTAACAACAAGCGAAGCACTACCCTTCGCAGCCTAGGAAATATCTGCAAAAGGATCGCTAGTCGAAATCACTAGCGGCAGAACGGGAGAAGTAGTTTTGGTTTGAACAACGGCAAGAGGAATGCACCCTCTGAAGGAGTGAGTCTCTCAGTAGGCAAGGGTGTAGTCTCGCCAACCCCTTCGACATAAGTACCCTCTCTAGGTACCAGCTCGGCAGAAGGGGTGGAAGTTTTGGCAGGAGCCTTGTGTGCAGCAGGAGGGGTAGGCGTCACTAATACCGCCTTGGCCCTATCAAAGAAGCCTTCCATAGGCACACCCATGGAGGCAGAAATCTCCTCGGCAGTGGGGCGATATACGGACAAAGGCTCGGGCTCCTCCTAAAAAGAAAATTTTTGTTAAGTAAAAAAATAAAAAATAAAAATAAAAATAATAAAAATAAAAATAAAAAAGGGGCAGAAGACCCGTGGCAGATGCGTGCGAAAAGGAAAGAAGAGAGAATTGGAGAAAAGGGACTCACCTCAGGCTCAGGATCATTAAGCAAAATGGGGCGGGCAGCTGATGAGTCTTCCTTATGCTTGGACTAAAAGGAAAGAGATAGAAGAAATTGGCGCGTTAGCCGCAAGACAATTAAGAAATTTTATCAAAAAAAAAAGGGGAAAAAAAGGAGGAATAACTTACCCTCCGTTCAGTGGCAGATACGGGGTGAGGAGTAGTTTTCCTTTTGCTACCACGAGTCTTGCTAGCCGGCAGAGCACCTGCAGGAGGCAGTGGTGTAGCAGGCTTGGTTTTGCCAGCAGACTTGGGTTTGGCAGGCGCTTTTTTGCTCGGAACAGGAAAATTAATTACCTTAACTTTTTTCTCCCAACCAGGGGGATAGTCGCCAGCGTGCCAAAACCATCCTTTCTTCTCTACGTCCCATTCGAAAATGGCTGACTGACTCTGTTTTCTAGCATATGCCAAAACGGACCTAGAGGGAAGCAGCAAGCGAGGGTTAACCGAGGCAACCGTACTCAACCCTTCGGGAGGAATAAGGGAGAAGCCACGACTCCCCGCTAACTCAGCCACAAATGAATCCATCACTGCATGCTAGTAGCCGTGCATGGGAAAAGTGCAGACACCCTCCCTCAGTGAACCAGGAACTGTAACAGCATCAAAACGCTTCTCCCAAAAGTCAAAGGCAGTGTGCCGTAGGAAAGGATGAACTGAAGCAGGAGCTCTCATGAGGGAAGAAAGGTCATCGGGGATGTCTTGATCCAGTCCAAATTGCCTTCTCACCCGGTTGGCAGGGTAGTGAACAAATCTAATGCCTTCATCGGCTAGGTAAGACAACCATCCGGCATTGGTAGCGGCAAGATAGGTGATCCCAGTCTCATCAAAGCCGACCAATGGAGTAGTAGTCCCAACGGTGTCAACAAACGAACCCATGACAGAGTCCGCACAAGTGTAACCGGTACCCAAATTTCTATAGGCTCTCCAAGAGAAACCCACACCTTCATCAAAAGATTCAACCACAGAATAGCCAATCGGCTTCAAACCAGACCAACGAAAAGTAAGCGGGAAATCAGATTCAAACCTGCCACAAAAATCGGTGATCACTCTCGAACAACTCTGGTACTTCTCTCTGGCAAACCGAGCGAGTCTACATTTTGTCAAGTATTGAGCACAACGCTCAAACAACCACTGCTGGAGTATGGTGCAATGAACGGAAGAAGTGACAATGTGGCAGGACCCAGCCTGATTCTCATCGTTATGAAGGATATCTAACTGAACGTATAAGTGCCCCAGAAACATAGGAGCTAGCGGCAGGCTCACCCCCGCAGATATTTTGATAGCCAAACGAAAGTACAAAGGTTTTATGGCATAGTAGGGGTGGGACCCAAAAACAAACTTACAAAGCCAAAAGGCAATGAAAGCCGCGCGGCGGGCGGTAGCAGAAAACTTAGAGGAGGAACTCACCCAGTAGGACAATTTGGCATTTTCGGTCATCCTTTTCCTCAGTTCAACTTCAATGGCCTCCTCCTCAGGAGAAAGCTCTAAGGCGGCAGGATCGGTATCGCCAAGAATGGGCAAAAGCAACTGGTCAGCCACATTTTCGAGAGTCACGGTGAGTTTGCCGCACGAGAAAAAGAAGGTGTGGGTGGTAGTGCACCATCGCCGAACCAAGTGACAGAGGTTATAGAGGTCACGGAAATTCGACAAGCAGCGAGACGAGACTATAGCCTTCAGAACACCGGCCCGCTGCAACAAACCCATAAAACCCGTGTCGGAAAGCTCGCTGTCAACCCATTCCTTCAAACCCGAGGATGCGCCGGACCCAAATTCAAAATGAAGGGGTACAGGAAGCGAAACACCTTGGCGAATGGATAGATCGGGGACTGAAGAGGCCAAAGGAGCCCAAGAAACGTCGGGGTCTCGCCGGACGAGGGTAATCAATACACGGCTTGGCGGCAGTAGTACATATTCGCCGGGGACTTTTGGGAAATGAGGGTTGATTTCATACCAAGGATCGATCAAGGGAGCGCACTCGCTGTCGGGGTCGCACTCCGTCTCCTCCTCAGTGGACCGCTTCGAATCGGAACGTTCCACCTCCTCAGGAACGGCAGGGGAATCGGAGGCAACCGTCTTCCCCTTGCGACGGGAAGAACTTGGACTTTTCACCGGAGACATGGTGAGGAAGTTTAGTCGGAGAAAGTGGGTATGGTTGATTGAAAGGAAGAAGAAGAGTAAGAGACGGAGAGCGTGTGTTTTGGGAGAGGAAGGAGTTTGTGATTAAAGTGCAGAAGGATTCCTTTTTAAATACCCAAGTCATTAATGTCAGCACGAAAAGAGGTGAAGGGTCAGCCATCAGAAAGGAATGGAGTTAATGAAGCGGCGGCTCTGTTTTGAAAATAACTGCCAAACTGGGAAATTCGAAGAGACAACCCTGTTCATGTGAGAGACCGCGCCCCCGATCCCCTTTTATGAATGTTGGGCCAAACCCACATGAATGGGTGGAGTCGTGTTGTTGCCTCTCAAAATGGAGGTTCGACTAGTTATATTTTCCCCTTTAGATTAAGGGTTTTACAATGGAGTCGCCACTTATTTAATTATTGGAAAAATAAGAAAACCATAATTTAAAAAATTCATCATTTTATTAATTTCAAATTGAATCTACATTGATCATAGGAAAATTACATGGCTTTGGTCCTAGATACAATCTAAAATAAAGTACATGGCTTTGTTTCCTAGTTACAATCTAGAAATTGAAAAATTACATGGATAAGCATTTGATCTACTAACCCTTGATCTAAGTTCGGAGGCTAAGTTACAAGGTGGGAAGGTGTTAGGCACCCATCTTGCCCGATGAAACCGGTCTTCTAGACTATGGTGGCCAACATTCATATCACATCATCCAATATGTCAATCAAGTTACATGTTGAATTTAATGTGTGTGCATGTGATAAACCCTAATTCAATTTATTTAGCATTGCATTTGGATTGAAAAATAAATTCTAGTGAATGTGTGTGGATGGTGATAACCTAGATTTAAGGATTTGAAAGAATTATTAAACAAACATGTTTTTCATATTTTTGATATGGATTTAGGATCAAAACTAGTGTTTATGCATGAACATGTGATGAACAACCAAGAACATGTGAAGAACAAATAAGAACAATTAAGAACATTCAAACATGTTCAAGAAGATTTAAATAGTTACTATCATGCCTTAATCTTAAATTCTCATCATGGAAACACAAAAAAACAATTAGGGAAAGGGATTATACCTTCATGCAAGATCCATGTGGTGGAGGATGAGACTCTTGAGGGAGGTCCTAAGGGTGGAGGAAAAGAAGAGTTAGGAGAGGAAGAGTGAGTCTCACTCAATACCTTGAGTCTCAGGAAGACCAAGATATGACAAGACTACTCTACTTCACTAGAACTCAAGAGAGAAGAAGAGATGGGGGTTTTTGTCTGCTTTGGAATGAAGGAGGGGGGGTTTATATAGTAGTGGTGGAAAAAATATGAATGGAAGGCCATTTAATGAGGGTTGACAAAGAATCATGAACCTAGACCTCATTTTAGCCTTTGGGGAAATCTGGTGCATTAAATGGAAAGATTGGTGAGAGTGAGGAGCAAGCAAAGTTCGGTTTTCCCGTAGCTGCTGTAACAGCATATAGAGCCAACTTCAAAAAATCATATCTAACTCAATTCTGATCGGAATTGCCTCATTCTTGTGCTCAAATTGAAGCCCCGGATGTCTAGTTTCTGGGAAAATTAATCTCATTCACAGATTCAAAATATTCTGAGAGATATTGATGAAATGGTGAGCAGAGGTCATTTGTTAGAAAATGATTTCAGCACAATTAACATTAATATGTCCCAAATTAGCTCCCAATTAACATTAAATGGCACCAATCACTCCCATTTCAGACTTAATTGGTTCTAAATTTACTCTAATTAAAAGATAATTGCACAAATTACTCATTGAATAATTAATGTTTAACTATCTAATTAATTAGGTGTATGCAACCTCACCATAAAATGTAGTCCTAACCAATCAAATTATGACACATCATTGATCTCAAATTGATTACACTTATAACCAATTGAAATCAATTGTTCATAATCACATATAGTCGGACTCAATTTGTGATAGTGCATCTCAGCCATTAAAACTTGATTTGATGATAACTTTCAATCTGGTGGTCTGATTAGGGCTTATGACCAGTCGATTTAATCGTTACGACATCAAGATCATTTTGTTGAAATGAGATTAAGGATCTAATGGCCAGAATCAAGATGCATATTCCCAAGGCAAAATTACCCTTTTACCCTCCATGTGAGGTTAAATGCAGGTTGCAAAATGGGGTGTCAACAGTTCACGGCAGGAAAGAGGATATATGTATGAATAAGAAGGGGGTCCACAGCTTAAAAAAAAAGACCCGCGAAAAAGGAGAAGAAGAAAGAAGATGAGAGAAGGGCAGAAGCGCCTTTCCATTCACATATAAATCGCAGAAACGTTTCATATGTTCAGGGGGCTAAATGTTGAGGGCCATTTGTGGAAGCCCAGCAGACAGAAGAGCCCAATGATGAGGGCCACAAAGAATTGACAGGATAAATAGCAAAAAAGCCAATAGGCCCAAGCGGCATGAATAATGGGTCACTGGCCCAACAAATATATACATGGGTCTTGAAAAGGCAAGCGGGCTCAAAGAAGCCAGGAAAGAAAGAAATAGCATCCCATGGGCAGAGTATGAGTTAGAAAAGTGAGAAAGGGTCATTGCAAGGCCAAGGCAGTGTAAACTAAGAGAGTAAGGGGTTTATGGCAGGCTCATGAACCCCAAAGATAAGGATAAGGTTATTGGGCCGGGGAAGCCCAATGAAGTTAGTAAAAAGCCCATGGGAGTGTGGAATTAGCAAACAGGCCAAGGAAGCCCAAAGAAAGCAATCGGGCCGTGGATGCCCAAAGGGACATAGGAGCCCATGAGTAAAAGCAAAACAGTGCTCGTGATAGGCCACTGAGAAAATGGATAAACGGCTGGCCCAAAAAGGGGTCCAGCAGGATTAAGTCATTACGGCAGGAATAACAATTCAACGTGGCAGGCAGTGAAGAAAACCAAAAGTGGGTCAAAGAAATATAAAGCCCATTATCATACGAGGCCCAGCTCCTGAATAGAGCGAAAAAAACCAAAAGAAAGCCCGCATGAAAGGCCAGGAAACGCAGACGGAGAGTCTCCAGGTTGCGGCAGACACATGAGCAGCAGGCAGACTCTTGGACAAATTTGAAAGGGAAGCACGCGCAAGGCCTAGGCGCCATCAGCTTGTACGCAGCCAATATAGGACATGGTGGGGCCATAGGCCAGAGGTAAGAGGTAAAGGGGGGTGTGGTTTGGTGGTGGGGAGAGGGGAAAAGATCTATTCACGGCTCTTGCCCAAGCCTCTTTTGGGAGGTACGTCCTGCTGGGATGATAGACCACCCAAAAAAGGCAATTTGAGAGGGAACCGTTGGGTGCATGCTCTGAGAGTGGAGAGAGAAGGCATTAATGTCGTGGCAGGAAGAAATGCTACGACATACAGAGGAATAAAACAAGTTCGCCTCTGTCTGGCGAGGGTGGGTGTCGCACAGTGTGGTCGGCAAGTACACCCAGACCAGACAAAGGCGGTTAAGGGGCAAGACCGTAAAACACTAGCCACGACAGGCGCTATAAAAAGGCCCTTGTCGTGCCCTGTAGGAGGGGGATCGAAAAACAGAGTATATTTTACGAAGTGAAAAGAAAAAATAGAGCAAGAAGAAAAGAAAAAAGATAAGAAAGAAAACAGAGAAGAAAAGAAAGGAAACTAAGAAAAAAAGAGAGTTAGTTCAATGGGCATGCACCAATAGATCGGTTTCCCTCTCTCCCCCTTCAAATCTTACCTTTTTCCAAAACGCAAACAATGACTCTTTCTTTTAGGGCAATAACCATTTAGGTCCGACTCACTCAAAGCCATTAATCCCCACGGCATGATCTTTTTCCTTGGGGATTATTTGCATTGAGAAGAGGCGTTCTCTCCTCTTTGGTTTTGCTGTGGCAGACTAAGCTTAAAACTTAATTTATGCCCATTTAAATTAGCCAGTATTATTCTCTTTATTTTTTCTGTGATTGATATCATTATTACTGTAATCATGCTTTATTAGCAGGGAATACATAGCAATTTATTTAAATAGGCAGAATACTTTGTTTTAGTTATTATTATATCTGCCTGCCATAACTTGTCTGCAACAGTTCAGCCTGTCATAACTTGTCTGCTACAGTTCTGCTTGTCGTAAATTTGCTCCTGGCAGACATGGCATAAGTTTGTGCACAAATCGGCCCAAGTTGAGTTACAATTGGACCGGCCCCAGCTCCCTTACTCAGGAATACTAGGGCCTATCATCGCAGGAGGCAGCCCAGCCCATTACTGCAGGAGGCAGCCCAATCCTACCAAAAAAGGCCCCTACAAAGAGCAAAATGTCCACAAGGCTTCCAACCCTGGTCATGCTTAAACTATGGTGATAAAAAAGGAGTTTAGCTTAGCTTTAGTACTTTTTTTACTAGACATGTCATTTTATTTTAAATATACAATAACAAGTGGTAGTGAGTTTTAATCTCCACATTTTATTTAGTTAATGAGTGACGTGGAAATCTCTTATTAAAATAAAAAGAGATTCTAGTTAAAAAAGTACTAAAGGTAAACCGAATCTATTAAAAAAAAAAAAAAAAAAAAGAGAGAATGGCTAAAGCCTAAAGATTGGGAGCATAATAACGTTTTTTGGGAATAGTTGGATAATTATTAAAGAGACCCATGCAAATGATGCTTGGGCTTTGATATGACAATATTTATGACTCTTTGGGAAAGAAGTGCATTTGGCGGCAAAGTTGGGAATAAGTACTTGAAACGTTTGAATATTTAATCCTGTACTTAAATTCAAAGAACTATCATTTTTGTCTACCTTAAATCAGTAAATTGGGAGTGTCCTCAATTGCACCCAAAAAAAAAAATATATATATATATATATATATATATATATATATATATATATATATATATATATATATATATATATATATATATATATATATATATATACAAAAACAAAACCAAAAAAAAAAAGAAAAGAAAAAAAGAAGGGGGATTCTCCTCAGAAAAAAAAAAAAAAAAAAATGGAAGTTACATATTATAAAAACAAAAACTATTGATCATAAGGTCGTGGATTTAGAAAGCAACTCGTATTTATGTAATCATGGTGAGAAATAACTCTTGCTTATATCTCTGATATGGAAGATAATTAATGAAGTTGATTGGAATAAGCTATTAATGGTTACAATCAGATTAGTTGTACAAGTTACAAGGTCAAGAACTTCCTAGAAGAATTTGGAAGAGAATATACCAGATTTTGATTAGTAAAATAGGGTAATATTTAAAAAGGCTTGAGCTACCACATGA
Organism: Quercus parvula; assembly: GCA_030820535.1. Classification (NCBI taxonomy): domain Eukaryota; kingdom Viridiplantae; phylum Streptophyta; class Magnoliopsida; order Fagales; family Fagaceae; genus Quercus; species Quercus parvula. Next base: position 30,355,846 of record JAUAME010000012.1, read on the forward strand.
TATAATTAGCTGTAACATGAAGCTTTTTTTCTACTAACAACTAATAAGGAATTAATTTAGATGTAATTATAATTTTTTTTTTTTTTAAGAAATGGATGTAATTACAAATTTACCCTCTTGTGATACGATCATATGACTTCAATTTTTTTTTTTTTTTTTTTTGGGTCTAACTGACATTTAAGAAATTTCCAAACTTAACAAAATTGGACTCAGAATCTATCAACTCGTTTGAAGCTGTTGCAAGATACCTTCTCCCCGCCATTGAAGGTTTGAAGGTGAGTGTTATTTCCTGGTCGCATTGAGTTCGAGGTGAGAATGGTAGTCCAAGCCCCAAAGAGGGCAAAGACAACTTGACCTATCAACATTCTTTCAAAAGACTTCTACATTTTATAAAAGACCTAGTGAGAGATGAAAGAGATGGAATGAGTTTTTCAAGTTGAGGAAAAAGAAGCCCATCAGGCCGAAAGACGAGCCATCTCATTTGATGAACTACATAAAAAATTGAAATTCATAGTCAAGAAACAGGAAAGCAGGTTAACATCATAAGATAGGAGAGATTTCTCAGAGGATCAAAATTAGAGCATATGATAGAATCTATGACCGCCTTAGCATCACCCTCCAAAATAAAAAATTGAAATTCATAGTCGAGAAAAGGGAAGCAGGTTGCGAATATCAGATAAGATGGGAGAGATTTCCCATGGAGGATCAAAATTAGAGCATATAATATCTTTTTTGTTAAGAGCATATGATAGAATTTTAGCAAAAAAATAAGGAAAAAAAGAGCATATGATAGAATCTATGACCATGTTATGTGATACAAATGGCTGCTCATGAGATTCATGAGACATCCTTAACATGTAGAACCCACACATTGTGAGAGGGAAGTCCTATAAAACGATCCTAGAAAATTTTTCAGAAAATTTTTCTTCTGGTGTAGGATCTTCCTATTAACAATAATAAAAACCCACAGTAAATAGACCATAAATGTATTCTCATATATTCTTCAACACAACCCCTTCTGGTGAGGGATCATCGCTTTATTAACAATAATAAAACCCCAATATTATTATGTTGGATTGTAAGGAATTATCTGCATAGTTGTTACATATTCTTCAAAGCCTTGCATTGCGGAGCTGTTGCTTCAACAGTGGCCGAATATATTCATGGTAGCCATCAGGCACAACTGAGTCATTCAAAGGATCCTTCTGTGCCTCCTCATAGAGTTTTGGATACACATTACCATCGTATCGTCCAAGAACCGAACCAAGGTAGTGGTCAGTGTAATTAAATGCATCAACAAGGGCAACTGCATTTGGACGAACCTAAGAATCCATGTATTTAGTAATTAGATCAGTTGTTTTATGGCATTAAGAGGCTAATAATGAGGAAGAATTGTTTGGGACAAACCTGGGAATACAGAGATCTTAGTTGATCATTTGCAAGAGAAGCTTGCTTGGAAGTGATGCTGCCAGTGGAGAGGAAATCACCTTGATGTTTGTGAAGAAGAGACAAAGCATATATGTTGCATAGAATCTCTAACTGTTCTTTCACCCCCTTTCCAGGTATGTCTTGTTGCAGTTTCTCAATGAACCTGAAGTGGAAGATAGAAAAGAATCACAATTAGAATTTTAATTCAGCATTCACTATTTTTTCTATTACCAGCAACCAAAAAAATACTGAATTATTTTATCTTCATCTCTTGAGAGGGACGGCACATCATGGTACAGAGTGGTGCTGCCATTTCAATGGAAAAGCAGGTCAACATAAAAATATTCATCCATTCTACAGTAATAAAATGATAAAGCATATCCTTTAATTATGTGATGCAGTTGTACATTAACAATGTGAAACAGTCACAAGGTTGCTTAAGGCTAAACCTCAATCACTAGTCTCAAGAGGATTCCAAGATTGCATCATACAGGATGTTTGACAAGAGAGGCACCGCAAGGAGCCAAGTCCAATAAACTTTCAGTTGACAGGATAATGTGGAAGAAACTTACTTGGAAACAACAATTAATTGGCAATGAGCAACAGACGCCTCGGTTAAGTTAGCGGAGAGTTCAGCAAAGCCTGAAGTGAAAAACAAGAGTAAGTAGAAGCACATCTAGATTATATGTATATATATATATTATGCTATAGAAAGCTCTCTAATTTTAGTCAGAAGAAGTCTTGGTTCTGAACTTGAATTTTAGTCTGAAGAAACCTTAGTTCCAAACTTCGACAGATGACATAAAAACACAAACAAGAAGTTCAAGCCACCAAGGATATATTTTATACAATGACTTGTTGATATTCAACCCATCCAAGCAATAAGATTATGTTGGCCACAAATTATATATGTGGTCAAATAACAAATCAGAGAGAGAGAGAGAGAGAGAGAGATACATCTAGTATATACTTTAATCAATGCAGAATTAGGCATACCCTCTTCTTGATTTGCAAACTTGGCAAGGTTTTGAGCACAGGCAACAGACATTCTAGCAGACCTAGCTTCAAATGCCTCCAGTATTACACTGGGCTTTAACCAATCCTCAGCTGCAGGCCATTAAAAGGATACAGATTACCAATCTATGCAAGAATAAACACTCTACCCAGCAGCATAAAAAATGTATTACCTCGTTGAGCATCACAACGGGATTGCATCAAATGTTCCACTCTCCCCATATAAGCTGTTGTCCCAACAGGCTTCTTCCCAGACCCAAGCTGAGAAACAGTCTTCATAAGAAATCTTGCAACCTAGAAGAGGATTTTTTTAGTAGAATGTCAGAACACAGTTTGAACTTTGACGAGCATAATGCTAGCAATTGCATATGTTGGTCTGACAGTGACAAACCCAAAGTGACATCCAGTAACCTACCTAGTCAATACTGTGCATCAGATTTATAGTATGGTTCTCCACCAATATACACATGTGATAAATACAGCCCGCAGAGATGGCAGCCATCTCCGCAAATGCAACATAAAATAGATAAGAAAATGATCCTAAAACCAATACTCTAACATCATTATGGCAAGTGGCAAAAACTTTCGTTTTCTCTATACCTTACATCCCCTTTCTGGAAAGATTTGTAAGTTCAAAGATATAACATAAATATGCAGTAGAACCACTTAATTCAATGAGATGCACAAACATTACCATATTCCATTAGCCAAGATAGAAGTACCCAATCTCTTTCAGAAATGAATAAAAACATACATTTGTGATGAAATACTCTGAAGAAAAGAGCTTAGAAATTATACGCATGACAAAAGCAATATTTGAGTTGGACAGATCAAAACCTTAACCAAAATGCAAAGTAAGAGTAAAGAACTTGATATCCCTAAATGAAGCCGACAAATTGAATTTTGGAAAGGCCAACCAAATTTGTCTTCTGCTTTGGTAGATTATGCTCATAGGAAAAAGAAAGGTCAAGACACAGTTACAAGACTAAATTAAACAAGACAATTATAAAACATCAAATTACATCTAAAAGCCTTTATTAACAAGTAACCAACCCAGCCAATGATATTCTAAGCCACATTTTGAAAGTTCTAACTCATACTGCAATATTCAAAGAGAAATCTTCTTCAATGCCAATGCAAACCAACAGCAGACTTCCAATATATATATAAAATTATATATATTTAAACAGGGACGGACCCACGTTGGGGCAGAGGGGGGCCATTGCCCCCCCACCCCTTTGAAAAAAATATAGCACTGTGTACTTAATTTAAGAAGTCATCCTTTGTACTTAATTTAAGAAGTCATCATTGACTCCTGATTTTGAAAAAAAAAGATGGTCAAATAAGGAAAAATGAGATAAAAATAAATATAAAAATAAAAAGAATAAAAAAACTAGAAAATGGCAATAAAAATGTAAAGCCTGTGGGATTGGGAACTATGAATCAAATGTGTGTAGTGGTTAGTAATAAATGTTATTAATTGATAATGCTTGTTTGTTGATTTATTTTATAAATTGTTAACTATTTTTAGAAAATAATTTATTAATATTAATGTTGTTGTAGCAAGGTATGTTTGTTTGGTTTATTTTTTGGACTAAATTTTGAAACTATAGAGCTATATAATATGGAAATAATGAAACTTTTATTTGAATGGTTGATGATGGGAAAATTATCTATAATATTTGATTTTTTTTAAAGAGAAAAAATTACAAATAATTTGAAGTTGATAATGCAGCATTGCCTCTAGTGTTGATGTCCCAATTCATGAAAATTTCAAACAAAATTCCAAAATATTACCACCAATTAAATCAGTATCAATCCAAATTGTGAAAATATGAGATTATAATGTTAAATAAATGGGATGAAATTCAACAAAGCTTGAGTAGATGTTAGTTTTGATTTTCATAAACTTTTTTGTGTTTATACTTTGCCCCCCCAACTTCGAATCCTAGTTCCGTCCCTGTATTTAAATGTAAATTAAAAGGAAAAAAAAAAAGAAGAAGAAAAGAAATAACAATTCTTTTTGACATACCTGTAAAAGTAGAACAACGTTGTCTCCTTCATATGTACAGGCAGGGACGTAAACTGCAAATAACTCTGGTAGCCCACTGCTACAAAGGTAACCATGGCCACCACATAATTTCCGGCATTCTTCAATTGCATCCTGCAACCCAAGTCAATTAGAAGCATCACAACTAGTCAGTGATATATGCATCTGATAAACAAATATTATGAAATATAATGCAATCACATCTTAATAAAACACATGCATGAACATGCGTGTGCACATGAGGGCAATGCCACAATGATTGCCTATTCAAAGACATAAACCAATCCAATTTACAACAATGGCTGACAGCTAGATAAAAATAAATGAAAACTAACAGAACATTCTGCATTGCAATTCAATAGTCTCAATAATGGGGCAGGGGGGATTTAAACCCTAGATGGAAACACCAAGAGGTGCCAGTTGAGAAGGTATTAGTTGAGCTACAAGGCATTGCAATAATAATCGAATAAGGGTTTTCAGGTGATTTGATTGCAATTGCGCTTGAAAAATACAATACTTATCACATGCCAAACCTTGTACATTCATGTAATTCACAATCTGACTTTCAATTTTCAATATCAAGCACTTTGGTAGATTTTTATGTATTAGAGATCGTGGTCTTCAGTATTTGGCTCAGGACCGATAGTTTAAATTCATTACCAAGTTAGTAGTACTTGGCTCATCAAATCTGTGAGACATAGTTTGGCTTAAAAGAACAAGTACCAAGATTGACCTCAAACTCCAGCACAACCATCCCTTTTACAGCTTTGCTCATCAAACCCCACTAAGCCTGGTAATCATTGTGGGCGATTGTGTGTGTATGTGCAAATGTGCACACGTGTTTGAGAGAAATGTAACTAACACTGAGTCAAAGATGATTGATATATTTAAGAAAAGCAAGGTACAGGAGATTGGTAATATTCACATACAGCAGTTGCAGAAGTAGTCAAAGACTTCAAACCCGCAGTACATGCATGAGCCTCGGGTAATGTTGAGAAATCATTGGCTTGCAATCTTTGGGTCACATCTGTATAAAGCCATTTTAACCACTCACCAACAAATCTGAACGCATAAGCAGAAGCCAGCAAAGGAAAGAGTCTATTCTGTTGTGTTTTGTAATCAATCACCTAAAAACAAAAGAGGCAAATGCATAAGAGACATTTTTTAAAGAAAGGAAGCAAATCAATGTATAGTAACTCATCCACAGGGAATTGAATAAGCATTTTTCAAGACTCTTAACCTTAAATTTTAAATAAATAAAAATAAGTATATCCTGGCTAACCTAGCATCATTCTGAGTGGTTGTAAAGGGTGCCTCAATTTGGCCAATTCAAGATAACAGTACATGTTCAAGATCAACAAAGAATGAATCTGATGTGTCCAATGAGCTGAGCTCTAGTTCAAATGGCACTTCCTCCTTCCATAATAAAAGGATGGAGGGTGAGATTGTGAGTTCAAGACTCACTAGATGCGTGTGAAGCTACTTAGGGACCCAAGAGACCCAGCCTGATCATGGATCATGGATGGTTGCCAACAATGGGTCAGACAGATCTCAGGTCCAAGGTTTTTTAAAAATTGGGTTTTGTGTCAGATGTTGGGTGTTGGAGTTTCTCACCCTCCCAATCCATGATTGAATATTAAACTTACGTGGCCTTTTATGCTGAGGTGGTGGTTTCAAATTGGTTGAAAATCCAATCTTAACTGCCACATGACTAGTGTGTATTGAGAAAATAAATTGAGTAATTTAATTTTTGTGTGATTAAAAGTGATCGATTAGTGGAAATTAAAACAAATGTTTTTGGCTTTAAATCATTTGTGTTTTGTTTGGTGAGTAACAATACAGTTTATGTTACACTATATTACAACTAAATTCTAATCAAAATGCAAAGCTACCCCTGTGGCCCATAACTGCTGGCCCAAACAGGCCAAACCCATAACCCGACCAAACCCAACCCATCCACCTGATTGTCATCTGAGGACAGTTTTGACTGGATTCTACAGTCAGCAATGGGCAATGATTTATCTACCCAGACCTGCTTGAGTTGGATGATGAGTGTGTGTAAATTGCCAATTATATATATATATATATAATATGTTAAAAAAAAACTCATGTGACAAGAACATATCCTATGCGGCGCTGATTGTCATCTGCGGACAGTTTTGACTGGATTCTACAGTCAGCAATGGGCAATGATTTATCTACCCAGACCTGCTTGAGTTGGATGACGAGTATATGTAAATTGCCAATTTTATATATATATATATATATATATATATATATATATATATATATATATATATATATATATATATATATATATAATATGTTAAAAAAAACTCATGTGACAAGAACATATCCTATGCAGCGCTCTAAATTACTCAAATCTATTACACATATTTGCATCTGAGAGATTAAACTGAACACAACAAAGTATCGTAACCTTTTATCAAGAGCAAGTTAACTTGGGACATTTTCTGTCAACAGCATGTTTCCATATAGTACGAATACTCATAATTTTGAAATAAAAAATGGATTAACCTACCTGAGTCTCAACACCATCGTTATTCGAACCAAATTGTCTACGAACGGCACTATACCGAGTAGCAATACAAACTGCCCGTGATAAAGCACAGGAAGCATCAGATACAATTGTTTGTCGCACATATACCATGGTACCATAAACAAGCTGCCGCGGAACATTGGATTGAACAAATTTCCCTTCCCTTGTAACCTGTGAAACCCTGGAAGATTTGAACAAGCTTCAGAACAGCAATCCTATCCATGCAAATTGACAAGTACTCTCGAAAGTATAAAATTTAATTGCTTTGGGCAGTGGGATTTAGGTAGTGATGTAAATCATTGCTGATCTTCTCAAAGTCCCTCCCCCTCTCTACCCAAGCACAATGTTCATGCCACAACACCCAAGACTACTAAATAGAATTAAATCTTCTTTTCTTACACCAAACAAACTCTGATCCAAAAATTAACAAAATCCTTTCAGAGGTTTGTCAAGGGTGTTAAGTTATTTTTACATTAAGAAAATCCAGATAAACAGGTTTCATGGTTACAGAAGGGTGAACGTGCAATACTCATGTTTACTAAATTACTGAGAACTCCCCTTAAATTTGTGGGGGGGCAAAAACTGATTGCTCCTGTCCTGGTATTCTGGTGGTTTTTCTAGTAATAGAAATTCCCCGTGTTACTTTTGTGCCTGTAAAAGAAGCCATCCATTTTATAGCACTAAAATTAAGATGGATTTTCAAAGTGGTTTGCCCAAACCATGAGTAAAATAGTTGGAACCCATTATGAGGACTCTTTAGAGTATTTACCCAAGGCTCATTTGAAATTAATAAATTTAAATATCTAGGAGAGAGGAAAGAGAATGAAAACGAGATAGCAAATAGAGAGAGGCTATATAAAACAAACAAACCTCATCAACATTTGATCTCTCGGGATGCGAACATGATCAAATTGTAATACACCATTGTCCATGGTGTTGTATGCTCCATTTCCAAATTTCATTCCAATATCACCAACGGTTATGCCCGGAAGAGGTAAGTGATCATCCAAACTCCGCAACTGAACGATGAAACCTAAAAGTGGGAATATTCCACACTTATTCCAAAAGAAAAAAAAAATTCCCAAACTAGAAAATTTTAATGGGTTTGAAAGTTACCATTCACACCGTAGTCTTTGCCATCAGTGATAAGTCGTGCATAAACAACAGCATGTGTGGAAACTTTACCCAATCCACCAGGCCACCACTATTCACAAAAGTGGAGGTTGAATGGTAAGAACTTTGTATAACAAGTTCAGTCATAGAGACAAAAAATAAATAACAATATCTCTTTTTCAAGTACCCTGTCAAAGTATTATACTACACATAGCAGATGCATAGATAAAGAGATAAAAGCCTTCATTGGGTTATGCTTAAGAATATTGTTACAGGAAAAACAAAAAAACAAAGGCAGGACTCTAGGAGCAGTTCTCCAATAAGTGATTTTCATGATATATGATTAATTCTAAAAAGATCAGGTTGCTCATTGCACATTATACTCACTTTGCTTGAAGTCAATGTAGGACTATGAATAATGAACTCGTCTGTTTGGGGATCAAATGTTGCAGTTGTTTCAAGCCCTTGAACATTGGAACCATGACCAAGTTCAGTTTGTGTGTAGCAACCAATAATTTGCATCTTGTATGCCAACGGCAACCACTTCTGTTGCTGCTCGTCAGTGCCTTGCCCTTTAATAGCTGGTATAAACATGCCCTGCAGAGAAAATATATAAATTAAGCTTGTATTGCAAACCAAGAAGCTCATTTTTGTATAAGATCATCCTGGAAGCAAACATGAATTGACTTTGGAACATACGAAATTCAAAGAACAAAAATTACAACCAATTTTACCATGTCAGTGAACTATCTTCCCACATATAATTTAATGTTCCTCATAGATTTAACTAACTATTGGAACATGGTAAACTATAAATATAATACAATCAAGACAATGAATAGAACATACCCAGTGAAGATCTGTGAAAGCAGGTTCGTCCACATAAAACCTTAACCTGGATGCCTCTTCATCTGTAATAATAACACTTTCCAATATGAATTACAAACGAAAGTTGTAAAGGTATTCACTCATTGTCAAATGTAAATAAATTTTATATATATATATATATATATATATATATATATATATATATTTAAATAGGGAACTGAAGGAAATAACAATAATGCATCAATAATCTAGTGAGGACATACCAGTGAGACGAAGCTCAATTATCCGTTTCCATGCATGAGCTGCTTTTCTCAGAGTATTTTTAAATAACTCCTTTCTACCAAGCATAGCCCTGTTATCCTTTCGAAAGGCCTAAAAGGAAAAGAATTATCAGATTCACATTTTCAAGAAATATTCTTTTTATTAAAAAAATTACCATTACTTTCTGTATTTTGTAATTAATTTTTTATTCCACCCCCATTGAACAGAGCCAATGCACAAAATCCTGAAAGCTTTCAATAAAATCCTTCTTTTAAAAAAAAAATTGAGCAACCAATCATTCCTCATTACTGTTTAGTTTGATTACATTGGCCCGCATAGAAAAAGCTCTGCCCCCTAATTCTTTCTGGTCCATCCGTGTTTGGTTGAAGAAAACTTATAGGAAAAACAAATTAAAGCAGCTGACCTTAAATTCCAAGCTACACCCTTTTTTTTTTCCTTTAAACAACCATTTCCCATCAACCAAACGGAGCATTAGAAACACAAGAATACTGATCCAATTAAGAAAAACCAAACAAAAAGTTCACAAATTGAAAATAGCAAATATCGGATCCACACAACCTAGATACATTACACAATCACCATAACAATTCAAACGATTTGGTTTCCCGGTAGCTCACAGTTCTTTTTTTTCTTCAATTTTTCTAATAAAAGTGAAGAGCAAATTAATCGACAAAAAAAAAAAAAAAAAAAAAAAAAGCATGATTACGTTAGAACCAAAACAAGCACAACTTTCTTACACTTTCTAGGTTGTGCTTGTTACACTTTCTCAGGATCCAAACAAAGTCAAACGAATAATTTTTCAAAAAAAAAAAAAAAAAAAGTGAAGAAAAATGACCGGATCGCTGGCGACGAGGCGAGAAATTCGATCGGAAATCTCGTAGGCGTGGCGAGAGCCAGCCCAGACGATCTTCATCTCATCCACATCGAACTGAGCTTTGCTCCTCTCGCTCGCTAGCTGATCAACTCTCGCCATTTCCTACAAACACTCAACAAAAGCCCTAACCGAAGCGAAACCCCAATTATCTAATCTCACAGAGAAAGAGAGAGAGAGAAATCAATTTCACTACGAATTTCTTCCTTCCTTTCTTTCAATGCGCCTTTGATTGGTGTTTTCTGTGTGGAGCTAAAAATAATGTAATAAGTTGCAAATTGACATGCTCCCTTTTTTATATTGGAGTATATCAAAGATAGTACAGTGCAGGATAAGGACCAGTGTTCCTCATAAATTGTAATTGGCAATTTGGCATTGTGTTTCCAAATATGATTTTCCATGCTTTTTATTTATTTATTTTCATGTTGTGTTTCCAAATATGATTCAACGCGTGCTTTGACTTGGCTTCTTTTTTTTTATTTTTCATTTTACAATATTTCGAAGCGGCACGTGGGGTTATATGATTCGGAGTCAAATTTTGGACTGCGCAACTTTTAGACATTAAAAAAACAAAATAGGCAATTTTCTTATTTATGGGATGGTCGGAAGCAAGCAAACAAAAATAGGATGAGAATTTTGGATGTGGAATGTGGATATAGTCGTCTACTATTTCACGCAATTTTCGTTGTTAAGACTTGAAAACCAACAGAGTATGCTGCTGTCTCGGGTTGGATCGATTCTACCGGCCATAGCCGATTGTTTCAGACTCACAGGAATTGAAATGGTTTTTTTTTTTTTTTTTTTTTTTTTTTCTTTTGGTAGTATCAACTAATTGCTATATCCGTCCCAATGGACAGTATATGCGTGTGTTCATTGGAACCTCCTAATTGGGTATATTTTTAATATAAATTATTGACTTGTTTTTAATTAGATTTTTGTTAGTATACTTTCTCTTTAAATCATTTTGGATAGTAACAACTAACAAGTAGTCAGGTACACAATGAATTATAGTAGCTACTATCTACATCACATTGAGCAATAATTTTTCCCTTTTATCAAGTTTACACTACATAATAATCTAACATGTATGCACTAGTAACTCATATCACATTGAGTAATTTTTTTCATTTATTTTTAATTTTCTTTTCGTGTTAGACCGTTAAACTATGATAGGTTCACATAAGACAACCATATCTAAAATAATTGTAAGTTATGCCAGGTTACATGCTAATTTATATATTTTTTTAACTAGTCAATCTCTTGTGCAATTTATGGAAAAGTTAAACAAACTATTATTTGTTTCTCTATTTTATTTGTTGTCTAAATATGAAATTAAATAATTATATTAGTTATTAATAGGTCATTATGGTAGTTATTAATAGTTTTATTTTTAATTTTAATTGTGGTAAGATTCTAATGGAGGGTTTAAATATAAAATAAATTTTAAACTCAATTCTTTCTCAAAAAAAAAAATTAAACTCAATTGTGGTGGTTATTAATTGCCTAAATATGATATTTAAAAAGTAATTGTGGTGGTTATTAATTGCCTAAATATGAAATTTAAAAAGTATGGTATTTATTAATAGTCTCTCTCTTTTTCTTTCTTTCTTTTGTCAAAATATGAAATTTGAAAAGTATGGTAGTTATTAATAGGTGATTATGGTAGTTATTAATAGTCCTTTTATTTTAATTGTGGATTCTAATGGAGGGTTTAAATATTAAATAAAATTTAAACTCAATTAAATATAATGTGTGTGTCTATATATATATATATATATATATTTGAATAATGACATGTAAGATTATGAGGCTTCAAAAGTTTATGTGACAAAATATTATGAAGTCAATCAAGTGTCAAGTGTCAAGCGAGGCCTTGATTTTTATTTTATATTTAAATCATCCATTAGAATATTGTCACATCACATTTTCTTTAAACAGTAGATATACAAATATAATCATGTAAATGCTTATTAATAACTATCATAATTATCACATTTAATAGTTAAAAAAAAAAAAAAGATAGAGAAAATAATATTTTGTTAAAATTTCACGTGCATAGTTATTAATTTGTGCAATGCATGTTAAGGTTTAACAAAATATGACCATTACACGCCCTTGAGTGCTTGTGGGGTGTGGGGGGCAAGGGCCGAAGTTCAAGTCTCCAGAAGGGAGTTTCACACACATATACACTTAGATTAAGTTAGAGTATTGTGGGGGCCAATTGATCCCATAGGTACTATTCGCATGGGAAAGGGTTGGGCCTATAGCCCAATACCCAGTCCGAGGATAAGAGCGTATCTGATGACGATCAATAAAGAAATAAATGAAAACTGTTTTATAGGAAGAGGTAAAGAATATTTATGGAGGACTTAACCCTGTCCGAGGTGGTCGGAAACCTTCTCAATCCCTTAATACAGCGTATTAAAGGAACTTTGCGACAAGGGGATGGGCAAATACCAGATAAAGGATAAGGATGAGGGATAACAAATATCTGGAAATACTGCTACCTCCGCATTAAATGCTGTCCAGCTAACTCTCTGGCCGCATTAATGTGAAGGTGATGCCTGAACAGTAAACAAGCAGTCTTACAGCTAAGAGTAGAAGGTTCAAGGAGGGGCGAAATGGGATAGGGAAACTCTCAACACCTGACTCACACGTGGATAGAGAAAATGGTGCAAAAACCATAATATATAACGCGAAAAGGGATTCAAAGGGGAGGGACGGAAGAAAAACAGGAAAAGAGCAAAAGGTTGAAGAAATACAACAGTAAAAAGAAAGAATTCTATACCATCGATCATACTATTAGGGCATGACCGAGGATGCTTTTTGTATTGGTGCATGTGTAATTCTTTCCTTTTAACACTATCTACCAATATCTTTTCCCTAGATTCAGATTAGCTTTTTCTCCAACTCTCTACAAATTTATTGTTCGGGCTTTTTGGGCCTGAGTCCATTCCTGTTTTGGGTTCAAGTCAAAACTAGTCCTTACAAGTATAATTTTATCTTGTATAAAAAAAAATGATTTTCTCTATTTTTTCTAACTATTAGATATGATAAATGTAAAAGTTAGCTGAAATAGTATAGTGTGGCTCATAAATAATATTAAAAAATGCAGTGGGACTCATGAATAGTAGCAAAAATAAGCTGAATAATAAAATAAGTTGGCAAAAATAATCCATGTCAAATGCATACTAAGAAGTAACTTAAAGAATTTCTAGTATTATATTAGAGTATGTCAATTTCGATGGTATACGTGCCATGCATGCAGCATGCTAGCCCATTTCTTCTATTTATTAAAAAAAAAAAAAAACTATTTTAGTTACTTTGGGTAGAGAAATGATCATAACCTTACTCATGGTTTCAAAAACTAGACTTATCAAAGAACCAAAAAATGGTATAGTTCTCAGTTTTTACTAGATTTGACATTTTTACTGAGCCAAGTTATCTGATTCCCAGTTGAACCGACTGAGCCAATCTAGTTTTTTAACACCATGACTTTACCATATCCATCGATTTTGTGTACCTTGTAATCAAAACTAATTGTAAATATAAGGCCACCAAACATATCAGTGGGAAATTAGGGTGGTCGGTTTGGTTAGGGTGGCTATGTTTGTCCTCTATGTTTTTAGGTCTAAATTTTTAAGCCAAAAATTAATATTCAACATCCCTTAAAAAAAAAAAAAAAATCCTAACTATTACTCAATCCCAATTTCTTAGTTTAAAAGTTTTACAAGCCCTTTTTTTTTCCTTTTTTTTCTTGTGTGTGTGTGTGTGTGTGTGTGTGAAGGGGGTGGAGGGTGGGGATGGGGAGGCCTAACTTGGAATTACAAATCTTTTCCAAACCAAAAAAACATCCTTGAATTTTGGCCAAAAAGCCAAACTCACAATATAATCAAACTATCAGATGACTTAACTTATTCCCATATGAAAATTTCAAGTTTAGGGGGTTCTAAATCTTCCTTTGCCCCAAAATAATTCTCAGTGCTCCCCTTCTCTAAATAGGGACAGCAATTTTGTCCCGTCCTACTTAACCTGCCCCTCCCCACTTCGCCTCACGTAGATTTTCCCTGCCCTACAAAGGTGGTGGGGTGGAAATGGGGCAAGGTTTTAGCCCCGTACCACGAGGCAGGGCGGGGATGGGTTTAGACTTTTTAGACCCAACCCGCCCTGCCTCGCCCCATTCCGTATTGATAAGAGTTAAATTGTAAATTTTTCATTCTCTAAAATCTTACTATTTAAACAAATATATCATCAGCTTATTTTATTCTACCCAACAAGGCTTTCTACCTTTTTTTTTTTTTTTTCTCTAGCAATGTTGGAAATAAAGTATCAATTTTAATATTTTCTTTTGTCTTTATTACAAACAAATTATATGTTATTGAATCATTGATTTTGTATTATGAGATTTTTGTTTTTGTTGTGATATTGTCTTACTAAACACTTTAATAATATTTTCAATTTTTGCTAAAAATTAGTTTGATTTGATAGGATAAATTTATTTGTAATTTCAAGTATATTTTTATTAACGAAACAGGTTTTATTAAAAACAATTGTAATAGTTGTGGACAAATTAACAAGAAGTAGAGTTTTACAAGGTGGGGCGGGGTTTTGTGGGGCCCCAAGGGGCGGGGATGGGGCAAAAAAATTTTCCCGTCATGTGAGGCTAGGCAGGGATAGGATAATACAAAACCATGCGGGGCAGGGGTGAAGATTCCATCCTTCGGACTCGCCCCACCCCGCCCCATCGCCATCCTTATCTCTAAACACTAAAGCGTCTCTCTTTTATATCATTGCCACATTGTCCTCTTTGACAACACCGTTCCAATTTGTCTATGACATAAGTCAAGAGATAAGCAAGAGAGTGAGAGAGGTAAGTGGGAGAATAAGATTGAAAAGTGAGTGGTCAAGGAGGGGGGGGGGGTTGACATTGAAAATGACTAGTTAAGTATTTAAACTTAGGGCACGTTTAGTAGACTATAACGATAATTACATAGGAATAAGAATAGGTATTACAAGGAATATAAGACGCTGTAATGTAATGTTTATTACTATTCATTTGTTTCATGACAACACAAAAATAGGACCCTGAAGTCAATGGAATTAAAGCATTTTAAAACAAACTTAAGATATATTTTAGGAAATATCTTACTCATATAATTATATTTTCTAAAAAATAATATTTTTTAAATTTGAAAGAGAGATTAGTTATTTTTTATGATTTTTTATTTTTATAATTGTTATGTGCATATGGAAATTTTGTTTATTTGAAAATATATTAATTTTAGAAATTAATACACATACTAAGGAATAACTATTACATCCCTTTTAGAGATGAATTGTTATTCCACATTTTAAAGAATAGCTGTTCATAAGAAATGACTATTCCTTATAATAAAAATATAACCTTACTATTGAATAACTAAACTACATAAATAACTATTACATTACAGTATCTATTACAATCTATCAAACGTGCCCTTAAGAGATAAGACCTAAAGAGTCTATACTATGTGGATCAGTTTATCAAATGTTTTTTGCACCCTTTCTTGTGTTATAAAACATCGACACATGTAAGAATTAGTTAAAAATATACACACATATCGGTCAAATTTAGTTAGTTCTAATATGCAAAATCTTAACACTAACACTGATTGGAATACTAGAACTTTTAAATTTTAGAGACTGATGCCAACTATCGGGATGGAAACTTTGACTAACATCAAATAACCCTAAAGGAAACACATTATGGGTAAAATGGCATACACCACTTTATTTTGGTGTATGCCATCCTAGGACAGTAGCTTCATGCATTTAAGAAACCATAGATTCTCAATCTTTGTTGTGGTTTTTACTTAGAGATTAAATTCAATAAGTATGTGGTGTAAAATTCAAGTTTTATCCCTCCAATCCTAACATGCCACATCATCATATTACATATTATTGAATTGTCACCCACACTCAATCAATTCTAATATCCATTTAAAATTTTAATTTTAACTCTGCGTTTATTGAGATATTATTATGTGTAGTAGGATGTATTGAGTTTTAAGTAAAAAACTGATATGACAATCTTTTATTGAATGGTATAAAACATGGGATTTTACACCCTATCCTTACCAAATTTGGACTCTTTTACTTATATAGTAAGTTATCATTTAACGATTTAAAACTTTTTTCCATGGATAAAATAATTTATTTTTTGGTTACAAGTTGAAAATATGAGATTTTTCTGTAATGATAGAATTATTTTAAGGATTAAATTTATTGCACACAAATTATTTTATATAGTTTCACACAAACCTAAATTATTATTGAAATCGTGAGGTACTTTTTGGGTCTCATGATTTTTCAGTTACCTTTTGAAGTGTGTGTAAAATAGTTAATGTGTAATACTACTCTAGTGTGAGTTTGGATAGCACTGAGGATGAAATTTTCAACTGAGTTTGGTGTTTTGTGTGGGTCTTGTGCACTATTTATGGGGCCTGCAAGTACAAATTTTAGCAAATTTTTCTTTAAAACTGGGTCTCACTGCACTAGTCACACATTTAAAAATTATTTTGCTACAATGTTTTCAATTTTCAGTTTTCAGCAATAAGCGATATTTAAACAGACTCTTAATTTAACTAAATAGAGGAGACCCACTGTAATCAAAATAAAAAATAAAATAAAATAGAGGAGTCACACAAATCAAAACTCAGGCATTCACCACGGAGGAGGAACTGCCCTGGTAGGAATCCACCAGGCACCAGCCTGAAAAAACAGTTTAAGAGTAGATGACAATAGTAATGACAATCCCCAATAGTGAGTATTACAATACTCAACAACTCTGCCTGCTATTGGTTAAGAAAAATCAATTTTGAAGCTCAGGTATTCCTAACCGTTACAGAAAGTGATGGCAACATCCAATAATGGGTAGTAAAATAGTCAATATCTTGGCTATTGAAACATGTTTGCTATTGGCTATGAAAAAAAATAAATTCGAAGAGCTATGTTCCAAATTTTGCAGAAAGTGATGGCAAACTCCAATAATGGATGGTACAAAATACTAATAGCCTATTTGGCAACAGTTTTTAAGCATTATTGTTCAAAATGATGTAAAAACTATGGTTTAAAAAATGTTGCAAAAAGGCCAAAAGTCTTGTAGCTGAATTGACATCTCCCCATGCACAAAGTGCTTGGGGGTCTAAGGGGGAAATGGTTCAAGTTGCGGGGTTAGCAGCATGTTGTAATTATTTCTCAAAAAAAAAAAAGTTGCAAAAACACATGTTTATAGTACTTATAATAAAAAAAGTGTGTTTGGTACCATATTTCAAACAACAGGTTTCATTGTGAGAGAAACCATAAAATAGTCAATAGCTTTGCATATTTGTAGGTTTGCCATTGGAGTTTGGGTTATGAAAGAATATAATTTCGAAGTTCCAAAATTCCAATCCTTTATAAATTTTAAGCAAAAATGCAAAACTGACCCTCTAACTTTCAGTCTTTTTCATTTCAGTCCTCTAACTTTCAATTTTGTCATTTCAGTCCTTTAACTTTCAATTTCTATCAATTTGGTATTCCGTTAAACCCCAGTTATGTTCTGCCGTTAATTGAACCAAAACAACGTCGTTTTGGCTTCTTTTTTTTTTTTTTAATAATAAATTTCGAAATTTAAAATAAAAAAACTGATATTAAAAAAAAAAAAACATTTTTTGTTGATTGAGCAAACCTCAATGCTGTCTTCCTTGGTCGTCGCTGTTGATTGAAGTGTCCTGAAAAGTACCAACTTTCTTGTTTTTTCCTAAATGGAATTTCTTTCCTATTGAACCCAAATTTGTTACAACCTATATTTTGATATATCTGATGAATGTTTGTGAAAATTTTTGGATGACTGATGATCGATTTGTCGAAATCATGTTGGTTTATCTGATAAATTTGCTGGGTTTTCCTTACTTTGCGGTTTTATCTAAAACTTTTTCATGTTAATTGGTGTCTTGGTTAAGAGGGTATGTGGTCTCAGAACTTGGGGTTTGTGGGTTTTGTGTATAAGCAGGAACTGGTTTGAATGGGTTTGTCTGATATTTATTGAATTTTATCATAGTTTGGTTTTATCTTGGTGCTTTGGTTTAGAGGGTATATGGTTTCAAAACTTGGGGTTTGTGGGTTTTGAGTATTAGCAGAAACTGGTTTGAATGGGTTTGTCTGATAAAGTATTGCAATTGCTCATAGTGCTGGTCGGGCCTCGGTGGCTCACGGTGGATTATCTTTGGAGAGATCCGAAAAAACCCACCTTGGGAAGGAGGTTCTCGAAGCCTGTGGTCGACGTTGATGACGATTTCGAGCTCGATTTCTAGGGCTTCAAGGACGATGACTAGTCCGATATTGTTGAGGAAGATGAGGTCCTCGGTTTTGATTTCAGGGGAAGGTTTGATGAGGAAGATGAGGAAAATGTTTTCTTTTTTTTACAAATTTTTTTTCTTTTAATTTCGAAATTTAAAAAAGAAAAAAGAAAAAAAAGGGAAATGGCGTCGTTTCAATGACATTAATGGCAACCCATAACTGGGGTTTAACGGAATCCTGTATTGACAAAAATTGAAAGTTAGAGGACTGAATTGACAAATCTGAAAGTTAGAGGACTGAAATGAAAAAGAGTGAAAATTAGAGGGTCAATTTTGCATTTTTGCCTAAATTTTATTTCTACATCAATCAATTATAAAATTCTAGTTAAAAGAAGAACAAATATCATAAGATTAAATAATTACAAAACATTGATAATCAAGTACGTTTTCTAGTTAATTTTTTTAAAGATATAGCTATCCTCTATTAATCTTCCCATCCCTGCAACAATAGACATATGCTCCTTCCTATATCCTCGCCACATTTTTAAACTATAATTACGAACATTAATTCCAATTTATGCTTTAGAAGGAACTGAGTTTAAGATTCAAATGCCGTAATTAATTGTCATGCTCCAATCCTCGATATTTGTTTATATATATAGACACACACATGATAGTTGGAAAAAATGGATTTAAAACCTATGCGTCTTCATTAAAAACATTAAAAAATGCTAATTAAACTATAAGATTATTGACAATCTATCTATTACATTCTTGGATTCCTAAACGGGAGAATGCACACAATGATAACACATGTCCATTTCTCAAAATGTACTATGATGATAAGTCATCCCTTCTTAAAACTTTAAGACTCATAAAGAGATTTTAGACTATTCATTTACCACTAAACCCTTTCATTTTATTTTCTAAAAAAATCATTTAATTTTCTTCTAAATCATTTATATATATTAATCAAAATTTTGTGTACAATTCTTATATAATTAATTTTATTTATTTTTTATTTCTCCAAGCATACTACAATAATAATTGTCACCTAATTATCTATTCATCATATTACTATTATTATATTATACATTATAAAAACTGGAAATGATTTGAGAAACATTAATATTTTGAAAAACATTAATGTTTCTTTTGAAAAACATTAATATATTTTTAAGTAATATCAGTTAGGAAAGAATTCTTGTGTTTTTGTTAGACTTATTAATATGCAAAATGTTTTATTTTGTTTAGATTCATTTGGAGTGGACAGATGATTTGGGGCTCTTTTATTGAAGGGTTATGTTGAACTATCAAATGGGAGTGCCATTACGTGAAGATGTTTTGAATTTTGCAACATGGAACAAACTATTAAATCCCAAGAAGGTGATACAGATTTTCTGATTTTCACTCTACAATATATTGCATCAGATGTGATGCCCCTCTCATCAAATTCAATGATAGGATATTTATAACTTTCATGAATTTATTTATTTTATTGTGATCATTCAATGGTAGCTCAAAGTGAGGAAGTTTAGATAAGAGGGTTAGGTCTGGCTCGGGCATATGCCAGCACTGTTTGATTGGCCCTTAATGTTGCTCTCTCTATTATTTATTGAAAGAGAAGAGAGAGAGAGAGAGAGAGAGAGATGCACTAATAATCAATACCTAATGGGAAGTTATTTGATTAATGTGCTTATAATTTTGTTTGGTTAAACTGTTACTATGTTGCTCGAGTACAATGTGATGGAGATGGAATTTGAGTATGATGTTTATACAACGTTGCTTGGGTTTCCAAAAACGAGAAGTTTGCCTCAACTAAGCAAAACTGTTTGTATCAGGCTTGAGAGTGTGTATATTAGCAATAATTGGGGATTGCTTGCCTTTGAGATATTTAATATAGAGCAAGCTACAAAATTGTGAATGTGGATATCTGTCATGTTGCTGTAATTATGCAACTAGAGATTTTTTTTTTTTTTTTTTGGTGATTGATAAGCTACACATGCGCACACAATGGGTCTTGAACCTTCGACCTCACCATCCACCTAGCACTTATAAGGGGATGAGGCGTTAGTCACTTATAAGGGGATGAGGCGTTAGTTGAGATAGAGCTCATTGGCATGCAACTTGAGTTAATATTGAACTACTATTAATTGGCATTCCTCTCCACAACAGTTCTGGTTAAATTACCTCTGTTTTCAACCCACTCCCATTCTATCCTGTCAGTACTATAACCTATCCCTTTTTTCCTCCCCTTCCAATTTCCATATTCTCCAGGAAAGTCCATGTCCTTTTGCCATGCATTAGAGCATGAGGGCATTATCTCCCTCCCTTGTTAGTTTGATTAGCTTCCCTAGTAATCACCTTGTTGATGTGGCTTGGAAATTCGTAAGCGGCAATCAATTAGACGACTTTGACTTGTCAAAGTTTTTCAACTCAAAGGAAATTGTTACTCGACTTAAAGTCTTAAAGCCCTCTATATATATGTTTTATTTCAGCAAAATTAGTGGCAATGGCAATTAGGCTAGAGAATTAAAAAAAAAAAAATCTCTAGTATATGGAATTGTGAGAGAGCTATTTGGGTTTAGTGAGAGCACCATCTATGTTATCTCAAATTTGTCAGTAAAATTTCTCCTCGTCATCATTTGTGGATATTGGCTATTGTTGAACCTTGTAATTCTTTGGCGTTTATGTCTATTATCCTTTGGGTTGGTTTTCATCGTTCCTATTAGAACTTAGATGCACAGGGTCATGTGCATACGTCTACTGCAACAGTAGCCATAAAACCGGGGTAAAGTGCAATTGGTGTGTCATTTACATTTGGGGTCTGGAATAATATTCATGTCAGCTATTTTTAGCTTCAAGTAGAATCTCCGATGTCAGGAAGCAGTGGGAAGTAATCAAAGTTTATCTGGGTTTTTATAGTATAGTCTGGGGGAAGGCAGCCAGTTTTTGCAATCTTGTGTATTGCTTAAAAAAGCTAGGAAATCCTTAACAATGCCCTCTAATGTTCATATCTGGATCCATATTTGCTGACAATGCTTTAGAAAACTTTAGTCTAAAGGCTGCTAAAAGTCTGGATGCTGGTTCTTATGGCTGGGACGTTGTTGCTGCTGTTTGCCTTATCTTTTATTTTTTCTTCTTGATGACATTATTTATTTAACTATTTTCTTTGTGCTTATGCTCTATATCTGGATGCTGGAGGCACTGCAAACATTGAGAAAATATGTATGCTCTCCTTTTTTTTTGGTTTACGGTTATAAACATACACAGTATAAAGCATAAACGGTAGACTTTTCTTCTTTTTGAGTGGGAGCTCTCCTAAATCTTTTTAAAACACCCACTTTAGAGCGCTTGCTTCAGTACATATAAAATGGCCTAAATGCAAAATTTTGACAAATCAATCTTAAAAAATATCACTCACATCAGTCATCTATGATCCATTTTCCATTATAGCCGGAGTAATTGTGTAAAATTACATGGTTATTGTAGTTGTGTATATGTATTTTTATTCTCTCTTTTTTTTTTTTTTTTTTTTTTTTTTCGCATTTCCCAAGGATAAAGGATGAAGGAAGAGGGTAGAGGGTTGTTGTAATGTGAAGAGAGATTTATTTATTTTTATGAAAAAAGTATTTTAATAAAATAGATAATCTAATATGAGTGTTTTTGAAAAATGGTCAAGTAAAATAGAAAAAATAAGAGCATTTACATAAGCTCATGTAAAAAATTCTGTTTATGTTGGCATAATAAAAACTTATTTTTTCTATTTTACATTCCCACTTTTCAAAATGTCATACATCAAATTATCTATTTTATATAACATTACATTAAAATATTAAATTTTCTTGATTTTTTTTATCGTTTTTCTTTCTTTACATACAATAACCACCATCCACTCTCTCCCTTCAGCTTCAAGATACGTAAAGAAGGAATAAAAAATTCTATGCAAAGTGAATAATGTCAATGTAAATTTATACAGTTACTGTAACAACTTTGCAAATTTACACATTTTTTGCTTGACTGATGTGAGTGATTTTAGAAGTTGAATAAGTAAAATTACTACTTTTTTTTTTTTGCATTGATTGATGCAAATGCTCTAAACTTTTATGCTAAAATAGACAATAGAATAGATAAATGAAATTTTAGCCCAAAAGTAACAACATCAGCCCAAAAGCCAAAGGTGTGCAACAAAAACCCATACCAACTTGGAGTCAGGTGCTTCTTCAAACTCAAGTTTTGATATATATCAATGTAATTAAAGATGTGTAGCCAACTCATTGATCCGTCAAAACTGACCCAACCCACCTGGTTAAGTCAGTTTTTAGGGATTAGGGTTGAATTGGGTTGTCATTTTTTTTTTTTTTTTGGCTATGGGTTGGGTAAGGTTCGGGTCAGGAGATTCACAAATTCACTTAATCCAACTTGAGTCATCTACATTTAATATATATTTTAAAATATATATTATATCTTTTTCTTAATTCTTTTACCCCTAGACCGAACCCATGCACACCCTTAAATGTTATTACAAACATTTGAGAGTGTCTCATTAACCAAGAGTCTTGCACCTTAATTGACACTTTCTAGTCTTCGACTAAGGCGTGTTTAGGGTTCAAGTCCTCCCACCCCCAATTACCAAATTATAAAAAACAAAAAAAAAGTTTATAAACACTTTTCCTTACTATTAATGTAGTTGCCTAGCTGTTGTGGCACTATGAATTATATCAAAGATTGTACCCGTATGAAAAATGAATTCAACAAAATTAAAAAAGGCCATACATATCCATTTGTAAAAGCTTTATCACTATGAGTATCCTTGAAAGAAAGAGAACATTGTATAGGATGGAGGCTCCTACCCGTCCACCATTGAGTCATTTGTGAGGTAAGAAATATGTAAAATGCCAAAACCCTTTAAAAAAAGGAAAAGAAAAGAAAAACCATCATTAGTTTTTGTTTCCCCAAAAAGATAGAATGCAATTTATGCTCCTCCCTTGAATTTTTATGTGATACTTAATCTTTGTAATTAATTTCAAGTAGCATGTAACCCATGCAAACGTATGAATATATTTAAAATTAAATATAATTTTTATTATAAAAATATAAACAATTAGTCAAATTATTTTAAAATAATAGCATGTAATACATGCATACGTATAGGTATATTTAAAATTAAACACAATTTTTATCATAAAAATATAAATAATTAGTCAAATTATTTTTTTTTTAAAAGTAAACGTAATTAGTCACATTTCAAAATTCTAATCTGAATTTAATACTGCTTATGATCATTTTTTTATAAAATTTTTAATAAGATAGAACGTGTGGTGATTTTTTTTTATGCGGTGATTTTTATTGAGTATATGTGATTGATTTTTTTTATATTTATTTTAATTTTATAGTTCATCAATATTAGATTCTTAATATTTTGCACTCATTAACTCACTTGATACAAAGATTAAAAAACTTAAATGGACACATGACACAAATTAAGTGAATAATTATGGTGTAGTTCCCACATAATTTTAGATACATGATGCAAAATTAGATTCTAATTTCAAATTCTAACTGATTTTTTTTTTAACTTTGCCTATTCATATAAATATAGATTATGAGAAGGTCCGATTGCAATTTTATCGTTTGTGAAATAATGATTCTAAAGAGATTAGACCATAGGATGAAATTAAGTCATCACCAACCATTTTTTATCAAATGTAATCTAGTTTAAGCTACGCGTTTACCCCCTAAAAACTACATATCAACCAAACATTGAATAAATTATTAAGCAAATCCAATTATACAAAAAAGAAAATATTAAATCAATATTAGAAATAGGAGTAAGTATTGTATGAGACATAGGTCTTATGAGACCGTCTTATACAATAATTTCGTATGGGACCCACATGTCATTGAGACATAGGTCTCATGAGACCGTCTTATACAATAATTTTTCTAGAAATAGAAAGTACAAATGTAATACAAAGTCTACAGACAATAAATATCACAAACCAAAGTCATATATTACTAAAGCAATGCATAGTTTTAATATTAAAAGGAAAATAATGGATGCCCTAAGACAAAGAATATTGGTTTAGAAAATATTTTTAAAAACTTTTTATATGGGAAAAGAAAAACAACCAATTTTTTTGACAATTTTTATTTTTATTTTTATTTTCCATTAAAATGGTACCAAAAATTTTCTAAAATAGTCCAATATCAAATGCTCTAAGGGTATCTGTTAATCGGACTTAAGGGTGGCAATTCTTGTTTGCGTATCAAGTTCGTGTCATGTTGATTTATGAATATTTGACTATATGGGTCAATATCAACCCAACACATTTATTTAACAAGTAAGGATTTCTCAACCTTAACATGACATGTTTATTAAATGGGTTAGTCATATTAATCTATTTATTAGATTTTATTAAAACAAAAAAAAAATACAAATTTTGGTTTTAACTAAATTGAATTGAACTATGAAAAACCAAACAAATAAATTTTTTAATATAAAATTCAAAACTGACAAGTAACTATACCATAGATAATCATTCAAAACTAAAGTATATCTCAATATCACAAATAATCAATCACAAAATTTCAAACAAAATAAATTACAATAACTAATAAGTTCATATACCTAGGGTTTTGAAAGGTATATTGGTGTTAGGGTGCATATTTTTACACCTATTTTTATTTAAATACCACCTGTCTATGCTTAAACATCACAAATAAATTATTGGACCTCTGACGTGGCAAAACAGGCGGGTCGGGTCAATCGGGTTGGTGGGTCAACCGGGTCACGGGTCAAAATGAGTCATTTTTAAACGGGTTAATCGGTTGCGGATTGGGTCGGGTTGAGTTGAACTGTATTTTCAAACAAGTTTTTTTTTTTTTTTTTCAATTACATAAACAAATCAATGACAACTTGTTTAGAGAGAATGAATAAAATCAGTTAAGCAAATGAATTGCACTTAATGCCACTTGTTAATATCCTTCAAATTCTGACAGTTTTGACTTTTAAACATGACAAAAATTATTTATAGTCATAAATTCATGATGAAAAAAATCTTCAATGTTAATAGTTCACTGCCAAAATGCATATAATTACAAAGTGCGAAACGCCGAATGTGTGAATTGTGAAGATTGAAGAAGGGCAAAGGCGCAAGCTTTGACTGCTTTGTGTGAAACTAAAAAAGTGTGGAATGCCGAATGTGTGAATGTGTGAACTGTGAAGACTAAAGAAGGGCAGAGGCCGGACTTTTGAGTCTGGAGGTGCAAGAGAACTCAACTTAGAGAAGTAGAGGAAATGAGGAACTCTCACTTTTCAGGTTTGTTTATTGTATAATTGTATTGTGTTTGTGCATTTTGTGCTTTGGCCGAGTGATGGACTACAGCTAGCAGCTAGCAACTAGCAAGCATTGAATGAGTTTTTTTTTTTTAATGGTTGTGGCAGCCTTGGCCGGTTGGCGCTTGACCCTTGTTACTTGTGTAGTGACTTGTCTTGTCTACTGTCAAGTGTCAAGCACAGTAGCATTGATGGTTGTGATAAACATTGAATATATTATTACTAGTTTTGGTATTTTGTGCTTTATGTACATAGTATCGAGACGTAATTAAAAAAAAAATTTAGCGAATTTTTTTTAATGGGTCAGGTCACGGGTTATTTGGGTCGGATCAAGTTGACTCGTAAAAAAGCGGGTCGGGTCACGAGTCAACCCGTTTTTGTTTCGAGTCAAAAAAATCAGGTTCGGGTCGGGTCGGGTCAGAAAATTCTGACCCGTATTGCCATGTCTAGACCTCTCTAAACATTTTTTTAACCTGTTATCATGCTAACCCACAACTATTCTCCATGCCACCACTAAAGGGTTCAAATCCTATGATCAAAGATCATGATTCAAGTTTATGGTAAATTATATATTAAAACCCCAATTTTCACTAGCAATATTGAAAACCCCAATTTTCATTGGCAATATTAAAAGCCCCATTCTCATTGGTGATATTGAAAAGCCCAATTCACATTGGTAATATTGAAAAACTCAATCTTCATTGGCAATATTAAAAAAACTCAATTCTCATTGACAATATTAAAAACCCAATTTATATTGGCACTATTTAGTAAAAAACCCAAGATTGTTGATACTTGGAAAATACCATTCAATAATGATAAAATTACCTAAACCCATAACTGCAATCATTTTAAAGCTTGAGAACCCATGGCTGCTTAACTATTTCCAAAACTTGTGGGAAATTATGACTAATTCCCCTAAACACATGAAATTCTATGGTCACTATTCATTTCACTTCCGTAGTACTATGGTAGTCATTCATCCTACAAGCTCATCGTTAAAATCATGACATGATTATTGGGTCTTGTTTGGAACCGTAAGCATTACCTATGTTATTCTCAAAAAACCAAGGAATTCATTATTTAAAAATAGTAAATATTATTTTCAAGGAATTTTGAAATAATTAAGCTAATGCTATTATTTTAAAATCTTACAAATCATTATCCAAGTACCCATTAAAAATATCTATCAAAATCCAAAATACATTGAATATCTACTAACAATAAAAGTCCATAAGGGTTAAAAAAAACCCATGGCATTGTGTGTCATTGCTATCCATTTTGTAGGACCCAAGATGTGATAAAAGGAGAACAAGCTCAAGTGAAGAGGTCCACAACAAGAGCCCATTTGAAGAGTCCAGCCCGTGTAGACAAACCCAATCTAAAGTTCTAGCCAAGGCAGCCCAAGGCAAAAGGACTGAACTAGTTAGATAGCTTTTCTCTTGTCCATCCCTGACCAAGGTTCAGCTGGAGAATTCCTCAAGAAACAACCGAATCTCTACAACTAAACTAAGGGTTGTCCATCAATTTTCTGCCACTGCCTCCCCTGATGTGGACAGTGCCCAAAGGTTGGGTTGGCAACTAAAGTCTGATGGATAATGGAACTCTATCATCTTCCTCAAAACTCTAATTCTAGCGAAAGAAAGCCATACCCAAGTTACTCAAATATCAACAAATTAGCTCTATAAATGCCTAAAAAATTCAAGAATCGGTTCATGCACCAAGTCCATGAATCCTAAAGGGGAAATTTTGAAAAAAAATGTGGTTGGGAGGGCATGAAGAGATCTCCAGCGGAACCTTTTGAAGTAGGCCTAAAATTTGACACTTGGCTTGGGATATTGAATCCTACTCTCTGGAGTCCAAATCTCAATTGCAGTACCAAGATTCAATCCTAATATCTACCTCAATCCTATTGGTTGAAGCCAATCCCACGAATCTCAGCATTTAATGCAATATTAGCCAAATATTCACCTCCACCTGATGTTACCCAAAGAAGCAAGACAACCTAAAAGAAAATCCACCACTTTTAGCCAAATTTTAGGATGAGCAGTCTAACACTCTTCTTGCTAATTAGCCTTATGAATTTGGAGTCTTGCTAATCACCCCCCTAAGCTTCACTATAAAAGGGAAATCCCACTAGCTCTACTAACACACACCAATCCTTTTGAAACTTCTGTCATTCTTGTTACTTTGACCTATAGTTCATAAAGAGAAGCCGTCTTTCAACTTGTAGATTAGTTTCCCCAGCTCATCAATGATCTCTCTTAGTTCATAAAAGCCCACACTCACCTAACCTCAAACATTCCTTTTCCTTTTCTACAAATCCTAACTCCATAAATGTTCCCTAATCAGTTATAACCAACCTTCTCCCCCACTAATGACTTAATACAACTGAGTTTTCTCATTATTTTCCCCCATTTCACTACAAACTTATCCATTCACTTAAAAATAGCCTTTACTACCCTATATATATATATATATATATAAAAGAATATTGGTTCAACATCTGCTACACTAAGCTGGAGTCTCTCTCTCCTTTCATATCATGCCAAATAACCCATTTTTTCTCACCGTGGAACCTTTGGTTTTTCCATTGAAGGATATAATGTGTTTGTAACAATGAAGTTTTTTCCTCATATTGACGTAGTAATAGTAGAAAGTACCCTACACCATTTTAACTGAGACACATAAGGATTTTCTGAAGTGAACACTTACTCAAACTTGTTCAATAATTGACTGCTGGACCATTAGTTTAATTTTTACCATACCGTTGGAGAATTTTATTTTCTTGCATTGTTGTAATAGAAGCTACTTATGTATTTATTAACCATCATGAAGTACTTCCTTGGGCCTTAATATTGTTCTTGCTAAGATGCAGTCTTTATTTCTTGCTTGAATAAGTTTATCACTATACCGAAAGCCTTTGGGCATCATCTCAAAAGCCCAACATTGAGTTTCGGCTTGGTCTCCCCATATTTTACTTAAGAATATTAATCTTCCCCCTCAACAATTGGTAAAATGACATTTAGTTAAATGAATTCTATGGTTGGACATGAACACAATACGTTTATTAAATGGGTTAGTTGTGTTAACTCAAATATGACCCAAACTCGTTAAACCTTAACCTATATACTAACTTCGTATCATGTTCACGAGTTGTGTTAGATTTTTCCAATTGTAATCATACCTGTGGGGACCAGTTATCTCTGTAGTACTGTTGAGGATGTATGGACTGGGCCTATGGCTCAATGACTCGGTCCGAGGATGCCAGCAGGTCCAAGGATGGTCAACTAAGGTAGAAACAGAAATATCATTGAAGGAAGAAATGAAAGTTATTTATGAGTCATAAATCTATCAGAGGTGAAAAGTCACCTCGGAACCCTAATCTGAGGTGGTTTAAAACCTTCATATCCTCTTGAATACTATTTTAAGGGAATCTCATAATGGAGAGTTGAATATTGGATAAGGGATGAGGAAGGAGGATAACAAATATCTATGAAAGCTGTTACCTCCACATTAAATGCTTCCCAGCTAACTCTCTGGCCGCATTAATGTGGAGGTGATACCTGAACAGTGAACAAGCAGCCTTACAGCTGGTAGTAAAGAGTTCAGGGAAGTGTGAGATGGGACAGGGAGAAGCCCCCATAACCAAATTTACACGTGTATGGTAAGGATGATACTAAAATCATGGTATATAACATGAGAAGGTGGCCAAAGAAAAAGGGGGGAACAAAAAAAAAAGACCTAGAGCAAAAAAGATTAAGAAACAAGTCACTAAAAGAAGAACTTTGGATTCTTAATTAAATTACTACGATCGAGCTACTCAAGCTACGCCGATGATGATTTTTATATCTTATACACTCAATATCTCTTCCAAACCACCCATGATCATTACCTCCTTTCAAAAATCAAGTTAGTTCTTTTCCCACGCTCTACAAATTTATTGTTTGGGCTTATTGGGCCAAAACTCAATCCTGTTTACGGTCCAAGCCAAAACTGGTCCTTACAATACCCATATTAAAATTGTAGAGAACCCAAAAATAAATAAATAAATATACCAATTTCACATAATAGAACTTGGAAAATATCAATGGATATGGAAATGGTCGTGGCTTAATTGTTGCGTTACTACTCTCCTTTTGAAGTATTCTTCAAAATTCGATACCCGACCCAGCTTCCCTAGTGATGATGAAACTGTGAAATTTTTAATACATTCAAAGTTATCACAAACACAAAAACAAAAACAAAAGATAAAAATTTCATCTGATAACTACTAATAATTTTAAATATTAGTACATTAAAACTATCGAGCACCCATGGTGTGGTGGTCACTCCACAAATATAAATGCTTGTGGGGTGTGGAGGGTAAGAGCTGGGGTTCAAGTTTCTAGGAGGGAGCTTCACATACATATACGCTTAGATTAGGTTAGAGTAGAAATTCTATCTTGTATTAAATTAAAAAAAAAAAGTACATTAAAACTTTATAAGCACATTAATTTGTCTCTTTTTTTTTCTTTTTTTTTGATAAGCATTTCTTTGTCTCTTGATGCCAATGGGGTCTCCGAGTTTTACCTTCCAAGTCAGCGATGTTGTTTGAGTGTTTTTGATATACGTGTGGGCAGGGCCAGCCTTAGACATTTTGGGGCCTTAGGCAAGAATTAAAAATATGGCATTTTTTATACTTATATATTAATTAAATTAATGTTTATTTGATATTTTTATAATATAATATATTTCATTTAAAATCTTTTTTTTTTGCCTTTGAGATGCAAATTGACTAATTATTTTCAATTTTCTTCTAGTTGAACATCATTATGGTTAACTTGTTCATTTGTGACATTTTCATCATTATTTTCATTTTCTTCTAAATTATTTTGAAATTCATTATCAAGATTTGTTGTATTGCAAAATTGAACATCATTGTTATCTTGCAATTTTTTTTTTGATAGGTATCATTGTTATCTTGCAATTGTATCATTTCATTATCTTCTAACTCTTTTTGGTGAATTTCTTGCTCATTTGTGATATTTTCATTTAAATTTTGTGTTATATTTTGCTTATTACTAATAACAAATTTATCCATTGATCCTTTTTTAGACTCAATTAATTTTTCTTATTTTTTTTCTTTTTTTAAGTTTTTCATATTCAGATGCATATTTTCTAGTAGATATTTCTAATCAAACAATATATTTATAAAGACTAAAATAAAAAATAACTTTCAAGTGTAAAGCAAATGAGAAATAGAACGTAATTTATATAAAAAATATTGTTGTAGTTTCACCAAACAATAACAAATTTTTAGCAATCTCAACCTGCATAAATAAAGACTTATTCAATATATTACCACTAACTAATATATATATATATATATATATATATATATATATATATATATAAACACAAGATTAAAATTAAAAACAAAAATTAAGTACAAGCAAAACAAAAATTTAAGTGCAGCCATAACACAAGGCTTATTAATAAGACCCACAAAAAAAAAAAACACAAAACAAATAGTATCTAATCTAATATAGTAAATATCTATAACCCAAAAAAAAACGCAGTCTTTAAAAATAAAAATAAAAAAACTTGAAGGCCCAAACCAAACAAACATGAAACGTCCAGGCAGGAATCTAATATAGTAATATCTATAACCCAAAAAAAACGCAGTCTTAAAAAAGAAAAAGAAAAAATGAAGGCCTAAACCAAACAAATATGAAACGTCTAGGCAGGAGGAGGTAGGTCCAATCTTTTTATCTTAACAAATAAAATGAAGAGACCAATTCCCAAATAAATTATACCTGAAACGCTCAAACGCAGAAAACTCAAAACGACAAAACCTAGAGCAGCTGCAGAGGCACTGAGCACTGAGCGAGGCGGAGAAAGTTGTGGAGAGAATCAGAGAAATTTTGGGCGCCAGCAACAGTGGAGCTATGGACAGAATCAGAGAAAGAATGAGATGAGAGAGGCCGGAGGCAGAGAGCAGAGAGAAAGAAGCAGAGGAAACGGTGAAACTAAAAATTATAGGGAATTGAGTTGTTTTATTTGTTTTGATTTGTGGTTAATCTCTTAGACCGGATTTGTAGTTTATCTTGTTGATTTTTGGTTTGTCTAGACTATAATAATGTTATTTTTGAGCAATAAATTTGTTTAGAAACATTGTTTAACCGGATTTATCAAAATTTTTGTTTTTTTGGTTAAAAGAATGTGCTGGATATTTCTATGAAACTTTTTTTTTCTTTTTTTTTTTGTTTTTGCCCCTACTACCCCTTTCTTTTCTAAAATTTTGGGACTTCCTTGGGGCCTTAGATAATTGCCTAATCATCCTAGGTAGGGCCGCATTACGGGTGAGTAAAAAAGTACGTGAAAATATGTGTAAGTGCATTTAAAATATGAAAAATGTTGTTTAACTAAGGCTACTAAAGGGGCCTAAGAGTTAATGGCGTTGGTTAATTGCGATGCTTTGGGTTAAGTTCGAATTCAAATCCCAGCCCTTCAGTTAATCAAACGGTTCCTATGAGACACATCTTTGAAAAGTTAAAACCCCTAAATTTGTAAAACCCTCTCTCCAGGGCCGCTGCCAGCCTGGACACGGTAGCCCTATCGTCGCCTCTCTCCCCAACTCAAGAATCTGCGCCGTCGACGACTCCACTACACAGCCTCACCATCACAGCAACTGCCCAGTAAGTTTTCTGTTTCTCTCTCACTGTCTCTCTGTCAAATATATATATATATATATATATATATTAATTTTTATGTGTTGATTTTGCCTATTTTAAAAGCTATGGGATTTATGGGCTGTACAGGTTGTTTTGAGTTGTAACATTGTTTTCGCGATCTTAATGTTATGCTGCGATGTGAATATTGCACATTGTTAGAGATATATATTAGACATATTAGCCCAATATAATAGGCCCAAGCCCAGTCCTGCTTAAGAGATCAGAGATGTAGCAGCGAGGCAACAACGGAGTTTCCGTGGTAGCTACGTGATGCTGTAGACCCAGATGTGAAAGAATCTTCTTTGCTTGCTAGAGATTTTTGTTTGATGCCAAGGACGAAGTCTGGCTCTGATACCATGTTAAATATTAGCATTGATACACCATGTTAAATATGCTAGTATGAATTGCGGAAGAGGAAGCATAGAATAGGAACACTGTGAATACGAGAGTTACGTGGTTCAGCCTTGTCGGCCTACATCCACGGAGGAATCCCTTAAGGGGCTATATCTTTATTATGTATAAGAGTGTAGTACAATAACCTTGTGTTACAATGAGCCATAACATGGTATCAGAGCCAAACTTCGTTCTTGGCATCAAACAAAAATCTCTAGCAAGCAAAGAAGATTCTCACGTGCATATCACCGTCAGAAGTCACACATGTTTGTTTGCTAGATCTAGACTCCACAGCATCTCGCTTCCACCTTGAGTTTGAGGGAGGGTGTTGGAGATATATATTAGACATATTAGCCCAATGTAGTAGGCCCAAGCCCAGTCCTGCTTGTACTAGTAGTCTAGGGTTTAGTTGCCTATATATACTCATATTATGGCTCATTGTAACACAAGGCTATTGTACTACACTCTTATACATAATAAAGATGTAGCCCTTAAGGGATTCCTCCGTGGATGTAGGCCGACAAGGCTGAACCACGTAACCCTCGTGTTCTCAGTGTTCCTATTCTATGCTTCCTCTTTCGCATCCATTCTAGCATACACAACATGGTATAACACATCACATTGCTAATAATATATTTATATTTAAGATGGTATCAGAGCCAAACTTCGTTCTTGGCATCAAACAAAAATCTCTAGCAAGCAAAGAAGATTCTCACGTGCACATCACTGTCAGAAGTCACACATGTTTGTCTGCTGGATCTAGACTCCACAGCATCTCGCAGCCGCCATGGCTCACTGCTGTGTCTAGATCCTCAAGCCCAAGCAATCCGTGTCTCTCCCTATCAGATCTGTGCACATCAAGCCTTTGCCTGTCGAAACCGACCCCACAGATGTGCTACTCGGCCTCCCGCGAGGAAAACCCAGAAATCCGATCAACCGAAAGCTATCCACTCGCAGTCACGCGCTGCAGTTAACCCCGAAAAATTACCACGCGCCGCCTCAGATTCCTCACTTCCAGATTGTCTTCTTGGTACACGCGCTGCCCAGATGGCCTTGTCGTCCACCGATCTACTTGGCCTGAGAATCTGGTGGTCATACGACGTCGCACGCGCCTCCACGCGCCACCTGGGTTTCTGGCATCTCCTTCACGCGTTGGTGGACTTAGCACGCGCCTACCACGTGCTGAAACACTGCTACTGACGTCATCTGACGACGTCATCACTCCACGTCAGCAGCCACGCAAGCACGTCCACGTCAGCAAGAGCCACGTCAGCCCTAGACACGTCATCAGACACGTCAGCTAGCCACGTCAGCAGTGTCGCCTCGTCAACACCACGTCACCTGGCTGATCGTTGACCCGGACCGACCCGACCCGGACTACACGGATCTAACCCGTTAGCACTGACCGTTGACTTTGACCCAGGCAGTTGACTTTGACTTTTGCGTTGACTTTTGACCAAAAGTCAAAATTTCCGACATGGCCTATCTTGCTCAGTTTTTCGCGTAGATTCCAATTTTGAACTCCGTTTCTTCATTTGAAACTTCAAAATTGGTCAATTGGCACATTCTTCATTGTGGTTTCTTCAAAGGCATTCTTCACGACATCTTTAAGAGATCTTCTCGTGCTTATTCAACCTCAAGCCTTCATCAAGCTTCCGCCTTGAGTTTGAGGGAGGGTGTTAGAGATATATATTAGACATATTAGCCCAATGTAATAGGCCCAAGCCCAGTCCTGCTTGTACTAGTAGTCTAGGGTTTAGTTGCCTATATATACTCATGTTATGGCTCATTGTAACACAAGGTTATTGTACTACACTCTTATACATAATAAAGATGTAGCCCCTTAAGGGATTCCTTCGTGGATGTAGGCCGACAAGGCTGAACCACGTAACTCTCGTGTTCACAGTGTTCCTATTCTATGCTTTCTCTTCCGCAATTCATACTAGCATATTTAACATGGTGTATCAATGCTAATATTTAACACACATTTTCAAATGGGGAATATGTGAAATCTGGTCTACTGGAATTGGAGAAAGGGTAGTTAGTCATTAATGGGTAAATTATATTTTAGAAAAGATGTTGAATTCTAGTATTATTCTGTCAGTGGAATTGCTTGCTTGTCCTCAACTTTCATTTTAACTTTGCCAACTGTTAGATATGAGGAATAGTTTTAGCTTTTGTTGGATTTGATATGATCAGATGGTTTTTGGAAGTGGTTGAGATCAAAAGTGTTAGCTTTAGGGTAAAGCATCAATAAAGGAGTTAACTAAATTGTCTCTTGCCCCTTGTTTCAAGTCATTTCAAAAATTGGTTCTCTCTCTCTTTTGATAAATAATTCTTGTTTATGGATTTTTTTATGTCTTTTCTTCATTGTGTGGCTTAGTTGTCTGATGATTTGCTTCTGTGATCTTTACCTCTTTTGCCTTTTGGGTTCCATAGAAATTGTTGTCTAGATTTCTATGTTTAGTGGTTTTAGCTGATTTGAAATATATGTATATATGACTATCTATTTATAGAAATTGTCTTTAGTTTTTGAGTGTTGTGTAGCTGATGTGTTTGATGGTCTGCTTGCATTCTTAGGTTTTTTTAGAGCAATTGGCTTGATTGGTCCAAAATGGTTCTCCAATCTGTCCTATGATTTATTAGCGCACTATAATGACCCATTGAAGCCACTTCTTTTTAGACAGTCAAATATGCTGATTAAGGAGTTATTTACTATTGCTCACCAGAGATATAAGATTTGCTATTACCCATTAGGGAATGATTTATGTTACCATTCATTTTCACATGTGTATCTTAAGATTTATTGTTATATATGTTTAGTTTATGTTCTTTCTTATAGTGAAGGTGTTAAATGGATTTGTTTGGACTTATGCCTAGGGATGGTAATGGGGTGAGATGGGGCCGAAGGATAGGGTTTTCGCCCCCACCTTGCATGGTTTTGTCTTGACCCATCTCAGCCCCGCCCCACATGACAAGGAAAATTTTCTTGCCCCATCCCCACCCCTTGGAGCCCCGCGAAACCCTGCCCCACACCTTAAAACTTGTTTCATTAATAAAAATATACTTGAAAATACAACTAAATTTATTCTATCAAATCAAACTAATTTTTAGCTAAAACTGAATAATATTATACAAGTGTTTAATAAGACAATATTACAAAAAAAATAAAAAATCTCATAGTATAACAAATAACAAAATAAAAGCAGAGAGCCACATTGGGTAAAATAAAATAAGTTAATATTGATATGTTTGTTTAAATAGTAGAATTTTAGGGTATGAAAAATTTATAATTATAACATTTATCAACATGGGGCGGAGCGGGATGGGTCTAAAAAGTCTAAACCCATCCTTGCCCGCTCCATGGTGTAGGGTGAAAATCTTGTAAAAATTCAATATATTTTACTTATCCAACTATCAGTCTTTTTAACTATTGTCATCCTCTTCGTTTCCTTTGTTATAGTCCCGTGAACTAATGCAAGGCATATTAAATCAGGTCTTCAAATAGTTAAGCAGTTCAACTCTATAAAATTTTCCTTCAGTGGCTGTTCATATTGTTTAAAGTCTAGAAGTTCCAGTCCTAGTTCTTGTAGGTATGTGCTACTTATATTTGACATGGTTAGCTTAATTTACCATCTTTTGACCAAGAATGGATGTTATACTTTAATGCTTTTCATTAACATTAATTGCATTGAAGCTTTTTAAGGCATTTAACTAGTTTGATTCTACCATTGCACATCCTTGGCATGATGGTCATTTCATAAGTACAAAGTTTTTGTGGGCTGAGAGGAGGGGAGGACAAGGGCCGGGGTTCAAGTTTTCAGGAGAAAGTTTCACACACATATACACTTAGATTAGGATAAAGTCGAATTTTTATTTTGTATAAAAAAAAAATGGGGGGACAAGGGCCGGGGTTTAAGTATTCAAGAGAGGGTTTCATTCACATATACACTTTAATTAGGTTAGAGTAGAATTTTTATTTTGTATATAAAAAAAATATTGGTTTGATTCTACTTATTAACTGCCAAAAAAAAATATTGGTTTGATTCTACTTATTAACTGCCATGTTGAATCTTTAAGTTCTACAATACTATAAAGATCATGGACTAAACATAGAAAATAAAAAAGAACTGAACTTTTTTTTTTTTTTTGGGAATGTCTTACCAACCCGTTTGAATATTTATATATAATTACCCTCAATACTATATTTGCTTCTACATACATAGATGAGTATACCGAGTAGTGACTAGTTTAATTAGAAACAAATCAAAAGAAATTGCTTTTGTATATAGAGTATACTGAGTAGTGAGTATACATGGTATTTTTAATTAGAAAATGAAACTTGATAGTTCCTTGTGTATGTTGAATATATACATTTTTTATGCTAAGTATACATTAAAAAAATAGAGTCGATAGTTCTTTTGTGTATAATTATGAGAGTTGAGTATGTATTTTATGCTGAGCATACCATTTAATCAAATATGAAATATATTTGTATTCAAGATATGGATCTAGAGATAAGGTTGTTTGCGCAAATCCTTATTTGGCTGAGTTCATTGAGTTTCCAATAGTCTTGGGTTCTAGGATTTCTAAACAATTATATATTCTCAATGCATTTACCAAGAACGTTATATTACAAGGCATAATGCTAAGGAGAGAGCCGTTTTGTTGCACATGAACTATGACCTCTTTTTAGAGGATTGGTTGAAAGACTCTTAAAGTTGGTCAACTATCTATAAGGATTGGGGTTGGGGTCTAGATCATTCATGTCATGAAGCTTGTTTGTTTATTGAAACAATTTTAAAGGCTGATGCTAATTTCCTTTATTCTGGTCAAATTCATGGTAGACTTCAACATCCTAAGAATTATTTGATATAATATGATATCGAGAAGAATGTCAAAATCTTGCTGATTCACGACAAAATGGATGATAGTACATCTAGAATGGGGGAAAAGGGGTGTCTTATATAATTTTTGGCCAAGTTCTTAAAGGAGTGGCTGTAGAAAATTATCCAAAAGATCTCAAGTGGTTACGCAATTCAATTACTGATTGTCATGGGAGCAATGATTGGATACATATTATCAAACATCTTTCCCTCTGAAATTGTAGTAAGAGAAATGCTTTTATTGTGCGGGTTAGGATGTTGCTTCTGAACTCCTAGTTAAATGTTGTTACTGTCATTTCCAATGAACTCGAGTTTTTGGATGGACTTTTTGAGGATTGGCAATCAAAAATTCCTCCCGAGAATTTCTATAAAGACTTTCTCTATATTGATGGCAGTTGAATTTACTTCGATGAACCAATTTATGGAACTTCAACAGAAGAGCTCTTTTGACATGTTAGAAATTTCATGATCCATTTTAAGAAGAGTTTGAATGATCCAAATCTAGCTAGTGACTAGCATTTAGCTCATTGAATTGACCAGATGGAAGAATATAATGAGCTCATGCTTTCCAAGTTTTTTGGAGACCTAATTGTGGACTTGTTTCAAATGGTATTAAACAAGCACACAATCATGTCTTCAAAAAACTTGGAAAGCATGAGCTCATTATATTCTTCATTCTCGTAAATTCGATGTGGCAGAGGCTTGTCACTTGCAAGATCTAGATCAATCAAACTCTTCTAAAAATGGATGATGAAATTTCTAACATATCTAAGGAGCTTTTCTGTTGATGTTCCATAAACTGGTTTATTGAAGTAAATTCCACAACCATCAGTATAGAGAAAGTCATAATAGGGAGTCTGAAAGGAATTTTTGATTGCCAATCCTCAAAAAGTCCATTCAAAAAATTGAGTTCATTGGAAATGACAGTAACAACATATAACTAAGAGTTCAGAAGCAACATCCTAACTTGCACAATAAAAGAAATTCTCTTACTATTATTTCAGAGGGAGGGATGTTTGATAATATGTATCCAATAATTGCTCCCATGACAATTAGTAATTGAATTGCGTAACCACTTGAAATCTTCTCTGTAATTTTTTACAATCAAACCCTTAGGAGCTTGGCCAAAAATTATATATGACACCCCTTTTCCCCATTCCAGATGTCATGAATCAGCAAAACTTTAACATTCTTCTCGATATCATATTATATCAAATAATTCTCAGGATATCTGAGTCCACCATGAATTTTACTAGAATAGTGGAAATTAGCAATGGCCTTTAAAATCGCTTCAATAAGTAAACAAGCTTCATGACACGGATGATCTAGACCCCAATCCTTATGGATAGTTGACTAATTTTGAGAGTCTTTCAATCATTTCTCTAAAGAGC
Organism: Quercus parvula; assembly: GCA_030820535.1. NCBI lineage: Eukaryota > Viridiplantae > Streptophyta > Magnoliopsida > Fagales > Fagaceae > Quercus > Quercus parvula. Next base: position 30,395,035 of record JAUAME010000012.1, read on the forward strand.
AACCATAGTTCATGTGCAACAAAATGGCTTTCTCCTTAGCATTATGCCTTGTAATATAACGTTCCCAAGTAAATGCAAAGAGCATATATAATTTTTTAGAAAAAACTCAAGACTATTGGAAACTCAATGAACTTGGCCAAATAAGGATTTGCGTAGACAACCTTCATATCTAATCCATATTTCGAATACAAGCATATTTCATATTTGATCAAATGGTATACTCAGCATAAAATGCATACTCAACTCATATAATTATACACAAAAGAACTATCAACTCTGTTTTTTTTAATGTATACTTAGCATAAAAAATGTATATATTCAACATACACAAGGAATCATCAAGTATCAACCTTGTTTTTGTTTTAATTAAAATACTCTGTATACTCACTACTCAGTATACTCTATGTACACAAGCATGTTCTTTTATTTTGTTTCTAATTAAATTAGTCAGTATACGCATCTACGTATGTAGAAGCAAATATAATATTGAGGATAATTACATATTCATATGGGTTGATAAGACATCCCAAAAAGAAGACAGTTCAATTCTTTTTTTCTTTTCTATGTTTAGTTCATGGTCTATACGGTACTGCAAAACTTAAAGATTCAACATGGCACATACATAAGTAGAATCAAACCAGTTAAATGCCTTAAAAAGCTTCAAAGCAATTAAAAGCATTAAAGTTAACATCCATTTGTGGTCAGAAGATGGTAAATTAAGCTGACCATGATCAAATATAAGTAGCACATACCTACAAGAACTAGGATTGGAACTTCTAGACTTTAAACAATATGAAAAATCATTGAAGGAAAAATTTATAGAGTTGAACTTGCTAAACTGTTTAAAGACATGATTCAATATGCCTTGCATTAGTTCACAAGACTATAACAAAGGAAAAGAAAAGGATGGCAATAGCTCAAAAGACCGACAGTTGGATAATTAAAATATATTAAATTTTACAAGAAATCCTCCAAATCTATTGAAGATACTAAAATTTACTGCATGCCATGTAATTTAGGGACTAGTAATTCAACATATTGTCTAAAATATAATTTAGCTCATGCCAAGAGGCTCCTGCATACTACAGTTTAATAAGATTCAAACCTAAAAATATAGAATTTTATAACCATTGAAACAAATAATTTGTAAAACAGAATTTTAGGTACCTCCTCTGTAGCACTAATGACGAACTACCCTTTCTCCAATTCCACTAAACCAAATCTCACATATTCCCCATTTGAAAATGTGCAACATTAAAAAAAAAAAAAAAAAAAAAAAAAAAACCTAATACTAAAAAATATTCTTTAACACAAACTAAATAATTACTCAATGATAAAATATAAAAATAGAACACGGGAAGACCTAATGATTACCTGTTGAAAATTGAAAGCTAAGGTTGAAGGATCTGATTGAGGCAAATTACTGTCTGTTTTTTTTCCATATACGGTGTCGTTTAGGATGTTCAAAGAGTCAAAATTAGAAACCAAAACAGGTCTCCATCATTTGGTCCTCAAGCTCAAGAAAAATTGCCTACCCTCCTTCGCCTCAAATCGCCTGTCTTCCTTGTCGGCCACCGCACCCCTCAGCTCAATCAAATCTCTGATAATATCCTCCACAAGTCTCCAGATGCCAGTCAAAGCTTCTGTCCTTGTCGGCGTTGTTGCCTGCTGCTGCCTCCAGTTGATGACCAGTTATCAGATCTCTTTAAGCCTGTGGAAGACTCGCTTTCTCTTACTGTCTTGCTTTCTCTATTTTTTTGCTAAGATAATCTCTCTTTGTTTGAACTTTATTGAAGTCTCTCTCTTTTTGAAGAAATTATACAATTTTACTTTAGATCACATCACTTGTCCAGCATTCCACTAAAAGACTCCCACTTATTTAAAATTATTGAATCAGTAATTAGTTTTTGTTTTTTAAAAAAATTTAACTCAACAATTTTAAACAGGTGAAAGTCTTTTAATGGAATGGTGGGCCACATCACTTGTCCACCATAAGGACTTTATAATTTCTCCCTAAATGGACAATTAAAAATAGTGCAATTTGATATAAAAATAAGTGAAAATTTGAAAAAGTATTTAATTGGTTCATAGCCGCATATATTCCTAAATGGAAATTTAAAAAAAGAGCAACATGCACACCATTACTAATGGTAGGCATTATAGGCCAAAATGGCCAAATACCATCAATTTTTGAAATATTTTGCCCAGAAACACTGTTTCGGAAAAATATAGTGATCTACCACATTTTGTGGTACTTGAGCTTGGTGAGCTCGAGTACCATATTTTTTAATCCAACGTGGCCACGTTGACATGGAAAGTTTAATTTTTTTTTTTTTTTAAAAAAAAAAAGGCCATTTAGTACTCGAGCTCGGTGGGCTCGAGTACTGTTCATGATACCCGAGTCCATCAAGCTTGGGTACCATTCTGTACTGGTAGCTTGCTGGGTATTTGCTTTTTCAGTCTGAATGTTAAAGCTTGCTGTCTTGTGAACAAAGAACAAAACTTGGTTGTAATAAAAGAAAGTTTTTTTTTTATAACCGGTTAGATGTAATAAAAGGAAGCTAAAAGTGAAAAGTGGGGTTAAATCAAAATATATACTTTGTTTTGTTACTTTAAATCAGAGGCAAGTTCATGATTTCAGTTTCCACAAACAACAATAAAAAAATATCCTTTATTATTATTACTCTTGTTATCATTATTATTCTTATTCTTATTCTTATTATTTTTCATTTTATTTTTTCTTCAAATCAAAAGCGTGGTACTCGAGCTTGATGGACTCGGGTATCATGAACAGTACTCGAGCCCACCAAGCTCGAGTACTAAATGGCCAAATTTTTTTATTTTTTTAATTTTTTTAATTAAACTTTCCATGTCATCGGGCCACGTTGGATTTAAAAAATATGGTACTCGAGCTCACCAAGCTCGGGTACCACAAAAAGTGGTAGATCACTATATTTTTCTGAAATAGTGTTTTTGAGCAAAATATTTCAAAAATTGATGGTATTGGGCCATTTTGGCCAGGCATTATAAAAACTCTTTGTCCATATATACAGCGCTAAGTTAAACCATTTAAAGGTTTCTAAAAAAAAAATATTAAACCATTAAAAATTATGAGCATTAACATTGTCCAACAAGTGATAAAAAGTTCAGAAATTCATTTTCCTATCTTTATATTTATTAGGCAATAAACTAGCAACCTAATTTGTGGAAGTCGTGGAACTCAATATGGGACGAAATTTTATTTAGTCCAACAAATTCTTGCATCCAAAATATAAATTTTAAATTTTAAAATTTCAATGACAGCGGTAGAACCAAGTCCTAGGATCTCTGATCTTGCTATTAAAATTAGCTGAAATAGTATAGTAAGATTTATGAATAGTATTAAAAAGTGCAGTGGGGTCCATGAATAGTAGTAAAAATAAGCTAAATAGTAAAATAAACTGGCTTTTTAAGCTAGAGCCAAACACACACTAAGCCTTTGTTTGGATAGTGTTTGCGTCAACCCACAGCTGGCGTTTGGCATTTATGTGTGAGTTCTGTGCATTGTTTATGGGACCCGTAAATACTTTTTAAAAAAAGAAAAAAAAATTAAACTGGGTCCCATGGCACTATTCATACATTTAAAAATTATTTTGCTACAGTGTTTTTAATTTTCAACAATAAGAAGTATCCAAACAGACCCTAAGCCTCCGTTTGGATACCACTTAAAAATGAAAATTATTTCACTATTCAGCTTATTTTTGCCACTATTTATGGGTCTGACTACATTTTTTGGTACTATTCAAGAGTTCCATTATACTATTTCAACTAACTTTTACCTTTATTTATAGTACTTTCAGTAATAAGTTTTTAGTTTTAGCAAAATAAGCGGTATCCAAATAGACCTTAAGTCTACCATTCTTCACATTTTCAAAAAAAAGTCTACCATGCTTCAAGCAATTAAAATAAAATAAATTTGTTTAAATGGAAAGAAATCATTGTATTCAAGGGTATAACTGAATAAAATATTTGTTTCAACATGTAAAGCATTGAAATTAGTTAAAGAATAGTAAAAATGGCAAGAGCATTGTATCGGAAATTAATTCCCTACAATCATGGGATATGTTGTCATTTGTTTTCTACTTTCCTTATCTCTTTTCCCTCATTTTAATGCAATTCCCAAGTCTTGAGCTCTAGCATTAATTTTTAAATGCTGATAATTGGATTTAATTTTTTTCTTATTAATGTTAATCAATAAATTAGTAAAATAGCAACCAAAAAAAAAAGTACCTAATTCACAAACATGCTTTAACTTGATAAAGATAAAAAGCATTAATATTTATTACCATAAGAGGTGGAGATCCTTCCAAGATATGGAAGTTTGAAAATAATAATAAAAACTTGAAATCTTTTAAAGGAAAGTTTGAGTAATACAGTAAGTAATTTTTACCTATTAATAGCTCATTAAAGTGGTGGCTGTTTCAATGTTTCTATAGACCTTTCATGGTTCACATAGTCTAAAATTTTTGAAAAAAAAGGTAAGAGGCCCAACCCAATACTCGGTAACCCAACCCGACCATAGACCTGCATATTTCGGATTGGGTTGGGTTTCTCCTTGTTGAACCCAATTACTATAGGGTCAAGTTTCAGGTGGCAGTGAAACTGACCTGAACCGACCCAAGCTCAATCCTACTTGGTAGTGGGTTGTCCTCCAAAATTTGTGAATCGGGTTATAGTTTGCAATTGCATTACATCCCCTATGTATACCATTGCTTTCAATGGCAGTTTGAAAGGGTACTCTAAAGGTTGTAAGGGAATTGGGCGAGGAGATCCTTTGTCTCCCTTACCTTTTTTGTCTTGGCAATGGAGGGTGTCCCTAAGATTATAAAATCTAAAGTTGCTGCAAAACAGGAATTCAAATTCCTCTTGAGTTGTGCATGCCTAAAAATTACTCGTCTATGCTTTGCAAATGATCTATTATTATTTGCAACAGCTGACATTCCTTCTTTGCTCTTATTAGTTATTTCAAGAAGTTTTATATGAATTCAAAAATCTTTCAGGATTTTCAATAAACCATAGTAATTGTGATCTTTAATTGCTCTGCTTTGTAACAACAAATTCTTTCCAATTTGCATTTCAAAGCTAGTTCACTTCTATTGGATACTTGGGAATGCCTCTTATCACAAAAATATAAGTGATAAGTGTATTTTGGGCAAGCAAAGCCTATGAAGCTGATGGTACCAACGGAACCATCAGCCCCATAAAAACCGATAGAGCTTTCAAATGATGATGCAACTATAAAAGCCGACAAACGCGTTTCCCACACGAACCGACGGAAGATCCTTGAGCAACTGATGACCATAAACCAATGGAGTGGAAAAGCTGACGAGTCCGACGTGGCCTTGCTTGGTCCTCATGAATACTCATATATGGAAACATCTTGGGTCTCATGCACAAAAATCCTACTACTCACCAATATCTCCTTCATATGGAAAGACACCTTAAAATTTTGGAAACCCTAATACCAGATTTTCCCTACAAGGAAAAATCTCCACTCTTAAGGGATCTCGGTTCACTACTCACCACTATATAAGCACCAGGCCTTCTCTTTTCTTAGGTACGTAGAAAATCCCTAGCTCTCTCACTATAGAGTTCTTAGAGATTTCTTATCCACCAACTTGACCTTCGGAGGGTCTTTGGTTGTATCACGCCGGTGCATTTTGTTTTGTCCTTGCATTCTTGTTTTGCAAGTACTCATTAGCGTGATTTGGATCCAAGAACTCACTGACGATTTCAACACATCATCAATAAGATTTTAAAAAGAATTTATGTGGCTCACATTTAAGTGATAAATGAGAGCTCATGTCTTAAGGATTTTATTTGTGAAAAACGTTATAGTGAATAACAATTTCTAAGTAACTCTCAATTGGTATAACCCCTTTAGTTAATAAACACCTTTGAAGTTACAAGTTTTAAATTCCTTGATAGAAGGAGGGTTATGGAACAAATCTTAATTTAAAAGGGTCCCTAATCTAGCCTATCTCCATCAAAAGAAAATATGTGAGGTAAAGGACAAAGACACTCTTTTATATACACTACAATCATATAGTGAGTCTTCTTTTCTCCAAATACTTAAACAACTATGGCTAGAAGTATGTTTATGTGTGTTATTTATTTTGTTTCCGCTGCACTCAAAATTTTATCTTACAAAAAATACTATGGCAGTTTGTTCTCTTATTGAGAAAATTATTGTTGGACTAAACCCCTGGACCACTAGAAAACTCTCCTTTGCAAGTAGGCTCTTACTGCTGCAATATGTGCTTTATTGGATTCAAACATACTTCCAAAGAAAACTATCAAGGCCACTGAGCAAAAATTAACAAATTTCTTTGGAGGGATTTGAAGGAGGGGAAAGGAAACTATAAAGTTTCTTGGGATCTGGGTTGTACTCCAAAGTAGGAAGGGAGCTTGGGTCTCAAAAGAATTGAGGAATGGAACAAGGCTACAATGATAAAACATATTCGGGCAATCTATTGAAGGAAAAGTGCTGTTGGACTGTGAAAATTCCACAGAATAGCACTGGGATGGAGGACTCTACTTAAACAAAGGGATACAACTAGGCAATTTTTAAAATTTGAAGTGGGTGATGGTATTCACATTTTTTTTTTTTTTAATGGTAGGACTAATGGGATTTTAATTCATGTCTATGGTACAAGACTTGTTTATGATGTTGCTAGTTCCCTTGATGCTAAAGTAAATAGTGTGTTAAAGCATGGGGAATAGTGTTGGAACCCTGCTAGATCAGTGGACTTGATAAGCATACAAAGCACGCTTAGACTCATATCTCTTGGAGAAGAGAATAAACCTATATGGACTGCTTCAGCTAGTGGACATGGAATCAGATTAAGTATAAATTAAGAAATGGAAGTGGAGTGGTGGAAGCTAATCTGGTTTCCTGGAGCAATTCCTAAACATGCCTTTATAGGCTGGCTTACTCTGAAAACAAATTGACTACCAAAAATAGACTCTTGGAGTTTTACAGGTGATTGTGCACGTCCTTTCTGTAGGAATTGTGTGGAAAGTAGGGAAAACTTGTTCTTTGAATGTCCCTTCACTTGAAGAATTTGGAGGCGGATTATGGGGCTGTATTGGTCCATGGCATTCCTGTAATTTGGGAAGAAATCATAAAATGGGGTAGTGATAATTTGAAAGGCTGGGGTTTTCGAGCTACCTTTTGCAAAGTGGCTAGGTGGGCCTTTGTCTATTGAATGGAGGGGACTTCTTAACAGACGAGCAAATTTCAAAAGAATCAAGTGGGATATTAGAGCTAAGTTGGGGCAGGTTTCTGTAACCGGTCCAAGAATTCTCCCTAGGGTGCTATGTACTTATTGGGGATTTTTAAGAGCTTCCCACTGAGTGTTCATCTATGTTTCAGAGTGTGGAGGAGTGTAGTAGCTTAATTTTAGCTTCTGTAATATGCTTTTAAGCTTCTGTTTCAGTACTGGCACTTCTAGTTGTGTATAGTAGTTTCTCTGTTCTGTTATAGTCTATTGGGTGTTAGCAATTAGTTTCCTGGGTTGGTTTTGTTGTTTTAGACCTTTGTATTTTCGATGGTGTTTTGATTAAATGAATTTCTGAATTATCAAAAAAGAATAATCTTTGTTTGCATTTTTCTAGCATATGCTTAATTCTCAGAAACTTGATAAGATAAAACCATAGTTTTTTTTGTTTGTTATCAACAAGATAAATTGTGTAATTACAAAATCTTCTTCCTTAACACACTTGATTGTTTGTAACATTTTTCTGGAATTGATTAAAAGAAGTGTATAACATATAGTCTTGTGAAATATGTGTCACTGTGAACTGCACAATATAGGTGATTATTGATTTTAGTTGGCATTAGTTGAATGATGATACAAAAGTTTATTTCATCCTGATTAGTACTTTATAAAAAAGAATTCATTTTCTGGCAACAATGTTGTTTTGGAAACATGCTTCGAGTATAACCTATTATAATTTTTAATGGCTGTTTTTAAAAAAACACTACTTAGGATTGCCTTCTTTGTTGATCTTATTCATTGCAAATGTGTCACTTAGGATTGTCTTCTTGTTGATCTTATTCAATGCAAATGTATCACTTAGGATTGTCTTCTTTTTTATCTTATTTATTGCAAATGTGTCACATTTTAGCTGCCTATTAGGATGTATGAAGTGCTTTGAAATAATTTTCCATGTTTATTAAATTGGAACTATTGCATAGCTTAATAAACTTGTTCTCCATATTAGCGTGCTGTAAATTTGGGAAGTTCATTATATTAGTTTTCTTTTTATATGTATTTTTGTACTACAACCTCCCCCTCTTCCCTCCTTGAGATTGGTAAATGGGCTTTGACAGCATTTTTCGTGAAGCTTATAGAAAGGCAATGAGTTTACAAATTTTTTAAAGCCTCACTTTTCTTAGGTACAACTTATTTTTTCTCCGCCTATTTTTTAAGTAAATGTTGTTGATCTAATATAAATAAGCCAATTCAAATAAGCTAATGCTGCTAATCCAAACAGGTGTCACTTTGTCACAAAAGACAATGGGTCAACATGTTTACTTTATCCTGAGGATCTGGTGCTGATTTACTTGGCTAATATATATATATATATATATATATATATAAAATAAAAGTTGGGCTTAAACTGTGATTGCACTAAACGGTTTCACAAAATTAATTTTTTTTATATAAATTTTTAAAAAATAGATATTTTTTTTTATCTTCTTCGCTTATAATTTCTAAGTTGATAAAAATATTAATTTGATTACATTCCAAATTCTTTATCTAATCCTTTTATTATTAATATAATTAACTGCACAATTTTTTTCTACACTATTAGTATTTTACTAGCTGTAGGTTTCTCTTGACTTCCAAATCCTATATTTCCATACCTTCTCTTCTTCTTCTTTTTTCTTTTTTTTAATTAATTAAAAATCTTAATCTCATTATAATTTAAAATTTTACATTAGTTAAAACTCTTTCAAGTTGATATATTATCTATTTTTTGGAGATGAGAAACTCAGGCCAATGTATAAATCCCCAGACATAGCCGGTATGCATTTCTCTTGTTTTTTAGAAATTTTTTAAAGGGTTTTTAATTTTTTTTCTTTTGTTTCTAAAGCTTCTTGAGGTTTTTTTCTTTACTAGGGATGGTTTCCCTAGTCAAAGGTTATTCCGTCGATTCCACAAGTTCCATAAGACCAAAGTAAAGATCTCTGGGACCGTTGTACCTGCAAAAATAAAACCAATAAAGTCAGTGAAGCATGTGCTCTGCTTGAGGATGCTTTGGTTCCACGTCGGGGTGCTGTTCCATAGAGCTTGCAAGGCGGGGCAGCAGTAGAGGGCGTGCATAACATCCTCATCTTGCTACTTACAGATTTCACACAGGCCATCAAAGGTTATCTTGTGACAGACCAGGTTTGCTTTTGTAGGTAGAGAGTTCTTACATGCTCTCCATACCAGTGTTTTCACCTTGTTCGGGACATCAAGGGCCCAAATTTTATTCCACGGAGGTTTCAGGGGTTGGTTTGAGGACTGTCCCAGTTGTTGCACTCTGTAAACTTCTTGTTAAAATCTGTATCCCGACTTGACACAATAATTTCCATCCGACGTGAATGGCCATATGAGAACATCATCTTGAATGGAGTAGCACAGGGGAATGTTTTTTATGATTGAAGGTTCAAACCCATAAAATACCTCATCAATTAAATCTTCTTTCCATGTTTTTTGCACCTGATCAATAAAATCTCCAACCTTAGTATCTTCCCCACCAGAAAACATGGGTGAAATAATTCTTAGGCTGTGCTTTGTAGGCAGCCAATTATCACCCCATACTTGGACAGACATACCCAACCCAATTCTCCATGCTACCTCTCTCTTAATAACATCCCTCCCCTTCTATATACTCTTCCAAGCGTATGATGCATTTGCCAGATTTTTTGCTTCCATGATTGTGGAGTGTGGAAATTTTTTTTGCCTTAAACACCCAGTAGAAAAGAGAGTCGGTATCATGAAGGAGGCGCCAAGTTTGTTTGGCTAAGTGGGCATCGTTAAACAACACAAAGTCTTTGAAACCCATACCTCCTTGGTTCTTGGGTTTATATAAATCTTGCCATTTCACCCAATGGATTTTTTTGCTATTGCCTTCTTGGGTTTACATAAATCTTACAATTGCAGGTTGGATGAATCATTGTCTATACCTATTAATGCTACAAGTATGTCTTATCAATAGAAATAGATTAATTTATTAGAGTGTTCCTAACAATTAATTTCTTGATTATTCTTAAATACTTTGTTAAATGATTATTGCAACATCACATGATTTTTTTGATACTTTGCTAAGTGATTGTTGCTGTCGACCTCACATGAATAACTCAATAATTATTTGGATTAAACTCTTCACGGTTTACATAATTATTACTAATATATTTATACATCTCACGTTTAATTAAAAATTATATGTTCTACGCCTCTACTTCCATTACATGAAAAAATTTTAATTTTTTGAAATTTTAGTATACAACAAGTGATTGGTGAATTTTTTTTCCTATGGGTGCCCTAATGTATGATTTATACTTTACACCATTTTTCTAGGTGCATGTGTGTCTATATATAGAGAGAAAGAGAGAGAGAAATTTGAGAGGTTGGGGTTTTCGAGCTACCCTTTGCAAAGTGGCTAGGTGGGCCTTTTTCTATTGCATAGGGATGCAAAGGAACAATAGGTTGTATGGAGGGACTTCTTGGCAGATGAGCAAATTTCAAAAGAATCAAGTGGGATATTAGAGCTTAGCTGGGGCAGGTTTATGTTACCAGTCCAAGAATTCTCCCTAGGGTGCTATGTACTTATTGGGGATTTTTAAGAGCTTCCCACTGAGTGTTCATCTTTGTGTCAAAGTGTGGAGGAGTGTTGTAGCTTAATTTTAGCTTCTGTAACAGGCTTGTAAGCTTCTGTTTCAGTTTTGGCATTTTTAGTTGTGTATAGTAGTTCCTCTATTCTGTCATAGTTTGTTGGGTGTTAGCAATTAGTTTCCTGGGTTGGTTCTGTTGTTTCAGACCTTTGTATTTTCGATGGTGTTTTGATTAAATGAAATTCTAAATTATATATATAAAAAAAAAAAAAGAATAATCTTTGTTTGCATTTTTCTAGTATATACTTAATTCTCAAAAACTTTATAAGATATAATCGTAGTTATTTTTGTTTGTTATCAACAAGATGGATTGCATAGTTACAAAATCTTCTTCCTGAACACACTCGATTGTTTGTAACATTTTTTTGGAATTTGTTAAAAGAAGTGTATAACGTACAGTCTTGTGAAATCAGTGGTATTGTGAACGGCATAGTATAGGAGATTATTGATTTTAGCTGGCATTAGTTGAATGATAATCTAGAAGTTTATTTCGTCCTAATTAGTACCTTATAAAAAAGAATTAATCTTTTGGCAACAATGTTGTTTCGGAAACATGCTTTGTGTGTAACTATAACCTATTATAATTTTTAATGGTCGTTTTAAAAAACATACTAGTTAAGATTGTCTCCTTATTGATCTTATTCATTACAAATGTATCACATTTTAGCTGCCTATTAGGATGTATGAAGTGCTTTGAAATATTTTCCATGTTCATTAAATTGGAACTATTGCATAACTTAATAAACTTGTTCTCCATATTAGTGTGCTGTAAATTTGAGAAGTTCATTATATTAGTTTTCTTTTTATATGTATTTTTGTACTACACCCTCCTCTTCCCTCCTTGAGATTGGTAAATGGGATTTGACAACATTTTTCATGAAGCTTATAGAAAAGCAATGAGTCTACAAGTTTTTTAAAGCCTCACTTTTCTTAGGTACAACTTATTTTTACTCCACCTATTTTTTAAGTAAATGTTGCTAATCTAATATAAGGCCAAAATGGGTAAATACCCTTCTTTCGGAAATTAAACATTCGTTTGCCCTCTTTCTGAAACTAAATAGGGAAATGCCCCTCATTTGTAACTCGACAATATATAAATCGAGTTATATGAAATACTCGATACTCATGTAATCGAGTTACATACAGGTTTTTCCCGCACTGCTGGCATTTTGTTTTTTGAATCTCTACATAGCTCGATTACTTGGAAATCGAGTTATTTATGCTGTTATAAACCATGGTTTCGTACTGTCTTTGTGTCAGGTGCAGTGTTTCAATATAACTCGATATTACTGGAATCGAGTTATTAAGGATACTTGATATCCGTAAAATCGAGTTATTCTCTTATAATTTCTACACACCTTCTCCCACTCAGTGTGCCTTGCTCTCTGCTGAACTGAGGTTGTGCTTTCTGCTGAACTTAGTTGGAACTTCTCCACAGATCAACAGCAGCTTTCAAACTCAATTGAAATTTGTATCACCTCAGGTAAAAAATTCACATTACAATTTTCGGGCAATGGAATTTTCATTTGATATTGTACTAAATTTTGATCTGTTAGGTTGAATGAATGTGAAGTAACTACATTGGTGTGATTTTAGTTATTTGTTGTAGTAAACGTTGGTCAGAAGAGAATGAAATAATTTCTTTACTATAGCAACATTTTGTATTGCACATAATCATCATTGGTCAGACATTTACAACAACATTTAGTGTTGAAGACAATGTGTAGACATTACCAACAATGTCAACAAATAATTAAGTAATTATCCTCTCATAATATATGTCAAGAGTGATGATATATATATATATGTGTGTGTGTGTGTGTGTGTGTGTGTGTGTGTGTGTGTGTGTGTGTGTATTAGGTTGTGAATAGCATTAGTGTTTTTTTTTTTTTTTAATTCCATGTGATTTTCAATTGTTTTAACCACATATCTATAATTTATAATTGATTTAATTATAATACTTGGCTGCTAGCAAATTGTTTAAAAAAAATGTGTTTTATTTAATATTCAGATAACTTATAGATTATAGGATAAACAATATAAAATGTCATAGTATTCTCTTACATCTAAATAAATAGAAACATAAAATATAAAATGAATTCTTCAAAGCATTTTAAATATAATGATAATGATATGAATTTGTTTGTTCTTCTTGAGTTTTTTGTTGTTTAGATTAGATATATGATTTATGTTAAGTGTGGCCCCCCCAAATAAAACTTCTTGGCTTCGCCACTGTCGCCATGTGCATTCAAACATTTTGTTTTTTTTTTTGTAATGTTTCTCCACTGTTAAAATTTGATGTTCTATTGTCTATCTAATTGGAGCTCTAATTTTGGTACGATAAATTACCTCTATGATTTTAATCATTTTATAGGACAATTCTCGATCCTTTTAGTTTCATGAAATGATCATTTTGCACTTGGTCTTGTAAAATTATAGTCATGCCCATACACTTGGAAAAATTAAAATATTCTTTTGATTGCAAAATGGGTATCTACATATATCAGAACGAGAGACTAACATAGTTGATTTGAAGATCTGATATTGCAAGTTATACATATGGAAATAAATGCGAAGGAGAAGTGTCCGTTGGAAATAAATGATCTGCTAGAGTATATCCAAAATCTTGCTTCCTCTTTCTCAAAAGCTTTCTTTCATTCACTTCGTAGACAATGTAATAATGTGGCACATATGTAATAATGTCTATTGTTTATGGTCAAATGTTAGTGTGAGTCAATAGTACACAATTTTATGAAGGTGTTTGCTGTGTACCATTCTATGCAACATTACATTATTTACCAACAGTTGATGCACACTGTTAACTTGATCATTTGGTGTTATTGTATTCAGCGTCAATGTCTGGTTCTGGCAACCCACAACTTTATAGGCCTCATGATGTGTTCACTGCTATGGGTCGTTGTTGGGTATTGGAAGATGAGTTCAGCTATCCAATCAATCCGAATTTGCGAAATAGTGCTTACGTTCACAATACCATGAGACAGGAGTGGGCTTGGTTATTTCGTGAACAACAAATGTTTTATGATGAGTTGGTTGGTTTTAAGTTGCCAGTGCCTCGGCGACTCGCATCACAGATGCCCAGAGACAGCATCGATGAACTTCATAAAGCATTGAACCGCATAAGAGAAGAAAATAATCGAATGAAGATACGTCTTAATCGATATCGGACCCAAGTCGAGATTCGAGAGTCAGTGCAGGAAGGGTGGTACGAGCATGCACAGTTGATGCAATCACTTCTTGCTGATCCCATTTATCAGTCAGACGTGGAGATGTCAGATGAAGAGTAATCGTGTCGTGTCGTTGTGTAATTAGATTTTGTTGGAGAACTATTTTGCTTAACTATGTGTTATATGTATGGTTGCATTTGTACTATGTAAACCTTACTATTGATTATGAGAAGCATGCACGTTATTCGTAATGTAGATTATTCTCACATAAGTCATAAAAGTCAAATATTTTCACACATGATGTTTTTCAATAAGCACGTACGACATAACACAGAAAACATAAAATAACTTACACTAACATTATTAACTTAACCATAGACATAACACACACACCACATTGGCATTCATTCTGATAGGTAGTCCTCGTAGTTGAGGACATTGTTACGTTCTGCCGGAGTGAGTTGCCTGTTCGTTGCAGCGGCTAGCTCCTCCGCCAATTGTAGCATATGATACCTAGACCTACGAAGTATCATAAGATTGTTCTCTTTTTTTATTTTTGTTACTGCACGCTCATATTGGTGCATGTTTTGCCGTGGCAGTGTGAGCGAGCTACGCTCGACAATAGGTGCTCCGAGTTGCAGGAGATCATTGTGCAGAGCGTTGGACTCGTTCACGCGAAAGTCCCACTCCTGCTGCAGTCCGGCATAATATGCCCTTTCGTCAGAATCTCTTTCCGTTCTATAGTTATTTGGAAAATGAGGTAGCATCCAATTACGCATTGACATTGGAAAATGTGACTTTAGATCAGTATGTGTAGAAGTTTTGCAAGGGTAGATGTAAATGGGACTTCGGTATGTGTAGTTGTTTTGCAAGGGTAGATGTAAATGGGACTTTATATAGGGGTTTTGCAAGGGCAAGTATTCAAGTGGATGTGACTATAAGTATTCACGTGAATAAAGATGATATGACTTGACAGTATATTGTTCAGTGGCGTTTGTTGGTGCATGTGATTCGTTGAGGTAGTTGTTTCATATGGCTATAGCTTGTGCTACAGTGTACTTGGCTGGTGATGTGTACTGCAAAAGAGATTGCGTATTTATTCACGTGAAGACTGTTCAACATTGATGTGCTTCATCTGACATGACTTGACGAGACAATGTTGAGCTGTGTTAAATGTATCATAAACTTCTCAGGGATGCTTTGCATAGCTGTGTGGTATTATGCGTGTAGGTGATATGACTGGACAAGGTTCAACAGTGCGAAGCTGTTGAGCAGCACTGCGAACATCAATGTAGCAATAGGACCAATAACACCCGAAATTGATGCACAAAATTTTCTGCGCTGCTATGTGTATTGATGTGAGTGTGGATGGGTACTTCTGGTCAAGGTTCAACAATATTGAGCTATCCACCGTAGCTACAGTCATTGCTCCCTATGGTGAAATTTGGCAAGTGGGATTGAAGAAATTGATAACAACATTTGGTTTTGTAATGGTTGGCAGGATTTCACTGAATACCATTCTATTTGTTATGGTTATTTTTTAGTCTTCAGATATGAAGGAAATTCAAGCTTCCATATTGTTATATTTGATAAGACTGCCATTGAGATTCAATATCCATGTAGGAAGAATTGTAAATTGGAAGATCATCAGGTAAAAATATCAAAAACTTAGATGAAGATGATACAAACATTTCTTCCTCAATGTACAGACCCATAAATCATGAACTCAGAGAAAATTTTGTTCTAAAAAAATTACCAATTATGTCCAGAGGAAGAGAGAGAGAGCAATCCAAGCAGCCAAAAAGTTCAAGCCTAAAAATCCTTCTTTCATGGGTATCTCGTGGCCACATAATATGGTGAGCCTTTATACATAATGTGATTATGATGTTCTCTTAAATATGGCTTGGAAACATATATGGGAAGCAAGTATATTATTGGGAAGCAATTTGTCACACATCAATGTCTTGTGCTATTACCCTCCATCAAAACATATTAAGCAATGAGATTCGGGGAAGGCTGGGTTGCATTTTCGAAAGACAATAATTTAGAAAAAGGAGATGTCTGTGTCTTTGAGGTGATCGAAAGGACTCCTGTTGTGATTAGTGTCTCAATATTTCACTTGGTTGACCATCAGATTGGACTAGGATAACTTGTTTAAAATTTAAACTAGTGATGTTTATGCTTATATTTAATTAGGGACTTTGATCACTACTATGGTTTATTTCTGATGGATATGGTTTTAAGACCTTTCTCTGACCAGTTTGGTATGTCTTGTTGAAAACTATTCAGAATTCCTGTGCTTCATCTGACATGACTTGACGAGACAGTACTGAGCTGTGTTCAATGTATCATAAACTCTTCAGCCATGCTCTGCATCCTTGAAAACGGTGCATTGCAAAAGAAGGCATATATGTGTATTGACTGGACAGGGTTGAACAGTGCGAAGCTATTAATCAACACATGTAGCACTACGAACAACATCTGTGTAGCAATGGTGGACAGCTCACACCCAAAATTGATGCATAACCAATTCAGGGATGCTTTGCCTCTTCGAAAACGGTGCATTGCAAAGGGTTGCACATATGTCTACTTTGGTCAGAGTGGGGATGGGTACGTGTGGTCAGGGTTCAATAGTTTCGAGATGTTGAGTATCACATGCAGAACTACATCAATCAAGTGTAGCAATGATGGACAGCTTACCCCAAAAAATTTGCTTACACTTTCGAGGGGTCTTCTGCATCCTTGAAAATAGTGCATTGCAAAATGTTGCATATCTGTTTATTCACGTGAGCATGGATGATATGACTGGACAGGGTTCAATAGTTGAATATACAAGTTGAGCAGCACATGTAGAACTGCGAACATGACTTCGCCGAACAGTGCCGAGTTGTGTTAGCCTTCTCCAACCTCACTTGCCAAATGCTAGTATTATGAGCAGTGAGTGTAGCAACAGTAGAGAATTTTATCCACCTGTTTCCCTACAAACTGTTCAGGGAGTCTTTGCAGGTAGAAAATGTAGTTACATTTTCTCAACATCAATGTAAAATTACATGAAGAAAACTATGCTTCCAAGGTTTACATCAATGGCTTCCGATCATCACAATTGCAATATTAGGGAGCTTTCAAGCAATGCTACAACAAACCAATAACTTGAATGAAACATTTGAAAGGCTGATCAGGCTTTTAGGCCTTTACCCTATTTTTAAGCAAACCAAATATTGTTGTGAGAGTGTGTTGGGTGAGCCATATGGATTTTCAGTGAGTGAGTGGTTAGTCTGGTTTGGACGAGTCTTTATGTAATGTATCTATATAAAGTAGGACACTATTACAACTAAGATACACAGATACGTGCATATTATATCGTGACTCAAACAACTCATATAACAGAATTTTTCGTATTATTGAATCATATGCACGGTTGGTCTATGTGGTTTGGATCAGTCTGTATGTATTGAATCTATTAAATTTTCCTACAAGTAATGTGCAATAAATATAATTTGGAGGCATTTCACTTCCTAAGGTTTTCCCTACATTAGAATGCAAAGGACATTGTCCAACCAAAGCACATTACTTGAATCAAGCAACAAAGAACACGTATGAAAAAAATGAGAACGTGATTTCACATAAACTTAGCCAAAAGTAACAAACAGTTAATCTTTAGAGTTGCAAAAGTTGAACATACATAATCATCATTTGTCACACATTAACAATAACATTATGTATTGCACGTAATGTGTAGACATTAACAACAACGTCTAATGTTCGTAGGTAGAAATTTTTGGAAATCATCATTGCTTGAATCTGAGAAGTCTGAAATATCTGTTTCATCATCTAACGCAGTAATTTCATTAATAGACTTCATGGCTCGCTCTTGCGCCTTCCCCTTTAGATGCTTCCTAGCTTTTTGGATTGCATGAAAACGGTCTAGTCGCCTTTGCATTTGATTGTTCTCTTGTTGAAGACGAGCAAGTATGTTGGCGGGTTCATCTCTAGGTAACTCGGCAGAGCGTGCCTTAGGAACTCGTAACCCGTGCCATCGACAATACACCTCTAACTCACACCTCTTCTCGTATAGGGTTGACCATGGTGGTTCTGCTGTAGTGAACTCTGTTGCGGTGGTATCTGTACTTAGTTTTGTAGGTTTGCCGACCATGATGTGTCCGACGCTTCCAAGACTCTCATACGTGTATATTGGCATATTAACGAAATCTCTCTTCTTTCCAACCCATTTTCCTCCATAGTGGTCTGTGTATGTATGTAGTCGTTGATCTGTTGGAACTTGTGATGATGCATTTGTTGAAGTAGGTCCAAACTTGTTTCGCATTGTACGATTTGATGTTGAGGCATTGCGACTCATAGCTTAATCAATCTACGAAGTTAGCGGGGTAGAAATGCCTGGTGTGGGACTAGTTCATTTATAACCTCATTTCACGGTCCAGACATTACAATTTCACTTATTAGGGCTTGTCATGTCAAACCCTTCAGGAAAAACGACATATGAACAGGATTTTAAATGTAATTATATGAAGAAAAAGGCGGGCAGTAGTTGCAACAGTAGATGTAAACTAGACATCTGTGCATCCAATTTCACAATTCTGTATTCACGTGAGTGTGGGTGTGAAACAGTGTCGAGCTGGGTATCCACATCGTGTAGAGCACTGAACATGACTTGGCTAAACAGCAGCGTCTGTTGGCGCATGTGCTGCGATTGAAGGAGTTTGAAGTTGACTACAGCATAATTAAACAGAAGCAGGCTGGTGACGTGTGTTTAGAGTTGGAACTTGGTCACCTTCAAACTTCGCTATATTAATTGTGTTTTGTCTTTCACCAGCAAGTTCGCAATATTAATTTATTAATTATGTTTGGTCTTTCACAAAACAAATTATGAAGATCACAGTGTTTTCTGTGATTTGGTCATTTTAAATATCTGTAAACATCATGGTGTGTAAACACGACGGTGTTCATTATCTTTGGCTTCCCAAAACATTTACAGGTTAAAAGCATCACTTTGGTCTCAGAATCATCACTCTTACAAATTACGCAGCGCCACAGGCTGAAACACTGAAATTTCTCTTGTAATCGTATTCAATTAATGTGACACTGCATTTGAGGGAATACCTACTTACTTATACAATATTCGATCAAACATCGTGGTCAAAGACTTGTCGGTTTGAAGCGAGGCCTAATTGGGACTGAATACCACATCTGTTATACCTTAGATGTTGGTGGCTTGAGCTCCCGGTTATATCTATTTAATTGTGCTTGGTCCTTTACAAATTCTTAAACATCAGGGTGTTTATTATCGTTGGTCATTTTCAAGGATGCTAGTCAAAACGCTCTTCCCATAATTCGTTAGACCTAATGCTAGAGTGAATGAGGTCATGCATCATATTTTCATTACAATATTTATTGATGAAACCTTGCAGTGCAGACTCGTCGAAAAAGATAAAAGCGACACTTGGCATGACCTCATTCACTCTAGCATTAGGTCTAATGGATTTTTCTTAATCAAATATGAGGAATCCAAACAGGGGAAGCCCCTTACATAATATATTAGATAACAGTGAGCTGAAGATGATAAACATCGTGAAGTTTAATGTTGTTGTGCAGGACCAAACACCCAATTTCACAGATATAACAGTGAGGTCAAGCCACCAACATCAAAGTTCTGAGGGTAAAGTGTTGCTTTCAACCTGTAAATGTGTATGGGACGTGATTGTTTGACAGCTCAATTTCAGTGTTCAAGATGGTTATACCATGTGCAATCTCTTCTAACCAACAGTCACGGATTATCAGAAGAGTGTTTTGACTACCATCCTTGAAAATGACCAACGATAATAAACACGCTCATGTTTAATGTTTTTACGAATGACCAAACACAATTAAATAGATATAACAGTGACCTCAAGCCACTAACATCAAAGTTCTAAGAGTCTGCACTGCAAGGTTTCATCAATAAATATTGTAATGAAAATATGATGCATGAGGAATAGTCCAAGTGAGGATCAAATTCAGAATAATATAATTGCTGATTTAAGATCGACAAAAATATCCAATTAGTGGAAAATACATGTAAGCTCAGCAAAACCTCCACTACAAATAGTTGCCTGAAGTCGACATATAGCTTCAGCCATTGTTCCAAGGAAAATCTCCTAGGTGGTTGATCGTTAATATCAAAACCTGTAAACGAATTGTGCTTTCACAAACCTTCCATTTGTATTAATAATTACTATAATCTAAAAACACGTGAGCGTCGTACCCCGTCAATGAAATAAATGTTCTTGAATCACAGACTTGGATCTACTTGATATTATATAGAATCACATAATAACATAAAAAATTCTTAGAGCATTACATCCATTTCAATAATACTAATGATAGTAACGATGGGCATGAAACTAACCATCATATTAATATATCAAATTACATTCAACGGATACCATGTTCTTCAAATTGCCACTAAAATAACAAAATATCGAATTGTCATACAATTCTCCAAATATGTTATAGCAACTACGAACTGAAAATCGTCCCCCCCTTCGGTACAATGCCCAATGGCAATCATCAAGAGTCAGATGGTGTAGAAGGTGGAACAGGACGTGTATAGTGAGCTAAGTCCGCTCACATAGCTCCAATCTCGGCAAGAAGACCATGTAGAAGCTGCCCATGTGCTGCCTGAGTCGTCATAATGGTCTCCATCATAGCATTAAGAGAGGGAGGAAGATGGCATGTTTGCGCTGCATCAACAGTGTCAATATCTATCTCATCATCACCATCCTCAGCAACAACAGATGTGGGATCCCCATGCATGTCCTCATCTTGAACATCTCCAGTAGTAGACCGTACTCGTGGTTTGTTGGATGGACCAACACTGAGGTCGACAACCTTCTTTTGGGCAGTTCGTTGTTTCAGAAATTTGGCTCCTATAGGGGCTTGGATGTGAACCAACTCTTGGGAAGGAAAGTTCTTTAATCCTAAATATTTGAGGACCCTATGGATGAAAACTGGGAAAAACAAAGCATGCCTCTTATACTTGCTCCTACGCACCTTGACAATGGTTTCGATGAAAAGGGAAGGAAAACAAATGGAACTATTGGTGACGAGGGCGTAAAGCAAGATACACCTGTCTACAGGGATTGTATGGATATGAGAGATAGGGAAAATGTTGTGACAAGCTATCCTAAAGAAGATATAATTAAGCTCAGTCAACTCACTTGAGCTAATACTTCGGTCAGAATCCCGATTGTTTGATCGTCCACAAAGAACATCCATAACATCATCAATACGAGGAGACATAGAGTTTGGATAAGTAGGTGTACAAATTATAGGTACATCAAGAGCTTTAGATACGTGCTCCCTAGTTATTGTAAACGGTACACCACGTATGGACGATGCCACCTTGTGACCACGCAGATCCTCATGCACCGATAGATTCGAATAGAATTCTCTAATCAAGTCAGCTGGAGGCGGTTGTATGTTTGTACACAAGGACAGCCAATGTCTAGACTGTAGATTCTCACGAACAAAAGGATGTAGTTCCTGTAAATTGATTTGCCTTTCTCCCCAAATACGCCTACGCTTAATCAAGGTTTCGAAGGTTTGCTCATTTTCGGGCGTGAGGAACCTTAATTGATCAAACACCATTTTAGGTTCGGATGCAGCTTTGCATTTTCCCCTCTTAGTCCTCTTCGGACCCATAACTAATCGATGGTCAGTAGTGCAAACAAGATCAGCTCACACAAAAACAAAACCAAACTGAAGTTTGAAGCAGAGAACAAAAATTGGAGAGTAACCAGATACCATGTGTAGAAAATCATGCATACAATATACTGTCTAGAGCAGTTTACAATAACACAATGAAAAAACAATCTTCTTATTCACGGGTTGTTTAGTTGGTGCAATAATTGTAATGCATTTTGGTCCCAGTCAATAATTTGAAGTTAGAGACCTAGAGTATATAACAGTAATAATATTATATACGAAACATACATTAACAATTTGGGAACTGACATATTTTCGAAATTCGTAGCTACATGTAGTAAGTTTCACTAGCTTCTACAAAAAACAGAAAATAAATTGCACAATGTACAGTTCAGACATACAACCAGCATCAGGAGTACCACACACATATGGAGCCACTGGCAAGTTCATGTTGTGGAAGGAAGACAACCTATGACACAGGCAACCTTACTAACAACAATGCATTTGACTAGCCAAACACCCAATTTCATCACAATCTTCATAGACATAGAAGTGTCACGCATAAAACAAAAAATTTCAGAATAACGCACCAACAATGTGTAATTTCAAAGACAGTAACTGTTAAAAGAGTCTTACTATGTCAAATCCTCGAAGAATTTGCGCGGGAAATTGTGGGTTGTAGCCGGATGAAGCGAGAGCAATCGAAGATGTAATTTCAGACAGCTGCAAGTTCTGCACAACTGGGGAAGAGTTAATAAACTCTATGGGTCATAGATTGCAATGTCCATATAACTCGATTTTACAGAACTCGAGTTACATGTAAACCAACTTTGTATGAATTCAAGCGCTTGCATATAAACCGATTGTCCGTAAATCGACTTATGTGAAACACAAATAACAAGAATCCAGTTAATGGTGGAACGGCTTTCTCATAACTCGATACTAAGGAAAGCGAGTTAATTTCAAGTAAATCGATTATCTTTAACTCGAGTTATATTGCTAGGCCCTCCACACCCAACCCAGATATTTGGACTGGTCCAGATGCTGTCCAAGACGAATCCAAGTTTACAGGTCAGCCTGCCACAATACTCGATTCTGCCTGAATCGAGTTGTGTGCACTAGAAAATCACAAGAATTCAATTTCTGTGTACAACGGCTTACACATAAATCGATATTAGTGAAACCGAGTTGCATTTAGAATTCCTCGATATTAAGGAACTCGAGTTACGTTGTACACATGGGCCCATCCAGCCCATATATTTCGACTGGTCCAGATGCAGTCCAAGAGGAAACCAACTGTATAGGGGTACCTCGCACATAACCCGACTTCTTTGAAATCGAGTTATTCGCAGTAGAATGTCTCAAGAATGCAATATCGATTTGTAATGGCTTGCACATAAATCGATACATCAGAAAGCGAGTTATTTGCATAGTTACTCAATTTTGTAGAACTTGAGTTATTTTCACTGGTCTCACCCATAAACCTCTTCTCGCTTAATCTTCCTGTTAGGTGTAAACAGTTCTCGACTTTAATTTACTGTGGTATTGACAATAACAAGTTCACTGGGCTTGTTAATTATGATACCTCAATTCATGTGTCTGATCCTCAATTTCCTTGTGCAATATGGTGCTTCGTACGTTCTGAAGCTAACATAAATAATTGACGTTCATGAATATTTTTGTGATGTGATGTGTTACCAAGCACTTTTAATATAAAAATGGGTCTGAAATATGTAAGCATTACCTGCCTTCAATAAGAAATTTGTATGGCTACCCTAAATTCTAGTGTCATCATTCTGCCATGGAAGGAAGACAACCTATGTTGCCTTATATGTTGTTCCAAAAATCATGCGTACCGTTTTTGTTTAACAATTATGATTTACTTTTTTTTTTAGTGGTATGATTTTCAATAAAATGTAAGTTTCACAGTTTTCATGAAAATTTCTGGAGAAAATGGATTTAGATATAATCCAGACTCATGATTCCTTATGACAATGATAGAATTACCTGCATTAATGTGATGGCAAAACACTAGAAATAACTCTGTTATATGTAGATCAATGATTTGGAGAATTGTAAATCTCCAATTGTTTGATAATATAAAATCCTTAAAAGAGGGAATTGATATTGTACACCACAAATATTTGTAGTTGTAAGTCTAAATAGCATTAAGGTGTTACAATATATACAAAACATACAACAATGTCATCTGAAAACAACAAAATCCTATACTATAACAGAGTACATGGGCCCTAAAATAAAATCCTGTAGTTGCCATTGAATGTAATATAATTGAATGACACGCAAAAAGGCCAAAATCCAAACAATAACACCAAAAAATACAGCATCACATTCATTTTTTGTTCATATAAATGGAAGTTCATCATAGTAATTACAAATTTCAACCCATCATTTCATTCTCTAAACATCACAAAAGTACCCAATCAATAAAGTTGCAAACTAGGATGAACAAAATAGGGATGAATAGTAAAGTTGCAAAGTAAACACACTGTAAACATCACATAATACATTATCATAACTTTGCATCCATCCTAACCACTTAGTCTTGGCATTTGAAAATGTGGACGTTGAACACAACACCGTCCCTCATAATCAGCTCAAATACGCAAACATCTCCTACTCGCAAACTATTTTCCCTCACAAATGCAGACCAACCAGCTGATACGACACATGATGAACCCCCCCTTCGTTCATAAATGTATAGCTTCACAGGCCATACTCGGTCCACAATCTGGAGCTTCACAGGGAGTGTACTTGCTTTGGTGTAGTCCTTCATAAACCCTTCTCTCGGTAAGTAGTTGATAATTTCTTGGGGTAAACTCTGTACAAGGAAGAACAACAGATGTAAGCTCAAATAGTTCAACTTAAGATGATACTATTTGATATCCAAATGATACAGTTAAATATATATACATCTTTTCACCTAAAAACACAAATAAGCAAATCATTACCAACAATGATTGTAACGAGTATGTAGTGTGACAATGTTTGTTATTGATCTATGAAAAATTATAGTTAATGGGAGTTGCATTTCTAAATTACAAAAATATTTCATTTTAGTGAAGCTAAAAGCTTACCGCACGATCCTTGCCATTAACGTAGGATGGACGAAGGATAACAGTGAAAAGGGGATTATCTGATTGAAAAGCATTGGCTAGGGAAATGTTTTCAGCTACACCACCGTCTTTCTTAGGATGGGCTGATCCTGAAACGAGTTGAAATTATGAAGTCATGCACATAAAATTAATAGTAAACATGCTAAACAAATCAACCAGTTGCTTACAAAAGTGTAACATTCAAACCTGAACCCTCTCCCCTATAACAGTGTTTGATGATTTCAACAGAGCTGTCATCACTCTCATCATCTTCGATCCTATGAACTTGGAGTTCGTCATCTAAAGGATAGTCTATTTCTGTTGCAGTGGCATCAAATATGAGTACATGAAAGTGTGAATTTCCTTCATATTTGAAAACCACCAAGTGCCCCACGGCTACACCATGAGAGCTTGCAAATTCAGACCAACCATTTTGAAACCAAACCCCCCCAGCATGTCGTGTCAACTTCACTTCCCATTTTCTACCATTTGGAATAGTCAGAAAGGCCATATCCGACAGATCCAATCGATATTTCTGCACGAACTTCTCTGGAATCCGCTGCAAAAAGAATATCCATAACATAAACGCAGGCTAGGGAAATATACACATGCAATCAGTCAAGCTCTATGGAGTTGTGCAGCAACCATAGCAGGAAAAACTCAAAGTGATTGTTAGGTCATAATACTTTCATAAGTGTTCAATGGTATTACTATGTGTGGGGATGAACAAAAGCTCAAAAAAGCAGACAAAATCCTTTATAGGTGTACAATGCTAGAAAATACACATGGCAAAACACATGGCAGAATACTCCTTAGTTACAGCCCCCCACCCCCAGACAAAAAATAAAAGAAAATGGACTGATCCACACACTTTTATGACCACATCCAATAGCATTTTTATCAATGCTCACTGCATTAAGTAAAATGAGGAAGAGGAAAGAGGGAGGAGGAAGAAAGGAAGGAACAAGAAGAAATTTATGATCATCTAGAAATCAAACAAAATATAATAACAGCCCATGCAACATTAAAGTTATATTTAATGGCTATTCCTCTGTCATATTAAGGGCTCGATATTTGATAGTAACAAATCTTATGAATTTTTATGCTTCTTGACTGCAGCATAATCTTATAATTAAAATAACCATCAACAGGTTTCAACATCCAACATGTCTGACTGGCAGATGAAATGTAAAAAATTTTGGGGAAATGTTGTATTTTGAGTGCTTCTGTAATGTGTCTGTGATTTGATTTTGGGGTGTTGGGGAAACATTGAAGATGACCCACTTCTGTTTTTGGGCAGGATTTCGATTTAGACCTACAAATTTTTGCCACTTACCCACTTCATAAGTTTGTGAACTCTAAAAAACAAATGATAAAAAGAGTGAACGCTTTGGGTATCCTAGTTTGATCCCAGGACACAGTTTCACAGTTTAAATTGAGTTATACATCTGTGCTGACCCTATAAGCCCTATCACATTTTCAAAAAAATGCTATCTGCTCTTGCTCTGTATTTATTTTTCCTCAATCTCTACCATGCGGTTATCCCTGTTTCATTTTTTGTTCATATAAAAGTGTTCGATGCAAAAGTACTCTGTTATGTGACTGTGTTCTTCTTAAAATGTAACCTACGTATTGCAAAATCAAAGTTTTTCTGACTACATGTAACAAATGTAAAGTTTTTTCAAGAATCACAAATAAAGAAGATGACAATGAACAGTGTATTTGCACATGATTTTCAGAGGAATCTATTTTCTACCATTTAAGCATACTTACCAGCTTTCCTTCCTTAACAGCTTTCGGCATAATAATCTTGAAAAAGTGTGGGGACCGATCAGCAGGACCATCGTCGTTGTCTCTCTGCATTTGAGTAGCCATTGTTCTGGTTCTCCAAACACCAAGTATTTTCGCTGAGAAGTTGAACAGTTGCTGCTTCGTACGTTTGAGAACTAAATAGTGGCCACAACTTTGGAGCAAGTACACATAACCCGATTATTATGAAATCGAGTTCTGTGTACTAAAAGGAGTCCATGCTGTACGCAGAGGAATCCATGATGTGTGTGTTGGTTTGGACGTAACTCGATATCCCTAGTATCGGGTTATGAGTAGACTTACTCGATACTAGGTTAATCGACTTACCTGCCAACAACTCGGTTATAGAGAAATCGAGTTACGTTGACTGGACATCTCAGGCAGCCCAGATATTTGGACTGGTCCAGATACAGTCCAACAGGAATCTAACTATGCAGAGTGCTCTCCAACGTAACTCGGTACCCAATAAATCGAGTTAAGTTCGACGTAACTCGAATCTACAGAAATCGAGTTTCTTTTAGTATTATGTCTACTTAAAATTTTCCTTGAGACTTGCACTGTTCACACCCATTCAGCATTGGCATGCTTATTCATCGTAAAAGTGGACCTGCTGACAACCATACTGTGAACAACAAGTCCTCCATCTACTTCCAACCACATCCACCAGTAACATTCCCCCATTTCCATTACGCAAATAAAAAAATCATCCATATATATTCATTCATTATTTGTAAGTACAGAGCCTCTATGCATTTAAATCAGTTGATGTACAAAAATAAAAAGTTCAATTTCTGCATTTTAAACATTCTGCACAATTGTTGTAGTGTCAACTTCAAATAGCATCCGCCAACACTTCTTGGCGACACATGGAGTCTGCACATTTGAGTGACACCTTCTTTTTGTTCTCTTCAGAAGTTGCCTCCTTTCTGAGGAGTAGCCAACACAGAAATTAGTATACAACCCACATTAATTAATAAATTGAATTGACAAATACAGAAGAACCTTCAGGCTTGCCTGCTTAAATGACGAGCATCTACAGTTACACCTTGGCGACAATTACAAATCTGCAGCAAAACATATACAGTTAGGGAAATAGAGACCCTATAAGCCCTATCATATGTACACCATTGTATCAAATAAGATTGAAAGAACACCAAAGTTGGGACAAAAGACTTGGAATGGTAATATGTAGGAGTTAAGAGTAACTGTAACTACTTCAAGAAGTAATCACAAGATTGCCCAAAGTGGAGCTAAATTTGATACAATGGTATTACTATCATGGTTCTAATCTACAAATTACTCCAGGTATCTTAATTATAACTCATATAATGTAATATCTAAACATGTAAAGAAGAATAACTTATGATACCCCCTTGTTACTATGATTTGTAATTGTTACCTGCTACATAGCACCATGGCTTGTTCAAGCCACATTTCGAGTTGGACATGTACGACGGTTATGACCCTCTTGGCGACACAACCCACACTTCAACTTTGGTCCATTCTCAATCCACAATGAGGTTGGCAACTCCCTATCCTCGTCATCCATCTCATTGCGGATTCTCGTGGACTTTGGCCGACCTTTCTCACGGATCAACCGCCGGTTTGGCATCACGGTTCTCCTTTCTGCTGGCTCCGGCCATTCTAACCTATCTTTCAATGGTTGGAATATCGGCTCATAGCTGTGATACCGTTCTTCAATGCGGTAGAAATGATCCATATACTCAGTGGCATCATGGTTGTGTTTGGCACAAACTGCTATCAAGTGGGAACAAGGGATCTTGTTTGCTTCCCATTTGCCGCACGTGCATGTCATGTCTATGAAGGAAACCCTATGGGTGTGATCTCCCCCGCCAGTGTTCAACAGTGAAGACTGTGTCTCCACTGTATATAACCGTTGTTGAGCACTCATCCTTCTGACAATATGGAGCTTCGCCTTCTCTTGATTTGCCTCGAACTTGTCATACGCATATTTGCACCACACTTGCCCCTCTTCCAATTGCTCTAGGGTTTTGTTTCGACGTTCGTCAAAGTATGAGTTCACCTTGTAAAATGTAAACTTCACCATTGTAGTTATGGGCAAGCTACGTGCGCCCTTAAGTACCCCACTGAAGCACTCTGACAGGTTGGTTGTCATTGCCCCATATTGGTGCCCATGGTCATGTACAAGTGTCCACTTTTCTTCATTTACCTCCTTAAGATAGTCGTACGCAGCCGGGTTGACATTCTTGATGCAATCCATGGTGTTCTCAAACTTCCTAACTTGATTCGCAGTTGCTGCGTTCCATACCAAGTTCTTCAACGGCACACTATTGAAGTTAGTGTTAACATTACTTACTAAATGGCGGAGGCAATACCGGTGATGGGTTAAGGGCGGTTGCAAGTAGCCCCTAGTGGTGTCATCGAAGCATGATTGTATCCCACGATGCCTGTCGGATATTATACACAAATTGCTCCGGTCTGTAACATAGGTCAACAGGCATGCCAAGAACCATCCCCATGTCTCCGTGCTCTCGCTTTCAACAACGGCAAATGCGAGTGGATAAATCTCGTTGTTACCATCTGTTGCCATTGCTATCAACAACTTTCCTTTGTACTTGCCATAGAGGTGCGTTGCATCTATGCTTATCACCGGCCTGCAATGCCTGAACCCTCTAATACACGGTCCAAAAGCCCAAAACGCGGAGTTGAATATACAAATCCCCGGGACATGGGGGTCACACTTTAATGTGGTCACAGTATCTGGATCTGCATCGGACAATGCAGCTAGAAATCGTGGTAATTCTGCGTACGACTCGTCAAAATCCCCGTAAATACGTGCAATTGCCTTCTGTTTGGCTTCCCAAACCTTGTACATAGTTACATCATGCCCATGCCTTGCATTCAACATACTACGCAAGTCCCTTACCTTTCGGGTTAGGTCCTCCCGTACATACTTCTCAAGTGCAATGGAGATGAACTTTGAATCCATCATCCGCCCATCAGTTGCTAGCTGGAGGGATGAGCAACTATGGGGACCCTTACATGTACTAATAACCCACATCCCGTGCTTCTTGCTGCAATTGGCCCGAATTGACCACAGACATGCCTCATGTATGCACCGCACTACCAGCCTATTGGTGTCAGACTTGATGACCTTGTATTGCTTATTATGCTCCACAGAATAGAGGGTTAACACATATTGAACAAAGGCTTTATTCTTGAATAGCATCCCCCTTGCTGGGTGGTCACCTTTATGCCAACTTGTAAGATGTCCTGTACCCAAACGCGGTGATGGGTCATTAATATTGTCCCATGTGTTTGATGTGAACCATTCTGGATAGAAACTGTTGTAAGACAATCCTCCTCGTTATTTTCGATCAGTGGTACATCTAAGACCTTCGCGTCGTCCACTGGTCCATCAGTATCAATGAACTCTTCGTACACATCTCGACTGGCATCAATATCAATTCCCCCGTCCATATCAGGTTGGACATGTTCATATGTGTGACTAGACCCTCCCACATCATGTGTATTGGTGGTGCCCACCACTTCGGTGTTGTCCAAATGATCAACCGCACTACATGGTTGATTATTGTAGGGGAAAGGCGTGGCATAGGCAAAGGGAGGATGCACGTCAACCGACAATGAGTGTGGCTCTTCCACCCCACTGGCATGCTGTGAACTTGCACCACCATGGAACCCAACAGCCTCAACACTTACATACAAGTCGGACGCTATGAACTGGGGGGTCCGCTTGATCACTGCCCACATCATGTCCACGTCAGCATCGCAACCCAACGGATTTGAGTTGTACACAACCTGAGTACTCACAAGTATCTGGGGGGCACGATACACGATGGATATCCTATGTGACTCCCTGTCCAACCGTAGAGCTTCCATTATCTTCCGGTGCATTTTTCTCAAGTGTGTTCCCCATTTCAACTCAATGAACTTCTGCTTCACTGACTCGCCTCTATAGGACAGCCCATGCAAGTCATAGAAATACTGTTCCCCATCATAGTAAATGTAGAAGCAGTGACGACCCATGCCAGACCTGGATAAGGACAATTAATTGTGGTTATCATGCAGAAGATAGGGGGTTATGTTAATGCAATTGTAATTAATCTTTTACAGATGCACTATGATGCTATCCTAATTATAGGTGTACACACTTGATTCGTTTGGACACAAACATTGGCCTTTTAGGGGAGACGTGCCAGAACAAAGAATCAGGGTGTTTGTAATATCGCTTGGTAAGGATGCAATAGGGAGTAGGAAAACTTTAATGTGGTCAGCAAAACTTGTTCACCTCGCAGGCTTTCTTTTTCATAACCGACACAGTAAAGCCTTTCAGAACTGAAAGAGCCATACAATTTAGGGCATTGTATACATTACACATCATTATTAATATGTATGAATTCATGCATATGTCATCATATTAATTCACCGTACAATGTTTGTTTATATATATGTTTATTTAGAATGATTATATACATATTTCCCAAAAAAATTGTCCCAAAATAATTATTATATACATTACTATATCTATACATATTTAGGAACAATATGTATACAATGTCACTATCACACACACACACACACACACAGACATATAAGATTTTGCTAATGTATGTCATAAGAGCACACAATAATTAATCGTATTTGGGACCATTTTTTTCAGGATTTTCAATGCATTAACAGTTTTTGCAATTCCTAACAAAATGTTTCAAAAAATTGGTGCCCTATGCACATACATTATATATAAACATACCTATATATGTGTGTGTGTGTATATATATATATACATATACATGTGATCATATATGGGTAGGTAGCTTTGTTGATATTTACATATATTTGCATATACATACATACATATATATATATACATATATTTGTTCATGCCACATATACATCTTATGATATGGGTAGCAACATTTTTCTATATATACATATATCTATACATACATACATTTACGTATATATATACACACATAATGTCAGAACAAGACAGTTGTAGAAAGCAATCCCATTTTGTCCCTAAAATGGCAATCCAATTATAAGTAGTTATGTAAGTCAATAAGTTATGTAAGTGAATATATACCAGTGTATCAGATGTTGTCCCAGAACAAAGAAGAAGGGGACCACAGCAACAGCACGCTTGGTGAGGATGCAATAATGACAAC
The DNA here is from genome assembly GCA_030820535.1 of Quercus parvula. Taxonomy (NCBI): domain Eukaryota; kingdom Viridiplantae; phylum Streptophyta; class Magnoliopsida; order Fagales; family Fagaceae; genus Quercus; species Quercus parvula. Next base: position 30,426,941 of record JAUAME010000012.1, read on the forward strand.
TCCCTTAGGCAGAAGAGTTAGCAAACTTTGTTCACCTCATAGGCTTTCTTTTTCAGAGACCAGACACTGAAGGTTTTCAGCACAGATAGAGCCAGGCACGTGCATGGATTCCGAAATGTGGGGAGGGCGACAACCATGACTCGATATTTGGGAAATCGATTTTACTCAAAACTCGATACCAAAGAAATCGAGTTACTGTTGACAAGACGTATTGATATGATGGCATTTCAGAAACTCGGCTAGTAAGAAGTCGAGTTACTTGTAACTGCGTATTTGCAGATGTTGCTATAACTCGATTTCTTTAGAATCGAGTTTTAGGTCCATTTCCTCTACATAAGCACTCTTCACACGTTAGAAGGTGCAACCACATTCTGGTGCAAAGAATTCCCATCATTGCGTGTTTGTAGAGCAGGATGGGACGTACCTATGCTGTGTTTAACGGTCGTGTTCCAGGCATATACAACAATTGGCTAGATGCGAGTAGACAAGTTCATAAATTCCCAAACGCCAATCACAAATCATATAAAGATCGAAGGGAAGCCGAAGCTGCATACATGAAGTATTTGCATGGTACTAGTATGGGCGTGCATGGTGGTGCGTCTACATCGTGGGCAACTCCAAACATATCAACCTCAACTCCACCTAGCACTTCTCTAAGCGAAGGAAGCAACTATGACAGTGGAGACATTAGGAACACTTTGTTAAGGTATCAATTGGAAGTTGCCATTGAGGAGCGTGACCACGCAAGGAGGATCGCAAGGTTGAGTGCAAACATGTTGACTGAATTGGTGGCCCATGTTGTGGGGGATGATGAGGTTGATGCAGGCACGAGACAACGTACGGATGCATGAATGCAAAAGTACGACTTCTTGTTGTGGTATTTAGTAAGATATGTATAATTGCAACTGTGTACTTTCGTGTATGGTTTAAGTAGAAGTGTCATCGTTTTCCAGTTGTTTGACTGGCAGATATGTATATATGGAAAAATAACCTTATTATTTTAGTTTTTGGACTACTTTGGTCTTATTCGGTCCATTATATCTACTTTGGTCTTATTCGGTCCACTGTGGTTTGTAGGAAAATCGGTGTACTACATTCTATTTACTCAATTTGATCCTATTCAGTCAGCTTTGGTCGTACCCAGTCTATTTGGTTCACTGCAGTCCATTATTGTATACAATGTCAAAATACAAGATCAAGCTATACACAATGAGCCACGATTAACGAATGTACATGACGTCAAACACAACAATGAATTGCATAACCTCTACAAGACCGATTTGGAAATCGTCCTCGTTGGAGGATTTACTGCAATTCATACCAATCAAAGAAAATTCAAACTTTAGAAAAGATAGGATTGGAATTAGCGGTACCCAATAAATCGTCCAACATCAGAAAATGATCTAAATTCTTCAAGTCAATTCTGAAAATTTTAATAGCCACAATATAGAAAGTACAGAACAAAATTACCATGAATAAAAATTGACACCAACCAACTAAAAAAACAAATAACACAGCTATATAAAGGTTCTTGAATCCCAAACACAGTAAATAAAACCCTAAAATTATGATGTACCTTGTAATATTATTCTGAATTAGGAAAAAAAATGAACACTTAAAATTTCAAAATTACGTACAAAATGAACATCACATGGAATACTACAGGTTTCAATAGATACATTACTATATCTTCCCTCTAGCTAGCTCCACTGGACGAAATAGAGCACCTATGAGAGTGGTCTTGCCACTGCCAATTCTGCCAACAATACGTATTTTGTGCCCTTCCTCAAATGTGCAACTTATCCCCCTCAGAACAAGTGCATCAGCCCATATTTTATCTGTTTTATCAATGATATTCTTAGAATCTCAGCTTAAGAACCTTATACAATTTTAAATGAAATCAAAAAAGATAGTTACCTGCAAACCATGTATTTCAACTTTACCCACGGATGGGTCATAGATTGCTGGAGGCTAGTTCCCTTCGAACGAGAACATTCTTTAGGAAAGTTTGGTGTAACGCCCTTGTCAAAACTCAAAGACCCTCGAACCAATCAGTGCCAACATTAATTAATAAATTAGCCTTATAGATGAGAAAATGTCTCATGTTTATAATGAAAGTAAGAACGTCTAACAACCTAAATCAAGTTTGTGACTCATGAGACAAAATCTCCCACCAATCCAAGTTGAGATCATTAGGTATTTATTCTCTTATAGCATTTGCGAGAACATGCACAAATTTAGTATTTTACTTATAGAAAAGACCAATGTGTTTGCACTCTAGTTAGAGCTTTCCTTCTTCGACAATGAAAATTAAAGCTGGGCTAAATAGTTACCGTGCAGTTTCCTTCACAACGAATGAAAGGGTCATAAAAATAGTTCTGGGTGCAATGGAGCTCTTCCAACCTGGAAATGAAAGTCACCCAACCATATAAGAGGCAATTATCAACTAAGAAATGAAATCAAAAATTCATGGTCTAACACCACCCAAGACAAATGCCTACCTGGAATGGAAGAATAGCAGCAATTTTAGAGGATGCACCCAGAACAGCATAATCCTCTATATTGTGGGAAAAAAATGTACACTGTAAGAATTAATATACCATCAAACATTCATATCAGAGATACAAACACCACCCAATTAATAACATCACAAAGCAACCAATTATACTCCTGGAACTATGTGTAACATACAGAGTTGTAATAGAACCACAAAAGCCTACACTTAACTCCAATGAGTCTTTCTTAACTTCACATACTCCTCCTATACTATTCTCAACATGAAACAGTGATATCTTCTGAAATAAAAGGCATTAATTTATAGGCAAATGAATCCAATTGTATTATCCAATGGGTTATACCTCAGCAGCTAGAAGTTCAACAATGAAATGAATAATCAATTACAAATACTTACCTGTAGTCTATGTGATTGTTCTTTGGTTGGACACAGAGCTTCAGTTTCATAGCTCAAGGAAGCTCAACAAAGACGTAAATATTATTATCTTTTGGTTTTTCTATTTGGCTACCATGCATATATCACCACCAAGAATTGCCAATTCAAAGTTTCAGCAACCATTTGCTAAGCAGATGAACCGCTGGGAATTTATTCAACCCTTCATATGCAAGCAAGGGCAAAAAGTCCTATAGCAATAACAAATCAACACATGATGAAAAACCAGATAAATGCCAGCAACGAAGCAATAATGTATAAATTCATTCTCTACGAAATATTGTTGCTACTCTGCATACCATGTTATAGAGCAAACAAGTCCTCATTCTTCTCCTACAGGTCACGTGACATACATCAATGTCAGCTCAATGGTCTTAACTGCATTTCCCTCCAAGGAAAAATGAAAATTCCTGAGCATAAACTATACAATTAGAAGCATGAACAACCATGTATTCAACAGATAAAACAACCTATAAAATATTGATGAATTATTGAAAAATAACATATAAGAGAAATGGCTGCAATTATTATCAAGATCTATAATTTATACTCCGCCTTGTTATCTTCAGAGAATGTGTTCGCTAAAATGGTTAGCCAAACTTCATAACATTTTGAGCAAATTGATTAGCAAGGCATTCAACCAAATAGAGGATAAACATAGACTTGCAACTACTTGGAAGGGTAAGCAAAGCCTTGGAAATTTTTGTCAATTCTAGCGTCCTCTAAACCCATATGCATATTATAAAGCCAACTTTGGAGCAAATAACTCAACTCTCAATCATGTGAAGATAAATACAAAACCAGTCAAATTGGTAATGAATGCCGGATGGTGGTTCTGTTTTCAACCTTGCATATCAGATTTTCCACCGTGCAAATCAAACCACCAATCTTGAGGCCAACTAAACCACTTTCTTTAAGTACATAAATGTAAAATCAAACACATATCATCATATAAGTATCTCTCGAAACTACAAACAAAATTCAACAAAACAAGCCTATCGTGCAAATGCAATAATTATAGAATTGTGCTCTGATGGTGTGAGTAACCATCGTACAACACTAAGAGTGAGCAGCTTTAATGGATACCATGCCCTCAAGATATTCATTACGCTGTTTCATCCCCAGTTCAAGCAATGAACGCCTCCATCATTTCATTAAAGCAAATGATGGACAAGATTTGATTCATTGGCCAATGACACACACAACGTGTATATATATATATATATATACTGAAAATCATAAAATAAGAAGGCTAATTGATGAAAAAATCAATAATCAATTTTTTGTTTCTCATTGCGTTCCCAAATTGCTAGCAAAATGAAAAGCTAATATATACAATGTTAAATAACAATTACAAACCCGAAGAAGCGAAAGGAACAAAACAAGCACACATAACTAAGATTTTTGCCATTTTCAGCTTTAGGTAAGTTATATTGTGAGCTGCTCTAGAACTCAGAAAAAAAAATATAAATTCTATTCTCCAAAGTCCCTACTAACGAACTTGTAATCAAATGTACACAGATCTAATCATTCTAGAGAGGAGGTGATTTAAAGGAGATTAAAAATAAGAAAATGGGAAGGAGGATGTACCAATGTAGGAATTTTAGGGAAGGCGAATCAGAAAATTAGGAGAGAGACACATACCTAGCCAAGCATTGTAGAGATTGGTTCTGCCATTGATCCGCATAAAGTTCGTCATGAAACTCTTTTACGGAAAGAATCAAATTACTTGTTCTTGCTTATCAACAATGCCACACATTTGTTTCTCAAAAAAATAAAAAAAATAAAAAAACAAATTACTCTCTTACAACCCACTTTACTGTAGCTAACAACATACAAAAACACAAGAAAGTTTGGCTTCAAATGAATACCAATCCAAACATTTGTCGATTTGCAATCAAAACTCCAAGTGCAGGAAAACTTCCTAATACATCAATAAATACAATACACATTGACAACAAACATATCATTTTCTCCAAAATATCAATTTCTTGACAACAAACACATTGACAGCCAGTATTCTCCCCAAGCAATGATCCTGAAATAGATGCACAACCACCAAGATTCTCCCCAATTAGTAGAACACATGAAGAATAAGCACACAGGGACAATCCGGCTCAATGGCCTTTTGGTGTCCACCATTGCAGTTAGGTCTAAACAAAAATTACTACTTTAGAAGAAAAGTGAAGCGTAACTATGCAGTCACCTATAGGCATTTAATGATCTTTTCGTTTCCGCCCATAAGCCCTGACAGGTCTAATCTTACCTATTTCATCAGACACAACAGCATAATTAAATTGACATAACCAATCAAATGCACAGTAAAAGTAGCTCAAGAAGATGGGAAGTGTAGACGAAGTACATACCATCACCAGTCCCACAATCGGGAGCATGCGCACGCGGGCGTCGCGATCTCCGCAAAGCCTCCACCGGCTCAATGTCCTCAGCCGGTATCTACTCAATTTGTACAGCCTCTCCATGGGGGGTTTGAGATGAAGCTAACATGGTGGGGTCCACATGCACTAGAGGTGGGGTGGGCATGCCTGGTGTGGGGACAAATATGCATCCACCATCATGGGCAGATCCACTGAAAACTGGGGGCGACATACGAGGAGGGCCCTCATAGTCCATGCTAGCACCATGGGTTGTAGTGTGGGCTGGAACAGTGCCCTGATGATCGACGCTATGGGATGGCCCAGCACCATCGCCAAACGTGCATCGCGGTGTCCTGCCGTCGTCATCAGACAGTACCCAATCAGTGCCAACCCATGCCTCTTCTGCACCCGACACATTCCCTTCCTCGTAGATGGGACCCAACTCAGTCGTACGGCTGCAACCAGCTTGACCACCTCCACGATGTCCACCCCCACGAGACCCACCACGTTGCCCGCCACGAACTAGGGCCTGTGTACCAGTGTCAACTGCTTCTGCAAGCGCATCCGCCAATTTAAGTCGGCCTAGCTCCTCCACAAGCTCTAGTGTAAATGTAAGGTCAGTGTGCATGTCAGAACCTTCATCGCACCTCTGTATAGACCTAATCATCGTCCGAACCTACAAAACAAGGGCGTCATAAAAGCAAGAGCGCAAGTATGATGCAAAACTTGGATAAATCTGTTCCAAAATCAAAAGAAAAAACTAGCAAACATAGCTACTGCAATCCTTATATTACTTATAATTATTAAGCATCTTTCAAAAGACAGTGTATAAAAATAGGGGTTGGCCCCCCCTGTGCAAAAATTTATAGTTCCAACCCAACACTCATGAATTTTCAGTTTCCTGTTATGTTTATCGCTATGCAATCTAAACATTGAGATAATACTTCTAAAAAACACGTATAGCTGGTTGTACATAAGTTCAAACTTAGCATAAGTGAAAATATCATAATTTCACTTCTGTATCTAGGCTTCACGTGATTTACAAGTCCATTAATATCACATTGCAATCACGACACATATTTTGAAGTTATTATTTCCTAACGTACACGCCCAAATCAAATGAATTGAATGTCATGAAACGCGAGCTTAAAGTTTCAATTAAGGGAAGTACCAAAAACTTAGAACATATATCATGCTTGAATCTAGTATAAATGCACATCTCCTTGCTACATACTTGCAAGATTTTAAATGACCTTTAAGCTGTTGGGAATTGCATTCTACCAACAGTTTAGTAAGGGACTTCCCAATCCTAGAGGTAATATCTATCAAGGAATATGTAATTAGCTTTCAGTCCTGGAGGAAAGGCTATCAAAACTATCATGAAATGTGAATTTATCACTACTACACAGAGTTGCACCGTCCATTTGAAAGTACAAGCCAACCAAAAACAAAAAAAAATTAAACAAAAAATAAAGTAAAATACAATAAAACCCAACACAACCCACCCTTTTTAAAAATTGAATGTAATTATATGAACAAAGGTGCGGTCATCATTAGTCATTGCCCATTAACCATTCCTCACGCAAACAAATTGGATCAAGACAAATTCAGTTTGTTATGAACAACTTGAATCATGCAGTATTTTAACTTTAAAACAGAATGACAGACTCATGCAGTATTTATTGACTTTAAAACAAAATGACAGAGAAACTTATAGAGATGTAACAACGATAATTATTGTGGACTTTTGCATGCATGATAAAGCTGCTAAGGATATTTAATCGAACAATGGTTTCAGCCATAAAATAGGAATTGTTGCCTCACCATGAGTTCCCAATACGCAGACTCTGGTGTTATGTACCGCCTTGTGTTGTGATTGTACCACATCATGTACTCAACGAGGTACGTATCATCACCGTCTAGGAGAGACGACTCGCGAACTACATTCACTCGGTCGGCCCATTGCTGAATAAAGGGATCATGTTCTACCTCCCAGTTCTTCTCCCATTTACCCTGAAGGGATATCTTGTGAAGGGTAGTCGACGTATCCATGACACTTGGAATTGGTTGCTTCATCCCAAATTGACGAAGGACTCGCTCAGGATGATGCCACTCCACTATCCAAAAGAAGATCAATGGCACCTCGACCCTCCAAATATGCTGCCCGGAAGTGCAATACGCAAGTAGGGAGCCCAGCGTATGCATGTACGGCTCCCATACAATCTGCATAAGTGGATTATGTTTGTGCACGTGAGACATCATACTAATTTAACATTATGTTTGTGATATGTAATATGCAAAGCATGGAATTTCTTGCTTCTAGTCGTACACAAAATCTTCAGGGATTATTGGGCAGAAAGTAAAACAACAACAAAATTGACCTGCAAACAATATTAAAAGATCTATGTTGTTCATGTCCACCATTTTCAGCCCCATGTTCATATGCATAACATTCAAAGTTAACTGAGACCATCAAATACTAGGGTTTTCAACCTGAACCAGACTTAGAGGAGGGTACTAGAGCATCCTTATGGCTGTAAGATGAATCCAAGTTGATGATTTCGCAAAATCTTTTTATCGTAATAGAAATATTGTGCTACATTAATTGCATTAGTCATTAACAATGTTTCAATGAATGAGAACAAAATGACTATTAATCATTGTAACACTAAAGTAACTGTACTTAATTTGCTCTTGAAGATATAAAAAATATAGAGGGAAGACATATATAAGGTCTACTGAAGACATTGCATTTCAAGTAGCACTTTATATTGCAAGAAATGGAAGCTATGTAAATTATTACATGGTATAATCCACATAAAATATTGTTATTATATTTCTATGTAAATATATTTTCTTATAAATTTTAGTGTTGGAAATTACGTAAGCCTTTTAATTATTGATAACTAATCATGTCAATGTCTAAAATTACATTCCTCTTGATGAATATGGTGAGTAGCGTATTTTGCACGCTTCTAAAATTATATGAATAAAGTAGTCATTAATAATCTATAGCTTTTAATAATTTTAGGACTATTAAGGCAGCTAAAGTGAGGACAACTTAAGGAGTTGCATGCTGCAGTTAAATTGTGCTCTCCATACACGGACCAAAAGCACGAACTAACTTCTCATTTAGGTCAACAACAAGAGGTAATGTGTCAAGCGTGTTTATGTTTTCTCATATATCACTGATTAACAATTATTTGTTTCTTTAAACTGAGGCCATTGTTTTCCAAGAAGACAATGGAGGCTGTGCATATTCAAAATATACCACTCGAATACGTAAATCGAAGTCAAACAGTATTCTACTAGACTGTAAAAATATAACCTTCAATTCAGCGAAGGTAATTTATTACTTACAACGTAACAATGTTTTTTGCATCACAATAACAATGTTTGTAATCCTGGATACCCCTATGTTAGAAGAAGAAATACTAAATTGTCTACTTATTAGGCAGAGCAATAACTATGCTTTTAAGCTCATAACAAGCTTAAATTTTATTTGTGGCCATCAAATTTGTAGCATATATTGTTTGCGTTTTGAAAATATAATTTTCCCCTCTTATGCCTTGATTCCCTTGTTCTGAAAAGACCCATATGTGTCAAGTTTATAGTAGGAAATTTGTTGTTTAGAATTTAATTGATATCTTCTGCGTTTACAATCATTCGCCTTATGTAAAGTATTAAGAAATATTGTTTTGAAATTTTTTAGTTTCTTTTCATAGCAAGCTAAAAGTTCTATTTTCTCGTGTTAATTAGGTTGAAACGGTGTATAATGACATAATCAGTAAATGAACACAAACTTTTGATTCAGTTAGTAGCTGGAAATAATTTAAAGATGTCATCGTGAGTTTCGAAGATGCATCATTAAAATCAAATGAATTACTTGAGCACACAAATACAACCAAAGACAAATTTATCCAAGTTATCTTTGGTATACTCTTAGGTAAATTCATTTCTCATTGAATTATAATCAATTACATAATCCAATATGTGCGTCTTCTCTTCATTGCATCAGATTAATGACAAAACATCACAATTGGTGGAGTTTTTGAATTTTGGTTGCAACACAGGTTTCAACTCACTGTCTTGCACTAAACCAATACTTCATGCTCAATCTTTTGCGCATGTTGCACATGCTTTTTTGAACAACATATACATAGGTAAGTTACTTATTTAGTTCAAACATCTTGGAAAAGGGACAATTTCTTATGTGTTCTTTTTTTTTTTTTTTTCGGTGTAAATCACAAACGTTTCCCTACATAACGAAGGATATAGCCAAATTCTACTTAATATATATATGACTAAATTTATATATAACCCATTGATTTAACCCAACTTAACCTGAGTCATGTGAGTTGGCTTGCATTCGAAAAAACCCTTCAATCGAACCCAATTTGGAAAAAACCCTTTGATTTAACATTCAAGAATGTTTTACTTTATGTTTGGTCGTATTCACGATGGACATTCCAATTGAGTTAAATGATGGGATGGAAATCCAAGTATCAAACAAAATGATGGGATGGTATTATGAAATCAACTCATTCCTACAACAATCCAAGAATTCAAACTAAAATAAAAATAAAAACGTGGTCATGCAATTGAGGGAAACGAAAATAAAAGCATGTGCGGTGCATTTGAGGGAAACGTGCTCGGCCCGTGGTCATAAAAATTGAGGGAAACGTGGTCATAATAATTCAAACTAAATTAACCGAATACCTGCTCGGCCCGTATTGTAGCCAATGACGCCCGGTACGCAGCAAGGACGTGTGTGGCATGCTCTGCGGTGCATTTTGGCCCGCTCCACCTACCAAACATGGGGTGTCGACAAATGCTCATTAGGGCCCCTTACATTTAACCTTACATTTAACAAACTTTGCTTTTATATTTCACATCCATATACTAAGCATTAATAAGTTCCTTTTGTTTGTTACTTTGGCATATTTTTAATTATATGAAAGAGACAAATAACGAGAACTCAATGAACGTACCTAATGGCAAGAGGCCCTGAGTGCACTGGCAGTAGAGGCGGCCTCACAACAGGGCATAATTGTGGGAACCTTGAATAGGCCCATAGCTGCACCAACAAGAGTGCTCCTCCAATCTGCATCGCATCCTTCTTCGATGCACCACAAAGTTGCCTATACAGCCAGGCCAATGCTGCACTACCCCAGCTATACCGTCTCGCATTGCTGACTGGGTTGAGCAACTGCAGAAGCACCAGTGAGAGCCGGTCCGCAGACTTGTCCATGAACAAGAGGGCCCCCATCCGTACAAGTATGTGGTAGCGGGCATGTTGCTGCATGACTTCATCACCAGCGTCCGCAGCTAAGGGAGTGGCAAACTGTGCATCAAGCCAGGTGTATTTTATCCTCGCCCCAGCAAGGGTAGACTTGTTTGAATTTGGTATCGAGGGTGGAAGTTTATGGCCCAACAACTGTTCGCACAGCTCACTCCATACGTAGTCTGTCCTCCCAGTAACAGGCAACCCATCCACCGGAAGCCCCAGCATCACCTCCATATCTTGCAAGGTGATACCCATTTCTCCATGGGGTAAGTGGAACGTGTGCGTCTCCGGACGCCACCGCTCAACCAACGCCGTGATCAACGCATGGTCGACCTCCATATCAGGAACCTTGAATAAACCGGTCAACCCTGCTGCGTCTATGTGTTGCATGATACGTGGATCTAGCCCACCCTGTGGCAATACACATTTACGGCGTCGAACCTTTATCATGCCAGGCACCACCTGCACACAGACGAGTATTGTGTTAAGAGATTAAACACGAGGTAATTATAAAACAAACATGTATTAATGATACTACTACATACCTCGTCAGCGGCACACCTCCAAAGCGGACTTGACCGATGATTCGGCTGCTGGGTCAACTGGGTGTCCACATCAGGTCCAGGCCGCACTCTCTCTATTGGCTGCATATCTGACATGGCAGCAAATAGATTGTTAGCAATTTTCTAACAAGTAAACCACAATTAATATAAAATAAAACATCACTTCTTAAATAAATAAGAACTTGCCATAAAAAAAATTATTTCAAAACTATTTAAATCAACCATGAATGCTTAGGATAATTATTAATTAACTATTTATGAAAATTTAAGTTATAACACCACTTTTATGAGAACTATAATCAACCGTCGTAAAAACTAAATACTTTTTTCTTCTCCTCTACAAAGTCCCTAAAAATGTATCCAACATCTAAGCTTTATTATGAACCCCAAAATCTAAAAATTTAAGTGCTCCTAAAATACAAAGAAATGAAACCCCCTTCCATATGGTCAATTTAAAACAAATAGGAGCTGTATTGCAAGCAAAAGAACTTCTATGCTTGCTATATCAGCTTCTCTAGCCATACAGTTGCACATATAAGCTGAGGGTACCAGGGAATTAATTTTTTTTTTCAGTACAGTTACTTAAAATTTTCTACATTGGACTGATATGCACAACAAAAGTAGTGTCAATCCCAAGAACTAATGAAATTTATAACAACCTAGATATACCAAAAACAATGAGTACTAAAACTTTTAAGGGATATCAAAGAACTTAATCTCTTTGTTGCTGTACTCAAAACTACAATCTCATCACTCTTACTGGTTGTTAACTGGACTTACAGTAACTGACTTTCTGTTTCATTTAAATGTGTACTGTATTTCATAGATTTATGTATATAGGATGTCATTATGGGCAGAACATCTTGGATTTACGGAAGACTGCTTCAACCAACCAGAGTCTCAAAGTTTTCATCATTTCTTTCTTAACCTGTGTACCCAATAAAACCAATCTTTACGAGATGGGTTCTGCTTGAGAGCTAACAGTTGCTGCTAGAGGCACGACACACATTTTACAACATTTACAACAACTATTTACACTCAAACGTAATTAGTTTGACACCATTTTCAACAACTATAACAAAATCATGTGCTTCATCGGATAAGACACATTTTGCACAAACCCAGAGATATCACTGAAACACCACCACTCGATTTGCCAAAACCCCTCATCAAAACCCCAAGCACATTTAAACTCATTAATGAGAAAATCATCATTGCAGCATATAAAAGACAAAGAAATTCTCATCTTCATTAGTAAATTTACTACTTCTTAAGTTTCAACAAAATAATCAAAATCCCACACAAAACACAACCTAACATTAACCAACATCAGAAAAGATTTCAGAGGGAGAGGACCGTACCTGTAATCAGCGGCGGCGGGAACGAACGACGACTGTTGGAGACTCGACGAAGAGTGGGGAAGCCTGATCGCAGAGCGAGAGAGACAGAGTGTAGAGAGAGAGTGATGGCAGAGAGCGAGGGAAAGAGAGTGTACAGGAGAGCGAGTGACTGAATAGGAGTTTTGAGACGTTAGGGTCCTATTGATTCAAACCGCTGAACAAAACTCGATAGCTAATATCCCGAGTTATGAACGTTTACACAGTCAATTTTTTATTGGGAAACACCCATATCTGCATGGGAAGGGACCGAATAACTCGATCATTCGAATATCGATTTATTCATTAAAACTCGATTTCTATATTATCGAGTTACAAATGAGGGGCATTTCCCTATTTAGTTTCAGCAAGAGGGCAAACGAACGATTAATTTCCGAAAAAAGGGTATTTTCCCATTTTGTCCCTAATATAAATAAGCCAATTAAAATAAGCTAATGCTGCTAATCCAAACATGTGACACTTTGTCACGAAAGGCAATGAGTCAACATGTTTACTTTATCTTGAGGATCTGCTGTTGATTTACTTGCTATTATATATATAAAATAAAAGTTTAGACTTAGAAGTCGTGGTTGCACTGAGTGGCTTCATCAAATTGTAGAAATTTTTATAGATTTTTTTTTTAAAATAGATATAATATATTTTTTTCTTATCTTCTTCTCTTATAATTTCTAAGTTGATAAAAAATTTTAATTTGATTACAATCCAAATTCTTCATCTAATCCTTTTATTATTAATATAATTAATTATACAATTTTTTTTTACACTATTAGTATTTTACTAGGCATAGGTTTCTCTTGACTTTCAAATTCTCTATTTCCATACCTTCTCTTTATCTTATTATTTTTAAATTAATTAAAAATATTAATCTCATTATAATTTAAAATTCTACATTAGTTAATTAGACCTCTTTCAAGTTGATATCATCGATTTTTTGGAGATGAGAAACTCACGCCAATATATAAATCCCCAAGACATAGCCGGTATGCATTTCTCTTCTTTTCTAGAAAAACTCTTTTTGAAGTGATGCCATGCAAGGTGAGGAAATTATATTTCCCACTCTTTAAGTTCACTATGTAAATACTTGTGCCTAACTTTCAATTTGCCAACAATTGTGCTCAACTTGCTTTAGGTTGTCTCCTATCATCGAAATTCTACACCGAATATGTTGATCCGAAGTAATGTCGTTAGTTTTATTTTGAGACATTGGACAAGGTGCTTAAAAAGTACATATTCCATGAGCAAGATGCAAATGACATGGCTAACTTCCTACTCCCAATCCTTGCTTTTGACCTTGAGAAATGACCCATGGTAGGTCAATGCCTTCATCATCCATGGATCGATCCAAGACCTTGTCGTTTACAACCATCTATGGTTGGAATGAGGAATATTGCCATCAATGCAAATCAAGAAAGCACGGGTGTGCCGGTTTGGCTAGTGCACCCACGTCGAACTCGGCAGGACGCGTCATGTGGCCTGGACGTGGCTGCACGCGCGTCCCATTACAAATTTTATTTTATTTTTTATTTTTTTCTGATTCGGTCTGAAATGGTCCGAAATAGGACTTCATATGGGTCGGAATACTTATAAAAAAAACTTTACTTCAAACTTATCTATTATTTAGTTTTAGTTTCAAATTTTCGATATTGTAAAAAAAATGCATAGCAATATATAGAAAATATAAATAAAAACATATTTAATAATTAATTAATACACATATCCTGCCGCATCCATGTCCTACTTTTTCAAAAATTGTTGCGTCGCTGCACCTAACCCAAATCCGCATCTGTGCTTCTTAGATGCAGATTCTCAAGATCAACCAAAAGAAGCCGAGTCGCTTCCTGATAAGATTTGAGATGGAGAATACATAGTTTCTCAAATGGGATAAGACAATTTGATTTTTTTTGGGTTTTGCGAGTGACCTTTTGGGATGATGCTGGAAAAGATGTCTCTAGAGGCAACCCACATGAGTTTATGAGGGAAGTTATTGTGGAATTTTGTTGGTTTGTAGAGATTTTGGAGGTGATGAGTTTGTGAAGTGAGTGATACTAATGATAGAAACAAAGTTGGGATAATGAATCTCCCACAAATAGTTTATGTTTTTTTAGAGGGAATAGTTTACTTTTTAAGAGGGAAATATATAAGAAGCCGTAGGACAATCCAATCACGAAATCTGAAAATTCTGGATTGATTGATGGATATATTAGAAACCACGAAATAGAGCTAAGGCAAAGCCTTTCATGATACATGCCAATAGCATTATAATACAAAGTAAGTCTAGTGTCCACATGAGGGCACTCAAAAATACTAAATTCCAGCTGCTGTGTTCCTCCCAGCCTTGCAAGTTTGTCCGTCCATTGGTTGGCTTCCCTATAGCAATGCTTGACTACCACTGTCGAAATGAGATTCATCAAGTACTTGTAGTCAGAAATAAGAATAGAGTAATCTATGTTGTCACGAGTTCTATCAGCCATCCAATCAACCACAACTTTGGCATCTAGTTCCACTTCTACAGCGTGAATTTTTTTTTCCACACAAAGTTGCAATCCATCCCAAAAAGCCCACAATTCAACCTCTACACTGCTTGCGATACCTATTGCTCTTGCAAAGCCCAGAACCTAGGAACCATTATGGTCTCAGATCACTCCCCCTCCCCCAGCTGCTCCTAGATTACCAATAATAGACCCAGAACCCATAAACCATTATTTTATTTTAAACATTGATATTTGGGGTTGGAATATTTGAATTTTGGATGTTTATGTGATAAAGACCAAGAGATGACAACAATTATGCTACAAGGCCAACTTGTGCTGTAATTTTGTCATTAAAAAATCCCTTACAGGGCTCTTGTTTCACTGTGGCCTTTTGGGCATCATTGGGTAATGCAGCAACTTTTATCTTGTTAGGTAACAAATTTTCATTACAAATAGAATTTTTTAGAGTATCTGCGTCACTCTCAAAGTGAGTTTAGCCAAATTTGGTCCAAAAAACTATTTTAACTAACTCATTTATAAATACTCTTACATCAGACTCAATATTTACTTCTCTACTCTATTTAAATATTATTTTTTCTCCATAAAAAAAAATAATAAAAAATAAATAAAAATACTGCTTCTGGTCTCTCTAGTCCCATCTACACCCACACCCATAACCTAGCCAAAGACACCTAATGAGTTTGGGTTTATGAAATTTCCAAGGTTGTAAATTCTGTTCTATTCCAACTAGAATTTTTTGTTCTGGTCCACTTACGCCCTTGTTCCATTTTGGTCTAAATTCCAATCTATTTTAGATTGTTCTAGTGTCCTACACAAATTCTAGATGTTTAGATCTCACAATTCTGGGCTATTCCGGACTATGTTGGATTTTTTTTTTAACATTGAAGCTCAAATTCAGACTATATGGCATGCTTTTCTCAATCGTCAATGTGGACGCCCCAAAGAGAGGAAGGGAAAAGGTTGAGGCTTGTTTAGGGCCCCTTTTTTTCCATTTCTTTTGGTTTATCGCACATTGGGTCCTTGGCAACTCTTTATGTGCATGTGTTTCTAGGGTGAGGTGTGTGTGTGTGTGTGTGTGTATGTGTGTGTGTGTGTGAGTACCTTTTTCTTATTTTTATTTTAGGAGTCATCACCAACCATTGGTTTTGTATTAGGTGTGATTGGTCACCTATTTGCCAAATTCTTTTAAGTTACCTAATTAACTAAACCAATTTGAAGGGATTTATTTATTATAGTAAACTAAAAGTCTCGAACCAAAGATCTTGGACTCGGAAGTTTGGTTACGCGTGGGGAAGGTGTTAGACACCCCACACCGCCTATCCAAAGGATAGTACCCCATTTTAATTTAATTCTAACGTTATCTTTTTAGTGAAGAAATTAGATACTTGACATTTTGGTTTTTTGGAAAAAGTTTTGTATAAACAATATATATATATATATGTATGTATGTATACCCATACACACATGTGAGTATTTATTTATTTATTTATAACGTAGCATGTGAATATTTATTTACTACGTATTTAGCATATGAATGTATAATATATATATATATATATATATATATATATAACTTGATTATTTACAATATAAAAATAAAAGAGATGGAGTAGGAAGAATAACACATTGTTGTCATCCACTACATTTTTCTCATTTATCATGCCAAAAAAAAAAAAAAAAAAACCACAATAGAAAGAAACATTAGTGCCAAGAAGGGGGAGAGAATCATGTAAGCTTGATTGGTGCCTATTGGTTCAATTTCATTGAACCATAGGCACAAATCTCTAAAAGATGCAATTCTAAAAAAAAGTTTTTAAAACAACAATGGTTGAATGTGTAAAATGAAAAGTTTTAAAGGACCTACCTAAAAGAAAATGCACAAATTATTTTGAGAAAAAAGATTGTTTGGAAAAAAAAAGGTTGTTTAAAGAAAAATAAGTTAAAGACGTGAAAGTTTTTTTTTTTTTTTTTTTTCATAAAAAGGGCCCAATTTTTTTAATATATATTTATTAAAAAAAAAAAAAAGAATGTTGCCTTTATAGAAAAGAGGTTGAAAAAACATTTTTTCTATGAGAAAAGTTTCATTACTATTATTTTAATTTTTTAGATAGAAGAGAAAAACATTAAAAGCCTTTTTATTTTGAGTAAAGGGTTTCCATGGTTCAATTGGAAACCGTGGTTTTTATCCGAATTTAAGAAAAGAAGTTTCAATTTAAACTTCATAAAAGATGACACAGGGTTTTCTTTTGAATAAGCAAAGTTCGGATTTTGAAACTTTTTGTGAAAACGACAATTTTTTTTAAAAGGTTTTGGAAAAGGGTTGGCTTAAAGGAAAATGGTTCCCATAGGGTTTTTTTTTTTTTTTTTTTTTTTTTTAATGGTGGATTCGAAAACTCCCATGGTTTTTAAGAAAAAGGAGTTTGTTTTGAAAATCTTTTTTGTAAAAAATACCAATTTTGAAAGAAATAGAAAAAATTTGCTTCAAAAATTGTCATGGATTTTTCTTTTTAAGGAAAAGGGTTTGGATTTAAAAATCCCACGATTTTATTTTGATGATAAAGGATTGGGAGAAAGAAAGTTTGCTTTGAAAATCTCTTTTTTTGGTAAAAGCATTAATTCCGAAAAAAGAGTTTGGGGGCAAAAGGTTGATTTAAAAAGTTTTATGGGTTTTTCTTTTAAAGAAAAAAAAGATTTAGATTTAAAAATCCAATGATTTTTATAGTAAAAGGAAGCTTGTATTGAAAACATTTCTGTAAGGAAAACAATTTTGAACCAAAGGAATTTTAAGAAAATAAATATTTCAAAAAAAAGTTTTCACAGATTTTATTTTTTTAGAAAAAAAGATTTTGGATCCCAAAAGTCCCATGGGTTTTTATTGTTTTTAAAAAAAGTATGGTGTAATTAAAAAGATTATTTCCTCCTAGAAACTTTACTCATTCAAAGGTTTTTTTTTTTTTTAAACGTTGTAGAAGAACATCATTCTAGGAAAGAAAAGGTTTTTTTTTTTTTTTTTTTTTTTTTAAAAACTCTTATTAGGGTTTTTGAGAAAATATTACTTTTTGAAAGCAATTTTTTTGAAAAAGGAGTAGTTTTTGAAACCATCTTTTTTAGAAAAAGCACTTTTAGAGATTTGCTTACCCAAGCTTTGATTTTATGACAACATTGCATATGAGAAAGAATGTAAAGCAACAAGAATAAATAAAGGTGATAAAAATTAAAAGACAAGAAATTAAAGTGCTTAAAAGTAAAGGAATTTAAATACAAGACTTAAAAATAAATTGCTTGAAATTTAAAGACAGTAAAAGTAAATGGCTAGGAATTTAAAGAATTTTTTTTTTTTTGGAGGAACACTAGGAATTTAAAGATAAGGAAAGTAAATTGCTTAGAATTTAAAGACAAGGAAAGTAAATGTTTATTGAAAAAATATATTTTTTAGGAATTTCTCCTAAATAAGCTCTAATCTTGCCAAAGCCTTATGAATTCTTTACCAATAGAAGAAATGGGAGTACAAGTCATCACCATTCTCTAGGTAACATACTCATATTGTGGTTAAAGCAAGGTTTAGAACCCATTTAGGAAAGGGGAAGGATTTCCTGCAAACTAAGTTGCAACAACTCCTACAAAATGAACACGTGCCAACGCCTTAGAAAGACACTTATCCAGGACTTTTGCTTAAAGAAAACTTATGTTAACCCACTTATCCTTACCAGGTGTTGACACAATGTGCATTTTGCAGGAGTTACTGCAACTTAGTTTGTAGCAAATCTTTCCCCTTCAGGAAAAATGGGTAGAAAATGTTTTTAAAGGGGAGTTGCTCCTATTGTTGCTTAGTTGGTACAGTTTTTTGCGTAAAAACAGCCCCAAAACAACTATTTTTTACCTGAAAATAATGAAACATTTAATCAGGATTTCAAAATTTTATTGATATCTCATCCATTGTAACTCCGTTTTTGGCCCATGAACTGTCATTTTGAAGGGAAAAATATGACCTATAAGATGGCCTAAAATTTAATCCGATCGAACGGTCGAATCAAAAAGTCAATTTTTTTACCATCCCTTATTAGGGTTTTTGGTCTTAATTCTTGCCAGAAGTGACTAAATTGGTCGTAACCTTTGATCTGCCATATGATTAGGGTAAATTGGTCTATTGTAATTTATTCCGAACTTTTTGGCTTTAAAACTTTCAACATTTTGAGTTTTAAAACATTATTTTGATGCGTTAATTGGGACCGAACAAAATACGGTATCGACAATCAGTATAGAGACTCTGATATGGTAAACAGAGCAGGAAGGGCATATCTTCCAATTTCATCAAGCTATTATTTCATTCTGATAAAAATCCTAATGAATCTTCGTAACTACAAAGTGAGAACTGGCCTATAGTTTTCTTTGAGATTGCTAATATGCTCTGGTATCATAGCAGATTATGTAAGAAAAATAACATATATAAAAGAACTTCATGACATCATATGTAAATAATGTCACTTACAATGAATGAACACTCAGAATCGCCCCATGTTCTTCTTGGGGGCAAAAAAAAGAAAAAAAAAAGCGCAATTTCAGATAATTCTACAAAATTACTATAAAAAAAAAAAAATTTAATTCTACAAAACAAAGAGGCACAATTAAGTGCTAAGAGAAGTCAGTCCTCAATGATAAATGCTCCGTCTAAATTAATTAATTAATTGAGTCAGTTATATCAAACAAACTTTCAAATCTGAGCAGCATCCTCTTTCTTCTCCTTGAGAATTTAAGATATTTACATTGACCTTCAATAAACTGCAACCTCAGTGGAGTTGAATCCTGACATGAGGAAATTTCTTCCTTAACAGTTTTTTGTGCCTTCAACAAACAGAAGATTTGGATGAAATGCTGGCTGGATCACAAAAATCGCGAGAAAGCATTAAAAATATCCAAAAGACTGCTGGACCCATCATCTTTTACTGCAAGACAATTCAAGTGGAAGGCTTGTAACATACTTCCACAACCCTTAACCAGAGAAATTTCTTCTCATAAACTAATACCACCTGTCACAATGCAGTCAGACTTTGGCTTGCACATGTGCCAAATTTCCTCATAAGCTCTACACTCTCTGCAATAGTAGACCCCGCAGTCCCAACAAAACCAAGTGAAGCACAGCTGCAAACAGCTTCCTCTATGAACAGAAGTACATCAGGTAATCTCTCAGAAGGGCAATGTTTTTTTAGACCACCCATGCTCTCTGGAACAAATGCAAACCTCAGGCTATGCTTAGCAGCCACAACCTTTTTGGCTGTTTTTATCACTAACTCATCTTCTTCTCTCAGAAAATGCAGCTTAAAATGATGTGAATCTCTAGCCAAATCCCCCAAATAACTTCCAGTCCAATTACCTTCGGGAAGATCAGTCATCACAAAAATATGAATAGGGAGTGGACTCTGTCCCAAAGACTCTACTTTCTGTTTTAAACTCAGAAAAGTAGCTTTCCAATGATTCTTGAACTGCCCATCTAACAACCTGAGCTGTGCACAAAGAAAATGGGCATTTATGTTCTTATCAGCGAACTCCTTTCCTGCACTCAAAATTTCAGGGACAAAAGGAAGAAATTCAATCTTTTTAATCAAAGACTGTATCCGTTGATCTCTTGGAGCTTCATGAATATGGATGTACAGCTCTGAACCTCTATATGGAGTGGTGAAAAGACTTCCAAATGCCAGCAGAGTGGCTGATTCAGCTGCAGAACTGGGTCCAAGAGTCTGATATACGTCTCTTCGTCTCCTAACATATGAAATTTTCTTCTTCCTCTTAAGCTGTTCATCAGGTTGGAATGAATCTAATACCCCATCCTTTTCACCATTTTGGTAAGTCCAAACTGTAGTCCTACAATCTTCACCTACTGCATGTACACGTTTATCAACATTACCATTTAGCCCAGATAGTAGAGATCCACATTGTTTAAGGCTATCAAACAAAGATGACTGCTCATTTGATTCATTGAAACAATCGAAATCTTTCACCCCACACCATAGGGATGCAAAAACCCTGAAATCTATCGTTTGAATAACAGATGAAGCCACTAACGACGAAATATCAACAATGTCAGCCATCGAGACATACCTGCAACAAGAGGTTCATATAAAGCTATAATTTACAAAAAGATAATAAAAATAGGAAGCTATCCAATAATAGATACCAAACATAAAATTTGATAGCAAAAGGGAATGCCAAATAGACCCAAATTCTAGTTTTTCAAAATACACAGTTAAAACCAAGTTTAGACTCAAGTTGGTAACTTTTACTTAGATTTTAGAGAACAAAAACCTCTATTCCACTAAGCCTAATAAGACCATTGTCCTAGTAATGGAGACAGTTTCAACTTTCATTCTCTCACCAACCAAACAAAAAAGTTGAACAGAAATAACAATTTTTATTAATGCCACAAAAAATTAAAAAAAACCCAATAGAACCCACATTCTAATCTGATCAAATTCACACACAGTGAGTGACCAAACTGACAAACCTGCCAGTCCTGAGGAGCTCAACCACATGGTTCCAAACGTCAACCCGAATTTTATTCGGATCGGAAACCCGGAACTTGGGGCAGCTTCCGAGAGCAACAGCGTGGTGATCGAGAACCGGAGGAACAATCAAGGTCCGGTTGAGAATGGCGGCCATTAAGATAGCATTCTTGAACTCGGAAACCTGGTTGCTGAACCCACTGTGCGGAGCGTACCAGAGGAATTTTTGGGCTAATTGAGAAATGGGGCATTGGGGGAATTGGGAATTTAGGGTTTTTGTAGAAGGTGAGATGTGGGAATTGGGGGTGAGGGAATAGTAGGAGAGAAAGAAGAGGAGAGAGAAGAGAAGAGTGAGGAGAGAGAGAGAGAGGAGAGGGGATCTGTAAGAGGGTTTCTTAAGGGGCCATGGTTTAGGGGTGGGTCTGTTGGAGTTGAGGAGGTGGTTCATAGCTCAGGTGGTGGTCGTCGTGGTGGTGGTGGCGGCAAGCGGAGTGAAGGTGCAAGCGGGCAAATTAAGGTGGCGGATTTTGATATCGTTAGGATCATATAGGAATACAAGCGAGTTTTAACTTGTAAAGAGCAACTGCATCAGTTTTTTTTTTTTTTTTTTTTTTTTGATAGCAGCAAATGCATCAGTTGATATACAAAAATCTTGTAAATTTTGCACCCAAAAAAAACTAATTTTTCTATTTTAGACAACTATTTTTACAAAACACCTACGTCAATTTGTCTATTCTACACATTTATTCGATAAAACATTCATTCTTTTACAATTTTTTAGGGATAATTACAGCAAACCCTTTTGAGGTTTGGCCCATTTGCACTTTGCCTACCCGTGGTTCAAAACTTATCACTTAGTCCACCTGAACTTCAATCTGTTACCCATCCGTTACCCACCTCACCCTCAGACGTTAGAAAAACACAATTTTATTAAAATTAGAACATAACACGGATCAAACACAAACCATTAAATCTTTTCCTCACAAACACAAGAACACAACATTTGTAAATATAGTTCAAAATTTTCAGTTACACACATCTAAAACCAATTAAATCCTCTAAATCCATACCAAAATCCCTCACCCAAACTGTAATAAAAATTTTTTTAGAACCCAATCATAGATTAAACAGAAAATAGAAACAAACCAAAGAGAGAAAAACAGCACCATTGTTCATCCTGCCAATGATGGTGGTCGAGTGCTTCGACCTAAAGTTTGATGGTGGCTTGTACGGCGGCTTGGCTGTCGTGGCGGTGGCTCATAGTGGTGCTAACGGTGGCTATGGAGGTCAACCACCATTAGCAAGCCAAAATCAAATAAAACCCACCAAAAAAAAAATTTTTGAAACCCATAAAGCGTTGCCACCCACTCCACCACTACCACTATTAGAACCCACAACTCAACACCACCACCACGCCCACAATCCACAACCACCACAAGCCACAACCCATAACCCCACCATAATCAAATCATTATCAAACCCACAACCCAAAAGCAAAAAAATAAAAGAAAAAAATAAAACCACCACCGGCCGAGATCGAGCTCCATTTTGGCCGAGACGGAGGCCGAGATCGAGCTCCATTCTCTCTAAACCACCGCCGGCCCTCTTCCTAGATCTACTCCAAACTACCAAGACAGAGGCTGAGACCAAGACAGATGCGAGAACGAAAGAAATCAGATGAACCCACAACCAAAACCACAAAAATCAAATGAACCCACAACCAAAACCACAAAAAAATGAAACCCATGAAGCAAGAATGAAGGAAAATGAAACCCATCGCTGTGCTTTGGTCAAGGAAGCTTTTCTGGGAATGAAGGGCTATGTGGGTCGAGTCCTTTGCCTGCTTGTTCGTTCACCAATACATCTCCAGTGACTGCACGATGCCATCGAACCCGAGCTCGTTACCAGAAGTGCCTGTAATGAGTGAAGCAAAAGGAAAATGGTCTTCGAAGAAAAGGTTAAGTACTGGTGTGATTGTGGCTGTTGTGATAGTTGGCCTGTTGTGAAATTGTTGATATTGATATAGATTAAAAATAATTTCATTGAGTCATTTGATTGTTGTGTTGTTCCTCCACTTTGTTCTCATTGAAGTTCATGAGCACTGAAAAACCCTAGCTTTTTTATTCTTGTTATATTTGTTTTAGCCTAAAAATGTGTTTTTCTAACGGCAAACGGAGAGGTGGGTTACAGAAGGCTAACATAACTAACTTCAGGTGGGCAAAGTGATAAGTTTTGAACCACAGGTAGGCAAAGTGCAAACGGGCCAAACCTCAGGGGGGGTTTGCTGTAATTATCCCAATTTTTTATTATTTCCTTCATCCTTCACACTTCTCTCTTCTCTGGAAATCCTCTCACACACAACCCAAGCCACCGTCGACGATCAATCCACCATCATCAAGCACAACCGCTGCAGACCATGCACCATCATCAGCCACTAATCAAAACCCAGATCATCAAGCTCTCCCTTCACGCACTGATCAAACAAAGAATCAAAACCATCAAAACATCAAAACAAAGAAAGTTTTGACATCACTTTTATAGGAAATGAAAAAATCTATCAAAACATTAATTGTTTTTTTTTCTTTTTCCATAAAAACTTTCTTTAACTGGATTCTTAACCAGTGCCCTAATGGCACTCGTTAGCATGACCCAATAATGATATGCAAGCACGTTTACTGTAGCAATTGTGCATAAATACACAATTTTACAGCCACTGATAGAGGTGTTCGCCAAATTGCAAAAATTGCACAAACCGCAAAAACCGTACCAAAACCGCCCACAAAATGGCATAACTGCACCGCACTGCCAAGTAATAGTGCACTGCATCACACCACACCGCATGGTGCAATGTGGTTTGCGATTTTATAATAAGAAAACAGCACCGCACTACACCCTCTCTATATATTAATATATTTATTTATTTTTAATATTAAATATATTATTAATAGTTTAATAATCCTAGTTTCCAAAAAAAAAAAATTAATAACCCTAGTAAGTGTTGACTAGAAAAGCCAACCCAAAATAAAGAAAAACTAGCTCAATAATTTAAAACTTGGCCTAAAAAAAGAGAAAAATTAGTTTTGGGTTAAGTAGGAAAAGCCCAAAATTTGAAAAATATACCGACTTTAAACTGCATCTTATACATAGTATCGCATATGTGACAGCAAAAATGAGGTGCGGTGCGGTTATGATTTTGGCTAAACTCTAAACCGCACCACATCGCAGCGCACCGCACATGTGAAGGCAAAAATAAGGTGCGGTGCAATTATGGTTTTAGCTAAACTGCACCGCAAAGTGCGGTGCTAAAAATGGCCCAAAACCGCACCGCACCACACCGCGAACACCCCTAGCCATTGATGTAGGTGTTTTTTCGCTCAAAATGTGCAAAATGCACGATTACTGTAACAATTGTGCATAAATGCACAATTTTACAATCATTGATGCAGGTGTTTTTGCTCAAAATGTGCAAAATGAACAATTTTTTCTATTTGACAAAATTTTGCATCAACTGATGTAGTTGCTTTAAGTTCCCACTCTTTTATTTTTAAAGGGAAAAACAAGATAAAAATTAAAATCTCATAACATTTTTTTATAAAGAAAATCTTAATACCACAATTCCATGTAGCATATTGCGAGATAGAGGAGAAAAAATGATGATTATATGTGAAATTAATAAGCAGTTATTCAAAAAAAAAAAAAAAAAGTAGTCATTAGCATTTTACAATTATTTACATCAAAAGTTGTGACCAAAAAAAATTATGATACTGTAAAGCGGTCACAATTTTTAAAATATTTTCTCAAAAAAAAAAATTTTAAATCTAATTTTAATGCGTCGTATGTTTGATTGTAATTTTTATTTTTATTTTTACTTATTATGGTGAGTTGTTTGTTGTGTCATAATCTACCTTTGGTTTTTAATTAGATTCAACCATTTACGGTTGTAGTAAAAAAGGTGTTATTTTCCCAATAATAATTGAGTTCAATTATATGACTTTAGTCGTATGGTAGAATGTAATTAGAGAATTTATATACAATATCTAAGGAGTCTATCCAAGTTTTGTCCAAAATTTAATAGAGATTCTAAGATACAATATTTAAGAAACTCTTGGCTTTCTAATCCACACAATGGTCAATCACAAACATGATAATTGTTCACTTGTGGCAACGTTGCTATTTCATATAGATGCCAAGCAAACAAATTAATATTGTCTGCTTCCTCAATCACTCAAAAATGATGGCAATTCATGAAGCAAGTCGTAAGTACATTTGGTTTAGATTGGTAATTCAACATGTTTGAGAAAATTGTGGATTATCCTTAATCAAAGATAGCCCAACAATAGTATACAAAGAAAATCTTGCTTGTATCACTCATATTAGAGGGAGTTGTATCAAATGTAAACAGAACCAAACATATTTCCCCACATACTTTTATGCAAACAAGCTCCATAAAAGATGATATTTATGTCAATAAGGTAGAATCAAGTGACAATTTGGCATATCTATTTACTAAGTCGTTATCGATGCAACATTTAAGAAATAGTAGCATTGGCATGCAACTTAAAAAATTTTGCATCACAGAAAATTAAGACCCCACGTACTCATGAGGGGGGAACATTTTCTGAAGAATATGTGCTAATTGTACTTTTTTCCATAAAGATTTTACTTTGCAAAGTTTTAATTAAGCAATCCGGTTTTAATGAGGCATATTCTTAATGAGTGGTCATCTAAGAAGGAGAAGTATTATGAATATAAACAGATGATACTTTTTAACATGTAGTACTGCTTTTTTATACCAATCAAGATTGCCACCCCTCTTGCCAATCAAGTTTGCCACCGTCTCTTACCAATCAAATAGCCAGGCTTCACTATCAAAGACTAGTCAAAACTCTATAAATATATGAGTTATATTGTAATAAATAGATATAGAGATATCTAAGAATCTATAGTGTAGAATAGATGACCACTTGAATAAAGGAATTCTATCTATATTATCTTTATGTATAGATTTTTTATCTTATCTATTTCTTTTACTTTACTACATGCTAGTATGCTACTTATCCTCACAGCATTATGATCCAAATTATCCAATGGGCTTTATATTGTACTCCACCATTCATTTGGCGGCTCTGTACAACTAGTGCCACTGAATTCCTTCTCCCTCGCGGAATTGGGGGTTAGGGAGAACCTCTAGGAACTCCATAAAAAACGTTCAAACTTCAAATTACATGAATGCCTTTAAAATGTGCACATCGAATACTCTAGAATTTCAGTATTTCACGTCTTCACCTTTAAAAGCAAACGAAATATATTTGGGACCATATATTTGTTGCGTAAACTTCGAATTATACCTTTTATCCCAATGGCTCAGGGAGCGGAATCCAATTGTTTGGGATACGGTAAATAATTAGAAGTTTATTTTCTATAGTGATTTTGCTGTTTAATCAGTTTCAAATGTGCACTGAAGACATCGGAATTCCGACTTTGTGCTTCGAAATTATGTATCCAAACTATTCCAAACGCTAGAATTGTTTTGGCAGTTTCCAAATAAAATACATCATCGGCCACAAGGCAAAACTCTCCATATGGTTTCAGTAAGGAAATAACAACTGAAGTGCCATAAAAAAACCACATCTGATCCTACTAGGTGCAGAAGTCTCGGCTGAGAATTCAGCCAGGGAACAACTTCAGAACCATTTCCCCCAAGTCCCAATATACAACGGGCAAATCCTTTTCTAAACTTTGCAAATGCCTCACTTACACTTGACTCCCTAGTCCAAGAACTCTTTTTTATATTTGTGTTACTAGCTAATTGAATTAGTCACAGCTAGATGGATTAAATATATTTTCTGTGAATTACACATAAAATTAGCCACAACATCTATATGTTCGGATGTTTAGTAGCAGTACCATGCACCTAACTCGAATGGTTGAATAAAGTAGAATGTCACACATGATCAATATTGAAGTACTGAGGAGAAAAACAAATAATATAAGACACAAAATTCAAGGACTCGAACAATGTCTCTAATGGTGGATATACTAAGATGCTGTGACCTACAAGCTAAGAACTGATTTTAGTTAATTAATTTAATTAAAAACAACCTTATTAGTCCAAAACTAAACCAAACCAAACTGCACATTATCAGTACTGTATTAACAGTAAAGTGTAAAGCTCATCCATCATCGAGCTAACCTATGATCTTGAGCTCAGAAAAGCTGTCCATCAAACTGCATGGATTGGGCTGCTACTTGAATTGATGTTTGAACTTCCAGAGGCTGGATTTGCATGAAAGGCAGACTGCCTAGAAGATCCTTCAAGCAGCTTTAGTGAAAGAGAGGATGGACCAGCATGACCAATAGATTCTCCTAAGCTCAGTTTTGACATGCCAACCAGCTCATCAACATTGATCGGGCTCTTCGAATGTACTGCAGTTGGCTTGAGAACCTCATGTGTCTCCTCCTTCTTAGTTGCCTCTGGAGTGTTGTATCCTGACCAATATGGCAAAGGAAAGGGGAAGTATGGAGCGACATAAGCAGGATATACCACTGGGTAGCAAGGTTGTGAGCTCTCTGTCTTCGGAGGAATAGGATCTCCATCACTGGAGTTGATAGACTCCATCGATTCACATTCTTCATCCAGGGCAGGAGGAGCAGGCAATGGAGGATTGCTCTGTGTTTCAGCCTGTGACTCGTTGACAGATAAGAAGTCATGAGGTACCATCTGAGTGTCGGCTGACTGCAGACATATTAATAGCAATTATATCAGATACCTATAAGGGAGTTTATAAAGATTTTTTTTTTAAATTTAAAATTTAAATAAAATAAAGGAACTTCAACTTATAAAGATTTTGTTCAAATGCGCATCATAAGGAAACGGCAACAGTTGTCTCTAAAGAAAGTCAAATAGCACAATCACAAAAAGAATGGAGTTGAATTGGACCCCTGAGAATCGGAAGAGTTTGACAAGCTTTAACAACTAAATAATCCTATAACAAAATAATGGTACAAACATATTGTTTGCACAAAGCCAGTAAAAGATCATTTTAAAACCAGGGGAAAAGGGTATATCCTCACTTCAAGGACAAAAACCATTTAAAAACTGGCCCATCCATGTAATATGCCTTGCTGTGCCGTTTTATTTCTTGGCTTCTGGTGCATGGAGGTTCGAAAAACCAACCAAATCTTATATGCCAGTAACAAATGACAGTGAGTGCATACCAGACAATGTTATCTACAGGCCTATAGAAGCTTCATGCAGCTTTTTTGTCCCCCCTTTCATGTTTAGTGTGTCAATGTATGCATGTGGATACAGTATGTTAGTTTATAACATCAGATTGGAAAGAAAGGAACTAACTTCATCTGCTATAATATCAAACAGGCTGGAACGTCTCTTTCTCCGAGATACATTGGTTTGCCTGATGAAATATTTTTGAGCATGGCTGGCCACTTGAGTAGGTGTCCTTGATATAACATAATTGCGAGCTATTCCACGCCAATCACCTTTGCCAAGCTTCTGTAGTCCAAGTAAAAACATCCTATGTTCTTCTTCAGTCCATGGAACACCTGCAGAACCAGTAACTAGTCATTTTATAGACAAACGGGGCAAGTACAGTACACCCAACACACAGAGATAAGATTAAAAGCATCTCAAGAGGTCATAGCCTAAGAACCACAGATATGGACATGAATAAGAACACAATACTATGACAACACGGCAATTACTATATATATATATATATATATATATATATATACATATTGAATTTTTATTCTTTCTTTTTTTTTTAATAATTCGATGGTGACAACAATGGGGATGAGAGATTTGAACCTTGGATATCTCTGTTATAAACACTAAGAGGTGCCAGGGAATTAGAGAGTGAAACCGAAAGGAAATAAAAAGAATTTGGAGTGATGTGAGATCAAGATGACAATAAACACCTATAGGAGCTCACATCATTTATAGCTACAACTGCTCCAAATGAGTGGTTAGGTAATTGATAAACAGTAAGACAACGATTAACGCCGATTGCTGTACCAGGCCAAGAGAGAGAGAGGTTGATCTAAAGGTCGACCCATTGAGTAAGAATTTGGAAGAAGCAACGGATCGCATCCTTTCCCATGCTTTAATCAAGTAGACAGCCATGTACTGGAAGAGGAAAAAAGAGATCAACAATGAACTTCAATCGGAACTGATCTAACTGTTCTGAGTGGATGGAGATTGAAAGGGAGAGAGCAGATCACATGCGAAGATCTGAGGAATTGATCTTCTTTCTCAATTTTTTAACAGTCATGTCATGACCATGTCTCCACAGTACCTTGACTGTATCAAAATTTGAAAAAAAAAATTTAATATATATATATATATACACACACAGACACACCACAAACACACATGCAACTGTGCCCAAAACATGTCCATGTCAAACATGGACACGTGAGGCGTTTTGCCATGTTTGAGCTTCTTAGGTCATTGTTCTTTAACATCTAAGCTTCGTCTACACTGTTGACTAACAGAAATCATACATACTATAATATAGTTACTGACTCACCAACTTAAAAGTATTTCTCCTTCCTTACAAACACAACACACACACAAAACAACTCGATTTCTTGTTTCTGCTCTTCACCCTAAAGTAAAACTCTAGACACTTTAATTGCTCTAACCAATGAATCATTAACACGACACCTTAAAATTTTCCTTAATTCCTTAGCATTTATTGTTAAGAGTGCATCTTCACAAAAAAATAGAATTTTTTCTGAAGAGACAGACATGTTACCAGCACCCAGATTAGTAGCTACAATTCACCAAACCATATGATTCAAATAATTCCTGTACAGTACAGCTAAATTTTGACAGATCTGTAGTACCTTTTTAAAGGAGACATCATTGAGGAATGTTATCAGGCTCTGAAACCAAAACATTTTTTCAACTTTCAAAAACGTCAACACACAGACAGTAAATTCACTTATATTGAATGATCAAAAGGGAGGGACCCTTATACTGCACATCCCACATTTTAGGAGTGACCTAAAAGGACATTACTTTGTTAATCTTTCTTTAACAGTCTGCATATGGACACCCAATTTCACAACATGCTTGGGTGTCAACATGTGATTGGATTACAATACTTTACACATGGGAGCACCATGGATCCTTGGTTAAAAAAAAAAATGGATTTGGTGTACCAAGCACAAGTTGACACAAGCTTGTTGTGAATTTGGGTATCACTACAGTCTTCCCTTGCTTTAAACAAATTGTCTCTTCATAATTATTATAGTTAATGCTATATGCTTATTGCCAGAAAAAAGCTTTAGATAAAAAATGGACTAAATTAAAAGCCTTACATCTTCACTATTTTGAACAGAGCATCCAAACACACAAAGCACACACACACACACAAGCTCGCAGTGCATTTTGCTAGACAGCTAAATGTAAAAATGATTTAATTCTTGAAAAACATGTCGCATTTTATTATCTCTTTTGCATAAATAAAACTCAAACACTTGCACTCCAAGATGTCTTTTAATCCAAAGACCATTAAATCTTCCAAAAATCATTTGCATATTTAAGCATTCAAATAATTTTGTTCACATCCTTATCAGACACATACAGTTTTCCTTGACAACCAAGACACAAATCAAATATAAAATACCTCACAAAACCTCACCCCCCACCCTTATTCCCACTTCAGCCACACCAAAATGCTTCCCCAAATTCCATTAATTGAATTCATCTATCCCCATAACTTATATTTTTGTAAATATCAGCTCAGATCATTTGCTTCCTTAATACTTTTTAATGCTTTCTTAATCCAACATCCCCAAAAAACTCAACTAGATAAATTTTGCATTTAACTACTTTTTCGAAATGATATTCTCTCTTTTTCTAGTTTATGGATCATTGGCCTTAACATTCAATTCAAAGTTTAGAATTCCAAAACTGGAGCATAACGAATTGCCTATTCTATTTATGATGAACGAAATAAAAATCAACTAATCAATTATAAAAATCAATCATAAAACTACCACAAAAAGAAGAAGCAAAATCCAAAAATAAAAAACTATAACAAAACAAAATGTGAAGAAAAAAAAAAATCAATCTAGAATCTTCATCTTTATTTTTTTCACATTCATTTTTTATTCAAATTCCTCCCAAACAATAAACATAACCATGCAAAAAGAAAAAAGGAAAAGAAAACCATAGCTGTCTTAGCGATTTGAGAGATAAATAAATTTTAAAAACCTTTCTTTCTTTCACGGCAGCTAGAGGAGGAGCCAGGCACGAAGTCCTCAGAGGCGTAACCGTCTGCAGCGGCACCGTGCTCTGGTGTCTCGCCGGGTGATCCTGGAGTATTCGACCCGTTCTGGTTCAGACCCGAACCCGACCCGGCGTAGTGGCTGAGATTGCCCATACTGGCGCTCTTCCGGATCCCGTCGGTCAACCGGACCCCGAAAAGCTTGACCCCGCGGTTCGGGCAGGTCCGAGAGTTATGCCCATTGTGGCTGCAATGCGAGCACCTCCGAGTCATCGCTTCCTCGAATCAAAACCAGATTAGAATTCAAGAAATGATATGTTAGATAGGATAGGATAGAATAGAAAAAGATAGTTAGGTTTGGTTTTGGATCCGATGAAGGATCCGACTGATAAGATCAGATAGATAGAGCCTTTTGTGGGTTTTTGGGTTTTTATGACCCAAGAAAGGCTTATATTGATGAGAGTTGTGGTTTTCTTCTCTCCCTTCAGCTTTCGCAGATGGGAGAGAAAGAAAGAGAAAGAGAGAAAGAGAGAGAAAGAAACACTATCCATATACTATCTGGTCCTAGATAAAGGAAAAGGATTCCGTGCTTCGCGGACATTTCCAATTTTGAGGTCTTTTTATGCTAGCCGTCCACTTGGTCAAACACCTGTTCCGTGATCATTTGTGTGTGCGAAGTGTGCACTTTGAATTACGAGGAAAAAACTGAGAAAGCTTAAAACTTGAAAAGCCCTTCTTTTTTATTCTTTTTTTTTTTTCCTTATCCTCTTGTTGTTCTGTTCTATTCTATCCGGTTGTTTCGTGCTTCTTGTCTTGTAAGTAAGGTTGAGACTTTAAAATGTATTTTATAAGTCAACTTGGTTTTTCCTTTTTTTTTTTTTTTTTTTTTTACTATTTATTTAGATAATCCATTGTGTGATTCGTTTAATATCATTATCATCTAATTTCTCTTTGACACAAATTTTTCACATAGTTATTATCAATTTTTTTTTTTTTATAGACTTTGTGTTAATATTTTTTTTTTCCTCCCTCAGATAATCATGTATAGTATAGCTAAGAAGGATAATAGATAAGAATACAAGGTCGGGGATAGCTTTAATGCTTATCAAAAATAAAGGTTGGGGATAACTTAAAACGATTTCATTTGTTTTTACCCAAAAAAAAAAAAGAGACAACACTTACAATGTTGACGTGACAACAGTACCAATTGGAATTCAATAGTTCTAAAGTAATTTCTAATAGTCGGTTTCAATTATCTCAATTTGTAATATTTTTTATGGATGAATAAAAAATATGAAATTTAATCTCTGTCTACATCAAAAATTGATAGGTATTTTGATCTGATGATAAAACAGCCGGAACGGATGCCATAAGTTGAAACTCTTTCCAAATAAATAAAAAAGTATGTTCCAATGGTTTGCAAGAAAATTATAAAATAAAATAGTGTTAATTCAAGATTATAATAATTATCTAAAGGTTATTTTTTTTTTAATGAAAATTCTGATACTTTCATTCATAATTCAAAAAGAGTTCTAAATTAGCAAATAAATCAGAACAAATAAAAGTCGGAGTTTTAAATAGCTTTGGCATATTGACCTCTTAAGAGCATCTCCAATGGTGTAGTTAAACCCTAAATTCTTTCCATAATAGAGAATGAAATCATAATTCATTGCTCCAACAGTCTCTCTATATCTCAAAAAGTTTTTTTCCTCGTGAACAGTAACTCATCAAGTTTGATGAGTTACTGTAGATTAGGAAAAGAATTTATCACAATAAAAAATTCCAAAGCTAACTTTTTTGTGTCAGCATGAATAAATGAAGAATTAAAAAAATATTAAAGAAATAATGAAGAAATAATATTTTAATGAAATAGAGAAAATATAGAGAATCTGTCGGAAAGTGTATTTTATAAAGTTGGTAAATAAAAGGTAAAAATCACTGTTCACTCACCAAATAGTACAAAAATTTGAAGAAATTGCTGGAGATGCTCTCATGAGAAATCTTAAAACTACAAATAATTCAATGGTAATAACTTTTTTTTTAAAGAATCATAATGATATTTTTTATGGTATCACATATTTGTAATTCAAATTTCCCTTCTCTCCCCCTCACTATTTTACCAATAATAATAATAATTTTTTTTTTTTTTTGAGAAACAAGACTACACAGCCTTATATTATTGAATGTCGGCTAAATCAACTTAGAATATAGGAAAAACTTGTGATGAAACATCCTCCATCTAAACTACAAAATCAGAAATATGTAAAATGTATCAAGCTAGAATATGTTGAGTTAAATATTCTGCATAAATATCATTTTCTTGTTATAAAAGGCAGATACAAGAGAAAACAAAAATACTAATTAAATATAAGAAGCTGTAAACTTTCAAACCGGTGTTTGTTTTTTTAAATATTAGTAGGGAATCTAAATGTGGCTCTTTAAGTTTATAAAAGATCAATTTGAAATTAATTTAGTTTTGTAGGAATAAGACGTAGAGTTGCTTTTTGTCAAGGAGGAGACGAAAGAAGACAAATGACATCGTCAACTTGTGTGTTTTGTTTCAATTATTCGGATTAATTTAAAATATAAACTTATTTCAATGAGAACTATCAAGTATCAACTAGGAGTTTCTTAAAAAAAAAAAAAAAAAAAAAAAAGGTATCAACTAGGGCCAAAAAATTATTGGACACCCGATAGCCAAAATCTAGTAGCCGCCCATCAACTCCAAGATTTTAGCTGCAATTGCTTTGCAGTTTACACCCACACAAGAAATAGTGACACACGCCAAAAGTTGTACAAATTCTAAAAATATCTCAGTGGTTTTTTAAATAGTTTTGGTGAGATCATGATAAGATTCTTATCAAGATTGTCATTCAGTACTTTATGTGGTAACCAATATCATCATATATTTTATTGAATTTATATTTCTAATATATTTCTTGGGATTTTGATGATAAAATCAAGATTTTGGTCAATATATACATTATTTTTTCCAAATATGACATTCATGACGTTCATAATATTTTGGACAGAACTATAATTTAGATCATGTACTTTAGGGGTATTTTTTAAATTAAATCATATTGTTTCGAAAGTTTTAAATCAAACTCTATAATTTCAAAAGTTTCAAATTAATTCCTAAAGCTTAAGATTGTAACAAACTAGACCATATATTTCATTAGTTTCAAATCCACAAGTTACTCCATATTATGGATTTTTTTCTAATAAATGTAATGAAATAGATAGTGTAAGTACTTGGAAATTGATGATCCAAGCCCACTAAGAACAGTGATGTCTTATCCCTCAAATCAAGCATAAACAATAGAATTTGTATAGAGAGTGGGAAAACAGTTCTAATGTAACTTTGGGCTAAGTTCACGTCTAAAGCCGAGGAACCAAAAGTAATAGAGAAAGACAATTCAAGTAATAATTGATGATATTACTGTCCTCGGGTGAGTCCGAGGTCTAGTTCTTATATATGATTGACACAAATTCTATACCAAGTAATTCACTGTTCACTTTCTTGCTTGTTTAATTCTTAGAGAATAATCATCCCCTCTTTAACTGGGAGGTTCCCCTCTCTTATATACCATTCCTCTTTGCATCATAACCCTCCACCTGTATGCTTCAGGACTTTTCTTAGAACATTTGTCCCATCAGAGTTCTGCTGAAGGTGGTAGAAGAGGCTGCTAGCTGTGAAATTACTGTTCATGTGTCATTTCCTCATTAATGCAGCTAATAAGGTTGTTGCAGTGCATTCAATGCGGTGAGGAAATGTATACCCTTTATAGGAAGCTCCCTGCCATCGTCTTGGCCCCTTTACATGATCCTTTTTCCTCCAAACGGGTTCTCACAAAATGATATCTCGCATCTTCTTCCCTTCTCGGGTCGATGAAGTCCTCAGGTCGGATACACTTTTGCGGGTGGAATTGTGTGTGATACTTCATGTTCCATCCTCTTTGGTCCTCAAACACCCTACAAATAAATTTGTGAAAAAAAAATGGAAGGAAAAGAAATATACTTTATTATATTATTATAAATTTCACTATTTATTTATTTATCTCAAAATATAGATAAAAATCAATATTTTACCTCTATTTTATTATAGAAATTAATTTTTTTTTTATAACAACAACAAAAAAGAACAACAAAATCTTAGTCCTAAATTTTTTGAGTCGACTATGAATCCTTAACAATATCAATTATGATTGAATACATGTATTTTTTTTCTTCATTATATTTTTATTTGAAGTTTAGGCTAAAACCAGACTGTATTATAATAAATTATATGCATGAGAGAGCGTATGGGTTGTCAATGTCAATGATATAATAGATGTAAGTGCAAATTTTATATTATTAACAATTTCTAGTAGCACGTGATATTAACCACAATCATTGGGGTAATTTTTGTATTTTACCCAAAAGATACACAAAAATTATAAGAAAAAAGATGGAACATTCTCCTCCTTCATCCATCCTTATTAAACACCTGATTGTTTTTCTAAAAAATCCATTTTATTCCATTTCATTTCACTCATTTCCCATTGAAATCAAAATGGTTCTACTAGAGGAAATGAATTGGTAGTTTGGGTAGAAAATTTAGTGTCATAATTCTTTTTTTTTTGTCACAACTCTAATGTATTTGTAGATGGTGGATAAAAAAAAACAATTAATTCATGTGAAAGTAATAAATAACTACTCATAGTATCTCATGTCAGGATTGTGATAAAATAAAAATCATAGATTTAGACCTACTCTTGTTTATGACGTCAGAAAAGGTGAAAAAAAAGATTTTTCTAAGATCACAACATTTATCACAGTATTTCTTATCATTCTAGGTAGTTATCTATTACTTTCATTCGAACCTAAATACTTTTCCTTTCCCGCGGAAGAAAAAATTGTGATAAAGAATAAGGAAAATGGTGTCGGTCTAGAAAACAAAAGAGTAAAAGAGAGAGAAAGGAGACGTGGAAGGTGGGGGGTTGGTCTTTAGAAGAAAAGGCAGAGAGCATCAAGGAATCTTGGTCTAATGAAATGAATAATAAGCAGAGGTCGGTAAGTAAAGAATTTTGTGGAGGTATTCCACGTGGTGCGACTTGCGAGTGCTCTCTATTAAACTTTAAAAGGCCGAGGACCGTTACCGCATATTCTAGAGTATAATCGCCTCCCTATTGAATACCTTTTCCCTACGACCAATATTATTTTATAACTTATCCACCTTATCCAAAGCCACTCACCTCATTTTATTTTCTGGACCCCACTAAAAGTTGATAGACGAATATGATCTATAATTTCTTTTGTGGCCCCATACTTGATTGACGGCTCAGATTTATCTTCTCTTTTTTTTTTCTTTTTTTGATGAAGCACGTTTACCTTATCTGTTATAAGAGTATGATCAAATTCAAATATCCAAAACCAAAAATTAGCACATATGTAATGAGAATTGATTGAGGAATGAAATTCTAGGTTTAAATTGGTATAATTAAATATAAAGATCTAATGAAAAATTCTCAAAGGGTAAAAAAAATTATTGCATCCCTATTTTCCCAAAAAAAAGGAGGGTTTCTATAAAGTCTTAGTATTTTCAAATTTATAAAAATAAGCATAGATATTATCAAATAGGCGATTCTTATGTAGTACATCTCGGTGTGGTATCTCATATCTATTCTATATCTATACTATTATTTAAGGGGCTTTTCCTGTTTGGATTCCTCATTTTTTTAGTTCAAAAATGCCCTTACACCCCTATGTTTAAGTAGAGACAAAACTAAAGGATAATCTGGTAAAAATACAACTCTAACTCCCACTAAAACATTGCCTAAAAAATAGGGTCACTTTCCTGTTAATTTTTATTTTTTAAAAATTCTCCTACTGATTTTTAAATTGTTTTATCCACTTATAAATTAGATCTTCAAAATAAAAATTATATATATTAAATAAAAACACAAATTTTTATTTTGTTACAAAATACTGAATAGGACCACTAAAATAAATTTTTTTTTTAAAAAGCCTCATTACACGCGCTTCGCGCGTGTGATGAGGCTAGTAACTAATTAAGGGGCTTCCCTTATTTGGATTCCTCATTTTTTTAGTTCAAAAATACCCCTACACCTTTATGTTTAAGTAGAAACAAAACTAAAGGATATTCTGGTAAAAATCCAACTCTAACTCCCACTAAAATATTGCCTAAAAAATAGGACTACTCTCCTGTAATTTTTCAAACTATTTTATCCACTTATAAATTAGATTCATTTTTCAAAAAAAAAAAAAACTTATAAATTAGATTCTCAAAATAAAAACACAGGGTTTTTTTTTTTTGGCTAAAAAATAGGGTCACTTTACTATGAATTTTCAAATTACTTTACTTAATTATAAATTAGATTTTCAAAATAAAAATATGGTTTTTTTTAATTAAAAAAAAATTTGTCACACGCTCTATGGTTGATTTTCAAATTACTTTATCCACTTATAAATTAAATTCTCAAAATAAAAAAATTATATATATATATATATATAAAATAAAAACACAATTTTTTAAAATTTTTTTTTTTAAAAAAAGCATCATCGCACGCGCAAAGCGCGTGTGATGAGGCTAGTATCTATTAAAATTTGAATTGTTTATAGCTTAGCCTTTTATTTATATTTATAAAAGGAACAGTGGAAATTAAAATATCTAAAAATACATAATTATGATTATGATTCTATTTTTTGTAGATTAGATTTGGAATGTATAAAGTATGTATTGCATAGACCTATACTAAATCACACGCCAATATAAACTATTTAAACGATTATAAGGAACATTAAATATTTTTAAGACTAACACCTGATAATGCTTGGATGATCAGTGGGCTGAAACTGTCTTCGACACTGCCAAGGGTTGCTAACAAGTCCTGAAAACAAAGACAAATCAAAGGTGACCGGTGGAGGCCGGCCAAAAATCCTCCGATGACAAAGTTAGTCTTTTTGTGATTTTGATTTGAAGGAAAAGTTTACAGAAGTTCTGAATGAATCACCTTGTTCGTAGATCAGTGCTTTTATAGCATACCCACGGAACAGTCGTCTCCCTTCATGTAAGTTGACGGTTTTAACAGTAAGTTATAACTGTTTTTGGTACCGTATCGTTTGGCCTAGTCGATTTAACCGTCGTTGGCAACGGTTCCCATCAATTTTGTCGATTACGAAAAGGTGTGATGTCCCATGTCTAATCAGTGAAGTCAATCGCCCAGATTACTCAGGACGAGGTTTGGCTAAGGACGAGATCACTTAAAATCTCGTCCTTCCTGTTCGGCTCAGGACGAGTTTTCCTCGTCCTGACTTTCATGAGTTGAGGTCGTAGATCAGGACGACCCCTCATGGACGAGTATAGAGTTGTAATTTTTCCTAGCACCATCAGTTGCCCCCTTGTCCATGGGTCGTCCAGAGATATCTGACTTCTGGGTATCCTGCGACAAATCGGTGACACGTGTCACAATTTAACTCGCCGGAAATTACGTCGATTTGCCTAACCGAGGGAAGTGCCACGTGTCTCCTCTTCATTTGTTT
This sequence comes from Quercus parvula, assembly GCA_030820535.1. Taxonomy (NCBI): domain Eukaryota; kingdom Viridiplantae; phylum Streptophyta; class Magnoliopsida; order Fagales; family Fagaceae; genus Quercus; species Quercus parvula. The sequence goes on from JAUAME010000012.1 coordinate 30,466,300, forward strand.
GTGTCGTTTCAGATGTCAGAGCCCATTGTCTATAAATAGTTGATTTCCATCGTTACCCCTCTCATTTCTGAAATTTCCGTGTTCAGTTACTCTCGTCTTAGAGCCTCTCCTAGAAGTATTCCGCGTCCATAAGTTTCCCTCGTCCTAGATCCAGGTATACTCCTAACTTCGTCCTTAGTTTTCTTGTAAACTTTCCATAAAATGTCAATTGTTCTTTCCTCGTCTAGCGATAGTGTAGATAAAGCCATAGACGAGTATTATGACCATAGTAGTTTTAGTGGGTCTAGTGACAGTGATAGTAGTAGTGGTAGTAGTAGTGGGGGGAACACTACGGACGAGTACGTATCTGGTGTTCCTAGGGTTCCCTTAGAGGTTCTCCAGGAAGAGCTACGGACGAGGTTTGAGTCCGGGGCTCAAGCCGGAACAAGTGCCCCCTCGTCCACAGTTCAGGACGAGGATGAAGAAGTAGTGTACAGTTGTGCTATAGGTATAGAGTCAAAGACAGATGATAGGAAACTGGAATTACTCAAAACATGGTACCAAATCCCTGACGAGCTTAGCCCTAGGTTAGCCGTCCGTGGAGAGTGGTGCTGTCAGCCTCGTTTTGGTATAGGTATTTACGAGGCTTACCTTTTGGGAGGGCTTAGGTTACCTCTGAACAGTTTTGCTAGGGAGTTATTGTCTAGGTTAGGTTTAGGAATTTGTCAATTTAACCCAAATGCATGGAGGTTGGTTGTGTCCATGCAAGTTTTGTGGAGGGAGGTGTTTGAGGGGAACCGTCCTCTCACTGTGGACGAGTTCCTCTTCTGTTACAAGCCCTCCGAGATTAACAGTCCCTTGGCTTTTATCAATTTACAGCCAGGGGAAAAGACTATAGATTGATCAAATCCTTAGTCACCTCTGATAGGAACTGGAAGACGGAGTTCTTCTTCGTCTCAGGTTTCTGGGCTGGACGCCCCATTGAGGTTGACAGGGACCCATTCCCTTCATACTCTGGGGAACTGGGAAACCTTCGTCCTGAAGGTATGTGTTTTAACCTTTCTTTAGTTTCTAATATCTTTTGCATTTCAAAAATCCTAACTCTTTTTTCCTCGTCTTTTACCTTTATCAGGTGCTAGACGACCTCATTTGGATAGGTTTTACATCGAGCGCATCCAGAAGACTCGTCTATACACCGACAGGACGTTCCATTCCTTGGTCTGCCTACAGCGTCTTGCTACTTGGGATTTAGGTCCTATACCTTCCCCTGAAGCCCTTGCACACGAGATCACTACTCGCAGACGTAAGTTATTTTCATTGTTTATGTATACATTTATTTTATATATATAATTTTTTTTTTTTTTTTTTCAAGGAAAACTAACGTCTTTCCTTGTAGGAATGGCAACGATGAAGGAAAACAAGGGTAAGGAGGTTGTGGACGAGGGAGTCAGATCTCAACCTCGTCCACCCACAGGTGAAAAGAGGAAGCACATATCCTCTAGAGTGGACTTGGGCGACCTCCCTAGCAGACGAGGGAAAGACAAAAAACATAAGTCGTCCAGACCTCAAGGTGCTAAGTCCCCTCCTCCGTCCAGTCTGGAGTCCCCTGTGCAGATCCTTGATCCTGAGCCTAGAGATCCTCCGTCCAGGAAGGTGGCGTCCACGATTCATGCTCCCACCTCGTCTTCTGCTCCCAGGGAGGTTCCTCAAAACCTTCTAGAAAATGAGGACTTATCCTGGGAGAGATTTTCTAAGGCAGTGACTGATGTGGACGTGGGCGCGTGCTACAACATGTCCTTGAAGGACTTTGAGCACTCTGGTGTTCACGATCTCTTCAAGGTAAGCTCTTAAGCTGCTCTTTTGTTTTGTTTATGTCTCGTCTTTAATTAATGACACTGACTCATGAATTTCAACGCGCAGGCCATGTCTAAGTTCATTGCTGCGTCCAGGCAGGCCACTGAACTAGACAAGACGAGGCTTCTTTTGGAGACGAGGATAAAGGAGGTTAAGGAAGAGAGCAAAGTGTGGGCTGAGGTAGCTGCCAAGGCCAGGGAAGAGGCTAAAGAGCTCAGAGACCTTAATGAAGAGCTCAAGACGGACGTCATTGAGAAAGATACCCGTCTTGACGACCTCCAGAAAAGGAACAATGAGCTCAATACCCTTCTTGAAAAGGCGAACGAGGACGCAGTTGCGGAGTTCCAGTCATCCAAGAAATTTACTGACTTGCTGGACAAGAACTACGCAGCTGGGTTCGAGGACTTCAGGCTGGACGCTGTGGAGAACTTCCCCAACATTGATTTCAGCGTCATAAAGCTCAACCTAGGCGCGGCCACTAGCTCTCTCCTTCAAACAAGCTCTGAGGACGTGAACATCGAAGACGATGCCAGCACCTTACCCCCTCCTGCATGAAGATAGTTTAATTTTCTATTGCTTTTGCTTTTTTTTTTTTTTTTAAGGAAATGTAATTGTACATTTTTCTCGTCCATGGTTTTAGGACGAGATTCTGAACAAATTCAGGGTGTTTGGACGCTTTGTAGTCCGCCCTTAAATAATTTGATCAACTCTTTTTTTCTTTGTTTATGTGAACAAGAATTTTTCTTAAATATAAGTTCTTTCTCGTCCATAGGAGCAATTTTTATTTTAACTCCAGTTTTAATTCGTCTTTGAATAAAGCATGACAGGACAGCAATTTCTCATTACGTCTTTAAACTTGTTCACCTTTTCCTCGTCCACTTGTTGGATTGTTTTGGTGTTATTTCCCCGTCCATGTTGTGGACGAGTAACTTTGGCAAGTTAAAAGTACGCATGTATTTCATCGTCCATGGGCTGGACGTACTGAATATTTGTTCGTCCGTAGGGTGGATGGTGCTCAAATCCTTTGCCAAGGTTTTTATCTCGTCTTATATTTGGACAAGTGTACCTTGTAGTGAGGGACTGCATTTTGCCTCTGTCGTCCAGAGACATTTCTCGTCCATGAAGTGGCGGATTTGAACAAAAACAAAAATTTAAACAAGAGTAATATGGGGATTATGGATTCACACAACACTATGTATATAACATAAATATTGTTCACAAGTGGGGCACATACTCATAAGTTAGTGCCTTATAGAAAGCTAAATACATACAAGCAAACCCACCACCTTGTCCATAACCATAACATAATAACAAGAGAATAACTAAAACATACTGCAAATACATTTAATAGATCTTATATACACTCGTCCAGGGGGACCATTTAGGCTGGCATTCTACTGATAATACCTTCTCAGGTGTTCAACATTCCATGGATGCTCCAACTTCCTCCCGTCCAGGGCTTCCAAGTAGTAGGACCCTTGCCTCTTAGAGTTGATAATTCTGTAAGGTCCTTCCCAATTGGGCCCCAACTTCCCATGAGCTGGGTTCTTCGTTGCCAGAGAAACTTTCTTCAAGACGAGGTCTCCAATGTTGAATCGCCTCGGCTTAACCATCGCATCATGTTGTCTAACCATGAGATTTTTGTACCTTGCCGTTCTTTTCTCTGCGTCTGCCCTTACCTCGTCTATGAGATCGAGGTTCAAACGGAGTAGTTCCTCATTATCCTTGCCCTGATACATAGTCACCCTATGGTTGGCCATATGCACCTCTGCAGGTATGACTGCCTCGCTTCCATAGGCCAGTTTGAAAGGGGTTTCCCCTGTGGGGGTTCTGATAGTCGTTCTGTATGCCCATAATACACCCGGCAGCTCATCCGGCCATACTCCCTTTGCCCCTTCAAGACGAGTCTTGATAATTTTTAACAAGGATCGGTTGCGACTTCTGCTTGACCATTTGCTTGGGGATGGGCTGGCGAAGAATAATGATTTTGAATTCCGAAGTGTTCACAAAAATCCCTGAAGAGTGAATTGTCAAATTGTCGTCCGTTGTCGGATACCAATACTCGGGGCACCCCAAACCTGCATAGAATATTTTTCCAGACGAAGTTCTTCACATTTTGTTGTGTGATGCCCGCTAGGGGTTCAGCTTCCACCCATTTAGTGAAATAGTCAATTCCTACAACCAAGAACTTCATCTGCCTGGTTCCAACTGGGAAAGGACCCAAGATATCTAGACCCCATTGAGCAAATGGCCATGGGGCCATCATGGGGGTGAGATATTCTGATGGCTGTCTGGGGATGTTACTGAATCGCTGACACTGATCACAGACTTTCACATAGGCTTTAACATCTGCCTGAATAGTTGGCCAGAAATATCCTGCACGAACGACCTTATGTATAAGTGATCTGGCTCCTGAGTGGTTCCCGCAAGCTCCTTCATGGATTTCTCTCAACACATAGTTGGCCTCTTCTGGCGACAAACATCTAAGATAAGGCTGTGAAAAACCTCTTTTGTACAGTATGTCGTTCAGAAGGATGTATCTGGCTGATCGGATTCTAAGTTTCCTGGCCTCGTCCTTGCCCTCCGGGAGAGTTCCGTCCTTCAAATATGATATTATCGGGGCCATCCAACTTTCCTTATTCTGTACTTGCAGTACGTCAGGAATGTCTATACTTGGAAGATATTGGATTTCATCAAACTCGTCCATATATTGATTTGCTGAGGCTGTCTTCGCTAATGCGTCTGCGTCCATGTTTTCCTCCCTTGGGATTTGAACAAAGGTAGCTTCTTTGAATTTCTTCACTGACTGCAGTACTTTCTCAAGATATTTCTTCATTCGCTCTTCCTTGGCTTCACATGTCCCGTTTACCTGACCCATGACTAACTGCGAATCTCCCAGAATAAGTACTGATTCAGCGTCTATGGACTTAGCCAATTCCAAACCTTTCAAAAGGGCTTCATACTCAACTTCATTATTGGTTGCTTGATATTGCAGGCGTACCCTGTATGTCAGCTTATCTCCCTCAGGGGACTGCAACACAACTCCTATCCCTCCTGCATGCTGTGTAGACGAGCCATCCACATGAATGATCCATTTTTTGACTTCCACCACTTCCGATTCACTGTGACTCGGAGTAAACTCTGCGATGAAATCTGCAAGAGCCTGAGCCTTTATCGCGTGCCTTGGCAGGTACTTGATATCAAATTCACTAAGCTCGACTGCCCATTGGATCAGTCGTCCCGCAGCTTCTAACTTATTCATTGCTTTTTTCAGCGGATGATCCGTCAGGACGTTGATAATGTGGGCTTGGAAGTAGTGCCTCAGTTTCCTAGAGGCTGTGATCAGGGCAAAAGCCAACTTTTCTATCTGCGGGTACCGCGCTTCTGCTCCTCTAAGTGCTCGACTGGTGTAGTAGACCGGTTTCTGCACTCTTCCTTCTTCTCTGATCAAAGCCGAACTCACAGCATGCGGGGTAACAGCCAAGTACAGATATAACTCTTCTCCTAACACGGATGGACTTAACAATGGGGCAGATGTAAGGTATGCTTTCAGGTCTTCGAAGGCTCTCTGACAATCGTCCGTCCACTCAAATGCTTTTCTAAGAACTTTGAAAAATGGCAAACATTTATCAGTGGCTTTGGAAACAAACCTGTTAAGGGCTGCAACCCGTCCGGTGAGTGACTGGACTTCTTTGACATTTTGCGGAGGCTTCATATCCAGTATTGCTTGGATTTTATCAGGATTAGCTTCAATGCCCCTGTGTGATACCATAAAGCCCAGAAACTTTCCCGACGACACCCCGAAAGCACACTTGCTGGGGTTTAACTTCATGTTGTACTGCCGGAGTGTGTCAAATGTTTCCTGTAGGTCGTCCAGATGAGTTTCTTCGTCCTGACTTTTCACCAGCATATCGTCTACATAGACTTCCACATTCCGCCCAATCTGCGGACGGAACATGTGGTTGACCAACCTTTGATATGTTGCCCCTGCATTCTTCAGCCCGAAAGGCATTACCTTATAACAAAACAAGCCTTGACTAGTAACGAACGACGTTTTTTCTTGATCCACCTCGTCCATCCTTATCTGATTATATCCGGAAAAGGCGTCCATAAAGCTAAGTAGCTTATGTCCGGCCGTAGAATCCACCAACTGGTCAATGCGGGGCAATGGATAACTGTCTTTAGGGCAGGCCTTGTTTAAATCAGTAAAGTCCACACACATTCTCCATTTCCCATTCGCCTTCTTGACCATTACCACATTAGCCAGCCAGTCGGGGTAATAGACTTCTCGAATGAACTTTGCCTGTATCAACTTCTGTACTTCTTCTTTAATAGCATTGTCTCTCTCCGGAGCAAATACCCTCTTCTTCTGTCGCACAGGTCTGAAGGAAGGATGTACATTCAGACGATGGGTAATGATTTTCGGGTCTATGCCCGGCATGTCCTCATGACTCCAAGCAAACACATCAATGTTTTTCCTCAAGAAACATATAAGGTCCATCTTAATCTTTCCTTCCAAATCTGCCCCTATCCTGGTACTTTTCTCTGGATTTTCCTCGTCCAAGGGAATTTCTTCCAATGCTTCTGTGGGCTCTGCCACGATTCTTCTTTCTGCTATGTTCATCATCTGAGTCTGCTCGTCCATAGCCAGCATGGCTAGATAGCATTCTCTGGCGGTCAATTGATCTCCTTGGACCTCTCCTACCCCATGTTCAGTAGGGAACTTAACCGACAAATGGTAAGTGGATGTGACTGCTTTCCAGCTATTTAGGGTCGGCCTCCCAATTATAGCATTATAGGATGACGAACAATCAACTACAATGAAGTTGACATTTCTCGTTACCTGCTGCGGATACACTCCCACTACCACTGGTAAGGAAACAGTACCGACGGGCTGTACCTTCATTCCACCAAAACCGACCAAGGGCGAATACACTGGACGAAGCTGCTCCCGTCCGAGGTTCATTTGTTGGAAGGCAGGATAATACAGGATGTCGGCCGAACTCCCGTTATCTACCAACACCCTTCTAGTCGAATAGTTGGCAATGAGCAAGGTAATAACAATGGCATCGTCATGAGGATGGTGTATCCTTGATGCATCCTCGTCCGTGAAAGTGATAGCTTGCTCGTCTTGATTTGTCGTCCTGGGAGATCGTCCTGAAAGCTGGACATTTTGCACTACCTTCAGATATGTCTTTTTTGATCTGGATGACTGGCTTGCTAAACTTCCCCCAAAAATCATTCTGATCTCTCCAAGCGGAGGCCGTGATGGCTCCTCTACCTTCGTCTTCAGCTTCTCATCCTTATAGTCTCGTCCGAGAAAATTCCTCAACTTCCCTTGTCTAATGAGATTTTCGATCTGCTGCTTGAGGTCAAAGCACTCGTCGGTATCATGCCCATGGTCTCTATGGAAGCGACAATACTTGTTCCGATTGCGCTTATTGGGATCTCCCTTCATTTTCTCTGGCCACTTCAAAGAAGGCTCGTCCTTGATTTGCATGAGAACTTGCTCAAGCGGGACATTTAACGGTGTATACTGCTGATTTCGCGCTGAAGGACCCACTTTTTTAGTGTCTCGGTCTCTCTTATCTTCTGCACGTCCCTTCTTTGGACGAGGTCCTTGGTCAGTACCGCGTGCAGGATTCGCCTCCCCTCTTTCAGCTCTTTTTCTTTTCTTGGCTATAATCGCGTCTTCTGCATTCATGAAGTTCTGAGCCGAATGGACGAGCTCTGCCATGGTTTGTGGCTCTTTCTCGTACAGCTTATGAATGAAAAGATCGGAATTAACGCCATTGTGGAATGCCGCCAGCAGCAACTTATCATCTACTTCGTCCACTGTCAAGGCTTCTCGATTGAAACGAGTGATAAAAGACCGCAGACTCTCATTTTCTCCCTGTTCTATAGTCAATAGGCTGGATGAGGAACGTTTATGTCTCTGTCCCCCAATAAAGTTGTTAACAAATAACTTGCTCAACTCTTCAAAGGAACTTACTGAATTGGGGGGTATCTTACTGAACCACACTCGCGCGGGCCCCTTGAGGGTGGTTGGAAAAGCTCTGCACATTATCTCGTCCGGAACCCCTTGGAGATGCATCGTGGTTTTAAAAGTAGCAATGTGGTCGAAGGGGTCACGCGTCCCGTCGTATGAATCTAAGGAAGGCATCTTGAATTTCGGAGGGAGAGGGTGACCGTTGATGAGTGCAGTGAAAGGGGAGTCTGTTTTATGAACTAAGTCCTCCACGGGATTTGCCCTTCTCATATTTTCTCTCATCTCATCCATGACCCTTCTCATTTGGTCCATCTCCTTTTCCAGATGTGGTACCCTTCGTGAAGTGGTGCCCCTTGACTGGCTCTCAGGGTCAGCGTTCCTTGTATTTCCCTGACTCTGGGTATGCCCTTCGACATTTTCGTCATGATGCTGTCTCCTTGAATTAAGTTGCCTGGTAAGTTCCTGGTTCTGTCGAGTTAACTCTGCCATGGCGGCAGCCATGGACTGCACATGCTGGACAGAAGATGGCTGCATGGCGGGCGCCGACTGGCGGTCGCGGTGAGGATTACTGGAAGCGTCCCTGCTTTCTTGTGGGCCTGGACTGGTAACCCTTGATCTTGTTCGAACCATTTCAGCCCTTTACCAGTGAAAGAACTTTAACAGAATTTCAAAATCTAAAAAATTCTGTGTAAAGAACTTTCCCACAGACGGCGCCAACTGATAATGCTTGGATGATCAGTGGGCTGAAACTGTCTTCGACACTGCCAAGGGTTGCTAACAAGTCCTGAAAACAAAGACAAATCAAAGGTGACCGGTGGAGGCCGGCCAAAAATCCTCCGATGACAAAGTTAGTCTTTTTGTGATTTTGGTTTGAAGGAAAAGTTTACAGAAGTTCTGAATGAATCACCTTGTTCGTAGATCAGTGCTTTTATAGCATACCCACGGAACAGTCGTCTCCCTTCATGTAAGTTGACGGTTTTAACAGTAAGTTATAACTGTTTTTGGTACCGTATCGTTTGGCCTAGTCGATTTAACCGTCGTTGGCAACGGTTCCCATCAATTTTGTCGATTACGAAAAGGTGTGATGTCCCATGTCTAATCAGTGAAGTCAATCGCCCAGATTACTCAGGACGAGGTTTGGCTAAGGACGAGATCACTTAAAATCTCGTCCTTCCTGTTCGGCTCAGGACGAGTTTTCCTCGTCCTGACTTTCATGAGTTGAGGTCGTAGATCAGGACGACCCCTCATGGACGAGTATAGAGTTGTAATTTTTCCTAGCACCATCAACACCAATAAACATTTATTTAAAAATAAAATAAATGGAGATGGAAAGATTCAAACACAAGTTTTCCCTGTAGAAAAAATTGGACAAAACCAAAAAACTAATCATCATACTCTGAATTTGAGTTATAAGTCACAATTACCAACAATATATAGGGATAAGTTCACAACTAAAACTAAAAATCTTTAGGGCATTCGCATCTGCTATTTTTAAACTATTCTATTTTACCATCTCAAAACCTACTTTATCCCTTATATTATATCATTTTATAACTCACCCAACATCTCAACTTTTATTTTCTCATACAACACATTAAAATAATATATCTACAAATAAAATAATATATCCCAAATCCTTCAGCATTCACTACAACCACCTACCACAGATTAGCAAGCAATCAACAACCATTAAAACCACCACCATCAATCACCACCTCCACCATCATCAATCACAAACCCAACCACACCCACACTCATCAAACCCACTACCACCAGAAAAAGAAAAAAGAAAAAGAAGCAAACCCAACACCACCCATGACAAGCAAACCCAACCCATTAGCAAGCAAACCCAGCACCACCCATACCCACGGCCAAAACCCATCACCCATGGCCAACATCACCCATGCTGATCCACGCCAATCTTACAACCACGGGACCCATGCCGATTTCGCAACCCACTAACCCGTGCCGATTTTGCAACCAAAACAACCATTAACCACAGATCAGCCCATCAACAAATCATAACCATCGATCAACCCAGAACAAACCAATCTTGAAACCCATTAGACCCGAACCCATCAAACCCAAAACACAACCAAACCCACGAACAACCCATAACCACCAACAGGTCGGCGAACACTAAAGATGGGTCGACGAAGATGGGTAGGCGACGAGAGAAAAAATAAAGAAAATGGTGAAGAGTGAAGACCGAAGCGATGAAGAGTGAAGACTGAAGTGATGAAGCCTAAAGACTGAAGAGAGAGTGATGAAGATTGAAGAGAGAGAACTAAGGCCTTGTTTGGTTTTAAAAAAATGGTCACTCATTACTCAGTTTTCATCACCCATCACTTATCATTCAGTTTTTATTACTCATCACTCATCACTTAAAACACCCCACCCCACCCTGTTTGGCACCATCATTCACTTGTCATCACTCAATATTTTTCAATTATTTGTGGGCCTCATACCTGTACCTTGTGCAGTTTTTACTTTTCTTTTCTTTTTTCCTTCAACCCCCAGTACTCACTGAACCCAGTGAAAAAAAAAAAAAAAAAAAAAAAACCAAACTCACCGAACCTAGAAAAAAAAAAAAAAAAAAAAAAAGACCGAACACAAAGAAGAAAGGAAAAAAAAAAGTCAAAGGTCAAAAGTTGCGACTGTGGGTTCCTCTATGTGTGTTTAATTACAAAAATGTCATTGAGTTATGAGTTATGGAAACTGAAAACAACTCAAATGTGTTTTTAGTTTCCATAACTTAAAAATTAGAGAATTGAGTGATGAAAACTGAGTCACGAATCATGAGTCATGGAATCCAAACAAGTGCTCTTCCGTGGACCCCACCAGTTTTGGACCATGAGTTATGAAAACAGGATGATATCACTCAAAACTCTCTTCATCCAAACAAGGCCTAAGTCAGGGAAGAGGATGAATAAAAAGCAATATTTTATTTTTGCAATTGAGCTACAGTACCATCCTACATTTAAGATGGTATTGTAGCATAATTTTAAATTTTTTTACAATTGGAAGACTAGATAACGATGGTTTTTAGAGCTGAAATGCTAAAATATACCAACATATGGCATTTGAGAGTCTCAATGTGAATGCTCTAACTGTTTCATCACTATTCAAGCTATTTATTAATGTGGGTTAACATTAGTCATTTTTGCTTTTTCAATTTGTAGTTAAAACCGAAAAGAGTCATAGTTGAGTAGTTGACTGGTTTTAGTAACCTCGGTTTGGTACTGATTAGGAAGGTTCAGCTTTCAATTGATTAGAAATGCCAACTGTGGAATTTTTTTTTGAGAAACGCCAACTGTGGAATTTGAATGGTAATAAGCGTAAAGTTGAACGGTCGTCTTCAACCAGACCTTAAGTCATTCAAGAAAAACGTGGTGCATGTCGCTTTGTGCCACATTCAAAGTCGTCTGCAATCTGCATACTCCTATCACATGCCTGTTTCTATCTGCAAAAATATTTTTAAAACCATCATGTGATCCTCAGTCATTGCTAGAGAAAGAAAGTAGATGCACCCATCAACTTCATAGTTTCCGAATCAAAATTGGTGCATGCATTTCCTTAAAGTCTCCATGAATTGCATGCAACAATAACTACATTACATTTGAAGATCTCATAACTTTAACAGTTAAAACTACCATAAATTTATTAGATTTTGATTCATAGACAATCCTGACTTATCTGTTGAGAATTCATAATTAACTCAAAAATTTGAAACTAAGGCTTGGTTGTTGTTGTTACGTTGATAGAAATCAGCATCTAAATGCAAGTCTCTTTTTCATAAAACATGAAAGTAGCAATTTTTTCTAGTGCTGGTAACTCTTAGGGTGTGTTCGTAAAATCTTTTCTACCCTCTAACTTTTCTATCCTCTCTCCATTTTCTATCTTCCTATTTTTTCATTCTCCCAACTAAACAGACTCTTAGGGTGTATTTGTTTAGAAATGAAATAGATTAGATGAAAAACTTTGGAGAGAAAATAAGAAAGAAAACTTTTTTAGAGTGTGTTTAGTTGGGTGAGAAGAAAGGAAAATAAATGGTGGAAAAGTGTTTTCTACCCGATTCCACAAAAAAGCTTTCTCTCCAAGATTGAGAGAAAACTGAGTTGATTTCTAAAAAATGATGCTTCAGCCATGCTTTTACACTTATGCCCCTCTTTTAAACAGCAACCAACTACACCAGTGCTCCTGCATCAATTTTTTTTTTTTTTTTTCCTCCCTTTCCACTACTTTCCAGTATTCCACAACTCTCTCTAGTCTGTCAAATCTTCTTATTTTGTTTTTTGTCTTTTTTTCTCTAGTCTGTCAAATCTTCTTATTTTGTTTTTTGTCTTTTTTTCTCTTTATTACGTGTTCAACTTGTTCTTTTTCTTCCTTTTTTTTCTTATACACACACACACACATATATATATAAAATAAGAAGTAAAAATAATATAATATGTATGATGTGTAAATTTTTTAAAATATTATTTTAATTAATAATAAGTAATATTTTAATTATTTAATAAGTATAATATAAATTATTTCTTACCTATTATGTAATAAGGGTATAAGAGTAGATTTACATAAACTACATTTTCTATTCTCTCACTTTTCTCATTAACTAAACAAAAGAGTTTTCCATCCTTTCATTTTTTTATCCCTCCAACCAAACACATGAAAATTAAATATTTTTTATTCTCTCGCTTTTCTATCCTCCTACCATTTTCTAACCCCCCATTTTTCCCTCTTTCCAACTAAATGAACCCTTAAAGGGGAAAGAGAATACATAATTCCATGACACAACTGCAATTTAAAGCCACAAATATCTATAATTATAGATAGTAAAACAAGAAGACCCAAAAAAAAAAAAAAAGAGGCGTGGGGGGTGTCAAATTGCAAAAGCAAAGATTGTATGCCAATTCTTGTCTCCAAAGGCTAGAACAAATTCCCGAAGGAGATTTTGATAATATACAAGTTCTCTTGGATGAGTATATGTGCATTTAATGTCATGAATCATTATTAATTAAAGAAAAAATTCATGAATGCCCTAAAGACATTAATTTAAGAAGTATTGTTGAAACTTTTTATAGGAAAAGAAAAAAGTAATTGATTTTTTTAACAACTTTTTATATTTTCTAGAAAGTAATATTAAAGTTTTCCTAAAATAGTCCATTGACAAATATCCTAATAGCACCCGTTAACCAAATCCATTAATTAATATCAAATTCTTGCACAACAATGAAATTGGCAGTGTATACTGACATTATTTTCAATTTTAGGTCTTCAAACATCTATCCTATTAGGCATATGTAAGCCTGAGCCTCTCTTGCAGGTAGTCCCCACCGCGAATTGGGGGAAACCTGCATACACAATCGATAAACACCATCTTTGATCATTGATTAGAAATGCATACTGAAAAATATACTTTAATTAGAAGTAATAAAACCTAAAAAAACCCATAAGCACTGAGTAAGACTCAAGAATATTTGTGATGCCCCATAAAAACAAACTGAACATGTGTAAGTCAACAAGCACGCACACACAATAGTCCAGAGTTAACCAGCCTAATTAGTATAGTCTCACCTAAGACTTCTATTGGAGACATGCTGCTAAAATAAATATCAGTGAAGATTACAAATTAAATTATAAATGTCTAAAGATACCTTTACACCAGAATGTTTGACATCCTCGATGACTAATATGTCAGAAGACATGAATTTGGAGACATCAAAAGCATGATTTCCCTTTGTAGGCTCTAATGATGTATACTGCTAAATGAATTCTCAAAACAAAAATGTTTAATGCTAAGTGAACTCTCAAAAAATAAATATGTATGCTTCTAAGTGAACTCCCAAACACTACGGAGAGAAAGAGGGGGAAGGGGGGGAGGGAGAAAATGAAAAAGAGGCAAATAGTCTTTTTCAAACCTTGGGGGAGAAGACTCGCTGCAACAACTTTCTAGGCATTCCACCATGCAGTCTTGGTTGGGTTCCAAGAAGAAAGCTGCCTGAAATATTGACATTTTCAATTTAAAAATTCTCAAAATTAATAACTCCCTTGAAGAAAGAGGGCTAACATCAGAAACTATAGCATGTTTAAACATTTCATGACACCATCAAACTCCCAAGTGTTTGTAAATTGTACACAGTACCTGGCATAAGAAAAAACTCTCTTGTAGTATTTGAACAAGAAAAGTTTTTTGCAGGTCAACATTGTTCATTATCATTTGCAAGAATGGATCCACTTATACTAATAGCCCCATTTTACCGGATGGTTTATGGTTTTGAGACCTTATGAAAAGATGCCATATATATATATATATAAACAAAGATATCTGAAGCAAATTATATCTATAATTCTCCTATCCCACAATATGTATATTCAAATTCCAAGCTTTTTAGGTTCATTATGGACTCCAACTTTTTAAGATAATGGGTTTTATATCAAAAAGTAACCCATTACACATCCTGATAAAAGTTCAGCTGAATTAGATCATCCAAACAAACACAAAGTTTCCCTGTCATGATCTGTCTATACAATAAATCACTTGACCTGGGGGGTTTTGTCTCCTTTAATAGATTATTTGTTAGGATGATATACTCATCAGAAACATCCCATTAGGACATACAAATAATTTTTTTTTCAATATATAATTAATCAATCATCCATTCCCATCTGTTCAATCTACTAGGTTCTGAAGCATAACATCCTTTCAGCATTAATTATACCCTACACAGTGGATAACTTAAGGACAAAATTATGAAAACCTTTAACATATCTATATGTGTGTGGAATTCACTAAATTCTTTATACAATTCATGAATGATTACAGAATATGACAAAAATGATGTTAAGAAGGAAGTAGTTAAATGATTACAGAATAGCGCTCTTTTCCAGACAGCATCACTCTGTGCAGTGTTGACCTACAAATAAGTGACAAATTAGAGAGAGGTGAGAAGGGGAGGGAAAGGTGAGAGAAGAAAAGCCTCCAGAAAGAAAACCAGTTCACTATCTTTGTTAGATTTATGAAAAGAAACAAAATTTCATTCTAAAAACATTATAGGTTCTCTAAGAAGTGTTAATAGCAAGTTAAAAAATGATAAATTACCGGAACAAACAATTAGTCCACCTCTCCATTATGTCCCCAATGTTCACAATCAAGGCTCTGCAAATTTAATAAACAAATTCTTAATGATGAGGAAGAAATATAATAACCACATTAGTTTTTATCGTCAGATGACATTCTCCATATTCTGTTTGTTGTCCAACAAATGTAACTGTCTACTTTACAAGGCTACTTTTAACCTGAAGATTTCAAAGTGATTCAACATTCATTACACCAGAAATGCTTCCATTTACATAAAAAATTGCACTTGCGGACTCACCCATCTACATGAAGCACATCCTCCCAAACCCGTGGTTGCTTGAATTTTTCTCGGCAGACCTGTCAACATGAAAAACCCAGCTAATTGACAGCTGTGAGGCTGAATAGGAAATAAAGGTGGACACTACAGCTGATCAACAACAAACATGCCTGAAGTCCTTGAACACCATCGGTTGCTAGGAGAGTGACCATTCCATAATCTGAATGAGCAGAGGAACCGTATATTTCATCATCAGAAGACCCCAATTCACCTGAAATTAAATTACAGAACATATTGTTAAGACATATAAAGGTCAAGTTGGACGACTGGTTTAAACCTTTGCCTGAAAATGCTCTACAGTCTACTCAATCTACTTGAGTAAAGTTTAGATTGTAACCTAATACAGAGATCTAATAAATGGATATAGTTCAGTTGAGTTAATTGCTACTTGCTTGGTATACTCGCCTCCATCTTGAAGGTCATGCAAATCTTGGGTGAGTAAGGTCTCTTTCTGTCCACACTGTTTAGAATTTGCTGATGCTTTAATATGGTCACTCAGGATAATTGGCCATGTATTAGTACAACATTCAATAGGAACCACAGCTTAACATTGATCTTTAGATGAAAGCATCTATTTGGTTTGACAACTTGATTTCAAAAATCAAGGCTCCACTCTAAAAAAGAAGCATTGGCATATGAAAATTGTAGACCATGAGGGTTTGCTCTTTTTAAGTCTATGACTTCAAGTTTGCACCTAGACTACAACCTAGTTTAACAAAAAGTTCACCATACAGATTGTCTATATATATGCAACCCCCTCTCCCCTCCGTCCCAACCACACACAAACCCCCCCCCCCCCCCCCCCGCCCCACCTCCTTTTTCTCCAACAAATAAAAAGAAAGAAAGAAGGAAGAAGATCAAGGGGAAAAAAATGGCAGTAATTAAGCTGACATAAAAGAATGCAAATCATGCTACTCAACCTGGATAATGCAAAAGGCGAAGAAATGCATTTGGTTTATCCAAGGCCCCCACTTTTTCAAAAAAGTCCTCTTCTACATTCAAAGCCAGAGCAATAAGAGAAAGTAATCTTTTTCCAGCAGACCTGAGGCAGCAAATCCAATGCCTTATAGAGCTGTACTTGTTCTCTAAAATCTATATATTGTCAAACTACAATACTATTAACTCACAGAATCACTGGTTAGTTTCTAGTCTTTTTCATTATAGACAAAACAGCAGCACAACTATCAACATAAGGGAAACAATAAAAACTTACAGGAGTTTTCTATAGAAGCTTTCCATCATACGTCTCCAAGAAGGTAAAATTTCTGGAATTTCCTTGCAAAATAATATACCAAGTAATGCTCTACCAATACCCAAGATACCTAACATCTTGAAGTGAACAACAATAATCTTTGGAAGCACTCCAGAAAGATTAATGATGACATACCTTCTGAAGGCCATTGATTCAAATTAACTGGAGTTGTAATATCTTCTAAAGGGCCAATATAAAAACTTTCTTTTGGGTCACCTGCTTGGAAATCATTTGAGGCATATTAGTTTTAACTACCTTTCTTCTGTTCCATTAAGCACAATTAAAAATGCAGCAATGAAACAGATAGCAAAGGAGATTCTTGTACATTTTAGGCTACAATCTCGCAAATCTCAATGTCAAGGAAGAGTTAAGGTTAAAACACTCAATGGGTTGCAGATGAGGGTCCAAACAAAAGCAATAGCACATGTATTATTGGCATAAAATCTATGATTGGATTCAAAAAAGCATAAGTCCCAGGCAATTTGGAGAAGAACAAACTTAACATTAGTCACTCTCCTTAAATCCATCATCCATCCAATCAACAGGTACCAATAAATTAGAATAAACAAAATAGATAAAAGAAAATAACAAAAAGCACATATAAGCAGCTTAGCTAACAAAAGTTATAATTTTCCTCATTAAACCAGTAAATTATCGCAACAATCCTAACCATGCTCTACACACAATCGCCATGTTAATCACATAGGCACCCAAAAGAGAATATTAAGTTTAAATGATAGAATCTCTTAACCTTCGGAGCTTGAAGTGGGATCAAGGTTTTCAGCATACAGCGGCGTGTAACCTCTATGTTCCTTGCGAGGCATTTTCATCTTTTCCTCCGAAGGAAGCGAGAAAAACTTCTTGCTCTCCTCAAATACTTTCCCAAGCAACTCCTCCTCCATTCCATGATTCACAAGATAGAAGAAACCATAGTCTATGCACGCCTACGATACACATTCCACATTTCCACTTTAGAGAATTTAAAAGGAAGCTATGTTATGCATACAAACAAATCTTCACAGACTATTTCTACAAACTAATTTGTGACAACATGAAGCTGTTTTGCATATATTTATACCGTTTTGTACATTAAAAAGATGAGCACATAGCTGAAATCATGTTTTGACACGATTTCAGTCATAATTGTGAAATCATTTTTAAAAAATATGATTTCAGCTAGAGTGTTTACAGTAGCGTATAACTCAGTGTTTGTAACAATAATTAGCCTAAAAAGATACTGGTTACAATATTTAGAACGGACAACCAATACGTTATTAATAAATGGTATCAAAGCCGACCTAGTAATGCAATGTGGCTCGAGAATCGAGACTCATAATGTTCACGTTGTATGACTTAATTTCAATTGAAAATTTGCTACAAGTGATGCCAAGTGAAATTCACAAGGGGTGAGCTCGTGTGACACGTTGGAATGACAACTCAATTAATTTGTAATAACAAACTTATAATAAAACTTAAATTATCTTCAGCAAATTTCACGTAAAAAAAAAAAAAAAGGCCTCACGACAAGTTAAAAAAGCACAACCTGTTCTAAAGAAGAAGAAGAAGAGAAATTGTTAATGCAATTGACAATTAAAGAGGCATAGTTTTGCTTTGAGTACTTCCCCAGAAAGTGCTTTTGATTTCAAAAATACTAACAAGCACTGCCTGAGTAAAACCAAACGATATCATTGTAAAATAACGGGGAATTTTTAGGATGGGCTATTTTGTTATTATTGTTATAGAAAAAGAGTAGGACCTGACGGATTGAATTGGCGGTAGAGATGCGATCCGGTGAGATCAGGTCTATTATAGGCAGTTTCAGAGCCTCCGTCATCTCCTTCAACTTCTTGCACGAATCAGTTTCCTTATTAGTCTCCGGGCGAAAGCGTGTTAGATAAAAATTCGTCTGTGTTTTTTTTTTTTTTTTTTAATAGTAGTCTGTGTAAAGTTGTTTTATTTATTTTATTATTTTTAAGATGTGTACGCAATTTAGGCCGTAAATTTTTATTTTTTTATTATTGATAAATTACAAGCACCCAATTATTTCACCCTATATTTCATTTACTTTGAAAAAAAAAAGCCCTTAGTTTTTAAGAAATTATAAATTTGCATATTAAAAAGCCATGCATATTACAAAGTATCCAATTAACTGATTCCCTTAGAACATTCGTTAATAAATTATTTTTGGAAAATTTTGATATCATTTTTATGAGAAATATAAAAATATATAAAAGAATCCGTTAATTTATCATTTTTTTCCATTAAAAAATTTCTAAAAATATTTTTTAAACCAATATCTTTAGAGCATCTATTAACTTTTTCTTGAATTACGAAATCTGCATATTAGGATTTTATTTTTGCCTTCCTAAAAAAAAAAAGATTATATTTTTATTTTTCTACAAGGAAATGGTGCCTCAAACCATCTCACTCTCTACCCATGAAATGTCTTAAAAATCCCATAAACCAATAGTGTAATGAATGAAAACTTAAGAATTTCAAATTTACGATATGTCTTTCGAGCTCATTGATTCCATTCCACCACTTATGGTGGAAAAGTTTTATTTAATATTGGAAAACTACCATGTTTATCCGGTGTTTTTGGAAACAATGGGGAAAGATAAATTGACTTCCATGATTTGAAATGATAAAAACAGAGTGATACGCATCATTCAGTTTGCCAATGCTCACAAGGCGGGCTTCCTCTCCATAGGGCTACAAGTTGTCTATGGTTGTTGGATACTTGGGTGGAGGAATCCCTTAACGTTTTCTGTGAGTCTTTCTTGCTCAGGTTGAATTACCAGTATATTTTTCCCTTTTAATAAAATCTTGTCAATTTTTGTCCAAAAGAGAGAAAAAAGTTGATAGTCGAATTGGACAGAAAAGTCGAAAACATTCATAGTGTCCACTGTCCACCGTAAATGAGATGAGAAAAAAAAAATGCATATGGAACTTCCTTATCATGTTCCACAATTATGTAAGATGCATCTTGTCAATAATAAATCTTGGAACAACATTTTTCATGATTTTTTTTTTCCAATTGCTGATATAATATGTTGTAATTGGTGTATAATAAAAATGGCATCAGTAATTGACCTAAGTGAAAGTGACTCCAATCACAACTAGCAATGTTAGCAATCGTGAAAAATAGTTTTTTTTTTTTTTGATAAGTAGCAATCGTGAAAAATAGTTAAAAAAAATGTTCCCTATAACACTACTATGTGGCACTAAGGAGCAACAATGGAAGGACAGCGATGTGTTCCACAAAAATATATTAACACATCTTAGCAAAATATAGAAAACTACCAAAAAAGAGAGCTTTAACCATTGAATTACCTCAAGAATACAAAAATGTTGCCAACCCTGCACATATTGTACCCCCAGAAGACTACAAATTGATCTCTAGTCAGTAAGATAACAAGGAGAAAAGGAAATGACCCGTCAAAGTTTGCATCTCCTTTGCTGTACCATTATAGCAAAACCATAAACCAGTATAATGTTTACTTGAATGGTTTACCCTTCCATGGAAACTGAGGAACTCTAGCAGCATAATCCCTTCACTTGAAGTACCAGACTTCTGTTTCATTACTAGGTCTTGCAGGTTTCTTTTTTTCCGGACCACACTAAGGAGCAACAATGGAAGGACAAGGATATCAAAAGTTACAAAATAGATAATGCAATCTTCACCTATTGGCAAGTCTTCTGCTTCTTCTCCTTGCGGGAGTTGTATTATAAACCATTCCCATACTTCTCCCTGGACTTTGCTCCTCTTCCTCATCACTGGTTTCATCAGACCTCCATCTTGGCCCACCATTCATATTGCTGTCCTCAACAGTGAAGTCCTTCCCTCTATGGATAAAAATTTAGGAAATTACATAAATAAGAGTAGGGAAGAAATTACAAGAAAAGAATCACAATTTTCAGCATCGGCTATCAACTGCAGAAGCAACAAAGCAGGAAAAGATTAAATAATGTGAGGAGAAATAATAACATAATTTTTACCTCGAAGAGATGTCCATTGGATCATCTGAAGATACCATATTCCAATGTCTACCATCTCTATCAGACTGGCTCCTTTTACCAGACACATTTGTATTCAGGTCCTCTGCATAATCTTTAAACAAGCCATGCTTGCTGCTGGGAGTACTTACCTGATTAGTGGTGACCCTGTACGAATCATGCCGACTAGTATTTTGCAATTGGTTAATAAACCCATTTTCCTCCATTTCTGGCAAGGTGTCCTGGAGATTCCTGTGAGTAGCTTCTTTAATTTCTCTCAAAGGTGAGGCACTGATGGGACTAACCCGACGAGTTCCAGGAGTTACAGTGTCAACCAATTTGAAACCCTTGCTAATGCTATTTAAAGGTTTTAGTCCCCTTTCTGAATTGGTAAGGAAAATTGATGGGGAACCATAGTTAACAAGTTCAGATCGTTGATTATGGACAGACCCACGTAGTCTTGTTGGAGTTTCAAAATTTGACAGTCTCAAGAGAGGAATTGTATGGTCTGTGCCCAGAACAAGAGAAGAATCGGTAGACAAGGGAATTAATAAACTGGTCGACCTTGCCTCTTGTACCTCAGCCAGATCAGATTTTGCTGGCACTCCAACTTCTTCGCCAGAATTAACAGCAATTCCAGGCAATTTTCCTGATTTCACTTGCAGCCTCTGGACTTCTGGCAGCAGCTCCATGCTTTTCTCCTGTTTATTACAACAATCTAAACAAATTCAGAAATTTATTGTGATCACATATATTTTCCTGAACAGTATTGCTTATAGCAGAACATAAACAATATTTGTAACATATACAGGATTTACTATCAGAATCTAACTTGAAGGACCAACTATTTCCCATCTCATATGTGTTATGAATACCTGCAGCTGTGTTCTGTGTGGTGTGCTTAGGAATAGTTTGTTAAATTTCAGTTGAAGTGAACATCCTTTGTCCAAAGCTAAATAATATTGAGAAATTAAAGAAAAGCACAAAGCACCAGTATACAAGAAGCATGCAAAAGCCCTTCCTAAGAGGGTTAGTCAGCTCTTCAGAAAAAGAACATCAAGAAAATTTAAATTGGATACTGCATTACTGCCAAAAAAAAAATCTAAAGAACAAATAAGAATAAAATCTTATTTGAACCAAAACACAAAAATTCAAACATCTAACTAAGCCTATGTTGAGCTTGTGAATAGACAGCTCCTTCCCTGAGGAAGTTCTCCTTTGCATTCACACTAAATACACCATATACATAAAGAGACAATACCTTCTAAGCAAAACCGCACCTTCTCTTCCCCAACCCAACCATCCCTCTCTAACAATCTATAAAATATACCACCTTTGAACATTCCTTTTACAAGCATAGTTCAACCTGAATTGCTTTGCTTTATTCTTAATCCTTGTAATTAATTCTAAAAAGTTCAAATAACTTACAATCAATCTTTCCCTCCAATCACTTGCAGATCTCATTCTAGATAAAACTTCTTCACCAACAATACTCTTTGTAATAAATTCCTTCTCCAAAGTCCGAAGTTTAAGATCAACTTGGTATGCTTCAGTATACCGATAGCGCTGAAATGATAAACAAAAATATTAGTCAAGAAATCCTTCTAAAACATTTTATTTATTCTAAGATATTATGCCATTATGTTTCAAGAAGCTAAAAAGGAGAGCTCCTTTAATTAACATATAGTCCACTTCTTTTTTTAACTCCACCATATAGGTTTTCAGAAACCAGAAGAGGTACATTTTTTTTTATGGCATTTAATTAATTAATTCATATTCATTTAATTCTAAACTGTCCTCCTTATATTCAATCCATAGACAGATTTTCAACTTTCATTGTGGATGCCTCAATTTTTCCTTCGATCATAAATCTAAAACTTTTCCACTTATTATCACGTTATAATTGTCAAAATTTAGTTTGATGTTTAGATTTAAGAAAAAAATTTGAAATTGTAGGAGTAGCAATATTTTTATGATCAACAACTTATCAGTGCTAATGTTAGATGATTTATCCAACAAATCAGTCTGAATCAAAATTGAAATCTTGTCACTACCTGAAGATAGAATACAACAAGAAGACTTCCAGCAGTTGTTGAAGGGTCCTCAATAGCAAAATCTAACAGACACTTATGAATATGTATCTCCTCTTCAGAATTCCATGGCAACTCTATCATTCGATCCACCAAGTTTCTTCGGATACAAAGGCAACAGATTTCAGTTACCAATATCTCCACCCATTGCACCCAACTCCTAAAATCACCTTTAAAATCATGAGAAGTATCCACGGATGGTCCATGCTTCACCTTCTTATCCCTGACTTTGGTGCAGAGCATTCTCTGATGTGTAAATGCTTCAGTCAGAAGTCCACATTCTACCCTCACCCGAACAGCGGTGACAGCCTCACTAAGTGAAACCATTTGTAATCCACCATCACACCCAGACCACCGTAAAACCATCAAGGCCGTATCAGGATTATTCCTTTCTAACAGCACTTGTGCAATCTTAGGATGGATTGCTGGTCCTGAGACCTCTGGAAGAAGGCGACAAGCTTCCTAAGTAATATAATTCATGAAGAACAATTAGCATAAAAAGTGATAATGAGCATAAAGGTAACAAAATACAGGCACCTGCATTCCTTATACAAGAATCCTAGCCTCCAATATGAGGTGGTATCTTGTTTAGCAGTTGCATGCAACCTCTCTCACATGGGGGTGGTCCACATAAGCATGGGACCCATACCAATATGAGAGGGATGTTGCATTTTACTGTTACCAAAAAATAAAATAAAATCCTCCCATACAAGTTTAGTGAGATGATTTAATATATGAAATTTTAATCTAACAAAGGACTTTCCCATTCTTCTTTCTTATGGACAAGGCATAAGATTCCATTAAAAACTAAGATCTAAAATTTCAAATATTTAGGAACTCCAAGAAAAAAGTTTCATCCAATGATCCAATCAAAGAGATCTCTAAAATAAAAGGTCTTCAATTTAAGCAGTGAGGCACACCATATCAAACACAAAGGAATGGCATTTCACACATTCAGACTTCGATGTCTCCTGAAACCATCTCTCCAACATCCCAATAACTCCTTTACTAGATTTAGGCATATCACAATAAAGTAAAACTAATAACCATAGCTTCCCGCAATGCCACAATGCAGAAAGAGATGATTTATTGTTTCCAAATTGGACTTGCACATAACGCCATAACGCACCAATCGAAAATAATTTTCTTGCACTTTCTTAGGTTGAAACAATAATCTTCTTTTCCTTTTGGCAGAAATTGTAGTAGTTTAATTAGAACATTTTTTTTTCTTCTTGGGGAGATTTAATAGTTCAATTTGAATTTCATCTTAAGTAAGCAAATCAGAATGACATATTGAATATAAAGCTCTATATGTAATAATTTGAGCTTAGACAAGCAGCATCAAGAACCAAATCTAAACTCTGGCACATATCTAATTCAAAACTTTCATAAATGCAACTTATTTCCAACAACCTTTCTTCTATGTCAGATCTCCATATGATTAAGCTGCAAGAATATTTGCTTATTTAGCTTACCTAAGTACAGAATTTTAAAGCTTTTTCTAGCTACAACTGTACTTTTGCTCGGCTTATTTTTTAAGAAAACAAGCCAATGAAAACAAGCTATACCAAACCAGCAATTAAATAAAATTCTCTTTCCAGATTAAAGTAGGTTGTGACTTCCTTTCCCTAGACAATGAAAGAGGCATATTTAACTGTCACTCCAAGAGTGTGGGGACAAGAATTAAAAGGGGGCCAATGAGGCTACGGAACCATAAAGCCCCCAAATTCTTGTGATTTTATAAGGCTAAAGTGCTAAAGAGCATCAAATCTAATTATGTCCTAAAAGGCATCCAATCCTGATCTAATTGGATGGGGAATTTGGCTTATCCGACTTATCATATAGCAAAATCTGATGTTTAAGGTTCAAATGAATTAGAAACAGTTTGTTTAATGATAAATCAAATGCTTTGACAGAGAGAAAAATGACCATTCACACTCAATAAGCATCTAAAAAGTGTTACCTGCAGAGCCTCCTCTGTGTGGTCATCCAACAGATAAAAAATTAAAGATTCCAGTAATGAATGCCTGGTTATACTAAAGGTAGCTGCAAAGTCTTCCACAGTGTATCTCCACATTTCATCGGGCATTGTCCAATGTCTATCAAACAGATAATAGAGAAGCTGCTTTAAATTAAGAAAACCAATAAAATCCTGCACAATCACATTTTTTTATGAACAGCAAAATCATCCAAAATGAGAGGAAGTAAACAAAGGATACAATTGCTTGCTTTGCAACCACCAAATCTGAACTTCCCAATAAAAAGAGTATATCGACTGCAGTTCGAAGATTTTCAAAAGGATAGCACCCTGCCACCCCTTCTATCTTAGACCTGAGAATCGACGAGACCCCATCTTTCAGCAAGGACGCAACCTCTGATTCCTCCCCCATTTCCTGCGTATTTCCCTGTTCTATATCAAGATTCATCAATGCATCTTCAATGAACAAGGAACCATCCTGTTTGGTAGGCTCCGAAGAGTTATTTACTGCATCAGGCCATGAACGCTTAATTGCAGCCGATTTCCGTTCACGGACACAAGAATGCCACGATGAAAAATTAGAATATCGAGATTTCACTTTCTCAAGAAATTGATGTCTTATGCACCACATCATAATCTCCATATGCTGAAAAATTAAAATATTGAGAGAAACGATCAATTATATTCAGATATAGAGAAAATGTTATTTACAATTTAAGTGAAGTCCAACCAGACCATAAAATGTTTATTCTGGGAAAACTACAGGTAGCAATCTTGCCACCAAAAAATTAAGGCTGACCAAATCAAAATACAAGGCACACAATAACTACAATCTATAAAATTTAATCCCAGCAACTGTGAATTCACATGCTTGGATGGCTTTTCAAAACTGGGCTTTTAAGACTTCTAGCCAATAAAACTATTACTCATTAGTATTACAAAATTAATATCGCATATGAAACATAAATTACATATTTCTTTTGATAAGAAAGAAATTTGTTGCCACAATCACCTCAAAGATAATGCATTAAACATATAGAAACAGGTCAGCCATCAAAGCTAAACCTATAAAGAGTGTGTGTGTGTGTGTGCATGCACACCACTAAAACTGAATCTTAATTAAACCTGCTTTGTCATCAATATGCTCTCTTGAAGGTGGTGTAAATCATGAAGCTGTGCTGAAAGAGTGTCCTTAAAAGATGACTCCAAAACTTCAAGCACATTGCAAATGCCAGCCAACTGTATGGATAACTTAAGTAGTAAAGTCAGGCTAGTTTTCATTCCCTCTAGTTCAAGATTATCTAATGAAAAATGTTAAGTGCACACCCTGACATTATGGAAAGTATGCACATGGACAAAAAGGGGAAAAAATAGGGCTTTATATAACCAAATATTTTCAAAATTTTAAGGATACAAATTCCTTGAAGTTCTTTTGCAATGTTTCTGAATGTCCTCTTGCACCAATCCTTAACAACCACTTCATCCAACAAGAAAGCGATGACAGGATCACTGGACACAGCACTTTCATCCATACAAACATCTGTTACATCTGTTAACTCTTTGTTAAAGAAGCATCAACAACCAACAGAATGACAATAAATTTTGATAAAATGACACATCTCAATTAAAATTGGACATCTTGTTCAAGGTATCCACCTTATTATTGTTTTTTCCTTTCAGTCAAAATTCTCAGGGAAAGAAAATAATGACAAAAAAAGAGGATTCACTATATCCTAAGTAATTTTCCTGACAGAAAGTCATAAATCAGGAAAATAGCATTAAAAACACATTTTCTGATAAGTAAAGCAAAGATAATAGTATCAAATTTTAATATAATCTATAAGCCTTTGACAAAAAGAAGTAAAGATATCAGTAACACCATAAAGGATACATTGGCATATCAAAGAAACTAAGTTATTCTCCAAGGCAACATCAAACAAAGAATACAGCCGTTGGACATCAGCAGTTAGTTGCTTTTCCCCATCTTTCTCTTGAATTCTCTCATCACATCTTTTGGAGATAAGGCCAGCTTCTATGCATTCATGGTAAAGGCGAAGCCGTAGTCTATTGCCATCCATTGGAATTGGGATTCTACAAATAGGGCAAAGATCACACCGTTGACTACACTCTGCACATAAAGAGGCATGTCCACATGAGATCAAAGCATATTCTACATAACGTCCACAACTTCTCAAGTCTCTAGTAGCCCGACAATGTTCAACTTTTGCTTCATCACACAACTCAAACAGATCAACAGATGCCAAGTGTTCCAATGCTTCCTGAAATTCAAATTAGAAGCTAGGTATAATTTCTCACAAATTAACTACATTACATTCAGCAGAAGTCATTTCATTTTCCTTCTCAATGAAAAACAGCACATGTTATGTTATGGTATACCCCCTATGATGGAAACATGAAAATTGGAAAGGTTAATGGTGTATTGAACTATACACTGTTTATCCATGTTTGCATGGGTACAATCCAGACCCAGAATTCCAGATTGAGATTATCTTCCAGGAAACTCAAAATTATACAAAATGGATTATTCAGTATCAGAGAACTTTGGTTCCAACATTTATATACACCCAGAATTCAACATCAATCAAACCAGATTCCATTCATGCCATTTTCTTCACTCTAAATTAAAGTTCTATCCAAATTTGGACTAATTTATCAAAATAACCTTTTACAAAAGCAAAGAACAAAATCTTAATAACACATCCATGCCAATGAACTGAGGATAGCCTTTCGAAGCACATATCAAGCATTTCTAGCAGATGTTTTATCCAATAAAATCTCAAAAAATCATGTTTGGTAAGACTAAAGTTTAGTACTCAACTATAACTCAACCATTCAAATTGGTACAATCTTTTAAACAGCCCTTTTACAAATGTAAAGGACTGGATCTTAGTAACCCAATCCACGCAAAGGAAGAGTAAATAGCCTCACCATAAACATATCACAATATGCAGGCACATCTCCAGTCCAACTCAGTCTCAAAATACATGCTCACCGAAATTAAAGCTTAAATCCCCAGTTCAAAAGAAACCAGCACTCGACCAAACCCTTATACACCTTGCAGACTCTCTCTCTCAAAAAAAAAGAAAAAGAAAAATAAATAAAAATAAAACACACACACACACATGTATTATGTATATATCTAAGTTAGGTTCAAGTTCAACCTATTATAACTTTTGCTATTAGAATTAAAATAATAATAATAATAATAATAATAAATGCTATTATATGTACCATCCAACTAACATGAAATATGATGTGCATAATAAGCGTGGAGGACATATAATCCAGCAAAGGGTTTGACAAAATATTGAATCAATAAAGTAATTATGTGGTGTAACATTAACAAAGAGTTATACCATGTGTAATTTAAACATAACATTATATATGCATGTGCATGAGTATAAAGATTAAAAAACAAAAAGATCATTGAAGCAAAATAAGAAACAAGTACACAAGAGGTACACCTCTCAAGAAATCACAAACGGAAATTTGAATGAGCAATAAAATCTAAGAAAGAGACACAGTTGATACTGCCTGAATCATTCAGACGGTTGTACTATACTTTTAAGAGGCAGGTAATTTATGCATCTTATTAAATAAAATATTGCTTAATACTGAAAATTTATGTAGATTTATTTAAGATGTCTACAAGATAAATATATACATATTGACAACAAAATAGCAATTTAAACCTTAGTAATTTTTTTAAACCAGCAGTCCAACAGTGTTCCAACTTCTGGTTTGCTAAAGAAGGATTAACAAATTTAACATATCTTGGCAAATTATCATTTCATATCAATGTTTTACACAATCCACACTACTAAATATTCAACACACTTAGCATTAAAGAAACTCACAGAACTGACTTTCAATTTAATTGAGACAAGCACAAACTAATTTCAGCTAAATGCTTTTCTCTTTTTTTTTTTCTTTTTTTTTTTCTTTTTTTATGTTTTAAAAACAAGATGAGGTCAAATCATGGTATATCACATATTTTATCATCTATGATTCCCAACCAAACTGAAGACTATCTTCCTTTAGTAAATTTTAAAATAAAATGTAGGATAAGTACTAAACAGTTGAAGCTTAGAATCTCCATAATGTGGGACCTAAGAAAGAAAAAAACTCAACTAAACATAATACATATATTTGGACATACTTAACATGTAGTCTAATTTTTTGATAAGTAGATAGTTACATTAGGAGGTGCCAATTGAGCTACAAGGCTCTTAGCTACTTAACACGTTATCTACTTCTGATACCCATTACTACATATTTGATCCTAAAACCCCAAAATATTGTAGTGAGACCACACCAAATAGTTTGTCTAATTGTGTTTCGAAGCGTAATTGATCCTAAAACCCTAATACAAAAAATAGGATTTAATGCTCTATAGTCTGAACAAAATGTAAGGGTCATCACTCAGTACAGGTCCCACCCAAATGGGATCAATAATTTAACAGTGAGAACACGAAATTGTATATGAACATACGTTTGGAACAAACACAGACAAGAATTGCACTTTACTTCATAGTGTAATAATGGATCCTAAAACCCAGAAATTGCGGCTTAGTTTTCACTAACCACGAGACTTAAAAATAGTTAAGACTTCGAAACACTTCCGTTGCTTTTGGAAGCACAATTTGATCCAGCTTAAGCCCAAAGCTAAAACCCTAACGGATCACTGAAATAACATTTTCAAAACATAAAACACTTCTAGTGCTTTTGAAGCAAAATTTCGCAGTCACTTCACGTTCCAAAAACAAAAAATACTAAGTGGGAAGGAAAAAAAAAAAAAAAAGCGAATGAAAACAGAGAAAAGCAACAGAGAGAGTACGTATTGAAATAAATAAATAAAAGCTAGAGTGTATGTGAAATTAGATGTGAATGTATAGGGTTAAACCAAAAATAAAGAGTACCTTAACAGCTCGGCTATTGTAGTTAGGTTGTGGAGGCAGAGGAGTCGATTTGGCGGCGGCGACGGCGGCGTCGGTGGAGGTAGAAGGTGTGGTTGGGCCGTTGAATCTCCGGTCCATTTGTTGGAGACTGTGAGAGCTGATTGATTGATTATACCAACAAAAACCTAATGAGAGAGAGAGAAATGGATATGTTTAGGGCTCAGTAGTGAAGGAAATCATTGGTGCTCTTTAACATCAGAAAGCTTGAAAGAGTGAGAGCGAAAGAATTGGGGGGGTTTTGAAAAAGAGGGGTACCACGGAATGAATTCATTCATATTTTTATCAAACAAAAAATTAAAAATGGTACAGTGAATTGTGGGCCCAACATAGCCCAACCCAGCTGGAGTTTTGTTTGGGCCTGAACCTGCGTGGATCATCAAGATAGTAGGGAATAGTTACGTACGGAAAAGCCCTTTAAGGGCCCATAATCTTTTAACAAGTAATTGAATTTTCTCACATCTGGAAGTGGAATTTCTGCCTAATCTTTCTTTACACTCTTTAGTTAACTTGATAGTTAGGCAGCAGGTAGGTTCAACCACATGACTCCTTTAGCCTCTTTCGTAACATGTCAACTAGAAGTTAGCATCAAAATTATTATATTCACCTCAATCAACCTTTTTATATTGTGGTATTTTGGGATGACATCTGATAAAATACGACCTTTATTTTATGAGTTTAGACTTAAATGAAATGACATAATAGCTAAGGAGTAGAAAATTAAATATTAGATATTTTATGGGTTCTAATAAATATAGGACAAAACTTGATTACAAAATTGGTTGTAGTTTTAGTCTACAATCTTACCCAATATCTTTTTATTGAAGATGAATTTTGATAAATTCATTATTAGATTACATCTTCTTCTTATATTCTCCATACTTGTAAAATTTATAGAAATTTAAAGATCAATAGATATGTCATCAATAAATTGTTTAAATTGTAAGTTTTTGTAGTTTAAAATTATGTATAAAATATAAACTTATAAATCATATAGTGAATAATATCTAATTGGCTTAAAATTTGACATGTGTATTAAGAGCGTAAAGAACATGTAATTCAACTATTAAAATTTTAAAATATGTAGTAATATTTATTTTATTAAGTAAATTTATTGTTTTAGGTTACAACTACTTTTGTTACTAAATTTTGTCTAATGGAAATTTTTTTTCTCTCACTTAAATTATGAGAGAGAGATATAGTTTTGACGCATATGTTAATTTAAAACCTTTGACCCCCTTTTTTTGACCGCATCAAAAAATAAATAAATGGATACATTGTATAAGGTTTAGGAAGGAAGAATAGAGAAGTGGTCAAATTGGGTAGGTGTTTTTTTATTGAATCCTCTCTTCAAACTCCTCATTAACCTCACAATCAAAGAATTGATTTTTTTTTTTCTTTCCTTTCCTTTTCGTATTTTCTTCTCCTTATTCCCTTGAATCCCTTCAAATCCAGGCCTCCCCTCATCCAATCGAGGCTTTATAGTGATTTTTCTTTTTCTTTTTTTCTTCTTTTGGGACTTCATACACAGATTTTTTTTTTTTTTTTTGGGTGGCTGAATGATAGACAGATTAAACTCGATCTTCTCCAATATTTGTGATTCAGTACTGCTGATCATGTGCTCCCATGTCCCATCCGTTTCATTCTTCTCTTTTTTGTTTCCTTTGGGAACCATGTTTTCACATCAAATGACAGTGTTCTTGTCATATAGTAAATCACGCGAACGTTGTTGCATGATCATTTTCATGTTTCTTTACCAATCTTTCTTTCTTTCTTTTTTTTTTCTTTTTTTTTTTCTTTTTCCTATGCGGTTGAGTGGGTGACTGTAGAGAAAGATCGAGAGCATTTGCAACCATTAAGTATAAAATAAGCGACACGATCTTTGTTGACCATCGTTGCCATGGTCTCAACTCTTACCGCGTTGGCTTTTCTAACCAAAGGAAGCAGTCAAATTTGTGTCATTGTGTGCATGGACAAGCCACACATATATAGGAAGTTTCAAATGTGAAATATGTCTGGAAAATACACGTCTCTTGAGCACATAGGAAACATTTTCCTAGTCGGTCTGGTACCTAAGACTATGAGTGTTTAATTTCTTTCTTTAAAAAAGCTTTGTGATTTTGACATAATCCTTATTTCACATGTGCTCACAGCAGCTCTTTTGATGTTAACAGCGTCCTCTAAATTTTAAAATGTTTGCTTTCTCTCTTGGAAAAACTCTTTCTTCTTTTTTAAGATAAACTCTCGAAAACTTTTTGTTTGGTTTTGTTGTAAGGATTGGGAACCTCCTGCGCTACTGCTAGGCTGCTACAATGGATAGTAATCTTGTCTTCTTGGGACCAAAAACCAAGAAACATTTTGGAAAAAAAAAAAAAAGGTTAAGAGAACTTTTTGTATAATACAAAAATGACCTATTTTAGTCTATCAAGTCTAAAATTCACAGACATCAGCTCATGAAATGTTATGTAAAAATACATAATTGCTATAATAACTGTCTAAATTTACACTTGTATTATTCATTTTGCAATTAATTTTTTATTCTTTTTTTATGTAACTTGATGATGAAGAAAAAGAGTGAATGGTAGTTGTTGTGTGTAAAGAAAGAAAAAACAATTTTAAAAAATAAAGGAAAATTAATATTTTAATAAAATATAGTGTAAAAAAAAAAAAACAATATGATGTAAGGTATTTTGAAAAGCGAGTATATAAAATATAAAAAATTAGGTTCTTATACTAAAATATATATAAATTTTTGCATGAATTAATGCGAATACTCTAAGGTACCTTTTGAATTATAAGTAAAACAGATTGTTTTGATATTTATCTAATAATTCAAGCGCTTGTCCAATTCTTTATGCAATGAAAGCATTCTCCTCCCTCTCCTGTAAATATTTTATAAGTTGCCTTGAAAAATAAAGAATATGGCAGGAGTAGATAAAGTGGTGAAATACACACTTATATGAGTATTCTTACCCATAAATAAAAAATAAAAATAAAAACAAAATAAAAAGAGTCAAGGAAAGAAGCGAGAGAAAAAAATATTTACAAAAATAAAATATAAATCTACAGTATTCATATATATTTACATAGTTATTATAACAAAAATGTAAATATATGGTGTTATAGATAAACTGATGCAGGTAGTTTTTGAGCAAAAATATATAAATTTGACATATTTTCCTATTATACATCCACTAATATGAGTATTCTTACCCAAAAAAAAAAAAAAGTAATCCAAACATTTTGAATTTCACTCCATCTCTCTCTATTAATCTATTTGGTGATTTGTAGATCTGGATCCATTAACACAATATCTAGGGGGCAAAAAACATTTTAGTACTGCACAAGCACAACAAAATTATATCCATTCATATGAAATCCTAGTTAATGGTTACAATCATTTGAATTGTTGGGAGGGTGGATCTTTGCTCGTTGGCAGTAGAATGTTTAAAGTACTTGGAAATGGTGACCTTTTAGTTGTTTTATCCCATGTAGGTAAAGGTGTGTGCATAATTAGTATATGTGCAACAATTTTTATCATGTATTTACATAATGAGATTTTTTTTTTTTTTTTGAAAATTACACCTTACCACCATAAATTATATCACTTATTACACTTTGCACTCTGTAGACACTCAATTTTGCACCCATAATTTAATCAAGGAAGATGACTAGAGTGACAATTCATATACCAAAAATTCATGATTGCATTACATGCATTAATTCATTCATTGCATATCATAAAAATGATTTTGAGATTGTTAGGGTACTTTTTTTTTACACCTAATTTTATTTGAGTACTACCTATTTATATCACTAGCGAGTTATTGGGTTTTCCCAAATATTTTTTACTCTATTATTCCATTAATCACAAATATTTCATATCTCATTATCTAAATCAGGTCATGATATAAACTATCACAAAAAGCCCAAAAACTCATATTTTATCTAATTTTATTATCATTATTTAGCTAAGCCCAAAACTGACCATTTGAACCCAACGAGCACATCATATTCTATTTAAAAGCCCAATAATACTTATATTTGGCAATATTTGAAAAGCCTATGATTCAAGTCCATGGCAAAACAATTTTATCAATGGAATTCAAATCCATAATCAAAGCCTATGATTTAAACCCATGGCAATTTATTTATCCAAAGCCCAATTCTCATTGGCAATATTAAAGCCCAGTTCTTATTGGCAATATTAAAGCCCAGTTCTTATTGGCAATATTAAAGCTCAATTCTCATTGGTAACATCAAAACCCAATTTTCATTGGCAACATCAAAGCCCAGTTCTCGCTGGCAATATTTAAAGCCCAATTCTCATTGGCAATATCAAAACCCAATTCTCATTCGCAATATCAAAACCCAATTCTCATTGGCAATATCAAAAGCCCAACTTACGTTAGCACTATTAAAAAACCCAAGTTAATTACTTGGCACTATTTTATTGAAAGCCCAAGGTTATCAATACTTGGCAAAATACTACATCGCAATTATTTCACCTAAAAGTCCAATAATGAACAAATACTTTAGATGCTTAAACATATTACTGTAATATTACAAGCTCATGGAATGTATGAATTATCTATTTTCAAAACCCATGGCAATTATCTTATAAAAGCCCATGAAAAGTTATGATTATTGGACCCATGATATTTGTTTATTTCATATTAAACTCATGCTCACTATCTATCTTACATCACAACATCCATAATATTTATTACCAAAACTCATGGTAAATATTCAAACCCACAAGCTCATCATTTAAGTTATGATGTGATTATTAGAAACCATGAAACATTATTTGCAATATGAAATTCATCATAGTAAATATTACTTACAAAGGTATTTTGAAACTTGTCCTATTGTTTCAAACATTACAACTATTTGCCTGAGAGCTGTCACATCAGTTGAAGTCCAAAGGATGATGGAATTTCATTATCTTCCTCAAAACTGCACCTCCAGCGGAAGGGGAGCTGAAACCAAATTATTCAAATTCCAACAAATTGATGCTAAAAATGTTAAAAACATTCAAGACGTAATTCATGTGCCAAGCCCATGAATCCTAAAGGGGAAATAATTGGGAACATGTGGTTTGGAGGGCATAAAGGGATCTCCAGCGGAACCCCCTGAAGTGACTAAGAATTTGACACTTGGCTTGGGGTGTTGAATCTTACTTCTTGGGGACCAAATCTCAATTGCAGCATTAGAATTCACTCTTGATACACAATAATTAAGCTCAGTCCCGAAAATCTTGGCACTTAATGCAAAAAGCTCTAAAATCCCATCATTACCCAAAGAAGCAAGACAACCCCTCAAAGTGGATTTTCCTACTTCTAATCAACAATATCAGGAAACTTAAAGCCTTGATTTCGTCACCCCTGATGAGTCATGCATTTTTGGATTCTTGCCAATCAATGCTTCTCCAAAACTCCATTATAAAAGGAGAGGCAAGCTAACCAAAGAGGCAACTTAGCCATTCTTCTGAAACTTCTGAAATTCGTTGGTCATTTTGACAAGTAACAGAGCTCTCTTTTTCATCCATCACCTTGAGCTCAAACCCATTTAATCCCAGATATTTCCTCTCCACCTTTCACACTACCACAGCTCATAAGTGTCTTCTAGCTAACCACAAAACAGCCCATTACCCATAAAAGACTTCAGTCTCAGCATCAACCTCACCTCACTAACTCAAAAGCAGCCCACATTCATCTCATTCGTCCCTTACAAATTTACACTCACTAAAGTCTTAGCTTAAAAACTTACTGCACTGAGCTGGGGATCTTTCTCTCCCTTCATTCCATCCTATTTTTCCTCTTTTATTTGTAACTATGGAGCCTTTAATCATTGTTTATTATTATGATGAAGAATATAATGTATTTGTAACTATTGAACTTTTTCCTCACGTTGATGTAACAATGGCTGAAAGCACAATAAATTTCTTTTGAATGAGACACATAAGGACCTAGAATTTGCCTAAATCTATCTAATTATTGATGGTTGGACCGTGTAAATCCACCCCTATTGTTGGACAATTTACCTTTTGGACTTAAGTACAACCACACCCTTACCGTTGGAGAATTCGTTTTCCCTTGGACTATCAAAACAGGACCACTAACATATCAATTAAGTATTGTAATGTATTTTTTATTGGGCCTTTGTTGCTGTTTTTGTTAAGTGCAGTTCTTGTTTCTTCTTGCTTGGATAAGCTTGTCATCACAACGAAAGCCTATGGGTGTCATCTCAAGAGCCCATAGTTGAGTCTCGGTTTAGTTTCCCAACATCTCATTCAGGGGCCTAAATTTCTCCCCCAACAGAGATTCTAACGGTTGCAACGTTATGCCCGATTTCCAAATCGAACCATTGGATTAAAAGATATCGCACAATCAAGTTTGCACGGTCTACATGCATTTTGTTTAAGTGAAACCAACCACACATGATTAATTTAAATTAATTATGATTGGCTAGACAATTAAAATTAATTAAATAATTTTGTGATTGGTTGTTAATTAGTGTTAAAAATAGGCTTGCATGCATGGGAATAAAGAGGATAATCAGATAACAACAAAATTGTGGATAATTAAGCCTTTTTGGAGTATTTATCTACAATATAATCATTGCTGAAAAGACCTGAATTATTAGAGAAAGAGTTTAATTTTTAGAATATGGATTAAAAACACGTCTAAGTGCAAGGTCCGGCTCAAAAAAACCTCAAAAAAGGAGTCTAAAGTGGACCAAAACTCAAACACAGGACCGGCACCCGAAAGGGCCATTCAGTACTTTTGGAGTGCCGATTGGCACATAACACAGGCCACGGCCCGAGGGCATTTAGATTAAGATAAAACTTATTCTTTTCGATTTTTTAGAGATAAGGTTGCATCCCAATTCGTATTCTGATCATTTAGCTATTTTTTGGAACATCCTAACTTCTATAAAACTCTTTTTTTTTTCTTTCTTTTTTCAATTATTATTGAAAAGCTAATGGAATTTTCTGGTTTAACTACTAAGGAAATCACAATTGAATTAATGTTTGTGTTGGATTGTAATTTGTAATAGTCTGTTTTAAAAATTTTAGTACCGTGATGGAGGTGAACTGAATTAGGGAAACTTAAATTTAGTTCTTTGGATTTGTGAGATTTTGATATGGTACTCCGTTTTGTTTTGGGATTTAGTATGTTTGTGGATCTATCTAAGGGGGGGAAAACCTGCATTCTATAGTTATGTATTGCTTTTTGTACCATAT
The DNA here is from genome assembly GCA_030820535.1 of Quercus parvula. Taxonomy (NCBI): domain Eukaryota; kingdom Viridiplantae; phylum Streptophyta; class Magnoliopsida; order Fagales; family Fagaceae; genus Quercus; species Quercus parvula. The sequence goes on from JAUAME010000012.1 coordinate 30,503,081, forward strand.
GCTTTTTGTAGTTCTCAGTGGGGCAGGTAGTTTTGGGGCACCAACCTGCTCACAAAATTCCTCAACAAGAGCAGTGGCTTCAATCACAATCCTCCTCCCGTCTTTGCATTTTCCTTCAAATTTTGCAGCATTCCTGTTCTTCCAAATGCACCATGCTGTACACGCCAACCACTCCAACACTCCTTCCTTCCTTTCTTCCCAAAACTTCCAAACCACATCAATGAAGTCGTGATAAGGTTGGCAGCCCTTTGGTAAAGAGATCTTAGCTTCCTTCCATACCGCATCTACCAACCAACAATCCCACAAGGCATGACCAGAGGATTCAACCATTCCACACAGCCCACACTCATCTCCATCGGAAACCTTCCGAAGACAAAGGCACAAATTTGTAGGAAGGATATTCTTACAAGCTCTCCACATAAAGTGTCGGACTTTACTTGGGCACGTTAATCCCCAAATGGCCTTCCAAAACTCCTTTTTCTTAAGCAGGTTTGAACCCTCACATCCTACCCCTTTGCCTCTTCCTTCCACCAGCCACCCATGTGCTACATGGTATGCACTTTTCACCGTGAAAATACATTTTTTGGTCCAAGCCCAGACCAAAGCATCATCTGGCAGACTTTGGCTAATAGGGATGCTCAAAATAGAGGAACATCCTAACCTCTATAAATAGAGGAGGTCCCTCAAAATTCAGCAGACTTTTTCACGCTCTCTGACTCCCCTCTTTCTGACTTTTCTCTTCTTTTATTTTCCCTCTTACGTTAAAGACATTTTGGAGATTCTGACCTTAGGAATTTCTTTTCTGTAAGCAAAATATTTTAGGTTTCAAGGATAATTGAATATATTTCTTTGAACCTTAAAATATTCATTCACTACTAAGAAGAGCACACATGCAAGAGGTAGTTAATTTATTTTCTTTTCCTAGCTTTCTTTATTAATTTTGATTGATGATGCATGAATAGGTTTAAGATTTTTTTATTTTTGTATCAGATTCTTATATAATTGCCATGCTTTGTTTAGATTGTTTTTCTTTCTTTAAACATGTTTTTAGATGATTGTTTATTTCAATTCTTTCTCTTTAACTTCAAAATATGCAATGACTATTAAAACAAAATAGATCTGTATCTTCCTTAGATACAAATCAGAATTTTTTTAAACACAAAAACAGATCTGTATTTTCCTTAGATACAGATCTGAATTTTTTAAACACAAAAAAACAGATCTGTATTTTCCTTAGATGCATATTTGAATTTTTTTTTTTAAAAAAAACACAAAACTGATTTGTTTCTTCCTTAGATGCAGATCTATATTTTTCTGGTCATAAAACTAATCTGAATTTTTTTCTAAAAATGTTTTCTTCTTTATAAAATTACAGATTTTGAAACTTAAAAGGAAGGATTGAATTTTAGGTTGTAATTTTTTAATATGTGATGCATGTAACAGAGATTTGTTTCATAAGTGTAGTTCCTCTTCTAAAAAAAAGGTCTTTTGCTTATTTTATTCATAAACAACAGATCTAATTTTTTTTTACATATAAACCAAAAATCATTTTTCTTACTATGCAAAACAGATCTAATTTTTCTTAATGAAATCATTTTTTTAACTTTACACCAAAAATAGATTTGATATTTTTTACAAAAACCTTGTTCTTTCTTTGCTCCAAAATGGATCTGATATTTTACAAAAACATTTTTTCTTTCTTTATACAAACACAGATCTGATTTTCTTCACAAAACTATTTTTTTTATCTAAATAAAAACAAATCCGGTTTCTTTTTAATAAATCAAATCTCTTTTTCTTTTTTTTTTAATTCACAAAAACATATCTGAATTTTAAAAAGAAAAAGAAAAAAAAGAGGATACATTCATAAGATAAATTTATTTGAGTTAAGGTTAGTCAAGTGTTTGTCATATGTTCAACATATCATTCATATCATGCATAAAGGGTATATTGGTCATTAGAGTTTAGAAGACTAGATTTTGTCTGGGCGGAATGGGTGTCTAACACCTTCCCATTCTGTAACTTAGCCTCCGAATTTAGTTCTTTTGGATAGGTAGATCTATGCCTTGTCTTTCTTTTATTTTTGGGTAGATTGTAACTAGGACTCAAAGCCTTTTAAGATTCAATTTATCAAGCTTGTATTTATTTTTTACTTAATCAATGACAATGAAGCATTTCAATCATTTAAATTTGTATTTTTTCTTTTCTTTTTTTTTGGTATAAAAAATAAGTGATGACTCCACACCACTTACCTCAAAAGAGAGGTGCCTTAAAGCACCGAATCTCTTTTTTTTTAGAGCACCCAACTTTCGTGGTCTCTCACACACTCTAAACTTTTCGAATGAATATTTTGCACCCTAAATTATGACTCTTGTTACACTTTAAACTCAACATTAAGTTTTCCGTTAACTTAGATGAAAATTCAAATTTTAGGTTGTAAAGTGTAATTAGGAGTATAATTTAGGATAGTAAAGTGTAATTTATCTTTTGTTTTTAAAGCATTGAGAAGATGGACAATTAGATATTTTCACGTGATGACCTATTTTCCCATTCAGGTTAACATAAAACTTTAACGTTGGGATGCAAGTGTAACAAGGGTCATAGTTTAAGGTGTAAAATGTGCATTCGAAAAATTTAGGGTGCAAAATGTAATCAGGAGTATAATTTAGGGATTTAAAGCATTTCCATCAAACAATGCAAAATAGAAAAATATATCAATTTTACATATTCAACCCCTAAAATCATCCACATTAGTCAAGCTAAAAAATGTGTAAATTTTGCAAAGTTGCTACAGTAACTTTATAAATTTACACTAACACTATTTACTTTGCATATAGTTTTTTATTTTTTATTTTTATGTATCCTTATGTTGAAGGAAGAGAGTGGATGATAATAATTAGGGCAATCCACCACCTGCCCAGACCCAAAGACTCGCCCGAACCCAATGCTCTCCACCCCATAACTGCCAGATCCAAGCGGTGGTTCGTTCAGCCGCAAGTCGCTAACGCCAGCACCTGATGCTATAGGTTCAAGTGGCGGTTTGGTTGTCTAAGAAACCAACGAACCCAACCCGCCCAAAGACTTGTTCTCTCCTCGTTAGAAATCGCGAGTTTCGACCGAAACTTCGATAAGCCCAAACTCTAACTCTGCCGATATAAGGAGATCTCAACCAAATCTTGACAAACCCAATGAGATCTCGGCTAAATCACAATAGATTTGGAGGAATATCGGCCAGACTCGTTAGATTTGGCCAGATTTGACGAGATCGAGCTAGATTTCAGCCAAAATCTAGCAAGATTTGCAAACCCAAAACTGATTGATACACACTTGAAACCAATACGACTTGATCTAGACAATCCGAAACTCCATTCGAGTCGGTTGTAGGTCAAAATTTCCCCCACCCGATGCTATTGGGTCAAGTCTGAGTTAGGCACAAACCCGATTCGGCCTAACTCGTGGACAACCCTAGTGATTATTATGTGTGAAGAAAGAGAAACAATTTTACAATATGAAAAGATTTGATATTTTAATGTAATGTAGTGTAGAATAGATAATCTGATGTGGAGTGTTTTAAAAAGTGAATATTTAAAATAGAAAAAGTAGGTTTTTATTCTAAAATAGACAAAATTGTTTTGCAGAGAATAGCATTGTCGATGGTCTAAAATGTCCTGGACTTGCTATATATGTCTTTTTCTACTTGTCCTCTCATATTGTTGTTTATGGATGTGAAAAAGGAATCGTGATCTCATCAACTGATCTTGATCGAACACTTTCAAGACACATCACTTTGGGCTTTAATACATGTTCTCTCCTAGCATGTTGATCATATTAAGTGTGTGTTTGGTAAAAATTAAAAAACTAGCTTATTTTATTATTCAGCTTATTTTTGATACTATTCATGGGCCCCACTGCACTTTTTGGTACTATTCATGGGTCCCACTATACTATTTCAGCTAATTTTTACCTTTATCTATAGTATTTTAAGCAAAAAAATTTCAATTTCAACAAAATAAGTGGATCCCAAACAGACGCTAATTAAACTCAACCGCTAAAATCATTCATCCAAAGTCAATCAAATGTGCCGACCAAAATTGAGAAAATTTTATAAGTCAAACCTTAATCAAATGACAAAAAGTTGAATTGTTGACTAGTGCTTTTATTGTCATATTAAAAACAAATTTGAGGATATAAAATAGTTATGTTATTTCAATCGGTGTAGATTTTACATGTGAGTAAGATTGATTTTATAAGAATAGATGGTTTATATAAATTTGTTACCAATACAAAATTTTAGCGGTATATTCATTGTGATCATAGGCAAAGCTAAGGGGGTCAAGGGGACCATGGCCACCCCTAACTTTTGAAAATTTTCATTAGTGTGTGTTTGCGTAGCAAACATGGTAGGTGTTTTGTGTTTTTCCCTGGGTCCCGCGCACTGTTCACGGGACCCGCAAGTACAGAAAACGCAGTAAGAAGAAATAAATCTGGGTCCCACAGGCACTATTCATATTTAAAAATTATTTTGCAAAATAAGTGGATTACAAACAAAAGTTAATTAAACTCAACTGCTAAAATCATTCATCCAAAGTCAATCAAATGTGCCGACCAAAATTGGAAAATTTTATAAGTCAGACCTCAATCAAATGACAAAAAGTTGAATAGTTGACTGGTGCTTTTATTGTCATTTTATAGACATTAAAAAAAAAAAAAATTTGAGGACATAAAATAGTTATGTTATTTTAATCGGTGTAGATTTTACATGTGAGTAAGATTGATTTTATAAGAATAGATGGTTTATATAAATTCGTTACCAATACAAAATATTAGCGGTATATTCATTGTGATCATAGTCGGAGCTAAGGGGGTTAAGGGGACCATAGCCTCCCCTAACTTTTGAAAATTTTCATTAGTGTGCGTAAACGTTTTGCGCTTTTCCTTGGGTCCTGTGCACTGTTCACGGGACCCGCAAGTACGGAAAACGCAGTAAGAAACAATAAATCTGGGTCTACAGGCATTATTCATAGTTTAAAAATTATTTTGCTACAGTATTTTCAACAATAAGTTTTCAGTTTTCAAGAATAAGCAGTATTCAAACACACCCTTAGTCTTCTTTTACATTTAATAATAAATCTAAAAATAATACAAATGTGTATTCACCGGTCCATCGAGAAAATTTCTTGGCTCCGCCATTAATTTGTGATCATGGTTTGATTTTCTAAATTATATAGATTATTATGCATATATTACTTGCAATACTGGTAGTAAAATTTTGTAGACCCAAATTAAGAGATTCAAAGTTCCCTCCAAAAAAGAAAAAAAAAAAAAGAAGGAATATCTCGAAGAAAACGGTAGGTAAAAATTATGAATAGATAATTTATTATCAGTGAAATACAGGTGGTAAAATTAAACTTTTTTTTTTCCGCTAAATGGCAGTACAATTAAATGACAGTGATGCAGAGGGTGACATACATCATTTAATATTTATTTCAAACTTGAATGGAATATTTCGTTTTTTAGGATCTGTTTGATAGCACATTTCAAGCAATATTTTGAGCATTTTAAACAATTTAAACTTATTTTTACATACTTTTTTACTTACACATAATCCAAAATACCCAAATAACATTACTCAAACTCTTCTACCAAATACACCCTTAAAATCCAAGATTTGAGAACTGAGAGCGATGGGAGGAACAGAAGAAAAGGAAAAATGAAATTCAGTATCTACCCTGATTGTAGGTGGGCCCTTATCTGTGGGCCCAATATAGCGCCTCTCTCGCCTTTGCACTGCCCTAAAACCACCATGCAATTTGGACTCTCCATAGCCTTGACACGATTACTACAATGATGCCAACATTTCAAGCACCGCATTTTCTGCCGTTGTGGATGACTGCATGCTATTGATTTTTCAGTTTCTCCAAGCTTGCATTAGCGACTGCTTCCGTGAAACTAATAAATGTGCCGATGGGTTAGTGAGCTTGGCTAACGTCAAGCTAGTGATTTTGTGTTGTTTCCGACTATGAACTTGTTAGAAATATTCAACTCAGATTTGAATAGTTTGTACCAAAACAGGCAATGTCCTAAACCAGTTGTTGTTCTCTAGCTTCTATTTAATGCATTTCCAGTTCTACCAAAAAATATATATATATCAAGCCCAAAATATCAGTAGTCTGCAATTAGGCAGTAAATCAAATAGTCAATCAAACAGTACAAGTCAAATTCCATTATGTTATCATTTATGACGAGATTAATCTTTTGTAAATGAACAAAACCCTGCATTCATTCCTTTATTATTATTTTTTTTTTTAGAAGGTTCATTCCTATAATTTGTTCTTTTAATTTAAAGGCAAATTACAATTTTTTTTAACCTAAACTATTATCCCCATTATTATTATTATTATTATTTTGAGGGGATTATCCCCATTATTAGTAGTCAACGATTGGGTCAGGATCTCCAAAACCTCTTGTTCATCAAGGACATTCTGAACTTTACAATGCCAAATGTTGTGGTTACTCTCATCCAATTTTTGTCCTTTATTTAAGAGAACAATAATCCCTTTAGAATCATTAAAAAAAAAAAAAAAAACAATAATTCCTTTAGAAGCCATATCACTACATATAATGATATAAATGCGTACATGAATATTATTAAATATGCAGTTATGCACACACATTCTTATAAATTTCGCTGCGTCAATCTAAAAGGTACAAGTAGCATGATCAGAAATTCATTATGCTGAGCATCTCCATCAAGAGTTTTAAAATTTTTAGTATTTAGCATCTAAAAACCTAATTTTATAGCATTTAACACATCGCTTTACAATACTCCTAATATCAAAACTTCTATTTTTTACCATTTCATTTAAATATTCTTTCATTATTATTTTTTATTCTTCCTTTCTCTCTCTCTCCCTCTATCTCTCTCCCTCTATCTCTCTCTTCCACAGCAGAAAAAAAAAATTAAAAAATTATGACATCTTTGATGGAGTGGGTTTTTATGGTTTCAGATGTTAAAATTTGCATTTTAGCATTTATACAACCCTTAATGAGAATGCTCTAATCATCTCTCTCGTTACAACTACCCATTATAAAGTTTAACTTAGGGTCCATTTGGATACAGCTGAAAATTGAAAACTGAAAACACTATAGAAAAATAATTTTTAAATGTGTAAATAGTACCATATGACTCATTTTTAATAAAAAAGTTGCTGAAAAGTAATGTTTGTGGGTCCCGTAAATAGTGCACGGGTGCACTGTTCAAGCTGAAAAGTCAACAAAATCGGCAAAAAAAAAAAAAAACTGAAAACGCAAAATGCACAAAATGCCAACGTAGGAAACACAATCCAAACCGCACCTTAATTTCAAGAAAATTTATGGATGGGAGAACCATATGAATTCAACCATACCACTTATCAAGTCAACTCTTGATATTTTTCTCTTATTAGCATAATGATTTTTATATTTTGCAAAGAATTCAGCGTCTTAATTAGATTGTGTTCATTCCAACATTTTTAACAACATGCATATGCCAAGAATGATATAAACATATAATTACTATTATCATATTGGGACTTACTTTGTAAAGATTGCATTCTTAATTAGATTGTGTTCATTTTAACCAAGGCTCAGAGTCCCACATCGAAGGAAAACCCCCCCACTTGTTGCCTTATAAGCTGTGAAGGTAAGGGAGTAGTGTACCACTAGAACTCTGTGGTACACTACTCCCTTAGTTTCACAGCTTATAAGGCAACAAGTGGGGGGGTTTTCCTTCGATGTAGGACTCTGAGCCTTGGGGGGTTTTCCTTCGATGTGAGATTCTGAGCCTTAGTTACAACTACACCTCTTGGCCTTGTGCAAAAATGGTCTCCACAATTACATTTGCACCAAATAGCAACAACCATGTCTTTTAACTTGACTAAGAAATAATCATGGATTTAAGTATATATCATCATAAAATTAAACCCATCAAATATATACATATCTATATATAATTAGAACCTTTTTTTCATACCAATAATCATTTATGTTTTATACGCATTTAACATATAAATTCATCATTATATAATTTGCATGCTATTTAATTATAATTAATATAAACAACTAGCATGAAAATAACTTCTTTCTCAAAAAAAAAAAAGCATGAAAATAACTAAATAATAAACATTTTAAAAAAAGAAAGATCCGAATGCTTTTTATTTAATACTTGTTTATTTATTATCCCAAAAACAAACAAACAATAAATTTTAAATGAAAATAGTAAATCACCGCTCATCGACAGTGTATTTCACCACCACAGATATACTCCTCACACACTGCCACGTGTAGTCGTGAGAGTGGATGTCATCTAAAGTTAAACTCTTTTTTTTTTTTTTTTTTTCCTTTTTTCTTTGGTAAGCTCTGCTCGTTGAGGTGTGTGGTACTGGTTCATGCGCCTACTTGGTGGAATTTTTTGCCGACATGGCTACCTCTAACAGGCTCGTCTTGGTGAGTGGAGATCGTTGGTGGCGTATGTCGCCGGAGGAAACTCCATTTGCTTCACCTGCTAGTGGTGCGAATGGGTCTCATCCCCCAGCAGGGACGGAGCCAGACTTTAGACTTAGGGGGGGCAAAAAATACGTTAAAAAAATTCTTGACTTGTAACTAAATGAGACTATCTTATATAAATTAATGTTTTCATTAGTTTTTTTTTTCTTATTTATTTAATTAGTTTTCAAATCTTTCATCAATTTTAAACCTTACAACTCTACTAATTGAGAATTAAAAAGAAATATGTAAACAAAGAGAAGATAAGAAAAGCTCACATATATATATATATATATATATATATATATCTTAGGCTACTAAAAAAAATTGTAAGCTCATGTGTTAAAGTGTGTGATTAGGTCCACTTCAACACATAATAAACAAATGTTAATTACTTTTTTGTAAATGATGACACATAAATTTATCATATTTATCTACTAAAATTTGTAGCTCACTGTAAATATATATTGAAGACAAAACTTATATATAGTATTTTTCACCAATTTAAAATTTTTCAATAAAGTGATGGGCTTTTTTTTTTTTTTGGTTGGGTTCTAAGGGCCAATTTGTAAATGTTTGGGGAGAGGGGGGACCAAGAGTAATTATCTTGGCCAAAAATGTTAAAAGAATTCAAAAAATATATATACATATTATAATTTTAAAAAAATAAAATAAATTAGGGGGGGCCTCTGCCCCCCTAGTCAATGAACAGCTCCGTCCCTGTCCCCCAGGATTGTCTTCAATCTCTAAACCCTAACTTTCAAGGAAAAAAATTATAGATTTTTTAGTCTAAATTTTAATCCTTTATAATTATATCTCTCTAATTTCTTATCCAAGTCGACTAATCTATATGTCGTTGGAATGATCTTGAGATGTAGATTCAAGCCATATAAATTTTTGCTTTTTGTGAAATGAACAACATAATATATAAAAAAAACATGGCATAAAGTTTCTGCCCATTCAACTATGGTTAATTTGGTTTTTCTGAATGGCGGCTCCAGAAATTTTGTTTAGGAGATCACTACAAAATTTTAATAAAAAGAGAAATTGAATATATTGAGTTATCGAAAAAAAAAAATAATACATAAAGTTTTACAATTTTATTTTACAAGTTTTCAAATTTTAAATGTTACATGATAGTTCATTATGAATATCTATTGTCAATGTGGGTAGCTATGAGTCTATGATCATTTTATTTTTTTTATGTGCAAAATTTAAGTTAAAGTGTACAAAAAAAATATTTTTTAAAATAAATTAAACTATTAAGTTAACCAAAAAAAAATTATATAAATAGTTTTTTCTTTTGAAGTCAGGGGTTCATTTGAACCCCTGAATATGCTTTAGTGCCGCCCCTAGTTTTTCTCTCAAATCACACAACCAATTGTCATGAAATTTTAGGATAATGTTTAACATAAATATTTACAACATAGTTCAATTTCGTGGCCTAACTAGAATAAATGAGGTGTTTTCCATGTGAGACTCATCTATTAAATGAAAATCATGAAAGAAAAAAAAAAGGTTTCTTCCCTTTTTTTTTTTTTCTTGTTGAGAAAACATTTAGAGACATGAATTCAATGAGAAACACTTAATCAAAGCTCTGATACTAGTAGGGACTAACTTAGGATTTCGAATTAGGGGGCTAGAGTATAAGTAAAAATAATCATGAAATTTCAAATAAGCATTTATTTAGTATTAACAAACTATCAACAAAAACAAAAACATAAATTTATTTTTTCATAATACATTGTAATGCAATCATCTACTAATGAAGACAAAGACACAAAACATTATTACTTACTACATTAGAGCATTTGCATCAGCTTATCCTTTTTTTTTTTTTTGGGTGTGTGTGTATGTCTATTTTACCATAATAACCTACTTTTTATTTTATTTTATATACTCAATTTCAAAATACACCACATCAGATTATTTATTTTACATTACTTTTCATCAAAATACTATTTCTTTATCAATTTTTTTTGTATTATTATCTCAAATCATCTCTCTCTTTCTCAACCAAAAACCACTAGCTTCAATCTAATTAATTTCTAAAACATTCATTTTGTTGTATTAAGATAGATTGGTCTCAGTTAATAAATTCAATTACCCAAGTTGATTAATGAGGTCAAATTACATGCAAATCGTGGAGGCACTAACAAATTACCAAATAAATTAAATGCAGCGAAAATTAAATTAACACGGTGATTTGTTGACAAATGGAGAAAACCTCTCGCAAGGCAAAAATCCCACTGGGTAAATTTAATGTCACCAATCTCAAGAATCCACTAATCAATAATCAAGCGGTTACAAGTATGAGGAATCTTACCACTACCCTGGCCTATCTCAAAATACCAACCTATAGTTGAACATTTCCTTCAATACCCAATTAAACTTGATCTTGTAGCAACCTTCTTTCCTTTGTTGCACAAATCTCCAATCTGCAATTAACTCCTTTGCACGGATTCCAGTACTTGATTAACTCCAGCAACATGAATGATTGTAGTTGGCTACAAAGTTCTTTACTTCATAAACGATGAAGATCGGGAAGAACTTGGTTACAAAACCCTAAGGCATACAAACACAGTAGTTTCACACGAGTTCTAGGTCTCTGTTTCTGTACTTGATGACTTTTAAAAATAAACCTTATATATGACTAGGGTTGTGAGAAAAGAAACCCAAACAAGTCAATATGGGCCAAATTTTAGATCTGAAAATTTTGAAATTGTAGATCTCGATAGATCGAGTTTCTCCATTAATCCTCAATAGCAGTATCAATCAGGCTAGTGTCGAGACTTAATGAATATTTTTTCTTCACTTGTTTCTTGGATCAATCTTCATGTCTTTAACACTACCACTTGATATGTTTGAACAACATACTCCTTGATATATTAAACCTAACTTAGATTTACCTAATTGCAAGTAAAATGCGTTTTGTCAAATGATTAGCCAATTACATAGAAAATATGACCCTAACACATTTACATAGCTACAGTAATTATGTAAATTTTCCCAATTAACTATAAAATGCACCCACATTGGTTTATAGGAATTTTGTGCTATTTAGTGTGCTTGGTATTGAATGAGTGAGAAAATGGGTAATAACTGATAAGTGTATCTTTGTGACACATGGCCACCTTAAATTTGCTAATGAGTGTCATCAGATCTTTAACAACTAAAAGTTATGATTTCATGTAAATACTCGCCTATAAATAGAAGCAAATGTAGCTTCATTTAGAGGCACAAGGAAGCTAACAAGATAATATACAAGAAAGCCAACTTCCCAAGCACATAAAAAAATAGAATGGACAGTTTTTTTTATTGGTTAAAAATACTTGTATGATATATATGATGCAACTACAGTAGTTCAAACCCACTTCTCTCCCTCCCTTGTTCCAGGAGGTACCAACTATGGTTGTCCACGGGTCGGTTCAGGTTGAGTTTGTGCCTAACCTGCAATCAACCTGATCAAATCAGGTAGGGAGTTCCTAAACCCATAACTGACCCATAAGAGTGTCGGATTTCACGGGTCAGGTTTCCGTCGAGTGGTGATCAATTTTGGGTGAAGTTGAAACTCACTGAAAAATGGCGAGATCTCGTCAAATTCGGTGAGATTTTCACCAAATCATAAGGAGAACTCTCTGAATCTAGTGTATCTCTTCTGGTCTAGCTGTGTTGCTTGCCAAGATCTGTTAAATCAAGCTGAAAAAATCACTGGAAAGCTTGAGAAATCTTCGGAATTGATGTATTTCAGGCGGGTCAAGTTTCATGAGTTTTGAAAGAGGAGATCTGCAATCAACTCGTTGGGGTTGGGTTTTTGGAGGTCGGTCGGGACCCATGTCTGATTGCTGGAGCAATCGAATCAGGTGGCGACGGGTCATGTACGGTTGGGTTGGGCGGGTGGGTTGGACACCCCTAGTACTAACTAGCCCAACTGTGTGGTGAGAGTAAACTTTTATTTTAATGGCTTATTAGATTAAGATATTGAATAATGTTGATACTTTTTTAATTGTTTTATTTTTTTTATTGGAACTTTTTTAATTGTTTATATGTATCGCGTTAGGAATTTAAAATATGATTAAATTTATTTATAAAAAAATTATTTTATGTGAATATGGTTACAACTTACAACTTTGAATCCTTTACTTGTCTTGCTTGTACATCTCACCTCTCTCATTGGGTTCACCCACATGATTTCCTATATCATGATTTTAACATAGCCAACTCTGCAAACATTATGAAATTCAACTTTTGACGAAACTCGACGTGTCTCCCATCAATTTGATTTCCATGCTTGGTATAAATCCCTAGATAATCAAAGGGCAGTTGGATTTATGTTCAAGCAAAATGAGAGAAAGCCCAAATCCTTGCGGCCTTTAGGTACAACTCCTCTTTGGCCAAATTGAACAACGACCACGGCACATGCATCCACACCGATCAATATCTTATTGTTTGGAGAATAAAATTGTATCAGGCTTTTTTTTTTTTTTTTTTTATATTTATTTATAACTAAAAGATACTTTACACCCTTGTTGTTTTTAAATCTCTTTATTGACTTTCAAAACCTACCATTTATATGTGTTTAGATACCGCTTATTTTGCTGAAAATTGAAAACACTGTAACAAAATAATTTTTAAATGTGTGAATAGTGCCGTGGGACCCATTTTTAATGAAAAAGTTGATGAAAAGTAAGGTTTGTGGGTTCCGTGAACAGTGCACGGGACCCACTAGTATGCACTATCCACTGCTTATTCTCTAGTCAACATCTTCATGTGCTTCTCAATTAAAAAAAATAAAAATAAAAAAAGGAAGGAAAACGCAAAACACCAAACGCTAGCCTTTTTCATTCGTATCCAAACGCCTTCTATGAAGGCGTTTGGATTGCATCTGCTTTTTCACGCAGATGCATTTCAGCCTTTTTTTTTTTATTTAAAACCAACACCTATTGCACCATTCATGGGACATGAACAGTGCAAATAGACAAATGAATAGTGTTTTGGTGTGAACAGTAATCCTGAAATTATTTTTTTATTGTTTTTAGTTTTCAATTTCAGCAAAGTAAGCAGTATCCAAACTCACCTTATTAGCACTTGTATCAATTAATAGAAAAATGTGTAAAGAAGAAGCAGAGCATTGATGATGGCTAACTGAGACTGAGAGGTGAGAGGCTGTGGGTTTGGGTTTGGGTATGGGATGAGAGAGAGAGAGAGATTAAATAAAAATAAAAATTAGAGAAAGATTAAATAGTATTAAAAATAAAAAAATAATAACAAAAATGATTATTTAAATAAAATAGAGTGTAAAACAAATAATCTGATATGGGTGTTTTTGAGAAGTGATTGTATAAAATAGAAAAAGTAGGCTCTTATGCTAAAATATATATAAAATTTTACATGAGTTGATGCGAATGTTCAAATAACAATAAAATGTCAATTTGCCCCTTTCGTTATACTCTCGGTTACATTTTTACCTTAAATCCACCTAAAAATGATATCATTTTTTTTCCTTTCTTATTTTTTACTCTTGTTTGTTTCGATATTAACATTCCTAGAAAATGAATCAATTTTCAAAAAGTGTTTTATAGAAAATTATCTCATTTTCCTATATTTGGTAGTGACCTTAAAATGAGTTGGAAAACTATATCTTAACTTCACTTATTTAGTTTGGTGTGAAATACAATTATTTTCTTTATTTAGTTTCGCGTGAGATAGAGTTGTTTTCCATAAAATTTTAGTGGAAAACAACTCTATCTCATGTCAAACTAAATAAAGAAAGTTAAGAGATAATTTTCCTTTGACCCATTTTTTTATGAGAAGTGTTATGTCTACAACTTTTTCACAACTTTTTTTTACAACAAATCGTAGGTGGTAAGTTGTTATTGGTTATAATTTGAATCCACAACTTAAATTACTTTTTTGCTCACCTATAACAACCAATAACAACTTACTATTTAAGATTTTTTGTGAAAATATTGTGGACATAGCATGAAACATGGGAAAATGCAAAAAAAAAAAAAAAAAAAAAAAATTCACATTAAATTTTCCATTAAAACAAACAAAGCTTATAATGATGTCATTTTAGATAAATTAAATGTCTATTTGGAAATTGCTTATTTCCAGTAAATTATTTACATAATTTTAGACAAAAAAACTAATAGCTAGCTTATTTTCAAATGGTTGATTTTTTTTTTCTCCCTAGGCGAGGTGGAAACCTAAATTATTTAAATAAAGATAAGACAAAAAACAGTATGGACCTACAAACAATACATCAAATAAGCAAAAAACTAGCTTAAAATCAAATATCATTTGACAACCAGTTAATAGTTAGTTTTTGCTTAAATTATTTGTTGTTTGCAGGTCCTACACTACTTATTAACATTTCCCTTAAGATAAATATTTTTAAAAACTTTTTATATGAAAAAAAAATTGATTTTTTATAGGTTTTTATATTCTCCATGAAAATGGTAAAAAAAATTTCCCGTAATAAATACCCTAAGACCACCTATTAACAGGATCCTTATTTTAAATAATATAAGGTTCAGCTTTTTAAAATAAGTTTGTTTTTAATTTTTTTCTCAAATTATGCAAATAATTAAAAAAAAAAAAAAAGCAATTCCCAAAAGGACTAAACAATAAGATAATAACAAATGTTTTTTTTTTTTTTTGAGAAGCAAATTATAACAAATGTTGATAGAAATGATAGATTAATACATATCATAATATCTAGATTGTAAATTACAAATTTTCATAACAAATAATTTGATTTAAAAAGGAAAAGCCAAAATTCCATACCAGTTTTGGACAAAGAGACGACTAAGGGTCTTGTAGGAACACGATTTGCAACCCAAGCCCAAACTGGATGGGATCTTAGCTTAGTGAGCCCAGTACAATAAATTTGTAGAGAGTGGGTCAAAGAACTAGGCTTTAGTGAATTGAACAACGGCTAATATGGATGAACTCTTTGTCCGAGGAGGCAAGTGTTCATGTCTGAGAAGGCAAGTGCTTATATAAATCACGTAAACAGAGTACAAGTGCAATTGTGATTGCTACAGTGTTCTTTCTCTGTTTTCCAATCCCCTTCCTCTAGGGTCTTTATTCTCATTGATACTACATCTCTTCCTTCATCTTTACCCTACACGTGGATAGTTGATGGCTTAGGCTGATATTTGTCCCATCAGCCTCCTCTAGAAGTCTTTGGAGGATGGTTATAAGGCTGGAAAAATACAGTTCAAAGGTCACTTCTCCATTAATGCAACCAAGGAATTAGTTACAGAGCATTCAATGCTGTGTAGCAGTTTTCCCTTAGATATTTTTGGGTTCCTATATTTCTTGTACGTTTATGGTGCACGTCCCTATCACTAGAGCTTCTTGAAATCTCACTTTGATCATTAGGATCTATACCCGATCTGGGTTTAGCTAATCCGATGAGATATTCCTCCTTAGATTCGGACTTGTCACTCTCTCAGCCAAAGCCCCACACTCTCGGCCAAAGCCCAAAACCCAATTGTATGATTTAGGCCCATGACCCCACAATAGCCCCTCAAAACTCTGATTTTTTTCCTCTCATCTGAGGAGAAAAGTGGGGTTTTGAATTCTTTAAGAGTTAATTCTACTTAATCCCTTGATTTACACCCGTGGGAGTGCCGTTTTACGCGCCCCATATTTGTACTGTAAATTGCTTCTTTCAAAGCTACCAATCTGAGGAGTTGGTTATGATATTGGGTTTGTCTTGACACTTTAGTGAGAAATAAATAGATAACATAGAATGTTAACTTCCCCACATCATCTGGTCCGAGGACCAAGGCATGACTGAGGCTCAATTTAAACACCTGTAGAGTTGTCATGGAGTGTTAACTTCCCTCATCATCTGGTCCAAGGACCAAGGCATGATTGAGTTTTCGTTTAAACACTTGTAAAGATGCCCTTGAGTGTTAACATCCCCTTAGCATCTGGTCCGAGGACTACAGACATGACTAAGTTTGTGTTTAAACACTTGGAAGATGCCATTGAGTGTTAACTTCCCCTTAGCATCTGGTCCGAGGACTATAGGCATGACTAAGTTTGAGTTTAAACACTTAGAAGAGTTGTCATTGAGTGTTAACTTCCCTTATCATCTAGTCTGAGGATCGAGGCATGATTGAGTTTCCGTTTAAACACTTGTAAAGATGCCTTTGAGTGTTAACATCCCCTTAGCATCTGGTCCGATGACTACAGACATGACTAAGTTTGTGTTTAAACACTTGGAAAATGCCATTGAGTGTTAACTTCCCTCATCATCTGGTCCGAGGACTGAGGCATGATTGAGTTTCCGTTTAAACACTTGTAAAGATGCCCTTGAGTGTTAACATCTCCTTATCATCTTGTTCGAGGACTATAGGCATGACTAAGTTTGTGTTTAAACACTTGGAAGATGCCATTGAGTGTTAACTTCCCCTTAGCATCTGGTCCGAGGACTACAGACATGATTAAGTTTGAGTTTAAACACTTGGAAGATGCCATTGAGTGTTAACTTCCCTTTAGCATCTGGTTCGAGGACTACAGGCATGACTAAGTTTAAATTTAAACACTTGGAAGATGCCATTGTGTGTTAATTTCCCCAAAGCAAGAGGTCCGAAGGACCCGACATAGCTAAGGTTCTGTTTAACCACTTCAAAAGATGTCAGTGTGCGTTAATTTCCCCAAAGCAGGAGGTCCGAGGGACCCGACATAGCTGAGATTCTATTTAACCACTTCAAAAGATGTCAATGTGTGTTAATTTCCCCAAAACAGGAAGTCTGAAGGACCCGACATATAGAAAGATTAGAAGATATCAATATATACCTTCCAAAATTAGCCCCATTATGGAGCCCTGTTGATTTGCTACATCATCAACATACCGTTGCACTCACTATCACACAAGCTCTTCCCACAGACGGCGCCAATTGTAGGGACACGATTTGTAGCCCAAGCTCAAACTGTATGGGATCTTGGTTTAGTGAGTCCAGTACAATAAATTTGTAGAGAGTGGGTCAAATAACTAGGCTTTAGTGAATTGGACAACAGTTAATATGGATGAACTCCTTGTCCGAGGAAGCAAGTGCTCATATAAATCACGTAAACAAAGTACAAGTGCAATTGTGATTGCTACAGTGTTCTTTCTCTGTTTTCCGATCCCCTTCCTCTAGGGTCTCTATTCTCATTTATACTACATCTCTTCCTTCATCTTTACCCTACACGTGGATAGTTGATGGATTAGGCTGATACTTGTCCTATTAGCCTCCTTTAGAAGTCTTTGGAGAATGGTTATAAGGCTAGAAAAGTACCGTTCAAAGGTCACTTCCTCATTAATGTGGCCAGGGAATTAGCTACAGAGTATTTAATGCTGTGTAGCAGTTTTGCTTTAGATATTTTTGGGTTCCTATCTTTCTTGTAAGTTTATGGTGCACGTCCCTATCACTAGAACTTCTTGAAATGTCATTTTGATCATTAAAATTTATACCCGATCTGTGTTAGCTAATCTGATGAGATATTCCTCCTTGGATTCAGACTTCTCACGCTCTCGACCAAAGCCCCACGCTCTCGACTAAAACCCAAAACCTAATTGTATGATTTGGGTCCATGACCGCACATGTCTGTTTGAAATCTGCTTATTTTGATGAAATTGAAAACTTTTTACTGAAAGTACTATAAATAAAGATAAAAATTAACTGAAATAATACAATAGAACCTATAAATAGTATCAAAAAATATAATAAAATCTATAAATAATATAAAAATAAGTTGAATAATAAAATAAATTAACAAAAAATAAATTATCCAAACGCAACTTACAAATAAAAAAAGGCCGAGGCTGCTTCAAGCGTACAATACACGGAAGCAGGGTTTTGTGTGTTTCACTTGACGGTTGCAGGCCCCCCCGGCAGAGGACAGCGATGGAAATAAACAAGAAAGCAAGGGCAAAATCGGTAAAAAGGAGCGAAACCGTAGACGTATAGTATAAACCAACTCCTTGCCCCATTTTTGGTTCTTTTTGTTTTCCTGTACTATATAAGCAGTAGTTGCCTGAAGAGAGAGAGAGAGAGAAATTCATCAGTAATTCACACACACAAAAAACCTCTTGGGCTGCTCTCTCTCTAGTCTCTATTCTCTTCTTCTCCACACCACCTCTCTCTCTGTCTCTGATGTTTAGGGTTTTTCTTTTCAAGGTAGCATAGGAGTT
The DNA here is from genome assembly GCA_030820535.1 of Quercus parvula. NCBI lineage: Eukaryota > Viridiplantae > Streptophyta > Magnoliopsida > Fagales > Fagaceae > Quercus > Quercus parvula. Next base: position 30,521,799 of record JAUAME010000012.1, read on the forward strand.
TCAGACTAGTAGCTAGGTAAGAGAGGGAAAGAGAAGCGAGCATAGGAAGCTAAGGAAGGTTTTGTTTTGGTTTTGAGTTTGTACAATGGCGACCGCACCAGTGAAGTCTCAGCCACTTCACAACTTCGCGCTCCCGTTCTTGAAATGGGGAGGAAAGAGCCACACCAACAGCACAACCCGTTGCCGACGCACGGTTTCTCCTGCTTCGTCCGAACCCGACTCCGACTACCACCACGACTCGGACCCGCCGTCTAGGGTCGGATCCCGGTCCGCTCGCAACCGATTCGGATTCTCTCCTTGCTCTTTCAACAACAGCAACAAGCAGGCGGCAGAGCATTCGGGAGCTGATGACGTGGCGGATGTGGAAGCAGCGGCGGAGGCGGAGGAAGGGGTGCAGAAGCCGTGGAAGTTGAGGCCGAGGAAGGCGGTGCAGAGGAGCGCGATGGTGGAGATCGAGAATACGACGACGGTGACTACGGTGCTTGCGATTCCAGCTCCACAGGCGCAGAACGAGAATCCGAAGTCGATGAGGCTGAGAGGAGATCAGTCGCAGAGTACGGAGACGAAGAAGAAGAAGGAGAAGAACAAGTTCTGGATCGCACTCTCTAAGGAAGAAATTGAGGAAGACGTTTTCATCATGACTGGCTCCCGCCCAGCTCGCCGCCCCAGAAAACGGCCCAAGAATGTCCAGAAACAGCTCGACGTATTTAACACTAAAACTCTCTCTCTCTCTCTCTCTCTCTCTCTGTTTTGATTTCTTGGTTTGGTGGCTGAGTTTTTCTTTTTTTGAATGGTTTTGATTTTCAGTGTGTTTTTCCGGGGTTGTGGCTGGTGGGGACCACGGCCGATTCTTACCGAGTGGCCGAAGCTCCGGCAAAGGTTCTATCTCTTTCTATCTCATGCTTTTTTTTTTCTTCGTTTTACTTTGGTTTTCTTGGTTTTTATTTTTTGGTGTTTGGGTGTTAAAGGTTTTTGTATTTATCTTATTGCAGAGGTAGATATGCTCACAGCTCATGCTTGCTTACTTAAATTCCTCATACAAAGGTTTGTTCACTCTTTCTCCTTCTCTCTCTGTGTGTGAAAGTTTCTTCAATTCTTTTGGAAATTGATGGTTTGATGATGGGCCTTGCAGGGGTAGATATGACACAGACAAAAAAAATTGTGATTTTGTGAAAGCTTGGTAAGGTTAGAGAAAGAAATTGCGCCTGCAAAGTTGACACCTCGATTTGAGGTATAATGCCTTGAATTTTGTATTAAAAAAAAGGAAATGAAGATGTCAATAGAAGAAAATGAACAAAGAAAAAGAAAAGAAATGCCTGATTTCTTTGCCTTTTTCTTTTCTTTATTTTTATAAAAGTTTTTATTCTGTATTTTGCACATTTGGGGTTATGATGCAGGTGCAGACTTTAGTTGGTAGTTTTAAGTTGTAAACATGAACATATAGTGGAATGAATAGCGTGAATTTTAGTGCTTTTTTCTTAAAAATTGTAAAGCGTTCTGAATGATGGAATTTTGATTTCGGGAGATTTGTGCTTTTGTTTGAAGGAATTCTGATTATGTTGGTTTATTTACGATGTTTGACAGGCTTCCCTACATCGTTGGGGGGCAGAGAGTATCAAGGGTGTAGTTTTTTTGCAGAACCATTATTCCCACACAAGATTTATTATTGCAGGCACTGCTTGCTTCATTGGTTCTCGAAGAGCCATCTCCCTTTCAATTGGGCTTCATCAAGAGGTTGAATATTTATATGTTGACTGACTGCATTCCTCTTTTCTATTCTTTCATATTTCATGTCGGTAATCACATGATTCACATCCCCTGTTAACATTGATTGGAAGTATTCTGAGAAATAATAAGAGTTTAAAATTGGTCAAAGGATTAACATTTCAGGCATATATTGGGTTTAAAGAATTCTGATGTTTAGGAAGGTTGGAAAATTATTATTAAATTTTCTATAGATTTCTGTTCTAGTTTTTGTACATTTATCATGCTGGGGATGGCATCTTCCAGGGGTAGTATTTTTTATAAAACTTCTAGGCTTGAATCTGGTAAGTACTGTTTCCTGATTAGGATCTCAAGTTTCTGAGTAAGCAATTATATATATATATATATATATATTAAGTGTAGAGTAAATAAATGCTCATTAGTTTTCTCAACCTAATGATGTTTACATTGTTCTTGATTAATATGGTTTTTTGGTCCATATCTTACCCTTGAAGCCGTTAACTATTGTCTACATGCTTGATTTTCTCGCTATTACAATTTTACCAAGCATGATGCTAGCTAGCTGCTGCTAGTATATGATGGTAACATTTAAAACTTGAAGACTTGGTTCTAAGTTCACGTGTCACCATTGAACATCATCTTCATTGGTTTCCTTCCTGGCTGACTTCCTTGAACGAAGTTTCGGCTTTTTTTTTTGGGGGGGTTGGGGGTGGTCTTTTATCTGCAAGGTATTGCCTTTCTACCTAGTTTCTTACCTGTCCCTAGTCAAAATATCCATGGTTGGATATGATGCTGTGTATGTTGGCCTCTTTTTGCCCGAGTTACCTGCAATGGTGAACTAACCGTTGTGCCATATAGGTTGTATGTATAGTGATGCCAGATTGTAGATTACATTTGACTGGTGAAATACATAATTTCACCAATTAAATCTCCATGTGGAGAAACGTCCTATATATATATATATATATATACACCTGAATTTGGTAATTTAAGATCTGATGGTTGAAATATTTAACTCTATGCTTATTCATTTTTCTTAGGTGATGCGTTCTTCCCAGTCTCCTTTGTTAATAATTCACGGCACTTACCTTTTTCCAGCCAGTCCTAAGATAATAACACAATTAATCTGGAATATTTGCCCCGGTCTCCTCATTCTTTTTTTCCAAGTTTGATATCAAATACCATTTATTAAGTCTCTACCTGAATCCTGTCTTTGCTGAGTCACATTTGTTGGAAATTCAGTTGTGATTCCTTTTTCTGTTGCTCTTCTTTCTAACGACTGATTTAGTTGTTGATTCATTTGCATTCAGCAATAGAAATGAAAGCATCTGGAATTAATCGTTATTTCTAGACAATCATGCTTATCTCAAAGTTGGAAATCTCATTCTGAATAGCCCTGATGAATTGGAGCAAGCAATTCCATCACAGACTTGAGACGCAAGCTTGGGAACCTAGCTAGGTTTTGAACTTGTGGAATCACCCTTGCTCATACAAGGTAATGAATATACACATTGTTATGACTAAAAAAGTGATTTTCGCATAAATTATTTCTAGCTCAAGTTTTCTCATTCATGGTGTTTCATGATATTTGTTTGATTATGTTCTTGTGGTGGGGGGGTTGTATTGATTTTTTAAGTATGGGTATTTGTATGATTTATCAGTTTTCACTTGATGAATTCATTAAGGTCTCAATAAGCTCCTTCTGGATGATTGCCAATATTACATTCTCAAGGGAATATAATATATGCCTTGCTTCGATTCTATCTAACTTGAGAAAATAACCAAAGATAGAGAAAGTGCAGGGAATGACTTTTTAGTTTGACTGATGAAGCTCATCATATTCTCGCATCAGTCTTAAACCGGGTGACCATAATGGTCCAGTATGGGAACCTTTTTTTCAAAAAAGAAAAAAACCCTCTCAAGTGATATGAATGAGCATTGCCTTGATTGTGTATTGTCATTGACCTCCCTATTTTTTATGGGTATATTGTTTTAAAGGTCTAGTTAACAGGTGTTTTAGAAAAAATTTAATATCATTTTTATAAAAAATATAAAAAATTGTCAAAAAAATGGTTACTATTATTTTCTTTAAAGATAAAAAGTTTTTAAAAATATTTGCTTTACACTTTCCCCAATCAATTGGATGCGGGATCCATGCTACAGTCTACAGCACCTTGGCAAGGTGAAGACGAACGTAACGGATCTTTGAAGAGATATTTTTCTTTACCGTTTTTTAAAAGATTCTGTCATGCTCGGAGTGATACGTCTTACCCGCCGCCCCTACCCAAAATCCCAATTGGGCCCAAAGATAGATTGGAATTGCCAGCGTAGAGCGAATTGCTTTTCTGTATTTGTATTTAAAATAAATAAAAAATTGCTTTTGTCTATTCAACTATTCATTGGGTCAGAAAAATCATGATGTCACCATTGGTGAAATTCGTCTCGGGTTGATTGCTTAGTTGAAAGACGATATCCGATTATCAAATCAGCACAGGCTTGCTTGACAGTTATCTGCGCATTACCGGAAGATTAGATTATTTCTGGCAAGAAAAGACTAATATAAAGTTAAAAGTGGGGATATACATTATTATTATTATTATTATTATTATTAGGGTAAAATACTATTTTTATTCTTATAGTTTAATAAAAGTTTGTTTTTCGTCATTAAACTTAAATTTTTTTTTTAATCCCTAAACTTTGTAGAGAGTTTTTTAAATAGTTTAGGGACAAAAATAGGGATGAAAAAAGAACTTTTTTTAATAGTTTAAGGATGAAAAACAAACTTTTAGTAATAATATATGAAATTTAGAGATATTAATAAAACATTTTCAATAGTTTAGGGACAAAAGATGAAGTTTTCAATAATTTAGGGATGAAAAATGAATTTCTTAACTTTTAGAAGTGAAAAACAAATTTTTGGTAAAATTTAGAGATCAAAATAGTATTTTATCTTATTACTATTATTAAAGTTTTGTCATGATGAGCCCCCGATAGGCCAAGAGGAGTCTTTTATTGGTAGTCTTTCAAGGGTTAATATCAAATGATTGAAGGTGCATTTGGGAAGCGCGTTTGTGCGTTTTTAGCCTTTTTTTTTTTTTTTTTGAGACCAGTGCTTGGTGTACTGTTTATGGGAACAGTAAATTCATTAATAAACAGTAATCAAAATATATTTTTTTATTATTTTCAATTTTCAACAAAATAACCGGTATCCAAATGCACACTTAAATCATGACGAAACTGTGGATTTTGCATTTTTAAACGATTAAATGTATTTCCCACTTTTTTTTATATATTTAGATTTAATAATTTTTTTAAAAAAATCTTAACTAGTTTTGCAAAAGAAAAATGAAAGGGTTAACTTCTAAAAACTCTTTATTTTATTTATTTTTTAAGTGGAGGTAGGGAGAATCTTAATTATATAATGGACTAATACTAGTGTATTTTATAACTTATAAATGTATTTCATACAAAATTATTTGAATACATAAATTTTGAAGAAAATTTATCAATTTATTTTTATTATAATTCTTAATGAGAATATTGTTGATGCATGAATTTTACAGTCAACTTGGAATTCAAACACTTGCAAAAAGAAGAGATGAGATTGAAGGAACCATCAGGGTTAACCCCAATGGGGAGAAGTCTGAATTAGTATCCATAGTGTTTTTATTTTATTATTTTTTTTTATGATGATTATTATTTTTTAGGGCATTGTTTAATAATTCATTTAAAGAAAGTTTTTATGGGAAAAGAAAAAAAAGTAATTAATATATTAAAATTTTCCTAAAATGGATTGTTAACCCACTTATTTATTTACATCATATATAAATTTATTCAATTCGGGACATGTCATTATTATTTTATTGTAACTTTTTATTTTTACTCTCTCAGTCCTTTAAACACTATCTTCCCAAAACATATAATTAAATCTCCATTATTTAGTTATTCCTTTAAGCACTATAATAAATTTAATATTTTGAGTTTTAATAAGTGTTTGTGTATCTTACGATATACAATACGATACGATACACCATACAAAAATAATAATAATCAATTTACGATATAATTCACATTTTGACAACTATGTTTGGATTCTCAATGAAATATTGATAAACAATTGAAAACTTAGGTAAATAAAAATATTTATGCAATTCTATATGTTACACATTACTTATAGATCATAAGCAGGGGAAAATCCAATGAAACGAATTAATCTAGAAATTGTCTTTGTTAAAAAGTAGTAAATTTTTTGTTTGTTTGTGTTTTTTTTAAGAAGATGAGTAAAAAAAAATTTTATTGAAAACTTTATTTTTGTTTTTTGATTTTCTTAAGGGTGTCATGGAAACAATAAAATCTCACAAGTTAGATGTCAACCTACCATAAGTACCAGACCCACTATAACTCAAAGTAAGGGTGGTCTAAAAATATTGTGAGATTTTAGTGTAATCTTAAAATTTTTCCATTTCTATTTGAACCACTTATTTAGGGTGCTAGGCCAATTGACGAATTCTTTTTCTTGGGGATCCGTAATTTTCAGGGGCCAATTTCTAAATATTGAGGCATAATCCTTATAGAGTACAGAAATACACTATAACAAAAAAAAGGAGTACATGGCTCCACAAAATCTATGTACTTGGAACTGCCATCTTAGCTTTTTAGTGCCTGACGACCCATAATTCTTTTTTTTTGCTGAATCCTGACGACCCATAATTCAGCTCTTGTAGTTGTAGTACAACCTATATTAACAATATGAAAATCCGATTAATCATTATCAATACTCAATTGTGATCCTGGTTTATGACACTGACTCTGGAAAGGTCAGGATTGCCCCTGGAGGCTGGAATCATCATCCGCATTTATCTTAAGAATGTTTAAGGTCCAGAGGAGTTTAATGGATCCATGCATGAGTTTTCTTTAAAGTTCACGATAAAAAAACACAGTAAATTTTGTAGTATTTTGAATTGAAGGTTATCATTTCTCTGAATAGCTTATTTATGGCAATTCATATTGTCTTGATGGTCGTCATTTCTTTGTTGGACTTGTATATGCTGGAAAAAAAGTTCAGCATCTAGAGGTCAGAATTGATGTCATGTCAAACTTCTCTACCCCAGTAGCAGTTACGAAGTAAATGCAATGGGTTTTACCGAAGTGATTTTTTTATTTATTTTTTCATTTTTAAATAGACGTAGCTATTATGAGATTTACCAAACAATAAGACCTACTATGTAAGATTTTATTTTTTTCCGGAACTGGTAAGATTGCACTTGTTAAATATTAATTATTATATATTCCAGGTTGAATATACTTGAATAGATGTGGAAGAGAGAAGCATAAAATAAGAACACAAGAATATTAGGGTTACGTGATTCAGCCTTACAATTTACATTCACGGAGAAATCCCTTAAGGATTATATCTTTATTATATAAGAGTGTAGTATAAAACCTAAACCTATGTTACAATGAACTATAACATGAGACTAAACCTGAGACTAATAGACTTCTAGTACAAGTAGGAAACTTAGTTTGCACACAAAGTAGAATTATGCTTGGGTTTATGCTAATGGATTAATATATCTCTAACAACAGTAATATTGAATTTGACATTTATAATTGACCTGTTATGTAGCTGTGGTGGAGTATGGATCAGAAGTTCTAATTCTAATACTAATAATGACAGAAACACAAATAAAGAGCCTCTCTGAAAGAGAGATTTTTTTTTTTTTTTTTTTTTTTGATTTGACTGAAAGAAGAAAGCTATATTTTCATTTGTTGGTTCTTTTTAGAAATGAATCGCATCTCTTATATAGAAAAGAGGACAACTAGTACATCGCTATCCTGGATGAATGGTTACATAAATACATTACGTGGCTTGGATGAATAGTTACATAATAGGTCTCATGACTCATGAGTAAAATTTTACCAAAAAAATAAGAAGGACTCATGAGTAATTATATACATTAGTGCATAGCTGTCCTAACTCTCAAAAATATATAGGTTTTGGGCTTTGTTGTTTGCAAGAGTTTACCAAGCTTCTCGAGTACTACTACCTATGGGTGAAACCAGGACTTGCCTGCAGTAACTTCCATTGAAGTGTTTGTTTGTTTGATTTATTTATTTATTTATTTATTTTTATTTTGTGACTTTGATACGTGCTGTTAGGTAAAGACTATTATTTTGTTTGAAATTTTTTAAAAGGTTAGTGTGGGAACCTAAGATGTGTAGGCTTACTTGGCAACTCCTAAGCATGCTTGGCAACGTCCTCGGCCGTCCTCGGCATGCTTGCAACGTCCTTGGCGTCCTCGGCATGCTTCCCGCAAGGTCCTAGGAGTTCCACATCGAAGAAAAACCCCCCCACTTGCTGCCTTATAAGCTGTGAAGCCAAGGGAGTAGTGTACCACCAAGTCTCCATATATGGAAGCTTGGTGGTACACTACTCTCTTGGCTTCACAGCTTATAAGGCAGCAAGTGGGGGGGTTTTTCTTCGATGTGGGACTCCTAGGACCTTGCAGGAAGCATGCCGAGGACACCAAGGACGTTGCAAGCATGCCTAGGACGTTGCGAAGCATGCCGAGGATGGCCGAGGACGTTGCCAAGTATGTCTAGGAGTTGCCAAGCAAGCCTACACATCTTAGGTTCCCACAGTTAGGATGTTTGTTTTGGATAAAATTGGTTGATTAGACTTAATTTTTTTTTTAGTTTAATTATTGGTAATTTTTGTTGTTGGACTAATTTTTTTTTGAGCTTGTATATTTTGTTTAAAATTTAAATTTATAGATTTTTTTATGGTCTTTGAAAATAAGAAAATGCAAGAGCTGCAATTTTTTTTTTTTACAAATTATTGATGTGGTGAGTGGTTATTGGTAAGTAAAAAAATTGTGTAAGTGGTGGGTTTAGATGCGAACCAATAACAATTTTCTAACTCAATAGTTTGTAAAATTATTGTAAAAAAATTTGTGCCTATAACATCACTCTTAAGAGAATTAATGATATTATTAAGGGTGCAAAATGTAATTTTATAGAACAAAATTACTAAAATTAATACCTAGTATATATTCTAATTTTTTTTTTAATTTTTAAATTGGTCCCCCAAATCAAAGGCTGGTCCCTGCTAGTACCATATCAACGGCAAAAAAAAGTGTTTTGCCATTCTACGGAATATTGTAATTTATTGTTAGTGTGAGTTTTAAGTTTTAACAAACAAATGATTTGTGGTAAGACTAATAGCTTTAATAAAGCCTTATAATTGAGGAAATTTGGTTGTCCATAGACCCCAAAATGACATATTATTGAATAGTCCCCCCCCCCCCCCCCCTCCCCAAAAAAAAGAAGAAGAAGAAGAAGAAGAGTAAAAGGGTATGTTTGGTAACTGTTTTTTCCCCTTATTTTCTATTTTCAAAAACAATTTTCTATTTTTAAGACTAAAAAACTTGTTTGGCAACTCAAAATAGACAGAAAACAAAAACTGTTTTTAAAATTTAATTTGTGAAGGAAACTGAAAACATGCAAAAGACTGTTTTCAGTTTTTAATTTTCAAAAGTCAATGAAAACATGCATTTAATTTAATGAATCTTTCTTATTTAATGAGTTAACATTAAATTTTAAATCCTAGTTACAACATATTTTAGTATTTTCTATTTTTTTCTTCAAAAAACTATCTTTTTAATTTCAACTAACCAAACATGTTTTTGATTTCAAAAATACAAGAAAATTGTTTTTTCTTTATATTCCCAAAAACAAGTTTTTGAAAATAGAAAACAAAAACTGTTACCAAACATAACCTATATTTGGTGGGTTGTATCAATAGAAAACTTTATGTGAAGATAGTTTTATTGTATTTTTTGTGTTTGGTAGTATCAATAAAAAAATAAGTCCGAGAAAAACTATTTCTTAATTTCTCTTATTTAGTTTGACATAAGATAGAGTTGTTTTTCACTAAAATTTTCTGAAAAACAACTTTATCTCATTTTAAGTTAAATAAGAAAAATTAAAAAATAATTTTCTATTTCATTTTAAGATAGTTTTTAAAAAAATAAGATAGTTTTTAAAAAAATGTTTTTTGAAAAATAATTTATTTTCCAAAAAAAAAAATGGTAATGTGGCAACAATTGAGCGTAAAGTGCATAGCAAAAACACAGTGTTGGATGAATGATGTGGTGGTTTCAAAATTGTCTGTCAAGGGATAAACTGTAACGCTTATCCTGATCTCAATGTTCTAGAGAATATTTCGTCTTATAATATTGTCCTCTAACAATTATTTGGGCCTGGTTGGGTATTGAATTTGAGGGTCTAATAAATATTTGGTTCAAATTGCTGCAGTTTAGGCCCCTGCTAATTTTAAATACAGTTCAGACTTCGTACAAATGATCACACAATCGTTTGCCCAACTTGTTTTGTATTTAAAATTTACGTTCTACGTCACAGCAATTGGTTGGAAAATGATTTTACAATGCTTTCATTTCCAATGAATACTAAATTATTATATCCAAATAAGTTATGTACAAGATTAAAACTTAAATATAGAATTGTTATGTTTGAAGGAAAGTGATACTTATCCAGGACAGAAAGGCATAAAATTTATATTTTGTGCCAGCCATGAATTCCAACTACTGCTAATGAAAATCAAGCCGTATAATTTACCAAGCCAAAGCCATGAGAGTAATGTAAAAGCTGTGAATATTATTTTGAATTATTTAAAATAAATTATAGGAATGACCGGTTTGCTAAAATTCATTTCAGCAATAATTGACAGTATGGTCTACAATACAAATTTCAAGAATCTTCAACACTCCTGTTGTAAGTGACATCGATGATAGATGTTGTCATGACCCAAACTTGTACTTCAGAGTTTAGAGCATGACCGGCATGTTAATATCAAGTTTATCTCAATACTAACACGAACCAACCTAAATTGAAGATGCTTATCAAGAATTGTTTTTCTTAAATTCCTGTTTATATCTTACATAAAAACCACAAAATACAAAAATGATGAAAATCTTGAAAATTCATTTCATTTGAACTTTGCAAGATTGTCACTTAGCGGAAACTTAGGGTATAAGGGTAAATATTACATAGCTAAACGATTAGCAAAACTCTTATTACAAACCTAACCCCAAAGATATACAACTGGGGTTCAAAACAAACTAAGATACTGAATTACATCTGTGCTCAAGGATCAAGTATATCTTGATTCCTCCTATACAACAAAAGAGCTAACTGCTATCCAACAAAACTCTACATTCTAACAAAACGAGGAAACATAGAATCCTTGCCACCTCTAATACTCTTGCTGCTTCCAGGAAGAACCTGTGCACTGAAATATAATAGGGTGAGCTGCAAAGCCCAGTAGGGTTTTAAAGCTCCATGGGCCCTTAATAAGAATGCATGTAAATCAAATATTTTATGGATATGCCAGATTTGATAAAATAGTCTTCATACTGTTCGTATTGTTCTTACATAACTTATGAACTTTCAGATAAAAATACTTCATCTTCCTTTCATATAATAAATAAAAGGACATAATAAGAAACTAAAATATAATTCAGTAATCTTAACTTTGAACAGACTATAACATTCTTTATCATAACTTCTCATCAAACTTATAACACCGTCAATATACTTTTCTTATCATTATACTTTTCTTATAGTTCCAAATAACTTAATAGTTCATTTGTAATACATATTAGTTACTCCAATTGTAAGTCTGTCACAACTTTGGGAGGCTTCCAGCACAGAGTGCCAGGCATCCAGCATTCCCCACAATGCCAAGTAATTCCGGAATCATATCATAATACATACTTTCAACCATGGGGGTAGGTTGACATCCTCCACAAGTTGGCTATTACCAACAAGGGCGGGTACAGCAGAGCCAGTCCCACTTATAATGGCCAATCAGAATCTCCATGGAAATGCCAGTACTATAACCCCTACTGGCTGAGTTCAGAACATAATAAAGGAATAACCCGAAAACTATATTTTCCTGATAACTTTGCTTTTACATAATGTTTCATAATAGTAGCATATCCACTTCATTCTTAAATATCATGTTCGTGATATGAATAATAGCATCAATATGCTAAAATTATTATGTATATAGGATTGAACAACTCACGAACACGTATTTTACTTAAATCATGCATATATGTAATATCTCTAATCAAAAGTTTTAATGCATAATACGTTTTGAGATAATTTTTATACTTATCAAAAGCACATGTCACAAGTTCCTTACCTGAAAACAGAAGGCGCAAGAGAATGTACACGAGGAGCTCAAGTATCCGTGTTTTCGTTCTCGTCACCTAAATGAGAAAACCAAAACTTATTACGGACAAACTCTTCCTAAATATATAAACTTATACCTCAAACACCACCTAACTCTCAAACTCAAGAAAAACTTAATTCCCATCACATAAAGTTCCCCAAAGCATATGATACAATCATCAAACATATTATGCATCCAAACCATAGAGAAACCAATTCACAAAATTCATATATGATCCTAACATAACAAGGAATAATCATATTAAATTATAGCTCAAAACATACACCCTAACTTGAGAATTAAAATCCACAAAGTCAGGGATAGTACATGTTGTTCACTGCCCATTCCAGCAGCATATGCCCCATTTGTAAAATACAAACGGGCTGTCCACACACATCCAAATGTCATGAAATTTTACAAAACTACTCCCCTGTATGTCCAGTATACACCATAAATATTTCGGAGTCAAAGCATCAACCCATGATTTATTAAAAATCACGCAAGACAGCATACTCAAAACTGTCCTGACAGAAATTCATGCAACTTAGAAATTAAACCATTATTTTTCTACTCATCCAAATGCTGTGAGACCAATTCCAAAACAACCATGTGTGTCTTATAATTCATAAAAACTACTCCTAGCCTCTTAATTCACAGAATATGATTTAATACCTAATTTTCTTATTGTAAACACCAAATCTGTCACAGAGACAGCTTCAGTACATAATCTTACAAAATCATCAATAAATAGCAATAAGCCTTAATTCCATTTGGGTATTTTTATACCTTTAATAAACATACTAAAATATGTTATCAAACATTCAATAAACCATAATATCATCAACCATCAAACCACTAAAACAGAATCATAATTCAGCCTATAAAATCAGGATAGAAGTTAAAGAAGTAGAAATGAACAAATAAAGTTTTGATTTCTTACCCCCAAAAATTTGAAGCTGAAATTTTAGTCTTAACCCTGTAATTTCTTCTTTAGAGAGGGTTAAAATGTTTTGGTGAGAGAGGGAAGGCTGCCGTGTAAGAAGGGGAGAAGAAGGAAGCAAGAAGAAAGAAAGAGGAATAGAGAAAGAAGAAAAGGAGCTGCTGGACTTCAGATGCAGCCAAGAAAATAAGAAAAGTGAGAAGACTTTTGGGCAGCAAAATCAGATAAAGGATGTGGACTTTTGGGGTGGGATACGTGTATGGCTAGGGAAAATATCACACCCACCTTTTCCAACTTTTGGAAATCATACATTTCACCCCTTATAAACCTATAATTCTAGAAAGGCCCAAAGAATAATATAACCTTTCATACATATAAATCCTTAACTTAATAAAGTTATATCCATCACATTAAAATAATATATATGTTCTAAAATATCACAAAAAATCGCACTTAAAAATAATTAAGACAATAACATGCATATAAACCCATAAATTAATTATGAATTTAGGTTGGGGTGTTACAAATGTGGCTATGGAGTGAGGGCTGCTCAAATCGACTCTGATTTGGATAAGAAGATTCATGGGGGTGTGTTAAGAGTGTGGAAATTCTGGAATGGAAAGAGAGAAAATAGATTCGGAAAAGAAAGATTAGTTACTTCAGGGGTAACCACCTCCTTAGCAAGGGAAGAACTTAAAGAAAGGAAGAATAGGAACTTAGAAAGAAATAGGAAGAGCAGGTTGGTTAATTCTCTGGCTAATCCCTCATTCAACATCACAAATCTCCTCTTATACAATTCAATCCCATTTCTTGCCAAAACTACCCAATCAATGCAACTAACTAACTAACTGACTAACATAATTCAACTAATTAACTGAATACAACTCAGCATAGCCACTATTCAATTAACAATGCTAATCATACAATGTTTATCAAATATCTAGTTTCCTAACATTACTCCCCCCATTAGAACATCGTGCCCACAAGATGAGGAAACTGCTGCTAAAGAAGAAACAGATCCTCCCAAGTAGCATCTTCAAGTGAACCTCCTTGCCATTGTATAAGAAGCTGAGTAATAGTTCTCCTCTGGAGCTAATGAGACCTGGTTTGAAGCACATCCACTGGTTCAAGAGTGAGAATGCCTTGAGAATTGATAGAAGGCAGCATGGGAATGGAAATGTTGTGATTGCCCAACTTAGCTTTTAAGTAGGACACATAGAATACAAGGTGAATGGCAGACTCAGTTGGGAGATCCAACCTGAGGTAAACCCAATCTCCAACATTAAAAACCCTTTCAATCCTGTGTAGGTCACTTTGTTGCTTCATCCTACCTTGAGCAACCACCAAATTTTGCTTAAGCAAGGTAAGAAGTTGCTATCGAGAATGCAAAATGGAGTCCACTATAGCCACCTAAGTGGTACTAGGGACATAGTCAACTAATTGAGGACTAAAAGCATATAGTGCTTCATATGGAGTCATCTTGGTGGCAGTATGATAGTTAGTGTTGAACTAATACTCAGCTAAATACAACCACTCATCCCATTCAGTAGGCCTATCACTAGAGAAGGACCTCAAGTAATGCTCTAAGCTTTTGTTCACTACCTCAGTTTGTCCATTTGATTGAGGGTGATAGGCAGAGGACATAGCAAGCTGAACACCTTGGAGTTTGAATAACTCAGCTCAAAACTTAGAAATAACACTAGATCTCTATCAGACACAATGGAAGTAGCCATGTAACTTGAGGACATGTTGAGTAAATAAAGTAGCAACTTTAACAGCAAAATAGGGATGAGGCAACCCCATGAAATGAACATATTTGGTTAACCTATCCACCACTACCATAACCACATCCATTCTCTGTGACTTACATAAGCCCATCATAAAATCCATGCTTATTGTAGACCAAGGCTTATCAGGTATGGACAAAGGCTGTAGCAATCTTGCAGAATTACAAGTCTCATGTTTCATTTGTTGACAAACCCCACACTCCCTTATATGCTTCTTCAAATATGCTCTCATAGCAACCCAATAAAAGTCATTTTTTAATCTATGAAAAGACTTAAGAAATCCTGAAAGGCCTCCCAAGGGACTGTCATGAACTTGCTGAAGGACTTTAAGCTTCAAACCACAAGGACTTAGATATACCCTGCCCTTATACAAAATCAACTCATTATGCAACGAAAAGAATTTGGGGCCATTAGAACCATCTTGTAACTACTGGAACAATAACTGCATAGTTGGATTAGATTGATAACTAGCTTTGAGTTCATCAATCTAAGTGGGACAAGGAAAAGAGATCAAACATAACGAAGAAGAAGTGACTGGTCTATTAGTGAATTGGTCAATAGAAGCATATTCTAATCTTCTAGACAGAGCATCAGCAACTCTATTCTCACAGCCTTGCTTATATTCTACCATAAACAAGTAACCCAAAAGCTTAGTTAACCACTTTTGTTGAGTAGTTGTAGCAATTCTCTGCTATAAAATGAACTTTAAACTTTGTTAATCAGTCTTGATGATGAAAGGTCTTCCCAAAAGATAAAGCCCCCATTTATGCACAACAGTGACCAAAGCAAGCAACTCCTTCTCATAAGTTAACAATTGTAAAGCTTTCCCTTTGAGCAATTGACTATGAAAAGCAATAGGCCTTTGATTCTGCATCAAGACAACCCCTAAACCCAAGCCTGAAGCATCAAATTCAATAGTAAAAGGGTGGTTGAAGTCAGGTAGTGCCAACGAGGTTGGCTAACTGCAACCTTAAGTTGTTGGAAGGTAGCTTTAGCCTAATCAGACCAAACAAATGAGTTTTTCTTTAAAAGTGCAGTGAGTGGAATAGCTATTTAGCCATAGTGCTGAATAAACTTTCTGTAGTAACCTGTTAAGCCTAAGAATCCCTTCAAAGCTTTGATAGATGTAGGAGAAGGCCATGGCAGCAGTCTTCCTAGGATCAGTACTCAACACTTTGGCCAGAAATGATGTGACGAAGGTATTCCACCTTTGGACTACCAAATACACACTTGCTTCTCTTAGCATACAACTGATGGTTCAACAGCAGCCTCAACATAGTTCTGAAATGTTGGAGATGTAGCTCCAAGGTTGGACTGAAGATAAGTATCATTGAAGAAAACCAACATAAACTTCCTCAAATAAGGTCTGAATACATCATTCATTAAGGATTGAAAGGTTGATGGAGCATTGGTCAATCCAAAGGGCATAACCAAGAACTCATAGTGTCCATCATGTGTCCTGAAAGCAATCTTATGGATATCCTCCTCTCTTATACGAATCTGGTGATAACCAGACCTTAAATGCAACTTAGAAAAGATTGTAGAACCAGGTAGCTCTTATGGATATCCTCATCTCTTATACGAATATGGTGATAACCAGACCTTAAATGCAACTTAGAAAAGATTGTAAAACCAGCTAGCTCATCTAGTAACTCATCAACCACTGGTATATGAAACTTATCCTTGATTGTAGCCTGATTCAAAGCCCTATAGTCAATGCACATCCTCCAAAATCCATCAGCTTTCCTCACCAACAATATTGGAGAAGAAAATGGACTCTGACTACGTCTAATAGAACCAACTTCTAACAGTTAGGTGACTATCTTCTCAATCTCAGTTTTTTGGAAATAAGGATACCTATAAAGCCTTTGACAGATAGGGGCGGTACCTTCCTTTAAAAGAATCTAATGTTCATGACCTCTACAAGGAGGTAAACTAGTAGATGTGGCATATACTAAGGCAAATTCAGTCAAAAGCTGCTCATTTGTAGGGTCACAAGGTTGAGGAGAGGAAGTAACAGACCCTAAGGACAAAATATGCAACAGAATGCCCTTCCTCACAAGTTTTTTAAAGAATTGCTTCCCTTCTTGTAGAGTGAGATTAGTAAGGTGCAGTCCTACTAATGTTACCGTGGTCTTAAATTGCTGGAACTTCATAAACACGGCCATAAAATCCCATTGAATTACACCAAGGGTTCTAAGCCATTGAGTGCCTAAAACCAACTCACAGTCTCCTAAGGGCAAAACATTCAAATCTACTGCAAAAACATGCCCTTGCATAGTAACTAACATTTGCACGTACACCTTGAGTCTAAATTGTAGCACCATTAGCCACTTTTACTTCAAATGTTAAAGTAGAATCCAATGATAGTTGTAAAATAAACAACACTGTAGCATCCAAGAAGTTATGGGTACTACTAGTGTCAATTAGAATAGTAACCCAATGACCATTAATTTTACCCCTTACTTTCATGGTACCAGGTGAAGGACTACCCAAAAGGCATACAAAGTGATTTCAGCTACACCCTTTTCACCCACTCTAGACTCAGTTTCATCCAGTTCTACTAGTTGGACATTAGAACTAGGACTATGGAAAGGATATAAACTGTCTAACAAGAAAAGTTTAGTAGACTTACATTGATGACCAAGTTGGAACTTGTCATCATAATTAAAGCATAGACCCTTTCTTCTTCTTTCCTCCATCTAAGCAGGGGATAGCCTTTGCAAAGGAAACTTAAACCTCGAATCCAACTTGATTTCAAGTTTTGGGCTCAAGATTGAAGGTTTGGAATACTCAAATGAAAAGGATATCTGATTCTTTTGACTGCTAATCAAAAATTCCTCTTGGATTTTGGCTAACCCAAAAGCATCATTAAGATTCCTTGGATTAAGAATCTTCATTGGGAACTAAATCTCATCTCTCAGCCCACTGAGAAAACAACTTAGTTTATGAACATCAAACAAACCTTTGAGTCTGTTGGATAAGGCTTCAAATTGCCCCTTGTAAGCCACCACACTAGTTGTTTGTCTTAATCTAGATAATGCTTCCATGGGATCTTCATAAGCAGTCGTCCCAAATCTTGTCAATAATGCTTCAACAAATCCCTCCCAATTACTGAATATCCCTGTTTCTTCACAATCTTGGAACCAGATCAATGCATCACCATCCATATGAAAGGAAGCCATTAAAAGTTTCTCATTGAATGGAGTATGATAGAAATTGAAATACTGATTTGCCTTGTATACCTAAGACGCAGGATCTTCTCCCTTGAACCGAGGAAAATCTAGCCTCACACTCTTCGACAAATTCGGAAAGGGCAGAGTAACAGCTTGAGACATTGGGGATTTTGGAGATGGTGGTTGTTGTTTGTTTTCCATTGCTTTGGTGAGCTTTTGCAGAGCAATGCTAATGGTATTCAATTGTTGAGAGTTAGCATTCAATTGCTGGGTGTTGGCATTCAATTGTTGTGTAATTTCTTGTAATGAATGAGCATGGTGGTTTGTGGCGGTTCTAAGGGTGGCAATCAATTCATTGATGTAGGAAGAGGAGCGGGTTTCAACCATGGTTGCAGGAAGGAGGGTTTTGATACTAATTGTTAAGAGTGTGGAAATTCTAGAATGGAAAGAGAGAAAATGGATTTGGAAAAGAAAGATTAGTTACTTCGAGGGTAACCACCTCCTTAGCAAGGGAAGAATTCGAAGAAAGGAAGAAGAGGAACTTAGAAAGAAATAGGAAGAGTAGGTTGGTTAATTCTTTGGATAATCCCTCATTTAGCATCACAAATCTCTTCTTATACAATTCAATCCCATTTCCCGCCAAATCTACCCAATCAATGCAACTAACTAACTGAGTACAGCAACTACTAACTGACTAACAGAATTCAACTAACTAACTGAATACCACTTAGCACAGCCTCTACTCAATTAACAATGCTAATCATACAATGTTTATCAAATAGCTAGTTTCCTAACAGCATGCCTATGTTTTATTGGTGGCTGGTGGATTGATATATACACTCAATTTTGCTGATGTGATAGAGAAAGAAGCAGTGGTGGGCTTGTTACAAGTAGAGAGTTGGGTTGGGTTGGATTGGATTTATGATTTATTTATTTATATTATTTTTTAGAAAATAATTTTTCTTTAATATGTTGTTTGCACATAAAATTTTTTTTTTTTTAATATATATATATATACACTACAAAACGCGGGCCTGTCTGGCTGCGTTTTTTTGGGCCGCGTTTTTAAAAACGCGGCCCAAAATGACATAAAGCCCCGTTTTTTAAAAACGGGGCTTAAAGGCACAAGGCCCAGCCGCGTTTTATACGCGGGGCCTTAGGCCAAGTGATGGGCTGCGTTTTTCTACGTTTTGTCCGCGTTTTTTGTGGAAGTTATTAGGCCGCGTTTTTAAAAAACGCAGCCTCAGAACCTACAGTGTTCAAATCAATTTTCTTAAAAATTCCCATCATTCGTTTTCTCTTTATTTTGTTATCCCCCTCTGAAATTTTCTCTCACCCTCCATCTTCTCTTTCTCTTTTTTTTTTTCTCTATCCCTAAACCCCACAGAAAATCGAAACCCAAAAAATGTCAGACCTCGGCGGCGCAAGCATGGTCCGCCAAAACCCACGGCAGGTCACGGCGCCGAAGGAGGCGCTGGAGTTCGAGACCTCGAAGGAGGTCCAGGTAGTAACGAGCTTCGCAGAGATGGGAATCAAAGACGACTTGCTCCGCGGCATCTACCAGTACGGCTTTGAGAAGCCCTCCGCGATTCGGCAGCGCGCGGTGGTTCCGAATTGGGTTCTGTGTAAATATTTGATTTTTGGTGTTTGTGACTTTATATGTGATGTGGGTTTTGATTCTTGTTGTGAAGAGTTATTGGTTTTGGTTGTTTCGAATTGGGTTCTGTGTAAAGATTTGATTTTTGGTGTTTGTGACTTTATATGTGATGTGGGTTTTGATTCTTGTTGTGAAGAGTTATTGGTTTTGGTTGTTTCGAATTGGGTTTTGTGTAAAGATTTGATTTTTGGTGTTTGTGACTTTATATGTGATGTGGGTTTTGTCTATTGGATCTTTTTTTTAATGTTTTGATCTTGTCATGTATTGATATTGTTATATTTGTTTTGTGATTGAAAGGGTCAGTTGGGTATGTTCAATTCTGAAACTTTATTGGGTTGGTGGGTGGTGGTAGCTTCCTTAGATTTATTTATGCCTGCCTTTGTGTGTGTGATTGTGGGGAATATAATGTGGCTGCTTTTAGGCACTGTTTCGTTAGCGTTTTGGAAGTCTCTCTTTTTTTTTTTTTTTTTTTGCTTTTAGGATCCCAACATGGATATGGTTTTGCAGTCAAAAGTGAGAAAAATGCACTTTGAAAGCTCTGGACTGGTAGACCTGAGGGCCGTGTTTACTAGTGTTATCAGTTAAGGGACTTATAAAAAATAAGGGTTATTAGTTAAGGGGAAGATTTTCTTTAAATAAATTTTGATGTTAATGAGTTCATTAGAGGGTTTAATGTATTGAAGTTGTTGAGGTAAATGTCCTAATTCTTGGTGGGCCACTTAGTATGTGTACCTGCTGTAAATATGGACAGACAGTAATATGTAGGCTTTAGGTGGGCATGTAGCGAGTTTCATATTGCTGAAATTGGACTTACAAACATGGAGACTTATATATGTGGGACTTTGATGAAAGGGCAAGTTCATTGTAGCATAAGAGAATCAGGTGCAACTTCAGTGGTGCACACTACTATATATTAGACTTGTTGAGTGAGTCGTTAATCCATGCAGGTTTGTAGTTGTCTCTTTCTTAAGTGGTGTAGCCTGTGAAACCAGATTTTTCTCTGTTTGTTCTACAAGTTAGATTCATTGAAGATGTGATTGGGACCATTATCAGTGGAGCAGTTTAGTTTTATAGTGAAATTTTAGTAGCAATATTGACATCTTTAATTAATACACACACACACACACATATATTCATGTGTGGAATCATCAAAATGCTAAACAAGATTCTTCTAAGCTTTTGTTTTTTATTGTCATTTATGTCATTAAATATAAGATTGGACTTAGTAGATGTTGGAGTTAATCCAAGACCAAGAGCTATGGAAGTTGATTCTGGAGAGAAGCGTCTAAACGAGCTTGGATACAAGCAAGAACTCAGAAGAGAAATGGTACATATATGATACTTTGGTTATATGTCTTTTATTTATAAATGTATTTAAACAAAAAATCTTGGAAGTCTAATTGATGTGTTTTGAATTAAGGACATCCAGAAACTTTTTATTTGATATTACATAAATGTTGATGGGGTTTTCTGAATAATATGTATGGAACCATCGAGATGAGAAAATTTCCTCTCTTCTTTTAGCCCTTTTTTTTCCTCAGTTATTTATTTATATATTTAAAATTTAACAAAATTAGTTTTTAGATTTTTGTCACAAATTTAGTATAAAAAATATAGAAATTGTATATATATATATATATATTTATAAATATATGCAAATAAATTACTAGAAACTACGAGATATTCAATTAGACATGCATAATCCTCTTCCCGCGTCCCTTATACCAATGATGAAAAACTTTCTTAATTTCTCTTTCTACCCCATATTTTGCTTCTTTTTCTTCTTTATTTCTGGACTGCCCATTTGGCTGGACCTTGATGGGGGCCATTTGCATCATAGTGCTGCGCTTGGCTTGAAACCATAGGTCCCATTTCTAGAATTGGCGCACAGGTACTGCCACTCTTTTCTTTACCCAATAAGTTTTCTCCATGAACACTTAAGAATTTTTCTAACTTTTGCATAGAAATATATATATATATGAAGATTGGATTAAGATCCTTTAGCTTTCTTAGTATAACTTATTTTAGAGTTCTTAAAATTTGAGTCATTTATCTTAAAATGAATTGATTAAATTTTACCACGTAATCAATATTTAAAAAATATTATAGTGTTAAGGTTTATTACTAATTTGATGAATTTGAATTCTCTTGTTCCTAGCTTGTATATTAGTGTGGCAATCTTGATCTCTGCTAGGCCAAGAATGATATATATTGTGTGGCTTTCTTTTATGCATAAAATGCAGTTTGCAGACTATTTGGCTTCCTAGTAAACACGTACACACGCACACAAATATGTTGGTGATTTTGCTTAATTCTGCCATGATACTTTTCAGTTCAATGTTTAGCATTCTAGCCAATTTAATGCTTCTATAATATATGAAAGGGTGTCTCATCTATACGAAAATGAAGAGAAAATGTGGGTGGTTTTGGGTATAACCTTGCCTAAAGTTTGGAATCTAACTCACGTTGAATTTGAAACTCTTACATTAGGGTCCCTACCACCAACTTTTCAAGGTTCGTAGCTATGATGCACCTGAGTTTATTGTTTTTCTATTTCATTGAAACTTGTCATTTAAACTCTTACGTTGTAGCTAGCTTTTGTATGGAGGAAAAACATTGTCAAAGAAAGCCTGATTAGTGTTATTGGGGTATTGATATTTGAAGATTTTTGAAAGGATATTAAAGATGCCTTCATGTACATATACATTTTACATTTAAAATCTTGTTGGGACACTGTATTGTTGGGAACTGCTATTGTAACTTGTTAATCACTGAAATTGCTGAGAAATTTTGCTTGTTTGTTTGTTTTTGGATTCATCTCGTGTTCTTATGTCCAACAATCTGGAAAGTTTAGCATACATGACTCACTGTTTGTTCCATCTTCAGTTTTTGAAATAAATGCTAGTAGTTGAAAAAAAAAGAAAAGTCACTCCTGGTTGTTTGCAGTATGTTTCTTTTTCGTCATAATTTCCTATTTACATGGTTGATGGATATTCTGATCTTATATTTGTTAGAGATTTTTAGGCTTCAAGAATCTGGTATTACTTTGTAATTGTAAATTGTAAATGAAAGAAGTTGTTTATTAATAGTTTGGGCTCATCTTGGGGAAAAAAGATTTTTATGTTAGTTTATTAATAAAGCTGTTTTCAGCCCTATGGCCGCACTTTTTAAGCGCGGCCTAAGGTTATGGTCTTAGGCCGCGTTTAAAACGCGGCCTAAGGCCAAATGGGCTGAGAGGAGGCCCATCTGGGGTAGACCTATGGCCGCGCTTTACACGCGGCCTAATATCTTTACATTAGGCCGCGCTTAAAAGCGCGGCCTAATACCATAACCTTAGGCCGCGCTTCAAAAGCGCGGCCTAAGGTTTCCTCTGAAGCCGCGTTTAAAACGCGGCCTAAGGGTGGTCTGAGGCCGCGTTTTTATCGCGGCTATAGGCCGGGTCTTGGGCCGCGGCTCAAAAAGTGCGGCCTTAGACTCCACGGGCCTATAGTCGCACGTTTTAGGCCGCGGAAAAAAACGCAGCCTAATAAACCGCGGCCTAAGGCCCAACGGGCCTTAGGCCGCGTTTTTAGGTCCTATGGCCGCGTTTTTAAAACGCGGCCTCAGAAGCATTTTTTTGTAGTGATATATATTGAGTCAGCTGTAAGTGTATTTGGCCCAGCGAATTTTTGTTCTTTAAATTCAGCTTCTTCTTTTTTTTTTTAAGAATTATCTTATCCACTTGAAAATAGTGATTTTCATAAATTTCCCCTATTTTGATTAGATTTTGTTTTGAAGATTAAAATGGAAATTTAAGGTGGCTAGGGGACACATTCAAAAACAAACATTTCAGTTGAAAAGATTGGATTTAACAGAATTTATGATGAGTAACCATTTGCTTAAATAAGTTCGGATGTTGCTAGAGTCTATATTAGTGAAGCATTTGTCAAGAGTGTTGTAATTTAATTGATACCTCTTAATGCTTTTAAACAAAAATATCTAAGGTTTAAATTCTCCTTTGCCTGCAACTATTGAATTTAAAAAAAAGAAAAAAAAAAGAGAGAAGAATCTATATTTGTGGAAAATTATTGTGGAAATACGTGTGAGTGAAAAAGTGCGTTAAAATGCGTGAAATATTGTTTAAAATCACAAACCAAACACCCCCATATATAGTTGAAACCATGCTTGAAAAAAGCTTCCTACAAACAAAATTGGGCCACCTTGTGGTTGTTGTTAAAGGACTACGGAAAAGCTAAGCTGAGCCATAAGGCACATAAGTTTATTGATGTTGCATTCAGTTGGACTAAAATTGTGCATGCAAGTTTGTCTTTGGCAGGCTTGTGTTATCACAATTGGCCCAAGCCTAATAATGAAAGTCCCCAAGCAGGCCTAGCTGGGCCAGAGAGAAGATTTAACTTATTCTAGATTGTTCATTTTATGGTTTCACTACATTTTTGCGAAGGGATCAAATATTCCAAAATTTATATATACCCATGAAACTCGAAGAAGGAAAAACTCTTGGTATATGGATAACCATAAAAAAGTAGATCTCCTTAGTTTCCAAGGGCAACACATTTAATTAATACATACTAGCCTTATCATATGCGCTCTACACGTACAATGAGACTTTTTTTTTTTTTTAATTTAATATAATTTTTCAATTTGAATTTATCTATTGTTAACGAGGTTACATAGGAAAGAATTTTTATAAAACTAAAATTTAAGATTTGAAATAGAGTAAGCTGCTGGGTTTAGTGTATACTAGTTTTTAGAAAAAAAGTTTCTCTAGTAGTTTATTTTATTTTATTTTAAATTTTGTTGAGTTACAATTTCAACCCTATTTTTTATTTTTTAAGAATAAAGACTATTTAATTAGATTAGGGGTATTTTTTATATTTTTTGAAGTTATAATTGACTTTTTGAATCATTTTAATATATAGAGATACACAATGCTTATTATTACTACTTTTTAGGATTCATTTCTTGAACAATTAGATTCAATATGAATCGATAATGTAATAAATGGAACTCAGGACTTTCAAATTTATGACATATCTTTCAAGTTCATTAAATTTATTCTAGTTTAATTATAGTTTACACTTTTCTTTTCCTTGAATATAGTTTCCACTTTTCAGAATAGCCTTTTGGAGTTGGGCCTCGGTGCACATCATGTGTCCATGGGATTGGGAGAGTCCAATCTATTTAATTATTTTGGGCTGCCACGGCATAGGATTGTAGAGTAAAATTGTTTTCTTGCCCAAGGCTATGGTAGGCCCTTTCTCACATGCACCTGTGAAGCCCATTAATTGATCATTTAAGTGAGACGGGTCAAGGGTTTGTTGTTAAGGAGTTATTTATCGAGTACTCCTAACAGTAAATCTAGTTCCATGACTTCCATCTACCTGCCTTCTTCTATTTATAGTTAAAATAAAGGAAAATTTTTAAGTACTTTCGAAACACGGAAAAATTATGCTTCCTCCTCTCACATTCATGGTGGACTTCACTATAAATTTAATGAGTGGACCCTACCATAAATGTGAGAGGAGTAAGCATCATTCTCTATACTCTAAGAGTACTTAGGAATTACTCTAAAATAAAAATGTCTTCCATGTGTTAAAAAAACACATATAGTTGTTAGAAATAAAGTCTGATTGGGAATGAAAGGTTTACTTGGAATGTGTAAAGTTTGAAATATGTAAATATGTATATCCATAATTGGGTTCATTATTAGAGCCTTATCTCTTAAACTCAAGAGACATTCTAAGGCTATATGTGTGTGTGTGTGTGTGTGTGTGTGTGTGTGTGTGGGGAATTGCTTTATTGAAAATGTACTAATCTAAGAGAGATCAACTTAAAATTTTGGTTGACCACTTAAATACAAGAGTTTTATCTATTTTTCTTTAAAAAAGATTAAGAGCATATACTCTTGAAACTAAATAACATTATCTTTTTATTTTATAAAGAGAACCATGGTTTAAGTTTTTATCAAATTTTCAAAATTTTATACTCCCAAAAATTGGGATTTGGGAGGAATCGAAGAAAATGGAATGAGATTTAATAAAAAATTTCACTAAAATCTCAAAATGCCCCTATGTATATAGTCATTTATTTTAAAATAAGGTTTTAATAGTAATATTATTATAAAATAATTCCATTTATTTTTATTTATGTTATTCCCAAACAAATTTACTTGCTTTCCATTACTTTATTTTATAGAATATCTTGATAAGATTACTTAATTCTATTTCATTTCATTTTTTATGAACTCCTAAACAAAGAGTTAGCTAGAAATACCTTGATTTGTTTAGTCTTACTCTTAAGGACAAGCTTTGTCTCAAACCAAGCATTACAACACATAACCGACTGCTTAGGCTTAACAGATTACTTTTGTATGAGTGAAAGCTTGCCAGTCGATTATGTGTTGTAATGCTTGACTTTAGAGTTGATTAAATAGTATTCTTTTATTGAGAGTTGATTGAATGTCAGTTGAAATTTAATCTTGATCTATTGAGAATTGATCGAAAGGCAGTCGAAATTAAAGTCTGATATTTTTCTTGAGCTGCTTTAAATACACTTTGATCTTGACTACTTGAATAATAGTTACATACTATTCATGGGCAACTGTGTGTTATCTTCATGGCTTCAAATGAAACCCCCAACTTGGAAATAAAAAATATTATACATATACATTTTTTTTATTAGTTTGATTTACACTTAAAAAAGTATTTTTGCACCGCTCGTGATTAGCTCAATCCAAAACCAAATAACAACACAGATTAACCCATCCCAAAACTAAACAACAACATAGATCACTCTCACTTTCTCTCTTTATCTAATCTGATATCTAATCTCATTATCATGAATCTCATCCTATCCCTCTTCTTTACCTATCTCAATATCTCTCTTTATTATAAATTTATATTATGTGTATGTGTGTGCATGTGTGTGTGCGTGATCATGATTGTATGCGTTATTTATTTATTTATTTTATTTTAATATTATTTGTGTGAATTGTGATGTGTGTGAATGTGTGCATGTATATTATAAATATAATATAACTTTATATAATTTAATAATTAGAAAATACAGATAGTTTGTTATGTATGTGTATTATTATAATTTTATAATAACTTTTTGTTATAAAGTTAGTGATTCAAGAAAAAAAAAGTTAGTAATATTTCAAGTATTTGATTAGTTAAGTAGACACTTAAGGTCCATTTGCATCTGCATTTACGTTTGTGTTTGGGGCGTTTTTTTTTTTAAGTTCAGCGCGTTATGCATTGTTCATTGATCATGAACAGTGATTTTAGGCCAATGAACAGTTCTAGATAGTAAAAAAAATTATTTTTTTATTGTTTTCAGTTTTTAATTTTTAGCAAAATAAACTATATCCAAACGCACACTTAGTAAATTATTTATGTATAGATAAGTGTGGTTGTGTGAGTCAATAATTAATACAGTGTTAATGGGTTGAGTTTTGTTATTTAGTTAAAAATATTTTCATATAAAATCAATGACAAATAAGTAATGACAACTGCATAAAAATAAAAATATTATACAAATTTAATAAAATAAAATGGTCATACTTATCCACATTAACAATAAATAATAAACTATTTTAAAATATAAAAACTCATAAAAGAAAATTATAAAACTTCACGTGTTGCGTTTTTTTTTTTTTTTTTGTCAATAATTTGATATATTTAAGTTCTCTTTTTATTAAATTATATTTAATTTAAATATCTTAACGACTCCTGAAAAAAAAAAATATGGAGCTGCCACTGAAACTATTGATTGTTAGGTTATTATGGGATTTGCCAATTTAAAACCTTTAAGAAAGGGTAAATTACATTTGTTAGGCAGACTAATAAACTTGAGCCCATTATTACATTTATATATTGATTCGGCATAAATGTTACAATTTGAAGGTCATGGTACTCATTATGGTTGTGGGCCGTGAGATTGCTTTATAAGTCGACACTATGAGTTCGACATGTCTGTCTATGTTGGCGTTTGGATTATTATTTACTTTTTTTTTTTTTTTTTTTTTTTTTGATGAGATGGATTATTAATTGCTTACCTAATAGTATTATTTTGACATTGTGAGGGCCAAGCATTTAGGTTGCATGGGTATTTCCGTAGTTGTATATATATGAAGTTAGGACTAGGAGTACTGGGTGGTCCATGATGATGTTACTTTTGCATGGTGATGTACTTGCATGGATCACACACGTGAAGCATGGTTTTATTGAAACACTTCGAGTTGTGACTTTACTTGAGAGGAACCAATTCATGCATCGATGAAATTCACGTGGCGATATATATGGGAGTCATTTTAAAAACATGCAGCTTATTCTGAAATTCGATCATTATAGTGAAATTAAGGAATAGATAGTTGTTAGAGGTTGAAATATTGTGAATTGCCATCTACATGATAATAGAGGTGGCAGTACTACTCAAAAGGGGAGGTCTCTGAAACAATTTCACAATATTATCAGCATGTATTCTTTCTTTTTCTTTTTCTTTTTCTTTTTTTTTTATATATCAGTTGTTACCGCTAACAATGTCCCTTAATTAGTTCTATTAGAGCGCTAGCGTCAGACGTTAAATTAGCGTGATAAATTGGCATTTGGTATAGAACAATTGATGCTCTTAAGGTAGTTTTAGCTATTCTAGTCAAAAGTCTATTGAAGGCTCAAGAAAAGGAGAACACGTTTCTTCCACTCCATTTTCTGTGATTTTCTATGCTTTACCTTCTCTTACTCTTGTTTTTCAATATTTGGTAAACAGATGGGTTTTTTTTTTTTTTCTTCTTAAATACCTGTCAAAGTTTTTGTGCCGTCTAATTTTTGTCTTGAATGAGAAAAAAATCCAATTATATTTGTAAATTACCCGTGAAGTTGTCAAAATCAAAGTAAGCAGAAAGCATGGAATACGTTTGACATGTGGAAGAAAGGAGATTAATTTCTGTTTTCCTTTGAATTAAGTGCAACAGTATATACTTCGTGGTACTACATGATACCCTTATACTTCATGGTGGGAAAGGTCGTATTTATATAAATAAATCTTAACCACAAGCATTTCTAATTGTCTAACTAATTGAGTTTCTAAGCTATTTCTAGACAAATACCATTCCATTTTTCGAATACAGAGAGACGAGTGAATTTATTAGAAATTAAAGTTGCACCAATTGAATACATGACAGAGAGCAAAATAGGGCTAGCAAATTTTTAATTTATAACGGACAGGATTTAATCTCTGTGATCCTCTATGATCATATCATGTGGAAGATACCAACAAGTTGTAATAACTTTGCCAGAAATTAAAGATACAGTAATCTTACCTTAAAAGGTGAATTTGATTCTTAATTAATTGGGCATAATGGCTAAGAACACTTCAAATTGCCAACCTTAGGCAATAATAATATAATGTGCCCTTTGTGAATAGGGGTTGAATTAAGGTACTTTTGAATGAAAAAGTTCATGCCAGCTTCAGCTTATTTCACTTAATATAATATATTGCAAGTAGACCACGTTTAACCCAAAAATAAAGTTCACTATTCAAGGCCTATAGGAGAGACATGCTTACGAGGAACCTAGAAAAACTAAGGATTTGTTATTCAACTTGGTCACTCTCATGCTCACAAACCAAACATTATTTTTGTCGCCCTATCATCATTAGTGGTCTCTCTCTCTCTCTCTCTAGATCAAATCATTATTCAATATATGCTGGATTTTCAAATTAAAATATCTTCAATTGGGGATTTTTTTTAATCTACTATTATCAATTGGATTATCGTATCACAGGATTGATGGAAAGCAACTATCATCATTTGAAGTAATGTCATGATTAGGTAGGTGTGTGTGCCACTAATAATCATACAATTTATTTAAAAAAATCATATGCACAAAAAATGTAACACTTTTTGAATAATGAAACTATCATATATATGCTATTATTATATATTCTCCAATTACATTGAAAAGTCCACCAACCCACCAACCAAACATGCTTTCCAATTAAAATTCTCAAAACACAACACATTCTTTTCGAGGTTTCCAAAAGTAACCTTGCTTTCCACATGTGAGGTTCCCTATTATAATGAACTTGATATGGGTATAATCGTCCATGAAATTAAAAATACCCAAAATCATCCGTACAGAAAATACACGTGCAACCCAACTCAAAATTAGTCATCGATTAACGGAAAAACCGATTTGGGCTAACCGTTAATCACATGTTGACCAGCTCAGCCGGTCACATGGCCCTTGAATGTTGGGACCCACCGATGTTTCCCAAACGAATATCTAAGCTGAGCTGGTGATGATGCCTCTTTATTCTTTCCTAGAAATGCTTGCACATGCACGTGTGGGAAATCCCGTGATCAACGGCTATAATTTTTTATTGATGATCGATCAGACGGCTAGGAGAACTCCCGTACGTGTGGTGACCGACAATGCCGGTTAAGAAGGTAGGAGGAAGCTGTGTTTTTGAGGGGTACATTCGGTAAAATGTGAAAAAAAAAAAGAGGCAAATGATTTGTGGTTTGACCGTTGATCAGATCCAGCAAGGACAAAGTAGGTTTGACCGAAACTGCACGTGTGTTGGAAGGCAAGCTGCACGTGTGCTTTGCTGTCCGTCGGCTCTATAGAAATTCGTGAGCCACGTAGGAAGCACATGAGTGGTAATAACTAATAATAGAGGAGAGAACAGAGAGCAAGTTGGCATGGAAGGGAAGCCCGAGGTGAAAGAATAATTTGCCAGCAAATCTTGTTCATTTACTGAATTACACTATCAAAATTTATAATCGTTTTGCTGATTAGACACTTAACCACAATGTACATTTTAATATCAAACTTTGATTCTGGCCCTTATTTTTAATGAAAAAACTATAATAATTTTTATATTTAATAAAGGATTTGAGAAAATTAAGTTTTTAAGAAATGTCAATTTGTACAATGAGGGATAAAATCGGTTTTCTTAAGTGTTTTGAGAGCTTAAAAGTTCTTGTTTCGCTACAAGAACTCTTTGTAGTCTTTTTTTATAAATGTTCATTTTAAACCAAAAACATCGTTTTGCAACAGTTTATTCAAACACACTCATAATCGAATTTTATACAGGAAAAACTTGTGGGTCTAGTTAATTGGTTTGTTCTTAAGTCTTAATTTAAGATGCCTACCAAGTTGTTCTTAAAAAAAAAAATCACTATTGAGTTGGTAATTAATGGCATGTGCTTTTTCTATATAAAATTGGTAATTTGATATTTTGGATGTCTGTTATAGGAAAATATACGATTGTGAGAAAGGTAAATTAGGGTTACAACCTACATAGAATCTTTTTTTTTTTTTTTTTTTAGAAACAAACACACACACATAAGGGAGAGGGAAATCAGTTCTAATACAAAGACACACCACAATAGGATCTAATAGGTTCTAACCTACATAGGATCTAATAGGACAAAAGGCATGCAGCCAATCCATATAAGTGGAGATTAAGACTTACTTGAATGGAAATCTAAAATAATGTAAAGTTAAGATATTTGTAATTCTTTCAAACAGAATAGATTCTCACTTTGACATAAAAAAGAAAAGAGGAAAAAAAAAAGTTCATTTTATTGTATTTCATTTAACTATATTATTATTATTACTTTCCCTTTATAAGGGAAAGTACTAATATATATTGTATTTCATTTAACTATTGTAAGGACTAGTTTTGGCTTGGATTCCAAAACAAGATTGGATTTAGGTCCAACAAGTCCAAACAATGAATTTGTAGAGCGTGGGAGAAAGAACTAGCATGAATTTAGAGAATAGGTAACAATCATGGATGGTTTGGAAGAGTAATTATACGAATAAGATGTAAAAATTGTCCTCAGCCTAGCCAGAATAGTATAATCAAGTATCTGGAGTTTTTTCTTCTGGTGTCTTATTTCTTAAGCTTTCTTTTTCTCTATTCTTTTTTCCCCTCCTTTGTCTTTGGACACCTTTTTATGTTATATACCATCATTTTCGTACCATTCTCCTTGTACACATGTAAATCAGGTTATGGGAGCTTCTCCCTATCCCATCTCATATCTCCCTGAACCTTCTACCCCTAATTGTAAGGCTGCTTGTTTACTGTTCATGCATCACCTCCACATTGATGCGGCCAGAGAGTTAGCTGAGAAGCATTTAATGTGGAGGTAACAGCTTTTACAGATATTTGTTATCTTTCGTTCTCATCCCTTATCCAGCATTTGACCCTCGCCCTGTCATAAGGTGCCCTTGCAACAGCATATTAAAGGGATCAGAATGTTTAGAGCCACCTCGGACAAAAATTCCGAGGTGGAAAGCCATCTCGGATAGGTTTAAGTCTGCTATAAATACCCTTTTAACTCTTTTTATAATGGAACTTCCATTTTTGACTTAGTTAATCGTCATCGGATATGTCCATGTTTTCGGACTGGGTCATTGGGTCATAGGTTCAACTCATCTAGACTAAACAGTAACTCTTTTTATTATTGTTGATGTTGTCGTCGATATATAAAATTTTCTTTTTATTAAATTGTGTAGTTTATGCTTCTTGAGGAACACTTTGGAAAAATTTTCTAGAGCCGTTATTGTCAGGAAGGAATTCTTTTTTGTCGTTAAGGCTGACGTCTGCTTCGACTGCCACTTCTATTGAAACAACGACTGGCCTCACTATGTTCATTTCGTCATTCCTCCAATTCTTTCTAACATATATGTAGCTCTCTTTTCTCAGGATAAGTTGTTCTTTCCGGCATTTAAATGTCTTATAAATTTAAGCATCAATTTCTAGTAAAGTATGTGATCTAGTTGTATTGTTTTAAGCATTAAACATTGCATTATATAGATTTTAAAAAAAATTTTAAATTCTCCATTAATGGCAACTACTCTCTAGATTTGGGCTTGGCCACATAGTTTGAGGGGTGTGGCGGTTGTGACGATAAAGATGTGAGTGGGTGCTTTTTTTAATATTTGATAATTCAGTTGTTATAACTTCAAACTCATCACCAACAAGTTTTTTTTTTCCTAAATTACTTTTTATGTTATTTAAAAAATATATTGATCAAATTATATTATCAAATCAAATTAATTAAATATTCACTTTGGTGAAAATATTACTAAGTGCATAATCATTATCAAATAATTATAATAAAAAAATGAAGAAAATTATAAATACAAGATACAAAAGGAATATGCAAAGCAAAAGAAGCAGCAGCTTTCTTGCTTGTAATCATTAACAATTGCATGTACTCTCTCACGGTTAAAGGTTATATTAAGTATCGGGTTTAGAAGGGGTGCCACTGCCAGTGCCAGGGCTTGACTTGGAAGGGCATTTGATTTTCAATTTGTCAATTGATAGTCCCAACCTCCACAAGCATAAGAACAAAAATTAATGAAATAAAAGCAAAGTTCGGATAAGTCGTTGTTAAGATTTTAGTATTGGTCAATTCCATAACAATGGTTGCAATCAAGTATCAAGATTTGTTTTTGTTTTTTTTTTTTTTTTTTCAGAATCAAATATCATGATTTAGGTATAATTGATTTATTATAAATGTTGGTCTTGAGTTGTTTTGAAGTGCCAAGAGTTTTGTAAATTAATTAGTTTACACTTTTTGGTATTTCTAACGGAAACATTCAAAATTCAAAATCCTCTTCTTATGTTATAACTTATAATCGTTGAATTATAAATAAAAATTAAAAAATAAAGAAAGAATAAGAAGAAATTCACTTGAAGTATTACTAATGAAGATTTTTGCTTGAGTGAAAGATACTATTATTTAAGTGTTTTTTTTTTTTTTTGAGTTTTAACTTACGGCATTCATATCTAATGATTATCATCAGACCAAAATACTAATCACCCCAGATCTATCATTCACTTCACTCAAGTGAAACAATAATTGAACCCCAAAATGTTACTTATAGGTTTGAGTGGGATTGCTAGACTTCGTTTTCTACTTCCAATAGGGATAGGTTACGCCAGCACGCCTTGAGCATGATAGAGAACATCTCCACCTCTCTCTTCTTTATGCCAAACTATTTTTTGACCATAATTTTTTTTGTTCATCTTGTGTACCAACTAGAGTGATTTTGATATTGTTTGAATCCATGTGATATATAAATATATATATATATATATATATTACAAAGTTTGATTACAAAATTAGTTGTAACCTGAGATTACAACCATACTCAATCAAATAAATATTACTATATATTTTGAAAATCTAACTATTGATTTGTATGTTCTTTACACTCTTAATATACATGTCAAATTTTGTGTCAATCGTATACTATTTACTATATGATCTATAAGCTTATATTTTATGGATAATTTTAAACTACCAAAACTTACAATTTAAACAATTTATTGATGACATAGCAATTAATCTTTAATTTTCTAAAACATTTGCAAGTGTGGACGATATTATAAGAAGATGTAATCCAATGGTGGATTTATCAAAATTCAACTTCAATAAAAATATTGATTAAGGTTATAACTTAAGGCTGCAACAAATTTTATAGCTAAAGTTTATCTTCTTTTTTTTTTTAGCAAAGTTTATTGTAACAAATCTTCAAGGAGGTTCCTTAGGGTGCTCGAGATTATAGTTTGTGAGAACTAGATTGGATTTAATGATTACACACTTTTCTTAATAATTTAAATCTTGTATATTACTCATCTTACTTTCATCATTTATTGCTATTAATTTGGTATTGATATATGTGGTTAAATTAACTTGTGATAAGCTTGTATAAACAATCTCTATAAATATTAATTGTACTACATCAAATACGTAGAAATTTAAGAATAATGTTAGAGATACAAACTATTTTACAAAAAAAAAATTACAAATTACTGATGTGGTGAGTAATTATTGGTAAATGAAAAAATAATATTAATGATAAGTCTAGATGAAAACAAAAAAGAGGTTGACCACATCAACATTTTATAAAAATGTTGTAAAATAGTTTGTGCCTGTAATATTACTCGAAATTTAAACTAGACATGTAAGATGTAATTAAGTAATCAAGGAAATTAGAAACACATAGATTTAACATATGCCCTTAGGGTATTTGTTAATGCACTATTTTAAGAAATTTTTTATACAACTTTTATAGGAAATATAAAAAGTTACCATTAAAATAAAACGTTTTTTTTTTCATAAATTTTTTTTAAAATTTTCTAAATTAATACCCTTAGTTTCCCTTTAAACAAATAGCACATGTCAATTGAGACTCCAGGCTTTTTGGTTTGGCTGGTCAATTATACTATGTATCTAAAACCTGCATTTTTTTTTTTTTTTTAATGTATCTACAACATTAAACTAATATTTTGATAAGTGTTAGATTAAATAATTATACACCTTTTCTTAATAATATAAATCTTGTATCTTATTCTTCTTGCTTTCCTCATTTATTGCTTCTTAATTAATAAGAGTCCATTTAGTGGGTGTTCTTAGGTATTTGTTAATGTACTATTTTAAAAAAGTTTTGATAACGCTTTTATAATAAATGTAAAAAGTTGTCATTGAAATTATTTTTTTTAATAAAATTTTTTATAAATATTTCTCAATATTTTTCAACATTTTCCTTTAAACAAATAGCCTATGTGAATTGAGACTCTAGGCTTTATGGTTTGACTGGTCAGTTTTACAATGTATCTACAACATCTTCTCTTCTTCTTCTTCTTCTTCTTCTTCTTCTTCTTTCTTTCTTTCTTTCTCTTTTTATTTTTTTTATTTTTTTATTTTAACGTTTGAGAACTATATGTATCTACAACTTTAAACTAATATCATATTACCGCAGGATGGCATAGGTATTTGACTTTTCCTTGTCATGATCTTGTCACTACCGACTACTCACGACAACGGAAAGATAAAATAGTTACAATTTTTTATAGCTAAACGGTAAAAGGAACTTTGAAATATGGTAAAAGATCTAAAGCTTATATAAACAGAAAATAAAGAAAGATTCATGAGTGATATCACAAAGCAACCAACTATGATGTACAAACTCGAATATTATTTTCAATTAAATGTCTTGATAAAACACTCTTTTTAAGTGTTCTACTCACCTCATGCTGATGTCAATAATAAATAGTTGTCATTGTTTTTTCATTTTTGCTTGTGCGTGGTTAAAGATTGCCGTTAGCGCTAATAACATAGAAATGATAAAATTTAGGTACAGTACCTTAGGTCTTTAAGCGCTGTTCCTTAAGTTCATTTCTTAAGATTTTACTATATGATTGTTTAACTAAAAAAATACACTTTCATTGTATAAGAAAAAATCTACATGGTAAAATTTTAGTTGTCATTGTTTTTTCATTTTTGCTTGTATAATGCGTGGTTAAAGATTGCAGTTAGCGCTAATAACATAAAAATGATAAAATTTAGGTACAATACCTTAGCTGCTGTTCTTTAAGTTTCCCTCTTAAGATTTTGTTACGTAGTTACTTATCTAAAAAATACACTTCCATCCTATAAGAAAAAATCTACTTGGTAAAATTTTAAGAAGGTAACCTAAGTAACAGTACCTAAATACTGTACCTTATTCTTGCTCACATAAAAATAGTTGTTCACTTAGCTTATTTAGTAAGGTCTATCAATCATTGTACTAATGTGTAAAATAAGCCAAAATTAAGATTATAATTTATTTTTGGGTTTACAACATAAAGTTTTTTTTTTTTTTTTAGAAAAAACATAAATGGTTTTATATACGAAACAATTGGATTTGCTTTAGATTATAGTCCAAAGACACGCTAAAATAGTTTTTTTTTTTCCTTTAAAATTAATGATTTTATTAATGTACCATTAAAAAAAAATTATGAGACACTAAAAAAAACTTATTTTCTTGACAAATTTTTCGATTTTTTGAAAAAAAAATTCTAAAATGGATGACCTACAAGCATTAACCGGTTATCTTTTGATAAAATCTAGAGATTCCATAATCCAAAAATTAAAAATTATCCTTTTTTTCATTGTTTTGATAAAAATCACATTTTTTTATTAAAAAAAAATTGTTCAAAAAACTAAAGTATCAAAAAAAAAGAAAAAAAGTAGGAGTATAAAATAACTGATTTACCGCCCAAGTAACTAACTGACACAAAGTGGTTGATGGGACAGAAAGGATGAGATGAAATGGTTAAAATTGTTTGTCATCAAGACATGACTAAGCCAACTGAGAAGTCTAATCAGTAGAGATTGGACCAGTGTGGGGCCCACGCTTTCAATTTGGAGACCCCCGGAAACGACAGGTACTTATCAAAGCACCAATGATTGGACACCAATAAGGGGAAGCGGAGGGATGGGGGGCAACATGGTCATTTTAGCGCAATCGCAAGTCGATAAAAGCAACAGCAATGGTC
Source organism: Quercus parvula (assembly GCA_030820535.1). Taxonomy (NCBI): domain Eukaryota; kingdom Viridiplantae; phylum Streptophyta; class Magnoliopsida; order Fagales; family Fagaceae; genus Quercus; species Quercus parvula. The sequence continues at coordinate 30,558,688 of JAUAME010000012.1, forward strand.
AGGTTCACGTGCAAATCACATGGGATTGAACCTTGTACGGGCAGATGGTAAGCTGGTTGGGACCATGACGAGTTGTCGGATAATGTAAGAGGCGACTCCAATTATATACATATGCATTGCATGGCTTGAGAAAAACAAAAAAAGAAAACACACTATCTAACGAAATTTTTTTGATATAAAATCTAATAATTATTAATTTTATGCAGTCGATGTGTGAAATTTTGTTGGAGTTTTTTTAAATTTGAAGTAGTTTTAGCCTTTTAGGAAGAGATTGATTGAAAATCTAAATTGACGATCATGATTAAAATTTTATTAAAAATAAATGAATTTTGTGTACCCAAGTAAGGATTATTTACCATACTGTTCACATGTGGTAGTTACTAAGGAGTCTTCAGTAACTCTATGTCATATGATATTTTAGTTATTTAAATGTTATCACTGATCTATTAAAAATTGACTTGTTGAGATGAATAAGAATAACAATTCTTGTTTTAGCTGACAAACTTTCAATTTAGATTCAATTTCATGACCATATTGATTACATAGCATACTATATCTGTCTCCAGTCCCCACAAATTAAATTGATGGGAAATAAAGTCTTCAATTATTTAATTATTATTTTAACATAAATAATAAAAGAATTCCTCATTATCACAAATCTTAAAATTATGGCAGGTTGAATTAATACTTCATTCAAATAGGATGCGGCCGGAAGTAGTATTAGCTGTTAGTTATAATCAGAAATAGTCACAATTATCGCTAATAGTTAGATCCCCCCCCCCCCCCCCCCCCCAAACACCCCAATTAAGAAAGAAAGAAAGTAATATTGTAACAATAGAATGAGTAGAATTTTGGATTATACTTAAATAAGTGTTTGGACTTATATTTTAACCACTTTAATCTCAAATGATTAGATGCAAAATTAAAAACACACACAATCCTCCCCCAATTTCTTTATAAATCATAGAATCTTATGAAATTTTGAGTGTACCGCTTACCTCTCTTATAATATTGTTTTATGTGTATGACATATGAGTAAAATACAAACTAGTATAGTTTTGTTTTATGTGAAAATTGAGTTCGAAATCAAAAGGTTTATGTTACTCTTTCTTTTCTTTCTTTCTTTTTTTTTGAGGAATAAATATCATACTAAAAAACAAACTTAAAAGGTTCCATTACTTCCATGTTTTACTTGAAAACCACAAGTTTTTTGGTACAAAATTTCATCCAATAGTTTTACAAACAAAAATTAGAGTTTGACGTTGTACGTTTTGGGAAGTTGATGGGAAGGAACAAGATAGTTGAGGGGGCCAAGTTCACGTGAGAATCACATGGAGAATGAGCCTCGTACGGGCAGCGAGGGCAAGCAAGGAGGGTGGGCAATGCATGATAGAGATTGTCAGGTAGTGAAGCAAATTGGCCTATAAATAGGGCTAAAAAATCACACACTATTAATTAAGAGAGATATTACATTTACAATATTTTTATAATATTTTAACAGTAAATTACAAGTGATTGGTTGTTATAAGTTCAAACTGAGATTATATTTTTACTCTGACAATAACATCCAATAATAATTTATTATCTTAAATTTATTATAAAAATATTGTAAAAATATTATTGGATATATCATTTTTAATTATTCAATGAATATACATAACAGAGAGAGATCTATTATTGGGGGTTGTGTTATGTTGTGTTGTGGAAGGAAGGAAAAAGGGAACACGTGGGACAGCTATCACGCACCTCGTGGGGACACCATAATCATCATCCGACATCTTGTCGGTCCCGCCTCTCCCTAAAAATCCTAACTCCCATTATTAATTATTTATTATTGATTGTTTTCATTTAATAGGTTTATACACCACACCACTATCATCATTGTCGTCATCATCATCATCATGAATACAACTTCACCCGGTAAATTGTAGTGCGTTTGATTCACGCTCTAATGATGGTGCTTATTTTGTGCCTTGGAGATGGCGAGGGAGAGTTGAGCTTGGAGATTGATTAATGCGTCTGGGTTTTATTTTTTTTTTGGGTTTCCCCTAATTTGGATATTTTTGGTAAATGTTGACTGTCTCATCATGCTAAGCCAGCCTATAATAGCATCCTTAAAACACTATCCCCTTTCCGGGGAAGGCATGCATGATTTTGTTTAATCACATTATTTATTTAATTGGAAGAAATCTCCTCACTTATGATTTGAGGAGGGCCTTTTTATATATCTTTTTACCTTTATTTTCTTTTATAAGTACGTGGGTGATTCAACTTAAAACATCTTCTTCAAAATTATTATTCTTTATCGTTAAATCAAAATATTTATTAACTTTTAGTTTAAGTGAAATTTGACTTTTCGAAACTGTCAAAAAAAAAAAAGAAATTTGACTTTCGAATATTTTATTTAACAATAAGATATTTTATTGGTTGAAATAATTGTAACCCAAAAAATCCGTATGATTTGAGTATTTGAGGGTATCTTTCATGCGTTTTTTATGGGAGGGGGGGTAGGGGTGGGTTTGAAACTGCCAAGTGGCTTACTCAGGCACTGGAATCTAAAGAGGATAGGCAAAGGGTGGAGATAATAAGCACTATGTGGTGGTAAAAGTCTCAATGAACTTGAGTACAAATAATTGCTATGTCCTTTTCTGGTACACATAGATGCCATGTTGTTGTGATATCACCAAAAGTTTAGTCATGAATATTGCGGAAAGGGGATGATCTTCTTAGAGGACAAATAAACACACACTTTCTAGGTGTAGGATAATTAATTGCTCTGGGTCTATCATATTGAGAAAAAGAAAGAAATGATAACTAATTAATGTATCAAATTACTTCATTTTGTTAATATTTTACACAAACTAGTATTTCATTAGAGTTAGAGAATCTAACAATGATAAGGGTTTGAATTTTCTAAGCAAGCATGGGATAATAGTTGCACTGAAAAATCAAGTGGAAACAACCCTACAAATGTTCCAAAGTTTAATGGGTCCCTAAACCACTTATTAATATGTAAATACGACACTAATTAAACTTTAACTATTTGCCATATCACCACATTATTTGATCTTTCAAGAAAAGGTAAAAAGTTATCAAAACACTATCTATCAATAAGCACTACTCTTTTGGTCTCCTCCTCATCCAGAAGAAAAAAAAATTCAAACTCTTTTGAAAGCTAATCTATAGCATTTAGGTTAGGAGGGAGACAAGAAATGACACATTTCTAACTCTAGATAGCCACTCTTCCACCTTAAAAATTGACAAAAGTTAACTTCTTTTGTGATGATTAGCACTACTTGTATTGCCATAACACTCATTTTTGGGTATGCAAAAGTTGATCAACACGTGTCTACTGTGAGAAAAGTTAATTAGATAGCCAATAGAGTTTCATTTTAGTGTAAATCAAAATATTACAATCGAGCACAAAGTATTCAAATGACATAAAAATAAATAGAAACCCAAAAATATCATTCAAAAGAAAAATTTTTTTTTTAAAGGAAAAAATAGTAGTGATTGTTGTCTTTTTCAATGATTAAAACATGCCACTTTTTAATTTGAGGCAAATCATTAACAAACATACTAGGGATTCTTTAGTCATTTTACAAGAAGGGACTTCTATGTGAAATGAACATAACCAAAATTGGGAGTTGGGACCATAGTGCACCAGAACCTGGTGATAGAGATGGGACAAAAGTTCTAGATAGAGATAAACGGTTATCATAATTCTTGACCCATGCTAAGTGAGCTCAAGACCACAACATCCATGGAGTAATATAAGAGATTAAAAAAAAATTACCACTCTAGCGTGTATTGTAATTTTGGCTAAAGCTAATTTATTGTTAGCTCACTTGTTAGAAAGTGAGGTAAAAACTGACTTTAAACATACCAATTTGATGTTCCAAATAACCTTAACTTTTTTGCTTAAATTCATTTTTTATGTCAACTTTTTTAAAATAAGTAAATTAACAGTAAGTTAGCCAAGTACCATAACATGCCTTATTAAAACTATCTATAATGGTTATCAAAAAAAAAAAAACATTATCTATAATGAATACTAATTAAATATAAAGTAATGTTGGGATTATAATATTTTCACAATAAATTATGTCAAGGGTAGACTTAGATTAGAATTCTTTAAATAAGCAAATTAGCAGCAAATAAGTTAGCCAAGTACCATAACATGCCTTATCAACATTATCTATAATGAATACTAATTAAAATATAAAGTAATGCAGCGTTTACAATATTTTCACAATAAGTTATGTTAATGATGGGCTTAGATTAGAATTATTTAAATAAGTAAATTAGTAGCAAATAAGTTATCCAAGTACCATAACATGTCATATTAACATTATCTATAATGAATACTAATTAAAATATAAAGTAATGTTACGTTAACAATATACTCACAATAAACTATGTTAGGGGTAAGTTTAGATTAGAATCAATAATAGCTTACTACATATATAGAATTTGTTGTGAAAATATTGTTAACGTAAACTCAACCATTATCAATAACATTATTAAACATTTTTCTCCTCTAAATTAGTATTGATTTTTTTTTTTGGTCCTGATTTTTTTTTAATCTCTAGCTATATTGATTTATCTTTTAATGATTTGATAATTGGGAGATACAATTAAATCTTAGATATGTCCATTAAAAAAAAAAAAAAAAAAACTAAAACCTACTAAGTAGTTGATCTAAAAATATATTATAGTTTAGAGTTTAGAGTGAAGAGTGAAGGAGCGTGGGGGTGGGGTAATGAGTGAGGGTATGATAGAAGGGTGAGGGAAGGAGTTCAAATGATTGTGATGAGGAGAGTGTCGGAGCGTGGAGAGACAAGATGACACGCACGACTGTATGGGTAGGGGAGTAGGGCCCCATGTATAATAGTAGAGTATAAGACCACGTGTCTCCCAGCAAGACATGTTGGTCCACGTGAGTTGCGGAGGGCCTGATTTTCTTCCACGCTTCCCTCTTTTCCGCTAACTCCTCTTCACCTCTCCCTCCCACGTGAACTCCACTCTCCTCTGTCCCCTCTCTCTTTCTCCCTCTCTCTCCCTCTCTCTCAAGCTACAGTAGCTTTGGTTACTTTAATTAACTCAATATTGGCCAAGGCCAAAATGACAACCAAAAAAAAAAAAAAATAAAGAACAAGTTGGCTTGGCTCATCTTGACTCGGCTGCAATGTTCACTCAGCTGGTGAGTATGTACATGATGGGAAAGAGCTTTTGACCCTGCATTGCATCAATGGAGTGGGCTAAATATTGTTGATAAAATTCGAATAGAAATAGTATAAATTAAAGAATTAAGGAGAGAATGAATAAGAAAAATGATATTATAAAAGGTTAAAGTGATTTTTAGTGTATGTATGATACAACCCTTTTTTTTTTAAATATAATTTTTGTAAAGGAAAATTATTATTTCACTTTTTTTCTTATTTTTCATTTTATTTACATATAATGACGTGAAAATTGAGAGTTTGAGACAAAATTTGGTTATCTGTCACCAAAGAAAAAAGTTATTTGAGTGGATTTTTATTTATTTATTTGAATCACTAAACTGAAATTTGATGGAAAAATGAGTTTTAACAAGTATTTGGTTGGCTATTAAATGTCACGTGGTCTATTGTCTAAAAATCATTTGAGGATTAAATGAGAAATTGAATAATAAAGTGACTAATTGAAGATGGTTTAAATTGGTAGAATCCGTTAGTACCGCATAAGATGAAATTTGACTTTTATAAATATATATAAAGATGGGCTAAAGTTCATATGGGTTGTCCCAATATTAGATAATTTTTTTTTTTTTTTTTAAAGTGTGTGTTTACTATGCATTACTCTGTTCAAGTGGAAAATTATAAATAGAATCCCTCATTCATAAATGTTGGGTTTTTTTTTTTTTTTTTTTTTCTCTTTAGTTTTTTATAATATATATATATATATATTTATTTATGCATATAGTTGCATATAATTAAAAGAGAAAAGACACATAATTTAGTTCATTGTGCACAAAGATTGTCGTACTTTTTATGCGCGTTGTTGATCATTGTGTTTTGAGAGACAGACGTTCATGAGTTTTAAAGTATCACTGATGAATAGTGTGAGGGAAGAAATTTGTTTTTAGGATATTGTGTCAAACACAAGCATTAGTTAAGTTTGCATTATTCATTTTTTACACGTTTGGTTTGTGAGTTATTTAATTATTTTACATATTGATTTTTATCTACTGATTTTTATTTGTTGTTCTTGCGTATTTGATTTTGTATGTGTTTTTGTATATGATTAAATTTGTATGTTGTTTTTATTTACATAATCACAAAAAAAAAAAAAAATCCTATATCATAGCTAACAAAGACGACATAATAGTTTTATGACGATTACTCTTAATAATCAGGATATATAAGACATCAATTAGTTTTTTTTATGTAGGTAGGGATTGAATACTAAATATTTTATTCCCCCATAAGGGATTTTATTAATTGAGCAAATTGAAAAATACTAAACTTGAGTAATTAATTAACATTTATGATAGACAATGCAAGCAGTGGCGGCTCTAGGATTTTTTCTTAAGGGGGTTAGTAAGAAAATACATTTTAAGTAAAATATGAATCTTACGGTCTAAATGACTTTCTTATTAAAAATTTGTCTATAGTATGTACTAGTAATAGAATAAAAAATAAATTATAAGTTCATTTGACATATTTTTTCTTAATATAATGAACATGTTAATTGTTGTTGTTAAGTGAATTTTAATTATTACTGCCTAAAATATTTTTATTTATTAGTTTATGACGATTATATGTTTACATTGTACTATTAATTTAAGATTTAGATTATAGATAATTATACTATACACATTTGCAAAAACTATACAATATTGTATACATTTGTTTAGAAACAATGTATATAGTACAATGATAGTACAATGTAAACTATGAATTTTTCATTAGTTTATTTCAAATTTATTAAGATCTAAATGAGCTTTTTAAAACAATTTTAGGTGAAAAAAAAAATCACTTTGTTGTTGAGCTTACTATTTTTTTCCAAATTTTAGATAAAATTGGATTGTTGTTAGGCTTTTTTTGTATGTAAAAAGATCAAAATATTTTTAAGATGATCATAATTAAACTTATTTCAAGTGGGCTTTAAAAAAATTTAGAATCAGAGTGTTCAAATTTTTATTTAGGAAGGTTAAATAAAAAAAACAAAATATATTATATATTAAAAAAAAAATTGCTAGCTCAGGGGGTTCATTTGAACCCCCTGAACTATACATGGCGCCGCCCATGAATGCAAGTCATGAGAGGGATGTATAATCGATTTTACTTATGTATGGAAATGTAATTATAATGCACAAGATTATGTACCTGGTTACCTTAAGCTTATGTATACATTTTAAAATGTCGATGTCATTGTTTGAATTTTTATTTGATTATTTGATATTTGTGCTCATCATTATGTAGACGACCTTTCAACACATATGTCCTCATTTCAAATTATTACGAAGACACACCCTAGACTAAAAATTAAATACCCTCTACTTTTCAAATAACGTAATCTATATTCATTGACTTCTAACACACTTTCATTGTCAATCAAATTTCATTACTAGCGAAAGAGATGTTCAAATTTTGATAATTGATTTATTTTTTTAATCATCTTAAATGGTCTTTCACTAACACTCTTAGTTAAATCAACTTGAGATTGACAGTGTGTTGATCTAGTCCATCTTATTCATCTGGATTTTAAGATTTCAAATTACTATGAGTTGGTTTAGTAGTATTAGTTTATTAATCGTTTAGTTGACTAAAAGGCCACTTTCTTTGTGTGTCAACAGAATTATATTGAAACCATCATTAGAATTATTAGCTACGAGCCTACGATTACTTTATAGTAGCTGTCTGTTGAAGGCCACTAAAATTTACTTTGTCACTCGCAGATATGTTATTTTTTGCTTAGGATTGAACAATTAGAAACACACGTGACCTCTTATCTTCTTTTATTGTGTAAGGCATATACCTTTTCTAACTTTCTTTTCTTTTTGTTTTTAAATTCCCATTTCCTCTTTGGTCTGCACTTTGTTACTTTCTCTCATAAACCCGTGCAGATTAATGCAATTTTCTTTCATTCAAATTTAAAATAAACATGATTTGTAACATATGGTGTTTTAGCCAAGGAGTCAATCTTGTACTTGATATTGTATTGATTTGACCAATATAACGATATATTTTGGTATCGGTCAATATCGGTGTACCATTCAATACCGGTGTACTGTTTTGGATTTACAGTTATTTTTTATATTTATAAATATATATGTATGTATGTATGTATGTGTGTGTATATATAATAAATATAAAAGTTTACCATAAAACATTACCTTAATTCATAACAAATCATTCATGATTTTAGACTTTAGCATCAATTAAAAGAAAAAAAAAAACACAATATAAAAAATAGAAAACTTAATTGTTCATTGCATACTAAGAAAATAAAGAATACTAATAAGTTAATGCAAGTAGGTTATCATTCTGTCCTTACAAAAATTCAAAAATTACACAACTAAAAATAAAAAAAAGCTTTTTTTTTTTTTTTTTTTTTTTTTTTTTTTTGTGTACCGGCCGGTATGCCCAGTACCGATTGGTATTGCCTGAAATTGACCGGTATGGCCAGTATTTAAACCAATACGAAACGTTGACGTTTTGATACCAATATATGTACCAGTACGGTATCAATCACATTGATTTCAGCACTGTAACTTTTTATTTGATTTTGGATTGCAGGATGCTACTTGACCAAGAATGGACTATATTTCTATATTACGTCTTTCGTGAAGCAAATGGCATGACAAATGTAATAGTAAATAGGGGACAAGAGCACCAATGTAGTGTTAGAGAATATAATAAATGTCTAAATTTTGTTTACGTAAAATATGTATGTGCTATTTTGTAATTCGGCACTCTCGCGAGTACCCAGTGTACAATACTTGTAATGTTGCTGCTTAGTTAATAAATAAATATTTTGTTTTATAAAAAAAAAAAGAACAAAAAAAAGAAAAGAAAAAGAAAGCAAAATTAGAGATTTTGTTCACAATATCCATTTGATCTTAGCCATATAAAACTTGGCTCTAAAGCCATCCGATGAGTTGGATATACAACAATTATTTGTGACAACTCCAGCTCAAACGCTCTCTCCTTACTTGTTAACGACACGCTTCATAGAGCAAAACAACGCTAAAAGCTTGTTGAGTTTTGTTCTCGCGTGGATTACAAGCGCAAAGTTGCGATGGAAAATAAAATCCGAGAGATTTGAGAAGGCACTGTTTTTTCGTTTTACCAGAAAAGTTGAAGAAAGCGAAGGCTTTTGTCCAGGGAACCCCCTCGTGCCCGTGGTGGAAAATCGCATCGCATGGGAAAAGATTTTTCAGTGTGGCAAAAAAAAAAAAAAAAAAAGATTAGATAAGTGGGGACCCCACTGTGATCAACTTGAACAAAAGGTTTTCTGTCTGGTTCCAATCATAACCATCCAGTCTTTTGATTTGATGGTTGTCGACACTCTTCATTGGCTCACCTTGGTTTGGTCCTTTTAATTATCATCACCAAGTGAAGCACAGGATAATGAGGCCCCATTAGTTTTAGAGTTGATCTCAGCCGTTGATTTGGTGCCATATAGTAAATGGTGGATAGTGTTAATAAGTTGTGTTAGGTGGTTCATGATTTTAATGCTTATGATACGCATCAGATTTTCTCTTATTGTGAATCTTTGATTCGGGACAAATTATACGAGTGCAGTAGTGCTACAGTGCTAGCTGCAAACTAGTTGCATTAATTTGAAGTAGTTGGGTAGAGAAAATACTGGCTCATTTAATAATGGATACTTTCTCGTACTCCCTCATTTTTTACGTATTTGGTATGTGATACAAAGAGGTATTTATTACGTATATATTTTTTGAAGAATAAAGAATACGTAATAATTATGTTAGGAACAAATTGTTTATGGCAAATACGTACGTTATATGGAGAGTTTTAATAGATTTTCTTCCACATTTCTCTTTTTCCCACTTCACTTAGGAAGTGTAAGCAAAAATGCATAGTTTTTCTTTTGGGTGTAAAGTAACCTCCTTATTTGAAAAAAGAAAAGAAAAAAGAGAAATTACTAATTAAAAAAAAAGGGAGAAATTAATAATTGTAAATGGTTTTCTCCTTTGAACCAATTGATACAGATAACCTATGTTTTAGCTTTGGATACAATTTTTTTTTATTTCTTGTTTATACAAATGAATAAATTCAAAAATAAAAATAAAATATTCAAAAAAAGCCAAACATAGTATAACCTTCAGAAAGTACAGAAGATGTCCACGATGATATTCTCCTATGTCAAGGTACTCAAGTGAATAGTTTCCTCTGAACATGTTGAAGGCACTCTTGATGACATTACGGAATAAAATTAATTACCAAACCGTATATATTTGAGCTTTTATTTTTGTGCATTAAATTCGTGGAACCAAAGTCCAACTAGCTTTCCTTTAATCAGTTAAGATGCAATAGTTTCTCAAAAAAAAAAAAAAAAAAAGTTAAGATGCAATTATAATGATTTATTTTTTTGAAAAATGCCTTCTTCATCACTCATTCAATTATCATATCCATATATACAGAAAAAGTAAAAGTAGTCATAAGTCATAACTCAAAACTCATAAGTCGCAAGTCATAATTTACTGTGTTTTGTTTTCTTTTCGCCTGGTCAATAGTCAGCAGAATGGTTAAGCAGCTCAGCTTACCAAACAAAATATGTGAACGGTACAGATGAGTTAAAGAAAAATGCCCTCTGTTTGTTTACCATGGTTAAGGGTGTAACTTGTGGTAGTAAATGTAGAGAAGACAAACAAGCAGAGTTAGGTATTATTTTGGGGGCAAAAGCTATGATTGAGATAATTGGCCTCCTGACACCAAGTCATGATTGAACTTATACACCACTCCTACCAGTTTCTCTTCTTTCTATATAACCCCCACCATACCACCATAAGTCCCCTCCAAACTATACCTATCACTCGCCAAATTCTCTCTCTCTCTCTCTCTCTCAAAAGACCAGAAGCTTAAAACTTCAACCCTAGTAGTCCTTTGAATACAGAGTTCTTCAAAGGAAGGAACTTTTCTTTGGTTTTTATTGCAAAGAGAAAAGTATGATGGTTGAGAAGGAAGATCTGGGTTTGAGTCTGAGCTTGACCTCAACTCAGAATCACCACTCTCTACACCTGAATCTCATGCCTTCCCTGGTCCCATCTTCTGGGTTCAATCCAAGGCCCTCTTGGAACGAGACCTTTCCTTCATCAGGTGCGTTAATGGACTTTGTAAAATTTGCATGGCTTTCATTCTTAGATCTGGGCTTTGCTCATAATACCCGTTTCAAGGAAGCCATTTTTGCCTTTTTCTTTCAACTTTCAAGGAACTTAGATAAAAATAATACTTTTTTTTTCTTCCTTTGCTCTTTTATCTTTAATTTCTTTAACAACCAACTTTTCTCTTATTCACACTCAGAGTTTCTCAAATCTACAACCTTTTCACAAGTCATGGGGTCCTATTCTTTAGATCTGTCCATCAAAATTCAATCTTTTTCATTGATTCTAACTCACAATCCCACATGCAGATCGAAACTCTGAAACATGCCGAGCCGAGACTCGATCTTTCCTACGAGGCATCGACGTGAACCGGCTTCCATCCACGGCTGATTGCGAAGAAGAAGCTGGCGTATCATCTCCAAACAGCACCCTATCTAGCGTGAGCGGGAAGCGAAGCGAGAGAGAAGCTCACTGTGAAGAGCTCGACATTGAGAGAGCTTGCTCTCGAGGTATCAGTGATGAAGAAGACGGTGAAACCTCGAGAAAGAAGTTAAGGCTCTCCAAGGACCAGTCCGCTGTTCTTGAAGAGAGCTTCAAAGAGCACAACACCCTCAACCCAGTAAGTATACTATGCACCAAAACTCAGTTGAATCATTATCAAGTTTGTCTGGTTGCTGAGAAAAAAAATAAATAAATAAAGAAGTAAAGTAAAGCAAATAAATTTTGGCCTTTCTCGTTTTTGATTCCCAAGCGAATTTTAATGTTACACAGACTTGATGGAGGGTCTTCAGTCAACAGTCTTCTATCAATATTTTCAAGAAAAAAAAAACATTTGAGGTCCAAAGCAAGCGAGAAAAAGTCGATGCTTTCTAATATTTTCTCGGCAAACGAACAAAATTCTTTGTCATGTAGGTGTAGTCTGGCACTTTTACTGATACATAGGTGGTTTTTCTTATGGTTGCAGAAGCAAAAGTTAGCGTTGGCTAAGCAGCTAGGCCTCCGACCTAGGCAAGTAGAGGTCTGGTTTCAGAACAGAAGGGCAAGGTGAGAAATTTCTTTCGTATTTTTATTATTAGGGTATTTTTGGTATTATGAAGTTAATATTTTAGAATTACTGTTATACCCATTTGGAGTAGCTTTATTTACGTGGACTTTGAAATATAATTTACAGGACCAAGCTGAAGCAAACCGAGGTTGACTGCGAGTTTCTAAAGAGGTGTTGTGAGAATCTGACGGACGAGAATAGGCGGTTGCAGAAGGAAGTTCAAGAGCTGAGAGCACTGAAACTTTCCCCACAGTTCTACATGCAAATGACCCCACCTACGACCCTAACCATGTGCCCCTCATGTGAGCGTGTCGGGGTCCCACCTTCTTCATCATCAACCGTTGATGCAAGGTCCCACCAGATGGGCCCAACTCACCAACGGCCGATCCCAATTAACCCGTGGACCCCAACTCCATCTTCCATCCCACATCGACCGTTCGATGCAGTGCTCCATCCACGATCGTAGATTAGCTACAAAGATCAACATGAAAAAAAAAAAAACATTTTGGTCCTTAAACTAGGCGTATTGTAATGTAATCTTATTCTTATTCTTAGCTAATAGCAAAGGTTGTTATAATGTGTACGGAGAAAAGATGCAAATATATTCAGTTTTTAACAGTGTACCAATTTTTAGGTTCAACGTTCGGGTCTAAGATATGGTTGGTAGAGCGTGATTTGGTGGGTCTTCATGTTTTGTATTATTGGACCCACCTTCTTCTCTGTGGGGTTGGGGTGACCTATTTATTAGTGTAGTTTTTATTAATTTATTTAGGAGGGTAAGGAAGGAAGACTATGTCTGTAAAGTGCATTTCTAATTAGTAATTAATTGTTTAACTTTAAAAAGTCAAGGAAGTTTGTGACTTTTTGTTCTAATCTCTAATGGAAAACCACAAATGATTATTGCTTATAATGACAGAGGAATCTTGCTTTATTATTTCCTTTATTTAACTTTTTAAACATGTTGCGTTCATATTTGTAGACAAAAAAGGAGCATGTGGGATTGGTTGTTGAAAGTTGGGGTCAGATGAAGGTTTCTATTTCTCTCAATTGTGGCCAAAGTCCTTGTTCAAGGAGATTTTCAAAGTAAATTGAGTCTTATTGTTTGACAAAGAATTGCTCCTTATTTTCTTTGCTAATACTTTTTCTGAATAAGCATTTGAAACCCCAGCCTCACGCGTTTTTCCATACTTTTGAAACTTTCTTTTGGAAAGCATTTGATAGTGGATTATGGTTAGACGTTCCACTTTTGATGACTATTGAACTTGACCATGGAAACTGGTGGCTGTTCATATTGGAGCTTGGAATGTGGCTATGCCGCCAATAGTTTATTTTTTGGGAATTTTTTTTTTTAAAGAAATACTTTCGGGAAAAGAGAGAGAATAAAAATCAAAGGCCAGTTTTTGACATCCAAACTCCAAAGTCATGAGTAAAATGGGTTCTGATACTTCTCTGTCAGCCTTCCTTTAAAAGCATACTTGATTTAATTGAAACCCACCAAATGAGAACCATACTGGATTTCGTGCATTTCTTAAAAACTTGGTCATTACGCTTTTCCTTGTAGTCTCAAATGGAAAATAAGCTTTGTGAGGGCTTAAGAATGTTTAAGCAGTCAAGAATTGTTTTTATTTTATATATTTTTTTTTCATGCCGAATTTGACCGAAATATGCTACGAGTGAACCATAGATTTGCCAAAGTATTTGTCTTTGAAATGCATAGGGCTGTCAACATCTTACCAGACCCCATGAAATTGTCCTACCTGAAGCCATTAGACCTGATCAATGTGGCGGTTGGCGGCGGTTTCGTGAGATGAAAATCTGACAAAGTTGGTTCAAGTCTCGGTTTTGGTTTATCTCAACCCGTTGGAGCTAATCCGACTGATATCATTCCTTCCCCTTTTCCAACGATTTTTCCATCCATATTTGGCGAAGATCTTGAGTTCTCAAACTAGATCTAGTGGGGATAGTGGGGACTTATTTCAACATGAGAAGCAATATTCGTGCTCTCTTTGTTAGTAATTTGTAAGTGGATTATTTGAGAAAGATAGAAACATATAAGGATTTCAAATTAGATCAAGCATGGGTGACTTCAGTAAACAAATCAATCTTTTGTTAGGGGTGGGGGAACGTCTTTATTATAACCAAGGATGCTCTGATGGCTAAGTTAATACGGAGGATTTGAGTGTATAGTAATAGAGTAAAATTAGTTAAAAATGACAACTTGGTTAGTAGAGTGATGGGGGAATTTATAAGGCAAATGAGGGTTTGGATTTGACAAGAATTGTTCCCAAAAAATTTGGTATTTTGTCCTATTAAGTTATTGTTTGCTTCGATTGACTAAGGGAATGGATGTTAGGATAATGCCGGTAAGGATGTGTTTAGATCCAAGCCCAATAAGTCCAATACAATGAATTTGTAGAGAGTGAGTTGGAAAACTAAACTCTAATGAATGCGACAACAGTTAGAATGAAATTTCAAAGATAATCAAACAGAAAAGGATTGGAGTTATCTAAGTAGATTTGTCCATGGCACAGTTCGAGGAAGTATATTCTAGTATATATTGATTAGAAATGGTTACAGATATGTTTCAAGCTGCTACAGTGCTTTCTCATACAATTTTTCGATCCTCCTTTACCATTGCCTTATCCTTCTTTTATACTCAGCTCCTCTTTCATCCTTACCCTCCACATGTAGGCCAGATGGTTGGTACTTGATACTTGTTCCATCAGCACCTTCCTGAAATCTTTAGGTAGCAGTTGTAAGGCTGAAAACCACTGTTTAGGTATCAACTCCACATTAATGTGGCCAGAGAGTTAACTGTAGAGCATTTAATGTGGTGGTAGCAGCTTTTTCTTTAGATATTTTAGGAGCCTCCACCCTTCCTGTTCGTTCATGATGAACGTCTCTATCACTGAAATTTCCTGGAAAGTCACTTTGAACATTATGATATACATTTGACCTGTGCTTGGCTTATCTGAGGAGATATTCCTCCTCGGCCTATCTTCCCATTTGTAATCTACTCAGGGGACTCTGAGCTTAACCCACTCACTACTATTTATTCGTCCTCAGATCACCCCACGCTCTCGGCCAAGGCCCAAGGCCGAATATATAATTTGAGCCCTTATCCCTATAATGCCTTTGAAATTGCAAGCATAGGGTGCATATTCAATCGCATTAAATGCAATTGATGATTGGTGGAAGGTAATAAATGTTGATTTGAGTGAGAGTTAGTGGCATTCGTCATGCTATCCTTTTGACAAAGACCATATCGATCAACTCGTAAGGGGGAGATGCCCTTGAGAGTGTAGCTATGTGACTATTTCATCCCATAACAAGTTGATTGTTAAGGATCTTCGGGGTTGACAATTGAGGAAGGTTGAGGGTATACTTGGTATGTGTGTTTAAATAACAGTTTTCAGTTTTTTTTGAAAATACGTGTGGGTGAAAAAGTGTATAAAAACATGTGTAATGTTATTTAAAAACTGAAAACATGTGTTTAAACTTGCGTACCAAACGGGGTTTAAGTTGCTGAACATCTGTAGTCATGATAATTCTTTGCCGGAGCTCAAATGGGTCAAGATATTTTATAGTTCCAACCTTGATGGGTTTGGAAAGATGGGCCTTGCCATGGGCCCAAAGCTTTCCTTAGGAAGGCTGATGTCCCCGCTTTGCACCTTTAGGCACAAACCCAGCGTAAAGGTTCCATGTTGTGTTCACAAATTAATCATGAAATTGGTTGTTTTCACTGAAATATTTGTAATTTCGCATATTGTTAGTCTAAAACTAATTAATTGTGATGAATAGAGCAGTGCACGTGGTCTGTCTACTAAGGAAATTGAACCAATCAACATAGGATTGTACATGCAATCAATAGTAGTCATTAGGATGTTATTTGATGTGAGCTTTGCCCAGCTTTTGATATCCTTTACTTGGAGTACACTGACTTCTGCGCAGGCCTGGTTATTCCCTATGCCGGTTATTCCCCACACCGTTTGAGTTGATGCTTGCTTGTTCTTTTGGATTGAGAAATGCCATTGCTTTCGTACAATAATTGATGCCCTATTTCCATCTTGATTTAGTTCATATTCTTTTGCCTTTTGGAGCATCTCCGTACCCTCCAAATAACTAGGAAAATTTTGTGCAGGAAATTTTTTCCCCCTTCTTCTGTTCCTAATAATAATGAAAGGCAAGCAGTGCTAGATTTTTGTTGGCTTCTTTTGGAGAACACGGGCGTTGAGCATATCATAAGCTTGCATTTCAATCTAGCCAACTTAAATGGAATACTGACTCCGCAAACTGATTGGGTTTTTCTCACTAGTTTGGGGGCAAAGTCATTGTGACTTTGTGAGGTCCGGTCAAACAAAATTACTTGTACAAAAGATGTTATTACCCTATCATTTGAGTCTCATAACTGGTACTAAGGAGAAGGTGATCATTAGCACTGGGAAACTTTTTTCCATCAAGTTAGAGATAACTAGAAGGAAACAGTGTTGTATCGACATTGGGCCCTTTGATGCTGAAATCCGAGAGGGTGTTTCTACTTTCTTTGTAAACTCAAAGAATTTTAGTGAATCATTTTTTTTTCTTTTCTTTTTGGGGTAAAATATGAGCACATCTTTTGCATGATATAGAGCCCTTTTTACATACGGCTAAATGAGAGCTCTAGTTAGGTGTTTTCTTAGGAATCTTTCTCTAATTTTCTTGTCCAACCCACCAAGAATTCTTGTAGTTCAATGTTGTTGCTTCCAATCAAGTAATTTCCTTCTTTGGAGTAGCTTAAATATAAGAAAGTAGTTGATCAAAATCTGTAGCTACTAACTTACTTGGCTATGCCTCATGTGCTGGCCAAACTTACATATTGGGATAAGATTTCCTTTCGAACCAAACTCTTTAATTATCTGGGTACCCAAATCTATGATGTGCAGCTTCACCATCAGTAATCAATTATTTCTCTTTGTTTCATACCAGTACCACGACCTTTCCCACTTCCTAGCTGAGGTGACGAGGTGTATCAAAATCAGAAAGATATATGACCATTGATTTCTTTAATTTGTTTGTTTGTTGTGTGTGTGGGGGTTGTGGGGGGCTAAAATGCAGAATATATATTACTTCCCCACCTCAAATTGTTAGTCATTTATTCTATTTTGGGAGGTCTCAAAATGAAGTTCTCTTTGAAAAGTAGTGAATAAATTTCCTAATATACCATTTCATTAATTTATAAAGCCAATACCTCTCTTTTATGAAAGTTTAAAATTCATGGTTTTACAAACCTCAAAGAATCGAATAAGGGACTGTTTATATAAAAGATAGAGATGGTAATGAGATGAGGTCGGGTAAATTATAGGTGCTCCATCATCTTTTCAAGGGAGATCATTATAGGTCAGGATTATAAATGGAGTTATTTTGCCATCCTTATTAAGTAAGGTAGTAGCAGGAACATTGACAAGGTTAGACTGGTCATGTCATGGCAAGGTGGGGGGACATTTTGTGTCATCTCTAGTAAAAGAGGCTAGTTTTGAAAATTTGTACATTTTTATGTAAAAGATAATATAATAAATAATGTTTCCTTAAAAAATTGAATTTTCTAAACAATCTTAATAAAATGGGACAAAAGGAATATAAATCATAATAAAGCAATAAGAGATTGCTTAAGCTCTCAATTAAACAAGTAGAATACTAACAAAATTCTCGAAATAATAATGAAAAAAAACCCTTCACTTTGCTTAGAAGCCACTAAGTTAAGAACAAGTATATGTGATATTGTGTGCATAGTTACATACTGTAAGACACACGCCATAACTTGATTAAAAAGTGAATAAAACAAATTATGTAGTAAATAGTTAAAAGAAAAAGAAATTTTCAAGCTTATAAAACTTAAAAAATTGGTAAAAAGCCAAAAAGGTGAAAATAATGGCTATATGATTTACTCTTAAAAGTGAAGCTCAATGTTTACAACATTCAAATTATAGATACCCATATTCTTGTCCTCTCTTTTAGCAATAATTATCTTATACTCCTTTAGAAGTTCTCGATTACAAGATATGAATCATACATATATTGAATGTATGAGATATATTCTTCTCCTTTAGGATTTCTTGCTTACAAAAAACTCACCCTTGAAATATAGCAATTAGGCTTTCATCCAGAATAGTCCAAAGGCCTCGATAGAAAAAGGAACAATTATAGCACAGAAGGATAATGCCCTATTCAGTAAGCTCTTTAGCTATAACAACTTTCCATTATTTACAAGTATGAATGAAATGAACCAGTGCAGTGGTACTGGTATCATCGAAAAGTAACACTTGCTTCAACTATGTCTTTTTTTTTTGATAATCTGCTTCAACTATGTCAAAAGCCCATAAGTTGCCGACAGTATATAAGTGCCCCCATGTAAAAATATCACATCAAAGACGGTTGGATGTTGCATTGAACTTTATCATGTTCCATTTATCATCCTCTGGTCTGCAATAGGTATAGGTCAATTTGCGAGTGCCCCCACAATACAAATAACAACCACTATGTCAAAGACAAAGGACTAGGCGATGATACATTTAGAGATGGAATCAGCTTACAAGTAGCCCACACCAAACCCTCATAATTTTCAAATTTGGTTACATATGTGGGATCACAAGAAAGCACCGCTTTTGTTGTAACTTTGGGCAACACATGTTTTTTTTTTGTCTTACCTTCTGTTTTTTTTAAAGGTTTGATTGAATTGTTTTACCTGTTGAGTCGCTTTAAAACTTGCAACTATATCTGTTTACTCTTTTTTTTCTCCCCCACAATTAATTATTATTATTATTATTTTTCTATTAAGGATAAGAATTTTATTTCTTTCACAACAATTATTTCACACCTAGCGATGTATTAGGTGGCGTGCAGTACAATATTACTTTCATACGACTCTACTTTTATTACCATTTTTCTTATCTATTAATCACAACATGCAACTTTATTAGTTATGAAAAAGTTGTGAAAATTTTTTTGTAACTAGAAATAGTGTTTCATCCCTCTCTAATCGCTTGGTAATAATTTTTTTATAAATAATTTTTTTATTTTATATTTCTATATAACGAATTAATAATATGGTGGATTGAGTTGATACGATTTTTGGCTTAATACCATAACTTTAAATGAAGTATTTCCTTGTTTCTTTATGAAATTTTTACTTAATGTTTTTGGTTACATTTCATTTATTGCTAGTAAAAATTTTAATAATAAAATCACTCGACAACCTTTACCTTCGTAAATAAAGACAAATTCACTTTAAAATCAATACTTTTTTTTTTTTTGGGGTTGTCAAATCAATATCATAAAAGTATATTGTACAAAAAAAAAAAAAAAAACCTTGTGACCAATATTGCGAATAAGTTTAAGCGTAAAAGAGTTGTTTGATGATGACTTGTTCAGAGAGAGAGAGAGAGAGAGAGAGAGAGAGAGAGAGAGAGAGAGAGAGAGAGAGAGAGAGAGAGAGAGAGAGAGAGAGAGAGAGAGAGAGAGAGAGAGAGATGGCTACAAAATTGGTTGTCGCTTAAGGCTATAACCTTACTCAATATCTTTTTATTGGAGGTGAATTTTGACAAACCCACCATTGGATTACATCTTCTTCTTATATCCTCTATACTTGCAAAATTTCTAGAAAATTAAATATTAATAACTATGTCATCAATAAATTATTTAAATTGAAAGTTTTTATTATTTAAAATTATGCATAAAATATAAGTTTATAGTTCATATAGTAAATAATATCTGATTGTCATAAAATTAGACATGTGTATTAAGAACATAAAAAATATGTAATTTAACGGTTAGATTTACAAAATATGTAATAATATTTATTTTATTAAGTAAGGTTGTAGTTTTAGACTACAATAAATTTTGTAGCTAAACTTTGTCACCGACTAAATTGCCAAAAGGAAGAGCTGAAACTGCTTAATGCTTATTACTTGGAGCCACATCAACACAACATTAAAAAAAAAAATGCAAGATCCAAGCCAAGAGCCCAATGACGTTGCTACAGAGGTTGGGCTTTTGCCCACATCTTCATCATATAGACTCGTTTGAATACTTATTTTACAACACAAGGACAAAACTCACTCGCAAGGCTTAAGCCCATGCACAAAAATCTCTCTCTCTCTCCTTTATTTTCAACAATAAATACACCTGAAAACATGTTTTATGTTTATCATATCAAACAACAATTTCCACCCACAAGTATTTTCAGTTTTTAAACTATATTTTCACACATATTTCTACCCACACATATTTTCAGTTTTCAGTTTTTAAATAACAATTTTTACCTACACGTATTTTCATTTAGAGGGTGTTTGGTATATATTTTCAAACAACAATTTCAATTTTTAAATAATATTACACATATTTTCACATACTTTTTCACCCACACGTATTTCCACACATGTTTTCAAACAACAATTTTCAGTTTTTAAGTGCATGTTAGTTGTCATTTTTTTTTTAATTTTTTTAATTTTTACAAGATAGAAATTTTAATCTAAGTGTATATGTGTGTTAAACTCTTTTTTAGAGGCTTAAACCCCGACTCTTGTCCCCCACACCCTACAAGCACTTATACTTGTAGAGTGACCATTGCATTAATGGTGTGTGATAGTAATGTTAGTTGTCCTTGAGTCTGCCAAGTCCAGCAACAATATTAAACCTTCCCTTTTATGGCGTAAACTAACTCTTTTCTCATCCCAACTCTGTTTCCGAGTATAAAACTCTAACTAGCCCATAAAGGCCCAAAAACTTATAGTTGTCCATCAGAACAGGCAAACTACTCAGGGAGCTTATAGAATGGAAGACTAGAGGAGAATGGTAGATTGATGATACAGAAATAATCTCCACCCAAAATGCTTCAAGTACTCACTCTTCTCATACGTTCAATATAGGGAAAATATTTGTCAAAAAGCCTTGTGATTGAGTGAGATTGACCGGTCTAGTTCATAAGAATAGTACTAGGGTTCAAATCACCCCTCCCCTCCAAAGAGCCTTATTGCTCAATTGCACATTTTGATGTTTCTAAGAAAGACATTCAAAATGTAAATATCATCTTTCTTGACTATCGAATTATTTATATATATATATATATATATATATATATATATATATATATATATATATATATATATATATATATATATATATATATATATAAAATCACATCTCTTCCCAATTATTTAACAAAGGTATGAAGAGAATTGCCTCAACTCTTTGACATGCACTTACCGAAATCCTAGGATGCACGGACACTTCATTAAAGGTGTCATACCTGTGTCATATCCATGTCGTACTGTGTCATACTGGTGTTGTATATGCTGTTTTATATTATATAAAGAAAGTCTACCTTTTACTCTACCAATTATGATATATCATGTGTTTGATTTTTTTTTTTTTTCTTTTTAAACTTGAGTATTTTATAAGAAAAGTAAAAAGATTACATGAAAGGTTGTGGTTGGTGGAAATGAAACATAGAAAATGAGATTGAGAATTTGCAATTGAAACTTGAGGGGTCTAGTGAAGTTTTCTTTGATGGCAGATGCTGGGTATACACATGTGAATAAAATTTCACATGAAATAATAATAACAAGAGAGTGATTAATATAACCTAGCTAGATTCAAATTCATAGTTTAAGGTTTTTGGTTAAATGATATCTCTATATGCTATATTAATTACTTAATAGTAACTATATATATCATGAAGTACAAATTGCATTAAAACAATTAAGGTAGAATTTTATAATGCAGAATCCTCCAAGAAATTCCCTATAATTTTATTAGTTGATGCTATTTTTAAATACAAATGGGACCATTTTCAAAGTCTCCTTAACGGGTGCACGAGGGCACCCGTTAACAAAAGCCATTGTAGAATGGTGCGTGGAAATGGAAGGTAGGCAACGTCTGGTGAGGCAGATGTAATTCAGTGCTATTTGAAGTACATAGCTCAGTAAGACTATTTGAGTTGGGTTCCATCTAAATTTGACCACTATAGAAACCTGGGAAGCTATCAAGACTAAAGCGCCTTAAGCTTATTTGTACAAGTTGGTTTTCTAAAGCAATTCCAAAACGTGCTTTTATATCTTGTTATAAAGAACAAACTCAGGCTAGAGACAGACTTGAAAATTGAGATTGTGTTGGAGATATATTGTGTACGTTTTGTAGTAGACAAGAAAGCAGAGATTCTCTCTTTGTTTCAAGAAAAGAATATGATACGAAGCGTTGAATCTTGATAAATAGGGTTGTTGGTGATTGGGATATTAAATTAAATTGGTCAATTACTAATTTACTAGAAAAGATTGAAGTCTATACTCTATAGTAAGCAAGCTTGCTTGGGTAGCTATTATAATTTATATGTCACACACGGCTTTACCTAAATTCTAGAATATGTAAGGGAAAAAACCAAATATGGAGAGGGATTTCTGCTGGCTATAAAGCATGATATGAGATTTAGAATTACTGGATGTCCAGGAGTAAAATAACCCCGTTAAGAAAAAAACTATATATTTTGCTTAAAGCGTTCGCTTATGTATTGTTTCGCATATGGTAAATTTAATCACATATTTCTAACATTCTCTCTTATTTGTGGGCTCAAACTCTACTTTAATAGATGATACTCAACACGTGAGATTTTAAATAAGAGGTAGAGTGGAGGAGATAGAGATCGAATTTAAGATCCCCTAATACCATGATAAATTACTGATTATTCCAAAAATTTAAGTTATTGGGATATGCTAAATTTAATCATTTAAGCATATATTGATGCTAAAGTTGTTAGAGGTTGTTTACTTGTTTTAGTTGTATAAATAGCTAAACTCTCTTTGTAATGTATACGCAGTTTATAATACAATTTCCATTTTATTGGAATCTCATAGTTTCTCTCTAGAATCACTTTTCTTTTCAAGTTTTTGGGAAGTTTTTAAATTTTTTATTTTATTTTTATTTTTTTTATAGGTGCTTGTGTTACTGTTATTTTTGTATATTTTTTGTATTTCTACAGTTCTAGGTTGGTTGAGAAATTCTTATCCTCAAGAAAATCACCCTTTTGGCAATATTAATTAAAATACCATGCTGAGGAAAGTTTGAATGGGACTTTTGTAACTAAAGAATCACAGTACTTAAACTCGTGATGATGTATAAAACAACTATGGCTGGGCTGTGAAATTTTTTGTCACGGGTCTAATTGAACTCAACTGTGGGTCTGGAAAGGTCTATAGTTCAGCCTTACAAAAATAGCTCTCACTTGAAGATTTTGGGCCGAACAACCTTGTTTCAATAAACAACTCACTTCTTACCCTAACTTAATTCTTTTTTTTTTTTTTTTAATCTAATTGATACACATTTCTAATAGTGTTTTATATGGTTTTCTAAAATGCATTGCCGAAGAATTTTTAAAATCATTGCTGCAAAACAACAAATTTTGCTACATTTTTTTCACACTTGACTCTCAAAAAGCAACTTCCAAGTTTTGAAGCTCATCAGGTTCATGCAACATAAAGGCCACTGAGGTGTCTTACTGTCTGTAGAAGAATTTAGAAGACTGATTTGATATATCCAAGTTGGGAGGAAAATATTGAAGGTAAAACTGCAGTTTTTGACCTAGTAGTTCATTAGAATACATCTATACAAACTTAAATTATTTTCAAAATGATGATTGTTCTTTTGATTTCATACCGGAAGTAGATAGAAGTCAGATATTTTTAATTACTGTTAAAAATCGTTAATGTTGAATATTATCTTTATAGTTTTGACTTAGAAGTATGTGGTTTTTTTTTTTTTTTTTTTTTGAGAAGATAGAAGTATTTGGTTAACCGATTAAATTTAACATATCCCAATATCTTAAACTTTTGGACAATCGGTATTTTAAAATGGTAGCCTAACCTATTAGATTATATGGTTAAATGATTAAATTTACCATATTAAGCTTTTTTTTCCATGTGTTGGGTCTCACCTTTTAAATCATGTGGTTAAATGATTAAATTTACCATATTTAAATTTTGGGACAAAATTTAAAATTTGAGATTTTGAAATGAAAGGGAATATGAAAAAGAAAAGAGAATGTGACTAGAATATACTAAATTAAATTATTTGCATTGAATATGTTTTTGCAAAACTTCCTTTCAAATGATAACAGTTCTGCAATCTATTGTGGGTTCTAGTTAGTTCAACCGGTAAAGTCTCTGATGGTTGTATAAGAGATTTAGGGTTCAATCATTGCTTACACCAAAAACCGATTGGTGTCTTGGTCTGATGATAAAGAGTTATCATTAGGAGCGGACGCCATAAGTTGAAACTCTCAAAGTTCTGCAATCTATTTATAATTCTAAATACAATGGATTTACATCATTTTTAAATAATCTTCCTATAATAAGAATTACTACCAAGTTCTAAATAGTTTTTGGAAGGTTTAATAATCTAATATGAAAATATTACTAGGTTAGAAAACTAAAGAAGTTACAAAAGCTGTAATTAAACTAATTAACTGAATTCCTGTATGATATGTGGTAAATTTTGAAATTGTTTTGAAAAAAATTATTGACATATTATTAGTTTCCTCTAATATTTTTTCTAGAAAAAAAAGTTTTCTCAAAAATTACATCAATTTTCATTATAAAAGATTGTAATATTTAGTGTTCTTTTTAGAGATAAAATAGAAAGACAAGAAGTGTGGTGTAGTGATTTAATCATATTATATGTGTTTACAAATTTGAAAATTGAATGATATATAAATAGATATGTTTCATGACTATTTAAGAATGAAAATATTGTTTTGAGCAAAAATATCATATTTCAAAAAAATTGTTCCTCATTTAAATTTTAGAAAAATGAAATCAAATTTCATTATACTTAAATAATTAATGAAAAACTTAAAATAATTAATATAAAAAAATAAATGTATTTATAACTACAATGTTAGTTCCACACACAACTACAATTACATGTCACTTAAAGAAGTTAGGAAGTCTAAATTGTTAAAATTAATTTTAGTAAATTAAAAAATATTAAAATTTTCATGGCTTTTATGTCAGTTGTTGTCAAAGCTACTAAATATGAAGAGGGATGCCATATTCTAAGTCTATTATTATTATTATTCCCAAAAAAATAGTTTCTTATGTAAAATTTATAAATATTATAATATAAAATCCTTTAATATAAATAACTAATGCACAACTATAGTAATATATATATATATATATATATATATATATATATATATATATATATATATATATATATATATATATATATATATTTTACACCATCGGCTAATTCAATGAGCCAACACTTTATTAAACGCAAACTTTGTTGAGGTTGAAACTTAAATAAATAAGATCTTAATGAATGCATTGTATGATATATATATATATATATATATATATATATATATATATATATATATATATTTTATACCATTGACTGATTCAATGAGCCAACACTTTGATAGAAACGCAAACTTTGTTGAGGTTGAAACTTAAATAAATAAGATCTATGATAAAACATCATGCCCTCTTACGTAAGATCTCTACTGTTATATATTAAAATATAATGCAAACCTAACTTCTTGACAGTTAATTTATACAAAGCGGCTAATAAATCTAGTAAAATAATGGCGTATGAGTGAGTTTTATAAGTGACAATACATGATGCACCAACTTGACCAGAATGTTAAAGTTCAAAGGCTTAATGACCAAAAAAAAAAGGCTAGACTTGAAGTAAGAAAATGATAATTCACCCAAACTTTTTTTTTTTTTTTGGACTGAAGGAGGTAGGATTCACCCAAACTTAAGAGGGTCTAATTTGTATTTTGACCAAATGTAATTACAAAATTAGCCTTATGGTTTCAGCAAAAATGTAAATAGTATTGCTTTCCAAGGTTCATGTTAATTGCTCCAACATCTACCACCTGGATAATCTAAGAAATTGTAAAATGGTTAATGTTGGGCTCTCAGGAATAGAATTTGAATTGAGAAAATGAATTTATAGCATCTCTAGAGAACAAAAATAAAGATCTTGTGAAAAATGGTACTTGGTTTGCATTTATCAATTGAATGATATATTAAAATGAATTCAAACCATAAACTGAAAAGGAAATTGTATTTGTTCAGAGGAGATTCTGGAAATCGTTGGTAAGTGGTAACTGAAACAATCAGAGCTTAATAATGCTGCACTGTTAACTTTCATCCAAATACATAAATTTACCCCCCAAAAAAATAGGGCATGACATATAGTGAGAAGGATGTCATTTTAATTACAACAATGCAGAACTGAAAACCATAAATAAGTCTGGCCAAAAAAGAAAAAAAAAAAACATAATCAAGAAGATGCAAGTTTAATGATCATCAACAATTCCGGTGCAATTGGCCATTACACAAATGTGAACCATGCAAATCATTGTATACCATACCCAGAAAAGAAACATAAAACAAAGGGAAAAAAAGAAGGGAAGTTTTTTAACCCCTTGGGGAATTGAGGATCTTGAATTTTACCTCAAAGACTTTCTCTTCAATTGCCCGCTCGATCTCTTGATGGACTCAATTCTCTGAAGCCTAATTTGCTCTCTGAATTTGGCAATGAACTCATCAGCCTTCTTATCCACATCTGGTCCTCCATAATTGACACTGCTTGAAGCAACCTTCTCATTGTTTGAACTTGCTCCATTGCTTGAACTTCCTCCAATACCAGTTTTGATAAAACTCTCTCTAACATCTTCATCCTCACTTTCTGTGTCTTCATCAGAAACCATGGTCACTGTGTCAACAAAATCTTCTTTCTCTTCCTCTTCAAACTCCATGAAAGTTGGCTTTGACATCACGGGTCCACTTTCACGGCTCAATTTCTCTGTCCTGAATGAAGTTTGATCAAATCCCATTGTCTTTCTGCCTGATTTTTCCACAAAATTTGGCTGAGCTTCCTTTGGCCATGTCTCCAAATTTCCATTCATTGCATCTTCTCCGAAATCTCCGACGCTCCAGGCCCCTGCCACTGCTTCACCAGCTCTTGTTGCTCTGACTGACTTTCCCATTGACAAAGCATCAACCTGGCTTCTAGGCATCGATTCCACCCCTGAATTCACTCTGCTCATCAATTTTTCACCTCTGCTTCCATTCAAGTCCTTTGGCACACTCGTGAAGCTTCGCCTCATATCCTTCTCCAATGAAAACTCTTCATTAACCGAACTAGAATACAGCTTCATCGAAGATGCTTTAGGAATCATTGGTGGGGGCGGTGGAGGTGGAGGAGGGGGAGAAGACTTGTAAAAGCTCTTCTTCTTCACAGAATCCTCTGCGTTCTTGGCTTGTGACTCTGTTGACATAGAAGGCGAAGGAGATAACTTCCTTGGCGAAGAAAGTGATGTTGAAGGAGACAGCTTTACTGAAGAAGAACTGGAATTGGTTCGCGATGAGCGAGAGCTTTGGGACCTTGAAGACCTAGACTCAAGCCGATTAAATTCCGATTCGTCCATTGAAGGAGGCAGAGTATACAAGGGAGGACTATCAACTTCTTCTGTCATTTCCATTCTTCCAGACCTTGATCGCCATGGAATTGGTGAAGGAAGCACATCATTTTCCATCATTTCGTCCTCCAAGTCTACATGAGTTGAACCTCCAGATTCCCCGTTTCTACTTCTATTATTCGAATTGCCCGAAAACCTTTTCGAATTCAGTTTTGAATTAGACCTACTAATTGAGCCTCCAGAGGAGCCACTAGATTCAAATTCATTACCAGATTCAACGACAGCTGGGTCAGGCACACGTGATTTCAAGCTCCTAACAGGCAAAAGCAGTGGCTTTTCGCCGATTATTGAACTTGTACTTCTCTGTTCATCAAGAACAGAATTCTCTTGAGTTACAACCACCATTGGATCATTCCTATAGTACTGACTACTCCATGTTTGAACCTTGTTCTCATCCGACCCAATTGGAATTTCGGCCTCATCATCAAAAACCGATGATACCTGAAGGAATCTAGACACATACGAATGCGCATTATCGAATTTAGAGTTGTTAAAATCTTTCTCTGTTTCGTCGTTTCGCCGGCTAAATAGCCCGTAAGAAACGGCTATTCCGACAAAAACAAGGTGTAGAAGCTCCCAGCTTCTGGTGAATACAGTTTGGTTTATGAATTCAGGGGCTTGGGAAGGAAACAGAGGAAGAATGACTAAGAAAACTGTAACTATGAGTGCTTTGTATAGAAACTGTGAATAATACTTACTTGGGTTTGTTTGGTTTTGCTCTGTAACTAGCTTTTGGTGTTTGATCATGTTGTTAGGCTCTGTATCTGCCATTGAAGAACACGTATAAAAGCTTTTGTTTTGGATGCTCTTTGTGTTATATAATAAAGAAGAAGAAGAAGATGAAGAACAAGGAGGAGGAGACTTAGGGGTTAAGGAAAAGCGAAGAAAGTGGGGGATCAAAGTTTTTGGGAGGTGTGAGCAGATTTCAAGCTTAGCTTTGCTTTGCTTTTAGCGGCTCTTGCAAATGACATTTATGGCCTTTCCTTTATGCTCAATTTGCCAAGGTGCTTTTCTTTTCTCCCATTTTCTTTTTCTCTCTTTGGGAGGAGTTTATGGCTTTGTGCAAAACCTAAATGGTGAACAACCTGGACTACTAATCCTACCTAAGAATCTGAGATTCCTGTAAGATGTGACTAGAGGCAAAAATTTCAAACCTCTTGTTTTCACTTTTCATAACTAGTCTCATATTATTATGATTACACTTCCTCAAATGAACTTGCACTTTACTATATTATAACATAACGGACTCTCACGTTTTTTTTGTTTTTTTGGAAAGGCTATTTTGTGTACTCAAAAACCTACAACTCTCTTTTAATAGAAGACGCTTATTATCGCAACAAGCTTTGACCTCTAAATTCACTTAACAAAATGATTCACTAAAAACATTTTCACCCTGGAATAGAATTGCAAAATTGAAAGGATTTTGTTCGGAAAATGGCAAAATGCAAGAGAATCTAAATTGGGAATTTGGGACATCTTGGAAAATGCAAGGGGCAAATAGGTTGCGTGGATGTGGTCAGGATTCTTCTTTTGGGCTGCCTACGCTAGCTTTTTGTGGAGGTTATTAAAAATTCAAAAGGATAAAAATAAAAAGAAGAGTATTTTCATATTTTACGACTTTGGAAGGAAAGCTTTTTTTTTTTTTTAATAATTTTTTTAAATTTTTTTTAAAATAGTTTTCTTATCACACTTCTTTCTTTGTTCTTCAATTTCCATATTTGTGGTGATTTTAGAATTTAGATGCTCTTAAGGGCCACGCAATAGTGACATGGATTTGCTTAATTTAATATTTTTCTTTTTACAATTAATGGAAAAGGAATAGAGAGAGTACCATGGTCTTAGTGATTTCTACATCAAGCATAATTGGAAGATCACAACAATCTGATCCAAATATTTGCTGACTAAGAAAGGTCTAGGTTTATTATATTCTTATTAAAATAGAATCATGCAAGCAAACTTGGGCTTATTATACCCATGGTCCATGACAAGAGGCAAGGTATTTTGCTTTCTAGCAAATTCTATACCTTTGCACTTGCCAGATGCTACTCTTATTTATTTTTGAATAATCATATTCTCTTTTCTGAAGAAAGAAGAAGAAATGCCAAAACCGACAGGATGTGTGCCCAAAATCATTCGGTTAGTATTTTCTATGTTTTAGAGATAGAATTGAAGAAATTCCAAACACTAACAATGACTGACTGGAAGTCTGGGAATCTATGTAAAGGGTAGCTCAAAACTCTAAGCAACAAAGTTCCTTTGGCATATCTGGTGGTGTTGGTGTTGCATTTTGTTGCACCTTGACCTTTTCACGGCCAAAAAAAAAAAAAGAAAAAAGAAAAAAAATGCTGATGGCCTTGTCTTATTCTGAATTCCCTCTTGTCATAGGTGGGGTGCAAGATGTGAGGAAGTGAAAAAATAATTTGTGAGCTTATCTATGGAATTGGCTGATGCTAAACTTACCTCATTGTTTATGAAATGAAAATAACCTGATTTATTATCATGAAAATAAATGTCATGTGATTTTTTTTTTTTTTTTATTATATACATCAATGGTTAGGGGTGAAGGCATATGAAGTTGAATGTCTTCGTTGAAATGCAAATTAGTTGAGCTATATAAGATTCTTGACATATCATGTAAAAATTGACAACTAGGGGAAAGTCTAAGATTTAGGAGGGAGAGTCAAATGTTAAAAACTACCTTCTTGT
Organism: Quercus parvula; assembly: GCA_030820535.1. Classification (NCBI taxonomy): domain Eukaryota; kingdom Viridiplantae; phylum Streptophyta; class Magnoliopsida; order Fagales; family Fagaceae; genus Quercus; species Quercus parvula. The sequence continues at coordinate 30,589,297 of JAUAME010000012.1, forward strand.
TTTGAAAGAATGATTAGATTAGTGTATAATATCTATCTTACATTAAAAGAAAAATGTGGTTAAGTGGTTATTACTTATTAGTTTAGTACCAACCAACCACCCAAAAATAAAAAATTGGACGGGTTTATTTATCGAGAGTGTTATCACAGCTTCAATAACTGTTTCATTTATCCTAGGGAATAGTTGTACTTTAATGGAGTAGTGAAATTTAGATTCAACTCTTATATTCAACAAAAATTGGATTGAGTTTAGACTTGAATTATAGTCCACTGTTTCAAAGTTGTTCGATCAATGCAAATGAGTTATGAGCTCCTTTTGTTATTGATTTCTTTGTAATATTTTTATAATTGTATCATGTTTTTTAAGTAATGTAACTGTATTTACATTGTTAAGAGTTTTGCAGTTTAATTAGTATCTTTTAGAGCAACTACATCAATCTTTTCAAAATGCAAAAAGATGTGAATTTTACACATTTTAACCAAAAAAACACCCATATTAGTGGATGCAAAATTGTGTATATTTATAAAAATGCTACAGTAACTGTGCATATATGCATGGTTCCTGTAACTTTGCAAATAATATTTTACTATATTTTTCTCTCTCCTTCACCTTACTCTCTCTTTTTCTATCTAGTGCTTCCACTCTCACCTCTCTCTCTTTTTATCTTTGGTCTCTCACTCTCACCTCACTAATCTCCGAAGCAAGTCGAAGCAAGCTCACAACCATCGATTGTCGCTGAAGCAAGCTCACTCGTCGATTAGTTTTGGGATTTTCTGTTTGATCAGTGGGTTTTGGAGTTTTGATCTTTTTAATTCTTTATTTGATTAGTTTTGGGATTTTCTGTTTGATCAATGGGTTTTGGGGTTTTGATCCTTTTTTATTCTTTGTTTGATCAATGGGTGATGGTGGTTGATGATCGTGCTTGATAATGGTGCTTGATGATGGTGGCAGGGTGGGTTGATGGTGGGTGTGGATTAAGGGCAGAGCTATAGCATGGCTTGAGGGGGGAGGGGGGGGGGGGGGGCATGGCCCCCTAAAATTTTAAAAAATTATTTTATATTATGTATAAGTATTAAAACTTTAAATATTTAGCGACAAAAATAGAAGTTGCCCCCCCCCAAATGTTTGAGTTAGTCCAATAATACTCTTAAAAACCAATAGAATTCGTCAATTGGTCTAGTAGTTATAGAGACAAGATATTTTTTTGTTTTCTCAAATTCGTTTTTTGTATATGTTTAATATCAAACTAGACAATTTTTGTATACTTATTGGAGTTTAAAAGATGAAAAGTTCCCCTAAAAAATTAACTTGCGAACATATATATTTGAAAGTTGTTAATTTTTTATACAATATATTTATAAATTATGACCTACTCTAGTATCAAAATATTAATATTTATATTTGTGTATGTATGATTATGCATGTATATGATGGTTTATCTTGACTCGAAACTAATATATTAATACCAAAATTTAGCCCCTCCAAACAAAAAATCCTAGCTCCACCCTTAGTGTGGATTGATCATTGATGGTGGCTTGGGTTGTGATGGGTCTGTGAGAGGGTTCTAGAGAGAAGTGTGAAGATGAATATTTTATTGAATAAATGTGTAGAATAGACAAACTGATGTGGGTGTTTTTGTAAAAATAGGTGTGTAAAATAGAAAAAGTTGGTTTTTTTTTTTTTTTGCAAAATTTACAAAATTTTTACATCTACTGATGCGGATGCTCTTAGTTTTTTTTTTAATTAAAAAAAAATTCATGATTTAAATCTTTTATCTCCATTTGTAACTATCAATTATCCCAAAAAATATATATATATATATATAAATATATATTATTTACATCAATTTTAATTTCTTTTTAATTAGTGGGTTTCAGTTAGCTTAACCAGTAAAGTCTCTGATGGTTGTTTAAGAGATCTAGGGTTCAATCCCTGTCTACACCAAAAACTGATTGGTGTCTTGATCTGATGATAAAGAGCTATCATCCGGAGTGAACGTCATAGGTTGAAACTATCTTAAAATAAAAAATAAAAAAACTTTTTAATTAGCTCGAGAAAAATCTATTGGGGACGCTCCTTCCCAAATTAGTTTAGTTATACTAACGCTGAGATCTGATCGAATCTAAACCTTCGCCAATGAAAATATATTTCCACCAAAACAAACACTACAATTCCGACATATATTCGATAATCGCTATCAAAACACGGTGGACTGACTTCAATCCCACGTAAAAAGCACGATGGTTAACTCAAAAGTATTGTGTTTATAGTTCAATATATCATATATGATAAGGTTCCTCTAGTGCACTTTGCTTATCCTGAAAATTTGTACATTTATAGGATATCATTTGACATATAAAAAATAAAGTTTTCTTGAGAATCATCCATGCAGTGCAATGCGTTTGTTGGTGACTCACTCCTCCATTATTGCTATAATTTTGAACATGCGAAGGGTCATTGAAAAGAAGTATCTCTTTTTTTTCTTTTTCTTTTTTTTGAGAAAAAAAAATTCTCTCTTTTAACAATAATTATACCAAATCACATGTACAACAACCCAATGAATGAACTATGTAGAAAGTTTAGTGGACCGATAGGCGGGATGTTTTTTAATTGCAATGAATGTGATTGTTTGTTGTGGGGCACAATAAATGTTTATGTGAACGGAGCTAGACCTAGACATGCATTATTTTGAAATTAACTTAAATGACCAACCGAGTGAATGATCTGCAAGTCGACAACCAAGTTGACTAAGATGACTGCATAGCTCGATCTAATTCATTCTAAGGCCTGATTATCTCTTGACCAACTCCCACACGAACCATTCTCATAAAGGAGTATAAATTTAAATTATATGACATTCTCTCGTTGGGATTTTACAGCGATAATTTGGTATAATTGTTACAAGTGATACTACTTTTTTATGCCTTTGTTGAGTCACTCCATTAATCATAGATGTTAAACGGACTGTTTGGGGTAGGGAAAGGAAGTAAAAGGCAAATTAAGAGGACAATCCTCATAAGATGATGAATTGATAAGGCATCCTTCTTTTCTATCATTTGTGGCCGAAAGTATGTAAGAAAGATTTGTAGCCAATGGATCTGATTCCCGCACTTTTAAATGTTTCAAAATTTACAAGATTTTGGTATACCTTTCTAACTAAAAGAAACTATGAAAAGAAAATTACCTGCGTACTCATGAGGCCATCTTAATTAAAGTTAATGACAATGGTCTATTGGTTGGGCTTCTCTAACATCGATGTAAAAACGCACTTATTATTACTTTTGTTCCACACCCATTCTATGAGAGCATCAAGGAGTGAGTAGCATATATTAGATATATTTTAATGGTTTGTGGTTGTGATTAATATGCCTTGTACTTAATCCTTTAGTGAGTAGGAAGACACAGAAGGAATTTATTCATCCATTGCTAAACCATTTACTTTTTAAAATAGAGAAATGTTAATGAATGTCCTTATGCCATTGGTTAAGAATTCATTTAAAGAAAGTTTTTATGGGAAAAGAAAAAAGAAAAATTAAGTATGTTTGGTAACTGTTTTTTCTCCTTATTTTCTGTTTTTAAAAACAATTTTCTATTTTTAAGACTGAAAAACTTGTTTGGCAACTCAAAATGGGCAGAAAACAAAAACTGTTTTCAAAATTCAATTTGTGAAGGAAACTGAAAACATGCAAAAGGCTGTTTTCAGTTTCTAATTTTCAAAAGTCAATGAAAAAATGCATTTAATTTAATGAATCTTTCTTATTTAATGAGTTAACATTAAATTTTAAATCCTAGTTACAACATATTTTAGTATTTTCTATTTTTTTCTTCAAAAAACTATCTTTTTAATTTCAACTAACCAAACATGTTTTTGATTTCAAAAATACAAGAAAACTATTTTTTCTTTATATTCCTAAAAACAAGTTTTTGAAAATAGAAAACAAAAACTGTTACCAAACATATGTTTTGACAGCTTTTTTCATTTTCCATAAAAGTTGTGTCAAAGCTTTCATAAAATGGATTATTAACCAATGCCCTAAGAGCACTCGTTAGCATTAATTGAAAAAGAAAACCAACTCGTGACTTTTTTTTTTTTTTTTTGGAGAGAGTTTCAATTTATGACATCCGCTCTTAATGATAGCTCTCTATTATCAAATCAAGACACCAATCAGTTTTTGGTGTAAACGGAAATTGAATTCTACATCTCTTATTCAACCATAAAAAATTTTACTACTTAAACTTACTGGAATCCACTACTTGTGACTAATGTGTCAAGTTATCTTTGGTGCATTATAAAAAATGTCTAGTGAATGTAGGAAAATAAGGTCTCCAAAACATATGGACGACCTTCTGCCCTCAGATACCCAGCATTAAACCCTATATTAAGTAAGGAAGTTCTTCTCAAAAAAAAGGAAAAAAGAAAAAGAAAAAGAAAAAAAAAGGTAAGGATGTAACCGATAAAAACATTCAATGCTATAGTGGGTTACTCAACGGTCACTAGGATCCATTAAACTAGCACACATTACAGACAAGACCATAATTATCCCAATAATGGGGAGAGACATAAATGACTTCCAACGGTCATTCACTCATTCATATAAAAAGCCTACCCGCCTCACTAGCAAAGGGCACACAATACTATCAACAATTCTAGAATTACTCAAGCATTGGACACTTTTAAGCCGGTACCACACCAATGCCCTCAATTAGTTTCATTTTTCATGTTTACGGGGTCAGAAGACCTTCGACTGTAGTATTTTTGGACAAGTAACCCAACTAAAGATTCCTACATCAATAGTATTTATGGTAGACTTATGTGAAAGGAGCAATGCTACATACATAATATCTTTCAAAACAAATTTCACAATTGTTGAGTTGTCAAATTGTTATTGATTTTCATCTAGTTATTTTAGATATTACTTTATTGTCTATCATTTACAACTCGTCATCTCAACAATTATGAAAAAAGTTGTGACTCCAAATTTATTAATGTGGAAGTAATGTTGCTCCTATCATAGGCTAACAATTCAATTCAGCAAAAAAAATATATAAGTGTATTTAAGTGTATCTATAAGATTATGTAATTCTTGGGGTAAATTTTGAAGTACACTCCTAAAGTTTGGAGTTGTTTAAATTTTATATCCTAAAGCTTGAAAATTTAGATTTTATACTATGAAGTTTCCTCCATTAGCAAAAGTAGCTCTTCTATTAGTAGACTCGCTTACATGAGCGTCAAGTGACACACTAGCACCCGAAACACACTCGAGCCATCTGACGTGTAATTTTTTACATCGTCAGCCATCCCAAAACATCACCGTTTTACATCAAATTAAAATCGACTGCTGCCAACCCAAGAACGACGCCATTTAGCAGAAGGGAAAAAATATAATAAAATCAATTACAATTCAGAATATTTGTAGAGAAGGAGATTATAGAGCAGCTTTTGGCCGTGCGCCAAATGCAAGCTAACAATTTTTTGAACTGTATATGTAAGATTCCAGAGCGGATAAAATCAATTACAATTCAGAAAATGATTATTTTGTTTTTTTCTTTTCACGAGAGAGAGAGAGAGAGAGATACTGCATCTTTGCATAAGATTTTCGGGAAATATGCTCATACTGATGATAAGCATTTTTGGGACACCTGTTCCTGTTCCTGGTTGCACTCCCAGTCAGTGTAAGTGAATTTTTTGGAGGCACTTAATCATGTTCATGTGTGAGGAGACTCGAGTAATTTGTGATTTTGTGGTTCACAGCGCTCCTAAAACTGTAGGACCTTCTGATGATTACATTGGTGCAATCTTCCATGATATCATCATTTATTTATTCGGCTCATAACGCTCAACTTTCTTACATTTTTCATTCAAGAGAAAAGTAACAACTCAATTTACATGGGAGAAAAACCAGAGTTTCAGAACTGCCTGAAGTAAAAACATTATTTGCCTTTTTCTGTACGCAAAGGGAAATGTTAAAAGGGCAGAAAACTTTATCAAACATCTTTCTATGCAATTTCGGAGGTTTGTCTCAGTAGACTTGGATATCCACACTAATTCCTCCCAGATGACCAGCCCTGATCGAGCAGCTACTCTCGCTGTGCAACTTCTCTCCTGAAATCCTCTCTTGTGCACGGCAGCCGACCCACATGCATGAGAATCTTGCCAGAGCCGCCTGAACGGGAACTCGAACCCGGTATATCACACTTAAATCTGCCCATATCTCACTTCCCACAGCACCTGAATCAAGACTTGAGTCATACCCTTCAAGATCTGATTCAGTTACAACAACCACAGATCCATCATCAAATGTAATAAGATCTTGTGAAGCTGCTGATCTTGGGGCTTTCATTATTAGATCAGTCATGTGGGTGTAGATAAAAGCTTTTTTCACAATAAGATTATAGTATTCCAAGACAGCCTGTAATTACAACCAACAAAGAGTTGCTTAGAAAAACAATAATTATTCCCCCCCCCCCCCCCCCCCTTCTTAAATATGGATTAAATTATAGCAATACACAAAAAAAAAAAAAAAGAAAAAAGAAAAAAAGAACATCATTAATCCATAGCCCAGAAAGAAAGAATATCATTTGGGTGAAAAGAAACATTTTGGTAATTCAAATCCTTGAGATCTACAGTCCAAACAAAAATTAGTTCACCAATTTTAAAATGTTTTCAAAAAGGATAAAAACTGGTTTTGAAAAAAAAATATATATAGATAAATAACATAAGAACTTTATTTTAAAAAAATAGCGAAACTAATTACACTAGAAATGTACTACAGTAGCAGAAAACCCTGTTTGGTTTAAGTTATTAAAAGTTGGATTTTAAAATGTGAAACAAGAAAAAACCTGTTTGACTTAATTTTCTTAAAACTTTATTTCATGTCCTTCCTCACACAGCAAATCCCTCCTCGCAGACCCAAACCTTCCACACACAACACAGCAAATCCTTCCTCACACCCAAACCAACAACAATTACCAACAAAAATTGCAGGAAAAAAATGCTGGAGACAAGCACATCATCCACCCAGATTTTTTCCATGAAACATTGCAAGAATCAGAAAAATAATAAATAAATAAAAAATGAAGAAATACTGGTGTGACAGTTCAATTTGCACTGGTTGTGACTGATTCGACCCCAAATTGCAAAATGGAAAATGGGTTGGATACATTCAAGTCATGACCTGTTGATCAATTCTAGGAAGAGAGAGAGGTGAAAGGGGGGGTAAGCAATGTGCAATGGCAAGTGATGGGATTTTGCAAAGAGAGACGTATAATGAAGAAGATGATGAGAATAGATCTAGGTGAAGAAAAGAAAAAGCCCTGTCCGACGCAATTTGAAGGCATGATGGCTTTTATTTTAAAATTGCCACTGCTTTTTGTTAAAAATACAAAACTAATCTTGAAAACATCTACAAGATGTTCTGTTTTGGTGTTTGCAAGTAAAAAAGAGTCACCATTTTTAAGTTGTGTTTTTTGAAAACATCTAGACTAACAAGTTTTTTTAAGTGGGACCCACACCAACCAAACAGCCTGAAAGCATCTCTTAAATGATTAACCTAAATGAAGCTTAACAATAACATGGTTCAGTTACTATGTGTGGTCAAACACATAGTAAAATGGAAATTTAGCAGTCTTCTTCTAAACAAAGAAAAACAAGAATTCCCGAGTTTCAAAAGTCAATTCTCAGATAATGACCCAGACATCGGATGCAAAACCTTCACCAAAAGTTTAATAAATACCTTCCACTGGGAGGATGCTAAAAGCACCCTAGGACGGATTGATCTCACATAGTCATATGCAGCATCAGGTGTCATCTGCTTGTGTTGCACCTATAAAATAAAATTGAACCTCAGGATATGAGGAAAAGTTTCAATAGATTAGCTAAAAGAATTTTTCTTTAGCAGGGAACTGACCAGGTAGCATATTACAACAGTAGTGCTGCGTCCCCGTCCGGCTTTGCAGTGAACATATGTAGTTCTTCCACAAGACGCATTTTCTGCAAGATAATGACATGAGAAAGCTCAGATATTCATAGGAAACATCTCCTGGAAGGAAATTATAGTTTTTTTTTGATATATTGAGAATTAAATAACCACATCCCTGACATTTGGAGACAAATTTCTGCCAAATGATAAAAAAGCTGATATTGTTCTACATAATCCAAAGCAGGAAAAGGATGGTGCAAAGAATGCTTACTATGTATGAAGTTTACAGCATGGCATATGTCATTAAGTGAGGGGGCAAAGCAGTAGTCTCTTGTTGGTATCACCAGATGGTCAATACCATGAGCCTGCAACAATTTTAATAAATTAGATTGTAAATTATATAGAGGAACTTCATAAACATCCTCAAATTAGGATGAAAGCCTAGGATGGAAGTTTACAGATGTGCCTAGGAAAACATAAATGATTATCAAACACATCAAAGAGAGAGATTTATGCCGAGGAAAACATAAATGATCGGCATCCCACCACAATAGTTACCAGATCATATATTCAAGGTGGACAAATTAAGTTTGTTGACTATGTGTTAAACCCCTAAGGCAAAATGTCAAAAGATAACCTATTTATTTAAGTGGAAAAATGCTTTATTGAACAGGATCTTCTTTAATTGAAAGAGAGAATATTTTTCCCTTTAATATTTAATACTTGAAAAGAGTATTAAGAATCAGGCTGGATTATATTGGTGACCTCATCCACCAAATGTTGTTTACTAGGGGAGTGGATATGCCATTAAATTAGAGAACAAATGGCTCTTAAATATTCACTAAACCGTCTTAAGATTATTTTCATACGGCTTTAGATTCTTCCAGAAGCAGCACAGACATGAGAAACCAAGTTATTTCTCTTCCACATTTAAACAGAATATAGTTAGTTAAACAAGAATTATGATGACTCTCCTCAAGTATACAGGAGTACAAAACTGAATCAGCCTCTTTTGCCCTTTTAATGAAGGCATTAAAGAGTACAGAAGTATCTAATGCTCATACCAGCCAGAAAGTTTCATCATTGATTAAAAATATATATATATATATATATATATATATATATATATATAAACATTAAAATAAATAAATAGATAAATAAACATTAAGCCTGGTAAAGTTGATGAGTACATTTAGGCCCCAAGGGAAGAGGGAAGAGGGAAGGGGAGACTCAATCTAGTGACCTCTCCTTTGTGAGGCATGGTCCCCAGCCAATTGTGCTACCCCTTGATGTTAAATTCTAAAAACATTTTAGAATTTTAACATTTAAAATTTAAGAAAAGGTATCCAGCTGCATACTGACCAAGGATAGAATACTCACATAATATAGAGATCTTGGAACCAGAGTCTCATAGGGCTCATTTAGTGTGACCACTCCGCAAACACCAAGCTCCTTTAAGCGGGGAACATCAGTAGGGAATGGAACAGCACCTAACAGTATAAACTGAAAATAGGAGCATTAGATCTGGTTTCTAACAAATAAGTACTACTCTCAAATACAAATACAAATAAAAATAAATAAACACCACCGATACCTAAAAAATACCCAAAAAATAGTCACCAGTGAAACAAATGCATATGATTGTAAGGCAAAAAAACTGTTTATATCATTAACAAAAACATGCATCCATTTCCCATTACTTACAGATAAAAAGAGAAAAGTAGTTAACAGCAGCTAGCAGAAGCTATAGAATTTAAATTTGCAATAAAGGACTGGAAAACAGAATTAATTAGCACAGTACTTGGGAGATTTTTTTTTTAAAAATAAAAAATAAAAAGAGGAAAAGAATACATACAATGTATAGGAATGAAAAATTCAATAAACTGCACAGCTCACACAAGAAATTCCATGAATATCAAGTAACAAGGATAAAAAAATGAAACAATTTTAGCAGACCAATAATTTAGGGGAAACAACAAGAAATAAGCTGCCATACGAAGTGCAGTGAAATAATATATCCTGATAGAGACCACAGAAGATTATCATAATGAATAGTACAAATAATAAATCATAACAATTAAGGAATTTCCATTTTCTTTCAATTATACTTGATTAAAGATGGGGGCGGCCCTATTCATGAAAAGATAAGGGAGAGTCGCTTGAGATGGTTTGGACATGTTCAAAAGAGAGTGATTAATGCACTGGTAGTGGCAAGAAAGAGTGGGTTGATTCAAGTTGAGGGGGCGAAAAAAATAGAGGAAGACTAAAATTAAATTAGTATTAATAATATAAAAAAGGACATGTCAATTAACAAAGTAACAATGAGTACGACTTCAAGTAGAATAGAATGAAGGAAAGTAATACATGTGACAAACCCAAACTAATTTATTAAGGATCAATAGCTGACCCCAACAAAATTGGGGCTAAGGCTTTGCTGTTGTTGTTGTTATACTTGCTTCTCTGCTTTCCACTTACTAAAAAAGGACTTATGATATGTGGTCCCCATTTCTGCTCAGATAAAATGTCAATCAATTTTGAAGGAGTAAGGGGGGAGACAGATTTTGAATGGAATCAAAAAGAAAAAGTATATTTTGCATATCATAGTGGAATGATTGGCTGTAATAATCAGCCCTATATCCCATTGTAGATCTTTATAAAAAGAAAACACCAACAAAATTCCTGGCTTTTGAGCTATTTCATCTTCTTAACATTTGGTATTAAAAACCTATGGCCATTGCTATACATTTTTTCACAAAAACAGAAATACCCACATAAAAACAAGCTAAAAAAATGCAACTCATACTCATTCAATTAAAATAAACCACAACAAAATCGTCATCACAGAAAACAACCTATATATCATTCAAAATCAATCAACAAACACTAGTATGAAAAATACACCATTCACAACATTCTTCACAAACTTGCAACTCATTGCAACACACCATCCAAAATCAATCAACAAGAACAGATATCATATATATATATATATATATATATATATATATATACACATATAGCACATCATATAGTGAAACAGCTATAAGGAATAAACAAATTCAAGAAAATTATACCTCAGCGACCCTATCCCACCACCTGAACTCGGCCTGAATCTTATTCCTAATAACATTGTATAGCAAAGTCGGGTAGAATAGAGCGCGAGCCCCAGCTCCGATCAAAACCCGCTTCGTATCCGAAACAACAACGCCTTTGCGCCCGAAATCGATACCCAAATCAAAATCACTATCGCCGACACACCTACTATTCACTTCTTCACCACTTCCCACCTCCTCTCCCCCCTTCAATTCCTCAATATACATAATAATATCCACAAACAGATACACGCTAATCAATCACTGAAACACCGAATTCTGACACGAAATAAACCTAATTACCTCACAACATAATTACAATTCACATCACCTTAATTTTTCACACCATAACCCTAAAAAAAAAAAAAAAACCCTAAAATTTTCTTCTTCTTTTTTCTCTAAATTTGTGGAAGAATTTACTGAAGTAGTAGACGGGAACTGGAATTTCTACAAGGAATCAAAGAGCAGAGGATCGGGATGGAGTTTGATATGGAATCGAAGTTTCTGAAGGAGATCATCACCATATTTTGCGAAAATTGGATCGATCGGACGGTGAGGATGGGGAGGATTTGAGAATTGAAAATTTGAGAGGGGTTTGGGATTGAAGAAACCCTAACCCAAGGCTAGAGTTTTGCTTGGATGAGAGGATGGCCTGGGTTCTACTCCACCTTTTTGGCTCAACAAACTCTGAGAAAGAGAGAGAGAGAGACGGAGGCAAGAGGGAAAGGAATGGAAAATAACGTGGAGGGATTGGTGGGAAAAGAAGGTTAAAGTGTGAAAGGCGGTGAGGGAAATAATTGTGAAAGTCAGTGATTCAATTGCCACGTTGGGTGAGGAAAGCAACACTGACTGAGTTTTTTTTTTTTTAACCAACAACGAAAGTTCTAGTTTTGTGTCCTATATATAACCAATGCTGACATGGCACTAAGTTTGCGTAAGATAAGAGGTAAACTTTAGGGTAGGTTTAGATACCACTGAAAACTGAAAACGCTGAAATAAAATAATACTTAAATGTGTGAATAATATCGTGAAATTTATTTTTAATGAAAAAATTGTTAAAAAAAAAGTTTATAGGTCCCGCCAATCAAAACGCATACTTAATTTCATCAATTTTAAAGATATTTGTTAATAAACTATTTAAGAAAAATGTAGATATCACTTTTATAAAAAATAAAATAAAATAATTTATCAAAAAAATTCAGTTATCTCATTTCTTTTCCTATAAAAAGTTTTTAAAAGTATGTCATAAATGAATATCTTTAGAATATTTTGCATTCTTTAACAAAATCGTTTAATTTAATGAGATCCACAATAAATTTGAGAGGAGTTCCGCGTCAATGTGCTTCGAGATCACCTCATAATTACTCTTGGTTGTAAGAAAATTATAGGAGTCAACAAATTATTCACTACTTACTACTTGAGTACTGCCCTCTTCTTTTAAAGGTTTTTTTTTTTTTTTTTTGGTATAAAATGATATCACATCATTCGTATTAAAATTCAATAGATAAGAAATATACGAAAAAATAGCCACCCACTAACATCCTTGTGGGTAATGATAGAATGTTGATATGGTCATTTTGTGCACATATCTCTCAATTATTAGTTTTTATATGATTATTTCTTTGTATGCATCATGCATATGGTAATAAAAAGTAAAAACTCAAGAAGTTTAGAGACATGACAAAATTTGCAATAACTTTCATAACAGTCTACCGTGGCAAGTTTAATAGAGGATAATACAAGAGTCTTAGTGTGAGTCTATATATGTCAATCAATAATAACATGCTACCTAAGCAGTTATAAAATTTGTTGCATTTAAAGCCTAGCTCAATAAAAATATGTAAAAATTATTCATTTTATCCTTAAAATATAGTACATGTTTTATTTTCGTCATTAATTTTTTTTTTTTTTTTTAAAGTTTTACTTTCGTACCTAAAACAATGTTTTTATTTTGTGTGAAATATTTTACGTGCCCAAATACGTTGTAATGCAAGCTTGATCACACTTTAGTTGTGGAAAAGTGTTCTTATAGTTTTGAAGAAATAGAGTGAAAGAGAAACTAGAGAAACGCAAGTTAAAAATACATTTGTTGTGATTTCGTCACTCTTTCGTAAGACATCAGCTTTTTTATGTTTTTTGAGAATCCGTAAGACATTAGCTTGAGCGAGGGGCTAACATTAGCATTTCTATTAGGCACTTGCTCAACTGAGTGTTAGGTGAGATTAATTATAAATTCTGTAGAATTTATTGTCAAACACAGTTGCATCACTTCATATTTAAATGTTTGTGGACGTCAAGAGATTTGTCTAGACTAAAGCGTTCTTCTAAATTTCTAATAGTCATAGCATATCATTTGTGACTTTTTCATATGGTCTATATATAATTATATATTGTTTAAACTATAATTATTAACTGGATATTGATTTCACTTATGAAAATCATAAAATTTCAAAAACACAAAGTATTATGTGGGAATCTTCAAAATTGCTATTTGTAAGATCTAATAGATTTGTATCACTGAGATAAATTTGTATGGGAGCAAATATTGCCTAAGGACAGTGTCTATTATGACGCCTTTTTTTAATTGTAGATGCATCGGAGGAAATCTTCATGATTGAACATTATAGGTTCGATATAGAAGCATTATTAAAATGTTAATAATTGTTCTTAAAAGAATAATCTAAATAGTCTCAAAGGCTGAGTCATTTGTTGAAAGAATGACTTGAAATTCATGAATGCAGATTCTTAGAATCAAAAGAAAAGGAATAATAGCAAATGGCAATGCAAGTGTGGCAAATGCTATTAAAGAATTAGTTCATGTAAAATGATGCGTGCGGGATCATCATAGTGTTATATGAGTATTTCATTTGTGATTTGATTCTAGTGCAACATTGCATGTGTGCAAAGATAAGATACAATTCAAGGATTATGTTGAATCCAACCGATGAACAAAAGGTTAATGGTAATGAATTGTGAATAGTGAAAAAAGTTAGTTTCAACTAACATTCTTTGTATACCAAGAAATTGAATTCTTATTGTGAAGGAATGCGAATCTTCCAAAAGGATTATTCTAATCTTTGTTTGTTTACATTCAATGTAATGAGATTGCAAAATACGTTGGTATATTTAAGTCAACTTTTATGGCATGAAATCATCATTGTTATGTTTAACATATTTTAACTTCGCTAGTTGATACATAATGGGTAATTGCACTATGTTAATCATAAGAAGCACTTGGGAGTGGTAGATGGCTCAGTATGCAAGCATCGTTTGCACAGCTGATAATTTAGAAAGCACAAGGCAAGGAGTCTGTGCTTGCTACTAGGAGTGGGGAGCTCAAGTATGTTTTCTAACTACATATACAGGCAGTCGTGTGACTATCGTTTGCAGTTTGCACCACATCCATCAATAATGAGTCTGTGTGCATGTGTTTATGGTTTATGTGTTCTATGATTTGAATCTGTTTATCCATCAAACTTTGTAATTTGAACCTTGATTAATTAACTACTCATATTAAGAATTGAACTCAATCAATTAAAATTTGGTAGTTAAGAGGATCAAAACAAAGTTTTTCACATGCAATAGGAGAGGTTCACAGAAAATGGATAGCATGATTACAAGCATATGTTCAAGAAAAAAAAGTTAAATACTATGGGCCTAATAAATTTGCACTAGTACCAGATATGAATTATCCCTTTACCATATGAATGCCAATAATGATGCCATGTTTTCATCGTTCTATAACAAACTTTGTTCTTGCATATGGAAACATGTTTCCACAACCATAAACTGAGTGCTTCAGCAAGCTTCAACCAGAGATGGTGAGGCAAACGTGGGAAAAAAAAAAAAAAAAAAAAAAATACAACTGTACAAGAAAACAATCCCCACCAAACGTATAAATTGATTTAAGGTTTAATTAAACAGGGTAATGAAATCAAGTGTGAGACACTGACTCCTCTGTGAGCCCAAGAAGTTCATTGATGAAGCTCTTAATTGACGAGGGCCACGAATAAGATGATGATCCTTTGAGAATCAGTTAAGTTGATGCGCTTTCCTCAAATTGAGGCACAGTTTGCTCTCTCTTGTTGCCTTGCACAACTCTGCCATGGACTCCGCGCATCCTAATGTTACTATCCTTTTCAGTGCTGTTCTTTCTTGATGCACTACCATCCAAATAAGGCACAACATACTTTTGCATACCACTTCTGGAGATTCCAAGATGATTTCCAGGAACACTGATGTACTTGACCCTTCCAGCTTCATCTAAGGTTTTCAAGCCAATCCAATCCTCTATGTAAAGCTGTGTCTGCACAACGAGTGACAAAAAACTAAGATACCACATAAGCTTAAAACAAAAAAATATGTTGTAGCACATATGAAGTTTTATATTATAGTGCTTAATTAAGGTGATACAAACTTCTTTATGTTCAAAGGAAAAAACAACTGATGTCTTTATCATGCTAAACTCGTGTTATACACTGCAGAACTATGTCCTGGCCATTGATCATGCCACATAACTCTCATAGCCAATGGTTTGCATTGTCTGCTACAAATTTCTTCTTAAGAGTTAGACAACCCTTAATTAATTTTTCACCTTGAGATTCAATGCAATGTATCATCAATTTATTGTCACAAATAATCTAATTGTTTCCTTCGCATTCTCAATGGTCAAAACAAAGTCTTCCCTCGCTTCATCTAAATGCACTGTTAGCATTGTATTGTTTTTCCAACATTATAGTAACCAACGTGTCTTCGGTCATGCTTTTGTTATGATTTAAAAGTTGCAGCCATCGTTTACTGTTAGTAAAAGTGCTAGTACTGGCAATTTAAATGTCTTAGCATTTCAGCTAAATGATGGCTATGTCCTCCTATGTGTATCTGGGCACTGATCGGGTTGGTAATTGCAGTTATATAACTCTCTCTCTCTCTCTCTCTCTCACACACACACACACACACACACACACACACACACACACACAGAAATAACAGTAAATAGACTGGGTTCATTTAAAATAAATGCACTGCCACCCATTTTTGGCAATGGGATTCCATGTCAGCAAACATTAAAATTTGGAAAGTAAACTTTCTGTTTCAAGATAAAAATAATACCTGTTGCGTAGGTAAAATTGGCTTGAAGGCCCCATCTGGATAATATCCAAACCAGGCAGTTTCCTTAGGTATCAAAACAGTGTCATGCTCAAACTGTTGAACATACAAGGGGAAAAAAAAGTACGTAGAAGGTTGAGAGACAGCATCATAACCTAAAATTTTATATTTCTGAGAAAATCTAAGAAATCTGAGAGGACCAAGAATGCTGCTAAATGGAAATGTACCTCACCAATTTGCCATGATAAGCCTGTTCAAAAAAATGAAAAAAACTGAAGAAGAAAAATACTTTACCATAATAAGCACCAAGTTCTGTAAGCTAATGAACTGTTCCTTATAAGTGGAGTTTCTCTCGTCAGGGAGTTCATTGTTAAGCTTTGGAAGAAATCTGCATTTCTCTAAATAGTTCGGAATAGCCTGGAAATGTAATAGTAAATTCTGATGTTTAGGTTTTCAGCTATTTCAGAAAAGACAGAAATATGATACAGTGCAAAATTATCAATGCATATAGATGCATGGCTATATGACCAAGGCCAAGAAAACCAGCTATGCCCCCTTTGACTACAGGATAATTTCAAAAAGAACACTGAGCCAAAAGCAATTGAAAAGAAGATCACTGCAATATTTGTAATTGTTCATCAGGTTATACTACTCACATTTGGTAATTTGAGGTAACCACTGGGAGCTAAGTGATCCTGTGATTTTAGAATTCAAAGGTCATGCCTTATTAGAGACATTGTAAGATAACAGAATTTGACAGCAAAAGAATGACAAGAAGAAAGAATCCAACTTCAATAAAGGAATAAAAATGCTATAGAAGTTGAGAGAGAGAGAGAGAGAGAGAGAGAGAGAGAGAGATTTATACTTGGACATAGTCAGTGTAGATCTCAGACTTGAGTAGTCTGTCTGCAATAATGCACAAAACACCAGACTGTAGAAGCAAAAAACCACATAAGAATACAGAGCTCAAGATAGGATTAAAGAAGTTAATTTAAGAATACATCTACTCCTTACCATGTCTTTTGCCATGATTGTCCTAGGTGCTCACTATCCGAGACAAGCATTAGTAGTTAAATAAATGGTTGTCAAAATTTAACAATATATGATATGCAGAAACTAGCCATTAACCCCCAAAAAAAAGAACACTTAAAAGTTCTCCAGAATAGACTTCAATGACAAAATGCAGAAGAGTGGTGGAAAATGAAGACAATGGATATTCTCTCTGAAGGCCCCATACTTTTCCCTAAGTCTTAAAATTATGTTTTTGAATTATTTAAACAATGTGATTGAGTGAATTGATGTAGGACATCTGGTGAGACGTAGATATTCACTATAAGCACAGGGACACTGCTAATTTGGTTGGACCATTAAAGTGCATACAAAGAACACAATAACAATGATCTCTAGATATAATTATTTACATTATATTTTATAACAACTCTAACTTCAGTAATACTTACGCCACATAGAGGAACGGAAGCAGTACCAGCGTGAGGTCCTCCTAGAGATATAAAATTTTTAACCTGTTTTCAGAATTAATAAGGACAATTCCATTACATTAGTCCAAACATGTATGAGGAAAAAAAATCTCATTAAATACTACGAACAGTATTATATAGAGGATATCCACTATTTTTTTTGTTAATTTAAAAAGGCAATGTTCTGTTGATAGATTTATGAACCTATGCAACATATGCTCGGAGTATGCAAAGATGAGATAGCCCTTATTTCATTAGCAAAGGAATAACAATTTCCTATATACACAGATTAATGCAAGAACAAAATGATGTAATTTCATGGCTGAAAATGGAGAAAGAAACTATGGGTCAATTACTCAAGAAGGGTTGACTAGAACTTGGGATGGCATTTAACAGCAGAATATAGATGACATGATAGTTATTTAGAGTATTCAAAATTTTCAAGGAAAAAAAAAAAAAAAAAAAATCTTGCACAGAGACTTGGAGTTATTTACTTATTTTTTGCTTCATCTATCACAAATTTATTTCATCATCATTTCAAATTACACAAGTGTTAACTTTAAGCTTCAACTGTCTGTTTATTGATTTATATTTCAGGCAGAATCAATGGTTATAACCTCACATTTCCATCTCCTGCTACTGAACAGGGAAGAAAAAAAGAACCCCCCCCCCACCCCCCAAAAAAAAAAAAAAAAATATATATATATATATATATATATAAGGAAAAGCAGTACAGTTTATCAAGTCAAAATGCTTTCAAAAAATTTATACATAAATCTAACGGATTATTATCTTATTAAAATTAAAAAATAGTTATCCAGCAGAATAATGAATTTATGACCACCATTCATTATGCCAATTTCACATAATTAGGCATACAAATGTATAGTCAACAAAAATAAAAAATCTAAAAGGTCATTATAAAAAAAGTTCATACAATGTGTTGAACAATGATTAGAAACACTAAACTAGCACAGTTTATCATAAAGACTGGTTCTTACAGGAGGTCCTCCATTGCAAAATTCCAAAACACCTCGACCTATTAAATTACCCTGTTAAATCAAATAAAGTGAAGAATGAGAACCAGTACATAGAGGCTGCCTGCTGAGAATCAAAAGCCAATATAAGTTGCAATTTCTATGAAATATTTTAAAGGTATCAATTTCAACTTTCTGTCATTATTCCATTAAATTTGTGCCAGGCCATATAAGCCTTTTAATGTGCCATGTCAACACTCAATTTTCCATGTATGCAATTTCTTTAATGTCAAACTAACTGAAGGTCGAACTTAATACCTATTACAAAATTCCGGGACTAGTTGATTTCAACTTTCTAATTTGGGGTAAGAAAGTTGAACGACCAAATTTCAAGGACAAAAAGTGAATTTAACCATTAATTTACTACTAGATAGCAATGAAATGAAAAATTAATGCAACATGATAAGTAGATTAGCACATTCTAAAAATTTATATTTTTCCCCTGATAAGATCAGAGAAACAGAAACCTGTTTCTGAGTGTACCAAGCATGATTAGAGAGCATCCCACCTAAAATGATAAGGTGCAAACTAACATGTATTTAACATTATGATTTATTTAGCATGTATTAGGATCACCTTGACACATAAAAATGACAAGGAAACCTTAACCACAGCAATTATCCTTAAAACAACAGCAAATTCAAAAATCATCCCCTAAAGTTTGAATGTAAGTTGTTCAGTAAATCCAATAAAGGTACATAATAAAAGTTAAGACAGGCTACCTAGCACAATAAGACAAACTAAACAACAAGCGTAGTTATGTAGATCAAGCAGATCAAGGAATAACATTGAGTTCACCTGAGTGATACAATTCAGGTTGGAATCACCAGAAGTTCAAGAGGAAGCTAAAATGAAACATGCTAGAGGTTGTGGAAAAAGACAAGATGATATATTATTTACTGGGGGGGTATGATTTTCATGGAATAAGATGGTAAAGAAGGAAATCGAGAAGCTGATTCCTGTTCTTGGGAATTAATACTGTACAGTTGAGTTGGGTTTAGTTTATGAGCAATGGCTCATTCATTCAATGTCTAGTAGCCAAGGAAATTTGCCTCATCCTCAAGGTCATTTGTTACTGTTAGGTGTGACACAATTGCTTGACTATAAATGTAGACAATTAGTTTCACATTTTTTGAGATATGTAAAACTGCAAGAAAGGGTCCCTGAGAGGACTTTGAAAATCTGAGTGGGCTTTTTAATTAAGGTGTATTCAAAGAAGCTATATACACCTCATTTCTTACATGCTAAAATACATTATATGTACAAGGTTATGTTGATTAATGAATCACCAAGCAAAACAGAGGATGCACAAGTACAACCAACATATAGGAACAGATGCACAAACCAGAGAGAGAGAGAGAGAGAGAGAGAGAGAGAGAGAATTACTTAAAAGAAGCAAATATATTTTGAATTATCAAATGAAAAAAGGGATAATGAATTTAAAACATGTTATGTTCAAGCGATTAATGAAAGTACATGAGTGACATCTCTTTTATTGAGAGGGGCGAGATTAAAGACTGGTTCTATTTAATAAGTTCCATAAGTACTGAGTTTCAGTTCCAATTGATTGTATCATGTAAAAATTGGATGACTTTTAAGAATTTAATATTATGTCGTAAGAAAAAATGAATACACTATTAAATAAGTAAACAAATGATCATTACATAAATCATGTTACATTACAAATACATTTGAAACAGGAAAATCTGATTCTCAAATCACCTGGGAGAGACCAACGATGTTGTAACCCTGTTTCAGTTCATTCATTTCCATCACCTGTATTATAATAATGACCTTGAATTAGTTGAAGGGAAATACAAACCTCAAGATCCACGAGAGGTAAACAGCCACTCTAACCAAGAGAGAGATATCACCTTGTTGCAAACAGTTTTAGCCTGCAAAAATGTAAAATAATTTAAATTACAACGATGCAATGTAAAACATAACTTCCAATAAGATGGGCCTAGTTCTATTAAGCACATGCCTGTTCCTCAAGAGGCATAAACCAGGAATCCCATGTTCCATCTCCAACTTCTCTGCAGTATGGAAAGAAATGAACATATGGAGGTAATACAGTACATTTGCAACTTTACTTCAAAAAAATTGACAAATAATGAAACAACCACTTGGGTGAACTATTATACAGAGTCCTGGAATAAAATGTCCCAAAAGTAAAATGTACTTAATGACTTTTAAGATAAAAAAGGTTCTAGAAAATTTTGAAAATTCCCAGAACACATACGATATGTTTTTGTGTGTGTGTGTGTGTGTGCATGTGCACATGATTACTTTTTGTCCCTTAAATCATAGACCAATTTGAAATTTTATGAGTAAATCCAAAAAGTAAAAAGGATATTAAAATAAAAAAGGAATAACACAATTTTATTTAGCAAAAACTAGTTGATGAAGTTATGGGTAGTTTTTCTATGACATTTTGCATGTGTTGTTTTCTATGCGCTATAGATTTTGTATTCCAGTCAATTTGGATGCTAGGAGTCATAGACTCCTTATGTAGGTACATAATCATCTACAATGATATAATGAATTAAGAGTGAAAAATCATGCCTCCTTTGACCCTCTATGACATTAACGACTCCCCAAGTACTATCTTAAACACTGAAAACTAAGTCAATTTGACATTTTGAAGCATAATTTACTTTTTTACTGTCCAATTTCAAGCATATATCACCGCAAGGGAAGTATCCAAACTCAGAAGGTTAAAGGAGTTAGATTAATGTAAAAATGGACAAACATTAAATATAAAAATCCCTTTAACCTCCTTCAACTAGATGAGAATAAGACTAGCCTATGTGCAGATTGACACCTACAACAAGGCTTTAAGAGGATAACATTGTATGCATGTAAGTTCTTGGTTTATTATCAAATAAATGGAGCAGCTACACAAGGACCACAAGAACTGAATCATGATCATATATAACAAACTATTTTCTTGGATACAATTTGACCCATCCTCAGCAAAAATTGTTCGAGAGGATAACATAGAGAATTTCTTTTAACATTATGAATGTATGATGTTGTGGGCACTTACAAGCAATATCCTTCAGCGCCAGAATAGTTGCTCAGTAGCTCAGTGAACTGTTTAACTCCTCGATTGGAGCACTGATCCCCAATGCCTGTCATGAAAATTAGAATAGAATGACAACTTCACAAAGCAAAAAGTATTAACAACAATAAGAATCAATATATAACATCATTTACAATGATCAGCTAATCCATTAAAGCACTAAATTAGGCAATATTTCTGAAAACTAACAAGGGAAAAATAAATATAAAATCCCCATAAAGAAATGTTTTAAGTTTGATTCTGATACCCATCCAGAAATTTTAAGAGAGGAATTGTAAAATCTAATGAATAGACATATGAAACTCAGGACTGAAAATACTGAAACTTCGTATAAAATATGACAAAAATTATGTACTGATTAGAGCATCATTAAGATGAGTACAATTATGTACACATGTTAATGATTTTTTACCCTCTTTGTTTGGTGAAGCACATTAATAAACCAACAAAAATTTTGTAGATGCAGCTAACTGTGACTCTAAAAATCTACTTAATATTAAAAGATTAACAGAGCTAGTACTTGTCTGCTAAGATGAATAATCACGCAATAAGCACAATTGTAAATAAAACAAGCATTATCATTCCTTTTGGCTAAATTTTTGTTCTGCTTCCAAAAGCAAAGCTTACTTTATATAACTAAAAACTAATTTGCATAAATTGTAAGAGAAATATGGATATTATGGGACCCTCTGCCCCCAACCAACATGTATGTTTTCAAGCTTTTGCAAAGTAGATCAGTCAAGTAGGGTGTTGTCTGGTGAATCCAAGTGAGAAATGAAATTTTATCAGTTATGATACCATTCTGCAATCAGTAGTTCAGTACATACCCTCTTTTCTCTATATGCTATTTTATTCTCCTATTCCTCAGCAACTCACAAATATTGAATTTGCTACATTATCAAACCCCTGAATTAAGATTTTTGTGAGCTCATCCTCAAGTTTTATTGAGCTTTCACTAATTTTATAATAAACAGACGAAATACATGAACTGCAGTAGGATTTTAATATCTCTAATTCTCTATGCTCCACTATCTTCCTACTATTTTGGAGATTTTTAGTCCACCCACAAAAAAAATACTTGCAAAACCTACTTGTTAGTTACCTTCGTAAGACACTTGTTGAAACATGGTGTTGAATTGACTTTACTAGTTTAATTTATCAAGAACAAATAATCATATCCCGACTGATCCTATTACAGTTTAATTCACATGGAAACTGGAACATTCCTAAATGATCAAATAAAATGAAGACCCACTTGATTTCTTGCCTCAACATTCAGCTTTACACTTACAGACACGCATATACACACACGTGTACACACCGATTAATGATAGAATTTTAGATTGCAGATTCTATATAACAAAAACTACTATCACAACAAAGAACCTTCCTTCATAGCAACAAAGACATCAATTTGTTCATACCCAGTAAACCAAAAAAAAAAAAAAAAAATTTGAAACAGAAAATCCAATAATACCCAAATACAAAAACATATTCAACAAACAATCTAATTAAAGAGAAACATGTAGAAAAAGAAAATTAAAAATTTACCATGAAGCACTATGAAGGGTATGGAGTATGAGAGTTGGAAGGTCATGAAGACCAAGATGGAGATGGAGGCAATCATTGATGAAGGAAAAGCCATGAAATTTATCGGTTTTTGTTAAAGAGAAGTGAACAATAAGATCCAAGGGAATAAATATATAATAATGACTCCAGGAACTTTGAAGGATTTTCTTTTTTAGGTTTTATGGTTTGGTTGTTTTGGTAGGTTGACTTGGAGTGTTAAGGTAGTTGGTGCGGTGGTGGTGAGTGATTGGTGAAGAAAAACGCAAAACATGGAATCTGGGAGGGAAGGACGAATGGGATAATGAGACAGAGATACTGTTACTGTTGCTGTAGCATTAATTGTCATCATCACTCATCAGTTTCCTCCTTCAAGTCACCAAGGGGGTAATCACTTGGGGTCGGATTTGAGTGTCGGATTGTGGCAACTTTGGATTCTCTGCGGCTATGTTCCTGTTTGTTACTACGTGGCCTGGCATGTCAGTTTTTATTTTTTTAATTTATTATTATTTTTTAATTGCAAGTTACACCTTGTTTAAATTTTACATCTTAAAACTTGAGAAATAGAAATTTGCAACCTAAAGTTTGGTGCTATTAGCAAAACCTCGCATCCGTTAGTTTTGAATGTTGGTGTACTGATGTGTTTGGTTGTCCCCCCTCCAAATTAGCCTCCTAATACGACTTTATTTTGGAAGCACCAACAATGTTTTTTGTTTTAAGTGAAATGACGTCATTTTAGGAAGTTGAATTGGCCCCAAAAAAAAAAAACAAAAAAACACATTAACACACCAACATATCACTTAACAATCAAAACCAAAGGAGAGTGAGGTTTTGCTAACAAAACCAAATTTTAGGATTTAAAATCCAAATTTTCAAACTTTAAGATATAAAATCCAAGAAACATCAAATTTTAGAGATATACTTTACAATTTGTCATTTTAAAAAAAAAAAAATTATTTACAATTCGCTTGTTTCAATGCTTATGTGAAAATAGTTTTTTGTTTTTGTTTTTTTGTTTTTTTTCTGATAATATCAAATAAAAATGTGGCAACGAAAAATTATCTTCTAACTTTTTTTATTTAACTTGATATGAGATAGAATTATTTATCGCTAAAATTTTCTAGAAAACAACTCAATCTCACATAAAGCTAAATAAGGAAGACAACTATATCTAACACGAAATTATATAAGGGAAATTAAGAGACAGTTTTTTTTAAAATTTATTTTAAGATTGCTACCAAATATAGGAAAATGAGATAGTTTTTTTAGAAAATGTTTTTTTTTATAAAATAATTCACTTTCTAGAAAAATGTTAATGTTGATACATTTTCTTTGATTTATTTTTAGTTCGTCTATATTAGAAAAAAAAACAACGTATTTTTAGTTACTTAAAAAATAATTTGTATTTTGAAAAATAAAATTTAAAAAGTTTTATGTACATATTTATTATGAGTTCCAATTAGCTTAATTAATAGAGTTTATTGTCTTCAAATATGAATCTTGCATATATGAGAATAAAATGTAGTATCATCTTAGGTTGATAATAAAAAGCAATCAACCGTATGGGTACATCACACAACTTGTGTTGTTAGTTATTGATAAAATTGTTAGTTACAAACACACTTTTTATTTTTTAAATTTATTAAAGTATCATTGTATCAAGTAAGATGGGTCTAACATCACAATCACAGATCACCACTACTACCGCACTTTCTTTACATAATTAAAACTTTTCACTTTAGTAAATTGTGAAAAAATAAAAATAAAGATGTGAGAACTGAGAAGTATGTGTAAATACACCGTCTAGCTCTACTTTTAGTGGAATTAAAAAGCTTTAGCTCCCATAAAGCTTTTTGCATAATTTGACACCTGTTTTTCAATTTTGTTAAAGATTTTTTTTCCCAACTTTAAGATGAAAATTAGGTATAAGCTAAAGGTTGGAGTTCTACAATGTTGTTAAGAGGGGCTAAACAATTATACCCACAATCGGCAAGAATTACCTGAACTAGAGCCATAGTATTTGAAATCTGTTTTCTCGCTACCACATAAAATGGTCACTTCACAAATATAAGTACTTGTGGGGCATGGGGGGTAAAAATCGGGATTCAAGTCTCCATGAGGGAGCTTTACACACATATACACTTAGAGTAAACCATAGTATAATTTCTATTAAGTATTGAAAAAAAAAATCTATTTTCTCCAAAACTTGGTTCGATTGACAGAGGGTTGACAATTGATAACCCCAATCAGATTGGGTAGAGTATCGAGTTTTCCATATGGAAATTTGACAAACCTAACTTGTCTACAGAGCTTTACCTAGCTAGTATCAACTTCTTTTGTCACCATCTTCTCCTTGTGTCAAGTAAGAGCTTCATGTGCAATTGTTCCTTTATAACTTGATCTTTGTGTACCATTGTTCCTCTATGCATGGCTTGATTTTTGCCTGTTGTCATTTCTCTTTAACGAAGATCTCTACTGATGAGGATAATTTTTGATTGATCGACATGGGGTGCCGAACCTTCCTCGTCTGATCATCGGCCTTACACCTAAACTAATCCTAAAGGGATGATCGATCCCATGGGTCGTCAAGTCGGGTTGACGATCCAACCCCCAATCCCAATGACCCATCACCTTAGGGTTTCCCGTGGAATTTGCGTAGGGTCCGCTTATATGAACTTATGCGTCCCCTAGGTAGGGCTTTTGGGCTGGACCTGACTTGGACTCACAATTTACTTGTATGGTGGACTTGGATTTCTTATATTGGGTTGTTCTCTGCAGAGTGAATCAATGAGATCACTTTTCTCTCTCTCCCTTAGCCTCTCTCCCCCCTTCTTTCTACTCCTCTTCTCCTATTTATAGCCAATTAGTAGTGGGGTGATTATGATTACATTTGTAACTAGTGCGTTGAAGGGTCCAATATCGTTAATTTTAAGTGGGTTTTAGGTAAGAGTGGCTTTGGAAATGGTTCCCACTTCAGCAGACATGCTCAGCGGCGATACTCCTTAAGGCACTGCCAGGCACACAAGCGACAGAGAGACTGAACGACTGCAGTTTTGCTCGGTGACGACCTACCGAACAAGGACAACATTGAAAGGGCAAATGTGAACTAGCGTTGGCTGTCCGGTCCTTGGGCTTCACTTAGTATGGGCTCGTAACTTTTACGGGTTTGGATTGAGATCTTGGGCCGGGTGGAAGTCGAAGCCTTGGGCCATACTGTTGACCCATGTTTTAAGGCCCAAATGGGCTTGGGTATTACGGGCCCGTACAAAACTTACATGGAAATTACTTACACATCACGATCAAAGATCCTACCTTACAATCAGATTTCTTATGTGTGGGAAGGTGATCCCAAATATCTTAGGATTCTTCTCTCTATAAGGAAATTCTCTTGTATCAATGGATTCGGGTTAGCTCTCCACCACTATATAAATCACAAACCTTAACCTTCTTGAGGTACGTGAATTCTCCTTAGCTATGACACTCTTGAGTTCTTAGAGATTCTTCTATCATTGACTTAACCTTCGAAAGGTCTTTGGCCAGCACCCCACCGGTGCTCTTTGATTGGTTCTTCTATTTTGTTCTTCAGGTACACCCATTGGCATGTGTGTAGACGATCAACTCACTGACGATATCGTCTACTAAATCCACCACCATCACATGGTGCCACCACCCAAATCACAAATTTTTGAGATGACCCTCGAGTTCAACTGATCCAACCACTGCTTTAAGCTCATCAAATCAGTCGACAACAATTTCAAATTCTTCAAACTCGATGTGATCGAGTTGGTTGATGGGCTGACAATAAATTAGAGTCTAACTGACTCATGAAGAGACAATAAACTTGATTTCTTCTCTTGCTGCTTTATTTATTTGACCTTGCACTTTGCTGTGCGTAAAGAATGAACATCTTCTAATTTTAGCACAACTATGCATTTTTATGGGAATGCTTGATAAACTATAAAATTGGTTCAAATTTGATAAAAGTTTAACAAATAATAAGATTAGTTCAACTTTGAATTGTTTTTATTTTATATTTAGTGTATTTAGACTTTAGTTGGAACCAATTTTGGTGTGAACTAATATTATGCCCGTGCAATGCTTGTAAACAAAAGAAAAACATTTCAATAATATATTAAAATTGAATAATAAATAGATAGTAAATATAAATAATAATAAAATATTTTTAAGTCACATGATAAATGCACATGGTGTAAGTCTAAGTTTTGAATCTTTTGATAAAAAAACTAAATATAATAATTTTATAAAAAAATATATAATATAAATAATGAAAAAACTTTTAAATATATTGAAACCTTTGATAAATGAGTTTTAATCAAAGTAGTATTTTAATTTTCTTAATAAAATTTTTGGCAATAGAGTGTTAGTTTGGATAGCAACGCGTTTGCGTTTGTGCTAGTGGCTGCATTTTTTGTGTGGGTCCCGTGCACTTTTCACAGGACTCGCATGTACGAATTTTAGCAAATTTTTCTTTAATATTAGATTTCACGGTACTATTCACACATTTAAATTTATTTTGTTACAGTATTTTTAGTTTTTAGTTTTTAGGAATAAGCGGTATCCAAACAGACCTAGAGTTTCAATTGAAGTAGACTATGTAAATAATTTAACTTGTAGTACTTTTTTTTTTTTTCCTAAAAAAAAAACTTGTAGTACTAGATTGAACTACATAGTGCAAGCATGTTATGTATGCCCAAACTTTTATTATTAAAACAAAAAAAAAAATATGGTAGATTATTAAAACAATATAGAATAAATAATGATTTCTTTCAACTTAAAAAAATTCTCGTTAGTAGAATTTTAATGAGATAGCATTTTTATACATTTAGAAATTTTGGCAATGACTAAGAGAGAATGTGTAATTTTTTAATTATTAGTACATCACATGACACAAGGAGATCACATTCATTTGGTATAATCACAAGGCGCAGGAAACAACTTCCTTCTAGTGATGGCTAATCTTGAGAAAGAGAGTGAAGGAACCATGTGGTGTGTTTGGTGGTCAGGATCAAGTTATACAAGGTGTAACTTTTACACCATTCAATAACTTTAAATGATGTTAATATTTTGAAAATTCTATTGTTGAATTACATATTATATATGTTTAATACGCATACCAAATTTCATATCAATCAAATATTATTTAATATTCGATCGATAAATTCATGTTTTATGCATAATTTATAATATAAAAGGTAGAATTTTAAACATTTTATACATAAGATAGTTATTGATCTCTAATTATCTTAAAATTTTTCAAGCGTGAAGGATATAAAGATAAGATGTAATCTAGATGTGGATTTGTCAAAATTTGCATCCAATAAAAAAAAATTGAGTCTTGTAATATTATTTAAAGTTACACTTGGTATAACTTGAACTCATATATATATAATTTGCATTAAGATACTAATGTGGGATTTTTTTTTATGTTAATTAAATATTTGTTTTCATATTATTCTTTTAACCATGTTATTATTAGGTTTGCCATGTTAACATTCCCTTAGTCCTTAGCTAAGTCATTGAATTCTGTAGGTGAGATAACGGCAATTACCAAAATGAAATATGATAAAAAAAATTCAAGGACTAAAATGAAATATATAAAAACACAAGGATTAAAATGAACACATCCCCTGAATACAAGAATGAAAAGTTTATTATATAATACATATTTCAATTTAGGGTTTAATTCGAAACCGCCTCAAATTATATAAGAAATATATAATTTACTAATTTCTTTATTAAATAATAATCATTTGGTGCAACCATGACATATATTATTTAACTTGATCTGGTCAGACTTCTTGGACTCCTTTCATTTGTCAATTGTCAAACAACTTTTGAGTTTTGAGAAGTCGGATTGAGTTGGGATATCTCATACAACAAAATGAAGTAAGGGACGTCAGCTATCTCCTACTCAACCTCATCATGCTCTTGTTGTGAAGAAGCCTCGTGAAGGCCCTTATGAGACGTCACATTGATGATTAATGGCCCCCCCTTCTTTGTGTGTTTCACACCTTTGGAGGCATGGTTTTCTCGGCTCCAACTGCTTGACTCCCACCCCCCCATGTCAACTACTTAGGATTTATTTTATCTTTGAAATTGGAGAGTAAGGTGAGTGAAGTGAAGTTTAAGAAAAAAAAATAAGAGTGCTAGAAGATTAGTTATGTTCTATGGTATTAAATATTTTTTTAAAAAAATATTATTTATAAAATGAGTGTAACTAAAAGAGAATGTTAAGATGGATAAATGATACTACAATGAAAGTTAGGATTCAAAATGTAGAGATTTGCTTAAAGATAAGAACAAACATTCTTGAAGATGTAAGCCCCCCTTGGTTCAGGTTCCATTAATTTCATAAGGGTCTCCAATGATGGATTGCGATAAAACAGACTAGGTTGCCCAGTGTTTGTCCTGCCTACACATGGTTTGGAGAGTAAGCCACATGCCTCATGGGTCACGGTGGAGAGTAGGGATCATCACTTGGTTTTAAATGGATTGAGAATCACTTTGAACTCAGTTTGTAAAGACCTTACTCTTAATAATTGAAAGATCAAATTTAACAAAAACTAATAGTTAGTGGACCGAATTGACAATTTAACTAGTGTCAAAATATGAATATGCAAATTTTTATTAAAAAAAGAAAAGAAAAGAAAATTGAATTGCTATAAAATAAAAGTGAATATTTGAATTATGAGTAAACTCGGCCCAATAGCAAATAGGAAGGCCGAAAGTGGAAAAGGGTTATTTACTCCAAATAGCGAGGATGGCGAGGCCGAAAAAAGAAAAAAGAAAAAAAAAGAAAGAAAAAAAAAGAAAGAAAAAAAAACTGTACATGAAGATAATCCCCGCCAAACGTATAAAATGATTTATGGTTTAATTAAACAGGGTAATCTAAAGGCGAAACTACATTATTGATCCATAAAATTTACCTTATGAGTGTAATTAGTCCCTCAAATTTCAAGCGTATTAGTCCATCAAGTTTTAAAAATAAGTGATACTAGTCCTTTGGTTAACTTCAGTTAGAAGTATTGCTTATGTAGTTAATAGAATACTGAGTTGTTATTTTTTTTTTTTAAATGATGTGGCATGTTTAATAAAAACTTACAAAAAATTATTTACAACTGATACATCTTTTACAATTTACTACAAGTGCTTTTACAAAATTATGAGTGGCATGTGAGTCATTATTTGATATTATTTTGCTAAAAAAATCTTAGTGTGGGTTTGGATCTGACTGTTGCGTTTTTTTTTTTTTTTGCTGCGCACGAGTTTAGGGGGACAAACGGCTACTGTTCATGAACAATAGCCGTATATTGTTGACTTTTCAGCCTCTTTTATCAGTCCCGTGAATAGTATACGGGACCTACAAACTTCAATTTTCAGCAACTTTTTCATTAAAAATGGATCACACGGCACTATTCACACATTTAAAAATTATTTTACTACAGTGTTTTCAGTTTTCAGTTT
The DNA here is from genome assembly GCA_030820535.1 of Quercus parvula. Classification (NCBI taxonomy): domain Eukaryota; kingdom Viridiplantae; phylum Streptophyta; class Magnoliopsida; order Fagales; family Fagaceae; genus Quercus; species Quercus parvula. The sequence continues at coordinate 30,620,065 of JAUAME010000012.1, forward strand.
CAGCAAAATAAGCTTTATCCAAATGGATCCTTAGACTCTCCAATATCTTCCTGTGACCCAAGCACTTCATCTTTCTTTCCTACCATTCTATCAACCATTGTGGCTGCAGTTGCCATCACTATCATCACCGCTCTGCTTCTATCGTAGCGACTCCTCCAAATGGCCTTCGTTGTCACCGCATCAGCCAACACAGGTTCTGTCCTTCGCCAATCTCCATGAATGTTCGTCAACTACTATCTAGATTTTTGTTAAGAGAGTTTCCAATAAATTATTGTTGGCGTTGAGGTGGTACGGCCACTTGATTAGAAAACTAGAAAACGGTGAAGCAAAGAGAGGGAAAATAGGGGAGGAGAGAGTAAGGAGTTGAAGCCAATCCTATCCTCATTTTTTTTGGCATAAGAATAAATAAAATCCGAATTTAAGATTATATGGCAACTTTATAATTAAATAGTTGATATGGCATAGGACACTTAAGTTGCCATGTTAGTTTGTAAGTGCTTGCAGTAAAATTACAAATGTCATGTCACTTTTCTGTTAGCCACGTAAGTAATACTTTTAACAGAAGTTAGCCAAAGGACTAGTACCCCTCATTTTTTAAACTTTAGGGACTTATAGTGTTCACTTGAAACTTGAGGGATCAATTGTGCTTACAGGGTAAACTTCAAGGACCAATAGTGTAGTTTCGCCTAATCTAAATCAAGTGTGAGGCAATGATTCTGCAAGCCCAAGAAGTTCATTGATGAAACTCTTAATTGATGAGGGCCACCAATAAGTTGATGATCCTTTGAGAATCAGTTTATATGATACGCTCTCCTCAAAATTGAGGCACAGTTTGGTCTCTCTTGTTGCTTTGTGCAACTACGCCATGGATTCCGTGCACCCTATCACCACCCTTTTCAGTGCTGCTATTTCTTGATGCCTTAGAATTAACTTGTGCAAAAATTTGGGTTTATTTTAACAAAAGAACCTACTTTTTTTTTTTTTTTTTTATAATTATTTTACGCAACTTCTTTTTAAAAACACCAACATCAAATTATTTATTCTACATTCTATTTAATTAATCATATTTCATTCTTTTTATTATTATTATTATCTTCTTCATATATAGCGAGAGAATCTAATGAGACATAAGAGCAAGAGGCGAGAGAAAATAAAATAAAAAATTGAAATACAATGTGAACAATGCTCGTGTATATATTTATGGTTACTATAGCAACTATGTATTTTTACATAATTTTGCATGGTCTGATCATGTGGGTGAATTTTGAGTTTGGTTGGCTAAAATGTGGTCTTTGTTATATTATACAAGCATTGTTGCAAGTGTTCTTACCCTACAAATAAGGCAGAACATACTCTTCAATATCACTTTGGGAGATGTCAAGATGATATCCGGGAACACTTATGTACTTGACCCTTCCTACTTCATCTAAGGTTTTCAAACCAATCCAATCCTCAATGTAAAGCTGTGTCTGCACAACGAGTGACAAAAACTAAGATACTACTTAGGTTCAAAACACAAAAAACTATGTTACATATGAAGTTTTAGATTATAGCGCTAAATTAAGGTGACATAACTTCTTTTTGTTCCAAGGAAAAAACAACTGATGTTTTTATCATGCTAACTCGTGTTATACACTGCAGAACTATGCCCAGGCCCTTTATCATGCCACATACCTCTCATAGCCAATGGTTTGCATTGTCTGCTATAAATTTCCTCTAAAGATTTAGACAAGCCTTAATTAATATCCCAGCTTGAGATTTAATGAAATGGATCATCAATTTATTGTTACAAATAATCTGATTGTTTCCTTCACATTCTCAAATTCACCCTGAAATGGTCAATCAAAATCTTCCCTTGCATCATGGAAATGAACTATTAGCATTGTATTCTTTCTCCAGCTGTAATAATAACCAATGTGTCTCCAGTCATGCTTTTTTCATGATACAAAAGTTGCAGCCATCATTTACTGTAAGTGAAAGTGCTCATATTGGTAAGTTAAATGTCTTAGCATTTCAGCTAAATGATGACTGTGTAAGCAAATCATTCAAATTTGAAATTAAACTAGGTTTCAAGCTAAACACAATACCTGTTGTGGAGGTAAAATTGGCTTGAAGGCCCCATCTGGGTAATATCCAAACCAGGAGGTTTCCTTAGGTGTCAAAAGAGTATCATTCTCGAACTGTTGAGCATTCAAAAAAAAAAAAAAAAAGGACGGAGAAGATTGAGAGACGCTTCAACTTTAAATTTTCTTATTCTGAGAAAATTTAAGCAATATGAGAGGACCAAGAATGTTACTAAATGGAAATATACCTCACCAACTTGCAATGATTAGCCTGTTAAAAAAAGAAAAAGAGAGAGAGAGAGACTTTACCATGATAAGCACCAAGTTCTGTAAGCTAATGAACCGTTCCTTATAAGTGGAGTTTCTCTCGTCAGGGAGTTCATTGTTAAGCTTTGGAAGAAATCTGCAATTCTCTAAATAGTTGGGAATAGCCTGGAAATGTAATAGTAAATTCTGATGTTTTCGTTTTCATCTATTTCAGAAAAGATGGAAATATGATAAGGTATTAAATTATCAATGCATGTAGATGGACGGCTCTATGACAAAGGCCAAAAAATCAGTTTTGCCCTCTGTGACTACAGAGTTATTTTAAAAAAAGAACACTGAGCCAAAAGCAATTGAAAAGAAGATCACTGCAATATCTGTAAGGGTTCATCAGGTTATACTACTCACATTTGGTAATTTGAAATAACTGCTGGGAGCAAAGTGATCCTGCCATTCAAGAAATCAAAGGTCATGCTTTGTAGAAACATCTAAGATAACATAATTTGACAGAAAAAGAGTGACAAGATGAAATTAACCAACTTCAATAAAGGAGTTCAAATGTTATAGAAGTTGAGAGAGAGAGAGAGAGAGAGAGAGAGAGATTTATACTTGGAAAAGGTCAGTGTAGAGCAATGACTTGATTAGTTTGTCCACAAGAATGCATTTAAAACCAGACTGTAAAAGCGAAAAGCCATATAAGAATATTAGACAGAGCTCAAGATAGGATTAAACAAATTGTAAAATTTATATAAGAATACATCTATTCCTTACCGTATCTTTTGCCACTAGTCCTAGGTGATCATTATCAAAAACAAGCATTAACATTTAAATTAATGGTTCTCAAAATTTAACAATATATAATACGCAGCACCAGCCATTAACCCCAAAAAAATGAAAATTTGAAGTCTCCAGAATAGGCTTCATTGACAATATGCAGAAAAGTGGTAGACGATAACAACAATGAATCTTAAAATTATGAGGAAACAAGTTCTCAAAGAAGACTAAGAAAGCATTATATAGAGGATATACACTAATTTAAAAAAAAAAAAAATCAATGTTCTGTAGATAGATTTATGAACCTATGCAACATACGGTCAGAGTATGAAGTGATGAGACAGCACTAATTTACATTAGCTAAGGAATTCCAATTTCCTATATACACAGCTTAATGAGAGAACAAAATAATGTAATTCCATAGCTGAAAATGGAGATAAAAGAACTACAGGTGAATTACTCAAGTATGGTTGACTAGAACTTGGGATGGCATTAACAGCGGAATATAGATGATGCCATAGTTATTTAGAGTATTTAACATTTTGAAGGGGGGAAAAAAAAAAAATCTTGCACATGAACTCAGAGAGATAATTTGATTCATCTATCACAAATTTATTTTATCATCATTTCAAATTACACAGTTGTTACTCTAAGCTTCAATTGTCTGTTATGTTTCAGGCAAAATCAATGGTTACAACCTCACATTTCCATCCCCCGTTACCAAACAGGGAATAGAAAAAGAACCCAAAGTGAAGGAATACAAAGAAAAGCAGTACAGTTTATCAAGTCAAAATGCTTTCAAAAAATATATACATAAATCTAACAGATTGATATCTAAAAAATGTTATTCAGCTAAATAATGAACTTAAGAACACCATTCATTATGCCGATTTCACACAATTTAGGCATATAAATGAATGTTCAAAAAAAAAAAAAAAAACTAAAATTTCAGCATAACAAAGTTCATGCAATGGGTTGAACAATGAATTAAAAACACTAAACTAGCAAAGTTTATCACAAAGACTGGTTCTTACAGGAGGTCCTCCATTGCAAAATTCCAAAACACCTGGACCTATTAAACAACCCTGTTAAATCAAATGAAAGTTAAGAATGGGAACCAGTAAATAGAGGCTGCCTGCTGAGGATCAAAAGCCAATATTAGTTGCAATTTCTATGAAATTTTCAAAGGTATCAATTAACAATTATGACTTTCCATCTTTATTCAATTAAATTTATTCCAGGCCATATTAGCTTTTCAATGTGCCATGTCAACACTATTTGCTACATATGCAATTTATTTAATTTCAAACTGACTGTTAGTTGAAATTAAAGGAAAATACAATCTCACACACACACTATCACACCCATAGTACACACAAAATACAAGAGAAAACGTGACTTGAAGTCAAGATATTGTGTGAAATAAACAGTGCTCCGAAATTAATACCTTTTACAATTTTCAGGGACTAAGTAAATCTCAACTCTCTAAATTTGAGGTAAGAAAATTGAACTCGGACCAAATTACAAGGACAAAAATGATTTTAACCATTAATTTACTAATAGACAGCAATGAAATGAAAATTTAATGCAACTTGAGAAGTAGAATAGCACATTCTATACTAACATAATTTTTCTCTGATGAGATCAGAGAAACAGTAAACTTGTTTCTGAGGATACCAAGCATGATTAGAGAGCATCCTACCTAAAACCACAAAATGCAAACTAACATGTATTTAACCTTTTCATTTATTTATCATGTATTAGGACCACCTAGACACATAAAATGAGGAGAGCTTCACTGCATCAATCAAATTCAAAATATCATCCCCTAAAGCTTGAACATAACTTGTTCTGTAATTTCAATAAAGGAATAAATTGAAGTTAAGACAGATTACCTAGCACAATAAGACAAACTAAACAATAAGCATAGTTACGTAGATCAAGCAGATCAAGGAAGAACATTGAACGCACCCAAGTGATACAATTGAGGTTGGAATCACCAGAAGTTCAAGAGGAAGGTAAAATGAGATGTGCTAGAGGCGGTGAAAAAAAGGCAAGATGATATATTATTTGCGGGTGCTACAATTGAGATTGAACCACCAGAAGTTCAAGAGGAAGCTAAAATGAGATGTGCTAGAGGCGGTGAAAAAAAGGCAAGATGATATATTATTTGCTGGAGGGGTATGGTTTTATGGAACAGGATGGAAAAGAAGGAAATCAAGAAGTTGATTCCACATTCTTTGAGAGATGTGAGAAACTGCAAGAAAGGATCCCCGAGGGGACTTTGAAAGCATTCAAAGAACCTATATACACAACTCATTTCTTACATACAACTCATGGGTAGAAATCACCATTGAAAACCGACTTATAAAATAAGTGCCAAAAAATTTATATACTGTTAGAAATACTAAAGGAATTGTATTGTATTTCTTAATGAGAAAATATACATCAGTGCCTTATATAGAAGGCATAAGTGTGCGGTACAAGTAAAGTGCAGTACAAGTATAAGTGTGCTGTACAAGTAAAGTAAATGGGCCTAAAGCCCATAACATAATATACATTAACAGCCCCCCTCAAACTCAAGGTGGATGTGAGACCAGCTTGAGGTTGTTAACCACATCACGAGTGCGTCCCTTAGGAAGTGACTTGGTGAAAATATCTGCAAGTTGATCTTTGGAGGAGACGGAGAAGAGCTTGAGAGCACCATGGACAAGATGATAACGGATAAAATGACAATCAATCTCGATGTGTTTAGTCCGTTCATGGAAGACATCATTGTGAGCAATATGAATGGCGCTCTAGTTGTCACAGTAAAGGGGAGTAGTAGAGGATGTGGACACACCTAAATCCTTAAGAAGCCATCGAAGCCAAAGGAGCTCAGATGTGGTATCAGCAAGGGCACGATATTCTGCTTCAGTACTGGAGCGAGCCACAAAGGTTTGTTTCTTACTTCGCCAAGAAATTAAAGAAGAACCAAGGAGAAAGCAATAACCTGTAGTGGACCTGCGATCAGTGGGATCCCCTGCCCAATCAGCATCAGAGAATGCACGGAGCACAAGAGGAGACTGAGCTGAGTAGAAAAGGCCATGGAAGAGAGTGCCTTTCAGGTATCGAAGAATGCGCAGAACAGCAGCATAGTGAGTAGATCGTGGAGCAGATAGATACTGGCTCACCTGATGAACAGCATAGGAGATGTCTGGACGAGTAACTGTGAGATATACTAGGCTGCCAATCAATCGTCTGTAAAGAGAAGGATTAGACAATGGTTTCCCCCCGAGGGTGTCAAATGCGCATTAAGCTCAACTGGAGTGTCAACCGTCTTGCTGTCAGTGAGTCCAGCTCGAGATAAAAGGTCAGAAGCATACTTGGCTTGAGTAATATAAAGACCATCTGTGGAATGAGTAATTTCAAGACCCAAGAAATAGCTGAGATGTCCAAGGTCTTTCATCTCAAACTGCTGACTGAGAAAATCCTTGAGTTCTTGAATGCCACTGAGGTCATCACCAGTTATGATCATATCATCCACATATAGAAGAAGCAGAATGGTGCCTTTATCAGTACGACGAAGAAATAAGGCAGAATCATACGGACTAGCAGTGTAACCCAAGCGAAAGATAGTGGAGCTGAACTTGGCAAACCAAGCTCGTGGAGCTTGTTTAAGACCATAAAGTGCACGTCGAAGATGACAAACCTTGTTTGAGTCAATAGAGAGACCAGGAGGAGGTTGCATGTAGACTTCTTCACTCAACTCCCCATTAAGGAAAGCATTTTTAACATCCATCTGAAAAAGGTCCCATTTACGGGCAGCAGCAACAGCAAAGAGGGCACGAACAGATGAGATACGAGCAACTGGAGCAAAGGTCTCTTCATAATCAATCCCATACTCCTGTGTAAAGCCTTTTGCAACAAGACGGGCCTTGTAGTGCTCAATGGACCCATCAGAGCGAGTCTTGATCTTATAGATCCACTTACAACCAACCACAGACTGTCCAGGAGGGAGAGTGACCAGATCCCAAGTATGGTTTTTGGTTAATACATCAAGTTCCTCTTTCATTGCAATCTGCCATAAAGGGTCAGTGGAAGCCTCACGATAGGTTTGAGGCTCGTGAAGTGTAGCAAGGGCAGTGTAACAATGATAGTCAAGTAAGTGTGTAGGAATGGATCTTACCCGTGTTGAGTGGCGAGGTGGAATGTCTTGTGGAGGATCTTCAGGCGGAGCAGGAGCAGGGGACCCAGGCTCTAAGTGGGGTAGCTCGTCATCAACCTGTTCATCTTCAACCTGTCTAGGAGAAGCATCAAAAGTATCTGGAGAAAAGTCCAAAGGAGGATCAAAAGTATTTGTAGAAGGAATAAAAGACTCATCTGGAAAAATTTCTAAAACAGAGGAGGTAGTTAGGGAAGAACGAAAGTGAGAGAGTTTAACAAATAATCGGTGTTCCCAAAAGATAACATTACGAGAAACACGAAGACGATGAGAGACAGGATCATAACACCTATACCCTTTTTGAGTTTCGCCATAACCAAGGAAACAACAAAGTCTAGATTGAGGCTCAAGTTTGTTGTGTTCATGAGGCTGAAGAAGAACAAAACAAGCAGATCCAAAAGATCGAAGGTGATGATAGTCAGGAGGTGACCCAAAGAGACGCTCATACGAAGTCTGATTATAGATGACAGGGCTTGGAATGCGATTAATCGCATGAACAGCATTAAGAGCAGTTTCACCCCAAAAAGGGGCAGGAACTTTGGCAGAAAGAAGAAGAGCACGAACAGTGTCAAGAATATGACGAAATTTCCTTTCGGCTCGACCGTTTTGCTGAGAGGTACCTGGACAAGTTAGATGATGTACAGTGCCATAGGAATGTAACAGAGCTTGAAACGCATATTGAGTATATTCAAGAGCATTATCAGAACGAAAAGTTTTGATACGTTTGGAGAATTGGGTTTCAACCATTTTTGCAAAGTTGCTGTATATTGGTAAAATTTCAGAACGAGATTTCATAGGAAATATCCAACTATAACGAGAATAATCATCAATAAAAACAACAAAATATCGAGATCCACCAATACTAGCAACAGGAGAAGGTCCCCAAATATCAGAATGAATTAACTCAAAAATACTATTAGAAATGGATTCACTGTTATTAAAAGACAAAGCTGGCTGTTTTCCTAACTGACATGAAGTACAATCAAAATTGTCTTTGAACACAGATCCCAACAGACCCCTAGAAGCTAACTGTTGTACCTGAGAAGATGATGCATGACCAAGACGAGAATGCCAAAGTGCAAGAGATGGTAAGGAAGAAACTGCAGCAGTTGCAGCAGCAACAGAAACATGAGCAACAGGTGGAAGATGAAGATTGTCCATGGGAAACATACGCCCAACTCCAGGGCCGGTCCCAAGCTCTTGTCCCGTCCTCGGATCCTGCACAATACACCCAGAATAGTAAAAAATAAGGCGATAACCTAATTAAGCTAATTGTCCCACAGAGCACAAATTATAGGATAGGTCAGGTACATGAAAGACTCCAGGAACAGAGAGGTTGGAAGTCGAAACAAAACCTAAACTATTTCCATGCATGGTGGAACCATCAGCTATATGAATATTTAGGGGGTGTGGTGTAGGGTCAAGTTTGGAGAATAAGGAGGAGTGAGGTGTCATGTGATTGCAACAAACAGAATTGAAAAGCCAAGTTTGAGACTTACCGGGTAGAACAGAGAGAGCAGTGGAAAGAGATGCATTACCAGCCATACGAACAGCCTGAGCTATGATCTCCTGTAGTTCAGTAGGGGAGAGGTTGATAGTGGATCCAGAAGACTAGGACTCTGCTGAAATGGAAACCATTGGTGGAGTAGGCTCAGTATTAGCAATAGTAGCTGTAGATTTGCTACGACGATAGCAAGTTTCAATGGTGTGGCCAGGACGCTTGCAATAGTTGCAGAACTTTTTGTTGGTCTGCTTACGACGATTGCTAGAGCCAGAGGAATCACCTGATTGCTGAGGTTGCTCTAAGGGTGGAGCAGAAGGTGTAATGGCCAAAACATTGAGCTTATTCTGAGCTTGAAGGGTTGCAAGACGAGCTTCTTCTCTAACCAACTCGTTCACAGCAGTGTCAAGAGAGGGAGCAGGACTGCGATTTAGAAGCTGACCTCGAATGGGTTCAAAGTCCTTGTGGAGGGACATCAGGAATTCATAGAGGCGAAATTCATCTCTGATGGAATCATATTGTTGAGCATCCTTTGAGCATGCCCAAGTTGGATCAGAAAGGTCAATTTGGTCCCAAATGAAGCGAAGCTGATCGTAGTAGTCATTGATGGATTGCCCTAGTTCTTGTCGGAGTTGATGCAATTCAACCACTAATTGATATTTCATGGAACCATGAGTAGTGGAGTACCTTTTGGCCAACATATCTCACGCTGACTTGGCATCATCAAAGCTGCCCAACAGGTTAGAGATGGAGGGAATGGAAGTGTTCCTAATCCATGTGAGGATCATGTGGTTGTAACTATCCCATTCAATCATGCGACCAAGGAAGGCAGCATTTTCTTCATTGGCTCCCTTGACAGGAACAGTGAGTGCAGCAGTACAATAATGCCAGAGCATGCGACTCTTAAGAAAACTGCGCATAGCTTGAGACCAAGATAAGTAATTCTTACACCCTTCCAACACAGTATTAATGGGGCGAGGAAGAAAAACATCATTTTTATCCATTTAGAGACACAATATGCAAAAATAGATTGCAAAAATGAAATCTACGCGAAAAACTGGGTAAGAAGAACCTGGACTGGAAAAGTCAACCCCGAGTCAAAGTCAACGGTCTGGTCAACGATGACGTCAGCAGGTACCGTGGCAGATGACGTCAGCAGATGACGTGGCAGATGACGTCACCTAGGGCTGACGTCAGCAGAGGAAAACTAGCGCGTGGCAGCGCGTGGCGGCGAGTGGCGGCGCGTGTAGGCGCGTGTAGGAAGCTGGAGGCGCGTGACTGTGACGCCGAGACTTCTGGTGGCACGTGGGGGCGCGTGGGACGTCCGATGAAGAATAAATTTCACAGAAAGGGAGATCGGAGAGATTTCTTTCCGATGGTGTAATCTGTGGTCTGATCGGAGAAGCGGAAGCGGTGGTGGCGGCAAGGCAGTGGTCTTTGATGTACTGAAGTCGCGGTAGAGGCAGTGGTGCTGCTCACAACAACGGCTGCAGATGACACCCAAGAAGACAAGACTGCTTAAGAGCGGCACACCAAAGGATTAGAGTAGTGGCTCTGATACCATGTTAGAAATACTAAAGGAATTGGATTGTATTTCTTAATGAGAAAATATACATCAGTGCCTTATATAGGAGGCATAAGTGTGCGGTACAAGTAAAGTGCAGTACAAGTATAAGTGTGCTGTACAAGTAAAGTAAATGGGCCTAAAGGGCCTAAAGCCCATAACATAATATACATTAACATATACAAATGATTAAGTTTGCATTTAAGCCATGTGGGACACTTGGATCGTAATATATCATGTTAAAATTGGATACTTTTAAGAGTTTGTTACTATGTCATGAGAAACAATGAAGACACTGTTAATGAGTAATCAAATGATCATTATGTATGTCATGCTACATTACAAATACATTTAAAACAGGAAAAACCTGATTCTCAAATCACCTGGGAGACACCAACGATGTTGTAACCCTGACTCAGTTTGTTCATTTCCTTCACCTGTAGTCAGGGGCAGAGGGAAGAGGGGGGGCGGGGGGCGAGAGGTGGCAGGTGCCCCCTGAACTTTCAAATTTTTTTAGTACTAATATGGTACATATATCACACATGCCCCCACCCCCCGCGACACAAAAGACATTTGGTTGTAGTTGTACACAAGATGCAAATCCTATTGCCATAAGGAAATAGGAATCATAGGGGAATGGGGCTGACCTAATAATGATTAAAAATAAAGAAAAAAGAAAAGAAAAGAGGATCCTACTGCCAAACGAAAAAGGAATTACACAACCTAATACTAATACTAATAGGAATCTATAAAAAATTATATATAGTATAAAGGAGTAAAGGATGCCTCACATTTAAAAACAAAACAAAAAAAAATCTTTTGATACCAGTCTCTTTCGATTTGTATCTTAGAGTTTTTGTTGAGTTTTTAAAAGCATTTAGCACTTAAAAGAATTGGATAACTTGCTGAAAAGATGGTAGAAATGAAAAATGATGTTTTATATATATTGGTTTACTCATTAGTGACATTGGCATTGATCTTACCAGTTGCAACAACAATTATTGAAAGAGTTTTTTTCAGCAATGAACATAATTAAAAATCGATTACGCAATCGAATGAGAGATCAATAGATGAATGATTGTTTAGAAAAATATATTTAATACTATTGAGTGTGAAAAAATCATACAGCGGTTTCAAAATATGAAAATTTATTGAGAGCAATTGAGTAAATTAAGCTAGGTGTGAAAAGCCAAATTAAAGTTTACATTTTATGTTAGATTTTATGTGACAATTACATTAGCATATAGTTGCTTATTTATTTTGTTATTAATATTGATTAATTTTTTTAGATTAGTTTTTTACTTTTAATCTTGTCTTTTAATCTTGCCCCCGACCTAAATTCTTGGCTCCACCATTGCCTGTAGTATGGTAGTGACCATGAATTAGTTGAGGGGGAAACGAAAAACAAACCTCAAGATCCAGGAGAGGTAAACAGCCAATCTAACCAACAGAGATATATCATCTTGTCGCAAACAGTTGCAACCTGCAAAAAAATGTAAATAATTTAAATTACAACAATACAATGTAAAACATGACTTCCAATAAGATGGGTCTAGTTCTATTAAGCACATGCCTGTTCCTCAAGAGGCTTGAAAATGGAATCCCATGTTCCATCTCCAACTTCTCTGCAGTAAGGAAAGAAATGAACACATGGAGGTAATAAATTGATATTTGCAAGTTGCAACTTTACATGAAAAAAAATTGACAAATAATGAAACAACCACATGGGTGAACTATTTTACAGAGTCATGGTATTAAAATGTCCCAAAATTAAAATATACTTAGTCAATGACTTTTAAGATAAAAAAAAACGGTTCCAACAAATTTTGAAAATTCCCAGAACACATATAATTTGTTTGTGTGCGCGCGCACACAGACTACATTTTGTCCATTAAATCATAGACCAATTTGAAATTTTATGAGTGAATCCAAAAAGTAAAAATGATATATAAAATAAAAAAGGAATAACACAATTTTATTTAGCAAAAAGTAAAAATAACAAATGGTTATTGAAAAATAATAAATAATAAAAAATAAAAATAACACAATTCTTGACATTTTTTATTTATTTATTTTATATTTCTCATCAAGGTAATATTAAAATTTTCCTAAAAATGTTCATTAACAAATATTCTAAAAATACCCGTAAATTGAACACTTTAAAATTTAGTTTCAAACTAGAGAATGAGTTGGTGCTGCTGGGTTGAGGTGACAAACATTAATTATAAATATCTCAGCAAGGCCATTTTTATCTAAGAGTAATATTAAAGATACAAATTTTTTTACAAAATTTTTTACAAACTGCTGATGTGGTGAGTGGTTATTGGTAAATGAAAAAGTGATGTTAATGGTGGGTCTAGATGAAAACTAATAAGAAGTTGGATACATCAATAATTTGTAAAAATATTGTAAAATATATAATTTATGGTTGTAACATTACTATTTATCCAAACCTATTAACCTAATCATGACCCACCTAATTTGGATAAGTCATGATTTTTTTTTTTTTTTTTTTGACTAATGGATAAGTCCTGATTAGGGGTGGCAATTAAGCGGGTTGGGTAAATTTTGAGTTGGGTCTTAAATGCGTCAGATATATAATTACCCATTCATTCATTTATTACCTGTTTAAATTTATATTATTTATCCATTACTCACACAACTCATTTAATAATCAAACTCATTCATTTAACCCATTAAAATCAAAGACTTGAAATTCCTACAATCTCTCTTTGGTTCTCGAAATCCAAGTAGAACTTAAAGAAAATCAATGACTTAAAATTTCTCATTCTCATGCTAGAAAACAAAATACTTAGTAATAAAGTCTAACACAATAATACATTAAATAATGAGTTTTAAAAGAAAAAATCACTATAATCTTTGCCTTAAAAATAGCTAAACATTAAAAATTAAAACAAAATATAGCATGAAAAATACTAAAAGTGAAGAATATCTTCCTCCATACCATTTCTTGTATTTTCTTTTCCTAAGTCAAAGTTTTCTCAACAACCATACATGACAAAATAGAAAAATTTCAGATTCTTTACAAAGATGAACAAGTCCGTCGTGATTTGGCTTAATTGATCTCCATGAGTACAAGGCCATTGTCCAGCGAGTCTGTCTAGAGACGAACCGAGCCTTGGGCTGCCCCCCCCCCTTCTCCAAATTTTGAAAAAAAAATTCTTAGTATGTATACATAAAAAAAATTTTCAATTTGCCCCAAAATATGCAATCTTGGCCCCCTCCCCCCCCCCCCCCAAAAAATTATAAATTGGCCCATGAAATCCAAAAGTATATATTCTATTATATCCCTTTTGCCTAGTTGCCTAAAGAATAATTACAATAACCTTTGGATAATAACCAAAAAAAAAAAAAAAAAAGCACAAATTTGGTCCAAAGAAACCCAATTGCCCAAAAAATAATATGAATTACCTGCAGACAAAGAAATCCAATTGCCCTAAAAATAACATGAATTACTTGTAGACAAACTAATATTGACAACAAAAGTAAAGCACAAATTTGGCATTATCAAATGTATGATTTTCAGTTCACATGGTGTGAACAGTGAAGTGCTTAATATTATATTTTTTATGTTACTTTTTAAAAAGTTTTTAGTTGTGTTTGTTGTGATTATAATTGTGGGGCCGAAGGGCCTAGCAACCCCGGCCTATCTCATATCGAGCCCAAGGCCCATGCCGAGGAAGAAGAAACGTCCGAGGACAAATAAGGAAGGTCCAAACTGCTGGGAGACATCGCCAAGGACGACCCTGTCCTCGGCCAGTTAAGGTCACGAAAGGGGAAAGCGGCACACCCCCAAAGACAGCCCTTCCAGACGTCCCAAACAGAAGGACCAACACAGTGGGCCAGCTATGAGGGCGTGGTGGAGGAGCGATTCTAGGAGAGGCTGTCACCTCCACATTAAATACCCGCAGCTGACAGTCTGGTCGCATTAATGAGGAAATGACCCTTGAACAGCATCACCCTGTCTGTTGCAACTCACAGCAAGTTGAGAAAGGCGGCAGATGGGACAGGCACTCAAGTAGCAACCTGCATGATCAACAAATGGATGGCCAAGATCAATAGGGAGGAGGTATATAATGCAAGAGGCCCTCACAGGAGAGGGTAGGTCGTAATTCTTACCATCCCCGAAAGTTTCTGTAACTAAGCACAAGAGGACCGGGAAGAAGGAGAATCAGTCCTCGGATCAGGTTCAAGGGTAAACTTTCGCCTTTCTCCGTGTATGTGATCACCCTATCTCCGTATGATCATATCCGGTTGTTGTGACTCTTACTAAAGCCCAGTTCTTGAGCCCATTGTCTCTATCAAATTCATTGTATTGGGCCCGTTGGGTTTGGACTCATTCACTTAACAGTAAAGACCGCCCGAACGCGGACCCTACAATAATGTTTATTTTTTTATTAAAAAGAATTATATAATAAGTTTGCTGTAATAAATTGTTTGGTAATGTTACTTTTTAAGAAATGAGAGAAATTTGTCAATCTTATATCAAAATATTATTTAAATGGTTAGGTAGATGTAGGATAAATCCCTAATAATTAATTATTGTTGCCTTTTTTTTTTTTTTTTTTTAAGATCATGGAAAAATAATGTTTAATTTTGATTTTTTTATTAAGAAAAATTCAAAATAATTTAGAAGCTCATATTGAAAATGCAGTATTGTCAACATCTAATTTGATGTCCCAATTTCTAAAATCCATCAAATAAATTTTTGAAAAATCACCATATATAAAATTGGTAATAGTTCATTATAAAATAATCTAGAATTACCACAAATATATTATGATGTTTGTTAGGACATATGTGATTTGATGTTAGGAACATATGTCAATATTTTATATAATTGGCTAATCCTTTGACAAAATGCATTTTACTTGTAATTGGGTAGATTTAGGATGTGTTTAATGCTTCAAGGAACAAAGTTTCAAGTTCAAGTGTTAAAGCCATGCAAGTCTGTCCAAGAAACAAGCGAAGAAGTGCTGGATTTTAAAACTCGACAGCTAGCATCTATCGAGGTTTAAAAAGTTGCTCAAGCCCGAAACTCGACAGCTAGCTCGATAGATGCCCTATTCGTTGAGGTTTATGAAATTCAATTTTTCAAGTTGATTTTTCTCCAATCTGTGAGTATGTGTTTAGGTGTTCTTTTCTCATAACCCTAAACTTATATAAATATTATTTTATGGGCCGTCAAAGGTTACACAAGTTGCACGAGTGTGAAGCAAAGTTTTGTTCATACAAATTGTGACCGAAGATAGAATTTTCCCTAGTTCATCTTTCTTTTGAAGAAGCTGTTGTGTTTGTACACCTTAGGGTTTTGTGACCAAGGAGTTTCTTAATCTTTATCGTGTGATGAACTGAAGAACTTTGCAATCAACATCTTTCTTAAGTTGGTAATTAAGTCGCGTACTGGGATCCGTGCATTTATTAGTTAGTCACGTATTGGGAGCCGTGTATTGAAAATGAGAGATTGTTACCACAGAACAAGTCCAATTGGGTATTGGGGTAAGGGTTCAAATGTAGGTTAATATAAGGTACTAGGATTCCTTTACTTGTAACCGCTTGTTTTGATAATAGTGGGTTATCGAGAGTAATAACTTTAAAATCACCTGGTGAGGTTTTTGCCGTGTGGTTTTCCCTATTTGTAAATAAATCACCGTGTCAATTTAATTTCCGCTGCACTTTAGTTTATTAATAATTTGTTTGTGCTAACACGCACTTTGCATGTTAATTAACTTAATTAATTCACTTGGCTAAATTAATTGGTTAATTTATCACAAGGAGTCAATACATTCTTGACCTATCAATGTTAATTAACACAATGCAATTGAACAAGCTTATGTCAAGTTTGGTCTATACCAATTTTTTTTTTTTTTTTTTTACTTTGGCCCCCTCATTTCCAAATCCTGATTTCGTCCCTGAGTTTGTCGAGAATGCTGCTACTGACCCAGTCTGATGACAAGCAAAGGAGACCCACTCACAGAGAAATAGAAGAAGAAGAACGACTAAAAGGCCAAGTTGTGGAGCTTGATCTACCTTGTTTATTGCGGGTACAATTAAAATAAAATTTTGATAGGAAGATGAAGGAA
The DNA here is from genome assembly GCA_030820535.1 of Quercus parvula. NCBI lineage: Eukaryota > Viridiplantae > Streptophyta > Magnoliopsida > Fagales > Fagaceae > Quercus > Quercus parvula. The sequence goes on from JAUAME010000012.1 coordinate 30,636,539, forward strand.
AAATGAAGAGAGAGAGAGCTATAAGTTTAGTTTTAGGGCTTAGAATTTTTTTTTTTCTTTTAGAATTTAGATTGTAAAAGTTAAAAAAAATAAATAAATGGGTTGGGTTGGGCCATGATTTGTGTACATGCAAGTTCTTTAATTATTATCAAATAAATGCAACTACTACATGAAGACCACAGTAACTGAATCTGAATAATATATATCAAACTATTTTTTTGGATACAATTTGACCCATGATCAGCAAAAGTTGTTTTGAGAGAATAACATAAAGAATTTCTTTTAACATTATAAATATATGATGTTGTGAGCGCATGCATGCAATAATCAATATCCTTCAACACCAGATTGATGGCTCAGTTTGCAAAATGTAACAATGTTTCCAATGTTTGGATGGGAGTTTCCCCACCATGCTTATCTTAATCTTGCTCATTTTGGCCTGGGTCATGTCTGTTTGTCTCTAGGCCTCTGTTTGTAATCCTTTTCTCTTATCTATGAATATCAAGTTTCACTTTCAAAAAAAAAAAAGATTGATGGCTCAGTTGCTCAGTGAGCTCTTCACCGGAGCACTGACCTCCAAAGCCTGCCATGAAAATTAGAATAGAATAATTACTTTACAAAGCAACCATATTAACAACAATAAGAAATCAACATGTAACATCATTTACACTAATCAGCTAGTCCATTAAAGCACTAAGACAATATTTTTGAAAACTAACAAAGGGGAAAAAAAGAGAGACTAAAATCCCCGTACAGAAATGTTTTAAGTTTGATTCTTACATAGCAGTCAAGAAATTTTAAGAGAGGAATTGTAAGATCTAATGAATAGATGTACAAAAACTCAAGACTGAAAATACTGAAACTTACTACAAAATATGAAACCACTTATGTACTCATTAGAACATCATTGAGATGAGTACAATTATGTTCTTATCTTAATGATTTTTTACCCTCTTTGATTGGTGAATCACATTATTTAACCAAGAAAACTTTTGTAGATGCTGGGACTCTAGAAATCTACTTTATACTAAAAGATTAACAGAGTTTGTACCTGTAGCAAGCTCAACTTGTCTGCTAAGATAAATAATCACACGATAAGCACAGTAATAAATAAAACAAGCATTATCGTTCCTATTGGCTTATTTTTCGTTCTGCTTCCGAAAGCAAAGCTTACTTTATATAACTAACAACTACTTTACATAAATTGTAAGAGAAATATGGAGATTATGGGACCCTTTAATTTGCCCACAATCAACATGTATATGTTTGCAAGCTGTTGCAAATCAGATTAGTCAAGTAGGGTGTAGTGTGGTGTATCCAAGTGAGAAATGACATTTTATACCACCCTGCAATTAGTACTCAGTCTCTTTGGCATTTTATCATTTGTGGTACCATTCTGCAATCTGTACCTACCCTCTTTTCTCTATATGCCATTTTCACCTTTTCCTCAGCTACTCACAGATACTGAATTTCTTACATTATCAACCCCCTAAATTAAGATTTTTGTGAGCTCCTCCCTAAGTTCTATTGAGCTTTTACTAATTTTAAAATTAACAGAAGAAATACACATGAACTGCAGAAGGATTTTAATATCTCTAATTCTCTATGCTCCACTATCTTCCTAGTTCCTACTATTTTTGCAGTTTTTTAGTACACCAACAAAAAATAACAGACTTGCAAACCCCTAACAGGACCGTGTCAAATGAAATACAGGGATGCTTGATGTTTCTTAGTTAGTACAACACTTGTTAAAACATGATCTTGAAGTTGACTTTATAAGTTTAATTAATTAAAAACAAATACTAATATCCAAAGTGATCTAATTGCAGCATAATTCACTGATATATTATGTTAACTGGTAAGAATTCTAAATGATCAAATAAAATGAAGTGCTCGTTTATTTCAACTTTTTTAGCCCAAAAAGCATGTTTTGAAAAAAGCTAGCTCAAAAAGTCCGTTTGGTTAGTATAAAACGCAACTTTTTGGAAAAAGTTGAGTTTTATACTTGTGAAGAGAATGCGCAATTCTTGAAAGGAACTCTTCAAGTCCATTTTGCCAAAAGCCCATGCATGTTGTCATATATCTGTCGGGGTGAGTTAGGCAATTACCAAATTACCCTTCAATAAATCATGCTCATGTCTTCAGTTTTCACACCTGTTCCTCATTCCTCTCATCTCTTCTCTCTGCTCTGCCCTCACCGTGCTGCTACAAACACAACACCACCTAACTATCATCGGTCTACCACCACAATCAACAAAATCAACAAAACCCATTTCAACATTTGATAATTCAAACACAAAATCAACAAAACCAAACCAAAAATAACTCAAAATCAACACAAAACAACTTAAAATCAACTCAAACCCCATTGGAAAACCCATCCCAAACCCAACTCAAAATCAACCCAAAACAAAATCAACTCAAAATCAAACCCAAAATCCACAGAAAATCAACTCAAATTTAAACCGTCAACTGAAAACCCATAACCCAAACCCAAAATCAAAATCAAATACAAACCCAATAGTAGCAGAGACTTAAGGGATCTTCTCTCTTCCTTGTAGCTTTCGAACTGTTAAAAAAAAAAGAAAAAAAAGAGCTCTACGGCAACTAAAATTTTTTGGACGAAGTGGTGGCGAAAAAGGGGAAATAAGGAAAAAAAAAGGAAAAAGAAAAAGAAAAGTGGGAACGTTCTGGAGGTGGTAGGGAAAAAGGGGAAATAAGGAAAAAAAAGAAAAAAAGAAAAGAAAGGGGAACGTTCTGGAGGAAGAAGTGGTAAGGGAAAAAGGGAAAGAAGGAAAAAAGGAAAAAAAGGAAAGTGGAATGTTCTGGAGTGTTAGGGTAGGGAAAAAGGGGAAAGAAAGGAAAAAAAGAAAAAGAAAAAAATAATGAGAAGGGTATGTGTGTGGAGGAGGAAAAAAGTAAAGAAATAAGGGAAAAAAGAAAATAAAGAATGAGAAATTAAAATTGAGAAATGCAATCACAATAAATCTTAAGTGATAGGTTATTATTAATTAATATTGGTGAAAAAAAATAATTTTTTTAGAAACTTTGAAAGTTCTTTTTTTAAAAAATTTTTAGAAAGTTTTATTAATTTTTTTTTTAGAAAGTATTTTCACAATACTTTACATATACATTGTCATTTTTGGTAATTTACCACTCAAACCACCACTTTTATAAATGCTAGCCAAATATTCAGTTTTTTCAAAAAACACTTTTTAACAGTTTTTTTCAAACACTCAGCTTTTGAAAAAACACTTTTTCATTATGCACTTTTTGAAAACTCCACTTTTATCAAAAAACACTTTTTCAAAAAGCCCAACCAAACTCACCCGAAGACCCACTGGATTTCTTGCCTCAATAGTCAGCTTTACACTTACATACACGCATATACACATTGATTAATGATAGGCTTTTGTTTGGATTGCAGTTTCTATATAACAAAAAACTTGAATTACAACACAAAACCTTCTTTCATAGCTACCATAAAGTTGTGATTTACAACTATGTTTTTGTTGGTTTTAATTCCGTGTCAAATTTGATTGTATTTTGTTCAATCATTTCTGAGTATTTTGTGGGATTTAATGTAAGGGTTTAGTGTGAGAGTTTGGTGAAGACTTGTGAAGAAAGTGAAGTTCGCAATTGGCTTGTGAGTGGATAACTTGCGAAAGGCCACGTGAAAAACACATGCTGGAATCTGAATAGTCTCATGTGAGGCTAGAATTTGTGGGTCACTTCGCGAGTGACCCGCGAAACTCACTGCATGAACCTTTTTGAAATGTGTTTTGAGAGAGAAAACCCTAGCAATACACTTGAGAGTTAGAGATTGTAAACCCACAATTATCTACATAATTTCTAATTGTTTTCCTCTACTCCTATCTCTCAAATTACAAATCCTTGAGAGGTTCTTAGCCTAAACACTTACCTTATCCAATTTAAGTGTTGAATGAAGTTTTGGTGCATGTGGGAAGCACTAGAAGAAGCCATCGATTGGCGGATGCAATTTGGAGCTAATTGCAGGATTCGGATAACTAGTGAAGACAAGGCTAGGTGGAGCTCGTTGGTAGTTGAAATTTGGAGGGTTGAAGTACTTTGGGTAGATTAGGCTTGGAAGATCTTTTTTATATTCATGTACTCCAACTTTATTTACTAGTGAATCGATTTTGGCTTAGAGGACCATGGAGAGGTTTTTCGTCGAATACTTTGGTTTCCTCTTCGATAACACGTCTCTGTGTTATCTTGTGTTTGCATCTCTCTTCCTTTTATTAACACCCCATTTTGCAACCTACATTTAACCTCACATGGAGGGTAAAAGGGTAATTTTGCCTTAAAAATATGAATCTTGATTCTGGCCATTAGATCCTTAATCTCATTTCACCAAAATGATCTTGATGTCATAACGATCAAATTGACTGGTCATAAGCCCTAATCGGACCACCCGATTGAAAGTTATCATCAAATTAAGTTTTAATGGCTGAGATGCACTATCATAAATTGAGTTCGACTATATGTGATTATGAACAATTGATTTCAATTGGTCATAAGTGTAATCAATTTGAGATCAATGATGTGTCGTAATTTGATTGGTTAGGACTACATTTTATAGTGAGGTTGCATATACCTAATTAATTAGATAGTTAAACATTAATTATTCAATGAGGAATTTGTTCAATTATCTTTTAATTAGAGTAAATTTAGAACCAATTAAGTCTGAAATGGGAGTGATTGAAGCCATTTAATGTTAATTGTGAGCTAATTTGGGACCTATTAATGTTAATTGTGCTGAAACCATTTTCTAACAAATGACCTCTACTCACCATTTCATCCATATCTCTCAAAATATTTTGAATTTGTGAATAAGGTTAATTTTTCCAGAAACTAGACATTCAGGGTTTCAATTTGAGCACAAGAATGAGACAATTCTGATCAGAATTGAGTCAGATTTGATTTTTCGAAATTAGCTCTACAAGCTGTTATAGCAGTTGCGGGAAAACCGAACTTGACTTGCTCTTCACTCCCACCAATTTTTCCATTTAATGCATCAGATTTTCCCCAAGACTAAAATGAGGATTAGGTTCATGATTCTTTGTCAACCCTCATTAAATGGCATTCCATTCATATTTTCTCTACCACCACTATATAAACTTCCTCTCTCCTTCATTCCAAAGGACACAAAAAACCCCATTTCTTCTCTTCTCTTGAGTTCTAGTGAAGTTGAGTAGTCTTGTCATATCTTGGTCTTCTTGAAACTCAAGGTATTGAGTGAGACTCACTTTCCCTCTTCTAACTCTTCTTTTCCTCCATCCTTAGGACTTCCATCAAGAGTCCCCTCGTCCACTATATGGATCTTGCATGAAGGTATAATCCCTTTCCATAACTATTTGTTTATATTGTCATTATGAGAATCTAAGATTAAAGTATGATAATTTCATTGAATATGTTTGAATGTTCTTAATTGTTCTTATGTGTTCTTCACATGTTATTAGTTGTTCATCACATGTTCATGCATATCACTAGATCTAATCTTAAATCCACATCAAAAATATGAAAAACATGTTTATTTAATAATTCTTTCAAATCCTTAAATCTAGGTTATCACCATTCACACACATTCACTAGAATTTATTTTTCAATCTAAATGCAATGCTTAATAAATTGAATTAGGGTTTATCACATGCACACACATTAAATTTAACATGTAAATTGATTGACATATTGGATGATATGATATGAATGTTAGCCACCATAGTCTAGAAGACCGGTTTCATCGGGCAAGGTGGGTGCCTAACACCTTCCCATTTTGTAACATAGCCTCCGAACTTGGATCAAGGGTTGATAGACCAATGTTTATCCTTGTAATTTTCAATTTTTAAATTATAATTAGGAAATAAAGTTATGTACTTTATTTTAGATTGTATCTAAGACCAAAGCCATGTAATTTTCCTATGATCAAATGTAAATTCAATTTCAAATTAATAAAACGAGGAATTCTTTTTCAATTATGGTTTTCTTATTTTTCCAATGATTAAATAAGTGGCGACTCCATTGTAAAACCTTTAATCTAAAGGGGAAAATATAACTAGTCGAACCTCCATTTTGAGAGGCAATAACACGACTCCATCCATTCACATGGGTTTGGCCCAACATCCTATAAAAAAGGGGGCCAGGGGCGCGGTCTCTCACATTTATTGTTGCTTGCTTTTGGTTATGGCTTAGAGAGTGGTTTCGGTTATTGTGTATCATTTACTCTTATTTTGCCTTAAATAAATTAGAGTAAAAGCAATTAGGCCGTGTTTTTAAAATTGGGGGTCTAAACAAGTTATAGTGTTTTATACTATTTGAGCTTTCAGCTACAAAAATATCAATTAACCAAAGCTTGTATGTCAAATATAATATAAATTAAACACCCAAAAGAAGAAGTAAACAAGAAATTTGTTAAAATAAAAACTTTACCATGAAGTACTATGAAGGGTGTGGAGGGGGAATTTGCAGAGTAACAGTTAATAGAGATTTAATATAGTAAGTTAGGCACTCACGGAAATAATTAAGAAAACTAGCATCTCGAGTTTTTAAAACTCGAGATCCATATTAGAACTCGAGTCCTTAAGACTCGCTTTGCAAGTGTGATAGATCTCAAGTCTTTTTATGCAAAAAAAATTTCACCTATAGTGGCGTTTTTAAGCCTTACAGTGACGTTTTACAGCCCTATAGCGACGTTTTCCTGCAAAAAAAATTTAAGTATCAGGTTTAGGGAGCCCTATAGTGACGTTTTTAATCCCTATAGTGACGTTTTAAAGCCCTATAGCGGCGTTTTTTTGCAATTTATGGAAATCGAGTCTTTAAAACTCGATTTTGACGTTGATTTTTTTCTAACTTTATACCAATCATCTTACAAATCGAGACTTAAAAACTCGAGTTTTATCTTAGAACTCGAGTTTTAGACACTCGAGATATTAGTTTTCAACATTGTTTTGAAACGTGACAACTAACTAAATTTTTTAATATTTATTGTTATTTAGAAAAAAAATTCGGGTGTGGAGTGTGAAAGTGGAAAGGTCATGAAGACCAAGATGGAGATTGAGGCAATCATTGGTAAAGGAAAAGCCATGAAATTTATGGGTTTTTGTTAAAGAGAAGAGAAAATATGATCGAAGGGAACAAATAATACCGGGAACTTTTGGAGGAATCGTTGTAAAAAATTTTGTTCTTGGTTTTATGGTTTGCTTGCTTTGGTTGATTGTCTTGCTGGGGTGTTACTATGTGACTTGGCATGTCAGCTACTTCTTCTTATTCTATTTTATTATTATTTTTTTGGGTGCTTGCTTGCGTGAGTTTATTTTCTTTGATTTATTTTTAGTTCTTCTAAAAAAAAAACTTAAGTTTAAAAACAAGTCGAGTAGAAAATAAATTAGATTTTAATAAAAAAATTTGACGTAGATTCAAATTAACTCAATTGATAAAATTTATTGTCATCAAATGATTGGCTAGATATGAATCTCTCTTGTATGGAAAAGTAAGTTGATGATAAAAAGCAATTAAAAGTAAATGTGAAGTGAAATGTGTAGTAAGTTCCAATTATCTCAACTACAATGATCTCTTATATTGGGTTCATCGTAACTCTAAATTGAGATTATAGTGAAGATATAGTTGTCAAGACTTTCCTTTTATAGATGTAGACCGTTAAGCCAAATCACGGAAACTTTGTGTCTCTCTTTAATTTATATTATCTTTCTTAGATCTAACACTAACTAAAGACAATGAGGACAAAGAAAGATAGATGAGGACGTGTCTTTTTCAGTATGTTTCAAGAAGAATACAATGACACTCATGCTGCACTAACTATTTAGTAAGCTTCAGATTATGCAGTACGTGGGTGTTTTTAGATAACTTTAACCACTGCTATTACTGAATGGGTCAGGCTTAGGTCCAGCGTCTGGTAGTATTAGACCCGTTAAGATGATGACATGTGTTCACAAAACCCAAAATAACAAATTAACTATTAGCTTTGAACTCTATTATCATCATTGGACTATTTGATTGGAAATTTTTTGCTCATATACTTTTGGACTCGGGAAGCCTCTTTTTGATGGATCAGTTTTCTTACCAACCACGCAAATTGTTTCTTTCCCACTTTAGCATATGTTCTTACTACCGACGAGACAATATAACAACCATAGGAATTTTTCAGAATCAAATCAAGATTTTGTCTCTGTAAAATAAACTGATAAAGTGATGCGTGAAGACATCAAGATGTTTTTTTTTTTTTTTTTTTTTTGTTTTTTTTTTTTTTTATTTATAGAAGATTTTACTTATATCTATATCTATATATTACTCAAAACTGAATCGTAACATTTATTATTGTTACGTTTCTGTTGAGTTACATCAGTAGTCTCGTCATTCATTTATTTTTTATATTTTCTTTTCTCTATTTAAACTTTTCTTCCTCCTATTTCATTAAAAAAAAAAAAAAAAACTCGTCTTCTCTCTATTAGTTCACATACCTACTATTACACTTCTTCTAACAACTTTTTCCTTTCCTTTTAGTCTCTTTATCTCCCCACTACTTTACCGTTATACTTCCTTCATCTATTTTATATTTTAACTCTTCTTCTACCCATTTTATTTTATATAAATTTGATAATGTTTTCCCATTTAATTCATATTTTTCCCACACAAAACTGTGAGTACTCTCTCTCTATTTTCTTTCATTGAATTTTTGTTCTTTCTTATAACTCTAATTAAGGTTGATGGTTTTTATTTATTAATTTTAATATGTGTTTTGGTATTGTGTGTGTGTGTTCTTTTTTTTAATATCCTATCAAAAAGTTTTCTCTTTCCCTTTTATAGTTTTGGTTGAATTTTAGTTTGGGTTAATACTTAGTTTTTTTGGAAACAGGAATTTCAATAGGCCTACCAATTGTTTGAGTAATAAATTATTACAAAGCCTATTATTTATTCCTTTGGTTTCATTTTAATTTTGGCTAAGATAACATTGTTATTTTTTAATGAGTTTTGATTATTATGATGATTTCTTTATTCCTTAAGAGATGAGAAATTTGAATAATAAATTTGAAACTTATAAAATTTAGTTGTATATTAAGCAAATATAATATATCTGTATATTACTAAAAGCTGAAGTGTAGTATTTATTGTTGTTACGCTCCCGTTGAGCTACATTAGTAGCCACGTTATTCATTTATTTTTTATATATTTTTTTTCTATTTAATCTTTTCTACCCCCTATTTTTTTTTAAAAAAAAAAAGAAAAAAAAAGAAAAAACTCTTCTTCTCCCTAATAGTTCACATACCTACTCTTAAACTTCTTCCAATCTTTTCCTTTCCTTTTTGCGTCTTTATCGTTATACTTCTTTCCTCTTTTTTATATTTTGACTCTTCTTCTGCCTATGTTTATCTATATATTACTAAAAGTTGAAACGTAGCATTTATTGTTGTTACGCTCTTATTGAGCCACATCAGCAGCCACGCTATTCATTTATTTTTTTCTATTTTCTTTTCTCTAAATATACTTTTCTTCCCCCTATTTTCAAAAAAGAAAAAGAAAAAGAAAAAGAACTATTCTTCTCCCTAATAGTTCACATACCTACTGTTACACTTCTTCCAATCTTTTCCTTTTCTTTTTGCCTCTTTATCGTTATACTTCCTTCCTCTTTTTTATATTTTGACTCTTCTTCTACCTATTTTATTTTGTATAAATTCGATATCGTTTTCCCATTCAATCCATATTTTTCCCACACAAAATTGTGAGTATTCTCTCTCTCTCGGTGAATTTTTGTTCTTTCTTATAACTCTAATTAAGGTTGATGGCTGTTATTTATTTATTTTTTAATATGTGTTTTGGTATTGTGTGTGTGTGCGTGTTTTTTTTTTTATAAATCCCATGAGAAAGTCATCTCTTTCCCTTTCATAGCTTTGGTTGAATTTTAGTTTGAGTTAATACATAGTTTTTTTGGAAATAGGAATTTCAATATGCCTACTGAAAGCTCGGAAATGTGTCAAAAACACACGAGCTATTTAGACAGCCAAATCACTTTTCATAGCACACCAAGGGGTCTAGGATCACACTCAAGTATTTAAACCTCAGCGAGTGTACCTGCTCTGATACCAATTGAAAGCTCAGAAATGTGTCGAAAACACACAAGCTATTTAGACCCCCAAATCAAAGTTACAGCTTGGTTGATTTTACACTAACTTAATACTAAGTGCGGAATAGTGTAAATACAAGCGTATAAGCAAGACAACTACTCTATTCCATATTTAAAGCAACACAGCAGTAAAAATGAAATGAACAAGAGTAGGGAAGAGAAATGCAAACACAGATAACACCAAGATGTGTTATCGAAGAGGAAACCGAAGAACTTGGTGAAAAACCTCTCCGCCCCCCTTCAAGCAGAAATCGATCCACTAGACAATCAGTTGGGATATAAGGGTGAGCAAGAGACCCTCCAAGCCTAATCTACCTTTTGTACCTAAGCCCTCCAAGCTCCTACTCCAACAAGGCTTCTCGGAACCGTGTCTTGTCTAGTTCTCCGAATCCCGCAACAAGCTCCATGTTGCATCTGCCATTCCAAGCTTTTTCCAATGCTTCCCAGCAACACCAAAACTTCACTTGACACTCTCAAAGGGTGTGGTAAGTGTTTGGGCTATCAACCTTTCAATGGTATGGAAATGGAGAGGTAGGAGATGAGGAAATTCCCAAAACAAATGTGTAGAGGATTGTGGGTATAACAATCTTTAACTCTCAAGGTGTTTGGCTAGGGTTTTCTCTCAGAAAAACTCCTCACATTTGTGGGTAATATGGGTATAAATAGTGTAGGCATAGAAAGTGTGTATCAGACTGGATAGGTTGGTAGAACAGAGTGCCTTGTGAGTGTCTTGAGAGAAAACCTTACCCGCGAGATACTTGCGAGACACAGCTGTCTCCATCTGGCTTGACTCTTCACATTCTAGCACGTGTAGGGCACATGATATACTTCGCGGGATGCTAAGTGGCAAGATACTCGCGAAACCTTCTTCAGTCTTCAAATGCTTGAGTTTTCACACCACTTTCTCTATCACATAACCTTTACAATGAAATCCCACAATATATACAAGGTACAACATATTGAATATAATTACAATCAAATTTGGCACGGAATAAAAGCCAATAAAACATATAGTTGTAAATAACAACTTTACAATCTCCCCCTTTGGCTATTCCGTGACAAAACCCCTAAAATAGACTCTAGACTTAAACGTGAATTTGGGAACAATGGCAAAACTCACTCACACCTAATCTAGAAGCTGTGAAGCACTTGCAAGCATATACCTGTTACTTGAAACACTTGCACACAAACAAAACTTTCATTAAGCTTATGACAAGTTAAAACACAAGGTACGTACATGAGCAAGTAAAGTGTGATCAAGTTTGTAAGCACATCATAACATGTAAGCATATCTTGATCAAACAAAAATAGTCATTAAAGAATGACTACAATGAACATTTAGCAAGTAAATGCTCATCCGGACACGCAATGCAATTAAGAACAATCCTTAGGATCAATTGCATGTCCAACACTCAACCAATGCAAAATACTCTAAGTACTTACATCTAGGATAAAAGATCCTACTAGGGCACAAGAGTGAAGTACTTAAGACATATAGGCAATATCTTAAAAGTACACAAACAATGCTACAAAGCATAGAGATTAATCACAAACAATACTGATAATAAACTGAACTTAAAGAAAACAGAGTGTCAAAGCTTTAAACAAAAGCAGTAAAATTTAACACAGCAGTTATAAAAACAACTTCTTTTTCTGGCTTCTTCTCCCCCTATCACCATACTCCCCCTATCAAAGACACCATCTCCCCCTTTTTGTCATGGAATAGCTAGTCATTTTCTTCTAGCTTTCGTTGAATTTCGTCCAATTGAGTTTGGAGAGATGTGAACTTTGAATCAAAAGGACTGTGGAGAGAGTACATAATAGATGCTAGTCTGGATATCTTGGTATTGATCTCGTGAATAGCAGTGGTAATGTTGTCTAACTGTTCATCATAGACATGAGGTGTAGAGCTCGAGCTCTTTGGAGTTGCATGGCTTTCTTGCTTGACATTCTTCTTGGTGTGACTCATACTTGCATGTAGTGTACGAATGGTAATAGGACTTGGCCTTGGGTATGGGTGCTCATCTTTTGAGGGATGGACACCATTGAGCATCAAAATCCTTGAGATAAAAAATCCTTGAGATAAGGCGACAAAAAGGAATACAATTCCTGGAAGCAGTTCGGTCAACTGTTTTGGCCAATATGTGAAAGATATGAGAGCATACATCAATCTCTTCATCGGTGATCAAGTCATGCAAGAATAAAGCTCGACTGAGATTCATATGCTCGGTGCTTGACAAAGGATATAGGTTACTACATATGATCGTTGAGAGAAGACGTAATTCGGGAGAAAGAGATGCCACACTAATTGATTTCCTATTTGAGGAGAATTCCAAATTAGCTCCTAAGGCCTTTGTAAGAACCTCTTCATCTGGATTTAACTCATCATAAACTGGTGGTATGGGGAGTATTCGCCGGTTAATGTGTAGGATTTCTGCCAAATAAACAGGAGTTACTGAGAAACTCTTTCCTCTCACCCAACACTTTATCTCTTCTCCGTTAACATTGGCATTGGCATAGAACTCCTTTACCATGTTCTCGTATGCATCCTCAAGAGTCGAGAGCAGAAAGTTTCAGTCTTTCATGGCAAACCATATGGGAATATTTGCGTCACAGAGAGATGATTGATCAACAGCCCTTTCAACCAACAATGGGTCGTCTTTAAAATAGTTCCTATAGGTCTGAAATGCAGCATATGATCTGAACATGTCAGGGTCATAGACTTCTGTTGAGAAATGAGTCCTTTTTGACCTTGGTGACGGTTCATTAACATCAATGATTGGCTCTTTCCCTTTGCTGCTGCCTCCTTTCACTGCGGAGCTTTTAAAAGGAGACATTTGCATAAATGAGCACAGAACAGACAAAAAAAAAAAAAAAGTGCAAAAACATAAAACAAAGCACAAAAACTTGATTAGATTCAAGTTAGTTCAAAACAGGATAGAAACTAACTAAAACGGAGTACAAATAACTCAAACCAACATGCTAAAATAGTCAAAGTAAGAACACATAGACACAATGCATGAAGATAAGTAGATGTGCATGTGGGTGCCTGTGCTGATGCATGATAGTGCAAGTGCTGATGCATGAGGGCGTGCCTATAGGGTGCCTAAGGTGTGCATGGCATGGAATTGAGGCACAAATTGAACAAAGTGTGTAAAACACACACAAGATGATCAAAATAAGATTCATATGATCAAACAAGACTAACATCAAAGATTGGAACTCAGTTGAGTCCAAAACAACACAGACCTATCACTTAGACAATCTGTTAAACACATGACATGCAATAGTGCACAACAGTTATGAAAAATGCATGAACATATGGAAAAATGCCTCAATACATGATCAAATTGCCACAAGGGGCCAACACAGATGCACAAACAACAAATGGGACACAGCCCAATCAAAGATTTTGAAAAATATTCACTAGAAAAAGAAATCCAACCCAATTTTCAAAAATCCCCAATTTTCAAAACCCTAAGCATAAATTCTGCATAATTTGAAAATAAAAGATGAGAATAATGTAAGAAATACATACCTTGAAAAGATTTTGCAGAAAATTTGCTTGAAAATGATGGGGTTTGAATGAAATAGTGTTTTGGGTTAAAAATGGTTCGAGAGAGGCTTAGCGAGGGAAATGAGAGAATATGAAAAACTGTCACATCTGCTACATTAAAAACTGAAAACACGCGTTTTTCGCGGGTTAGAGAGTAGCAAAACAGTCGTGAGAAAGGCCATTAATGCACATCAGCTTTTGTGAGAAGATTTAGGTCGTGAAACAGTCGCGAGACAGTCGCGGTAGCTTCTGAATGATTTTGAAAAAATCTAGTTTTAGCCAAACTGCATTTCGCGAGAAGCTGTTGGTCGCGAGGCAGTCGCGATACAGTAGCGAGAGTTTCTGTGTGACAAGATGAAAAAGTTTATTTCCCTTAAGCCCTTTTCGCGGGAAGCTATAAGTTGCGAGCTTCTTGTGAGACAACCTCTAAACCAGTTTTTGAAGAAAAACACAAAAATGCATTTTGAACAAAAACATAAGACACGAAAGTATAAAATCACTTTCAATAAAACACTCAAAAATCTTTTTGGGTTTGATCAACAAGTATTTGAGCATACACATCACATTTGAACATGTATAATCACACAAATGAGATAAACATTCATTGAATCAAAGTCTTGTGTCTTGTGGGTGAATGTCAAGTGTGGAATAGTCCTTAGACCAGAGTGAAGCTTCAATGATCAATTCAATCTAGTCATACACAACAGATACGAAATTAAGTAGTCTATCTCAATTATAGAAATGGGCATATATGACCTCCCACAAAATGATTACACTACTTAGAAGCTTTTCATTTGGCTTCTGCATAAATCATGACATTTGATCCTTTTTGGATAATACATCTCATTTTGAGATTAGTGCTTGAAATTTTTGATATTTCAACATTGAGAATTAGCCTTTGGCTTTTTGAGCACCATACATTTCAAAAACAAAAGTCGCTTTCCCTTTTTCCTAGTCAAATACTAGTATGTGCGACAGGCTTTTGCAGCTCGATATCTCTTTTCATTTGAAGATTTACATTTAGTGAGCTCTATTTGCAAAAACATAAAAATAAAAGTGGGAAGATATATAGGCACAAGTTTATGCAAGCATCAAGACAAACAAGACTATTGACCAATCATTCATGACAAGCTTGAAGATCTATTTACAACAATTACACATAGTTTTCAAGATATCTTCCACCCAGATAAATGTGCATACAGATACAAGCTAAGCTCGTAAATGCACTACGCCATTAGTATGAAGGTACTAGGCCAAACTCACATGAGATAAGCACAAAACAAGCGATCAAACTTTATGAAGATTTTTCAACTTTTTATGGGTTTTTGAATTTTTGAACACACTTAAAAACAGAACACGAAACGAAAATCAACAAAAATAAGAGCAAAGCAAAAGCTAGAGAAAGAAACAAGAACAAACTAAGCATGTGAGATCGAAATGACAGGTATGCAACAAAGAGCAAAAAAGGTTCACACATGAGCTAGAGTTCAAGGAATGATACCGACACCGATGGTCTTACGCAAAGTCTCAAACTTCGGACCATCAAGAGGTTTAGTAAATATGTCTGCCTTCTGGTTGTTAGTGGTGATGAACTCCAAATACACAGTCTTTTCCTCCACCAAATCTCGAATGAAGTGGTATTGGAACTCGATGTGCTTTGATTTCGAGTGTTGGACTGGATTTTTTGATAAATTTATGGCACTTGTGTTATCACAGAACACACACATAGTGTCTTGAGTGATTCCATAATCATGTAGAAGCTTCTTCATCCATAATAATTGTGTACAACAACTTGCCGTTGCAATGTATTCAGCTTCAGCCGTTGAAAGAGAGACTGAATTATGCTTTTTGCTCATCCATGACACCAAGTTATTTCCAAGATAAAAACACCCATTGGAAGTGCTTTTCCTATCATCAATACATCCGGCCCAGTTAGCATTAGAATATCTAGCTAGGCACTCATTTGAGTCTTTTGAATACCAAATTCCATAATCAGAAGTGCCATTTATGTAGCGGATAATTCGTTTGACTGCAGTCAAGTGTGATTCTTTGGGTGTTGCCTGGAATCTAGCACAAACTCCAACACTGAAGGCGATGTCAGGTTTGCTAGCAGTGAGATATAAGAGACTTCCGATCATGCTTCGATAGAGTGTTGGATCCACTTCTGTACTTGTTGCATCACAACTCAGTTTTGCTGAGGAACTTATGGGAGTGGAAGTGTGCTTCTTGGAGTCTAGGCCAAATCTCTTTACAAGATTTTTGGCATATTTCTCTTGGGAGATGAATATCCCATCTTCTCGTTGTTTCACTTGAAGCCCTAGGAAGTAGTTCAACTCTCCCACCATGCTCATCTCAAACTCTTGTTTCATTTCTTCTGAAAATTCATGAGCTAGATGATCGATTGTGGATCCAAAGACAATGTCATCCACATATACCTGAGCAACAAGGAGAGACTTCTCATCTCTTTTGACAAATAAAGTTCAATCGGCTTGACCTCTCGTGAAACCATGATCTAAGAGGTATGTGGTGAGGCGATCATACCAGGCTCTTGGTGCTTGTTTCAGCCCATATAATGCCTTCTTCAGCCTTAACACATGGTTAGGAAAGTGAGGGTCTTGAAATCCCCTTGGTTGCTCAACAAACACTTCTTCGTTCAAAAATCCATTCAAGAAGGCACTCTTTACGTCCATTTAATACAACTTGAAGTTCATAATGCATGCTATGGAGAGAAGAATTCGAATTGACTCATCTTGCAACTGGGGCAAAAGACTCATCAAAATCTATGCCTTCCGGAGGGGTGAGTGGACTAGGGGATCCTTGAGTTGATCTAGTCACCCTTCTTGGTATAGGAGGTGTAGACTCCTCTTTCGGTGATTCTTTCTTAGCATTCTCACCTTGAGACATGTCGTCATCGTCTTCATTCTTCTTAAGAGTTTGTCCTTCACCATCGTTGTCAATACCTTTTTCAGAGATAGTGTCATCGATGACCACATTTATCGATTCCATCACCGTCTTAGTATGCTTATTATACACTCTATATGCTCGGCTATTTGTGGAGTAACCTAGGAATATCCCTTCATCACTTTTAGCATCAAATTTTCTAGGATTTTCCCTATCATTGAGAATGTAGCACTTGCTTCCAAATATTCAGAAATATTTCACTTTTGGTTTCTTATCTCTCTAAATTTCATATGATGTCTTCTTAGTTCCTACTCGGAAATAAATTCTATTCCTAATGTGACACGATGTATTCACAGCTTCAGCCCAGAACTTCTGTGGAAGGTTTTTGTTGAGTAACATTACTCTTGCCATTTCTTGGATCACCCTGTTCTTTCTTTCAACCACTCCATTCTGTTGTGGAGTTTTTGCAGCTGAAAATTCCTTCTTAATGCCGTATTCATTGCAGAATGCCTCAAACTTAGCATTTTCAAACTCCTTCCCATGATCACTTCTAATTCTAACTATGGGAACTCCTTTTTCGTTTTGCAACCTCTTGCATAGCCTTTCCATCTTGTCACATGCTTCTGACTTCTCCCTAAGAAAGTCCACCCAAGAATATCTTGAGTAATCGTCGACAACCACCATTATATAACGCTTTCCACCCATGCTTTCTGTTCTAGTTGGACCCATTAGATCCACATGTAGTAACTCCAAGGGGCGAGAAGTAGCAACTACATTTACTTTAGGATGGCTTGATTTTGTTTGTTTTCCCAATTGACATGGACCATAAACATTCTTTTCAACTTTTCCAAACTTTGGTAAACCAACCATAGCTTCAAGCTTCGAGACTTTTGCCACTTGTTTGTAATTAGCATGTCCAAGTCGTTGATGCCACAACTCCAAAAGATTCACTCGAGCACTCCTACATGCTATGCTTGGTTTAGGAATGACTCCATAACAATTGTCGGTGGTCCTTAGTCCTTTCAATACTTGAACACCTTCTTCATTTAGAATTAGACATCCTTTCTTTGAAAATTGAACTAAGAAGTCTTCATCACAAATTTGAGTGATACTCGGAAAGTTCACTTTTAATCCCTTTATGTACAACACACCACAAACATGAATTAAATACTTTCAATGCGGTATGAACAAAAAGGCAAGCATGTGAGAGACATTCTTGACCATCAAAGGACATCTCATTTTTCTTTGCTTTATTCACAGATGAGTGTAACTTCCTTTTCAAACAATCAATTTTGTCACACAAATGTCTATTCCTTCTCTCATATTCATCAATTAAGGAATTCGACTCACACAAGCTGTTATGAATATCATGATTCCTATTAACTAAATATTTCAGCATGTGTATACAGATGATAGGAAGTTTCTTACATTTAAATAACTCTAGAATCTCATTACTAGAACATTCTCCAAATATGCTCATAGAGTCATTTTCACAAACACCTTTTGTAACACCCCAACCTAGTTGCACAATTAATTTTATGAGTTTATATGTATGCTATTGTCTTAATTATTTTTGTGCATGAAACTTTGATTTTTGTGATATTATAGAACCTATATGCTCTTTTAGGGTGATGGATGTAACCTTATAAAGGTAAGGATATATATATGTGTGTGTAAAGTGATACTATTCTATGTAGGTAAGTGTGAATGCAAAGAATATATATATATGTAAGTGTGAATGCAAGAAAATTGGAAAGGGTGGGTGTAATGTTTTTTTTCCCTAGTACTACACGTAGCCCACCCCAAATTGTCAACATCCCTTATCTGTTTTGCTGCCCAAAAGTCTTCTCCTTTTATTATTTTCTTGGCTGCATCTGAAGTCCAGCAGCTCCTTTCTTCTTTCTCTATTCCTCTTTCATTCTTTTTGTTTCCTTCTTCTCCCCTTCTTACACGGCAGCCCTCCCTCTCTCACCAAAGCATTTTAACCCTCTCTAAAGAAGAAATTAAAGGGTTAAGACTAAAATTTCAGCTTCAAATTGTTGGGGGTAAGAAATCAAAACTTTATTTGTTCATTTCTACTTCTTTAACTTCTATCCTGATTTTATAGGCTGAATGATGATTCTGTTTTAGTGGTTTGATGGGTTGATGATATTATGGTTTATTGAAGGTTTGATAACATATTTTAGTATGTTTATTAAAGGTATAAAAATACCCAAATGGAATTAAGGCTTATTGCTATTTGTTGATGATTTTGTAAGAATATGTACTGAAGCTGTCTCTGTGACAGATTTGGTGTTTACAACAAGAAAATTATGTATTAAATCATATGCTGTGAGTTAAGAGGCTAGGAGTAGTTTTTATGAATTCTAAGACACATATGGTTGTTTTGGAATTGGTCTCACAGAATTTGGATGAGTAGAAAAATAATGGTTTAATTTCTAAGTTGCATGAATTTCTGTCAGGACATTTTTGAGTATGCTGTCTTGCGTGATTTTTAATAAATCATGGGTTGATGCTTTGACTCCGAAATTTTTATGGTTCATACTGGACATACAGGGGAGTGGTTATGTAAAATTTCATGACAATTGGATGTGTGTAGATAGCCCGATTGTATTTTACAAATGGGGCGTATGCTGCTGGAATGGGCAGTGAACAACATATACTACCCCTGACTTTGTGGATTTTAATTCTCAAGTTAGGGTGTATGTTTTGAGCTATAATTTAATATGATTATTCCTTGTTATGTTAGGATCATATATGAATTTTACGAATTGGTTTCTCTATGGTTTGGATGCTTAATATGTTTGATGATTGTATCATATGCTTTGGGGAACTTTAAGTGATGGGAATTAAGTTTTTCTTGAGTTTGAGAGGTAGGTTGTGGTTGAGGTATAAGTTTATATATTAGGAAGAGTTTGTCCGTAATAAGTTTTGGTTTTTCATTTAGGTGACGAGAACGAGAACACGGATACTTGAGCTCCTCGTGTACATTCTCTCGCGCCTTCTGTTTTCAGGTAAGGGACTTGTGACATGTGCTTTTGATAAGTATAAAAATTATCTCAAAACGTATTATGCATTAAAGCTTTTGATTAGAGATATTACATATATGCATGATTTAAGTAAAATACGTGTTCGTGAGTTGTTCAATCTTATATACATAATAATTTTAGCATATTGATGCTATTATTCATATCACGAACATGATATTTAAGAATGAAGTGGATATGCTACTATTATGAAACATTATGTAAAAGCAAAGTTATCAGGAAAATATAGTTTTTGGGTTATTCCTTTGTTATGTTCTGAACTCAGCCAGTAGGGGTTATAGTACTGGCATTTCCATGGAGATTCTGATTGGCCATTATAAGTGGGACTGGCTCTGCTGTACCCGCCCTTGTTGGTAACAGCCAACTTGTGGAGGATGTCAACCTACCCCCATGGTTGAAAGTATGTATTATGATATGATTCCGAAATTACCTGGCATTGTGGGGAATGCTGGATGCCTGGCACTTTGTGCTGGAAGCCTCCCAAAGTTGTGACAGACTTACAATTGGATTAACTAATATGTATTATAAATGAACTATTAAGTTATTTGGAACTATAAGAAAAGTATGATGATAAAGAATGTTATAGTCTGTTCAAAGTTAAGATTACTGAATTATATCTAAGTTTCTTATTATGTCCTTTTATTTATTATATGAAAGGAAGATGAAGTATTTTTATTTGAAAGTTCATAATTTATGTAAGAGCAATACGAACAGTATGAAGACCATTTTATCAAATCTGGCATATCCATAAAGTATTTGATTTACATGCATTCTTATTAAAGGCCCATGGAGCTTTAAAACCTTACTGGGCTTCGCAGCTCACCCTATTATATTTCAGTGCACAGGTTCTTCCTGGAAGCAGCGAGAGTATTAGAGGTGGCAAGGATTCTGTGTTTCCTCGTTTTGTTAGAATGTAGAGTTTTGTTGTATAGCAATTAGCTCTTTTGTTGTATAGGAGGAATCAAGATATACTTGATCCTTGAGCACAGATGTAATTCAGTATCTTAGTTTGTTTTGAACCCCAGTTGTATATCTTTGGGGTTAGGTTTGTAATATGAGTTTTGCTAATCGTTTAGCTATGTAAAATTTACCCTTATACCCTAAGTTTCCGCTAAGTGACAATCTTGCAAAGTTCAAATGAAATGAATTTTCAAGATTTTCATCATTTTTGTATTTTGTGGTTTTTATGTAAGATATAAACAGGAATTCAAGAAAACAGTTCTTGATAAGCATCTTCAATTTAGGTTGGTTCGTGTTAATATTGAGGTAAACTTGATATTAACATGCCGGTCATGCTCTAAACTCTGAAGTACAGGTTTGGGTCGTGACACCTTTAATATGCTTCATGTTAGCCTTAGCCAAATCACTTTTCATAGCACACTAAGGGGTCTAGGATCACACTCAAGTATTTAAACCTCAGCGAGTGTACCTGCTCTGATACCAATTGAAAGCTCAGAAATGTGTCGAAAACACACAAGCTATTTAGACCCCCAAATCAAAGTTACGGCTTGGTTGATTTTACACTAACTTAATACTAAGTGCGGAATAGTGTAAACACAAGCGTATAAGCAAGACAACTACTCTATTCCATATTTAAAGCAACACAGCAGTAAAAATAAAATGAACAAGAGTAGGGAAGAGAAATGCAAACACAGATAACACCGAGACGTGTTATCGAAGAGGAAACCAAAGAACTTGGTGAAAAACCTCTCCGCCCCCCTCCAAGCAGAAATCGATCCACTAGACAATCAATTGGGATACAAGGGTGAGCAAGATACCTTCCAAGCCTAATCTACCCTCTGTACCTAAGCCCTCCAAGCTCCTACTCCAACAAGGCTTCTCGGAACCGTGTCTTGTCTAGTTCTCCAGATCCTGCAACAAGCTCCATGTTGCATCTGCCATTCCAAGCTTTTTCCAATGCTTCCCAGCAACACCAAAACTTCACTTGACACTCTCAAAGGGTGTGGTAAGTGTTTGGGCTATCAACCTCTCAATGGTATGGAAATGGAGAGGTAGGAGATGAGGAAATTCCCAAAACAAATGTGTAGAGGATTATGGGTATAACAGTCTCTAACTCTCAAGGTGGTTGGCTAGGGTTTTCTCTTAGAAGCTCTCCTCACATTTGTGGGTAATATAGGTATAAATAGTGTAAGCACAAAAAATGTGTATCAGATTGGATAGGCTGGCAGAACAGAATGCCTCGTGAGTGTCTCGCGGGAAGGCCTTACCCGCGAGATACTCGCGAGACACAGCTGTTTCCATCTGGCCTGACTCTTCACATTCCAGCACGTGCAGGGCACATGATATACTTCGCGGGATGCTAAGTTGCGAGATACCTGTGAAACCTTCTTCAGTCTTCAAATGCTTGAGTCTTCACACCACTCTTTCTATCACACAACCCTTACAATGAAATCCCACAATATATACAGGGTACAACAGATTGAATATAATTACAATCAAATTTGGCACGGAATAAAAGCCAACAAAACATATAGTTGTAAATAACAACTTTACACCTACTAATTGTTTGAGTAATAAATTATTATAATGCCTATTATTTATTCCTTTAGTTTCATTTTAATTTTGGCTAAGATAACATTGTAATTTTGTAATGAGTTTTGATTATTATGATAATTTCCTTATTCCTTAAGAGATGAGAAATTTGAATAATAAATTTGAAACTTATAAAGTTTAATTGTATATTAAGCAAATATAATACACTACAATGAAGTTTGAAGAATATGGTTCACCTTAAAAAATATTAATCAAACATAAAAAAATAATAATAATAAAATGATATATTTGAAGTAATAAAAAGATAAAAAAAAAAAAACTTGTAGAAATCATTTTTTTTATTAAAAAAAAAAGAAGACAATACTTGAAGTAATGGTTATTTTTTATATATTACACCTCATTACATAATATTCATATTCCCACATATCGTGTGCGTCTATGGCTAGTAAATCTAAAAGCTAAAGTGTAGCATTTAATGTTATTACGCTTACCTTGAGCTACAATTAGTAGTAATGTCATTACAATCCTTTTTCCTGAATTTCTCATACATTTTTAGAATAATTTTCCTAAATTTTAAAATATTAATAAAAGGAAAATAATTCCCAGCTCTATCTACACCATAAAGCCCAATCGTTATAGCTTTAATTCCACCAGAAGGCCCAACCCCAAGCCTATGTTTCACGGCCTTTCTGTCTCCCCACCTTTTGGTTTACTGTGTTTAATGATTTGAGAAAAACAACCCTTTAGCGTTTCAATTTTTCAACGGCAACCCTTTGCGTTTCACAGATTCAATTTTAAATGGCAACCCTTTAGCTTGCTAACACTAGCCTCTCTTGATGTTGCGGAAGCTTGAAGAAAGTACACATGATGCTCTCTTGATGGAATAGAAACTGGATTCAATTTTAAACGGCAACCCTTTAGCTTGCTAACACCAGCCTCTCTTGATATCGTGGAAGCTTGAAGAAATTACACATGATGCTCTCTTAATGGAACAAAAACTAAACTATTAGCTTATGATAGTAAATCTGGAATTCACGAGGGGTTTCCCTGAATCCACAAGGAGATAAATTGGAATCCACCAGAGAAAGAATTTAACAAAAAGTCTGTATTTATTGATAATAGTCTAATCTGCCTCTGACGGCTACAAAACATATAAATACTGAGAAAAAACGTCTGAAACCCTAATTTGCTGTAATTAAGCGATTAGGTGACAAAATACCGAAATTTACCAAAACTGACAAAATTGAGTTAAATGCAAAATCATAAACTACTGACCTTAAGAGTCGTCCCAAAACAAGCGGAACCTTATTTTAACTTTTGAGTAAAAGTTATTAAGGAAATGAAATTATTATAAATGGCAAAATCGTAGTTTTCAGGGCCTAAATGAAGGAATTTGCCATTTTCAAGGGATATCTTACGGCAAAGCGACAACTATTGCTCAAAAGGTCGTTTCACTTCAACTTGCCAAATTTCATGCGATTCCAACTCTGTCGCCCAAATGATTTATATTAGTGCATTTTTGCCTTATGCGATTTTAGGCATGCTTAGGACTCTAGAAAGGCCATGTCAGTCTGTTCTACATCAGAAGACAATTTCAAATCTTCAGATTTCGGCTTTCTAATGCCAACCTCTCTCTTCCCCCCTTCATGTCTTCCTCTCCTCACAGTATATTAATGCTGATAGAAGCTGGATGATTCAGTTTAGGTATCTCTAAATCCCAGTTGCTCTTGAGCTTTGATTTCTTTGTGTAGTGGTATGGTGTGGATGATTGTTATGTAGTTTTTTCTTTCTACTTGATTTTTTTTAGGATGTTGAATTTTTGATTGCTAGGTTTTTTAATTAACTGGTCAGACATATGTATATATTGGATAAATGTGATAGTTCTTACACTGTTTAAAACTATAAATTTTTAATGTCTTTGTTTCTCCATTACTTTCTTTGGGGCTTGATTTAATTTTTATTTGATTTAAAGTTTGATTGGGTGGGTTGTTGGGATATGAGTTGCATTACGATATAATCCTTACCAATTTAAACTCTGCTCTTGCAATTTGCCTTAATGGCTCTTCCTTTTTTTTAATTTTTTTTTTTTTAAGAATTACTTCATGCTTTCTAAATCTCATTCGAAGTAATTTGTTGATTGATTGATATTTTTTGGCAACATGTAAAACCCAAAAATATGGAATCATTGATTCAATGAAATTGATTAATGCAGAAAGACTGATTGCCCAATTTTTATGTGACCATGAAATGCAACAACAACTTCTGTACATGGGCTATGATGCCACTTAGGTTGATTACTTGATGGACAAATTAGGCTCTTATTGGTTCTTTTAGTTATTTCTTTTACCTTGAGGTTGATTAATTATCATTTTATTTAACTATCCCATGCATCGCACGAGTTAGCAATTAGTTAGTTTAATTAATGACACCCAAGCTTAACATGATTTTGTAACCCTTATAGAGATATTGAACATATGACATACCATGATTGGTGAAATATCAAGTGAGACACAAAAAATTGGACAGAAATTTTGTATTCAAAAATGTTAAAGTGAGACAGGGAATAAAGTGGAACACAAAATTGAAATAGGGAATTTGCATTCCACATGTTCTCAACCAAGCTCACTGTATTGTGCGTTCTGCTTTCCACTAATAGCAGTTGTAAAAACACATTGTTTTCTATAGCCAACTTAAGAAAGGGAGAGAGAGGGAAAAGAAACCAAAGAGAGACTATGATAAACCCAATTCCTGGCAGATTAAAGGACATATGGGACGAATGGAACATCAGGGCGATCATTCTCGTAAGCCTCTCAATGCAAATCATATTGATTTTGTTTGCTCCCTTCAGAAAAAGCATACCTAAAAAACCAGTGATCTTGCTCATCTGGTCATCTTACTTGCTGGCTGACTGGGCTGCAAGCTTTGCTATTGGACAAATCGCCATTAGTCAAGCCCCAGACTCCGCGAATCCCATTACTGATGATAAGGGATGCCACCTTGTTGGTGAAAACTCGATGATCTGTCAAGGCAAAGTCTCTCATGCCAGTGGTAATAAGGGAAACAAGTTCTCGTTTAGGTACCTGTTCAGCCTACTAGTCCAAGTTATTGTGTCTGGTTACGTGTTCTTGCTCACACTTCCTGAAAACAAGCTATTGGTCCCAACATTGCTCATGTTTGTGGCAGGAATAATCAAGTATTTTGAGAGGACACGTGCATTGTTACTTGCAAGCTTGGATAGATTCCGAGAATCCATGCTTAAAGCATCTGATGTGGGGCCAAACTATGCGAAGCTCATGGAGGAATACTATACGAAGAAGGAAGCAGGACTGCCAACAACAATAGAAATGACACCAGAGCCTGGGAAAGACTCAAAGCTTGCAACTGCTGTGAAGGAAGAAAAGCTAAAGGAACTTGATGTGGTGAAGTATGCTTACAAGTACTTCAACATATACAAGGGACTCATCGTTGAGCTTATCTTCAGCTTCCGTGAGCGCAATGAAAGCCGAGAGTTTTTCCGAAGGATAAACGAAGAAGACGCGCTTAAAATAATAGATTTAGAACTCAACTTCATCTATGAAGCTCTCTATACCAAGGTGGTGGTGGAGCATAACAAAATTGGATATGCATTCCGAGCTGTATCCGTTGGTTCAGTTGTGGCGGCCTTTGTAATCTTCTCTCGCTTGAACAAGATTTGTTTCACGAAGTTTGATATAAATGTTACCTACTCTTTGTTAGGTGGCGCCATTTGCATGGATTTAATTGCTCTCATCATGCTCATTTTCTCTGATTGGACTATGGCTGCTATCAGTAGCAACAAGAAGGGAGCAGGAATATTAGTTTCGATTGCCGAAACATATCTTAAATTCAAGAAGATGAGGTGGTTTAAAGACCCCAAACACAAGGGGGAGGAAGTATTGGGTACGTGTATACTAATTCGAAGGTGGTCTGAATCTGTGTCAAGTTTTAATTTGATAAAATATTGCCTCAGGCTACGTCCATATCCACTCAAAGACAATTCTAGCCCTATTAAGAAAGGCACTCATTATTTGAGCTCTATCTTTGAGTTTTGTTTGCCTTACATCGATAAGGTCATTGATTATTCGGGTGCTAGGGAGTTAGTAACCGAGTGGAGGTATGTGTCTAGCCAACGACTCCCTAGAAAGCTATGGAAATTTATCTTTGATGAGCTGAATAGGAAATCAGAAGATGCCAAGGATACCGATACTACCAAGAGGATATGCTCAGCTCGAGGTGCTTATATAATCCGAGAGGGACAATGGGAGGGCGGGGTGGCCGAAGTGTATCAAAAGATAACAGAGAACTATATTGAAAACGTTGCTTTTGAAGAGAGCCTTCTGTTGTGGCACGTCGCTACTGAACTCTGCTTTCAAAATACCCCAGTTGCCAATGAAGGAAACAAATCCTGTTGGTTGGGGCGTGTTGCTACTCATTGCTTTCGGAATACCTGTTGGTTGTGGCACGTTGCTACTCAACTTTGCAAAGATGGCGCCCACAAAAGCGGAGATGGCAGTTCTGTTAGTTTCACAGAGGAGGATTACATTAGTTTCAGCAAGCTCCTCTCAGATTACATGATATATCACTAAAAGATATATTTTTTTTAGGTTATAGATATTAGATAGTATTTGTTTTGTATATATATATATATATATATATATATATATATATATATATATTTTTTTTTTTTTGGGTGGGTCTTATTAATAAGCCTTGTGTTATAGCTGTGCTTAAATTTTTGTTATGCTTGTGCTTAATTTTTTTTAAAAATTTTAATCTTGTGTTTTTATATATTTATATATTTTAGTTAGTGGTAATATATTGAATAAGTTTTTATTTATGTAGGTTGAAATTGCTAAAAACTTGTTATTGTTCGGTGAAACTACAACAATACTTTTTACATAAATCAGATTCTATTTTTCATTTGCTCTATATTTGAAAGTTATTTTTTATTTTAGTCTTTATAAGTATATTGTTTGATTAAAAATGTCTACTAGGAAATATGCATTTGGATATGAAAAACTTAAAAAAAGAAGAAAATAAGAAAAATTAATTATTGAGTCTCAAAAAGGATCAATGGATAAATTTGTTATTAGTTGTGGGGACAAGGTCCCAAATTTGTGTACTGGGCCTTAGGTTATATTTAATAAAATAGATATGTCCGAGGAGAAGAAAACAATTAGATAAATACTAAATTAGATGACCACGTGAAGGAAAAGGTAGAAGGTTACAGTCTGAGAAGGTTATACTACTCGGATAAGATGAATGTTGGTTAAGTAAGTATCCAAGTACCTTAAACCTACCTTCTAAGAACTTCTAGCGTTAAGAAGAAACTTCAAAGAGTGTATGAAGGGGATAAGAATGCAGAAATATCTAAGGGAAAAGCTATTACCACCGCATTCAATGCATTGCAACAACTTTTCTGGCCGCATTTATGTGGAAAAGACCCCTGAATAGTGTAGTTTCAACCACTACAACTCACAGATAGCCAAGGAAGATACTGGATGGGACAGGCACTTGAGTAAAGGCTGGAATGATTAACAAGTGTGCGATCAAGATGGTCTAAAAGGAGATTATATAAGGAAAAAGAGTCCCTAAGGAAGGGGATCGAAAAAAAATTAAGAGAGAAGAAAGAGAGGAAGAATTACTGTAGCATCAATTTCCATAAACAGAGAATTCAACAACAATCTATCTCCTCGGACAATGATTTCCTCAAGTTTTATATCCATTTTAGTATTTGTTTACCGTGGAGATCCTTATTAGTCGTTAATCCATTCGTCTAGAGCCTAGCTTTTTCACCCATTCTCTACAAATTTATTGTATTGGGCTCATTGGGCTTAAATCCAAATCATATTGGGCTTGGACTTAAAAACAGTGACCCTACAATTGGCGCCGTCTGTGGGGATTGCTTGTGTTCCAATATAGTTTAACGGTTATGGCAGGATCAGGACCACACCAAACTAGTCCGCACCATGTAGAATCAGCTAATGTTAATCAACATGACGAGCTTCACGATCTTGAGCGTGAAAAGGACATGGACAAACAGCAGGAAGGCAGCTTGCAGACGCTCCACATAGGTGGAAGTGGTTATTGAAGAAAAGGTCATACAATGCATGATCAAGGTGATGAAAAAGCTATGCAATGAGAAATTGATGATTTAAAGAAGCGACTTCGTCGAGCACAGCGAAAACAATCTCCTCACAACTCTGATGTTTCTTCTAATGACGAAGAAGATACAAGCTACAGACAAAGATCAGGAACTCCACCTAGTGAGTCTTTTTCCTGGAAGGAGGAGCATCTGCACAAAAGAAGGCGCAGAAGTCCATCCGGGAAGGGAGTAGGAACTAATGTTATGAAGAAAGTTTTGAGCCAAATTTCTAAATCACCCTTTACCTGGAGAATAGAAAAGGCAAAGCTTCCCAGACGTTTTCATCAACCAACATTTGTCTTGTATAACGGTCGTACGGATCCTGTAGAGCACGTCAGCCAGTTCAAACAAAAGATGGCTGTACATTCTCAGGACGAGGCCTTAATGTGTAGAGTATTTTCATCCAGTTTGGGACCTATGCCGATGAGATGGTTTGATGGATTGAAGAAAAATTCCATCAATTCTTTCAGAAAACTCACCCAATCATTTTGTTCTCAATTCATTACGTGCAGTAGGGTCCTTCAACCCTTAGACTCTTTACTATCCATGTCAATGAGGGAAGGAGAATCTGTGAAGGCGTATGCTGAGAGGTACCGGAAAATGTTTAACGAAATTGATGGTGACTTTGATGAGGTTGCCATTAGAACTTTCAAAGTGGGGCTCCCCTCCGAGCACGGTTTGAGAAAATCTCTGACAGGTAAGCCTGTCACCAGTTTGCATCAGCTAATGGATAGAGTGGATAAGTACAAGAGGATTGAAGATGATCAACAACAAGGAAAGGGGAAGGCTAAGGTTATCCCTCAGGAGAAGAGGGATTTTAGGTCAGACTGATATAATAACAATCGGCCGAGAAGGGATTATGTGGGGCAATCAGGGCCTGTTATTACCCCAATAGTTAATACAGTTTTCCGAGAACCTGTCCGTCAAGTTATGGAGAAAATTAAGAATGAACCATTTTTCAAATGGCCAAATAAAATGGCTGGAGACCTCACAAAGCGCAATCAAAACCTCTATTGCCATTATCATCAAGAACGGGGACATACCACTGAGGACTGCAGAAACCTATGGGATCACCTAGATCATCTTGTTGGGGAAGGCAAACTAAAATCACTCTTGCATCATTCTAGCGGCAAGGGGAACCAGACGAATTCAAACTCCAGGAAGAATGCTACTTATGGACCCCCTTTGGGGACAATCAATGTCATCTTTGTTGCTCTTGGGAGAACCAGATCTTGCCCCTCTAGGGTATTGTCAGTGGCATGATTATCATCCGAGGAGGGTGTTTTAGAAGCGAAAAGGGCCAAAATACAAATTCAGCCAACTTTGGGCTTCTCGAACGAGGATAAAGCTGGAACCATCCAACCCCACGATGATGCCTTGGTGGTTACGCTTAGAATAGGAGGATTTGATGTGAAATGGGTGCTGGTGGATCAGGGTAGTGCTGTCGAAATTATGTATCCTGACTTATACAAGGGGCTAAATCTGAAGTCTGAGGACTTAACGGCCTATGCATCCCTATTAATAAGTTTCGAGGGGAAAACCGTCATTCCAAAAGGTCAGATCAGACTACCTATACAAACAGACTCGGAGGCAGTGGAGGTGGATTTTATTGTGGTAGATTCATATTCCCCTTATACAGCCATTGTGGCCAGGCCATGGCTTCATACTTTGGGTGCTGTCTCCTCTACCCTGCATCAAAAGGTGAAATATCCCTCTGAAGGTCTAGTTAAAGAGATTCTGGGTAATCAATCTGTTGCTAGAAAATGCATAATGGCGGCTATTTTGCACAAACCTGAGGTTATGTCCTCGGATCCTGCTCAAAGACCTTTATAGCAGTTAAGAATCTAGGCTTCATCAAGGGGAGGACTGACCGAGGGGGTAAGCTGCGAAGACTTAGAAAGAGTGATAATTGATACTGATCCAGAGAAATTTTTTCAAGTTGGGGCACAATTGCCAACCCTTGAAAAGCAGGCACTAATTGAATTCCTCCGATACAATGTCGACATATTTGCCTGGGACGCTTGCGAAGCCCCTGGAGTTGATCTTGATTTTATCTGTCACCATCTGAATGTCAACACTTTTGTAATTCCTAGAAAACAATCACCTAGACACTCATCCAGAGATCATTGTGAAGCTGTTAAGGAAGAAGTAACTAAATTGAAGCGAGTAGGGGCTATAAAAGAGGTCTTTTATCCTGAGTGGTTAGCCAACACTGTAGTGGTAAAGAAGAAGAACGGGAAGTGGAGGGTATGTGTAGACTTTATAGATCTGAACAAAGCCTGTCCAAAGGATCCTTTTCCCCTTCCCAGGATAGATCAGTTGGTGGATGCAACTGTAGGTTATTCTCGGATGAGTTTCCTTGATGCTTTCCAAGGATACTATCAAATACCACTAGCCCTCGATGATCAGGAAAAAACATCTTTTGTCACTCCCGTGGGGAATTATCATTATAAGGTGATGCCTTTCGGCTTGAAAAATGCTGATCTACGTATCAAAGGATGATGACCAAGTTTTTCGAAGCACAAATGGGTAAAAATATTGAAGTGTATATAGATGATATGGTGGTAAAAAGTAAAATGGAGTTCGAGCATATAGGGGACCTTACAGACATATTCCAAATCCTGAGGGGACATCAGCTTTGTCTTAATGCCTCCAAATGCTCTTTTGGGGTAGGCTCGGGAAAGTTCCTCGGTTATATGGTGACCCATCGGGGACTCGAGGTAAATCCAGATCAGGTTAAAGCTATAAATAATTTAAAACCTCCTTGGAACCCTAAAGAAGTTCAAAGGTTAACCGGAATGATGGCGGCCTTAAATCGGTTCATTTCACAGTCGGTGGATAGGTGTAGGCCTTTCTTCTTGTTGATGAATAAATGGAAAGGTTTCGAATGGACCGAAGAATGTGCTCAAGCTTTCCAACAACTTAAAGATTATTTATCTCATCCACCTATCATGTCAAGCCCAGAAACAGATGAAGTACTGTTTGCTTATATCGTTGTAGCTCCTCATGCTGTGAGTTTGGTGTTGATCCAAGTTGATAATGGCAAACAAAGACCAGTCTATTATGTAAGTAAATCCTTGCATGATGCTGAAATTCGCTATTTACCTTTGGAAAAGGCAATCCTGGCAGTGGTGCATGATATGCGAAAGTTGCCCTATTATTTCCAAGCGCATACGGTAGTTGTCCTGACCCAGTTTCCACTCAAAGCCACACTTTGAAATGCTGATTACACTGGGAGAATAGCAAAGTGGGGCACTATTTTGTGTGCTTTTGACATTAAATACATGCCACATATCTCGGTTAAAGGCCAGGTCCTTGCAGATTTGGTCGCTGAATTCACTGCGGTGTTGTATATACAAGAAATTGTGAGATTACATGGGGTTCCTTCATCTATTGTGTCTGATAGAGATCCTAAGTTTACTTCACATTTTTGGAAAAGCTTACAGACAGCTTTGGGTACTAAACTGACATTCAGCACAGCTTACCATCCTCAGACAGATGGACAATCTGAACGTACTATTCAGACCTTTGAAGACATGTTGCGGGCTTGTGTTTTGGATTTAGGAGGCAGATGGGATAGTCATTTACCATTGATTGAGTTTGCCTACAACAATAGCTATCATTCTAGCATTGGGATGGCTCCTTTTGAGTCTTTATATGGAAGACGATGTCGATCACCAATTTGTTGGGATGAAGTTGGAGAAAGGAAGTTGATGGGACCCGAGATTGTGCAGATTACGGTTGATAAAATACGGTTGATTCGAGAACGACTAAAGGCTGCCCAGAGTAGGCAGAAAAGCCATGCTGATAAGAAACGACGAGACATTGAATTTGATGTGGGAGATCATGTATTTATCAAAGTTTCGCCTTTGAAAGGAGTGATGAGATTTGGGAAGACAAATAAGCTAAGTCCTAGATTTGTTGGACCATTTGAGATACTTGAAAAGATTGGATCAGCTGCATATCGAGTTGCTTTACCTCCTGCACTATCCAAGATACACAATGTATTTCATATCTCTAATCTTAGAAAGTATGTTCCTGACTCGAGGCATGTAATAGAGTTTGAACCACTTCATATCCAAGAGAACTTGTCTTATGAAGAGATCCCAATTAAGATTTTAGATAGTAAGGAGCAAGTTCTTCGCACCAAGACAATTCCTATAGTCAAGGTGTTGTGGAGAAATCACTCTACGGAAGAGGCAACATGGGAGGCAGAGGAGGAAATGAGGCAAAAGTATCCGAATCTCTTTGTCGATGGTATGTGTACAATTTTCGAGGACGAAAATTTTTAAGGAGGGAAGGATGTAACACCCCAACCTAGTTGCACAATTAATTTATGGGTTTATATGCATGTTATTGTCTTAATTATTTTTAAGTGCATGAAGCTTTGATTTTCTTTGTGATACTATAGAACATATATGTCATTTTAATGTGATGGATATAACTTTATTAAGTTAAGGATTTATATGTATGAAAGGTTATATTATTCTTTGGGCCTTTCTAGAATTATAAGTTGATAAGGGGTGAAATGTATGATTTCCAAAAGTTGGAAAAGGTGGGTGTGATATTTTCCCTAGCCATACACGTATCCCACCCCAAAAGTCCACATTCTTTATCTGATTTTTGCTGCCCAAAAGTCTTCTCACTTTCTTATTTTCTTGGCTGCATCTGAAGTCCAGCAGCTCCTTTTCTGCTTTTACTATTCCTCTTTCTTTCTTCTTGCTTCCTTCTTCTCCCCTTCTTACACGGCAGCCTTCCCTCTCTCACCAAAACATTTTAACCCTCTCTAAAGAAGAAATTACAGGGTTAAGACTAAAATTTCAGCATCAAATTGTTGGGGGTAAGAAATCAAAACTTCATTTGTTCTTTTCTACTTCTTTAACTTCTATCCTGATTTTATAGGCTGAAATATGATTCTGTTTTAGTGGTTTGATGGTTTGATGATATTATGGTTTATTGAATGTTTGATAACATATTTTAGTATGTTTATTAAAGGTATAAAAATACCCAAATGGAATTAAGGCTTATAGCTATTTGTTGATGATTTTGTAAGAATATGTACTGAAGCTGTCTCTGTGACAGATTTAGTGTTTACAACAAGAAAATTATGTATTAAATCATATGCTGTGAATTAAGAGGCTAGGAGTAGTTTTTATGAATTCTAAGACACATATGATTGTTATGGAATTGGTCTCACAGCATTGGGATGAGTAGAAAATTAATGGTTTAATTTCTATGTTGCATGAATTTCTGTCAGAACAGTTTTGAGTATGCTGTCTTGCGTGATTTTTAATAAATCATGGGTTGATGCTTTGACTCCGAAATTTTTATGGTGTATACTGGACATACAGGGGAGTAGTTTTGTAAAATTTCATGACATCTGGATGTGTGCGGACAGCCCGTTTGTATTTTACAAATGGGGCGTGTGCTGCTGGAATGGGCAGTGAACAACATATACTACCCCTGACTTTGTGGATTTTAATTCTCAAGTTAGGGTGTATGTTTTGAGCTATAATTTAATATGATTATTCCTTGTTATGTTAGGATCATATATTAATTTTATGAATTGGTTTCTCTATGGTTTGGATGCATAATATGTTTGATGATTGTATCATATGCTTTGGGGAACTTTATGTGATGGGAATTAAGTTTTCTTGAGTTTGAGAGTTAGGTTGTGTTTGAGGTATAAGTTTATATATTAGGAAGAGTTTGTCCGTATTAAGTTTTGGTTTTTCTTTTAGGTGACGAGAACGAGAACACGGACACTTGAGCTCCTCGTGTAATATCTCTCGCGCCTTCTGTTTTCAGGTAAGGGACTTGTGACATGTGCTTTTAATAAGTATAAAGACTATTTCAAAAACTATTATGTTTTAAAAACTTTCTGATTAGAGACATTACATATAAGCATGGTTTAAGTAAAATATATGTTCGTGAGTTGCTCAATCTTATATATATAATAAATTTAGCATATTAATGCTAGAACCTATATCACGAACATAATATCTTAGAATGAAATGGATATGCTACTATTATGAAAGAATTATGTAAAAACATAGTTATCAGAAAAATATAGCTTTCGGGTTATTCCATTGTTATGTTCTGAACTCAGCCAGTAGGGGTTAATTACTGGCTTTCCATGGAAAATGTTATCTGTTTGGCCATTTAAGTAGAGGAAATGGGGTTGCCCGTAACTCTAATATGAATAAGGCCTTCTCCCCAATGTGTACGGACGGCGGGGAGGAATAAAACCTTGAGGAGATGTGCCATCAGGCCTCTCAAAGAGGACAATATCATGCACACGAGGTCACCCAAATGTGATGAGGCCTTCTCTGTACAGACTTATCGGATATGGATTAACCAATATGTTATGAACAGCTATATTATGTTAGTTATCATGAGAGAATAATTTTATTAAATGCATTATGAAAAGTTAAAAACTCTCATGAAAAGAAGTTTATGATGAAGCATTTTATAATCTTTTTAAGATGAAGTTACTGAATTATGTTTATATTCCTTATTATGTTCTTTTATGATTATCAAAAAGGAAATGAAGTATTTTCATCTAAAAGCTTATAAATTAGTTCAAGAGCAATATGAATAGTATGAAGGCTATTTTATCAAATATGGCATATCCATAAAATATTTGTTTTATATGCATTCTTATTAAAGGCCCATGGAGCTTAAAACCTTACTGGGCTTCGCAGCTCACCCTATTACATTTCAGTGCACAGGTTCTTCCTGGAAGCGGCGAGAGTATTAGAGGTGGCAAGGATTCTGTGTTTTCTCGTTTGTTAGATTGTAGAGTTTTTGTTGTATAGTAGTTGAGCTCTTTTGTTGTATAGGAGGAATCAAGATGTACTTGATCCTTTGAGCACTTATGTAATTCAGTATCTTAGTTTGTTTTGAACCCCAGTAGTATGTCTTTGGGGTTAGGTTTGTAATAAGAGTTTGCTAAACGTTTAGCTATGTAATATTTACCCTTATACCTTAAGTTTTAGCCTTGTGGTAATTTTCCAAATTCAAAGGATGAAATTTCAAGGTTTCCATCATTTTTGTATACTATGGCTTTTATGCAAGAATATAAGCAGGGATACAGGAAACAATTCTTGATAAATACTTTCAGTTTAGGTTGGTTCGTGTTAGTATCAAGGTAAACTTGATATTAACATGCCGGTCATGCACTAAATCCTGAAGTACAGGTTTGGGTCGTGACAGTTGTGGTATCAGAGCATAGGTTATGATTTTATAGACTTTTAGATAGACGTAAGTGTTTTTAGAAGTTAGAAAGGGTAGCTTGGGTAGATTAGTAAATGCATATCTCTTCGGAGACATTTAAATTTTGTTTTGTGAATTTTGTTGTGCTCTATGTTTGCATAATTGCGTGGCTAATTTACCGCACATACACGTTGAATTTATATTATATTACTCATGATTATGAATATGTTATTTAAATTAAATAAATAAATAAATAAAAATGGTATTCTTGCATGTATGATGTCGTTTCTTAATAGGATGCAAGCTTCGGATATAAGTAATGTGTGCAACCAAGTGTTGGAGGAGATTGCCCAAAGGGCTGCTAATATCCATTCTCCAGCTGGAGTTAGCCAAGGTCCTACCCAAGAGGCTTTTCTAAAGCAAAGGCCTCCTTCTTTCAGTGGCACTACAAATCCATTGGAAGCAGAAAGTTGGATTTTTAAAATGGAAAAGATCTTTAAATTCCTTGGATGCACAGATTCTCAGAAGGTGAATTATGCTGCATACATGTTTGAAGGTCCTGCTGAAATATGGTGGAAGTCGGCAGAGAGACTTCTCTTAGATGGAAGAGGTGATAATGCCCAAATTAGTTGGGCGGAGTTTGTGAAGAAATTTTATGAGAAATATTTTACCGAACGCTTCAGAGATAAACAAGCTGAAAATTTTGATGAACTTGTCCAAGGGAGTATGGGGGTTGCTCAATATGAAGCAAAGTTTAGTGAGTTGTCTCGTTTTGCTCCTCACCTTGTTACTACTGAAGCTTTAAGGGTTAAGAAGTTTTGCAAAGGGCTGAATTTCAAAATCAGACAACGTTTGACTACTTCTCGAGTTAAGGACTACAAGACTTTGGTTACACTTGCTGAAGCTGTAGAAGAAGACATTCAAGAACGTAATAAAATGAAAGCAGAAATGGAACAAGATAAAGGTAAGACAGTGAAGTTTAACCAGCCCTGGAAAGGAAAATCTTCCCATAACTCCTCTAAGAAAAATACCACTAGGTACCCACCAAAAGCTGGAGGAAATTGTTCACATTGTGGAAAGCCTCATTCTGGGGAATGCCGTGCTGCGAACAATACATGTTTTCGTTGTGGGAAACCTGGTCATTTTATTAGGGATTGCCCAAATAATCCTAACAAAGGGAACTCCAATGCTGGAAGTGGGCAAAAGAGGCCAATGGTCCAGGGAAGAGTTTTTGCCCTCACTGAACAAGAAGCACAAGCAGCACCGGATGTGGTATCAGGTACTCTCAATGTTCGCTCTAAAGCTGCTCATGTTTTATTTGATTCTGGCTCTTCACACTCTTTTGTATCCCCTGCTTTTGCTGATATGTTACACATGAGTCCTGAGTTGTTGGATTGTGAACTATGGGTGTCTACCCCTTCGGGTGTAATTTTGTGTGCTCAATGGGTGTATCGAAGTTGTGTTATAGATATTGCCGGTAGGGAGTTAGTTGCTGATTTAATATTGTTACATATGCATGACTTTGATGTCATTTTGGGTATGGACTGGTTGTCAACTTATCATGCAGTTGTAGAATGTTTTGAGAAACGTGTAATTTTTCTTATACCTGGCCAATCTGAATTTTATTTTGAGGGAGATAGAAAGGTTAAAGCCTTAAGTATAATTTCTTCTCTTCAAGCTAGTAATATGCTTAAAAAGGGGTGTAGTGGCTTTTTGGCATACATGATTAACTCTGAATCTACTAATGAGAAGTTAGAAGATATTCCTATTGTAAAGGAATTTCCTGATGTTTTTCCAGAAGAGTTACCTAGCTTACCTCCAGATAGAGAGATTGAATTCTCTATTGAAATTTTGCCTGGTACTGGTCCTATATCTAAGGCTCCTTATAGAATGGCCCCAGCTGAACTTAGAGAGTTAAAATTGCAATTACAAGATCTGCTTGATAAGGGTTTTATTAGGCCAAGTGTTTCGCCATGGGGTGCACCAGTTCTGTTTGTTAAAAAGAAGGATGGAAGTTTGAGACTTTGTATTGATTACCGGGAATTGAATAAGGTAACAGTGAAGAACAAGTATCCCCTTCCTCGAATAGATGATTTATTTGATCAATTACAAGGAGCATCAATTTTCTCAAAAATTGATTTGCGTTCTGGCTATCATCAATTGAAGGTGAAGAAGGATGATATACTGAAAACTGCCTTTCGAACCCGATATGGTCACTATGAATTTCTTGTGATGCCTTTTGGATTGACAAATGCACCAGCTGCT
Source organism: Quercus parvula (assembly GCA_030820535.1). Lineage (NCBI taxonomy): Eukaryota > Viridiplantae > Streptophyta > Magnoliopsida > Fagales > Fagaceae > Quercus > Quercus parvula. Next base: position 30,674,359 of record JAUAME010000012.1, read on the forward strand.
TTTATGGATTTAATGAATAGAGTGTTTCAGCCTTACTTAGATCAGTTTGTGGTGATATTCATTGATGACATTTTAGTATACTCTAAGAGTCAGGAAGATCATGAGAAGCATTTGCGGATTGTATTGCAGACTTTAAGGGATAAGCAACTTTATGCCAAACTAAAGAAGTGTGAATTTTGGCTGGCACAGATTTCGTTCTTAGGACATGTGATATCACAGGATGGAATTTCTGTTGATCCAAAGAAGATTGAAGCTATAGTGAATTGGGAAAGACCAAAGACTGTCTCGGAGGTTCGTAGTTTCTTGGGCTTGGCTGGTTATTATCGAAGATTTATAGAAGGTTTCTCCAAGATTTCTGGGCCTCTAACCAATTTAACCAAGAAAGCAGTGAAGTTTGAATGGGCTGAAAAATGTGAGCATAGTTTTCAAGAGTTAAAACAGAGGCTAGTTACAGCCCCAGTGCTTACTTTACCTTCAAGTTCAGGAGGTTTTGTGATATACAGTGATGCTTCCAAGAAAGGTTTGGGATGTGTTCTCATGCAACAAGGGAAAGTCATAGCTTATGCCTCTAGACAACTTAAGTCGTATGAACAGAATTATCCTACTCATGATTTGGAATTAGCAGCAGTGGTCTTTGCTCTTAAAATTTGGAGACACCATTTGTATGGTGAACCTTGTATGATATACACAGATCACAAGAGTCTCAAATATTTGTTTACACAAAAAGAATTGAATCTTAGGCAAAGAAGATGGTTGGAGTTGATAAATGACTATGATTGCTCCATTGAATATCATCCTGGCAAAGCAAATGTGGTGGCAGATGCTTTGAGTAGAAAGTCTTCGGGACAATTAGCTTGCATGCTAACTACTCAAAAGGAAATTTTGGCAGACTTACAACGGATGGGGATTGAGTTTATAATCAAGGGTTCAAGTACATGTTTTTCCACTCTAGTTGTGAAGCCTACCTTATTGGATAAAATTAAGGCCTCTCAATTTAATGATCCAGAATTAGCTAAGATTCGGGATAAAGCATCTAATGGCAATATACCTGGTTTTCTCATTAGCAAGGATGGTGTTTTAATGCATGGCTCTAGATTGTGTGTTCCAGCAGATAATGAGTTGAAAAGACAGATTATGGAAGAAGCTCATTGTACTCCCTATACTGTACATCCAGGTAGTACCAAAATGTATCGGGATTTGAGAGGAAATTTTTGGTGGAGTGGTATGAAGAAAGATATTGCTGAATTTGTAAGTCGTTGCCTGACTTGTCAACAAATAAAAGCTGAGCATCAACGTCCTGGAGGACTATTACAGCCTCTCCCTATCCCTGAGTGGAAGTGGGAGCATATTTCTATGGATTTTGTTGTTGGACTCCCAAAATCACTTCAAGGTTATGATTCTGTTTGGGTGATTGTAGACCGTGTAACAAAGTCAGCTCATTTTCTTCGTGTGAAGGTTAACTATCCTTTAAATAAGCTTGCTGAGTTGTATATACAAGAAATTGTGAGATTACGTGGGGTTCCTTCATCTATTGTGTCTGATAGAGATCCTAAGTTTACTTCACATTTTTGGAAAAGCTTACAGACAGCTTTGGGTACTAAACTGACATTCAGCACAGCTTACCATCCTCAGACAGATGGACAATCTGAACGTACTATTCAGACCTTTGAAGACATGTTGCGGGCTTGTGTTTTGGATTTAGGAGGCAGATGGGATAGTCATTTACCATTGATTGAGTTTGCCTACAACAATAGCTATCATTCTAGCATTGGGATGGCTCCTTTTGAGTCTTTATATGGAAGACGATGTCGATCACCAATTTGTTGGGATGAAGTTGGAGAAAGGAAGTTGATGGGACCCGAGATTGTGCAGATTACGGTTGATAAAATACGGTTGATTCGAGAACGACTAAAGGCTACGCAGAGTAGGCAGAAAAGCCATGCTGATAAGAAACGACGAGACATTGAATTTGATGTGGGAGATCATGTATTTATCAAAGTTTCGCCTTTGAAAGGAGTGATGAGATTTGGGAAGACAAATAAGCTAAGTCCTAGATTTGTTGGACCATTTGAGATACTTGAAAAGATTGGATCAGCTGCATATCGAGTTGCTTTACCTCCTGCACTATCCAAGATACACAATGTATTTCATATCTCTAATCTTAGAAAGTATATTCCTGACTCGAAGCATGTAATAGAGTTTGAACCACTTCATATCCAAGAGAACTTGTCTTATGAAGAGATCCCAATTAAGATTTTAGATCGTAAGGAGCAAGTTCTTCGCACCAAGACAATTCCTATAGTCAAGGTGTTGTGGAGAAATCACTCTACGGAAGAGGCAACATGGGAGGCAGAGGAGGAAATGAGGCAAAAGTATCCGAATCTCTTTGTCGATGGTATGTGTACAATTTTCGAGGACGAAAATTTTTAAGGAGGGAAGGATGTAACACCCCAACCTAGTTGCACAATTAATTTATGGGTTTATATGCATGTTATTGTCTTAATTATTTTTAAGTGCATGAAGCTTTGATTTTTTTTGTGATACTATAGAACATATATGTCATTTTAATGTGATGGATATAACTTTATTAAGTTAAGGATTTATATGTATGAAAGGTTATATTATTCTTTGGGCCTTTCTAGAATTATAAGTTGATAAGGGGTGAAATGTATGATTTCCAAAAGTTGGAAAAGGTGGGTGTGATATTTTCCCTAGCCATACACGTATCCCACCCCAAAAGTCCACATCCTTTATCTGATTTTTGCTGCCCAAAAGTCTTCTCACTTTCTTATTTTCTTGGCTGCATCTGAAGTCCAGCAGCTCCTTTTCTGCTTTTACTATTCCTCTTTCTTTCTTCTTGCTTCCTTCTTCTCCCCTTCTTACACGGCAGCCTTCTCTCTCTCACCAAAACATTTTAACCCTCTCTAAAGAAGAAATTACAGGGTTAAGACTAAAATTTCAGCATCAAATTGTTGGGGGTAAGAAATCAAAACTTCATTTGTTCTTTTCTACTTCTTTAACTTCTATCCTGATTTTATAGGCTGAAATATGATTCTGTTTTAGTGGTTTGATGGTTTGATGATATTATGGTTTATTGAATGTTTGATAACATATTTTAGTATGTTTATTAAAGGTATAAAAATACCCAAATGGAATTAAGGCTTATAGCTATTTGTTGATGATTTTGTAAGAATATGTACTGAAGCTGTCTCTGTGACAGATTTAGTGTTTACAACAAGAAAATTATGTATTAAATCATATGCTGTGAATTAAGAGGCTAGGAGTAGTTTTTATGAATTCTAAGACACATATGATTGTTATGGAATTGGTCTCACAGCATTGGGATGAGTAGAAAATTAATGGTTTAATTTCTATGTTGCATGAATTTCTGTCAGAACAGTTTTGAGTATGCTGTCTTGCGTGATTTTTAATAAATCATGGGTTGATGCTTTGACTCCGAAATTTTTATGGTGTATACTGGACATACAGGGGAGTAGTTTTGTAAAATTTCATGACATCTGGATGTGTGCGGACAGCCCGTTTGTATTTTACAAATGGGGCGTGTGCTGCTGGAATGGGCAGTGAACAACATATACTACCCCTGACTTTGTGGATTTTAATTCTCAAGTTAGGGTGTATGTTTTGAGCTATAATTTAATATGATTATTCCTTGTTATGTTAGGATCATATATTAATTTTATGAATTGGTTTCTCTATGGTTTGGATGCATAATATGTTTGATGATTGTATCATATGCTTTGGGGAACTTTATGTGATGGGAATTAAGTTTTCTTGAGTTTGAGAGTTAGGTTGTGTTTGAGGTATAAGTTTATATATTAGGAAGAGTTTGTCCGTATTAAGTTTTGGTTTTTCTTTTAGGTGACGAGAACGAGAACACGGACACTTGAGCTCCTCGTGTAATATCTCTCGCGCCTTCTGTTTTCAGGTAAGGGACTTGTGACATGTGCTTTTAATAAGTATAAAGACTATTTCAAAAACTATTATGTTTTAAAAACTTTCTGATTAGAGACATTACATATAAGCATGGTTTAAGTAAAATATATGTTCGTGAGTTGCTCAATCTTATATATATAATAAATTTAGCATATTAATGCTAGAACCTATATCACGAACATAATATCTTAGAATGAAATGGATATGCTACTATTATGAAAGAATTATGTAAAAACATAGTTATCAGAAAAATATAGCTTTCGGGTTATTCCATTGTTATGTTCTGAACTCAGCCAGTAGGGGTTAATTACTGGCTTTCCATGGAAAATGTTATCTGTTTGGCCATTTAAGTAGAGGAAATGGGGTTGCCCGTAACTCTAATATGAATAAGGCCTTCTCCCCAATGTGTACGGACGGCGGGGAGGAATAAAACCTTGAGGAGATGTGCCATCAGGCCTCTCAAAGAGGACAATATCATGCACACGAGGTCACCCAAATGTGATGAGGCCTTCTCTGTACAGACTTATCGGATATGGATTAACCAATATGTTATGAACAGCTATATTATGTTAGTTATCATGAGAGAATAATTTTATTAAATGCATTATGAAAAGTTAAAAACTCTCATGAAAAGAAGTTTATGATGAAGCATTTTATAATCTTTTTAAGATGAAGTTACTGAATTATGTTTATATTCCTTATTATGTTCTTTTATGATTATCAAAAAGGAAATGAAGTATTTTCATCTAAAAGCTTATAAATTAGTTCAAGAGCAATATGAATAGTATGAAGGCTATTTTATCAAATATGGCATATCCATAAAATATTTGTTTTATATGCATTCTTATTAAAGGCCCATGGAGCTTAAAACCTTACTGGGCTTCGCAGCTCACCCTATTACATTTCAGTGCACAGGTTCTTCCTGGAAGCGGCGAGAGTATTAGAGGTGGCAAGGATTCTGTGTTTTCTCGTTTGTTAGATTGTAGAGTTTTTGTTGTATAGTAGTTGAGCTCTTTTGTTGTATAGGAGGAATCAAGATGTACTTGATCCTTTGAGCACTTATGTAATTCAGTATCTTAGTTTGTTTTGAACCCCAGTAGTATGTCTTTGGGGTTAGGTTTGTAATAAGAGTTTGCTAAACGTTTAGCTATGTAATATTTACCCTTATACCTTAAGTTTTAGCCTTGTGGTAATTTTCCAAATTCAAAGGATGAAATTTCAAGGTTTCCATCATTTTTGTATACTATGGCTTTTATGCAAGAATATAAGCAGGGATACAGGAAACAATTCTTGATAAATACTTTCAGTTTAGGTTGGTTCGTGTTAGTATCAAGGTAAACTTGATATTAACATGCCGGTCATGCACTAAATCCTGAAGTACAGGTTTGGGTCGTGACAGGAGAATGCAATGGTCAAGTTAGCTTATTATCAGCACAAACTCAAACAAGGCTACGATGCCAGAGTAAAGTTAAGACCATTGGAACCAGGGGATTTGGTGCTAAGAAAAGTTTTGGGCACGATGAAAAACCCAGCATGGGGAAAATTAGGGCCCAATTGGGAAGGACCCTATCGAATCACTTCGTTGGCAAGCATAGGGGCATATTTTTTAGAAGATTTAGATGAACATGTAATACCTCGTCCCTGGAATGTAAACAACCTGAGAAGGTACTATTATTAATTAAAGTTTCCTTTTGTCAAATGAATATTTTGTTGTATAAATCTATTGAAATTAGGAATTGGCATCTATATAAGTGTTAAACAGGTTCCAAGTCATTTCAGGTCTCTCAAACTTCATACTTGGGCGAAATTAACATTCTTTGACATCTATATAAGTGTTAAACAGGTCCCAAGTCATGTCAGGTCTCTTGGACCACATACTTGGGTGAAATTAACACTCTTTGACATCTATGTAAGTGTTAAACAGGTCCCAAGTCATGTCAGGTCTCTTGGACCACATACTTGGGCGAAATTAACACTCTTTGACATCTATGTAAGTGTTAAACAGAGCCCAAGTTATGTCAGGTCTCTTGGACCACATACTTGGGCGAAATTAACACTCTTTGGCATTTATGTAAGTGTTAAACAGATCCCAAGTCATGTCAAGTCTCTCGGACCACATACTTGGGCGAAATTAACACTCTTTGGCATCTATGTAAGTGTTAAACAGCCCAAGTCATGTCAAGTTTCTCGAACCACATACTTGGGTGAAATTAACCTTCCTTGATATTCATATAAGTGTTAAATAGATTCCAAGTCATGTTAGATCTCTTGGATCACAAACTTGGGCAAAAGTTAACACTCCCTAATGTGTATGTATATGTGCTGCATTAATCTCAGAGTACACTCATTCTTTCAGGCTAAATCTGTGGATGAATTTGGCTCATCAAACGTACCTCATAGCCTGTCAGGCTTATTAGCTTATGTATTTATGTGATGGTAACTTTTATCAAACTTAATAAAACTGATGCTTATTTGAGAGTTGTGCACTCATTAAAATTCCAAGTGTTCTCATTTTTATCATGTTATGCTAAGTTTGTTATTCGTATGATTTGAACTTAAATTTTGATATTGTCATGATAGTACACAATATTATGGATGGCATTTAGTTGAAACTGTTAAATGATACTAGCTTGTAATAGTAAATAATATCGTTCAAAGGAAAATTTGAATGAAAAAGAAAACCCTTTCATTAGATGACAAATGTAATTTCTACATTAAATGCATAGAGCCATTACAAAAACATCAGGGTAAAACTAAAATCCTATATCTAAGTCTATGGTTGCTGAGAATCCTTCTTGGAATCAATCTTGGACTTGGATCTAGCAACTTTCACCTTGGAGACCATATCCCCAATGGTAAGGGCATCCTTGGAGGGGTTGGCATCAGCCTTATTCTGCTCCTTCTTTTTCTCCTCCTTCTCCTTAGCTTTCTCCTTTTCTTTTTCCTGCTCTTCTCTTTTTCAACCCCTATGGGTAGTTCGCTATCTTGAGAAGATTTTTGTACTGGGAGAGGTTCATTAGGAGGAGGAAGAGGAATGGTGGTTGGTAGAGGAGGAGGAGTTAGGTTTTCTCTGAGATCTTCTGGATAGTACACTTGATCCGTCTTCCTCAGATCGGAATCTGCAGGGATTCTTGCCCGGTCAAGGGCTTGACTATATGTCTTAGCACAATACTCCCTGCAGACTGCGGTTACTTCAGCAGTTAACCTTGTCTCCGTCTCCTGCACCCCCCGTTCATATGCCAAGGTCTCAGCAGCAGTAGTAGCTTCCTGGGCCACCTTCAATGCTTCTTCAGCTTAGCTTGAAGATCCAGAACCACCGCCTTTTCGGTGGCGAGGTTAAGTTGAGTCGTGCAAAGCTCTTTGCGTTGGTCCTCAACTTGAGCTTCAACACTCTTCAACCTAGCCTCAACACTTTTTCGCCAATTTTTTGCGAACTTGAGCTTCTCGACTAATTGTGTTTTTTCATGATTTGCCGTGCCGAGTGCTTTTTCAATGTCATATCGGTTCTAGATTTTAGCGTTAGGATTGGTGGTCACACTTTGTACCCAGTCCTCAGCCATATAAACCTACTGAGTAACCTGTGAGGAGATAACCATTGTAATTAAGAACGTGTTTGACATGTCATATATATATATATATATAAACTTATCTTATAAAAAAAAAAAAAACTGAATAGCAGAAGAACAGCTAACCATTGCTAAGTCTCTCTTTAAAGACATGAACAGATCAGGCTGTTTAGTTCACCTGATGGACTCCATATCCTTGGGAAGAAGGAGGGGCTGTTGGAGAGCTTGCGCCAAATAGTTGGCATGACCCCTCGACGCATCCCATATTGAGGTATCATATGGGATGGCTGCACCGTCCATCTCGAGTCGGGGGGCCCAAGGCCACTGAGGCCAATGTACTTCTGCTTCCTCCCTGCTGTCTACAGAGCTACCCCTCTTATCCCTGGGGTTTCTGTTTGTTTTCTGTTGTTTACCCTCCTTCTGAGGAACTATCTCGCCCTCCTCTAGGCCGTGATCTGGCCTCCTCTTCTTAAGGTTGGGCATGGCCTGCAGGTCGAGGTCAGTTGGAGGTGGAGGAATGGGAATTTCTGGTGAGGGTTGTGTTTTGGGAGATTCCTTAGAGCTTCCCCCTCTATTTTTGGCTAATAATCCTCTCAGACTAGGTCTCTTTTTCTGATCCATTTGGTCTTCATCCTCTTCGGATTCTGAGTCTATCTGAGTAATAACCAACTGTCTGGGATGGATAGAAGATATATCAACGGAGTCGGTCTCGGAATCGGATATGTCAACTGGCTTCTCAAACGGTCCCGCGTCTTCCACAGAACGAAACTGATCTATCTCCTCCTCCAAGGACAGTCGAGAAGAAGCGATTTCCTCTTCTGCTTCAACAGATGCTTCAAGAGGAACTTGTTGCAAGGGAACTACGAGTTGAGGAGGAATTTGTTGGACGGGTAGCCTAACCGGAGGAAGATCGTCCTGAGCCAAGAAGTTTGGTTTGGATACGTCAATGTGGTTTATCCTGGGATCTCCGGCTCTGATAGCGTGGCCTATATCCTGAAAAACTCTCGAAATGGGCTCGAAATCCAAAATCAGGTGGACAGCTCGTAGTTGACGGTCCTCGCTCACGAAAATTTCTAATTGTAGTATGTAATTTAATCCCATTATGTTGGTGTGGCTGAGCTGAGGATTTACCAATCTCCTATCTGCAATAAACAGCCAAGAAAGAAGTATTGGTTAATTCATGGAATCAGATTATTGAAGTGATGTAAGGCAAGGGATCATAATTATGTAATGAAGATGACAAGGTTTGAAGTATTTTTCTAGGGAACCTAACTCTAATGTACCCCACCTGGCTCTCTCTCCTGAACTGGACAGTGAAGACCATCGTGCCATGGCCCTGAGACAATGAGGTAGTCATCTTTCATCCCTTTGTTGGATTTAGGAAGGCATGAGATGAGCCTGACCACGGTTGACCGGGATTTGAGGTAGTATCCTCCGTCGGCTTGGGAGTGGAACTCGTACATGTACACCACATTGTGCCATGTGAGTCCTAATTGCAAATGCTCATTAAGGGCATCAATGCAACCTAGAATCCTATAAACATGTTGGGTGCACATTGGTGGGGACACAACCTATGGGCTATGAGGTAATCCCTTGTTATCCTACCCATAGGGATAGTCATTCCGCCTTCTATAAAGGCTATCATAGAAATGATAACTTCCCTCGTCTCCCTATCAGTAATGATTTGTTCGGTGGAACAATATCGTAGACCCACTTCCTGGGGTATGTTGTACTTCTGTTTGAAGAGTTCTATCTTTAAAGGGGAATCTACTAAACTCTTGAATCTACCTATTAACTCCTATTGATAAAGAATGGTATAAAAGAATGGCCGAGGAGTGTATCCGAGGAAAATATATATATATATATCTGTGTGTGTGTGTGTGTGTGTGTGTGTGTGTGTGTGTGTGTGTGTATAAGAAAAATGTAAATTCAATAGAAATTATTGTATGTAATAATCTATGATACCTTAATGAAGATTTTTTGAAATATATCTCAAGAAAGAAGGTGAATCAGAGTAACTTGTATGTTAGAGAAAGGAGAAGGAGGTTATGTGTGCGATATCTCTGAAATCTGAAGACTTGGGAAAAATGAAGAAACAATATTTCTGTTCACTTTATATAGGGAACAGAAAAGGGGTGGGAATTATCCCACCTTAAATCTTGAAGGGGAAACGTTACCCGTTGGATCAAGATTTCACCGTTGGATGCCAAGGACACAGCGCCGTCTGACACAATTAATGACGCTTCGCAAATTCCGAATCGTCAGAAACAATAATGAAGTGCCTCAAAATACGTTCCTGCACGTTCAAATTGGAGTGTTTTTACGCTAATAACCCTAGGTATTTTTAATATATCAAAACTCTATTTTTTACCACTCGGATACGAGGGAAAAATTAAAGTTTTGAGGGGCTATTATGGGGACAAGGTCCCAAATTTGTGTACTGGGCCTTAGGTTATATTTAATAAAATAGATATGTCCGAGGAGAAGAAAACAATCAGACAAGTACTAAATTGGATGACCACGCGAAGGAAAAGGTAGAAGGTTACAGTCCGAGAAGGTTATACTACTTGGATAAGATGAATGTTGGTTAAGCAAGTATCCAAGTACCTTAACTTACCTTCTAAGAACTTCTAGCGTTAAGAAGAAATTTCAAAGAGTGTACGAAGAGGATAAGAATGCAGAAATATCTAAGGGAAAAACTGTTACCACTGCATCAATACACTGTAGCAACTTTTATGGCCGCATTTATGTGGATAAGACCCCTGAACAGTGTAGTTTCAACCACTACAACTCACAGAGAGCCAAGGAAGATACTGGATGGGACAGGTACTCGAGTAAAGGCTGGAATGGCTGACAAGTGTGCGACCAAGATGATCTAAAAGGAGATTATATAAGGAAAAAGAGTCCCTAAGGAAGGGGATCGAAGAAAAATTAAGAGAGAAGAAAGAGGGGAAGAATTATTGTAGCACCAATTTTCATAAACAGAGAATTCAACAACAATCTATCTCCTCGGACAATGATTTTCTCAAGTTTTATATCCATTTCAGTATTTGTTTACCGTGGAGATCCTTATTAGCTGTTAATCCATTCTAAAGCCTAGCTTTTTCACCCATTCTCTACAAATTTATTGTATTGGGCTCATTGAGCTTAAATCCAAATCATATTGGGCTTGGACTTAAAAACAGTGACCCTACATTAGTAATAAACAAAATATAACACAAACTTTAGATGAAAATATTACAAATGAGCAAGAAATTCACCAAAAAGAGTTAGAAAATAATGAAATGATACATTGCAAGATAACAATGTCCCAAGAAAGATTAAGTGGATTAGTTATATTATCGATTAAAAAAGAGATGTTAGAAGAACTTGAATACAAAAAATTAATTAGTCAATTTGCATCTCAAAAGGTAAGAAAAATAGATTTTAAATGAGATATATTATATTATAAATATATTGAATAAACATTAATTTAATTAATATATCCATTTTTAGTTCTCGCCTAAGGCCCCAAAATGTCTAGGGCCGGCCTTGCTACTGTGGTGTTTGCTGTGTCTGGTATAGAGCAAATAAGATTTCAGGATACCTGTGCTGAGGCTAAAAAATTCTTTAGTAGAAGGGATTTAGGACAAGGTCAGGTAAAGGAAGCCTGTGAGAACATCCTTGGTATGGATACAAAAATTAAGCCTGTTCATGTAAAGGGAGATAGAAGCAAATCTGTATTGCTTGATGCATGTGTGCTGGCCAAAGAGCTGAACAAACTGAATAATTATGAAAAATAGAAGATAATGAGCAAAGTTTGGGTGGAAATGTTGTCCTATGCCGCTACTCATTGCAGGCCAGCTACCCATTCACAAGAAGTAAGTAAAGGTGGACAACTTATTTCTTTTGTTCGGTTACTCATGGCTCATTTTGGCCTAGCGGAGCAATTCCAAATCAATTAGGGCCATGCTAGGGCAAAACTGATTGCGGGTAAGTAGTTGAATCAGTGTTCTATATATTGGTCTTGTTATCTGTAAGAAATAATAAAATGGGTTTTATACCACCATGTAAACCGATTCCTTGATCAATCAGTGTTTAATTTGTTAGTGTTGCATTGGTATTGTTATCACTGTTGTATTCTTCTTTGTGCTTATTTTTTTTTTCCTTTTTTTTTTTCTTTCAATGAAAGACTCCGGTTGCGTTTGAGATAAGCTTATATTGGATAGCTTTTTTACTATTTAGTTTATTTTTGCTACTATTCATGAGCCTTATTGCATTTTTTGGTACTATTCATGAGTTTCATGGTACTATTTTAGCTAACTTTTAGTTTTTTCTACAATACTTTCAACAAAAAATTTTTAATTTCAAATAAATAAGCTGTTCTCAAATAGATCTTACATATATCGGGTCTTTTAATAGTGCTCGATAAATTGCACTTGCAATTTATTTACTTGTTTTATTATTTTCCCCAATACTTCTAGTGAATAATATAAGTCTCTAAGTGGGTGAATATATTAAATAATTTAATATTTTAGGACTATAATGAGAACTCTTTCAAATAAAAAAAATTTAATTTCGAATCACCCCAAACTAATGGGAGGTATAGTTTTAATTTATCGAATTTTTAGATATATGTTAATTTACCTAATTAATGGTCCCCGTAATTTTTTTATACTCATTTGGTTGACCAATATGGAAGTGGGGAGATGAGGGCAGGCGCTACTATATAGATTTTTATTTTTTGATAATTCAATAATTAACTCAAGTAGGAGAAGAGGATTTGGATCATGGTTTTACTTATGAAGGAGATCAAATGATGCTGCCTATAAGCCTCTGGGCTACTGCATTTTTTTTTTTTTTTTTTGAGAAATGGGCTACTGCATTTGATTTCAGCTTTTTTTAGTACTTTTTCCTATCATGCATAATATATAACTCATTAAGACAAAATATATTCAAAGTATATATCCCAAACACAAATAAGCTAATCTATATCTACTGTAATGATTAATATTGTTTCTGTTTGATCAATGCATGAGAGAGAGAGAGAGAGAGAGAGAGAGAGAGAGAGAGGATAAAAATATGCTGCTCTTTTTTTGATGAACTAGAAACTATATTAAAAAGCAAGAAACAGAGCTACAGAGCCCTCCTGGACTCTTCCAAAATGATGGAAGAGAAACAAGCAGGGCAATTTCCAAAATCAAAAGAGCAGCATAGAAATTACAAGAAAGAGACCATTTTGCTAAAGAGTGGGCTGTTGTATTACACTGCCTGGGCACCCACTTCACAAAAACCTTATCTAATGCAGACAAAGACAGCCTCAATTCAGAGCACAAGGACCAAAACCTCCAAGGGGGGGCTCGGCTAAATCATTGAGAAGGTTCACACATTATTGGCAATCCGATTACATAATAATGCAGTCATTACCCATGGCAGGAACAAAAGAGAGAGCCCACTTGATAGCCTCCGCTTCCGCCAAGAGAGGGAGGGTGGTATTCACTTTCCTTGAACCGGCAAAAACCAACTCCCCTCTCCGGTCTCTCGCCACAGCGGCTATAGAAGAGAAGCGAAGCCCCACAGCAGCATCGACATTAATTTTAAAAGACATACCTGGGGGAGGGATCCAGGCTGGAATAGAGGAAGGAACCAGCTGACAAGTGGAAGAACCTTTGGGAAAATTATGCTCAGAGAAGAGACATGAGATCTTCGTAAACACCCCATCAACATTTAGAGCGCCACCATAAAATAGGATCTGATTTCTCAGCTTCCAAACCATGTCACAAAGGATGGCACCGAACAACAAAAATTCTTCCTTTTGGCCCGAACATTGATTAACCAAAAAAGGGGGGGATAAGAGAAAATTGACAAAATCAGATGTCGACCCGAGAGCCAATAAGTCAATCCTCACGCCCCAATGGCTTCGAAACCACAAGGATTTTGCAAACGGGCATACCGTGAACAGATGAAGTGTAGTTTCCAAGGCAGAATTACATATAGGGCAGCTTCCATCAATATTTCCATTAAACACACTTATTACCTCCTTGGTAGGCAAAACATTTGCGGCTATTCTCCATAGATGCAACTTAAAGCGCTCATGAATTTTGGATCTCCATATCTGGCCTCTAACGATGTCAAAATTCGAGGGAGGGGAGCCATCCCTACATAGCCAATAAGCAGATTTGACTTAAAAACACCCCGACTTTGTTGCAGTCCAAGACCATCTATCTTCCATAGGGCAGCTAGGAATGGGCATTTTTTGGATCAGCTCAACCACATGCTCCTCAAATAGCATACTCAACTTTGGAATATCCCAACTACTACTGTTCGTATTAAGGAGTTGAGAAACAACCAAAGCAATATCCGGATTAGCATCAACTTTTGGGGTAGGTATGAAACCAGGGAGATCAGGAATCCACGGGTCGATCCATGTTCTAATGGAATTCCCATTACCTACTAAAAGGCAAGCTGCCTTTGCAATAAGGTGTTTTGTGCCTATCAAGCTTTTCCAAAAGGGGGACGCATTGCTAGGAGAATGATGAGCCAGCCAATTATCCCAAATCTTGTATTTCGCCTTCAAAACCTTAATACAAAGAAAAACTTTCCCGGATAGAATCCACTAGCCAAGTTTGGAGAGGAGAGCTTGGTTGAAATCCCAGAATTTTCTGAAACCCAAGCCACCCTCCTTTTGTGGCAAACAAAGAGAAGACCAAGACATCGGAGACCAATACGAACCTACATTTGATTTAGGTCTCCACCAAAATCTGCGAACAGATGCATCTAATTGATCACTAAGACCTTTAGGTAGGAGGGTAGCCGACATAGAATACGTCGGGATGGCTTGGGCCACCGATTTAATCAGAGTTACCCTGCCAGACCAAGAAAGATTTTTGCTTTTCCATCCCTTGAGCTTACTGTCCAATCTTTCTTTAACATAACCGAAATCCTGAGATTTGCTCTTTGATAGAAAGAGAGGAACACCCAAATATGTTGTACTTTGAGGTAATGAATTGAGACCCCAACGGCATTTAACTTGATTCATAAACTGAGGACTCACACCTTTGGAAGGGAAGCAACCATATTTTTCCACACTGATAGATTGACCCGACCAAGAACAAAATTTCTCCAAACAACTTCTAAGAATGACCAATTCAGAAGACTTAGCTTTGCAAAAAAAAAGAATGTCATCCGCATAGCAGAGCTTAGAGATAGGTGGTGCGGTATTAGAAACCTTAAACCTCGTTAGGTTCTTTTGAGATACTTCCCTGTTTATCAATCTCATGAGAACCTCATTGCCCAAAATAAATAAGTATGGGGATAGGGGGTCTCCCTGCCTAAGCCCTCTTGAGGGGGAGAAACTTGGACCGAGACCACCATTCAAAAGCAAAGTGAACTCAACCGAGGAGAGACATTGATGGATGAGATTAACAAAGTTGTGACTGAAACCAAAAGCTTTTAAGACTACCATCAAAAAATTCCATTCCATTCTATCGTAAGCTTTTTGAAAATCAAGCTTGATTCCAAGGAAACCCTTCTTCTTCCCTGTATATTTGAAGCTATGAACAATTTCATGGGCCAAGACCACATTTTCATTAATCCATCTATTAGGCACGAAGGCCACTTGAGCCGGATCCACCATTTTATTTAGAAGAGGTCTTAATCTATTCACTAAAATCTTGGATATCACTTTGTAGCATATATTACATAGACCAATAGGACGAAAATGATTAAAATTACATGCTCCTTTCTTTTTAGGAATGAGGTGGATGAAGGTTTTGTTGAAATCTTTCAAAAGCCAGCCATTACGAAAGAAACTTTGGGTAGCTTGAACCACTTGATCACCCACTGTGTCCCAATAATGCTTATAGAATAGAGCTAGGAATCCATCCGGGCCTGGGGCTTTGAGGGATTTCATCCCAAACACTACCTTCTTGATCTCTTCTTTAGTGGGAATTTTGCAAAGCTCCGAATTCTCTTGGTCCGTAACACAAGGCTCAATTAAATTCTCTAGGTTTTCTGGGAAATGAGGGAGGCTAGATGAGAAAAGGGAGGAAAACTTTTCCAAAAAATAGTTTTGAATTTCTTCCCGGTCTCTTATCCAATTACCATCATCAAGCTTAATTTCTGAGATGTAGTTTCTTCGTTTTCTAATTATTGTAGAGAGATGGAAAAACCTTGAGTTACAGTCACCCTCTTTAACCCACAATTCCCTAGACAACTGACGTAACCTTATGTCTTCTCTATCTAGCCATTCGTCTAGCTCTAAATTTAGGGAAGCTTCAAGTTCCAAATTCTCTCTTGTGGGTGGAAGTTGTTGAACCTCAGCAATTTTGGCTTTGAGGCCATTAAGTTTTTCCTTTGAATTGCCAAAGTAGCTTTTGTTCCAGCGCTTAAGCTCTTGGCTAGTCACAAATAACTTTTTGACTAACTTAAAGCCTTGAGAACCATCAACCCTACATTGCCAAGCATCTTCCACCACCGATCTACTTTCCTCTTCCCTAGTCCACATTGCTTCAAAACGAAACGGCCGAGTCAAAATATTAGTGTCTAGGAATGTATCAAGCATAATCAAGTTATGATCCGAGTTAGAGTTACACAAATGCCTGACCCCTGCTTTTGGGAACAAAGGTTGCCACTCTTGATCACATA
Source organism: Quercus parvula (assembly GCA_030820535.1). Taxonomy (NCBI): domain Eukaryota; kingdom Viridiplantae; phylum Streptophyta; class Magnoliopsida; order Fagales; family Fagaceae; genus Quercus; species Quercus parvula. Next base: position 30,690,504 of record JAUAME010000012.1, read on the forward strand.
AACATTGGTCTAACCTTTCTTTTATATTGGCCAAACCTTCCCTCCTATTTGACCATGTAAAGGAAGGACCCGAAAAACCCAAATCTATAGCACCTGTATTAGACATAAAATCTCTGAGATAACAAACAGAACTCTCGACCACCGCACATCCACCACGTTTCTCTTTTGCACGCTTTATACAGTTCAAATCTCTAATTACAACCCAAGGCCCGGAAAAAGTAGACACCATATTCTCCAACAAACCCCAGAATTTTTCTTTTTTAGATCTTTGGATTGGACCATAAATAGCAAAAAGAAGCCAAGGAGCTTCAGGGGGATCTGAATAAACCAGCGCCACTATCATATTTTTATTTGAAAAGTCCACTTCTAATTCGACACCCAATCTCCAAAACAGAGCTAGACCCCCTGATAAACCATCAGCATCAACACACCAAGAATCTACAAACTTCAGTCTATCACAAATCTTATTTATCCTCATGGATTTAATTTTGGTTTCGGAGAGGAAGACTATATCCGGATTTGACTCACTAATAAGCTCCTTTAGAGCTTTAACTGTCGAGGCTCTGCCAGCACCTCGACAATTCCAAGCTATGGTTCTCATAGCAAGGTGGAAAAACAGGATTGGAGTTAAAGGAATTTGGGGAGCCAAGATAGAATTTTCTTACCCAAAACAAGAGCAGCAATAGAAATAAAACCCACCCTCACAGTTAAAGGACCGCAATATCCAATCTAATGAGCTTCTCCAAATCAAAATCAGAGCTAATACCAAAACCCCAAAGAAGCCCAGCATAAATAGCAACAGAGAAAAACCACCAGGAGGATGAGAACTCACCAAAGCCGCAATCGCAATGAGTGTCAACTCGCAAGCTGTAAAACAGACCCACTGGTAGAAAAGGAAACCCACGAACAGGGTCGGGGAGACCCACAAGTCGACCGGCAACGCCGTGCGCTGTAAAACTGACCCGCTGGAAGAAAAAGAGACCCACGAACAGGGTCGGAGAGACCCACAAATTGACCAGGAAACTACTCGAAGTGCGCAGCAACAAGAGACCCACAGTACGTGGGAAAAGATGAAGCCACACAGAGGTGGAAATTGCCCACACAGAGGTGGTAGTGAAGACCACACGGAGGTGGAGGAAACCCACACGGAGGTGGTAGAGAAGGACCACTACAGAGGTGGAGAGAGAGAGGGAGCTCCTTTACCAATTTTAAATATGCTGCTCTTATTGTGTAGATAAAAATGATGTTTATTATCTATGATCTGAAATTAATTGACTTTCTTACATGTTTCGTTACCTCTAATTTTGCAATTTCAAAATTATTTAGCTAAACCCTTGATTATTAGTTAATTTAAAATACTTCTATAATATTAATTGAAATTTTGTAGCTTCAGTTAATAAAAAGCGAAAACACTATTTTAGTCCTTACATTTTGGGGTCACAATTAATTTAGTTCATATATTTTTGTAGCAATCAATTTGGTTTTTGTTATTTTCAACTTACAGTTAATTTGGTTTGTACCGTTAACTCACTAACATAAAATGTTTACATGGCAGATGAAATGCATAGTTGGTGCACTTGAATCTTACATAACCAATAAAATAATTTTTTAAAATTTGAATTAACATTAGAAATAGATTATTCCATATGCATCAAAATCAAAACTCATATCTTCTTGGTTCAATGAATTCTCACCAACAAACCTGAAATTTTTTCATACAAATTAGATCCGTCACAACTAAAACTAACCCAACTACCCATATGGCAAACCTAGTATAGTTGCAACCTAGATCCGGTCTTCATGCTATCACAAAACTCGTGGGTTTGGATCTAATTGTGGTGGTGCGGTGCTCGCTCCGTCAGATTTTCACAAATGAGAGAAACCAAAGAATAGGAGAAAAGAAAAAAAAAATGAAATGAAGGATTTTTGTAGTTTGGGTTGAAGATTGAAGGTTAGAAAAGATTAGATCTTTGTTGATTTGTGTGATTTGATTTTGAGGAATTGATCAGCAAGTCTCTCTCGGCCAAGTCACATCGTCTCTGGTTAGGAAAAGAAGAACAATTGCCCAGATTTGGGTTTTCATTTCCCTTTCACTTGTTCCAAATATTGAACGTACGAAGCCGTTGAAATTTAGATGCACATTGATGTTGCGATTTTTCCAAATATTCTCAAAAATGGAAATCAAGATAATGTTTAGGGAATCTGGGTTGTCATTTCCAGACATGGGTTATTGCAAATCTGGGTTTTGGTTGTACATTATTTGAAATATGTACATTAGTTGAATTACATGTTTAAAGAAATTTTTGGTTGAATTGATGTAGTTGATTGTTTTTTTAAATAATCTATGCATAAATTTTGTATAAAGATAATGAATTTTGATTAAAGAATTCAACTGTTCAAGATTACAAATTGTGTTTTTCCTATTTATTTATTTATTTTTTCCTGAAGATTAAATTAATTTTTGTTTATGAAGTATTTTATTCTTTTTGATGAGTTTGATATGAATTTTTTATTTTAAGTTTTTGTTTTTTGACGTAGAGTTTCAGTAATTCAAATGCTCATGTGGACCTTTTTTTTTTTATTGTTAATCAAATGCTACGTCCATAACATTTTTACAACAAATCATAGGTGGTTAGTTGTTATTAGTTCAAATTTAAATCTAACACTAAGATTACTCTTTTGTCCTAACAATAACAATTAGTAACAACCTGCCATTTAAGATTTGTTATACAAATGTTGTGGATATATCATTTCTCATTATTTTATTGGCCATGTAAGATTCAAGTGCGCCAACTGTACACTCCGTCTGCCACGTAGACATTTTCGGTTAGTAAGTTAACGGTAAAGACCAAATTGATTATAAGTTGAAAATGATAAGAACTAAATTGATTTCTATCAAAATATAGGGACTAAATTAACTATGACTCTAAAATATAGGGACTTAAATGGTGTTTTCACCTTAATAAAAAGATATATTTGATATGTTTGTTTATTAGGTAAAGAACGACTCTTATTCTTTTTTTGGCTATAGAAAGAAAACAATATATATTGAATTATGTTAAAGGCATACTTGTTATTTATTTATTTGCTTAAACGAGATGAAATTATTATATAAAACTTTATATGTTTACACTGTACTTATAATAAAAATTCATATTTTAGACGCACAAAAATAACAAATATTGTACATATTTACTAAAAGCATACAATATATATCCCTTTTTGCAAATATATATATATATATATATATACATATATATATAACATTTGTCACCTTTTATGTGATTGTACCTTACAATATAAAAGAATAATTTTTTTATTATATAAAACGGAAAATTCTTAGTTTACAAAAATTCCTAGTTAACTTTATCAAGCCGTACAAACATAGAGTAGTACAAAACAAGCCATTGAAGGCATACCAAACACTATAAGGCACTTTCAATCCAAAAAAAAAAAAAAAAAAAACACTATATAACACGCACAATATAGATATCATCATACCGCGCACGTACACAAATGATTACCTCCAGCAAAATCCTGGAGACAATTAATTGTGAGGCCTAACTAATTGTTAACTAACTAAAACGCATACAAACATAGCAAGGTCCTCCATAGAACCCTGATACGTACACATCCTCGGTCACCGATCAGATTCTTGATACTCTCCCTCTTTGGGCAGTTTAATTTGACCAAAAAGCTCTCCAAGTTTTAAGGGGGGAAAAAATAGTTGGTGCAATTTAGTTATTTTTGTGGGGGGCGAAGATTTGAACTTTTATGTTGGGCGTCAAGCCCTATTTACTAACAAGAATGCGTCCGAGGAGGAGAAAATGTTAGAAAAGGCCCCATAGTAGGTGGTCATGCAGAAAAATGTTCGAAGGCATTTGTCCGAGAGGGTTATTCTCCTCAGACCTGACGAATGTCAGTCAAGTGAACTTCGGCTTGACTTGGGTAACCTTCCAGGAAGTTCCAGCAACGAAGATAGACTTCATGTGCGCAAGGAAAGGATAAGAACACGGAAATATCTTGGGGAAAAGCTACTATTACCGTATTAAATGCACTACAACAGCTTTCCTGTCCGCATTAATGTGGAGAAGACCTCTGAACAGTGTTTTCAACTACTACCGCTCACAGAAAACCAGAAAAGCTGCTCAATAGGACAGATACTTGAGTGCTGGGTTGGATGATAAACAGGTGGACGACGGAAATGGATTGGAGGGGACTATATAATGGAGAAAACCCTCCATAAGTGGGGGAGGGGAAAAAATACAAGTAGAGAAATATTGAAAGAGAATTACTGTAGCACAGTGAAGAACTAACTTTCAGGAATAGCCAATTCATTTAAAAACTTACTCCTCGGACATATATTCGATCCTTGATTATGTGTCTTTCCTTCCTTAGACAAGCTTTAAACCTTGTTTAACCGTTAGAAAATCCATTAACAGCCCAGTTCTTTCACCTACTCTCTTACAAATTTATTGTATTGGGCTTATTGGGCCTATACCCCAATTTTTTTGGGTTTGGGCTATAATTTGTGACCCTACAATTGACGCCGTTTGTGGGGAGAACTAGTAGTTGAAGGGATTATAACGGTTATGGCGGGATCAGGACCACACCGGACTAGTCCACACCATGCAGAGTCAGCTAATGTTCACCAACAGGGCGAGCTCCATGACCTCGAGCATGGAAATGACATGGATAACCAACAGGAAGATAGCTTGCAGACGCTCCACACAGGTGGAAGTGGCTATCGACGAAGAAGCTACTTAGTACATGAGCAAGCTGATGAAAAAGCTCTACAACGAGAAATTGATGATCTAAAAAAGAAACTTCGTCGAGCACAGCGAAAACAAACCCCTTCTAGCTCTGACGTTTCTTCCAATGACGACGAAGATGCAAGTTACAGATAACGATCAGGAACTCCACCTAGTGAGTCTTATTCTTGTGAGGAGGAACATTCTCGCAAGAGGAGGCGAAGGAGTCCATCTGGGAGGGGGGTAGGAACTAATGTTATGAAGAAAGCTCTAAGCCAGATTTCTAAATCCCCCTTCACTCGGGGAATAGAAAAGGCAAAGCTCCCCAGGCATTTCCATCAACCCGTGTTCACCATGTATAATAGACGAACGTATCCTGTGGAGCATGTGAGCCAATTTAAACAAAAGATGGTTGTCCATTCTCAGGACGAAACCTTGTTATGCAGAGTATTTCCATCCAGCTTGGGACCGATGCCGATGAGATGGTTTGATGGGCTAAGAACGAACTCCATCAGTTCTTTCAAGAAACTTACTCAATCATTCTGTTCCCGGTTCATTACATGCAGTAGGGTTCCTCAGCCCTTAGATTCTCTGTTATCTATGACAATGAGGTAAGGGGAGTCTGTGAAGGCATATGCTGAAAGGTATTGGGAGATGTTCAATGAAATTGATGGCGATTTTGATGAAGTCGCTATTAGAACTTTCAAGGTTGGCCTCCCACCTAAGCATGGTTTGAGAAAATCTCTGACAGGTAAGCCTGTCACCAGTTTGCGACAGTTAATGGATCGAGTTGACAAGTATAAGAGGATAGAAGACGGTCAACAACAGGGAAAAAGGAAAGTTAAGGTTGTCCTTCAAGAAAGAAGAGATTTTAGGTCGGACAGATACAACAACAACCGGCTGAGAAGGGATTATGTAGAGCAGCCAGGGTCAAACAACAATCAAGTGGTCGGAGCTGTATTCCGAGAACCAGTGCATCAAGTATTGGAAAAAGTAAAAAATAAATCCTTCTTTAAATGGCCCAACAAGATGGTGGGAAATCCTAAAAAACGAAACTGTAACCTCTATTGCCAATATCATTGGGATCATGGCCATACAACAGAAGATTGTAGGAGTTTGTGGGACCACTTGGACCAACTTGTCTGAGAAGGTAAATTGAAGCAGCTGTTGCATCATTCTAGCGGGCTGGGTGGACAGACCAATTCTCAGTCTGAGAGAGAGACTCCTTCAAGACCCCCTCTGGGAACTATCAACGTTATTTTCGCTACACCTGGCAGAACAAGATCATGCCCGTCTAGAGTAATGTCTATGGCTCGCCTGTCTTTTGAGGACACTAGTCACGAGCCGAAGAGAGCTAGATTAGAGCGGCTCCTGGTTATGGGGTTCTCGAACGAAGATAAGGTTGGAACTATTCAGCCTCATGATAATGCCTTAGTGATCACCCTCCGAATTGGGGGTTATGATGTGAAGAGAGTGATGGTTGATCAAGGCAGCGCGGCTGAGATAATGTACCTTGATCTTTACAAGGGGCTGAGTTTAAGAGCTGAAGATCTGACGCCTTATAGTTTTCCCCTAGTGAGTTTTGAAGGGAAGGTTATTATCCCAAAGGGTCAGATCAGATTGCATGTGCAGACTGGCTCGGAGACGGTGGAGGTAGACTTTATCGTGGTGGATGCATATTCTCCTTATATAGCAATTGTTGCCAGACCTTGGCTTCATGCTTTGGGAGCAATTTCTTCCACTCTGCACTAGAAGGTCAAGTACCCATCCGAAGGACAGATTGAAGAAATATTGGGTGATCAAGCCATGGCGCGGCAGTGCATGGTTGCAGTCATACGACACAAGCCCGAAGTTGAACCTATGACTCATAAAGAGAAAGAGTTATAGTAGTTAAAACCCCCGGTGGAATCCATCAATGGGCCAACCGATGAGGCAAAGTGCGAAGATCTTGTGAAGATTACTATAGGAGATGATCCAGAGAAGTTTTTTCAAGTCGGATCCCAGCTACCTCAACAAGAGAGAGAGGAGCTGATAGATTTCCTTAAACAGAACATTGATGTCTTTTCCTGGAATACTTACGAGGCCCCAGGGGTAGATCCAGAACTCATTTGCCATAATTTAAATGTTAATCCATTAGTAGCCCCCCAAAAGGAGCTCCCTCGGCGTCCATCCAAGGAGCAGGCAGAAGCAGTCCAAGAGGAGGTGGTGAAACTCAAGCATGCTGGGGCTATCAAGGAAATCTTCTATCTTGAATGGTTAGCAAACACGGTGGTGGTAAAGAAAAAGTGTGGGATGTCGCGAGTGTGCGTTGATTTCACGGATTTAAATAAGGCTTGCCTGAAAGATCCATTCCCCATGCCCAAGATAGATCAGCTAGTAGATGCCACTGTCGGCCATCCTCGGATGAGTTTCTTCGATGCTTTCTAGGGTTATCATCAGATACCTTTGGCCTTAGACGATCAAGAGAAGACAGCCTTTGTTACTCCTATTGGGAATTATCACTACAAAGTAATGTCATTCGGTTTGAAGAATGCAGGATCCACCTATTAGAGAATGATGATGAGGATGTTTGAGTTGCTATTGGGGAAAAATATCGAGATTTATATAGATGACATGGTGGTGAAAAGCAAAATGGTTTTAGAGCACCTGGGAGACCTTCGAGTTATCTTTGAAGTCCTTAGAAATTACAAATTGTGTTTAAATGCTTCCAAGTGCTCATTCGGTGTAGGGTCGGGCAAATTCTTGGGTTACATGGTCACTCATAGGGGAATCGAAGTCAATCCATACCAGATTAAAGCTATTAACAACTTGCGATCTCCTCAGAATCCCAAAGAAGTGCAGAAATTAACTGGGATGGTTGCTACTTTGAACAAATTCATATCTCGATCAGCAGATAGATGCAGACATTTCTTCTTACTAATCAACAAATGGAAAGGTTTTGAGTGGACAGAAGAATGTGCCACAGCATTCCAACAACTCAAGGATTATCTAGCTCGACCATCGATCATGTCCAGTCCTGAACCAGATGAAGTCCTTTTTGCCTACATTGCTGTAGCCCCGTATGCTGTAAGTTTAGTACTGATACGAGTTGATAATGGTGTACAACGGCCAGTTTATTACGTAAGTAAGTCATTGCATGAAGCTGAAGTGCGTTATCTGCCATTTGAGAAAGCTATCCTGGCAGTAGTACTTGGCACACGTAAACTACCTCATTACTTCCAAGCACATACAGTTGTCATTCTTACACAGCTCCCGCTTAAAACCATACTCCGAAGTGGCGATTACACAGGGAGGATAGCCAAGTGGGGTACAATTCTAGGGGCTTTCGACATCAAATACATGCCTCGTCCTTCCATAAAAGGACAAGTCCTCGCGGATTTGGTGGCCGAATTCACTGAACCCGAGATAGAAGAATTACCATCAGGTGGAAAAATGGATGAAAAATTGGTTGGTATGATCTCTCAATATTGCCTTCCAACGTGGGAAGTGTATGTGGATGGAGCGTCGAATCAAAAAGGCTCAGGTGTTGGGTTAGTATTGGTGTCTCCTGAGAAGGTTATCATTGAAAAGTTCTTGAGGTTAGATTTTTCAGTCACCAATAATGAAGCCGAGTACGAAATTTTGTTAGAAGGAATGGCTATGGTCTAAAGAATGGGTGGAAAGTCCGTAAGATTCTTCTCGGACTCAAGGCTTGTTGCTAGTCAAGTGAAAAGGGAATTCGAGGCAAAAGACGAGAGGATGCAGGGGTACCTTAACCAAGTTAAACGTTTATAGTTAAAGTTTGACTCCTTTGACTTGTTACATGTCCCTAGAAGTGGTAATGAGCACGCTGACTCCTTAGCTATGCTTGCAACGTCCTCGGCATAGCATTTGTCTCAAATAATTCTCATTGAGGACTTGCATAGGTCCACAGAGGCAAGAGAAGTGGCTCAAATCCATCAGATTAGGGTGGTGCCCAGTTGGATGGATTCCATCATACAATTCCTGAAGGATGATATTTTGCCTGAAGAAAAAATGACAAGATACGAAGGAAGGCTACTAATTATTGGCTATCGGAGGACCATAAACTATAAACGTTCATTTTCAGGACCTTTTTATTATGTGTCCGCCCTAAGCTAACTGAATCACTTTTAGAAGAATTGCATGAAGGAATCTGTGGAAGCCATACTGGAGGCAAATCCTTAGCACATAGGGCTATTACCCAAGGTTATTGGTGGCCAAATATGCAGAGAGAGGCTCTTGAATACGTTAGAAAGTGTGATCAATGCCAGCGGTTTGCACCGAGCATAAACCAACCAGGGGGAATCCTTAATCCATTATCTAGCCCATGGCCGTTTGCTCAGTGGGGCTTAGATATTGTGGGACCATTCCCTAAAGCAATTGGAAATAGGAAATATCTCTTGGTCGGCATAGACTATTTTACGAAGTGGGTTGAAGCGGAGCCTCTAGCCAACATTAGAGATATGGATGCGAAAACATTTGTTTGGAAGAACATCGTTACCCGATTTGGAGTTCCTAATGTGCTCATCTCGGACAATGGCCTTCAGTTCGATAGCAAGATGTTCAGGAAATACTGTGGCGAGTTGGGGATTACTAATAGGTATTCCACTCCTGCTTATCCCCAAGGGAATGGGTAGACTGAAGCTGTAAACAAAGTCATAGTAAGTGGGTTGAAGAAAAGGTTAGATGATGCGAAAGGTAAATGGGTGGAGGAATTGCCACATGTACTCTGGACGTACAGGACCACGCCTCACAGATCTACTAGAGAGACCCCTTTCTCAATGACTTATGGAGCTGAGGTTGTCATCCCTTTAGAGACTAGTTTCCCAATGACAAGAACCAGTTCATTCAATTTAAAGGATAACGATGAGCAACTAACAAGAAATTTGGACTTGATTGAAGAGAAGAGAGAAAATACGATGGTTCAGTTGGCTTATTATCAGCAGAAACTGAAATAAGGTTATGATGCCAATGTAAAGTTAAGACCTTTAACCCTTGATGACTTGGTATTACGTAAAGTTGTGGGCGCTGCAAAGAATCCAGCTTGGGGAAAGTTAGGGCCAAATTGGGAGGGACCTTATTGTATCACCTCCAAAACTGGCATTGGAGCATATTTTTTAGAGGATCTGGACGAACATGTAGTACCACGTCCTTGGAATGTAAACAACCTGAAGATGTATTACTATTAATAAGTATTTACTTGATCAATATGTGTTCTTTATATAAAGTGTTTATGCTGTTCATCGTTCCCAATTCTTTTAAGTGTTTAAACTTAAATTCAATCATGCCTGGAGTCCTCGGACCAGATGATTTGGGTTGGTTAACACTCGTTCCCAGTTCTTTTAAGTGTTTAAACTTAAATTCAATCATGCTTGGAGTCCTCGGACCAGATGATTTGGGTTGGTTAACACTCGTTTGTAGTTCTTTTAAAGGTGTTTAAACTTAAATTCAATCATGCCTGAAGTCCTCGGACCAGATGATTTGGGTTGGTTAACATTCGTTCCCAGTTCTTTTAAGTGTTTAAACTTAAATTTAATCATGCCTGGAGTCCTCAAACCAGATGATTTGGGTTGGTTAACACTCGTTTGCAGTTCTTTTAAAGGTGTTTAAACTTAAATTCAATCATGCCTGGAGTCCTCGGACCAGATGCTTTGGGTTGGTTAATACTCGTTCTCAGTTCTTTTAAGTGTTTAAACTTAAATTCAATCATGCCTGGAGTCCTCGGACCAGATGATTTGGGTTGGTTAACACTCATTCTAAGTTCACTTTAGTGTTTAAACTTAAATCCAATCATGACTGGAGTCCTCAGACCAGATGATTTGGGTTAGTTAAAACTCACTCTAGTTTAAGCTAATTAACTTAAGGTTCAATTATATTAAGAGTCATAAGATCAAACGATTTGGATAAATTATTATTATCATGTTACTTTTGAAGGCGCTTATGTAACTTTTTCGTTATAACTTATAGTTCTGAGCCTTTTAGTTAAACTTAACTTATAATATGTTCTGTTTGCATGATATAGCAGTACACATTATTCAAATTAAATTAAAATGGCATCAGATTAGTTTTCCACTATTTATCATGACTTATGAAGTAAAAGAAACATATCTTCATTGATAGCAAAAGTGTAGTACATTTCCTTAACAAAAAGATGATACAAAAACAGTAAACATAAAAAATAAAAACACTACAAATTCTAAAATCCTAAGCTTGTGCCTTGGGAGCTCCTGGATCAGCAGCTTGCTCAGGCTAAGAGATAGTAGTGTTTGAGGCCTTCTCAGCAGGTTTGGAAGAATTTTTCTTTTTCTCCTTACCCTTATCCTTACCCTGGGGAGCTTCAGCTTCTTTCCCTTTGCCAACATCTTGGTGAGAATCCATTGAAGCTTCCACAAGAGCAGGAGGGACTTGGTCTGCTTTGGGCACCTCAGACACTTGGGCAGGTTGCTCTGGGATAGAGGAGCTAGGACCTGAGAGCTAGTGAATATCTGGGTCGTAGTAGATGCTCTTAGGTCGCCTCAGGCTAGAATCAGCAGGAATCCTAGCAACATCAAGGGCCTTACCCCAAGAGATGTCGCAGTAATCCCTGGTAACAGCGGAGAACTCCTCTGTGAGTCTGCCTTGAGTCTCCTATACCCTCAGAGTGTACGCAGCTTGCTTCTCGGCCTCGGCTGCCTCTTTGAATAGTTGGGTAACCTCCCTGGCCTTGCGAAGTTCTTCGCGAAGCTCTGTCACCAACTGTTTCTCCGTTTCCATATTGATTTCAGTATAGTCCAGTTGCTTGCGCACTTCTTCAAATTGTCTCTCCATTGTTTTTAAGCCCGCCTCTGCATTATCACTCGCCCTAATAGCTTTTTTTAGCTACTCGGCCATCTTAGAGTGATTTTCTTTTAGGGCGCCTAGCTCCACTTCCACTTCGGCTCGAGCATCCAAGGAAACCCTAGTCTCGCCACGTGCATTCTTTACCCACTTCTCGGCCACAAAAACTTGTTGTGTGACCTAAAAAAAAAAAATGTTGCACCTTTATTATAAAATGTAAGAAAATGGAGAAGTATAAGAGTGGGATAATGAATCCAATAACTTACCATAGCCAAGTCCTTTTTAAGGGATAGAAAGAGCTCTGGATGGTTGAAATTCTTATAAGCCTCCATATCCGTTGGGAGGAGAAGGGGCTGCTCCAGAGCCTCGGCTACAAAACCGCGTGCCCCCCGCGGTAATGCCTAAGGGAAGCGTTATACGCAATTGGCACACCGTCTATCTCCAACTTGGGCGACCAAATGCGGGTTGGTCGGCGCACTTGAGCCATAGGAGGCTCCTCTCGGCTATCAATAGAGTTGGACCTCCTGCCCCTTTGGTCCTGTGATTGCCTGGGCTGCTTGCTTCCTTTGGAGGGGGCCATCTCACCTTCCTCAGGAACCTTAATATGCCTCTTCCTCCTTAGATCAAGGTTGGGCTTTAGCCCGAGATCAGCAGGAAGCTGAGGAGGAGGAGAAGGAGGATTCACTGGTGGTTTGGATTTGTTTTAATCTTGAGGAGAAGGCGCTTTATTTCTACTTTTCATAAGCTCCCTTAAACTTGGGCCAGTCTTGGGGCCCATGTCTTCTTCCTCGTCTGAAGAGTCACCAATATAGGTTACTATCTGGGCAGGTGTCTGAGCGCACAAATACTCGACCATTTCTTCTTCAGCCTCTGATATAACAATGGCTTCCTCTTCAAACTGGAATTTGTCAATTTCCTCCTCAAGAGAAGAAGAAGAGGCAGCTCCTTCCTTGACAATAGCTTGTCCGGGGGGCACTTGTTGAAGTGGCTGAGCGGCGAGAGGAATTCCTTGCGGAATGGGGTGATCAACGGGTGGAAGGTCGTGCTGAGCTAAGAAACCTGGCCGAGAGACGTCTATACGAGACAAACGATAGTCGTTTGCTCTGATAAAGTTGCCAACGTCCAAGAAAGTCCTTGAAATTGGTTCGTAGTCAAGGATTAAATGAGCGGCATGAAGCTGTTCGTTGTCGTTCACGAAAATTTGGGACCTCAGCAAATAATTAAGCATAGGTACGTTGATTAAGCTGAGCTTAGGGTTGGTATACATTTTATTTGTCAAAGAATCAAACAGTTAGAAACTTCAACTTCAATGTAAAAAGAAGAAATGATGATAAAAAAAAATGATGAATGAAAATGAGACTTAGGTACAACAAAGCAGGGCCGATGACAAATTCCTTAAATCTAATGTTAGAAAACTTAGATCTAAGGTACTCCACCTGGCTCTCCTAGCTGGGTTGGGCAAGGAAGGCTGTCACTCCAAGAGCCTGATACGATGAGGAAGTCATCTTTCATCCCTTTGTTAGATTTGGAAAGACACGAGATTAGCTTGACAGCACTGGATCGGGACTTAAGGTAAAATCCTGCCTGAGCTTCTTGGTGGCCTTCGTATAGATGGGCTACATCATACCAAGTCAGCCCCAGTCCTAGGTGTCGATCCAAAGCGTCAATTGCTCCTAGAACTCTAAAGAAGTTAGGTGCACATTGTTGGAGGCAAAGCCTATGGGCACGTAAGTAGTCCCTCGTAATCCTACTCATGGGGATAGTCATGCCTCTTTTTATGAAGGCAATCATTGGGATTATGACTTCTCCCACCTCTCGGTCAAGTGCCAACCCTTCTGTGGAACAGTATCATATCGATACCTCCTGGGGTATGTGATATTTTTCTTTGAATAGTTATATCAAGGCTGGGTTCTTCACTAAGCGTTGAAATCTACCCATTCTGAGTTTGTAGAAGAGAAAATGATGAGCCAAGCAGGTTATCCGAGGAGATAAAAGGAGTTGTGAGATTAAAACTTACGTAGACTGACACGCGAACTGATCTTCGTAGTTCTTGAGGATCTTTGAGGTCTTCTTGAAAGTGTGACGAACGATATGATGATTAGTGAGTTTGAAGGTTTGAATGCTCTGAAGATTATGAACTGCGATGAAGAAAGGAGGAAATAATATTCGGGAGCCTTTATATAAGGAACTGAAAACTAGGGGGGATTTTATCCCGCTTAAATCTTGAAGAGAAATCTGGATCGTTGGATCAGAGCCCCACCGTTGGATGCCAGGAACATAACGCTGCCCAAAAGTACTTAATAACGTTTCGCGAGTTTCGAAATGTTAGAAGCAACAGTGAGATGACGAAAATAATCCTTCCACGTGCGTAAGTTTGAATGTCTTTGTGGTTTTTAACTTTGCAAGTCAAAATTATATTTTTTCTCCTCGGACAAGAGGGAAAAATTAAAATTTTGAGGGGCTATTATGGGGGGCGAAGATTTGAACTTTTATGTTGGGCCTCAAGCCTCATTTACTAACAAGAATGCGTCCGAGGAGGAGAAAATGTTAGGAAATGCCCCATAGTAGGTGGTCATGCAGAGAAATGTTCGAAGGCACTTGTCCGAGAGGGTTATCCTTCTCAGACCTGATGAATGTTAGTCAAGTGAACTTCGGCTTGACTTGGGTAACCTTCCAGGAAGTTCCAGCAACGAAGATAGACTTCAGGTGCGCAAGGAAGGGATAAGAACACGGAAATATCTTTGGGAAAAGCTGCTACCACCGCATTAAATGCACTACAGCAGCTTTCCTAACCGCATTAATGTGGAGAAGACCTTTGAACAGTATTTTCAACTACTACCGCCCACAGAAAACCAGAAAAACTTCTCAATAGGATAGATACTTGAATGCAGGGTTGGATGATAAATAGGTGGATGATGGAAATGGATTGGAGGGGACTATATAATGGAGAAAACCCTCCATAAGTGGGGGAGGGGAAAAATACAAGCAGAGAAATATTGAAAGAGAATTACTGTAGCACAGTGAAGAACTAACTTTCAGGAATAGCCAATTCATCTAAAAACTTACTCCTCGGACATATATTCGATCCTTGATTATGTGTCTTTCCCTCCTCGGACAAGTTTCAAACCTTGTTTAACCGTTAGAAAATTCATTAATAGCTCAATTCTTTCACCCACTTTCTTACAAATTTATTGTATTGGGCTTATTGTGCATATACCCCAATTCTTTTGGGTTTGGGCTACAATTTGTGACCCTACAATTTTTTTATGCATTTCTCGCATTGGATACAAGAAGGATATCTATTGTACTAATAAACAGAATATTAACCTTCAGTACTTACAAGCAAGAATAAACAACATGCGCAGGCAGCACAGCGAGAAGATTCAAATTTACATATATCATTGATAACTCAAACTCAAAAGTAAACACAGATTCTAAACCTCGACTGCCAAGTAAAGAATAGCAGCAGACATCTCTCATTCGCACAAAAGAGATATGTCTTAAAAGTGGAATGGAAAATAAAGCAGTTAAAGTTTATCTTTCATATGGCAAAGCAATCAACTAAGATAAGTCCAGGAGAAAAAATTCAATTGCCCAGTCAAGAATAGTTTTAGAGCAGCGCAACGAGACTTGCATTGCAAATTGAAGAAAAAGTAAAAAAGCAGGACAGAGCACATAGGGGAAAGTAACATTAGCAATTTAGAAGATAAAAGCGAGGAAAGAACTCCGAATGCCAAGTAAGGAACACTCTACCAGCTAGCAGAGAGCTCATCTTCACGCAAAAGTCAAGAAAAAGTACACGAAGACTTTGCACAAATTAATAGACTGTCTTGCAAATTAAAAACGGTCTTGTTAACAATCAATAGTGTCCAAATTCATTGTTTATGTTCAATTACAAGTAGCAATGCACACTTTCTTTAAAAAAATAAAAAATCAATAATTTATTACTTTGAACTTACAAATTTATTGTGATTATATTAGTTTTTCTTTGTATTTGTATACATTCAAATTTTTATTTAGGAAAATTACACTTTACCCTCTTAAGCTATATCCATGTTATACTTATCCCATAAACTTTTAGAATGCATATTGCGCTTATAAATTATTACCCTTTGACCTTGCACACTTTGCACCCTACCATTTAGTTGGCTGTTAATTTAGGCGGAATTTAGAGCATATGCAAGTAACGTGACAACTGCAAAGGTGGCATATAATTGAAAGACCAAATTGCCCCCTCTTAATCTCTTAAAACAACAAAGCTCTCCCTCTCATGTTAGGTTAATTTCAATTCTATACTCCTATCTTTCTCCTCTGTTTCTTTTTCTTATTAATTTCTTAAACCATGTGCTTATCACAAAGGTTAGGGATTAAGAAGATAACGCATCGATGTTGAGCAAAAATTGAACTTGGATTTAATTTGTAGATTGTCAAACATTACTGGAACCCATGGCTACACATAAAAAAAATGCCAATTGTATATGTATATCAAAGGAGAGCATGTACTTGTTTAAAACAAATTAAAATGAAATAAGAAAAAGAAACAGAGGAGAAAGATAGGACTGAAACTGAACGTGAGAGGGAAACAACCGTATTGTCTTAGATTAAAAGGGGGTAATTTGGTCTTTTAATTATATGCCACCTTTGCAGCTATTGCATGACTTGCACGTGAGTCTAAATTTCATTCAAATTAACAGCCAACTAAACTGTGGAGATGCAAAGTGTGCATCCACTTATAGTTTAAGGGGGTAAGTGTGCACTCTCATGGTTTAGGAGGTAAAGTGTAATTTTTCTTTTTTATTTTTTAAAAAATGTATAAGAACATCATTTGATACAATACTAAATTCCAAGGTTTTAAATTCCGTCCTGTTATGACCAAAATTTTCCATTTCAGTGCTTAATCCTTGTTTCGTTTCAATCTAAATTCTGGTCTGTTTAGGTGTTTCAATCAAATTTTGGAAAAGAACAAGAGCGGGGCTAGTAGTTTAGTGGGGGTAAATGTAAAAAGGGTTGTAGTTTAGGGGAGGTAAAGTGTGCATTCTCATAGTTTAGGAGAGGTAAGTGTAGAATGAGGTATATTTTAGGGGGTAAAGTGTGCATTCTCATTATTTCAGTAAGATAAGTGTAGAATGAGGTATATTTTAGGGGGTAAGGTGTGCATTCTCATAATTTAGGGGTAAGTATATAATGAGTCATATATATTTTAAGGGGATAAAATGTAATTTCCTCCAAAAAGAAACATATATATAAAAAAAATAGAAATTTACCATGAAGTACCACGGAGGGTATGGAGTGTGAAAGTGGGAAGGTCATGAGACCAAGATGGAGGCAATCATTGGTGAAGGAAAAGCAATGAGATTTATGGCTTTTGTTAAAGAGAAGAGAAAACTAAGATCATAGGGAATAAATAATAATGACTAGGAAATTTTGAGGGAATTTTTTTAATAAAAATTTTTGTTTTTTGGTTTTATGATTTGCTTGTTTTGGTTGGTTGGCTTGGGATGTTAGTTTGTGTTTGGAAATAGGTTTAGATTTTTGCTAAAAAAATTTTGTTGAAAGTATACTAAAGTATACTTGTATTTTGAAAAAGTGAAAAAAAAAAAAAAAAAAAAAAAAAAAAAGAGAGAGAGAGAGAAAAAAGTAAGTTTTTTGTGGTAGTAAGTGATTGGTGAAGAAACCACTAAACATGGAATCTAGGAGGGAGGGATGAATGAGATAGATGATACTGATTTTGTTTTGTTTTTTTTTGTTTTTCGTTTTTGTTTTTGTTTTTTTTTTTTTTTTTTGCTCTAAGATAGAATCCTACTCTACTCTGATCTAAGTAAATGAGACATATGATACTATTTCTGTTACTATTGTTGTTGTTGTAGCATTTATTGTCACTATCAAGTTCCTTCTTAAAGTGACCAATGGGTAATCACTTTGAATAGGATTTGAGTGTCAGATTGTGGCAACTTTGATTCTCTTTGGCAATGTTCTCATTTGTTACTATATGGTTTTTTTTTTTAAAAAAAAAAATCGTTATTTAGATTATGCTTGAGTGAGTTTATTTTCTTTAATTTATTTTTAGTTCTAAAAAATACTTATTTTTTAGTTTAAAAATAAGTTAACTAAAAATTAAAAGTTTAAAAGCTGTACATATTTATTATGAGTTCTGATGATGCCGAGAATAACACCAGTAAGTCGCACGGTCCTCGAACGCTCCTAATGGCACCTGCACAACAAGAAGAAATGATCCTTGTGGAGGGCACCGGTGTGGTACCGGCCAAATGCTCTCCGAAGGTTAAGTCAGAACTATTCTCACTGCTCTAGAGTGCTAGAGAGGGTAAATTATGCGTACCTTTCTTTGTGATGGCGCTCGGCTTTTATAGTAGTAGGGCTGGACCCTCTTTTCCTTGGAGTAGAAGTCCTTTCCTTATAGGAATCCCTCTTTGGGCGTATTTTGCGGGATCTTTTCCATATAGGATTTGTTCCTAGGTTTACCCAAAACGTGGAGAGCAAGTCATCCATTCATTATTCGAACGTGGTCATCAAGAAATCCCTACCTGGTACCGTCAGCACATCTTAACGTTGTCGCCATGTGTGCCGTCAGCTTCTGGGACCTTCAGCCTAAACCCCGTCGGCTTTGCATGTTTCTTCAGTCCAACGATGCCGTCGTTCCGGATACTCATACTGCCGTCGGCCATGATGAACCCACGTCCGACGGCCCCTTTCCTTCCGTCTCTTTATCCTTTTATCAATTTGTCCTTATCAGTTGCCCCCTACTCCATACTCCCGTCAGTTATTTTTTATGCTGACGGTTTATGGAGTGTTTCCGTCGGTTGTTTACGTATTCCTTCGATTTAGGCGGGAAGATTATCAAGTGGGCAGCCTCGAGCCGCCGTGCATTTAATGCTTCGGACACGTGGTGCTTCCCTATTGGCAGCTCACCTGACGAGGCGTCGCTTTGTCTCCCGCGCCTGTTTGCCCTGTATATAATGGGGGTTCCCCCCTTCATTTCTACTATTTCCTTCCTTACTGACCTTCGAGAGAGAGACCGTCGCCCTGAGCTTGACTTCTCGTCCCATCTACGTCAGCTGCTGTGTCGCCGTCCATGGGTTCGTTCCGTCAAGAAGGACGATTTTCCAGTAAGTTCTAGTCCTTCCCTTGTTTTTATTCTTTCTTATTAGTGAGGACGTCAGAGTAGGCACTTAGATTTAATCCGTCACTTGTAGGTAAGATGTCAAGTGACGCGTCGTGTGGGGAGTCGTCAGTCCGCGAAGGAGCGGGCTACGACGAAGCCTTTGGTTCTGGTCATGAATCAGAGGACTTTTCGCTCTCGTCAGGGGGAGGGACGTCAGCCCGATCTCCTGACGGTAATGAGAGCTGCACAGGTGAGGATGAAATAGGAGAGGGAAAAGAGGGCGAAGGTATTGAGGTTGGTACGTGTACTGACGGTGAAGGTAGTGATAGTGACGGGGATCAAGGAGACGGGGAACAAGGAGACGGGGATGAGGAAACCGGAGATAACCGTCCCTTTATTCTTCCCGAGGATTGGGCCGTCAACAAATTTTTGCCTAGGATGAGTAACAAAATTTTTGGAGAGTTGCGCATCCGCTACCAAATCCCAGACCACATCCCAATCCGTCTCCCTGAAGAGAACGAGACTTGTTACTCGGGGAGGACCGCTGACGTGGGTATGTACGACGCCATGTTTGCTGCGGGTTTGAGACTGCCGTTGACGGCGTTACACCGTCAGCTGGCTGACTTTCTGGGTCTTTCCGTCACACAAATCGCCCCAAATGCATGGAGGACTTTCATAGGTGCTGAGATTTTGTGGGGCAGTCTAAGTGGAGGAAACCGTCAGCTTACCCTTGACGAGTTCTTTTACTGCTACAGGCCACATCATATCGCCTCGTCTAAGGGGACTTACCATTTTAACGCCCGTGACAAAAATTTGAGGCTGGTATCGGATATGCCAGATTCAAATAGGAACTGGAAGAGTAGGTACTTTTTTGTTGAGGGGACGGATTGGGTTTGCCGTCAGGAAGAATGGGCGACGATGCCCCATGGTTACTTCGACAATACGTGGGCCTTTGTAAGGGATTCAGGTTAATCCCGTCAACTATGGTCTTTTTTGTTTCCTTGGCGACGTTATTAACATTTTCCTTTCTTTTCAGCTTACACCCGTCCCCACATAACCGACGAACAGGAGGAGTTTATCCGTCGGGTTCTGGAAATTCCTCTGGAAGAGCGCAAGTGTAGGGATTTGATCACCCTCGACACAATCCATTTATATTGTGGGGGTCCAGAGCCGTCAGCTGAAGCTCGGAGGTTGGAGGAATTCTCCCGTCGGCGTGAGTATATTTCCCCTTGGCTTTTTTGGTTATCCCCGTCAGTTATTCTAACAACCTTTGTATTGTAGAAATGGAGTCTGCTAAGCAAAGGATCCGAGCTGCTGCTGCCCGTCAGAAAGCAGAGAAGCAGGCCCAGGCGGCAGGGTTGGAGGCGTCGTCAACCCCCAAGGCCCCTACCGGGCAGGCGAAGAGGAAGCCTGACGGGAGTGATCGCCGTCCGGCTAAAAAGGTCGCCGTCACTCCTGGTTCCCTGAAGGAGAAATCACCTTCTAAGCCCAGCCACGGTGTGGGTAAGGGGCTGATGACCTCCCAAGGTCCCGTCGCTGAGGGCCAAAGCCGTCTCCTGACCCACAGGGATTACGCCGTCGAGGAGGCTAAGTCCTTTGTGAAGCCAGTGGACCTGGAGCCCTGTGAGCAGCTGGAGACGGAGGATCTGGGGGCGTCAGCTCTCTTTGACCTTACCAGGGTAGGTCTGCTACTTTTGTTGAGATGACTATCTCGTCTTGATTCTCTTTCTGACGGCTGCGTTTTCTTTCTTAGGCCTTGGTGCATGTGACGGCCCTCCAAGATCGTTGCATTGCGAAGGAAGGTGTCGTCGCCCGTGTTAGGAGGCACAATACGCACCTGATGGAGGAGCAGGGCCAGTACAAGGAAGCCGTCCGCACGTTAAACAGGGAGCTGAAGGAGGTCAGGGAAAAACTGGTGGAATCGGGCCGTCAGAACGAAAAGCTGAAGGGGGAGATGACGGTCCTGGAGCAGAGGTTGCAGACGGCTGGGGCTGACGCGGTCCGTGACTTCCAAGCGTCACAACTGTTCATTGACTCCTGTGCCGGGTATTATGGTACTGGTTTCGATGACTGCCTTAAGCAGGTCGCGTCAGCCTTCCCGGGGTTGGATCTTTCTGGGATCACCATGGATGACGGGGAAGATGACCCCTCTCAACCTGCTGCCCCTGTGGAGACCGACGGCGTTGTAGTCCTGGCCCAGCCTGCTGCTAATCCGGCTCCAGTTGTAGATGTTGAGGACCGCCAAGACGACGGGAATCCTGCTGACGGCGCTGCTCCTTAGTTATTCTATTTATTTGTATTTTTCCTTAGTTATTTTGAGAACAGTTGTTACTTGAGTTATTTTTGGCAGACGATTGTTTTTGGTTTTATATATGTATGTACTTGCATTTGTGGCTTGTATTTCTGCCCCTGCTTCTTGTTACATATATGCGTCATACCTTTTATCTTGAGTTATTGTTCCGTCAGCTTACTGAGCGAAATTTCCGTCGGTGTGATGCTGTCTGACCTTTTCTGGGCCGTCAGCCCAATCGGTTCCTCCCGTCAGTATTGTTAGAACTTTCCGACGGGATACGAAGATTCTGCGATCCTTTTAGGGCGTTAAGTAGTTACCTTTGTGGAACTTGTTATTTCTTGTATGCCCGTTGTCATTGGGTTTTTTAGAGTCCCGTCTCTTTTGATGGTACCGTCAGCATCTTTGCTTCAGGCCATCAAGGGCTTTTTCGTATTTATCATTTTGGTAAGCCTGTTGGTTTCTAGGACCGTCTGTGACAGCCTTGCCTCTTTTGGCGAGACCGTCAGCTTGTTATTTATAGGCCGTCAGTTTCTAAATTTTAGGCCGTCAGGGACTGATGAACTCGTCATCTTTTTGTAATCCCGTCGCCTTTTTGGCCCTTGTCCATGACAACACTCTTGGGGAGGTCGTCAGCTTTTTAGTTATAGGCCGTCAGTTTCTAAACTTTAGGCCGTCAGGGACTGATGAACTTGTCATCTTTTTGTAATCCCGTCGCCTTTTTGGCCCTTGTCCATGACAGCATTCTCTCTTGGTGAGATCGTCAGCTTTCGTCATGGACTTGGTCGTTTTTAGTGTTCATTTTTATGAACTTAGTTATCCACCTTGGTGGGTCGTAGGCTTTTTTTCTCAGACACTTAACTTGAAATGAATAATGCTCCTTTTATTGTCATGCATTTGTAAAAAAGCACTTCTAAAACCGAGTGCTACTTAAAACCAGAAAATAAACTGTAGCAAAAACTGAAGTAAATTGTAGCAAAAACTGAAGTAAATGATAACATAAAAATAAATGATAAGGCTGAGCAAGAAGCTGAAATCCGTTGTGGATGAAGGTCGCTCTGTGCCGCCACTCCTACTGGTAATACTTTCGTAGGTGTTCGGTGTTCCATGGGTGTGGCAGCTTCCGCCCGTCTGTAGTCTCCAGGTGGTAGGTACCCTTTCTCTGCCAGGCTGTAATCCGGTAAGGTCCTTCCCAGTTGGGGCCAAGTTTTCCTTGGGTGGGGTCCCTGGCGGCGCCCATGACCCTTCTAAGAACGAGGTCTTCAACTTGGAAATCTCTGTGGCGGACCCGAGAGTTGTAGTGTTGGGCCATGCGGTTCTGGTATCGAGCAAGCCTTTGCTCTGCCGTCGTCCTGAGCTCGTCCATCAGATCCAGCTGTAGTCGCATTGCCTCGTCATTTCTGTTTTTATCGTGGTTGTGCACCCTGTAGCTTGTGATCCCAACTTCAGCCGGGATGACCGCTTCGCTTCCGTACGTTAGTCGGAACGGTGTTTCTCCTGTGGGTGTTCTTGCCGTCATTCTGTACGCCCATAGCACGCTTGGTAACTCTTCAGGCCATATGCCTTTTGCCCCCTCGAGCCGAGTCTTGATAATCTTGAGCAAGGATCGGTTCGTGACTTCGACCTGCCCGTTGGCCTGAGGGTGGGCGGGGGAGGAGTAGTGGTTCTTTATCCCTAATTGCGAGCAGAAATCCCGGAACGATTCGTTGTCGAATTGCTTTCCGTTGTCTGAGATAAGAACTCTAGGAATGCCAAACCTGCATATAACGCATCTCCAGACGAAGCTTCGCACATTCTTCTCTGTAATTGTAGCTAGGGCTTCAGCTTCTACCCATTTTGTAAAGTAGTCGATGCCTACTACTAGGAACTTCAACTGCCGTACCGCCGTAGGGAATGGTCCCATAATATCTAGTCCCCATTGTGCGAACGGCCATGGGGCTGTTAACGGGGTCAGCTCTTCAGTTGGTTGTCTTATAATATTGCTGAACCTCTGGCATTTGTCACAGGCCCTAACATAGGCTTCGGCATCCTTCTGCATGGTGGGCCAATAGTATCCTGCTCGTACCAGTTTGTGTACCAACGCCCTGGACCCGGAATGGTTCCCGCAGATTCCTTCGTGCACTTCCCTCATAACATAGTCTGCCTCTTCCGCAGTCAAGCATCTCAGATAAGGTCGAGAGAAGCCCCTTTTGTATAGGACGTCCTTTATCAGGACGAACCTTGCTGCCTGGACCTTTAGTTTCCTTGATGCCTCCTTTCCGTTTGGTAATACCCCGTCTTTCAAGTACGAAACTAATGGCGCGGTCCAGCTACTGTCAGGGCATACTTCCTGCACATTGCTGGGATCTATTAGCGGGGAAAGCTGAATGAAAGAGAGTACATTACCAGGGGTAACCATATGCTCCGCTGAGGCGGCCTTTGCGAGGCGATCCGCTCGCTCATTCTCTTCTCTGGGAATCTGGACGACGCTGGCTTCGAGGTTATCCATCCTTGCCTTTACCTGATCGAGGTACCTCTTCATCCTTTCGCCCTTGCACTCGTAGTCTCCGTTCACTTGGTTAGTGATGACCTGAGAGTCACAGTGGATGACTACTTTTGTGGCTCCTGCGGCTCTGGCGAGGTCGAGTCCTGCTATCAGTGCTTCATATTCTGATTCATTGTTGGTAGCAGGGAAGTCAAGACGGACCATGCATTCAATTGCATCACCCTCGGGTGACAGTAGCACGATGCCAGCCCCTCCGGTCAATCTGTTGGAGGATCCGTCCGTATATACGCTCCATAGAGGGGATTCTCCTGCCCCCTTGCCTTCGTCATGAGTGAATTCTACTATGAAATCTGCGACGACCTGTCCCTTGATTGCGGTGCGCGGGCGGTACCGGATATCGAATTCGCTCAGCTCTATGGCCCATAATGCCAACCGACCTGCGGTCTCGGGGTTGTTCATGGCCCGTCGCAAGGGCTTGTCTGTCAGTACGTTCACCGTATGGGCTTGGAAGTACGGTTTGAGTTTGCGGGCCGCTGTAACTAGTGCAAAGGCAAGCTTTTCCATTGGCGGGTATCTTTCTTCAGCACCGCGAAGCGCTCGGCTCGCATAGTATACGGGCTTCTGTATCCTTTCTTCTTCTCGGATCAAGGCAGCGCTGATGGCTGCGGGGGAGACGGCCAGATAGAGAAAGAGTTCTTCCCCCGGCTGTGACGGGCTCAACAGTGGTGGGGAGGAGAGATAAACCTTCAGCTCTTCGAACGCTTGTTGGCACTCGGTAGTCCACTCGAACGACCTCTTCAGTGTGCGGAAGAAGGGCAGGCATCTGTCCGTTGCCCTTGACACGAATCTGTTAAGTGCCGCTATCTTCCCGTTGAGGCTTTGCACTTCCTTGACGTTTCTGGGCGGCGCCATCTCCATAATGCCCGGATCTTGTCCGGGTTTGCTTCGATTCCCCTTTGGGATATCATAAATCCCAAGAATTTCCCCGCCGTCACTCCAAAGGCGCACTTCCCGGGATTGAGCCTCATGTTGTAGGAGCGGAGAGTGTTGAATGTTTCTTTGAGGTCCTCTAGATGATCCTCCTCCCTTCGGCTCTTCACTAACATGTCATCCACGTAGACCTGGACATTCCTCCCGATTTGCTGCGCAAACATTTTGTTCATAAGTCTTTGGTAGGTTGCGCCTGCGTTCTTCAGCCCAAAGGGCATTACTTTGTAACAGAAGAGCCCTTGGCTAGTTACGAACGAGGTTTTCTCTTGATCTGCTTCGTGCATTCGAATCTGGTTGTATCCTGAGAAAGCGTCCATGAAGCTTAGCAACCGGTGTCGGGCGGTTGAGTCCACTAGGACGTCGACCCTTGGAAGAGGGTAGCTATCTTTGGGGCAGGCCTTGTTAAGATCGGTGAAGTCCACACACATCCGCCATTTACCGCTAGCCTTCTTGACCATCACCACGTTGGCCAGCCAATCGGGATAGTACACTTCCCTAATGAAATTTGCTTCTCGTAGCTTTCGGACTTCCTCTGCAATGGCCTGATCTCGTTCGGGGGCGAACACTCTCTTCTTTTGCCGAATGGATGGAAAGCCGGGCGAGACGTTCAATCTATGCACCATGACCGACGGGTCTATTCCTGGCATATCTTCATGACTCCATGCAAATACATCTTGATTGCTCCTGAGGAAGGTTATGAGTTCTTGACGGATTTTGGGGCTCGCGAGTGTTCCAATTCTGGTTGTCCTGTCGGGATTAGAACCGTCGAGCGTTATTTCTTCTAATTTTTCCACTGGTTCTGTCACCGTCCGATGCTCCTCTATGCTTAAGGCCTGAAACTGGTCTTCCATTTCCATCATGGCTATGTAGCACTCTCGTGCGGCCATTTGGCTCCCGCACAGTTCCCCTACTCCATAGTCAGTGGGAAACTTTATCATTAGGTGGTAAGTTGAAGTTACTGCCTTCCATGAATTCAGTGCGGGTCGTCCGAGGATAGCGTTGTAGGCTGATGAGCAATCGACTACCAAGAAAGTTATGTTCTTGGTTATCTGTTGAGGGTAATCACCTACCATTACGGATAGCGTAACCGCACCTAAAGGCAGTACTCTTGTTCCGCCGAAACCAACTAGAGGGGCATTTGTTGGGACTAGTCGTTCCCTGCTGATTCCCATCTGCTGGAGCGCCGGATAGTACAGGATGTCGGCCGAGCTTCCGTTGTCGATCAGCACCCTGTGCATGTTGTAGTCTTCTATCCGTATGCTGACGACCAGCGCATCATCATGCGGGTGGTGAAGGCGCCTTGCATCTTCTTCCGAGAACCCAACTGTGGGGCCCTCTCTCTGCGCGATCCTTGGTACTTCTCCTGTCAACTGCACATTCTGGACTACCCTGAGGTAGGTCTTCCGGGCTCTTTTGGACGACCCGGTGACTGCCGTTCCTCCCACAATCATTCTTATGTCCCCTATGGGGGGTCTTGGTCGCTCATTGTCCCGCCGGGGATTCTGCTCTTGAGGGGGTTGATCTGCCCTTTCCTTTCTGACGAACCTTTGTAGCTTGCCTTGTTTTATGAGGGCCTCGATTTGCTGCTTCAGATCGTAACAATCGGCTGTGTCATGGCCGTGGTCTCGATGGAAGCGGCAATACTTATCCTTCGAGCGTCTATTTGGGTCCCCCTTCAGCTTTCCGGGGTAGGTCAAGGCTTCCTCATCCTTAATCTGCATCAGGACTTGGTCTACAGGGGCTGTTAGCGGGGTGAAGCTCATAAATCTTCCCCCCGGGGGTTTGGGGCGACGCTCATCCCGCCGATCTCCCGTTCGGGCCCTCTTGCGCCCTTGTTCTGGTTGGGTGTCATCTTGCCTTTCCCTTTTTTTCGGTTTCTCTTCCCGAGCTGACAGCGCGTCCTCGGCGTTCATGTATTTGGTGGCCCTGTAAAGCACTTCCGACATGGTTTTCGGGTCATTTTTGTACAAGGAAAACAAAAACTTACCCTTTCGCAGCCCGTTTGTGAAGGCGGCAACAAGTATCTTGTCATCGGCCTCGTCGATCGAGAGTGTTTCCTTATTGAAGCGGGATATGTAGGACCACAGTGTCTCGTCCTCTCGCTGCTTAATGCTCATCAAGCATGCTGTCGACTTTTTGTATCTGTGTCCGCCAATAAAGTGCGTGGTAAACTGAGCGCTCAGCTCCTTGAAGGTGCTGATTGAGTTGGGCGTCAGTCGGCTGAACCAAATTCTGGCTGCTCCCTTCAGCGTCGTAGGGAAGGCTCTGCACATGATCGCGTCTGCTACTCCTTGAAGGTGCATCAGGGTCTTGAACGTCTCTAAGTGATCTAGAGGGTCCTTGACCCCGTCGTAGCTGTCCATCTGTGGCATGCGGAACTTACTCGGCAGAGGGAAGGAGTTGACGGGGGCTGTGAACGGCGAGTCGGTTCTGTTGACTAGGTCGTCAAGGTCACTGGACACTCGCCCCTTGAGGGCGTTCATCATAATCTCCATTTGCTCCTTCATCGCCTGCATTTCTGCGACGATAGGCGGTGGTGCCGTATCGGCGAGGAAGGGGAGACTCATGTTCTGCCGTTCTGTCTTGCTCGGGGCGTTGCTGGCCTGAGGTCCCTCCTGATTTCGTCGGTCAGCACTGGTTCCCTCTTGATCAGCTCCTTGGCAGCCTGGTGCCGCATCCTTCTGACGCAACTGCTCCTCCAAGTCATGATTCTGTTTAGTAAGGCGTTCTACGGCCGCCGCGAGAGTCCTAACTTGCTTTTCGAGGGCGGTCGTGGGTGGTTCTTCCTCTTGAATGTCGTTAGTAGTTGCCATTGAGCGGGTGAGCACCATGCAACCTTTGTCCGGGAAGCGGTACTGTGGCTACTATACGCGCTTTCGATTTCCCACAGACGGCGCCAACTGATGATGCCGAGAATAACACCAGTAAGTCGCACGGTCCTCGAACGCTCCTAATGGCACCTGCACAACAAGAAGAAATGATCCTTGTGGAGGGCACCGGTGTGGTACCGGCCAAATGCTCTCCGAAGGTTAAGTCAGAACTATTCTCACTGCTCTAGAGTGCTAGAGAGGGTAAATTATGCGTACCTTTCTTTGTGATGACGCTCGGCTTTTATAGTAGTAGGGCTGGACCCTCTTTTCCTTGGAGTAGAAGTCCTTTCCTTATAGGAATCCCTCTTTGGGCGTATTTTGCGGGATCTTTTCCATATAGGATTTGTTCCTAGGTTTACCCAAAACGTGGAGAGCAAGTCATCCATTCATTATTCGAACGTGGTCATCAAGAAATCCCTACCTGGTACCGTCAGCACATCTTAACGTTGTCGCCATGTGTGCCGTCAGCTTCTGGGACCTTCAGCCTAAACCCCGTCGGCTTTGCATGTTTCTTCAGTCCAACGATGCCGTCGTTCCGGATACTCATACTGCCGTCGGCCATGATGAACCCACGTCCGACGGCCCCTTTCCTTCCGTCTCTTTATCCTTTTATCAATTTGTCCTTATCAAGTTCTAATTAGCTTAATTGATAAAGTTTATTGCCATCAAATGAGTGACTTAGATATGAATCATGCTCTTGTATATGGCTATATGAAAAAAAAAAAAACTCATTGTCATATTGGGTTGATGATAAAGAGCAGATTAACACTAAAGGTACGACACACGTCTTTGACTTGTGTTTTTGGTTGTTGGTTGGTCACATAATGAAGATGGTATTGATAAAATTATTAATTACAAACACAACATTTTTACAAGTTATTGAATTGGTCTAAAATCACCGTCACATATCACTGCCACTATCGCTTTTTTTTTTTTAATTTTTTAATTTTTACATAATAATCATAGCTTTTCACCTTAGCAAATTATGAAGAAAACAAATGCAAAATAGGACAAGCTATACCTCAGAACTAGTTTGAAGGAATCTTCCTCAACCTACAATGCGGTGATTTATAAAAGGATAAATGATATATTTGGTCCTTATCTTTTAATTTATTTGTCAATATGATCCCTAGCTTTTTAAATGTGTTAATTTGGTCCCTAACTTTTGATATTGTGTCAAAATAGTACTTGTCATTAAGTGTTGAATGGAAAATGTTAAGATGGCTAACAATGATATTAAAATATGAGAAATGATATGTCCATAACATTTTCACAACATTTTTACAACAAATCCTAAATGGCAGATTGTTATTGGTTGTTATTGTTGGGGTAAAAAAGTAATCTTAGTGTTAGGTTTAAATTTGAACTAATAACAATTAACCACCTGTGATTTGTTGTGAAAATGTTGTAAAAATATTGTGGATGTAACAACTCTCTTAAAATATTTATCTAACTTGCCACAAGAGATGCCGTTGGATACCTTCGCAACAAGAGTTCTTCAAAACAAATGCGTGGTGGTGCAATAATGGACAAGCTATTGCTTTGAAGAACTCTTGTGTGGGTATAACAGCCCGTCTCTAATGTGGGTATTGTGATCAAAGTGCTATTGCGGTACTCAAAGTGATTATTTACGGCACTTGAAGGATGATTATTTGTAGTCGCACATAAGGTGTTTGTGGAAAGTTCCAACACAGGGCTCATACAGCTACTTAACTCTAGTAACAAAGTTCAAGTATAGATAGGCTATATGCTAGATGAGTTTCAATGGACGTTGCATTCACATTTATTTTTCATTTATTCTGAGAACTCACGAAGCCTTTAGGTGGGATTAGTAGTCGACTTTGGATCTTCCATTAGCTGCAAAATATGATATGCAAATTAAATGAAAAGAACTTGCAGAGGAAGCTGCGAAGAAAATCCAACTGAAGAGTTCCATTAGCTTCAAAGATGTCAAGATTAAATTTGAAGAGTTTTTCTTCTGTTCAAATTTTAAATCCTAAATATGTTTGTGATTTTAATTTTCGTAAAGTTTTTGCCTTTTTTGGTTATACATATATTTTTATAAAATCCCATGTGGCAACCCATGTGGCAACTTGAGTGGCATAAAAATTATATTTTAGTACCACCGTTAGTCATGTTAGAATTTTCCATTCAACACTTAACGGCAATGACCATTTTAACACAATATCAAAATGTTAAAGACCAAATTGACAAATAGTTTAAAGGATAAAGACCAAATATGTCATTTACCATTTATAAAACTATCCATATATATTATTTAAATAAGTCACATGATTTATTTAAAAGGTCATGTGACTAAATATACAAATAGATAAAAGAAGTTTCCTCCAAACTAGTTTGGAAATAAAATTTTTCTGTAAAATTAAGCCTACATAAACTGTTTGGCTTTACGTTTAGGCTTAAAAAGCTTTAAACTCCATTAAATCTCTTTGAAAAAATTTGCCACTTGTATTTCAATTTTGTTAGAGTTTTTCTTCACTTTTTTTATTTTTCAACTTTAAGATGAAATATATATAAGCTAAAAGCATGTTGGTTTGAATTTTTTTGAGAATGAGCATATTGGTTTGATTGACAGAGGGTTGATACTTGATATACTAGACGACACATATCCAATTAGGTTTAGTAGCGGGTTCTCATATGAATAGTTAAACCAATTAGTGTGGTTACCGCGTGACATAGGTGATCTACACAGCTGTAACTCTAAATTATTTATTTGGTCACATAAATTTAAATTCAACATGTCATTGCAGTGTTGGAAGCAATTTTACAACTTGAAAAAGAACTTAAATTTCCTTGAAACGTCGGAAGCAAAGCAAGTAGGAAGGACCTCTATAGTTTTTTTTTTTTAGGAATTTGAAGTACACAATCTTGATGTTGTTTGAAGTAAACTTGTTTTTAATTAAAATCTCATTGATAAGTAAGAGTTTTATAAATTAAATAAAATTGTAGTGAATGCAAGGGGGGGGGGGGGTCTTTGAAATTATGGGTGTGTTTGGATTGAACTTATTTTTGCTGAAACTAAAAACTGAAACTAAAAACATTGTAACGAAATAATTTTTAAATGTGTAAATAGTGCTATGAGACCTATTTTTAATAAAAAAGTTGTTGAAAAGTGTAATATGTGGGACTCGTGAATAGTGCACGTATGTACTGTTCACAGTTGACAAAGTCAACTATTACGGGCTGAACAAAAAAAAAAAAAAAAAAGAGAAAAACGCAGAGGAGAAACGCAGATGCCAGTTTTATTGCAATCCAAACGGGCACTATATACTTATATGTGAGATTTTATGAAGGTAGGAGTTTAGAAAATAAATGTATTGGGAGTTAGGCCTAGGGATTGCTTGGTATAGTATATATACCCCATGTACCCGTCAATTCCAGCGCAAGAAAGAAGAAAAGAAATACAAGTAAAAAAGAGTTTTCTTACTCTTTCCTCTCCACTGTCTCTCCCTTTGTGTGCTTAATTTGCAGATTTTGAGTCACTTCCTTTAAGTGATGTGTGAGTGTTTGGGAGTGCAATTGAGAAAAGACCCACCAAATTTCCAACAGATATTAAACAAAAATAAATAAAGCTTTCCAATCTCGATAGCAATTTATTTATATAAAAAAAGTGATCCTGTATGAAAAATCAAAAAGTGAAGTCCTGGAGAATGCAAAATAAAACTAGAGAATGAATTCAAATAATGCACTTATTAGCAACAAAAAGAGAATTGAAGATTTACTTTGCTCTCTAACTTACTTAGTAGTGTTATGAAATTAACGCAAATGACAATTCTTGCAAGAAAACCAAAATGAACAGTCAAACCAATTAGTATCGTTACCGCATGACATAGATGGTCTAAACAACTGTAACTCTGAATTATATTCTTGGTGACATGATTTTAGATTCAGTATGTGTTATTGCCGTGCTAGAAGCAATTTTACAAGTTGGATTAGAACTTTACTTTACTTGAGATAGAAGCAAAGTAAGAAGGGTCTATATAGTTTTTTTTTTTAGGAATTCCAGGTACATGATCAATAGAAATTTAGTTAGAGAAAAAACCGATCATAACGAAAAATGCAAATAGAGAAAGTCTTGGAGAATGTAAAACAAAACTAGAGAATGAAATCAAGTAATGGACTTATTGACCATTGACCACACAAGAAAAATGAAGGTTTTGCTTTGCTATCTAACTTAGTCAACAGTGCTATGATTAGAAGGATATTAGGAGTCATGGGAGTAAGGTTTTGAGAGAAGGTAAATGGTGTGTAGGAGATGGATACAACATCCCACTCACTCATCCTGTTTCTCCCAACCTAGATTTAAACAACCTGAGGTTCCCAACTGGTACAGTAGGGGACTTGATTGATCACAACACCAAATCTTGGAAAGTGGATATGATTAGAAATATTTATCCTCATCAACAAGCAATGAAAATCCTCCAACTCCCAATCTCCAAGACTGGCTCTGCTCAAGACCAAATTTTGTGGAAGTATGCAAAGAATGGGGTTTACCAAGTCAAGTTTGCTTATGAGTTGTTGCTAAAGGAGTGGGAAGGTACATCTCATAATGCTCAGGACCAGAGGAGAGTTTGGAACATTCTGTGGAAAGTGCAAGTTCCTCTAAAAATCAATACCTTTGTGTGGAAACTTCTTAAGGATAGCCTGCCAACCATGCTTGCCTTAAAAATTAGAGGCATCACTACAGATAGTTCTTGCCCTATATGCAATACAGAGGAGGAATCTTCAACCCACCTGTTTTTGTTGTGTCCTTTAGCTAGAGCCATTTGGCATGGGTCAACATTAGCCATCCATACTTCTGATTTTAGCAATAGTTCCATACAATAGTGGCTAAATTCTGTAATCAATAATCACAAAGGGAAGGATGACAGTTCAATGGCTTATCTACAAGCTGTTTTCACTACTTTATGGCCCATATGGACCTATAGAAATAGGGTGATCCACCAAGGGATCTGTCCTAATCCTCTATATGTTTTACTAATGGGTCAATCCTTATCTTGCAGGTACAGAAACACTTTCATCAGTTCTGATCAGAACCTCAGAGATGCAGCACCATCAATCTCTGTCCAACAACCAGCTACAGTTCACCAACAATCTCCAGTAGGGCAATGGGATCTAATCATTAAGATAGCTGCTACAAAGGGTCAAAGAAGTCAAAGAAAAGCTTTTGCCTATAATGCCAACAATATGGAGGGAGTTTGTGTTTTTTCTGGTGTAGCTAGTACTTTGGCAAGTTCAACCACAAGGGCCCTGTTTGAAGCAATGATAGATGCTACTACCATAGCTAGAGATCATGGCTTTCAACATATTTTGTTTTTAATTGATAGTAGGAATGTAGCTTAGGTCTTTAAGAAGGAAAAGGCAACAAATTGGCTTGATATCATCAGGGTGGCTGATTTGAATTTTCTTATCCTTCAAGGTCTGATCTGTAATGTTTTGTGTGTGGAATTTTTTTTCTAAATAACAATAAATATTAAAAAATTTAGTTACTTGTCACGTTTCAAAACAATTTTGAAAACTAGCATCTCGAGTGTCTAAAACTCGAATTCCAAGATAAAAACCGAGTTTTTAAGTCTCGATTTGTAAATTGATTAGTTTAATGTGGGAAAAAATCAAGCTAAAAATCGAGTTTTAAAGACTCAATTTCCATAAATTGAATAAAAACGCCGCAATAGGGATATAAAACGTCACTATAGGGCTTAAAAACGCCACTATAGGACTCCCTAAACCTGTACTTATAAAATTTTTTTGCAGGAAAACGCCATTATAGGGCTTTAAAACGTCATTGTAAGGCTTAAAAACGCCACTATAGGTGAAATTTTTTTTGCATAAAACTCGAGTCTTAAAGACTCGAGATCTATGTGGCATTTTCACACTCGCACTGCGAGTCTTTTGGACTCGAGTTCTAATATGGATCTCGAGTTTCTAAAACTCGAGATGCTAGTTTCCTTTATTGTTTCAAACGTGGTCTAACTAACTATATACAATTCTTTTGCACAGCTATTTTGCACATTACCTCTTTGTGTGTGCCTCATGTAGTGGTTAAATCTGTCTGGTCTGTAGCTAAGAGGGCAACTATAATGCCCATGAACAGTAACTGGTTTAATCCAGTTTTTTGTATATGATGTACTCCCTTTGACTAGTATCAAAAAAGAAAAAGAAAAAAAAGAAATAGTGCTATGAATTTAACTTTGGCGATAGTTCTAGTGTCAAAATAACTAGAATGAACAGTTAAACCAATTAGTGACATTGCTACTGGGCATAGATGATTTACACAATTGTAAGTCGTAATTCTGAATTATTTATTTGGTCACATGTGCTTAGATTTAGGCTGTGTTTGGTTGGGGTGAACACAGGGAGGATGGAAAATAGAAGGAGAAAAATAGGGTGGAAAACACTGTTTTCCACTGTTTGGTTGGGGAAGAAAAATGGGGAAGACAGAAAATCCCGGAGAAAGTTTTCTCTCCTGAGCCCACATTTTGATCCTCCCAAATCTGGAGGAAAAGTTGGAGAGAAAAGTGCTATCAAAGCACTTTTACACAAACACCCTGTTTCTTTCTCCTCTCACAGCTACAGACACAATGGCTACAAACACAACAATCCTTCTCTCAAACATCTCTAAACTCAAACATAATTAGATTATCAGAATACAAACTTAAAAACGCAATTTTAAAATTAATCAAATCATAGCAATAAAAGAAAAAAAGAAAAAAGACAGAAGACAGAAGCCATTTGACACATCTGGATTGCGTTGCTGACGAAGATGAGTGACGGCTCCAGGCTAGGCCAATTGCTTTGGGACGAAGATAACCCATCTGGACTGCGTTGGGGACGAATGTTCTGGAATCAAGTAAAAAAAAAAAAAAAAAAAAAAAAACAGAGAGCAAGAGCTGGAGAAAAAAAAAGAGAGAATGAGAGCTGCTAGTATAGTGTTGGAACATTCTTGAATGAGGGAGAAAAAGAAAATAAAAGAAGGGAGGGATAAAGATAATGACAATGTGTGTGGAAGAGAAAAACAAGAAGAAGAAGAAGAAAAAAAACAACTATGGATGAAATGAAATGAGAGAAAGGAGAAATAATATAAAGAATAAAAAATCCTAATTAAGAAATGTTATCACAATATTTTCACAATAAATTTTAAGTAACAGATTGTTATTTGTTAATATTGGTGAGTAAAAAAATAATTTCAGTGGTGGGTTCAAATTAGAACTAGTAACAATTTTCCACATAAATTTTGTTATGAAAATATTGTGAAAAATATTGTAGACGTAACACTTCTCATTGAAAAATATTATTGTTGGTAAATTTTATATTATTTAATGAGTACAAATAAATTTATTTCTTAACTATTATGTAACAAGGATATTGTAAGGACCGAACTTGAGATGGACCCAACTTAAGTTTGGATTTCAGCCTAGTGAGCCATAACAATGAATTTATAGAGAATGAGTGAAAGAACTATTTCTATTCCAGAAGAAAGTCTATACTTATTGTAGTATTGAGAGCATTAAATGTAAATAAGATAAGAGATAATGATTCTCGACACGATTAGAGGAGCTAGGTTATAATATCTTATTGATGAACGCAATTACTAGTATTCCCAGGGTTATTCTCAAGAGTTTTTCTCCCTGATAATTTTTTCTCCCTTTTTCCTTTAGCTACTTTTCCATGTTATATGCTATAATTCTATTATCATCCCCATCATACATGTGTAGGTTAGATTCTAGGAACTCCTTCTTGTCTCATCCAACCCCTCACAGAACCCCCAACTAGTAGCTGTAAGACTGCTTAACCACTGTTCAGATATCACCTCTACATTAATGCGGTCAGAGAGTTAGTTAAGAGGTATTTAATGTGGAGGTAGCAGTCTTTAAAGAAATTTGTTGCCTCCCTTTGCTTACCCCTTATCCAATGCCTGACTCCCTACTGTGATGCAATTTTGTAGAATGTCCAGGATGATAAGAAGACTTTAATCACCTCGGATCTATATCTCCGAGGCGACTTTTCACCTTGGACATATTTTGGACTATCATATACAATCTTTATCTCTTCCTTTGATTTCCTTTCCATTATGATCTTTATTTAGCCATCCTCGGATTGGGCTATTGGATCATAGGCCCAATACATACAGCTTTAATAGTACTTTCTAGGTAACAGGCCCCCACAGGTATATCTCTTCCTCGGATCTATATCTCTGAGGTGACTTTCCACCTCGGACATATTTTGGACTATCATATACAATCTTTATCTCTTCCTCTGATTTCCTTCCTATTATGATCTTTATTCAATCAAACAAAAGAGTTTTCCACCCTTTCACTTTTTCATCCCTCCAACCAAACACACATAAGGGAAAACTAAATATTTTCTATCCTCCCACTTTTCCATCCTCTCACTAATTTTCCATCCTCCCACTTTTTTACTCCTCCAACTAAACAGACCCTTAATGTGTCATTGTAGTACTCGAAGTAATTTGACAACTTGGAATAGAACTTAAATTTACTCATAATAGATCCTATGAGTAAAGATATGTACTTCTTGATTATATTAAAATGATAGATTTAGAATTTTGTTTAAAAAAAAAAAAAAAAAAACCATTACTCGTGAAGGAAGTAATTATAGTAAGCAGAAGGGCCTTGCATAGTTCTTTTTTTTTTTTTTTAAAAGGAATTCTTGGTTCAAGATCTTGATATTAAATCAATTAAATAAAGCTTTCCAAAGTCAACATAAGTCCATGAGAATGCAAAGGAAAACTAGAGAATGGTATCAAATAATGCACTAATATAAACACAAGAAAAATGAAGAATTACTTTGCTATCTAACTTAGACAAAAGTGCCATGAAATTAACATAGTTGACATCTCTAATACCAAAATTAGAATGAAAAGTTAAACAAATCAGTATTGTGATTGCATGGCATAGATAGTCTACACAAGTGTAACTCTGAATTATTTATTTGTTCACATGAGTTTAGATTCAATATGTCACTTCTGTGCTGGAAGCAATTTTACAAGTTAGAATAGAACTTAACTTTTCTTGAGATGGAAGCCAAGTTTGTAGGAAGATCCTTCAAATTGAAAAATTATATAGTTCTCATGGTGTACAACATCACTTGTCTACCATTCTGTTAAAATACTCTCACCTATTTAAAATTGTTGAGTCTATAATTAGTTTCTGTTTATTTTTTTTTTCAGACTTAGTAATTTTAAATAAGTGAGAGTCCTTTAGTGGAATGATGAACAAATGACGTGATCTACCATGAGAATATTATAATTTCTCCTTCGAATTAAGCTTTTCAAACTTGATAGAAATTTATTATAGAAATAACTGTTCCTAATGAATTTTGAAAAAAAAAAAAATCTGGAGAATGCAAAAGGAAGCTAAAGATTGAAATTAAATAATACACTTATTATTAGGAACACAAGATAATTGAAGATTTTATTTATTAAAAAAAAGTAAATTACATTCTAAACCCTAAATTTTAAGGTGGTATCAAATTAAACATTAAACCTTATAGTTTCGTTAGTTTTAAATTAGATTATTAACTTTTAAAATTGTATCAATTTAAATCTTCAATCAAATTTGAATATTGAACTCCAAATCTATGGTTTAAATTTATACAATTTAAAAAATTTATGATATTTGAAACTAAGGAAAGTATAAGGTTTAGAGTTTAATTTGAAATGTTATAAATTATACAGGATTTAATTTGAAACCACCTTAGAATGTCGGATTTAAAAGCAATTTACTTAAAATGAAAAGTAGTGGATAGACATGAAAACTAACACCAACTTCAGACAAGTAAGAGAATTTTGAAGCTAAAAGAAGTGCAAGAAGAAACCCATTGGAAAACACAAATGCGATTTAATTTGTTCCTGAAGCTGCTTCTTCATGGATTTCATTGTGTACGGCTCCCTCTTGTTGAGGTCTGGGTTCTGATTCTGCTGGATGTTCTTCTGATATAATCTGCTCATCATCTTTGGACCCAATGGAACTTCTTGCGTCTTTCTCTTGTTGTTGTATGTGTTTTTCGCCTGCTGGAACTTCTTCAGATTTAGTCTCCTTATCATCTTTGGAACTTTTTGCGGCTTCATCAGGTTGTATGGGATTTGATCCTGTGTGAAGTTGTCCAGTTTTATTCTTCTCTTCATCTTTGAAGCTAATGGGACTTTCTGGTTCCATCTTCTTTGCCGGTTCCTTTGCAGCTTTCTCCGCAGCTTCATTTGCAGCTTTCTCCGCAGCTTCCTTTGCAGCTTTCTCCGCAGCTTCCTTTGCAGCTTTCTCCGCAGCTTCCTTTGCAGCTTTCTCCGCAGCTTCATTTGCAGCTTTCTCCGCAGCTTCCTTTGCAGCTTTCTCCGCAGCTTCCTTTGCAGCTTTCTCTGTAGCTTCCTTTGCAGCTTTCTCCGCAGCTTCCAAAGCAAGTTCATCAGATTTAATCTTTCCCATCATCGTCGCAGCTAATGGAAGACCAGCACACTTTTTCAGAAATTCTTCCTTTTCTAGGTCTTCTTTTAACTCCTGTTCACCCTTTACGTGGTCATTGAAAATCGAGGCGCAGCTCTGTGGGTCTAAAAGTGGCAGAAGATGAAGCAAGTTTTTCTCTCCAACCATCACCTTCGCTAATTTTTCATCCCTACTCGTAACGATGACTGTTCCCCCATGTCCTTTGGGCAATCCAAAGGCAAGACATTCACCCCATTTCTCTTTTTCAGTAATTGGAGAATCCAAATTTACGAGCCACTTGTTTCTCTCTTTAACAGAATCATCACCCTTCTTTTTTTTTGGATCAGCATCATCACCCTCCTTAACAGAATCATCACCCTTCTTTTTTTTTTTATCAGCATCATCACCCTCCTCAATGGCATCATCAAGCACAATCAGATATTTCTTACCAGTCAATTGCAAGTGAAGGGCATAGAGTAGACTGCTGAGGCGATCAGCCTCAGGAACTGAATCTGAAATTGATTGAATGGTTTTGTCATCAACTCCAAGACAGGTCAGCATTCTCCAAACAGTTGTTATCTTGCGGTCTCCATATTCAGTGGGCTTCCAGGACATGCAAACCCAAATCCTGGGAAGGAAGTCGGCTTGTACCTCTGGCTTTTTGAAAAGTTCTTGGCAAAGAGTTGTTTTGCCAACACCACGCTTCCCAACTATTGCAACTGCCTTGAACTGATCACTACTTTGCCTCTGCTGAACCATTTTTTTCAAAGAAATCAGTTGAGTGTCAAATCCATGAACCTTCTTTGCAACTACTAACCGGGAACTCTGTCGGTATGAGTTTAGTTTGATCTTACTTGAATTGCTTGAGTCAAGGCTCGAAACATGCGTACTCTTATGGGACATTTTCATTTCTTAAGCTCCGACCTTCAAACAATGTTTAGAGCAGAGAACTTAAGAGATTCTTTTAGGCCCAAGGAAATGCCTCCGTGGTTGAAGTTTTCGTTGGACTATTTCTTTTTTGCGAAGCAAATAGAAATTATATATATATGGACTATTGCTCGGCAACGATCATTATAGATGCTTATGGAAACTGTGGTTATGATCTGAAGATGGTTTTGTAGTTCCGTATGGAGAATGTGGTGTCTAGGTTGTCGATGCCGAGCCCACTTTTGAAGTTAATTTGCCAAAGACGCATACGAAGAATACTTGGCTAGGTCATAAATCTAGATTCCATACCTTACCTCTATCCACCCTCACAAGTATACTTCGGTGGTGAGTTTTTTGGTCGGGAGCATTAAATATATTCGAAGATTTTAGATTCAATTTACCACACTATTGTTTCTTGGGATTTTAAGAGAATATCATGGGTAAGGAGTAATTCGGTCAAAGACTAGTTAGGACACCATTTCTTTATATCTATAAAAACTCACCTTTACTCCTTTACATTATGACTCTAGCCCTACGAAAAAACGGTTCTGAAACCGCGTTTTTAAAACGCGGCCATAGGACATAAAAACGCGGCCTTAGACCCATTTGGCCTTAGGTCGCGTTTTCTTAGGCCGCGTTTTATAACGAGCAAGTGTTGTGGTTAAGCTTAGACCTGACAAAATTGGACTCAAATCCGTTAATCCGCCAAATACTAAAGATAAAAATGAGTATGGGTGTGGATATTTTTGAACTTGTGAAAAAATAGGCTAAATTGAACCTGAAAGGCTAAAACAAGCAAGATCGTGGTATGCCCCAAAACTAATTGTATAAGT
The DNA here is from genome assembly GCA_030820535.1 of Quercus parvula. NCBI lineage: Eukaryota > Viridiplantae > Streptophyta > Magnoliopsida > Fagales > Fagaceae > Quercus > Quercus parvula. The sequence goes on from JAUAME010000012.1 coordinate 30,730,046, forward strand.
CAAACATATGACAAAAACAGCATACTGTAAAGTTTTGGCTTACAAGTGTGTAAGGAGGCTTCACTAAACATAAAAAACTATTCTCCCAAATATAACTCTCCAAGATTACCAAAAAAAAAAAAAAAAAAACTTTCCAAAATAATTCACCATTTGAAACCTCTAAACAAGATCAAATCAAACTAAAATAAAACTCATATATTACAAGACTTCCGACTTCAAAAGGTCATACAAAACGCCAAATGTATGATATAATACAATCCTAAATTGGGTGGGCTTCTATTATGTTGAAACCCAAGCCCATTATTCTCTTAAAACATAGAATTTTATGTTCTTTTCACTTTTGTCTACTTGGCCCAAAAAGCTAATAACTCATCTCACAACTTACTTTTGCGCCCAAGTCTTACTCAAACTAAAGGCACTGGACTCCTAGGAAAAACAATTATCTTCTATTTGGTTAGGAAAAAAAAAAAAAAAAAATTATCTTCTATTTAATTCCAGCATATTCTAGTTTTTCCTCCTCGAGATTAAATAAGATTTTCTTTTATAATATTTTTAATCCTCTTTTTATGCTATGTGGAATACATGATTGATAGAATAATACTCATCAGGTAAAAATTTGCAGGGTGTTACACTTTGGCACTATGAAAAATGGGTATTTTCAGTTATTCTAATTTTGATCAAAATGTTGGTTGCACAGTAATGTTGACGGATGTGTGGCATTTTCAAGATTATGCTTCAATTTTTTTTCCACACATGCTACAGATCAAGCGGGTAATTTTAACTGCTATATAGCAATGAAAGATGAAAACTTATTACAGGATCTTTGTCTGTTGAAAGAGGGTGTGCTTGCTATGATATGTACATCACTCATTTGAAGGCTCATAAGAAAAAGCTAGTTTAATGAGGTTAAATATTTTGATAACACTCCATGTTTGATAGTTTGCATTAATGGTGTTGCTACCAAGAATAAAATGGTCTCTACCTAACAATGCTACATATAGGAGAGCTACATGTGATAAAGAATATGGAGATATCAACTTGGCTACACTGGATTAGGATGGACTGAGTGATTTTAAACTCTTGCACAAGGAGAGCAGCCTTCTCCACTAGAGATGGATGAGCCTCAAAAGATCTGGCTTATTAGAGAACATTATATAGCTAGTTTTGACTTTTGATAATACTAGGCTTCTAATAGAGGGTGGGGGTTTAGGGAATTGGATCAAGGGCATTCAAGATGAGATTAATTCTTTGAGGAAGAAATGTATTTTATAAAGGAATTGTTTAGATCCCTCTGTTGATTATGTAGCGGATCAATTTGTGATATACCAATTATGCTAATTATACTTATAAAAAGTGCTAATTATATGATCACAACTTAAACATTATTAACCAAACACATCAAGTCACCAAATCTAATTCTAAAGCAATCAAGCAATAAACACAATGACATAATGATAAAGTGAAAAACCAATAGAGAACACTGCAAGTAAAAACCATTATATTTTACTAGCATCTAAGCACGTGCTCATGCACGTGCGTAGAGGCTCTTCTATTTTTTTTGGGTAAAATTTAATAATTTGCATAAATTATAATTTGGAATTAATATATTTTCCAATCACGAAAAAAAAAAAAAAAAAAAAAAAAAAAGAAATTAGAGGTGTGATGAAAAATTTATTTCATGCACAAACGCTTAACACTCATCACACTCCTAGGTTTTTTTTTTTTTTTTTTTTGGTGATTGGAAAATATATTAATCCCAAATTATAATTTATACAAATTATTAAATTTTACCCAAAAAAATAGAAGAGTCTCTGAGCACACACGTGAGCACGTGTGCTTAGAGGCTAGTATTCCATAATTATTATCCATTTTTGCCAATTTTGTTTATGCAGTAATCAACGGGTTATTGATTGGAAAATGATGCTATAATTTAGTATTAACCTTTAGGGAAGGGAAAAAAAAAAAAAAAAGATACTTTGAATAAATCTTATAAATAGTGCATATATTGAAAATGCATAATGAAATTGTAACAATAAAACTACTTACAAAATACATGTGATGACCTTTACAAAAGCTATTATGAATAAGTTGATGGATCAATGTAGAAAAGTGAAATATTTACATCTAGTAAAACTATAAAATAATTCACTACATTTGAAACATGGAATAGGTGAACTTATTAATATTATGCCAACTATGGTGGAGAAGTTGGTGGAGCAATGTTATTTGTTCCACATTCTAATTGCTTTCCAACAACATTTACCATGAACCTATGATACAAAATGTGTTACTTTGTGTTATTAATAGAGACTTTAAAACGTACATAATAACGATAAGTACAATAAACATCAAGCATAATCTTGTGAAATGAAATAATAGAGACTTTAAAGTCTCTATTATATACATTTGTGTATTTTTCATTGTGCATATAGTTTTTTGTTTGATTTAATTTGTATAACAATTTATTTAATTGTTAGGTTGGATTAAAATTGATTAGTAGCTGATTTTGACTGTAATATATAATTTTCAAGTCTCTCACACCCTCAGATTTAATTTTAACAAAGCTGGAAATAAGATCAAGGCTTAGTTGAAGTAAAACAAAATTTGAATTGTATTAATTTCTTAAAACACCAAGAATACTGTTTAAGAAGTCCACCTATTCTCTAAGTTTAATATCAAGCGATATAATTTTTTTGGGTGCATCTATTATTTTTTTGAACCCAAGTCCAAAAGTTTAATGAATGAAAATTATTCATTTTGGATTGTGAACTTTGTAATGACAGAAGAAGATATACCGGTCATAGAGTGTCACAATTAACATATTTTTTAAATGAGAGTTATCAATTTTTTTTTATAAAAAAAATTCTAAAAGGCAATTACTTAGTCCTAAAAGGTAGCTAGTTATTACACATCTATAACTATAACAAAAATTTGAAATGCTAAAGAATCTCACGTTGTAAACACAGAATTTTTTTTTTAATTCACTTTTTTTAAATGGTAGTTATGTAATTATATTTAATCCTAAAAGATAGACATTTAGTACACATCCATAACTAAATTTTAGCATGTTTAAAAAAGCTATCCAAAAAAAAAAAAGAAAAAAAAACCTAAGAAGGGCCATCAACGTTACAGTTCCTTTAATTTTTTGAAAAAAATGTTTTTTTTTTTTTTTAAATGTGCAATGAAAGGCACAACGAAGACAACATTAAATTTCATATGGAAGAGATGTAATTGAGAAAAATGAAGCTAAGTGTAACAATTTCAATTAACTGAAAATGTAGTGTAAGGACCAGATTTAGCTTGGACCCCAAAACAGGATTGAGTTTTAGCCTAACAAGCCCAAACAATAAATTTGTAAAGTGTGGGAGAAAGAACTAGCCTGATTTTAGAATGGAGGTAACGATCATGGGTGGTTTGGAAGAAAAGTTGAAAGTCTAAGATATAAAAATCGTTCTCGGCGTAGCCTAAGTAATATAATCAAGAATCCAGAACTCTTCTTTTAGTGTTGTATTTCTTAATCGTTTTTCTCTAGGTTTTTCGAATCCCTTTTCTTTGGACACCTTCTCATGTTATATACCATGATTTTAGTACCATTCTTACCATACACGTGTAAATTGAGTTGTGGAAGCTTCTCCCTGTCCCATCTCACACCTCCTTGAACCTTCTACTACCAGCTGTAAGGCTGCTTGTTCACTGTTCAGGTATCACCTCCATATTAATGCGGCTAGAGAGTTAGCTGAGAAGCATTTAATGTGGAGGTAACAGCTCTTACAGATATTTGTTATCCTCCGCCCTCATCTCTTATCCAATATTCGACCCCCTTGTCATAGGGTTTCCTTAAAACAGTATCCAAGGGGATAGGAATGTTTCAAACCACCTCGGAGACCTTTTTCGAGGTGACTTTTCACCTTGGATAGGTTTAGGTCTGTTATAAATAACTTTCAACTCTTCCTGTAATGCAATTTCCACTTCTGCCTTAGTTGACCGTCCTCGGATATATCTACGTCCTCGAACTGGGTCATTGGGCCACAGGCCTAGTCCATTCAGCCTAAACAGTACTCCAGAGACAACTGGTCCTCATAATAGCCCCTCAAAATCTTTCTTTTCGACTCATCGGGAGGAAAGGAGGATTTTGATATCCCCGTCCTATTCCCCTTATGATCTTGTTTCGTTTAGTTGAATCCCAAAAATATGTGTTTATCTTCCTAAGGCACGTCTTTGACGCTTCAATGCTCTGAGCGTGCCTTTATTTAATTTTGGCGACTCCCATGTCCCCCACGTTCAACGACAGGATGGGAATCTAACGGTGGATGGGTTCCCTTGGAATACAAACGGGAAATTTCCCGCTCGCAATTTCTGTGCCATTATAAATAACCTTTCAAATCAATTCATTTTCACCTTCAACAGTTGTGTTATTCTAGAACCCGTACATTGAACTTGTCTTTTTTTCTCTCTCTCTCGCTCTCCTGTGCATCTACAAATACAAAAACCTTGTCCGAGGACCACCTTTCAAACCTATAAGTTTCCTTGAACTTATCTCAGATTTATTTCGACTTGCGAAATTTCCTTTAAAGACTTCTTAGAAAATGGGTAGATTCAAGCATTTAGTGGATTCCGAGGAAGGGATGAAGAGTTTTAGGACCAAATACAACATTCCCCCCACACGTGGGCGTTAGGTACACTGCACAGGGGGAATGGTTTGACGAGAGGAAAATAGGGGAGGTGGTCATCCCTATGATTGCCTTCATAGAGGGAGGGATGACCATTCCTATGGGTACCCTCACTAGGAACTTCCTTAGGTTTTTTAGGCTTTCTCTCACATAGTGTGCCTTAAATATGTTTAAGGTGTTAGGAAGTGTAGAAGCCCTAAATGAGAGGGTGAACCTAAACTTAACCCATCACAACGTGAACTGGATATACAATCTGAACAATTTGAAGGGGCAGGGGTATTATTTAAAGTCAAGGAACCCTGCAGTAAGGTTGATCCAATGCCTCCCCATATCAAACAAGGGACTAAAGGATGACTTTTTGATTTTTTCTGGGCAATGGCATGACGATTTACCTTGTCTAGTTAAGGAGGGTACACTAGGTGGGGGGCCAATTGCTAAGTGTTATATTGTAACTTGTACAATTCTTCCATTTCCCTTACTCTTTGCTATTACGGAAGTATATTTTTCTTGGTTTTAATGGTTTTGCAGATCCCAACTCCACCGCCCCTTTGCTCCGCTTAGTTAATAAGGTGAGCGTAGACAGGATCCTACAATTCGAGGTGTACATCAACGAAGCTGACGGCCAATTAAGAGCAGCGCACCTCATCCTTGGGTACAAACCCATCTCCTACGCGTTCCAAGCTCCAAGGTGCGTGATAAGGGCCAAAGATCCTCGGCTCCACCGCATTAGTGTTGCCTACGAGGGGTTCGTGATTCCTAAAGGCATTCCTCTCCCTATAAATACACCATTCACCCAACCACTACCTGTTGCCACCCTTTTAGCAGGAGTATCATCTCTCTCACCCATTCTTCAAGTAGGGGAGGAAAAAGAAGAGGAACAAGAGGAAGAAGGCTTTATGGACCTAACTGAGTCCACAGACGAGTTCGAGGTATTCAACCAACCTTCACCCCTCAAGAACCTGCCAGACGAGATGGGTATCCAAAGGAAACCCTAAAGAAGCCTGCAGGAACTGTTATAGAGTCAACTAGGAAGAGGAGAATCTAGGAAGCCTGCTTAGCCCAAGCTTCCACCTCTTCCACCAAGGTCTCCTCCTCGCGCTTCTCAGCCAAACCTACCCTCTAGGACCGAGCAGGTTGATCCTAAGAAGAGGAGGGAACAGAAGGATAAGGATATAATGGAGACTGGAAGACCTCGTCCAACCAGTGAAGAGGAAGTTCATAGGGCAGCGAAGTAGCAAAAAGTTAGCCATGCCCCCAGCCGAGGAGTAGAAAAGGCAGACAGTCAGTTCCCAGAGCCCAAGCATGGCTTTCAGCTCCCATGCTTAGTGGTGAGCCCCTGATGGATGACGCATCAATCAGGGACTTCAATGGGGGAATTAAGTATCACGTCGCCTCGGCTCTAGAGCAAACCCTTATACTTCCCAAAGATATGGTGGAGCTACAAGGTTTTAGGAGGAGTGAAGTATTCCTTCACACCAAAAGATTTTTGGGCATGGTATGTACTTATTCTCTCTTGTTGTTTTTCTCTTTCTTTCCCTTTTTTTTTTTAAAAAAAAACTTATAACTACCAAATATATGCATTTATACTCCTTATTTGGTGTAATACTAATTCATTTTTTTCTTTTTCTTTTCAAGGCTATCCAAAATACGTTTAGGCTCGAGGAGATGACCAACTCCCTCTATCAGCAGCTGGATGAGAGAGGAAAAGGAGGGCTGCTGTTGTACAAACCTTGGCCATTGTTGAAAACAGTAATGCCGATCTAAAAAATAAACTGACTGCCGAGGAGCAAGCTCGGAAAAGCGCAGACTTGGCCCTGGAGGGTGCTGAGAGCCAGAGGAAGCTGACATGTAAGGCCAATGACCAATTGGCTGCTTTTAAGAAGCAGTTGGCAGTTCTGAAGAAGCAACTGGAGGAAGCTCAAAGGCTTAGATATCTGGCTGAAAAAGCCAAGGTTGAAGCTGAAAAAGCCAAAGCCCAAGCTGAGAGGGAGAGAGATGAAGCCGAGCAATATGGTTATGACGTCGGCGTGGCTGAGACCGAGGATGCCCTAAGGGAAGAGGTCCCCGCCGTATGTCGTGCCTATTGTACTCAGACTTGGGAAGAAGCTCTCAATTGAGCTGGGATTGATGCTTCTTCCAAGCTGAGGAAGCCAGAGAACATTATCTTTCCTCCTGCCTTACAAATCCCTAACCAGAAAGAGGTAGCTCCTCCAGTCTCCCAGCCAGCCGAAGAGGCCCAACCTCAGAATCCTCCTTCATCCAGTTAGTAGGAGCAGGACAAAGAGCTTGAAACTCTAAAGGGTTCCTCCTCGGACAAAGTAGCTGAGGCTCTCCAGCTTGGGGCAGCTTCTCAAGGCTTTGAAAATGAGCTAGCTTCAACTACTTTGCCTGTGGGAGGAGCTTCTAAGGAGAAAGATAAGGAAATCCCTCCTGAAGCAATTGACAAGGCCCCCAAGTCCAGAGTCCAAATAAAACTTAAGCCTTAGTTTTTATTTTTAGGATAATAAGAGTTGATGTAACTTCATCTTTTGTACTTGAAGGTTAATTTTACTAATTTATGAACTTTCTTTCTTGTTCCAAGTAATATATGTTAGTATCATTGCTTTCTTTATTTGCATAATATTTACTTTATCTTATTTTCTATTCGCATTTAAGCATACTCTATAAAGGAACAAAACTCGTGGAAACAAATGAAAATTCAATTTCAGGTGCCTGAACTCATAGTCTAAATAAAATATAACCACTAATTCCCCTTATTTCTAAAACACGCTTTCAATTTATTAACCTTTGACAGGTTTCTCAATTTCAAGGCACCATCCCATTGTTTAAGTAACAAGCAGGACATGAACACATTGAAACACCCTTTGTTGATATCTATAAGGCTTATCATGACTTATAAATTGGGTCATAACTTAGTCCAAAGAATAACAGTTTGTATTTAAGATCGTGGTCTAAAGGTTTTAACACAATTTAGACCCTACTGAATACTTCCCTAGATACTGTAAGGATACTTATTTTCACTAAGTTTGTGGTCCGAGGACCTACCACAACTTAGTTTCTGTTAAATATTTTAAAAGAGGTCATAGGGTATTAATTTTTACCAAGTTTGTGTTCCAAGGACCTGACATAACTTAGTTTCTATTTAATATTTCAAAAGATGTCGTAGGATATTAATTTCTACTAAGTTTGTGATCCGAGGACCTGACATAACTTAGTTTCTGTTTAATATTTTAAAAGATGTCGTAGGATATTAATTTGCACTAAGTTTGTGATTCGAGGACCAGACATAACTTAGTTTCTGTTTAATATTTCAAAAGATGTCATAGGATATTAATTTCCACTAAGTTTGTGATCCGAGGACCTAACATAACTTAGTTTCTGTTTAATATTTCAAAAGATGTCATAGGATTCATGATATACACTTAGAATAAACTAGAAATGAATCATAAAGGGACTGATCTTATTAATAGTAGTACCTTTTCAGGTTGTTTACATTCCAAGGATGGAGTACAGTTTTTTCATCTAAATCTTCCAAGTAGTACGCGCCTATCCCTGCCACTGATGTGATGCGATATGGTCCTTCCCAGTTAGGCCCCAATTTCCCCCAAGTGGGGTTTTTAGTATTTCCTAAGACTTTTCTTAATACCAAGTCTCCTGGGGCCAATAACCTTAACTTTACATTCATATCATAGTCTTGCTTAAGTTTGTGTTGGTAATAGGCCAGCTGCACCATTGCATTTTCTCTTTGTTCTTCAACCAGGTCCAAATTCTTCTTCAGCAGCGCATATTTCCATCCGAGGTGAATGTACTAGTTCTCATTGTTGGGAAACCATTCTCCAATGGGATTACAGCCTCAGCCCCATATGTCATTGAGAAAGGGGTCTCTCTTGTGGACTTTCGAGGCGTTGTTCGATATGTCCAAAGGACATGTGGTAGTTCTTCCACCCACTTTCCTTTGGCATCGTTTAATCTCTTTTTAAGTCCGTTCACTATGACCTTGTTAACAGTCTCAGCCTGTTCATTTCCCTGCAGATAGGCCAGAGTGGAATACATATTCTTTATACCTAAATCAGAACAGTATTTCTTGAAGGCTTTGCTGTCTAATCGAAGGCCATTATCCGAGATGAGCACATAAGGAACCCCAAATCGTGTAACAATGTTCTTCCAAATGAATCTTTTGACATCTACAGCTCTGATATTAGCCAGAGGTTCAACTTCGACCCACTTGGTAAAATAGTTCGTATAGACTAGTAGGTATTTTTTATTTCCTACCGCTTTAGGGAAAGGTCCCACAATGTCCAAGTCCCATTGAGCAAATGGCCAAGGATTAGAAAGAGGATTGAGAACTCCTCCAGGTTGGTGAATATTTGGTGTGAACCTTTGACACTGATCGCATTTGTTAACGTATTCCTGCACATCCTTTTGCATGCCTGGCCACCAATATCCCTAGTTAATAGCCCTATGAGACAGGGATCTTCCTCCTATGTGACTCTCATAAACCCCTTCGTGGAGCTCCTCTAGGAGTGATTCTGATGCCTCGGGGTGTACACAAAGCAAATAAGGGCCAGAGAAAGAATGCTTATACAATTTTCTATTCTCGAATAGCCAAAACCGAGGAGCTTTTCTACGTACTTTTTCAGCTTCGGACTTCTCTTTAGGCAGTATATCTTTTTCCAGGAATAGTGATATGGAATCCATCTAGCTCGGACCTAGCTTAATTTGGTGGATCTAAGGCATACCATGGTGTAACGAAGTGGGGGTGCATAGGTCTTCAACAAGTATTACTTGAGACAAATCCTGCACTGAGGACGTGGCGAGGGTAGCCAAAGAGTCTGCATGGGTGTTCCCACCTCTAGGGATATGAGATAAGTCAAAAACTTCAAATTTTGCTTGTATACTCCTGATTTGGCATAAGTACTCCTGCATTCTTGGATCACATGCTTCTAGATCACCCTTTACTTGGCCCACCACCAGTTTTGAATCTGAAAAAACCTTCACCGCTTTTCCCCCCATTTTCTGGACCATCGCCATTCCCATCAACAAAGCTTCATACTTTGCTTCATTATTCGTAGCCGAGAAACTCAACCTTAAGGATTTTTCAATGGTAATCTTTTCTGGTGACACTAGAACTAGCCCCACCCCTGATCCTTGCTGGTTGGCTGCCCCGTCCATATATAATTCCCAAGGCATAGGACATTGGACAAAGACTACATCGACTGATCTTTCACCCATGTTACGATTTTCCATATCCATTTCCTCAGGACATTCAGCGAATTCAGCCACCAGATCGGCGAGAACTTGTCCCTTTATAGAAGTACGAGGCATGTATTTTATGTCAAAATCCCCTAGGATCGTGCCCCATTTGGCAATCCTCCCAGTATAATCCGCATTTCTGAGTATTGACTTAAGTGGAAGCTGAGTGAGCATGACCACAATGTGTGCTTGGAAGTAATGGGGAAGCTTTCTTGTAGCATGCACCACTGCCAATATGGTCTTCTCCAATGGCAAGTAGCGCACCTCGACTTCATTAAGTGACTTGCTCACATAATAAACTGGTCGTTATATACCACTATCCACCTGTATCAGCACAAAGCTTATGGCATAGAAGGCTACTGCAATATAAGCAAAAAGAACTTCATCTACCACGGAGCTGGACATAATGGGCGGGTGTGATAGATATTGTTTAAGTTGCTGGAATGCTACAACACACTCCTCGGACCACTCAAATTCTTTCCATTTGTGCAGCAAAAGAAAGAAAGGCTTGCACCTGTCTGCCGATCTAGATATGAATTGATTCAAAACGGCCATCATTCCAGTAAGTTTCTGTACCTCTTTAAGATTTCGAGGTGGTTGCAAGTTATTAATAGCTTTAATTTGGTTTGGGTTTACCTTAATTCCCCTGTGGGTCACCATGTACCCCAAAAACTTTCCTGAACCCATTCCAAAAGAACATTTAGATGCGTTCAGACGCAGCTTGTGCTCCCTCTAGATTTCGAAAATGCTTGTGAGATCCATTACGTGTTCGGACACCAACTTGCTCTTCACCACCATGTAATCAATATAGACTTCGACGTTTTTACCTAACTGTGGTTCAAACATTTTGGTCATCATTCGTTGATAAGTTGACCCTGCATTTTTCAGACCAAAAGGCATCACCTTGTAATGATAGTTTCCTACAAGGATAACGAAGGCTGTCTTCTCTTGATCATCCAATGCCAAGGGTATTTGATGATATCCTTGAAAGGCATTCAGAAAACTCATCCGAGGATAACCTACCATCGCATCTACCAACTGATCTATCTGAGGCATAGGGAAAGGGTCTTTAGGACAAGCCCTATTAAGATCCGTAAAGTCCACACACACACGCCACTTTCCTGTTTTCTTTTTCACCATTACAGTGTTGGCCAACCACTGAGGATAAAACACCTCTTTAATAGCCCCTGTTTACTTAAGTTTGGTTACTTCACTCTCGACAGCCTTTACATATTCGTTGGACGGGTGCCGAGGTGGTTGCCTTTTGGAGTAATGGATGGATTGACATTCAGATGATGACAAATAAAATTTGGATCTAGCCTTGAGGTTTCATAGGCGTCCCATGCAAAGACATCCACATTCCTTCTCAGAAGATCGACCAACTGCTCCTTCTCCAATAGAGGAAACTAAGTTCCAACCTAAAAGAACCTCTCCGGATCATCTCCAATGACCATATTTTCTAGGTCGTCACATTTCACCTCGTCGGCTGGCCCACTAAAAAGAGATGCTGGAGTTTCTAGCTGCTATAAATCGTTTTCAATGACAGCTGAGGTATCAACCTTAGGCTTATGTTGAATCACCGTTATTAAACATTGTCTAGCCATAGATTGGCTCCCTACTATCTCCAGCATTTGGTCCCCAGATGAATATTTTACCTTCTGATGGAGGGTGGATGAAACAGCCCCCAAGGAGTGTAGCCAAGATCTACTCATGATGGCTGTATAAGGAGAGAAAGCGTCTACTACAATGAAATCCACTTCAACCACATCAGTGTCGGCTTGCACAGGTAATCTAATCTGCCCTTTAGGAACCACCATTTTACCTTCGAAACTTACCAAAAGGGAGCTGTAGGTCGTTAAATTCTCAATTCTCAAACCTAGCCCCTTGTAGAGATCAGGATACATAATCTCAGCAGCACTGCCTTGGTCGATCATAACCCTCTTCACATCGTACCCACCAATTCTAAGGGTAACTACCAAAGCATCGTCGTATGGCTATATGGTTCCCTATTTGTCTGCATCCGAATAGCTCAACACCAGTAGGACATTCATTTTGACTCGCTTCGGCATTGGACTAGAGTCCTCATCTGAGCAACAAGATACTGACATTATCCTGGAAGGACAAGATCTGGTCCTCCCTGGAGCAGTAAATATGACATTTATGGTGCCAAGAGGAGGTCTTGGCGCAGTATTTCCATGAAATGCCGAGTTCGTTTGGCTACCTCGGCCACTAGAATGATGCAAGAGATGCTTTAACTTCCCTTCTCGGACCAATCGTTCCAAATGATCCCACAAATTTCTGCAATCTTCGGTAGTGTGTCCATGATCCTAATGATAATGGCAGTAAAGGTTTTGGTTATGATTCACAGGATCTCCTGCCATTTTATTCGACCATTTGAAGAATGGTTCATTCCTAACCTTCTCTAATACCTTTTGCACTAGCTCTTGAAATACAACATTAACCGCCTTCGCGTTGGCAGATCCAGACTGCCCTGCAAAATCTCTCTGAGGTCGATTATTCTGGATCCGATCCAACCTGGAATCCTTCCTCTCTTGAGGGATCACCTTCGCCTTCCCTTTTCCCTGTAACTGATCCTCCTTAATTCTCCTATACTTATCAATCCTATCCATCAATAGGCGTACACTGGTAACATGTTTACCAGTGAGGGATTTTCTCAAATCATGCGCGGCTGGTAGACCAGCCTTGAAGATACTGATGGCCACATCATCGTAGCTCTCGTCTATCTCATTAAACATCTCCCAGTACCTATCTGAATAAGCTTTCAAAGTTTCCTCATCTCGCATAGACATAGATAGCAGAGATCCTAAAGGCAATGGAACCCTGCTACACGTGATAAAGCAAGGGCCAAAAGACTGGGTGAGTTTCTTGAAGGAATCAATAGAGTTTGTCTTCAAGCCATTGAACCATCTCATCGCCATCGGACCTAGGCTAGATGGAAAGATCTTACACATCAAGGCCTCATCCATAGAATGAACGGCCATCTTTTGACTAAAATGACTGACGTGTTCCACTGGATCCGTTCGACCATTATAAAGGGATAAGGTGGGTTGATGAAATCGTCGAGGGAGGCTCGCACCCTCTATGTTTTGTGTGAAAGGGGACCTAGCAACCTGGTTCAACGCTTTGTTCATGGAATTGTTTCCAAGGCCCTTATGGGTTGGGTTCTTATTCTTACGCTTATGGCGATGTTCCTCGTCGCCAGAGAAAGTTTCACTGGGTGGAGTTTTGGACCTTCGCCTATACGTGGCATCATCTGTCTCCTCGGAGGACAGCTCGGAATCAGGTGAAGGGTGCCTTCGCTGTGCGCGATGCAACTCCTTCTTCAGCTTGTTAATCTCACGTTGCATGTCTCTTTCATTTTTTGCATGGGAGACATGGCTCTTCCCTCGTGACTGACTCTTGCTAGTATGTGTTGTATGCGCACTTCCTTTATGATCTCCCCTTCGTTGAGAGTTTACGACTGAGTTGTTATGTTGAGAGCCCCCCGATTCTACCTGGTGCGGATTAACATTATTTTGGTGTGGGCCAATCGTTGGTTGGTGCGAACCTGATTCTTCCATCCCCAATGCTAGACTAGAATTTCCTTTAAATTAGATCAAGCTCTTCCCACAGACGATGCTAATTGTAAGGACCAGATTTGGCTTGGACCCCAAAATGGGATTGGGTTTTAGCCCAACAAGCCCAAACAATAAATTTTTAGAGCGTGGGAGAAAGAACTAGCATGATTTTAGAATGGAGGTAACGATCATGGGTGGTTTGGAAGAAAAGTTGAAAGTCTAAGATATAAAAATCGTTCTCGGCGTAGCCTGAGTAATATAATCAAGAATCCAAAACTCTTCTTTTAATGTTGTATTTCTTAATCTTTTTTCTCTAGGTTTTTCCAATCCCTTTTCTTTGGACACCTTCTCACGTTATATACCATGATTTTAGTACCATTCTTACCATACACATGTAAATTGGGTTGTGGGAGCTTCTCCCTGTCTCATCTCACACCTCCCTGAACCTTCTACTACCAGCTGTAAGGTTGCTTGTTCACTGTTTAGGTATCACCTCCACATTAATGCGGCTAGAGAGTTAGCTAGGAAGCATTTAATGTGGAGGTAACAGCTCTTACAGATATTTGTTATCCTCCGCCCTCATCCCTTATCCAATATTCGACCCCCCTGTCATAGGGTTCCCTTAAAACAATATCCAAGGGGATAGGAATGTTTCAAACCACCTCGGAGACCTTTTCCGAGGTGACTTTTCACCTTGGATAGGTTTAGGTCTGTTATAAATAACTTTCAGCTCTTCCTGCAATGCAATTTCCACTTCTACCTTAGTTGACCGTCCTCAGATATATCTGCGTCCTCGAACTGGCTCATTGGGCCACAGGCCCAGTCCATTCAGCCTAAACAGTACTCCAGAGGCAACTGGTCCCCACATGTAATGTTACACAAATTAATAAATATAGGCATATATAGGAACGATATTTACAAAAAAAATGGTTTTTAACAACTACTTGATAGATTGACTACCACTTCACTCACCTGAATTCATTCAATTGAATTCATTCAATGTGCCTACTATGCAATCTAACAAAATTTGTTGATAAAAAAATGTTTTTTTTTAGATAAAAAAAGAAGAAGAGAAGAGTAAGGCTTAAATGTAAGAAAAACAATAAACAAAAATAATAAGAGGAAGAGACGACACCACGTAAAACACATACACTAAAATAATTAGTCAAACCCGATAACCACAAAATAATAGACAAAAATATATATCATTCCCATTCTTTAAAAATGACTCATTAATTAGAGAAAATATTAAACATATATCTAACTGACCAAATAAAAGAAAAGAAAATGTAGAATCCACACCTAGTGAGAATGTGCACGTTCCTCAAAGTTACACATTGATGCTATGAATGCTATTCAAATTGACCAAATAAGGACATGGCTTATGTTTAGTGGAAATTTCGACTGGACACGTATGGATTTGGACACATGTCCAAGAGTGAACACATGTCCACAATCTAACGTGTCCAGTGGAAACTTCCACTTGACACGAGCCACACCCACTAAATAAAAGAAAAGAAAATGTAGAATCCACACCCAGTGAGAATGTGCACGTTCCTTGAAGTTACACATTGATGCTATGAATGCAATAATTTTAGGAGTAATTCTTAGGTGCTCCCGGAGCACGGAGAATGGTGCTCACTCCTTTCACATTCATAGTGGGGTCCGTTCATTAAATTCATGGTGGAGTCCACCATGAATGTGAGAGGAGGGAACACCATTTCACTATACTCCAGGACTACCTAAGAATTTTTCTAATTTTAGTTACAAAATGATGCATGATGGTGACAATTAAATACCTACAACTTTGCTCTCTACGCACCGAATTTATGGGACATGATAACACACCAGTCATTTTAAAACTAATTTCCAATATCTTAAGGGATTTATCCTCACATTGATGTCCATAAAATAAGGAAGAGAAATTATTGGGAGTTCCAAATATAGCCCATAGAAAATGCATTTCTTAACACAAAAAAGAAAAGCTTACACATTGTATTTAAAAAAAAAAAGGATAATCATAAGGAAATAAGAAAATGAAGAACACCCAAACGCATGAGTTTGTTCGTTTGTTTAAAAAAAAAGAAAACCAAAGTGAGATGAGATTAAGGAGAAGGAAAATGATAACAAAGTAAGGAAACCAAATATAAACTAAATACAGGCAAGCAAATACTGAATGACACCTTATAAAAAAAACTTAATTTGCTCTAATACAGAGAACCCAACACTCATGAGGCATCTAAATAGGGGTCATCAAAGATATTTACATTTTTGCTATGGAAATCTTGAAGATCCACACCCAAGTGCACATTCCTTGAAGTTTAGATACGAAAATCTTGAAGATAGACAAAAATATATATCATTCTCACTCTTTAAAAAGTACGCATTACTTAGAGAAAATATTAAACACCCATCAAATTGACCAAATAAAAGAAAAGAAAATATTAAAAAAGATAAGATAAGATACGATAAAATAATGATATAAAAAGGATAATGATAACAAAGTTTGGTAATATTTTGTAGACAGTATTTTACGTGAGAGTTAAAAGAATTTTTTTTTTTTTTTCAAACTCTAAGTCAGCGTTGATCCATTGAATTGCATGTGATGACATTTAGTAATATAAGAACTCATATTTAAAAATGTGAATATAAGAAAATTTGAGTTCAAATAGAACTCATAAATTATCTGACATGAATGAAAAGAAAATGATGAGTAAATACCTTTTTGAGTGGCTTCTTCTGGCATGTAGTCACCTATTACTATTGTTCATCTTGAGTATAAAAAGCAGGGACATGAGGATGGAGATGGGAGTATTTTCTTTTTTGTGGAAGAGATGGGAAGTAATTTGATAACATTATAACTGCTTAATGATAGTGGGGAGATTTAAATTTGTTAGGTAAAAGTTTGGAGTTGTGTGTGACTAAAATGTGGGTGTACTTTGATGGAGGTGTCCTTATTTTTGAATTTAGATTCGGCTGAAACTTTGTATGATCGCATCATTGTTGCTCCTATTTTCTCTACTTAGTTGCTTTTAATAAAATTCCAGTTTACCCAAAAAAAAAAAAAAAAAGATGTGTTTAAACACCCACATTTTATCAGTACGTGTGTTATTTTTTTTTTAATTATTATTATTATTTTTATAACAATCAGTACATGAGGGCTTTTTAAAAATAAAAATAATAAAGTATTTTAAAAAAATAAACGTGTAGTTACTTTGAAAAAGTGGGTTAGTGGAAGAGTATTCATATTTTGTAGGCAATATTTTAGTGCAAGTTAGACATATTTTTACCAAATTATCCTTTAGTTTTTTTTTTTAAAATCGGAAAATTATCCTTTAGTTTTATCTCCATTTAAACCTAAAGAAATAAGGGTATTTTAGAACAAAAAAAAAAAAAAAATCCAGTCCAAATAGAGAAAACCCCTTAAATAGTTTTATAGATTAGACTAAAACTTTGTATGATTGCAGCATTGCTGCTTATATTTTCTCTACTTAGTTGCTTTTAATAAAATTCTGGCTTACCCAAAAAAAAAAAAAAGGAAAAAAGATGTGTTTAAACACCCACATTTTATTAGTACATGTGTTAGTTTTTTTAATCAGTACGTGTGTTAGTTTTTTTTTTTTTTTTTTTTAATTTAACTATTTAGTTTTTAGTTTTTTTTTTTTTTAACTATCAATACGTGGGTTTTTTTTTTAAAAAAAAAAACAGTAATAAAGTATTTAAAAAAAATAAACATGTAGTTGCTTTGAAAAAGTGGGTTAGTGGAAGAGTGTTCCTATTTTATAGATAATATTTTAGTGCAAGTTAGACACGTATTTTTACCAAATTATTCTTTATTTTTATCTCTACTTAAACCTAGGGAAATAGGAGTATTTTAGAACAAAAAAAATTCGGTCCAAACAGGGGTAGCCTCTTAAATAGTAGTATACACTAGCCTCTAAGGCATGCTTAGAGACTCTTCTATTTTTTGGATAAATGTTAATTTAGAGCATTTATTATAATTTGGGATTACTACATTTTCCAATCACAAAAAAACCTAGGTGTGTGATGTATGCATTAGCGGGTGAAATAATTTTTGGTTTTTTACCAAATTTTTGGTTTTTTTTTTTTTGTGATTGGAAAATGTAGTAATCCCAAATTATAATAAATACTCTAAATTAACCCTTATCCAAAAATTAGAAGCGCATCTACTCAAAGGCTAGTATTCTGTAATTATTATCCATTTTTGCCAATTTTGTTTATGTAGTAATCAACATGTTATTAATTGGAAGATGATGCTATAATTTAGTATTAACCTATAAGGGGAGGAAAAAAATATCCATTGAATAAATCTTATAAATAGGGCATATAATGAAAATGCATAATGAAATCTTAACAATAAAACTACTTACAAAATACATGTGGTGACCTTTACAATTTGAGACTACTACATTTTTCATTCACAAAAAACCTAGGAGTATGATGAAAAATTATTTCACCTGCAAACACATAATACTCATCATACCCTACGTTTTTTTGTGATTGAAAAATATAATAATCTTAAATTATAACAGATGCAACTTATTAAATTTTTCCTCAAAAAATAGAAGAGCCTCTAAGTACGTGCTTGAGTGCGTGCTCAGAGGCTAGTTATTAGTACTTATCTTTAATCCCAATATTTAGTCACTTACTACACATCCATAAAAAAACAAAATAAAAAATTTTAATTGTTTTTATTTATTTTTGTTATGGTAAAAGGCTGCCATTTTTTTTGTGTTAGTATTTTTTTTTTTTTCACTTTTATTTTTGTTAAATGAAAAGCATCCAAGTTGGGTGTTGTTGTAGATGTTTTTTTTTTTTTTTTTTTTTTTTTTTTTTTTTATGTTATTTTATTTAAAATGTAGTGTTTTAATCCTAAAATTTAGCCATGTACTACATATCCGTAACAAAAAGTTAAAAAGTGCTTAAATTTAAAAATTTAACAACTATAAATTTTTATTTTATATTTTACAGTAAAAGGCTGACATTTTCAATTGGTGATGTTGTTGTTGTTGTTGTTGGTTTTTTATTTAAGACAGTTATCATTTTTTGTTTAATCCTAAAATGTAGTTTTTTAATCCTAAAATTTAGCCATGTACTACACATCCGTAACAAAAAGTTAAAAAGTGCTTAAACTTAAAATTTAACAACTACACCTTTTTATTTTATTTTTTATGGTAAAAGGTTGACATTTTCAATTGGCGTTGTTGTTGTTGTTTGTTTTTTTTTTTTTTTTTTTTTTTTTTTTTTTTTTTTAATTTTATTTATGACAGTTATCATTTTTTGTTTAATCCTAAAATGTAGTTTTTTAATCCTAAAATTTAGCCACTTACTACACATTCATAAAAGAAGTAAATAAAAGCTTAAATTTAAAATTTTGCAACTATTTTTTTAATATACGATAAAAGGCTCATAGTTTTTTTTTTTTTTTTTTGGTTTTAAAGGAAAGGCTCAACAGTTATCAATTTATTTTTTAATCCATAAATTTAATTTTTTAATCTTAAAAGTTAGCCACTGACTACACATCTATAACAATAGTTAAAAAGAGTTTTAATTTAAAATTTATCAACTACCTTTAAAACCGAGAAAAGGTACGTAACGTTTTTGATGCCGTAGTAAATTAGTCCTTACAAAAAAAATGTAAATTGAATTTCACACAGAATTATACAAATGATAAATATAGTTTTTGTTACAAAAGGAATTTTTTTACAACAATTTCTTAAATAACAACCACTTCATTCATGTGAGGTTGAATCATACAATAATTTTTATAAATTCTCTCACCCGAACTTATCTAATATTCCATTCCAATGCCTCCTCAATGCAATCCAATAAATTTGTGTGTACGTCAACCTAAGAAAAATAAAAGAATTAATGTTAAACCAAGTATTAAAAAAAAAAGAAAACCTTTAATCAACAAACCAAGTACGTAGCCTGTGGGTTATTAAAGAGTTTATTGTAAATTCACTCTTTTTCTATCAACTTAATGTGCGTGTCATTAATGTGCATTTGAGTATTCCATATATTGGATATGCGATTTAAAACTGAAAAAACAATTCAAAGGCAAAACAAATACGAAGTGTCTATAATTCATTTTGATTCAGATTTTTGGATGAATTTACCAGAGAAAGTAGTGATGGTCCTGGCAAAAACTTATCCACCATCAATGATTCTGAGATACTTTATTAGAGTTTGTGTTTGATTAGGAAAGCAAGTAGCAGTGTAATCTCTATTAAAAAAAAAAAAAAAAAAAAAAACAAACCTAGTAGCGTAAAGTAATCCCCTCAGAAGAAAAAAAATAGAACAAAAAAAAGAGTTTGTGTTTGATTGCAAGCCAAAACAAAGAGAAAGAGCTCTTACCAATATTCTTCTCAAGTAGTTAGTTCAAGAAAAAACCCTATTTTTTGAAAATTTTAAGTCAGCCATGGGTAATAAGCAACTGTCAAACATTTTTGAATTCCTAATCACATTCATCCAAAAGCAAGTACTCCTTAAACTATGAATACTTGGCAACCATATTTAAACAAAACACAGGAATATAAGAAACGTGGTAATAATAATAATAATAATATATATATATATATATATATATATATATATATATATATATATATATATATATATATATAAGGAACCATGAGAGTGTAACAGGATAAGAGTTCATATTTGAACAAAACACAGGAATATAAAAAACGTAGTTATAAATTTTTTTTCTTCAGAAAAAGGAATATAAGAAACATGAGAATGTAACAAGAATATAAGAAAACCTGTGATTGTAACAAGACTATAAAAAAAACGTGAGAGTGTTACTCTCTCTCTCTCTCTCTATATATATATATATATTTATTTATTTATTTATTTTAAGACAAAATAATGGTATAGTAGAAACGATAATGATAACAAAGTAAGGAAACGAAATATAAACCAAATATAAAAAAGTAAATAGTGAAAGGATAAAAGATACTTACATTTTTGTTGTTGACTACATATCCGCTATGTAAGTCTCATAGCTATTGAGTTTAATTAATATGCTGTAAATAAAAAATTTCAAAAGAAGCTATATATTAGGACATATGTGTTTCACTTGTTAGGATCATATGTTACTATTATATGTAATTGGCTAATCCTTTGACAAAACGCACTTTACTTGTAATTGGGTAGATCTAGGATATTTTTAATACTTCAAGAAACAAGATTTCAAGATCAAGTGTTGGAATCATCAAGTCTGTCCAAGAAAACAAGATGAAAGTGCAAATTCATTAAAGTTTGACAGCTATCTTGATAGCTGCTCGACAGCTTATCTGTCGAGATTTAAGAAATTCAGAATTCTGATATGATTTCTTGGAATCTGTGATTATGTGTTTAGGTCTTCTTTTCTCCTAACCCTAAACATATAAAATGATTATTTAAAGGGCCTTCAACAAGTTGACAAGTTGCACAAGTATTGAGCAAACTTTGTTCAAGCAATTTGTAACAGGAGACGAAGTTCTTACCCTCGTTCATCTCTTTTTCTTGAAGAAGTTGCTGTGTATGTGCACCTTTGGGTTTTGTGACCAAGCATCTTCTTGATCTTCATCGTGTGGATGAACTAAAGAACTTTGCAGCCAATAACCTTCTTAGTTGGTGATTGAAGTCGCGTTTGGGATCCGCGCAACTAGTTAATCACGTACTTGGGAGCCGTGCATCAAAAGGAGAACTGTTACTACAAAATAAGTCCAATTGGGTATTGGGGTAAGGGTTCAATTGTAGGTTTGTAAGGTACTTGGGATTCCTTTACTTGTAATTGCTTGTTGTGATAATAGTGGAGTTTCGAGAGTGGTGACTTGAAAATCACCTGGTGGGGTTTTTGTCGTCAAGTTTTCCCCATTCGTAAACAAATCATCGTGTCATCCATTTTCCGCTGCATACTTTAGTTGTTTGGTGATTTGTTTGTGCTACCATGCCTTTGTATATTAATTTGATTAATTTATAAACTTGGTTAATTATTAAATTAATTTAATCACAAGGGATCAATTCGTGTTTGGCCTATCAAGTGGTATCAGAGCGGGCACACTCTGATGAGGTTTTAATCTTTTCTGTGTTTGATCCATTGACCTCTGTTGTCATGGCTGTAACCGGCTTAAAGAGATCTTTGTTTTCAAATACATCTTGTTTTTCTAATCTTTATTTGGTTGAGTGTCTCAGAAAATACAAGTCTAAAAGTTATTTGAATTCTCTTATGATGACTATTGAAAAAGATCTTAGTTTGGCTAAGAAGAAACTAGACTGTCTCAGAATGAAAATGTGCAAAGGAGTTCATTTGAGAAGAGTGAAAGTTAAAGGCTTAGCTTGAAAAAGGCAGATAAGAGAAAGCACAATTCCCACTGATTTGTCATCTAAACATGAAGTGTGTTTCATGATGAAGTCCGTATTTAAAGTTATGGACACATGTTTGTGGTATCTCCACAGCGGTTGCTCAAGACACATGACTAGAGACCGATCTCTCTTCAAGGTTTTCAAGTCTAAAAAGGGTGGCAATGTCACTTTTGGTGATGGGAGAAAATCACAGATTAAAAGGAAGGGAATTATCTCTTTACTTGGACTGCCAAACATTGCAAATGTCCTCTATGTAGAAGGTTTAAGGGTGAACTTGTTAAGCATAATTCAGATATATGATCAAAATTTCATGGTACTATTCTCAAAGGGAAAATGTCTTGTTATGGATGAGTCTAGAAAGAAACTCATAAGTGGTGTTCGCACTTTAGACAATTGTTATGGATTAGTTCCTGATGCTGATATTGTGTGCAATAGCATTCGTTTGCCAAATGAAGATTTATGGCATCAGCAGGTGGGACATGCCAGTTACAAACATCTTTCTATTGTATCTAAGCATGAATCAGTCTTGGGGATACCAAAGCTTAGTAGAATGAGCAATGTGGTGTGTGGACCATGTCAGCTTGGGAAACAGACAAAAGCTAAGCATCCAAGCACTCAGACATCAGCTACATCTAGACCATTGGAGTTTCTACATTTGGATCTTATGGGTCCAATTAGAACCGAGGCTCTTAGTGGTAAGAGATACATCATGGTTGTGGTAGACGACTTCACTAGGTACACTTAAGTCATTCTCTTACGATCCAAGTTTGATGGTCCTGAGCACATTGAAGCTTTATGCACAAGATTGCAGATTGAGAAGAACCTGAAGATTGATCAAATTCGAAGTGACCATGGTAAAAAATTCTAGAACTCATATATGGAGTCCTTTTGCACAAGATCAGGTATATCTCAAGAATTCTCTGCTCCTATTACTCCTCAGCAGAATGGTGTAGTAGAAAGGAAGAACAGGGTTATTCAGGAGAAGGCCAAAGCCATGTTATACAACAAGGACGTGGCTAGAAACTTGTGGGGAGAAGCAGTTAACACTGCTTGTCATACGGTAAATAGGGTGTACTTTAGACCTGGTACTAAGAAGACTCCATATAAGTTATGGAAAGGAAGGAAGCCAAATGTGAAGTACTTCAGAATCTTTGGAAGCACTTGTTTCATCCTCAAGGATAGAAACAATGTGAGAAAGTTTGACTCTCGAAGTGATGAAGGTATATTTTTGGGCTACTCTCCCACGAGCAAGGCATATCGGGTATACAACAAAAGAACTATGAAGGTAATGGAGACAGTGAATGTTGTTATTGATGAATCTTTAGATTCCAGTTTTGAGAAAGGTATTGAGGAGTTACCCAAAGAAATTCTTCCTCTTGAGCCTAAGGAAGTTCAAGAACTTATTGAACAAGAACCTGCATCTCCAAGTACTCCCAGTACTCCTAGTGTTCTGGAAGATTCTGTAGATATACACACTTCACCAGATTCTGAATCTCATGAAGAGAAAAGACCTTCATCCAGGGTTAAATTAAATCATCCTCCAGAAGTTATTGTAGGAAATATGAATGAACTCACATTAAGGAAACAGACTGTTGATAAATGTGTTGCTAACTTTGTATCTTATTCTTGTTATCTGTCATAGGTTGAACCCACAAAAGTTGAGGAAGCTCTTTAGGATGAAAGTTGGGTCGAAGCAATACATGATAAACTTCTTTAGTTTCAAAGGAATGATGTCTGGACCTTGGTACCTAGACCGGAGGGTGAACACATCATCAGTACAAAGTGGATATTCCGCAATAAGATTGATGAGGAGGGCAATGTGATCCGCAACAAGGCTCGACTTGTAGCTCAAGGATATTCACAAATGGAAGGAATTCACTATGATGAAACATTTGCTCCAATTGTCCGTATGGAGTCCATCAGAATTCTCCTTGCTTTGGCTTGCCAACTGAAGTTCAAGCTATATTAGATGAATGTAAAGATTGCCTTCTTAAATGGGCTGCTTAAAGAAGATGTCTATGTAGCTCAACCAAAAGGATTCATTAATCCACACTTTTCAGATCATGTGCTGTACCTCAAGAAGGCGCTTTATGGCTTAAAGCAAGCCCCTAGAGCTTGGTATGATTGACTTACACAATACTTGGTGGCACGTGGGTTCACAAGAGGAAAGACTGATCAGACTCTCTTCATCAAAAGAGAAGATGGCGAGCTGACAGTTGCTCAAGTCTATGTTGATGACATCATCTTTGGATCAACTAAGGATGAACTTGCTCATAGTTTCTCAAAGCTCATACAGGCCGAATTTGAGATGAGCATGATTGGAGAGCTGACTCACTACCTTAGGTTGTAGATTCATCAACAAGATTCAGGTATATTTCTATCTCAATCTAAATATGCTAAGAATCTTGTGAAAAAGTTTGATTTAGAATCTGCTAGTTCTGTTAGAACCCCTATAAGCCCAAATGTTAAACTCACTATTGACTTGTTAGGTAAAAGTGTTGATCCATCTCTATATAGAAGCATGATAGGTAGTCTTCTTTACCTTACTGCTAGTAGACCTGACATTAGTTACAGTGTTAGAGTGTGTGCTAGATATTAGGCTAATCCTAAAGAGTCCTATATGACTGCTTTAAAAAGAATCATAAAGTACAATAAGGACACAAGGACACAAGTGATGTCTTAATTGGGTACTCTAACGTTGATTGAGTTGGAAATGCTGATGATAGAAAGAGTACTTCAGGGGGTTGTTTCTATGTGGGTAATAAACTTGTCTCTTGGATGAGTAAAAAGCAGAACTCCATCTCATTATCCACTGTAGAAACTGAGTATATTGTTGCCGGTAGCTATTGCACCCAACTCCTATGGATGCAAAAACTCCTTCATGATTATGGTATTTGTCAAGAACATCTCACTATCTATTGTGACAATACCAATACCATTAACATCTCTAAGAATCTAGTTCAACATTCTAGAACCAAACATATAGAGATCTGACACCACTTCATTCGGGAGCTTATTGAAGATGGGACTCTCACACTTGAGTTTATTCACACCAATGATCAGAAGGCTGACCTGTTTACCAAATCTCTTGACAGTAAATGCTTCGAATTCCTTTGTCAAAACATTGGTGTTATCTTCATGGGATGATCTTACTCTCTTTTCTTTCTTCCTCATGCATTTGCATCTAGTTTTTATGCTTTGTTTTGTTTAACATGTTTTTGTTTGGTTATTTTTCAGTTTTGCGTTGTTTTGTTTTCCATATAAAAAAAAATGAAAAATCAGAAAAATACAAAAACAGTGTATGTTTTGTGTACATTGGTACTTGTGTACCTTGGATGGCCATTGAAACAAAGTTTTCTAAACTTTGTATCTCTTGTAGCTTAGATGAGCATCTTCATGCACAACTAAGCAAGTGAGCTTTGTGGCTCTTGTTTGTGATGAGTAAAATTAAGTTATTTCTTGTACTTAACATTCATATCACTCTTTTTGACGATAATGACTAAAAAATTCTAAGAGAAAGGCATAAATAACCATCTCACCACTGTTGCTCGCCAATCATAATATGACACATGTATGCTCCGGCATAGCAAAAGTGCAGTGTCAATGACATCTTTATGCTTCGGTATAGTAAAAGTGCAATGTCAAAAGCTTAACTTAAATGGGTATTTCTTTTCTATCTCTTATATGCCCATGCTTGTTTTGCTTAAATAAAAATATCCAAAGAAAATAAAAAGCAAAAAGATAAAAAATGCTTTAAATATGATTGCAAACGTGTTTTCTAGGAGATGTGGGAGTTATAGGATGTACCTCGAAGGTGATGGTCCCCATCAAGTAGTTATGATTGTGTGTGAGTTAAAGTGATTTTCTCATATCTCAAATTATCATAACATGTATACACTAATGCAATTTTGCGATGTTTTTCACACACAAGACGCAACATTCTTTGCTACTTTTGATACATGTGCAGGTACAATGTGATTTGACCATCATAAGGTTTTACATGTGTTAATGTATGCTCACTAAACTGTTTTGACTTGTTTTTGAAATATAAAATTGGTTAGGCTTGTTTAGTGTGTTCATGTGTTTTTGAGATCCTTGTGCTTTAAAAATCTATGTTGAGAGATATTTTTGAGAGCTTAAAATGTTATTTGGATCATTGGTTGAGTTGCATACTTGATTGCATTCATGTCTGTGTTTTTCTCCTCTTGAAAAACTGTTTTTGAAAAGCTAGATCGACACCTCCTTGATAACTAGATATTTGTCGAGCTTCTTAAGCTTTTTCTTATCACAATCTTGACAACACCTCGATACCTGGTGGATCAATTGAGAAAGTTTCTAACCTCTCGACAGCTCCTTGACACCTGGTGGATCAATCGAGCATCATATCTTGCTTCTGGTGTTTTTCTTCCTCGATTGCTTCTCGACACATGATCTGTTGATGTTGCTTTTTCTTGACACCTTCTCGACAGATGTCTCGACACTACCTTAACACCTCATCTGTCGAGAATTACTAATGGTCTATAAATTCTCCTCGTGTGATCCGCAACTCATTTCTGTCGATCTCTCTCTCGATACTT
The DNA here is from genome assembly GCA_030820535.1 of Quercus parvula. Lineage (NCBI taxonomy): Eukaryota > Viridiplantae > Streptophyta > Magnoliopsida > Fagales > Fagaceae > Quercus > Quercus parvula. The sequence continues at coordinate 30,756,497 of JAUAME010000012.1, forward strand.
CAGACTTTTCATCTCCCAAACCTCTCTCACTCACTCCAAACCTCTTCCCTTGGGATTCTCAAGCTTTCTTCAAGTTTTCCTTCACTTGGTAAGCTTCTAATTTCCTTCATTTACATGCATTTCATGTTTTAAAACCTAGGTTTTGGGGTATTTGAAAAATTTTGGGGTTTTTCAAAATTGATGAGTTATTGTTGAAATTTTGGAATGTGTTTTGCTTACATGATCTTAAAACTTCATACATTGCATCACACATGCATTATAACTATATTTTCATGCATTTAGATGTGTGTTATATACGTTCAATTGATTGTGTGCTGGTAGGATTGGATTGGGCTGAGCCCATGATGCAATTTCTTTTGCATGTCATATGTTCATGCATTTCCCACGCATACGTTCTCTACTTGTCAATATACTTGTTATATTTGAACTTTTTTGGAGCTTTTCTGATTGTCTCTCTCTTTCTCCTCTCTATTTTTGGTTACGTTAGTAGTGTCTATGGCACTTAAGCGTAAATCTACTTTGGCCTGGAATCCTCTTCATTCCGGTGCCTCTACCTCTTCTGATCATGCACCCTTCTCTCTTCGTTTCCATAACGATAATGCCCACAAGGCATTTGCAAAAAACTTTTCTCAACGAGGCATTCATTTGGAATGCTGAGTCATCTTGGGTCATTTTGCTGACACTGACCTTCCCACTGTCATTCATAGTTGGGAATAGAAGTCTCTTTGGGACGAGCCCGTCACTTGTCCTCTCATACTGATTCAGGAGTTCTACTTCAACATGCACGGGATTGACCACTCCATACCTCTTTTTGTTACTCGGGTCTAAGGTATTTCTATTCCTGTCACACTACAGCTTATTGCAGATGTGCTTAGGGTTCCTAGGATAGAGTTTCCCGACTATCCTTCCTGTGAGCGTCTGAGGACTGTGTCCAAGGATGAGCTCATGTCTGCTTTCTGTAAGCATCCTTCAAAGTGGGGTGAGCGCCAGTTCACTTATTGCTCGGCCTTTGTAAAAGGTCCGCTATTTTTGAACATGGTAATGACCTTTGTACTATATCCTCTCTCGCACTACAACTCCATTACGGAGTCTCGTGCTCGTTTCTTGTTATCTCTTCTTGAGCATCTTACCATTGACTTCCCCTCCCACTTCATTTTGTCTTTGATAGATGTTTTTCAAGATTCGGTGTCCCGTGATAAGCTCATCTTTCCTTCTGCTATCACGAGGATCTTACGCCACTTTTCTGTCCCTTTTCCCGCGTCCGACCCCTTCACCTTCATGTGTGCCATAGACGCCGCTACCGTAAAACGTAGTGAGGCGCAATTTAGGTCTCGACAGCAGGATTTTACACCTCCTTCCCGTTTGACTCTATCTCGTTCTGCTCGACCCATATCCGCTTCCTCTTCTTCCTCGAACGATGTGTCTTTGGGAGATATCATGGTGCAGCTTCAGTGCATGGATACTCGCCTTGATACACTCTCCACAGAGTTGTATCAAGTGAAGGTCCGTGTTGGCCGCATAGCTAGATGACAAGCAACCATGGGCGGATTTGCTCCTAAGGCTACCCCTTCACTACCTCTTCCCATGGCTTTTGATTCTGAGGATGAGGATGATGATGATGGTGATGACGGTGATGCTTCGAATGATGATGATGGAGATGCTAGCTCTACCGAAGAGATGTCTACTTGACACTCTTACCCTTTGTCATTCGTGACAAAAATGGGGAGTAGTTTTGGATATGAAAGTAGTCTTTCTTAGAGGGAGAGTTAGACATTTTTGTTAGGGAGAGTGTTGTTTTTATTGAGGGATGTAGTAAGGATGCTTTGTATCTTTTCTTTTCTTTCTTTTTTTAGATACTTTGCTCTTATACATGAGGTCTTGTGACCATTTATAGACATACATTGTACTTATCTCTTTCTTTATGTTGATGTATGTTTTTTCTTTCACCTACCATTTCATGTGTTGTTTCTTTTCTCCCTTTATACACATGCTTCTTATTACTTGTATGCAATCTATTATTTCTGGTTCACATAAAGATGCCTTAATGAGTTTTGTTTAAATTGTTTCAAAAATACAAGTTGTCAAAGTCTTCTTGCCATAAACTTTTTTCTTGCAAAGTTTTTCAAGAGTTTGTGTTAGGATAGATTTTATTGTATTTAACAAGTGAATATAAGTTTAGTGATTTATGACTTCTCTCATATGCTCATTTGTTTGTTGTGGTTTTGTCACAGATTGCCAAAGGGGGAGATTGTTAGGACATATGTGTTTCACTTGTTAGGATCATATGTCACTATTATATGTAATTAGCTAATCTTTTGACAAAACGCACTTTACTTGTAATTAGGTAGATCTAGGATGTTTTTAATACTTCAAGAAATAAGGTTTCAAGATCAAGTATTGAAGTCATCAAGTCTGTCAAAGAAAACAAGCTGAAAGTGCAAATTCATTAAAGCTCGACAGCTGTCTCGATAGTTGCTTGACAGCTTATCTGTCGAGATTTAAGAAATTCAGAATTCTGATATGATTTCTTGGAATCCGTGATTACATGTTTAAGTCTTCTTTTCTCCTAACCCTAAACATATAAAAGGATTATTTAAAGGGTTGTCAACAAGTTGACAAGTTGCTTAAGTATTGAGCAAACTCTGTTCAAGCAATTTGTAACTGGAGACGAAGTTCTTGCCCTATTTCATCTCTTTCTCTTGAAAAAGTTGCTGTGTATGTTCACCTTTGGGTTTTGTGACCAAGCATCTTCTTGATCTTCATCGTGTGGATGAACTGAAGAACTTTGCAGCCAACAACCTTTTTAGTTGGTGATTGAAGTCGCGTACTGAGATTCGCGCAACTGGTTAGTCACGTACTTAGGAGCTGTGCATTAAAAGGAGAACTATCAGTACAGAACAAGTCTAATTGGGTATTGGGGTAAGGGTTCAACTGTAGGTTGGTAAGGTACTTGAGATTCCTTTACTTGTAACCGCTTGTTGTGATAATAGTGGAGTTTTGGGAGTGGTGACCTGAAAATCACTCGGTGGGGTTTTTGCCGTCAGGTTTTCTCCCATTCGTAAACAAATCACCATGTCATTCATTTTCTGCTGCATACTTTAGTTGTTTGGTGATTTATTTGTGCTACCACGCCTTTGTATGTTAATTTGATTAATTTAGAAACTTGGTTAATTAATAAATTAATTTAATCACAAGGGGTCAATTCGTGTTTGGTCTATCACTATAGAACAATGGTATTAAATAGAATTTGGTGATAGAGATTCGAAAAACATAAAAGCTTAAATTATCTGACATGAATGGAAAGAAAATGATGAGTAAATACCTTTTTAAGTGGCTTCTTCTAGCATGTAGTCACCTATTACTAGTGTTCCTGTTAGTATAAAAAGTAGGGATTTGAGGATGGAGATGGGGAGTATTTTCTTTTTTATGGAAGAGATGGGAAGTAATTTGATAGCATTATAATTGTGAGAGATTTAAATTTGTTAGGCAGTAGTTTGGAGTTGTGTATGTGACCAAAATGTGGGTGAACGGCTAGTTTTTTTTTTTTTTGGCAATTACTGTAGATGTATTTAAACACCCACATTTATGTGTGCTAGTTTTTTTTTTTTTTTATTAGTACATGTGCTATTTATTTATTTATTTTTAATTTTTATAACTATTAGTACATGGGGTGTTTTTCTCTTTTTAAATAATAGTAATAAAGTATTTTTAAAAAACAATAAAAGTGGGTTAGTGGACATTTACATGAGTTAGTTTTTTTTTAATTAGTACATGTCTTATTTTTTATTTATTTTTAACTATCAGTACGTGGGGTTTTTTTTCTTTTTCAATAATAATAAAGTATTTAAAAAAAAAATAAAAGTGGGTTAGTGGGAGAGTGTTCCTATTTTGTAGACAATATTTTAGTGTAAGTTAGTAGTTAGACATGTATTTTACCAAATTATCCTTTAGTTTTATCTCTACTTAAAATAGTAGTATAAGGATATTTTGGAACAAAATAAAATCTGATCCAATCAAGTGTATCCTCTTAAATAGTAGTATTGATAGATTACGACACCTTTACCCCATGCAACCCTCCACTATCTAATTATTTTAATCAATTATCCATATTCAGTGATGCACAACCGAACGAGATAAGTTTAAATTGAATCAACAGGTTATGAGGCGAAGCGTACAATGACAAGGGAAAAAAAACACACAAAAGCCCATAGCATATTTACGTGGGTCCAAGGAATGGGATAATTAGCCCAATGGGCCAAATGGGCAATAGAAAGTGGGCTAATAGAGATCGGAGGTGAAAGTGAGATTAGGGAATTTTTTATTCCTAGTTATTATGTTACTTTTTCCTCTGATCGTTGGAGAAAGTGGGCTGATAGTCATGGAAATTAAGGGATTGTTCGGTAAATCATTTTAAATAATATATTCAAATTTTAAATAACGTTATACATATTTTCACATATTTTTTCACCTATATGTATTTTCATACATATTTTCAAATAACAAAACACATATTTTAAGTGCATGTACCAAACACCACCACTAGTTCTTATATTACTTTATCCTCTACCTGGTGTCACCATTTTTGTTTGCTGTGATCTTTGAAGGGACGTAAGGTGATTTAGGTAATTGTGTATGGTTTGACAAAATCAGAGATCATTTAGGACTTCTGTGAAAATGGAATAGATTTGTAAGAAATTGTAAATAGCACAAAGTCAACAGAAAAGTTATGTTAATAAGAGTAATCACATCAATCCTAAAATATTTCATTTATTTTAGTATAAGAATATATTTTTTCTATTTTATACAACTAATTTTTTTAAACACCTATACTAGTTTATCTATTTTAAAAAATATTTTAATAAAATATTAATTTTTCATTGATTTTTTATTATTTTCTCTAATGATCATTCTTTTTTAATTTAAACTTATATTTTAAATAAACTACTAAAATTGGTGGCTAGGAAATTACATTATGGACTCCTATTAAGGAAAATTATTGGGTAGTTCAGGACTACAAGGCCAACAAGCTAACCTTGTAGTCCCAGCCAACAAAATTAAACCACCTCACTAAAAATGAGGTTACATCACCACAGCTACCATGTCAGCCTAATAAGGTTGTCTCCTTTTAACGCCTGTTAGCTCTGTTATAACAAATTCAAAATTTTTGAAAAATTTAGACGTAAATGGGTTGATCATTGAAAAATTTGGGAATATAAAAACTCTTCAAATCTCGTTTTTATTTTTATTTTTACCATCTTCTGAATAAGGTTGGGTAATATACTTTCCCTTTGCCCGCCCACCCCAAATCCACTGCCTTCGACGATGACCTGTTTTAATAATTAGTGGAGATGGTGTCTCCTCCTCCTTGTTAGAAGTTTCAACTGCAAATCGCCGTAAACCCACTCCTTCTCATCTCAGCTTCCATTCCCAGGAATTTAAAGGACTTAGTTTGTGTGTGTATTTTTTTCCCCCGGTCTTTCACCTTGTTTATAAGTATGATAGTAATCTATGAATGATTCCAGAGATCGAATGTATAGAAGATGATGAAAAAAAAAAGGCATAAGTTGGGAAAATTTTATGACTCTAGAAAGGTCAATTGGAGTTTTCTTTTTTTGTTCCTTGGCCGTGGAATGGAGATATGGGTATTTGATTTATGCTGTAGTAGTACAAGTTTTTTACTATCTGGAGTTCATATTTGCTGCGTTTTCCTTTCCACGTTTTCCTTTTTTTTTTTTTTTTTTTCTCTGCGTGTAAACAGTAACCTCACATGGATTTACTGTTTATGCACTGTTCATACACTGTTCATATATTAAAAAATATTAAAAATATGTCCCACAGTACTATTCACACATTTAAAAATTATTTTGCTACAGTACTTTCAGTTTTCAGTTTTCAGTTTTAGCAACAATAAGCTCAATCCAAACGGACCCAATATAAATTTCATTTCATGTACCCATGGTAAGGAAGTATATCATCAATCCTTCCAAAATTTTGAACTATGAGCTACTCCAGATTTAAAGACGACTTGATGTATGAGAGGAAGTTCGAAATTGAATCTTATATTATAGGGATCATATGTTATGTACCAATAATATATTTTATTCATCCCAAATTGTTGGTTCTCTATTTCATTTTGGAATGTTCCAAAATGAAGTGCTATTTCTAAAATTAATAAATAAAATTCCTATCTTACCCCTTTACTTTATTTAAAAAGTCAATATTTTTTTTTCTTCTATAGTTTAAATTAAGGGTAATGTTAACGGGCACCCTTAAGGTAATCATTAATAAATAATTTTAGGAAAGTTTTGACACAATTTTCATTAGAAATATAAAAAGCTGTGTTAAAATAATTAATTAATTTTCTTTTTCCATAAAAATTTCTAAAGATATTTGTTAAACCAATGCCTATAAGATATCCTTTAACTTAATTAGGTTAGTTTTAAAAATTTGTACACTTTTAACTGCAAAATTTTTAAATAGAACTGACAATTTGGGACAGATGGAGTACTAATTAAGGTTCTTCAGAAAATGACACAGTAGAAAAGGTATCTTGGGAGCATGAAATTGGAATATGGTCAAATTACTTGGAGTTATTCAATGATTAAGGTGCATACGATGTCAAGAAAAAAAATTTCTTTAAAGGGGGAAGATGTTACATTAAACCCAAGCTTTAATTGTTTTTAATCAAATTATCCATATTTAGTGATGTACACCCTAACGGGGAAAATTTTATGAATGTGTTAAGAAGCCTAGTGTACAGTGACAAAAAAAAAAAGAAAAAAAAGAAAAAGAAAAACAATTTCTGAAGACGAATGTTGTATATTTGCATGGGTCCAAGCCCAATGGGGGCAAATATATAAGGAGGGAAAATATTTTGGTAAATTAATAGAGATAGGAGGTGAGAGTAAGATTAGCGAATTTTCACTTTTTCCTCTACTCGTTGTCGCCATTGTTTTCCCTTTTGGCCTTTACTCTGTTGCTGGAGGAAGCTGGAAATGACATAACTTCCCCCACACTTGGACGCAGTTGGCACCATATTTGTTCTCCTTCACTCTATATTCAATCTCCCTCACTTAAGAATTTGTACATGCGACCTGTGACCCAGCCTAAGGCATAGTTGAATCTTGGAGAAACAAAAGAGGTCGACGCCATTGAGGTGAGTCAATTGAAGCCTTCTTGCTATTTTATTTTCGCATTCACGTTAGTACCACTGGGCAAGTTAGAAATCATTTGATGTTAGTTCCGTTGGGGTAAGTCAAAGGAATCGAATGTTAGTCGGTTGGGCATCTTTGATTTAGAATAGTTTTCAGTTGGGTGATGTTCATAGACTTATGGGTAGGGCTACCGGCTATGGAGATGAGAAAAAATTCACTTTCCTTAGCACTTGAATATAAGACATGGGAATTATGTATTTGAGGCTTTCAGCATATTAAACATGTGGGGCTGATTTTAAATTCAGATTTGCAATTGGTATAGGAATTACAATTATCTACTGTGGGTTGCACATGATAAGGGCTGAATTCTATACAGTACCTTGTGGGTAAGGTGTATATATATATATATATTGTACACACCATCAAGGTTGGTGGTTTAATGATTATTGGGCTTACTTCCAAGAGGTTTGTGGGGATTGAGGTCCCAAATTTGAATTTTGCAATGGTAAGCACTTGAGAGAAACCCCACACCCCGGCTCAATGCCCAACGGTGCCCTTGTGGGGCTGGGATAACAGCTATGACCCATCGGTTCCTTGGTTCCTTTTCTTGTAGGCCCGGACCTAGTGGGTTGGATGCTATTGGGTAACACCCAGGTAGGGAAATACACACACACTGAGGACGAGTGGTTAGTTCGAAATTATCATTATGCAAAAGAACTTAGTTACCTTATCTTGTTATGTAATTGGACTTGTCTACTGAATACATATCAGCGGAAGGTTCTCTACATGCAAACATCTTTGGTTTGAGATCCTACTTTATCAAGTATATTAAGTGGTGCAAGGGAGTATAAGATTTCAAGGGTGAGACTAGATGGGCTGTTTAAGCGCTGACCAGCCATCCTTGGGCTGGTTATGCAGTTTCTCTTGTAGTCAATAATTGGTTAAATTTGGATGTAGATGGCTTGGTTTTGTGAAGTCATTAGATGGGATTGTGAAATCAAGACTTAATGGTGAATTTTTGAGTCCAATTAGTTTTTTTTTTTTTTGATAAGTAATAAGTTTATTGATATCAAAAAAGGGGGAACACCCTAGTACACATGGAGTGTACAAGGGGTCAAACAATCAAAAACAAAAATTACCAGAATTTAGGAAATCAACAAAAGATAAAAATGATTGGTTCCACAAAGTAGCCAACCAATCCATTAAAGTTCTAAAGAAAAATAGCTTCAAGTTTGATATGGAGCTCTCCTTATCTTCAAAGCACCTACTATTTTTCTCTCTCCAAAAACACCACAATAAGCAATGGGGAACATTCAACCATATATACCCATTTTGATGATGACCAAATTTGCCTTGCCAACATACTAGAAGTCCCACTACAGATTGTGGCATAACCCAGCTCACTCCAAACAATCTGAACACCATAGCCCATAGATCCATTGCAACCAGACAATGAAGAAAAAGATGATCAACCGATTCACCATTATACTTGCACATATAGCACCAATCCAATATCCAAACCTTCCTTTTTCGTAAATTGTCAATTGTTAAGCACTTCCCTAAAGCAGCAGTCCAAACAAAGAAAGCTACTCAAGAAGGAATCTTTTGTTTCCAAATACTTTTCCAAGGAAAGCAATAGTCATTAGAGCCCACTAAGAGACTATAATAATCCTTAACCATGAAGCCCTTCTCTATTAGGTTTCTAGCACATCTTATCCTCACCAAACCCTTTCACCGAAGGACCATATGTGGTATCCATAAAACCGGCCAATGTCTCTAATTCTCGAGCATGCACACCCCTAAAGAAACTTACATCCCAAAATAGGACTCCATCATCAAGCTTCATAATTGTAGACACATTAACCTCCTTGTCTTGGCAAAATCTAAACAATTCAGGATAGCTAACTGCAAGTGATGTCGCACCACACCAATGATCTTGCCAAAATTTCACCCTAGACCCATCCCCAATATCATATAGAATGTGGCGAGAAAAAGAAGGCCATCTCTGACTAATATTTTTCCATAAGCCAACACCATATGGACCATTAACAAGCCTAGTACACCAGCCACCCCATTCACAATCATATTTCACCTCTATTACTTGCCTCCAAAGAGCAACCCTCTCCATCCCAAATCTCCATAGCCACTTCCCAAACAAAGTTTCATTAAAAATTCTTACCTTCCTTATCCCTAAGCCACTCGAAGCAATGGGACTTGCAGATAGTAGCCCATTTAATCAAATGGAATTTTGGTTCATCTCCAATGCCACCTCATGAGAAATTCCTTTGAAGTTTCTCAATTTGGTTAGCCACAGTTGCAAGAATAGGAAATAAAGATAGAAAATAAGTTGGTAAATTAGATAGAGTGCTTTTAATTAAAGTGACTCTACCTCCCTTGGATAAGTACAAATGTTTCCATCCTGCTAATCTCTGTTCTATCTTCTCCAGAATTGGATTCCATATTGTCTTATCCTTGAATTTAGCTCCCAAAGGAAGACCCAAATATTTCATTGGAAGAGTACCATGTTTACAGCCAAGGACATTCAACAAGAAGTCCAAATTATGCACCATACCAACAGGAACCAACTCTGACTTGCCCAAGTTTATCTTTAGACCAGAGACTGCCTTAAACCAAATGAGAATCATACGGAGAAACAAAACTTGATCTAGATTAGTATCACAAAAAATTAAAGTGTTGTCCGCAAAGAGAAGATGAGACACTGCCAATGATCTTCCCTCTACACAACCTACACCAAAGCCTGACATGTGACCATCATGGACAACTTTATCCAACATTCTCTTAAGGGCTTCCATAACCAGGACAAATAGCAAAGGGGACAATGGGTCACCTTATCTCAAACCCCTAAAACTCTTAAAAAACCCACAAGGAGAGTCATTTATCAGAATAGAGAAGTGAACTATAGATATACAAAAGAAAATCCATTGCCGCCATCTAGCAGAGAAGCCACCCTATTCTAGTAACGGTATAAGAAATCCCCAATTTACATTATCAAAGGCCTTCTCAACATCTAATTTGCAAAGTAGCTTTGGCAAACCAGTTTTCAATCTAATGTTAAGGCATTCATTAGCGATAAATACAGAGTCAAGAATTTTCCTGTTCCTCACAAAAGCATTCTGTGAAGCTGAAATTATATCTTCGATGACTGTGCGAAGTCTAGTAGCTAAGACCTTAGCAATGATTTTATAAACCCCCCCAACAAGACTAATGGGGCAAAAATCCTTGACTTCAATTGCTGCATTTTTTTAAGGGATGAGAGTGATGAATGTTGGAATCAAACTCTTCTTAAACTGACCTTTAGCAAAAAAAAGATGAAAAACAGCCATAAGATCAGGTTTGAGAATTCCCCAGCAAGCTTGGAAGAAAGCCATTGGAAACCCATCTGGTTTAGGCGATTTATCACCATTAAAATTCTGTATGACCTCAAAAATTTTTGCCTCCTTAAAGGGTCTATCTTGCCGATCTACATTATCATCGGATTTCCTTGGAAATACCAAGACTTCTAGAAGCGGTTGATCAACTTGCTGCTCATAGTATAAATTCACAAAGAATTGAGTAATACAATTAGCAATCATACCTTGATCAGAAAACAAGATTCCATCAAACATAAGGCTCTCAATACTGTTATTTCTTCTATTGGAATTAGCCATTCTATGGAAAAATTTGGTATTTGTGTCCCCTACCCTCAAGTGTAATACCCTAGACTTCTGCCTCCAACTAATCTCTTCTAAAAGAGTGAGCTTTTCAATATCGGTATGGAGATTAGTTTGTTCTAACTTGTTCCAGAGTAGTTGTTTCTTAAAAGTGACATTGCCAAACTCTGCATTCCACTTTTTTAGATCCAATTTTAAAGTTGCCAACTTCTTAGCTAGTATAAAACTCGGATTGCCTTGGAACAAATAAGATGCCCACCAAACCTTCACTTTATCAACAAAATTCTCCACCCTCAACTACATATTTTCAAAATGAAAAGGAGTTCTACCTCTTTAATGACTCCCCCCTCTCCAATAGAATGGTATATTTACATATACACATACTTTCTTACTCCTTGAATACTTTTAATGGATATGACAAGAAAACCTTGAATACTTATTTTTGTTTACAAATATCATGGGACAAGCAAAAGTTTATATGAATATGCATGTGTTGATGAGACATATCAAGTGAATGAATGTTTCTAAAATTTTATGGTTTAAGTTGCCTAGGATTTTCCTTGAGATCGATTTTACTCATGATGTTTTGATAAAGGTGATTATGGATACTTTGCAATCTATTATGTTGAGACTTTGTCTTGGAGAACTTACTGTTCATTTACTCATGATGCTTTATGATTTGATATGACTTATTTTACTTGCAAAGATATGCAAGTATTATGGTATCAAAGTATGTGTATTGCACGAGTACTACTAAATATTTTTAGTAAGATTTATTTTGAAACTATTTGCTGTGAGCATCTTCGAATTGATTTTAAAACCCTAAGGCAAGTCGTGATTATAAGCATGGTATCGTAGCTATTTCTAAAGAGGGGAAAGTGCACCTTTGGTATCTCTAAAGTGGGAGTTCTTTGGTAGCTCTAAAGAGGGAGTTTACCAGTTGCAATTCGAAAGAGGGACCTTGACCAACTTTAGGTTTCGAAGAGGGAGCCACCCCAAACAGTGGCAGCTCTACATTATAGTCCAGTGTTCATAGGAACACCCTGACTTAAAAAATAACAAAAGTTTTACTTGCAAATAAAATAAAATATATATACACCCTAAACAAAACTGTTTTGTCTACCCTAAAAAAGTAATGAACACCCTAACTTAAGAATCCCAAGAATTTGGATTCACCAAAAATAAGAGTAATACTATGTCCAACACATTTTCACAACAAATCTTAGGTGGTAAGCTGTTATTGGTTCTAAATTGGATCCATTAATAACATCACTTTTTACCCACTAATAATAGCTTGTTACCTAGTATTTGTTGTAAAATTATTGTTAGAATGTAGTGGGCATAGCATTACTACAAAAAAATCTTGGCCCCCCAAACATAATCATTAACCCCTTAAACAAAAATAAAAGCCCAAACAACAACAACAAAAATTAGCTCAAACAACGACAAAAGAGGTCAAACAAAAACAAGGCTAGGCCAAACAACAAGAAATATACAAATTATTCAACAGAAAGCATATCTCCAAAAAAAAAAAAAAAAAAAATGATTCATTCAAATTTGCAACTTGTTCAACCTATTCCGTACAAATATATTTAATTTCATTTTTCCTAAAAATGGTTGCAAGAGAGATATTGTGGTATTCGGCTTGTAGTTGCAACATGTATCATCCATTGCTCTCTCTCTCTCTCCCCTCTATTTTTCATTTCTCTATCATCATTCTAAACTCTCTCTCACTTTATTACTCTTGCCTTAACATTCTTAGTTCTTCTCACTTTATCTCTCATCAGTTCCTTTTTGTCCTTTCATTTTACTAGTAGAATAAAATTGTAAAACTTCATGTATTTATGTGTTTTTTGTGTGATGTTGATATGTTTAAGTTCCCTTTCTATTGGATTTTTTATAATTTAAATTACTTAGTGACCACCCTAGAAATATTTCTTAGAGTCGCCACTGACCACAAAGAAGGGGTCCCAGTCCCAAAGAAGGGACCGCAAAACCTAATGAGACTAAGGCCTGGTTTAGTTAGGGTGAAAATAGGGAGAATGGAAAAGAAGGAGAGGAAAAGAAGGTGGATAATGGAATTTTCTCTTGTTTAGTTCAGGAGAGAAAACAAGAGAGAAAGAAAATGGTGTGGAAAATAATCCCTTCGGGCCCACATAATTTTGTCCTCCCAATTTGGGAGGAAAACTATGGAGAAAAGATGATGTGGATAATAAATTATACAAATATCCTTACCTTTGTCGCACTCACCTACCCTTCACTTTCCCATCTCTTCACATAATAGTCGATTCACATAAACTACATTTTCTATCCTCTCACTTTTCTCTCCAACCAAACAAAAAAGTTTTCCACCCCTCCAACTAAACATACATGAGGGAAAACCAAAACTTTTCTATCATCCCAATTTTCTATCCTTCCACTAATTTTCCATCCTCCCACTTTTTCACTCCTCCAACCAAACAAAGCCTAAGACCCTGAGTAGAAAGGCCTAGGGAGTAGTTTTATGTGATTCTGTTTGATATGTTATGATGCTATTTTTCATAATAAAATAGTATTGTCTTTGAAAATTTTGTGATCATGTTGAAGTTGTGAGATGTATTTTCCTACACTATTTTTTTGCAAAACATTTCCATTTCATATATGGATTGTTTTGCAAGTAATGAATTTTTCAAAAAGGTAAAATTTTACTAAAGTAACTTGTCCCCACACTCATGTTATTAAGTTCCTTTACCCTCTTAAAAGAAATTTCAAGTTTGTGACTAGTACCACTTATGATTAAGAGTTGATGGAAGAGAGGCGTAAGGTTAAACCTAGACACAGTAAGAGGACAAATACATCAAAATCGTTAGGTTCATATTTTCTAACTCGTTAGAATATGAACCCAAAACTTGAAGCAATGTCCACATTTGAGGCATTTTTTTTATATTAAAAAAAATAGTGAAGTTAAATTCGTCTTACAAAATCATTCATGACAACTAGTGGATTGTCTGCATGGTGTAAGCCTTTAAGATATAAATGGATATTCAAGAGGAAATTGATGGTTGATGGATCTATAAAAAATACTAGGCAAGACTTATTGTAAAGGTTACAAACAAAAGGAAGGTGTGGATTGCTTTGTTACAAATTCACCGATTACGAGATATATCCATTTGAATTTTGATTGTTATTGTAGCGTTGTATAACCTAAACATACGACAAATGGATGTTAAGATTGCATTCTTGAGTGGTGAATTGTATGAGGAGATCTATATGGAACAACCAAAAGGGTTTATTGTTCCTAGATAAGAAAGAAATGATGTGGGCTTGTTAAATCTTTGTATGGATTAAAATGAGTTCCAAAGCAACGACATGAGAAATTTGACAATGCAGCAAAAAATGTGTGTAGTCAAGGATATGGATTTAGAATTAATGAGTGAAAAATGCGTGTATGTCAAGGATACCACAAATGGCTGTTATTGTTTGTCTCTATGTTTATATGCTTATTATAGGAAGCAATAATGACATCATTATGCTACTGAAAGGATGCTAACTGGTAAGTTCAACACTAAGGATTTAAGTGTGGCAGATGTGATACTAGGAATAAAGATCACTAGAACATATGATTGACTTGTCTTCTGTCAATCACATTATATCAAGAAATTAATCTAGAAATTCTGGAGATTTGAGGAAAGTCCAATGAGAATACTTGTAGATGTTAGAGAATTATAGGACAATTAAAGTATTCACAGATAATTGGTAGTCTTATGTACATAATGAATTGCACAAGAACAGACATTGTATATTATGTTAGCAAGCTCAATAGATTCACGAGTAATCTAGGGGAAGACCAATGGAAGACAATAGTTAGGGTTCTATGATATTTAAGATAACTAAAAGAATCTAATACTATCAGAGAAAGAAGAAAACAGAGAGCAACAGAGCAAGAAAGATGAGAAATTTCTGATTGTATTAGCATAAATGATTCTGTACATCAAGATCGTATTTATACAAGAAAACTAAGCTAACTAACTTGCTAAGCTCTCTGATTGTGCACATTATAAGGAACACGTGTAAGAGATAGTTATAGTTGATTATAGCACGTGTCAACACTAAGAAGATAATTAAAGTAACAAAAACGACTTACAACGCTGTCATATGTACAGGGTCCTTTTCTGTCGTATAACCCATGTTTAGATCTTCCTATTTGATGCTTGTAGCTAGTTCTTCTTCTTGCTTTTCGGTGCTGAACTTTGACAGTCCTCCTCAAGATGAGAACTAGAACTATAAATATTAACTATGCTCATCTTGGTAAGTAAGTATTTGAGTTGATGACCACTCAAAGCTTTAGTAAGCAAATCTGCCAACTGTGTGTGTGAGGGAGTATAAAACAATCTTATAACTTTATCTTGCACTTTATCTCTAACCAAATGACAATCAACTTCAATATGTTTGGTTCTTTCATGAAAAATGGGGTTTTCTCCAATGTGAATGGCTGCCTGATTATCACAGAAAAGTAGAGCAGGTTGTGGCTGATAAACTTCCAAATCCTTCAACAAAACAAGTAACCATGTCATCTTGCATACTGTCACTGCCATAGCTTGATATTCAGCTTCCGCAGAAGATTGGGACACTATAGACTTCTTTTTAGACTTCCATGATATCAAGGAATCTCCTAAAAATACACAAAATCCAATAGTTGACCTTCTTGTATCTACACAAGAAGCCCAATCAGCATCAGTGTAAGCCTTCAACTACAGATCAGACTTGGTTGATAACAAAATGCCTTGGCCAGGACACCTTTTGATGTATTGAAGGACTTTATAAGCTACATCTAAGTGTGGTTTCCTAGGATTAGAGACAAATTGACTGAGTTTGTTCATTGCATAACCTATGTCCGGTCTAGTGATGGTAAGATATAATAATCTTCTCACCAGTCTTCTATAAATCCCTGGATCAGAAAGTAGTTTGCCATGAAACTTACTTAACTTCAGATTTTGCTCCATTGGCACCTTACTAGGTTTGCATGCTGTCATACTTGCTTCCTTCAAAACTTCTAGAGCATATTTCCTTTGATAAATGGAAATGCCCTTATTTGATCTTGCCACTTCAAGTCCAAGGAAATACTTTAGAACTCCAAGATCCTTGAGTTTGAATTCTTGATCTAATGAAACCTTCAATTCATCAACAGCCTGAATGTCATTGCTAGCAATTAATATGTCATCCACATAGACAAGTAATGCTATGAATGAATTATTAAACCTCTTAGTAAACAAAGAGTAATCTGCCCTGGACTGCTTGAAACCATACTTCAATAAGGTATTTGAAAACTTAGAATACCATTGCCTTGAGGCCCGTTTAAGACCATACAAGGACTTGTTGAGCTTGCACACTATATTAACCCCCTTGCTGTGAAATCCTTGAGGAAGTTGCATATATACTTCTTCATGCAAATCACCATGAAGGAATGCATTATTGACATCCAATTGACTCAAATGCCATCCTTTCACAGCAGCAATAGCAAGTAGAGTTTTGACAGTAGTCAGCTTAGCAACAGGAGAGAAAGTTTCAGTAAAGTCCAACCCCTCTTGTTGAGTAAACCCTTTTGCAACCAGCCGTGCTTTGTACCTTTCCACAGACCCATCAGCCTTATACTTCACTTTATATACCCATTTACAGCCTATAGCCCTTTTATGAGGAGGCAAAGGAGTAAGGGTCCAAGTATGGTTGGATTCTAAGGCATTGATCTCAGCTGTCATGGCATCTTGCCATTTGGGGTCTTTAACGGCCTCATGATAGAACTTAGGCTCAAGAATAGCAGCAATTAGGGAACAATAAAGGGAATAAGAAGAGGACACTTTAGAGGAGTCAAGATATTGAGATAAGGGGTATTTTGTACCTGAAGTGATAGGAGCAGAACCAGGCATGTTGGAAAAAGTGGAAATAGCATGATCATCATAAGTAACATTGCTGCATTTATAATCTTGTAAGTAAGCTGGAGGTTTGGAAACTTTAGTAGATTTTCTTAAAGGGGGGTTAGGGGGAAGTGGTGAAGAAGAAGAGTCTGTAGAATTGGCAGGAAATGGATTGAAATCTGTAGAAACACTAGGAACAGAAACATCAGGTAAAGCTGGTTTAGAAGTGCTAGAATCAATAGAAATGTCTGTGTGTGAAGAAGGAAAGGATTCAGGAACAAGGGGAGATGTAAAATCAGGTCCAGTAGCAACTGAAGGAAGGATGTGAGGTAAAGAAAGAGAGGAATGAGGAGAATAAGTAGCAGAAGCAAAAGGAAACACAGTTTCATGGAAGATAACATCTCTAGAGAGAAAAATTTTCTTGGTGAGTAAGTTGAGAAGTTTCTAACCCTTGACATCGAAGGGTTACCCAAGAAAAACACAAGGTGTGGATCTAGGTTCAAACTTATTTCTGGTATGGGCTAAAGTGGAAGCATAGCATAGACACCCAAAGACCTTCAAGTGATCAAATGATGGGAGTTGACCATAAAGCTTCTCAAAAGGGGGATTATTCTCTAAAATTGAAGTAGGCAATCTATTGATGATGTACACAGCAGTTAAAACACAATCACCCTAGTAAGAAATAGGGACATTTGACTGAAATTTCAATGCTCTAGCTATGTTAAGAATATGTTGGTGTTTCCTTTCCACAACTGAGTTTTGTTATGGAGTAGCAACACAAGAGTGTTGGTGAATTATACCATGACTAGCATAGAAATCTTTTAGGAAAAATTCTGGAGCATTGTCAGTCCTAATAGCTTTAATGTGGATATTGAACTGTGTACATATCATATTATAGAAAGACATCAATAGAGGCCTAGTTTTAGATTTAGATTTCATGAGATATAACCATGTAGATCTAGTGGCATCATCTACAATAGTAAGGAAATATTGAAAACCATCATGAGTAGCTTTAACAAATGGCCCCCAAACATCACAATGAATAAGATCAAAAGCATTAGAAGAGATATGATTAGAACAAGGGAAGGGAAGTCGTTTCTGCTTAGCAATAGGACATACAATGCAATCTTTATTACTATGTAAAGATGGTACATCAGCTAAACAATGATGTAAAGCTTGAAGCTTATCATCAGACACATGGCCTAGCCTAAGATGCCAAAGATATGGCTTAGAGATAGCAGAAACAGAATTAACAAAGAACTTGAAAACTAACTACAGAATAGAAGAAACTTCTAAAACAGAATCACAAATGTTTGAAGATTGCAGCAGGTACAGATTGTGATGTAGCTTACCCACTCCAATCGTTTTCCAACAAGTAAGGTCCTGTATGAAACAATAATGGTATAGAAAAACAAGGCAACAGGATAGAAACTTAGTCAATTTACTCACTGATATGAGGTTGAAAGTAAAGGTTGGTACACAAAGCACATTCTCAAGAAGTAAAGTAGAAGTGACTTGAATGGTACCTATATGAGTAATAGTTACCTTTTCACCATTGGGTAATTGAACAAAAGTAGCAACACAACTAGTAATTTTAGTGAATAGGGTAAGAGAATGAACTATGTGATCTGTTGCCCCAGTATCTAGAACCTAAGTTTTATTACCAAAAGCAGTTTTATTGCTAGGATTAACAACAAATATTGAATGCTCCATGCTCAAGCACATAGATTCTTGAAAAAATTCATAAGAATTACCTGAAAGTGTAGAATTGGCTAAATGAATTACATCATTGGAAGTTAAAGCAGAAGCATGAGCACTTAACATTGACAGAAGTTGCTTGCATTGCACTGAAGTAAATGGAAAAGAAGTAGTCTGAGGAGTGAAATCAAATTGAGCTTGATCTCCTTTAACTATGACCTGATTAGCCATGGATACTTTGCCCTTCTGCTTGTATCCTGGTGGAAAACCTACAAGCTTGTAGCATTTTTCCATCACATGACCAACTTTCCCACAATGGCTGCAAATAGGTCTTCCTTTTCCCCTATTACCTTTGATATTCTTGCCAGCATTGCCAAAAAAATTTGAGCTTTGATTGAACCCTTGGTTCTTGACTGCTAAAGCAGTAGACTCACCGGAAGAATTGACATTGAATCCCAAAGCTCTCTGTCTCTCTTCTTGAATGACCAAAGAAAAAGCTTTATCAAGAGAAGGAATGGGCTCCATCATCAAGATTTGAGTTTTGACTTGTGAATAGGCATCATTCAATCCATTGAGGAATTGCATCAACGAATCTTGATGTTGAAAAAATGTAATTTTGTCATTAACTCCACAGGTACATTTACCACAAGCACAACACGGCAAAGGCTTGAAATTCAACAACTGATCCCAAGCTGTTTGAAGACCAGTAAAGAAGCTTGTTACTGTTGAATCTCCTTGCATGACCGTGGATATCTGCTTCTGAAGCTGAGAAATTCTCGGTCCATTAGCCTGAGAAAACCGATTTCTAAAAGCATTCCAGACTTCAAGAGCCGTATCTTTGTAAATCACACTGGCTGTGATATGAGGAGAGACCGAATTCAATATCCATGATGAAATCATGGAATTGTTCTTGGACCAAGCTAGCTTCTCAAGAGGCGTGATTGCCATAGAAGTAGTGATAGATCCATCCACGAATCCGAGTTTGCTTTTGGCATCCAAAGCCATTCGCATAGCTCTGGCCCATGTAGAATAATTGTCCTCTGTCAAAGATTGAGAGATCGAGACAAGAATCGCACCAGGTGATTCACCGTGGTGAAGGAAGAACGGGCTTCGAGGATCCTTCACTAGAGAGCTCATGCTAAGTAGAAGAAGAAGAAGGGGAAAAAGAGGAAATTTGGCTAGGGTTTGATGCCATTAATAGAGGCTTTAAGCTCTAATACCATAAAAGAATCTAATACTATCAGAGAAAGAAGAAAACAGAGAGCAACAGAGCAAGAAAGATGAGAAATTTCTGATTGTATTAGCATAAATGATTCTGTACATCAAGATCGTATTTATACAAGAAAATTAAGCTAACTAACTTGCTAAGCTCTAACTAATTGTACACATTATAAGGAACACATGTAAGAGATAGTTACAACTGATTATAGCACGTGTGAACACTAAGAAGATAATTAAAGTAACAAAAATGACTTGCATCTCTGTCATATGTACAGGGTCCTTTTCTGTTGTATAACCCATGTTTAGATCTTCCTATCTGATGCTTGTAGCTAGTTCTTCTTCTTGCTTTTGGGTGCCGAACTTTGACAATAACCCTTAAACTATGGATTGTACTACATGATAAATTCATTCTACTAGAAGGGTATAGTGACACAAACTAGATAATCTGATACAAAGGAAATAAAATCCACAAGTGTATATATCTTTATGCTTGGTGGAGCAACTGTATCTTGGAAATCTTCTAAACAAATATGCATTGCTAGGTCCACAATGGAATTAGAGTTTATTGCTTTGGATGAAGTAGGAGAAGAAGAAAAGCTTTATCATTTCTTAGAAGATATGTCAATGTGGACGAAACATTTGCTTACTATGATAACCAATCAACAATTGGTAGGGCACAAAGTTTTTGGCGGAAAGGATTAATCACCAATTATGATGAGAATGGAAAGAGGAGCGTTTTTATTTTTATTTTTAGAGAGAGTTTCAACCTATGGCGTCTGCTCCTGGTGATAGCTCTTTATCATCAGACCAAGACACCAATCAGTTTTTGGTGTAGACGGGGATTGAACCCCAAATCTCTTATACAACCATCGGAGACTTTACCAGTTGAGTTAACTGGAACCCACGGAAAGAGGAGTGTTAGATAGGCATCTGTTGGGCAAAAATCTGCTTACCATATAAGGGTTGGAAAGTTTGAAGTCAAATAATGAGGGAATGGGTGAATTAAACAAGGTAGATACAAGTAAAGATCAGCTTTACACAAATAAAGTGTTGGGCCCAAACACATGGCTGGCCCATCTTATAACTCTATCCAAACTAGTTGATTAGATTTAAGCCCAGCAGGAACTTGTTTAAGTTGCCCGACAATATTTGAAGTGGGTGGAAGTTCTAATGCAAGCTCAGGCTGACTCGGGACTGAAATCAATCTAGATGACTCCTCGGTTTTACCCATACTAGGTTCGACATCCATTTTGTCTCGCTTAGTCATTTGAAATGGTAAGCGACTATCGAGACTAACAAGGGCGAATGTTGGGGTTAGCTTGGTGATTGTGTGGGAGGTCAGTCCAATTCGAGTGGTTGGGTAGCCGGTTCGCTGCTCGATTGGTGAGTTGTGGTGGAGATTTGGTGGTGTGATGGTGGATTTTCCGAGGTTTGTGGGTACTGGTGTCATTCATGGAGGTCACTTCTGTGGAGGAGAGGGCTGGGTTGGGAAATATGGATGTTTTTGGGTCAGAAAAGGGGAGGCTTTTGTTGCTGAGTTCTTTCTCAGAAGAGAATTCAGTGATGGATGGTTTTACTATTGATGCCGATTCTGGGAGTGACAAGGACATTGGTGGGGAAGATTGGGGGTATGGAGGGTATGATATTCCTTTGGAATGCATGAAGATTGACTCTTCAGATTTTGCTTTGGATTTAGTCACATTTGAGGAGCCATATAGTGATTGTAGAAAGATGCTCCTAGATGATAATCTAAATATTTCTAGATGGGTCAATATAGAATTCGTGGGTCCAATAATCTAGTTAGGCTTCCTTTGAATTGTCATGAGAAGTTATGCATTCATCTTTTGTTGAAGTTGGAAAGGGAGATGAAAGCAACTAAGTTATGGTATGGGGACTTTGCTGGGGCTCATCACTCAGTTAAATCTAAAGCTAAAGGTGTGGTAGAACTGAGGAATTTGATTTCCTCTGTCAACTATGAGATGCGGTACTGTGTTGGTGATGGTTCACGGTGTTTGGGTTTTTAGTAGTACTGATGAAGATAAGAATGATCTCTTGGAATGTTAAAGGCTTGCATGGTCCTAGCAAGCAATTAAGGGTGAAAAATATCTAAGGGAGTGGAAGTGTGATGTCGTTTGTTTGCAAGAAACTAAATTGATGACATTTGATAGGTAGATGGTGTCTAGTTTATGGAGCTCCCCTTTTGTGGACTAAGTTGTTCTTGATGCTGATAACACGATAGGTGATGTTATTATTATGTGGGACAAGAGGGTTTCAGAGAAAATAGATGATATGGTAGACTTATTTTCAGTGTCTATTAGGTTGAAAAGGTTGGAGAATGGGTTTGAGTGGGCTTGTTCCGGGGTTTATGGTCCCAATTGATGATGATATTAGAAAACAATTTTGGGATGAGCTGGTTGGTGTTCAATAGTGTTGGCATATTCCGTGGTGTTGTATAGGGAATTTTAGTGTTGTTCAGTAACCTAGTGAGAGATTGAGGTGTTCTAGTTTCAGCTTGGCCATGAGGGACTTCTCTAACTTCATAGAGGATAGATCTTAATTTGGGGGACTGTGGACTTGCCATTGGGGGGGAGGGAGATTTACTTGGTCAAGTGGTACGAAACAGCCTTCAATGGGATTTGGTTTCTCTTGATTGGGAGAAGCATTTCCCTGATGTGACTTAACGGATGTTGCCTTGACCTATTTCGGATCACAATCCCATTTTATTGGAGGTGGGGGGAAATGGAGAGGGTAAAGTCCCTTTAGATTTGAGAACATGTGGTTGAAGACTGAGGGGTTTGTAGATAAGGTGTAGAGTTGGTGAATATGTATTCTTTTAGAGGGACACCTAGCTTTGTGCTTGCAAAAAAATTGATGGCTTTGAAGGTAGACTTGAGGCTATGAAATAGAAGAGAGTTTGAGCATTTAGGGGTGAACAAGAAGAATTTGTTTGGAGAATTGAAGGGTTTAGATGTGAAAGAGAGAGAGAGAGAGAGAGAGAGAGAGAGAGGGGGGGGGTGGGTCCCACGGCCTCACTAATGCAGAAAAGTGCAGAAGAACTGAAGTAAAATGCTAGTAGAATGCTTTATATCTATGGAATAAATTTCTTGGAGGCAGAAATCTGGAGTTCTATGTTTAAAGGAGGGTGACAATAATACTAAATTTTTCCATACAATGGAAAATTTGCAATGAAGACACAATCATGTGGGTATGTTGAAGGAAGATGCGGTGGTTTATGACAATAAGTTAGAAGTGGCAAAACATGTAGTTTCAGTTTTATGAAAAATTATTCCAAGAAATAGAACCATAGAGATCTATGGTTGAAGATTTGGAGTTTGACTAGATAGGGGAGGTGGAAAGTGGGTTGCTTGAGAGGAAGTTTGAGAGGGATGAAATAGCCAATGTTGTTAGAAATATGGAAGGAGATAAATCTCCATGGCCAAACGGATTCTCTATGGCATTTTTCCATCAATATGTTGGAGGGTAATGGAGAAGGATGTTCTCACTTTTTTTTGAAGAGTTTCATTAGTACTGTAAGTTTGAGAAGTCTATAAATGCAACCTTTATTGCCTTAATTCCCAAAAAGAATAATGCCTCCAACATTAGAGACTTTAGACCCATAAGTCTGGTGAGTAGTGTCTATAAAATTTTGGCTAAGGTTTTGACAAATAGGTTGAGAGGGGTTTTAGTTAAGGTTTTGAATTCCGTTCCATATACCGTTTCAGAGTAGCTACTAGAACAGAATATTTCAGTATTGGTATTTAACGGTGCATTGTTTTGGGATTACGCACCGGATAAATAAATCTCTTCTATCTTAGAAAAATTTGTTTTCTTTTTATAAAGTAACAAAAACATAGAAAAATTTATAAAGTGATGTGTCAGTCTTATTTGTTTTCTTTTTATTACCATTTTTTAATATTTCTTCTATTTTTCTTATTGTTTTCTCTTTAACAGTACCTAATACATTAATTTTTCTTTTAAAAAAATTATCTTCTCTGTTCTCCACTTCTCTCTCTCTCTCTCTCTCTTAAAATCTCTCTATTTTTTTAAACCTTTTGAACATACCCACAAGTATCACTTTTTAAATGTTATCTTTTCTCTCTCTCTCTCTCTCTCTCTTTGACCAAATGGAGATCCAATCAAGTGCTTCTACAACCTTCCTCCTATCTTTTTCTTTTTTTGAATGGGAATAAAATTCATTAAAACCAATTAAGGAGAGTCATACAAGGAAACCTGCAAAGCAAGATAGAGAACAACTAATTACACAAATCAGAATGTAGAAAAGTCAAAACAAAGGAAGGGGCTACGCCTTTCCAGATTTGATGATTTCCAGTTCTTCTAGTGTGTTGGGCGAGCTTGTGGGCCACTGTATTGTAACTTCTACTTAAGTGCTTGAAATGGCAAGACTTGAATGAATCACAAACCTGAAGAATTCCCTGAATAAGGTGCCCATACATGCTGCTTGTAGCCTTATCATTAATTGCTTGAATAATAGCCAAAGAATCAGATTCAAAGATAACCCGAGGCAGCTGAAGTTCCTGAGCAAGAAGGACACCTTTCTCAAGTGCAAAAACTTCAGTAAGCTCTGCAGAATAATAAGACTAGAGTGGCAAGCATAGAGTAGCCACAACTTGACCTTTGCTGTCTCTAATGGCTACACCCACACTAGAAAAACTGTCTTGTTCTGAAGAAGCACCATCAACATTTACTTTGAGGACTCCAGGAGGGGGTGGAACCCAATTAGAAGGGGCAGGCCTTGTTGGGTCAAAATCCTAACTAGCAGAGCAAGCATAGTCATCCACAACATTTCTTGCCATGTGCCAAACTTGGAGTGGAGAAAGACCACCATCCTTATGCATTATTCTATTTTTGTTGGACCATAAGGCCCAAGCCGTGGCAAAGAAGAGCTCCAAATCTTGAAGGGTTGAGTGAGAGAGGATAAATAATGCAAAGTCCAAGAAGGAATTTTTAAAGCCTTG
This sequence comes from Quercus parvula, assembly GCA_030820535.1. NCBI lineage: Eukaryota > Viridiplantae > Streptophyta > Magnoliopsida > Fagales > Fagaceae > Quercus > Quercus parvula. The sequence goes on from JAUAME010000012.1 coordinate 30,781,108, forward strand.
TATGCGAAGAGGATTTTCAAGCCAAAAGTTCCAAACCGAGGATGAAAAATCACAACTAAGAAGAGCATGATCTATGTTTTCAGCTTCATTACCACAAACAAGGCAAACCTTGCTTTGAGAAATCCCTCTGTTGAAAATGGCATCCATAGTAGGGAGACCATTGACACAAGTTCTCCAAGCAAAAACCTTGATTTTTGTTGTCAAGTTGAGATGCCATAGCCTTTTCCACAATGGCTTGCAAGGATCCCCATTATAACTTTCTCTTCGATCATTTGCCTCAATTAGATTGTGGGCTATATGGTAGGCACTTTTGACTGAGAATTCTCCGCATCTATTTCCAATCTAGATTATTTTATCTTTTGGAAGGGTGTGACTTAGAAGAATCTTCAAGATTGTTTCTGCTTCAAAAGAGAGGAATGATGCTCTTATCAAATCCACATTTCACCATTTTGTCATTGGGTCAATAAGAGATGAGACCATTGGGAATTGAGGAATATCATCCGGAGGTGAAATGACCTTGTAGGTGGAAGGGGTTGGCAGTCATTTGTCATCCCAAATGTGGATTAGTTTCCCATTGCCCACTCTCCAACGAGTTCCCACTCTAATAATATCAAGGCTGCTATGGATGCTTCTTCATGAGTACGATGGGGAATTACCAAGCACAGCATTTAGGATATCCCCAGTAGGGAAGTATCTTGATTTGAGAACCCTTGCCATTAGGGAGTTTGGGTTTTGCAGAATTCGCCATGACTACTTAGCAAGCATTGCTTTGTTAAAAGCTTGTAGATTCCTAAACCCTATTCCTTTGCTTGTGTTCTGCTTACACATTGTTTTCTAGTTAACCCAACACATTTTCGTTTCTTGCTACTTTTGGCCCCACCAGAAATTTCTCATCATGCTCTCTATTTCTTCGCATAGGCTTTAAGGAAGAAGGAAGCACCCTATAGTGTACGTGGGAATTGCTTGTGCTACTGCTTTTATGAGGATTTCTTTTCTCCCCATAGAGAGAAGTTTACCCTTCCACCCGGCTAGCTTTTGCCTAATCCTCTCTTTAAGAATAGAAAAAACTTGCTTCTTTGATCTTCTAATGAAGGATGGGAGGCCCAAGTATCTCGTGTGCCTAGAATCCTGCATAGGGCCTAGGGTAGCAAAAATCTCATCTTTGACTTCTTGAGATGTATTGGGACTAAAGAAAATAGAGGATTTCTCGGTGTTAATTTTCTAACTCGAGTCTTCCTCATATTTATGAAGGATTTGCTTCAGTACCTGACATTCTTCAGTACTAGCTTTGTAGAAGAGAATGCTATCATCCGCAAATAAAAGGTGAGTGACTCTTGGGCAGCCCCTACATATAGAAATGCCTGTCCGATGCTAGTTTCATGCTACCTCATGAATAAGAGCAGAAAGCCCTTCAGTACAAATGAGGAAGATAGTTGGGGAGAGAGGATCCCCTTATTGAAGTCCTCTAGTAGGAGTAATATTCCCACAAGCAACACCATTTATTAAAATAGAATATGACATCGAGGTAATGCACCTTATAACAAGATTAACCCACTTAGGACTGAAACCTAATTTCTCCATAACTGCCTGAATAAAGCACCACTCAACTCTGTCAAACGCCTTACTCATATCAAGTTTGGCCGCCATGTAGCCCTCCTTGCTTGCATTTTTGAGATTTAGAAAGTGCATTAAACGCCATAAGCACATTGTTAGTAATTAGCCTGTCAGAAGTGAAAGCACTTTGGTTTTTTGAAATAATATAAGGAAGAAGAGCTATAAATCTATTTGCAATGGTTTTTGATATGAGCTTATAAACTACGTTGCACAAGCTTATGGGCCAAAAATTAGCCATCTTTTTGGGATTATTAATCTTTGGGATGAGAGCAATATTGGTTCTGTTAAGACTAGTCATAGACATATTACCATTAAGGACATTCAAAACCATATTAGTAAAGCTACATCCCACAATATTCCAGTACTTTTGATAAAAAATGGTAGACATACCATTCGGGCTGGGTGCTTTTGTGGGGTGCATTTGCTTGAGGGCGGTGGTAACCTCCTCTGGTGAAGTTCTTGTTTTGGCTTTCATTCATCTCTTCGGTCACCTTTGTAGGAATAGTAGCAGTTACCTCCTGTGTCTGTGTTGGGGTGGCCGTCTTATATATATTCTCAAAATAATCAGTAGCAATTTGGGCTATATTGTCTCTTTCATTGCACCATCTGCCTTGACTATCCCAAATCCCCATTACATTGTTTTGTTTACGCCGCTCAGAGGCCTGGACATGAAAAAACTTTGTGTTCTTATCGCCCTCCTTAAGCCAGCGTGCCTTAGCCCTTTGATCCTAGTAAATCTCCTCATCATCTAGAAGGTCATTGATTTCTCTTCTTAAACAGTTGATCTCAGAACTTAAGGCTCCATCCTTATCTTGGAGAGTCAGAGAATTCAGCTCATTTCTTTTTGCTTGAATCTTCTTTGGAATCTGCCCAAACACATTAGAGCTCCACTTTGACAACTCCGCGGCACAACTACAAAGATTGGCCATCACCCCCTCTGGAGTACTAAGATCAAGATTCATTCCCCAAGAATTTTCAATTATAGATTTACATTATGTATTTTTTGTCCACATTGCCTCGAAGTGGAAATGCTTTGCTTGGGTTTGCCATTGAAATATAGAAGCAGAAACAAGTAGGGCACTATGATCAAAAGTTGAATCAGGTAAGTGATGCACCTTCATCTCCCTAAACTTTTCAAACCACTCCAAGTTGGCAAATGCCTTATCTAACCTTAAATATATTTTGTTATCCCCCCCTTGCATATTACACTAGGTAAAGTCAGAACCACAGTAGCTCAATTCTTGGAAAGCACAATAATCAACCACTTTCCTAAAACCGTCCATTTGTTGTTGAGACCGAATAGCTCCTCATGATTTTTCCGTGTTAGATAATATCTCATTAAATTCTCTTAAGCATAACCATGGGAGTTGCAATTGATTATTTAAAAAGGCAAGAAGGTGCCAGGACTCATACCTTCGGTGTGTCTCCAAATGGCCATAGAAGCCCGTTAATCTCCATTTGAAACTTTTATCCATATCATTGATTACTGCATCTACATGATTCTATGAGTAGCTCTTTATCTCCAAGTCTACCTCTCTGGCCCATAGCAAAGCCAATCCACCTTTCCAGCATACACAAGGAACAATGAGAGCATTAGCAAGACCAAGTCTGCATTTTATTCTTTCCATTTGTTGAGTTTTTGCTTTTGCCACCATAAGGAATACTACTTTGGGATTCCATCGTCGCACCATATCGTGCAATGCTTGAACTGACCGGGGGTTCCCAAGCCCCCGGCAGTTCCAACTTATGGGATTCATGGCTCCCGGCAGTGCTGCCTTGAAGCCACCGCTGATCCCTCTTCAGATTGATTCTGAGCTGTAGTTGTTACTGTACACTGCCTCTTATGTGATACATCTATCTCTTCTTCTTCAAAAACTAGTTTCCTCGCCCTTTTCGAACCAATGCTTAAAGGCTGGACATTTGACCTTGGGCTTTTATTCTTTCCTTTCTCCCTTGCAATTCTTTTCCAGTTTGCCTTTGCCTTTTTTTTCATTGTTGTCTCTTTTCCCGTGGGCTCTAGTGTGCCATTTGTTCTTTTTCTAGTTGGGCTTGCCGGCCCACAAGTGAAAATGCATCATTAAATCCCTTAATTTCTTTCAAATCAGGTAGGGTGCTAGAAGGAGGGAAAAAACCCATCTCACGCGATTCTGACTTCCCTGTAGCACACCGTCCCATCTAAGTAGAAAAATCACCTGCTGCACCCATGTACACTGTCCCCCATTCTGACGTCATACCTTTCTGTACTCCCTTCATTTGAATTTTTCCCGTTATTTGTATCACCGGAATGGCCTTCACCACCGATGGAAACTAATCCAGCAGAGAATTTTGCTGTGGTATATGTATTTTATTCAATCTTATCCTTGCTACCACCATCACGTTCTCCACTACTGGTTGATTTAGATCTTTCCATTCCCAGCCTTGTATTTCCTTAAGCCTAGAGCCAATCACCATATTGCTTAGGATTTTGCTGGGCTGGGAGTTCCAGACAATGCTTCTCATCGTGTCCCAACTTACCACACTGAAAATAGAAGATTAGGAGCCTTTTATACCTGAAACTTACCCAACATTTTTCCCTTTCAACACTAGCCACTCTACCCCCTCTTCTTAAGGGTTTATCCAACTAAAGATCTACTCTGATTCTTATGAATTTGGCTTGATCAGACTGCCTTGCTCGCTGATCCATTTCAATGAATCTCCCAATGCTATTGTCGAGCTCTCTACCCACCTCCTTTGACATGAGCTTAAAAGGGAGTCCCCATATTTAAACCCAAAAAGGGGAATGAGTGAACTTGATATTTGTAACTGAAAGCCCTCTTCTCCATTTGCATAGCAACAGCAGATTATGATCAAAATTACAAGGCCCATTTTGCTCAACCCACTTCAATTGATACTTAGACCCAAATTTGAACTGTAGGACATTATTTCCCACATCCACAATCTAAAGATCCGAGCCCATCTTCCACGTTGACCTCATCGTGTTCTTCAACGCCCTCTGATTCCGGTTTCTATCTATCAAAAGGCAACCAAAAAGACTAAGGGAACATTCATCAAGCAGATCGGACTTACACTTTGACTTTATTGAAATTTCCTCTTCTTCCTTCTTTATAAGTCAAAGATTGAGTAATCCCTCCACCATTGTTTGATCCATGGCAGTGATGGGAGAGAAAGAGAGTCAAACTCTAGGAAGAAAACCCAGACGGCGAACTCGTGGGAGGAAAAACTCAGATGAGAGAGAATAGCTCCTACAGGGGAGAGAGATCTTTCTCCTATCTTGCTACTGCTTGACATATGAAGTAAATACGTTGGATAGATACAGATAAGTTTGCTATTACTCAACAATCTTCTTCCTATTTTGCTACTACCAAAACAGTGGCACGGTAAATCTTCTCTTAATTTTTTTCCTCTTCTCCTCTCTCGATTTGGGTCTAGTATGACATAAAGAGGGGGGTGGGGGTCATTCCAAACCAAAACATATTTTTCAGTCGGAATTCTTGAAATTGACTGGAATGGTTGGTTTTATTGGCAATGGTTTGGTATTTAAACTGAGACAGAACAAGAGGTATGGTTGTGTCAGATTGGTTGCTGGCATGAACAATTCCTGCCGGAACAAAAAAGATTTCAAAACATTGGTTTTAATGGCCTTGATTTTGACTCTCATAACACATTTGTAGGGATAGACAGATTTTGGATTCGGTCCTCATTGCAAATGAGTGTGGATAGTCGTTTAAGGAGTAAAATTCCAGGTGTAATATGCAAATTGGATATCAAAAACACCTATGACCATGTAAATTCGGAGGCACTCATTTACTTATTAGGGAAGATGAGATTTGGTGATAAATGGTGTTAGTGGATCAAAACCTGCATATCTATAGCTCAATTTTCAGTTGTTGTTAACAAGTCGCTAGAAGGTTTTTTTATTTACTTAAGGGAGATTAGGCAAGGAGATTTGCTCTCCATAATAATGTTCTTATTAATGATAGAGGTGTTTAGTAGAATGCTTAAGAGGATGGAGGGGGTTGGCCTGATTAATGGGCTTTAAAGCTAATGGGGTGGGAGGTGATGATGTGTGTATCACTCATCTATTATTTGTAGAAAACACTATTCTCTTTTGTGATGCTGATGTTGAGCAACTTCTTCATATCAGGATGTTATTGCTTTGTTTTTAGCCAGTGATAGGATTGAAGGTTAATGTGAGCAAAAGTGAGTTGGTTACATTAAGGGAGGTGACTAATGTGCACTGTGCAGGCACTGCCTGGCATTTTAGATTGTAAGATAGGAAATCTGCTTGTCCTATCTTGGTATATCATTGGGAGCTTCTGGCCAATTTTTATCTATTTGGAATCCTATTTTGGAGAAGATTGAGTGACGATTGGCTGGATGAAAGAGGTTGTATCTATCTAAAGGTGGTCATTTGACATTGCTTATTATTTACCCTTCTTCGTTATTCTTACAAGTGTGGCTAATAGGATTGAGAAGCTACAAAGGGACTTCTTATGGGTAAAAAACCCAAGTTGCACTTGGTGAGGTGGAAAACAGTTTGTACTCTTATGACAAATGGTGGTTTGGGGATAAGGAGGGCCCCTTCTTTCAACAAATCTTTATTGGGTAAATGGTTATGGCAATTTCGAAGGTAGAGACTAGGCTTTGGAGGTGTGTGATAGCTTTAAAGTTTGGAAAAAGAGGGGGGGGGGGGGAATTGGACTTCTAAGTTAAAAAGGGGTACTTATGGTTGTGGAAATAGGGTGTGGTGATGGTTGGATTGTTGGTGTGGAGATCAATCTCTTAAATGGCTTTCCCGATTTTGTATGAAATTGCTACAAATCAAAATGCTTTAGTGGATTCTTTTTATTGGTGCGGCATCATGGGGAGGTGAAGAGGAGTTGGGATGTGCGGTTTTGTTGAGCTTTGAATGATTGGGAATTGGATGCAGTGGCGGTTTGTACTCACATTCTGGAGACCTATATTCCTTCTAATGGGTTAGAGACCGGATGTGGTAGAAGTTGAGGAAGAATGGGGAGTTTGAGATTCGGTCTTTTTATTGTGGGTTGAGGGCATTGTCCTTTGTAATCTTCTATTGGAAAGCAATTAAGGCTCCTTGGAGAGTTTCCTTTTTGTTTGCACAGTGGCATGGAAAAAGATTCTCACAACCGATAATTTAAGGAAAAGGGGCTTTATTTAGTGGGTTGGTGTTGCATGTGTAGATGTCATGGGGAATCAGTGGACCATCTTTTGCTTCACCCTGAGGAGGCTTGCTAGTTGTGGAATTTTGTTTTTAAATCTTTTGGGATTGCATGGGTGATTCTTGTGAGGGTGAAGGATCTTTTGCTCAGGTGGTGGAATTGGTTGGGAAGCATTCTTCTGATATTTGGAATTTGACATAATTGTGTTTGATGTGGTGTATTTGGAAGTAGGGAAACAAGCATACCTTTGAGGATATGGAATGCTCGAGGGAGCAACTTCTTGAGTCTTTTATAGGGACTTTGTTTGATTGTTTATGAGTTTGAGGACGCACATCTAGTGAGTCCCTCCCGATGTTTTTAGATTCCCTTTCTTCTTGTACATGGTTTTATTTCTCTTTTGTATTTTTGTGGCTACCTCATTTTTTTTCCATGTCGTTGTCTTTTTTAATGATATCTTATCTTACCTCTAAAAAATAAAACAACGTTATATGTATAGTGGTAAGTCTCAACATATTTGTCATAGACATAATACCATGAGGTAGTTGCTTTAAAAATGAATTATTTCCATTGACTACATGAAGTGGAAAGATAATATAGCGAATCCGCTAACGAAGGTTAGTAAAAAGAGGGTAAATTGCCCATTGAGGGGGATGAGTTTAAATCCCATGGCTTAAAAGTTGCCAAGATGGCAATAACCTAGCTGACAAGAGATCCCACAATCTAGATTCAAAGGGACTACAAATTGTGGATGACTGGTAATATCACTATGGAGAAAACATCTCCTACCCATTCCTATGATGAAATAGTAATGCCTACAGTGATGATTATAATAAGCTATGCTTTTAATGATTCTTATATCTTTGGGAATTCGAGTGAGGGTATAATAAGACACTCTTAATAAGAAATCACCAATACATCATGTTCATTGGTTAGCTAGTATATTCGATAATGTTGTACAAGCTTTCTCGGGAGGAATTGGAAGTTTGGGTAATGATATCGTGGTCCCTTTGGAATGCTAGAAATTGATTCCATTTTGATCATTTACAATCCCACCCTGATATGATAGTCCAATAAGCAACTTCTCTTCTTGAAGAATATCAGCGGTTGGTTGTGATAGGAATGACGAAACCGATTAAAGACGATCATACCAGGAAGGACGACTTCACTCCAGTGACGAGATCAGGCCATGCCCACGTTGTGGACGATCACGAGACAGCCATTCAATACCTTCAATAATGTCTTCGACGGTTACAACTCCACCTGTACTTACCGTTGAGAGCACAATAAAAGCCCCATTACAAGGCAGAAAGCGTTACCCAGAGGAGTAAAGGCCAATCACAACGGCTAACCCCCAGAACAACATATAAGACCTGCCCTGGGCAATCATTGGGAGGTAAGCAAAAAACACAACAAAGAAAAGAGGAATATTCAGTAAGAAAGAGTCATTCACATTATTTTGCTTTAGCACATTGCATTCTCTTATTCCTAACTTGAGCGTCGGAGGCGTTGTGGCAGGCACCATACCGGTGACCATACACGAAGAAGTTGTGCCCTCAAGCGAAGGAATTGGAGGCAACTGTGCTCTTTCGACTGACGAGATCCATACATCATCAGTTTGGCGCCGTCTGTGGGGACGACATTTTCAGATTCATATTTGAAAACGTAGTTTCCATCAACCCTTTACATTCAGATGGAATCCAACCCAGATCCAGTAGCTTTGGCTCAGCAAGTTCAAGCCCTTGCAGCCACCATTGAAGAACTCACCAAACAGAACCAGGAAATGAAGCTACGACTCCAGCAGGTCCAACAGGCCCAACAGGATGAGAACCGGTCTAAAGGAAACTTGGAGGGAGAGGGGGATAGCCACGGGAGAGGTACCCCTCAAAGGCCAACTACTCCAGATGAACAGAACTCAGACCTCCTTCGAGAGATGAGGAAAGAGATGGACAAACTAAGGAGTGCCATTAAGGAGAGGACAGACTGGAGCGTAGACAAAATGGTAAGGGCTACAGATTCGCCTTTCATTCAGCGGTGCTTGAATGCCCTGTACCGTCAAAGTTTCGCTTACCTTAACTTGAGCCATTCGACGGACTCAAAGACCCTCAAGATCATCTTAATACCTTTAAGACGACTCTAGGTCTTCAACAACCACCTGATGGGATAATGTGTCGTTCCTTCCCAACCACTCTCAAGGGAGCTGCGAGAGAATGGTTCACGAAGTTGCCGACCTCGTCCATAGACAACTTCGATCAATTAAGTAGTGCCTTCTTGCGCCATTTCATAGGAGGGCAACGTCTAAAGAGGCCGATAGACTACTTACTCACCATAAGACAAGGAGAGAAGGAAACTCTGAGGTCGTATGTCAAACGATTCACCCGGGAAACTCTGGAGGTGGACGAAGCCGATGACAAGGTGCAGCTGACGACCTTCAAGGTGGGGCTGAGGTCCAGAAATCTCGTGGCCTCCCTCGCAAAGAAACTCCCAAAGACGATAGCGGAAATGCTTCTGAAGTCACAGAAGTACATGAATGCTGAAGATTCTCTAGCCGCCATAGAGGATGCTGAAAAGCCAGGCGACAAGGCCAAGAGGGAAGACGACCGCAGGGGGCAGAAGAGAGATCGACCAGACCGTCGGAACAATGACAGGAACAGTAGGAAGGATGATAAAATTCCTCGGAAGGTCAGATTTACTCCTTTGGTTATGCCTGTTCACAAGATTTTCACGCAGATCAAGGAAGAGGATTATCTCACATGGCCTAGACCATTGCACTCATCCCCAAATGTCTGTGACAAGAACAAGTACTGCCATTTCCATAAAGATCACGGCCACAACACGGAAGATTGCAGAGACCTAAAGGAGCAAATAGAGGAGTTAGTACAAAAAGGGAAGTTACAGAAATATGTGAAGAAAGGACACTATAGCAAGTTCAGGGACGACAATAAAACCCAGCATGAATCCTTCTCCCGGAATGACGACCATCCATCCCAGCCGCCACGCAGGGTGATCGGGGAGATAAACACGATTACAAGAGGGCCGTTTTCAGGAGGGTCGTTTAGATCACTCAAAAAGGCATACCAAAGACAGGTGAACAGTGTCCACACCATACCTCTGTCTAAGCATCGACGAACATACCAGGACATGTCCTTTAGTGAAGGAGACGCCATGGGAGTGAAGCAGCCCCACAACGATCCCTTGGTCATAATGCTAAATATAGAAGGGTTCAATACCAAGAGGATCCTCGTCGACAATGGCAGCTCCGCGGACATCATCTACCTCCCAGCCTTCCAGCAGCTGAGACTGGATCCGAAAAGATTGCACCCTTTTGACTCTCCACTCGTCAGCTTCAGCGGAGACAGGGTCTACCTCAGGGGCATAGTGACATTGACAGTGACGGCAGGGTCTTACTCGGTGCAGTTGACCCGACAGGTAGACTTCTTGGTGGTAGATTGTCCTACATCCTACAATGTCATCATTTGGAGGCCCACGCTTAACAAGTGGAAGGCGGCAACGTCGACCTACTGTTTGAAGGTAAAATTCCCAACAGATGATGGCATCGGGGAAGTAAAAGGAGAGTAAGTTCTAGCAAGAGAATGCTATCAAGCCGTCCTGGCTGGGAAGGAGAACCACACATGGGTGATTGAGGAAAAGGAAGAAGAAAGGATGGAGGCCCTGGAAACGGTAGAATTGGTAGAAGGAGAAGCAGACAAGACGACCAAGATAGGAACGACGTTAAGCCCTGAAATGAGAACAAGACTCATAAGGTTCCTTAAAGAGAATCTGGATGTTTTTGCATGGAGCCACGAGGACATGCCAGGCATATCTCCAGAAGTCATCCAACATAAACTGAATGTGGACCCAGAATGAAAACCCGTCCAGCAACGACAAAGAACCTTCGCCCCAGAACGAGATCAGGCAATTGCAGAGGAAGTTACCAAACTCTTGACGGCAGGGTTCATCCGGGAGGTGTATTATCCTGAATGGCTCGCAAACATCGTCCTAGTAAAGAAAACAAACGGGAAATGGAGGATGTGTGTAGACTTCACCGACCTAAACAAGGTATGCCCAAAGGACAGCTTCCCTCTACCGAGAATAGACCAGCTCGTGGACTCCACGGCCGGGCACAAGCTACTGACATTCATGGACACCTTCTCAGGGTACAACTAGATAAAGATGGCTAAGGAAGACCAGGAGAAGACCGCCTTCATCACAAGTCAAGGACTCTACTTTTACAAGGTAATGCCTTTTGGGTTGAAGAATGCCGGGGCTACGTATCAGAGGTTGGTGAACAAAATGTTCGGCCAGCAGATTGGCAGGAACATGGAAGTGTACGTGGATGACATGCTCGTCAAGAGCAAAGAAGAGCTCGCACATCTGGACGATCTGAAGGAGACATTTGTAACCCTCAAAACACACCAGATGAGGCTGAATCCAAGTAAGTGTGTCTTTGGGGTAGCTTTGGGAAAATTCCTGGGATTCATGGTGTCCCAAAGAGGAATAGAAGCAAAACCAGAGAAGGTGCGAGCCATCATCGACATGACATCTCCCAGAACCGTCAAGGAAGTTCAAAAACTCACAGGAAGAATAGCAGCTTTGAACAGGTTCGTCTCCAGGGCTACAGACAAATGCTTGCCCTTTTTCAAGACCTTGAAACAGGCCTTTGCCTGGACCGACGAATGTGAAGCTGCGTTCCAGGAACTAAAGCGTTACCTGAGCAGTCCACCCTTCCTAAGCCCGTCCAAAGAAGGGGAAAACCTATACTTGTACCTAGCAGTGTCAGCTTCGGTAGTAAGTGCAGCCCTGATCAGAGAAGAGGGCAAGAAACAGCTCCCGGTTTACTATGTCAGCCAAGCCTTCCAAGGAGCTGAGTCCAGGTACCCAAGGATTGAAAAGATCACGTTTGCGCTAATAGTAGCCTCGCGCAAGCTAAGGCAATACTTCCAAGCAAATCCCATTCTCGTAATGGCAGACCAACCAATCAAGAAATCAATGAACAAGCCCGAAGTAGCAGGGAGAATGGTCCAGTGGGCGATTGAACTTAGTCAATTTGACATCGAGTACCATCCTAGAAAGACGATCAAGGCGTAAGCTTTAGCGGATTTCATCGCAGAGTTCACTCTTCCAAACGAAGATAAGATTACCAACGAGGTAGATAGATGGACCATACAAACTGATGGTTCGTCAGCCCAAAAAAAGGGGGGAGTAGGGGTTGTCATAACCACCCCTGATGGGAAGTGCTGAAATATAGGGTCCAACTAAAATTCCCGGCCACCAACAACGAAGCTGAATACGAGGGGATACTGACGGGACTGAGGCTTGGAAAGGCACTTGGTGCTAAAAACTTGTTGATCCAAAGTGATTCAAAGCTAGTGATCGGGCAGATTAGGGGAGAGTACGAAGCAAAGGAAGAAAGGATGCAGAAATATCTCAAGCTGACGAAACACCTAACTCAGGAGTTTGACATATTGGAGTTCATGCAGATCCCAAGGAGTCAGAATATGGAGGCTGATGAAGTCTCGAAGCTAGCGTCATCAGAAGGAGGGGAAATTATCACAGATCTAGTGATGGAAGTCCAGAAACACCCCAGCATTGAAGAAATTGCGACATTCACCATCCAGAGCACAGGCAACTGGATGATGCCCATAATATCCTACCTCCAGGACGGACATCTCCCTCAGAACACGGAGGAAGCTAAAAAGATCAAGAAGAGGGCGGCCAGGTTCACGATCCTTAATGACGCCTTATACAAGAGAGGTTTCTCTATGCCTTACTTGAAATGTGTCGACGAAGAAGAAGCTAGATACATACTGGAAGAAATCCACGGAAGAGTTTGCGGCGATCATGCTGGCCCCAGATCCCTGGTGAATAAGGTAGTACGAACAGGATATTTTTGGCCAACCATGCAGGTAGACGCTGCTGAGATCGTCAAGAGGTGCGACAAGTGCCAGAGATACGGGAATGTGCAACGACTTCCAGCGGAGAGGCTGACGACTATAGCTTCCCCCTGGCCATTCGCACAATGGGGAATTGACATCGTCGGCCCACTACCCCAAGGTAAGGGTCAGGTAAAGTTCCTGCTTGTTGCTATTGATTATTTCACAAAGTGGGTTGAAGCGGAGGCTTTAGTAACGATTACCGAGACTCGAATACGGAGCTTTGTGTGGAAGAACATAATCTGCAGGTTCGGGATTCCTTTAGTGATCTTATCAGATAATGGGAAGCAGTTCGACAACAAAGGCTTCAGAGAATTCTGTTCAAACCTTGGAATCAAGAATCAGTTCTCGTCCCCAGGACATCCCCAGGCAAACGGGCAGACGGAAGTAACAAACCGAACGCTGCTCAAGATCATCAAGACCAATTTGGACGAGGCGAAGGGTGCCTGGCCCGAAGAGCTACCCAACTTCCTTTGGGCGTACAGGACGACAGCCAGGACCCCAACGGGAGAAACCCCTTTCAAACTCACTTACGAAACCGAAGCTGTGATACCTGTGGAGGTAGGAGTTACTAGCACCAGACGGGTGGCATTCAGTGAAGAGGAAAATGATGACAAACTACGACTTAACCTGGACTGCTTGGAAAAAGTAAGAGAAGAAGCTTCCTGCCGAATGACAAAATACCAACGAAAGATGGCTAAATACTACAATAAGAGGGTGAAGATGAGATAGCTCGATATAGGAGATCTCGTCCTTTGCAAAGTTACCACAGCAACAAAGGACCCAGTCCAAGGAAAGCTCGGGCCCACATGGGAAGGACCATATAGAGTCGTCCATTACTCCCGACGAGGCAGCTACCACCTGGAAACTTTAGACGGAAAAAGCTCCTCCGCCCGTGGAACATCGAAAACTTGAAGAAATATCACCAGTAAATGTACTTTAACGACTATGTTTCTCTTGAAATTAATAAACCAGTTTCTCTTTTGATGTCTTTGTGAGAGCAGATCCAATCATTAATAAAACCAAAGTAACAAGATTCCACCTTGACGGATGTAAGTTACTGACGAGTCTATCTTAACAACGAAATCCCTTGAGTGGATAAGGCAAAGTAACAAGTAACAAGATTCCGCCTCGACGGATGTACGTTACCGACGAGCCTATCAAAACAACGAAATCCCTTAAGTGGATAAGGCAAAGTAACAGGTAACAAGATTCCGCCTTGACGGATGCAAGTTACTGATGGATGTAACAAGAGTCCGCCTTGACGGACGTAAGTTACTGATGAAACTATATAAATGATGAGGCCCACCGAAAAAGCAGGTCATGTGGCCAAGCCACAAGAAATAAGATGGTGCTCTAGAAGAAAATATGCTGGCTTCTGAGGAAGTAATCAAGGGTTACAAAATCCCTTCAAACAAGTAAGCCAGACACCACAAAACTTCAATACAGTGCACAAAGATGTCAAGCAATCATCCAAAAGGTATTGTTGCACAAAGTAAGTAAACATGAAAGCATAATTTAAATTAAAAACCCCAAAACCAAAGGGGAGCCATTGCGATTGTTTATACACCCAAGGGCCCATAAACACTGGGCCTAAAATATTGTTCTCCTGACATATAAAAAAAAAAAAAAAAAAGGGACTTGTTATCTACTCAAGACCTACAAAAAAAATATAGAGGCAGAAAGACTTGATTTTTCTTCAAAGGGTCAGACTCAGGCGTCACCAACATCGTTCTCCTCGGTGTGTGCATTGTTAGCTGGAGCACCGTCAGGGGCTTCATTGGCTGGGATAGTCTCGGGGGCATCAGTCTCGGTGGCAGAATGATTGGCCTCGTCAGCGGCCATCTCTTGGTCCACCTCCCCCAAATCCAGCTTCGCCATGTCCACGCCTGAGGGATGCTTGACGAGGTACCGTCTCAGGAGTTCGAAGCCTTTAAAATACCAGCTAAAGAGCACTGAGTTGTACTCGTCAGTAGTCTGAAATGCTTCGATGGACCTAGTGGCAATGGTCTTTAGGCTTTCCCTGACGCCAAGAAGCTGCTCGTCCTTCTCCAGAGTCAGCTGACGTTCGGCCCTAAGGTCGTCGGTCAAAGCCTTCACCTTCTCCTTCAAAGTGTTCGCCTCGCCCATAGACTCGATCAAACTCTGCTTCAGCTTGGAAGTCTTAGCCTCCATAGCCTCCATCTTCGAAGTGAGGGAAGCCACTTTTGCCTCCTGAGTTAGTTACTCAGTGGTAATATGAAGGCTTTCCCCCAGCACCTACGAAAATAAAACCCAGACCATCAGTAAGAAGAATGTTAAAAAAAAAAGAAAAAAAAAGAAAGAAGAAGAACCCCTTACCTGAACGAGTCTGTGAACATGACGGCTGGAAACAGTGTTGGAGGGCACCCTGGAAAAAACCTTGAGGTCGTCAGCAGTGATAACCCCATGAGCCCTATCCACGGCCAGTCTCTCGTCACTCCAGATAGTAGACGTGCGAGAATCAACCTTCTCCTTATCCTTCGACGATAGACGAGGGCGCTTGGAGGCAGGGGTTGGAAGCTCTTCAAGGGAGGTCGAAGGAGACGCCGTCCTCGTCGTCTCCACCCCAGAAACGACGGGAGTAACTGAGGTGATCGAAACGGCAGGAGAACCTCTCCCCGTGATGCGCACCGCCTTCTTCCCTATATTGGATAGGGGCTCGTCCTTCTTCGCCCTCATCTTGGCGTACACATCTTTGTTGAACTTAGTCGTCATCTCTACAAAGGGGACAAGAGTCAGGCAAAAAATGTGTGTAAGTAATTTGGATACTGACGAGACTAATACTTACTCTTTTTTCCTTCAATGTTAAGAGTCCTCAACACGAAGGCAGAAGGCTCCGGACCAAGGCAGTAAAAGGCAAGAGTCCTTGGGTCTACAAGGTCGTCCCAGTTCTCAACAGTACGCGCATACTCAATAGCCTTCTGCACCCGCTTTTTGTACCTGCTTTTCAGCTTAGGCAGTCCCTTAACTACTCAAGACGAAAAGACTTAAGGGTCAACAACAGCAACAATAAACGAAATAAAGCTCAGAAAATGAAGAAGAACATTGATGCACCTAAAGTCGGGGTTCCCCACCGACGATGCAACCTCGTAAGCTCACCCCACACCCCGCCTGAGGGAGTCTCAAAATCGTCCCCCGACACAAAGAAAAACCTGGATTTCCAGTACCTGAAAGACGAGGGTAGTCCCCTGACGATCCTAGTACTTCTTTCCCAGGGAACCAGCTCATAATACCCATATTCCTTAGATGCCTTTAGACGATATAGATACACCAACTCATCAATCCTGAGCATATCCCCGTCCATAGCAGCCAACCATATCCCCATACAGCTGACCACTATCCTCCACGAATTGGACATGAGCTGCCCAGGAGCGATGCCAAAATAATCTAGCAGCTCTATAAGGAATGGGTGGATGGGGAATCTCAACCCACAAGAAAAGGAGGATTCATAAAAGCACACCTCCCCCGGAAAAAAATTGCAAGCCCGTTCACCTTTACTAGGTAGACGAACCCTAACCCGGTCAGGGAATTGAAACCTATCCTTAAATCTACTGAGGGTATCGTCGTCCAGACCACACTCCTCGTTGAGGGCATAAAAAGCCCTAACCTTGCGAGAAGTAGAGACGGCGGTATCCCCCTCCGCTGGCTCACCGCTCGACGACAGCCCAATCTCGAGCTCACTAGACCTGACCTCCGACATCACTTCCCTCACTAAATCCCTAAACCAGTCTATCGATTGATGAATCAGGGGCAGCAGATCGGCCACTACGACGCCCAAACTATTACCCTCAGAAATAAAATTTTCCAGATGAGGAAAAACCCCTAAGGACCCCCCTAGACGCGCGAAAAGGAAAGAGATTGAAGGGCACTCTGTCCTAACTTCAGAGCTGCTAACCATGGAAGGACAAACTGAATTCCAAGTAAACCCAAAAAGAAAAAAAAAAAGAAAGGGGAAAAAGAAGAAATCAGAATGCTACTGACCATGGCTCACATCAACATGGAAATAAAAGGAAAAAGAAAACAAGGGAGAAAAATGTACCTTAAAGGAGAAGGATTGGGGAGCGCCGCTACACATAGACCACCGGAAAAGGCCACAGCCAGCGAAAAATCAAAGTGGGTGGGAGGATAGTTTTCTTAGAAATAACAAGTATGTCTCAGTAAAAGTGGAGAAAATGTCTGAGGAAGTTTTAAAAACCAAGAAGCCCAAAAGAACTGAAAAACTAGCGGGAAACCCAAGGATCCACCAAGTGTGAGTATTAACTCCATAAACCAGAAGGTGCCACGTGGCCACAGCACATGAAGCGCCGCCACTACCCATTTAAGGCGGCACATGATCCCAAGGGTCGCACAAAAAAAAAAAAAACTCTTCATCTTCTATGGTCGTCATGGGACACCATGACGACCAAAGAATCAGGGGCAACTGATAGGAATGACGAAACCGATTAAAGACGATCATACCAGGAAGGACGACTTCACTCCAGTGACGAGATCAGGCGATGCCCACGTTGCGGATGATCACGAGACAACCATTCAATACCTTCAATAATGTCTTCGACGGTTACAACTCCACCTGTACTTACCGTTGAGAGCACAATAAAAGCTCCATTACAAGGCAGAAAGCGTTACCCAGAGGAGTAAAGGCCAATCACAACGGCTAACCCCCAGAACAACATATAAGACCTGCCCTGCGCAATCATTGGGAGGTAAGCAAAAAACACAACAAAGAAAAGAGGAATATTTAGTAAGAAAGAGTCATTCACATTATTTTGTTTTAGCACATTGCATTCTCTTATTCCTAACTTGAGCGTTAGAGGTGTTGTGGCAGGCACCACATCGGTGACCATACACGAAGAAGTTGTGCCCTCGAGTGAAGGAATTGGAGGCAACTGTGCTCTTTCAACTGACGAGATCCATACATCATCAGGTTGGTACTCTTCCTCCAGGCTAAGATTCATTCTTAGCTTTACTTATAGTTTATTTTGTTTTTTTTTTTTCTTTTCTTTGGCTGTTGAAGCTAGATGCTAGTGGATGATGGCTCTATCATTGTCCTAGCTCTTCAGTTTCTCACTTCGTAGTTTTCTTTTTTTAATCAATAAACTTCTATCTTTTTATCCAAAAAAAAAAAAAAAAAAAAGTGAGATTAGTAGATAGTAGACACCCCATTTTGCAACCGGGCACTCACTCAAGGATGAAATCATAAATTTTGAACACTCCAGGAGTAAGAACGTCATCTGGACCATTCGATAAACACAATTCAATTCTAAAAATACATATGAGATCACAATAATTAAAACAATGTGTAAAATACGATAAAATCGAACCATCCTATATATTGAAAGATCAAGCCACATCATGTTTTAAAAGTTAATATGTATTGTTACATATTAAGGCTTAAATCATATGATTATGATCAATTAATTTTGATTAGTTCTGTATTGGATTAATTAAAACTAATTACACGTCAAAATATTATTGGTATCATTTGTAAGACAATAATTTAATGAAAGTAATCAGAAAAATCCAACAAGATAAATTATGCAATTTGTAATTTTTAAGTTGCCTCCATTTGAAAGAAAGGGGAAATTTGAAATTAAGAATTAAAAATCATTAGGATAATTTTCTGATTATAAAATGGCTAAAAATAGCTTTTAAACTAGTAATTATCCTTAATCAAATAAAAAAATCGAGCTAAGTTCAAAATTGGAGACAAAATTACCTAGGACGACACCTATGTCCAGTATCCCGCCAAATTTGAATTTTTGGTGCCTCTTATTAGCTAACGCTTAGTTTAAGTGTGCATTAAAATTAAAACAATTTCAACAACTCCTGGAGCCCTGAATCAAATTGGGTGACTTTTT
The DNA here is from genome assembly GCA_030820535.1 of Quercus parvula. Taxonomy (NCBI): domain Eukaryota; kingdom Viridiplantae; phylum Streptophyta; class Magnoliopsida; order Fagales; family Fagaceae; genus Quercus; species Quercus parvula. The sequence goes on from JAUAME010000012.1 coordinate 30,799,711, forward strand.
TTCCTTTTTTTTTCCTCAGATTTTTGTAACTTTTTGAGAATAATGAAGTGTTACAAAAATTTCTATAGAAATCTTAGGAGAGACATCAAGTTGCTTCATGCAGCAACACTTTCCTTAAGCTACAAAATCCTAGCAACCTTATCTACATCCATCTCTATAGTCATCTTGCTCAAATCACACATATTACAATATCTTACACACATCAACTTACATAACTCCCTCCAACAATCAAGCAGAAGACTCATGGATTGAGGAGTCAAGCTCATCAAAGCATTTTGTTTCTATAGAAAAAATTACCCTCATGCCATTTGAAAGAGGACGTGCATGCTAATATCCCTATTATATTTAGGGTCTGTTTGGATATCACTTATTACTGAAAACTGAAAACACTGTAGCAAAATAATTTTTAAATGTGTTAATAGTGTCGTGAGACGAGACCAGTTTTAATAAAAATTTTGTTAAAAAAAGTACTTATGGGTCCCGTGAACAGTGCACGAGACCCACTAATTTTGACGCAAATGCAACTGAAAGTGAGTTTCAACTCTATCCAAATTCACGCTTAGTTTTCTAGGTTGAAAATGCGTAACATGATGATATTCAATGATATGGGTTGATTAGAATTGTCATGCATATAACTACATGATAATGCATTTAATTAGATTTTTTAATTTATGTAAATATCACATAATGAGCATATTCAAATTCAAGCATTGCATGCATATTGATATGTTGGATGAAAAAAGTGCATAACCTAACATAGCCATCACTTTTCCGAAGATCAATCTATGAATGGGGCAGAATGGGTGCCTTATACCATTCCATCTTTGTAACTAGCCTCTGGATATAAATCTCTATTTTGTAGATCAAGTACCTATCCTTTTTGCTTTCTTTTCTTAGATTGTAACTATAAAACAAATCAATGTACTTTTTATTTTTATTTTTCTTATATTGTAACTAGGTTTAAAGCCCTATAGTTTTCAATTTCTTAGATGGTGTCTAAGACCAAAATCATGTAATTTTATTTTATTTTCTTTTATCTTTATTATTCATTGATGTAATTCTTTCAATAATTGGATAAAAGGTATTTTCTTGAAGTATTTTATTATTTTTTCATAATAAAATAAGTAGTAACTACATACACGTGCACGTACCACACATTATTCCCCAGAGGATTTCCAAAACAAGCATAAAAAAACTACTTCCTTATAGGACCCGTGCGTCTTTTAAGGAGGATCTTAGTTGGGACATGTTCTCCTTTATGAGGAGATTAATCTCATGTGGTCACTTGCTTAAAACTATTGAGTAATGATTGAAAAATTGACTTCTAAGGTTGTTAAATCTTTGAATCCCACTCAGGAAAAGAAATGGACTTTATGTGAGTTTATATGCAAGGAAGTTGGCTATTAGGAAGTTGCTTGATGAGAAGAGGAAACTCATTACAAGAGTTGAACTGGATGCAGCAAAGGGGGGTGATCAAATGTTGGTAAGATCCCTCCAAAAGGAAATAAATGACATACTTGATAAAGAAAACCAGACGTGGCAACAGCGGTCTCGGGCGCTTTTCCTGAAGTGTGGAGACAGGAATACTGCTTATTTCCACAGTATCGCTTCACAAAGATTTTGGAGAAATAGGATTTTGGGATTGAGGAATTCCTAGAATGTTTGGTGTTCGGAGGAGAGCCAAATTAAAAACATTGTAGTTGAGTACTACCAGTCTCTGTTCTCTTCCTCCCCTCCATCTGATTTTTCTGACATCCTTGGAAAGGTTCAACCTTTGGTAATTGACTCAATGAATTCAATGCTGCTTAGGGACTTCAATAGAGAGGAAGTGGAAATAGCCTTAAATAAGATGAAAGCCATTATTGCCCCCGGCCCTGATAGTATGCCCCCGCTCTTTTATCAGTCTTTTTGGAATATTGTGGGTGATGATGTATGCTCTGCTATATTAGACTATTTGCAAAATTGTAAGATTCCAAGAGAAATAAACCTTACACATATTGCTTTAATTCCAAAAGTAAAATCCCCGGAAAGAATTTCTGAATTCCTTCCTATAAGCTTATGCAGTGTGATTTATAAGGTGGTGTCTAAGGTGTTAGCAAACAAGCTCAAGGGTATCCTCCCATCAGTAGTGTCAGAAAACCAAAGTGCCTTTCAGGCAAGTAGGGTGATCACAGACAACATACTGATGGCTTTTGAAACTTTGCACTATATGAAGCATCACCAATCGGGCAAGTCAGGTTTCATGGCCTTGAAGTTAAACATGAGAAAGGAATACGATCATGTTGAATGGAAGTATCTGGAGCTAATAATGAAGGGCATGGGTTTTGTAGACATATGGGTGGCCTTAATGATGGAATGTATCTCATCAGTTAGTTACTCGATCATTATTAATGGCGAACTTTCTCCAATTGTCCACCCATCTAGAGGCATCAGACAATGAGATCCGCTCTCCCCTTACCTCTTTCTTTTTTGCACAGATGGTCTTCATTGCCTCTTCCAACACTCTGCGGATTCTGGACAAATCAGAGGGGTTTCCATATGCAAGAATGGTCCTCAGCTAACCCACCTCTTCTTTGCAAACGACAGTTTGCTCTTTTGCAGATCCACAACTACTGAATGCCTCAAGATCCAAGAGCTTTTAGGCAGCTATGAAGGAGCTTCAGGCCAGCAGCTAAACAAGTCAAAGACCTCTTTCTTTATCAGCAAATCTACTCCAATAGTAGCCATTGAGTAGATCACAAGCTTATTAGGGGTTCAAGAGGTCAAGCAATACGAGAAATAACTTGGACTCCCTACTCTCGTGGATAAGAACAAGAAGGAAAGTCTCAGGTTTATCAAAGAGAGGGTGTGGGCCAAGCTACAGGGTTGGAAAGAACAACTCCTCTCCCAAGCTGGACGAGAAGTGTTGCTAAAGGCGGTGGTGCAAGCTATCCCAACTTTTGCCATGAGTTGCTTCAAACTCATCATCACTTTATGCAATGACATAGAACAGATGATCCATAAATTCTGGTGGGGACACTGTGGAAACCAAAGGAAGATACATTGGTCAAAGTGGAGCACACTTTGCCTCCAAAAAGACCTTGGCAGCATGGGTTTCAAGGAACTACAGAAATTTAATGATGCAATGTTGGCAAAACAAGTGTGGAGATTACTGGAAAATAAGTCCTCTCTCTTCCATAGGTTTTTCAAAGCGAAAATTTTCCCAAATGGCACTATTTTTGATGCGAAGGATGATAAGGGTTCCTTTGCTTGGAAGAGTATCCTTAAAGGCCGAGAGATCATAAAAAAAGGGGCCCAATGGAGAGTGGGAAATGGTGAAAACATACTCATTTACAATGACAGTTGGCTTCCTAACCCCCAATACCCCAGAATTCAATCTCCTCTAAGTTTCTATAGCTGTGATGCTCAGGTATCAATTTTGATTGACAAGGAGAGGAGGTGCTGGATTAAGGAGGCAGTTGATAATAATTTCTTGGCTTATGAAGCCAAGCTGATCAAAGCAATTCCCTTGAGCCTCAATGATGTTGAAGACAAGCTGTGTTGGCGTAGAAGTGTGGATGGGTTGTATTCGGTGAAGGCAGGATATAAACTCCTGGTGGATGATGAGCTGAGCTTAAATGTTGGATCATCAACCGTGTCCCTGTCTAAGAGCACGTGGAAGGGGCTTTGGAAAATGATGACTCCCAACAAAATAAAAACTCTATCGTGGCTCGCCAATTTGGATGCCTTACCAACCCGGGTAAACCTTGTAAAGCGGAAAGTTCTCACCGATCCCACTTGCCAGGCTTGCGTTGCAGATCAGGAGTCAACTTTGCATGCCCTCTGGTTGTGTCCAAAGCTGAAAGAGGTATGGGCTGTGCACTTTAGTTTGCTGAAGAGTGAAGCTAGTGAGTGTTCATCATTCTTGGACGTGTTTTGGATGTGTTTGGTGAAGTCCTACCCCACTAACATGTTTGCAATGTTAGCATATCAGATATGGTACAGGCGAAATAAACTGAGATTAGGTGAGGAAGTGGCTGACCTGAAACTGATAAATTCAATCGCAAGAGATGCTCTCCAGGAATTCCAGCAAGCCAACACATCACCTCCAAAACCTATACCTGCCTGAAGTAACACCAAGTGGTTGCCACCCCCTACGGAGTGGGTCAAAGCCAATTTTGATGGAGCTGTTTTCCAGGGGCGTGATGAAGCAGGATTAGGAACCATCATCTGCAATGACTGTGGTCTAGTTATGGCTGCACTAACTCAAGTTATTCTGCTACCCACTTCAGTGGAGATGGTGGAAGTGTTAATAGCAAGAAGGGCTCTTATCTTTGCCAAAGAGCTCGGGTTTGATCATGTCATCCTGGAGGGTGATTCTGAAATTGCAATTCGAGCTATGAAATTTGAAGACTACTCTGCTGCACCCTTTGGACACATAATTTCAGATATAAAGGCCCTTTCTTCCCACTTCAGGTCCTTGATTTTTCACCATACTCGAAGATAGGAAACAAAGTAGCACATAGTCTAGCACGTGTAGCTTGTAATTTTTCTTCTTTTTGTACTTGGTTGGAGGAAGTTCCTCTATGTTCCTATGGGCACTACTTTGCAGAAATTATCAATAACACGTAAGCCCCTTCTCTTGATGGGGAGGTTTCTCAAAAAAAAAAAAAAAAAAGGGTTGGGCGCCAAGAAACACCTTGCTTTTAGTGGAAGGGGAGGTTTTACGTAAGTTGACTTTCTATTACACACGTTTGTGTCTTGGCTACTCACACCAGGTCAAGTCGGGTTGGGTTGGGCGCGAATGTGGGTCTATATGGCTTGGGCCCTTCCCATCTAATATTAAATAGTTCTTTATTCAATGTTTGTTAATTGCTCAATGTTATTTATTCTAGAATAGTGTCTGTTTGTTAGGACCTATTTTGAACAGGTGCATGTATGTCTATAAACGGGTGTCTCATTTCATTTCAGATAGTTTTTGCTTTCTTTGTTTCGTGCATATGAGAGAGAGAGATGTTTGTTTGACACAAAGATTGATGTGCTTCTTCTATGTGTAGTAAATCGTTGTATCTTAGGAGACAGATTTCCATGAGACTTAAACATGATAAACAATAAAAAACTAAAGAAGAAGAATTACAAAAGAGACGGGGAATTGTTCACTGTTAAATATTAGCAACGCGATGTGATTTACTATGTTGTGTATGCTAGAGTGGATGCGGAAGAGGAAGCATAGAATAGGAACACTGTGAACACGAGGGTTACGTGGTTCAGCCTTGTCGGCCTACATCCACGGAGGAATCCCTTAAGGGCTACATCTTTATTATGTATAAGAGTGTAGTACAATAACCTGTGTTACAATGAGCCATAACATGAGTATATATAGGCAACTAAACCCTAGACTACTAGTACAAGCAGGATTGGGCTTGGGCCTATTACATTGGGCTAATATGTCTAATATATATCTCTAACACCCTCCCTCAAACTCAAGGCGGAAGCTCGATGAAGGCTTGAGGTTGGATAAGCATGAGAAGATCTCTTGAAGATGCCATGAAGAATGCCTTTGAAGAAACCACAATGAAGAATGTGCCAATTGACCAATTTTGGAGCTTCAAATGAAGAAACGGAGCTCAAAATTGGAATCTACGCGAAAAACTGAGCAAGATAGGCCCTGTTGGAAATTTTGACTTTTAGTCTAAGGTCAACGCAAAAAGTCAAGGTCATAGTCAACTGGTCCAGGGTCAAAGTCAACGGATACTGGTCCGGGTCGGTTCCGGGTTTCCGGGTCGGGTCACGAGTCGAGCAGTAGAGCCGATGATGTCATCCTATGACGTGTCGCTGACGTGGCTGATGACGTGTCTAGGGCTTACGTGGCTGCTGACGTGGAGTGATGACGTCATCAGGTGACGTCAGCAGCAGTGTTTCGGCGCGTGGAAGGCGCGTGCTAAGTCACCGGCGCGTGAAGGAGATGCCGGAAACCCAGGTGGCACGTGGAGGCGCGTGCTGTGTCATATGACTACCAGATTCTCACGCCAAGTAGATCGGTGGACGACAAGGCCGTCTGGGCGGTGCGTGGATCAAGAAGACGATCTGGAAGTGAGGAATCTGAGGCGGCGCGTGGGATTTTTCCGGGGACAACTGAGGCGCGTGGCACGGCTTCGGGTGACCAGATTTCTTGGTTTTCTTTACGGGAGACCGAGGAGCACACCTGTGTGGTTGGTTTCTTCAGGCGAAGGCTTGATTTGCACAGATCTGTAAGGTGAGTGGTTCGACTTGCTTGAGAGATCAGAGATGTAGCAGCGAGGCAGCAACAGAGTTTCCGTGGGAGCTGCGTGATGCTGTTGACCCAGATCTGAAAAAAGGCATGTAACACTGTTGTGGATCTGTGTTACGCACGTGAGAATCTTCTTTGCTTGCTAGAGATTTTGTTTGATGCCAAGAACGAGGTTTGGCTCTGATACCATGTTAAATATTAGCAACGCGATGTGATTTACCATGTTGTGTATGCTAGAGTGGATGCGGAAGAGGAAGCATAGAATAGGAACACTGTGAACACGAGGGTTACGTGGTTCAGCCTTGTCGGCCTACATCCACGGAGGAATCCCTTAAGGGCTACATCTTTATTATGTATAAGAGTGTAGTACAATAACCTGTGTTACAATGAGCCATAACATGAGTATATATAGACAACTAAACCCTAGACTACTAGTACAAGCAGGATTGGGCTTGGGCCTACTACATTGGGCTAATATGTCTAATATATATCTCTAACATTCACGAAGTGAAAACTCAGCAGGGAAAAAAGCTCCAGGGCCTAGCCCAATCTCGTCAAATCCATCATGAATAGGTTACGATACAATCAAGCTTACACGATCTCTAGTACATGTAAACTGACTTATATCTAAGCTCCTAGCCTCTTGTTGCAACCGCTTCCTCAAACTTTTTCTTTACAGTGATTTGCCACCTCAAACTTTTTTCTTTTCAGTGATTTGCTACCGCAATTCAAGATGCCAACCGTCAAACAAATGTCTTGGTTAGTTCAAGGTCAATTGAAGAATTTTGATGTCTTTGTGGGTCAATATATGTCCAACACTCTTTTATTGATCTAGGTGTATGGAACAATAAAACCTCTTAAAGGTATAGCAATGGAATTGGTAGGAAGACCATAAATATTTTTAGATATAGTTTTTCTTTGCTGCTCTCTGTCTTACTACTGATTATGGTTGACAACTAGGTTTAAATTTGTGAATGGCTTGGGGTTGTTTGGCTATAGCAATAAGCTGTGGACAAATCTTGGATTTTTTCATAATTGAGTTTCAGTTGACTGTGAGTCTATTGAGAGTTTTTGCTTGGAGCTTGCACAATCAAGATCTTCTCGAGTGACCGAGATTTTTCATCTCGCTCGACCCAGATTGAACTTTGTTTAACTGAAATCTTCAATACTAGATAGTGAATAGAAACTTTTGGTATCTCACCCAACACAATTACAATGAAAATTGTTCATCAGTCGCAAATAAATTTGTCATGGAATCAGTTAACACTATATATCCTAACACAATGTATATAAACTCGCTTGCAAGTGATGGAACTTATAAATAAGAAAGTTGATACAATTTTTGTACTTTTCTCTCTTATGTTCTCTCTTTCCCTCTTACGTTCTCTCATTTCTCTTTGAGAGCTGTGACTCCGCTAATAGTAGTCATTCATTACTTTCAATTGTTTCCTTTATTCATTCATCCGACGTCCCATTTCCAACCCATAAACACCTTACTATCTCTACTATACTCGAAACCCTAAAGCTACATTCATTAGCAACTCCATCTACCAAATTGTGAAACACTTGACCAAACGCTTCGTTATCCTAATGATAACTGTGATCCTAATTAACGATAGTATAGACTACAAAGGTTTCGTGAGTTCTAGCTAATTGTAACTGTTCTGTTATAGTGCGTTTTCTATAGGATTGGACCTCCAGAGTGCGTCTTTCATTGATGAGATTATCTAGCTAATTGTAACTGTTCTGTTATAGTGCGTTTTCTATAGGATTGTACCTCCAGAGTGCTTCTTTCATTGATGAAAATATTCATTGGTTTTCCACTTCATTACCAAAGCTATGTTCTTGCTTTTACTTTTTTATTATTATAGCTTTAGATTTGGTTTATGTGGTAATATATTTGTTTGTAAGAAAATTCACATTAAACTTATTTTACATATGTTGTTTAGTTACATAAGAGAAATTATATATTTGTTTCAAGTAGTAATAGAATCTACAACATTGTGTGCCGATAAATTTTTCACTACACAAAACCCAAAGTAACAAAATATATATATGTAGAGAGTTGTGGAGATGAGTAGACAGTGGAGAAGGGAAAGATGAGGTTTGAACTACAAAAGTAGAACACAACAAAAGATGTTATTAAGGATTTTATAAATTAAAACCCCAAGGGCAGTCGTTTAGGAAATACTTTTAGACACTATTTAATGAAAAAAATAATAATTTTTATAGTTTTTTATATTTCTCATAAAAATAGTATTAAAACATTTTTAAAATAGTTCATTAACAAATATTCTAAAGGTACCCATACCCAATTATAAATCAATTGTGATCATTATCATTGGACCATTTGCATTCAAATTCTAGTTATGCCAAGAGTTTTGTAACTCAACTGCTTTCCCCCCCCAATTTTTATTTTTAATCTTTGAAGCTAATGTATGGAAAATGAGCTAATTCCCATAATCCATTAATTTTTCAGTTAAATCCAACGTAATAATCCTTAACTTTTTCTATTTCTTGTGGTGTACTATTAGTAATTTGCTTAAAATATTCCGTTGGATTTCACTTAGAAAGTAACAAATTTAGGTTATTTACATATTTCTTAAACATAGGGTGAAATTGATTAGTTTTAAAGATAAAGATGAAAATTGTGAACTACACTAAATAAAAATTAGGAAAATACTTTTTTTTTTTCAAAAAAAGAAAAAGAAAAAAGAACAACCCTTGTGGGTTACTAATAAGGAAGCATCCTTTTGGTTGGATCAGATTTCTTACCAATCACGTAAATTGATTCTTTCCATCTTTAGTGAGAGTTGCTTCCGCCTACAAGACAATAACTGAACTTTTATAGAATCATATCTTCAAATTAATCATTAAGATTTTGTTTGTCTATGACAAATGAAAAATTATTAGGTCCACCAGGAGGACTGCTAACGTGATTTTCCCTGACCTCTCAATCAATAAAATGCTGTTATATATACAAATGTAACATCACTTAGTAATTTTTTATTTTTTGTTTTTTGTACTGATTAGGAAGCTCACTCAAACATTTGCATAGATGACATCATCTTATTGATTGGAAGGACCACATCGGCAGTCCTTCTGGTATACCTAATAATTTCCTATGACAAATAGCTTGTTTAGATGTTACTGGAATGTGGTGGGTATCTTTCAGTGAAGGGAGATGGGAATCTTTTAAAGTTATGTCAATTATTTGGAAAAGCTTGTAACCAAAGCCATGCATAGATAGAAGTTGTACTTTTTTTACTTCATTTTCAATAAAATTCTTGTCGTCTTCACCTCAAATGAAAAAAAAATTAAAAAAAGGAAAAAAGAAAAAGAAAAAGAAAAAGGAAAAGAAAAAGAAAAAGGAAAAGGAAAAGAAAAATAAAAAGAAAAATAAAAAGAAGACTAAGTTCACCCATAACACATGCATAGCGAGGAAGATACCATGCCAGGAGTGTCCATAAAAATTTATGGGACCACACTTATGGACCACGCTATAAAGGAATGACATAATAAATTCATCAATTTTTTGTTTTATGATTAAAAATTGAAACGTCAATTTCTAATCTTTATGTGATAAATTTTGTAGTATATTTTCAAATAAGGGGAAAAAAGAGAGGAAAATTTCTCTATTATAAATCTATCATTATATATATATATATATATATATATATATATATATATATATGTTAATAGGTAAAACTGAGAGAAAATTCAATTAGGTTTTAAACTGAATTCTAATTGTTGTCTAATTTTACGCCACGTGTCCTATTTAAGTTTTTTTTTTTTAATTTTTTGTTCTAGGTGAGTTAATAAAGTGCAAAAGACGAATGATCTAATATAAATAAATCATCAAAAATTCAATAAACAAAAAAGAAAGAAAGAGTAAACTCATGTATATATCCAAAAGAAATTAAAATAAAAGAGAAAGAGAGAGTATAATTTGAATCTATATATGTGTGTAGTTTTAATTTGTTTTAATTGTACTGTATATAAGCACGAGTTATACACTAGTTTTACTATAAAATACATACAAATTGATATGAAAATAATTATGAATGGATGTGACATGAATGACGTAATAAATATATATTTTAACTATTTTTTTGCCTTGTGTTTTAAAATTGCTAAATCAATTTGTAATGCTAATTCTTCTAAAAAAAATTTGTAACGCTAATTTAGTAAAATTTATACTATCTTTAACATCAATTTAATAAATAAGTTTCATAATTACCTTTTTTTTATGTGATTAAAAGTTAATATATCAGTTTGTAAATCTTATATAGTAGTAAAATTTATAACAACTATGGCATCGCTCTAACACGAGCCGTTATGTCTAATGCTTTGTAGTAATTGGAAAATTTGAAATTAATTTTTCTAATCTACTATTGTGTGCCACGTTAATCACCTATTGCAAACTCTTTCCTTCATATTTTTGGCTTTCTTATGCCCATTATTTCCTACCTTACTATTACTCTTTTTTGAATCCTTTCTTTTCCTTTTTTACTCTTCTTCGTCGCATCTTCTCTTTTATAAATTTGCAATTACTTCCCCTACACACCTCTCTCCCATTCATTCCATGTTTTGCCCACAAAAAAGAGATTATTCTCTTTCTTTTTTCGATTCTCTTCTTTTTTTTGGTCAATTTTTTTTTTTTTTTTGAATTCTTTCTTGTACATTTTCTTTGGGTTGATCTGGTTTGGTGTTACGTTTCTTAATTACCCCATCATCACTCTCATGGCTTTGGTTTAATTTTTGTTTTTTTTGTTTTGGGAAGTAGGAATTCAAGTTTAAATGAAAATATAGAGTATTTAGTTATGTATGGTTATGAATTTAAATATGCCTAGCAAATGTTTGAGTAATTGATATATACAAAGTTAATCACTTATTCATTTTAATTTTTATTAAGTTAATATTACAATTTTATGATATACTTTGATTATCATAGTAACCTTCCTTAGAGAATGAGAAATTTAGAATGTACAAAAATAATAAATTTAAAGCTTAGAAAGTTCAATTATATGGAAGAAAATCAATGAAAGCATAACTTACCATGACACAAGCTAGAGCAATAAATATGGTCCATTTGAGAGAGAGAGAGAGAGGTGATACTTATATACAATCAAGAAAGGAAAAAAGAAATTTTCAAGAGGTTAATTTAATGATTCTTAAGATCTCATGATATCAATGAGATCTTGGGTTCCTCCCTGTAATAATTTGGTGTGTGTGGGACATTTTTGTTATTAAAAAAAATGAAAAAAGAAAAGTGGGAGAAACTTATAAGAGAAGATTTATTTTTAATGAAAGCTCAATAGTGTAAAACACTAATGCTTGTTTAAACCCCCAATTTTAATTGCGGCTTGGTTAATATTAGGCTTAACACACTTAATGTGAAATATACTTGATTAGCAAATTAATTAATCAAAGCACTCAACAATTGCATGGATGAACATATAAGTTGAATGCTTTAAAATGTGTGAAAACACAAGAGCTATTTTGACCCTAAATTAAAAATTACGGCTCGATAGATTTTACTCTAACTTATACTAAGTGTGGAATAGAGTAAAAGCAAGTGGGTGAACAAATAAACTACTCTAAGCCATATTCAATATAACACAGTAGTAATATGAAAGCCAAAAGAGTAGGGAAGAAGGATGCAAACACAAGGACAACACAGCGATGTGTTATCAAAGAGAAAATTGAAGTCCTCGGTGTAAAACCTCTCCGCCGCATTCCAAGCGGTAATTGATCCACTAGACAATTAGTCAGGATACATGAGTTAGCAAGAGACCCTCCAAGCCTAATCTACCCGATGTACCTAAGCCCTTCGAGCTCTTACTCTAATAAGACTTCTCGGAACCGTGTCTTGTCTAGCTCTTCGGATCCTACAACAAGCTCCATGTTGCATCTGTCATCCTTGACTTCTTCCAATGCTTCCTAGCAGCACCAAAACCTCACTGAACACTCTGAAAGGGTGTTGTAAGTGTTTGGGCTATCAACCTGTCAATGGTATGGAAATGGAGAGGTAGGAGTTGAGGAAAATCCACAAGCAAATATGTAGAGATATGTGGGTATAACAATCTTTAACACTCAAGGTTTGTGGCTAGGGTTTTCTCTCTAAAGCATTCCTTAACATCTGTGGGTAATGTGGGTATAAATAGTGTAGGTACAAAAAGTGTGTATTAGAAATGACAGTCAGGCAAAACAAAATGTTTCGCGGGTGTCTCGCGGGAAAGCCTTACTTGCGAGCTACTCACGAAACACAACTGTCTCCATTTGTCCTGACTCTTTGCATTCCAATCATGTGTAGGGCACATGCATCATTTTGTGGGATGCTTAGTCGCGAGCTATCCGTGAAAACTCTTCTGTCTTCAATTGCTTGAATCTTCACATACTCTCTCTCTATCACACAACCCTTACAATTAAATCCCACAATAAATACAGGGTATAAAAGATTGAATAAAATTACAATCAAGGCACGGAATAAAAGCCAACAAAACACATAGTTGTAAATTACAACTTTAAAATCTCCCCCTTTGGCTATTCCGTGACAAAACCCCTAAAACAGACTCTAGACTTAAACATGAGTTTGTGAACAGTGGCAAAACTCACTCACACCTAATCTAGAAACTGTGAAGCACTTACACATATATACCTGTAACCTGAAACACTCGCACACAAACAAAACTTTCATTAAGCTTATGACAAGTTGAATACAAGGTACGTACATGAGTAAGTAAAGTGCGATCAAGTTTGTAAACACTATATATCATGTAAGCATAGCTTGATCAAACAAGATCAATCATTAAAGAATGATCACAATGAACATTTAGCAAGAAAATGCTCATCCGGACATGCAATGCAATGAAGACCAATCACAATGATCAATTGCATGTCCAACACTCAACCAATGCAAAATACACGAAGTATTTGCATCTAGGAATCAAGATCCTACTAGGGACAATAATGAGGTACTTAAGACATAATAGCAATTTCTTAAAAGTACAAAAAAAATTGCTACAAAGCAGTAAGGTAAACAAATACTGAATATAAGACTGAATTATAAAAACAAAGTACTTAAGCATAAAGAAAAGACCAAACAGCAGCTACTAGTTTCTCCTCCCCCTATCACTACACTGGCTTCTTTTCCCCCTATCACTACACTCCCCCTATCAATGACACCATCTCCCCCTTTTTGTCATGGAATAGCTAGTTTTCATGTTCCTTTAGCTTCCTTTGAATTTGGTCCATTTTAGTCTGGAGAGATGTGAACTTGGTGTCGAAATGAATGTGTTGGGAGTGCATAGTGGTAGCTAGTTCGGATATTTTGGTAGTGATCTCTTGGAGAGTAGCCATGATGTTGTCTAGCTGTTCATCATAGACATGGGAGGTAGAGCTTGAGATTCCCTAAGTTGCATGACTTTCTTGCTTGGTATTCTTCTTAGTGTGACTCATGCTTACATGGAGAGTGTGGATATTAATTGGACTTGGCCTTGGATATGAGAGCTCATCTTCTATGGGATGCACACGTTTGAACTTCAAAATCCTTGAGATAAGGCGACAGAAAGGAATACAATTCCTTGAAGTAGTCCATTCAACCATTTTTGCCAAAATGTGGAAAATATGAGAACACACATCAATCTCCATGTCAGTGATCAGATCATGCAAGAATAATGCTTGACTGAGATTCATGTAACCAGTGCTAGACAGAGGATAGAGGTTGCTAAACATGATCATTGTGAGTAGCCTTAATTCGGGAGAAAGAGATGCCACACTTATTGACTTCCTATTGGAGGAGAATTCCAAATTATCTCCTAAAGCTTCCTAAAGAACCTCCTTATTCGGATTTAGTTCATCATATACCAGTGGGATAGGTAATATTGGCCTATTTATGTGTAGAATATCAGCCAAGTAGACGGGTGTAATTGAGAACCGTTTTCCTCTCACCCAGCACTTGATTTCCCCTCCTTCAACAATGGCATTGGCATAAAATTCTTTCACCAAGTTTTCGTATGCATCCTCAAGATTTGAGAGAAGAAAGTTCCAATTTTTGGTGGTAAACCATATGGGAATATTGGTGTCTAGAAGAGATGATTGATCAACAACCCTTTCAACCAACAATGGAGCATCTCGAAAGTAGTTATAGGTCTGAAATGCAGCATAAGATCTAAACAAGTCAGGGTCATACACTCCTATTGAAAAACGAGTCTTTTTTGACCAATATCAATCACCGGCTCTTTCCCTTTGATGCTGCCTCCTTTCACAGCTAAGCTTTTAAACGGGGACATCTACACATTTACATAGAGAACAAAGAACAAAAACAAGTGCACAGACACAAAACAGAACACAAAAACATGAATAGTTACATGTTAGTTCCAAAAAAAAGTAAAACAACTTAAAACAAAGTATAACCAACTCAAAATAGAGAAAACAAACTTAAAACAGCATGCTATAAATGTTAAAACATGTAAATAGAAGCATAATGCATGAAGTACATGACTGTGTATGTGTGTGGCTATGCTGTGCATGTGCTGATGCAAGTGAGTGCAGCAAGAGGTGCATGGGGTGTGCCTAGAGGATGACTAGTGTGTGCATGGCATGGCATTGAGGCACAACTTGGGCAAAGTGTGTAGAACACACATTCATTGACCAAAACATGTCACACATGTTCAATCAAGAGTAAACCCAAGCAAAGAGACTCACTTGAGTCCAATTCAACACAAGAATGTCACTAGGACATTATGTCAAACACCTAACATGCAACAGTGAGCAACACCTATGAATAATGCATGAACACGATGAAAACTACCTCAACACATTATTAGAATGCCTCATGGGGCCAACACAGATACAAACACAGAAAATGGGACTCAGCCCAATCAAAATTTTGAAAAAAATTTTCACAAAATTAAGACTCCTAACCATTTTTTGAAAAATCCCCACATTTTTAGAACCTAACTTAATTTTTGTGTAATCCTACACAAACATGAAGAAAATGTTTTAGAAAACATACCTTGAAGTTGAAGATGCAGAAAACAAGCTTGAAAACGTTGGGGTTTGAGTGAAAAAATATTTTGGGTTGAAAAGGGCTTGAGAGAGGCAGTGCGAGGGTAATAGAGTTTTCGAAAAACTGTCACATCTACTATATAAAATTGAAAACACACATTTTCGTAGGTTAGATAGTCACGAGATTAGTCGTGAGACACACTAAAACTTTCGCGAGAAGCTTTTAGACGCGAAACAGTCGCGATAGCCTCTGTGTGAAAGTGAAAAATTTCAGTTTTTGCCTAAAAACATTTCGCCAGAAGAGTTTAGTCACGAAATACTTGCGAGGTAGTAGCAAGACTCTTTGTATGGAAATGTGACTTTTCAATTTCCCTTAAGCATATTTCATGGGAAGTTCTAAGTCGTGAACTTCTCATGAAACAGCCTTTGAACCAGTTTTTGAAGAAAAACACAAAAATGCATTTTGAACAAAAACTAAAAGCACAAAAGTATAAAATCACTTTCAAAAACATATTAAACACTTAAAAATATTTTTGGATTTGATCAGTAAGTACATGAGCATACACATCATATTTGAACATATACAATCACATAAATGAGATAAGCATTATTTGAACAAAGTCTTGTGTGTTGTGGGTGAATATCAAATGTGGAATAGTCCTTAGACAAGAGTGAAGCTTCCATGATCAATTCAATCAAGTCATACACAACTGGTACTAAATCAAGTGGTCCATCTCAATTATAGAAATAAACATATATGACCTCCCACAAGAGAATGATTACAAAACTTAGAAGCTTTTCATTTGACTTCTGCAAAAATCATAACATTTGATCATTTTTGGATAATACATCTCTTTTTGTGATTGGTGCTTGAAATTTTTGATATTTCAACATTGAGAGTTAGCCTTTGGCTTTTTGAGCACCATACATTTCAATACAAAAGTTGCTTTCTCTTTTTCCTAGTCAAATACTAGTATGTGCGACAGGCTTTTGTAGCTCATAATCTCTTTTTCATTGTGAGATTTACATTTGGTGAGCTCTACAACAAAAACATAAAAATAAAGGTGGGAAGATATATAGGCATAAGTTTATGCAAGTATCAAGACCATCAAGACTATTGACCAATCATTCATGACAAGCTTGAAGATTTACTTACAACAATCACCCTTAGTTTTCAAGATTTTTCCCACAAAGATATATGTGCATACATAACAAGCTAAGCTCGTAAATGCACTACGCCATTAGTACGAAGGTATTAGGCCAAACTCATATGTGATATACACAAAACAAGCGATCAAACTTTTTGAAGATTTTTCAATTTTTATGGTTTTTGAATTTTTGAACACACTCAAAAACAGAACTAATAAAGTAAGATCAACAAAAAGTAAAAACATTTGAAGTTAATACCAAACAAACAGAACACGCTATACAAAAAGCCAACAAGGTAGTGTGTGTGACCTATAAAAGATAAATTATATCAAGATAAAGAGGTAAAGCATATATCACACATGAGATTCAAGGAATTGTACCAACATCAATGGTCTTACGGAATGATTCAAACCATGGACCATCGAGAGGCTTGGTGAAAATGTCCGCCTTTTGATTGTTTGTGTGTATGAATTCAAGATATACAACTTTATCTTCCACCAAATCTTGGATGAAGTGGTAACGTATCTCTATGTATTTTGACTTTGAATGCTGAATTGGGTTCTTAGAGAGATTTATAGCACTGGTGTTATCACAGAAAACACACATTGTATCTTGAGGGATCCTATAGTTATGGAGTAGCTTCTTCATCCAAAAGAGTTGTATGCGATAACTTCCAGCAGCTATGTACTCAGCTTCTACCGTAGAGAGAGACATGGAGTTTTGTTTCTTTCTCATCCAAGAAACAACATTGTTACCAAGGTAGAAGTAGCCACCTGAGGTACTCTTTCGATCATCCACACTTCCAGCCCAATCTACATTTGAATAACTGGCAAAGCAAGCATTTGAGTCCTTTAAATACCACAACCCATAATTTGGAGTTCCATTGATATATTGTATGATTCGCTTCACCGCAGTCAGGTGGGATTCCTTTGGAGCAACTTTATATCTAGCACAAACACCCATGCTAAATGCAATATTTGGTCTACTAGCTATAAGGTAGAGTAAACTCTCAATGATACTCCTATACAAGGTTGGACTCACTTCTACCCAGGAAGAATCAACATTCAGCTTTGTAGACGAACTCATGGGAGTAGAGGCATGCTTTTTGGAGTCTAATCCAAACTTCTTGACAATATTTCTAACATATTTTTCTTGTGAAATGAATATGCCTTCCTTCTTTTGTTTGACTTGAAGGCCCAAGAAAAATGTAAGCTCCCCCACCATACTCATCTCAAATTCTTTCTTCATCTCCTTAGAGAACTCTATAGCCCGAGCAACAATGGTAGCTCCAAATACTATGTCATCAATAAATGCTTAAGCCACGAGAAGATAATCTTCATCATTCTTGACAAATAAAGTTCGGTCGGCATACCCACTTTTGAATCCTTTATCTAGGAGGTAATGGGTAAGCCAATCATACTAAGCTCTAGGAGCTTGTTTCAAGCCATAAATGGCTTTCTTTAGTCTTAGCACATGGTCTGGAAAGTGAGGATCTTCAAAACCTTTTGGTTGTTCAACAAACACTTCTTCATTCAGGTATCCATTTAGAAATGCACATTTCACATCCATTTGGTAGAGTTTGAAGTTCATAGTGCATGCTATTGACATAAGAATTCGAATAGACTCAAGTCTTGCCATAGGAGCGAAGGATTCATCAAAATCTACTCCTTCTACTTGAGTGTATCCTTGAGCCACTAGCCGAGATTTATTCCAGATGATCTCTCCATCTTCATCGGTCTTGTTTTTGAAGATCCATTTGGTGCCGATGACATGAACATTTTCAGGCCTAGAAGCAAGTTCCCATACATCATTTCTCACAAATTGATTAAGCTCTTCATGCATTGACTTAACCCAATTTTCATCTTGAAGAGCTTCTTCTACACTTTTCAGCTCAAATTGGGCAAGGTAACAATGGTATGTCACATGATTGGCTAGAAGAATGTTTCATGTTTCTAAGTCGAAGACCTTCATCTAAAAACCCAATGATGTTACTGTTCGGATGGTTTTTAATCACTCTTGATGATGGCTTCTTTGAAGTGGATACTTCATCATTCCGGGAGATAAGAGGATGAACTTCTGGAGGAGTGAGAGGACTTGCTATTCTAGACATGGATCTTGTTTCCATTCTTGAGTTCACAGGAGTTTATTCCTTTTCTGGTGTAGGACCTTCAACTTCTATATCAAGAGCTTCGACCTCAACTGTGGGTTCTTTGATGCTTGGTCCTTCTTCATCATCAACCATCTCTACCTTGGTTATGGCATCATCAATTTTTACATTGATGGATTCCATTACCATCTTTGTTGAAAACTCTATATGCCCGACTAATAGTACAATATCCAAGGAAAATGGTTTCATCACTTTTTGCATCAAATTTTCCAAGGTTCTCTCAATCATTTAAAATGTAACACTTGCTTCCAAACACTCGGAAGTACTTCACCTTTGGCTTCTTTCCATTCCAAATTTCATAGGTGGTCTTCTTTGTTCCCGCTCAAAAGAATATTCTATTACCAATGTGACATGAGGTGTTCACGGCTTCTCCCCAAAACTTTTGACGAATTTGCTTGTTGAGTAGCATAACTCTTGCCATTTCTTGAATCACCCGATTCATCATCTTAAACACCCCATTTTGTTGAGGAGTTTTGGGAGTTGAAAATTCCTTTTTGATTCCATTCTTCTCACAAAACGATTCAAATCTAGCATTCTCAAACTCCTTGCCATGATCACTCCTTATCTTGACAATAAGAAACCCTTTCTTGTTTTGTAATCTCTTGCAAAGAATTTCCAATTTCTCATAATGCTTCTGATTTTTCTCTAAGAAATTCAACCCAAGTGTATCTTGAGAAATCATCAACAATGACCATAATGTACCTTTTTCCTCTTAGACTTTCAGTTCTTGTAGGCCACATTAGATCAACGTGAAGAAGCTCTAAACAACATGAGGTAGCAATCACATTCACTTTGGGATGACTTGCCTTTGTTTGCTTTCCCATTTGGCATGCACCACAAATAGTCCTCTCCACCTTTCCAAACTTTGGAAGTCCCTCAACCGCTTCAAGTTTAGATACTTTAGCTACATGTTTGAAATTTGCATGCCCAAATCTGTGATGCCAAAGTTCCACCATGTCAACACGAGTACTTCTACATGAAATGGGTGCCGTAGGAACTACTCCGTAGGAATTGTCTGTAGTCCTATTTCCTTCCAAGACTTGAATCCCTTCTTTATCAATGATTATGTGCCCTTTCTTTAAGAATTGAACAATGAAGTCCTCATCACATATTTGAGTGGTGCTTAAGAGATTCGCCTTCAACCTTTTGATGTATAAGACATCTTTCAACATAGGTAATTCTAGTATCTCAACAATTCTTTTGCCAAAAACTTGAGCATGACTTCCATCGCCAAATGTCACAAAGTCACCAACTTTCTCTTTGAGAGACTTAAACAGTGATTTATCCCCTGTTATGTGACGAGAACAGCCACTGTCAAGATACCATAAACATGCCTTCAAAGAAGTGTGCACAAACAAGCAAGCATGAGACAAGCACTCTTGACCTTCAAACATAAACTTGTTTACATTTTCCATGCTCTTGTCAGAATGAATTTTCTTTTTCAGATTCTCAACCTTATCACAAAATATTCTATTTCTTCTTTTATACTTCTTAATCAAAGAATTAGACTCACATAGACTATTGTGTAAGAAGTGATTTTCATTTTCAAAATATTTCAGAATGTGAACAAACATCCTAGCATGTTTCTTTGTTTTTAATAACTCTAGGAGTTCACTGTTAGGACACTCTTCAAACATACTCATAGAGTCATTATCACAAACATTTAAGCTACAATTCAACATAGCCTTTTCCATAGCTTCATCCATAGCAAAGGGGTCAAGGATCGCACTTAGGTAATTAAACCACAGCAAGTGCACTTGCTTTGATACCAATTGAATGCTCTAAAATGTGTGAAAACACAAGAGTTGTTTAGACCCCAAATTAAAAATTACGGCTCGATAGATTTTACTCTAACTTATATTAAGTGCAGAATAGAGTAAAAGCGAGCGGATGAACAAATAAACTACTATAAGCCATATTTAATATAACACAATAGTAATATGAAAGCCAAAAGAGTAGGGAAGAAGAATGCAAACACAAAGACAACACAGCGTGCATTGTCGAAGAGGAAACCGAAGTTCTCAGTGTAAAGCCTCTCCGCCGCCCTCCAAGCGGTAATCAATCCACTAGACAATCAGTTAGGATACATGAGTTAGCAAGAGACCCTCAAAGCCTAATCTACCTAATGTACCTGAGCCCTCCAAACTCCTACTCCAACAAGGCTTCTCGGAATCGTGTCTTGTCTAGCTTTCCGAATCTCGCAACAAGCTCCATGTTGCATCTGCCATCCTTGGCTTCTTCCAATGCTTCCCAACAGCACCAAAACCTCAATGAATACTCTGAAAGGGTGTGATAAGTGCTTGGGCTATCAACCTCTCAATGGTATGGAAATGGAGATGTAGGAGTTAAGGAAAATCCACAAGCAAATGCCTAGAGATATGTGGGTATAACAATCTCTAACTCTTAAGGTTTGGCTAGGGTTTTCTCTCTAAAGCACTCCTTAACATCTATGGGTAATGTGGGTATAAATAATGTAGGCCCAAAAAGTGTGTATCAGAAATGACAGTTTGGCAAAACAGAATGTTTTGTAGGTGTCTCGCGGGAAGGCCTTACTCGCGAGCTACTCGCGAAACACAGTTGTCTCCATTTGTCCTGACTCTTTGCATTCCAGTCATGTGCAGGGCATATGCATCATTTCGCGGGATGCTTAGTCGTGAGCTACCTGCGAAAACTCTTCTGTCTTTAATTGCTTGAGTCTTCACATACTCTCTCTTTATCACACAACCCATACAATTAAATCCCACAATAAATACAAGGTATAAAAGATTGAATAAAATTACAATCAAATTTGGCATGGAATAAAAGCCAACAAAACACATAGTTGTAAATTACAACTTTACATAAGTGCAAGGCAAATATGTAAAGGGTAGTAAGGAAAAGATTAGCAAACCCAAGATAATATGGCGATGTGTTATTGAAGAGAAAAATCGAAGAACTCGGCTTAAAAACCTTTTCCTGGCCCTCCAAGCATCCATTAGTGAATAAGTTGGAGTCCAAGAATAGCCGAAAAGACCTTCCAAGCCTAATCTTTCCAAAGTACTTGAGCTCTTAAAGCTCCAGCTACCAACGGACTTCTCAGAATCTTGTTTTCGCTAGTTTCTCGGATCCTACAATACCTCTCAATTGTACCGTCAAGTCTCACCGGCCTGTTTTGGCAAAGACCCGATGTTTTCCAAGCTCCAAAACACTTTTTACACTTTGAAGGAGTGTAAGTTGTATATGGGTACAAATCTCCTCTCAAGGTATGACAATGGAAGAAGGGAAGGAGAAGAGACTACAAAGGAATTCTCACTTAAGGATAAGTAGCTCTCTCTAAACTGGTGGGTGTTGTAGAAACCTCTCTCTAGGGTTTTCTTTTAAATAGTCTTCTTAAAATTTTTATGGATAATGAGAGTATATAAAGTATGGGTGAAAAGCATAAAAGTCATACTTAAAATTCCAGCTATTAGTGCATCTCGTGGGTCATCTCGTGAGTTGGTCAAGTCATGAGATTACTCGCGAGATACACTAACTCTTTTGGTCTGTTTAGATTGAGGGGGAGGGAGGGGGAGCAGAGTAGAGTAGAGTAAATTTAGTACAAAATTAGCTTATTTTTAAACAACTCTACTCTACTCTTCTTTACTTCCTCTCCTTCCCCCCTTCATCCAAACAGGTCATTCAGTTTCTGGCACGTGCTCCTCATGTGACCTTTAACTATCTTGATCAAATATTCACAACTTAAGACTAAACTTATTACAATTAAATCCCACAAAATATAAGTAAATAAATTAATAAAATTACAATACTTTTTGTCATGAAATAAAGCCAACATAAATGTTATGTGAAAAATCACAACTTAACAATTTTTTTTTTCTTTTAAAGAAAGGAAAAAAGAAAAGTTGTAGGAACATAGAAGAGAAGATTTATTTGTTTGATAAACACGAGAAGATTGGTAAGTGTTAAAATACCTCTTTAATTAAATTGGTCTACTCTTTTTAAAAAAGTGTATTCATTCCTAATATTTTATACTTAGTAAAAATTGATGAAATATAAAATCATTATTGATCCTCTCCTCGTGCATCACGCGGTTGTGCGAGTAGTAGTGTGTATATATATATATATATATATATATATATATATAGATGTCATGTGTACACATGTTCCCATTGCATTCTGCTTTCCACCGTTAGCAGTTGTGAAATTACTGTGCTTTTTATAGTCACCGTGAGAGTGAGAGGTATTTATCAAAAACCCAATCCCACCTCCCAAAAAAAAAAAAAAAAAAAAGAAAGAGAGAGAGAGAGAGAGAGAGAGAGAGAAACAAGACAAAACAAAAAGCTGAGAGAAGCTATGATTTCGTTAGCTTCGTTAACCATACCAAATTTGAAGACCGTATGGAACACATGGAATGTGAGGGTGGTGATTCTTGTAAGCCTGACACTCCAGGTCATTTTGATACTGGTTGCTCCCTTCAGGAAACGCACGACTAATAAAGCAGTGATCTTGTCCATCTGGGTATCTTACTTGCTGGCTGACTGGGCCGCAAGCTTTGCTGTTGGACACATCTCTAACGGTAGCAGAGAATCTAATGATCCCTGTGATAAGGAAGATTTTATCACTAGTGTACACTACTTCTTCTCCAGCGGTAAAGAAAAAGTCTCTAGTTGCGGTGTTAAGGGAGACGCATTGTCCATGAATTATGCTGACATTTTAGCATTTTGGGCTCCCTTCCTTTTGGTACACCTGGGTGGACCAGACACTATCACTGCATTTGCCCTTGAGGATAATGAGCTCTGGCTTAGGCACTTATTCAGCCTTGGAGTCCAACTTGCAGTTACTTTGTACGTCTTCTGGCTCACATTTCCTAAAAACAAGCTATTGATCCCAACATTATTGATGTTTGCGGCTGGAATCATCAAATATTTTGAGCGGACACGTGCCTTGTTTCTTGCAAGCTTGGGTAGGTTCCGAAAATCTTTGCTTAAAGATCCTGATCCGGGTCCCAACTATGCGAAGCTCATGGAGGAATACTCTTCAAAGAAAGAAGCCGGACTACCAACAAAGATAGAAATGACACGAGAGCCTGGTAAAGAATCAAAGCTTGCAGCTAATGTGAGAGAGTTCGGAAAGTTAAGCGAAATTGAAGTGGTGACATATGCTTACCACTACTTCCAAAAATTCAAGGGACTCATCGTTGACATTATCTTCAGCTACCGTGAGCGCAATGAAAGCCGAGACTTTTTCCTGAACAGAAATGCAGAAGATGCGCTTAAATTGATAGAGTTAGAACTCAACTTCATCTATGAAGCTTTCTATACCAAGGTCCTTGTTGTGCATAGTAAAACCGGATACATATTCAGGCTTATATCCATTGTTTTGGTTTTGGTGGCATATGGACTCTTCTATTCCTTGGACAAGCATGATTTCAAGAAGTTTGATATCATTGTCACCTACACTTTGCTGTTTGGTGCCATGAGCCTGGATGGAATTGCTCTCATCATGCTCATTTCATCTGATTGGACTATTGCTGCTATCAAGAACAACAAGACACTGGCAAAGTACGTTCCGAGGTTTGTCCAAACATATCTTTCGTTTAAGAGGTTAAGGTGGTGTAAAGACTCTGACAAAGTTGATGTATTGGACACGTCACCTATTCTTCGCAGGTGGTCTGAATCTGTGTCAAGTTTTAATTTGATAACATATTGCCTCGAGCAACGTCCACATGCAGACAGAGGGCGTTTCAGGCGTTTCATGGATAAAATGGATTATTTTGGTGTTTGGGACAATGTAACTGACTTCTTCTTTCCAAAAACATATCTGTATCCAACAAAGAAACTCCCTAAAAATCTATGGGGTTTTATATTTGATGAGTTGAAAGGGAAATCCAAAGAGGCCGCAGATGATGCAGAAACTACCAAAAGTATATGCTCAGCTAGAGGTGCTTATGCTATCCAAGAACAATTTTGGGATGTCGACCACAAAATAACAGGGGACTATATCCAAAATATTGCCTATGATGAGAGCCTTCTGTTGTGGCACGTTGCTACTGATCTCTGCTTTTGGAAAGGCATAGGCGCACCAGAGAAAGAAGGAGACAATTCTTGTTGGTCGTGGCGCTTTGTTACTGAACTCTTCTTGCGGAAAAGACCAGACAAAGCAGAAACCAAGCCTACCAACGAGAACCGTCATTTCAGCAAGCTCCTCTCAGATTACATGATATATCTTTTAGTGAAGCAGCCTAATATGATGTCTGCAGTGACTGGAATAGGGCAAATAAGATATCGGGATACCTGTGCCGAAGCTGTAAAATTCTTTAGCAGAAGGGGTACAAAACATGATAAGAGAAAAGCCTGTCTTGCCATCCTTGAAGTGGATACTGAAGTTAAACCTGTTTATGTAAAGGGAGATAGAAGCAAATCTATACTGTTTGATGCATCTATGCTGGCCAAAGAGCTGGAAAAACTGGACGAGGATAAGAGATGGCTGATAATCATCAAAGTATGGGTGGAAATGTTGTCATATGCCGCTAGTCATTGCAGACCAGATACCCATGCAAAGGAAGTAAGTAAGGGCGGACAGCTTATTTCTTTTGTTTGGTTACTCATGGCTCATTTTGGCCTCGGGGAGCAGTTCCAAATCAATGAGGGCCATACTAGGGCCAAACTGATCGTGGATAAGTAGTTCAATCTGTGTTCTGTTGGTCTTGTTAATTAATCTGTCAGAAATAAAATGGATTGTTCCATTATGTGAAACTCATTCGATCTAGTCGCCTGTTGTTAGTACTGTTTCATCATTGTTTTACTGCTCTTGTTATCAGTGTTGTATTCTTCTTTGTGCCTTTTTCGTTCTTTATCCTCTGTTATCCATGAGAAATAAAGCTGATTGTAACATTGTGTGAATTTGATGCATCCAATCTACGAATGCATTGTATTATTTGATGTTGCTTTTGGGTGGAAAAAATTGCAAGTAAACTAAGGAGGAAATTGTCTCCAATTAAATCACCTCTGCGAAGGATGACAAAAAAGCAAAAGGAATCTATATATATATCTAAAAGGTGAAGTATAGCATTTATTGTTACTGCATTTCAGTTAAGCCATATCAACGTCCATGTCATTATCATTTTTCTTTCCAATTTTCCTATAATTTTTTTTAACATTCACTTATTTTTTAAAAACTTTCTCTAATCTTTCTCATTCCCTTACTCATCTCCTCACTACCCTCTACCTTTATACCACTATTCATCTTTCCTTTCATCTTTCTTTATTTTGTCTCTTCTTATTTATACCCTCTTACTATAAATTTGTCAACCATTCTTCCGTTCTTTACATAGTTTTCCCTCACAAAAGGGTTCTCTCTCTCTCTCTCTCTCTCTCTCTCTCTCACTCAATATTTTGGTAGATTTTTTATTTTTCTTGTATGTCTGCTTTAGGTTGATAAATTTTTATTTTTATTTTTATTTTTTATTTTTTACAACTCTAATTTGGGCTGATGAGATTTATTTTTGTGTTTTAAGGTTTTTTTTTTTTTTTTTTTTTTTGTGTGTGTGTGTGTTCTCTTTGATTGTTAAATGCTATCCTATTATAGCATTATAAAGAATTAAAAATAGTATATAAAAAATAATATTATTCTATTACTTAGCATGGTTTAGATAATTTAGTATTTATTGTTATATCTTTTATTATTGCTTTTTTTTCTTCTTCTCATCTTATTTTATTCAACATTGAAATAAGTTGAGATCCTTCATATCATTAAATTATTTATATTTTCTCATCTTTTTTATTTTTTAAAAATTAAAAATTAAATATTTTACACTTTCTCCAACATTTTTTATTCCCTTTACCTTTTCATCTTCTCAAACCTTCTACCTTAATATCACTCTTCCTCTTTCCCTTTTATCTTCTTTTATTTTGTGTTTTCTTATTATCATCCTCTTTGCATAAATTTGTTATTCACTCTTCCATTCTATGCACAATTTTCTTTCACAAAAAAAAGGTTATTTTTCTCTCAATTTTTGGGTGTATTTTTTAATTTTTCTTACTTATCTATTTTAGGTTGATAAATTTTTGTGTTCTTTATAACTTTATTTTAGGTTGGTGCGATTTAGTTTTGTGTTTTGTATTTTGCATTTTTTTGTGTGTGTTTTTTTTCCCACTTTGATTGTTAAATGTTATCATATTTCATTATAAAGAATTAAAGATAGTATATAAAAAATTATTATTATTATTATATTATGTAGCATGCTTTTGATAATTTGGTGTTTGTTATTATATCTTTTTTTTTACTTTTTTTTTCTTCTCATATTATTTTATTCAACATTTAAATTTAATTACATCCTCCATATCATTAAATTATTTATATTTTCTCTCATTGTTTATATTAAAAATTTAAACATATAATATTTTACTTAAATTCGATAAATAAAATTGTCCTCGAAAAGTGGAGTAATGCTAGAGAAACACTCTTTCTCGCACTCAATACATTAAAGGAAAAATTAAATACAAAACAAATGTCAATTTAGAAACATTTAATTAAAAATAATTAATGAGGATATTAAACAAATATAACATAAAGAAACTAATAATGCCATAGAATCATCATCAAATTTTGGAAAACAATAGGTTGCTAATGGAGAGAAAGAGAGGGAGAGATGGTAAAGAAAAAGAAAAAAAAACATGCAAAGTAATAAAGAGTAGGAAAAAAAAAATCAAACTTCATTAGTAGACGTTAATTTGAAAACAAAGAGGTTATAAGGAAAAGTAAAAAATAAAATAGAGATGTTCATATGGAGAATATTAAAAACTTTATAGTGTAGTAAAATAAACCGTTACATTCACTTAAAAAATTAAATCAATAATCAACAATTAAATACAATCATATTACTAAATTTAAACTTAAAACTCTCAGAACTTTAATCATGGAAACTATATTTCCAATCATAACTAAAAAAGTGATGTTCTCCAATAATAATAGAAATTGCATAAGAAATAAAGTTAGAAAATTTAAAATACTTTTTTTTTTTTTACATTTCATTTAACCTTATATATATATATATATATATATATATATATATATATATATATATATAATTTTCATACACCGTTACTTTTTTTGAAAATCTGATGAACAATGTTATGTCTCATTTAACGGCTTTGTTATACAAATCATTAGTTAATAAATGTATAATGATAAGAAGCGTTATAAATGACATCATTAAAAAAAGATAAAATTAATTAGCAACTATTGTTATGGAGTAGTAGTTTATGGTTTTAAGCATCTAATGAAGTGGAATATATATAGTTTACTTAAAGGTATATGTAAAGATTTACATTTTATATGTGTGTGTGTGAAAGGTTTTAAAAAAAGTTATATGTAAATTTTTAAATATATATATATAAATATATATATATAATGTGATCACCCAAAAAAAAAAAAATTTATCATGTGCAATGCGTGGTTTTTAGAGCGATACACAGCCAGGGTTGCAAAGTGAAACTGGGCCCACTCATAAGAGCCGAAAGGCCTATTACTAATTACAGTCCAGGGCTTCAATATAAGACACAACATTTCCCTTAGCCTTGGTGACGTGGGACTCAATCAGGATTTAGTTGTCCCTCACCTCAACCCTTAAGAGGCCTTTTAGTTATGTCTCCACAAACATTCCTGAGGTAGTGGAATTGGATTTGCTATACCCATTTTTCAAGAAATGACACTTTGCCACCAAATGGGGCATATTGTCAATTATATTGACCATTAAGGGGTAGAGTATCGATATTTCTTGAAAATCAAGTATAATGAGTTTAATTTTTGTGATATTTTGAGGGGGTGAGTATAATTTACCCTTCTTAAAATTTTAATGGGTAAATTACATCATTCATCATATCATTCATCAAATATTTTCACTTTGTCTCCTCTATGATTTATTATTAACAAAAACAATTAATGAAAATTCATATAAGTAGTTACCAAATTGCTTCCATGTAAATCACATATAGAATTTTTGACCCAAAAAGGAACTTACAAAATAACTTTAAAAAATCCTAACAGATAAATACGTTTTAATAATATGCAACCATACTGAGTTTTTTTATTTTTACTTTTGGCCACAAAATGTCACATTGGTATTCATATGTCTGGACTTTTAATAATGCTCTGATAAGTGGTATATGCAATTTATATGTTTTTTTTTTCCTTAGTTTTATAGTTAATAATGACTTTCTAGGTAGGAAATTAAAAAAAAATAAAAATTCAAGGTTTTAATTTAAAATTTTCAAAATATAAAAGTTAATTTGAAATCACCCAAACTATTGGGAGTAAACGTATGATTTGCATAATTTTTAGTCATGTAAATTTATCTTCTTCTTCCTTTATTATTATTATTATTATTATGTGGCTAATATACTACACTCTATATCGGCGCTTCAAAAACGCCGCTATAGCTCCTGAAAGCAGCAGCGTAGGTCCATTTGGGGCTATACCAGAGCTTTCTATGCCAGCACTTCTAGTGTTGATATTGAACCATCACAATCGACATGGCTGGGCTATACTAGTGTTTTCAAAAGTAGGTCCCGGTGGTATTGATGGATCTATCCCAGCATTTTAAAAGTGTTGCTATAGGATATTTTTAATTGGCTTTAGCGGCATTTTAGAAACACTACTATAGGTACTTTTTAAATTTTAACCTATAGTGACACTATAGGTATTTTTTAGATCTTGGGCAAAAATATTTTCCTTGCATTCTTTTTTCCCAACCAGTTTATAGCTAAACAAAAATCAATAATAAATAAAGGACTGGATCTAAGCAATTAATATACACCCACAATAATAAAACATGTTCAAACTATCAACTTAATACAATACAATAATAAATGTTCTAGCTATAATAATTGTTATGCCCAAAACAAGACATTCCAAATATCTAGAAAAGTTGCTAACTGTTTAATACATTCAATACAGCAAGTTAAATTAAAACAAGACATTCCAAATGGTCCGCCTTCTTTAAAGGCAAAACAAGCTTGTTGTGTTTAATTCTCTTGACTTGGTACTTGTTGTGAAGAGCCTTCCTCAGCTTTGACTAGAGGCTTAAAGCAAAACAAGCTTATTGTGTTTCATGCTCTTGACTCAGTGCTTGTTGTGAAGAGCCTTCCTAAACTTTGACTAGAACTAAACAATGTTTCCTTCCCATTTCATTTTGCAAGAACTTAACAATACAAATTTGATAATTATATCCTTAAATATTATACAAAGCAATTAATAAGTATATTGTAACACAAGTAACAAACAATACCAAGTCATCTGTCTATATTTCAAACAAACAAACAAAGCTCAACAATAGTAAAGAAATAAGCAAAGAAAAATAAAAAGAGTACCGAGCACAAGATACTTATTTTAAATTTGGACAAATGACTTACAAGTCACACCGAAGTATAAGTGTTGATGTGAGCATCTCACATATAGAAGTCCCTAAGATGAAATAATAATTATAACTAGATCAACAACAGTCATCTAAAAATACACAAAATTCACACTCACAATTTAATGTTAACCACAAAACAGTTATGAACATCTCATTATAGAATTTTACAAGTATTTAAGTAGAAATTACTTACTATGTTCAAGCCAAACACATGCCTCTTTAAAAGAAATCCAAACTTACTACAAGCAAAGAATGTTTAACCTGCAAAAGATGAGTTTAATTTGTTTGAAATTTATCAATACACTTAGTAACTACCTTAAAGATTTATGTTCATTGAATTATGGAACATGATATGTTAACAAACACAGAGACATATGTAAATATATACATAACATAAAATCAAATCAAGCAGCTATAAATATAAAAAATAAAAACTTCATTAAGCAATATAATTTAATGTAATATAAGGAGGAAGAAGAAGTAGATACCAAATAGGAGGATGGTGAATCTAAAGAGCGAGAGACTGTTTAGATGAAATTTGAACCCAAATGATAGCAGTCATTCAATTAGAAATTTGAACCCAAATTTGAAGTCATTGTGCTACTTCAATCACAAACCCATAAAAACCCAAACAAATACTCATAATCCATTTAGAAACTCATAGCAAAAAAAGAACAAAATTTTTTTGAAACAACAAATAAAACCCCACACAACAACCCATTCCATTTCACAAAATCCAAACCCAACTTTAACCAAAATTAAAACTAAAAACCATAAAATTAACTCAAAGTAAAATACACACACACACACATAATCCACTTAATAGAGAAAACCCCAAATCAAAACAAATATACACATGACCCTAAACCAAATAGATAACTAAAAAACCATTAGTTTAACTACAAATATGCACAAATTTAACTATAAAAAAGGGGAGAGAGAGAGAGAGGTGATACTTATATACAATCAAGAAAGGAAAAATGAAATTTTCAAGAGGTTAACTTAATGATTCTTAAGATCTCATGATATCAATGAGATCTTGGGCGCCTCCCTGTAATTATTTGGTGTGGATCGGTTAGCATCAATGGCGGTGAGGAGTAGGAGGCCAAGAGAGAGAGAGAGAGAGAGAGAGAGAGAGAGAGAGAGAGAGAGAGAGAGAGAGAGAGAGAGAGAATATTGGATAATGAGAGTGAGAGCTGAAATTTAAATGGGTTAGGACTTATTGCGGTGGTTTTAAATCACTCTAATAAGTTTTCAATATTCATTTACCTATTGTGGTAGTTTTGAAGCACTGCAATAGGGCATCCCATAAAAAAAATTTTGGTCCCCAATTTTGGACCTATTATGACGCTATAATAGGTATATCTTTTCCAAATACCTATTGTAGAGGCTTAGAACTACCGTAATAGCTCTTTTCAAAAAAAATTTCTTTTAACATTTTGGACCTATTGTACCGCTTTTAAACCACCATAGTAGATCTTTATTTCCTAATTACCTATTGCGGCGTTTTTTGAAGTGCAGTAATAAGCTTTTATTTAAAATATATATATATTTAACAAAAAATATACCAACACTAGTGTTTTAAATCGCCACAATAGGTATTTGTGAAGCACCATAATAGGTACATAGTTTAAAGAGCTGTTATAGACCATATCTATTGTGACACTTTCAAAAGCACAAGTATAGGTGACAGATAGCGACGTTTTTGAGAAACGCTGATATAGAGCGGTTTTTTTGTGGTGTAATTTTGGACAACTTAGATAATAATTGTCATTTTTACATAATATAAGAAAAATATATTAATAATAAAAACTACATGAAGTCTTCCTCCTCCTCCTCGCCCCCCCCCCCCCCCCCCCCAATTACAAAACACTGGTTCTACACTTGTGTTTTTTTCCATAGGTTTTGAAAACCACCACTATAGGAGACCTAAAGCAACGCTTTTAGAAACTGCCATAATAGGTTGATCTATTACGGTAGTTTAAAACTGGTGCTTTTTAAACTGCTGCTATATACCCTACTGTGGTGCTTTAAGAAACTGCCATAATAAGTAGAGCTATTATGGCTTTTTAAAACTGCCGCTATAGGTTTGAAATTAGTATTTTTATTTTTTTTTTTTAAATGGCCAATTACAGTGGCTTTAAAACTACTGCTATAGGCTTCTTCATATTGAATACTTCATACGTCGGCGGTTTTAAAACCGCCACTATAGGTTTCTTCATGTTGAATACCTATGATGGCAGTTTTAAAACTGCTAAAAGGTAGGAAAAGAAAATAAATTTATGGCCTATTATGGTAATTTGTAGACTGCCACAATAGGTCATTGCAATGTTAATACCTATTGTAGCGGTTTGTAAACCACCATAATAAGTAGTCCAATTGAATGTAAGTTTCTTGGTCTGAAAGAGCTATTACAGCAGTTTTAAGATCACTGTAATAGGTCTTGACCTAGTTATTACCTATTATGGTGGTATGAAAGCCATTGCAATAGGTGTTGACTTTGTCATTACTTATTAAGACAGTTTTGAGAACCACCACAACAAGTTAGAATTTCGCCATAATAAGTTTTAATCTACTACTTATTGCAATAGTTTTTAAACCGCCACAATAAGTCTAAATTTTGCCACAACAAGTCTACAAAAACATAAAAAACTTGAGGATTCCCACTCAAAATTTTCGAGTTCCCACTTAAAACACTTTTGGTCTCCCATACCCTTAAACAAAATTTTCGGTCTCACTTGGGTCAAAAAAAAAAAAAAAAATTTGAAACAACACATTTCGTGAAGCTCACTCTCACTCTCCCTCACTGATCGGCCTACCTATCCCACTGCCGTCCATCTCACCATTGGCCTTACACTCCTCCGATCTAAACCTTCACATTGCCGAACCTGGTTTCCTTTCCCCACCATCTCACCTCTGTCCTTCTTTCTCTCCATCGTAAATCAGGGCAATCTAATTGGGCTTACACTCCGCTGCTGCCACCACCTTCCTCAACAGCCACTATGGCCATCCCCAGACTCTTCCCCTCCCTCAGCTGCCTAACACATTCTCGACAGTATAGTTTATCCTTTAATTATTTTTTTTCTTTTATATAAAAGAATCCGTTATTATTTTAAGTTTTCTAAACTAATTTTCCAATCTATTTGCTCATATTGCTGGAATAGTTTTTTGTGATCTTAGCTTTATAGTCCTACACATGGGTTATCACAGGTACCAATTCTTTAACTTCTATTTTGTTCTTTTAGTCGGTTTTAGCTCATTTAGTTTATACATTGTGGGTTTTGCTCAATTATTGTGCCCTGCTTGGTTGTGATTTATGGACATTATAAATGAATATGTTAAATTGTGGGTTAGCTTTTGTAGTTGTGGGTTAGCATTTTGTTTATTTAAAATTTGAGGCTTGCACAATGAATATATATATTAATCTTAGTCTTGGTTTGTTTTTTCCGGCTACTTCCATAACCAATCTTCAGATTATATATAGATGTTGTTAAAACCACTAGAGAAATTAGCAAAGTCATGCTCAAGATGATGCCCTAAGAGGTAGGCCAACTAGAATTCTTGTCACTCTATAGATCTAAAGATTCTAAACTTCAATCCAACCTACTCTATCCCTAGGTATGATGAGCCCCTGACTTTAAGGTGATTTGGCCCAATGTCTATAGGGATGGTTCCCTCATGGCCACCTATAAAGCCTTTTTATGTACTAATGCAATTATGTATATGATAATGTTCACTTGTAGAAGTTTAGTTGGGCTATCATCCTCACAAATTGAAAATGAGTGACTCATGCTTTTTTTCTTCTCCTAAACAATTAAGAGGTCTTCAATGTGGACTCATCGAACTCACACTATGTGATAGCAAACAAAAACTTAGTAGTCAATACAAGAATTAGTCACCAATAATTAGTCATTCAGTTTATACATTGTGGGTTTTGCTCAGTTATTGTGCCCTACTTAGTTGTGATTTATTGACATTATAAATGAATATGTTAAGTTGTGGGTTAGCTTTTGCAATTGTGGGTTTTATTTATTATTCGTTTTATTGAGGGTTTTTTTTTTTTTTTTTTTGGGTAGCTTATTGTGTATTTTGTATTGTGTATGTTTGGATTATTATAGCAGGTTTTTATTCATTGATGATTATTATTTAGTTGTCTTGATAAATTCCTTGTAATTTAGACATAGCTTTTGCAAGATAAGCAGCTTGTTGTAAGTTTGAGTTTCTTTTTTAGTGAGGCGAACAGTGAATTGCTAAAGGGTGAGTAAAATCTGTTTCATAATACCCTACTAGTCTATAATTATATGTCAAAATTATTGCTGTGGTGGGTTGTTGATTTGAATCAAGTAGGTGGCTTACATTGTGATATAAGGTGGTGTATTTTGTATGTTGGGAGTGTTGATTGTTTTGTGAATATTGTGATATTATTGTTTAATTCATTGTCAATTTATATTATTTCCTCTAAGTAAATTCAAATATTCTACTGTGGTGGGTAGTTGATTTGGATCAAATAGGTAGCTTATATGGTGATATAAGGTGGTGTATTTCATATATTGGGAGTGTTGATTGTTTTGTGAATATTTTGACATTATTGTTCAATTCGTTGTCAATTAATATTATTTTCTCTGAGTAAATTCAAATATTCTGCTGTGGTGGGTTGTTAATTTGGAGCAAGCGGGTGGCTTGCATGGTGATATAAGGTGATGTATTTTGTATATTGGGAGTGTTGATTGTTTTGTGAATATTGTGATAATATAGTTTAATTTGTTGTCAATTTTTATTATTTCCTTTGAGTAAATTCAAAACTTCTACTGTGGTAGGCTGTTGATTTGGAGCAAGCGGGTGGCTTGTATGGAGATGTAAGGTGTTGTATTTTATATTGGGAGTTTGTTTTGTGATTATTATATTTGAAACTAGATGTGAGATGCTGGTGTATATGTAGGCATTATCAACTTATTATTTAACCCTTAGTATGTGCAATACTGAAATGGTGTTGTAGGTGAAATTCATGATTCATTATATGTCAATGGATAAGAGTTGGATGGACACGAAAAGGAATTCCCAAAAATATATTGATGGAATTAACGAATTCATGAATTTTGCGGCTCGTACAGCACACCATGGGAGGATCTCATGTCCTTGTCGAAACTGTAGGCATAAAAATATGTTTGATGTAGATGTGTGTAATCACTTGTACTCATTGGGATGCTTTAACATTATAGAACTTAAGGTTTTCATGGGGAAGCTGAGTCTACAACGACATCTATTGAAGGTGGAAGTAGTCGTGTGCAAGAGAGCTTGAATCAATATGGTGATTTTCAGAAGATGTTGCATGACTTATACCCCATGCATGATATGGCACCAGATACAATGGACCAAGGTCCTAGTGTGCAACAAGTTGCAGAAGGTCCTACTGTGCAACAAATGGTAAATGGTCCTAATGATGATGTGAAAAAGTTTTATAACCGAATAGAAGATATGGAGAAACTTTTATACGAATGTTATACAAAATTTAGCATATTCTCAGCCATTGTGGTTTTGTACCACTTAAAGACTCTTTGTGGTTGGGCCAACAGATCGTCTATTATGTTGCTCCAAGTTTTGCAAGATTTACTTCCTTCAGATGCTAAGAAGATAATTAAGGATTTGGGTTTGGGTTATGAGAAGATTCATGCTTGTCCTAATGATTGTATGTTGTTTTGGAAGGAAAATGCTAACCTTGATGCTTGCCCACATTGTGAGGAATCAAGATGGAAAACACCTGATTAGAATGTAGGGGACACATGCTTCATCAAACAAGAGAAAGAAGAAAGCTACAAAGATTTGACGGTGATTCCCTTTGAAGCCAAGATTGCAATGACTATTTTTGTCACTCGAACTAGCTACAAATATGAAATGGCATGCCAATAGTCAAAAAATTGACAGGATAATAAGGCATCTTGCTGATTTTGAAGCTTGGAAACTCTTTATTGGTAAGTATGTAAAGTTCACATCTGATCCTCGCAATGTCAAACTTGGATTATTAGTGGATGGGTTCAACCCGTATGGAATCATGAGTACTAGTCACAATACATGGCTGGTTGTTTTGGTTCCATGCAATCTCCCCCCTTGGATGTGCATGAAAAGGTCTTCTTTGATTTTATCACTTGTTATTCCTAGTCCAACCTCACTTGGAATTGCTATAGATGTGTACTTACAATCCTTAGTAGAAAAATTAAGAGAGTTGTGGGATGTTGGAGTTGAATCATATGATGCATCTTCTAATACCATATTCCAATTGTGTGCAGCATTGATGTGGACCATAAATGATTTTCCTGCATATGCTGATTTGTCAGGTTAGAGTTTGAAGTGTATGCTTGCATGTCCATGTTGTCACTCTGATACTAACTCTTGTTACTTAAAAAATGGTGGGAAAATTTGTTACATGGGACATAGGCGATGGTTGGAAAATGATCACAAGTTTCATGAAGAAGATAAAAAATAGGATGGGACTAAGGATTTCAGATTGGCTCTAGTGACACCATTAGGATTAGACATTATGATGCAAACACAGAATTTAGTTGGATGTTGTCTTGGGAAGAACCATCAAGCTCTTTATACTAAAAGAAAGGGAGGGGATGAAAATCTGTGTGTCTAGAAGAAGACAAGCATTTTTTTCACCTTACCTTATCAAAAGGATCACAAGTTGCATTATAATATCGATGTGATTAGGGGTGTCTAGACCCTACCCAGACTTGTCGGATCAACCAGCCTGCCTGGTTTTCACTCAATTTTAACCTGAATCGATGCTCTCGTCAGTCGGTTTCGGGTTTCCGCTCCCAAGGCCTGATGCCGGTGGGTTAAGTGGCGGGTTTTCTTCTCCAAAATCCAAGCCACCCAACTCGATGAATGTTATATACAAATCCGGCGAAATCAAGCTCAAATCCAAGGAGATCTAGCGAGTTCTCAACCATCTTTGGTGAGATTTATCCAGATTCGGCCAAATCCAAGCAGATTTCAGCGATTTTGGTGCATATTTCAACGATTTTGATGCAGATCTAGTGAGTTTTTACATTTTTCGGCAATGATTTTGTAGATTCCAACGCTTTTTTTTTTCTTTTTTTTTTGTAGATTTCGATGACATTTACAGCTCCAACGACCACCTAAAACCGATCGAACAGACCCGATCTCCACCCTAACCTAAAACTGACTCAATTGATTAACGCCGGCAGTCGGTTTTGGGTCCCTCTTCTTTCCACCTGACGCCGTCGGGTCGGGTTTGGGCTGTGTCAAAAACGACCCGGCCTGACTTGTGGACAGCCCTAGATGTGATGCATATAGAAAAGAATGTCATTGATAATATCATGGGCACGTTGATAGACTTGGAAGGAAAGACAAAGGATACCTACAAGTCACTCCTTGACCTAAAGGACATTGGTATACAGAGTGAACTTCACCTCATGCCCAAAGGTGCTGATAAGGTTAAGATGCCACCAGCTTGTTATAATATGACTACAAGCGAGAAAGATTTTTTCCTACAAATTTTGAAGGATGTAAGAGTGCCCGATGGGTACGCTTTGAATATTTCATGTCATGTCCATCTTAAACAACGCAAGATTTTTGGTTTGAAGAGCCACAATGACCACATCTTGATGCAATAACTCCTTCCAATAGCTTTGTGTAGATTGTTGCCTGTTCTAGTAACAAGGCCTTTGATAAAATTATCCTATTTCTTCCGTGAAATATGTTCCAAAACATTAAGTGTGTTAGATCTTGAGATCCTTGAGAAAGACATTGCAATCACGTTGTGTGAATTGGAAAAGATATTTTCTCCATCATTTTTTACAGTTATGGTAAATTTAGTCATGCATTTGGCAAGTGAAGCCAAGATTGCTGGCCTAGTTATTTATCATTGGATGTATCCTATTGAGGTAAGCCATATATTTTACCAAGAAGTGATTTTTTTTTTTTTGATTGCATTGTTCAATTTTTTATTTTGGTATTCTACTTAGGTACCTATCACGCCTTTAGTCTTATGTGCGAAATAGAGTTGCTCCAAAAGGATCTATAGTTGAAGGGTGCTTAGTAGAGGAGTCCTTAACATATTGTTCACGGTACATGGATGGCATTGAAACTATTTTTAATCAACCTATCAGACCAAATGACAACTCTACTTGTGCGATGTGTTACATCACACTAGGTCATACAGAATTTACCAAGCTCATCGTTACGTTCTTTTCAATTGTGCCAACATTGGCACATTTCCTAAGTAAGTTATTGGTGAGTCAATATTTAAATTGGTTATCCATCCCAAGAACAACTTTTTTCTTAACACTAACACAATTGCATGCACAGTATGCACAAAGAAGTGATTAAGGATGAACTGAGAAAGACCCACCATCATATATCCAATGTTGTCATTCATAAGCACCATATGGAGAAGTTTTGTGGCTAGTTTAGACATTGTCGAGGGTTGTTTTTACGCGTAGCCATGTGTCTTCTACTGGAGGGGTGGCTTTGCTAAACCCAAATTTGTTTTGGGGAGTTCAATCTGGAACTTGACTTTGGGCCGCATAGACTAATGGCTTCCGGTGCATTTTTAAGCCTACAAATAGATAAAGCCCAAATTCTAAGAATCGTGATAATGGTTGAAATAAATTGATAATATTTTTAGTTGAATAGCTTCGATTGAATGATGACTTGAAGATCATTATTATGTATATTGAGTGATGTCCATTAGAATGATTAGTTAAGTGTCGTATGCCCAATAATGGGATAAGTCCAAAATAGTCCATATCCAATTATGATATAGTTCATGTCCAATGATGGTTTATGTCCAAATCATATGTCCAACGGTGGTTCATGTCCAAATAACATATGTCCAGTGGTGGTTAATGTCCAAATAATATATATCAAGTAGTTTATGTCCAGTTGTGGTTCATGTTCAAATAATATATGTCTAGTGACGGTAAATCAATTTATTAATATATATGTTCATTAGTTGAAGTATTAGAAAGATCATGTTTTATTAAAGAGTGAGATGATATTAAAGTAACTTGCATCTAGCGGTATAGTAATAATGAGCTAACATATACTTAATAATGTAATTTCAAAGATGGAGAAAACATTAACTTATCTTTTATGTTTTTGACTCTAGCTGTATAGCATCACTTTATTCTTTATATGATTTGTGGCTCCAGTTGTATAGCATTAGTGAGCTAATAACATTCTAGCGGCATAATAATACGAGTCAAGCGGTACAATGATAATGGATTAAAATATACTCAATAGTATAATTTTGGAGATAAAAGTATAATGATTTATCTTCATAGTTTGTGGCTCTAACCGTATAACATTTCAACAGCATGATAAAATTAGTCTAGTAGTATAGTATAATATTATGAGTCCTTTCATAATGACTTTATGATTGAAAGGGAAAAATGGGTGTAATTGAAGGGAGAGATAATATGTCCAGCCGTGTGCATAGATTGGTTAAGTTTATCCATTTTATCATGCACTTAAATGATTTCTCCCATGTAATACTCTTTTAGTTTTTAGCCAAATGTGTGTGATATTGCCTTCCATAAGAAGGGCTTTTAGTACTATAAGTTTGTGCTTTTCATAAGGAGTTTTTAGCATTATAATTATATGCCTTCCATGAGAAGGGCTTTTATAACATGTTTTTGGAAGAGCGTTTGATATCTTTTCAGATGTATGGAGATGATAAGAAATATATATGTTTTATGAAATATGGTGTTTGTAATATGTATGAGAAGTATGTATAGATACTTTGTTGAATATGGATCTTGTATATAGATACTTTGTGAGATATGAATCTTGCTGAAGTTATATGAGAAGTATGTATGGATATTTTGTGAGGAATGCGTTTGTAAAATATATGAGAGTAAGAGAGATATTAAGGTTAAATATAGTAAATACATGAGCTTATAGTTGATGCTGGAGTGGTTTTTGTGTGTGTGTGTGTGTGTGTGTGTGTGTGTGTGTGTTATGTCATGGGTTATGTAGAAATGAAGAAAGATATGGAGATGTGTTTATGGGCAGCAAAATGATGAAGTTTCTGAATAGGAGAGTGAGAAAGGGATGGATAGTGGTGGTGTAATAGTGTGTTGTGTTGTTATCTAAGAAGAGAGATTTTTTAAGAGAAATGGAGAAAGAGATGTTTAGAACAAGATGATGATAGTTCAGAATAATAGAGTGTGAGAGAGATGGGTAGTAGTGTTATAGGTGCTTGTGTTATGTGACTGGGTCCTGTTTATATAGAGCCAAGTATGTAACTAAGTTTGAATTAGTTGAAGGGAAAATCAGCAAATAAGGAAATGTTTTTTTAGCAAAATGAGTAATTTCTTTAGTTGGTTTTTGGTTTTTAGCCAAAAGAAGAAAGTCTGAAACTCTAAGGCTGTTGTTGCAGTTGTACAGCAGTTGACACATTAGTACAGCAGTAGCTGCTGCAGCTGACAGCTGCATAGCAGTAGCTATCCTAACACAATTGGATGATGTCAGCTATATGATGTCATCTACTAGAGGAAGTATTCAGCATTAAATTCATGGTTTGGTTGAAAATGGTATGATACATTTTATGTAATCTTTCTAATTCTAGTGCTACAACTGGAGGCTAAGGATTTTAGCTTAAAATGGTAGGATTTCTTTTATAGGATATTTGCTTCTTTGGGTATGGCAGCAAGCTACAGAGATTATGCATTAATGGTTTAATGATGTCACTTTTGGACATGTGTCAGTTGCTGGAGCTTCTGCTGGAGTTGTTTTAGCTTTTACTGGAGTTAAAATAGTTTCCACTAGAATTATTGCCGATATTTCTAGCTAAGTTTCATCTTTTGGAAAATTATATGTTTAGTCCATGGTTTTATTACAATATAATTTTGGTAAGTAATTGACTCATTGGTTGATGTTTGATGAAGCTTTGGAGGTTTAGTTTATGGTCTCTTTATATTATGACCAAATCTTAGAGAGCAAAAAGAGCATTTAATGCAAGATGAGATATAATATAGAGTTAGCCAATGAGATTTAACATGTGTTTGGTATTGATGAAAATAGTAATATAATTTACATGAGAGAATATAATTAAATTATATGATGAATATTAAATTATAGGTAAAAAGCAATGGGGAATCTTATCATTTTAAGTGTTATGTGATATAAGAGGCTTACCAAATGTTACCTATTGCACACTGATTCGTCGGAGTTTATGGAATTGGGGAAGACATGCCAAGGAACATGTTTCCTTTATCAATTTTGAACCATTGGAGCTTTACTGAACATACTTCTTGACCCTCCAAACCACGACTCCCAGAATTCCCTCGATGAGACTCATGAGCTTGGATCATAAGTCGAAAATGAGATGTTGTGCCATGAGCATGAATCATGGGCTTTGATTAGATAATATCGCCATGGGTTTTGGACCATGGGCTTTGGCGTCATTTTGTGTAAATATGGGCTCTTTTGGGGTTTAAAAGAGATTTTCTTAAAATCCATGATAATATTGATGTGTTGTAGGTTGCCAATGAAATAAAGCCATGTGGCGTGAAAATTTTGTCCTTAATAAAGATCTTATAAGTATGATCTATACTACAATTTATGGTTGTACCATTATAGTAAATAACTTACTTATAATATACATGTATGAACGTGTTAGGTTGTGTCCATGACTAATGCTAAGAGGCAGAAACTTAGTATTACCCTTGGACCAATTGTTGCAAGCCTATATAATAAAGCCAACGGATGAAGCACTATGTGACAAATGGTTTAAACTTTCGAACTAAAGAATCTGAGACAAATAAGAAAACTCAAAATAGTGGAGTAAGTGTTGTGATTGAAGGTGGCGTTACTTACTATAGTATTCTAATTGATATTATTGATTATTAAGACAAAGAAAGACACGTGTTATTCAAATGTAAATGGGTTGATGTTCAGAGTAGGAAGCGATACAAGACTGATGAGTTAGGGTTTCCTCTTGTGAATTTTACCCACTTGATACATGTTAGGGATGAATTGATGGATGAGCCATATGTATTGGCATTTGAAGCTTCACAAGTGTTTTATGTGGAAGATAAAAGGGAAAAGGATTGGTATAAAGTTGTTAAAACTAAAGCAAGGGATGTGTTTGATGTTGGTAGTGGTCACTTGTGCGGCGAAGATGACATGGATACTTATTGTGAGAATGTTTCTTACAATATCAATGCTGACAATGTGGTTTTTGACAACATTGGCTTAACTTGAGTTGATGTAGAAGGAACCACACTCAATGCATCAATCATTGATGAGAAAGACTTGCAAGAAGGGGATTTTTTAGATGATAATGACTTTATAGATGATGAATTCAACAATGAATAGTACAACGAAAATAAGTATAATGACGATGAGTAGTGTAATGAAGTAATATTATCTTTTGAATTATTATGTTATTGTTATTACAATTCAAATTAGAATATCTCTTGTGTTTGGACCTCTAAAACGTGACTAGGGTTTGCCTTATATACCTAGGGCAAAACATAAAACCCTAAACGTTTTAATGAATTAGGACTGAGTTGGAATTATGTAGAAAAAATTCATCTGACCCGAAATTCGATCGATCCAGCCTAAGCTTCGATCGATCGAGCCAAACTGAAATGCATAGTAACTTCTGCATCAGCTCGATTCCAACTTTACAAAAAAGACACAACTTTGAGCAAGTATAAACAAGACTAAATAACCTGTTTTGATCATGGTTTGCCAACAATACAAATTAAAATTCTAAATACATTAATCCTAAGTCTTTAGAACCTAACAAACTCCCCCTTTGGCAATCCGTGAAAAAACACAACTAAAAGCTCAAAGTTTACAAAGAAAAGCCCTTTACAAACAACATGCTCATTACAACAAATTCAATCCTAACTACTATCCATTAGTTGCAAGTGTAGACAGCATCTCAATTGAATCATCCTGTATTTTTCCTGAAACACTAAACAAAATGCATAAACGCATGTGTGGAAAATACAAGTAAACAAAATAAGTTCTTGATTTCACAAAACACAAAATAAAGACAAATATCAATGAATAACATCATGAATATAAGTCAATAAGTAGTGAAACAAGAAACATATGAAACAATAAAAGTAACTCCCCCTAAAATGATAATCCTAACAAGAATACACTAAGAGCCAAAAAGATAAATACAAAGTGAAGCACCTAAATACAATCTAATCTCCACAAGCTCTAGTGACAAAAAAAAAATCTCTCCCTGAAAACAAAAACCTTTACAAGTGCTCAAATATGTACTTCCCCTTTTTGTGATGGAATGCCAAAGGGTAGTTAAAATCCATCATCAAAAGGAGGTGGCGATGAGGATCGTTGAAACTGTGCCAACTCTACGCGCAAGCCACGGATCTCATCGAGCACGTCCACCAAAATTTATCCATGAGCCACTTGAACGGTCAAGACATGATCCAACGTACATCGAATGTCTGAATCATTTGAAGTAGTCGGTGGAGAAACATCAGCATCAGCAGCAGCAGCAGCACCAGACGCCTCAGTAGTATCAGCACCTGTAGAAGAGGGAGGAGGGGGAACAACACCAGATGACGCACCTCTAGGATGCGTAGGACCAACTCTCAAGTGAGTAGCCCTCTGCCTAAGGAAGGTGGCACCTATGGGAGCTATGATATGAACGGGCTCACCGGTGGGGAAATCATCTAGACCGAGAAACAACAAAATCCTATGAATGAAAATAGGATGGATAAGAGCATGACCTACAGTAGAACTCCTATGAACTTCGTTCAAAGAACGAAGAAACAGATGAGGAAAACTGATAGAGGCACTAGAAACAAAAGTGTACAAAAACACACATCGCTCAAGAGGTATGGTGTGAAGATGAGAAATAGGCCACAAA
The DNA here is from genome assembly GCA_030820535.1 of Quercus parvula. Taxonomy (NCBI): domain Eukaryota; kingdom Viridiplantae; phylum Streptophyta; class Magnoliopsida; order Fagales; family Fagaceae; genus Quercus; species Quercus parvula. The sequence continues at coordinate 30,843,560 of JAUAME010000012.1, forward strand.
GAATGACATGTTATCCTAAAGAAAAGATAAGCTATCTTAGAAAGCTCAATAGATGTGATCTGAGGATCAAAACCCTACTGGATAGAAGACCCAGTGATGTATGACATAACGTCATCTAAGGGTGGAGACTCCTCATAGGGATAAACAGGCTCCCTAATGATCGGAACCCCAAGAGCATCAGCCACTACCCTAGGGGTAATGGTGAACTTAACACCTCGTATCCAACTCCTAACAAGGGTGTTGGAATTATAGACATGACAAGAGAGATTCGAAAAGAACTTTCTAATTAGGGCGGTTAGGGGTGGATGATCTACCTCTAACAAGGGTAGCCAACAAGAGAGATTCAGAAAGGGAGGGAGTCCTATTAGCTCTAGTCTTCCTAGGCATGGTGCTAGGATAAGGATAGAGACACAAAAAAAATAGAACCAACAAAAAAACAGAAAGAAAAAATAAGGGCAGACTACAAGTTAGCACAAAAAACGATAGAATAAAAATCTATATGATGCATGGACAGTTTAAATGTCATGATGCATGCTCTAATGCAGTGAGACTAAGTTCAATTTAAGTTCACATTCACAAAATTGGCTTAAGCATAGAGTTTCTAACAGAAAACCCAATATTTGAAAAACCACCTGAACAATTTGTAATAAGTTGACGAATTGATCATCACACATGAGAGAAAACAGAAAAAGATGATCAATTATATCAATACAACAAGTCAATTTCATCAATTTAACCTATTTTGAAAAAAATCCCTAATTCGGGTTAATTACAAGCCCTAGAATTTTCAATTTCTCAAAAACCACAAAATTAATCAAATTAAACCACAGGGATCATGTTTATAACATCCTAGAACAAAAACCCAATGATCAATTTCACAAAATAAGGTTTGAATCATCAAAAACCCCAAAATATGCTAAGTCCGAAAATAACCCTTCAATGCATGAAAAAATGCATGAAAAATTGAAAATAAATGAAAAGGAGAGGGTAAAATGGACATACTGGCCTTGGGAGAGGAAAACCTTGCAAAAAATTTGGTCGAAAACGACAAAAAATTGATGATTGAGCTTGTCCGAGTCGGAGAGAGAGAGAAAAGTTTGAAAACTTTTGAAAAATGTGAGTTGAATAAGTCAAGATCTAATTTTAAAAAAACTTATTCACGATTTTTGATTGATTGAAAATAAGTTTTGATTGATCGAAACAGACAGAGGCTCACTTAAAATTTTAAATGCAATTTCGATTGAACGAAAAACAGATTGGATCAATCGAAATTCTGGAAAAATAGAATTTTTTTTGAAAAAATAAACCAGTTTTTGAAAAAATTCATCAAAGCATTGAATAGTAGGAATAAAATGCATGAGTATGAGATGAAATGCTTTTCCAAAACACACGATTTAAACCTAGTTTTTCCAAAATTAAGATTTTCAAACATTCTCCCTTCAAATTCTCAAGCATCAAATATGTTTTGCATAAGAACTCAAAGTATTTGCAAACTTGGTTGGTCAGACTGAAAAACACACAAAATAACATGTAAGATGTTTAGCAAAGAGTAGCTTGAGTAGTGTGTGAAACTAACAAAAACTTGAGATACATGTGAGGTGATATGTGAATAACAATAAGCACAAAGTCTACAATATTCATCACATAGTATTTGAAAGAGACTATCACCTAAAGAGTTACATCATATAACTCCCACATCTCCTAGATCATAAGCTTGCAATCATGTAAGTTTCTTGATTTTGCCTCATATTGTACACACAAATTTTAATTATTCGGAAACTTATTAAAATAGCCGGGATAATGTACATACCAATTTTAGCAATTCTTGATTTAGCTTTAAGTCCAATAATGTACACACCAAATTTAGCATTTAAACTGAGGCTACACCTTATGTTATTTTTGTGCATGTGCTACACTTTCTTGGGCACAAAATCTTACGATATGCACTAAGGTGTTCATGATTGGTTAGTGAACAGTGGTGAAATGGTTATTTATGCCTTTCTCAAAAGGTTCAAGTCCAACAGCCAAAAACATGTGACTTCAAGATCAAGACAAAGTGATCAAAACCATAAACATATTTCCCACGCAACATGCACTACAAAGTTTTGACTAGTAAAGTGCAGAAAGTAAGCTCATTAAAACTAAAAAAGGTACAAAAAACATGTTATGTGAAAATAAATTGACCAACCTTGTTTTCAAAAACCAAGAAAATAGTGCAAAACACAATTTGCTTCCTTTTTTTTTTTTTTTTAAAACACCTAGAATGAAATGCATGAATGTTATGCAATGCAAATCCTAGAAACAAAAAGAAAACACAAAAACCAAAGAACAATGGTCACAAAGGGTAGAGCAATGAAGCACAAGGACCAAGAAAGCCAAGACAGATTAGGGACACAGAATCACACCAATTACTTGACGAAGTGTCTCAAACTTACTTCTATCAAGAGGTTTGGTGAAGATGTCAGCATTCTGCTGTTTAGTAGGAATATACTCAAGACACACAATCTTTCTTCCAACAAGATCCCTAATAAAGTGATATCTAATCTCTATGTGCTTAGTCTTAGAATGTTGAACAGGGTTCTTAGATATATCACTAGCATTAGAGTTATCACAGTAAACAACCATGGTATCTTGGGATATCCTATAATCAGTAAAAACCTTTTTCATCAAAAGAAGCTGTGAGCAACAACTTCCAGCAGCAATATATTCTGCCTCTACAGTAGACAAAGACACCGAATTTTGCTTTTTACTCATCCAAGCAACAAGATTGGCTCCTACATAAAAACACCCACTGGTGGTGCTTTTTCTATCATCAGCAATACCAGCCCAATCAGAATCAGAAAAACCAGCAAGAGACAGATTAGACTCTTTACTATAAAATAATCCATAATCACAAGTTCTACCAACATATTTAATAATTCTTTTGACAGCATTCAAGTGTGAAACTTTAGGATTAGATTGAAATCTAGAATAAACACCAACACTAAAGGCAATATCAGGCCAACTACCAGTCAAATACAAAAGGCATCCAATCATACTTCTGTATAATGTAACATCAACAGACTCACCTGATGGATCATTTGTTAATTTTGCATTGGCATCCATTGGTGTTCTAGCATGTGCAACATTGTCCAGTCCAAATCTCTTGACTAGATTCCTTGCATACTTTGCTTGGTTGATGTAGATTCCTGAGTCCGTTTGCTTCACCTGTAATCCCAAGAAATAAGTTAGTTCACCAACCATACTTATTTCGAACGTAGCCTTCATTTCATTTGCAAAAGAATGAGCAAGAGAGTCATTAGTAGCACCAAAAATAATATCATCAACATAAATTTGATCTACAACAAAACTATTCTTATCCTTTCTTATGAAGAGAGTAGTGTCTGCAGATCCCCTTTTGAATCCATGCTCAGTGGGATATGCAGTCAGCCTATCATACCAAGCTCGTGGAGCTTGTTTCAAACCATACAGGGCTCTCTTCAATTTATACACGTCATCCGGTCTGTGAGGATCAACAAAACCCTTCAATTGTTCAACATATACCTTTTCTTTCAACATTCCATTCAAGAAAGCACTTTTGACATCCATTTGGTATAACTTGAAATTTAGATGACTAGCTATAGCCAAAAGTATCCTAATGGATTCCAATCTTGCCACCGGTGCAAAAGTCTCATCGAAGTCAATCCCTTCCATTTGTGTGTAACCTTGAGCAACAAGTCTTGATTTATTTCTGATGACAATGCCATGTTCATCTGACTTGCTCTTAAGGATCCACTTAGTTCCAATCACATTTACACCCTTTGGTCTAGGAACTAATTCCCACACATCATTTCGAACAAACTGATGAAGTTCTTCATGCATAGAGTTTACCCAATCAGCATCTTGAAGTGCTTCATCTACCTTTTTCGGTTCAAATTGGGACAAATAGCATGAGTGTGTAATTACACTTAACACTTTTGATCTTAATCTCATATTATCATTCAAACTTCCCAATATGTTTGAGGAGGGATGATTAAGCCTTACTCTAGAGGAAGGACCTTTGACTAGAGATGTGGAGGTACCTTTCTGTTGTGATGAAGGACTGAACCCATGTTGTGCTTGTTGAGTCTCATATACCGGTGTGGATGGTTCCGGACTCGATGGCACAGAAATTGCATCATTCAGCACCATCAACTCTTGATCACTATACTTCCCAACATAATCAATAGGAAGTGAGTCATCAACCTCCATAGGCTTATCTTGAACCGGAGCAGTATTTTTTGAATGTGCTTTTGAACATACTTCATCATTGATCACAACATTTGAAGATTCCATGACTGTTTTGGTTCTAAGATTATACACTCTATATGCTTTACTAGTAGAGGAGTACCCTAGAAAAAATCCCTTGTCACTCTTTGCATCAAATTTTTCTAGGTTCTTTCTATCACAGAATGTAACAATCACTACCAAAAATCCTGAAATACTTAACAACCGGCTTCTTTCCTCTCTAGAGTTCATAGGGAGTCTTCTTGGAATCAGGTCTAAAATACACCCAGTTGCGTGTATGGCAAGCAGTGTTAATTGCTTCTCCCCAGAAGGATTTGACAAACTTTTTGTTGTGTAGCATGACACGCGCCATCTCCTGAACAACCCTATTTTTCTATTACACTATTCCATTTTGTTGTGGTGTCTTAGGTGAAGAGAATTCTTGATGTGTGCCTTGATCATTGCAGAAGGTAGCCAGCTTGGTATTCTCAAATTCTCTTCCATGGTCACTTCTAATTCCGGATAGCACAGTATCTTTCTCAACTTGCAATTTCTTGCACAGATGTATCATCTTTTCAAGAGCCTCAGCTTTATCTTTCAAAAGCACAACCCAAGTATATCTAGTAAAGTCATCCACAACCACTAGAATATATTTCTTACCACCTAAACTCTGAACTCTGGCAAGACCCATAAGATCAATGTGCAGTAACTCTAGAGGTCTTGAAGTTTGAACATTTGCTATAGACGGATGTTTAGATTTTATCTGTTTACCTATTTGACATGGTCCACATATGCACTTATCTATCTTCTCAAACTTAGATAAACTAACAACTGCATCACACTTGGAAATCTTCTCTAATTGCTTATGACTTGCATGTCCCAACTGTTGATGCCACAAATCAACTTGATCAGTCTTTGCACTAAAGCACTTGTTACTTATACTTGGTGTTAAACCATAACAGTTGTCCGCTGTCCTTACACCAACACATATACAGTCACCTCCTCCATCAAGTATCTCACATTCATACTTAGCGAAGAGAACATTCAGTCCATTGTCACAAATCTGACTGATGCTGAGTAAATTTGCCTTCAGTCCATCAACATACCAAACATCTTCAAAGACCGGCAACCTTGGAATGTCCATAGTTCCAATGCCTCTGATTACAGATTTGCTTCCATCTCCAAAAGTGATTGTCCCAATCTTTCCTTCAAAGAGAGTCTTGAATAATCCTTTGTTTCCTGTCATATGCTTGGAACAACCACTTTCCAAATACCAAAGACAAGAATCACGTGCCTTTAAGGCGGTTAAGGCAGTATAACACAAGTAATTATTATCATATGTGATAAGACCAAGATGTTCAAGGAAATATTTAACAAAAGCAACAAGAGACAAATACAACAAACAAGCAAGTTGATAAATAAGAAAAAAGATTTTCCAAGAATCCATAGGGGTCAAGGATTAGCTCAATGATCAAAAGACCAACAACAAGAGAGCTACCCTCTCTGATACCACTTGATAGTTTTTAGACCCCTTAAAACCATAATTGGATTAACCTAGGTAATTATCCAAGTTGTTACTTAGTCCAAATTCCAAATCTAGGTTATCACAATTAAACAATCATATCATGCAAAGCAGCGAAAAGATAAATAACACAATGATATGATCACTCAGGAAACCAAACCGGTAAAAACCTGGGGAGGATTTAACCTAGCTATCCTCAAGGTAAACCTGAATCCACTATGAAAGAATCGAAGTTATTCAACAGGACTTAGACCACTAACATCCTATTGCTACCCACTAGTAGAAACTTACTGACATGACCACGTGCAAGCTCCGAGACCACAGACTCCTTCTTTCTTAGATTCTCTAGCAAGTACAAGCACACTCGCTTGTGTATCTTTAAGCTTTTATTGCAACAACTGAATGATCATCAAGTTCTTGAAGAAATTTCCTCGATAATCCTAAGCTTGTGTGAAGGAAAGCTCCTCACAGATCTCACAAGAGATTCACACACGGCAATATAAGCAACCTCTAAAACGTGGCTAGGGTTTGCCTTATATACCTAGGGCAAAACATAAAACCCTAAACATTTTAATAAGCTAGGGCTGAGTTGGAATTATGTAGAAAAAACGCATTTGACTTGAAATTCGATCGATCCAGCCTAAGCTTCGATCGATCGAGCCAGGCCGAAATGCATAGTAACTTCTGCATCAGCTCGATTCCAACTTTACAAAAAAGACACAACTTTGAGCAAGTCTAAACAAGACTAAACAACCTGTTTTGATCATGGTTTGCCAACAATACAAATTAGAATTCTAAATACATTAATTCTAAGTCTTTAGAACCTAACAATACTCATTTTGAGTCACATATCACAAAACAAAATATATACAAAATAGAATAATTTTCTTAATATTAACAATTATTCCAGATATAGAGACATATCGAATATCGTAGTATTGAATTGAAACCGAATCAAAGGATGCTTGACTCTCTTAGGGAATGAATAAGAACTGAAGAGTTTATATAAATATTTTTACAATTCTTGAATAAGTTTGAAAACCCAATTTGCTAAAGAAAACGTCTTAAATACCATTTGAAAAATAAGAATATGATTTTGAAATCACTTGGTTTTAAACAAACTTAAAGAACAAGAACCTTTTTGAAAACTTACTTTGAAACTCAACTATTTTCTGAAAATAGTTTAGTTTAGAAATCATCTTTTAAATAAGATTTAGATGTTCAAAACTTTATTTAAAATCCAAAGTTTCTCTTTATAACATTGTTTAAAAGTCAAAGTTTCTCTTTCAATAGTGTAAAAATGCTTTTTTATAAACTTTTAAAACGTAAGTTTAAAAATATGACTTTTGAAAACCTTTAACTTCTAAGAACCTAAAGGGCAAAACTTGTGCGTGTTATGCATAATTACTTACTTCTATTGCTAATACATCTGAACATAGCTGAACACTTTAATCTTCCATAAGATCTAAACAAAAGAATGCTTTAATCAGTAAGCATGGAGTCTAATCCTTACAAACCTTTTCTTTCCTATTGCCCTACAAAAATTAGGTATGAAAACTACTTTCGTATATACCATTGAATTAAGCAATTTAATATTCCTTATCAAAGTCCCACCACAACAATATTTTCCTAAAACTAATTTGTACTACTAGAGTTTAAACAAATTTCTATAACCACAATTGAAATTCTAGGCCAATAATGTTTCCTCGCATTGGGTCAAATCTCATATTACCATTAGAGAAGCAACAGTCGAAATACCCTAGACCTTAAATTAATATTCCTATTGAAAATGTAAGGATACAGGGCCACCTTTAGGATTTAAGGCTATAATCATGGAATCTATATTCAAATGAAATCTATAGGCAATTCAATGAAATTGTGTACTCACTTTTAGGAATTAATCTAATATATATAATCCTCTGTTAGACCCAAGGTCCTCAATTTCAACGGGTAATAAATATAAAATACAAAAGTACCATTAACTTAAGAGTGTTACAATCGGATCTTTACATGAATAATGCTCATATATATAACCATCTTTCCATTGTGATCGATTAGTCAAAGAGTAGACATAACTAAATCTTATCATGTTGCCAAAATCGTAAATATATCTCAAGATTTATAAACAGTATCTCAAGATTTATATCTTAAGGCGAGATGGGGTTCTCACCTTGATTTCGTCGCCAAACCTTATGCACTTAAACAATTTTGCCTCCTTTGAAATACCCCAATTTTGTTTTTATGATTATCACTGTACCTTGTCATTTTTAATATAAAGTTGAGGTACTATATGTGTGTGCACAGTAAGATGGGAGTAGACAATTTGTGGTGCTACAAATATGTGAGAAAATTAAAATTTTAGTGCATACAATTTAGTGCGGCAATTAAAATAAATAAATAAATAAAAGAGGAAGATATTTTATGGGCATCTTGGAGACTAAAGAGATAAGTTTAAGTGGGTTTTAAACTACAGCCCACTACCCCACTAGGCCCACATCACTCATGTGTTAAAAAATAGGGTAGAGGAAAAGATAATTAGGGTTTTCGTTAGAAGGGTTTCTTAGTAAAAGTGGATGCCAAAGAAAATTTGTGAGAGAGAGAGAGAGGTGGCGTGACAGAAGAAGGATGTAACAACCCAAGGAAAAGTGCTAGCCACATTTACGCTATACCTTAAAAGGACTAGTCACAATTGAGGCTCCTTGCAGTTGTTAATAAAGCCCAGTTCAAACTAGTAAATACCTGATGTAGGACTCATCACACACTCACACACATCACACAATCAATTAAATTGGGGCATCACAGAGCATCTTTATCTATTTTTATTATATGTTGTATATATACAAAATACGCGTATATACTTATATTGGTGTTATATATAAAAAATACGAGTGCTGTTTGTCATACAAGTCTCCTTTAGTTTGGACACTAATGACTAATGTGTTAGTTTCTGCTCCTGCTTCATTTTGGTTGTTTTTCTTAATTTTAAACTTTTGTCAAGAGTTTGGGTTTGTTGGTTTGCTTTGTGCTTTCACTAATTCGGGTCACAAAGAGAAATGTAATTGTTTCCTCCTCTGTATAGATAAAGAAAAAGAAGAAAAAAATGGTTAACTTTTATTTGTTTCTTCTTTATTCTTAGCTAATATTCTCTCTTGTATTTATCTTTGTAACGAGTCATGAGCATTATTCACTTGAAATATAGATTAATGAATTTCTTGTAAATTGGTATTGTACTGGTCTGACAATATGATTAATAGTTGCTTTGTATATAGAAGATGTTGTTTACAATTATCATATTTGTATTGTTAAGTTCTTGCACACAGGAATGGGAAGGACACAGTGGTTTGAGTTAGTTGATGTTGGTGAATGCTCTTCACAAGGAGGATCTAATGAAGACCAAGCAGTCTAGGAAACCCCTCCAACTGAAGAAGAAAGACGACAATCCCCTATATGTGAGGATGAGACACAGCCACCAGGTACTTTAAATTTGTATAAGCTCATAGTTTGAAATTATAAGTACTTTGTAATTTGATACAGTTTGTTGGTGTGTTACTAGATATTGAGGCCGTACTCGCAGCTACAATGGACAATGTACATAACAAATATGGGCCTAACAGGTTTGATGGCATTTAGAATTTTCCCCCAAGGAAAAGACTTTTCTTGAAAGTAAATAAAGCGGGTCAGCCGATTGGAAAACTAGCTAGAACTTGGTCAAGGTGATTAGGAACTGTGGCTAGAATGCCATCAATGTGCCCAATTGGTTATATTCGTTGGCCTTTAGTGCCACAACAATATAAGAACCAATGTTGGGTAGCCATTCAGGTATTACACTAGAAAACAATGCTAAAAAGGTTTTATTTATTACTTGTACTAAGTATTATGCAAGTTTGTTATTATGTTGAAAATGTGACATGTGTTAACTCAACTTTGAACATGGTAGGAATGATGGATAATTCCTACAAACTGCATTGAACCTATGAAGAAGAGGAAGTGGGCTTTCTCACATATTGGGAAGCTGTGGAGCCACAAATCTGATTTGAAGTACTACACAGAAGACCTTGAGAAGGAAGATATACTGGGGTTGTGACTACTAGAGGTTGATATTAAGCAGTTTTACACATTAATGGAGTATTGGTTTTCAAGGAATGGCATGGTATTAATATTTTCATTATTAGATATGTTTTGCTTTGATATGCTTTATTTTAAAGAGTATTATATTTATTGGACTTGAAGAATATATTAGATTGTTCATGTAATTGTATGTAACTTTGTTGAAATATTCATAGGAACTGTGTAAAGCAAACATGAGGAAATACATACATGTGGATTAAGAGGCTATGCCCAGACTGTGGATCTCCTTGTAATAACTGTATTTTATGTATTAGTAATATAAAAAGAAGACATAAAACTTAAATTATTTTGCTTTTTAAAGTGAACTTAAATGTGTTTTAACACCATAACTCTATTTTAATGAATGTAATGACCATGGTGTAGGAGAAAAAGAATGGAAAGCCAATAGAGAAAGCAGAGTTTTATGAAGTAGTATATTCACACAAGGATGGTATTGTTGTTACAACAAAAACGGTAGAAAATATTGTAAGTATTATATAGAAAGTACTTGGAGAGATATTATATTTTATCACGTTGGCAAATATGTTATTATAATCGTTGCTAATATGTTATTTTTTTAATTGTGAATATTAGGCAAAGATGAAAGAACTATTGGCAGCTGGAACGCAATTGCAGGGTGAGACTGGTGAGGAAGGCATCCTATGGTGAGTTGATGATACATTTGCTCAAGTAATGGGTCCAAAGAGACATAGCCGTGTCCAAGGGGAAGGCTTTGGACAAACCCCATTTGGCAATTATATGAGGATCCTGGAAGAATGTACTCCACCGTCAGCTTCTACTAAAACGGACCAAAAGGTTAAGGAGATGACGATTCAAATAGCTTCTTTGGAGGAGAAATGCCACGGTTTTGAATCCTTGAAAGCTGAAATGAGTTTGATGAAGAAAAAGTTTTCTCAAATGAATCCACTATTTACTTTTGCTCAGGTAAAAAATTTCAAAGTCCATTAGCCACATTTTTTATATCCTATTAAGATTGTCGTTTTGATTAGACATATGGTTTATTCTGATGAAAAAGAAAAAAAAATTTATACATATTATTATACATATTAAGACATAGTTTTGATACCTAATATAGAGTGAAAGAAAAATTAATATGGTTTGACCTTAGTGATCCTTGTACTTTATAGAGAGATCTTATCAACTACATTTTGTTATATTGAATTATTTGTTATAATAGATCAATTAAAAATAATAATAATAGACTAGGCTTTAGATCAATTAACTACCACAGACTAACTAAATATTACATTATTTGCAGTATAACGAACATTAGCCTTAACTAGGAATGGACTTGTATATCAAGACATAGTTGTTGATAACGTATAATGTTATTCATGGATTAATTTAATGTGTTCAAGTGCATTAGCCATGTTATTCAAGTATTTATTTAATGTGTTCAGGTGCTAATAGATTAGTGATATTATGTCATTCAATTAGTAACATTGTTGTAAAATAAAATAATTCATTGTGCGTTTATTATATTTTAGGATGGTGATGATGATGACGCGGATATCCATTCTCCATGTGATGTGGATTTATCATCCGGGGATAGCCACTAGGAAATATGCAGATTGTGTGGTTTTTGTTTTTTTGTTTTTTGTACTAGCTTGTTGGAAACTTTGATATGTATAATAAAGTTTCAAACCTTGATATATAAATATATATATATATATATGTCATAGTTGGAAATTTTATTATAACATTCTAGACATTTGGAATGTATTATTTTGGCATATATTAGCTTATATAGTGTACATAAATAATTGGTTGGTTTAAAGTGGATCCTTTTTTGTATTTGGTAATGTATTTTGATTACCTATAAACAGGATGTTAAAGCAAAATGCTAGAAATCAATATAGGTGCCTGGAATTAAAAAAAAAAAAAAAAACTATAGCAGTGGTTTTAAAATCACTGGTATATGATATATTTCTATTTCCTTAAATTCCCTATAGTGGTGGTTTTGAAATTGCAGGCATAGGCCTAGACTATTATAGCGGTTTTAAAACCGCTGGTATAGGATATATTTCTATTTCCTTAAATTTCCTATAGTGGCAATTCTGAAATTGTAGGTGTAGGTTTGGCCTATTACAACAGCTTTAAGAAGCAAAAAAGTGCCGATATAGGGTATCGAAAACTGCTGCTAAATGTTAAATGAGAAAAATATAAAAAGTCCTATAGAAACAGTTTTAAAACCGTAGTTATAAGTGCCCCTACTATGACAGTCTTCATTTTTTTAAAAGCGCTGGTATAGGGTTTGAAACTATTGATGAAGGATATCCCAACACTTTTAAAAAATGCTTAGATAGGGTTTCAACCAGATTTATTGCCATATTCATTGAGCAATGCTACGACGCGCCAGGAAAAAAAGCGTTAGGATAGCCCATTTGGGCCTATTCCGGCTCTTTTTTGGGGCTATCGCCGCGGTTTAAAAACACTACTATAGTCCCAGTTTTTTGTAGTGTTAATTGAATTTTTTAAATATGTTTCATTACTTTCATGATTTATAAAGGAAACATATCTATTAATACTCTAAAATTGTGCAATTTCAAATTTATTAATTAAACTTAAAAAATTTGATCAGTTTTTTAATTATAAATATTTCTTTATTAAGATTAATATAATTTAAAAGATTGTTCATGCTTCACAGATGTACTTAATAAAATAAATCTTTGTTTTGAATTAGGTAAATATAGACTTAATGTTTTCTTCTTCTTTTTTGGCTATAAAAAGAAAACTATATATATTGTTTCTTTTATAAAAACAATAAAAACAATATATATTGTTTCTAAACCTTTCTTCTTCTTCTTCTTTTTTTTTTTTTTTTGAGGAAAATATTGTTTCTAAAACCTCGACTGCCAAGTAAAGAATAGCAGCAGACACCTCCCATTCGCACAAAAGAGGTATGCCTTGCAAGTTGAAAAGAAAATAAAGTTAAGCTTTCATATAGGAAAGTAATCAATACTAAGACAAGGCCATGAGAAAAACTCCAATTACCAAGTAAAGAATAGTTTTAGAGCAGCACAAAGAGCCTTGCCTTGCAGATTGAAGAAAAAGTAAAAGCAAGACAAAGCAAATAGGTGAAAGACTAAAAGTAGTCATCAATTAAGAAGAGAAAGCGAGGAAAGAACTCATCTTCAAGCAAAGAGACACTGTCTTGCAAATTAAAGAAAAAGTACATATATATATATATATATATATATATATGTATGTATGCAGACTTTGTATGAAGAGACTGTCTTGCAAATTTAGTGATTGTCTTGCTAACCGATGCCCTAATTTATTGGTTAATATTCAATTATGAGGTGCATATTAATGCATACTTTTCAAAATGAAAAATAAACCTATAATAATTCATTAGTTTGCACGTAAAAATTTCCTTGTAATTATTTGTGTTTTTTTTTTTCTTTTAATATTTGTACATAGATTATTTTTTCTTTAATAAACATGCACAACAAAATATTTTTTAAAAATATAAAATGCACCTTAACTTATAGCCTTTAACATAAATCATTGAAGAATATGCTTCCAGAAAACTAAACTTTGCATAAACAGGATTGATTGCTTGCAAATTGAAGAAAAGTGAAAGGTTTGCATTCTCTGGCGCCATCTGTAACTCATTAAAAAGAAAGTGCATACAAATTTTCTTAACCACAGCTAGTCATACTTTTGCGCAACAGATATATGTCTTCACAATGCGACACGCAATTCCTCCACAAACTATTCCAGATACAACCCTCCATCACTAATCAGTACTATTTGACCAAAAGGCTTTCCATGTTTGATGAAAGATCCTAATAACTAAGTACAACTTCTTAATTTGTTGCAGTTTTTATTTATTTTTATTTATTTTTTTATTGATCGATGCAATTTAATTATTTGTTCTGCCTTGCTTGCATGAGATACCACACGGAATTCATTTGTAGTAATAAACAGTAGATTAATCCCCAGAAATTACATAAAGGATTAAACAGTATACAGTATACTAATCAACAGGGAAATATTCAAAATCTACACACACATATATAAAATTTAGAACTCCAACTAAAAAGCATGCAAACATAGAAATTAATTTTTTGTTTTTTCCAAAAAAATTAAGTTTTAGTTGAATGCATAATTCCAAACCTCAACTGCCAAGTAAAGAATACAACAGACATCTTTTCCCTTGCACAAAAGAGAGATACCTTGTAAGTTTTGAAGAGAAAATAAAAGCAAGAGAGTAAATATTAGCTTTCATTTAGGAAAGTAGTCAACTAAGATAAAGCCAGGAAACTCGATTTGCCAAGTAAAGAATAGTTTCGAGTAGCACAAAAAGACTTGCCTTGCAAATTGAAGAAAAAGTAAAAGCGAGACATTACCTGTGGTAAAGTCATAAATCAAGAAGGTAAAGCTAGGAAAGAACTCCATACCAGCAGATAATTCACCTGTACGCATAGGGAGTGCTCTTTGTCTTACAAATAGAAGAAGTAATGCAGATCTTTTTCCAGTAAAACTACGCAAGAACTCCAGACAGCTGGGGACGTTTGCGAAAGAAAGACTTGATTCCTTGCAAAATGAATAAAAGTAGAGGACTATGGCTTATAGCTACTAGGAAAGCAATAAATTAAGGAAAGATTCTGTTACACGTATACTAATATGCACACTCTCGCATTCACATTAAAATAAAATTATTAAAAAAAAAAAAAAAAAAAAAAAACAAGATTTCCAACATAGAAATTGCGACTTAAAGTTGGAAATCTTGGTTTTATTTATTTATTTATTTAATTTTATGTCTACAAGGATGCGTAGTAGTAGTGAGTGTATAATAGACACTCATAAATTAAGATTAAATAAAAAAAAAAAATTCTAGAAAGTATAATTGATGTTGCAATCCCTAAAAATGCATAATTTATTTTTTAAAAAAATTTATTAGTTTATATGAATAGTAACATATAAAGTAGTATACATTGTTTTCAAGGAACCCATGTAGGCAATTATAATTTTTTTTGTCTCTGCCAACTCCAATATTATTGTTTGTGAGTCCTACATTTAATATATTTTTATTTCATTTTTAGCCTTTTTTTCTAAAAAAAAATAACCAGCTTATTTCAGTTTTGTGTAAATGTGTGTACGTTAAGTTGTGTAATCCAATATTTATCATATATTATATGTGTATAAAGAGATTAATTTGTTAAGGATGTGGTGTAAAACCCCCTTTCAATCCTAACATACTATATCATCTTATTACACATTTAACAATAAACACAACCATACATAATTAATTCTAATACTCATATATAAATCTAACTAAATTTGGATTTTATTGAAATGTTATTAGGTGTGGTAGGATGTATTAAATTTTAAGTAAAATGCTTACGTGGCAATCTTTTATTGGATGGTGTAAAACACCCATCCTTACCAAATTCAGACACATGTATAAATGTGT
Organism: Quercus parvula; assembly: GCA_030820535.1. Lineage (NCBI taxonomy): Eukaryota > Viridiplantae > Streptophyta > Magnoliopsida > Fagales > Fagaceae > Quercus > Quercus parvula. The sequence goes on from JAUAME010000012.1 coordinate 30,858,877, forward strand.
GCATTAGTCGCTCACGACAATGACATTGGCAATGAAACATGTTGTGAAATTTTAAAGTACTCGCAAGTGTACAAACCGTACCGAAGTATAGTTTGACAAGGACAAGGTCGAACCCATAGGGACTTGAATGAACGTAGGAAAATTAATCAAATCTTAACCAAATTAATCCTAATCTAGTTTAATAAAAATTGGTTGTTTGAAATTAAATATACTAAGCAAATAATTAAATTGAGCAAAGATTTAATGTAAAGAAGTAAAGAGATGTAAACAATCTAGAGAAAGGAATTAAGGTTTTGGAATTTGCATTGTAAGTCACATCAGCATATATTTATGATCATTAATTTTTCCCAACTACTGCATAATAATCTAGAAATCAATCTTGCTATCATGGAAAATATTATCATTAAAACTTCTATTTAAATATCTAAAGCATGCTTTTCTTCACTTCCTTGGTATAAAATCAAGTCATCAATTGTATCTGTAGCCAAACAAATCACAAGAGATATCCAATTTTAAAATCAAGAAATAATAAACTAAGTATTCAATTAATTAAGAAAAATCCTAAATCATGAGAAAAACATGATTGAACTCATATTTAGAATCTCATTTTAGTCAATTGATATGAAGCAAGAACAATTTAAATCATTTAAGAACAACTATTGTGAGAAAAGTCAAATCACATAAATATTACTAATAATCCTTAAAGAGGTTTCATCCTTAACCTAATTATAAATTTAGCTACTCATGGTAATTGAAATAAAATACAAGAATAAAATACTAAACATTAATCTAGACAAATAAAATAGAGAAAGAAATAGTCACAATACTATCATGGAGAAAAGCTACAGAGAAGCCACATGTGGCACTGCCTCTTGCTCCAATTTTCTGTTTTGTATCCCAGCCCTAGCACTAGCCTCCTTTGAATTTTGCCCTAGAGAGCTTTTAAATAGGTCAAAGAATCCTATTACAAGTTGAATTCTCGTTTGAAGAAAATCCTAGCTTTTAGGCTTCACTTAACGAATGATTTTGGCCCATTTAACTTTAGAATTCAGACTTTTGGTAAACTACAAAGTTGTAGCCCTTTAAGTTAAATTTCCATCCCAGTTTGAATCATCTAAATTGGACATCTGAGCCGAAATTTATACCAAAAACACTAACTAATATGCAGGCTAGAATCCTAATCCGAATTGGATTTGGATTTGGTGCAAATTTCCTTTGATTTCTTGCTCCAATTGGACTTAAATTTAATTGGGTTGGCCTTTTTTAACTTCATCATGGCCCTTGTAAAAGTGAAGTCCATTAGCTTTCTTCTTTGCACAAACTCACTTATTTAATTTCATTCTTCTACAAAAGACAAATCCACGCAATAAAATTCAATTAAGTACAAAATTGATTATTCAGCATTATTCCAAAACCAAATATAAAATGCATAAATTAACTCAAAATAAGTATGATAATGCTTTCTAATAATTATATAAATATGCAAAATTAAGCTATTATCAATACACATCAAATACCCCCAAACCTACATTTTGCTAGTCCTTGAGCAAAACAGATAAAGAGTAAAACAAAACAAATATTTAAAAAAAAAAAAAAAAAAAAAAAGACAAAGAAAAATGAAATCCTAACTAATCCACTTTTGCTGGAAATTTCGATTGCATTTAGCATATGCAACATGCCTTTAAACCCCTAGCTTACACTAGTGGACGAGTGGTAGTTTCGTGAGAGTTTGCAAGGAATATACCACAAAATTCCGAGAATGAATACTAAAAGAAATTAAAAAAAAAAAAAGGGGGAAGAAAATCAGACAAAACTTTTTCTTTTTTTTTTCATTAGCCTTGTGCAAAGAGGATTAGTTCAAGTTAAAAAATACTACAAATGCTAAAACAATTTCTCATGTCATCAAAACTCAATGTGAGTGAAAAGTGGTAGCCAACCCAAACATACTCTTAGTTTTAGAATAAACTTGACTCGAATCTTTATTTGAAAGTATGTTTCAACTCAAATCTTTCCGATGTTACCACTTAACAAATGAAATCACTCTAAAATGAGGTGTAACACTCTCAACAATATATGTGAGCGGAAAAATGTAAGCAAAATCAAACGCCTCACATATAAATCACATGAAAAACGCTTAATCAAGAAAGAACAACTAGTCTCATGAAAGGATGCCAAAAAGAATTTATACCACAGTCATATCAATATCTGAACTACACAATTTTCAAGATCAAATAAGGACTTTATTAGGACGTAATTTAGAGTAAAAACAAAGGGAATGAAATAAAAATGGGTGAAGGTAAATTTAAGAAGTGTTTTCACGATTAGTCGGAATGTCAACTCTCTTTGGAACTTCCATTCAACTTTTTTTTTTTCAACTCTTCTTCTTCAAATCAGTACTCCTTCCTTACATTTCACTTCTCAAAATTTGATGAGAACCCTTTTTATTTTCTTCTTTTTGACACTTTTCCTTTTTTTTTTTCTTTGAATTTTTTTTTCTTTCTTCTTTGAATTCTTTTTTCTTTCTTCTTTGAATTATCTCACAAACCACCACATTGAAACAAACTGATCAAATTCCATTTTAAAACACTATGGATAAGGGATTTAAGATAGAAAGGCTAATTAAAAGGCTCAACGGGGTGACTAGCGATAATGTATCAAGAAAGAAAAAGAAAAACACATATGGCTTAAAGTAGACAAAAATTGCCTAATCTCATCTCTCAAAGACTAGTATAGTTCGTTAAACATCAATGACTTCAAAAGATTCAAGTGTGGCATTAAATTAATTTTTTTTTCTTGGCCAAAAGAAAGAACAATGAGACTACAACACAGGAAATATGTTACGCTCTTCCAAATGAACTTTAAGATTAGAAAAAATAATTAAATAACCCTCCAAAAATAATGATTGGCTCAAAACTCACAAGATTACAGTCTCCACATTGTTATCTTCAAGATTTTCTAATTACTTTTATCCTTCAACAACAAGTTGTGTCTGAGTGGCTACGTGCATGTGCAATGAATTGTGCATGAAAGCAATGAAATAATTTTAGCAAGAGTAGTATAACGAACTCAAAACATAAACCTCAAGCTAGGCAAAAGAATTCTTTTTTTTTTTTTTTGGGTGCTAAACAAAATACAACAGAAAGATAGAAATCTATGTACATCCCTCAAAACCTAAACCAAACATTGTCCTCAATGTTAAAAATGATACTCTCAAATATATGTCTTGAATGAAAGAGAGCAAAATATTAATATACACCATGAGAACCAAGTAGAAACAAGTAAGGTAAGAAGAAGAAGAAGAAGAAGAAGTACCTTGATCAAGCTGATTGTTATAAATTTTAATTTCTATCAAATATCAGCTAGAACAAAAGAAAATAAAACTAAACAAGAAAATAAACACAAAGTCTAATCTAGAAGCAAAAAAAAACAAGAGAAAAAGAAAGAAAATAAATGCAAACCTGATAAACATAACTAGGATCAATCCTGATAAACAGGATCATCCAAGAGGACTTCTTGAACTTCTTGAGGCTCAAGTTCTAAAGGTTTCAAACATTGGCCATTAACTTTAAACATACCACCATTTTTAGGATTCCCAATCTCAATAGCACCATGGGGATAAACAGTGTGAACTATGAATGGACCTGTTCATTGAGATCATAACTTACCTGGGAAGAGATGCAAACAAGAATTATAAAGAAGAACTTGTTGACCAGGTTCAAATGATTTTCCCATGATGTTTTTATCATGAACCATTTTCATTCAATCCTTATACGATTTGGCACAATTGTATGCATCATTACGAAGTTCCTCCAACTCATTGATTTGGAGTTTCCTTTCAACACCTGCTTTGTCAATATCAAAATTTAATCGCTTAATTGCCCAATAAGCTCTATGCTTTAACCCAATAAGGAGGTGACAAGCCTTACCATACACAATTCGATAGGGAGACATTCCAATGGGAGTCTTAAATGTTGTATGGTACGCCCACAATGCATCATTGAGTCTTAAAGACCAATCTTTCCAAGTAGGGTTAGCTATTTTCTCCAATATTCTCTTGATTTCCCTATTAGATATCTCTACTTGACCACTTGTCTTTGGGTGATAAGGTGTTGCAACCTTATGAGTGATGCCATATTTCTTAATTAGTTGTGCAAAAACTCTATTGCAAAAGTGCTTTCCTCTATCGCTAATAATGGCATGTGGTGTACCAAACTGTGCAAACACATTCTCTCTAAAAAACTTAACTACAACCTTGTGATCATTAGTTCTACATGCAATGGCCTTAACCCACTTAGAAACATAATCAACAACAATAAGGATGTATAAGTTACCAAAAGAATTAAGAAAGGAACCCATGAAATCAATACCCCAAACATCAAATAGCTCAACAATCAAAATAGAGTTCAATGGCATCATATTTCTTTTTCCAATACTCCCCAACTTTTGGCATCTCTCACAGGCTAAACAATATGCATGAGAATCACAAAAAATGGAAGGCCAATAAAATCCACATTGCAAAATCTTAGCAGCAGTCTTTCTTGAACTAAAGTGGCCTCCACAAGCATGATCATGACAAAAGGATATAATATTTTGTTGGTCACTCTTAGATATGCATCTCCTAATTATTTGATCAGAACAATACTTAAACATGTATGGATCATCCCAAAAGAAATACTTAACCTCAGCCAGAAATTTAGACCTATCTTGTTTAGTCCAATGCGAAGGCATTTGATTAGTAACAAGATAGTTTGCAATATTAGCATACCAAGGTCTCTAGGATACATGTAGCAACTGCTCATCAGGGAAAGATTCAAGAATAGGTAAATTGTCATTAGTGTGCTCAATGATTAATCTAGACAAATGGTCAGCTACTACATTTTTGGATCCCTTCTTGTCCCGAATCTCAAGATCAAATTCTTGTAGCAATAAAATCCATCGAATAAGTCAAGCTTTAGCATCTTTTTTGGAGAAAAGATACTTCAATGCAGCATGATTCGAATAAATTAAGACCTTAGACCCCAACAAATAGGATCTAAATTTATCCAAGGCAAAACCAATTGCTAACAACTTCTTTTCTATTGTAGAGTAGTTCATTTGAGCATCATTTAGAGTCTTACTAGCATAATAAATCATGTGGGGAACCTTTCCAACCCATTGTCCTAAAACAACACCAATTTCATAATCAGAGGCATCACACATAATCTTAAAAGGCACTTTCCAATCAAGTGGTTGAATGATAGGTGCAAAAGTCAACTCAGTTTTTAGTCTCTTAAATGCATGGAGACACTCATCATCAAACACAAATGGGGCATATTTGGCAAGTAAGTTGCATGAGGGCCTTGAGATTTTACTAAAAACCTTGATGAACCTTGGATAGAATCCTGCATGACTTAAAAATGATCTAATTTCCTTAACAGATCTAGGAGGTGGAAGGTTAGAAATCAAATCAATTTTAGCCTTGTCAACCTCAATACCACTTTTTGATATGACATGCCCAAGAACAATTCCCTTTCTCACCATAAAATGACATTTCTCCCAATTAAGAACAAAATTATTCTACTTACACCACACTAACACTAAGGATAGGTGGTGCAAAAATTCTTCAAAAGTGGACCCAAATACTGAAAAGTCATCCATAAATACCTCCAAAAATCATCCCACCATATCAAGGAAAATATTAATCATGCACCTCTTAAATGTACCAAGAGCATTACATAAACCAAATGGCATGCAACAGTAGGCAAATGTCCCAAAAAGGCATGTGAAGGTAGTCTTTTCTTGATCTTTTGGTGCAATGGGAATTTGATTATATCCAGAATATCCATCAAGAAAACAATAATAAGCATGACCAGCTAACCTTTCCAACATTTGGTCTATAAAAGTAAGAGGAAAATGATCTTTTCTTTTAATGGCATTCAACTTACGGTAATCAGTGCATACTCTCCATCCCGTTTGCACACAAGTTGGAACTAACTAATCATCCTCATTCTTGACAGTTGTTATGCTAGATTTCTTTTGTACAACTTGAACTAGACTCACCTAATTGCTATTAGAAATTGGGTAAATAATACCCACATCCAAAAGCTTCAAAACTTTAGCTCTCACTATCTCTTGCATAATAGGGTTTATACATCTCTGCGGTTCACATGAAGTTTTAGCATTCTCTTCCAAGTGAATTCTATGCATAACCACAAATAGACCAATACCTTTGATATCAGCAATTGACCAATCTATAGCTTCCTTATGCTCTTGAAGTACACTTATCAATTGGCATTCCCTAAGGTCATCCAAATCTGAAGCTATAATAACAGTTAAGGTCTTAGAAGAACCTAAAAAGGCATACTTAAGTGTGTTAGGTAGCGGTTTCAACTCCAACTTTGGTGGTTCCACAGCAGATGGGGTGAGGATGGAGAAAGTGGAAGAAGGATCACTTTTGGTTGCCAACTATCAGTACTTAAGAGAGGAACATAATCTAACAATGCATTGACCTCTTCAATTGAGTGTTCAATATCAAAATTGCAACCAAAAAGATTTAAGCAGGCCTCTAGAGGATCCTCATATCTTGATTGTAGGAAAGTATTATGAACTAGACTTTCAATCATGTCAACCTCACAAATATCCTCATTGTCTAGCACTTGTTTACTTATGTGGAAGATATTAAGCTCCACGGTAATATTTCCAAAAGAAATCTTCATTACACCACTTTGACAATTGATCAAAGTATTGGATGTGGCTAAGAAAGGGCGACCCAAAATGACATGGATTTGTGTATTGGCATTTAGAGTAGGCTTAGTGTCTAACACAACAAAATCAACAGGAAAATATAATGCATCAACCTTAATCAGCACATCCTCAACAATACCTCAAGGGATTTTCACGGACCTATTAGCTAATTGAAGTGTCATGGTTGTGGATTTTAACTCTCCTAATCCGAGTTGCAAGTATACTGAATATGGCAATAAGATCACACTTGCCCCCAAATCTAGCAAAGCTCTCTCAATGAAACGATCTCCAATCTTGCATGAAATTGTAGGAGATCCTGGGTCCTTACATTTTATTGGATATTTACTTTGAATGATTGAACTAAATTGCTCTATTAAAAATACTTTTTTAGGGACATTTGTCTTTCTCTTCAATGTAACAAGATCTTTCAGAAACTTGGCATAAGTAGGAACTTGTTGAATTGCATCAAGAAATGGAATGTTTATTTGCACTTTCTTAAAAACCTCTAAAATATCTCCAAATTGTGCACTTTTCTGAGGTATGATTAACCTTTGAGGAAATTGAGCCTTAGGAACAAACCTCTTATCAATGGGAGAACTAAGATCCTAAATTGGAATGGAGGGTGCGTTGTCCTTTTCTCCATGATTATCATGTGAACTATGAGTTCTTTTTTCCTTTAACACAATATTTTCATCATCCTCCACTTCTGGCATTTTCACTTGATTATCAACTTTGTTAGGAGATATGTGATTTAATGTTAGGAACATATGTCAAATTAGAATTGGCTAATCCTTTTTCAAAATGCACTTTACTTGTAATTAGGTAGATCTAGGATGTGTTTAATACTTCAAGTTTCAAGATCAAGTGTTAGAGCCATGCAAATCTGTCCGAGAAACAAGTGAAGAAGTGCTGGATTTTAAAGCTCGACAACTAGTATCTATCGAGGTTAAAAAGCTGCTGAAGCCCGATGCTCAACAGCTAGCTCGATAGATAAGCTATCTATCGAGGTTTATGAAAAATAGATTTTCAGCTCTGATTTTCTTCTAATCTGTGTGTATATGTTTGAGTTTTCTTTTTTTAAAAGATTATTTTAGGGACTGTAAAAGGTTACACAAGTGTGAAGCAAAGTTATCTCATGCAAATTATGACTGGAGACAGAATTTACCCTAGTTCATCTTTCTCTTGAAGAAATTGTTGTATTTGTACACCGTAGGGTTTTGTAACCAGGGAGCTTTGTGATCTTCATCATGTGATGAACTAAAGAATTTTGTAGCCAACATCTTTCTCAAGTTGGTAAGTAAGCTGCATACTGGGATCCATGCATGCGTACTAGGAGTTGTGCATTGAAAAGGAGAGATTGTCACTATAGAACAAGTCCAATTGGGTATTGGGATAAGGGTTCAATTGTAGGTTGATATAAGGTACCGTGATTCCTTTACTTGCAATCGCATGTTGTGATAATAGTGAATTCTAGTGACCTTAAAATCACCCGATGGGGTTTTTGTTGTGTAAGTTTTCCCTATTCGTGAATAAATCACCGTGTCAATTTAATTTCCGTTACATTTAGTTAATTGGTGATTTGTTTGTGCTACCACGCATATTGCATGCTAATTGAATTAATTAATTAACTTGGCTAATTAATTTGTTAATTCGTCACAAGGGTCAATACATTCTTGGCCTTTCAAGTGGTATCAAAGCAAACACATTCTGATTAAGGTTAATCTTTGCTGTGTGATCCATTGATCTCTGTTGTCATGGCTGCAACCAGCTTGAAGAGATCTTTGTTTTCAAATACATCTTGTTTTTCTAATCTCTACTTGTTTGAGTGTATCAAAAAATGCAAGTCTAAAAGTTATTTGAATTCTGTTATGATGACTATTGGAAAAGATCTCAGCCTGACAAAGAAGAAACTAGACTGTCTCAGAATGAAAATGTGCAAAGAAGTTCATCTAAAAAGAGTGAAAGTTAAAGGTTTTGTTCACAAAAGGCAAATGAGAGAAAACACTATTCCCACTTATCTGTCATCTAAGCACGAAGTGTGCTTCATGATGAACTTCATATTTAAGGTTATGGACATGTGTTTGTAGTACCTTAACATTGGCTGCTCAAGACACATGATTGGAGACCGATCTTTCTTCAAGGTTTTCGAGTCTAAGAAAGGTGGTAATGTAACTTTTGGTGATGGGAGCAAATCACAGATTAAAGGAAAGGGAATCATCTCTCTACCTAGATTGCCATACATTGCAAATGTTCTATATGTAGAAGGTTTAAGAGTGAACCTGTTGAGCATAAGTCAAATATGTGATCAAGAATTCATAATACTATTCTCAAAGGGAAAATGTCTTGTTATGGATGAGTTTGGAAAGAAACTCATAAGTGGTGTCGGCACTCTAGACAACTATTATGGCTTGGTATCGAATGCTGATATTGTGTGCAATAGCATTCGTTTACCAAATGAAGATTTATGGCACTAAAGGATGGGACATGCTAGTTACAAACATCTTTCAATTATATCTAAGCATGAGTCAATTTTGGGGATACCAAATCTTAGAAGAGTGAGCAATGTGGTGTGTAGACCATGTTAGCTTGGAAAACAAACGAAAGCCAAACATCCGAGCACTCAGACATCCACTACATCTAGACCATTAAAGCTACTACATCTGGATCTCATGGGTCCATCTAGAACCGAGTCTGTTAGTGGAAAGAGATACATCATGGTTGTGGTAGACGACTTCACTATTTACACTTGGGTCATACTCCTACGATCCAAGTCTAATGCTCCTGAGTATATTGAAGCCTTGTGCACAAGATTGCAGAATGAGAAGAGACTGAAGATTGATCGAATTCGAAGTAATCATGGTAAAGAATTCAAGAACTCATGTATGGAGTCCATTTGCATGAGATCAGGTATATCTCAAGAATTCTCTGCTCTTATTACTCCTCAACAGAATGGTGTAGTATAAAGAAAGAACAAGGTTATTCAAGAGATGGCTAGAGCCATGTTGCACAACAAGGATGTGGCTAGAAACTTGTGGGGAGAAGCCGTTAACATTGCATGTCATACAGTTAATAGGGTGTATTTTAGACCTGGTACCAAAAAGACTCCATATGAGTTAAGGAAGGGAAGGAAGCCCAATGTGAAGTATTTCAGAATTTTTGGAAGTACTTGTTTCATTCTTAAGGATAAAGAGAATGTGGGAAAATTTGACTCCCAAAGCGATGAAGGAATATTTCTGGGATACTCCTCTACAAGCAAGGCTTATTGGGTATACAACAAAAGAACCATGAAGGTAATGGAAACAGTAAATGTTGTTATTGATGAATCTTCAGACTCAGGTATTGAGAAGTTTAGTGAGGAAGTCCCCAAAGAGATTCTTCCTCTCGAGCCCAGGGAAGTTCAAGAAATTGTTGAACAAGAGCCCGCATCTCCAAGTAATCCCGGTATTCCAAGTGTTGTAGAAGATTTAGTAGATGTATCTACTTCACCTGATTCTGAATCCTAAGAAGAGAAAGGACCTTCCTCCAAGATCAAATTGAATCATCCTCCTGAACTTATTGTCGAAAACATGAATGAGCTTGCACTAAGGAAGCGTATAGTTGATAAATGCATTGCTAACTTCGTGTCTTATTCTTGTTACTTGTCACAGGTTAAACCCACTAAAGTTGAGGAAGCTCTTCAGGATGAAAGCTAGGTTGAAGTTACACGATAAACTACTTCAGTTTCAGAGGAATGATGTCCAGACTCTAGTACCTAGACTGGAGGGTGAGCACATCATCGACACAAAGTGGATATTCCGCAATAAGACTGATGAGGAAAGTAATGTGATCTGCAACAAGGCTCGTGTTGTAGCTCATCAAATGGAAGGAGTAGACTATGATGGGACATTTGCTCTAGTAGCCCGTATGGAGTCTATCAGAATTCTCCTAGCCCTAGCATGTCACTTGAAGTTCAAGCTTTACCAAATGGATGTAAAGATTGCTTTCTTGAATGGGTTCCTTAAGGAAGATATCTATGTGGCTCAAACAAAAGGATTCATTGATTGACACTTTCTAGATCATGTGTTGTACCTAAAGAAGACACTTTATGGTTTAAAGCAAGTCTTTAGAGCTTGGTATGATCGATTCACACAATACTTGGTGTCACATGGATTCACAAGAGGAAAACCTTATCAAACTCTCTTTATCAAAAGGGAAGATAGTGAGTTGATCGTGGCTCAAGTTTATGTTGATGATATCATCTTTGGGTCGACTAAGGATGAACTTGCTTATAGTTTCTCAAAACTCATGCAGGGTGAGTTTGAGATGAGCATGATTGGAGAGCTAACTCACTTCCTTGGCTTCCAGATTCGCCAACAAGATTAGGTATATTCCTATCTCAATCTAAATATGCAAGAAATCTTGTGAAAAAGTTTGGTTTGGAATCTGCTAGTTCTGTTAGAACCCCTATGAGTTCAAATATTAAACTCACTGTTAACTTGTTAGGTAAAAGTGTAGATTCATCTCTTTATAGAAGCATGATAGGTAGTCTTCTTTACCTTACTGCTAGTAGACCTGACATTAGTTACAATGTGGGAGTGTGTGTGCTAGATATAAGGCTAATCCCAAAGAGTCTCATATGATTGCTTTAAAAAAAAAATCATAAAGTATGTCAAAACCATTGTTGACTTTGGTGTGTGGTACAGCAAGGATACAAATGATGTCTTAGCTAGGTATTCTGACACTGACTAGGTTGGGAATGCTGATGATAGAAAAAGTACATTGGGGAGTTGTTTCTATGTGGGTAATAATCTTCTCTCCTAGATGAGCAAAAAGTAGAATTCCATCTTATTATCCACTGCAAAAGCTGAGTACATCATTGCCGGTAGCTGTTGCACCCAACTTCTATGGATGCAAAAACTCCTCCATGATTACGGTATTTGTCAAGAGCATCTTACCATCTACTATGACAATATTAGTGCAATAAACATCTCTAAGAATCCGGTTCAACATTCTCTAACTAAACACATAGAGATTCGACATCACTTCATTCGGGAGCTTGTCGAAGATGGTACTCTTACTCTTGAGTTCATTCACACTGATGATCAAAAGGCTGGTTCGTTTACCAAACCTTTTGATAGCAAACGGTTTGAATTCTTTCGCCAAAACATTGGTGTCATCTCCATGGATTGATCTCTTTTTCTTCCCATTCTTCCTCATGCATTTGCATCTAGTTTTATGAATTGCTTTGTCTAACATGTTTTGTTTGTTTGTTTTTTAGTTTTGCTTTACTTTGTTTTTCACAAAAAAAAAAAGGGAAAATCAGAAAAATACAAAAACAATGTGTGTTTGCGTATATTGGTACTTGTGTACCTTGGATGGCCATTGAAACAAAGTTTTCTAAAATTTGTATCATTTGTAGCTTAGATGAGCTTCTCTATGCACAACTAAACTAGTGAGCTTTGTGGCTCTTGTTTGTGATGAGTAAGGTTAAGTAATCTCTTGTACTTGATACTTGTATCACTCTTTTTGACAGGAAGGACTAGAAAATCCTAAGAGAAAGGCATAAATAACCATCTCACTACTGTTTCTCACCAATCATGAGATGACATTTGTATGCTTCAACATAGCAAAAGTGGAATGTCAAATGCTTAACATCACTGGGTATTTATTTTCTATCTCTTATATGCCCATGCATGGTTTGCTTAAAAGAAAAAAGATGCAAAGAAAAAATAAAAAGCAAAAAGAATCAAAATGCTTTATATATGATTGCAAGCGTGTATTCTAGAAGATGTGGGAGTTATAGAATGTACCTCGAAGGTGATAGTTCCCATCAAACAATTATGATTATGTGTGAGTTAAAATGATTTTCTCATATCTCAAATCGTCATAACATATAGACACTTATGCAATCTTACGATGTTTTTGACACACAACACGTAATATTCTTTACTATTTTTGATACATGTGCAGGTACAATGTGATTTGGCCATCACAAGGAATACATGTGTTAATATATGCTCACTAAACTGTCTTAACTTGTTTTTGAAATATAAAGTTGGTTAGACTTGTTGTGTGTGTGTGTGTGTGTGTGTTTTGGATCTATGAGCATGAAATTTTTCTCTTATTGAGAGATGATTTTGAGAACTTAAAATGTTGTTTGGATCCTTGGTTGTATAGCATGCTTGATTGCATTCATGTTTGTGTTTTTCTCTTCTTGAAAAACTATTTTTAAGCAATCTCGATAGCTGCTGGACACCTCTCGACAGCTAGGCTATCTATCGAGCCCCTTCAGTTGCTTTTTATCGCATTCTCGATAGCTCCTTGATAGTTGCTTGATCCATCGAGAAACTTTCTGGATGCTCAATAGCTCCTCGATAGCTTTTTGATCTATCGAGATCATCTAGTTGTGGACACCTCTCGACAGATCCTGGATAGCTCTTTGACAATTTTTTTATGCGTTTTAAATCTCGACACTTCTAGATCTATTGAGATTTATGACTTTTCTTTTCTTCATTTTTCCTTGATCTCTCTTGATTGTTTTTAGCCTTTTCACCTCCCAAACACATTCTTCTCTCTCAAAACCTTCAACCCACGTGATTTTCAGTCTTTTCATGTCTTAAAATCACTTGGTATGATCTCTTTATCTCTCATTCTTCATGCATTTCATGCATTTAGATCTAGGTTTTGGGTTTTTGAAACCTTTTTGGGGTTTTTCAAAATTGATGAAGTTTTTGTGAAATTTTTGGGATGGGTTTTGTGTAAATGATCCTAAATGTTCATGAATTGCATCACATTTGCATTATAACAATGTTTCATGTATTTTAGATGTGTGTTTACTTTGTTGCAATGTTGTGTTCTAGTAGATTTGGATTAGGTTAAGCCCATGATGTATTTAAGTTTGCATGTCATATGTTCATGCATTTTCATGCATATGTACCTTCAATTATCTATATTTTTATATATTGTCTTGTTGGAGCTTTTCTGATTCTCTCTCTCTCTCTCTCTCTCTCTCTCTCTCTCTCTCTCTCTCTTGCGTTAGTCTGCACTATGGCACCCAAGCGCAAATCCACTCCGTCCCTGAACCCTCTTCGTTTTGGGGCATCCTCTCTTCTTCTGATCCTAGACCTTCTCATGTACAGTTCCATTATGATAAAGCCCGAAAGAACTTTTCAGAGAACTTTTCTTGTCAAGGCATTCATTCGGAGTGCCAAGTCATCTTATCAGACTTTTCTGATACTGACCTACTCACTGTCATCCACAGTAGGGGTTCGGGGTCACTGTGTGACATCCCGGTCACTTTTCCCTCTGTGATTATACAAGAGTTTTACTCCAATATGCATAGATTCGATACTTCTGTACCTCATTTCTTCTCTCGCATTTGAGGTATGCGTATAGTAGTTACTCCGGATATTGTATTCGAGGTACTACACATTCCTAGGGTAGCCTATCCTAACTACCCTGGTTGCTATCGTCTGAGGACTGTGTCTAAAGACGAACTCTCATCTCTCTTATGTGAGACACCTTCTTCTTGGGGTGACCGTCAAAACACCCCTTGCTTGGGCTTTGCAAAAGGTCCGAGCTTCCTGAACATGGTGATGACATTTATTCTTTATCCTTTGTGTCACTATAACTCTATCCGTTATAGATGTCTATAGGGATACGGCAACCCGTGATAAGCTCATTTTTCCTTCAGCTATCACACGGATCCTATGTCGTTTTTTTGTCTCCTTTCCCTAGTCTCCTTACTTCACAGTTATGAGTGCCATAAATGTAGCTACCGTTCAATGGAGCGAGGCACAGCTCAGACCGAGGTGGCCCCAGATAGAGACTGCGACTCCTCTAGCTTTTACCTCTCCATCCACCTCTACTCCTTCGTCTTTTGCAGGTGGAGTGACACTTGAGGCCATCATGGGGCAGCTTGTGCGATAAGTTGTGTCAGGTGAACACTCGTGTTGGTCGTATCGCACAACGATAGGCTGTCATGGGTGGTTTCACTGTTGCTTCCTCTCCATCTCCACCGGCCTTCGAGGATGGCAGTGATGATGGCTCCGGCAATGATGTTGCTGATGAGGATGATGGTGCTAGCTCGCCCAATGATGATGAGATGTCTACTTGATGTACTTACCCTTTATCACTCGTGACAAAAAAGGGGAATAGTTTTGATATAAGAGTAGTCATATACATAGGGTTAGCATAGGAGATTTTTGTGATAAGGGGAGTGTTTATGAGGGATATAGTGAGGACTTTTTGAATCTTTTCTTTTCTTTCTCTTTTAGATACATTATTTTTGTACATCGGTCTTGTGACCACTTAGTGATAGAAAACCTTGTACTTATGTTGATATATATATATATATTGAGGTTGTTATTTCTTTTTTTCACATATCTTTACATGTGTTGTTTCTTTTCTCTTTTTATGCACATGATTCTTATATATTGTATGCAATCTATTATTTCTGTTTCACACTAAGATGCCGTGATGAGTTTTGTTTAAAGTGTTTCAGAAATACAGGTTGTTAAAGTCTTCTTGCCATAAACTCTCTTCTTGCAAAGCTTGTCAAGAGTTTATTTTAAGATAGATTTTATTGTAATTTAACAAGTGAGTATGAGATGAGTGATTTATGACTTCTTTCATATGTTCATTTGTTTGTTGTGGTTTTGTCATGGATTTCCAAAGGGGGAGATTGTAAGGACATATGTGATTTAATGTTAAGAACATATGTCAAATTAGAATTGGTTAATCCTTTGACAAAACGCACCTTACTTGTAATTTAGTAGATCTAGGATGTATTTAATACTTCAAGAAACAAGGTTTCAAGATCAAGTATTAAAGCCATTCAAATTTGTCCAAGAAACAAGTGAAGAAGCATTGGATTTTAAAACTCAACAGCTAGTATCTATCAAGGTATAAAAGCTGCTGAAGCCCGATGCTCAACAGCTATCTCGATAGATAAGCTATATATCAAGGTTTATGAAAAACGGATTTTTAGCTTTGATTTTCATCCAATCCATGTGTATATGTTTGAGCTTTCTTTTCTCACAACCCTAAACATATATAAGGATTATTTTAAGGGTCGTAAAAGGTTGCACAAGTGTGAAGCAAAGTTGTGTTTATGAAAATTGTGACCAGAGATAGAATTTTCCGTACTTCATCTTTCTCTTGAAGAAGCTGCTGTGTTTGTACACCGTAGGGTTTTGTAACTAAGGAGCTTTGTGATCTTCATTGTGTGATGAACTGAAGAATTTTGCAGCTAACATCTTTCTTAAGTTGGTGGGTAAGTCACGTATTGGAATTCGTGCATCGAATTGGTTGGTCATGTACTGGGAGCTATGCATTGAAAAGGAGAGATTGTGACTACAAAACAGTACAACTGGGTATTAGGGTAAGGGTTCAACTGTACATTGGTATAAGGTACTAGGATTCCTTTGCTTCTAACCGCTTGTTATGATAATAGTGAATTCTCGGGAGTGGTAACCTTAAAATCACCCGGTGGGGTTTTTATCGTGTAGGTTTTCTTCATTCGTAAACAAATCACCATGTCAATTTAATTTCCGCTGCATTTAGTTAATTGGTGATTTGTTTGTGCTACCATGCATATTGCATGCTAATTGAATTAATTAATTAACTTGGCTAATTAATTTGTTAATTCAACACAAGGGGTCAATACATTCTTGGCCTATCAAACTTGCTTACCAGACCTAAGGGTAGTAATAGAATGAACATGTTCTTGTCCATGAGTAGACTAGAAGAACCATTGATGGCATACTGCTCTTTTAGGTTAGGTATAGGTTGACTAGGAAACTTTCCTTTTTTCCTCTCTCTAACCTGGGTTGATAACTGGCCAATTTGATTTTCCAACTTTGAAATAGCTTGAGTATTCAAATGGGTGGAACTTTTCATCTCTTGAATGGTTTGGCTAGTTGATTGCATGAAAGTCTTGAGAGACTCCTTCAAAGATGATTGTTGTCTTGGTGGTGCTACAAGTTGAGGGGTTGATTGAGAAATGGGAGGATATGCTTGAGTAGGTGGACAAAATTGACTTTGTTGATGCACTTGTTGTCCACTTGCAATTGTGGGAGGCTGATTTTGCCTCCATGAGAAATTAGGATGGTTCATCCAATTTGGATTGTATGTCTCTAAAAATGGACTAACAAATGGTTTTCCATAATTATTCAGTGCATTTGCTTGCTCAGTATAAAAATTAGGATGACCGACTATGGATGGACACATTTGTGTTGTATGCATAGGACTCACACAAATAGAGCATGTTTCACTTTGAACTTGATTAACAGAATTCATCCCTCTACCTAAAGCTAAAGCTTCAACCTTACGAGTGCGATTGTCCAACCTAGCTTTTATGTCTAAATCTTCATTGACTTCATACAATCCTCATTTCTTAATTGCAGGGGTAGATCTCTCTCGATGGTTGGAAAAATCCCATTATTGTGAACTTTCAAATAAATTCTCAAGAAATTTGTATGCCTCATCACCTACAAGACTCGAAAAGCAACCACCATTCATGGACTCAATCATGTTATGATTTGTCTGAGTCAAACCTGTGAGAGACCACAAAGGTGCCTCTCAAAAAAGAGAGATTTTTTAGTGCTTTTTCAGGACACCTCTCTTTTTGGGTAAGTAGTGTGGAGTCGTCACTTATTTTTTTATACACAAAAATAAGGAAAAAAAAATTAAATGCAACTTTACATGACTAAAATGTTCCATTCTCATTGATTGAATAAAGAAAATACAAACTTGACAAATTGAATATTACATGGCTTTGGGTCCTAGTTACAAACTACCAAAGATAAATGACTTTTTGTCCTAGTTACAATCTAGCTAAAATAAAACAAAGATAAAGCCTAGGTCTACCTATCCAAAGACACTAAATTTGGAGGCTAGGTTACGGAATGGGAAGGTATTAGGCAACCATTCCGTCTAGACAGAGCCTGGTCTTATAGACTCTAATGACCAATGTACCCCTTTGTGCATGATATGAATGATATGTTGCATACATGAGATGCTTAACCAAATTAAGTCACATAAATCTATTTATGAATGTGTTCCCCTCTTTTTTTTGAAAAAAATTCAGATCTATTTTTGTGATAAAAAATTCAATTTGATTCCCAAAAAAAAAATAATATTTGCTTTTGTATATGTAAAAAAAAAATTAAAAAAAAAACGAAAACAAAAACAAAAACAAAAACTGGTGAAAGAAAAATCAAATCTATTTTGTTAAGTAAAACAAGATTATTATTATTTTTTAGTAAAAAAAATATCAGATCTGTTTTGGAACTAAAGTAAAAAATTGGTTTTTGGTTTGCATGTAAAATAAATCAAATCCGTTTTGTAGATTAAAAAAAAAAAATCTAGATTTGTAGGGAGTTATAAAAAATCAGATTTGTTTTTCATGTGAAATAAAAATAAAAAATCTTTTTACTTTTTAAGAAGAATACTACATTCATAAAATAAACCTACGCTATTTGCATTCAACAAAACAATCAAAACATCACTACTCATGACCTTCTTTTTTTATTTCAAAATCTGCTATGTTTAAACAATTCAAATCTACATCTAAGAAGATATAAATCTGTTTTTGTGTTTAAAAAAAAAATCCAGATTGCATCTAAGGAAGATACAAATCTGTTTTTGATTTGAAAAAATTTAGATTTGTATCTAAGGAAGATACAAATCAGTTTTTGTTTTGAAAAAATTTAGATCTGCATCTAAGGAAGATGCAAATCAGTTTTTTATTTGAAAAAAATTCAAATCTATATCTAAGGAAGATATAGATTAGTTTTTGTTTTAAAAAAATTCAGATTGCATCTAAGGAAGATACAGATCAGTTTTTGTTTGAAAAAAAATTTAGATATGCATCTAAGGAAGATACAGATCATTTTTTGATTAAAATAAATTTAGATTTGCATCTAAGGAAGATACAAATCAGTTTTTGATTTTTGAAAAAATATGTAATGATAAGCAGATTTTTGAAACTAAAAAAAAATAGATCATCACAATAAAGACATCAAGAACATATTTCAACAAAAAATTAACACATGATATGAGCATTTAGAAATTAAAACTAAAAGAATATTTACTTCATGCATCACCAAAATAAAAGAAACAGAAAAAAGGGTAAAGAAAGAACC
Organism: Quercus parvula; assembly: GCA_030820535.1. Taxonomy (NCBI): domain Eukaryota; kingdom Viridiplantae; phylum Streptophyta; class Magnoliopsida; order Fagales; family Fagaceae; genus Quercus; species Quercus parvula. The sequence continues at coordinate 30,877,725 of JAUAME010000012.1, forward strand.
ACATCTTGCATGGACGTACTCTTCTTCTTGACGAAATATTTTAGGGTTCAAAGAAATTTGTTCAATTATCTTTGAAACCTAAAATACCTTGCTTACAATAAAGAAATTCTTAAGGCTAGAGCCTCTAGAATGTCTTTAACGTAAGAGAGAAAATAATAGAAAGGAGATTCAAAAAAAGGGGAAATCAAAGAGCGTGAAAAAGTGTGCTGAATTTTGAGATGCAGACTTGCTTTTGAGTTCTATTCCATTTTGGACTCCTTTTTTGAGATTTTTTTAGTCGGGACTTACACTTAGACGCATTTTTAATCCACATTCTAAAAATTAAACTCTTTTCTAGAAAATTCAGGCCTTTTTAGCAACAATTATCTTGTAGATAAATACTTTAAAAGTCTGGATTATCCACAATTTTATTGTTATCCAGTTATCCCCTTTATTCCCATGGAAGCAAGCCTATTTTTGACACTAACTAACAACCAATCACAAAATCATTTAATTAATTTTAATTGTTTAGCCAATCAGTATTAATTTAAATTAATCATGCGTTGTTGATTCTACCTAAACACAATGCATGCTGACCGTGCAAACTTAATCATTCGATATCTTTTGATCCGATGGTCTTATTTGGAAATCGGGCATATCGTCGCGAACGTTAGAATCTTAAGATCATTTTTATAATATGCAATGAACAAATTAATGCATATAATGCAATCATGAATTTTGGGTACTTGAATGGTCACTCTAGTCATCTTTCTTGATTAAATCATTGGTGCAAAATCGAGTGTCTACAAAACCATTATAAAATTATTGTACTAGTCTCCATGTTTCAAAACATGATAAGGACACTTTAATGTTGGGTTAAAACCCTTGCAATTAATTAATTAATTAATTACCCAAGTTAATTAATTAGATTAAATTTCATGCAATAGCGTTGCAGCACAAACAAATCACCAACTTATCTAAATGTAGCGGAAAATAAATTTGACACATTTGATTTGTTTACGAATGGGGAAAACCACCGAGGCAAAACTCCACCGGGTGATTTTAAGGTCACTACTCCCAAGAATCCACTATTATCAATCACAAGCAATTACAAGTATAAGGAATCTTACCAAACCCTTTAGCCTATCCTGAAATACCAACCTACAGTTGAACCCTAATCCTAACACCCAATTGGATTTGTATTGTAGAGGCAATCTTTCCGTTCAATGCATGAATCCCAACATGTGACTAACCAATGATGCACATATCCTAGTACATGACTAACTCCAGCAACTTGAAGAGGTTGTTGGCTGCAAAGTTCTTCAGTTCATCAACAATGAAGATCAGGAAACTCCTTGGTCACAAAACCCTTGGCGTAAAGCCACAGTAGCTTCTTTAGAGACAATAGCGAACTAGGTCACTTTCTTCGCGCGCGACGACCTTTAAAATAAGCCTTATATATGTTTAGGGTTGTGAAAAAAGAAACCCTATACAAATATACAAGCATGGGCCGAAAATCAGATTTGGAATTTCTGATTTTGTAAGTCTTAACAGAAACAGCTTGTGTCAAGCTTTTGTCAAGCTTCGACTTTAAATCTCGATAGAAGTCTTTTTATCTAGATTGCTGTCAAGCTTTAATGAATAGCTCTTCTTCACTTGTTTCTTAGTCAGATCTTCATGGCTTTAACACTTGACTTGAAAAACATGTTTCTTGAAATTTTAAACCCATCCTAGATCTACCCAATTAGAAGTAAAGTGCATTTTGTCAAAGGATTAGCCAATTACATAAAATATGTCTCTAACAATCTCCCTATTTGGCAATCCATGACAAAACTACAACAAAACAAATAATTGTGAGAGAAGTCTTAAATCACTAAACTCATAACCACTTGTTGTATTACAAAGTAAATCTATCCCTACTACAAACTCTTGAAAAACTTTGCAAGAAAAAAGTTCATGGCATGATAGACTTTCATAACTTGTCTTTTTGAAACACTTAAACAAAACTCATTAAGGCATCATGTGTGAAACAGAAATAAGGATTGTGTACATAAAGAAACATATGTATAAAAATAAAAAAGAAATAACATATGTAGAGATCGGTGAAGAAAAACATACATCATCATCATATATGAAAATAAAGTACAATCTATATATATATAAAAGCAGAAGCTTTAAGGAGGTGTTGACACGTTAGGAAAAAAGACTATCTAAAATTCTGACACGTATACCACTTTTAAGAAAAAACAACCGCACGTTACAACGTTTGGCTACGTTAAAGGCGATAAATTATAATTTTTCACTACCTTACAATACTGTTTAGAACCCTCTTGGTATAAAAAGAAATTAACTGCTTAAGACAAGAAAAAAAAAATGCTACACGGAGAATAAAAAAGGAGAAGGACCGAGAGAAAAGAGAGACAGATAGATAGAGAGGCAGAGAACGGAGAAGGAGAGAGGGATCGAGAGATCAAAAACTGCACGCTCTAAAAACTGAAACCCAAAACGCACAATCATCCATTCTTTCCATTTGTTAACACAAACGGCCAAAAGAAAAGATTTCCCCTGCCGATGAAAAGAAAAAACAGAAGCCCATTGAAATATTTCCACAGTTTGCAATCAAGAATGAAAAGATGTCTCTCACTTTCCTGTCAGATTTCTTCATCTAACTGTCCGTTAATTTCTTTCACCGGTGAGTTTTTTATCTTCGATTTAAGTTTGTTTATTAATTATGATTAGGTTTTGATATTTTATTTGGATTGTTTTCGATTTTGGTGTTTTAATTAAGTTTTCTCTTCGCTTTTCAGTTTCACATTCCCATCTGCACGCCCTCAAGTTCAACCAGGTACCAATTTCGAATCGATCAGATCCCAGATCGCTTAGATCTACTTTGATTTTTTTCGTTTTTGTCGGATCTAGGGTTTATCATTTGCTCTTTGGATGAATATATTGCTTTTTTTTATTGGTGTGTTAGTACTCTACTTTGAATGTTCCGATTTCAATGTATTTCTCCCTCAATTGTTTACATTCTAGATTTCGGAATCGGAATGATTGTGTTACTCGCTAATGGTGAAATAAGCCGCATCACTTCCTTTTTTTACTGTTTGCATGTTCTGTTCCAGACCAACAGACAGAGGAAAAAAGAAAATCCAAAAGGTTTGGCTACCTTTTTCCCTAATTTCCCATTTATTTTTACAATTTCTTGATTTCTGTTTGTTTGATTGTTGTATTGATTAAATTTTGTTTTTGTTTGGTAGATTTTTGTTAGGTTTGTGTTTTTTTGGTTAGACCCTCAAATTTGAATTGATTTATGCTTTGTGCAGATCTATGTTTTGTTGAATCGTTTTCAAAAGAAGAAAAAAATGTTGATTACTGAGAGTACAGTTATTTATAATTTTTATAAGTAAAATTGTTGGATTTTTTATGTTAATTACTAAGTTTTTGCAGATTGAACCGCATTTTTTCTGATTTTCTCTATTGATATATATTTTCATCGTTTTGCATCTTCTAGCTTAATTTATGTGGTATCATTCTATTTTTATAGATTAGTCCGTAAAATTGTTGGAAATTTGGAATTGCTTTAAATTTTTTTTTTTTACCCTTTTTCCAGCAGCCTTATAGAAGGTTGGAATTCTCCTCAAATTTTTGTTCACTATGCTTTGTAATCAATTTGACTTACTTGTATATATAATAGCAGAAGCTGAGAGAAAGTGGATTCCTACCATTAAGGAGGTGTTGACAAATAGACTACCTATCTAAAATTCAGACGTGTAGATCGTCAGAATCGGATCCGGTACGTTTCCTCCGTTTTTTTAGATTTGGGTATAAAATATTACTTTTTATTGAGTTTTTTTGTTGGATTGGTTTTGATTCCTTTATGTTTCAGGCTATTGGGTTCTCCATGAAAATGTATGTTTTCTCAAATTTTCTATTTCTTTTCCTATTTTGGATTACAGAAATCACTAAGCATTCCCCTGTTTTCTAATATCTGCATACATCGTTTTTTATTTATTTATTTGGAAAACGGGTTTTGTTGTTGATTCATCACCAACAGCAAAACTTTTATCCCTATGGAAAAATATATGGGTTTAGTAGAAGGTAGGCATGTTCCCCCCCCCCCCCCCCCCCCTTTTTTCCCTATTCAATTACCGTTTCAAATTGTATAAAACTATAGGATTGAATGTTACGCTGATATTTCTTTCTTCTTTTTCAATCTTTTTTTTTTTTTTTTTTTTTTTTTTTTTTTTTGTCGGAACCACATGCACGCAGGGATATAGTCTGGAAGGCTTTCTTTTTTTATAGTTTTTTTTTTTTTTTTTAAATATGGGGATTGAATATGATTTAGGTTTGAATTTCTTGGTTGGATTGGTTTAGATTTAGATTTAGTTATCGGCCATGTAGGAAAAATACCCATTTAAAAAACAAACACCCATGAAACAAACTTGAAACGCCACACAAAGAAAAACGATGCATCTATTCGGACCCAAAGAAAAACTATGTATCTGTTTCTGTTACCGTGATGTGGCTATATTTCTGCTGCTGCATATTCTGCTTCTGCAGAACAGGTTCAGGATTTTCTGCATAATCTATGCTTACAGGGGGGCTGAGTGTAATATTTGTTACTATTTCTGTAATGTATGTACATGGGTGTATTTCTGCTGCTGCATATTCTGTCTTCTGCAGAACAATTTCAGGATTTTCTGCATAATCAGTTCTTACAGGGTGGCTGAATGTAATATCTATTGCTTTTTCTGTGATGTATGTCCATGGCTATATTTCTGTTGCTGCATATTTTGTTTCCTGCAGAATAGGTTTAGGATTTTCTGCATAATCTGTACTTACAAGGGTAATTTTAATATCTGTTGTTGTTTCTGTGTTGTATGTCCATGGGCTGTATTTCTATTATCGTATATTTTGTTTTTTGCAAAACAGGTTCAGGATTTTCTACATAATCTGTCCTTACAGGGGGTAATTGTAATATCTATTGATGTTTCTATATTGAATATCCATGGGCTGTATTTATTTTCCTCTAAAATAAAATGAAAGGTATGATAGCATAAATTTTCCTCTTTATTTCATTGTTTAATGAAATCTCTTTTCCATTTGCAATTGCTTTGATTTAGAATAAAAATTTCCTTAACAGCAAAACAAATAAGACTATAGGTGCAAACATTTTATGGGAAAAGAAAATCTTAAAAAAAGAGATTTTAAGAACTTAACTGGAACTTAAAATAAATGGGTGCATTCAAGGTTTTACTTTTAAGGTAGAAAACATTGGAGGAACTGTTGTCAGGAGAAAGGAAGGAATTGAACAAATGGGAAGTAAAACCTAACTTCAAAACATAGATTTATGACAAAGAACAAAAAATTCAAAAACAAAAACAAAATGAAGATTATCAAATTAACACAATCATAGACTATTATTTTCAAATTAATCATATGGGCCAACATCAAAATGAAGATTATCTATTATGTGACTAATTAGTGAAGGTGAGGGAAGAGTGCCAAAAACTAAAATGAAAACTTACTAGGAAATGAAAGAGGAGCCAGTTGGCAGCATTTAAGGGCCTTGATAGCCCTTCTCTTTAACTTATAGCTTCTTTTTTTTTTTTTTTGCTAAAATTTAGTTGACTATAGATTTAATATTTAATTCTTTTGCTAAATGTTTTCTAACTGCAGGTGTTTTTTGATAGGATATAACTGCAGATTGGACATGAATAAATGTGCTATTTTATTGGGTTTAGGCTGGTATATAATTTGTTAGGAACTGACATAGACAAAGAAAAATCTGCCACCATCAAAGAGACAGGCCGTGTACCTGTAACTGGTAAAGTTATTGTCTTCCTTTTTTACTTTTTCCCCCTAAACTACACACAGACATCTCCTTCCATTAGAGAGCGATAGGGAGATTGAAGAAGTTTGATTTTATTAATTTGGTTTTGATTGTCAATTTTTCATATACATACTGCTACAAGTATTGTTTCTTCATGTCTTATTGTTATTTTCTTTTATGCATGTTTTGTCTGATGTTGGGTCAAAATTATGGGAAAAATTAATTGTGTTAAGTTCTTAAAATTTTCTAATTGTATAATATTTTGTTTTGTTTCAAAATTTTAGTTGTGTTATATTGATCCTAGAGTTTCCAGTGGGGAGATGGAACCGCTGAAGAGAATAGATGGCGCACAATTATAAAGTAATGTGTTCCCCTTTAGTGCTTCTTTTAGGTACTATTTATCTATTTCATTATGTTATTTACCTCATTTGATGCCTTTTCTGTTGTACCATATGATAAAAAATATTCAAAGGTTATTACTTGAACACCAAAAGAAAATTACAGTTTTATGTTTTTTTGTAATTCTTTTTAGCAAGTCAATGTAGTTAAGTTCTGTGATAGCTAATATGCAAGAATAGAAAACACGCAATCCTATTATGTAATTCTCAACTTAAATTACAAAAGGTATCCATCCATGACTAGAGTAACCAACAAAAGCATAATTGCAATTTGATTTTGCACACCAACTTAGAGTCCCATTGAGAATCTCATTTAGAACCTGTAGTTTATCATTATAGCATTACAAAAAAAGTATGGACACGTACTCTCTTAGAGAGAGAACATCACTGTCAGAATCATCAGAACATTTCTCCTTGCATTTTCTCAATTTCGTTCATTTCACTTCAATTCTTGATTTGTTTTGGGTGATAGAGTTGCAACATTGAGCATGTGTTGGGTTAATATCTGTGTTTGTGTTTGTTTTTCAACCATGGCATCTCTACTAGATGAAGTTAAAAGAGAATTCTAGAAATTCCAATATAGTTGCTTTGTAGATAAAATAGAAAATTTTATAATTGAAATCCATGACAGTTTGGCTATGTAATCCATAGAAAGTTTAGCGGTAAATCCCTATTTCTATCTCCTCATAATCATTTTTTCTCTTCTTGGAAGAATATGAAACTTAATCTTAAAATGAACTTTTAGACTCTAATTCTTGTAGGGCTCCCAAGTTGGAACCCTTCTATATTTTTCTCTATAAAATTGAATTACAATGGCCTTTAAGATTATGTATTTGAAAGTTAGGGGAATATGATAAGTAGGTTTGGTTTGTTTATGATTTATTTCTTGGTGGCTTTGTGCATTGAGATTAGAGTTTGGATTTTCTCTACAAATTTTTTAATTTGTCATTGAGAATGAATTGTTAGTTCAGTGAATTTGGGTTTGATTTAGAGGTGGCTTGGTGTTTTTGAAAGTATATTCGAAAAAAAAAAATTGTGGGTCTATGAATGTGATCTTACATTGGAGATTTTTACTGATTTGGTGGTGGCAGTGGTATTGAACTTGGACTTGGTTTTTTGCCTAAGTGAATTAAACTTATCTTCTAATAAGATTAGATTTTATACTCCAATATTTGTTTCTATGATTGATTACAAGCCACAGTTTGATTTTGGTTTTCTGATCCTCCTTTTCTCATCAACACATATTCTTTTATCTTACTCTCATCTCTCTTACAAATTTCACTATATATAAAAAATAAGTACCCAAAATGCACAGAATATATTCCTTCCATTTATTTATGTGCCATATATAGGGGCTGTCTTATTGTTTGATTTATTTTTTCACTTGATATATCAAAATTTTGTAGATGCAACGACCATTTTTTTGATTACTAATATTACAATTTGACTAGATTGTAATAAAGCTTTGGCCTTTTTTTAAAAGCATTTGAGAAAACTGGTAGTAATAATGCATTTATTTGTTTAATGACAGGCATATATTAATTTTGAAATATCAAAGGGTGAGGTTGAACAGATCAAAGAGCTTGATGAGAGACTTATAGACATATTAAAGCATTTGAAGGTCTGGATAAGCTATAAAAAGTTGGAGGTTACTTTTAACTTTGTGCCTAGATAGAATAAACCACTTAAATTTCTTATATTGGTGTACTGTATTAAGAGATTTGAGCTTTTATAGGGCTTTGAACTTCTGTTAATATTCATGTATTATTTAAGGTTTTTTTTTTTTTTTTTGGGTATGGAAACTTCCATCTGGATCTAACATTTCTTTATTGTTATAATTTTTTTAATTATGTTTTAATTACTTGAATTTTTTCCTTGAATTAGAAGCATATAAGTTTGTGAATGTATAAGAAAACTTACTTTGTTCTGTATAACCAAATTTGTGGTCCAACTTGCAATAGATTTTGATTGCAAGGAGATATGGGTACACTTTTTGCAATTTCATATTCTGCCCTGCTGTTACAGCTCCCCATACACTTTCAATAACACAATAAATCTATGTAATAGATTATGATCAAACTTTGCGGTTTATATGCATTTATGATTTTTTTTTTAATTTTAAAGTTTTTTATCAAGCTTCTAAGATACATTTACTTTGTGTAGTATATAAATGTTGGGGTTGATTGGAATCTACAAAGGTCTATATTTATTCCTCACAAAAGGGACACGATAGGCGGAAAATAAGAAGGGAAAACAATATTTGGCCGATTGAAAATGAGCAAGAAAAAAAAGAACAACTGAGATATGAAATGAGCATTGAGCACATAACCACACAACAAGCAATGTAAAGGCACATTGGAATTCAAAAGAAAATAAAGTTAGCTGATGCTGAATTAGCATCTTCAAATGCACTTGGTTGGATTGTTTTAGCTTTAGATATTTGAGTTAGATTTGGTCTTAATTATGGTATTGGGTTTAAAATAAATTTTGTTTTAAGTATTTTGTATTAGATTTGGGTTAAATTAGTTTTTGGTATCTGTCTATGGTGTTTGTAATTAGATTTGTAAATGGAGATATGTGTTGGGTGTGCGCGGTAAAAGTGTGTTTAAATATATTACAAAAAAAAAAAATTCTTTCTAATAAATGGAAATAAAAAGGTTCCTGCACATAGTGCGGGTTAAAAAACTAGTGTATATAATAAAATGGTCACAAGACCGGTATACAAGAGGCTAATGTAACTAAAAGAAGAAAAGAAAATACGTAAAGTCTTTACTACATCCCTCAATACTATATACATTCCCCCTATCAAAAATGTTCTATACTAACTCTCCCCCTAAGTAAAAGACTACTCTTAAACCCAAAACTACTTCCCTTTTTTGTCACGAAGGATAAAGGGTAAGTCATTGAGAGGTCGTCATCTCATCATCACTGAAAGAGTCAGCATCATCCTCATCATCATCAACCTCATCATCAGGCAAGGCCTCTGGAGAAGGAGCAAGATAGCCATATGAGCCTGCCGGCGAGCAATGCAGCCTACTCAGGTGTTCATCTGACACATCTCATCAGTAAGATAGTCAAGACAACCACTAAAGTCAACTTGCATCCACTAAAGCTGCTCCATGATGGCCTCAAGGGTCACACCACCAGCCGTAGAGGTAGAAGGGGCTGAAGAAGATGGAGTTGAAGATGGAGGAGCTGCAGGAGTTGCAGGATCGGTCGTCTCTACACGTGGCCATTTCGACTGAAGCTGAGCCTCACTCCACTAGACAGAACCAGCTCTGATGGCACCCATAATGGTGAAGAGAGGATAGAGAGGAATGGGAATGGAGAAGTGCTAAAGGATCTACATGATAGTCGAAGGAAAAATAAGCTTATCACGGGTAGCAGTGTCCTAATACACATCTATGATAGATGTGATGAAGTAAAAGGGAAAGTCAATGGAAAGATCCTTCATCAAAGAAAGAAGAAAATGAGCACGAGGTTCAGTGATGGAGTTATAGTGAGACAATGGTGTTAGAATGTCATCATCATGTTAAGGAATCTTAAGCCTTTTGCAAAACCCGAGCATGGAGTGTTTAGCTTACCATCCTATATAGAAGGAGTCCCACAAAAATGGACGATGAGTTCATCTCTAGACATAGTTTGGAGATGATCACAGCCAGGGTAGTTAGGATGCGCTACACTAGGGACTCATAGTACCTCGACAATAAGATCCCGGGTAACTACAATACGTGTACCTCTAAATCACGCAGCAAACTGAGGCATAGAGGTATTGATGTTGTGTATGTTGGAGTAGAACTCCTGTAGAAACACGACGGGACAACACACGGGTCTCTCACATAGAGATTGCCATCCCCGAGTCCGAATGACATCGGGTAGAGTAGTGTCGAAGAAATCTGATAGAATGACCTAGCATTCTAGATGAACGCCACGGGCCTGGAAGTTCTCAAAGAAGTCCGTCTTGGCCTTTTCATCATGGAACCAAATATGAAAGGGTATGGGAGGATCAGAAGAGGATGACCTGGAACCTTGAAGGGGGTTCCAAGCCGGAGTAGATTTGCGCTGTTTAGGTGCCATAATGCAGTCTATTTGAGAGAGAGAGAGGGAGAGAGAGAGAGAGTAGAAGGAAACATAACACATGCTTAGAATAGGAAATAAAAGAAAGAACGTATGCATGAAAAATGCATGAACATGTGACGTGCAAAAAATAAAAGCATTACAAGAAAAACCCAATCCAAACTTAGCAGCACTCACATCTATAATCAAGCACATACGTCTAAAGAATGTATGAAACATTATTATAATGCAATAAGGATGCAATGTATGGTCATATAAGATCAAACTCACAAAACCCAACCCATATATTTCACAAAAAATCTCAAAAACCCAAAAGAAATATAAAACCCCAAACCCTAAGTCTAAATGCATAAAGGAGAGAGAGTTTAGATCACTTACCAAGTGGATCTTGCTTGGAATGGGTCAAGAATCACTTTGGAGAAGAGATTTGAGTGAGAGAAGAAAGTATGAGTTGAGAGAGAAGTGATATCTATCGAGAGTGAGAAGAGAGAAATGAAAAAGAGATCGCATCTCAACCTTAAATAGAAAAAGGAACTCGATGGATTGAGATTTCTATCAAGAATCTGTCAAGCACTAAATCTTGAGAGAAATGAATCTGTCGAGGTGCTGTCGAGGATCTGTCGACGGTAAAAATCACCTTAATGGAGCGAACAATTTGTTTAGAATCTATCAAGCAAACAGAAAGCAAAGAAATTTGGCTCGATGGATCGAAGTAACTGTCAAGAAGCTATTGAGAAGAAACCCAGAAATCTCAATGGATCAAGAATCTATCGAGAAAAGAGAAAGAAGGCTCGATAGAAAGAGAATCTGTCGAGAAGCTGTCGAGCTTGAAGAAAAGGAGTTTTTCAATTGAGGAAAAACACATAAAGATGAATGCAACAAACAAGCTACACAACCAAAGATCCAAGCAACATATTAAGCTTTCAAAAACATATCTCAACATAGAAGCAAAGCATTCATAGATCCAAAAACACACACACACACACACACTAAAAAACTCTAACCAATTTTATATTTCAAAAACAAGTCAAGATAGTTTAGTGAGCATATATTAACACATGTATTCCTTGTGATGGCCAAATCACATTGTACCTACACATGTATCAAAAGTAGCAAAGAGTTTGCGTGTTGTGTGTGAAAACATAATAAGTGTACACAAGTTTCTTACATTATGACGATTTGAGATATGAGAACATCCAATACACTCACACACAATCAAAACTGTTTGATGGGGACTATCACCTTTGAGGTACATCCTATAAATCCCACATCTCCTAGAAATACGCTTGCAATTATATTAAAAGCATTTTGATCTTTTTGCTTTTATTCTTTCTTTGCATATTTTTCTTTTAAGCATAGAATGCATGGGCATATAAGGGAGAGAAGAAATACCCATTTATGTAAGCTAAAACATCCAAATTTTGCTATGTCTAAGCACACAGATGTTATTCATGATTGGCGGGTTTTAGTGGTGAGATAGTTATTTATGCCTTTCTCTTAGGATTTTATAGTCCTTCCTGTCAAAAAGAGTTGATATGAGTATGAGATATAAGAGACAATCTTAATCGTACTCATCACAAACACGAGCCACAAAGCTCATTTGCTTGGTTGTGCATTGAGATGCTCATCTAAGCTACAAGAGATACAAAATTTAGAAAACTTTGTTTCAGTGGCCATCCAAGGTATGCAAGTACCAATATACACAAACACACTGTTTTTGTATTTTTCTGATTTTTATTTTTATTTTTATTTTATTTTTATGTAAAACAAAATCGAAAACAAACAAACAAAAACATGTAAACATACAAATCATAAAACTAGACCAACTCAAAAACAAGAAAGCAATACAAAAAAGTAATGCAAAAACATAAAAGGAGAGAGAGAAAAAGTGACTAAATCACTTTCAGCCTTTTTTCTTTCCAAACTTTGGTTTTGGAGGAAGATCCTTTCCTAGAGTTGAACCTTTATTCCGGAGGTGAAGGGGAAGAATTGAAACCAATCAAGTTAGAGAGAAACATGTAGGCCTTAAGAAGATCTCCAAGAGGACCCAAAGATGGTGGAATTTGACCTTAACCACCAGATGATAAAACACTATTGCTCTGTTGAGTGGCTAACCACTTATAGCAATTTGGACGAGTGTGTCCCAAAGCTCCACAGTGATGACAAAAATGCAGCTTCTTTGGTTGAGACTTCTTATATTTAGCCTTATTGCTCTTAGGGTTTCTAGTTTCTTTCTTCTCTATCTTAGGGGTTGCTCCTGGAATAGATTTTCCTTTGTCTAGATTGTTCTCACTAGCTTTCTTAGTTTTAGTTTCATTTTTCTCAAGATTTTCATTATTGGTAGGTGAGACAAAAATAGCCTTACTAGAGGAGGCAATATGAGAAGAGTTAGAGAGTTCATACTGTTAGGACATATGTGATTCAATGTTAGGAACATATGTCAATATTTTATGTAATTGTCCAATCCTTTGACAAAACGCACTTCACTTGTAATTGGGTAGATCTAGGATGTGTTTAACGCTTCAAGAAACAAGGTTTCAAGTTCAAGTGTTAAAACCATACAAGTCTGTCCAAGAATCAAGTGATGAAGTGCTGGATTTTAAAACTTGACAGCTAGCATTTATCGAGGATTAAAAGCTACTAAAGCCCGTGGCTCAACAGCTAACTTGATAGATGGCTATCTATCGAGGTTTATGAAAATCAGTTTTTCAGAGCTGTTTTTCATCCAATCCGTGAATAGATGTTTGGGCTTTCTTTTCTCACAACCCTAAACATATATAAGGATTGTTTTAAGGGCTGTCACAGCTGATGCAACTTAATGCAAAATTTTTTCACAAGTATATTGTGAACTGGAGACATATGCCTCAGTTCATCTCTCTCTTCAAGAAGCTGCAGTGTTTGTACACCGTAGGGTTTTGTGACTAGGGAGCTTCTTATTTTTCATCGTCTGGATGAACTAAAGAACTTTGCAGCCAACATCCTTCTCAAGTTGGTGATCAAGTCGCGTACTGGAATCTACGCATCTATTGATTAGTCACGTACTACGAGCCGTGCATTGAAAATGAGAGATTGTCACTACAGAACAAGTCCAATTAGGTATTGGGGTAAGGGTTCAAATGTAGGTTGGTATAAGGTACTGGGATTCCTTTACTTGTAACCGCTTGTTTTGATAATAGTGGATTCTCGGGAGTAGTGATCTTAAAATCACCCGGTGGGGTTTTTGCCGTGTAGGTTTTACCCATTCGTAAACAAATTACCGTGTCAATTTAATTTCCACTGCATACTTAGTTATTTGGTGATTTGTTTATGTTACCATGTACATTGCATGTTAATTTGATTAATTAATTACGTAGTAGCACAAGCAAATCAAATTAACATGTAATATACGTGGTAGCACAAACAAATCACCAATTAAACTAAGTATGTAGTGGAAAATAAATTGACACAGTGATTTGTTTACGAATGGGAAAACTTACACGGCAAAAATCTTACCGGGTGATTTTAAGGTCACCACTCTTGAGAATCCACTATTATCAAAACAAGCGCTTACAAGTAAAGGAATTCTAGTACCTTCTACCAACCTACAGTTAAACCCTTACCCCAATATCCAATTGAACTTGTTCTATAGTGACAATCTCTCCTTGTAATGCATGGCTCCCAGTACGTAACTAACCAATTGCGCGGATCCCAGTATGCAACTTCAATCACCAACTAGAGAAGGTTGTTGGCTGCAAAATTCTTCAGTTCATTCAGACAATGAAGATCAAGAAGATGCTTGGTCACAAAACCCTATGGTGTACAAACAAAGCAACTTCTTCACAAGAACGATGTACTAGGGCAAACTCTATCTCTGATCACAATTTGCTTGAATAAACTTTGCTCAACACTTGTGCAACTTGTGTCCACTTTGACGGCCCTTAAAATAATCCTTTTATATGTCTAGGGTTGTGAGAAAATAAAGCCCAAACACATAATCATGGATTAGAGTCAAAACAGATCTGAAATTTTGTTTTTCATAAACCTCAACAGATACCCTATCTGTCGAGATGCTATTGAGCAACGGGGCTGTAATAGCTCTTCAAGCTGATAGATGGCTAGCTGTCGAGCTTTAATGATAGACACTTTTCAGACTTGAATCTTGGACAGACTTGCATGGCTTCAACACTTGATCTTGAAACTAAGTTTCTTGAAGTATTAAATACATCCTAGTTCTACCCAAATACAAGTAAAGTGCGTTTTGTCAAAAGATTAGCCAATTACATAAAGTAGTGACATATGTTCCAAACAAGTGAATCACATATGTCCTAACAAGCGAGAAGAAATCTCTACAAAGTTTGATGAAGCCAATCAGACTATTGGAGCACTGAGATTTGAGAATAATTTCTTGGTTGAGAAGACCAAGAAGCTTGAGGCAGAACTGTTCCAAGTTAGAGCTCAGTTGGAAAGGACTTTAAGTGCTAAGCTCGATGAGATGTTCAGTCTTCAGAAATCTGCTTTCGATCGAACCGGTTTAGGGTATGATTTCTCTTCTCCTAGTATTGCTTTTACTAGTACTACTATTTTCGTTCCTCCTACTAATAATGTTAAAACTGAGAACAATTATGTTAAGAATGAATTAACTAGTGAGAATGTAGACAATGGTACATCTATCATAGGAGCACCCCTTAAGCTTGATAAGAAAGAGATTAAGAACCTTAGGGCTAAGAAGGGAAACTCTCAAAAGCCTAAGTAGAAAAAACAGCATTTCTGTCATCACTGTGGCACAACTTGACATACTCAACCTAATTGCTACAAGTGGTTAGCCACTCAAAAGAGCAATAGCATGATTGCGTCAGGAGACCAGAATCAGTTTCCATCCTCTTTTGCTCCTCTTGGAGATCTTCTCAAGGCCCTCATGTCTCTTTCAAATTTGAACGGTTTAAAGTCTTCCCCCTCACCGTCGGATCAAAGGTTTGTTAAACGGAAAGGTTCTTCCAAGGTGTGGAAAGAAAAGGGCTCTAAGTGATTTTGTCACTTTTTCTCTCTCCCTTTTGTCTTTTTGTTTTTACATTACTTGTATGTTTTGCTTTCATGTTTTGAGTCAGCCTAGTTTTATGCATTGCTTTGTTTAACATGTTTTGTTTGGTTATTTTTCAGATTTGCATTATTTTGTTCTTCATATAAAAATAAAAATAAAAAATTGAAAAATAAAAAAAATACAAAAACAGTGTGTTTATGTACATTGGTACTTTTGTACCATGGATGACCATTGAAACAAAGTTTTCTAAACTTTATATCTTTTGTAGCTTAGATGAGCATCTTTATGCACAACTAAGCAAGGGAGCTTTGTGGCTCATTTTTGTGATGAATAAGGTTAAGTAATCTCTCGTACTTAACACTCGTATCACTCTTTTTGATGGAAAGGACTAAAAAATCCTAAGAAAAAGGCGTAAATAACCATTTCACCACTATTGCCCGCCAATCATGAAATGACATTTGTATGCTTTGGCATAGCAAAAGTGGAATGTCAAATGCTTAACATCATTGGGTATTTCTTTTCTCTCTCTCATATGCCCATGCATGGTTTGCTTAAAAGAATAATATGTAAAGAAAAATAAAAGCAAAAAGATCAAAATGCTTTATATATAATTGCAAGCATGTATTCTAGGAGATGTGAGAGTTGTAGGATGTATCTTAAAGGTGATAGTCCCCATCAAATAGTTATGACTGTGTGTGAGTTAAAGCGATTTTCTCATATCTCAAATCGTCATAACATGTAGATATTTATGCAATTTTGCAATGTTTTTCACACACAACACACAATATTCTTTGCTACTTTTGATACATGTGCAGGTACAATGTGATTTGGCCATCACTAGGAATACTTGTGTTAATGTATACTCACTAAACTGTCTTAACTTGTTTTTGAAATATAAAATTGGTTAGACTTGTTTAGTGTATGTGTGTGTTTTGGGATTTGTGTGCTTAAAATTTTTCATGTTGAGAGTGTTGGTAAATCTGGTTTTGTATCTCATACAAAACACACAGCAGAAGCAACAAATGTGAATCTATTTCATTCATGATTAATAACATGCATTATGTAAATTTTAGAATTTAAGAACAAGATAGTGTACCTTGGTGTGGTGAAATTCAAAACAAAAGATTATAAGTACTTGGGAACACTTTTAATCTTCACTCCAATTCCACTTTACGCCTAAGAAGTGTGGTCTCTCAATCAGTTTCTAAGGGAGAATAATTGAGTGGCTTCACTCACACATACACACCATTTCACAATGATGTATCTCTTA
Source organism: Quercus parvula (assembly GCA_030820535.1). Lineage (NCBI taxonomy): Eukaryota > Viridiplantae > Streptophyta > Magnoliopsida > Fagales > Fagaceae > Quercus > Quercus parvula. Next base: position 30,894,299 of record JAUAME010000012.1, read on the forward strand.
TTTTTCTAATAAAAAATTCCGTATGTTTCTCCCTTTTATAACTAACTGATTATCTAATTGGGCTGGCCTATTGGGCCTTTCCAATTGGGCTTTTGTGTGTGGCTTGGAATGGGACCAAAAGGGACCAATAAGACACTAGCTCCAATGGGCCTTGGGCTTTTCTGTCAACTCTTGACAAGTCCAAAGTTACCATTAACTATATTTAATACCACTATATAAATATAGTTGCACTCTAGACCTTATCCATAAATTATATCCCAAGACTTTATTATTAATGCAACCATTTCATAAAATATTTGTAGTAATACAAAGTCATGAATTTAGACTGCCACTTGAAGATTACTACATCTTAATCCTTGAGTACCTGGTTTAATCCTTTAAGTTATTCATCATATATTTATGAAATCCAATTCCATAAATATATACTTTAGTAATTCCTTACCAAAGTTGTTGTGCCCAACTCTCTGAATAACCAAACCCATTAAACTTATCTCAAGGGAATATTTTGTATCTCCGTTAAGAGACTATGAATTCCATCTTGAGAATATATCTTCCATCAACACTAAATGCGGCTGCCCAACATACTGAGATTTTGACCGTTACTTATAGATCTCACTTCTAATATATCAAAGCAACCTACATCTTATGATCAGGTCCATTATTCTCTCAGGATTTAGAGTTGATGTAAATAGAAGTTGTGAGATTTATTATTCATTTGACAGTCGTTAGGAGAATAATAAATCTCACAGCGGTCTAGTTCAATATGTCTTAACTCTTAAAACATATTAACATACCAACTAGAAGTCTTCACTTCCATGATTAAGACAAATCATCGTAGTTGATATGTTATAGTCTTCGCAGATGAAACACCCAATTTCATCACCGACTATGAACTAAAATTCTGAGTTTACAAAGAACTTGTGATTTATATCTTCTGTGACTTTTCACATAAATCACATACTATGCATCTCATGGACTAAGATAATGTCCCATTAGTTCATTAATAAATAGTCTCATATAATTAAACAATTTAATTATTTATGTCATGCCAGTAAATTGGATTTTAGGGCATAACCCCCAACAATCTCCCCCTTGCCCTCAAAGACAATTTACCATATATCCGACACTTATCTCCCTTTAGAGTAATTCATAATCACTCTAAGGCAAGGTTTGGAAACAAGTTTCAGTTAGATCTATTGCATAAATTATCTTTTCTACTACTACTTCTCAAGTACTCATATCTCTCTAATGAGATGATACTTACGCTTAATGTGTATCTTCACCACCTAGTATGAACACATATCTTGAAGTCTAATTTCATGAATCACAATCAAACTACAAGTCAATATTTGTACATCCAGTAACCATCAAAACTTCACTTTTGTGGATAAGCATATAATCCCTCATTCTCCTAAGATATTTGAGTATATGCTTTACTCCCACTAATTAAGTGATCTTAGATTCAATTGATATTTGCTTACCATGCCCACCGCAAAATGGATATTTAGCCTAGTATTAAGCATAGCATAAAGACTTTCTATTTATATGGTATAAGGAACTATCTTAATATGCTCTTCCTTTTATATGTCTTAGGACTATAGTCCTATAAAAAGGAACTTCAAACTTAAAAGGAAAGAATCCTTTCTTGAAGTAATACATGCTATATTTGGCTAGAATCTAATTTATTTAATCAGTTTGAGGTAGACCCAACATCCTAATTCCTGAATTTTAACGAAGTTTAATCCTTAGGATATGACCAGTCTTTCTCAAGTACTTTATATCAAACTGGACTAGACAACAACAAAAACTTCATTGATGACAATAACTCTACATCATTCTAAATGATTAGAATGTCATCAGCATACATTAAGAAATTTATTATTCTATATAGCTTTTACACACATAAGGCCTTTTAATACTTGATCAAAATCAAACAATTTGATTGCTTGATCAAAGATGATATTTTATGATTTAGATGCTTCCTTTAGTCCATAAATGGACTTCAAGCAACTTGCATACTAAACACTACTAGTTCTTTGCTATGAACAAGTCTAGTTACATCATATAGATGTCTTCCTCAAGAATGCTACTAAAAGAAGCTTTCTTGATATTCATTGCCATATTTCATCCAAATGAAATATAATGAATAAGAGAATCTAGATAGAGTCAAACTTGACTATAGGTGAAAAAATCTTTTCATAATTGAACCACTTCTTTCTGAATAAATCTTTTCAGCACTAGTCTTGACTTTGAAGGTTTGCACCTTCAAATCTATCAATCTCATTTACTTGTAGACCTATTTGAAAACAATAGGCTTAATGCCATTAGGTGCTTCTACAAGTTCTAGACTTTAAATAGAATCTAATTCTATTCACATAACCTTGATCCAGTAATCCATATTCATATCATCTATTACCTTTACGTAGGACCGATGATCAAATTCATATCCTTGTGGAATAACTATAAAAGTTTATTTCAAAAGTATGAATTTATTTGGTTATCCTCCCACTACGATATTGTACTGGTGTAATAGTTTTCTACAAAATAATGTCTTGTGATGTATCTAATACAACCATCTCATTTCTAAATGTATTTTATAGCTGTCTTACAAAAAATTTTGACATTTTCTTCTAGAACAATTCTTTAAAATTATTCACATAGTCATCATCAAGAACTTTGTAGTTGTACTTTACAAACATCTTGTCTTCTTTATGACTACCAAAATAATCTTATGCAATTCCTTTTGGATACCCATCATAAACACACATTTTTCTACCTTTTGATTTCAATTTGTCAGACTTCCTTTCTAGCACAAGTGCTGGACATCTCCAAAAGTGGAAGTATCATATATTAGGTTTTCACCCAATCCACAATTTGACAAATGTCATAGGAACAAACTTTTGAAATCAATTTTAGAAAATGTATAGTAATTATTAGAGTATATCTCCAAAAGAAATAAGCAAATGGAAATACTTATCATGTACTTTACTATTTCTAAAAGAGTCTTATTCCTCCTTCATGTATGCACTGACTTAATACTATATTCCTTTACAATAAAGGAGTCGTAGATCATATTATCCTCTAAATAGAATTCATAGATTGGGAATATAACATAATAATGGTTATAAAAGCCTATCTTTCACCAATCTTGAATATCATTTAGATTAATAAGATCTAGACATAAGTGCCAAAACATACAATACCAAAGGACGAAAACTTTCTCTCTAAAAAGTAAAACATGTAAATTTCCATCTAGAAAACAATCATGGACAATGCTTAGCTTTACCAAAACAGAAATACTTTCCTTTTGGTCATACTTTTAAGTCTAATTTTCTTTTGGCAACTACTAGGACAACTAGCTTGTCCAACTGTTCGGTATTATAATTCCTCTTCTTACCACCCTTACCTTTCGGTTTAGGCTAAGAATTTGAATTAAATCATATTGATCCTAGCCTTAACTTTTAAGATGTCTTTCATTGCATAGAACTCACTCATCAATTCAGGTAACATAAAAAGAATTTATTTTCAAAACAATCTGAATTGATCAAATAATTCTAACAAGGACTTGTGGATCATATCCATATGAGATTAACATTTAATCTCTACATCCAAGAATTCCAATTCATTTTAAAATAAAACATTTTCATAAAATGATTTAGAATTGGAACTCCTTAAGCCTTTCTTAGCACTCAATATGATTCATACCAAACATCTCATTTAGACTTAATATAAAGTCTAAGTCTAGTACTAACTCTTGCATCTCATGCTATAGTACTATTGAGATAGAAGCCAATGTAACATTTTAGCATTTCCATGGAAACTATGATCACATCATAAGCTATCTTCCATAAATGCATCATGTATAGAAAACCATGACAATGCTGAATCGAAACATATTTATCTACTTCAGCTCCTTTAAGTACCATGTCCAAAATTATTTCTTAGTTAATGTGATTTGATTAAAATAGTAGTTTGAGAACAAAAAGTTATGATAACTTTATTTTGAGACTATGAACTTAATTACAGGGACATTATATTTTGCATCCATAACCATATAATATGGAACCCATAAAACCATACTATACTAGGCGCAACGACAACCTAATCTCGTAATTAATATTCCTCGGTAGCAAGTTTATACCAATCACTATGATCAGGCGAGAATTATTCTCATTATTAATGCTATCATGGTAACTCTTACCAAACAAAAATAATTTGCCGCTTTTCCTTTAGCCTCTAAGTAATAATGACATAGCTCCTTTGGGAGGTTAACATTACACTTAGTCTAGTGTACACCATTATCTAGAATTATGTGTAGCCACATTTCATCTCCCTTTATAGTGTTTATATTTGTAGTACTATGAAGCAAAACACCCTCCTTTAGGATCGCGAGGCATATACGCCAAGACGAGGTGTTTGTTCACACTACTTTAAACAGGTAAGTTCAATCTTGTAGTACCATGAAGTAAACACCCTCCTTTGGGATCACGAGGCATATATGCCAAGACGAGGTGCTTACCCCACACCACTATGAACTGATAATGGAGGCCGTGAGATCCAACCCTTGTATCTCTCTCCCACTAGAAATTTTAAAACAAGTGGATTGTCCTGAAATCATTGTGATCTTATCACAATTTTAACCCTACACATCAAATGTGTTTAATTGTTTAAATTCAATGTGATGTTACTAAGTCACGTCACAATAGCATAACGAACATTTGCGCAATCACAAAGAAGTTTAACCTCGTAATCTGTGAAGTAAATACCCTCCGCATGGAATGCAAGACTCGAAGTCAGGACAAGGTATCTATTCACATTACAATAAACTTAACAAAAGGGTTATTTTAGCACTCCCACTCATTATTTGGGTTTTTCTTTAAATAATTGTGATCCCATCACAACTAATAATCTTGCACTTGATGAAGACTCTAATCTTATTAGAATCACTAACCAAAATGGAAGTCCTAAACTATTTAGGATTCCTTAAACACTAATGAATCAAAAATTAGTTATATAGAACTCTATCCTTAATTTACTAGATAAAGTATTCTGATCTCATTAGAAACTATATAACTTTATTTAGAATTTTAATCTCATTAAAAAATCTAATTAAAATAAATTAAGGATTGTAAATCATTAAATAATTTATTACTAAGAGTTCTATTTAACTAACATCTTTGATCTCATTAGGTCTTTTAGTTAGATAATGATTAATAAATGTCCTTAACTTTTAAGGACTTTTAAATTAATCACACAACCTTGCTTTTTATCAAAGTTTTAACACTTAGTCAAAAACAAGTGAAAATTCAAAATTCAGTTCATTCGATCGGTCGAACCTATTACTCGATTGATCGAAAAATGAAGAAATTCATCACTATGCTTTTGCCTCGTTCGATTGATTCTCGATTCCTGTTCGATCAATCGAAATCAACATTTGATCGATCGAAAGGAATTCTCGATTGATCGAGACTCGCATAACTGAATTTTTCAAAATTTTCCAAGAATCGTTTTTGACATCTTCATTGCTTTCTTCCATCAAAAACACCTTTTGATTTTATCAATGAAGATTTACAGATCAAACATTAGGGTTTTCAATATCAAGATCAAGAACCATAATAATGCTAGAAACCTTGAAAACATAATCCTAATCTCATTAGGAATAAATTTCATAACCCTAGCATTAATATACTGTTTGACTACAAATATATGATGCAAGGCAAGCAACAATGCTTGTTCATCATTCAGATCTTAATATATATAAACATGAACTGATATCATGGTTTGTACATCCGCACATTAATATATATAAATATATATAAGGTACTTCAATCCTTATGACATACGAATTCCACATTATCAATGTATATATATATTAATCAATTCATGAATACAAGCTTATCCGAAAGAGTAATACTCATATTAAAAACAAGTATTACTTCATAAATAATAATACTTGTTCGAACCCACTTGCAATATATATACGGATTCAATATGAAATAAAGTACTTGAATCCTTAATGCATACGAACTCCATGAATATTAAAAACCATGACATGGTGCCATAACTTGATGCATAATCATGGCACGGCACCATTGATAATACGAACCAATACTATGAAAACATGGCACCGTATCAAAGAAGCATAATCATGGTTCACACCAATTGTCAACAACCGAAGCAATTCAGTTACATTCATATTCTCTACAAATGGTGTCTTTCATAAAAAAAAAAACACGACACATGGGTCCATGGATAACAAAATTTATGCAGAAAATTGAAACACAAAGATAACGGTTTTCTTAAATTCTAAAATTCAATCACTTGTTATTCAAACATGATATGAAAACCTGGCTCTGATACCAATTGTTGGTAAATCTGGTTTTGTATCTCATACAAAACACACAGTGGAAACAACAAATGTGGATCTATTTCATTCATGATTGATAACATGCATTATGTAAATTTTAGAATTTAAGAACAAGATAGCGTACCTTGGTGTGGTGAAATTCAAAACAAAAGATTATAAGTACTTGAGAACACTTTTAATCTTCACTCCAATTCCACTTTACGCCTAAGAAGTGCGGTCTCTAAATCAGTTTCTAAGGGAGAATAATTGAGTGGCTTCATTCACACATACACACCATTTCACAATGATATATCTCTTATTTTTATAATAAAAAATTCCGTATGTTTCTCCCTTTTATAACTAACTGATTATCTAATTGGGCTGACCTATTGGGCCTTTCCAATTGGGCTTTTATGTGTGGCTTGGAGTGGGATCAAAAGGGACCAATAAGACACTAGCTCCAATGGGCCTTGGGCTTTTCTGTCAACTTTTGACAAGTCCAAAGTTACCATTAACTATATTTAATACTACTATATAAATATAGTTGCACTCTAGACCTTATCCATAAATTATATCCCAAGACTTTATTGTACATGCAACCCTTTCATAAAATATTCGTAGTAATACAAAGTCATGAATGTAGACTACCACTTTGAAGATTACTATATCTTAATCTTTGAGTACCTGGTTTAATCCTTTAAGTTATTCATCATATATTTATGAAATCCAATTCCATAAATATATACTTTAGTAATTCCTTACCAAAGTGGTTTGGCCCAACTCTCTGAATAACCAAACCCATTAAACTTATCTCAAGGGGATATTTTGTATCTCTGTTAAGAGACTATGAATTCCATCTTGAGAATATATCTTCCATCAACACTAAATGTGGCTGCCCAACATACTGAGGTTTTGACCGTTACTTATAGATCTCACTCCTGATATATCAAAGCAACCTACATCTCATGATCAGGTCCATTATTCTCTTAGGATTTAGAGTTGATGTAAATAGAAGTCGTGAGATTTATTATTTATTTGACAGTCGTTAGGAGAATAATAAATCTCACAGCGGTCCAGTTCAATATGTCTTAACTCTTAAAACATATTAACATACCAACTAGAAGTCTCCACTTCCATGATCAAAACAAATCATCGTAGTTGATATGTTATAGTCTTCGCAGATGAAATGCCCAATTTCATCACCGAATACGAACTAAAATTCTGAGTTTACAAAGAACTTGTGATTTATATCTTCTGTGACTTTTCACATAAATCACATACTATGCATCTCATGGACTAAGATAATGTCCCATTAGTTCATTAATAAATAGTCTCATATAATTAAACAATTTAATTATTTATGTCAAGCCAGTAAATTGGATTTTAGGGCATAACCCCCAACAGAGAGATGTTTTTGAAAGTTTAAAATGTTGTTCGAATCTTTGGTTGAGTAGCATGCTTGATTGCATTCATATCTGTGTTTTTCTCTTCTTTGAAAAACTGTTTTTAAGCAATCTTGATAACTTCTCGATATCTCTCGACAGATAAGTTGTCTATCGAGACCTTTTGGCTTTTTCTTATCGCATTCTCGATAGCTAGTTCTATCCATCAAGAAACTTTTTGTCTCCTCGATAGCCTCTTGATAGCTACCTCGATCCATCGAGCTTCATTGTTAAGAAAACCTTTCATTAGATCCTTGATAGTTGGTTCGATAGCTAAAACACGCATTTTTAAAGGTTGATAGCTCTCGATCAATCAAGCTTTATGAATTTTCTATATAAAGGCTCCTCGGGATTTCAGATCACCTCTCCTCGATCTTTCTCAACTGATTTCAGCCTTGTTAGGGACATATTTTTATGTAATTGGCATATCCTTTGACAAAACGCATTTTATTTGTATTTGGGTAAATCTAAGTAGGTTCAAAATGAGCATTACAAGTGGTTAAATTGAAGACATGAAGACTACTCAAGAATTGCTCAAGAAAAATGCAAATCTGCAGGCCTCGATACCTCTTCGACAGAAGCTCGATCTATTGGGATTCATTAAAGCTGGACAGATGTCTCGATTGATCGAGCTTACGGGTTTTCAGATTATAGCCAGCAATGTTTTTATTCTAAAAGACTATTTGTTTATGGATTTTGTATAATCCTTATTGGACTAAGAAAACCCAAGGTTTGTGTAAACCTATTTGGAATAGGAGAGCCCATTAAGCTCCTATTTAAAGGAGGTGAAAAAAAAAAAAAAAAACCTAACCCTTGAGAGTTTCATAAGGTTTTCTTTTTGAAACTCCAGCCTCCTCCTATAGAAGAAAGAGTTCTTGTTGCGTTTCTTGTATGCCTTTGGGTTCTGTAACCAAGCAAAGTCTCTTGCACCAACATTGAAGATCTTATTGGTGTTTCTATGTGAAGCTGCTGCAAATCAACTACAACAATCAAAGGGTTGTTGTGGAGTTAGTCATGTACTGGGATTCGTGCAAAGGAGTAAGTTGCGTACTGGGATCCATGCATCAGATTGGTTAGTCACGTACTTGGGAACTGTGCATCAAAAGGGGAAATTGTCACTACAGAACAAGTCCAATTAATTATTGGGGGTAAGGGTTCAACTATAAGTTGGTAAGGTACTTGAGATTCCTTTACTTGTAACCGCTTGTTGTAATAATAGTGGAGTTTCGAAAGTGGTGACCTAAAAATCATCTGGTGGGGTTTTTGTCGTTAGGTTTTCCCCATTCGTAAACAAATTACCGTGTTATTTATTTTCTGCTGCATAATTAGTTTATTGGTGATTTGTTTGTGCTACCACACATTTACATGATAAATTGATTAATTAATAACTTAGCTAATTAATAATTAATTTCTATCACAAGGGGTCATTCAGTTTGTGGCCTATCAAGTGATATCAAAGCAGACACACTCTGATTAAGGTTAATCTTTGCTGTGTTGATCCATTAACCCCTGTTTGTCATGGATAGTGGACAGTCATTAATTATACCTCTTTTATTTGATGGTACTAATTATGCATACTGGAAAGTACGTATGAGAGCTTTCTTACAGTCTTTAGATGAGAAAGCGTGGCAAGCTGTGGAGATAGCCAAAGGAAGTGCCAGTTGATTAGGATAAAGCCAAAATCAAGGCGGCAGACTTCAATAGCGGGGCATTAAATTCGTTATTCAGTGCAGTCACCAATGAGGAGTTGAAAAAGATATCCTCTACTGAAACTACTAAGGAAGCATGGACCATCCTCCAGACAACTTATAAGGGTACAAAGGCTGTCAAGGATTCAAAGCTACAGAGGCTCACGACAAGATTGGAAGAGATTAAGATGGAGGATGATGAGTCGTTGGATGAGTTCTATGTCAAGCTAAAGGACACAGTGAACTTAGCCTTCAATCTTGGGGAAACCATTCCTGAACCCAAGATTGTAAGGAAGGTGCTCAGATCTCTACCCGAGAGATTCCATGCCAAGATCACGGTGATAGAGGAATCAAAGGATATTGACAAGATTCCTCTGACTGAGTTGGTTGGAAACTTGCAGACCTACGAGCTAGGATTGACAAGGATTGACAAGATGGGTAAAGGCAAGAGCATGGCTTTGAAGGCCAAGAGCGGTGACACAGATGAGTCTTCAAATGATGAAGACTCCAAGATGAAATCCTACATCACTAGGCAGATCAAGAAGTTTATGAAGAATGCCAATGGAAAGGGTTTCGACAAGGACCGTAGGCAATCTAGTTCTTCTTAGTTCAAAAGTCAGAACAAAGGGAAGAAGGATGCTAGGGATGGCGGTCAGTACACTATTCCCGCAGGACCCAAGTGCTTTGGGTGTCAAAGATTCGGTCACATGAAACATGAGTGTCCTACATATCTCAAAAGCATTGGGAAGAGCAAGGCATTTGCTGCTACCTTAAGTGACACCGAGCCAGAGGATGATTCCGACAATGAGGATGATGGAATCTTGAATGCCTTCACTACCATTGTTAATCCTACTAATGGGATTGTTGAAGAAGTGGTTAAAGAAGAGGAATTGGTGGAGTCCAAGTTTGAGAAGATTGATGATTAGGATGACATCCATACAGCCTATAAGAAACTGTATAAACTTTCTGAGAAGCATGAGAAACTTTATAGGCTGGCCACCAAGAAACTCAGTGATGTGGAACTTGGCCGTGAAAAGTTGTCCACAAAGTTTGATGAGGCAAATCAAACCATTGGAGCACTGAGGTTCGAGAACAATTTCTTGGCTGAGAAGACCAAGAAGCTTGAAGCGGAGCTGTTTCAAGCCAAAGCTCAACTAGAGAGGACTTCAAGTGCGAAACTTGATGAGATGCTAAGCATTCAGAAATCTGCTTCTGATCGCACAGGTTTTGCGTATGATTTCTCTTCCTCTAATATTGTTTCTACTAGTGCTACTGTTTTTGTTCCTCCTAGCAATAATGTTGAAATTGAGAACAATGAGATTAAAACTGAATTAGCTAGTTAGAACTTAGACAAGGGTAAATCTATCTTAGGAGCACCCCTTAAGCTTGAGAAGAAAGATGTTAAAAACCCTAGAGCTAAAAAGGCTAACTCTTAAAAGCCTAAACAGAAGAAGCGACATCTCTGTCATCATTGTGGAGTTGCCGGTCATACTCAACCAAATTGCTATAAGTCGCTAGCCACTCAACAGAGCAATAGCATGATAGCATCTGGAAGCTAGAATAAACTTCAATCCTCTTTTACTCCTTTTAGAGATCTTCTCAAAGCCCTCATGTTCCTTTCAAACTTGAACGATTTTAATTCTTCCCCCTCATCGCTGGTTCAAGGGTTTAATCAAAGGAAAGATTCTTCCAAGATGTGGAAGAAAAAGGGCTCCCAGTGATTCTATCACTTTCCTCTCCATCTTCTTGTTTTTGTTTGCATTTCGTGTGTGTTTTGCTTTACTTTTCAAGTCAGTCTAGTTTTATGCTTTACTTTGTTTAACATGTTTTTGTTTGGCTATTTTTCAGTTTTGTTTGGTTGTTTTTCAGTTTTGTTTATTTTGTTTTTCATAAAAAAAAAAAAATTGAAAAATTTGAAAAATACAAAAACAATGTGTGTTTTGTGTACATTGGTACTTGTGTACCTTGGATGGCTATTGAAACAAAGTTTTCTAAACTTTGTATCACTTGTATCTTAAATGAGCATCTCTATGCACAACTAAGCAAGTGAGCTTTGTGGCTCTTATTTGTGATGAGTAAGATTAAGTTATCTCTTGTACTAACACTCATATCACTCTTTTTGACAAGAATGACTAAAAAATCATAAGAGAAAGGCATAAATAACCATCTCACTACTGTTGCCCGCCAATCATAATATGACACTTGTATGCTTTGGCATAGCAAAAGTGCAGTGTCAATGACATCTGTATGCTTCGACATAGCAAAAGTGCAATGTCAAAAGCTTAACTTAAATGGGTATTTCTTTTCTATCTCTTATATGCCCATGCATGTTTTGCTTAAATAAAAATATGCAAAGAAAATAAAAAGCGAAAAGATCAAAAATACTTTTAAATATGATTGTAAGCATGTATTCTAGTAGATGTAGGAGTTATAGGATGTACCTCGAAGGTAATAGTCTCCATCAAACAGTTATGATTGTATGTGAGTTAAAGTAATTTTCTCATATCCCATATCATCATAACATGTTGACATATTTGCAATCTTGCGATGTTTTTCACACACAACACGCAAAATTATTTGCTACTCTTGATACATGTGCAGGTACAATGTGATTTGGCCATCACAAGGTTTACATGTGTTAATGTATGCTCACTAAACTGTCTTGACTTGTTTTTGAAATATAAAATTGGTTAGACTTGTTTAGAATGTGTGTATGTGTTTTTGAGAATCCATGTGCTTAAAATTGTTGTTGAGAGATGATTTTGAGAGCTTAACATGTTGATTGGATCATTGGTTATGTTGCATGTTAGATTGCATTCATGTCTGTGTTTTTCATTTCTCGAAAAGTTGCTTTTAAAAGCTAGCTCGACACCTCCTCGATACCTTGCTGTCTGTCGAGCTTCTTAAGTTTTTTCTTATCGCAATCTCGACAGCTTCTCGACACCTAATGGATCGATCTCGATAGCTTCTTGACACCTGGTGGATCGATTGAGATCTTTTTAGCCTTTTGTTGATTTGTCCCTCAACAGATCCTCGACAGCTGCATCTGTCGACGTCTATTGTGCTCGACACCTATCTCGCCATCTCTCGATCGATCGAGATCCTCTTGCATGCATTATTTTTCACATGTTTTGCATATTTTTTATTATCTTTGTGTCCATAGCTTCTTGTTTTTCTTTTTCTTGTAGGTCTATGGTTCCTTGTTCTTTTTCTTTTTCTTTTTATGCCCTTTGACAATCGTGTCAAAAAGGGTGAGAAATTTGAGAATTGAATTGCATTCCTCATAGGGAGTAATAGATTTAGGGGGAGAACTTCATGTTAAAGGGAAGAATGTTTTTGATGTAACTAACTTAGGGGGAGAGTTAGTTTGATACACATTGATATTGATATATTTTTTGTGTTATGTATCTTTTGGTTTTGTAACCATTTACACACATCATGTGTTGTTTTTATATTAGATAATGATGTATGTGTTTCACTCTTTATCTCACATGTATTGTTTCTTTTCTCTCTTTATACACATGTTTCTTGTTTATTTAACTTGTCATATTTTCCACATGGTACCTTGATGTGTTTTGTTTAGTGCCTTTTAGGAAAGACAAGTTAAAGCCAAGTCAAGATTCCGAACCTTCTTCTTGCAGCAACTTCCAAGGTTCAGATCTTTTAGACTAGGCTTATTTATTCTGTAATCTTGAGTAGAATGTATTCTAGGACATTCAATGTTCTCTTGTGGTTTTGTCACAGATTGCCAATGGGGGAGATTGTTGGGGACATATTTTTATGTAATTGGCATATCCTTTGACAAAACGCACTTTATTTGTATTTGGGTAAATCTAAGTAGGTTCAAGATGATCATTACAAGTGGTTAAATTGAAGACATGAAGACTACTCAAGAACTGCTCAAGAAAAGTGCAAATCTGTAGGCCTCAATACCTCCTTGATAGAAGCTCGATCTGTCGAGATTCATTAAAGCTCAACAGATGTCTCAATCGATCGAGCTTACGGGTTTTCAGATTATAACCAGCAATGTTTTTATTCTAAAAGGCAATTTGTTTATGGGTTTGTATAATCCTTATTGGACTAGGGAAACTCAAGGTTTGTGTAAACCTATTTGTTATAGGAGAGCCCATTAAGCTCCTATTTAAAGGAGGTGGGAAAAAGAAAAACTTAACCCTAGAGAGCTTCATAAGGTTTTCTTTTTTGAAATCCTAGCCTCCTCCTACAGCAGAAAGAGTTCTTGCTGCGTTTCTTGTACGCCTTTGGGTTTTGTAACCAAGCAAAGTTTCTTGTACCAATATTGAAAATCTTATTGGTGTTTCTATGTGAAGCTGCTGCAAATCAACTACAACAATCAAAGGGTTTTTGTGTAGTTAGTCACGTATTGGGATTCGTGTAAAGGAGTAGGCTGCGTACTAGGATCCGCGCATCAGATTGGTTAGTCATGTACTTGGGAGCTATGCATCAAAAGGGGAAACTGTTACTACAGAACAAGTCCAATTGGGTATTGGGGTAAGGGTTCAACTGTAGGTTGGTAAGGTACTTGGGATTCCTTTACTTGTAACAGCTTGTTGTGATAATAGTGGAGTTTCGAGAGTGGTGACCTGAAAGTCACCCAGTGGGGTTTTTGCTTTTAGGTTTTCCCCATTCGTAAACAAATTACCGTGTTATTTATTTTCCGCTACATAATTAGTTTATTGGTGATTTGTTTGTGCTACCACGCGTTTGCATGATAAATTCATTAATTAATAACTTGGCTAATTAATTAATTAATTTCTATCACAAGGGGTCGTTTAGTTTGTGGCCTATCAAGCCTTTTCACCTCCCAAACATACTTTTCTCTCCCTAAACTTCATTCCCAAGAGATTTTCGGCCTAAATATCATCTTCTTTCACTTGGTATGATCTTTTTCAATCATTCTATCATGCATTTCATGTTTTATGACCAACTTTTGGGATTTTTGGAAAGTTTTGAAAATTTTCAAAATCAATGAAATTTTTGGTTAATTTTTGGGATGGGTTTTGTCAAAATGATGTTTGAAACTTCATGCATTGCATCACATATGCATTATAATAATGTTTTATGCATTTTCGATGTGTGTTTACTTTGTTGCTATGTTGTGTGTTGGTAGGTTTGGATTGGACTGAACCTATGATGCATTTATATTTGCATGTCACATGTTCATGCATTTTCATGCATACGTACCTTCAAGGTTCTATATTTGTTATACTGTATCTTGTTGGTGCTTTTCTTATTGTCTCTCTTTCTCTCCCTCTCTCTCTGTTTCTTACGTTAGTTGCGTCATGGCACCTAAACGTAAATCCATTCCATCCTGAAACCCTCTTCATTCCATGGCATCTTCTTCTTCTCCTCCTTCTGACCCCACTCCATCTCACGTTTGGTTCCATGATAAGAAGGCTAAATCAGACTTCTCGGAGAAATTTTCATGACGAGGCATTCATTCGGAATGCCAAGTCGTTCTATTAGACTTTTCTAACATTGACCTACCCACTATCATCCACAGTAGGTGTTGGGAGTCATTATGTGGCGTCCTGGTCACGTGCCCTTCCATGATCTTACAGGAGTTCTACTCCAATATGCATGGATTTGATTACTCTATACCTCCAATTTGTCACTTGCGTTCAAGGTATACGCATGGTAGTTACTCCGGGTATTTTATCCGAGGTACTACACGTCCCTAGGGTAGTGCATCCTAACTACCCTAGCTATAAGCATTTGAGGACAGTATCCAAAGATGAATTCTCATCTCTATTTTGTGAGACACCTTCTTCTTGGGGTGATCATCAAAACACCTCATGCTCGACCTTTGCTAAAGGTCCGAGAATCCTAAACATGGTGATAACATTCGTTCTCCATCCATTGTCTCACTATAACACTATCACAGAGCCTTGTGCTCGGTTTTTGTTATCCCTCATTAAGGATCTCTCTATTGACTTCCTTTCTCATTTTATACTTTCCTTTATAGATGTTTATAAGGATGCGGCGACCCGTGATAAACTCATTTTTCCTTCGATTATCACGCGGCTCCCTCACCATTTTTTTGTCTCCTATCCTGAGTCTCCCCACTCCACGTTCATGTGTGCCATTGACGCTGCTACTGTTAAGTAGAGTATTACCCAACTTTGCTCGAGGCAAACTCGGACAGAGACAGCAGCTCCTCCAGCTTCTACTGCTCCATCCACCTCTGCTCCTTCGTCTTCAACGGGTGGAGTAACTCTTGAGGCTATCATGGCACAGCTTATGTGCATGGATGCTCGCTTAGTGATGATGAGATGTCTACTTGATTTACTTGCCCTATGTCACTCTTGACAAAAATGGGAGGTAGTTTTGAGATGAGAGTAGTCATACTCATAGGGGAAGGGTTAGTTTAGGAGATAGGGGGAGTGTTATTGAGGGATGTAGTGAGGATTCTTGTGTCTTTTCTTTTCTTGCTATTTTAGATACATTATTTCTTTGTATGTTGGTTTTGTGACCACTTGACATATATTGTACTTATATTTGGTTTATATATATTTTAATGTATGTTATTTCACCCATCTCTCCATGTGTTTTTTCTTTTCTATCTTTATACACATGTTTCTTATTTAATGTATGCAATCTATTATTTATGTTTCACACTAAGATGTCTTGATGAGTTTTGTTTAAAGTGTTTCAGAAATACAGGTTGTCAAAGTCTTTCTTGCCATGAACTCTCTTCTTGTAAAGTGTTTCAAGAGTTTGTGTTAAGATAGATTTTATTGTATTTAACTAGTGAGTAATTTAAGACTTCTCTCATATGTTCATTTGTTTGTTGTGGTTTTGTTACGGATTGCTAAAGGGGGAGATTGTTAGGACATATGTGATTCAATGTTAGGAACATATGTCAATATTTTATGTAATTGGCTAATTCTTTGACAAAATGCACTTTGCTTGTAATTGGGTAGATCTAGGATGTGTTTAATGCTTCAAGAAACAAGGCTTTAAGTTCAAGTGTTAAAGCCATGCAAGTTTGTCCAAGAATCAAGTGATGAAGTGTTGGATTTTAAAGCTCTCATGCGTACTTTCCAATATGCATAGTGTTAGGATTAGTGCTCTTAAATCCTATTGTATGATGCTATGTATGTTATTATGTATGACATTATGTATGACTTAATGTTGTGGATTAATAAAGATTCTTTATTATTATTATCTAAAATAATGGTAACATGAATATTTGGACATTATTATATAGTCCATGAGATGCATAGTATGTGATTTATGTGATTTAGTCACAGAAGATATAGATCACAAATTCTTTGTAAACTCATAATTTTGGTTCGTAGTCGGTGATGAAATTGGGCATTTCATCTGCGAAGACTATAACATATCAACTAAGATGATTTGTTTTGATCATGGAAGTGGAGACTTCTAGTTGATATGTTGATATGTTTTAAGAGTTAAGACATATTGAACTGGACCGTTGTGAGATTTATTATTCTCCTAACGACTGTCAAATGAATAATAAATCTCACGACTCCTATTTGCATGAACTCTTAATCCTGAGGGAATAATGGACATGATCATGAGGTGTAGGTTACTTTGATATATCAAGAGTGAGATCTAAAAGCACGATCAAAACCTCAGTATGTTGGGCAACCACATTTAGTGTTGATGGAACATATATTCTCAAGATGGAATTCATAGTCTCTTAACGAAGATATAAA
The DNA here is from genome assembly GCA_030820535.1 of Quercus parvula. Lineage (NCBI taxonomy): Eukaryota > Viridiplantae > Streptophyta > Magnoliopsida > Fagales > Fagaceae > Quercus > Quercus parvula. The sequence continues at coordinate 30,911,475 of JAUAME010000012.1, forward strand.
ATATTCCCTTGAAATAAGTTTAATGGGTTTGGTTATTCAGAGAGATAGGCCTAACCACTTTAGTAAGAAATTACTAAAGTATATATTTATGAAATTGGATTTCATAAATATATGATGAATAACTTTAAGGATTAAACCGGGTACTCAAGGATTAAGATGTAGTAATTTTCAAAGTGACAGTCTACATTCGTGACAGTCTACATTCATGACTTTGTATTACTACGAATATTTTTTAAAGGGGTTGCGTATATAATAAAGTCTTGGGATATAATTTATAAATAAGACCTAGAGTGCAATTATATTTATATAGTGGTATTAAATATAATTAATGGTAACTTTGGACTTGTCAAGAGTTGATAGAAAAGCCCAAGACCCATTGGAACTAGTGTCTTATTGGTTCCTTTTGGTCCCACTCCAAGCCACACATTAAAGCCCAATTGGAAAGGCCCAATAGGCTGGCCCAATTAGATAATCAGTTAGTTATAAAAGGGAGAAACATACAGAAATTTATTTTAAGAGAATCATAATTGTGAAGTGGTGTGTATGTGCAAGTGAAACCACTCGATTATTCTCCTTTAGAAACTGATTGAGAGACCACACTTCTTGGGCGTAAAGTGGAATTGGAGTGAAGATTAAAAGTGTTCCCAAGAACTTTTAATCTTTTGTTTTGAATTTCACCGCACCAAGGTACGCTATCTTGTTCTCAAATTCTCAAAATCACATAGTGCATGTTATCAATCGTGAATGAAAAAGATCCATGTTTGTTGCTTCCGCTGTGTGTTTTGTATGGGATACAAAACCAGATTTTCCTACACATAGTTAGTGCCATCAAATAAAGGACATATAATAAGAGACTGTCCTCTATTCATGACAAATAGGGGTCAATGGATTACAAAGTAAAGATTAAAACCTAATCAGAGTGTGCCTACTTTTATGCCACTTGTTGGGTTAAAATAAATTGACCCATTGCAATTAATTAATTAATTATTGAAGTTAATTAATTAGATCAAATTTCATGCAATAGTGTAGCAGCACAAACAAATCACCAACTTATCTAAATGCAGTGGAAAATAAATTTGACATAGGTGATTTGTTTACGAATGGGGAAAACCACCGAGACAAAATCCTACTGGGTGATTTTATGGTCACCACTCTCAAGAATCCACTATTATCAATAATAAGACGTTACAAGAATAAGGAATCTGACCAAACCTTTGGCCTATCCCAAAATATCAACGTATAGTTAAACCCTTACCCCAATACCCAGTTGGACTTGTATTGTAGTAGCAATCTTTTCGTTTCATGCACGAATCCCAGTACATGACTAACCAATGATGCATAAATCCTAGTACGTGACTAACTCCAGCAACTTGAAGAGGTTGTTAGCTGCAAATTTCTTCAGTTAATTAACAATGAAGATCAGAAAGTTCATTGGTCACAAAACTCTCAGAGTAAAGATGCAGTAGCTTCTTCAGAGAGAATAATGAACTAGGTCACTTTCTTCACGCATGACAGCCTTTAAAATAAGCCTTATATATGTTTAGGGTTGTGAGAAAAGAAACCCTATACAAATATACAAGCATGGGCCAAAAATCAGATCTGGAATTTCTGATTTCGTAAGTCTCGACAGAAACAGCTTGTGTCGAGCTTCTGTCAAGCTTCGACTTTAAATCTCGATAGAAGTCTTTCTGTCGAGATTGCTGTCGAGCTTTTTTGAACAGCTCTTCTTCACTTGTTTCTTGGTCAGGTCTTCATGGCTTTAACACTTGAATTGAACAACATGTTTCTTGAAATCTAAAACCCATCCTAGATCTACCCAATTACAAGTAAAGTGCATTTTGTCAAATGATTAACCAATTATATAAAATATGTCCCTAACATTTAAGATAAATTCCTTAAATCTCTCCCAACTCTCATAAAATTTCTCTTGTTCATCCTGATAAAAATCTGCAATTTCTCTCCTCAAAGCATTAGTCTTGGCCATAGGTAAAAATTTAGAGAGGAATTTTGTGACCAACAGTTCCCATGAAGTGATTGATCCAGGTGACAGAGAATTAAACCATGCTTTTGCCTTATCCTTCAAGGAAAAAGGGAATAAACGCAAGCAAACAGAGTCATCAGTGAAATTCTGGAACTTAAAAGTAGCACAAATCTCAAGAAAATCCTTTACATGCTTATAAGGATTATCTTTATCCAATCCGTGAAAAGTAGATAGAAAGTGGATTATCTGTGGCTTCAACTAAAAATGTGCAGTAGTGGTTGCAGGCAATACTATGCAAGATGGAGGGTTGGTGGTTATGGGTGAGAACAACTCCCTAAGAGTTTTTAAATCATATCTTGTTTCTCCCATTGTGGATGAATAATCAAAACTAACAAGATGATTTTTTTTGTCACGTATCCAAGTTCTCATACACCATGTGCAAAGAAATTATTATTTTTTTTGTTTTTTTTTTCTATTTAAAAAAAAATTAACTACAACTAGTAGAAGGAAAAATTCAATTAAGACCTAATTTATTTTCCTAACCAAGTCCTCGGCAATGATGCCAAAAACTTGTTGTGAAATTTTAAAGTACTCGCAATTGTATAAACTGTTCTAAAGTATAGTTTGACAAGAACGAGGTCGAACCCACAAGGACTTGAATGAACGTAGGAAAATTAATCAAATCTTAGCCAAATTAATCCTAATCTAGTTTAATAAAAATTGGCTGTTTGAAATTAAATATACTAAGCAAATAATTAAACTAAGCAAAGATATAATGTAAAGAAGTAAAGAGATGTAAACAATCTAGAGAAAGGAATTAAGGTTTTGGAATCCGCCTTGTAAGTCATATCAGCATATATTTATGATCATTAATTTTTCCTAACTACTGCATGATAATCTAGAAATCAATCTTGCTATCATGGAAAATATTATCATTAAAACTTCTATTTAAATATCTAAATCATGCTATTTTTCGCTTCCTAGGTATAAAATCAAATCATCAATTGTATCTATAGCTAAACAAATCACAAGAGATATCCAATTTTAGAATTAAGAAATAATAAACCAAACATTCAATTAATTAAGAAAAACCCTAAATTATGAGAAAAACATGATTGAACTCATATCTAGAATCTTATTTTAGTCAATTGATATGAAGTAAGAACAATTTAAATCATTAAAGAACAACTATTGTGGGAAAAATCAAATCACATAAATATTACTTATAATCCTTAAAGAGGTTTCATCGTCAACCCTAATTATAAATTTAGCTACTCATGGTAATTAAAATAAAACACAAGAATAAAATACTAAATATTAATCTAGACAAATAAAAGAGAGAAAGAAATAGTCACAATGCTATCATGGAGAAAAGCTACTGAGAAGCCACATGCGGCACTGCCTCTTGCTTCATTTTTTTTTTTTTTTTGCATCCCAGACTTAGCACTAGCCTCCTTTGAATTTTTCCTTAAAGAGCCTTTAAATAGGTCAAGGAATCCCATTACAAGTTGAATTCCCGTTTGGAGAAAATCCCAGATTTTTAGGCTTCACTTAACCGATGATTTTGGCCCATTTAACGTTAGAATTCGGACTTTCGGTAAACTACAAAGTTGTAGCCTTTTAAGTTAACTTCCAGCCCAACTTGAATCATCTCGATTGGACATTTGAGCCGAAATTTATGCCAAAAATACTATCTAATGTGCAGGCTAGAATCCTAATTCAAATTAGACTTGGATTTGGTGCAAATTTCTTTTGATTCCCTCCTCCAATTGGATTTAAATTTAATTGGGTTGGCCTTCTTTAACTTCATCATGACTCTTGTAAAAGTAAAGTCCATTAATTTTTTTTCTTTACACAAATCCACTTATTTAGTTCCATTCTCCTACAAAAGATAAATCCACGCAATAAAATTCAATTAAGTACAAAATTGATTATTCAGCATTATTCCAAACCCAAAGATAAAATGCATGAATTAACTTAAAATAAGTATGATAACGCTTTCTAATAATGATATAAATATACAACATTAAGCTATTATCAATACACATCAAAACACAGAGTTGGCAACCCACAAAATAGATAGTCAAACAAAACAAGTTGCTTGGCCACACGTTTTCATTCTCAAAAAGATCCTACCAAAACATTCTGTTTCATCTCCATCGATCAATCCAACCATGTCTTCCTCTAATGAAATACAAGCAAATCCTGTAGAAACCTCGACCTTACAACAAGCGGAGGCCCCTGCTGTCCAACCCACCACACTTGAAATTATCACCAACACTAACAACAACAGCAACACTGCCGACGATGAGCAGCAGATGGAGTGCAGATGCTCTGGGATTTGGGATTTTTTTTTGCAGGAAGACACCGAAAGAGGAGGGACCAAGCAGTACTGGGGGACCGGACAACAGCTATAAAAGACGCGTTGAGAAGTTATAAAAAAATATCTCAAAGAAATTGAACAGCACTTAGGGCTACTTGAGAAATTTCAAGAAAGTCTTTAATTTTCCTCTAAACCAGTTTGAAAATAAATTTGTTTTGTAAAAATATGCCTACGTAAACTATTTGGCTTCACGTTTAGCGACGCTTAAAAAACTTTTAGCCCACTAGCTCTATGAAAGTTTTGCCACTTGTTTTACAATTTTTTTAGAGTTTTTCTTCACTTTTTTCAACTTTAAGATGAAATATATATAAGCTAAAGCATGTTGGTTTGATTGACAGAGGGTTGATACTTGACAACACATATCCGATTGTGTTAGGTAGCGGGTTCCCATATGGAAAGTTAAACCAATTAGTGTCTATACCGCATGACATAGGTTGTCTACACAACTGTAACTCTTAATCATTTATTTGGTCACATAAATTTAAATTCAATATGTCATTGCAGTGTTGGAAGCAATTTTACAACTTGAAAAAGAACTTAAATTCCTTGAGACGTCGGAAGCAAAGCAAGTAGGAAGGAGTCCGAAGGACCTTCATATGAAGGTAGGAGTTTAGAAAACACATGTATTGGGAGTTAGGGTATTGGGCCTAGGGGTTGCTTGGTATGGTATATATACAACCATAAACCCTTCAATTCCAAAGCAAGAATAAAGAAAAGAAATACAAGTAAAAAAGAGTTTTCTTACTCTTGCTTCTCCACTCACTCTCCCTTTGTGTGCTTAATTTACATGTGTGAGTCACTTTCTTTGAGTGGTGTGTGAGTGTTCGGGAGTGCAAGGGGGAAAAGTCCACCAATTTTTCGACAAATAGTAAATAAATAAATAAAGCTTTAATCTCAATAGCACTTTATTTATATATTTAAAAAAAAAAAAAAGTGATCCTATATGAAAAATCAAAAAGTGAAGTCCTAGAGAAGGCAAAATAAAACTAGAGAATGAAATCAAATAATGCACTTATTAGCAACAAAAAGAAAATTTTGAAGATTTACTTTGCTCTCAAACTTAGTAGTGTTATGAAATTAACGCAAATGACAACTCATGCGAGAAAACCAAAATGAACAGTTAAGCCAATTAGTGTTGTTACCGCATGACATAGATGGTCTAAACAACTATAACTCTGCATTATATACTTGGTGACATGATTTTAGATTCAATATGTGTTATTGCCGTGCTAGAAGCAATTTTACAAGTTGGATTAGAACTTAACTTTCCTTGAGATAAAAGCAAAGTAAGAAGGGTCTGTGTATTTTTTTTTTTTTTTTTAGGAATTCCAGGTACATGATCTATATATTAAATCAAATTAATTAAATATTTCCAAACTCATCTTCAAAAAAAAAACATAATAAAAAAAAAATTCCGAACTCAATAGAAATTTAGTTAGAGAAATAACTAATCGTAATGAAAAAAAGCCAAAATAAAAAGTCTTGGAGAATGTATAACAAAACTAAAGAATGAAATCAAGTAATGCACTTATTGACCATTGACCACACAAGAAAAATGAAGGTTTTGCTTTGCTATCTAATTTAGTCAACAGTGCTAGGAATTTTAATGTGTCATTGTAGTGCTCGATTTAATTTTACTACTTGAAATAGAACTTAACTTTACTCATAATAGATGCTATGAGTAAAGATAGGTACTTCTTGATTATTTTAAAATGATAGCTTTAGTATCCGTTTGAATATAACGTTTGGCATTCAACATTTGGGTTTCACATTTTTTTTTTTTTTGAGAAGAGCGTTTCACGTTTCTAGTGGGTCTTGTGCACTGTTCACGGGACCCTCAAACCTCTTTTTTAGCAAAACTTTCATTAAAAATGGAGTCTACGGTACTATTCTCATATTTAAAAATTATTTTGTTACAGTATTTTCAGTTTTCAGTGGTATCCAAATAGACCCTTAGAATCTTCTTTTATTTTTTTAATTAAAAAAAAAAAACTACTTTACTTGTGAAGGAAGCAATTAAAGAAAGCAGGAAATGAACTTTGCAAGGCCCTTCCTGCTACTCATCACCCTTCTTCTTTTTTTCTTTTTTTTAGTCAGCATCATCACCCTCCTTAATACCATCATCACCCTTTCTTTTTTTTTTTTTTTTGATCAGCATCATCACCCTCCTTAATAGCATCATCAAGCACAATCGGATATTTCTTACCAGTTAATTGCAAGTGAAGGGCATAGAGTAGCATACCAAGGCGATCAGCCTCAGGTACTGAATCTAAAATTGATTGAATGGTTTTGTCATTGACTCCAAGACAGGTCAGCATTCTTGATAGGCCAAGAATGTATTGACCCCTTGTGATAAATTAACCAATTGATTTAGCCAAGTTAATTAATTAATTCAATTAATATGCAAAACGCGTGGGACCACAAACAAATCACCAATTAACTAAAGTGCAGCGAAAATTAAATTGACACGGTGATTTTTTTACGAATGGGGAAAACCTACATGGCAAAAACCTCACTGGGTGATTTTAAGGTCACCACTTCCGAGAATCCACTATTATCAAAACAAGCGGTTACAAGTAAAGGAATCACAATACCTTATTCCAACTTACAGTTGAACCCTTATCCCAATACCCAAATGGACTTATTCTCTAGTGACAATCTCTCCTTTCCAATGCACGACTCCCAATACGTGACTAACCAATAGATACGCGGATCCCAATACATGACTTGATCACCAACTTGAGAAAGATGTTAGCTACAAAGTTCTTCAGTTCATCACACGATGAAGATCACGAAGCTCTTTGGTCACAAAACCCTAAGGTGTACAAACACAGTAGCTTCTTCAATAGAAAGATGAACTAAGGCGAATTCTGTCTCCAGTCATAATTTGCATGAACATAACTTTGGTTCACACTTGTGTAACCTTTTACGGCCCTTAAAATAATCCTTATATATGTTTAGGGTTGTGAGAAAAGAAAGCTCAAACATATACACACGAATTGGATGCAAAACAGAACTGAAAATCTGTTTTTCATAAACCTTGACAAATAGGGTATCTATTGAGCTAGCTGTCGAGCTTCAGGCTTCAGCAACTTTTTAAATCTCGATAGATGCTAGCTGTCATGCTTTAAAATCCAACACTTCTTCACTTTTTTCTTGAACAGACTTGCATGGCTTTAACACTTGAACTTGAAACCTTGTTCTTTGAAGCATTAAACACATCCTAGATCTACCCAATTACAAGTAAAGTGTGTTTTGTCATAGGATTAGCCAATTCTAAATTGACATATGTTCCTAACATCAAATCACATATGTCCTAACAATCTCCCCATTTGGCAATCTATGACAAAAGCACAAAAACAAATGAACATATGAGAGAAGTCATAAATCACTCAACTCATATTCACTTGTTGAATACAATAAAATTTATCCTAACACAAACTCTTGAAAAACTTTGCAAGAAGAGAGTTTGTGGCAAGTAGACTTTGACAACCTATATTTTTGAATCACTTTAAACAAAACTCAGCAAAGCATCTCAGTGTAAAACAGAAATATGACATTGCATACATTATATAAAAAGCATGTGCATAAAGAGAGAAAAGAAACAACACATGTAAAGATAGGTGAAAGAAAGTAATAACAACCTCAATATATATATCAACATAAGCACAAGGTGTGCTATCACTAAGTGGTCACAAGACCAATGTACAAGAGATAATGTATCTAAAATAAAAGGAAAAAAAAAGATACAAAAATCCTCATTACATCCCTTATATACACACTCTCTCTAACACAAAATCTCCTATACTAACCCCCCTCCTATGAGTATGACTACTCTCATCTCGAAACTACTCCCTTTTCTTGTCACAAGTGACAAAAGGCAAGTACATTAAGTAGACATCTCATCATCACTGGGCAAGCTAGCACTATCATCCTCATCAGCATCCTCACTGTCAAAACCATTGTCACTCTCATCCTCAGAGGCTGGTGGAGATAGAGAGGAAGTAATAGTGAAACCACCCATGACAGCCTATTGTTAAATGATATGACCGACACGGGTGTTCACTTGACACAACTAATCACTGAGAGTGTCAAGGCGAGCATCCATGCGCATAAGCTATGCCATGATGGCCTCAAGTGTCACTTCACCTGTAGAAGACGAAGGAGCGGAGGTGGATGGTGTTAGGACATATGTGAGTCACTTGTTAGGAACATATGTCACTATTTTATGTAATTGGCTAGTCCTTTGACAAAATGCATTTTACTTGTATTTGGGTAGGTCTAGGATGTGTTTAATACTACAAGAAATTGTGTTTCAAGATCAAGTGTTGAAGACATGCAAGTCTGTACAAGATTCAAGCTGAAGAAGTGTTGTTCATTAAAACTCGACAGCTAGCTATCCATCAAGTTTAAGAAGCTGTTCCAGCCTCATGGCTTGACAGTTGCTCAACAACATCTCAATAGACAGGTATCTGTTGAGCTTTATGAAAAACAAAATTTCAGTTCTGTTTTGACTCCAATCTGTGTTTATGTGTTTGGACTTTCTTTTCTCACAATCCTAGACATATAAAGGGATTATTTTAAGGGCTGTCAAAGTAGATACAAGTTGCACAAGTGTTGAGCAAAGTTTGTTCAAGCAATTTGTAATTGGAGACAAAGTTTCGTCCTAGCTCATCTCTTTTGAAGAAGTTGTTGTGTATGTGCACCACATGGTTTTGTGACCAAGCATCTTCTTGATTTTCATCGTGTGGATGAACTGAAGAACTTTACATCCAACAACTTTCTTTAGTTGGTGATCGAAGTCACATACTAGGATCTGCGCAATTGGTTAGTCATGTACTTGGGAGCCGTGCATCAAAAGGGAAAATTGTCACAATAGAACAAGTCCAATTGGGTGATAGGCCAAAAAAGAATTGACCCCTTGTGATGAATTATTCAATTAATTTAGCCAATTGTATTAATTAAGTTAATTAACATGCAAACGCGTGGTAGCACAAACAAATCACCAATTAACTAAAGTATGCAGCGGAAAATAAATAACACGGTGATTTGTTTAGGAATGGGGAAAACCTAACGGCAAAAACCCTACTGGGTGATTTTTAGGTCACCACTTCCGAAACTCCACTATTATCACAACAAACGGTTACAAATAAAGGAATCCCAAGTACCTTACCAACTTAAAATTGAACCCTTACCCCAATACCCAATTGGACTTGTTCTGTAGTGACAGTTCCCACTTTTGATGCACAACTCCCAAGTACGTGACTAACCAATTGTGCAGATCCCAATATGAGACTTCAATCACCAACTAAGAAGGTTGTTGGTTGCAAAGTTCTTTAGTTCATCCACACGATGAAGATCAAGAAGATGCTTGGTCACAAAACCTTACAGTGCACATACATAGCAGCTTCTTCAAGAGAAAGAGATGAATTAGGGTAAGAACTTCGTCCTCCGATCACAATTTGCTTGAACAGAGTTTGCTCAATGCTTGTGTAACTTGTGAACTGTTTGACGGCTCTTAAAACAATCCTTTTATATGTCTATCGTTAGGAGAAAAGAAGGCCCAAAGACACATTCACTGATTCCAAGAAAATCATATCAGAATTCTAAAATTCTTAAACCTCGACAGATAGGAGGTGTCGAGCACACGAGCTAAACAGCTTCCTTAAACCTCGACACATGCTAGCTGTCAAGCTTTAGTAACTCTGCACTTTCAGCTTGTTTTCTTGGACAGACTTGAAGGCTTTAACACTTGATCTTGAAACATGGTTTCTTGAAATATTTAAACACATCCTAAATCTACCTAAATACAAGTAAAGTGCGCTTTGTCAAAGGATAAACCAATTACATAAAATAGTGACATATGTTCCTAACAAGTGAATCACATATGTCCTAACAATCTCCCCTTTGGCAATCCATGACAAAACCACAATAAACAAATGAACATATGAGATAAGTCATAAATCACTCAACTCATACTCACTTGTTGAATACAATAAAATCTATCCTAACACAAACTCTTGAAAAACTTGTAAGAAGAGAGTTTATGGCAAGTAGACTTTGACAACCTGTATTTCTGAAACACTTTAAACAAAAATCATCAAGGCATCTTTGTGTGAAATATAAATAATAGATTGCATACAAGCATAAGAAACATATGTATAAGGAGAGAAAAGAAACAACACATGTAAGGGTAGGTGAAAGAAACATACATCCACATATAAAGAGAATAAGTACAATGTATGTGTAAAAATGGTCACAAGATCTAATGTACAAGAACAATGTATCTATAAAAGAAAGAAAAGAAAAGATACATAATATCCTCACTACATCCCTCAAAAACATATCAACACTCCCCCTAATAAAATGGTCCTATACTAACTCTCCCCCTAAGAATGACTACTCTCATATCCAATCAAAACTACTCCCCATTTTTGTCACGAGTGACAAAGGGTAAGAGTGTCAAGTAGACATCTCATTGGTAGAGCTAGCATCTCCATCATCATCATCCGAAGCATCATCGTCATCACTATCATTATCATCCTCCTTAGAATTAGAAGCCATGGGAGGAGGTGGTGGAGAAGAAGCCTCAGGAGTAAAACCGCCCATGATCGCCTGTCATCTAGCAATACGGCCAACACAGACATTCACCTGATACAATTCTGTAGAGAGTGTATCTAGGCAAGCATCCATGTGCTGAAGCTGCGCCATGACGTCCCCTAGTGACACATCGCTCGAAGAAAAGGAGGGAGTGGATGTGGATGGAGTAGAACAGGAGGGAGGAGTTGCTAAATCCAACTGCCTCGACCAAAATTGCGCCTCGCTACATTTAATTGTAGTAGTCTATGGCACACATGACAGAAAAATGGCCGGAAGAGGGAAAAGGAACAGAAAAATAGCGTAAGATCCTCATGATAGTGGAAGGAAAGATGAACTTATCACGGGACGTCGAATCTAGATGAACATTTATAATAGAAAGAATGAAATAAGAAGGGAAATCTATAGTAAGATGCTCAAGAAGAGACAACAAAAACCGAGCACGAGGCTCTATGATGGAGTTGTAGTGAGAAAGTGGATGGAGTACAAAAGTCATCACCATGTTTATGAATCTAGGACCTTTAGCAAAAGGCCTACATAGTGTAAACTGACGATCACCCCAATCAGAAGGGCGCTCGTAGAAAGCAGCCATGAGCTCATCCTTGGACATAGTCTATAGACACTCATAACTAGGATAGTCAGGAAACTCTATCCTAGGAACCCGAAGCACATCCGCAACAAGCTGCGATCTGATAGGAATGCGCGTACCTCGAACACGAGTAAAGAAAAGAGGTACTAAACGATCAATCCCGTGCATGTTGGAGTAAAACTCTTGAATAAGCATGAGAGGACAAGTGATCGGGACATCACACAGTGACTCCCATTCCCGACTGTGAATGACAATGGGTAGGTTAGTGTCGGCGAAGTTCGCCAGAATGACTTGGCGTTCCGAATGAACACCTCGTCTAGAAAAGTTCTCCGAGAATGCCTTGTGGGCATCATCATCATGGAACTGAAGAGAGAGAGGGGCGGAATCAGAAGATGAAGAAGCACCGGAATGTAAAGGGTTCCAGGCCAGAGTGGATTTACGCTTAGGTGTTATAGACACGACTAACGTAAACAGAAAGAAATGGAGAGAAAGAAAGACAACCAGAAAAGTCCCAAGCAATTCAAATATAACAAGTATATTGAAAAGATAGTACGTATGACATGCAGTGTTAACGGTTTCTACCCACAAGTTTCTAGACACATCCTTATTGTGTAGCATGGCTTTAGCCATCTCCTAAATAACCCTGTTCTTTCTTTCTACTACACCATTCTACTAAGGAGTAATAGGAGCAGAGAATTCTTAAGAGATACCTGATCTTATGCAAAACGACTCCATATATGAGTTCTCGAATTCTTTACCATGTTCACTTCAAATTTGATCAATTTTCAAGCTCTTTTCATTTTGCAGTCTTGTGCACAAAGCTTCAATGTGCTTTAGAGCATCAGACTTGAATCGTAGGAGAATGACTCAAGTGTACCTAGTGAAGTTATCTACCACAACCATGATGTATCTTTTAACACCAAGAGACTCGGTTCTTGTTGGTCCCATAAGATCCAGATGTAGAAGCTCCAATGGTCTAGATATAACTGATGTTTGAGGGCCAGGATGCTTAGCTTTTGTCTGTTTTCCAAGCTAGCACGGTCCACATACCACATTGCTCATTCTACTAAGCTTTGGTATCCCTAAAATTGACTCATTCTTAGATACAATAGAAAGATGTTTGTAGCTAGCATGTCCCATCGTTGATGCCATAGATTTTCATTTGGCAAACGAATGCTATTACACACAATATCATTATCAGGAACCAATCCATAACAATTGTCAAGAGTGCGAACACCAATTATGAGTTTCTTTCCAAACTCATTCATGACCAGACACTTTCCCTTGGAGAATAGCACCATGAAGTCTTGATCACATATCTGACTTATACTCAACAAGTTCATCCTCAGACCTTCTACATATAGAACGTTTGCAATGTTCAGTAGTCCAGGTAGAGAGATGATTCCCTTTCCTTTAATCTATGATTTGCTCCCATCACCAAAAGTGACATTGCCACCTTTCTTAAACTCGAAAACCTTGGAGAGAGATCGGTCTCCAATCATGTGTCTTAAGCAACCACTGTCAAGGTACCACAAATACGTGTCCATCACTTTAAATGCGGACTTCATCATAAAACACACTTCGTGCTTAGATGACAAATCAGTGGGAATGGTACTTTCTCTCAACTGCCTTATACGAGCTAAGCCTTTAACTTTCACTCCTTTCAGACGAACTCCTTTGCACATTTTCATTCTGAGACAATCTAGTTTCTTTTTAGCCAAACTAAGATCTTTTCCAATAGTCATCATAAGAGAATTCAAATAATTTTTAAAGTTGTATTTTCTGAGACACTTATACAAATAGAAACTAGAAAGACAAGATGTATTTGAAAGTAATGATCTCTTCAAGCTGGTTATAGCAATGATAGCAGGGGTCAATGGATCAAACACAGCAAAGATTATACCTAATCAGAGTGTGCTTGCTCTGATACCACTTGATAGGCCAAAAACGAATTGACCCGTTATGATGAATTAACCAATTAATTTAGCTAAGTGAATTAATTAAGTTAATTAACATGCAAACGTGTGGTAGCACAAACAAATCACCAATTAACTAAAGTGTGTAGCGGAAAATAAAGAACACGGTGATTTGTTTGCAAATAGGGAAAACCTAATGGCAAAAATCTCACCAGGTGATTTTCAGGTCATCATTCTCGAAACTCCACTTTTATCATAACAAGCGGTTTCAAGTAAAGGAATCCCAAGTACCTTACCAATCTACAGTTGAACCCTTACTCTAATACCCAATTCGACTTGTTCTGTAGTGACAGTTCCCCCTTTTGATGCACGGCTTCCAAGTACGTGACTAACCAATTACGAGGATCCCAGTACCCAACTTCGATCACCAACTAAGAAGGTTGTTGGCTGCAAAGTTCTTCAGTTCATCCACACGATGAAGATCAAGAAGATGCTTGGTCATAAAACCCTATGGTGCACATACACAGCAACTTCTTCAAGAGAAAGAGATGAACTAGGGCAAGAACTTCGTCTTCCAATCACAATTTGCTTGAACAGAGTTTGCTCAATGCTTGTGCAACTTGTGAACCATTTGACGGCCCTTAAAATAATCATTTTATATGTCTAGGGTTAGAAGAAAAGAAGGCCCAAAAACACATTCACAGATTCCAAGAAAATCATATTAGAATTCTGAAATTCTTAAACCTTGACAAATAGGAGGTGTCGAGCACATGGGCTGAATAGCTTTCTTAAACCTCGACACAAGCTAGTTGTCGAGTTTTAGTAACTCTGCACTTTCAGCTTGTTTTCTTGGACAGACTTGAAAGCTTCAACACTTGATCTTGAAACATGGTTTCTTAAAGTATTTAAACACATCCTAAATCTACCCAAATACAAGTAAAGTGTGTTTTGTCAAAGGATAAGCCAATTATATAAAATAGTGACATATGTTCCTAACAAGTGAATCACATATATCCTAACATTGGGTATTGGGGTAAGGGTTCAACTATAGGTTGGTATAAGGTATTAGGATTCCTTTACTTGTAACTACTTGTTGTGATAATAGTGGAATTTCAGGAGTGGTGACATGAAAATCACCCGGTGGGGTTTTTGCCGTGTAGGTTTTTCCCTATTTGTAAACAAATCACCGTGTCATTTATTTTTTGCTGCATATTTAGTTGTTTGGTGATTTGTTTGTGCTACCATGTGCTTTGCATGTTAATTTGATTAATTAATAAATTTAGTTAATTAAATAATTAATTTGTCACAAGGGGTCAATTCTTTTTTGGCCTATCAAGTGGTATCTGAGCAAGCACACTCTGATTAGGTTTTAATATTTGTTGTGTTGATCCATTGACTCCTGTTTGTCATGGATAGAGGACAATCGTTAATTATACCTCATTTATTTGATGGCACTAACTATGCATACTAGAAAGTACGCATGAGAGTTTTCTTGCAGTCTTTAGATGAGAAAGTGTGGCAAGCTATGGAGATAGGCTAGACTAAGCCTACAGAAGTGCCGGCCGATTGGGATGATGCCAAGATCAAGGTGGCAAACTTCAATAGCAGAGCGTTGAATGCCTTATTCAATGTAGACACCAATGAAGAGTTCAAGAAGATATCCTCCACTGAAACTGCTAAGGAAGTATGGACCATCCTCCAAACAACCTATGAGGAAAAAAAGGCTGTCAAGGATTCAAAGCTTCAAAGGCTCACTACAAGCTTTGAAGAGATTAAGATGGAGGAGGATGAGTCATTCAATGAGTTCTATGCCAAGCTCAAGGACATAGTGAACTCAGCTTTCAATTTTGGGGAAACCATTCCTGAACCCAAGATTGTGAGAAAGGTGCTCAGATCTCTACTTGAGAGATTCCATGCCAAGATTACAGCGATCGAAGAATCAAAGGACATTGACAAGATTCCTTTGATAGAGCTGGTTGGTAATCTACAGACTTAGGAGCTAGGGTTAACAAGGATTGGTAAGTTGAGCAAAAGCAAGAGCATGGCTTTGAAGGCCAAGAACAGTGACACAAATGAGTCTTCAGACGATGAAGATTCAAAGATGAAGTCCTACATTACTAGGCAGTTCAAGAAATTTATGAAGAATGCAAATGGAAAGGGCTTCAATAAGGACCGTAGGCAATCCAGTTCTTCTTAGTTTAAAAGCCAAGACAAAGGGAAAAGGGATGTAAAGGATGACGGTCAATACACTGTTCCTGCAAGACCTAAGTGCTTTAGGTGTCAAGGCTTTGGTCACATGAAACATGAGTGTCCTACATATCTTATGAGCATTGGGAAGAGCAAGGCACTTACTGCTACTTTGAGTGATACCGAGCCTGAGGATGATTCCAACAATGAGGATGACGGAATCTTAAATGCCTTCACTGCCATTGTTAATCCTATAGATGAGATTGTTGAAGATATTGTTGAAGAAGAGGAATTGGTGGAGTCTAAGTTTGTGAAGATGGACAATCAAGATGATATCCATACAGTTTATGAGAAATTATACAAGCTTTTTGAGAAACTTTATAGGCTGACCACCAAGAAGCTTAGTGATGTGAAACTTGATTGTGAAGAGCTTTCCACCAAGTTTGATGAAGCTAATCAGAATATTGGAGCATTGAGGTTCAAGAATAATTTCTTGGCTGAGAATACTAAGAAGCTTGAAGCGGAGCTGTTTCAAGTCAGAGCTCAATTGGAGAGGACTTCAAGTGCAAAGCTTGATGAGATGCTCAGTCTTCAAAAATCTACTTCTGATCGAATAGGTTTAGGGTATGGTCTCTCTTCTCCTAGTATTACTATCTTTATTCCTCCTGCTAATAATATTGAAATTGAGAATAATGTTCTTAAAAATGAATTAGCTAGTGAGAACTTAGACAAGGGCAAATCTATTTTAGGAGCACCCCCCAAACAGGATAAGAAAGATGTTAAAAACCCTAAAGCTAAGAAGGCTAACTCTCAAAAGGCTAAACAAAAGAAACAGCATCTCTATCATCATTGTGGAGTTGCCGGTCATACTCGGCCTAATTGCTATAAGTGGCTAGCCACTCAACAGAGCAACGGCATGATAGCATCTGGGAACCAGAATCAGCTTCAATCTTCTCTTGCTCCTCTTGGAAATCTTCTCAAAGCCTTCATGTTCCTTTCGAACTTGAATGGTTTTAATTCTTCCCCCTCACCACTGGTTCAAGGATTTAATCAAAGGAAAGGTTCTTTCAAGGTGTGGAAGAAAAAGGACTCCAAGTGATTCTATCACTTTCTTCTCTCTCTTTGAGTATTTTTTTTTTTTGTATAACTTGTGTGTTTTGTCTTTATTTTGAGTCAATCTAGTCTTTATTCTTTGCTTTGCTTAACATGTTTTTGTTTGTTTGTTTTTTTTTTTTTTTTTTTTTCATATAAAAATAAATAAATAATTGAAAAATCAAAAAAATATAAAAACAGTGTGTGTTTTGTATACATTGGTACTTGTGTACCTTAGATGACCATTGAAACAAGGTTTTCTAAACTTTGTATCTCTTGTAGCTTAGATGAGCATCTTTATGCACAATTAAGCAAGTGAGCGTTATGGCTTCTGTTTGTAATGAGTAAGATTAAGTTATCTCTTATACTTAACACTCGTACCACTCTTCTTGACTGGAAGGACTAGAAAATCCTAAGAGAAAGGCATAAATACCCATTTCACCACTGTTGCTCGCCAATCATGAAATGACACCTGTATGCTTCGACATAGCAAAAGTGCAGTGTTAATGACATTTGTGTGCTTCGACATAGCAAAACTGGAATGTTAAAAGCTTAACATCATTAGATATTTCTTTTCTCTCTCTTATATGCCCATGCAAGATTTGCTTAAATAAAAATATGCAAAGAAAATGAAAAGCAAAAAGATAAAAAATGCTTTAAATATGATTGTAAGCTTGCATTCTAAGAGATGTGGGAGTTATAGGATGTACCTCGAAGGTGATAGTCCGCATTAAATAGTTATAATTGTGTGTGAGTTAAATTGATTTTCTCATATCTCAAATCTCATAACATGTATATACTTATGCAATCTTGCAATGCTTTTTACACACAACACGCAATATTATTTGCTACTCTTGATACATGTGCAGGTACAATGTGACTTGGCCATTACAAGGTTTTACATGTGTTAATGTATGCACACTAAACTGTCTTAACCTATTTTTGAAATATAAAATTGGTTAGACTTGTCGTGTGTGTGTGTGTGTGTTTTTAGGACCATTGTGCTTAATATTTTTGTTGAAAGATGTTTTTGAGAGCTTAAAATGTTGACTAGATCTTTGGTTTAGTTGCATGCTTGATTGCATTCATATCTATATTTTTCCCTTCTTGAAAAACGGTTTTTAAGCTATCTCGACACCTCCTCAATACCTCCTCGACACCTGTCTATCTGTCGAGCTTCCAAACTTTTTCTTATCGCAATCTCAACAGATCCTCAATAACTAGGTGGATCGATCGAGAAAGTTCTTGGACCCTCGATAGCTAATGGATCGATCGAGTTTCTCTTCTATGACTTTGCTTTATTCCTCGACACCTCCTTGACAACTACATCTGTCGACGTTGTTTTTCTCGACACCTTTCTCAACAGATGGCTCGACACCTCTCGATACCTCTATCTGTCAAGAATTACTAGAGTTCTATATATTGGGTTGTTGCGATCTGGTTCTCATTTTTCTCGATCTCTCTTGATCTATCCGCTCGTATTCTCCTCCCAAACACTTTCTTCTCCCTCTAAACCTTCAACCCACGTGATTTTCGGCCTTTCCTTGGTTCAAGTCACTCAGTATATGTTCTTTTTCTCTCATTCTTCTTGCATTTCATGCATTTAGACCTAGGTTTTGGGGTTTTTGAAATTTTTTTTGGGTTTTTCAAAATTGATGAGTTATTGTTAAAATTTTGGGATGGGTTTTTGATTAAATGAGTTTAAAATCTCATGCATTGCATCATATTAGGATAATAACAGTATTATCATGCATTTAGATGTGTGCAAATTGATTGTGTGCTGGTAAGATTGGATTGGGCTAAGCCCATGATGCAATTTCTTTTGCATATCACATGTTCATGCATTCCCCATGCATACGTACTCTCTTTTCAATATACTTGTTATATTTGAACTGTTTGGAGCTTTTTTGATTGTCTCTTTCCCCCTCTCTCTATCTCTCTCTTTCTCTTTCTCTCTCTCTCTCTCTTGTTTACGTTAGTCGTGTCTATGGCACCTAAGCCTAAATCCACTATGTCCCAGAACCCTCTTCATTTTGGGGCATCATCTTCTTCTGATCCTACTCCTTCTCATATTCGGTTTCGTGATGAGGATGCTCAAAAGGACTTCTCGAAGAAATTTTCTTGATGAGGTGTTCATTCAGAACGCTGAGTCATTTTGGCGGACTTCCCCAACATTGACCTTCCCACTGTCATTTACAGTTGGGGATGGGAGTCACTATGTGACGTCCTAGTCACTTGTCCATTTGTGCTAATCCAGGAGTTTTACTCCAACATGCATGGATTCGATTTTTCAGTACCTCTCTTTTCTACTCGTGTTCGAGGTATGCACATTGTAGTCACAACGCAGCTTGTTGCGAATGTGCTTCATGTTTTGAGGGTAGAGCATCCTGACTACCCCGGTTGTGAGCGTCTGAAGACTATGTCCAAAAATGAGATGATTTCCGCTTTCTGTGAGCGTCCCGCAGATTGGGGTGATCGTTAGTTTACACCATGTAAGGCCTTTGCTAAAGGTCCTAGATTCATGAACATGCTGATGAGTTTGTTTTGCACCCACTCTCTCACTATAACTCTATCACATAGCCTCGTGCTCAATTTTTGCTAACTTTGTTAGAGCACCTCATTATAGATTTTCCTTCACATTTTATTCTTTCTATCTTAGATGTGTATAGGGATACGGTTACTCGTGATAAGCTCATTTTCCCTTCGGCTATCACGCGGATTCTATGCCATTTTTCTGTTCCTTTTCCCTCTTCCGATCATTTTTCTGTCATGTGAGCCATAGACAACGCTACTGTAAAACGTAGCGAGGCCTAGTTTAGGTCATGGTAGTTGGATTTAGCTGCTCCTCCCTCCCGTTCGGTTCCATCCCGATCTGCTCCATCCACATCCGCTTCGTCCTTTTCTTCGAGCGATGTGTCCTTAGGAGACATTATGGTGTAGCTTCAGCACATGGATGCTCACCTAGATACACTATCCACAGAGTTGTATTAGGTAAACATCCGTGTTAGCCGTATTGCTAGATGGCAAGCGATCATGGGCCGTTTTGCTCTTAGGCTTCTCCTGCACCACCTCCTCCAGTGGCTTCTGATTTTGAGGATGAGGATGATGATGATGGTGATGATGATGATGCTTCGGATGATGATGATGGGGATGCTAGCTCTACCAATGAGATGTCTACTTGACATTTTTACCCTTCGGATATGAGAGTAGTCATTCTTAGGGAAAGAGTTAGTATAGGACATTTTTGTTAGGGAGAGTGTTGATATCTTGAGGGATGTAGTGAGGATTTTATGTATCTTTTTCTTCTCTCTATTTTAGATATATTGTTCTTTTACCTTAGGTTTTGTGACCATTTATTGACATACATTGTACTTATCTTCTTTATATATGTTGATGTATGTTTCTTTCGCCTACCCTTACATGTGTTGTTTTTTTTCTCTCTTTATGCACATGCTTCTTAATACTTGTATGCAATCTATTCACATAAAGATGCCTTGATGAGTTTTGTTTAAAGTGTTTTAGAAATACAAGTTGTCAATGTCTTCTTGCCATAAACTCTCTTCTTGCAAAGTTTTTCAAGAGTTTGTGTTAGGATAGATTTTATTGTATTTAATAAGTGAGTATAAGTTGAGTGATTTTTGACTTCTCTTATATGTTCATTTGTTTGTTGTGGTTTTGTCACGGATTGCCAAATGGGGAGATTCTTAGGACATATGTGAGTCACTTGTTAGAAACATATGTCACTATTTTATGTAATTGGCTTATCCTTTGACAAAACGCACTTTACTTATATTTGGGTAGATCTAGGATGTGTTTAATACTTCAAGAAACTGTGTTTCAAGATCAAGTGTGGAAGACATGCAAGTCTGTCCAAGATTCAAGCTGAAGAAGTGTTGTTCATTAAAGCTTAACACTAGCTTGACAGCTAGCTATCCATCGAGCTTAAAAAGCTGTTCCAGCCCTGTGGCTCGATAACTGCTTGACAACATCTCGACAGATAAGTATCTATCAAGCTTTATGAAAGACAGAATTTTAGTTTTGTTTTGACTCCAATCCGTGTTTATGTGTTTAGGCTTTTTTTTCTCATAACCCTAGACATATAAAATGATTATTTTAAGGGCTATCAAAGTAGATACAAGTTGCACAAGTGTTGAGCAAAGTTTGTTTAAGCAATTTGTAATTGGAGACAAAGTTTCACCCTA
Organism: Quercus parvula; assembly: GCA_030820535.1. Lineage (NCBI taxonomy): Eukaryota > Viridiplantae > Streptophyta > Magnoliopsida > Fagales > Fagaceae > Quercus > Quercus parvula. The sequence goes on from JAUAME010000012.1 coordinate 30,932,422, forward strand.
GTTCATCTCTTCTGAAGAAGTTACTGTGTATGTGCACCATAAGGTTTTGTGACCAAGCATTTTCTTGATCTTCATCATGTGGATGAGCTGAAGAACTTTGCGGCCAATAACTTTCTCTAGTTGGTGATTGAAGTCGTGTACTGAGATCTGCGCAATTGGTTAGTCACATACTTGGGCGCCGTGCATCAAAAGGGGAAATTGTCACTACAAAATAAGTCCAATTGGGTACTGGGGTAAGGGTTCAATTGTAGGTTGGTATAAGGTACTAGGATTCCTTTACTTGTAACTGCTTGTTATGATAATAGTGGAATTTCGGGAGTGGTGACCTGAAAATCACCCGATGGGGTTTTTGCCGTATAGGTTTTTCCTCATTCGTAAACAAATCACCGTGTCATTTATTTTCCGCTGCATATTTAGTTGTTTGGTGATTTGTTTGTTCTACCACGCGCTTTGTATGTTAATTTGATTAATTAATAAACTTGGTTAATTAATTAATTAATTTGTCACAAGGGGTCAATTTGTTTTTGGCCTCTCAGATGGAACAGTAGAAGCTGGAGGAGCTACCATTTGTGTTTGGAGCTGCCTCGGTCTAAGTTGTGCCATGCTCTGTCTAATGATAGCAGCGTCTATGGCACCCATCACGGAAAAATGAGGAGACTCGGGATAGGAGATAGAAAAATGGCGAAATATCCGCGTGATAGCGAAGGAAAAATGAGCTTATCGCGGGTTGTCGTATCCCTATAGACATCTATAAGGGATAGAATAAAGTGAGAAGGGAAGTTGATAGAGTGATCCTCTAAGAGGGACAACAAAAATTGAGCGCAAGGCTCTGTAATGGAGTTATAGTGAGACAAAGGATGAAGAACGAATGTCATCACCATGTTAAGAAACGTCAAACTTTTTGCAAAGCCCAAGCAAGGGGTGTTTTAATGGTCACCCCAAGAAGAAGGTGTCTTATAGAAGTGAGATGAGAGTTCATTTTTGAACATTGTCCTTAGACCGTCACAACCAAGGTAGTCGAGATGCGCTACCCTAGGAGTAACTATGATACACGTACCTTGAACGCAAGAGAAGAAATGAGGTACAAAAGTATCAATTCCATGCATAACTCCTGTATGATCATGTATGGATAAGTGACCAGGATGTCACAAATTGACTCCCAACCCCAAATGTGAATGACAGTCGGTAGGCCAGTTTCGAAAAAGTCCGACAGAACAATGTGGCATTCTGAATGAATGCCTTGTCTACAAAAGTTCTCTAAAAAGTCCTTTTAGGCTTTATCATCACGGAACCGTACAGAAGAAGGTGTAGGGTCAAAGGAAGAAGATGCCCTAGAACGCAGAGGGTTCTGGGACGGAGTAGATTTGCGTTTAGGTGCCATAGAGCAAACTAACGCAAGAAAGAGAGAGAGGGAGAATAAAAAAAGTACCAACAACAGCATTATATAAGAATATAAAGATGTGAAGGTACGTATGCATGAAAATGAATGAGCATGTGACGTGCAAACTTAAATACATCATGGGCTTAACCCAATCCAAACCTACTAGCACATAACATTGCAACAAAGTAAACACATATCTAAATGCATGGAACATTGTTATAATGCAAATGTGATGCAATGCATGATGTTTTAAGACCATTTACATAAAGCTCATCCCAAAAATTTCACAAAAACCTCAATAATTTTGAAAAATCCCAAAAAATTTCAAAAACCCCAAAAGTTAGGTAAAATATGCATGAAATGTATGATAAGATAATGAGAAGAAGATCATACCTGTGAAAAATGCAAGATCAAGACCAAAGAAGGAGCGGGGAAAAGATTTGGAGTGAGTGAAAAGGTGTTTGGGAAGGTGAGAAGTCTGAAAGGATCGAGAGAGATCGAGAAAAGTGGGGGAGAAATCGCCTAGATCCTTTATATAGAAACATCATAAATCTCGACAGATTGAGATGTGTCGAGAGGTGTTGAGATTTAAAATGCGTGAAATAGCTGTCAAAGAGCTGTCCAGGATCTATCGAGAGGTGTCCACAGTAAAGGAATCTCGATGGATCAAGGAAGCTGTCGAAAAGCTATCGAGCAACCAGAAAGTATCTCGATGGATCAAGCAGCTATTGAGAAGCTATTGAGAATGCGATAAAAAGTAACTAAAGGGTCTCGATAGATAGCCTAGCTATCAAGAGGTGTCCAACAACTATCGCGATTACTTAAAAACAGTTTTTCAAGAAGAGAAAATAACATATATGAATGCAATCAAGCATGATATACAACTAATGTTCCAAACAACATTTTAAGCTCTTAAAATCGTCTCTCATCAAGAAAAATGTTAAGCACATAGATCCAAAACACACACATACACTAAACACATCTAACCAATTTTATATTTCAAAAACAAGTTAAGACAATTTAGTGAGCATACCTTTACACAAGTATTCCTTGTGATGGCCAAATCATATTGTACCTGCACATGTATCAAAAGTAACAAAGAATATTACATGTTGTGTGTGAAAAACATCGCAAGATTGCATAAGTGTCTACATGTTATGACGATATGAGATATGAGAAAATCACTTTAACTCACACACAATCATAACTGCTTGATAGGGACTATCACCTTTGAGGTACATCCTATAACTCCCGCATCTCCTAGAATACATGTTTGCAATCATGTATAAAGCATTTTGATTCTTTTTGCTTTTTACTTTTCTTTGCATATTTTTCTTTTAAGCAAACCATGTATGGGAATGTAAGAGATAGAACAGAAATACTCAATGATGTTAAGCATTTGACATTCCACTTTTGCCATGCCGAAGCATACGAATGTCATTTCATGATTGGCAGGCAACAGTGGTGAGATGGTTATTTATGCATTTCTCTTAGGATTTTCTAGACTTTCCCGTCAAAATGAGTGATACAAGTGTTAAATACAAGAGATTACTTAATCTTACTCATCACAAACACGAGCCACAAGGCTCACTTACTTAGTTGTGCATAGAGATGCTTATCTAAGCTACAAAAGATACAAAGTTTAGAAAACTTTGTTTCAATGGCCATCCAAGGTACACAAGTACCAATGTACACAAACACACACTATTTTTTAATTTTTTTTTATTTTTTAATTTTTTTTATATGAAAAAAAAAAAAATAAAGAAAAACTGAAAAGAAAACAAACAAAAATATGTTAAACAAAGTAATGCATAAAACTAGATGCAAATGCATGAGGAAGGAGGAGAAGAAGAGGAGATCAATCCATGGAGATAACACCAATGTTTTGGCAAAGGAATTAAAACCATTTGTTATCAAGAGGTTTGGTGAATAAGTCAGCCTTTTGATCATCAGTGTGAATGAATTCAAGAGTAAGCATACCATCTTTGACAAGCTCTCGAATGAAGTGATGTTGAATCTCTATGTGTTTGGTTCAAGAATGTTGAATCAGGTTCTTAAAGATGTTGATGGCACTGGTATTGTCACAGTAGATAGTGAGATGTTCTTGACAAATACTGTAATCATAGAGAATTTTTTGCATCCATAGAAGTTGGGTGCAACAGCTACTAGCGGCGATGTACTTAGCCTCTGCAGTGGATAATAAGATGGAATTTTGCTTTTTGCTCATACAGGAGACAAGATTATTACCCACATAGAAACAACCCCCTAATGTACTCTTTCTATCATCAGCATTCCCAGCCCAGTCAGCGTCGAAATACCCAACTAAGACATCATTTGTTTCCTTGTTATACTACACACCAAAATCAGCAGTGGTTTTGATATACTTTATGATTCTTTTCAAAGCAATCATATTAGACTCTTTGGGATTAGCCTGATATCTAGCACACACTCCTACACTGTAACTAATGTCAGGTCTACTAGCAGTAAGGTAAAGAAGACTACCTATCATGCTTTTATAAAGCGATGGATCTACACTTTTACCTAACAAGTCAATGGTGAGTTTAACATTTGGGCTCATAGGGGTTCTAACAAAACTAACAGATTCCAAACCAAACTTTTTTGCAAGATTTCTTGCATATTTAGATTGAGATAGGAATATACCTGAATCTTGTTGACGAATCTTCAAGCCAAGGAAGTGAGTCAGCTTTCTAATCATGCTCATCTCGAACTCGCCTTGCATAAGTTTTGAGAAACTATGAGCAAGTTCATCCTTAGTCAACCTAAAGATGATATCATCAACATAGACTTGAGCAACTATCAACTCGTCCTCTTCCCTTTTAATGAACAGATTTTGATCAGCTTTTCTTCTTGTGAACCCATGTGACACCAAGTATTGTGTGAGTCGATCATACTAAGCTCTAGGGGCTTACTTTAAATCATAAAGTGCATTTTTGAGGTACAACACATGATTTGGAAAGTGTGGATCAATGAATCCTTTTGGTTGAGCCACATAGACATCTTCTTTAAGGAAACCATTCAAGAAAGCAGTCTTTACGTCCATTTGGTATATCTTGAACTTCAAGTGACATGCTAGGGCTAGGAGAGTTCTGATGGACTCCATACTTGCTATTAGAGCAAATGTGTCATCATAGTCTACTACTTCCATCTGAGAATGTCCTTAAGCTACAAGACAAGCCTTGTTACGGATCATATTACCCTCCTCATCAGTCTTATTGCGGAATATCTGTTTTGTGCTGATGATATGCTCACCCTCCGATCTAGGTACTAGAGTCCAGACATCATTCCTCTGAAATTGAAGCAGTTCATCATGCATAGCTTCAACCCAACTTTCATCCTAAAGAGCTTCCTTAACTTTAGTGGGTTCAACTTGCAATAAGTAACAATAATAAGATACAAAGTTAGCAATGCATTTATCAACTGTACGCTTCCTTAGTGCAAGTTCATTCATATTTCCCATAATAACTTCAGGAGGATAATTCAAATTGACCCTGGAGGAAGGTCTTTTCTCTTCATGGGTTTCAGAATCAAGTGAAGTAGATATGTCTACTGAATCTTCTACAACACTTGGAGTATTGGGAGTACTAGGGGATATGGACTCTTGTTCAACAATTTCTTGAACTTCCTTGGGCTCGAGAGGAAAAATCTCTTTGGGGATTTCCTCACTGAATTTCTCAGAACTAGAATTTGAAGATTCATCAATAACAACATTTACTATTTCCATTACCTTCATGGTTTTTTTGTTGTATACCCGATAAGCCTTGCTTGTAGAGGAGTATCCTAGAAATATTCCTTCATCGCTTCGGGAGTTAAATTTCCCCACATTCTCTCTATCCTTAAGAATGAAACAAGTACTTCCAAAACTTTTGAAATACTTCACATTTGGCTTTTTTCCTTTCCATAACTCATATGGAGTCTTCTTGGTGCCGGTCTAAAGTACACCCTATTTACCGTATGACATGCAATGTTAACGGCTTCTTCCACAAGTTTCTAGCCACATCTTTGTTGTGCAACATGGCTCTAACCATCTCTTGAATAACCCTATTCTTCCTTACTACTACACCATTCTGTTGAGGAGTAATAGGTGCAGAGAATTCTTGAGATATACCTGATCTCGTGCAAAAGGACTCCATATATGAGTTCTCGAATTCCTTACCATGATCACTTCGAATTCAATCAATTTTCAAACTCTTCTCATTTTGCAATCTTGTGCTCAAGGCTTCAATGTGCTCACGAGCATCAAACTTGGATCGTAGGAGGATGACCCAAGTGTACCTAGTGAAATTGTCTACCACAACCATGATGTATCTCTTTCCACCAAGAGACTCGGTTCTAGTTGGACCCATAAGATGTAGATGTAATAGCTCCAATGGTCTAGATGTAGCAGATGTCTAAGTGCCCGGATATTTAGCTTTCGTCTGTTTCCCAAGCTAACATGGCCACACACTACATTGCTCACTCTACTAAGCTTTGTTATCCCCAAAACTGACTCATGCTTAGATACAATTGAAAGATGTTTGTAACTAGCATGTCCCATCCTTTGGTGCCATAGATCTTCATTTAGTAAACGAATGCTATTGCACAAAATATCAGCATCAGGAACCAGGCCATAACAATTGTCTAGAGTGCAAACACCACTTATGAGTTTCTTTCCAGAATCATCAATGACAAGGCATTTTCCCTTTAAGAATAGTACCATGAAGTCTTGATCACATATCTGACTTATGCTAAATAGGTTCACTCTCAGACCTTCTACATATAGAACATTTGCAATGTCTGGCAGTCCAGGTAGAGAGATGATTCCTTTTCTTTTAATCTGTGATTTGCTCCCGTCACCAAAAGTGTCATTACCACCTTTCTTAGACTCAAAAATCTTGAAAAGAGATTGGTCTTCAGTCATGTGTCTTGAGCAACCGCTGTCAAGGTACCACATACACGTGTCCATAACCTTAAATGCGGACTTCATCATGAAGCACACTTTGTGCTTAGATGACAGATCAATGGGAATGGTGTTTTCTCTCATCTACGTTTTATGAACTAAACCTTTGACTTTCACTCTTCTTAGATGAACTTCTTTGCACATTTTCATTCTGAGACAATCTAGTTTCTTTTTTGTCAAGTTGAGATCTTTTCCAATAGTCATCATAATAGAATTCAAATAGCTTTTAGACTTACATTTTCTAATACACTCAAACAAGTACAGATTAGAAAAACAAGATGTACTTGAAAACAAAGATCTCTTTCAAGCCAGTTGCAACCATGACAACAAGGGTTAATGGATCACACTGTAAAGATTAAAACCTAATCAGAGTGTGCCTACTCTGATATCACTTGATAGGCTAAGAATGTGTTGGCCCCTTATGATAAATTAACCAATTGATTTAGCCAGGTTAATTAATTAATTCAATGAACATGCAAAATGCATGGTAGTATAAACAAATCACCAATTAACTAAAGTGCAGCGGAAATTAAATTGACACGGTGATTTGTTTACGAATAGGGAAAACCTACACCGCAAAAACTCCACTAGGTGATTTTAAAGTTACCACTCCCGAGAATCCACTATTATCAAAACAAGCGGTTACATGTAAGGGAATCTCAGTATCTTATACCAACCTAAAGTTGAACCCTTACCCCAATATCGAATTGGACTTGTTCTGTAGTGACAATCTCTCATTTTCAATGTACGGCTCCCAGTATGTGACTAACCAATAGATGCGCAAATCCCAATACACGGCTTGATCACCAACTTAAGAAAGATGTTGGTTGCAAAGTTTTCCAGTTTATCACACAATGAAGATCATGAAACTCCTTGGTCACAAAACCCTAAGGTGTACAAATACAGTAGCTTCTTCAATAGAAAGATGAACTAAGGCAAATTCTGTCTCCAGTCACAATTTGCATGAACACAACTTTACTTCACATTTGTGCAACCTTTTACGGCCCTTAAAATAATCCTTATATATGTTTAGGGTTGTGAAAAAAAAAAGCCCAAACATATAAACATGGATTGGATGGAAACAGAACTGAAAATCTGTTTTTCATAAACCTCGACAGATAGGGTATTTATCGAACTAGTTGTCGAGTTTCGGGCTTCAGTAGCTTTTTATACCTCGATAGATGCTAGTTGTCGAGCTAGCTGTCGAGCTTTAAAATCCAACACTTCTTCACTTGTTTCTTGGACAGACTTGCATAGCTTTAACACTTGACCTTGAAACCTTGTTCCTTGATGCATTAAACACATCCTAGATCTACCCAATTACAAGTAAAGTGCATTTTGTCAAAGGATTAGCCAATTCTAAATTGACATATGTTCCTAACATCAAATCACATATGTCCTAACAATTCTCTTAACAATTGTCATGCGGTCTCCATATTCAGTGGGCTTCCAAGACATGAAAACCCAAATCCTGAGGAGGAAGTTGGCCAGTTGTACTTCTAAGTACTTGTTGAAAAGTACTTGGCAAAGAGTTGTTTTGCCAACAACTCGCTTCCCAACGATTGTAACTGCCTTGAACTAATCACTACTTTGCCTCTACTGAATCATTTTTTCCAAAGGAATCAGTAGTGTCAAATCCATGAACCTTGGTTGCACCTACTAACCGAAAACTCCATTGGTATGAGTTTACACGAGGAGCTACTGTGGTATTACTATTCTTGCTATCTTGCTCTTTGATCTTACTTGAATTGCTTAAGTCAAGGCTCAAAACATGCTTACTCTTATGAGACATTTTCATGTCTTAAGCACTGACCTTCAAACAATGTTTAGAGTAGAGAACTTAAGAGATTCTTTCAGGCCCAAGGAAAGGCCTCCGTGGTTGAAGTTTTCGTTGGATATTTCTTTTTTGTGGAGAAAATAGAAATTATATATATATGGACTATTGCTCGGCAACGATCGTTATAGATGCGTATGGAAACTGTGGTTATGATTTGAAGATGGTTGTGAAGTTCCGTATGGAGAATGTGGTGTCTAGGTTGTTGATGCCTAGCCTACTTTTGAAGTTATTTGCCAAAGACGCATAAGAAGAATACTTGGCTAGGTCATATATCTAGATTCCATACCTTACCTCTATCCACGCTTACAAGGATACTTGGGTTGTGAGCCTATTGGTCTGGAGCATGAAATAAATTCGAAGATTTTAGATTCAATTTAACACACTATCGTTTCTTGGGATTTCAAGAGTATCTCATGGGCAAGGAGTAATTCGGTCAAAGGCTAGCTAGGATACCACTTCTTTATATGTATAAAAACTCACATTTACTCCTTTACATCATGACTCTAGTGAGCAAGTGTTGTTGTTAAGCTTAGACCTGGCAAAATTGGACTCAAATCCATTAATCCACCAAATATTAAAGATAAAAATGAGTATGGATGTGAATATTTCTGAACTTGTGAAAAAATAGGTTAAATTGAATTTGATAGGCTAAAACAAGCAAGATCGTGTCCTGCCCCAAACTAATTATATGAGTCAAACATATGAGTATCATGGTTTTGAAACCCGGATCGTTTAATGAACCGTAAAAGGGAGAGGTTAAAAGTTTTTGAGGTTGGACCGAGGTTGAACCGAAGTCGAACCGTAATGATGTCATAATTTATTTAATAATTTTTTAAAATATAAATAAACATATTAAATTAGTAAAAAATAGAAAAATTGACTATAATAGTTCAAAAAAATATAGAGATTTATCTTTCAAATGTTTTTTTTTTTTAATATATATCATAACTTTCATAAAGAAAATAAGAAATATTAAATTCTAAGTAAACATAAATAATTTTTGTTAAGGTTTTTTTTATTATACTCTTTTTATAGGAGCTTGTCTAAATTATCTTAAATCATTACCACGCCCATTTGACAACCCAATAATTTGTCATGCCCAAGCCCATTTGACTAGAATCATTTATGAAAACATTTAAAGTAACAAAAAAAAAAACAAATACAAAAACTAGAAGAGTAGCCGGCCAAACCATTAAAATATTTGATCAAATAAAGAACAAAACCCAACAACATTTTCAAAAGAGAGTGGTTGACAACAACTAGTATTTAGTGGGTGACAGGAAAGCAAGTTATCCATCACCAGAGAAGAGTCAATAGACCAAAAGACTCTAGATGCAAAAGCAAAAGCAAAACGCAGGGAAAGAGAAAAAAAATGCGAAAAGAGCAATCGGAAAAAGTGCAGAGCAAAAAATGTAGAAACTATAGTCGGCGAAAACCATGATAGAGAGATTGAGCTAGTGAGAGTGAGAAGAAGAATAAAAAGAAATGGTGGTGTGATCTAAAGGTCTAAGGTTGTAGAATGAAGATTCAACAATGGCTAAGCCTGTAAGTACCCAAAAAATAAGGAAAAATAAGCTCTAAACTGAACCCGCAAGAATCGTCCACAGTTTTCAAACCCGAGAGGTTTAACTGCAGTTTGTAGGGTTCATTGACTTTTGTGTATATGCCAATTTTTGGAGTTAAAAAAACCGTTTTGATGGATGGTTTCTAGTTAACCTAGTTAGATTGTACAGTCCAGTCCGGGTTTCAAAAGATGAGTATGTGACAAAAACAACACTGTAAAGTATATCACTCATGTGAAGGCCCGTAAGAAAAAGCTAATTTAAAGAGGTTAAATATTTAGAGAAGACTCTATGTTTGATCGTTTGCATTAATAGTGTTGCTACCAATAATAAAATTGTCTCTACTTGACAATGCTACATATAGGAGAGCTACAAGTGATAAAGAATATGGAGATATCAAGTTGGCTACAACGGATTAGGATGGACTGAACGGATTTAAACTCTTGCACAAGGAGAGCCGCATTTTCCACTAGAGATGGATGAGCCTTAGTAGATTTGGTTTATTAGAAAACATTATATAGCTAGTTTTGATAATATTAGGCTTCTGATGGAGGGTAGGAGTTTAGGGAATTGGATTAAGGGTATCCAAGATGAGGTTAATTCTTTGAGAAAGAAAGGTATTTTTGTTTAGATCCCTTTGTTGATTATGTACTAGATCAATTTGTGATACACTAATTATGCTAATTATATGATCATAACTTAAACATTATAAACTGTAAAGTTGTGATTTCCAACTATGTTATGATGGCTTTAATTATGTGCCAAATTTGATTGTAATTTCTTCAATCATTTTCCCTGTATGTATGTGGGTTTAATTGTAAGGGATGAGTGTGAGAGATCGATGAAGACTCAAGCTTCAAAGGATGAACAAGTGGATTTCGCGACTATCTCGTGAGAAGATTACCCGCAAAAAGAGCCACGTGTAGAGCACATGACTGGACGATGTGTCAAGCTATATTTTTTGCGAGTGTCTCGTGGGTAAGGCCAACTCGCGAAGGACCCACTAAATTTTATGTTTGGCAAAAAGTTATTGATAGGCTAAGAATGTATTGACCCTTTTGGTAACTTAATCAATTAATTAGCCAAGTGAATTAATTAGATTCAATTACAAGCAATAAGTGTGGTAGCACAAACAAATCACTAACTAAGTTAAATGCAACAGAAAATTAATTTGACACAGATGAGTTTTTATGAATGGGGAAAACTACTGAGGCAAAACCCCACCAAGTGAATTTAAGGTCACCACTCCCAAGAATCCACTATTATCAAAACAAGCTGTTACAAGTAAAAAGAATCCTAGTACCTAATACTAACCTACAGTTGAACCCTTACCCTAATACACAATTGGACTTGCAATGTGGTGACAATCTTTCCTTTCAATGCACGGCTCTAAGTACGTGACTAACCAATCAATGCACAGATCCAGTACGTGACTAACACACCAACTTGAGAAAAATGTTGACTACAAAGTTCTTTAGTTCATCCAGACAATGAAGATCATGAAGCTTATCGGTTACAAAAACCTTGGCGCACAAATGCAGTAGCTTCTTCAAGAGAAAGATGAACTAGGGCAAATTGTCTCTTGTCACAATTTGAGTGAATAATCACTTTGCATCAAGTTGCATCACCTTTGACGGCCCTTAAAATAATCCTTATATATGTCTAGGATTGTGACAAAAGAAACCCTACATAAATAGCTTGGATACGCGTGAAAAATAGATCTAGAAATCTAAATTTCGTAATTCTCGATAAATACAGCTTTTGTCAAGAGCTATTGAGAATTAAACATTAAATCTCGATAGATACATCTGTCAAGTTTTAATGAACAACACTTCTTTACTTGTTTCTTGGATAGACTTGCATGGCTTCAATACTAGACTTGAACTCTTATTCCTTAAAGTATTAAACACATCCTAGATCTACCCAATTACAAGTAAAGTGTATTTTGTCAAAGGATTAGCCAATTCTACATGGCATATGTTCTAACAAGTTCCACATATGTCCTAACAATTATGTTTTGCTTTACCATGTCTTTATCCACACTATATATACCCTCATTACCCATAAATTGTAAAAAGTACTTTTTAGAGATAAAACCCTAGAAAATATACTTGAGAGTTAGAGGTTGTCATACCCACAATCATCTACACATTTCCTTGTGGTTTTCCTCAACTCCTACCTCTCCATCTCTACATCTTTGAAAGGTTGCTAGCTCAAACACTTACCACACCCATTCTGAGTGTAAAATGTGATTTTTGTGCTGCTGGGAAGCATTGGAAGGAGCCATTCGTTGGTGGATGCAATCAGGTTGAATTGTGAGATTTGGAAAGTTAGAAAAGACAAGGCTCCGAGAAGTCAGTTGGTAGTAGGAGCTTGGAGGGCTCAATTACATGGGGTAGACTAGGCTTGGAGGGTCTTTTGTTATTCGTGTACTCCAACTTTATTCTCTAGTGGATCGATTTCGACTTGGAAGGTCGCAGAGAGGTTTTTTGCCGAGTTCTTCGGTTTCCTCTTCGATAACATGTCTCGGTTTTATCTTGTGTTTGCATCTCTCTTCCCTACTCTTTAAGCTTTCCTTTTATTGTTGATAATGGATGAATATGGTTTAGGGTAATGATAACAGTTCTTTGCGCTTATTTACTCTTATTTCGCACTTAGTATAAGTTAGAGTGAAAGCTATCTAGCCATAATTTTTATTTGGGGGTCTGAACAAGCTCTTGTGTTTTTGCACAAATATGAGCTTTCAATTGGTATTAGAGTTGGTACACTTATCGGATTTCATTATCCTAGTGTGATCCTAAACCCTAAGTGAGATGGATAGATCTCAATCCCTTCATGCCCCTCCCTACTTTAATGGGAGTAATTATGCTTTTTGGAAAGTACGTATACGTGCTTTTCTTTGTGCTACTGATGAGATGATGTGGGATTCTATTGAGAATGGATATATAAAACTCACTACTGCCAAATCCGAATGGGATAAGGCTGTTCTTGTTTTGGCAAACGCTAATAGCAAAGCGATTAACGCTATTTTTTGTGGTGTTTCTACTGATGAGTTTCACAGGATTTCACATGTGAAGACTGCTAAAGAGATGTGGACCATTCTTGAGACAACCTGAAGGTACCAAGAAGGTTAAGGACACCAAGCTATAAATGCTCACTACTCAGTTTGAAGAAGTAAAGGTGAGCAACAATTAGTCACTTGATTCCTTTTAAGGGAGACTCAACGAGATAGTGATTATCAAGCTTAATCTTAGGGAGAAGATTGAAGATGGCAAGGTGGTGAGGAAGATCTTGAGATCTTTACCCGAAAGCTTCCAATCTAAGGTCACAACCATAGAGGAGAGTAAAGATTTGGATGAGATAAAGATTCAAAAACTCATTCGATCTCTCCAAACCTATGAGCTTGGACTGCCCTCTCTCAAGTTCAACAAATCACTTGCTCTTAAAACTATAAATGAGAGAATGGGTTATTCCTCCAATGAAGAAGATATATAAAAGGAGGTTGCATTTCTTGTGAAGAACTTCTGGAAATTTCTCAAGATGAAGAATAATGGGAAGTCGGTTAGCAAAGGAAAGTTCTCATCCTCAAAAAATGACAAGAAGGAGTTCAAGAAGAATGATGGGAAAGAATCGTCATCAACTCAAGGAATCATGTGCTATGAATGTAATGGGCATGGACATCTCAAGAAAGAATGTCCAAACTATTTGAGAGGGAAGGATAAAGTGTTTGCAACCACCCTTAGTGATTAAGAAAGCTCAAATTTTGATGCGGAAGGAGAATGTAATAGTGAGGGAAACTATTTAGCTTTCATGGCAATTACCGCAGTTGCCTCTAGAGATGAGTTGATTGACTTGATTGATGAGCTAGGTGTACATTCTGAAGGTGAAGAAGTTGATGACTTGGAAGATGAGAATGTGTGCCTTAACGAAGGTGAAAAGAACCTTCAAGAAGTGTATGATGCACTACTTGAAGATTGTGGAAAATATGCAAAAGTTGCAAAGAATGCGGTTAGAAAGATGAAAAAAATTGAAGAAGAATATAAATCCATGCTAAAGGAAGAGTTTCTGAATGCATATTCTAAAATCAAGTTCCTTGAACTTGAAATAATTCAAGCAAATGTAAAAGTGAAGCACATTTCCACCAAGAAGCTTGACAATGTGCTCTCTTCTCAAAAACCTTCAAATGACAAGACCAGTTTAGGCTATACTGGTGAAGGAAGCATAAGCAACCGTGGGCCTACAAAGGAAGTGAAGTTTGTGTCGGCAAAGAATGTAGAGAAATCAACAGTGGAGAAGCCCGAGTTTAAGACCCTTGTTGTTGCAAAGAGAACCATTGGTGCAAAACCAAAGGAAAAAAGGAAAGTCATTACCCAAAAGTCAAAGGGAACCTCAATTGAAGCATTTTTGTCATCATTGTGGCGTACGATGGCACACAAGGCCAAATTGCTTCAAGCTTCAGGCACTCAAGAGGGCTACTTCTTTGCGTGGCCAAGACAACTCAAGAAGAATGCCAAATGGGAATTCAAGTTAAAGGAGAAAATGAGGGAAAACTCATTGGAGATGTTATGGAGATGTTATGGAGATGTTGAAGAACATTTCATCATACCTTGCTAGCTTCATGCCAAGGTTTGAGAGTTATGTCGATCATAGCCCTCCTTCCAAAGATCTCACCCAAAACACTCGCACAGTGTGGGTGAAGAAGGGTACTCATGCATGATCAATCATTATGCCCATGCATTAATTCTTCCAACGCATTAGAATTATAGTTTTATGCATCATGACACATGCGATCTTCTTGTGTCATTGCTTCTGTTTTAAGCATGTTTCTTTTTCAAGACTTTGTTTGTTTTCCTTGTTTTTTTAATTTTTTAATTTTACTTTATTCATTTTTTTTTTAGTGTGTTGAAAAATTCAAAAACCCATAAAAAGTAAAAAAAAAAATCTCAAAAAGTTTGATCACTTGTGTTATGTATATCACATGTGAGTTTGGCCTAGTACCTTCGTACTAATGACATATTGCATTTACAAGCTTAACCTACTATGTATGCACATTCTTTAAGTGTGAGCAATATTTAGAAATCTATGTTTGATTGTTGTTGTTAGGACATATGTGTTTTGAATGTTAGGATCATGTCTCTATTTTATGTAATTGGCTAATCCTTTGACAAAATGCACTTTACTTATAATTGGGTAGTTCTAAGATGTTTTTAATACTTCAAGAAACAAGGTTTCAAGATTAAGTGTTGAAGTCATAAAGTCTGTCCAAGAAAACAAGTTGAAAATGCAAATTCATTAAAACTCGACAGATAGCTCAATAGCTGCTCGACAGCTTATCTGTCAAGATTTAAGAAATTCAGAATTTTGATATGATTTCTTGGAATCCGTGACTATGTGTTTAGGTCTTCTTTTCTCCTAACCCTAAACATATAAAAGGATTATTTTAAGGGCCATCAACAAGTTGACAAGTTGCACAAGCATTGAGAAAACTCTATTCAAGCAATTTGCAACCGGAGACGAAATTCTTGCCCTAGTTCATCATTCTTGTGAAGAAGTTGCTGTGTATGTGCACCTTTGGGTTTTGTGACCAAGCATCTTCTTGATCTTCATCGTGTGGATGAACTGAAGAACTTTGCAGCCAACAACCTTCTTAATTGGTGATTGAATTCGCGTATTGGGATCCGCATAACTGGTTAGTCACGTACTTGGGAATCATGCATCAAAAGGGGAACTGTCACTACAGAACAAGTCCAATTGGGTATTGGGGTAAGGGTTCAACTGTAGGTTGGTAAGGTACTTGGGATTCCTTTACTTGGATTCCTTTACTTGTAACCCCTTGTTATGATAATAGTGGAGTTTCGGGAGTGGTGACCTGAAAATCACCTGGTGGGGTTTTTGCCGTCAGGTTTTCCCCATTCATAAACAAATCACCGTGTCATTTAATTTCCGCTGCATACTTTAGTTGTTTGGTGACTTGTTTGTGCTACCACGCCTTTGTATGTTAATTTGATTAATTAATAAACTTGGTTAATTAATAAATTAATTTGATCACAAGGGGTTAATTCGTGTTTGGCCTATCAGTTGTGAATAGATCTTCAAGCTTATCATGAATGATTGGTCAATAGTCTTGTTTGATCTTGATACATGCGTAGACTTGTGTCTATATATCTCCTCACTTTTTTTTTTTCTTTTTCAAAAGAGCTCTTCAAATGTCAATCTCTAAAAAGAAAAAGAGCTAAAAAAGGCTTGCTTCGAAAACTAGTTTGACTATGAAAAGGTGGAGCAAATTTGTATTAAAATGTATGGTGCCAAAGCTAGAGACTTATTTGTCAAAGATATATCAAAAGTTCATGGTATTTTTCTCAAGAATTTGAGTTGTATTTGATCAAAAGTGTGAAAAATGGAAGCCAAATGAAAAGCTTTCAATCAAATGTAAACACATTGGTGAGGGGTCATATATGTTCATTTCTACAAGTGAGATAGGTCACTTCACTTCGTACTAGTTGTGTATGACTTGATTGAATTGATCATTGAAGCTTCATTCTAGACTATGGACTAGTTCATACTTGATCTACACACACAACACACAAGTCTAATATTCAATGAATGCCTATTCCATTTGTGTGATTGTACGTGTTCAAATGTGATGTGTATACTCAATTCCTTGATGATTAAACTCAAAAAGATTTTTGAGTATTTTATATGTTTTTGAAAGTGTTTTTACGTATTTTGTGTGTTTAGAGTTTTTCCAAATAGCCCATTTCATTTTTGTTGAAAAAATCTTTCAGAGGCATTTTCGCGAGTAAGTCGCGAGTAAGAACCTACCCGCGAAAATGAGGAAGCCAATTTCTGTATTTCCTGAAATTTACATAGAGAGTTTCGCGAGTAAAAGCTTCTCGCGAAATCTATCAAAATTATTCAGGGGCCATTTCGCAAGTAACTTCACGAGAAGCTTACCCACGAAATGAGCAGTTTTGCAGTTTTTAAAAGCCAAACAGTGACAGTTTTTCAAATATCTCTATTTGCCTCCTCCGTGCCTCTCTCAACCCAAAACACCTCTTTCACCAAAACCTCACCCAAAACTCAAGAACTTTCATCCCTAAAACTCATCTAAGGTATGTTTTAACACTTTTTCTCTCTTGATTCCTTAGAGTAAGTCTTAGATTCTAGGATTTCTAGAGTTGGGTTATTTTTGAAAGGTTTTGGGAAAACTTACTTGCAAATTTTTTTAATTTTCTTGATTGGGCTGTGTCCCATTGTGTTTGTGTTTGCGTTGGCCTCAAGTGGCATTTTTAACATGTATTTAGGCAAGATTTCAACATGTTCATGCATTGTTTTACATGTTAGTGGTTTGTATGCATTCTAAGTGTTTGATGAAATGCCCAAATGGCATTTTCTCATTGTTTTGGACTCCGATGAGTACCAAATTTTGGGGATTTCTATGTTTTTACATGCTTAGCATGTTTTGTGTTTGTTTTTAGACCCCTTAAAACAATTGGATTAACCTAGGAATTTAGCCAAGTTGTTACTTAGTCAAATTAATTAAATCTAGGTTAACACAATTAAATAATCATATCAAGTATAGCAGCGGAAATATAAATAACACAAAGATATGATCACCCAGGAAACCAAACCGGTAAAAACCTGGGGAGGATTTAACCTAGCTATCCTCAAGGTAAACTTGAATCCACTATCTTGAAAGAATTGAAGTTCATACAATAAGACTTACAAGCCCCCACGCTCGACTTCTTATTGTTACCCACCAGAAGAACTTACTGACACGACCACGTGCAAGCTCCGAATCCACGAACTCCTTCTTTCTTGGATTCTCCACCAAATACAAGCACACCTGCTTGTGTTTTCTTTAAGCTTCAATGGCAGCAACTGGAATGATCATCAAGGTGTAGAAAAATCTTCTCCTTGAAAACCCTAAGTTTATGTAAAGGAAACCTCCTCAAAGATCTCACAAGAGATTCACATAAACTGCAATATGAGCAACACAAAAACGTGGCTAGGGTTTCCCTTATATACCTAGGGTAAATTAGAAACCTAAACCAATTAAAACTCTTTAGGGCTGAGTTGGAAAACCTATTTAAAAAACGTCAAGTACGATTTTCGATTGATTGAGCCTAAGCTTCGATTGATCGAAATGTACTGAAATTGTTTTTTAAATAGCTTAGTATTACATTCCAACTTTACAACTAAGAACCAACTTTGAGCACTTCTAAAACAACTTAAATACATTGTTTTGATCATGGTTTGCCAACAATACAAATTAGGATTCTAAATACATAAAACCTAGGTCTTTAGAACCTAACATTTTGAACATTGATTGTGTGTTTTACACACTTTGCCCCATGAGTGCTTTGTCATGCATTGTTCATGCATCTCACATGCACACGATATGCACACTTGATGCACACATTTGATCACTTGACATGTTTTGCATTTCACTTATGCTAGGCAAGTCTTGTTAGACTTTTAGCACTTAAAACATGATCTTGTGACTTTGTTTGTGTGCTTTATGCTTTTTAGGACTTTTTGTTTGTTTTTATGGACTAACTTATATCTAATCAAGTTTGTTTTTTTCTTTGTGTTTGTCTTTGTTTATTTGTGTTTGTGTTTGTTTTGCAGATGTCTCATATTAAGAAAAATGCCACAAAGAAGCCTTCAAAGCATCCCTACACCTCCTCGGATTCATTCCAAAATGACGATGCTGATATGGCCTTCAATGATCACTACAAGCGGACCCCAATCATTCTAGAGAGGAATGTGGACTTAGAGTCCTTAAAGGGCACTTCCATTTTGAAAGTGTTCAAAAAAAGGACAAGGATGAAGTTGTTGAATCCGATGGGAAATGTATATGAAGATGTCATTTGAGAATTCTTTGCCAATGCCATTGTGGAGGGTAATCACATCAATTGTTGGCTAAGAGGGAGAGAGTTCTCTATCTCAAGGGAATTGATTCAAGAGATTTTGGAGATTCGTCCGATGACTCCACACACATCTCTACAATATGATGAGAGAAAGGAGAAACTAGAACCCCTCGTGGAAATCCTTGGTGGACAACTTAACAAGAGGGCCTTGCACACCATTATGTTCACCCCGGAAATGTGAGCTTTAGCCTACATCATGATCTTCAACCTTTACCTAGTGAGTAACTCGATGAATTTGTTAGCACAGAGGACCATATTCCTATTTGATCTCTTCACTCACAAGGAGATCGACATCTACAATCACATTTATCACCTCTTCACCAAAAGCATCACAAAAAGGAATTCAAGGCTAACTCTAGCATTCCCAAGCCTTGTCATGTCTCTTATTTTAAGGGCAAGAGTGAAGATTTCAAATGGACTTCAAGTAATGCAAAGAGAAGATCCCATTAGTGAGCAAACCATGATCCGAAGCAAAGCTCATATCCCTGGACCTTCTGATGGTGTCTCTCAAATTCCAAGAGATGATGTTGCTAAAGAAGGAGGAGACACTGAAGAGGAAATCGTGCATTTCACTTCAGTTCTAGAGGGCACTGCATAACCCTCTTCCCAAGCACATGCAAAAGCACTTGATCCCTATGATCATCTAATCGAAGGGTTGAAGAGTTGCATGTAGTGCTAGCTTCCCATATTAG
This sequence comes from Quercus parvula, assembly GCA_030820535.1. NCBI lineage: Eukaryota > Viridiplantae > Streptophyta > Magnoliopsida > Fagales > Fagaceae > Quercus > Quercus parvula. The sequence continues at coordinate 30,951,784 of JAUAME010000012.1, forward strand.
CCACTCCACATCTCAATTCACATACTTTGAAGGCTAGATCACTGCCCTCTCGTCTCAGATTGATGACATGATGAGGAAATCAAAGCCGGAGTCAAAATCGGAGTTCAATGCATTCTAGTCTCTTTGGCCATTCCGGTCAAAAAGGGGGAGTAGATAAAGGGGGAGTACAGCTTGAGGGGGAGCATATTTTAGTATACATTGGTTTATTTTGGTGGTTTCTAGTTTGCTTTAAGTTTTTATAGCTTTTAGATATTTACAATGCTTTCATTTAAATCTTTTAAGTACTTTAGTTTAAAACTTATATTTCTTTAGTATTGTTTTGTATCTTGGTTTTTATAGTCGTTTTGATGCTTATTGCTTTCTAATGTTTTTAGCTTTAGTTTCTTTAATGCATCATGTGTTTGTTGGACATGCAATTGATTTTAGCATTGCTCTTAATTACATTGCGTGTCTAGATGATCATTTACTTTATAAATGTTCATTAAAGTCATTTCTTGATGACTGTTTATGTTTGATCAAATTATGCTTTATAGCTTACATTTCATTTGGTATCTTGATCACATTTTACTTGTTCCTCATACGTGGCTTGTGTTCTATTTGTCTTAAGCTTAATGAAGTTTTGTTGTTATGTGCAAGTCTTTCAAGATACAGGTGTATATAGTGCAAGTGCTTCACAGTTTCTAGAATTAGGTGTGAATGAGTTTTGCCTATGTTTTCAAACTCACGTTTAAGTCTAGAGTTTGTTTAGAGGTTTTGTTACGAAATAGCCAAAGAGGGAGATTGTAAATTTGTGATTTCCAACTATGTTGTGTTGGCTTTAATTTCGTGCCAAATTTGATTGTAATTTCTTCAATCATTTTCCCTGTATATATGTGGGTTTAATTGTTAGGAATGAGTGTGAGAGCACATGACTGGAAGATGAAGAGTCATGCCAGGCTATATTTTTTGTGAGTGTCTCGTGGGTAAAGCCAACCTGTAAAGGATCCGCGAAAGTTTCTGTTTGGCAAAAAGTTATGTTTTTTTTTACCATGTCTTTGCCCACACTATATATACCCTCATTACCCACAAATTGTAAGGAGTGCTTTTTAGAGAGAAAATCCTAGAAAATACACTTAAGAGTTAGAGATTGTCATACCCATAATCATTTACCCATTTTCTTGTGGTTTTCCTTAACTCCAACCTCTTCATCTTTATATCTTTGAGAGGTTGCTAGCCCAAACACTTATCATACTCATTCTAAGTGTAAAGTGTTATTTTAGTGCTATTAGGAAGCATTGGAAGGAGCCTATCATTGGCGGATGCAATTGAGCTAAATTGGGGGATCTGGAAAGTTAGAGAAGATAAGGCTCCAAGAAGTCAATTAGTAGTAGGAGCTTGAAGGGATCAAGTACATGGGGTAGACTAGGCTTAAAGGGTCTTTTGTTATTCGTGTACTCCAACTTTATTCTCTAGTGGATCGATTTCGACTTGGAGGATCGCAGAAAGGTTTTTCGCCGAGTTCTTCAATTTCCTCTTCGATAACACATTTCAGTGTTATCTTGGGTTTACATCTCTCTTTCCTACTCTTTAAGCTTTCCTTTTATTGTTGATAATGGATGAATATGGCTTAAGGTAGTGATAACTGTTCTTTGCACTTACTTACTCTTGTTCTGCACATAGTATAAGTTAGAGTAAAAGCTATCTAGCCATAATTTTTATTTGGGGGTCTGAACAAGCTTGTGTTTTTGCATAAATCTGAGCTTTCATAAACCAAATACATCAAGTCACCAAATCTAAAACTAAGGCAATCAAAGCAATAAACACAATGATATAGTGACAAAGTGAAAAATCAATAGAGAACACTCCAAAAGAAAAACCATTATAACAACGCCCTTACCCCTATGCAACACCCCATTATTTAATTATTCTAATCAATTATCCATATTTAGTGATGCACACCCTAACGAGAGAAATTTAAATTGAATGAACATGTTATGAAGCGAAGAGTACAATGACAAGGGGGAAAAAAATACAAAAGCCCATTGCATATTTACGTGAGTCCAAGGAATAGGAAAATTAGCCCAATAGGCCGAATAGACAATAGAAAGTGGGCTAATAGAGATAGGAGGTGAAAGTGAGATTATGGAATTTTATAGTCACGGGAACCAACCGCTAGTTTTTGTTTGTCGTGATCTTTTAAGGAACATTACTCGATTTGAGTAATGGCGGGAGTCAGATCCTCTAGAAGTAGATTCTTTAAATCTTAACCACTCTTTTATGATTTAAGGATCTAAATTTTACCATGTCAGCATTCCACTAATGATACTCTTAAAATAATAAAATAATATTGCAAACAAAACAATTAAGAGTGGTTAGGATTTAAAAAAATCTACTTGGTAGAGTACTCTAGAAAATCTAGAGGATCTGAATCCGTAATTGCGTATAGGTTGATAAAGTCTAAAAATTAATGCATTTTGTCCTAGTTAAAATTAATTACTCCCTTAATTAGTTAGCATAGATATATATCAGTTGGGTTTCAGTCTTTGACCGAGACCCACAATTTACAACACCATTTCAAGGTAGCCTAAATAAAGTTTTGGGTGCTAATATTAACTTTAGGACCAAATATCATTTAGAGGACTTCTATGAAAATGGAATAGATTCTTAAGAAATTGCAAATACTAAAAAGTCAACGGAAAAGTTATGTTGGATAATGGGAGGAAAGATTTAGAATTTGAAGTTGGGATGTGATATTTTTTTAGATTTGCTTCAATGAAAGGAGTCACGAGGTTTGAGAAAAAAAGGGCAAATTGAACACTATATACAGGGCCATTTGTGATTTTAGAGTGCATTGGTTTACTTGCCTTTAAGTTAGCCTTACCGCCTCCATTAGCGGGAGTTCATAATGTATTTCATGTACCCCTGGTAAGTAAGTATATCTGTTAGGACATATGTGATTCATTTGTTAGGAACATATGTTACTATTTTATATAATTGGCTAATCTTTTGACAACATGCACTTTACTTGTATTTTGGTAGATCTAGGATGTGTTTAATACTTCAAGAAATCTTGTTTTAAGATCAAGTATTAAAGCCATGCAAGTTTGTCTAAGATTCAAGTTGAAAAGTGCATTATCATTAAAGCTCGACAGCTAGCATCTATCGAGCTTGATGAGCTGTTCTAGCCCCATGGCTTAACAACAACTCGACAGATAGGGTATTTGTCGAGGTTTAAGAGAAATAGATTTTTCTGTTATGTTTTCTTCCAATCTGTGATTATATGTTTGAGCTTTCTTTTCTTAAAACCCTAGACATTTAAAAGGATTATTTTAAAGGCTGTTAAATGTGACACAATTTGCACAAGTGTTGAGTAAAGTTTGTTCAAACAAATTGACCGGAGACAGAATTTGTCCTAGTTCATCTCTCTTGTGAAGAAGTTACTATGTTTGTATACCGTAGGGTTTTGTAACCAAGAATCTTCTTGATCTTCATCGTTTAGATGAACTGAAGAACTTTGCAGCCAACAACCTTCTTTAGTTGATGATTGAAGTCGTGTACTGGAATCCATGCAATTGGTTAGTCATATACTAGAGCCGTGCATTACAAGGAGAGATTGTCACTACAAAACAAGTCCAATTAGGTATTGGGGTAAGGGTTCAATTGTAGGTTGGTATAAGGTACTGGGATTCCTTTACTTGTAACCACTTATTTTGATAAAAGTGGATTCTCGGGAGTGGTGACCTTAAAATCACCCAGTAGGGTTTTTGCCGTGTTGATTTTACCCATTCGAAAACAAATCACCATGTCAATTTAATTTCAGCCGCACTTAGTTTAATTGGTAATTTGTTTGTGCTATCACACGCTTTGCATGTTAATATGATTAATTAATAAATTTGGCTAATTAATCAATTGATTAATCACAAGGGGTCAATATATTTTTGGCCTATTAAGTGGTATCAGAGCAGGCACACTCTGATTAGGTTTAAACCTTTGTTGTGTTGATCCATTGACCCCTGTTTATCATGGATAGAGGACAGTCTTTAATTATACCTCCTTTATTTAAGGGCACCAACTATGTATACTGAAAAGTATGCATGAGAGTTTTCTTGCAATCTTTAGATTAAAAAGTGTGGCAAGCTGTTGAGATAGGCTGGACCAAGCTGAAGGAAGCACCAGTTGATTGGAATGATGCCAAGATTAAGGCAGCAAACTTCAACAACAGGGCATTGAATGCCTTATTCAATGCGGTCACTAATAAGGAGTTCAAGAAGATATCCTCTACTGAAACTGCTAAGGAGGCATGGACCATTCTCCAGACAACCTATGAGGGAACTAAAGCCATCAAAGATTCAAAGCTTCAGAGGCTCACTACAAGCTTTGAAGAAATCAAGATGGAGGAGGATGAGTCGTTTGATGAGTTCTATGCCAAGCTCAAGGACATAGTGAACTTAGCTTTCAATCTTGGGGAAACCATTCCTAAACCCTAGATTGTGAGAAAGATGCTCAAATCTATACCCGAGAGATTCCATGCCTAGATTACGGCGATGGAGGAATCAAAGGATATTGACAAGATCCCTTTAACAGAGCTGGTTGGTAATTTAGAAACCTATAAGCTAGGGTTAACGAAGATTGATAAGTCGGTTAAGAGCAAAAACATGGCATTAAAGGCCAAGAGCAGTGATACTGATGAGTCTTTAGACGATGAGGATTCTAAGATGAAGTCCTACATTACAATGCCATTCAAGAAGTTCATGAAGAATGCCAATGGGAAAGGCTTCAACAAGGACCGTAGGCAATCTAGCTCCTCACAGTTCAAGAGCCAAGATAAAGGAAAAAAGGATGCTAGGTAGAGGTGTCCATGGGACGGGTTTGTGCCCAACCCAGACTTGACCCAAATAAGGCGAGTGGATGAAAAATTGACCAAAAACCGACCCGAAAATCTGGTCGGATTTTTTGGTTCGAGTCTCGTCGGTTTCAAGTTAATTCAGGTCAGTCTCGGGTTTTATCATTGGGGCCAAAATCTGGCCGGATCCAGCGAGAACAGGCCAAAATCTAACCGGATCCGTCAAGATCTGGCCCAAATCTGGTCGGATCCGTCGAGATCTGGCCCAGATCTGGCCAATCCATCGAGATCTGGCCAGATCCATTGAGATCTAGCCTAGATTTCGTTGGATAACGACGAGATCTTGCAGGATCTCGAAGGATTTGGACCAGATTTTGTCGAAACTGGTTGGAAATTCGTAATAACTCATCAAAAAAAGAAAGGATTTGGTTTGGGTCGGGTGTCACAGGTTTTAAAAGGAAAAACCGACAACCGACCTGTGTGGGGTCGGGTTAGTGAGTTCAGAACCCGCATCCGATCGCTAGAGTTATTGGATCGAGTGGTGGCTGGTTGGACACGGGCGAGTTGGCTGGGTTGAGTGGGTCGCCGGGTGTGTTGGACACTCCTAATGCTAGGAATGGTGGTCAGTACACTATTCCTTCAGGACCAAAGTGTTTTGGGTGTCAAGGCTTCGGTCACATGAAACAGGAATGTCGCACATATCTCAAGACCATTAGGAAGAGCAAGGCACTTGCTGCTACTTTGAGCGACACTGAGCCTGAGAATGATTTCAACAATGAGGATGATGGAATCCTGAATGCCTTCACTACCACTGTCAATCCTACTGAGGGAATTGTTGAAGATGTGGATGAAGAAGAGGAATTGGTGGAGTCCAAGTTTGAGAAGATGGATGAACAAGATGACATCCACACAACCTATGCAAAGTTGTACAAAGTCTCAGAGAAGCATGAGAAGATATATAGGGTGGCCTCCAAGAAGCTTAGTGATGTGGAGCTTAAGCGAGAAGAGCTTTCCACAAAGTTTGATGAAGCCAATCAAACTATTGGAGCATTAAGGTTTGAAAATAATTTCTTGGCTGAGAAGATCAAGAAGCTTGAAGCAGAGCTATTTCCAATCAGAGCTCAATTGGAGAGGACTTCAAGTGCAAAGCTTGATGAGATGCTCAGCATTCAGAAATCTGCTTCTGATCGAACTAGGTTAGGGTATGACTTCTCTTCTTCTAGTATTGCTTTTGCTAGTACAACTATTTTTGTTCCTCTTGCTAATAATGTTAAAACTGAGAACAATGATGTTAAAATTGAATTAGCTAGTGAGAACTTAGACAAAGGTAAATCTATCTTAGAAGCAACTCTTAAGCTTGAGAAGAAAGAAGCTAAAAACCCTAGGGCTAAGAAGGCTAACTCTCAAAAGCCTAAATAAAAGAAGCAGCATTTCTGTCATCATTGTGGAGTTGCCGATCATACTTGACCAAATTGCTATAAGTGGTTAGCTACTCAACAGAGCAACGACATGATAACATCTAGAAGCCATAATCAGCTTCAATCCTTTCTTGCTCCCCTTGGAGATCTTCTCAAAGCCCTCATGTTCCTTTCGAACTTGAATGGTTTCAATTCTTCCCCCTCACCACCGAATCAAGGGTTTGCTAGACAAAAGGGTTCTTCCAAGGTGTGGAAAGAAAAGGGCTCTAAGTGATTCTATCACTATTTCTTTCTCTCTCTTTTTGTTTTGTTTGCATTACTTGTGTGGTTTGCTCTCTAGTTTTGAGTCAGTCTAGTTTTTATTCTTTGCTTTGTTTAAACATGTTTTTCATATAAAAATAAATAAATAAATTGAAAAATTAGAAAAATACAAAAACAGTGTGTGTTTTGTGTACATTGGTACTTGTGTACCTTGGATGGCCATTGAAACAAAGTTTTCTAAACTTTGTATCTTTTGTAACTTAGATGAGTATCTCTATGCACAACTAAGCAACTGAGTTTTGTGGCTCGTGTTTGTGATGAGTAAGATTAAGTAATATCTTATACTTAACACTCGTATAACTCTTTTTGACGGGGAGGACTAGAAAATCCTAAAAGAAAGGTATAAATAACCATCTCATCACTGTTGCTCGCCAATCATGAATGACATTTGTGTGCTTCAGCATAGCAAAATTGGAATGTCAAATGCTTAACATAATTGGGTATTTCTTTTCTGTCGTTTATATGTCCATGCATGATTTGCTTAAAAGAAAAATATGCAAAGAAAAATAAAAGCAAAAAGAACAAAATGCTTTATATATGATTGCAAGTGTGTATACTAGGAGATGTGAGAGTTATAGGATGTACCTCGAAGGTGATAGTCCCTATCAAACAGTTATGATTTTGTGTGAGTTAAAGTGATTTTCTCATATCTCAAATCATCATAACTAGTTGAGACTTATGCAATCTTGCGATGTTTTTCACACACAACATGCAATATTCTTTGGTTGAGTTGCATGCTTGATTGCATTCATATATATGTTTTTCCCTTCTTGAAAAACTGTTTTTAAGCATTCTTGACAACTTCTCGACACCTGACTATCTATTGAGCTTTTCAACTTCTTTTTATCGCAATCTCGATAGCTTCTCGACAGCTAAGTGGATTGATCGACAAAGTTTCTGACCCCTCGATAAATTCTTGACAGCTGGTGGATCGATCAAGCTTCTTTATTATCTTTTCTGTTGAAATGTTCCTCGACAGATCCTCAATCGATGCATCTGTCGAAGCTTTTTGTGCTTGACACCTGTTTCGACACCTCTATCTGTCGAGATTTATCGAACTCCTATGTATTTGTTCAGCGCGATCCGTTTGTCATTTTGCTCAACATCTCTCTCAATCTATCCATCCTTTTGCCTCCTAAACCTCTCTCACTCACTCCAAACTTCTTCCTCAAGGTTTCTTCAAGCTTTTTAAGATTTTCTTCACTTGGTAAGCTTCTAATCTCTCATATTCATGCATTTCATGTTTTGAAACCTAGGATTTGGGGTTTTTGACAAATTTTGGGGTTTTTCAAAATTGTTGAGTTTTGTTGAAACTTTGGGATGGGTTTTTGTTTAAATGATCTTTAAACCTCATGCATTGCATCACATAAGCATTATAACAGTATACAGTATTATCATGCATTTAGATGTGTGCAATTGATTGTGTGCTAGTGAGATTAGATTAGGCTGAGCCCATGATGTTTTTATGTTGCATGTCACATGTTCATGCATTCCCATGCATACATTCTTTCTGTTCAATATACTTGCTATATTTGAACTGTGTTGGGACTTTTCTAATTGTCTCTCTCTCTCCCTCTATCTTTGTTTGCGTTAGTCTATGTCTATGGCACCTAAACACAAGTCTACTCCATCTCAAAACCCTTTTCATTCTGGGGCATCCACTTCGTCTGATCCTACTCCTTCCTTTGTTCAGTTTCGTGATGAGGATGCCCGAAAGGCTTTCTCAGAGAACTTTTCTCGACGAGGCATTCATTCTGAACGCTAAGTCATCCTGGCGGACTTCGTCGACACTGACCTACCTGATGTCATTCACAGTCGAGGTTGGGAGTCACTGTGTGACGTCCTGGTCACATGTCCACCATGCTCATCCAGGAGTTTTACTCCAACATGCATGGATTTGATTATTTAGTACCTCATTTGATCACTCGCGTTTGATAGCGCATTGTTGTCACACCGCAGATTGTTGCAGATGTACTCTGTGTCCCTAAGGTAGAGTTTCCTAACTATCCTGGTTATGAGCATCTTAAAACTGTGTCTAAAGACGAGCTCAAATCTGCTTTCTGTGAGCACCCTTCTGAGTGGGGTGAGCATTAGTTCAGTTACTGTTCGGGCTTTGCAAAAGGCCCTCGGTTTTAGAACATGGTCATGACTTTTGTTCTTCACCCTCTCTCTCACTATAAATCTATCACAGAGCCTCATGCTCGATTTTTGTTGTCCCTTCTTGAGCATCTTACTATAGATTTTCCTTCTCACTTTATTCTTTCTATCATAGATGTATAGAGGGATACGACATCCCATGATAAGCTTATTTTCCCTTCCACTATCACGAGGATCTTATGCTAATTTTCTATTCCCTTTCCAATGTCCAACCACTTTACCTATATGTGTGCCGTAGATGCTGCTACCGTTAAATGGAGCGAGGCACAGTTTAGGTCGAGGCAGTCTGGATCAGCAGCTCCTTCCTCCTATTCGGTTCCATCCCGATCTGCTCCATCCACATCCGCTCCTTCCTCTTCTACGAGCGATGTGACTCTCGGAGACATCATGGCGCAGCTTCAGCGCATGGATGCTCACATTAATACACTCTTTACTGAGCTATATCAAGTGAACATTCGTGTCGGCTATATTGCATGACGACAAGCGGTCATGGGTGGCTTTGCTCCTGAGGCTTCTTCTCCACATCCTCTAGCAGCTTCTGAGGATGAGGATGATGATGATGCTATTGCTTTCGAGGATGATGATGATGGAGATGCTAGCTCTTCCAGTACAAATGAGATGTCTACTTGACACTCTTTCCCTTTGTCACTTATCACAAAAAAGGGGGAATAGTTTTGGATATGAGAGTAATCATTCTTAGGGGGAGAGTTAGTATATGACCATTTTGTTAGGGGGAGTGTTGATATCTAAGGGATGTAGTGAGGATTACTTGTATTTTTTTTTCCTTTTCTCTACTTTAGATAAATTTATATCTTGTACATAGGTCTTGTGATCATTATTGACATACATTGTACTTATCTTCTTTATATGTTGATGTATGTTTTTTTCACCTACCCTTACATGTGTTGTTTCTTTTCTCTCTTTATGCACATGCTTCTTATTACTTGTATGCAATCTATTATTTCTGTTTCACATAAAGATGCCTTGATGAGTTTTGTTTAAAGTGTTTCAGAAATACAAGTTTTCAAAGTCTACTTGCCATAAACTCTCTTCTTGCAAATTTTTTCAAGAGTTTGTGTTAGGATAGATTTTATTGTATTCAACAAGTGAATATAAGTTGAGTGATTTGTCACTTCTCTCATATGTTCATTTGTTTGTTGTGGTTTTGTCACGAATTGCCAAAAGGGGAGATTGTTAGGATATATGTGATTCACTTGTTAGGAACATATGTCACTATTTTATGTAATTGACTAATCCTTTGACAAAACGCATTTTACTTGTATTTGGGTAGATCTAGGATGTGTTTAATACTTCAAGAAATCTTGTTTCAAGATCAAGTGTTAAAGCCATGCAAGATCATTAAAGCTCAACAGCTAGCTCGACAGCTAGCATCTATCGAGCTTGAAGAGCTGTTCCAACCCCTTGGCTTTAGAGAAACAGATTTTTCTGTTTTGTTTTCTTCCAATCCATGATTATGTGTTTGGGCTTTCTTTTCTCACAATCCTAGACATATAAAAGGATTATTTTAAGGGCCGTCAAAGGTGACACAGGTTGCACAAGTGTTGAGCAAAGTTTGTTCAAGCAAATTGTGACCGGAGACAGAATTTTCCCTAGTTCATCTTCTTGTGAAGAAGTTGTTGTGTTTGTACATCGTAGGGTTTCGTAACCAATCATCTTCTTGATTTTTATCGTCTGGATAAATTGAAGAACTTTACAGCGAACAACCTTCTCTAGTTGGTGATTGAAGTCGTGTATTGGGATCCGTACAATTGGTTAGTCACGTACTGGGAGCCGTGCATTATAAGGAGAGATTGTCACTACAAAACAAGTCCAATTGGGTATTGGGGTAAGGGTTCAACTGTAAGTTGGTATAAGGTACTGGGGTTCCTTTACTTGTAACTGCTTGTTTTGATAATAGTGGATTCTCAAGAGTGGTGATCTTAAAATCACCCAGTAGAGTTTTTGCTGTGTTGGTTTTCCCCACTCGAAAACAAATCACCGGGACAATTTAATTTCCACTGCACTTAGTTTAATTGGTGATTTGTTTGTGCTACCACATGCTTTGTATGTTAATTTGATTAATTAATAAACTTGGCTAACTAATCAATTGATTAATCACAAGGGGTTAATATATTTTTGGCCTATCAATATCCTTGATCCTTCCCATGTTTTGTACTATAAGCTACTCCAGATTAAAGACAACTTGGCATATGAGGAAGTTCGAACTTGAATCTTACACTATAAGGATCATATGTTATATACCAAGAATATATTCCCTTCGTTCCAAATTTTTGGTCCTCTATTTCATTTTAGAATGTCTCAAAATGAAGTCCTCTTTTTAAAATTAATAAGAAAATTCCTATTTTATCCCATTACTTTATTTAAAAAGTCAATTTACTTTATTTAAAAAGTCAATGTCATTTTTTTTTCTATAGCTTAAATTAAGGGTAATGTTAATGGGTGCTTTTAGGGTAATTATTAATAAACTATTTTAAAAAAACTTACAACACTTTTGTTGAAAATATAAAAAGCTGTCAAGACAATTAATTTTTTTTTTCTCATAAAAAGTTTCTAAAACTATTTGTTAAACCAATACCTTCAGGCATAGTTGTTAAAATCTTGATCTAGATCCTATGATCTTACAATTTTACAATCCGACCTACTCAAAACAATCTGGATCTATCAAGGATCTTTGCAATCGTTCAAGATCAGTAGGATTTTATGATTCTGACGATTCCAAACAATCTCGATTTCTTGTAATCTTCTTTAACTTGACAAAAGACTTAGTTGGACCCAAATGAAAAATAACATCCCAATAGACCAAGTTTTTTTATTCTAATGTAGAAAGATAGAGTGTCAATTGGATCAAAATAAAAAATAATATCCCAATAGTGTCACCATGTTTTGAGGTTTTTGGCATCTTTAAATGATGTTTCCAAATGGATATAGTGATGTATGGTAATTACATCAAATGGATACAAAAAAATTATTTGTGAATGAATGTATAATTTATATGATTATTTAACATACTAATGTGTTTTTTTCTCAAATAATGTAGGATCTTACGATCTACAATCCATGATCCCACCTACTTTCCACGATCTTACGTAGGATCCCAATTTTGACAACCTTGCCTTCAGAACATCCTTTAAATTTTTTGTTAAATTAATTATGGTAGTTTTAGAAATTTGTATATTTTTAATGATGGGAGTACCAGTTAAGGTTCTTTGGAGAATGACACAATGGAAGATACATCTTGGAAGTGTGAAGTTGAAATATGGTCAAAATCAAATTACTTGGAGTTATTCAATAATCAAGGTAAGTTGCATATGATTTCGAGCATAAAATTTCTTTTAAGGAGGGAAGATGTTACACCCATACTTTAATTATTTAATCAATTATCCATATTTAGTATGTGTTTGGCTCCAAATTAAAAAGTTAGTTTATTTTACTATTTAACTTATTATTGCTATTATTTATAGGCCTTACTGCACTTTTTGGTACTATTCCTGGCTCTCACTGTACTATTTTAGCTAACTTTTACCTTTATCAACAGTATTTTGAACAAAAAGTTTTATGTTTCAGCAAAATAAGCAAATCCCAAATAGACCCTTAGTGATGCACACCCTAACAAGAAATTAAAATTTTATTAGTGTGTTAGGAAGCCTAGTGTACAATGACAAAAGGGATAATTACACTTTACCCTCCTGTAGTTTGCCTCTAATTTGACTTACCTACCCGTGATTTCATTTTTGACACTTTACCCACCTATGATTTCCTCCGTTACTACTCTGTAACCCACCTCTAGTGCAAACATTACTCTGACACATAAACTCATCAAAACCAGAACCTAAAACAAATCAAACACTCCTCACTCCCAAAACACACTCTCATCCAATGTGCTCACCAAACTAAGATCACAATGCAATGTACTTGAGATAATGGACTGAGAACCACCTGGGCTTTGATCGTGTAAGAAAACCGAGGAAGAAGGAGACATAGTGTTCATCTGTTCAGCTGATTTTAGGTAGATTCTTTTAATTTTTCAAACCTAGGGTTTTAAAATTCTTTTTTCGAAATTAGGTTTTTGCTTGCTATGTCTTCACCAACTGGCAATGGGTCTACAACTAGTGGTTTCTACCGTGCCTTATATGGCCATTTATGTATCCATGAGAATTGTGCCCTACAAATAAGTCAAAAAGCTGGTAACTATGAAAGAAGATTCCTCGGTTGTAGTTAATTTAATGTAAGAAACAATTCCATTGGTGTATTTCATTTGAATTGAATTGAATTATTAGTTGTGATTAATTGTGAACTGTGAAATTAACTATTGTAATTGTACTGATCAGGTTGGTCCCAAATGTGGCTTCTTTCAATGGGTGGATAACGAAACTTGTAGGAGTGAAACTACCCCATTTGTCTATGAAAGGATTAAGTATGCTTGAGGATGAACTGCAGCTTTCAAATCAAAGAGAAATGAGAAGTAGGGAAATAGAAGAAAGATCTAACCAGAGGGAAAGAGAAGCTCATGAGCTTTACGTAGAAGCTAGGGAGGAACTTAAGAAGATTAAAGAGAATGAGAGATTGTACAAGCTGGCACTAGTTTTGTCATGGTTATTTTTCATTTTTGTAATGTTGTTGTTGTGTTTTGCCTTAATGAACAACAAAGTAAGGCTGAGGACCCTTAATCTGCCATGATGCTTGGGGGGTTGTTGAAATGTGGTTGGGTAATTGAATTAAGTCCCTGATTATTGTGTCCGTCTCTTGAAATACAAAGCGTTGTTTTTGTGCAAATGTTTTGTAGTTTATTTATTTATTGTTTTTATTTCCTGCCCATAAATAGATCCATATATATTGATTTTGGTTCTATGCTACACCTGCCCATAAATGGACCTATCGTCATGACATACACATGATTTGCTGTGTCAATACATACACGTGTAAATCCACCAAAAGCACAAGACAAGCAAAACACATACTCGTGTAAATCCACCAAAAGCAAAGACAAGCACAAGACATCAAAATAGTTTATCCTGTTTCAATTCACATTAACATTAATAAAATCCTGATAATGTCATAATCTGCCAAAAGTGAAGACAGTCATTGTGACTTTATGTCACATGCAGATAGATTTATAACCAAAACCCAACTACTAGTCCACCACACATCAAACATACACATCTTTCAACCAAAATTAACAATATTGTTTTTGACACTTGACCAATTTAAATACTAGTTACATTAAGTGTGGGAACTATAACAAAAAAAGTGGTTGAAACTTTAACATCTTCCGTCTTCATTTACTGCTTTTGGTGCCCTTGCCAGTAGCCTTCTTGCCCTTTCCACCAACTGATTGAAACTTTGTTGGCCTTGATACATCAAACTTTCTGCCTTTAAACCCCCTAGCAGTAGCACCACCATTTCCTTGACTTGGTACACCACTAGTGATCACAAATACACTTGGCTGCATAAACAAAATCCAACAGTTACCAAGATGGTCCAACAATAGCAAGTAAGAGGAAAAAAAATAAACAAAATAGAAGAAAGTAAAGGTGCCTGAGATGGTAAAGAATCTCATGCCTCTTTAGGGGTAAGGAAGCTGGGTTGTGAGGATGAAGAGAACCAGTTGGGCCTAGATGCAGTTGGAGGTTAAGTTGCTGCCTTAGATCTATTGTTTTGTGCAGGTTGAGATGCAGTTTGACCAAAAGCTCTATATGCAGTCTGAGATCTAATACTTGGTGGCTGAGATGCAGTTTGAGCTGTTGTAGTCTACTTTATTGTTGTAGATTTACTACCTTGTGCCTACAAATAGGGTTGTACAAGTTACATACACATGAAAATATATGAGGAAATTACTATAGTTCAAAGCATGGAAATACTTACATCTTTTGATTTAGCAAGTCTATCTCTTTTCTGCCATGGAGTTTCACCAGTGATGCCTGCCTTGCATCCTCTTGCATTATGTCCTTCTTTCTGGCACTTCCCACACTTAATTGCCTTGTTCATCCTAGAAACTCTATAAGGGTTCCTTGGCTCTTCATGATCTCTTTTTCTTTGCTTTGGTGGTCTGCTAGGTGGTTTATACACATGAGAAGCAATAGAAGCAAGTTGGTTAGTCTCAACCCACTCAGGCTGGCCAGGCATTGGCTATATTATCTTTTTGTAAGTTTCAACAAGTGTCTCTTTCAAGTAACAAAGATGTACATAGTCCTCAACTTTCTCCAGGTTCTTAACAATAGTAGAGATCTCATGTTTGCAAGGAAGTCTTGTCAAATCCCAAATCATATAGCTGCATGCTTTCCTAACCAAGACAACCACAGGTCTCTCACGACCATTATCAACCTCATACATGAACCTGCCTAATGGAGTAGCACTGAAAGGTATAGATTCATATTTTAACTTCTGTTAGTTTTTAGACCCCTTAAAACACAATTGGATTAACCTAGGAATTTAGCCAAGTTGTTACTTAGTCAAATTAATTAAATCTAGGTTAACACAATCAAATAATCATATTAAGTAAAGCAGCGGAAATATAAAAGACACAAGATATGATCACCCAGGAAACCAAACCAGTAAAAACCTGGGGAGGATTTGACCTAGCTATCCTCATGGTAAATTTGAATCCACTATCTTGAAAGAATCGAAGTTCATACAATAAGACTTACAAGCCCCCACGCTCGACTTCTTATTGCTACCCACCAGTAGAACTTACTAATACGACCACGTGCAAGCTCTGAATCCACGGACTCCTTCTTTCTTGGATTCACTACCAAATACAAGCACACCCGCTTGTGTTTCTTTAGGGTTCAATGGCAGCAACTGGATTGATCATCAAGGTGTAGAAAACTTCTTCTCCTCGAAAACCCTAAGTGTATGTGAAAGAAAGCTCCTCAAAGATCTCACAAGAGATTCACATAAACCGCAATATGAGCAACAAAGACTTTAGAAAGCCTTTGGGTACAAAGCCCTAAATACAAAAGGAGGCACAAGAGGCACTCTAATCTCTCTCTCTTCAATCTCAAAAACGTGGCTTAGGGTTTCCTTTATATAGTGGGAGAAGTAGATCTGAACCCTAATCCTTAATGGGCTTAAGCTGCTATTTGGGCCGACTTAAAATTCTACAGATACGATTTTCGATTGGTCGAGCCTGTTCTTCGATCAATCGAACCAGGCAGAATATGAAGTCTTCTTCCTGCAGCTTGTATGTTCTTGAATCTTGACTTGAATCACCTTGAGCATTGTTTAATAAAACCTATAAAATCTAAGATCTATATCCAGACAAGTTTGTGTTCACGATTTGCGAATTGTTCTAAACATTTAGAACCTAACAACTTCTCTAATTTTTCTTGAATATTAGGACACACCTTTCTAGTGTATTTTTTTATATCTTTCATCTTTTTGTATTGTTTGGTCATGAGCCTAACTCTAGTCCACTCCAACATTGCTAAAATTGGCTTATCCCTAGCTTCTAAGATTATGGCATTAAAAGACTCACTCAAGTTATTAGCTAAACAGTCACACAAAGCTCTACTACTAAAGTGAGACTTAGACCATTGTGCGGGGTTGATGTCAGCAAGATACTCCTATGCCTTGACATCCAAATCCTTCAGTTCCTACATTCTTCTCTCAAACTCCCTAATTGTTGTGGCTCCAGCACATCTCCACAGTGCATCCTTCAACTCCAAGCCCTTATGATCCACTTTAAAATTATTATAGATATGCTCATAAGTTATAAGTTGGGAATAGCATCCTAATTGTAGGTATAAGGCCCTAATTCATATACAAAACAGATCAAGTAAATATGTTAGTTAAACATGTTGAAATGAACTGAGGCATGTATTCTTAAACTTTAAATATGTGGGTTAAATATGTTAGTACAATTGTAGGTCATACCTTTTGTCTATCAATGATAAAGACCAGATTAAGTTGCTCTGGATTCCCAATGTCATCTGAAAACTCCTGCAGAAACCATACCCATGAATCTTTGTTCTCTTGCTCAGCAACAACAAATGCAACTGGGAAAATGTTATCATTTGCATCTCTAGCTGTGGTAGAAAGTATTTGCCTCATAAATCTCCCTTTCAGGTGGCACCCATCTAAACCAATGATTGGTCTACAACCTCCCGAAAAACCAACTTTTTGTGCATTATACCTAATATACATTCTCTTAAATTAGGGTTATGCATTTTCATCTTCCATTTCAGTTTGCAAAATAACCCTACTTCCTTTATCATTCAATCTTATCATCTCTGCATAATCCCTAAGCTTCCCATATTGCAGCTGTTCATCCCAGTAATCAAGTCAGTAGCTTTCCTTTTTGCCCTATACACCTGACTGTAACTTATGTCAACTTCAAGTGTTTGCTTCACATGATGTTGAACACCAGCCACCTTCCAATTGGGATTTTTGTCAAATTCCTGCATAAACTTCTTTGTAACATAACTTGCAGTCACTTGGCTGTGTTTGAAGGATCTAGGGTAGGTGCACTCTAGATTGAATGTTTTTATTTGGAATGTCAACTCCCTAGATAGTTGAGATGCATAACACCTCCATCCACATTCATTTATACAATAAACTAATATCTTCTTCTTCTCATTCAACTTGAACTTGATATCTACTGGCTTGTTTATAGCATATTCCCTCAATGCCTCCCTAAATACCTTAGAGTTTGGAAACTTCATTCCTTTCTTTAACACTGGTTTTTTCATGTCAGTTTGGACATTAAACTTAGGTTCTTTTGCAACAGTTGGTGCTAGTTGATCATCATCAAACTCTACTATACTTTCCATGTTATCTTCAAGAGGTGGGTCATTGTCAGTTGCAGTAGTCCTATTTAGGGCTGCATTGACATTATCTCCCTTAGAGGGCCTATGTGGGGCTACTGTGCTGCCACTAACTCCATCTTGTGTAGATGGCCCATCATTTATCTATATTTCCAAATACATCATCTTCAAAATCTGGCCCCTCAAACCCTTCCTCCAACCAATCAAAATCTTGTCCACCACCTCCTTCAACATCCACATTACCTCCCTCATGCATCTCATGCACATCATCATCATTTAATCTGCCATCATGCACATCATCACCATTCTGAGATACCTCATGCACCTCATCATCATTTGCTACTTCCTCATTAGCAAATGGTTGTTCAACTGCAAGTGGCTCCTCACCACCCTCAACATATAGTGTTATCTTATTTGTATGCTATGCAGCATGAATCTCGCACATATAAAATACATCATCATCTCCATTTATAAGCCTTAACCCTTGCTCCAAATTACCTCCAAGAATAAGATAATGAAATCTCTTGTACTATTTGCCCCCAAATCACAACAAATATCTTGTATTTCAAAATTACTAAGTTTATCTAGGTCAACCTCATCAATAAAAGAAGTACTACCTCCTAAATATACCAAATCTAGATTTCCACACAAACTGGCCACCATGATGAATCTCAAAATTGAATGTCAAGTCAGCCATCCACATATAAAATACAACAGAATAAAGTATGAGATGGGGTTGCATGTGCAAAAGTATAATCTATTATTAGGCAGTTAAATTTCTCTTTCAATTTCTCTAACTATATACCAGCAAATGAGATGGGCTTAATGAATGTAATTAACTATATACCAGCAATTGGGTATGTATCATATTGTTGGGAAATTTAGACCCCGGTTAATAGAATTAACAATTTTTAAACCCAAGTTGTTAATTAGATTTATTATGAACAAAACTTGTTAAAACAAACAAACATCAATATCATGTCAAAATCACGCAGCGGAAAAATAAATAAGACAAGATATGATGACCCAGGAAAACCAATGAAACCAACCAGTTTCACAGTAAAAAAACCTAGGAGGAAACCTTCCCAAAAAGCAATTCAATATAGTAAAGAGGAGTTTCAGATCTAGTACAAAACCTTTGTCCCTAGACTTTACAATCCCCGTAGATGAACTCACAGCAGAAACCTTTTACTGCTTCAGAACCTCTGAACTCTTCAATATATGAACACCACCCTTTTTGTTGCATGGATCCCAAGACGTGACTCACTCACCAACTTGAGGAGGAAGAATGTTGGCTGCAAAGTTCTTCACTTCATCAATAATGAAGATCAAGAAGCACTCGGTTATGAAACCCTAAGACACAAAAGACGCAGTAGCTTCTTTCAGAGAGAATAAGGCATCGGTCACCTTTTGCATATGTTCTCCTTGTATTCTCTTATGTGACAGCCTCTAAAATAAGCCTTATATAGGTCTAGGGTTGTGAGAAAAGAAACCCTACACAAATACATAAGCTTGGCCCAAAAATCAGATCTGGAAATCTGAATTCCCGTAACCTCGATCGATCGGGAGGTGTCGAGCTTTAAACCTCGATAGATATAATTATCGAGAAGCTATCGAGGAGCTATCGAGGAGACAAGAGCTTTCTCGATCGATCCACCAGCTATCGAGAAACAGTCGAGCTATTTGTCCGCAGGTGTCGAGCTATTTGTCCGCAGGTGTCGAGCTATCTGTCCAGCTTTAATGAACAGCTTCTTTTTCACTTGTTTCTTGGTCCAATCTTCATGGCTTTAATACTAGACTTGAACAACATGTTTCTTGAAGTATTAAACACATCTTAGATCTACCCAATTACAAGTAAAGTGCGTTTTGTCAAAGGATTAGCCAATTACATAAAAGAATGACATATGTTCTTAACGAGTGAAACACATATGTCCTAACACATATGGTCTTGTGGTCCACACAAAGCACTACACAGAAACAGACAATATTATTAAAAGTTTTTGTTCTGTTTTTGGGAGACAAACCCATGGAAAGGGAAAGCAAAAAAGCAATAATCAATACTATTACAAAATCATGAAAAGCAAGAATCAATGGAGCCCCACATTGATGAAGGAAGCCTAATCCTATGGTCCAGTAGCCCCACATTGACGAATACAAGCAAAAACCCAATTTCGAAAAAAGAATTTTAAAAACCTAGGTTTAAAAAATGAAAAGGATCTACTTAAAATCAGATGAACAGAGCATATGACAGTAAAAGAAAACCAAAACTTGAAGCTGACAAAGTCAGGATCTCACCCAATCAAGAGAAGACAAACAAACCAAGCACCAAAAATAAAAAATACTATTTGCAACAGCTGAACAGATGAACACTGTGTCTCCTTCCTCGGTTTGCTTTTATGATCAAAGCCCAGGTGGTTCTCAATCCATTATCACAAGCACATTGCATTGTGATCTTAGTTTGGTGAGCATGTTGGATGAGAGTGTGTTTTGGGAGTGAGGAGTGTTTGATCTGTTTTAGGTTCTGTTTTTGATGAGTTTATGTGTTAGAGTAACATCTGCACCGGAGGTGGGTTACGGAGTAGTAATAGGGGGAATCACAAGTGGGTAAAGTGTCAAAAATGAAACCATGGGTAGGTAAGTCTAATTAAAGGCAAACCACAGGTGGGTAAAGTGTAATTATCCCATGACCAAAAAAAAAAACAAAATGAAAAGCAAATTTTGAAGCCCATTGTTGCATATTTACGTGGGGATAATTAGCCCAATGGGCCAAATATTTAAGGTGGAAATTACTTTTTTCATCTACTCGGTGTCACCAGTGGTAAGCAGCGACCAAACCTTATCAACAAAACCAAGCCTCACTGACCAAACTGCACTAAACTTTAGGCTGACCGAAGGACCCGATGCTGGCGAACGACACCTGGTGACACTTCCAATGCCAATGCGGTGACATAGTCAGAGTTAATTTTTAAAAGGGATAAAACCCATTTTCATCCCTACATTTTCACGCTATTCTTATTTTGATTCCTAACTTTTTTTTTCACCGCTTTTAGTCCCTATCCTAGAAAACGCGTCTCATTTTTGTCCCTGCCGTTACATCAGAGATAGAATTCGCACAGCTGGCAAACGGCATAAGTTAAGAACATTAAAATATTGTCCACTTAAGCCACGTGGCTTTCCCGCCGTACAATTAGTCATGTGGCACTCAAACCCCAAAGCAACTAAAACTAAAACTAACAAAAAACACCGTAGACCTAACAAACTAAATAAATAAATAAATAAATAAAACCTCACTCAAATCACCATAGACCCAAAAAAAAAAAAAAACCCAAAATTATCAATCAGAAAAAACCCCAAATCAGCCAACATGATCCCTAACCTCTTACCTAGATAGCTTCAGAGTGATTGTAGTAGCTTCGTGTTTGTGAAGGTTCTATCTCTATTTCACTTTGTCTCTCTCTTGTTATGTCTCACTCTCTCTCTCATATGAATGCTCTTTTTAAGTGCTGGGTAATCAGTCTGGGTCTCAATCTCAACTTTTGGGCTTTAAGGATTTGGGAATTTTGAGATGTTGTGTTTTGTTTTTGTTCTTGCTCTTGGTAATCAGTCTGGGTCTCTATTTCTCTTTCTCACATACTCTCTCTCTTCTTGTCTCCCTTTATAGCTTTTGTAATGGACATAATATTGACTGTGATAGTGGAATATTTTTGGGATTTGCATTGTTTGGCTGTTTGTTGTGTGTTGCTTTTGTTTATAGCTTTTGGTATTTGTAGCTGTGTTTGTTTTACTTTTGTTTATTAGGGACCACAATATTGACTATGATAAACAATGGAATATTTTTGTTGGTATTTGCATTGTTTGTCTGGGTCCATGTGTTCCCTTTGTCGTATTGTATGTTTTTTAATTTGTTTATTTGTTTATTAGCCTAACAAAGTATTATTAATTTCAGAAAGTGAATATCTGTTTTCATTTTGTTTTCTTTCCGTGATTTGCATGCAAGATGGACGAGTGTTTTACTCTACATGTCCACCATGGTGGGCATTTTACATGGGACCCTCAAGTTTATGTGGGAGGGACAGTTGATATAGTGGATAACTGTGATCTAGATAAGTGGTCAAAAGTAGAGATCGAGAGTATCTATAAGGATTTTGGGTACACTACAGTGGATAAGCTATGGTTTAAAATGCCTGGTGTGAACCTAGAGCAGGCACATTTCCATGAGGTGGTTGATGATGATGCTGCTGTGTTCATGACTGACTTGGTGAAGGGATATGGGGACATTCATGTCTTTATGGAGCATCTAGTGAATACCAATTGAGTTACCAGTGGAGGATTGGTAGTAAACCAAAAGGAGTAAATGAAGATGTGGTTTATTGTGTTAGCAGTGACAATGAGCTTCAGACATATCACTTTTATGAGTATGCTGAGTATGAAGAGGATAATGATAATGAGAATGATGATGGAGAGTACAGAGCTGATTTTTCACAATTTGGAGGCCATGATATTGTTGAAACAAATAATGTTGATGAAGAGTACAGACCTGATTTTTCACAATTTAGAGGCCATGATAATGCTGAAACTACTAATGTAGACCATGGTGAGCAGGTTTGGGCTTGGAGGGCTGGCAAAGCACCGGTTGTTGATGAACAAGTTGAGGAGAGAAGTGTGGCTGAAGGGAGTGACTTAGAAGAAGAGCCACAAATGTAACCAATAGACATTGGTGAAGATAGTACTGATAGTTGGGACAATCGAGCTGAAGATGATGAGGTTTAGCAATGTCTTTAATTACAGCTATAAATAAGTTGGACTACATAATATGTTGCAATTTCCACTTTAGGCCGTGCAAGCTTTCTTTCAAAATTGCTTGCACCATACCTAAATTGACAGATTAGTGTTTCAATGGCTTTTTTTGACAATTTTGCAAGAACTGAATTCCTCATAAAGCTTGAGATTTCATCTAACTTGGTTTTTAGCCCTATTGTGTAATAACATTTAAATTTGTTTTTGTTAAGTATAATAAATAGTGTAGTGCAGTGCAGTGCAGGTGTTGAAGTGGTAAAGTGCAAGTGTGTGTGCAATGCAGGGGCTGAAGTGGTGCAGTGCAGGTGTGTGTGCAGGACAGTGCAGGTGTGTGTGCAGGGTAGTGCAGGTGTGTGTGCAGTGTAGTGCTGAAGTGGTGTAGTGCAGGTGCTGAAATGGTGCAATGCAGTGCAAGTGGGATATATGGGACATATGGGATTGTGTGTAATCAGTGTTAAGAAGTTAGATAGTTAATGATCAGTGTATGGGATATATGGGATTATGTGTGATCAGTGTTAAGAAGTTAGCTAATGAGGGAATCAGATTGTATAAAAGAATTGGGAAATAGATTGTATGGGATATTTGAGAAATGAATAAACTACCAAAGTGTTCTTCATTCCAATTGTATTTGCAATTCTTTGATAAATATTACTTAGCACTGCACTGTTTATTTGGCCTATCAGTTAGTAGGTTCTTATCATCGTGAAAGATTGATCAGTATTTGCAATTCTTTGATATTAGGCATTCAATATCATGAGCTTTATGAGTTGACCCTTCCCTTTTTCTTTATATGCCAAATTATATATAAAAGTTCTTAAAGATTGAAATCATGAAGCCTGCACTGTTTATTTGGTCTATCGAATATGGCTATGTTTTTTTGGTTTTCAGCTTGGTATGTAGAGTAATATTGAGTGCACACAAGGCACAAACAATTCACAACAATGTAATAAAAAGTGATGTTCCATTGCTAAAGTCTCAGATTACAGAGAGAATTACACTAAAACACAGGCATTTTCCCACTAATATATACCAACACAGATTCAGGCCAACACATACCAATGCAAAAATTCTGCCAACACCTACCAAAATACACCAAAATTATGGTCTTTTTACACTAATACCTAACCACCTAATGACCCATTCCCCCCCCCCCCCCCCACCTATTTGGCCAACCAAAAGAAGCATCAAGCAGAGTAGCATCCCACTTATCAACAAAGATAGCCCCATGCAAATGACCAACCTCTACTCTCTCTTCCTATAGACTGCAATGTCAGCTTCAAGGGTTAAAATCCATTGCCTCTGCTCTGGAATCAGCACCTTGCCACGCTCACAGATTTCATCATCACGCCATTGAAAAAATTTACACTTGCGTCCAACCTGACACCCATGACATATTCAACCAAAATCATGGAAAACAACAACAAATAGTATTAGCAAAATTTGGTCACAGCCAATCCAACACTTGTATTAGTAAAATACTAAAATCCTAGAAACTAAAAAAGACCCATTAAAGAAAATAGCTATAAAATATGAACTCAATAATAGAATCCAACCCAGCCAATCCCTTTTTATTTTCCATTTTTGATCAGTCAACTCCTAATCATATTTATGCTACTTATGTAAATTTTTACTTGAATCCCTTATTAAAGTACTGGATCTCACAAATCATACAAAACCAAAAAAGCAAAAAAGCTATTCTCACAATCACGACATTTCATTTAAAAAACGAAAAAGCTTCCTAGTATTTTGCTTACCACTTATAATGAGTTAAAGAAAACCCCTTTTTATGCTTAAAGAAAACCCCTTATAACTGAACAAAATCTCACTCTGTTTTCTTCCCCACCCAGAAAATCAATAGAAATTTAAAAAGTGTACAAAGAGATAGTGTATTATAAAGATACTAACTTACCCAATAATTTGGACACCCGTAGAACCTTCTTCCAGGATTGTCAGGTGTCCACGAAACAACCAAAATCGGTTTCTCAGAGCAGAAGCATTGGGTTGGGCCCATTTTCCTCAAGCTTCCACTTGATGACATCAAGCTTGATTCCATGAGAGCAGTTGCGAGCGAAGAATTGAGCTGAGTTCGTGGCGAGGAGCTGAGCTGAGCTTAGTTCGTAACGAGGAGCTAAGCTGAGTTCGTGGCGAGGAGATGAGTTTGGCGAGGAGCTAAGTTGGGATTTCTAATAAATTTGAGGGTTTTAATTTCTGAATTTGAGGAGCTAAGCTAATTATATAGTTTATAAAGTCACGTGAGGGGCACGTGATCTCTACAGGTGGGAATGGGACTAACTGCAAGGCGGGAAAGCCACGTGGCTTAAGTGGACAATATTTTAATGTTCTTAACTTATGTCATTTGCCAGTTGTGTGAATTCCATCTCAGATGTAACAATAGGGACAAAAACGAGACGCATTTTCCAGGATAGGGACTAAAAGCAGTGAAAAGAAAAGTTAGGGACCAAAATGGGAATTGCGTGAAAATGTAGGGACGAAAATGTGTTTTATCCCTTTTTAAAACTGACACACAAACCATATCGACCGATTCATATATAGAGATAGATATAAGGGGAAAAAGAGAAAAACATTCTTAGTAAAGAAATCCCCCTTATGCCACCTAAATTATGCTACAACCACAACTATTTTTTCACCTGAGCTCTAGTTGTTTGCTCAAATCTGCCCCAATTTTGTGCAACTCCACCTCTTGCACTTGCTGTCTGCGTAGCTCTAAGTGGTGCAGTACCTAGATCTCTCACTCTCTTTGTGACTATGAAGTTATCTCCATGTTTTTTTTTTTTTTTTTTTGTCTACATAATACTGTCTTGTGATTTTGAGTACTCTGTTTACTCTTTTATTTTTTAGCAAAGAGTACTCTATTTACTAAGTATATTATATTGAAGTTGATGAAAATATCTAACGCTGTGTGGTTTACATGGATCGCAATTCATAGCTAGCTTGCACTGGTATTTTTTTCCCTGCCAAAGCATTGATACTAATTTAATTTAAAATATTGATAATATAAATAATATTTCTGATAAGATTCATTATTCATTGTAAAGCATTTATTTGGTCAACAAATTATTACGTTATTTGTATTGTTGAACCTGATTGTAATTGAGTAATGACTAACATTTTTTTTTTTTTAAATTTCAAACCGATAAAACCGACGAAACCGACCACAAAAAACTGCACCGATATAGGTGGGGCTATGGAAATGAGAAAATCCACATTCCTTAGCACTTAAATAAGAAGATATGGGAATTATGCACATCTATATATAATAATAATAATAATAATAATAATAGATGAAGTTGAGAAAAACTCAAATTAGAATTCCAAATTAGAGTTCCAATTTTGTGTCATGTATCATAAATTATTTATTCTTTGTGTGCATTTGCCTAAGGAGTTTTGTGCATTTTGCGTTTTTTTTTTTTTTTTTTGCTGGTCCCATGGCACTGTTCATGGACCAGCCAACTTGTGAAAAACGCGTGAACAGTGCTTTGCCTTTTAAAAATTATTTTATTACAATATTTTTAGTAATAAGTTTTCAGTTCTTAGTAAAATAAGCAGTATCCAAATAGTTAGAAATCATTTGATGTTAGTTTTGTTTGGGGTGGGGGGGTGGGGGGGGGGGGGGGGAGTGTGTTGGGCATCTTTGATTTTAATTGGCTATGTTCATAGATTTATGGGTGGGGCTATGGAAATGAGAAAATCCACATTCCTTAGCACTTAAATAAGAAGATATGGGAATTATGCATTTGAGCCTCTCATCTATATATATATATATATATATATATATATATATATATAATAGATAAAGTTGAGAAAAACTCAAATTAGAATTCCAAATTAGAGTTCCAATTTTGTGTCATGTGTCATAAATTATTTATTCTTTGCATGCGTTTGCCTAAGGAGTTTTGTGCATTTTGCGTGTTTTTTTTTTTTTTTTTTTTTTTTTTTTTTTTTTTTTTTTTTTTTTTTTTTTTTTTTTTCTGTTCCCTCCACACTATTCATGGACCAACCAACTTGTGAAAAACGCATGAACAGTGTTTTGCTTTTTAAAAATTATTTTACTACAATGTTTTCAACAATAAGTTTTCAGTTTTTAGCAAAATAAGCAGTATCCAAATAGACCGTTAAAATTTTTATTTCTTAAATTTAGAATCAAATGTGGGACCACATCATAAAAAGTTAACAAAATATAAAAATGACTATTAATAATATTTAAATTATATATGTAAATTATATTATGCATCTTATTGTATATCTTTAAGGGCACATTTGGTAGACTGTAATAAACACTGTAATGTAATAGATTTTCCTATGGCATAACTATTCGGTTGTTTGGTTATGTTTTTATTACAATAAATAGTTATTTCTTATGAATAGCTATTCTTCAAAATGAGGAATAACTATTATTCATCAAAAGTACTGAATATCTATTTCTTCACCTTATGTAATAACTTTTTAAAAAAAAATTTCCTAAAAAGCCATTAGTTGCCTTATATTTAAAAGGAAAGAAAATAAATTTTCCTCATTGTTAATTATTAGCTCTATTTTGAACACCATTAAATAAGTGTATTTTAGGAAATTTGACTTAAAAATGATTTAATTACACTTTCTTTTTATACTCTACTAAATTGTGGATGCATATTCAAAATTCTATTCTTAAATGGTCGTCAAACTAATGAATAGTAATACTTATTACATTCCAACTTAATATATTCCTTGTAATACTTATTCCTATTCCCATATAATAATCATTACAGTATACCAAACGTGTCCTAAGTGTATCTATACATATGCATAAGGTTACGAGCTAGTTATATCAAAAATGTGGGGCTGACCTTTAAATTCAGATTTACGATTGCTCTAGGAATTACAATTATCTACTGTGGGTTGCACATGGTAAGGGCTGAATTGTATAAAGTACCTTATGGGTGAGGTGTGTGTATATATATATATATATACACTATAGATCCTAACACAATGTATATAAACTCGCTTGTAAGTGATGCAACTCCTAATAAGAAAGTTGATACAATTTTTGTACTTTCGTCTCTAATGTTCTCTCTTTCACTCTTAAGTTCTCTCTTTTCTCTTTGTGAGTTGTGACTCTCATTCATTACTTTCAATTGTTTCCCTTATTCATTCATCCCACGTCCCATTTCCAACCCATAAGCCCCTTACTATCTCTACCATACTCGAAACCCTAGAGCTACATTCAATAGCAACTCTATCTACCAAATTGTCAAACACTTCGTTATCCGAACGCAAACTGTGATCCTAATTAATGAGTGTATATGCTACAAAGGTTTGGTGAGTTCTAGCTAATTGTACTGTTCTGTTATAGTGCATTTTCTATATGATTGGACCTCCAAGTGGTTCTTTCATTGATGAGATTATTTATTGGTTTTCCACTTCATTATTAATGCTTTGTGTTCTTGCTTTTACTTTTTTATTATTGTAGCTTTAGATTTGGTTTATGTGGTTAATATATTTGTTTGTAGGAAAATCAACATTAAACTTATTTTATTTCTTCTGATAAATTACATAAGAGTGAAAATATAAATTTGTTTAGTAATAGAACTTATAACATTGTTTGTGTGCCCATGAATTTCTCACTACACAAAACCCAAAATTACAATTTTATTTCAAATTTTTTGTGGAGATAAGTAGATAGTGGAAAAGGGGAATATGAAGTTTGAACTACAGATATAGAACACCACAAAAGAAGTTATTAAAGGTTTTGTTAATGGATGCCCTAAGGATAATCGTTTAGCAAATACTTTTAGAAACTTTTTACGAGAAAGGAAAAAAAAAAAAAAAACTGATTTTTTTAACAGCTTTTTATATTTCCTATACATAACATTTGTATCAAAACTTTTTTACAAAAGGTCATAAGGGTCCGTTTGGTTGGAGGAGTGGAAAAATAGGAGGATAGAAAATGGTGGAAGCATGGAAAAATAGGAGGATAGAAAAGATTTTAATTTCCCTTATTTTTGTTTGGTTGGGAGTGAAAAAGTGGAGGAATGGAAAAAATGAGTTTGTATAAATTTACTCATATACCCTTGTTAAAAAATGATACCTAACTGAAACAAAAAAAAAAAAGTGACAAACAACCAAAATATATATATATATATACACAATCACCCAAATTTATTTGAAAAATAAAAATCATGTCTAGAAAAAAAAATAAATAAAAAGAATGAGAAAAAAAATAAAAAACTTATTAAAATTGGAATTAAAAAAAAAAAAAAAAAAAAACAACAACAACAACAACAACAACAATGTACTGAAGAAGCCCATGTGCAACTTGCTCATGGGCACTTTTGTCCTTCACCTATTAGATTTTCCCCCACCAAGTTTTCTCCCCATTTTGGAGAGAAGGCTTTTTGGTGGGCCAAAGTGGGCCCATAATCATTTTCTCCTCTCCTCTCTCAACCAAACACCCTCTAAAAGGTTTTCCTTCCTCATCTCTCTCTCTCTCTCTCTCTCTCTCTCTCTCATCCTCCCTAAAATCCACTCTACCAAACACACAATCAAATGCCTTAAGAAAACCTATTAGCTAGACCCAATTATAAATCAATTGTCAACATTATTTGCATTAAAGTCCTATAGGTTACACCAAGAGTCTTGTAACTCAATTAGTTGACACATTTCCTAGTTTTTTTTTAATGAAGATATATACTTAGGTTCAAATTTTCTCATATCAACTATTGAATTATCCCAAAAAAGGGGAAAAAGTACTTTCCACCCTCTATGTTTAGGGTAATTCACAATTCCTTTTCCCTCCTCCCTTATCTTTGAAACTAACAAATTTCCTTCTCTATATTTGAGAAATAAGCATATACTCCAAATTTATTAATTTTTCAATTAAATACAACATAATCACAATAATTATAAATGAAATCCAAGAAAATAATAATGCAATTCTCAACTTTTTCTTTTCCTTATAGTGGTATGACTAATAATTTTATCAAAAGATTCCATTAAATTCCATTGAGAAAGTAACAAATTACGGATATTTCCACATTTTTCAAATATAAAAGGAAAAGTTGATTGGTTTTAAAGATAAGAAGAAGAATTGTTAACTACTCTAAATATAATGAAGGAGAAAAATGCGTTAAAAAATAAATTAAAAATTAAAAAAATAATAAAAAAAAATAAAAAAAAATAAAAAAAAAAACAAAAAAACAAAACAACAACAACAACAACACTTTGTGGTTTACTAAGAAGGAAGCCTCGTTTTTGTTGGATCGGATTTCTTACCGACCATGCACGCAAATTGTTTCTTTCCAACTTCAATATGAGTTGCTTCCCCCGTACAAGACAATAACTGAACTTTTATGGAATAATATACTCTATAAAAAGGGAAAATTAATCATCAAGATTTTGCTTGTCTGTGACAAATGGCTTGTTTACATGTTATTATAGTAGAGTGTAGTGGGTATCTTTCACTTACAGTGAAGGGAGATTGACAATTCTTAGGTCTTGTTTGGATTTTGCAAAATTGAGTTTTGTTAACTCATAACCCAAAATCCTTGGGGCCCACATAAGGAAACATTGTTTGGATGATTTTTTGTTTGTTCACTTAGTTAACAAAACTAAGTTTTTTGAGTTTTGGGTTACCAATTTCGGAAATAGCCCAAGCTTGTTTTCAAGTTATGGGTTTGTTAACTCAGTGGCAATTTTCGTAATTTTTCTTCCCAAACGGGTCCCACAGCAGTGTGTAGTTACATCACTGCAGACCCACAGAAGCTCCAACGAATACCCAAGCTCACTTCTTCATCTCACTTTCCCTTTTCCTTCTCCCAAACCCATAGCACACTTCAACAATTGAAGCAAAGCTCTAGTTCCGCCAATCAGCACCTTCAGCCCGAGATATATACGTAGCTCCGTTCACCGATTTTGTTTTCCAGTGAGACGACATCTACGACATCAAAGACACACCCAAAAAAAAAAAAAAAAAAAAGAATCAAGAAAAAGACATACCCACGTGCAAATGAAGCCGATCAACACCTTCACTTGATGTGCTTAAACCCCTTCTTGAACCACCGATTCTCCTTGATTTTCTATATCGTAAACCGGGTTTCAAGGTTTGTATCAAGAAGCCAAGTTAATAGCCGAATCAACTCAGGCAAAAACCACCTCGAACACTAAAACTCACCCTTGTAAATCTTTTTATACATAGACATAGTGTTTTGGTCATGATCAGAACTCGAAGTTAGGGAGTGACAAACTGGGTTTTGGTAAAGTTGGGTTTTGGCTTTTGGGGTTTACGGGAAGAGGAGGGGATAGGTGGGGTTCTGATAGCACAGGGAGTAATGGTACCTAGGTCAGAATGTGGATCCTACTTTTTAGAGTTTTTTGGAGTTGAAAACATGATTAGGTTTAGGTGCCAAACGGGTTTAGGTGATATTTGGGAATTTTTGAGTGATAGAAAATGTATTATAAGGTGATGAGTGATGAGTGATGAGTGATCAATTTTTTTGCAGCCAAACAGGGCCTTAAAGTTAGGTTAATTATTGGGAAAAGCTTGTAATCAAAGCCATACATAGAAGTTGTACTTCTTTTACTTTATTTCAATAAAATTTCTGTCGGGGCCCGGGGGTAATTAAAAATTGACATGTCAATTACTAATGTTTATGTAATAAAATTTGTAAGGGACCGTTTAGTAAGAGATTTTTAGTAACGTTGTTTAAGTGTTATAAAAATATATGTGGGTAAAAAAATATTGTGAAAATATGTGTTATGATGTTTAAACAATGAAAATTGTTGTTTAAACAACAGTAGCAAACAGGCCCTAAATATTTCATATCATTCAAGAAAAAAAAATACCACTACTATCAATTTTACTACAAAATACATACAAATTAATATGAAAAAAAATTATAATGGATGTGACATCAATGGCATAATAAATAAATATTTTAATTATATTTTTGCCTTTGTGTTAAAAATTGCTAATTTAGTAAAATTATATTATCCTTTGCATCAGTCTAATAAATAAGTTCTAAATAAATTTTTAACGCTAATTTAGTAAAATTAGACTACACATTGCTTAAGAGAGTATGTTGTGTGTAGTATGACTTGCCTCACCCTCCCTTAAAAGTTATTATGGCTTTTGAGTGAAGTTGTGGTATGTCTTAATGTTATAACCCATTTCCCTCTCCCTTTTGTGTGTGTGTGTTGGTTTCTCCAAAAAAAAAAAAAGACTAACCTTAGCATCAGTCTAATAAATAAGCTTCATAATTACCTTTTTCTGTGAGATTAAAAGTTAATATATTAGTTGGTATTTTATATAATTTTTGTGTGATCAAAAATTAATATATTAGTTTGTAAATCTTATATAGTAAAATTTGTAATAACTATAGCATTGCTCTAATATGTCTAATACTTTTGTAGTAATTGGAAGATTTGCAATTAATTTATCTAATCAACTATTGTGCCATGTTAGCTAGGGATGGCAATTTTGCCCCGCCCCGCATGACCCACCCCTTCTCGTTTTGCCCCACGCAGGTTTTCCCCAACCCGCAAAGGTGGTGGAGTGGGGATGGGGTAAGATTTTAGTCCCGCACCATAGGGCGGGGCGAGGATGGATTTCAATTTTTTAGACCTATCTTGCCCCGCCCTGCATTGCTAATGATTATAATTGTAAATTTTGCATACCCTAAAACCCTACTCAATATTAGCTTATTTTATTAGGTAAATTCCACAAACCTCCCCTAAAGTTTGGGCTAATGCCAATAAAGTCCACAACATTTAAAAAGTGACCATTTTGGTCCTTATTCCCAAACGATTTGTAACACCGTTACATACACTCTATCCTTTCTCTCACCCCTCTCTTGAGTCTTCTCTCTTCCCTTTCTTTAATTCCGAGAAGAAGAAGAAATTGAAGAATAGAACCCACAAAGCCAGCAACCACCAACGCTTGACCATCGACCCAGCAAAACCCACTAAAGCCAACAACCACCGACCACTAGCAAAACCCACAAAACCTACGACCACCGACCACCAGCAAAACCCATAAAACCATCAACCACCAGCAAAACCCACAAAACCATCAACTACCAGCTAAGCAACGGCATCAAAAAAACCCACAAACCAAGAACCGCCGACCACCAACCACCAACAAAAGCCACAAACCCATCAACAATACCGACCACCCAACAATAAACCCAGAACCAAAAACACAAACCAAAACTCACAAAAATCCAACATACCCACAAAAAACCAAATTCTCTATCACCAATCCAAACCAAAACCAACCCACTACAAAACCCACCACCACAGCGCCACCGCAAAAAGGAAGAGAGAAGAGAAATTGCAAACCCACCACCACGGTGCCGGATTTGAGTAGAGGAGATTGAAACGTCGCCAGATCTGAGTGGAGGAAAGTGAAACATTACCGATCTAAGCTTAAACATCGCCAAATGTAAGCCAAAGTTACTAGAGCTAAGCGGGTTTTTGAAAAATATCTTCGGATCTGCGCCAAAATCATCGGATCTAAGTAGATTTGAGAAAAATCATCACTGTATCTGAGTGAAAGAGGGCTGATCATCGTTGGATTTGAGCGGAGGATGGTTAATTTGAAGTGGTGGTAGGTCGGGTCGAGTCGGGTGGCTTAGGTTGCTCGGTTTCGTCAGAGGTTACGGACTGAGATGTTCAGATGGAGAGAGAGAGAGAGGTAATTCTAGGTCAAAGGAAGAAATAGGAAATACCAAAGAAGAAAGAAGCAAAAAAAGTAACGGTGTTTGTGTAATAGTTTGGTCATTGGATTAGGATGGTCACTTTTTAAATGTTGTGGATTTTATTGGCATTAGCCCAAAAGGGGAGGTGTGTGGAATTTACCCTATTTTATTCTACCCAATGTGGTTCTCTACCTTTTATTTTGTTATGTGTTATACTATGAGGTTTTTTTTTTTTTTTCATTTTTTTTTTTTTTTGTGATTTTCTTGTTAAACACTTGGATATATTATTCAATTTTTTCTAAAAAATAATTTGATTTGATGGGATAAAGTTAGTTATAATTTCAAGTATATTTTTATTAATGAAATAGGTTTCATTAAAAAAATTGTACTAGTTGTATGGTAAATTAACAAAAAATAGAGTTTTACGGGGTGAAGCGAGGCCTCAAAGGGCGGGGATGGGGTGAGAAATTTTTCCCCGTCATGCAGGGCGAGGCGGAGATAGGGTAAGATAAAACCATGCGAGGCGGGGATGAAGACCCCATCCTTCGACCCCACCCCGCTCCATTGCCTTCCCTAATGTTAGCCATTTATGCAAACTCTTTCCCCCTCCTTTGTCTTTTCTTCTCCCCATTATTTTCCACCTTACCATTACTCTTCGTTCAACCATTTCAACTCCTTTTGAATCTTATTCTTTACATCTTCTTTTCTATGAATTTGCAATTACTACCATTGCACATCTCTCCCATTCATTCCATGTTTTGCCAACAAAAAAGTGATTACTCTCTTTCTTTTTTCGTTTGCCTTTCTTTCTTCTGGTCTTTTTTTTTTTTCTCTTCTTCTTCTTCTTCTTCTTCTTCTTCTTCTTCTTTTTTTTTTTTTGGTCCTTGCAACTTTGGTTTGGGTTGATTTGGTTTGGTGTTGTGTTTCTTAATTCCCCCTATCATCTCTCCCATGGCTTTGGTCTAATTTTGGTTTGAGTTAATATTTAGTGTTTTTGGGTTTTTGGAAGTAGGAGTTCAAGTTTATATATATATATATATATATATATATATATATATATATGGATATATGTGGTTATGTACTTAAATATTGATAGGCCAAAAACGAATTGACCCATTGTGATGAATTAATTGATTAATTAGCCAATTTTATTAATTAATCAAATTAACATGCAAATGCATGGTAGCACAAATAAATCACCAATTAAACTAAGTACAGCAGAAAATAAATTGACATGGTGATTTGTTTATGAATGGGAAAAACCAACACGACAAAAACCCCACCGGGTGATTTTAAGGTCACCACTTCCGAGAATCCACTATTATCAAAACAAGCGATTACAAGTAAAGGAATCTCAGTATCCTATACAAACCTACAGTTGAACCCTTACCCCAATACCCAATTGGACTTGTTCTATAGTGACAATCTCTTCTTTTGATGTACGGCTCTCAGTACGTGACTAACCAATTGTGCGGATCCCAGTACACAACTTCAATCACCAACTAGAGAAGGTTGTTAGCTACAAAGTTCTTTAGTTCATCCAGATGATAAAGATTGAAAAGATGCTTGGTCACAAAACCCTACGGTGCACAAACACAGCAACTTCTTCACAAGAGAGATGAAATAGGGCAAATTCTGTCTTCGGTCACAATTTTCTTGAACAAACTTTGCTCAACACTTATACAACTTATGTCATCTTTAACGTCGCTTAAAATAATTATTTTATATGTTTAGGGTTGTGAGAAAAGAAAGTCCAAACACATAATCACGGATTGGAGTTAAAACAGAACTGAAACTCTGTTTTTCATAAATCTCAACAGATAGCTATCTGTCAAGCTGCTATCAAGCCACGGGGCTGGAACAGCTTTTAATGCTCGATAAATGCTAGCTGTCGAGCTTTAACGACAGGCACTTTCTCAACTTGAATCTTGGACAGACTTGCATGGCTTTAACACTTGATCTTAAAACAAGGTTTCTTGAAGTATTAAACACATCCTAGATCTACCCAAATACAAGTAAAGTGCGTTTTGTCAAACGATTAGCCAATTACATAAAGTAGTGACATATGTTCCTAACAAGTGACTCATATATGTCATAACAATCTCTCCCTTTGGCAATCTGGGACAAAACCACAACAAACAAATGAATATATGAGAGAAGTCATAAATCACTCAACTCTTACTCACTTGTTGAATACAATCAAATCTATTCTAACACAAACTCTTAAAAAACTTTTCAAGAAGAGAGTTTTTGGCAAGTAGACTTTGACAACTTGTATTTCTAAAACACTTTAAACAAAACTCATCAAGGCATCTTTTTGTGAAACAGAAATAATAGATTGCATACAAGTAATAAGAAGCATGTGCATAAAGAGAGAAAAGAAACAACACATGTAGGGGTAGGTGAAAAAAACATACAGCAACATAGAAAGAAAATAAGTACAATGTATATCAATAATGGTCACAAGACCCATGCCCAAGAATAAATGTATCTAAAAAGGAGAAAATAAAAAGATACAAGTAATCCTCACTACATCCCTTGAATATCAACACTCCCCCTAACAAAATGGTCCTATACTAACTCTCCCCCTAAGTATGACTACTCTCATATCCAAAACTATTCTCCCTTTTTTGTCACGAGTGACAAAGTGTAAGAGTGTCAAGTATGTATCTCATCTGTACTGGAAGAGCTCGCATATCCATCATCATCATCCTTGGAAGCAGTAGCATCATCATCATCATCATCCTCAGAAGCCTATGGAGTAGGTGGAGGAGAAGCAATGAAGCCACCCGTGACCACCTGCCATCATGCAATACGGCTGATACGGATGTTCACCTGATATAGCTCAGTAGAGAGTGTATCAAGGCGAGCATCCATGTGTTGAAACTACGTCATGATGTCCTTGAGAGTCACATTGCTCATAGAAGAGGAGGGAGTGGATGTGGATGGAGCAGATTAGGATGGAGCCGAACAAGTGGAATGAGTTGTTAACCCAGACTACCTCGACCTAAATTGCGCCTCGCTCCGTTTAACGATAGTGGCATCTATGGCACATATGTAGGTAAAGTGGTCAAATGTTGGAAAGGGGAACAGAAAAGTGGCGTAAGATCCTTGTGATAGTGGAAGGGAAGATGAGTTTATCACAGAACATCGTATCCCTATAAACATCTATGATAGAAAGAATAAAGTGCAAAGGAAAATCTAGTAAGATACTTAAGAAGGGACAACAAAAATCAAGCACAAGGCTCTATGTTAGAGTTATAGTGAGATAGAGGGTGAAGAACAAAAGTCATGACTATGTTAAAAAACCGAGGGCCTTTTGCAAAGCTCGAACAGTAAGTGAACTAACGCTCACCCCAATTAGAAGGGCGCTCATAGAAAGTAGATATAAGCTCATCTTTGGACACAGTCCTTAGACGCTCATAACCAGGGTAGTCAGGAAACTCTACCCTAGGGACCCGGAGCACATCCATAACAATCTGCAGTGTGACAGCAATGCGCGTACCTCGAATGCAGGTGATAAAATGAGGTACTGAAAAATCAAATCCATGCATGTTGGATTAAAACTCCTAGATCAGCACGGATGGACATGTGACCGGAATGTCACACAGTGACTCTCAACCCTTACTATGAATGACAGTGGGTAGGTCAATGTCGGTGAAGTCCACTAGGATGACTTGGCATTCAGAATGAATGCCTCATCAAGAAAAGTTCTCCAAGAAGGCCTTTCGGGCATCCTCATCAAGGAACCGAATAGATGAAAGAATAGGATCAGACGAAGTGGATGCCTCGGAACGAAGAGGGTTCCGAGACAGAGTAGACTTGCAT
Organism: Quercus parvula; assembly: GCA_030820535.1. NCBI lineage: Eukaryota > Viridiplantae > Streptophyta > Magnoliopsida > Fagales > Fagaceae > Quercus > Quercus parvula. The sequence goes on from JAUAME010000012.1 coordinate 30,988,601, forward strand.
TTGGATGCCATAGACATAGACTAATGCAAACAGAAGAGAGAGGGAGAGAGAGAGACAATAAGAAAAGTCCCATAAACAATTCAAATATTCAAGATATATTGAAGGGAAAGAACGTATGCATGGGAGTGCATGAACATGTGACATGCAATATATAAAGCATCATGGGCTCAGCCCAATCCAATCCTACCAACACATAATTAGTTGCACACCTCTAAATGCATGATAATACTGTTATAATGCTCATATGATGCAATGCATGAGGTTTAAATATCATTTAAACAAAGACCCACCCCAAAATTTCAACAAAAACTCAACAACTTTGAAAAACCCCAAAAAAAAAAAAATTTAAAAACCCCAAAACCTAGGTCTAAATGCATGAAATGCATGTATAATGAGAGAAAAAGAGACCATACCATGTGATTTGAAGCAAGGAAAGGCCGAAAATCACGTGGGTTTAAAGGTTTGAGAGAGAAAAGGGTGTTTGGAAGGTGAGAAAACGGTTCTGTCGAGAGAGAGATCGAGAAAAGTGAGAAATAAATCGCGAACAGCGCTTAAATAGGAACTTCATAAAGCTCGATCGATCGGGATGTGTCGAGGCGGTGTCGAGGTTTAAACGCATGTCCAGCCATTGAGCCATCCATCGAGGTTCTGTCGAGGAACAATTCAACAGAAAAAAGTTTATAAAAAAGCTCGATCAATCCACCTAGCTGTTAAGGAGCTATCGAGGACCCAGGAAGTTTGTCAATCGATCCACCTACTTGTCGAGAGGTGTCGAGATTGCTTAAAAACAGTTTTTCAAGAAGGGAAAAACACAAATATGAATGCAATCAAAACAAGCAACTCAACCAAGGATCCAACAACATTTTAACCTCTCAAAAAAAAATCTCTCAACAAAAAAAAAATGTCAAGCATTTTGAACCCAAAACACACACACACACACACACACTAAACAAGTCTAAACAATTTTATATTCCAAAAACAAGTTAAGACAGTTTAGTGAGCATACATTAACACATGTAAACCTGGTGATGGCCAAATCACATTGTACCTACACATGTATCAAGAGTAGCAAAGAATAATGCGTGTTATGTGTGAGAAACATCGCAAGATTGCATAAGTGTCTAAATGTTATGACGATTTGAGATATGAGAAAATCATTTTAACTCGCACACAATCATAACTGTTTAATGGGGACTATCACATTTGAGGTACATCCTATAACTCCCACATCTCCTAGAAGGTACGCTTGCAATCATATTTAAAGCATTTTATTCTTTTTGCTTTTTATTTTTCTTTGCATATTTTTCTTTTAAGCAAACCATGCATGGGCATATAAGGGATAAAAAATAAACACCCAATGCTGTTAAGCTTTTGACATTGCACTTTTGCTATGCCAAACCATACAGATTTCATTGACATTGCACTTTTGCTATGCCGAAGCATACAAATGTCATTTTATGATTGGCAGACAACAATGGTAAGATGGTTATTTATGCCTTTCTCTTAGGATTTTCTAGTCCTTCCTATCAAAAAGGTTGATACGAGTGTTAAGTATAAGAGATTACTTAATCTTACTTATCACAAACACGAGCCACAAAGCTCACTTGCTTAGTTGTGCATAAAGATGCTCATCTAACCTACAAAAGATACAAAGTTTAAAAAACTTTGTTTCAGTGGCCATCTAAGGTACACAAGTACCAATGTACACATAACACACACTGTTTTTGTATTTTTCTGATTTCTCTTTTTTTTTTTTATGAAAAAAAATTAAACAAAACTGAAAACAAACAAAAAAATGTTACACAAAGCAAAGCATAAAAACTAGACTAACTCAAAATAGTAAAGCAAAACACACAAGTAATGCAAACAAAAACAAGAAGGGAGAGAGAGAAACAGTGATAGAATCACTTGGAGCCATTTTCCTTCCACACCTTGGAAGAACATTTCCGTCTAACAAACCCTTGATCCGGTGGTGAGGGGGAAGAAGTGAAATCATTCAAGTTCAAAAGGAACATGAAGGCTTTGAGAAGATCTCCAAGAGGAGCAAAAGATGATGGAAACTAATTCTGGTTTCTCGATGCGATCATGCCGTTGCTCTGTTAAATGGCTAACCACTTATAGCAATTGGGTCGAGTATGACTGGCTGCTTCACAGTGATGACAGAGATGATGCTTCTTCTGTTTAGGCTTTTGAGAGTTAGCCTTCTTAGCCCTAGGGTTTTTAACTTCTTTCTTATCCTGCTTAGGGGGTGCTTCTAAGATAGATTTACCATTATCTATGTTCTCACTAGCTAAATCAGTTTTGACATTAGTGTTCTCAATCTCAACATTATTAGCAGGAGAAATAAAAAGAATAGAACTAGTAAAAGCAATACTAAGAGAAGAGTAATCATACCCTAAACCGGTTCGATTAGAAGCAAATTTCTAAAGACTGAGCATTTCATCAAGCTTTGCACTTGAAGTCCTCTCCAATTGAGCTCTAACTTGGAACATCTCCACTTCAAGCTTCTTGGTCTTCTCAGCCAAGAAATTATTCTCAAATCTCAGTGCTCCAATAATTTGATTGGCTTCATCAAACTTTGTGGAAAGCTCTTCTTGCTCAAGCTCCACATCACTAAGCTTCTTGGAGGCCAACCTATACATCTTCTCATGCTTCTCTGAGACCTTGTATAACTTTGCATAGGCTGTGTGGATGTCATCTTGTTCATCCATCTTCTCAAACTTGGACTCCACCAATTCCTCTTCTTCATCCACATCTTTAACAATCCCCTCAGTAGGATTGACAGTGGCAGTGAAGGCATTCAGGATTCTGTCATCATCATTGTCGAAATCATCTTCAGGCTCAGTGTCGCTCAAAGTAGTAGCAAGTGCCTTGCTCTTCCCAATGTTCTTGAGATATGTGGGGCACTCCTATTTCATGTGACTGAAGCCTTGACACCCAAAGCACTTTGGTCCTGAAGGAACGGTGTACTAACCACCATCCCTAGCATCCTTTTTCCCTTTGTCTTGGCTCTTGAACTGAGAATAATTGGATTGCCTATGGTCCTTGTCGAAGCCCTTTCCATTTGCATTATTCATAAACTTCTTGAATTGCCTGGTGATGTAGGACTTCATCTTATAATCTTCATCGTCTGAAGACTCATCAGTATCACTGATCTTGGCCTTCAATGCCATGCTCTTGCTCTTACTCGATTTACCAATTCTTGTTAACCTTATCTCGTAGGTCTACAGATTGCCAACCAGCTCTATCAAAGGAATCTTGTCAATATCCTTTGATTATTTTATAGCAGTGATCTTGGCATGGAATCTCTTGGGTAGAGATCTAAGCACCTTTCTCACAATCTTGGGTTCAGGAATGTTTTCCCAAAGATTGAAAGCTAAGTTCACTATATCCTTAAGCTTGGCATAGAACTCATCGAACAACTCATCCTCCTCCATCTTGATTTCTTCAAAGCTTGTAGTGAGCCTCTGAAGCTTTGAATCTTTAACAGCCTTAGTTCCCTCATAGGTTGTCTAGAGAATAGTCCACGCCTCATTAGCAGTTTCAGTAGAGGATATCTTCTTGAACTCCTCATTAGTGACGGCACTAAATAAAGCATTCAATGCCTTGCTATTGAAGTTTGCCACCTTGATCTTAGTATCATCCCAATCAACCGGTGCTTCCTTCGGCTTGGTCCAGCCTATCTCAACAGTTTGCCACACTTTCTCATCTAAAAACTACAAGAAAGCTCTCATGCGTACTTTCCAGTATGCATAGTTAGTGCCATCAAATAAAGGAGATATAATTAAAGACTGTCCTCTATCCATGACAAACAGGGGTCATTGGATTAATACAGCAAAGATTAAAACATAATCAGAGTGTAACTGCTCTGATACCACTTGATAGGCCAAAAATGAATTGACCCATTGTGATGAATTAATTGATTAATTAGCCAAGTTTATTAATTAATCAAATTAACATGCAAATGCGTGGTAGCACAAACAAATCACCAATTAAATTAAGTGCAACAGAAAAATTGACATGGTGATTTGTTTATGAATGGGGAAAATCAACACGGCAAAAACCCCACTGGATGATATTAAGGTCACCACTTCCATGAATCCTCTATTATCAAAACAAGCAGTTACAAGTAAAAGAATCTCAGTACCTTATACCAACTTACAGTTGAACCTTTACCCCAATACCTAATTGGACTTGTTCTGTAGTGACAATCTCTCCTTCTGATGCACAGCTCTCAGTACGTAACTAACCATTTGCACGAATCCTAATACGCGACTTCAATCACCAACTACAAAAAGTTGTTGGTTGCAAAGTTCTTCAGTTCATCCAGACAATGAAGATCGAGAAGATGCTTGGTCATAAAACCCTACGGTGCACAAACACAACAGCTTCTTCACAAGAGAGATGAACTAGGGCAAATTCTATCTCCAATCACAATTTGCTTGAACAAACTTTGCTCAACACTTGTGCAACTTGTGTCATCTTTGACAGCCCTTAAAATAATCTTTTTATATGTCTAGGGTTATGAAAAAAGAACGCCCAAACACATAATCACAGATTGGAGTCAAAACAGAACTGAAACTCTATTTTTCATAAACCTCGACAGATAGCTGTCTGTTGAGCTGCTATTGAGCCACAGGGCTAGAACAGCTCTTAAAGCTCGATAGATGCTAGCTGTCGAGCTTTAATGACAGGCACTTTCTCTGCTTGAATCTTGGATAGACTTGCAGGGCTTTAACACTTGATTTTGAAGCAAAGTTTCTTGAAGTATTAAACACATCCTAAATCTACTCAAATACAAGTAAAGTGCGTTTTGTCAAAAGATTAGCCAATTACATAAAGTAGTGATATATGTTACTAACAAGTGACTCACATATGTCCTAACAAATATGCCTAGCAACCGTATAGGTAAGATGATTATTACAAAGTTTATCACTTATTCCTTTGATATTCATTTTAATTTTGATTAAGTTAATATTACAATTTTATGATGAACATTAATTATCATGATAATCTTCCTTATAGAATGAGAAATTTAGAATTTACAAAAATAATAAATTTGAAACTTAGAAAGTATGAAGAAAATTTAGAAAAGCATAAATAACCAGGAAACAAGTTAGAAGAATATGTGTGGGCTTAACAGGTGTTCGGGGGCCTTTTTCAGAGCTCGGCCATGTGTGGTCCGTTGGAGGGGTGACCTTGCTAGACCCGAGTTTGTTTGGGGAGTTGTGTCCGGAACTCAACACTGGGCCATGTGGTCCAATGGCTATCGGCATACTTTTAAACCTACAAAACCATTAAAGCCAAAGTCTAAGAATCATGATAATGATTGAATAAATATGTAATATGTGTTTGATGTAATAGTTTTGATTAATAGTTATAATAGTAGTTGAAATAAAGTAATATGTATTAAAAGTGAAGTAATCATGTACTCAATTATGTAAATTTAAAGATATGGAAGCAGAGTCACTTATCTTTGTATGGTTTGTAGCTCCAGCTGTGTAGCATCAGTGAGTTGATATTATTCCAGCAGAATGACTCCAGTGGTGGAGAGGCAGTTTGCCATGATAACTTCAATATTGAAGGAGGAAAATGGGTGCAACTGGAGGGAGAGAAAGTATGTTCAGCTATGTGTAAATGCTGGTTAAGCTTGCCCCTCTTATCATGCACTTAAATGAGTTTCTCCCTTGACAATGCTCTTTTACTTATTGTAAAGTTATGAATAGTGTTGCCTTCCATAAGAAGGGCTTTTGTATGAAGTATTTGTACATTCTAAGAGAAGGACTTTATGTAAGATAGATTCATGTCTTCTAAGAGAAGGGTTTTGATATGAGATCTTGGTGCCTTCTAGGAGAAGGAGTTTAGTAATAGAAGTTCATGCCTTCAATGAGAAGGGCTTTTAGTATGAATGTTTAATATCTCTTGAGTAGTGTCGAGATGGTAAAAGATATAGATGTTTTGTGGGATGTAGTATTTGTAATATGTATGATATATGAAAGTATGAGAGATATGGAGGTTAAAGATAGTAAAAATATGAGATTATAATTGCTGGAGAAGTTGTAGAGATTGTTTTCCAAGAGGAAAGATTTTGTAAGAGAAGAGTATGGAGATGTGTTTAGGTATTTGGAGATAGGAGCAGAAAGATAGATTTATTTTCTGAATATGGAGAGTGAAAGAATGAGTATAAGAGGGGTAATGGTGTTGTAGTGTGTTTAGCAAAGCTATTGGGATTTTCTACTGGAGGATGTATGAGGGTTTATAAAGGGCATTTATGAGCTAAGGGCTAAAGAGTTTAGTTCCTAATTTGGAAACTAAAAACTCAGAAACTCAGAACTTTATTAAGAGCTTAAGAAGATTATTAGAGGGAGAGAGAAGTTTATGAGAGAGTTCTTCTCTATTGGTGTGTTTTTGGTGTCCCCTTGAGGTGTTGATAAAGGGTTCTAATTATAGCCAAGTTTAAGGGGGTTTTTAGTAAATAATCTCAGCCAAAATATGCACCAATTAGCAATGAATTTTTAGAGAATGCATCTTAAGATTTGGCCAAAAAGGGTATGTTTAGCTTTAAAGTATTCTTGCTGTTTTGGGTAAGAGCTGTTAGGGAAAGAGTAACAGAAAAAGGAAAGTATTTTAGCAAGAAAAAGATAGTTACTTTAGTTAGTTTTGGTTTTTAGCCAAATGAGAAAAAATAATAATGTTAAGGCTATTGGGTCAGCTGTTACATCTATTCTGAAAAAGCTATCCCAACTGTCAGGAAAAGCTGTGACAGCTATCGTGAGACAACTGTTACTTGGGGTAGAAGCAAATGAAGTCAGATGTCAGGCTGATGGGATTTGAGCATTAAAAGGTTGATAATGTCACTTCCAGCTAGGTGTCAAGTGCTGAACACATTGCTGGAGTTTTGCTGGAAATGTTTCCTTTCTTGGGTGTTTGTGTTTTTTATCCAAGGTTCTATTACAACACATTTTTGGTAAATAATAGAACGATTGGTTGATAGTTAATGAAGTTTTAGAGATTTAGTCAAGGTCTCATTGTATTGTACCTTAATCTTTATGTGCAAGAAGAGCATTTAATGCTCTGCTCTAGCAACTGGCAGAAAAATATTTGATCTGATTATGACAAACAGCAGCTGGATATTAGAGATATCGTGAATATTTTATGTATTTGGAGATTAAAGATAGCCAATCAGATTAGGTCATGTGTTTGAGTTGGATTTTAGTTAAAAGTAGTAATGTAGTTTATGTAAAATAATATAATGAAGTTTCTAAATTTGTATAAGAACAGCTGAAGGTTGAATGAATAGTTATTTTTTTAGAATTTAGATGGTTGAAGATATTGAGTATTTGTTATATGATGAATATTAAGTTTTAGGAAAAGAGCAATGGGGAATTTTATCATTTTAAGTGCTATGTGATAAGAAATGCTTACCATATGTTATCCGCTACACACAGACTCGTTGGAGTTCAGGGAGTTGGAGAAAACACGCGAAGCATTATGTTTCTTTTATCAACTTTAAACTGCTGGAGCTTTACTGAACATACCTCTTGGCCTTCCAAACCACAACTCCCAAAGTTTCCCCAAAGAGACTCATGAGCTTGGATCATAAGCTGAAGATGAGATGACATACCTTCAGTTTTGTCGGCATTTTGTGTAAATATGAGCTTTTGTTAGAGAAGTCGCTTTCCATGCGTGTAAGACTGGTAATATGGGCCGTGAGTTTTGATTCATTGCTTGAGCCCGATCCATATGTTGATGTTGATGATGTCGTGGGGTTATGATCCCAATTGATGAAGAGGAATTGTGGATCATAAATCTGCTTCTTGAAATAAGGATCTTGTGGGCCATGTGAGCCCAATTCATGAGATATAAACTTATTTTGGGTTTTAAAGAGATTTACCCAAAATATCAATAATATGTTGATGTGACGTGGGTTGCTAATGAAGTAGAGCCATGTGGGGCAAAAAAAAGAGTCCTTAACAACAGGTAAAGTTTCTTGTCGTCGAATAAGAAATTTACAGTTTGAATTCTTATACAAAAAATCAATTGGTGTCTTAGTGTGAAGATAAAGAGTAATCATCTAAAGCGGACGTCATAGGTTAATACTCTCTTTAAAATTTAAAAAAAAAAAAAAAAAAAACACTTCAAAAATTAGTTAGAAGAATATGGCTTGTCTAAAAAACTGAATAATATTAACTAAACACACCTAAAGATGCGAATAACGAGTAGCTAAGGTATAAATTATACATCTTTAAAGGCAGAGAAACATATAAAAGAAGTTGTTGTACTTATAAAGTAAGAGACTCAATGAATATAAAGGGGTGATACTTATATACAATCAAGAAAGGAAAAAAAGAAAAAACAGAAAAGTGGGAAACTTAGAAGTGAAGATTTTCTTTAGATAAACACTTAAAATAGAAGATTGATAAGTCATAAGTGTTAAAATACCTCTTTAATTTAATTGGTCTACTTTTCCTAAAAAGGTTATTCATTCTTAATATTTTATCAAATTATTATAAAATAATGGGTAAACTACGTTTTTTGGTCTCTATTCTTTATACCATATTTCAATTTAGTCTTTAATCTTTCAATTTTGTCAATTTGGTTCCTAACCTTTCATTAAACTATCAATTTAGTTCCTACCATTATCTATTGGATGAAAATTGCTAACGTGGCTAACGATTAAAATAAAAATTAAATTTCATAGATGTGGCAATAAACATTTTTTTTTTTTTTTGCCACTTCAACAATTTTCATTGAAGAGATAACGATAGAGATTAAATTGACACAATTCTAAAAGGTTAAGGACTAAACTAACAATGTTTATTTCCAAATTAAAATATAATGTAAAAAATAGAGACAAAAAATATAATTTACCCTAAAATAATTATTTATCCTCTCATCGTGCGTCACGCGTTGTTCGAGTAGTATATATTTATAGAGGTCATGTGTACGCATGTTTTCATTGCATTCTGCTTTGCACCTGATGATGCCGAAAAGTTCACCAGTGAGATGCACGATCCTTGCACTCGTAGCCGTTGCCTGCAAGAACAACACAGAAACACCTTCAAGGGGCACCGGTGTGGAGCCGGCCAAACACCCTCCGAAGGTTAAGTCAGAAATATTTTTACAACTCTAGAGTGCTGGAGAGGAGTTAATTACGCGTACCTTTTTATGAGGATGTTGGGGCCTTTTTATAGTAGTGAGGTCCTGCCTCCTCTCCTTGCAGAGCAAGTCTTCTCCTCCTTGCAGAGCAAGTCTTCTGAGACTTGGTGGGCAAGCCTGGGCCTTCGTTCTGTTAGGGGCCCACACACAAAGGATGGGCTCTACCTTCTTTGGGCCTTCGGACATGGGCCTATCGGGCTCGCCAAGCCTTATCTCATATTTTATCCTCTTCAGCTGCCCCCTTCACCCCATTTGGTCCGTCACTATTGTACAAACGGTCAATTGGGGTGACGGTTAAAACAAACAATAATGGTGGGCCTGTACTCATGAGGGTGACGGATAGGCGTAAATGAGCGGTAACAAAGAACTAGGACGGTGATCGTAAAGACCGAATGGCTGGTGACGGAGTCAAAGCGAAGACGGTCAGAACTTAACGGGTGATGGTGACGAGGGCCCTTGGAGGGAGGTTGACGGAGCTCGACGCCGTCATGTCTGTGGAGGTCTGACAGGCTGCAGAGGCATTTAAGGCAATGACACGTGTTACTTGTAGATTGGTCCGTATCTTGGATCGAAGTGCCGCTTCGTCTTCCGTGCACTCCACCTATAAAAACCAGGACCACTCCTTCATTTTTCTACTTTGCGCAGAAACTTCATTGTCAGAGCGAGTCCGTCACCTGTCAGAGCTCCACTGTTCACACCCTTCAGCAACGAGACCTACCTGCTCACTCCTTTCTTCGGTAAGTGATCCTATCCGTTCACTTTGATATACCTTCAGTTTTTATACTTGTCATGGTAGAAGCATTAAATTTCTTGCATCCGTCTCTTCCCTTTTTTATTTTAGTCCGTCAGTCTTAGGCTTTGTCACTCCGTTGTAGGCAATGTCTAGTGCGTCGAGTAACCAGTCGTTCGTCCGCGACGGGGCGGGTTACGAGGAATTGTACCCGTCAGGTTACAGAGATCTGGACGAACTGATCGAGAGGACTCTGTCTGCCACTTCACCGTCCTCAACAAATGAGGATATGGGGTTGGCCGAACCAGAGGAAGGTTCTGACGGCGGTGGTGAAGGACCTAAATCCGTAGTTAGGGCTGACGGACTTAGGGAGTTCGTCATGCTGCCTGAGTGGACGGTGAACAAATTCGGGTCCACAATTAAGGAGGTTCACTTCAAAACAATTAGGACAATTTACCAAATACCCGACCACATCCCAATCCGTCTACCCTTCAAATCTGAGAAATGTTATTACGACGGAGTGGGTGACCTAGGGGTGTACGAACAAGCATTAAAGGTCGGACTTAGATTTCCTTTAAACAGATTAAAAAGAGAACTCCTCCATCACTTAGGTCTGTCCGTCAGCCAGATATCCCCCAACGCCTGGAGGGTTTTCATTGCAATGGAGGTCCTGTACGGAGCCATGTCTAATGGTTCCAGATCGTTGACCGTACGGGAGTTTCTCCACTGCTACCGTCCAGACGAGATAGACAAGTCGAGGGGAATGTACAGCTTCGTACCTAGGAAGTCCGTCTTGAAAGTCATCTACGAAACCCCGGACTCCAATCGAGACTGGAAGAGTCGTTATTTCTTCCTGGAAGGTGACGGTTGGATGTGTCACCCGGGGGAGACGGACTTCATGCCCGTCGACAGCACATGGGGGATCTTGGACCCGTCTGGTATAGTTCAGTCCGTCATGTCACGAAGGTAGTTTTTCTTTAACTTTTTAATGACCGTCCTGAGTGTTTTCCTTCTTTGATTTTTCAGTGTGACGACGTCCACAAGTTGATCTAGAGGAGTACCATTTTTTAGAAAAGATTTTTTCGAAGACGAAGCCAGAGGAACGGACTTGGGCGAAGCTGGTTAACCTCAACACCGTCCACTGGTATTGCGACGGACCCGAGCCCTCTACAGCGGCGATAAAGTACGAGGAACGCACCCGTCAGCGTAAGTCTGTCACCCTTTTCTTAACTACCTTGACCTGTTGCTTTGAGTTTACCCGTCTACCCTTGTTCTAACAGAGATGGACGACGCGAAGAGAAGGGCTGCCATTAAAAGCAAAGCCGCGAAGAACAAGGAGACGGACGCGGGGGCGATGGGTACCGGCTCGAGCAGGCCCCTGGCGAAGAGACCGATGCCTAAGGTCGACCGTGCACCCAAGAAACAGAAAGTTTCGACGGAGCCCGTCATAGGACTTATGGCGGAGGGTAAGAAGACGGTGACCCCGGCCAAACCTGGGGGTGGCAAAGGCCTGATGGTTCCTCCTCTGGGCAGTCAGAAGAAACCGCCCGTCCTACTCCGTGAAGACCCAAAGTATGCTTTGGGAAAGATCTCTTCGATCATCGGGAGTGAGGATTATGAGGACCTGGGCAACCACTCGACGGAGGCCATGGGGGAAACGGGCCTCTTCAGCATTGTCCAAGTAAGAATCCGTCGCCATTCATCTTTCCATTTCCCATTATCATTTTTAATGAAGTTCCATGTTGTCATCAGGCTATGCTCATGACGAAGGGTCTTATGGACCGAGCTATTCACCATGAGACGGCGCTGGAGAGGGTTCGTGACAAGGCCAGGCTGGCGGAAGAGGAGCTGCTTGAACTCAAAAACTGGAAAGTGGTGACGGAGAAGAAGCTCAAACTGGTGGAGTAGGCGAGGAACGAGTACCAGAGGACGACGGAGGAACTCAAGACCGTCCTGGAGGACAAGGAGGACAAGCTTCGTCTAGCCAAAGAGAAGGCCGTCCAGGAGTATCGTGACTCCGACGCTCTCTTGACGGAGCTTGGAACTTCATACACTGATGGTTTTGAGGATGCCCTCCGTCAAGCCAAAGCTCTATACCCCAAGTTTGACTTCTCAGCCGTCGACATCAACGTCGCGGAGGGTATGTCCGTCCAGCCCGACGCCTCTGATGATACAGCTGACCTTTTCGCAGAGGAAAGGCCCGTCATCGCCGACCCTGAGCTTCAAGCTGAAGAAGGAAAAACTCCAGAAGCCAAAGACCCCGTCGTCCCTGATGTGTAGTCGTTTACCATTTTTTTGAGTATTTTGAAAACTTTGGATTTTTGCCCGTTGTATGTAGGGCCATTTTGTATCCGTTGTATCCGACATTCAAACTAATGTATTTAAATGTTTCTTTAAATATCGCGTTGATAAGGGTGGAGTGTGCTCCGTCTTGATGCTTTAAATACTTGCTTAATTTGATCCGTCCACGTCGTGGACCTCCATATTTTTTGCGACCCCATTCGGGTCCGTTTACTCCTTTGAAAGTGGTCGTGACCCCTGATGGCTGCCCACGTGATGGACTTGCATAATTTCACGAACTATTTGGGTCCGTCCATTTTTTGGATTTGTATAAGTTCGGCCCTGGTTGGGTCCGTCTACTTCGTGAACTGGTATAAATTTCTAACCCATGGTGGGGTCCGTTCACTTCGTGATCTCGTAAATTTTTAACCCATTGTGGGGTCCGTCCGCTTCGAGGACTCGTATAAATTTAACCCATGGTGGGGTCCGTTCACTTCGTGAACTCGTATAAATTTTTAACCTATGGTGGGGTCCGTTCACTTCGTGAACTCGTATAAATTTTTAACCCATGGTGGGGTCCGTTCACTTCGTGAACTCGTATAGATTTTTAACCCATGGTGGGGTCCGTTCACTTCGTGAATTCGTATAAATTTTTAACCCATGGTGGGGTCCGTCCACTTAGTGAACTTGTATACTTTAAACCATGGTAGGGTCCGTCCACTTAGTGAACTTGTATAAATTTTTAACCCATGGTGGGTCTGTCCATTTTGAGGTAGCAGTCTTTCAGTAGTAAGATTACGCAGCAAGGTCCTGAATGTTCCTTCATTAAATTCAAATCTGTAGAAGAAAATACCTGCCCCTTCTTGGGTCTACAAAGGTACTAAAGAAAAAAGCCCAAAAGTAATCAAAAGACTGCTAGTAATCGAAATCTAGCAAATATATATAGGGGAATTTAAACGTCACTTCTACTGGTAGTATTTCCGAAGATGCTCCGAATTCCATGGATGCTGGAGCTTTCTTCCGTCCATGGTCTCGAGGTGGTACGTGCCCTTCCTACGCCATGATGTGATTTTATACGGTCCTTCCCAATTTGGTCCGAGCTTCCCCTGGGTAGGGTCTTTAGCAGCGCCCATGACCTTTCGTAGTACCAGGTCGCCGATCTGGAAATCTCTGTGCCTTACCCTTGAGTCGTAGTGCTTTGACATAGGGTTCTGGTATCGCGCCAATCTCTGTTCAGCTATTGCTCGGACCTCGTCCACCAGGTCTAGCTGAAGGCGCATAGCTTCTTCGTTTTTGTCCTCCGTGTAGTTCTGTACGCGATAGCTGGTGAGGCCGATCTCTGCTGGGATGACTGCATCGGCTCCGTATGCAAGTCGGAACGGGGTCTCCCCTATGGGTGTCCTTGTAGTCGTCCGATATGCCCACAAGACGCTTGGCAGTTCGTCTGGCCAGATACCCTTTGCCCCCTCAAGCCGGGTTTTGATGATCTTCAGCAGTGTCCTGTTCGTGATTTCTACCTGTCCGTTTGCCTGCGGGTGTGCTGGTGATGAGTAATTATTCCGAATGCCTAGCTCTGAGCAGAAACTCTTGAACGCGCTGTTGTCGAACTGTTTTCCATTGTCAGAGACGAGCACCCTCGGAATCCCGTACCTGCATATGATGTTTTTCCACACGAAGGCACGGATGCTTTTCTCTGTGATAGTGGCAAGGGGTTCTGCTTCCACCCACTTGGTGAAGTAGTCGATACCGACTACCAGGAACTTTGGCTGTCTTAAAGCCGTTGGGAAAGGGCCCATGATGTCTAACCCCCATTGCGCGAACGGCCAAGGGGCCGTCATAGGTGCGAGTTCTTCTGATGGTTTCCTGATTAGATTGCTGAACCTCTAGCACTTATCACAGGCCTTCACAAATCATTGGGCGTCCCTGAGCATGGTGGGCCAGTAGTACCCAGCTCGGATAAGTTTGTGCACCAAAGACCGTGCTCCAGAGTGATTCCCGCAAATCCCCTCGTGAACTTCCCTCATCACATATTCTGCTTCGCCGTGGCTCAGACACCTTAGGTAAGGTCGAGAGAAACCTCTTTTGTACAAGGTGTCTTTGATCAGTACGAATCGTGAAGCCCGGACTTTCAATCTTCTTGCAGCATCCTTCTCGTCCGGCAGAGAGCCCGACTGTAGATATTCTTTTAGGGGTGCGGTCCAATCTTCTTCAACATCTATCTCCTGTATCTTCCTTCCGTCATCAATAAGTGAGCAAGTTTGAACAAAGGATAATACCTGTTTAGACGCATTCATGAACTCTGCGGAGGCTGCTTTTGCCAAACGGTCGGCGCACTCGTTTTCCTCCCTTGGGATCTGAACGAATTTGACCTCGAGGCCGGCGATTCGACCCTTCACTTCCTCCAGGTACTTCTTCATCCTCTCGTTTCTACACTCAAAATCGCCATTGATCTGACTAGTTATCACCTGGGAGTCACAATGTATGATCATGTTTCCGGCGCCCGCGGCCCTTGCGAGATCCAATCCAGCTACCAAAGCTTCATACTCCGCCTCGTTGTTGGTTGTAGGGAAGTCTAGTCTTATCATGCATTCGATCTTATCCCCTTCTGGTGTTCGCATAACTACGCCGGCTCCTCCTGAGTGCTGATTTGATGACCCGTCCGTGTAGATGATCCACAGTTTCTGTCCTTCAGCCCCTTCGTCTCCCGGCTGGGTGTACTCGGCTATGAAGTCTGCCACTACTTGCCCCTTCATCGAAGTTCGTGGATGGTACTGTACGTCGAATTCGCTTAGCTCAATTGCCCACAAGGCCATTCTTCCTGCCGCCTCGGGGCTGCTCATTGCTTTCTTCAAAGGTTGGTCCGTCAGGACTATGATTACATGAGCTTGGAAATATGGTTTGAGTTTCCGCGCAGCAGTCATGAGGGCAAGGGCCAATTTCTCCATCCGGGGATACCTTCCTTCTGCTCCTCGAAACGCCCTGCTCACAAAATATACGGGTCGTTGGGAGCGTCCGTCGTCCCGTACCAATGCCGCGCTGACTGCTGCTTGCAAGACCGCAATGTAGAGGTACAGCTCTTCCCCTGGCACGGACGGGCTGAGAAGTGGTGGGGACGACAGGTACTTCTTCAAGTCCTCGAATGCTTTCTGACATTCGTCCGTCCACTCGAATGATTTCTTCAGTACTCGGAAGAAAGGTAAGCACTTATCTGTCGCTTTGGAGACGAATCTGTTCAGGGCCGCAACTTTTCCGTTCAAGCTCTGAACTGCCTTCACTGTCTTCGGGGGCTCTAACTCCATTATGGCTCGCACTTTCTCTGGGTTGACTTCTATACCCCTTTGGGACACCATGAATCCCAAGAATTTCCCGGCTGTAACCCCGAACACGCACTTGCTCGGGTTCAGCTTCATGTTGTACGACCGAAGGGTGTCGAATGTCTCCTGAAGGTCGCTGAGATGGTTGTTCTCGTGCACGCTCTTCACCAACATGTCGTCGACATAGACTTGTACATTCCTACCGAGCTGGTGCGTGAACATCTTGTTCATTAACCTTTGATATGTAGCCCCCGCGTTCTTGAGTCCGAATGGCATCACCTTGTAGCAGAAAAGTCCTTGGCTGGTTACAAAAGAGGTCTTCTCCTGATCCTCCTCCTCCATTTTAATCTGGTTATAGCCTGAGAAGGCGTCCATGAAACTCAAGAGCTCGTGTCTGGCCGTCGAGTCTACCAGAGTGTCTATCCTTGGGAGTGGATAGCTGTCTTTCGGGCACGCCCTGTTAAGGTCCGTGAAGTCGACGCACATTCTCCACTTTCCGCTGTTCTTTCTCACCATGACCACATTTGCTAGCCAGTCGGGGTAGTAGACTTCTAGGATGAACCCCGCCTCCAGCAGTTTTCTAACTTCTTCCGCCACTGCTTTGTCCCGTTCCTGCACGAATACCCGCTTCTTCTGCCGGACTGGGGGGGAGTCCGGGTTGACATGCAGCCTATGGACTATCACTGACGGATCGATCCCTGGCATATCTTCGTGGCTCCACGCAAATATGTCCTGATTCCTCTTCAGAAAGTTTGCCAGGTCTTGCCTTACCGCCGGGCTGGCCAGGGTGCCCATTCTTGTCGTCCGTCCGGGTCTCGATTCATCGAGCATGACTTCTTCCAACTCTTCTACCGGCTCTGCGATGGTCCGCTGCTCGCCAATACACAAGGTCTGCTGGTGATCCTCCATTTCCAGCATGGCGACGTAGCATTCCCGGGCGGCCGCCTGATCTCCTCACAACTCTCCAATTCCGTACCCCGTAGGGAACTTGATCATCAGGTGGTATGTTGAGGTCGCTGCTTTCCAAGAGTTCAGTGTTGGTCGCCCTATTATACCGTTGTACGCGGATGAACAGTCGACCACTAAGAAGGTCACGTTCTGAGTGATTTGCTGCGGATAGTCACCGACCGTCACTGGGAGTGTGATTGCTCCTAATGGGAGTATCCTCGTTCCTCCAAAGCCGACCAATGGGGCATGCGTTGGTGCTAGTCGTGCTCTATTTATTCCCATCTGCTGGAATGCTGGGTAGTATAGGATGTCTGCCGAGCTACCGTTGTCGACCAGCATCCGGTGTACGTTATAATCCCCTACCCTCAAACTGACGACAAGGGCGTCATCGTGTGGATGGTAGAGGCGTCTCGCATCGTCCTCTGAGAATCCAATGATCGGACTTTCTCTCTGTGCTATCTTGGGTACGGAACCTGTTGTCTGCACATTTTGGACCATCCTGAGGTAGGTCTTTCGGGCCTTCTTGGATGATCCCGTTGCTGTCGTGCCCCCTATTATCATCCTTATGTCCCCAACAGGGGGTCTCGGATGGTTGTTCTCCCGTCGGGGGGCCTGTTCCCGTGCATGAGCATCCGTCCTTTCCTTACTGACGAATTTCTGCAGTTTTCCTTCTCTGATGAGGGCCTCAATTTGCTATTTCAGATCGTAGCAATCCGCAGTATCGTGACCGTGATCGCGGTGGAAACGGCAATACTTGTTTCTGGATCGCTTGGCTGGATCGCTCTTTAGCTTCCCTGGGAATGTCAAAGATCCCTCGTCTTTGATCTGCATCAGCACTTGGTTTAGTGGAGCGTTCAGAGGGGTGAATCTTGTGAATCTCCCTCCTGGGGGTTTAGAACACTTATCCTCGCGTCTGTCTCCCGTTCTTGGTTTCTTCTTTCCGTGGTCCTGCCTGGCATCTTCCGGTCTCTCTCTCTTCCTGGGTTTATCTTCCCTGGCCGATAGTGCGTCCTCCGCATTCATGTATTTCGTGGCCCTGTAGAGTACCTCAGACATGGTCTTCGGATCATTTTTGTACAGGGAGAACAGGAATTTTCCCTTTCGCAGGCCATTCGTGAAGGCTGCCACCAAAATCTTGTCGTCGGCCTCATCAATGGAAAGTGCTTCCTTGTTGAAGCGAGTTATGTATAACCGCAGCGTCTCATCCTCCCGCTACTTGATGCTCATGAGGCATGCTGTAGACTTCTTGTACCTGTGCCCCCCGATGAAGTGCGAGGTGAATTGGGCACTTAGCTCCTTGAAGGTGTTGATCGAATTTGGCGTCAATCTGCTGAACCAGATTCTTGCCGCGCCCTTCAGTGTTGTAGGGAAGGCCCTACACATGATCTCGTCCGGTACTCCCTAGAGGTGCATCATGGTCTTGAAGGTTTCCAGATGATCTAACGGGTCCTTGATCCCGTCGTAGCTCTCAACCTGCGGCATCCGGAACTTCGGTGGCAGGGGACAGGAGTTGACTGGTACGGCGAACAGCGAGTCCGTCCTATTCACTAGATCGTCAAGGTCGCTGGAGACGCGTCCCTTGAGGGCGTTCATCATGACCTCCATCTGCTCTTTCATCGCCTGCATCTCTGGAGGATGGGTGGTGGGGTTGCAGTCGTGAGGGAGGGCATGCTCGAATTCCGCCTCTCCGTTCTGCTGGGCTCATTACTGCCCTCTTGCTTCTCAAGCCCCCTTCTTTCGGAGCTGTCCCCCTGGTTCTCCTCTTGACCGTTATGTCCCGGGTTCTTCTGTCGCAACTGTTCCTCCAGGTCGTGATTCTGTTTCGTGAGGCATTCTACTGCAGCCGCGAGGGTCTGAACCTGTCTTTCTAATGCGGTGGGCCTTGGCGGCTCGTCGCCTTGAACGTCGTTGGTGGTGGCCATCGAGCGTGTGAGTACCATGCAACTCTTGTGTCCGGGAGGCGACAATGGCTTAAGCTGTCACGATCAACCGTTTCCCACAGACGGCACCAACTGATGATGCCGAAAAGTTCACCAGTGAGATGCACGATCCTTGCACTCGTAGCCATTGCCTGCAAGAACAACACAGAAACACCTTCAAGGGGCACCGGTGTGGAGCCGACCAAACACCCTCCGAAAGTTAAGTCAGAAATGTTTTTACAACTCTAGAGTGCTGGAGATGAGTTAGTTACGCGTACCTTTTTATGAGGATGTTGGGGCCTTTTTATAGTAGTGAGGTCCTACCTCCTTTTCTTGCAGAGCAAGTCTTTTCCTCCTTACAGAGCAAGTCTTCTGAGACTTGGTGGGCAAGCCTGGGCCTTCGTTCTGTTAGGGGCCCACACACAAAGGATGGGCTCTACCTTCTTTGGGCCTTCGGACATGGGCCTATCGGGCTCGCCAAGCCTTATCTTATATTTTATCCTCTTCAGCACCGTTAGCAGATGTGAAATTACTGTGTTTTCTATAGCCAACGTGAGAGAGAGAGACTGAGAGGGGTATCTATTAAAAAAAAAAAAAAAAAAAAAGCCTATGGTTTCGTTAGCTATACCCAATTTGAAGATCATATGGGACACATCACACGTGGAATGTCAGGGTGGTGGTTCTCGGAAGCCTGGCACTCCAGGTCATTTTGATACTGCTCGCTCCCTTCAGAAAACGCACGACTCAATAAGCAGTGATCGTCCACCTGCGTATCTTACTTGCTGGCTGACTGGGCCGCAAGCTTTGCTGTTGGACACATCTCTAGCGGTAGCAAAGATTCTAATGATCCCTGTGATAAGAAAGATTTTGTTACTAGTGTTGCTCACTTCTTCTTCTCCAGCGGTAACGCCAAAGTCTCTAGTTGCGGTAATGATAAGCAGGAAGTCGCCTTGTCCATCAATTCTACTGACCTTTTAGCATTCTGGGTTCCCTTCCTTTTGGTACACCGGGGTGGGCCAGACACTATAACTGCATTTGCTCTTGAGGATAATGAGCTCTGGCTTAGGCACTTATTCAGCCTCGAATTCCAACTTGGCGTGACTTTGTACGTCTTCTGGCTCACACTTCTGAAAACAAGCTATTGAGACCAACATTGTTGATGTTTGCGGCTGGAATCATCAAGTAAATTGAGCGGACGTATTCCTTGTTTCTCGCAAGCTTAAATAGATTCCAAGAATCCATGCTTAAAGATCCTGATCCGCGGCCCAACTATGCGAAGCTCATGGAGGAATACTATTCAAAGAAAAAAACCGAACTACCAACGCAGATAGAAATGATACGAGAGCCTGGTAAAAAATCAAAGCTTGCAGCTAATGTGAAAGAAGGAAAATTAAAAGAAGTTGAAGTGGTGACATTTGCTTACCACTATTTCCAAATATTCAAGGGACTCATCGTTGAGCTTATCTTCAGCTTCCGTGAGCGCAATGAAAGACGAAATTTTTTCCAGAAGAGAGATGCAGAAGATGCGCTTAAAATAATAGAGCTAGAATTCAACTTCATCTATGAAGCTTTCTAGACCAAGGTGGTTGTGGTGCATAGTATAGTGGGATACACATTCCGGGGTGTCTCCATTATTCTCGTGGTCGTGTCCTATGTATTCTTCTATCTCGTAGAGAAGAAGAATATCCACAAGTTTGATGTCATTGTCACCTACACTTTGCTTGTTGGTGCCATGTGCCTGGATGCAATTGCTCTCCTGATGCTAGTTTTCTCTGATTGGACTATTTCTGCTATCAATGCTAATAAGCCAATGGGAACTAAGTTATGAAGATTGCCAATTTATATCTTCGCTTTAAGAGGTTAAGTTGGGAGAAAATATACCATATTTCGGTAATACCAACTCAGCATTTATTTTGGTATTTTCTATCTAATAAATGAGTGACACCTGTTTCAAAAATCCATATCAAACTTCTCTAATAAATGATTACTTTATATTCCTGATAGTATAAAAGATTGTGATTAATTTATTGGAGTAATCTGATGTGATTTTTTAAAACAAGTGTTACTCATTTATTGGATAAGAAATACCAAAACAGATAGTGAGTTGGTATTACTAAAACATTGTATACTTTCTCGTTAAGGTGGAGTAAAGGTTTTGACAATGTTGAAGAATTGGCTATGCCATTTCTACTTCGCAGGTGGTCAGAATCTGTGTCATGTTTTAATCTGATAGCTTATTGCCTCAAGCGACGTCCAAATGCAGAGAAAACCAGTTTTAGGCGTTGGATTAAAAAAAGAACTGATAAAATGGGTCTTAGGAAACTTGTAAGTGATATTTGCTGTCAAACAAAGATTCAAACAAAGAAACTCCCTAAAAGGCTATGGGAAATTATCTTTGAAGAGTTGCTAGAGAAATCCAAGGAGCCGCAGATGATGCAGAAACTACCAAGAAGATATGCTCAGCTAGAGGTGCTTATGCAGTCCAAGAAGGCTGTTTGGATGCAACTATGATAATATAATAGGGGACTATATCGATAAACTTCACTATGATGAGAGCCTTCTGCTGTGGCACGTTGCTACTGAGCTCTGCTTTCAGAAAGAAGAAAAAGGTGCAGCCAATAAAGGAGACAATTATGGTGGTTCCTGTTTGTGTGTGTGCGTTGCTGATAAACTGATCCGTTCGACAGCCAAAATTTATCAACGGCTTTGTGGACTCTGCTCTCAGAAAGGAAAAGACAAATCTGCAGCTAATAAAGGAGCCATCTCTGATGACGACTGTAGTTTGAGCCAGCTCCTATCAGATTACATGATATATCTTTTAGTGTAGCAGCCTAAAATGATGTCCGTAGTGGTTGGAATAGGGAAAATAGGGGTATAAAAGAAGGTTCGAAAATTGCCTATGATGCCATCCTTGAAGTGTATACAGAAGTTAGACCTGTTTATGTAAAGGGAGATAGAAGCAAGTCTGTACTGTTTGATGCATGTATGCTGGCCAAAGAGCTAAACAAACTGGACGATGCTACGAGATGGAAGATAATCATCAAAGTATGGGTGGAAATTGTTAATGTATATTGTGTTATGTTATGGGCTTTAGACCCAACTGCTTTACCTGTATAGCACACTTGTACTTGTACTACACTTTACTTGTACCGCACACTTATGCCTCTTATATAAGGCACTGATGTATATTCTTTCATGAAGAAAAATACAATACAATTTTTCAGTATTTCTAACAAGGTATCAGAGCCATCACTCTGACTTTTCCTTGGCAGTCCTGTCTTATTTTAGACACACAATTGCTTCCGCCTTTACAACTGTTGCTGCAGCCATTCGCCATTAAACCTCTGACGCATTTCAGTCATCATCTCTGGTTCCGGACCTGCAGCCGCCGTCATTCAGAGTCTCGAGACCACTGCCAGACCGTCGCCATTGTGATCCTTGCTCCGATTGTGTTTTTGCAGGTACCATTAAGATCTTCCTCCACCGATCTACCCTCTCATGGAAACCTGACCATCATCGGAGCTCCCACGCGCCCTCACACGCCGCCAAAATATTCTATGCAAAAGCTCACGCGCTCAACGTGCCGCCACGCGCCTTCAGGCTCCGTCACGCGCCTCCACGCGCCAGGTCTTCTCCTGCTGACGTCAGCCCTAGGTGACGTCATCACTGCCACGTCATCTGCTGACGTCACTCGCCAGTCAGCTGACGTCATCGTTGACCTGACCGTTGACCTGCGTTGACTTTGACCGTTGACTTTGATTGAGGGTTGACTTTGACCATTGACTTTTTGTTAGAGTTGACTTTTGTAGTCTAGGTGCTCCTTACCCAGTTTTTCGCGTAGATTTCATTTTTGCAGTCTATTTTTACATATTTTGCTTCTAAATGAAGAATAAGGACAGGTCTTCTTCTGGTTGCAATAATTGTCGTCGACAATCCAGCAAACGTTTTTGCAATTTTGGAAACGTTTTGGCCACAGTATTGAGACTTGCTATCGTCGCAACAAATCAGCTATTTCAATTTCTACTACTACTGTTGCTAACACTGAGAGTGTCCAACCAATGGCTCCCATCTCTGCACAGTCTAAGTCTTCAGAATGCACTTTCACCATGTCCACAGATGACTTTAAAAATATCATCGCCAATGTCATTCGTATGGTTGGTAATGCATCTTACTCCTCTTCTCTCTCAGTTTTATTTGGTATGTCTCCCTCCTCTTGGCTTATGGATTCCGCTTGTTGCAATCACATAACACCTCACTCGTCCTTATTTTCTGAACTCAAACCTGCACCACACCCTCTTAATATTCGAACAGCAAATGGTTCCACAATGTCTGGTCATAATATCGGTTATGTTTCGACTTCCAACCTTTCGGTTCCTGGGGTCTTTAATGTTCTTGACCTTTCTTACAATTTATTTTCTGTGGGACAATTAGCTGAGTTGGGTTATCGCATTATATTTGACTATTTTGGGTGTATTGTGCAGGATCCGAGGACGGGACAGGAACTTGGGACCGGTCCTAGAGTTGGGCGTATGTTTCCCGTGGACAACCTTCGTCTTCCACTTGTTGCTCCTATTTCTGTTGCTGCAGCTGCTGCAGTTTCTTCAATTCCTTCCCTTGCACTTTGGCATGCTCGACTTGGTCATGCATCTTCCTCTCAAGTACAACAATTGGCTTCTAGAGATTTGTTAGGTTCAGTATCTACAGAAAATTTTAATTGTGTCTCATGTCAGTTAGGAAAACAACCAGCTTTGCCTTTCAATTCTAGTGAATCAATATCCACTGATATCTTTGACCTTATTCATTCTGATGTTTAGGGGTCTTCCCCTGTCTCTAGTATTGGTGGATCTCGATATTTTGTTGTCTTTGTTGATGATTATTCCCGCTATAGCTAGATTTTTCATATGAAACATCATTCTGAATTATTGCAAGTATATTCTAATTTTGCAAAAATGGTTGAAACTCAATTTTCCAAACGTATCAAAATTTTTCAATCTGATAATGCTCTTGAGTACACTCAATATGCTTTCCAAGCTGTTTTGCATTCCTATGGCACTGTTCATCACCTAACTTATCCAGGTACCTCTCAGCAAAATGGTAGAGCCGAACGAAAACTTCGTCATATTCTTGACACTGTTCGTGCTCTCCTTCTCTCTGCCAAAGTTCCTGCTCCTTTTTGGGGCAAAGCTGCTCTTCATGCTATTCATGCTATTAATCGCATTCCAAGTCCTGTTATCCACAATCAAACTCCATATGAGCGCCTTTTTGGGTCACCTCCAGATTATCACCACCTTCGCTTCTTTGGTTCTGCTTGTTTCGTTCTTCTTCAACCACATGAGCATAACAAACTTGAGCCTCGGTCAAGGCTTTATTGTTTTCTTGGCTATGGCGAAACTCAACAGGGGTATCGGTGTTATGATCCTGTCTCTCATCGTCTTCGTGTCTCCTGCAATGTTGTCTTTTGGGAACATCGCTCCTTTGTCGAGCTCTCTCACTTTCGTGCCTCCCTATCTTCCTCCTCTGTCTTAGATCTTTTTCTAGATGATGCACATATTCCTTTTGTAATTGCTCCTGATCCTCCTGTAGTTACTCCTGATCCTCCTATAGTTGCTCCTGATTCTCCTGTAGACTTCTCTGTCCAACCAACAGATATCCTTGATCCCTTTCCTAGTTCACCGTTTAATGAACAGGTGGAAGATGAACAGGTTGAAGACGAGCTACCCAACCCTGAGCTTGGGTCCCTTGCTCCTGCTCCGCCTGACGATCATGCACAAGACATTCCACCTCGTCACTCAACTCGGGTAAGATCCGTTCCTACACATTTACTTGACTATCATTGTTATACTGCCGTTGCTACACTGCACGAGCCTCACACCTATCATGAGACTTCCACTGACCCTTTATGGCAGATTGCAATGAAAGAGGAGCTTGATGCATTATCTAAAAACCATACTTGGGACTTGGTGACTCTTCCCCCTGGGAAATCTGTGGTTAGTTGTAAGTGGATCTATAAGATTAAGACTCGCTCTAATGGGTCCATTAAGCGCTACAAAGCTCGTCTTGTTGCAAAAGGTTTCACATAGGAGTATGAGATTTATTATGAAGAGACCTTTGCTCCGGTTGCTCGTATCTCATCTGTTCGTGCCCTCTTAGCTGTTGCTGCTACTAGTAAATGGAACTTTTTTCAGATGGATGTCAAAAATGCATTCCTTAATGGAAATTTAAGTGAAGAAGTTTACATGCAATCTCCTCCTGGTCTCTCTGTTGAATCAAACAAGGTTTGTCACCTTCGACGTGCACTTTATGGCCTTAAACAAGCTCCACGAGCTTAGTTTGCCAAATTCAGCTCTACCATCTCTCACTTGGGTTACATGGCCAGTCATTATGATTCTGCCTTATTTCTTCGTCGTACTGACAAATGCACTATTTTACTTCTCCTATATGTGGATGATATGATCATAACTGGTGATGACCTTAATGGCATTCAAGAACTCAAGGTTTTTCTCAATCAGCAATTTGAGATGAAAGATCTTGGACATCTCAGCTACTTCTTGGGTCTTGAAATCACTCATTCTACAGATGGACTTTATATTACTCAAGCCAAGTATGCTTCTGAACTATTGTCTCGAATTGGACTCACTGATAGCAAAACTGTTGACACTCCAGTTGAGCTTAATGCGCATCTGACTCCCACAGGAGGAAAACCATTGTCTAATCCTTCTCTTTACAAACGATTGGTTGGCAGCCTAGTTTATCTCCCAGTCACTCATCCAGACATCTCCTATGCTGTTCATCAAGTGAGCCAGTATCTGTCTGCTCCACGATCTACTCACTATGTTGCTGTTCTGCGCATTCTTCGATACCTGAAGGGCACTCTCTTCCATGGCCTATTCTACTCAGCTCAGTCTCCTTTTGTACTCCGTGCATTCTTTGATGCTGATTGGGCAGGAGATCCCACTGACCGCAGGTCCACTACAGGTTATTGCTTTCTCCTTAGTTCTTCTTTAATTTCTTGGCGAAGTAAGAAACAAACCTTTGTGGCCCGCTCCAGTACTGAAGCAAAATATCGTGCCCTTGCTGATACCACATCTGAGCTCCTTTAGCTACGATGGCTTCTTACGGATTTAGGTGTGTCCACATCCTCTGCCACTCCCCTTTATTGTGATAGCCAGAGTGCCATTCATATTGCTCACAATGATGTCTTCCATGAACGGACTAAACACATCGAGATTGATTGTCATTTTATCCGGTATCATCTTGTCCATGGTGCTCTCAAGTTTTTCTCCATCTCCTCCAAAAATCAACTTGCAGATATCTTCACCAAGTCACTTCCTAAGGGTCGCACTCGTGATTTAGTTGACAACCTCAAGCTAGTCTCACATACACCTTGAGTTTGAGGGGGGCTGTTAATGTATATTGTGTTATGTTATGGGGTTTAGGCCCAACTGCTTTACTTGTATAGCACACTTGTACTTGTACTATACTTTACTTATACCGCACACTTATACCTCATATATAAGGCACTGATGTATATTCTTTCATGGAAAAAAATACAATACAATCTTCCAATATTTCTAACAGAAATGTTGTTGTATGCTGCTAGTCATTGCAAACCAGAAACTCATGCACAAGAAGTAAAGGTGGATAGCTTATTTTTTTTGTTTGGTTACTCATGGTTCATTTTGGCCTCGGGAAGCAGTTCCAAATCAATTAGAGCCATGCCAGAGCAAAACTTATTGTGGGTAAGTAGTTGAATCAGTGTTCTATTGGTCGTGTTAATTTACCTGTCAGAAATAAAATGGATTGTATCATTTTATGCGAAACTCATTCCAGCTATTTGTCTGTTGTCAGTATTAATTAATGTTTCATTAGTGTTGTATTCTTCTTTGTGCCTTTTTCTTTTTATTTTTGTCCTGAGTTATCTATGAGAAATAAAGTTGATTGTAACATTCTGTGAATCTGATGTATCTAATCTAAATTCTCACCCTGCCATTAAAACTTCGGAAGTGCTTTGCTTCACATATTTTTCTTCATTGATTTTCTAGCGATTGCCTTGTATTATCTGATGTTTACTTTTTGGGGAGAAAAAAAAATTGCAAGTAAACTGAGGCTTGAAATTATATATCACCAAATCACCTTGGCGAAGGATGACAAAAACGCAAAACGTATGAAACAAAAAATAAAAAATAAAAAATAGCAATAACAATAAATAAGCCCAGGTTAAGAGACTGTAAGATTCAACTGTGTAATTAATCGTGGCCAATTCCCTAAATCTATCATTAACTCGATTTTTTCATCACACTGTTACAATTATCAACCCATAATTAATTTCAGCCAGTGCAGCAGTACCTGTTCTAAACCACAGCCCCAACAACATTCCGTAGGGTTTGTTTGGTTAGAAGGGTGTTAAAGTGAAAGGATAGGAAACAAGGAAGTGATAGAAAAGTATGAGGTTAGAAGAGATTTAGTTTTCTCTCTTGTGCGTTTGGTTTAGAGAATAGAAAAGTGGAGAGATAAAAAATTCATTTGTTTAATTGAGAAGAAAAATGAGAGAATAGATAATATTGTTTGTATAAATTTACTTCTATACCCCTATTAAATAACAAAACAAATTAGCAAAAAAAAGAAGGAAAAAAAACCAAATATTAAGAAAAAAGAAGGATTCTTCTCAAAAAAGAAAAATAGAAAGGATGAACAAACCAAAAATAAGCACTCGTAAATAAAATAGAAAAGAAAACGGAAATGAGAGGTAACAAAAGAAAAAAAAATACAAAACGAAAACATATGGTAATATAAAAGGACAAAACCGAATAAGAAAACTAATGAAAAGACAAAAACAAAAACTGAATAAGAAAGCTAATGAAAAAAAAAAAAAAATGGAGGATAAAAACGTTGGCTACGTTGCACAGGGTATCGTGGTCCAAAAAGCAACACATTTTTGTGTTTCCTTTTTTTTTTTTTTTTTTTTCTCTAGTTTTCTCCTCAATTTGAGGTGAAAACATTTTAATGGGTCCGGAGAAAACACATTCGAGTACCATCATATTTTTTTGAAAAATGATATGTCTACAACATTTTTACAACAAATCCTAAGTGACAGGTTGTTACTAGTTGTTATTGTTAAAACAAAAAAGTAATCTTAGTGTTAGTTTCAAATTTGAACCAATACAACTAAACACCTGTGATTTGTTGTAAAAATGTTGTAGATGTAGCATCTCTCTATTTTTTTTCCTCTTCCCCTCCCAACTAAACACTTACTAAAAAAGTTCTCTCTACTTTTCTCTTATCAATTTTCTATCATTTTAAAACTCATTCAAACAAACATACCCTAAGGTTTTTAAAAAACACTTATGAGTTAAGGGGCAAAGTAAAATTGGGCCCCATCCAAAGGATATTGTCCTCTTTGGCATGCCACCACATAGGAGCACACCCTCAAGGTTTTGTTTCTTCCTTCTACACATAGAGCAGGAATGACTCTAACCAATTATGCCTCCATATAATACACAACAACTCCCTCAACCTTGGCGATATGCAACTTAGTTAGTAATTGGTTCTCCCTCATCTCAACCCACTTAAGAGGTCTTTTGATTGGGTCTGTAAAGCGACTAAATTTCTAGTTCGAAATAATTTAAACAAGTAAAATAGTTTCACAAATGAGAATTTCTATTGATGATTGTGTGGTACAATTCTCTGAAATTACAAAAGAGTGATCCTTTAATTCGATCTCCTTGCAAGACTTATTGATTGGATTTGTGGTAATGTGATTTTGACTTGAACACAAAATATACTTCAATTTGGTTGAGGGATGGATCGAAGATTGTTGAAACGGAATTGTAATGAATCTCTGGCTATGAGCTTGCTAGAAATCTTTCGTTCTTCACGTTCTTCATGTTCTTCGTGTGTTCTTCGTCTTCGAAGGTTTATGGTGGAAGTTCTTCGGGGCTTTAGAGGCTTGAATCCGTAGAGCTTCACCGATTTGTGGTTTGTTGATGTTTTTCGGACCTTTGAGCTTGATTCCCATAAACTTTAGGATCTAGGCAGATAGTTTGGATGATTCTGCTTCGAATGTTCTTTGATTTCGGGGTTGAAGTTCTTGAAGGCTTTGAGGCTTAATTCTTGCAGAGCTTTTGTACTTTTAAATCCTGGTCTCCCTCAAATGCCTTAGGAAGGCTTCTATTTATAGGAGTTTAGGGATGGGTGAGCGACACATGGCAGAGTCTGATTGGTGACACATGTCACAGCCTGATTGGTCCGCCTATGTCATCGCTTACACGTGCTAGACTGTTTGTGTCATCGCTTACACGCACTGCACTACTTGTGCCATCGTTTACACGTACTGATGTGTGATTGGTTTTTGCATGACACTTGGCAAATTTCTGTTGGTTTTTGAGTAGTGATAGCAAAACCTAGTAGCAATACGTGACACTTTGTAATTGGCTGTATTTTGTGGACTTAGCAGTGCGATGTGTCAGCTTGTGATAGGTCGGGAATTTTCCTTCTCTACAAATGCCACCTCAAGACTCATTCACGCACACAGTTTTGGAGTGTGGTGTGGGAATGAGTTTCGAAAACTGATTTTTACACTTGACTCTTTAAGTGAAGTAGTTGAAGGTGGTGGAGCTTTCAGCAGGATGAGATAATTTCCGAAGAGTAGACCCACCCATATGAAAGGCTTTGATGAAACCGAAAAGGGGTCTACAAGTGTTTGAATGTACTTACGTGACTGAGCCTTCTTAGCAGAGGTTAAGTTGAAGTAATTTCAAAAGAGTATTTTGGATTGTTGACGGCGATCACAAGGTGTAAAAGATTGGGAAGAGGTGAAGATGTTGGTTTGGTACAGCATGCAGAGCTATGGGGCTAGCCTCGTGTTTTTAAAAACTCCTGGTGAAGTAATCTCGGAAGAGTATACTTCGGATTACGGCGAGGCCATGTGGGAATGTGGTTGAATGTGTGCGTGTTATCACATCACTCAGGTTAAGTTGAGGTAGTTTCAGAAGCTTATGGATTCTGGGGGTGCTAATGTTGGTGGTGAAAAAGACGGGGATGAAGCAAAGTGAATGGGTGAAACATGAGCCCCCATGGCGCTGACCCTGTATGTTGGGGACCCTCTGATGTAAATGTTCCTGGGAAGTACACCTTGGGATTCGGGACTAACTGCATGCTGAATGAGGTCCGACGGCAAGTCATTGAATGCGCGTGTGTGATGGGACCATGCCGACGGACGTTAAGTTGATGTAATTTCAGAAGAGCACTTTTTGAAATACTTCAAGTTGGATTTAAGTTGGAGTAATTCCAAAAAATGTATTTTGAGGTGCCAGCAACGATGACCTTTGGATCCCATGCTTGTGGGAACACAGAATGAAGCTTTGGCAACCATTTACCGACACCAAAGGCTGAATTTTGATGAGCTGGTCCCTTGGAGGTTATTATAAGTGTTGGATGAAAGACAATTTGTAGGATACTCCAACACTTTTTACCACCTTCACCTAATGCCACTTGTTGGAAAAACACAAAAAAATGAAAGGTGGAGCTAACTTATGATTCTGGTTTTAGAAACCAGTCAAGTTGCTGTTTGTTCCAAACCATTGCTTCTGCTGGAAGACCAAGCAATTGGAGAGAGACTACAAGAGCCCTGAGGTTAGGAACAGGTGTCTCTGTTGGACTTGGATTTCCTGGCCAACCAAATCCACGGAAGCATGGAAGGACGATGCAGGCCTTGTTATGAGTAACTTTATGGACAAAGGTAGTCATTAAGTGGAGAAACAAAATTTATTTGGATCTCAAAACTACAATGATACTGTGAGGAGGGTTTCTACTGAACCATGAGAGGGTTGATTTCAAACTGATTATGAAGCAATATTGGTTGCTATGTGTTGAAAATGATAAGGCCATAGTGAGAAACGGGTGTGAGAAAGAGGACTTGAAAATTTGAAAGAAGCAAATCTTCATTTCATGATTCAGTGCGTTTTTTTTTTTTTTTTTTTAATTTTTTATTATGAGTTCTTGATGAATCCGGCCCTTCTATTTATAGTGGAGAGACGAAGAATGGTAGATGGGTAGTTGAGAATGTCGGTTGAGAATTTTTGGTGAGACTGGTGGCTCAGAACGGTAGATGAGAACGGTAGGCACCGAACGGGAATGGTAGGTTGGAGATGAAGGAAAATCTAATTTTGTATCCCATACAAAACTCATAGCGGAAGCGACATTCATGGTTCTATTTCATTCATGATTGATAACATGTATTATGTAATTTTCAGAATTAGAGAACAAGATAGCGTACCTTGGTGCGGTGAAATTCAAAACAAAAGATTAGAAGTTCTTGGAAACACTTTTAATCTTCACTCCAATTCCACTTTACGCCCAAGAAGTGTGGTCTCTTAATCAGTTTCTAAGGGAGAATAATCGAGCGGTTTCACTTGTACATACACACCACTTCACAATGATGATTCTCTAAAATAAATTTCTGTATGTTTCTCCCTTTTATAACTAACTGATTATCTAATTGGGCCGGCCTATTAGGCCTTTCCAATTGGGATTTAATGTGTGGTTTGGAGTGGGACCAAAAGGGACCAATAAGACACTAGCTCCAATGGGCCTTGGGCTTTTCTGTCAACTCTTGACAAGTCCAAAGTTACCATTAATTATATTTAATACCACTATATAAATATAATTGTACTCTAGGTCTTATTTATAAATTATATCCCAAGACTTTATTATACACGCAACCCCTTCATAAAATATTCGTAGTAATACAAAGTCATGAAGTAGACTGCCACTTTGAAAATTACTACATCTTAATCCTTGAGTACCCGGTTTAATCCTTAAAGTTATTCATCATATATTTATGAAATCCAATTTCATAAATATATACTTTAGTAATTTCTTACTAAAGTGGTTAGGCCTAACTCTCTGAATAACCAAAACCATTAAACTTATCTCAAGGGAATATTTTATATCTCCGTTAAGAGACTATGAATTCCATCTTGAGAATATATGTTCCATCAACACTAAATGTGGTTGCCCAACATACTGAGGTTTTGATCGTGCCTTTAGATCTCACTCCTGATATATCAAAGCAACCTACACCTCATGATCAAGTCCATTATTCTCTTAGGATTAAGAGTTCATGCAAATAGGAGTCGTGAGATTTATTATTCATTTGACAGTCGTTAGGAGAATAATAAATCTCACAGCGGTCCAGTTCTATATGTCTTAACTCTTAAAACATATCAACATATCAACTAGAAGTCTCCACTTCCATGATCAAGACAAATCATCTTAGTTGATATGTTATAATCTTCGCAGATGAAATGCCCAATTTCATCACCGACTACGAACCAAAATTATGAGTTTACAAAGAACTTGTGATCTATATCTTCTGTGACTAAATCACATAAATCACATACTATGCACCTCATGGACTATATGATAATGTCCAAATATTCATGTTACCATTATTTTAGATAATAATAATAAAGAAACTTTATTAATCACAACATTAAGTCATAAATAATGTCATACATAATAACATACATAGCATCATACAATAGGATTTAAGGGCACTAATCCTAACAATCTCCCACTTGCCCTAAAGACTATTGTGTACTAATCTAACTCCCATTCCCTCCAAATGTGACTCGAAGGTCCTTTGAGGCAAGGCTTTGGTAAAGGGATCTGCTAGATTATTTGCACTTTCAATCTTTGCTACCACCACATCTCCACGAGCAATAATATCTCTAATGATGTGATACTTTCTCTCAATATGCTTTCCTTTCTTGTGATTCCTTGGATCTTTTGATTGTGCAACTGCTCCACTATTGTCGCAAAACAAAGTAATGGGAACTTGCTCAATTCTCACTACACCAAGGTCAGAAAGGAATTTCTTGAGCCATACAGCCTCTTTTGCTGCTTCGCAAGCAGCAACATATTCTGCTTCCATGGTGGAGTCCGCAATACAAGATTGCTTGACACTCCTCCATGTTATGGCTCCACCTCCCAAGGTGAAAACACATCCTGATGTGGACTTTCTGAAATCTAGATCTGATTGAAAGTCTGAATCTGTATAGCCAATGGGAATCAAATCCTCACATCGATAAACAAGCATATAATCTCTCGTTCTCCGAAGATACTTGAGAATATGCTTTACAGCTTGCCAATGTTTTGGTCTTGGATTTGATTGATATCGGCTGACCATGCCAACTGAATAACAAATATCTGGTCTAGTACAAAGCATAGCATACATGAGACTTCCCACTGCAGAAGCATAAGGAACTTGTCTCATCATATCTACTTCCTCTTGAGTCTTAGGCCTTTGGTCATCAGACAGAGGAACTCCATGTCTGAAAGGAAGTAAACCTTTCTTGGAGTTTTGCATGCTAAACCGTTCTAGAACCTTATCTATATATCCAGCTTGTGATAAGCCTAACATCTTATTCTTGCGATCTCGCCAAAGCTTGATCCCTAGAATAAAATTAGCCTCACCCAAGTCCTTCATATCAAATTGGCTTGACAACCAAACCTTTACTGATGACATTACCCCTACATCATTTCCAATGAGTAGAATATCATCAACATAAAGCACTAGGAACATTACTACTTTATCTTGATGTCTTTTGTACACACATGGTTCATCAAGATTTTGTTCAAAACCAAATGACTTGATTGCTTGATCAAATCTGATGTTCCATGACCTAGATGCTTGTTTAAGTCCATAAATGGACCTTTTCAACTTGCATACCATATGCTCTTGGTTCTTTGCTATGAAACCTTCCGGTTGCAACATATAGATTTCTTCTTCAAGATTGCCATTAAGAAATGCAGTCTTGACATCCATTTGCCAAATCTCATAATCATAATAAGCAGCAATGGATAAGAGAATTCTGATAGATTTAAGCATGGCTACTGGCGAAAAAGTTTCATCATAGTCAATGCCTTCTTTTTGTGTATACCCTTTTGCCACTAGCCTTGCTTTAAAGGTTTCAACCTTTCCATCTACCCCTCTCTTCCTTTTGTAAACCCATTTGCAACCAACAGGTTTAATGCCGTTAGGCGCCTTTACAAGATCCTAAACTTGATTGGAATACATAGAATCTAATTCAGATTTCATAGCTTTGATCCAATGATGTGCATCTATGTCATTCATTGCCTCCTCATAAGTGTAGGGATCCGATTCAGCCTCTTCTGGGATAGCTTCATAAGTTTCTCCCAAACCTATAAATCTTATAGGAGGCCGAACAATTCTCCCACTACGACAAGGCACCTGTGTACTAGTCATCTCATGAGTAATATCTTGTGGTGTATCTAATATAGCCACATCATCCCTAGTTTCATCCATTGGTTGTTCATTTACAGGTTCATTCATTTCAGCCAAAACAACTTTATTTCTAGGATCAAAATTATTCACATAATCATTCTCCAAAAATTTGGCATGTGTGCTAACAAACACTTTGTTATCTTTATGATTATAGAATAAATAACCCTTTGTTTCCTTTGAATACCCTAAAAACATGCATACTTCAGTTTTAGCTTCCAACTTATCAGACTTCCTTTTCAACACATGTGCCGGACATCCCCAAATGTGGAGGTATCTCATACTAGGCTTGCGCCCACTCCACAATTCCTTAGGTGTGTTGGGAACAGATTTTGATGGAACTAAATTCAAAATGTGCATTGCAGTTTTTAGTGCATATCCCCAAAAAGAAACTGGTAAAGTTGAGTAACTCATCATGGACCTAACCATTTCCAAAAGAGTCCTATTCCTTCTTTCTGCTACACCATTTTGTTGGGGAGTTCCAGGTGCAGTCAATTGGGATACAATCCCATTTTGAGTTAAGTAATCCTTGAAATCCCCAAGAAGGTATTCGCCACCACGATCAGATCGAATGGCCTTTATGCGTTTACCTAACTGATTCTCAACTTCAGCCCTAAACTCTTTGAATTTTTCAAAGGTTTCGGACTTCCGTCTCATTAGGTATACATAACCATATCTTGAGTAATCATCGGTAAAAGTGATAAAGTACTCATGACCTCCTTTTGCTTGGGTTGACATAGGACCACATACATCCGTATGAACTAATTCAAGCAATTCTTGGGCTCTTCTACCTTTTGCATTAAAAGGTCGTTTGGTCATTTTACCTTCCAAACAAGATTCACAAACTGGAAATTCATCAAAGTCCAATGGCTCTAAGAGTCCATCTTTGATCAGTCTTTGAATTCTGTTTGGATTAATATGACCCAAACGCAAGTGCCAAAGATATGCTTCATTAGTAGAAGGAAACTTTCTCTTTAATGATTTTACATGAGTGTTATGATCTAATTCAGAATTATATAATTCATGCTTATCAGGAGTTAAAATATAAAGACCATCCACAATATTGCCAGAACAGATAAACACTTTATCCTTCTTTATTACAACATTGTCTTTTAGGATAACATAATATCCATGTTTACCTAAAGAAGTTGCAGAAATTAAATTCCTACGAACATTAGGTACATACAAACAGTCTTCCAATATTAAAACTCTAGATTCAAAACATAAATTACACACTCCAATAGCTACAACTGGAATCCTGCTCCCATCAGCCAAGGTAAGAAACATTTCTCCTTCATTCAGCTTTCTGGTCTCCTGAAACCCCTGCAAAGAATTGCAGATATGATTAGTACAACCTGAATCCACACACCAGGAATCTGTGGGATTCTGTACTAAACATGTTTCTAGAAGGAATGTACTTTTCATACCTTTATTCTTGGTAGCCTTAAATATTGGACAATTCCTCTTCCAATGTCCTTTCTCACCACAATGGAAACACTTTCCTTTGGTTTTCTTTCCTTTGTTGGCAACTCCTAAGGCAACTTGTTTACCACCTTGCTTGGCGAAGTTCTTCTTCTTCTTCTTCTTCTTACCCTTGCCTTTCGACTTAGGTTGAGAAGTAGAAGCTTCCGCCATGTTGGCATCAACACTAGAAGTACCAAGGATGCCTTCCGCCGCTACCAACTTATTCATTAATTCAGACAAAGAATAAATCTTTTTGTTCATATTATAGTTAAGTCTGAATTCCTTGAATGATTCTGGTAGTGACTGGAGTATCATATCCACTTGGGATTCTCCATCAATATCGGCACCTAAAACTTCCAATGTATTCAGATTAGAGATCATTCGAAGACAATGCTCCCTCACTGAAGTACCTTCAGCCATTTTGGTATTATAAATCTGCCTCATAGTTTCTTGCCTTGCAGAACGGCCTTGCTCACCAAACATCTCCTTCAGACTTAGCATAATGTCTGAAGCTAATTCTACATCCTGCATTTGATGTTGTAGAACATTTGAAATAGATGCTAGGATGTAGCATTTGGCCATCTCATTAGATTTCTGCCAACGATCATATCGCTGTTTTTCCTCAAGAGGAGTATCTAATGATGGAAAGCTAGGACATGGTTGAGTAAGCACATATTTATGCTCTTCAGCAGTAAGAACAATATCCAAATTTCTTTTCCAGTCGACATAATTGGATCC
Organism: Quercus parvula; assembly: GCA_030820535.1. Classification (NCBI taxonomy): domain Eukaryota; kingdom Viridiplantae; phylum Streptophyta; class Magnoliopsida; order Fagales; family Fagaceae; genus Quercus; species Quercus parvula. The sequence goes on from JAUAME010000012.1 coordinate 31,024,457, forward strand.
AGTCAGTTTGTTTTGATTAAGAATAGCAACAAGTGGGCTAAATGATGCCATGATTTTAAATCTGAAAATAACAAACATGAATATAATAAGTAAACTGGACATTATCAATTTAGCATATAAGTATATAATATGGAACCTCATAAAACCATAAAATAATATATGCAATGACAAACCAATCCATGTCTATAATTCCTTGGTAGCAAGTTTATTATAAACACATTAATTGATTGAGAACTATTCTCATTATTAGTGCTATCATGATAACTCTTATCATACACTAATAATATGCCGTATTACCTTTAGCCTCTAAGTAATAATGACATAGCTCCTTTGGGAGGTTAACATTACACTTAGTCTAGTGTACACCATTATCTAGAATCATATGTAGCCACATTTCATCTCCCTTATAATGTTTAAACTTCTAGTACCATGGAACAAAACACCCTCCTTTGGGATCGCGAGGCATATACGCCAAGACGAGGTGCTTGTCCACACTACTTTAAACAGGTTAGTTCAATCTTGTAGTACTATGAAGTTAACACCCTCCTTTGGGATTGCAAGGCATATACGCCAAGACGAGGTGCTTACCCCACACTACTATGAATCGATAATGGAGGCCGTGAGATCCAACCCTTGTATCTCTCTCCCACTAGATATTTTAAATTAAAGGTTTTTTTGATCAAGAACCATATTAATGCTAGAAACCCTTGAAAACATAATCTTAATCTCATTAGGAATAAATTTCATAATCCTAGCATTAACATGATAGCATGTATATCAGCAACCTTGATATAATACCGAAAAAAAATAATAATTTCTAGTTTAACTTTCTCAAAGTCGGATCATGCATATTTTATCACACAAAGGATACAATCTAATCCATGTGTAACCAGGCCGTAAATCATATATAATCATTGACGATGTATAATACTAATTCAAAATTAGTAAATCGACATTGTCACATATATATATGTCATTTGATGAACACATAAAGTTGAATTACTTAGATATAGTTATTGAATGCTTGAAACCTTGTATCACTAATTCGAATGCATATGAAATATAATATACGGATTGAATGAATCCTTCATATTAACACATTCAAGATGGCCATCAAGACAGTTAACATTAAATTGTCTTATTATACATCCAAGAGGTGCAATAACATCCAAGCGGTGCAATAACATTATTCACGCACTTGACGGTTATTACAATAACTATATCCAAAACAACAAATCATCTAGAAGTTTATGGCAATGGATAAACTTCAATCTATACATCACATATATAAATCATGGCATATGAATTCCAACGCTAATAACATAGAAAGCAAACTGTGCAATCTATTATGGCGTTTGTTAAGTAGATTCGCTCCATGAAACTTAAAGACACTGTCTAATTATCTTGCACAGTAACTTTAGTTTCACGAATCTTGATGAAAGAAATACATAAATTCATAAAACCATGATTATCAAAACATGTCTACACAAAGATAACAGTTTTCTTAAATTCCAAAACTCAATCACATGTTATACAAACATGATATGAAAACCTGGCTCTGATACCAATTGAAGGAAAATCTAGTTTTGTATCCCATACAAAACCCATAGCGGAAGCGACATTCATGGTTCTATTTCATTCATGATTGATAACATGTATTATGTAATTTTCAGAATTAGAGAACAAGATAGCGTACCTTGGTGCGGTGAAATTCAAAACAAAAGATTAGAAGTTCTTGGAAACACTTTTAATCTTCACTCCAATTCCACTTTACGCCCAAGAAGTGTGGTCTCTTAATCAGTTTTTAAGGGAGAATAATCGAGCGGTTTCACTTGTACATACACACCACTTCACAATGATGATTCTCTAAAATAAATTTCTGTATGTTTCTCCCTTTTATAACTAACTGAATATCTAATTGGGCCGGCCTATTGGGCCTTTCCAATTGGGCTTTAATGTGTGGCTTGGAGTGGGACCAAAAAGGACCAATAAGACACTAGCTCCAATGGGCCTTGGGCTTTTCTGTCAACTCTTGACAAGTCCAAAGTTACCATTAATTATATTTAATACCACTATATAAATATAATTGCACTCTAGGTCTTATTTATAAATTATATCCCAAGACTTTATTATACACGCAACCCCTTCATAAAATATTCGTAGTAATACAAAGTCATGAAGTAGACTGCCACTTTGAAAATTACTACATCTTAATCCTTGAGTACCTGGTTTAATCCTTAAAGTTATTCATCATATATTTATGAAATCCAATTTCATAAATATATACTTTAGTAATTTCTTACTAAAGTGGTTAGGCCTAACTCTCTGAATAACCAAAACCATTAAACTTATCTCAAGGGAATATTTTATATCTCCGTTAAGAGACTATGAATTCCATCTTGAGAATATATGTTCCATCAACACTAAATGTGGTTGCCCAACATACTGAGGTTTTGATCGTGCCTTTAGATCTCACTCCTAATATATCAAAGCAACCTACACCTCATGATCAAGTCCATTATTCTCTTAGGATTAAGAGTTCATGCAAATAGGAGTCGTGAGATTTATTATTCATTTGACAGTCGTTAGGAGAATAATAAATCTCACAGCGGTCCAGTTCTATATGTCTTAACTCTTAAAACATATCAACATATCAACTAGAAGTCTCCACTTCCATGATCAAGACAAATCATCTTAGTTGATATGTTATAATCTTCGCAGATGAAATGCCCAATTTCATCACCGACTACGAACCAAAATTATGAGTTTACAAAGAACTTGTGATCTATATCTTCTGTGACTAAATCACATAAATCACATACTATGCACCTCATGGACTATATGATAATGTCCAAATATTCATGTTACCATTATTTTAGATAATAATAATAAAGAAACTTTATTAATCACAACATTAAGTCATACATAATGTCATACATAATAACATACATAGCATCATACAATAGGATTTAAGGGCACTAATCCTAACAGGAGACTGGTAGGCACCGAACAAGAATGGTAGGTTGAAATAGTGATCCAGTGTAATTTCAAGTTCAAGACACACTTGTGAGAGTTCATTTGTACTTTGGAAGGGAAGCCTTGATAAAATCTGGAGAATAACCTTGAGGGAATCCAAACCAAGTGAATGAATCTCAAATCTTGATCTTGGGAGCTTAAGTTTTGGACACTGTTGGTACTTCGGGGAAGTGGGTCTCATAGGTGGTTTCCAAGTCCAAAACAAATAAGTGGATTTCACAATCAGAACCTATGTGAAAATCTGAATAGGACAAGTTTTGCTCGAACATCTTGATTCTTGGTCAAAGTTTACATTAAAGCCAATAGCTGTAGAATCATACTATTTGAGCAATTTCGGATTCCCGAATGAAGAAATAGACCCCAAAATCAGAATCTACGCAAAAAATTAAGCAAGACAGGTTCTTCTTGAAAATTTTGACTTTTGGTCAAGATTTGTGCAAAAGTCAACTTTCTAGAAATTGGACAGTTTACACAATTTCCGAGTCTCAAACAAAGAAAAAGATTCCAAAATTGGAATGTTCGCAAAAAACTGAGTGGATCAGGCCCCTTTTGAAAATTTTTACTTTTTGGTCAAAGTCAAAGATCCACTTGGTCAAAGCTTTTCCTTTTATTTTTTATTTTTTTTATTTTTTTACAAGTGGTTCAGACCAGGTCAGATTTCTAGGTCGGTACGAGTCAAACCAGGGTAGTGGAGGATGACATCATCCATGACGTCATGCGTAGGGGCACGTGTACGCATATAACGCGTGTGGCATGTGTAGGCGCGTGGCGTGTGCCGGCGCATGAGTCTGAGGCTATGATACCGGCAGCTCCGGGGGTGCATGGAGGCGCATGGCAGCTTCTTTAGTCTCGAATTTTTTTGGGCTTTGTCGATTTAAGGCCGTAGAAGACCATGGTATGGTCAGTTTTCTAAAATCATGGGCAGATTTGCACAGATTTGAAGGCCTAGGCCACGGGTTGTTTGAAAGATCGTGGCTTCACGTGGCAGCACGTAGCTGGACTTTTGGGGTTGATTTTCCTGGGTTTTGTAGATCGGAGGTTGATGGATCTAGTGGTGGCATTGGTTTTGTAAAATTCTTCTTAGATTTACGCAGTCTTGAATGAAAAACCCGCGGGGCGTTGGGAATTTGTGGCGGTGCGTGGTGGCTCCATTGCTGAAGATCTTTCTGGGTTTTGTACATCAAAGTCCTTAAAAGATTTCTGTGGGTTGATTTTTTTGTGAAATCTTGTCAAAAATTTTAGAAATCCAGAATGGGAGACCGCAGGCATTGTTGGACTTGTTGCCACTTTGGTCTACCTTGGCGGTGGCCATGTTGATAATGTTTGACAATCCAGGCAGGGAGTGGTTCCAGGGTAACCACTGAATGTCTCTGCTGTTCTTAAAGGGTTGGTGACACAGTAGAACAAGAAACTTCCCTTTGCTGGCCTAGAATTTCATCCACAGCCTAGTGCCATAGTTTTTCCTCTTTGCAGGCCAATAGGTTGTTTCTAAGGTCTAATGTGACAATTTCTTTCTGACAACATGATCCATTTATAGGCATTTACCCTTTTTTTTTTCAAGGTTGGGTGCAGTTTTTTGCGACTTTAAGTGCATTCGAGTTGTAAACTCTGACTTTAAACATTTTGGTGGCAACATTTTTCCTCTCTTTTTTTTTTGTCTGTTATCTCAGAAATTTTTCTATATAAAGCCACCCAGGGTATTCATTAAATTGTACAAGCAGCTTTGAGTGGGTAGTATGATACTTTTTAAGTGTAAAGAAATTATGCCTTTTTTTTTTTTTTGGTACTAACTTTTTTTTTTTTGACAGGCTAGTGATTAAAATTGAAGCTCTCTCTCTTTGTTGTTGTTGTTGTTATTGTTGTTGTTGTTGTTTTTTTTTTTTTTTTTTTTTTTTTTTTTTTTTTTTTAAGTTCAGACGTGCCATGAGATTTTCTTTTGACAAAAATTTTTTGTAGTTGTTTGTTTTTGTTATGCAGCATGCTTTTCTTGGCAGTTAAGCTGCACCAACACTTATCTTTTCAACGCAGCCATTTCAAGAGTTTTTGCAACGTAGCCACATCGTGAGCCTTTACCATGAAGTCGTGCTACCATTTGTCCTTGTACTAAAGTCATGCCAACATTCATCTTTGCCATGAAGCAATATTTGCACTTGCATCTGCTATGAAGTCGCACCATCATTTGCCTTTGTAATGAAGCTGCACTAGCACTCTTCTTTTGCCATAAAGCTGCCTTGACATCCTATTTGCATTGTGGCCACATGTACACTTCATTAATACCAAAGCTATGCCAACATCCATCTTTTCCATGAAGCCACGACAACATTCCATTTGCATCGAAGCCGTGCCAATGTTCAACACTTCATTCGCATTGAAGCCATGAAGCTACGTCAATAATTCATTTTTGGCATGAAGCCATGACAACACTCCACATTAGTACTGAAGTCGTGCCAACATTCATGAAGCCACGACAACACTCCATATTAGCACTTGTACTCGCATCAAAGTTGCACCAATCTTTTAAAGGCAATATAGCTCAGACATCAAGGGTGCATTGCACTGTAGCCAGACATCAAGATTTCAGAAATGCCAACAAGACGTTGAAGATGCAAGGAGTCCCTATCAAGACTTTGAAGATGCAAGGAAATGCCAACAAAACCTTGAAGATGCGGGAAAAATGATGCCAATACTTTGAAGACGCTAGAGTATGCTATGAAGACTTTGAAGATGTCAAAACATGCCACCAAGAATTTTGACATTGCACGAACATGCCCATAGAGGAGAGATAATGCAACACCAATTTCGGATATATAATCTATCATCATTCTGGAGGAAGTTGACGTCGTTCAGATTTCAGAGACATGATGTGAAACGATACCACTCAGAAGGGAGATGATGTGGTTCAAATTTCAGAGCTATGAAGCGGCACAACCTAGAAGAGAGATGTTGTAGCTTAGACTCGTAAGGTACAAGAAGATGCCCTCAAGAGATAAGTGATGCAAAGCATACTTTAGAGACGTGGGAGGATGTCCACAGAAGATGGGCAATGCCATGAAGACTTCATTTCTTGGAAAAGAAGTTGGAGATTTTATTTTACTCCACAACCAAGCATCAAGTTATATTCATCATCATTTCAAGGAAAGTTAAGCAATGTCAACTCCTTACAGTCTTCATTTTCTACTACAACGACCCTTGATCATCACATCGAGAAGTTGACTGTCCTTAAGCAATGCCTTGTCAACCGAAGGGACCTTAAAAGCATATTCATGACCGTCGGAAAACTCTTCAAGCTAGACTGGCAATCCTTCTTCTTTTCATGTGACTGAATTTAGTGAAAGATACTAAGTTGCCTACTTACCCTCGGGAGGGATCAAGTCATTACGTAGTTCAATAGATTTTTTTTTTTTTTGATGATTTCATTTTTGATAATTTCATTTTTTTTTTTATGATCTTTTTTTTTTTTTTTTTTTTTTGGCTTCTTCTTATGTGTTTTTGCAAAAATGAGGGCTCAGTGTGTAATAGTGAGTATCACCACTAATCGAACCTGAGATGACCTCAAGGGTGACATGGGCATCCAACCACCACGCCACACTAGCAATTGGTGACATAGAGTGGGATTAATTTCTCCTTATTGATATGCTTTCAAAGGTAATGGGAAGACATCATGTACTCTTGTAGCGCTACAGTGGGTAGTTTAAGCTCTTACCGACGAGCAATCCTCAATTTTTAAGCATAAAAGCGCTTAAGGAACTTCCCATTGATGGGGCCAATCCTTACACCATCATTATCAATTAACGTGTAAGCTCCATTGGTGTAGACTTCTTGCACAACATAAGGTCCATCCCATTTTGAAGTGAACTTATTGCCTGTACGATGAGTTGTGATGATAGGTCTTCGAACAACAAGGACTAAGTCACCAACTTGAAATGATCGTGGTTTAACTCTTTTATTGAATGCACTTGAAAGACGAGCTTGATAGCACTCAAGGCGTTGTTGGGCCTCGAGCCTTTTCTCATCAAGCGCCTTTAATTCTTGCAATCTGAGCTTGGCATTTTCTTCTCCAGTCAATCCCTCTTGAATGGCAATCCGTAATGATGGGATTTGGCGTTCTAAAGGAAGGATGGCTTCCACTCCATAGACAAGAGAATATGGCGTCACTTGAGTAGGCGTTCAAAATGTTGTTCAATATGCCCATAGTGCTTCTCCGATTCTTTCATGTCAATCTCGCTTTGTCTTGGATACCACTTTCTTCAACAAACTGCCAAGTGTTTTGTTAAATGCTTCAGCTAGTCCATTTGTCGAGGCATTGTACATGGAGTTGTATTGTTTAAATTCAAACTTCTTGCAAAGCTCTGTCATCAGCCTATTGTAGAATGGTTTGCCATTATCAGTTATGATATACTGAGGGACACCATACCGATAGATCAAGTGAGTTCGAATGAAATTGACCACTGTTTCTTTCTTCACTTCCCTAAGGGGCACAGCTTCCACCCACTTCGAGAAGTAATCAGTTACGACCAAGATGTACAAATGGCCACCGGATGACTTTGGTAATGGTCCTATTGCATCAAGCCCCCATGCATCAAAAGGCCAGGAAGCCACAGTTGGGTGTAAAGGTTCCGGTGGCTGGTGGATGAAGTTCGCATGATACTAACAAGCTTCGCTTTTCTTAGCACACTCCATGGAATCTTGCACCATTGTAGGCCAATAGTAACCCATTTGTTTGATCCTGTAGTGTAACTTAGGACCTGACTGATGTGCGCCGCATATTCCAGAATGAGCCTCTGTTGTGAAATTTTAAAATACTCGCAAGTGTACGAACCATACCGAAATATAGTTTGACAAGAACGAGGTCGAACCCACAGGGACTTGTATGAATGTAGGAAAATTAATTAAATCTTAACCAAATTAATCCTAATCTAGTTTAATAAAAATTGGTTTTTCTAAGATTAAATAAACTAAGCAAATAATAAAATTGAGCAAATAATTAAACTAAGCAAAAGATATAAAGCAATAAAAAGATGTAAACAATCAAGGGAAAGGAATTAAGGTTTTGGAATCCACCTTGTAAGTCATATCAGCATATATTTATAATCATTAATTTTTCCCAACACACTACATGATAATCTAGAAATCAATCTTGCTATCATGGAAAATATTCTCATTAAAATCTTTATTTTAAAAATCAAAAGCATGTTCTTCTTCACTTCTTAAGTATAAAATCAAATCATCAATTATATCTGTAGCCAAACAAATCACAAGATATATCCAATTCTAAAAATCAAATCATAAATTGTATCCATTGATAGAAAAATCACAAACGATATCCAATTTTATAATCAAGAATTATTAAACCAAACATTCAATTAATTAAGACAAATCCTAAATCATGAGAAAAACATGATTGAACTCATATCTAGAATCTCATCTTAGTCAATTGATATGAAGCAAGAACAATTTAAATCATTAAAGAACAATTATTGTGGGAAAAATCAAATCACATAAATATTACTAATAATCCTTAACAAGGTTTCATCCTCAACCTTAATTATAAATTTAGCTACTCATGGTAATTGAAAGAAAACACAAAAAATAAAATAAAATACTAAATATTAAACTAGACAAATAAAATAAAACTAACTGTCATGTAAGAGGTAGCCGCTCTCTATACATTCAGCCCTCAGCCCTAGCACTAGCCTCCTTGAATTTTGCTCTAAAGAGCCTTTAAATAGGTAAAGGAATTCTATTACAAGTTGAATTTCCGTTTGGAGAAAATCTCAGATTTTTAGGCTTCACTTAACCGATGATTTCGGCCCATTTAATGTCTGAATTCGGACTTTTGGTAAACTACAAAGTTGTAGCCCTTTAAGTTAACTTTCCAGGCCAACTTGAATCATCTCGATTGGACATCTGAACCGAAAGTTATGCTGAAAATACTAACTGATGTGCAGACTGGAATCCTAATCCGAATTGAACTTGGATTTGGTGCAAATTTCCTTTGATTCCTTGCTCCAATTGGACTTAAATTTGATTGGGTTGGTCTTCTCTTGAATTCATGCCTGTCTAGATGTAAATTGGCATGATTCAATTGGCCTAGCCCCACTTTGCATGTGAAGCCCTTGTTACCTTCAACACAAAGATATTATATAATCAGTCATAAAATAACATAAAAATAAGGCTAAATATGTAGATATGTGAGTACTTTATTTTATATATTTCATTCCCATCAGCCTCCTCTAAGGCTTGTTTAGCCCCCTTCTCTCCTAAGCAGTGGAGAAACAATCCATCAAATGAACGGCGGAAGAAAGTGTCCTTATAGTAAATGAATCGAGCAGCCCTTCGCCGAACTTCAGTCTTGTGACGTTCATCATCCGGGAGTCTGCCATGTTGAAGGTATTTAATGATCACTTGTCGCCAATCTTCTTTTTCAACAAGGCATACAGAAATGATGTTGGCTTGCTCTTCCTCTTCTTTTTCAACCAAAAGGGGTACCACCCACCTTTGGGAAATAGCAACTTTGGTTGTCTCTTCTTGGGATAATGCTAAGGCGGTAGCCAAATTAGCTAAAGCATCGGCCTGTCTATTCTCCTTCCTTGGTATATGCTCCAACGTGATGGCCTCAAAATTTGCTATCAACTTCTTCGCATATTTGCAATAGGGGATGAGGTCTTCTTTCTTGACGTCAAACTGCTCCAAGATTTGGTTGATAACTAATTTGGAGTCCCCAAATATCTCAAGTTGCGATATGCCCATCTCAATAGCCATTTGCAGACCAATAATCAATGCTTGATATTCGGCTACGTTGTTAGAGCAAAGTTCACTTAATGAGAATGAGTATAGAAGTATTTGCCGTTGTGGAGAAACAAACACTACACCTGCCCCCGCTCCTTCCCGACGTGCAGCCCCATCGAAAAACATCATCCATGGTGGCATCACTTCAATGTAAAACACATCTTCATCCGGGAAATCATCAGAGAACTCCTAATCGGACGGGATGGGGTGATCAGCTAAAAAGTCTGCTAGTGCTTGTCCTTTGACAACTTTTTGTGGAACATATTCAAGGTCATATTGTTGTAGCAAGACTGCCCATTGAGCTATACGACCCGAGACCACTGGCCTGGAGAGGACATATTTAATCAAGTCTGCCTTTGCTATCAAACGGACCATATATGCTTACATGTAGTGCTCCAGTTTGTCTATGGCAAAGAAAAGAGCGAGACACATCTTTTCAATAGGAGAATAATTTAATTCAGTCCCATTGAGAGTTCGACTTAGATAATAAAGTGCTCTTTCTTTCCCCTTTTCATTTTCTTGCGCTATAAGAGCACCTAGAGACTTTTCTTGTGCCGCAATGTACAGTACCAAAGGCTTTCCTGGAATAGGAGCACCTAAAACTGGAGGGTTAAGCAAGTATCTTTTAATGCGTGCAAAAGCATTGCTACAAGCCTCATCCCATTCAAAGTGCACATCCTTCTTCATCAATCTATTGAAAGGTTGACCTCGACTAGCCAAGTTCGAGATAAATCGTCGTATGTAGGCTAGTTTTTCCTGCAAGCCTCTAAATTTTCGCAGATTCTTGGGCTCTGGCATTTTCTGGATAGCTTCAATTTTGGACTGGTCAATTTCAATACCACGGTGCCTCACGATGAAACCAAGAAATTTCCCAGATATTACGCCAAAAGCGCATTTGCGAGGGTTCATTTTAAGCTGATATTTTCTTAGGCGGTTGAACACGGATCGCAGATCTACCAGATGGTCTTCCCTCCTTTTTGTTTTAACCACCAGATCATCGACATAACACTCCACATATTGATGAAGTACATTATCAAAAATCTTTTGCATGGCCCGTTGATAAGTAGCACCAGCGTTCTTTAGTCCAAATGGCACACTTTGTAACAGTAAATGCCTTTAGGGGTATGAAAAGCTGTAAGTTCTTCATCCTTAGGATTCATTCGAATTTGGTTGTATCTTGAAGAACCATCCATGAAAGATAAAGCTTCATGACCAGTAGTGGCATCAACCATAACCTCAGTGATGGGTAATGGAAAATCATCCTTGGGACATGCACTGTTCAAATCACGGAAGTCAACGCACACCCGAATTTGTCCATTCTTCTTTTTGACAAGGACAATGTTAGCAATCCATTCTGGGTACTGTACTTCACGAATGAAGCCCGCCTCAATTAGCTTATTGACCTCGGTTTCTATTTGAGGGATGAGCTCTGGCCAAAAGCGTCTTTGGGCTTGTTTAACTGGACGCACGCCCTTCTTTACTGTCAAATGGTGTAGAGCAATACTTGGATTAAGTCCAGGCATTTCCTTGTAAGTACAAGCAAACATATCTTTGTATTCTACTAAGAGCTTGAGGTACCCTTCTTCTTCTTTGGGGGTGAGAAGCACACTAATGAAAGTTGGCTGGGATTCTTCAATAGTTCCTAAATTGATCTCTTTAAGTTCATCAACTGTAGCTTGTACTCCATCTTCCAAGGCTAGAGGAGCTTCATCGACCTCTTCATTGGTTGCTTCAACATCTGATAGTGTATCCTCTTCTATTGTAATATGAAACGAGGATGATACCTCTTCAATTTTCTCCTTGTAGATGAGTGACTGACTTGTGTGTACAATCGTTCGTCTTTTGACTTTGAGCGATCCTTCAATGCTGATGTCTAAGGTAGAGTTACTCTTCATGCATGAAGGAATGCTACTGCGGATCTCATCATTAGCTTTCTTCTCCCGTTGAACCTCAAAATTTATTGAATTTTGAGAGTGACTATCAACAGGCCTTTTTGTTGCCCCCAATCAATCAAAGACTGATTTACCTGCAAGAGTGTTGCAATTTTATGTTAAGCAAGTTGTATTTAACCTGTCGAACACTATGACTCATAACGATGAGGCCTCAATGCGATCAAACACCGAGACGCGCGATGAAGAATGATCTTTTCTTTGATTCGAACTTTCATCGACCTCCACTGTTATGTATTGGGAACTTGAAGCATTGCTTCTTTTCTTGACCCATATCTGAGCTGGTTGTTTAGGAGTATAACCTAATCCGGTCTTCGGGATAGGAATTTCATACCCTTCAAGCCGCATTTTGCTTTGTGTTTTGCTAAGGCCATGCATCTTTTCTCCGGTGGCTTCTAAAATTAATTTCCCTAAGTCCCCTTGTTTCGAGAAATCGTAGCTTGCTCTAGCCAACAGCCTATATGCCTTTAGGTCAAACCATTATTTCATTCGTTCACTTGGTAGAATATCATGCTCTGTCAAACATTGTGAAGACCTCATGAATCCATTTAGTGGCTTCAAGGGCAAAGGATTTGTGGATGAAGTTAAAGGCATGGCATGATTTTCTTTCAACATGGCAACATCCTCCATCGTGAGCATTGTAGGAGGCCTTCCTATGTCTGCTATAGATTGAAGGCATTCCGCAAATGGTGATTGTCCTTTCTTGCGGCGTGATAATGGTACATAACGGAGGAATGGAGGGTTGTTGGAGGGCATCAAAATTTTCGCTCTCACTGAATTACTGGTAGATTCACTAGAATGATCATTCCCACATTCTGGACCTTTCTTTGGGGCAAGGATATCCTTTCTAGTGACGATCTAACATGCTCCTTTTCACCCTGTTTGCTTTCCATGGATGGGATCTCAATTGGGAGAACTTCATTGGGAATGTCATCCTCTACATAAAATTTTGCGTCAGCAAAGTAAGCTTCAGTCTCAGTAAAAGGCTTTAAGCCGACATTGACTTTCTTTATCCCACTTTGAAGGTACTTGAAACATTGATGCAAAGTTAACGGCACTATTCTGTTTCCATGGATCCATGGACATCCTAAAAACATGTTGTAGGTTGTCTTGGCCTCAATGACATGGAACAAAACGTTGCTTATCAATTCTCCAATGATTAATTCTAGGTGGATCATGCTGATTACGCGTTGTCCTCCTGGGTTAAAACCTTGAATAACCAAACGACTATGCGATAATTCTTCCATAGTAAGGCCAAATCGTCTCATTGTCATTTTTGGTAGTATATTAACAACTGAACCTCCATCAATGAGAATACGATCGATCTTTTGTTCACGAGCATAACCAGAGACATAAAGTGGACAATTGTGGGGCTTAGAGCCTAACAATAGGTCCTCATCAGTGAAAGTTAAGTCTAGAGAGCACGCATAACATTCCTGGGTTTGTTGAAGTGTGTTGGTAGAAGGAGTGTACATCTCTGGCTTTTCAAGAGCTTGGGTGAGCACTTCTTTTGGTGAAATGGAGGATTGCAAGGGTTCAACTTCATCGACTCAAGATTGGAGTTCCTCCAAAGATGACAAAGTCTCATTTGGACCACCATGGTCAACATCTTCCTTTTCGTCCTGAATTTCGCAATGAGAAACTGTGTGAACGGCCTTAGCTAAGTTATTTTGAAAGAATTTTCTAGGGAAGAATTCTTCCAATGTGATGAGATTTCGAAGTTTTTGGGTTTATGCCGAATTGTCATACATTTTTGTTCCCAATCTCTATTGCCTTTTATTGCTCTTTCTTCTTGACTGAAGCTGAATCTGGTTTTGTGCTCTTCTGGACTCTTGGGCGATCAAATGAAGAGGGAATGTTCGTCTCTTTTTCCACCTCCTTTGAGTAACCATTGTCCAGCCCTCTTCCTCATCCATTGTTGACCTTTTATCATCATTTGAATTATAATCAGATGCTTTTTGTGAAAGCTGAATTGGAACAGGTTTCAGAGAACCAAACTGGATGAGCATGGTATTTGCCCCCTGCTTAGTGGTTGGAGACATGCAAATAGGTAACCCGCAAGAAAATGTTGCAAGGTTTGATTGAGCAACATCATTAAAATCCAAGTCGATTTTCCTTTCCTTGGCTAGCTTCATGATGAGTTCTTTAAGAACAGAGCATTTTTGGATTAGATGGCTTATGATGCGATGATATTTACAATAGTTTGGGTCATCAACTTTTCCCATCTCTTCCGGTCGTTTGCATTCTGGCAATTTGATTAATTGCAACTTAAGCAGTTATTCTAGCATTTCGGGCATATCAGCATTTAGGAAAGGATAAACCTTTTGTTCCCACTCCTTAAGTGATAAGCAACGAGTCTCATGCTGTTGGCCTCTCTTGGGCCTCTTCTTGTTAGCCTTCACATTTCTTGTTGAAATTTTGACTGGAGCAGGGTTAATATTCATTGAGTCTTTGATATTACTTTTTGCATTCCTGTCATTTTTCCTTACTTCCCGTCTTTCTTTCCTTTCCTCAAGAACGGGAGGTTTCATATTTCCATGGCTAGAGATACTCAATTCCATGTCATGCGCACGAGTCGCCAATTCTTCAAATGTTCAAGGCTTTATCCCTTGAAGGATGTAAAGAAGTCCCCAATGCATGCCTTGAATGCACATCTCTACAACAGATATTTCAGAAAGTCTATCCTTGCAATCTAGACTCAAAGAATGCCATCGATGGATATAATCAACGACGGGTTCATCCTTCCACTGTTTAGTATTGGTAAGCTCCATCATGTTTACCGTGCGCCGTGTGCTATAGAATCGATTGAGAAACTCCCTTTCAAGTTGTTCCCAACTATCGATTGACTCGGGTTCTAAGTTTGTATACCAATCGAAGGCATTCCCCTTTAGTGAACGGACAAACTATTTTACAAAGAGTCCTCCTTGAGTCCCTGCATTCTCACAAGTTTCTACAAAGTGAGCAACGTGTTGCTTAGGGTTTCCTTTGCCATCGAATTACAAGAACTTGGGGGGTTGATACCCATTTGGCATTCTCATGTTATCGATGCGCTTTGTATAGGGCTTCGAATACATGAGAGAACTTGTAGAAGAACCTCCATATTGTGCTCGAATGGTGTTTGTTATCATGTCTTGTAGTTGTTGGACAAATATCGAGGCCATTGAGAATGTCCGTGTTGAGAAGTGCCTTCACCTCCTTTCCCTTATCAACCCTTGTGTTTTCTCCTTTCAAAGAAAAGCCGGGTAGGTGCTTAAGGCCAAGACTTGATTCACCCGAATCTTGTAACTCCATTTTGTTCATTACGGTTGCAATTTTGACGTCCTTTTCTTCAAGTGCTTTTGTGAGAAGGGTGACCCTTTGTTCCATTTCAGCCATCTTTTCTTCCATGGTAGAGGTGTTAGTCATCATCACTGGCATAATCTCTATATATGATGGAGAAAATGATGAAACAGGATGAGTCAAAGGTACTTCATTCCTTAAGTTTCTCATCACGGGTGAAGAGTTGATAGAAAAGGTCTTTGTTGGGGATGATTCATTACTGATCTCCAAATCTTTCGGGGTAAATGAATCCTTAGTGGTAGCTTTCTTATTTACAACAGAGTCCAAAGAGATGACAGTATGAAGTTGGCTTTCTTTGGTTGGTTGGGGTTGAAGTCGATCAACAGCTTTGGATCGACTGCGAGTGATTGGGCCGACATAATCATCATCATTGGAAGCATCAACCACTAAATTTTGAACATTCTTGCTAGAGGCCATTGAAGCTAGTAGCGAAATGATGTCGAATTTCTTTTCTTTTGAAGGAGAAAGAGATGAGAGGCAAAGAAATCCCACTAGGCGTGCCAGAATTTGTAGAGCGACTAAATTTCTAGTTCGAAATAATTCAAACAAGTAAAATAGTTTCACAAATGAGAATTTCTATTGATGATTATGTGGTACAATTCTCTGAAATTACAAAAGAGTGATCCTCTGATTCGATCTCCTTGCAAGACTTATTGATTGGATTTATGGTAATGTGAATTTGATTTGAACACAAAATATACTTCAATTTGGTTGAGGGATGGATCGAAGATTGCTGAAACGGAATTGCAATGAATCTTTGGCTATGAGCTTGTTAGAAATCCTTTGTTCTTCACGTTCTTCATGTTCTTCGTGTGTTCTTCGTCTTCGAAGGTTTATGGTGGAAGTTCTTCGGGGCTTTCGAGGCTTGAATCCGTAGAGCTTCACCGATTTGTGGTTTGTTAATGTTTTTTGAACCTTTGAGCTTGATTCCCATAAACTTTAGGATCTAGGCAGATAGTTTGGATGATTCTGCTTCGAGTGTTCTTTGATTTCAGGGTTGAAGTTCTTGAAGGATTTGAGGCTTGATTCTTGCAAAACTTTTGTACTTCTGAATCCTGGTCTCCCTCAAATGCCTTAGGAAGGCTTCTATTTATAGGAGTTTGGGGGTTGGTGAGTGACACGTGGCGGAGTCTTATTGGTGACACATGTCACAGCCTAATTGGTCCGCCTATGTCATCGCTTACACGCGCTGGACCGCTTGTGTCATTACTTACACGCGCTGGACTACTTGTGTCATCGCTTACACGCGCTGATGTGTGATTGGTTTTTGCATTATACTTGGCAAATTTCTGTTGGTTTTTGAATAGTGATAGTAAAACCTAGTAGCAATATGTGGCACTTTGTAATTGGCTATATTTTGTGGACTTAGCAGTGCGACGTGTCAGCTTGTGATAGGTTGGGAATTTTTCTTCTCTACAGGGTCTCACAAACATTTGAGAGGTAGCTAGTGGAATTAGATTTTTTATACTCAATTCTTAAGAAGTGACACTTTGCCACCAATGGGGTAGTGTGTCAAATTATTTTGATCATTAAGGGGTGAAGTGTCATTCTTAAAATCAACTATAACGAATTTAAATTTTGCTATACCGGGGTGTGAGTATAATTTACCCTTCTTAAAATTTTTAAGGGTAAAATATTCATCATATCATTCTATAGTTTGGGATGGTTTTAAAATAAATGGTAATTTAAAGAAAAATAAAACCATAAACTTTCTAAATCATTTCAATTTGTCCCCTCTAAGTTATTATTAACAAAAAATTTAATGAAAATTCATATAATCTTGTAAGAGCATCCACATCGGTAGAGCTAAAAATTTTAGCATTTAACACTTCAAAAAACTATTTTATTTATTTTAACACACAATTTCGCAGCACAATATGCATCAATGATCTTATTTTTACCATCAACCAAATACTATTCATTTTATTTTCTTTCTTTCTCACTTCCTCTCTCTTCCTCTCTCTTCCTCTCTGTCACCGAACCCAAAAAGTGATAAAGTAATAATTTTTTTATACCACCTTGCTACAATGAACTGCTAGTCTTGGCAATGAATTGCAACAAGAAGGCAAAATATATTGCCTTTGACTCCACAAACGTTGGCACTTAAATTGGATTTGAGGTGGTAAAATAGCTTTTACCACCACCAATGATGATGCTAATGCTTCCGTGTAAATCACATATAGAAGCCCAAAATGGAACTTAGAAAATAATTTTAAAAAAATCCTAATAGATAAATATGTTTTAATAAATATGCCATCAATCTGTGATTTTTTTTTTGGGCAAAAAAATCACATATG
Organism: Quercus parvula; assembly: GCA_030820535.1. Classification (NCBI taxonomy): domain Eukaryota; kingdom Viridiplantae; phylum Streptophyta; class Magnoliopsida; order Fagales; family Fagaceae; genus Quercus; species Quercus parvula. The sequence goes on from JAUAME010000012.1 coordinate 31,041,867, forward strand.
GTATTCATATCTCGCGTCTTTTAATAATGCCCTGATAAGTGGCATGTGCAATTTATATGTTTTTTTTTTTTTTTCCCTTAGTTTTAGTTAATTCAAGGTTTTAATTTTAACTTTTCAAAATAAAAAATTTAACTTAACACCCAAACTATTGGGATGAACCGTTTGATTTGCTGAATTTGTAGTCATGTATATATTTACCTAATGGTCCCCAAATATCTTTTTCTTTTGGTGAATATACCATACTCATTTGATTGACCAATATGGAAAGGGGAGTTAACTGATAGGTCCAGCCAAAAATAAATAAATTGAGGGACTTATGGTGGCACTTCCCAAATGCTACTATAGGTCGTTGTTAGACTTGGACCTATGGTGGCATTTGAAAAACGCCATTATAAGAACCTCCTAAATATTTTTTATTTTTTACTGGACCTATGGTGGTACTTTCCAAACTCTGCTATAAATTCTTGTAAGACTCTCAAAAAAAGCCATTATATACATAATGGTGGCACTTTCCAAATGCTGTTATGATGGCATTTAAAAAATGCCACTATAGCTAGGTCCCTCAATTTTTTTTTTTTTTTTTTTTGGATTGGGCTATGGTGGCACTTTCGAAATGTTATTATAGACTCTTGTAAGATCAGGACCTATGGTGTCAATTGAAACGCTATTATAGGCCCTTTCAAACAGCGCTATAAGCCTAGTGTTTTAAAACGCCACAAAAAACCCTTCAAAATATGGATTAGAAAAACTATGACAGCATTTTCCAAAAATGCCACTATAGCCGTTGTTTTTTATAGTGTCATTTTCATGCTCGAAAACAAGGCTACATACTAGTTTACTTAATAAAAGGAATCTTTGTTTTGAGTTAGGTAAACAAAACTTAATGTAGTTTTTTTTTTTTCCTATAGAACGTTTCTTTATAATCGAAAATGGTATAAGCAATATATATTGTTTCAACTGTCAAGTAAAGAATAGCAGCAGACATCTCCCATTCGCACGAAAGAGATATGCCTTGCAAGTTGAAGAGAAAATAAAAGCAAATAAAGTTTAGCTTTGACATAGGAAAGTAATCAACTAAGATAAGGCCATGAGAAAAACTCCAATTGCCGAGTAAAGAATAGTTTTATAGCAGCACAGTGAGTCTTGCCTTGCAGATTGAAAAAAAAAAAAAAAAAATGAAAAAAAGAGAGAGTAAAAGCAAGACAAAGCAAATATAGGTGAAAGTAGTCATCAATTAAGACGATAAAGCGATCAAAGAACTCCGAAATGCCAAGTAACTTACTTCAAGTAGCTTAATTGAAGTAAGGCATATTCTACCTCTACCAGCAGAGAGCTCATCTTCTCACAAAGAGACATTGTGTTGCAAATTGCAGAAAAAGTACATATGCAAACTTTGCATGAAGAGATTGGCTTGCAAATTAAATGATAGTCTTGTTAACCGGTGCCCTAATTTATTGGTTAATATTCAATTATGAATTGCAATTCATACTTTTCAAATCGAAAAATATACTTATCAATAACTCATTGGTTTGCACACAAAAAATTCATTGTATTATATTTGTGTTTTTCTTAATATTTGTACACAAATAATTTTTTCTTTAATAAAAATGCATAAAAACATATTTTAATTGAATAATAAATGTACCTTTTAACTTATAGCCTTTAACAGAAATCATCGAAGAATACTTTACCAGCAAACTAAATTTTTCACAAACAGAATTGATTGCTTGCAAAATTGAAGAAAAGTGAAAGGTTGGTATTCTCTAGTGCCATGTGTAACTCTTTTTGTTTTTGATGAACTAATGCCATTTGTAACTCTTTAAAAAGAAATTGCATACAAAATATCTTCACCAGTCATAATTTTAAGTAACAAATTAAAGCAGAACCCAACAAATATATGTCTTCACAAAGTGACACACAATTCGTCCATAAAATATTCCAGATACAACCCTCCTTATTGATCAGTACTACTTGACCAAAAGGCTTTTCATGTTTGAAGAAAGATCCGAAGAACACTTGCAGCAGTGGTGGTAAAAAGCTAAAAAGCTATTTTTAGCACCACTAAATGCTATTTGGAGTTGCAGCAGTAAAGTTATTTGGAGCTACAGCAGTGGAGCTATAGCCAAATCTACATATATAATTGAGAACTACAACTCAAAAAAGCAAATATAGAAATTAAGGGGAAAAACATACCAAGTTTTAGTTTTTTTTTTTCAAAAAAATTAAGTTTTAGTTAAATGCATAATTCCAAACCTCAACGGCCAAGTAAAGAATGCCAAGGCAACAGACATCTTTCCCTTGCACAAAAGAGAGATACCTTGCAAGTCTTGAAGAGAAAATAAAAGCAAGAGATTGAATTTTAGCTTTCATAGAAGAAAGTAAGCAACTAAGATAAAGCTTGGAAACTCGATTTGCCAAGTAAAGAATATAGTTTTCGAGTAGCACAAAGAGACTTGGCTTCTAAATTGAAAAAAAAGTAAAAGCGAGACATTACCTATGGAAAAGTCATAAATTAAGAAGATAAAGCTAGGAAAGAACTCCGAACGCCATGTAACGAATACTCCACCAGCAGATAATTCACCTTCACGCATAGAGAGTGTGCTCTTTGTCTTACAAATTAATAGAAGAAGTAACGCAGATCATTAGCTAATGTCTAATATTTAATTGAGAACCTAAAACTATGTAAGAACTCCAACTGCCAAGTAAAGAATACATAATCTGACAGCGAACCTTTGCAAAAGAAAGATTTGATTGCTTTGAAGAAAAGTAAAGGACGATGGCTTATAGCTAGTAGGAAAGCAATAAACTAAAGATGACAAGAAAGAATATAAAATTCAAGAAAGTATAATTGACGTGGCAATTATAATTCAAAAAAGTAAAATTCAAGAATATATATATATATGTTAAAGTTTAGAACCTTGAAAAGACAGTTTGTTAAACTTAATATATTAGCTAAGTAATTATTTAGGTTAATTATTCATATTTAGATTAAACAATCATCACATAAAATAAACACAGTAGAAATGTAAATAATACAAGATATGATGACCTAGGAAAACTAATAAAACAACTCATTTCAAGGTAAAAACCTAGGAGGAACTATCCTAAGAGAACAATCCATTATATCAAGTTGAGATTTACAATAAAAAATATTAGTTCGTAATAAATCTAACACAGTTACCAGACTAGGATCTGATTTCATAGACTTCCTTGATCTGGATCTTGTTCTCATATGAATCACCTATTCATGCTTTGATCTTTATTACGCTTGATAGCTAAAGGATTGGCAACAACTTTACTCCACCAGAACTAGCGATATGGATTTCATCTCCGGTAGGTGCTTGTAGAGTTAGAAGATTACAGAACCTCACAAATCTCACAGGAGTAACTCTCAAGACTTGAAAAACATGTATTAGGGTTTTGCTTTTATACCTAGTAATGTTAGACTTAAACCCTAAACATTTTGCAGGCTATTGGGCTTCAATTGAAATTTTGTAGACTGCAATTCGATCGATCGAAAGTCTCTCTTGTTCTGTCGAGCTTGACAGTTTCTGAATTCTTCTTTTTGTAGCTTATACGTTCTTAAATCTTGACTTGTATTAATTTGAGCAATGTCTAAAACACTTCAAAGAAACTAAGATTTTATACTAAACATGTTATTGTTCTTGGTTTGCCAATATACAATAAATTTAGAACCTAAACATTTAAAACTAAATATTTAGAACCTAACAATATATATATATATATATATATATATATGTATGTATGTATGTATGTATGTATTATGAGTAAGGAGAGACGAGGGCTTCAATTTAGGAGCCACTCTCGTTGGTGGTAGTGTAGGGTGGTTGTGATAAAAGTTAATGGTTCAAACATGAAGGTTTGACCCAATGAGAAAGAAAGAGGATGGAGAGGGTGTATTAGGAGGGAGTGATTGTGTATGATATGTTTATTTGATTTATTTGTGAAATGTTGATATGACATGTTTCTATTGAATAGTGTGTAAAATAAGAGATTTATACCAAGTCCTTATTGAATGTATTCTCTAAAAATATTATATGAATAAACTACATACACAAAAACTTCGTGACAGAGCGTAGATGACAAGCAGTTAATGGTAGTTGAAGAAGTGATGCTGAGAATAACCTAATCAATCCTAGGAAATTATTTAGACCCTTGAATTCTTAATTTACGACTTAATCAATTTTAGGCTAAGCTATCAAGTCAGCCAAATATAAGTGATTAGCCTATTGAATTAAGCATGGATGATAAACATAACGTGGTTAATAATATAAGAACAACAAAGTAAGTAAGTAACCTCCGGAAAATCAATCATATATAAGATAACACACTGATATGTTATCAAAGAGGGAAACCTGAGTACTGGGCATAAAAACCTCTATGTGGCTTAGACAACCGAATCAATCCACTAAGATAAATAATTGCAGTAAAATTTGACTCACAAATCCTCCAAGTATTGCAACAAACTTATACTTGAGCTTTCCAAGCTCTAGTTAGCTATTGACTTCACGAAGTCCTAATTTCTCTATCTTAGCTTTCAGATCATCTTTAAGACATCAAGACTAATTGTGGGGTGCTCCAATGATTTTCCAATCACCAATTAACTCACACAACTCAGGAATTAGTTAAGGAAATAGTGGTATCAATCTCCTCACTAAGATATCTAGCTATGTAGAGAGGGAGAAGATAGAGAGAAATGGGTATACGGACTAGGGTTTATCTCAGCTCTCTAACACTTCAATTGAGAATTTTTAGTTGTCGAAACTTGTGGGAAATGAGGCTTACATAGGTGGGCAAAGAGTTGGGACTCTAGAGAAATTTGTAAAAAATTTCTCTTATGTTATGAGGAATTTGCTTGAGCCAATGTCTTCCGATGTTTGGCGAAATTAATAATCTGTAACTGCTTTTCAACAATCCAATTCACCAAATCGATTTTCTAGACAGCTTTTATTTGAGTGGATTCCTTGATCTCACAATTTTGATTTCCAACTCCACTTGACTTCTATACCCAATACACAATAAGTTCCCACACAATTTACAATACAATTGTTCTTTAACATGATAAAAAAATAATACATCAAATTTGTCATAGAACTTTTTAATAATATAATCTAAGATCCTAACCGATGTTAGTAGTGGGCCTAAAAAAAATAAAAAATAATTTATTATGAAATTGTTGTGACCATAGCACATATAAAAACAATTTATATAGCATGACCACAACATGGTGTGGTTCTTGTGGATTACATTTTGGCCTTAAGGTACACACAAGGTACGTGAATCAAAATTCTTGGAAATTAAAATAAAAAAAATTATAGAAACAATTCTTGGAAACTTAAGACATAACATGTTGATACCATAGTTAATTAATTAATTAATTAATACATATTTTTAAGCATATATTTTTTATTTAATGAGAAATGCTATGTCTATAATATTTTCACAACATTATTACAACAAATCTTAAGTTTGTTGTGGATTACATTTTGGCCTTAAGGTCCACTTAAACCATCATATGAACCAAAAATCCAATATTATTTTATGAAGTACGGATGCATATACACACAAGGTACGTGAATCAAAATTCTTGGAAATTAAAAAAAAAAAATTATAGAAACAATTCTTGGAAACTTAAGACATAACATGCTGATACCATACTTAATTAATTAATTAATTAATTAATTAATACATATTTTTAAGCATATATTTTTTATTTAATGAGAAATGCTATGTCTACAATATTTTCATAACATTATTACAACAAATCTTAAGTAGCATGTTGCTACTAGTTGTTATTGTTGGGATAAAAAAATAATCTCAATGGTAGTTTCAAATTTGAACCAATAACAACTAACCACCTATAATTTGTTGTGAAAATATTGTTGACGTAGCACTTGTATTATTTTAAAAAAAATAAAAAAAATAAAAAAAAAATCAAAACCTTGAAATACCATATAAAATTTTTAAAAAAAAATTTAATAAAAAAGTATAATTTTGTTTCTCTGCTAATGGCTAATATAATGATGAGAAGTGAACGTGTATGCATACAAAAGCGGGAGCAGCTTGTGTCCAGTGCCAGTAATCACTGGACACGTTGCAATGCAAACACGTGTCCAAGATTGGACACGTGTCTGTATCCTAACGGGTCCAGTGGCCAATGACCACTGGACAGAAGCCGGACCCTACAAAAGCCTACCCAACTTAACCTAGACCCAACGCGATGATTTTGTAAGAGTTTGTTTGGAATGTGATAAAAAGTTCAGTTTATTTGAGTTTTTAATTTCTTTTTAGTACTATTCATAAGTCACATTGTATTTTTTTGTACTATTCATGAATTTTATTGTACTATTTAACTAGTTTTTAACTTTTTTATCTACGCTTTTAGTAAAAAAAATTTCAATTTCAACTTTAGAAGCTGTTTCTAAACGGATCCGAGTACCGATACTTCTAAAATTTGCTATTTGCTTTCTAACGACGGACATGAATATTTTGCAAGAAGCATTTTCCCTTCAACCCTTTTAAAAAGACCATTCTTATGTTAATGTCATATATTATATGATAAACTACTCTTCTAGTCACTCACGTCGCTTGGACACACTTTTTCCTTCTCGATAATATCCTTCCAAAAACACTCTGTTTCATCTCCATCAATCCAATCATGTCTTCCTCTAATGATATCCAAACAAATCCTGGAGAAACCTCGATCCTTGCACAAGCGAATCTCCCTGTACAACCCACACCAGAAACTAGCACCAACCCCAACACCACTAACAGCAACGGCGGCAACAATGAGGTCAGCAAGAAGAACAATGTTGATAAGAGTCCACAACCTGCTGTACAAGACACACCTGAAACTAACGACAACAGAAACACTGCCACTAGCACCACCAGCATGTGCTTTAGGATTCCGGATCTTCATTTACTTAAAAAAAAGAAAAAGATCACCAAGGGGAATTTGAATGAGGAAGAGGAGTCGGAAGACTCGAGCAGGAAGAAAAAAGAAGAGGACAACGAAAGGATGAGTTCTCAACTTGATATGTTACAAAAGAAGCTCACCCAAATTAAAAAAAAAGTAGATGATCTCGAGAAATTTCACCAAAGTGCGCAAAGTCACCTAGAGAGGCTCCATGATTCAGTTAAGGCATTTTCCAACAGTGAAGATTCTGGAGAAAAGGAAGCATCCACTAGTAAAAAACCTCCAGCTGTCAGGCTTGTTGAAATCAAAAAGGAGATTATGAATTTAATGAAGCATCTATCATCGCCAGAAACAGCGTTTAAGGCAGTAAGTTTGAGTAGTACTCATTTACAGTCAAGCACCGGGTCTAATGGCCGCAGTGCAGTCCATGAGTTGGTTAACGTACACCAGCGTGAATGCTTCAAAGATAGCTCATTTTACAAAGAAATTCGGGAGATTTTTGACGGGCTTGATGGCAAAAGGAAGTTACTTTTGTCTTGCTTTACAGTTTTCCCAGAAAATGCAGTGGTGAAGAGGAGGATCTTTGTATACTGGGGGGTGGGAGAGGAGTTCTGGAAAGCTTCAGGTACTGAAGATGAAATGCCTGAGAATATCGTTGATGGAATTCTTAAAGAATTTCAAGAGAAGGGCTTAATTGAGCCTGCGATAAAAAAGCGAAAACTGCATGTTAAGAGCTATAAAATGCATCCTCTTGTGCGTTCAGCTGTGACTATGCTTTCCCAGGAAGCTGGTAATTTGTTTGATTATGATGAGAAGGGGAATGTGCTTCCCCAGAAATATTGGACTTCTGAATTACTAGATCCTGGGGAGGAGACTCCCAAAAAAAAAAAAAAGGATCCTGGGGAGGAACCGGTGGTGAAGGTGAATGTCTCATTCCCAAGGTGTAAGAGGATGTGTTTGCTAAAAGTCGAAGAAGAGGATCAGGAGCTGAAGCAGAAGCAGTTATTAGAGAAAAAACCTTCTATACCAAAGGAAAGTCAGTCAACATCAAGTTTGAATTCAGAAGGTACAGATGTAACAGATCTAGGAGAACTCGTTACATTATTCAATGTTAATGAGCCTTTTCCTGATCTCGAATTGGCGTGGTTAATGAAGAAGAAAGATAAAAATGCGGGCCAGGTTAAAGAGCCGAGTGCGAAGGAATGGTTATCGAAGATGAAAAATGCCAAAGTTGTTTGTCTGGGAAGCTGGCCGGGATCAGTTAAACCTCATATTGAAGTCGAGAGCATTGAATTCTTAGAAGGGTTGAAGAATAGCACAGGTTTAAGGTTTCTTAGCCTCCAAGGAGTCTCAAGAATCACAGAGCTTCCAGAATTTATAGGCAACCATAGCAATTTGGTGATCTTGGATCTCAAGGAGTGTCACAATCTGGAGGTGCTTTCGAAGGAGATAGGCAAACTCAAGAACCTCAGCTACTTGGATCTTTCTGACTGTTATCTGCTAGCTCGCCTGCCAAAGGAGCTTTCCGACCTCGTACAACTTCAAGTCCTTAAGGGGTTTGTCATTTGTAATCCGCGAAGAAAAGGCTCGGCTACTTTAGAACATTTGAAGGAATTGAAGAATTTGAGGAAACTGACCATCAATGCAAATAGTAAGGACTTCCCTACAGATGATGATCTAACTGCTCTCCAAAATATTGGAGGAAAAGGAGTACTCCGAAACCTAACAATAGCATGGGGAGCAACGCTAGGAGATCAGCAAGGAGAAGCTCAGAATGGAGGAAATGCCAGTTGCTTGCAAATGTTCAAATCAGCTCCAAAGCAACACAACCCAAAAACAGTGACGGGGAATCTTCCAAAGCAACTTGAGAAGCTGGATCTTCAATGTTTCCCAAAGTCTACAGCGACGTGGCTGACACCTGATTCTTTGCCAGTTCTATACAAACTCTACATAAGAGGAGGAAACCTCGCAACTCTTGACAGAAGCAAGTGGTTGAAGGTTCAAGCTTTACGTTTGAAGCACTTGCGTGAATTGAAGATGAATTGGAGAGAACTGAATGATTCCTTCCCAGATTTGGAATACTTGGAGAAAGTCAAATGCCCTGGGATCACACTCTGCCCTTGCGACGAGCATGGAGTATGGATGAAGAATCCTGATCAAGTCAAACAAAAGTAGCTGTGAGAGGGATTGGTTGTTGCTCTCTACTGGCCTCATATTATTGTTAAATACTATTGTGGTATGTTGATTGCTTTTATTTTATTTTATTTTTTAATTTTGAGAGAGAATATTGCTATTTAATTTGATTTTTTTTTTTGGTTGGTAAAATTTTAATTTGAATTTCAAATCTATATCTTATCTGCTTTCTGTACTTTATTAATGGATTTTTACTAAATAAATGACAACATCTCCTCATATAATAATAATACTCCTTACATGTTTGTTCCATCGAAGTTTATATTATTTCATATTTCTTAGTAAAACGCTATAGATGTACTGATGATGCACGTTAAATACCACTAACACTAAATGGAATTAAAACATTGAAGATCAAACTTCTGCTAGTATTGCTCATGATTTATAAGTAGGAGAGACAAGATTTTTAAAGTGTGGGAGAGGGCCTAGCAGTAGCCTCCTCAACATCACTGATTCACTGGTAGGGATTGATATCTGTTAATTCTTGTATGATATGGCTTCTACTTGGTCGCTGTATTGTTTGGATTTCCGAGATCCAAACTACAGAGAAGGGTTATATGTTGGACTTGAATAGGGTGGCAAATAGGTGGGTTTGGTCATAAATGAATTAGGTGTGTAATTACTTAATTATCCATTTATGATCCGTTTATATATAAATTAATTATCCATTACCAACCAAACTCATTTAATTAGTAACCCACCAATTTAATCCAATATGACCCAAATACCTCTAAAACTACTTGAATGCCATCTTGACCTCCAAAATTACCAAATTACCCTTAAATATCTAAAATGACGCAAATACCCCTACACTTTCAAAATTACCAATGCACCATTGGACATCCAAAATTATCCCCAAAATCTCTAAAATGAGCAAAAATTTGCCAAAGTCTCTAAAATGTGCAAAATACCTATGAAACCTCTAAAATAACCAAAATACCCCTAATATCTCTAAAATTACCAAATATGCTCAAAAACTACTAAAATCATCAAAATATCCCCCAAAATCTCTAAAATGAGCAAAATACCCATGAAACCTCTAAAATGACCAAAATACCCCTAATATCTCTAAAATCACCAAATATGCATAAAAACCACTAAAATGACCAAAATACCTCCAAAATCTCTAAAATGAGCAAAATACCCCCCCTAAAAAACTTCTAAAATGTCCAAAATATCCCAAAAACCCAAAAATGACCAAAATACCCCCAAAACCCAAAAAATGACCAAAATACCCCCAAAACCCAAAAAATTACAAAAATACCTCCAAAACCTAAAAATGATGAAAATACTCCAAAAACCCACAAAATGACCAAAATACTCCCAAAACCTAAAAATGAACAAAATACCCCAAAACCCAAAAACATTACCAAAATACCCCCCAAACCCAAAAAATGACCAAAATACTCTTGAAACCTAAAAATTACCAAAATATCCCCAAAACCCACAAAATGACCAAAATACCCCCCCAAAACCTAAAAAATTACCGAAATACTCCAAAACCTAAAAATTACCAAAATACTTATGAAACCTAGAAATTTACTGAAATAATCAAAAAATATAAAAATTATTGAAATACCCCTAAAACCTAAAAGATGACAAAAATGTGCTCATAACCTAAAAAATGACTAAAATACCCTTAGAATCTAAAAAATGATCAAAATAACCCAAAACCTAAAAAATTACCAAAATTCCCTCAAAACCTATAAAATGACTGAAATACCCTTAGAACCTTTAATTTGTCGAAAATATCCTCGAAACATCCAAAATACCCCAAACTTCTATTTTGGTAATTTTAGATGTTTCAGGTGTATTTTGGTCATCTTACATGTTTAGTGGTATTTTGGTCATAATTTCGGTTTCAAGGGTTTTTATCGATCATTTTTTTAGGTTTTGGGGTTATTTTTGTCGTTTTTTAGGTTTTGGGATATTTTGATCATTTTTTAGATTTCAAGGTATTTTGGTAATTTTCTAAGTTTCGAGGGTATTTCAGTCATTTTTTAGGTTTAGGGGGTATTTTGATAATTTTATAGGTTTAGGGTGTATTTTGGTAATTTTTAGGTTTTAGGGGTATTTCAATCATTTTTTTTAGGTTTTGGGGGTATTTTGGTCATTTTATAGGTTTTAAGTAGACATGGCAAAACGGGTCAGACCCGTTTGACCCGACCCGTTTGACCCGCAACCCGTTTGACCCGTAACCCGATTGACCCGCAACCCGTTTGACCCGTAACCCGATTGACCCGTTTAAAAACGACCCGTTTTGACCCGTGACCCGTTTTGACCCGCGACCCGATTGACCCGACCCGAACCCGACCCGACCCGCCCGTTTTGCCATGTCTACCAATGATGAGTAGATTGAGATTAAGGTGTAATTTTTATAAAATATTTACTTATTATTCTTTACTTAATATGTTATGTACTCCATTATAGGTTGTCATTCTTTACTTGCCACCTTCATTTTCTCTTCCTACTTTAAATAGATCGATACCAAGATTAGTTTCTAGAAAGCTGGAACAAGAGTTGCACTAAATTTGGGTATCAAGTCAAGTGTTTAGTGGTAATTGGTAACAATATCATTAGTAAAAATCTAATTATAGTTAAGGAACTCATAAACAATTGACAGATTGCATCTACTTCCAAAAAAAAAAAAAAAAAGTTTTGAAAAATACGGGTCAACTCGACCCGACTCGCAACCCGACTCAACCCGCGACCCGTTTGACCCGCAACCCGACTCAACCCGCGACCCGTTTGACCCGCAACCCGATTGACCCGTTTAAAAATGACCCGTTTTGACCCGTGACCCGTTTTGACCCGCGACCCGATTGACCCGACCCGAACCCGACCTGACCCGCCCGTTTTGCCATGTCTAGTTTTAAGGGGTATTTTGGCCATTTTTTAGGTTTTGGGGTATTTCGATCATTTTTTAGGTTTTAAGGTATTTTGGTAATTTTATAGGTTTTGGGGGTATTTCAATCATTTTTTAGGTTTCGAAGGTATTTTAGTCATTTTTAGGTTTTGGAGGTATTTTGGTAATTTTTTAGGATTTGGATGTATTTTGGTAATTTTTAGGTTTCGGGGGTAATTTAATCATTTTTTGGGTTTTAGGGGTATTTTGGTCATTTTTTTGGATTTCAGGGTTATTTTGGTCATTTTTTGGGTTTTGTGGGTATTTTGGTAATTTTTTGGAAATCTAGATTTTATGTTGTTTATTTAAATTTTAGATGGGTTTTAGTGGGTATTAGTGGATTTATCCATTAAAACCCATATAATTAAATAACCTAATGGGTCTTTACCCATTTAACCTAAATATTCAAACAGGTTGGGTTAAGATTTATCTAACTTAGGTGGATAATGAGTGGGTTCATTGATATGGATAAAAATTGTCACCCTTAACTTGATCAAATTCATGGAATTTTAATTGACAAGACACTTAGAAAGCTACTGCTCTATGTCCATCCCGGATTTGGATCCAGTGCAATATCCCTAAACCCCTCACAAAAATTTACAACTTTTTTTCATTTTTAACCTCATCAACTTTTAACTTTTTTTTACTTTTTAAACCACAATATCCAGTAGCATGTTTTTTGTGACCCACGACAATCATGACCCTACGCAGAATATATAGGAAACATATTTATGTAATATGTAATATCACTCTCATATTCATGTATGATTCATGTGTTTGAGCCTACACGTATTAGAGGAGTGTTGAACTACATACAACATGTATGGAATTATACCTTTTTTTTTCTAAGTGTATAGAATTTAACCAAATCACACATCTATGATGTTAGATCCAACCAAAAAGAATATGACATTATTGAAGATAATAGTTTATAATTTGAATTATAAGAGCAACCACATCAGTTCGTCTAAAAATTTTTGTCTATTTTACACTAAAAACCTACTTTTTCTATTTTACACATTCACTTATCCAAAACACTCACATCAGTTTATTTATTATACACACTATTTTATTTAAATAATCATTTTATATTCTTTTTTTATTGATAGGCCACAAAACTGAATGACCCCCCTTATGATAGAAATTAATTAATTAATTAGACAAGTTATTAATTAATCAATTTATCATGCAAACGTGTGGTAGCATAAACAAATCACCAATAAACTAATTATGCAGCGGAAAATAAATAACACAGTGATTTGTTTACGAATGAGGAAAACCTAACGGCAAAAACTCCACCGGGTGATTTTCAGGTCAACACTCCCGAAACTCCACTATTATCACAACAAGCAATTACAAGTAAAGGAATCTCAAGTATCTTACCAACCTACAGTTGAACCCTTACCCTAATACCCAATTAGACTTGTTCTGTAGTAATAGTTCCCCTTTTCGATGCGCGGCTCCCAAGTACATGATTAACCAGTTGCGCGGATCCCAGTACGTGACTTCAAATACCAACTAAGGAGGTTGTTGGCTGCAAATTTTTTCAGTTCATCCACACGATGAAAATAAAGAAGATGCTTGGTCACAAAACTCTACAGTGCAAATACACAACAACTTCTTCAAGAGAAAGAGATAAACTAGGGCAAGAATTTCGTCTTTGGTCACAATTTGCTTGAACAGAGTTTGCTCAATGCTTGTGCAACTTGTGAACTCTTTGACAGCCCTTAAAACAATTCTTTTATATGTTTAGGGTTAGGAGAAAAGAAACTCCAAACACATAATCACGGATCCCAAGAAAAACAAATCAGATTGCTGTTTTCTTAAACCTCGACAGATAGAAGGTGTCGAGCTAGTTGTCGAGCATATAGGTTGAACAGCTCCTTAAACGTCGACACATGCTAGCTGTTGAGATTTAATGATTTTGCACTTTCAGCTTATGTTCTTGGATAGACTTGAAGGCTTCAACACTTGATCTTGAAACATGGTTTCTTGAAGTATTTGAACACATCCTAAATCCACCCAAATATAAGTAAAGTGTGTTTTGTCAAAAGATTAGCCAATTACATAAAATAGTGACATATGTTCATAACATGTGAAACACATATGTCCTAACATTTATTATTTCAACAACCTTACTAGTCAAACCCACTTTCTCACTTTTCTTTTCTGAACACTACTCTCTCTCTCTCTCTCTCTCTCACACACACACACACACACACACACACACGATGGGTTTTCTTTCTTTTTCTTCTTTCTCTCATCTTTCTTCACGGGTCAAGTTTTCTTCTTTCGCCCATTTCTTCACCAAAAAACTCCATTAACAAACCAAAAATCTTCACTTCAACACAAACTCATGTCAATCTAAGTCCATTTGGGTTGGATCTGGCAATAGCAGCAGGGCAGATGCGGCGACAGCAGCAGCAAGGTAGATCCAACGGCAAATCTAACTAATTTTCGTTGGGTTTTTCATGTGGGTTTCTGTTGGATTTTTTTTATGGGTTTTCCGTTGGATTTAGTTTTTATTGATTTTGGTTTGGATTTGGAATGGGTTTTTCTGCGGGTTTGGGTTGCGGTGGTGATAGTTGGGTTGTGCTGAGTTGGTGGTTGGAAATTGTCTTCTTCTTCTTTGTTGAGTTGCTATGATTGTTGGGAAAGAGAGGGAACCCGAATGTGGTGGAGAGTTAGACCAGAGAGAAAGAGAGAGAGAGGTGAAGAGAGAAAAATAAAATAAAATACCTAATACATGAGCTATAGTAATCGTGCATATATGCATAGTTACTGTAGCAAGGTGTATAAATACACAATTTTACACCCAGTGATGTGGGTATTTTTTTGGCCCAAATGTGTAAAATGAAGAGATTTTTGTATTTTAAATGACTATGCACCCACTGATGTGGATGCTCTAATAGTTCATAATTTGAATTATAATAGTTTATAATTTGAATCGGCTTTGAAGGCCCAATTGTAGTGAAAAGACGGCCCATCTTGGGCTCATCCGAGTCCATATATACCCTGCATAGGGTTCTCTGTAATGGACAATATTAAAATTAATATGATCTTGGGCTCATCTGAGTCAAAAACTTCTCCTTTTTTTTTTTTTTTTTTTTTTTTTTGGAGTTTACAATTGTAGTTTTGCAAAATTATAATATTGCCGTATGCTACCTTTCACACTCTAGCTCCTTCCTAACAGGTGTGTCAATTCTTTTCCTAAGTTGTACTCAATTAAAGATTAAAACAAAGTATATTATGCCTTGCAATTGGAACATTCACAGTAGCTTATGCAAAATAGCATTCCAGGCCAAATATGCCTAATGAACCGCAAAACTCACCCATATTAGATTATCAATCACTATACAAAATTCCATTTAGCTACAGTGCTTCTCTAAAAATAGAGAATACCGTAGCTTAGGTAAATTATTATTATTATTATTTTCCGCTTTTCAATTTTTTATTTCCTCTCTCCCTCAAATGGTTGAGAGGTGAAGCTTTGAGCTTTTTGTCTCAAATCACTCTTTGCAGCTCAGAAGATACTCTGCTAGATTCTACACTGGATATTGCATGTTGTTTGGATCTCACTGTTGGATTATTTACTCTTTAGTACAATTTGGAGTCTTTGTACTATAAAGTTTTCGTGGCTAATGGTCCGTTAGGATTGAGGGGGAGGGAGGGGGAGTAGAGTATAGTAGAATAGATTTAGTACAAAATTAACTTATTTTTAGCCTACATTACTCTACTCCCCCTCCTTCCCCCCTCCATCCAAACAGGCCATAAGGGTTTGAATCGAGCCATTTCATGGTAATGGAGAATGGTGGTGTTGACGGCAGGGCCCGCCCAAGGCCCCACCACCCAAAAAAAAAAATTCCTTAGGGAAAAAGCCTCCTCTCCCATTGTCAAAGGCCCAAATATTTATAAAATTATATTTATTTTTTAAAGATTGTACATTTTTTTTTATTAGTGATGCTAAGAATACCGTAAATTTTACTATTGGTTTACAAATAGGCATGATGCCAATCACAAAAAAGTCATTTAAATATTCATTAGTTAGATTGATAAAGTTCATCAATGAAAGTCAATGTCACATCATATTGTGAACATTTTATAATACTTTTAGTGCATTTTTCTTTTTCATTTCTATTAAAACTCTCAAAGTATGAGACCAATAAAATTCTAACCCAATTGAAACACTCAAATGTTTCAAAAAAATGTTGCATAGGAATACAAGTTTTAAAAAAACTTCCAAGCACATTTTCCACCCTAGAAAATGCCTAAAAAAGAGTCTAAAACGAACCAGAAAAGGAAACCAGGCCGAGCACTAAGGAGTGCCAATCGGCACTTGGCAAGTGCCAATTGGCACTATGGGAGTGTCTATTGGCACAAATTTTAAGATGGGCCTAGAAACTTTTAGCACAGGTCAAAACTTATTAGATTCGATTTTTTAGAGATAAAACCTGACCTAATTTGTATCTGCTGATTTTCTAAGCAACCCTATCTTATTTTTTAAGCAGACCTACCTCTATAAATAGAGGAGAAAATCCAAAATTTAGCACCCATCTCTCCCCTTACGTTAAAGAAATTCTAGAAGCTCTGCTTTAGAAATTTCTATTCTGTAAGTGACACTATTTTAGATCTTAAACAGGTTCATCCTCTTTAACCTCTAAAATACTCCCCTCTTGTAGAATACAATCATGTAGGTATTTTCTTACTTTGTTTCTTTCTTTCACAATTTTATCTCACTCTCGTTTTCTTTCATAAACATGTTCTTATTACTTTTGATTTTGATTTTGATTTTTTATTTTTATTTATGAATGTGTGTTTTGTTTCTTTCATTATTCACCTAGTCATGTTCTTGAATTGTTTTTGCATACTCTCCCTCTATCCTTTCTTTTAAATTCACATGCTTAGTTTAGGTTCTAATACATTAATTGATTAACATGCATAGATCTAGGATTAAATTTCTTTTAAGGTTTTTAGATCTACAAGAAATTTTTCATGAAAGCTTCATTCTTTTTTTTTTTTCTTTTTTTTTCTTTTTTCTCTAATAAAAACCAGATCTATATTTTAATTAAAATATAGATCTGAATTTTTTCTTTAACAAAACCAGGTCTATATTTTTTTTATTAAAATATAGATCTGAATTTTTTCTTTAACAAAACCAAATCTGTATTTTTCATTAAAATACAAATCTGAATTTTTTAAGAAAACCAGATTTAAATTTTTTAAAACGAAATGAAATTTGTGTTTTTCATAAAAATTTACACTTTTATAAAAATTTTGTTTTCTTTCCATTTATAAACATAAAAACTGGATCTGAATTTTTTATATATAAAAAAAAAAAATCATTATTTTCATCACTTAGATCTAGATTTTTCATCAAGCAATCTCATCAAACTTTTTCTTTTTCATACAAAATAAAATTGCAGATCTAGGACTCTTAAATAGTGGATTAACCTTGGTACTAGAATTTAACATGGCATTTGTTACATTTAAATAATATCATACAAGGGTACCAAAATGATCATTTTAGAGTCTAGAAGACTGGACTTTGTTCGGGCAAGATGGGTGCCTAAGACCTTCCTATTTTGTAACCTAGCCCCCAAACTTTAGGTTTTTGGTTCATAGAAATAGTGCTTTATTTTATATTTTGGTAGATTATATCTAGGACCAAAACTTTGTATTTTTTACATAGATTGTATTTAGAACCAAAGCCTTGTAAAGATCTTCTATCCAAATTGTATCTGTATATTCTATCAATGAAACTTGGAATTATTCAGTTATGTACTTTACATAGTTTTTCTTTTTTTTTTGTAATAAAAAATAAGTAGCGACTTCACATCAACCCCAAAAAGAGAGGTGCCGATACCTTTCTCTTTTGATTGAGAGCACCAAAAGTTCCGAACTCTCACACTAATCAAATCAAGGTTAATTTGATACATTAAATACATAATTTGATAAATAATACCAACTAAACTAATGTTAATTTTATATAGAGAATTGAATATCATAGTTGAACCATAAATATTAATAAAAATAAATAAAAATATACTACGATTAAAAAAAATACCTTATTTTGGATATATGATGATGCATAGTTAAGTACAACTGTAATCTAATTTTTAATTTTATGTCTTGTTTTTAGGAGAGAAAGATAGATATTATTTGGTGTGTGGCTTTGTAAGATATTAGTTTACAAAAATTAAAACCTCAAATTATTAGAGGAGATTAATCTATAATTGATTATTCAACTAATAAAATCCATCTTAACTTGATAATTAAGTCCTTTAAAAATTGTTATCTGAAAGATAATTAGTTCTAAAAGCCTAATTACCAACAATTACCACATTATCAGATTATTCATTTTATTCCTATGAAACCAAACTCATTTTTAATCAAATTCAAAACCAATCACATAAATTATTTAATTAACATTAATTATTGATCAATCAAAATTAATTTCAATTAATCACACGTGATCGGTTTTACCCAAATGAAATGTATGCAAACCGTGAAAACTTAATCTCGTGATATCTTTCAATCCAACGGCCCAATTTGGAAACCAGGCATATCATTGTGATTGTTAGAACCTCAAGATCATTTTTATGATATATGATGAATGATTTAATACATGAAATGCAATTATGATTTTTGGGGTACTTAGAATGATCATTTCAGTTATCTTCCAAAATTAAATTCAGGGTACAAAATTGAGTGTCTACAATTAGTATTAAATAATTTTTTTTTAATTAATTTTACATATTAAAGGCCCCATATAAATGTTTTGCCTTAAGCCCCAAATTATGTTGGGTTGCCATTGGTTGACGGTTTGGGTGGTCAATATAAATAGACCATAGTTCATGGCGATTTGAGAGTTGGGTTTTTAGCAGCATCATGGAGATTTGAGGGCTAGGTTTGGTACTAGTGGCATTAGGGATTGTAGAAATTAAAAAAAAAAAAAAAAATTGTGGAGTTGAAAAAGGTAAATTTGGATATGGGGAAGAAGGGTAGAGAACTATGTTAGAATATGGCCCAATAGGTCAAAATTTATCGACCAGAAAATATCTAACTTGAACCCAAATTTTTTACTTGAAGTAAAAAACGGGTTGACCCAAGACCTAATCTAATTTTTTAAAACTATTTTTTTGCTAAAAAAAAATAAAGAAATTATTGGTTTAATTGTTTATTGTGAGTTATATACATATTTATTTATTTATTCGAATGACGTTATCCAAAAAAGTTAAAGTATTGATATTAAAAACAAAATATGATAATAATATCCATTATATATTGCCAATTGAGTTGGACTTAAGCACTATATAAAAACATCATTTAGATTCAATGGTCTTAAGAAAACAATTGAGACTAGTCTTTACATAACTACATGCAAATTATTTAAAAGATAAATGGTTGAGGTATTTTGTAATAAGTAAAGATTTTTAGATATTAAATAATAAAGTAAATGTCAAGATAATCTAGTTACAGTAGAGTTAAAACACATATATTTAAAATTATTGACATATATGAAAAACATTCATAAATTTGAAAAGAGTGAAGTCAAAATATATCAATAAAATCAGCATAAACTATGGGTGCATATGCCTATTTTTTAATAATTTATGTCTAAAATAAACGGCTTTTCAAAATAAAATATGATATTTTCTAGAGTGTGTATTACTTAAAAATGACAAGATATTCATAAAAGAGATCATGTATAAATAAGTTAAAAAAAAAAAAAATCAAACTTTAATGTACATTCTCAAATGGAAATAATGTCAATCACAATTGATATTACATTATAAAATTATTTTTAAATATTGTAAATGGCATTTGTAATTTTTTTTAATGTTTTGGGATGTTGGAATTGTGTAAAAATGAAACTTGTGTGTTTGTTTTAATTATCCTTTGTGCTATTTTGTTTTGGTTAGTAATGTTTAGATTTGTATAATTTTAAAATTATTGAATAAGTATTATTTTTTTTTGCTTAGCTCATTCTTAATATGAGTGGTGAATTCAAAGTAATGCATTTTGTTGAGTTATAGATTGACCCCAGTTAATTAATTTAATTACCTAAGTTGATTAATTATGTCAAATTACATGTAAATCGTGAAGGAATGAACAAGTAACCAAATAAACTAGAGTGCAACGAAAATAAATTTGACACAGTGATTTGTTGACTAATGGAGAAAACCTCTCACAAGGTAAAAACTCCCACATAGTGATTTTTAGGTCACCATTCTTAAGAATCACTAATCAAGAATCAAGCGGTTACAAGTATAAGAAATCTTACCACTACCTTAGACTATCCTAAAGTACCAACCTATAGTTGAATCTTCACACCAATCCCTAATTGGACTTGATCTTGTAGAGTTTTCTTCCTTTGCATAGATTCCAGTATGTGACTAACTTCCTAACAACTGATATTTGTTGTTGGATGCAAAATTCTTCACTTCAATATATGTTAAAGATTTGGAAGTACTTGCTTACAGGACCCTAAGATGCATAAGAATGCAATAGCTTTTCCAATAATGTATGAGTTCTCTAATTGAGTCTCTGTATCTTATAATGACTTTAAAATAAAGTTTTTATATGACCTAGAGGGTTAGTGAGTGAAAAAACCCTAGTGATCCAAGTCATCATGGGTACGAAAAATCACCAAATAAACTAGAGTGCAACGAAAAATAAATTTGAATTGATGATTTGTTGACTAATGGGGAAAACCTCTCACAAGGCAAAATCCCCCACCAAGTGATTTTCAAGCCACCACTCCTAAAAATCACTAATCAAGAATCAAGCGGTTACGAGTATAAGAAATCTTACCATTACCTTAGACTATCCTAAAGTACCAACCTATAGTTGAACCTTCACACCAATCCTTAATTGGACTTAATCTTGTAGAGTTTTCTTCCTTTGCATAGATCCCAGTATGTGACTAACTTCCCAGCAACTGATATTTGTTGTTGGATGCAAAGTTATTTACTTCAATATATGTTAAAGATTTGGAATCACTTGGTTACAAGACCCTAAGATGCATAAGAATGCAATAGCTTTTTCAATAATATATGAGTTCTCTAATTGAGTCTATGTATCTTATAATGACTTTAAAATAAAGTTTTTATATGACCTAGAGGGTTAGTGAGTGAAAAAACCCTAGTGATCCAAGTCATCATGGGTGCGCAAAAAATCACCAAATAAACTAGAATGCAACGAAAAATAAATTTGACTTGATGATTTGTTGACTAACGGGGAAAACCTCTCACAAGGCAAAAACCCCCACCGAGTGATTTTCAAGCCATCACTCCTAAAAATCACTAATCAAGAATTAAGTGGTTACAAGTATAAAGAATCTTACCACTACCTTGGACTATCTTAACGTACCAATCTATAGTTGAAGCTTCACACCAATCTCCAGTTGGACTTGATCTTGTAGTGATTTCTTCCTTTGCACTGATCTCAATATGTGACTAACTTCCCAGCAACTGATGTTTGTTGTTGGATGCAAAGTTTTTTACTTTAATACATGTTAAAGATTTGGAAGCACTTGGTTACAAAATCCTAAGATGCATAAGAACGCAATAGCTTTTCTAGTAATGTATGTGTTCTCTAATTGAGTCTCTGTATCTTGTAATGACTTTAAAATAAAGCTTTATATCCCCTAGAGGGTTAGTGAATGAAAAACCCTAGTGATCCAAATCATCATGGGCCGAAAAATAGATTTGAGAATTCTAGATTTGCAAAACTCAATAGATTGAGAGGTGTCGAGATCCTCCATTTATTCTCGATAGATGCTAGTATCAAGAGTAGTGTCGAGGTTCACTTTTTTAGCTTTCCTTCACTTGTTTTTTGGTGGAGCCTTCATGTCTTCAATAATATCATTTGTCTTGTTTACTCAACATACTTCATGATATTCTAGAAACCACATAGAACTACCCAATTACATGTAAAGTGTTTTTTGTCAAAGGATATGCCAACACATGGAAAACATGACCCTAACACATTCTACATCAAGTAATTTGACATGTGACTTTCCAAACGGCAAATACATTTTTCTTTTTTGAAAAAAAAAATTCATATAAAAAATACGTATAAGTTGACCCGACCTGCAACCCAATTGACCCAACCTGCCTGTTTGCCATGTCTAATAGGGAAAGAAAAAGATAATGGGATGTATGGTTCATTTAAAAGTGATTAGGTAAAATAGAAGAAGTAAATTATTATACTAAATTGTCCAAAACTTTTACCTAATTTATGTGAGAGATTAATTTCATAAGGATGTGGTGTAAAACTTAGGTTTTTTACACCCACCAATCCTAGCATGTCTCATTATCTTATCACATATTAAAGAATATGCATAACTACTCCTAATCAATTCTAATATCTATCTGAAAATCCAACTAAACTGAAAGTTTATTAAGATGTTATTAGGTGTGGTACAATATATATTGAATTTTAAGTAAAAAAGCTGATGTGGCAATTTTTTATTAGATAGTATAAAACATAAGTTTTACACTCCAACTTTACACTTAATGTGAATGCTTTAACCGTAAAGATAGAGAAAATAAATGCTCAACTAAGAGTTCGTTTGAGATCTGCTTATTTTATTGAAACTGAAATTTTTTTGCTAAAAATACCGTAGATAAAGGTAAAAGTTAGCTGAAATAATATAGTGAGACCTATGAATAGTACAAAAAGTGAAGTGAGACCCATGAATAGTAGCAAAAATAAGTTGGCAAAATAATTTTTGCCAAACAGTCACTAAGTCAGAAAGTTTATTAAATGTCAAGTAAAGGATATTTTACTCGCGGATTCCTCACATTCGTACATAGAGATCTAAGGTTTGCTTCGATGAGGTTAAAGTAAATTAATAGCTTTAGTGAACCCTTCCAAGTAAAGAATAAATATTCCTTACCTACATAGAGAAGAAATAAAGATGTTAGTAATTAATTCACCATAAATATGTCCTAACATATATATTAATTCATGCTTTTAGGGCATTTATTAATTGATAACTTTAAAAAAGTTTTGATATAACTTTTATGGAAAATATAAAAGATTACTAAAAAATTAATTACTTTTTTATTTTTTCATATATAAAAAGTTGTTAAAAATATTTTGTACCATGAAGTTATTTGCTAAAGAATAGACTCAATAAGTACTAGTTGTAGCATGAAGCTATTTGCTAAAGAATAGACTCAATAGAGTTTCAGAGAAAAAAAAAAAAAGGTGTAAAATCGTAGTCTTCAAGAATTGATATATTTGTAAAAGAGAGATGTTACGTCCATAACATTTTTACAATATTTTCACAACGAATCATAGGTGATTAGTTATTATTGGCTCAAATTTGAACCTAACACTAAAATTACTTTTTTACCTTAACAATAACAATCAATAACAATCTGCCACTTATGATTTGTTGTAAAAATGTTATAAACATATCATTTCACTTTGTAAAAACGTGTAAAGTCTACCAACGCGTTGATTATTTTCCTAAGTTAAGGGAAATGTACATTCTGTACTTGATGAAAAATTAGAGCAGAGTATATCATGCAAAGCAACTTACCCCGCAAGGTTTTTTTTTTTCTTTTTTTCTTTTTTTTAACTTACCCTGCAAGTTAATTAGGAAAGTAAATTCCAGACAACTTAGAAAGTAGGAAATTATTTCAAATGCCGAGAATACTTTCCTTCGTACATTGAGATTTCATATTTTCCTTGATGAGGCCAAAGTAAATTGACGCAAGACAGCTTTATTAGGGAACTCCAAATGCCAAGTAAAGAATAAATATCCTTCAGATGCTCACCTTCGCAAAAAGTGATATTTCTTACACAAAAGGAAAAATGACAGCTAGCTTCAAGTACTCCAAATGTCAAGTAAAGAATACTTCATCACTTTGAAGAAAAATTAAAAAGTAGGGAATACTTCACCTACAGAAAATGATTCTTTGCATTTCAAGAAAGAAAAAGATTCTTTGCCTTACACGTGTAAAAAAAAAGGATATATACTTGCCTTAATTATGAATTTTGCTAAAATTTCACTCTAACTAGTTTCAATGCTCAAAATTTAAAGTTTGGGGTTTTAGGATTTGAGTCATGGTGTTTTTTTTTTTTTTTTCTCTTTTTTTTTTAAGATGAAATTTTGGTGTTTTTTTTAAGTTTAATTTTTTACATATCAAACCTAATTAATTTATTAGTAAAATGAATATTGGACATGTGTGTGTGTATATATATATATATATATTAATAGCCAAAGTTTAGAGAAAATTTAATTATATTTTAATTGAATTCTCAATTTGCACCACGTGTCCTATTTAATTTTTAATTCTATGCCCAGTGAATTATTGAGTATAAAAATTGAAGAGTTTAAGTCCAATTAGATTCAAAATAGGATTTCATTTAGAGTCCAATTTTCGGCCATATGTTCATCTAAGTTTTTAATTTTTGTGGCAAGTGAATTATTGGATGCAAAAATCGAAGAGTCTAAAACCAATTAAATTCTAAATTTTATATATATATTTATATAATATGAGAAACCATTACATATTTTAGAAATATATGGTTTAAAAAAAGTGTAAACTAGTACAATGTAGAATTTGAACATTTTCTTAAAAAATGTATAATTTAAACTAAATAATTGTAATTATTTTAATTGTACATGTGCATATGCATGGAGCTACACACTAGTATTGATATTAATAGATATGAAGGAATGTTCAACTTTTGTAGTTCACTCAATTACCTTTATAGAATAGTTGTATTTGTGTTTATTCTTCCAGTTCTATTGTAATGACAAAATAAGTATTTTCAATTATAAATTTTCAAAATCTAGGTTTCGCAATAAAATGAAAGATATTTTTTAATGTTCAGAAAAATTATTTCAAAATTTCGTTAAAAATAAATAATATGATTTTCACAATTTAAAGAATATTGAGTTCCATTTTGATAGATCATAAAGGATTGAATAGACATATGTTAAGAAATAGTAATTTTATATCTTTTCTTTTGTTTATATTATTATTATTATTATTATTGAATTGTTGTTAGTTTTATTCTTCATGTATCTCGTCACAACTCACTTGTGGGCATGATTGTCAAAATCGTGATCTGGATCGTAGGATTGCATAATTTTACGATCCCACATCACCCAAATGTTTAGGATCACACTAGGATCGTAAAAATGGCATGATAGTACGTAAGATCGTATAGGATCATAGGATCATATGGAATCCTACCAAAAACATAAATTTTTGGTTTTTTTTTTTTAATAAATTTTTTTGTTTTGATGAAACTTTAAGGGTTTTTTTTTTTTAATTTTTTTTTTATGTTGTGACGATATGAATTTTTATTTTATTTTTATAAAATTATGTTAACTTAAGCAAATGTTTTCTAGTTTCTAGTTAACTTGAAATCAAAATGAAGGAATACTTCTTCATTTCTAAATGAAGAATTTGATGTTGGCTTTGTTGCCTTTTAAGCTATAATGTTGTTAAATTTGTTTGATCAATATATTAATTTGTGTTCTAATATTACTAAAATATTTTTTTATATATATACTTTTATTAGTTATGCTTGTATAGTTGTATTTGTACATTGATTGATTGATTGATTTTTTTTTTTATGTCATGCTCTTTAATTGTTGCTGAGTGGTATAACTTGAATAGTTGAGTGTGAAATTGTATCTTGATGTCTTTTGCAATTCTAGTTTACAAATATATAATGTCTACATTGATAATGAAATGTATGATGATGATTGGGAATTTACGGCGGTGGTTATAAGAACCTTAGAATAAGAATAATTAAATGTTCACTTCACCTTAATATTCATATTGTTTTTGGATTTAATATTGTAGTTAACTAGTTTCCATTTGCTAACCTATTTTGGATTTCAAACTTGGAACTTAGAACTTGGAAAATATTTTCCATATGTTTTGATAAATATTTTGGTATTTGATTGCTAATTAAACATTTATTGAACTTATTAGATACATTGGGTTAAAACTTAAATATATTTGTTTTGTTAGTATAGATTTAGCGATGTATAACATGCAAATTACATCATATAATGCAAATCTTAGTTTTTTTTTAATATATATTTTTAATTTTTTTATGGTTGAATTTATAATTTACGTGATTATTCAACATACAAAGTCATTATCAACGTGTTTTTTGCTTTAAATCTGAAAATATGTATGTAGGATCTTACGATTTACGATCCGATCTTACGATCTACGATCCCACCTACCTTCAAAGATTGTATGAAGGATCCCGATTTTGACAACTTTGCTTCTGGGAATTTTTAAGCAAGTAGATGAAAAAAACCATGTCACCAAATTTTGAGTATATCTTTACTATAGTCTTCGTATAGTTTATGTATAACATGGGTGTTTATGTATTAGAAATATAGAATACCACAAAAAAATGTCTACTTCCTAAAATATTCACATTAACATCTACAAATTTCCATATGTACTTGGAGGAAAAATCTCTTAGAATAAAGTCCAAAGATTCCACCTTACTTTATTCTTATGCTATTTAGGAGATTATAAAAGGACGGGAGTTCGGAGAAGGACACAAGTTGTTTTACTTTGAGAGAGGTTGAAGTGATTGTGCTCTCAAACCCAGCCAAGTTACCAGGTTTTTTCACTTTCTTCCTTATGGTCGTTGCTATTTTTGAGTTTAAATTATTTCTTATCACCATATTATTTTCTATGTTCTTTATTGAATATTGCCAGTATAGCTCGAAACAAATGATGTGTACATGTACATTTCAGCTTTGGTTGCTATCTACTTTTCTTTGTTGCCAAAGTTGTAGATTATGGATGTTTGAACAGAGGAGAGAGAAAAGGGAAGGGTCGAGGAATCTTTCCAATGTTTTTCTTTTATTGATAGAGAGAGAGAGAGAGAGTATTAATTTCCCAAAGTTCCTATTTAAACTCTTTAATATTGTCCTTTTAAAAAATAAAAAACTTCTATAATATTGAGAAAATTTGAAGGAGCAGAGTAGGATCATAAGTACTACACGTCATATTATATCTCTACCAAGCAGGGCACAAAGAGTACATTAATATTACTAATATAATTTGTTTCAAGTAAAATTCTATTATAAAAGTTTCTACAAATTTAACAATATTAATATGAAAGTTTTAAGAAATTTATAATAAACATAATAATGTACTATAATTTTTGGTTTTGATAATAACTCAATCTTACGTCAAGTTTTTTATCACATAATTTAAGTTATTTTCTTTTTTTTATTTATTTTTTTATTTTTTTACTGTCTATATAGTTGTTATATTTCAATGATATTACTATTTTTTTTTTTTAGTTTTCTATTTTTTATTAAACCAAGCATTGCAGGGACACAAATTTTTTTTTTTTTTTGATAAGCCATGGACACAATTCTAGTGTACTAATTTTTACATGATTCTCTTATACATATATATGTGTGCACGTGAGTACATACTTAAAACTTTTTTTTTTTTTTTTTCTTTTGAGTAAACAGTAATACTTATTAGACACATACGAAAATAGTAATATTAGTGTTTTAAACCGGATTTATAATACATTATTTAACTAGAGTACAATTACAAAAGGGTCTAAAACTTCTTAATTCTTAAAAGTACGTATAATTCCACTAAAAAATCTAATTAAAATTTTATTACTAAAATTTTATGTGAAACCTTTTATTTCTGAAGTCTTTGAAATAAAGTATAAATAGTATGTGGTGCTATTAAATTTTGTCATCAAAAGTTTCAAAATTTTTAATTCTCACCTTTATTATTCTCTATTAATTTTCTCCCACACGTTTTTTCTTTTGTTCTCTTTTTACTTTTTGGTAACTTTTTTTTTAAAATTTTTTGGAAAGACAATTACAATATGCTATTAACCTCGTAGTTTTAACCTTTTCCTCCCCTCATAGATCCCCAAACACTAAAATTTCCATTGTGTTTTTTCCTTTTTGACTACTCTCTCTCTCTCTCAAATATAATGGTGAGCATATAGGTTGAATAAACAGTGCTTTTTTTTTTTAATGGGAGAATTATCAAGTTGTTTTGGATTACAAACGTGTTGCGTGGATGCATTCTTTGTTTTATAAGGGATGTTCACTTTTTTTTTTTTTTTTTTTTTGAGAATGTAAGGGATGTTCACTTGATTGATAGAATTTATTTGTTGCTGAATATCCTAATAATAGCTATATATAAAATAAGTTTGGGTTTTAATTTTTTAACTCATCAGGGTTTTGAAGCGTTTGGGTTTCATACATTTTCGTTTGGTATAGGTATTTAAATAATGTCGGACCAATCTCCAAAACAAACAATGTCCCAACAATCTTCAGAAAAAACAATGTCAGAACAATCTCCAAAACAAACAAAGTCGGAGCAAGCTGATGAAACCGTGAGAAACAAAATAACGGAACTCCTTCCCAAGGATAATGCTTCAAGTCCGGGTACGCATCCATTCTAACTCTTCTTCTCCATGCCGATCGATATTACTGCATCTAGTTATATTCTTTGATTATTATTTTAATTTTGTTTTCACATCTATTTATTGTCTTAGATCACTTTTTGGATTAAATGATAGATATGGTTTGATTTTGTGCAAAAGTGCTTTAGACAGATTGATTTGGTTAAATATTTATATGTTCATTTTTTAGATAACTGAGCTCACATCATTCGTAAGATATCTCCTCAAAAAAAAAAAAAAAAAAAAAAAAACAAAACAAAAACAAAAAACTCATGGAAACATATATTGGTTGCTTTGGTATTGCTTTGGCCTTTTCAAATCTAAATGGAATGGCTTTAAGATAAAATTTTAAAATTTAAAAGCAATTGGGACTGATTTAGGATATAAAAGATTTATCAGGTTCGGGTTTGACAGCGTTCTCTCCATCCTAAACCTAACTAACCAAACTTTTAAGTATTATTTTACGTTGGCAGTATATCCTTGAGATTCACAAGTCAGTTAAAAATCACAAATTAAAAATAATAATTTTACTAATGTCGTCAAAATTGGATAATAAAATACACGATAAAAATAAAAGGAAAAAAAAATCACTGTAAGTTATACAGTGATAAAATTTTAATTGCATGTGGTATTTTAAATTCTTGAAGCTTTGTTGATAAAATTTCACCATTGTTTTTATATAGTACTAGCTTGAGGGGGCTGTTGTGAATGCTATTAGAGTAAGATAAATTGGCTGCTTTAGTATTGCTTTGGCTTTTTCAAATCTAAAGGAATGGCTTTAAGATAAAAATTTTAAATTTTAAACCTATTTGGGATTGGTTTAGGATATAAATGATTAAAACTTTTATTATTTTACTTTTGTAGTCAAATGTAAAAATCAGCATACTATGTCAAAACGCTAACATGACTGATAAGTGATGACCAAAATTTAAAAAATATATATTCATGCCAAATAGTCTGCCACATCAGCATAAACATTAAAAAATTAATTAAAATTTTATTTATTCTCAAAAAAGTAATACTAAAGATAAAAACTTTTTAACAAAATATTTTATAAACTGCTGAGGTGACTAGTAATTATTAGTAAATAAAAAAAACAAAAGATATTAGTAATGAGTTTGGTCTACCACATCAACATAAACGTTAAAAAAATAATTAAAATTTTATTTTTTCAAAACACTTGTAGTGCAGTCTGTCTCTTCTTCTATTTCTCCTCGACCATTTTCACTTTCATCTCTTTCTTCACTGTGAGGAATAAGCAAGAGTCTATCTAAAATAAAAATTTTAAAGTAAAATTGGAACCAAGTCATACGGTTACCACCATTGATGTACAAGAACCCCACTCTCTTTAAATGAAGAAAAATGATCCAAGTACTGAGCATAAGTCTTCTTATACTTGACACTACTCTCACCACCAGGACATCTCTGCTGACTCTGCATCTATTGTAATGACTAATGACACTCAGGAAAGATATCATCAATCAAACAAATCGCTCCCATCTCAATCAACCTTTAAATCAAATGAAATTTATAGTCCCTTCCACATCCATGTCATCACCATGATATATCTCTCTCCAAAATCGTCCTCTTCAACCAGCTGGCAAAATTTAAATCAAATCCCTGAATCTCATCCACATTGCCCGTGTAACTCATGGAGGTCTGCACAGTGCGCAGGTTGAATCTTCCTCATTTCCCTTATCGTCCTCCACAACTTTCTTACTTGGATCTCAAAGAACAACGCCTTAGGGATTTTGATCTTATCTTATCTCAATGAATGAAAGAACAACGCTTGCACGTGAGGTTTCTAAGTTATCATTTATTATTATTATTATTATTTTAATAAATTTATACTGACATGGCAATTGAAAATCATTTTTTATTTTTATTTTTGCTAAAATGCAAATTATACCATCTGAAATTCATTTCAATCATCTAATTTTACTTTTGTTCAATTGAATCCTCTAAATTTTAAATTTATTTAATTTAGGTATTCTATCCAATTTTGTTTAAAAAAATGCCCTTAAAAATTTTTATTTTCACTTGAAAAGTCTTTAAAATTAATAAAAAAAATTTATCTATTTTTTTTTTTCAAAAAATCTATTTTCATTAGTTAATTTCATACTTAAGGACACTTTTTTTTAAAAAAAAAAAACAAAATTGGACAAAGGCTTGAATTGAATAACTTTGAATTAATTTAAATGACTCAATTGAACGAAAATAAGTTAAAGGATTGAAATAAATTATAGTTAAACTTAGAAGGTGCATTTTACATTTTAACATTTTTTTTTTTTTTTTGTCATTAACTATGTCAATATTTTCTATCTAACACTTAATAGTAAGGACCATTTTGACACAATAATAAAAGATTAGACACTAAACTAACATATTTGAAACATTAGGAACCAAATTGACATATAAGGCAAATGTTAGGGACAAAACTCATAATTTACTCTTGGTTAAATTGTTGAAATATTCCATTAGACAAAGTCTAAAATATCCTCAACTAAATATAAAAAGTCTAAAATATCCTGTTTATCCAAAAATTAAAAATAAAAAGTCTAAAATATCCTCAAGCTCCGCTAAACTTAACCCAGGTAAACACAACCTGAGTAAATCTCTTGAAACCTCCGTATAGTCATTCTCTTGAAATCAAAACCCCAATAAACCAAAAACTAGATTATACAACAAAAATTATTAAAAATACAACCCAAAACAAAAATGATAATAAAAGGCAAGGACTTGAAAAAACTAAAAAACAAAATCTAGATTCAATACGAACATTCTCATTTCGCCTCCTTAAAGAGCCCTGGCACCCAAATTGTAAATTTATAGCAACAAAACCATAAAAATGTGCATTATTTTGGAACTATAATTGTAAAAAAATTTACAATTGTGCTACAATACCATCTTATAAACTTATTTATAAGATGGTATTGTAGCAAGATGGTATTTTTAAAAAAATAAAATTTTATTAGGTTTTGGGTTTTATTTGGGTTTTGAGTTATATTATTTTATTGTGTAGATATATTATTTTAATGTGTTGTATGATAAAATAAAAATTAGGACGTTGGTTGTACAAATAATAATTCTAAATCGTAAAAATAGAAAAGTAACAAAATTTAAACAGGCATAAATTCAGGTCAAGGACGCATGAATCATTCTCCAACTAAAAATACTACAAAAAAGAAAGAAAAAAAAAAAAAAAAGTGAGAATGGCTGCCAGCCCTTCTCCTTAACCATTAAGGTATTAAAATTTTAGCCTTACCAAACTCTGTTACTCACTAGAAACACACAAGTATGGAGGTGCTCATAATGTCCCCCACTATCCAATATTCCTAAATCTTATGGTCTGTTTGGGTAGAGCAGATAGAAGATAGTAGGGTAGAATTTGCCAATAATTAACTAGATCTCACAATATTTTAGGAATCAAAAGATTCCGTTAAAATTAATTGATAGAGTAATGGAATAAGTGGATTTGCTTTTTTTTTTTTTTTTTTTTTTAACAAAGAGGGGACATTGCTCTGTTCCAAAAATTAGGAGGAAAATTGTACCCCAAACATAAAAATGCTTTTCCCCAAAAAAATAAATGTTGAATTATTTTGCTATCACTTAAAATAGTATAGAACATAATACAATTCATTTGCACTACAAGTAAAATACACAATATAACACATTTGCATTAGAAATAGAATACATCATATCATATATTTTCACCATGAGTGGTTGGTCTCGTGGTCGTGGGTTCACTCCTAAGGGTTTGAGAAGTTGAGGTCCTAGGTTCAAATCCTGCAATGAGAAGCGCTTGGGAAATAATTTCATACTTTTGACTCATACTCATTAGCGTCTTTGATGGGGCTGGGTGTACAACTATGACTTATACGGATCTCCTACTCTTGTAGGTCCGAGCCCAGCAGGTAGAGTGTCATTATGGTAACGCCTAAGTGGAAGATTTCAACTCAAGTCACCCCCTTCTACCCATTTTTCATTCATTAAAAAAAAAAAAAAAATCATATATTTATTCAACATAGTACAAAACAGGGAGAGAGTAGTATAGCAAAATATAATTCTTATAAACCCATATTTAATTCAAATCTCCTATTAAATAAATTGAAGACTTTGGATAGATTCTTTTTTTTTTTTTTTTTTAAGTAGATGCCATTAGTTATGGACCAAAAAAAATCACAAACCTTAAACATCATCACTATAAATATGGCAACTAATGATGTAGGATGCGAAAGTGTCAGAATGCAAAAGTGTCAAGATGCAAAACATGTTTAGTTCTAGAAAAACAAGAAACAAAACATTTTTGCTTTTAAAAAATAGCCTCAAATCCACGAGAGTTTCTTCAATTCACAATGAGAAAGGATTCTAGAATCTACTAGAGAAACAATAGATAAAAGTCTGAAATTTTATTAATGTCAATAATACTGGAAAAACGTTTACAAACTTAGAGGCCTATTTAAAGGCTCTGTAAAATTTGAAAGATAGGAAAATATATTCTAAAATAACTTCTAATTAATACCTAACCATAATAGAAACCATATTTGACTTAAAAAGTATTAAAAGCACTTAAAAATAAGGAAATACATACCATAAACCTAAAATAACAAAAATTACATGAAAATACCAAAATTAATGAATTACAAAAATTAAATTTTTGATTTTGTACTACATCAACTAATGTAAATGCAATAACAAAACTCAAAACAATAGAAGAGATAACCTCGTGAATAGTGTCTTACAATCCTTTATTAAGTGAATATCCTTTCAAATGATCCAACTATACCTTATAGTGAAATAATGGGTAAATAGCCACTAAATGTTTCTGCATTTAGGAATGGTATGTGTATTTAAGCTAAGGAAATGAATGAAATTAAGTAACCTTATTTGGATGTTTTAAAATAAATGAATGCAAATGAATGGAATGTAAGTAACCTTTTTTGGGAGTAACATAAAGGGAAAGGAATGAAATCATTTTATGACAATATTATTTTTAAACCCATATTTTAAAATAAATGACTGAATATATAGGGTTATTTTGAGAATTTTAGTTAAAAAAGGTCATTAAATCTAATTCTATTTCCTCTAATTCATTCCAATTTCGGGAGAATGATAATTTGAGGTTTTAAAGAAATAGAAAGGAATAAGTATTCTCTCTTACCCATTTTATTCACTTCCACTTAAACTCCCAAACAAGGAAAGAGAATAATATTCTAAATTATTCTTTTCATTCATTTTCATTTCATTCCATTCCTTACTCCCAAACAAGGGCTTAGAGTACGTCATATATTTATTCAATATAAAATAGAGAGTACCATAAAGAAATATTTCTTACAAACATATATTTTAAATCTCCTATTAAAAATTAATGATGAAAGATAGATGTGTTTAAGCTACTTTTATTTTTGAAGTAGATGTCTCCAGTTATGAACAAATAAGAAATTATAGACAACCATCAAGTCGACCACAAATATGGCAGCCAATGTAAGTGCAATAACAAAACACAAAACAATAGAAGATATAGATAGCCTCATGAGTAGTGTTTTACAAAACCTTATTTAGTGAATCCCCTTTCAAAGGATCCAACTGTCCCTTAGTGAAATAACCATTTCTACATTTCTCGACCTTCACACTAGATTTTCTAACTGTATATTTTATCAACCTCAGAAGTCATAGTGTTAAGTTATAGAAGAAACTAGTTTCTATACTAACGATACGCACATTGGTTCATATCTAAAATCACATATATAATATCATTGTTCAATAACTAGTATCTCATTCAAATCGTTGGTTCCTTTGACTAAGACTACACATGTTTATAATTCAAGTATGAAAAGTGTAGAAAATTTCTAAATAAAACCAATTTCTAACATGTTAGAAAGAATAACAAGGTGAGGACACAATTGTGAAAACCATATTATAATATGAAATAGGTCAACATGTAAAAAGAACTCAAATTTGTGATAGTTGCAAGTAGATATCTATGTTTGAGAACAAGGACAGATTTAGGATTTCATGCTAAGGGAGTCAAAGTATAAGAAAAAATAGTTATGACATTTTTATTATATTATTTATTTGTCTTTTTATCTTTGTTACTCACCCATACCCCAAACACACCCTTACTTACCCACTATCAACATTATGAATTTTTTTGAGCATTCTAAACTCACACTACCATACCACTGATGATATCAAAAACACATTAAAAGCATCCATATTTGAAAAGACAAAATTAACTAGCAATACCCAAACTTCTTAAATCCTAAATGGACCTAATCCAAAAGCCAAGCAAACCATCGTTACAAAATCCACAAAACCACAAACATGGACGCCAAAAAACAACATTATGAATTTATAATGCGCTGCTAGCACACTTTTCCTACCTTCAGGATTTTTTTTCCTAAGAGCTTGTTTGGTAAGAGTAGTTAAACATAGTTTTTTGTTTTGTAATCCATAAAATAGTGAGTCCCACACTTGAATTTATTGTTTAGCTAATATTTTCTAAAATACAATTTCCAAAAAACTGTATCCTATTTTCTTGGTTTAAAACAGGATTTTGAAAACGAATAACGGGATGTTTTTAATGATATAATTGTAAATAAATTGAAAACAATGTGACACATATTTGTCCAAACTTTTTTATCTCTTAAATTAAGGAGCTTATCTTTATCGCAAAAAAAGAATTTCCTAAAACACAAAATTGATTGTACGGAATCTGTTTGTAGGCTACCCAAACTCATATGTTAGATGCCCTATGTTCTGAAATCACAATGATTTTCTTTGCCTAATAAATTGGGATCAAAATTCTAAAGTGGTTTTTGTTTTTGGGTTTCATAGCATCTGCGTTGGCAACAGAAGAGAAACAGATAGATGATATAGTGCGAGATTTGATGGACGAGAATGTGACAACAATTGTTCTGACTGGAAAAACTGGAGTAGGAAAAACATGGATGGCAAGCGAGATCAGCAAACGGGCAAAGCAGGTGGGCACATACCAGACCAGCGATGCAAATCCGGCAGGAAAATTAATGACGGACCGCGAGATCAGCCAACTAGCAAAGCAGGTGGGCATATGTTTTGGGACTATTTGGGTGTTTTCGAATCCAGGGGATCTCAGCTTTCCGAATCCAGGGGATCTCAGGCCTCATTGCGTGAGCATTGCCCATCAGTTATCTGTAATTTCTACTGCTGAGGAGTGGGAAGATCATAGTACTGTCATTGATGATGAAAAGAAGGCAAAGGATGATGAGACTGGGAAGTCGGGAGATGACACTGCTTTCAAAGATGACGAAAATGAGGAGTTGGAGTGGATCCTGATGAAGAGGATATCTGATAAGCTTAATAAGATGAGATCTGATAAGCATACGCAACTGAGATTTGATATGCTTCAGAAAGTGAGATTTGATATGCTTCAGGAAGTGAGATATTTGCTTGAGAAAATGAGATCTGATGATGAGCTTGAGAAGGTTGGACTTGATGAGCTTGAGAAAATGATGGTCGAGAAAGATGAACGTTTATCTGCTGTGCAGCTTGAGAAAACGAAATCTGATATTGAGAAAATGATATCGCAGATAAAAGGAAGTTTATCTGCTCTGCTTTCTGAAATACCAAAGAAAGAGAGAGAGAAAATGAAATCTGAAATATCCGACAAAGAGAAAATGAAATCTGAAATACCAGAGAAAGAGAAAGAGAAAATGAAATCTGAAATACCAGAGAAAGAGAAAGAGAAAGAGACAATGATATCTAATATATCAAAAAAACTGGAAATGGTATCTAAAATATCAGAAAAACTGAAAATCATAAAAGAAAAAGGATGGACGTGTCTAGGGACGTGTCTAGTAATTCTAGACGGTTTTCCTGAAGAGATGAAAGAAAATGAAGTAATGAACCACTTAAAAGACAATCTGATGCTTTCTCAATATAATGAAGTTGTGTTTAAGTTTTTAATCACTAGAAGAGAAGTGACTGAGCCTGAGACTGGGAGCAACAAGAAAGTGTCTGAGACTGGGAGCAGAAAAGAAGTGACTGAGCCTGAGACTAGGAGCAACAAGAAAGTGTATAGGATTGAACCCTTGTCTGATGATGATTCTTCGTCTCTATTGGGGAATATAGTCAAGGAAATGGGGAAGAAAGTCAAGGAAAAGGATCAAGGCCATCCAGATTTTGAAACATTGTATAAAGAAATTGCCGAAAAAAGTAAGGGTGGTCTGCCAGATATTGAAACATTGTATAAAGAAATTGCTAAAAAGAGCGAGGGTCTGCCAGCTATAATCCTTATGATAGCTGCAGCCTTAACTCATATTGAAGAACATGATTTCGATTCGAGAGTTCGGATGTTGAAAGGTGCTCTGGATGAACCGGAATCCACGCTACTGGGCTATGTGTATGACATGTTGGCTTGCACTGATATGGCTTTGATGAATTGTTGTTGGCAAAGTAGGCAATTATTTCATAAATTTGGAGGCGTCAATTATGAGGAGTTGATAGCTTGCTGGATACTCGAAGGATATATTGGTGTTAATGATCAGTTTGACAAAGCATATGAAGAGGGACATTGTGTTTTGATGAAGCTTATAGATCGTGGCATACTGAAATTACGCGTAGATGGTCTTGTTACCATGGAAGGACTAGCACTTACTGTTCCTGATGAGCATTGCCATGGTTGCCGGACGTCAAGCTTGGGATTGGCTACTGTTCCTGATGATCATTGCCATGGTCGTGGGATATCAAGACTGGGGTTGGCTAGTATTCTTGAGTATGGAAAGGAGCTAGCCATTGGGCGAGTTGCACCAGGGGAAGGCATGATAAAAACACCATACGGTCCTAAAAGTTGGAACAAAGTTTCCACACTCATGATAGATGGAAGTCGTTTCTCCGGGGAAGTCCTTGACACAATGTTTCATCAGCCCATGAAGAATCTCCAAGTTCTTGCCATTTTCAATCCCAGATTCAGGTCACTACCCTCGTTTTTGTTTGAAAATACTGGTCTTCGCTTGATTGTGCTCAGGGGCTGTGATCAATTGGAGAATATTGATCAAATCAAACATCTTGAAAAGTTAATCGTTCTGGAGATATCTGGTGCTAGCTCCTTGAAGAACAATCTTCCAGATAAATTTTTCCAGAACATGCAACAACTTGAAAGCCTTAACCTCTCTGCAGTCCCATTTCAATCATTGCCTTCTTCACTTTCCAAGCTAACTAAACTACGTCGTCTCATCCTCAAAGAGTGTTCTGTATTGGAAGAACTACCATACCTAAAACAAATAACACCAAACCAAAAACTTAAGGAAATACCACCAAGCCAAAAACTTGCCAACCTTGAGGTCCTTGACCTTTCTGGTTCTACTTCTTTGGTAAAAATTAGAGACAAATGCTTAAATCTTGAGAAACTTCAAATGCTTGACCTTTCCCAAACCCAAATTAACCATTTGCCCATTCTGAAAGAACTTAAAACACTCACTCGGCTCATATTAAAAAACTGCAAATCCATAACCAGATTGTCCAAATTTGATTCGTTAGCGTCTCTCCATAATCTGGGTCTTTCTGGTTCTACTACACTGAAGCAAATCCATCATGATGATTCCTTTAAAAACAAAGGTGGCCTCAAAGTCCTTGATTTATCTGAATCTGGAATTGGTAGTTTACCTTCCAGTATTACAAACCTTCCTACTCTTGAGTCGTTTGATCTTTCTGGTGTCTCTAATTTGGTCAAAATCCCAGAAAATACCTTTGTAGGGATGAAGTGTCTTCGTAGTCTCAACCTCTCAAACACTAAAATTGAAGAACTGCCATCATCCATTTCCAATCTTGAGAACCTTCGTCAGCTCCTTCTAAGTAATTGCCCATTGAAAAAATTACCAAAAACGGGAGGGCTTATTAGACTTGAGAAACTTGATCTTTCTAATGCCTCTAGTTTGGTTAAATTCGAAGATGGATCCTTTGACCATTTGACTAAACTCTGCTATCTCAACTTCTCAAACACCCAAATTACAAGTCTACCATCTATAGCCAAACTCGAGAAGCTTCGCCAACTTTTGCTACAAAATTGTGTACACTTGTCTGTGTTGCCGTCCTTGGATGCCCTTAAACAATTGGAGGAGCTTGATCCATCAGTAAAAGAAATAGAAAATAAATCCCCTCAATCTTCTCGAGAACCTTTGGCAGAGCCTTTGAAAGAAACCAAGGCTAAGTCACCGGTAAAAGAAACGGAAAAGAAGCCTTCTGAATCTTCTGGACCTTCGACAGAGCCTTTGAAAGAAACTGAGGCTAAATCACCAGTAAAAGAAACGGAAAAGAAACCTTCCGAGTCTTCTGGAGAACCTTTGGCAGAGCCTTTGAAAGAAACTGAGGCTAAATCACCGGTAAAAGAAACAGAAAATAAACCTTCTGAGTCCTCCGGAGAACCTTCGGCACCAGTAAAAGAAACAGAAAAGAAACCCTCTTGAGTCTTCTGGAGAACCTTCGACAGAGCATTTGAAAGAAACTGAAGCTAAATTATCAGTAAAAGAAACAGAAAAGAAATCCTCTGGGTCTTCTGGAGAACCTTTGGCAGAGCCTGTCGAAGCAAAATTCTTGGAAAATATGGTCCACCTTAGGCTGCTCAACCTATCAGGAACAAAACTTAAGATTAAGATACCTCTAATGTCCAACCTCACCAGCCTCACCAACCTTACCGAGCTTTGCCTTGGAGGTTGTGAACTTTCAGATACTGTTCCATGTTTGAAAACATATACAAAGCTAAAGCTTTTGGACCTTTCGAAGACAAATATTCAATCTTTACCATCACTTGAGATTCTCACCAATCTCCGTGGTCTAAAGTTAAGAGGTTGTACAGAATTACAGCAACTACCAGTTCTGGAGTCACTTAAAGATTTGGAGTCTCTTGATTTACAAGAGACTGGGGTCAAAGAATTTCCCTATTGGATCTCAAAGTTGACTCATTTGAAGCACCTTGATTTACCAAAGGATCTTCAAAAACTTGACTGGGAGAGGATAAAGAACTTACCAGAGGAGCTAAACTGGGATCATTGCGGCATCTTTAAGTTCAATGAAAATAGGCCTTGCATGTCATTGAGTGGCACTGAATTTTTCCAATATTTGAAGAAAAATCCTGAGTTATGGAAGGAATGTTTCACAGAATTTCAATTCTCTGTTTGTGCTCTTACGAAGGAAGGGAAAGATTCTAGGAAAGAAAAGAAGAAAGACAAAGGTTCCATCCAAGAAAAGAAGGAAAACAAAGTTTTGAGCCCAGAAAATAAGGACGACAAAGCTTCGAGCCAAGAAAAGAAGGAAGACAAAGCTTCTAGACAAGAAAAGAAGCAAGACAAATCTTCTAGCCAAGAAAAGAAGGAAGACAAAGCTTCAGGACAAGAAAAGAAGGAAGACAAATCTTCAGGACAAGAAAAGAAGGAATACAAAACTTCAGGACAAGAAAAGAAGGAAGACAAAACTTCTAGCGAAGAAAAAAAGAAGGAAGACAAAACTTCTAACAAAGAAAAGAAGGAAGACAAAGCTTCCTGCAAAGAAAAGAGGGAAGACAAAAGTAGAGATATTTGTTGGCATAGAGTTGACCCGAGCTTCAGAAAAACCTACTTCCGAACTCATTCTTTTCCTGAAAATATTAGTAAGTATTTGGAAATCATTGGATTTGACGAGTATCCTGGTGGTGTTGAGGATGTGCTCATGAAAGCCGAATATGTGTCTTTGATTGAAAATGACTTCGTCGAAAGCTTATCAAATTTAGGTGTGGGCAATTTGAAAGCAATGAAGGGCTGTTGGTTGGAGAGGTGTGACGAAATGGAGACAATATTTTGCAGGGAAGATGAAATGCAGAAAAATCTAAACATTCTATGGGCATCAAACCTTCCTAAATTGAAGAGTGTGTACAGTGGGGAAATGCAACATGATAGTCTCCTAAATCTAACAGAACTGTATTTAGATTGTTGTCCGATGCTTGAAGTTGTTTTTCCCTCTTCTCAGCTGCCAGAAAATCTTAAAATCCTTGGAAGTCAAATTCTGTGATGAATTGAAGACTCTGTTTATGCCCACTAAAGTAGAAGAATATGAACAGCGCAATTTACAGAAGCTTCATCTGGTGGAACTGCCTAAGTTGACTAGCATAGGGGTGCTGGAGGGAAGCAACAATAAGACAAGATTCCCATCCTTGAAAGTAATCAAAGTCAGGGAATGCCCGAATCTGCAGCACTTTGGAACAGTTCTGGAGTTGGGAGGATCTGTGGAAAATTCTAAGATTGAAGAGTATTGATTGCAGTGCCATCTCTACGTGGTTTTTGGAAGGGTGGGATATGCAGCAAGTTTGAGAAGCGACATCCTGGTGTGTGTATGTGAGTGTGTGATAGGCAAGGTCTCTCAATAGTTACCACCTGCATTTTGCCGCTAACAGGTAACTTCTGCTTTCTTATGGTCTCCCTACGTCTCTATCTAGTATGTACACTACAAAATACATGTTTGCTCAGCCTTTTGTTTTTCAATTCTCCGAGTTCATTTTTCTTATATTTTTCTTGATGTGGTAGCTAGGCAGTTTTATAGGTTTTTATTTTATTTTATTTATTTATTTCTTTTTCCCTTAATAATTTGATAGTTACAATAAGGAGGAATGAGAGATATAAATACTGATTCTTCAAATACAAGAGAGCCACTGGATTACTAAGCGCTTGACAGCAATTTATATGGTTGTTGCAAAAGTTGTCTATCACATATTGGACTTTTTGGTCTTTGTATTATAAAAGTTTTTGCATTGTAATGCTCCCAAAGAAGAAGATAGAAGAAAAGAGTTTTTTAAATTAGGACGTTAAATAAATTAATTTTGGTATTAATTATTTATTGTGTTCCCCTTTATGTTTTTGTAATATCAAGAGTTTTATAGCTTAATTGATACCCTCCAGTTTAAGGTTCAAATCTCATTCTCTCAATTATCGAATTATATAAAGAATAACTTTTTTATTATTTTTTAGGGTTTAGTTTAGAAAAATTAAGTTAATCAGCTTCTGTTAGTTACTAAAATCATCAAATGAAACATATGCTATATAGGATTCTAGGGAGGAGTCTCAAAATTTACTAGTAATTCTAATAGATCGTGATTGAAACCTTGAAGCCAAGATCAAACAAAGCATCCCCAAGATAAGAAATTCTTTCTAGTAATTCTGCTCTTCAAATTTCCAAAATATGGAGTTTTAAAATTTGGGTATTTTTCAATATTAGAGGTATTTTGGCCAATTGATTGTATTAAATGTGATACTTTGATGGATTTTGGTTTTTGGGGTTAGATCATTGACTCTAGGATGTTAATAACTTCATTTTTTTATGATATTAGTTAATGAATTAGCCCTTAACATGAAATTAGCATTAGAATTTCATTATTAAAAAAAAAAAAAAACTATATATTTGAATTCTGATATGGAACATAAAAAAAAAAAAAAAAAAAAAAAAAGATGTAGAAAAGACAAAAGAAAATTATAGACAAATTGGGAGAAAATCTAGAAATAAGGATTTATATCAAAGCCCGCTCCTGGGCCATATTGTTGGGGGAAAGTATGGCTCACCTCTTGCCCAATTTGGTCCAGTAAGCAATTTATCTAAAGTACGTAATTTCTAAAATGTAGAAACTTTAAGAGGCAATTTCATATAGCTTCTCTCAAAATTTTTATGTCAAATTTTAAGATAATATTTTTTTTCCAAAATTCCATCAGTAATATGGTTTTGGTATTCTCTCAGTTGAGGTGTTTTAAGGAAAAAGTTCAAATTAGATCGATCATGCATGCATTTTGGTTAATTGCTAAAGTTTGGGGTTAGTTAATTAGTTTGAATGTTTCATTATATTAGCTTGATCTTGAGTGTCATAACTTTGAAATTTGGTGATTTTGGTGAGGCTATTAGAGGTAAGTGACCTTTCCCTTATCTAGTGGTATTTTCACTTAACCACATTTAATAAAATTATTAACTGTTTTTTTTAGGAAATTATTGTTGATTTTTTGAAAAAAAGTTTGTTTGAAGGAAAAAAAAAAATTAACATAATTTCCTTCCTTTTGAAATGATGGAAATTTTTTACTAAATTTATTTTCTCTTTCAAATGTTTACCTTCTTCAAAATTGAAATAAATATGTGAACTTTTTTGTGTAAAAAACCAATGGTTTGAAGGGAATAGATATATAAGATTGTTTCTACTGTTGATTGAAATGTTATTTATATATGATTTTGGATATGACTGCAATGAAAACTGATTTGTTTTTATGAATTTGAATGATTACAGTTTGTCTATACTTGGTACCCCACCAATGGGGTATGCATTGGTATTTTTGGGTCTTACACTAGCCTATATGTGATTCTAAGTCTAATCATGGGTATATAGCATGATCATAATCATAATTGTTTAGTATATGTAATATTTTATAACATTTGTATTATTTTCAAAGTTCAATGAATTTCTATATAAGTGTCAATTGCTTTTAGCAATGTAATTATTAGTTCTAAATAAATTTAATTATTGTTTCCAAAACTACTAATTAAGTTTGTTTACTATGACCAATGGTGTTTTTATTATATACCACATATTTATCAAACTAGTTTAGGGCTTAAGGCTAGTGGTTACTTATTGAGCTCACTATTTTATTTCTCTTTTACAGATATTGGGGAGTAGCAAGCTTATTGAGCTGTCGTTGATGTTGGTGTGGGTGTGTGATAGGAGCTTAGTGCTAGTATCAATAAATGTTACACGTTGAAGTTTGAGTAACTTTTAAAATTTGTATTCGAGTAACTTCTACTTGTGGTATGGAGTCTTGAAAAGAGTTTGGATTTGTTTGCTTAGCTTTTAAAATTGTTCAAGACGAACAGTTATTTGTAATAATATTTGGTTTGAATCATTTCTGGGAGA
This sequence comes from Quercus parvula, assembly GCA_030820535.1. Lineage (NCBI taxonomy): Eukaryota > Viridiplantae > Streptophyta > Magnoliopsida > Fagales > Fagaceae > Quercus > Quercus parvula. Next base: position 31,085,244 of record JAUAME010000012.1, read on the forward strand.
ATGTTTTGGGAGACAATTATAGCATTTAAGAGGGTCTTGTACCCTGAAAGGTGAATCTTTTCATGTGTGCAGTCATTATTACATACCCAACTGATCACTTTTGAGTTTGAAAGGTGATAGTCATGACTTTAGAGTAATAGTTGTAAGTTACCTATATTTTTCTTCCAATTTAATTTGTTACCTTACTTATTTTAGGTAACTACTTTTCTTTTTCACCCACATCAAATTCAGTTACAAACCCTATTTCAACAAATATAGGTAATTTGATCAGTGTTCCCCAAATATAGGTAATCAGTAATCACTGTAGATTAAATGGGTACGTATGGATAAGTTGATGGGGAAAGGTTTTGGATGTTTGGTCACCTATTTTCACTTCTTTAGTATGTGTTTGGCATTGGCTTAAAAAGTCAACTTTTTTTACTATTTATCTTATTTTTGCTACTATTCACGGGTCTCATTGCACTTTTTCGTATTATTCATAAGTCTCACTGTACTATTTTAGTTACTTTTTAGATTTATTTATAATACTTTCAGCAAAAAATTTTCAATTTCAGCTAAATAAACTGTTCTTAAACAGATTCTTACTCATTTTAGGTAATTTGCTACTAATGCTCTTATTGAACTCTCAATTACTACTTGGTGCTCATCAATTTTATTGTTTTCCTTTTCATAATTTTATTTTGTTGTTGAAGAGTTAGATAAGACTTTAACTTCTAGGTTGCAATGTTGTTATTATATAGTATATACCGATCTTGTCCAAAAAAAAAAAAAAAAATTCTAGATATGTTTTGGAAGGTGATGGAATCTTGGAGCAGGAAACCAGTTTCTGGACAATATGAAAATAAAAACATTTCATGCATTCATAGTTTAGTTCAATATTGAGAATCTGGTAGTGTTTGGTTCCAAGAGAAACAATCCAACTGAAAGTGTATGTTATCATTTGCCCCTCCAAACGCATATCTTTTGAACTTTTGAGTTTAGGATCGTTCCACATGGAAAAGATAATTTGCATAGAAGATCCCAAATTGTTGGGTGTAAGAGGAGAAAAACCTTTGTCCCACTTTGGCTTATTCAAATTTTAAATACTTTTCATAAATTGCATTATTCTCCTTTCCATAATTCAAATTTGTTGTTGAAAAGTTAGATAAAAATTTAAGCTTCTTGGAAATTGGCTGTAGTGTGGTTACTCTTTGTTAACATAAAAGGAATGTTGATATCCATTATCATGAAATGTTTTCTATAAGCCCTATTCAATTGAGCTCAATCTCATTGTGGGTAAAATTCATGTATTGTATTATATTTTATTTTTTAAAGCATGGTCCAAGCTTGTCATCAAAGATGATATCGCCAACCACCGTGCCTCAGATAGCCATCGAAGCTTAGTCATCAACCACCGCACCTTTGAGTTTTCTCAGAGAGAACTCGAGAGCTGAAGAATCCATGAAAGTAAGTTTTCGATCTAACTAAATGAAATGAGTTTTTGCTTTTATTTTTCAAATTGCATTTTTTCGTTGGTTGAAAATTTTGGGATATCTTTATTTTGAGGTTTGCCTTAAAGTGGACTAAAAAATGTAATATTTGGAGCCAAAACTCTCGCGGGAACGCTGCTAAAACTGGTCTGCATTTTTTTAAACAGTTGTATTAGCTTATTTCAAGGGTTTTAATGACCCTCGAATTAATGACCCTTGAAATAAAGTTAGCCATACGACACACCTATTTTTAGTGTTTATTTGGACCCTTTTTAGTGGACCCTTGGAAATAGTGGGTCGAAACAAATGAAGTTTTTTGTAGTGCTACCAAGTGGGTAAGGGACATTGATAACATCTTAGACTTATGAAGGAGGTCTTATAAATAAAATTTCTACCCAAAAGATGTTTTATGCTCTGATTATGGCTCAACTTTTCTGCTCTACACTTTTTTTTGCCTAAAACATATAACTGGCCCTAAATGGCTAGCCTTGTTTGCTACAACAACCAAATGCAACCTTCTAAGACCTGTCATGTCTAGGAAATATCAACCCATGAAATTAGGCCACTTCATTTTCCAAATTATGCAAAAAGCAAGTCAACCATCTTACCCAATTAAAGCAAATCTGATCATAACCTCTTTAATTGATACCTTAGGGTTTCAAAACCTCTTTTATTAACCAAAAATCAGTCACTTAGAACACCCAAAACTTAATACAAAAGGCATCAATCAAATTCAAAAGGAACCAACCTTGTTTTACCTACATAGCTAAAACTTTAGAGCAAAAACTCATTCAACCAGCTAATATTCTCATGAATCTAAAGCCAGGGGATGGAAATATAGATACAAGGGAGTCTTCCCTCTTTTCCTCACGACCTCTCTCAATTTCCACTTTTCCCTTACTGCGAGTCAAAGTTTCGGACTGATGTTGTTTTTATGCATTTTTCAGCATTTTTGTTATTGACATTTTGACTTCTATCTTGTTAAAATACCATTAGCCTCTATTCACTAAATTTTGGAATTTTGGACTTAATACTCTCCACAAATAATCACTTCTAAAGAACCCAAGGAAAGATTTGGGTTATTCTAGCATTTTTTACCTTTGTCGCAAAACGTCCCCAAGAAGGACTAATAAAAGAAATAATTTTGAAATCGGGACAAGGACCAATAAAAGAAATTATTCTGAAATCTGAATAGAAGAGGTGCTACCCAAAATGTTTGGATGGTACAATTTGACCAAAATGTTTTCCATGTTCTAAAATAAATAAATAAAAATTGTAGCAGGTTCGTTAGTTTTTATGCATTTCTTGCATTGGATACCAGAATGAAATCTATTGTAGTAGTAAACTTAATATTAACCTGCAGTATACTAAACAGAAATATTCAAATTTACAAATATAATTGATAACTCAAATTCAAAAGTTAAAAAATTAAAAAATTAAAAAATTAAAAAAAAAATAACTTGCAATTTAGCTGAATACATAATTCCAAACCCTAATGACAAGTAAAGAATAGCAGCAAACATCTCCACTTCGCACAAAAGAGATATGCTTGCAATTTGAGTAGAAAATAAAAGCACAGTTTAGCTTTCATATAGGAAAGTAATAATCAACTAAGATATTAGATATGGACGAAAAAAAAAAAAAAAAAACTCCATTAGCCAATTAAAGAATCGTCTACAAGCTAGCAGCACAAAGGGACTTGCTTTGCAAAGTGAAGAAGACCTAAAAGCAAGACAGCACATCAGTGAAAGTAATCAATTAAGAAGACAAATCTAGGAAAGAACTCCGAATTTTAAGTAAGGAATACTCTTCCAGCAGATTGCTCTTTTTTCACACAAAACCTAAAGCTAGGCAAGAACTTCAAATGCGAAGTAAAGAATACTCTACCAGACAACTTATAAATGTTGTAGAATAAAACATGATTACTAGCAAATTGTAGAAAAGTAATTGTCTGTTTGGATTGAGAGGAAGGGAGAGAGAGTAGAGTTGGTTCAAAATTAACCTATTTTCAGTCAACTCTACTCTACTTCCTTTCACTCCTCCTCCATTCCCCCTCAATCCAAACAAGCCCTAAAAGATTAGTTTTCTCTTTTGTCATGTGTAACTCATTAAAAGAAAGCATTCAAAACATTATGGGGAGTCCGAACATATCTCAATAGTGTAATTATGGAGTTAATCAAATTCGTCAATAATGGAAGGCCACTTCCATCTAGAGAAGGTCGAACTCATGAAGACCGTCTTGCCAGTCTCACTGCATCATCAAAACCCTAGCCTAAAAAGCAATGATAAACATGCAAAGTAGCAAATTCAAATCATATGTTTTTCTTTATACTTTACCAATCATCATATGCCATGTTTATCAAAAAAAAAAATCATCGTATGCTATGTGTTTGTTTAATTTTATTTTTTTTCATTGTGAACTTTAGTTATTTTTTATAAGGAAAGTCATATAGATACAAGATGAATTGTGATTAGTGGAACTCAAAGTAGAACAAAAAAGTGAGACAAAAGCTTTATATTCGTAAATAGCAGTTATTGCAGAATACAAATTATTTGTACCCTTTTTTGTGTTCCACTTTATGTTCTACCAATTAAAACTTGTCATGTTTTTATTTTATTCCATTTTAAACTTTGACTGTTTTATAAGAAAAGTTAAATAAATACATGACAAATTGTGATTAGTGGAATATAAAGTGGAATACAAAAAATGATACAGGTGATTTGTATTTGTTATAGCACCCCGGAAACCAACATCGCATTTAATGCAAATATGAAATGCAATATGTTCCCTCCCCTTTCTAAGTCAAGTCAAAATATTAAGCCACTCAAACATGGTCAAATCAGAATGACAAGCATCAATTCAATTAGAGAAATCCGAGCTATGGGGCTTAATTTAAGGAGGTGAGGGAGATGCTTTATGCAAGTATAAAAATACATCCATTGGGACTAGAGGTATGATCTTTTCCACAAGAATTACACTTTCTTTTGAAAATCCCTAGCTGACTTTACCATTGGAGTGAAATAAAAAAAAAAAACCCAATATATATCGATTCGATTTCTTTTTTCTTTTTCATTTTTTTTTTTTTGGTAACCAAAAAATGGGTAGAGGGATGCGACTAGTGTGGCTTCTTCCCTACCTAGGCGTGACCATAGTAGCACCCTACCCGCTCTCAGGCAAGACCCCATACTCCCGATCTGTGTGACGAACTCACTTATTTTTTAGGTCAACTGTTTGGGATGGAAATGAGATAAGGAGTACTAACACACAACTAGTTGCTTGAGACTCGAACCCATGTCTTAAGACTTGTTAACCTAGTATCTTACCAATTAGGCCACCCAAATGTTGGTATATATACCAATTTCATAACGATACTTATTAGTGTTTCGTTCTGTCAACAGCAGAAGATACCTCCTAACTTTTATGGCCTTCCTAGGTGAAGGAATCCCATTTCCCCAAAATACTCTAAAAAGTTATTAGAGCAAAACTCTTTTATAAAGCATCGTAGTAGTAGGGATATAGCCATGTCGAGGTCTTTTTTGTTAGAAAAGAGGATGCTGAGGTTTTTATGCTTGTAAGTTTGGAATATTTGTTGCCTTTGTCATTTTCTTTTTAAAGGAAAATTTAAAAAGTTCAATTTCGAAACCTAAACTCTCTCTCTCTCTCTCTCTCTCTCTCTCTCTCAATGGTTTTTAATTTTCTTATTTTTCTTTTATGGAAAAAGTTTTACTATAAACTTTTTTTTAGAAAGTGTTTTGGTATAAACTTAGTTGTAGTCTAAGGCTACAACTCTTACTAAAAAAATTAACATTGTTATATTTTTTTGAAAATCTAACCTTTAAAATTTCATATTCTTTATATTTTAAACACGCATGTCAAATTTCATATCAATCAAATGTTATTTACTATTCAATCCATAAACTTATTTTCTATGCATAATTTTATACAACAAAAACTTGAAATTTAAACATTTAATTGAAAACATAGCTAATAATCTTTGATTTTTTGAAAATTTTGCAAACATGAAAGATATAAGAAAAAAATGTAATCCAATGGTTGATTTGTCAAAATTCACATCTAATAAAAAGATATTGAGCAAAGTTGTAACTTTAGGCTACAACCAAATTCATTGCTAAATTGTTTTTTTATTTTTTATTTTTTTTTTATGGACCTTTTTTTTACTATTGAAATAAAAAAAAAATTTAGTTATTAAATATTAAAAAAAAAAAACTATAACAGCGCTGTTATGAGTGTTTTTAATGGAGTAGTGTGATGGAGGCTAACAATAAGCATTCATTGGGCGATTTTAAAATTTAGAGGACTCAATTGAACAAAAAATAGAAGTTAGAGGCCAAAAATAAATTCTAGTCAAATTTATAGAGTGGTTAATGTGTGTTTTGCATTTTTGTCAAAATGCTATTATACTTGTAAGGACCAAAACAATTTGCGGCCCAAGCCCACTTAGAGTAATGGGTGGTGCAAGGAAAGGTACAAGGAAAGATAAGGTTAGTACTAAGAAATAAATGAGTATCAGGCTCTCCACAAGTTGTCCCGAGGAGACTAAGTTTGCATAAAAAGTAATATTGTTCACTTTCTTCTCTCAATGTTCTTCCTTTTGTTTTTTTCTCTTTCGTCTCGATCCCCTTTTTCAGTGCTCCTTCCTTTCCTTATATACTTCTACTCCTATCATATCTTCACCATCCATTCTCACCTAACCCCCATCCTTTCATGACACTTGTTACTTTTAACATCTGAAGAAGATCGTGGAAGGGATTTACTTAGCTGTGACTTACACTGTTCAGGTTACTTTCTCATCAATGTAGTTGATAAAGTTGTTGTCCACCATTTAATGCGAATGCAACAGGCTACACCAGGCTTAAAGCTTCCATAATGTCCATTGACTTCCTTTCTCTTTAGGCTCTAGCTCCTACTTAGAACACTATTGAGTATTTTGGCTTATCTGTTCCCTTACTCAGGCGGCTTTCTTCCTCGAGCCCATGGCTTGGGGCATTCTTACACCAATGCTGCAACCCTTCAACTTCATACTATCCTTAAGCACCCACAATAGCCCCCTAAAACATTCGCTATTTGTTTATGAGACAAAAGCACAGTTTTAGTCTCACAGGTAAAATACACACATGCCATATGCGTTCCCACGTATCAACGTCCTTTCACCTGTCTTTCGTACACTCCTGGTGCTTCGAAATCCACAATCTCACATTTATGGCATTAGGCAGCTGCTTGTCTCCCCACGTTCTACGGCTCGATCAAGATCCTATGGTCCTCATTCCCCTTCACTTATAGGCGGGAATTTTACCGCTCACCCTTTCACTCCTATAAAAGGAGGACTTAAAGCTAGCTGAGACTCATTTTGAACATTTTGGCGATCTAAGTTAAAGAGAGAAAAAAGATCCCAAGGAGAACTTTTCGCATTTACTCATAGGTGTGTTGATTTCCATGTTTGTTCTTTTTAATAAGTTTAACACTTCATACCATAAAACTCCATGGGTAGATATTCTAAGTTAGTGGACATTACTGAGGCTAGGGCAGTCTTTAGGGCTCAGTATAGGATCCCCAACAGTGTTGAAATCCAACACTATAAGGAAGGTGAGTGGTTGGTCTTAAACAGACCTTCTGAGTCCGTGGTCATTCGTATAATCGCCTTCATTGAAGGTGGGAAGGAACTTCTTATGGGAAGGGTAACCTAGGACTATCTCATAAACTATAGGTTAACTCCAACCTAATGTTCCCCTAACATCTTTAGGATCCTTGGGTGCGTAGATGCAATAAACCGTAGAATGGGGACTAACCTTACCTGGCATGATGTAAACTAGGTGTACAACTATTAGAAAGGGGAAAAAACCAAATATTACATGAAGTGTAGGGTTCCTGTCGTTAGACTAATCTCCTGCCTGCCTAACTCAAGCAAAGGCATGGACGAGGATTTTCTTCTTGTTTCGGGAGGCAGGCATGATGGAATACACTGCCCTACCTAGGAAGGGGAACCAGGTAGGGTTCTTGAGAATTGGAGTGATACTTAGGATTTTTAGTTAACTTTATTCACATGAAAGTTCTTCATTTATTCACTTCACTAACAACTCTTCTTTTTTTTTTTTTGCAGACAAATACCACACCGCCCTAACTAAGCACTTGGTGAACTTCAAAGACCTAAATAGGATCCTTAGGTCAAAGATATTTCTACACAAGGACGGACAGCTTAGGGCAGCTCATGACATCCTTGGGTACACACCGTCCACTAAACACTTCCAAAGTCCAAAGAACGTTATTAGAGCCAGGGACCCTCGCTTGGCTTTAATTGACGTAGCAGTCCCTGGATTCCTGCTAACCAAACCTCCTCTAAAAGGGACTGAAGACGCCCAATTGCCTGCTCCTTTAGTTGCCAAACTTCTCTATTCCCAAGAACCATCCATCCTATCAGATGAAGAGGTTGAGGAATCCACACTTGAGCCAATCCATCAAGAAGTCACAGAAAAGGACTTCGAAATTTTTTACCGCAAAGACACTCCTAGCCCTTCACAGACTCATAACTCAACAGAGATGGGCTTTGAAGAAAAGACTTCGGATCTCTAAGTAGCCTACTGAGATCCTTAATGCCCAACTCCAGGATGTTGCTCGTGCCTTCTGCCTGGAGGTTTAGGGCCAGGCACTGAATGCCACGGGGGTTGACACCGAGTCAGAGCTTCGTGCTCCTGATAAGGTGTACTACCCCCCAGCCCTGCGCCTGGCACCCACTCTCCCTCAGCCTCCAATGGACCCCAGCCCTACTCTCCCTTCTTCCTTAGAGCAGAAAGACCTCGTTCCCTCTCCCACCTCATCCAAGGGGAAAGAGAAGACAAAAGAACTTCCACCTCCAAACGTTGTGTTGGATGTGGAGGCCGAGGAGGAAGTGGCCGAGGGGGTACCGTTGAAGAGGAAAAAGAAGGACAAAGAGCAGGAGAAGAAGGGAGCCAAGGAGCAGGAGCCAATAGCCTAGCTTAGCCTTAACCTAGGAGATACTTAGGCAGTTTTGTAATAGGCCATTGTATATATAGTGCCCCTTCTTCTTCTTCTTTGTACCACAGTTCTTATATATTTAATGTAAAAAGTTTGAAGTTAGTCTTGCTCTTCTTCTTTTTTTTCTTTTTTTTCTTTTTTCACTTGTACATTTTTTATTCACTATGCACCTGTCATTTTATGCTCTAGTTACCTTTCTTCCTTTATAATAATCATGCCGTGGCAATTTGCAACTTCATCACAACATAAAGAGTGGGCTAACTTATGAGATTTAAACAAATTATCAATCAACACTTACTTGAAATTGGACTTAGACTCAAGCAAACTTGCTGGCATTACTTTAGAAACCCGAGGAAATGCCCATGGCCCTAGGCTTGTGACTCGAGGATTCAGACAAGGCTTAGGTTCTATTTAACACTTAGAATATTTTTGGCAATGTTAATTTACCCTAAGCTTGTGACTCGAGGATCCAGGCAAGGCCTAGGTTTTGTTTAACATTTAGAATATTTTTGCAATGTTAATTTACCCTAGGCATGTGACCCGAGGAGCCAGACAAGGCCTAGGTTCTGTTTAACACTTAGAATATTTTTGCAATGTTAATTTACCCTAACCTTATGACCTGAGGAGCCAGGCAAGGCCTAATTTCTGTTTAACACTTAGAATATTTTCTGCAATGTTAATTTACCATAGGCTTGTGACCCGATGAGCCAAACAAGGCCTAGGTTCTATTTAACACTTAGAATATTTAACGGATCAATTGTCTCAGCAAAAACATCCAAAATAACGTATAAACAAGCAAGACAAGAAAGGTAACAAAATTTGTTAATAGTAATAACGTCGTAGATTATTTATATTCCAAGGACGAAGGATTACATTTTCATCCAAATCTTCCAAATAGTAGGCCCCAATGCCAACAATGGAAGTGATTTTATATGGCTCCTCCCAATTAGGACCCAGCTTACCCCAAGTAGGGTTCTTGACCATCCCCACCACCTTTCTCAAGACCAAGTCTCTTGGGGCCAATGATCTGGCTCTTACCCCTCTATCATACCTTTGCTTAAGTTTCTGTTGGTAATAGGCCATCTTTATCGTTGCTACCTCTCTTCTTTCCTCGGCCACATCCAGGTTTTCTAGGAGTAAATGGTTGTTCTCTTCAACATTGAATTGATCTATTCTTTGAGTTGGGAATCCAGATTCAAAGGAGATTCCTGCCTCTGACCCATAGGTCATTAAACAAGGGGTCTCCCCCGTTGATCTTTAGGGTGTAGTACGATATGTCTATAACACGTGGTGCAATTCATCCACCCATTTTCCCTTAATGTCATCCAGACTTTTCTTCAACCTGAACACTATAGCTTTATTGGTGGCCTCAACCTGCCCATTCCCCTGAGGATAAGCAGGTGTAGAATACCCATTCCTAATCCTTAACTCCCCGCAATATCATTAGAAGGCTTTATTATCAAATTGAAGATCGTTATCTAAGACTAGTGTGTAAGGAATTCCAAACCTAGTGACAATGTTCCTCTAAATAAACCTCTTAGCGTCCATGTCCCTGATATTAGCAAGAGGCTCGGCTTCTACCCACTTGGTAAAGTAGTTCGTGCCGACGAGGAGCCATCTTCGGTTCCCTATAGCTCTGGGAAAGGGTCCTACTATATCCATGCCCCACTAAGCGAATGGCCAGGGGCTAGACAAAGGATTTAGTATTCTTCCTAGCTGATGGATATTTGAGGCGTACTTCTGACATTGGTCACACTTCTTCAGATAATCCTGAGAGGTTTTTCGCATGCTAGGCCACCAATATCCCTAGGTGAGGGCCCTGTGTGCTAAAAACCTTCCTCCTATATGACTCCCACAGATGCTCTCATGCAACTCGTCTAATAAGGGCTTCACCACTTCTGGATGCACGCACAACAAATATGGCCCTAAGTAAGAGCACTTGTACAACTTCTGCTCCTCAGATATCCAGCAATGAGGGGCATTTCTGCGCACCTTCTCTGCCTCAAACTTGTCTTTAGGCAACAATCCCTGTTTCAAAAAGGTTACTATGAGGTCCATCCAGCTCGGCCCTACATAGAGGTTGCACACCCTTATCAAAGGTGCCCCTGTAAGACTTGAGCTATCCATCTCCTCAATAACAACAACCCGAGGAAGACTTGATTCTAGTGAAATGGCCAACATTGCTAGAGAATCTGCATGAGAGTTCTGTCCCCTCAGGATTTTCTTCAAAATAAAACTCTTAAACTAAGCTCAGGCATTCTGCACTTTAGCAAGGTACCCCTGCATCTTTTCATCTCGAGCTTCAAAGTCACCATTAACTTAGACCACAATCAACCTAGAATCCGAGTATAACTCAACCATTTCTCCTCCCAACAGCCTGACCATAGCTACCCCTGCTAGCAGGGCCTCATACTCGACCTCATTGTTGGTGGGTGAGAATCCCAGTTGTAACGATTTCTATTATCAACTTCTCGTGGGTGATCAACACAATCCCTACTCCTGCCCCTTTTAGGTTGGAAGCTACATCTATATAAAATTTTCAGGAGGGGACAACAGTGGCCAACATGACCAATACCCCCATAACTGCCTTCTCCTCCTTGGGGACACCCTTGGCGAACTCTACTACAAAGTCTGCTAAGACCTATCCTTTTACGACGGTCCGAGGCATGTACTTGACATCATAGGCTCCCAGCTTGGTTCCCCATTTAGAAATCCTACCAGTGTAATTAGATTTCCTTAGCAAGGCTTGCAAAGGGAACTGGGTAAGCACCACAACGGTATGGGCTTGGAAGTAATGAGAAATTTTCCTAATGACATGCACTATGGCCAAGACTTCCTTTTCCAAAGGAAGATAGCGTGTCTCAACCTCCTGTAGGGATTTGCTAACATAGTAGATAGGCCTCTGAATTCCGTCTTTCTTCCAGACTAGGACGAAGTTAACAGTGTAGTTGGCGACCACTAGGTATGCATACAACACTTCCTCCTTGTCGGGTCGGGAAAGTATTGGTGGGTTGGACAAGTACTGTTTGAGGTCCTCAAAAGCCGTTACTCACTCCTCGGTCCACTGAAAATCCTTCCACTTGTGAAGCAATTGGAAAAAAGAATGACACTTGTCTGTAAACCAATAGATGAACCTATTTAATATTGCTGCCATCCCAGTCAATCTCTGCACCTCCTTGGGATTTCGAGGATGATGCAAATTGTTAATAGCTTTAATCTGATTTGAGTTGACTTTAATTCCACGGTGTTGTAATCATATAACCCAAAAATTTACTCGAGCTGACCCCAAAAGAACACTTAGATGCGTTCAGGCGTAGTTTATGCTTTCTCGAAACCGCGAAAATCTCCCCCAAATTGGCCAAATACTCTTCTACGTGCTTGCTCTTAACTACCATGTCATCAATGTATGCTTCCATGTTCCCCCCAATCTACATTTCAAACATCCGTGTTACCATCCTTTAATATGTGGATCCTGCATTTTGAGGCAAAAGGGCATCACATGATAATGATAGTTCCCATTGGGATCACGAAAGGCCATTTTCCCCTGTTCGGACAATGACAGAGATATCTGATGGTAACCCTAAAAGGCATCCAGGAAACTCATTTGAGGATGTCCCACTGTTTCGTCTACCAGTTGGTCAATTCTAGGAATAGGGAAGGGGTTTTTTGGGCAGACTTTGTTCAAGTTAGTGAAATCCATGCACACTTACCATTTCTCATTTTTCTTTTTAACCACTATTGTGTTGGCCAGCCACTTAGGGTACAAAATCTCCTTAATGGCTCCAACTTGCTCCAACTTATTCACCTCTATTCTGACTGCCTCAGTGTGATCTTTTGATGATCGTCGAGGAGGTTGTTTACGCGACACAGCCTCAAGATTTATGTTCAGCTGGTGACACGCCAGTCCGGGATCAACTTTTGGAATGTCATAAGCAGTCCATGCAAAAACATCAATGTTTGCCTTTAGGAACTTCACAAACTCTACCTTTTCTATGGGTGGCAATTGAGAGCCCACTTGGAAATGCTGCTCTTGATCCAGCCCTATTACCACCTTTTCTAGCTCCTCAGATAATTCTTCTGATGTCTCAGTCTGCTGCCCCCCTGCAGGCCCCTTTAGTTGTTATGGGGCAAGATGTTCAATCACTGCGACAGAACATGGGGACCGCTGCGTTATTGCTGATACCAGGCACTGCCTAGCCATGGCCTGATCACCTACCAACTCTCCCATTCTCCCCTAAGTAGGGTACTTGAACTTTAGATGCAAAGTTAAGGACACTGCTCCCATAACATGTAGCCAAGGTCGGGCCAAGATAGTTGTGAGGGGGAATACACTTCTACAACGATGAAGTTGACCTGTACCTCCTTGGCCCCCGCTTGCAGGGGTAACCTTATCATTCCTCGAAGGATCACTATCCTCCCATTAAAAACCATCAAGGGTGAATCATATCTTTCCAGGTCCTCGGGTTTTAATTTTAACCCCCTATACAAGTCAGGGTACATGATCTCTACTTCACTTCCCTTATTTATTATTACCCTCTTTACATCATACCCCCCAATCCTTAGGGTAACAACCAATGCATTATTATAGGGTTGGAATGTTCCCTCCTTATCCTCTTCAGAGAAACCCAAGAAAGGGGTGGCCATCACTCTAGCTCTCTTAAGGGCTTGATTTCTAGCTTCCAGGTTAAAGCCTCCCACCACAGACATGACTCTAGAACTCGCCCCAACATCACTTCCTAGCCTAGCCAAGATCACATTAATAGTGCCCAATGTTAGCCAAGGAGCGTCATCCCCATACATCCCACTTCCCGAGTGTCCGACCTGTTCCACAAGCTGATGCAGGAAATAATTAAGTTCTTACCTTCGCTAATTGATTAAGGTGATCACACAAGGTCTTGCAGTCCTTCGTGGTATGCCCTTTGTCTCGATGGTAATCGTAGTAGAGGCTTTGGTTTCTCTTAGATAGATCCCCAGCCATCCTATTGGGCCACTTGAAAAATGGCTCGTTTTTTTTTTATCTTTTCCAATATTTGCTACACTAGCTCCTTAAACAGTGAATTGACCAATTGAACCCCCACGGATGTCGTATGACTAGAGAAATCTCTTCGGGGCTGATCATTATGATACCCTTCTCCTTGAGGATCCCTTTTCTTTAGGAACATTTTAGCTTTACCTTTTCCCTATATTTGATCCTCTTCTAACCTCTTGTACTTGTCTATGTGATCTATTAGTTAGCACATGCTTAAGGCAGACTTCCTTGTTAATGACTTCCTCAACTCATGCTCTGTCGGGAGGCCAACTTTGAAGGTCCTCACTGCCACATCCTCAAAATCTCCATCTACTTCATTGTACGTTTCCCAATACTAGTCCGAGTAAGTCTTGAAGGTTTCCCCCTCCTTTATGGCCACAGACAGCAAAGAATCCACTAGCCTAGGGACTCTACTGCAAGGTATGAATCTAGCACCAAATGCCTTTGTCAGCTCTTCAAAAGACCTAATTGAGCCCTCCTCCAAAGCATCAAACCAATGCATGGCGACAGGCCCAAAGCTAGAGGGGAACACCTTGCATAAGGGCCTCATTATTGGCATGGACGGCCATCTTCTGATTAAAGTGGCTGACATGCTTCAGGGGATCAGTCCTTCCATTATATATGGAAAACTCTGGCTAGGAAAATTGATGAAGGAGCTTGGCCTTATTAATCCTCCTAACAAAAGGGAACTTATAAATCTGCTATAGGGCTTTACTCATAGCATCATTTCTCATGGTATGATGAGAAGGCCCTTTTTCATGTTTGTTGTTGCCCTTCTCCAACTTGTCCTGATGCAAAGAAACTGAGTAGGACTTGCTAAGTGGAGTTCTAGACCTATGTCAATATAAGCGATCACGGCTTCCCCTTGATCCATCACTTAATGGGGAAGATGGGCTCCTCCTATCACGTTTCCTGCACCTCAACTTCCTACGTAGACGATCAACTTCCCATTGCAACTTTAGTGTCTCCTGATCATGTGAAGCATGACTCTTGGACTTGGAATGACTCCATTCAGTATGTTCAGTGTGATAAGATTCCACCACAACACTTAGGGTATGTTGCTTGTCTTTCCTTCGTTCCTGGTTATAAACTGGTTCTCCCTCTGGGAGCCAACTGACTCCTCCCTATCTTGGCCTACGTTAGCCATAAGTACTCAAGAACAAATCCTCCACAACTTGTTGTTCCCACAAACGGCACCAATTTTAAGGACCGAAATAATTTGCAGCCTAAGTCCACTTAGAGTAGTGGGTAGTGCAATTCAACCCTAGCCCAAATCAATAAAATTTGTAAGAGGAAGGAACGAACAACAACGAAGGACTTTGCCCGAGGACAGGTGCAAGGAAAGATAAGGTTAGTATTAAGAAATAAATGAGTATCAAGCTCTCCACAAGTTGTCCCGAGGAGACTAAGTTTACATGAAAAGTAATATTGTTCACTCTCTTCTCTCAATGTTCTTCCTTCTGTTTTTTTTTTTTTTTTTTTCTCTCTCTCTCTTTTGTCTCAATCCCATTTTTTCAGTGCTCCCTCCTTTTCTTATATACTTCTACTCCAATCATATCTTCACCATCCATTCTCACCTAACCCCCATCCTTTCACGACACTTATTACTTTTAACATCTAAAGAAGATCGTGGAAGGGATCTGCTTAACTATGACTTATACTGTTTAGGTCACTTCCTCATCAATGCGACTAATAAAGTTGTTTCCCACCATTTAATATAGATGTAACAAGCAACACCAGGCTAAAAGCTTCTCCAATTTCCACTGACTTCCTTTCTCTTTAGGCTCCAGCTCCTACTTAGAACACTATAAAGTATTTTGACTTATCTGTTCGCTTCCTCGAGTGGCTTTCTTCCTCAGGCCCATGGCCTGGGGCATTCCTACACCAATGTTGCAACCCTTCAATTTCATCCTCGGTTCTCAAGTACCCACAATACTCTAGTTGTGGAATCTCTAAGCTAGTTTTTAACAAAAGCTCTTAATTGTTGATTTTAAAAAAAAAAATAAAAGAAAACCTTTATTAATTAATTTAATATATAGTGCAACTGTTAAATGGGACTTATATAAATCCAATCCACACTCAAAAACTACAAAGTTTAAATATTGATAAAAGTTTAAATATTAATAAAATTTATTCAAAACTTAGACCAATAACAAAAAAAAAAAAAAAAAAAAAAAATTGATAAGTTAAATTAGCCCCCAACCCCACCACCCAACTCCCTTGTTTATTAGGGGACCAAGTAACAAATCTAAGCCAAAAGTCTTTTAGCTTAGCTAGTTGACAACTACCTCTAGTGTTTCCCAGACTTCCATAATTCAAATTTCGCCTTCCCATTATAACTATTGATTTTTTTTTTTTTTAAGTAACAAATCCAATACTGAATTAAAGAATATTAGACTCAAACAAAAGCTAGCTCATACACTCAATATTTGAAATTCTTGATGAAAGGTTGATATTTAGAGCATTATTATTGGTGGTGCTAAACAGTCATATTGCTATTTTTAGCACCACTAACTACAAAAACTGTGACTACATTGGTGGAGCCAAAGTCAAATATTTTGGCTTCTTAGCTACAGTGCACAGCTACTTTTGGCTGTGCATCGAAACTCAAATGTAAAAAAAAAAAAAATTAAAAAAAAAATATCAAAACAAAACAAACAAACAAAAAAACATTATTATATTGAGTGTTCACACTGGGTCAAATTATTTTATTCTTTTCTTTTTTCTTTTTCTTTCTAATTTCTTCTCATTACTTCTCTCTCCTCACACTTTTCACTTCTCCACTCTTCCCTAAGACTTTGCTCTCTTCCTCCACCTCACCGATCTTGCTTGCTCAGCAACCAACAGACCCACAAAGCTTGCCCAGCTCCAACCCACCCCTTGAGTAAGGATGAGAGCTCTGTTCATCGACTTCACTGAGACAAGGAAAGGGCTTTCTAACGGCACCAATAGAAACCCATTTCAAGTACACTTCAATTTTCCCCCAAATTTTATTCATCTCGGTCGAAACCCATGTGAAATTTTGTCCATTGAGAATGGCTATGATGCCCGGTTGTGTGTGCGTGTGAAATTTTGGTGTTGGTGGTGGCTTTGGGTTTAATAGAGTTGATAGATTTGTAAATTTCATATGGATTTCAATCATTTTGTGTTGTATTCTATAGATTTGATAGATTTTCCCATGTAAAACTCAGGAGCACGACATGAGCTTTGGTTTTTATCAATGGTGGTGGTGTGTTTGCTACTGAGTTTCCATTTTGAAAGTATGGAGTTGATAGGTGCTTTGGTTTTTATGTTTTGTGTCAGTATAGAGTTGATTTGGTAGACAAAGCATTACAAATTCCAGGCTTAGTCAGTGAAGTTTACATAAAAACAAAAATAAAGGAAGAGGTTGTGGTGGCGGTTGCGATTGTGATGGTGATGGCAGTGGTTTTGATGGTTTCTTATTGTAATGGATATATTATTTTATTGCAATGAATATATTATTTTATTGTGTTGTTTATATTATTTTATTGTGTTGAAAACTAAAATAAAACCACTGATATTAGGTGTTTTGTAAAGTGAGAAAGTAAAATAAATAAAGTAGCTTTTTGTGGTACTAAATAGCTAAATTCATGACTCCACCAATGTGGATGCTCTTATAGAGGAAGATGTATATCATTCTCTTTTATTGTTCCAATATAGCTTTCAATAAATCCTTCTCACAAAAGCAAAATGTTTCACATCAAAAAAGAAAATGATATTAAGAATACCTTTACTTTTAAATGAATCATTCTTCAGTCTTCACATTGAATGACTACTACTATTGTTATTTTTATTTTATTTTTATTATTATTATTATTATTTTTTGAGAATCAGTTCAAAGATTTATAGATTAAAAAGTAGGCTTATCAGCCATTATAAGGTTGCTAATATCCGATGGAATAGACTTCATCCAGATCAAAGAAGGAGAATAAAATTTAGTTCTCTTAGCTAAAATATCTGCAACAGAGTTGCATTGCTTGTAAGCATGAGAGAAACAAAACTCCTTAAAGGGTTAACATTCGACATAGTGTCCTTAACTAGGTGTCCAAAGGCAGAATGAAACATATCACATCTTCTAAGGAAATTGATGACAATTTTTGTATCTCCTGCTATAATGGAATCGTGAAGACCTATTTCGTGGACAAAAAGAGTTGCTCACCTATTTGCAATTATTTCAAGAACAACAACAGATAAAGGTTAAGGGATTCTTTCAGACAAAGTAGTCATCACTTCCCCTTCATGATTTCTTATCCCCACCCATAGACCAATTTCACCCGTATTTTTCATTATTGTTCATTTCAAGTATGGTTCATTATTATATTATTATAAATTGAATCAGTTTATTGGATGATCAAAATAATATCACTTAAATTGTTTATGACATCATCAATCTAACCACCAGTTAAACCCTACCTAATGAGAGAAAAGTTAAACTTGCTTTGTATAAACTTAGTGGGTATGCCTTACGTTGGCGGGAATGCATACAGTCTAATAGGTGTAGACACCCGATTTTGCACCCATGATTTAATCAAGGAAAATGACTAGAATGACCATTCATGTACCCAAAATTCATGATTACGTTACATGAATTAATTTGTTCATTACATATCATAAAAATGATCTTGAGATTCTAACGATCACGACAGTATGCTCAGTTTCCAAATCAGACCGTTGAATCAAAAGATATCGCATGATCAAATTTGCATGGTCAGCATGCATTATGTTTAGATAAAATCATCCACACATGATTAGTTTAAATTAATTCTAATTGGCTAAACAATTAAAATTAATTAAATAATTTTATGATTGATTGTTGTTAGTTAGTGTCAAAAATAGGCTTGCTTGCATGGAAATAAAAGGGGATAATTGGATAACAATAAAATTGTGGATAATCCACATTTTTAGAGTATTTATCTACAAGATAATTGTTAATAAAAAGACCTGAATTATCCAGAAAACAGTTTAATTTTTAGAATATGGATTAAAAACATGTCTAAGTGCAAGTCTCGGCTAAAAAAATCTCAAAAAAAGGAGTCCAAAACGAACCAAAACTTAAACAAGGGACCAGCACCCAAAAGTGCCATTCAGCACTTTTGGAGTGCCGATTGGCACCGGCCCGAGGGCACTTGGATTAGCTTAAAACACATCCTTTTCGATTTTTTTAGAGATAAGGACGTGTCCCAGTTCGTATTTTGATCATCTAGCTAATTTTTTGAACACCCCAGCCTCTATAAATAGAGGTTGCATCTCAAAGTTCAACATACTTTTTCACACTCTTTGATTTCCCCCCTTTCTGACTCTCCTTTCTGTCATCCTCTCTCTTACGTTAAAGACATTTTGGAGGCTCTAGCCTTAAGAATTTATTTTTTGTAAGCAAGGTATTTTAGAGCCTGTTTGGACAAGCAATTTCCACGACTCAATTCTCAGTTTCCATAACTCATAACTCAAAAATGGTGGGACCCATAGTAAAAAGGTTGTTTGGCCAAACGATAACTCTGTTTCCATAACTCTGTTTCCATCACTCAATTCTCTGATTTTTGAGTTATGAGTTATGGAAACTGAAAACAACTTTTGGCTGTTTTCAGTTTCCATAACTCATAACTCAATGGCAATATTGTAATTAAACACACATAGGGGACCCACAGCCGTAACTTTTGACCACCTTTTGACTTTTTCTTTTTTTCTTTTTCTTTTCCTGGGTTGGCGTTGGCTGTTTGTGTTTTTTTTTTTTTTTTTTTTTTTTTTTTTTTTTTTTTTTTTTTTCTTTTCTTTTCTTTTCCTTGGTTGGCCGTTTAGTTTTTTTTTTTTTTTTTTTTTTTCCTGGGTTGGCGTTGGCTGTTTGTGTTTTTTTTTTTTTTTTTCCTTTTCTTTTCTTTTCCTGGGTTGGCCGTTCAGTTTTTTTTTTTTTTTTTTTTTTTAATAATATTAGCTTCAGTGAGTTGGGTACTTAAAAAAAAAAAAAAAAAAAAAAAAACACTGTACCGGCTGACAGGTGTGGGACCCATGAATAGTGTGAAAAAATTGAGTGATGAAAATTAAAGTGATGTTGCCAAATGAGTGTGAAAAAATGAGTGATGAGTGATGAGTTATGAGTGATGAGTGATGAGTGATGGAAATTGAGTGACGGAAATTGAGTGATGAAAAATGCTCACCCAAACAGGCTCTTAGTTTTCAAAGATAATTGAATAAATTTCTTTGAATCCTAAAATATTCCCTTAATAAGAAGAGTACGTCCATGCAAGAGGTGGTTCTTCCTTACCTTTCTTCTTTCTTTTTCTTTTTTTTCTTTTTTTTTCTTCTATTTTAATGATGCATGAGTAAATATTCTTTTAGTTCTAATTTCTAATGCTCGTAACATATATTGTTAATATTTTTTTGTTGTAATATGTTCTTGATGTTTTTATTGTGATTATCTACCTTTTTTGAATTTCAAAAGTCTACTTATTATCACATCTTTTTCAAAATAAAAACTAATTTGTATCTTCCTTAGATGCAGATCTGAATTTTTCAAAATAAAAACAGATTTGTATCTTCCTTAGATACAGATCTAAATTTTTTCTAACATAAAAATCAATTTGTAACTTCCTTAGATGCAGATCTTAATTTTTTAAAAATCAAAAACTGATTTGTATCTTCCTTAGATGCAAATCTGAATTTTCAAAATAAAAACTGATTTGTATCTTCCTTAGATGCAGATCTAATTTTTTTTAAATAAAAAACAGATTTGTATCTTCCTTAGGTGCAAATCTGAATTTTTCAAAGTAAAAACAAATTTGTATCTTCCTTAGATGCAAATTTGAATTTTTTCTAACATAAAAAAAGATTTGTATCTTCCTTAGATGCAAATTTGAATTTTTTCTAACATAAAAAAAGATTTGTATCTTCCTTAGATGCAAATTTGAAATTTTTTTAACACAAAAACTGATTTGTATCTTCCTTGGATGAAAATCTGAATTTTTTTTAACATAAAAACTTATCTGTATTTTCCTTAGGTGTAGATCTGAACTTTTTAAACATAGCAAATTTTGAAATAAAAAAGAAAGTCATGAGTAGTGATGTTTTTTTTGTTTTGTTTAATGTAAGTAGCGTAGGTTTTCATGAGTGTAGTTCTCTTCTTAAAAAAAAGGAAAAATATTTTTTTTTTTTTTTTAATTTCACACAAAAAATAGATCTGATTTTTTTTTTTTTTTTAGCCAAAAAACTTTACTTTACTTAATAAAAACAAATTTGATTTTTCTTCACCAAAAACTTTTTTTGTTTTTTTTACATGTACAAAACATATCTGGTTTCTTTTTAATGAATCAAATCAATTTTTTTTTACTAACAAAAACATATATGAATTTTTAACAAAGAAGAGGACACATTCATAAATAGATTTGTGTGACTTAATTTAGTTATGTGTTCTATGTATGTAACATATCATTCATATCATGCATAAAGGGGTACATTGGTCATGAGAGTCTAGAAGACTAGACTCTGTCTAGGCAGAATGGGTGTCTAACATCTTTCCATTTCGTAACCTAACCCCCGAATTTGGTGTCTTTGGATAGGTAGACCTAAGTTTTATCTTTATTTTTACTTTGGGCAGATTGTAATTAGGACCCAAAGCCATGTAATACTCAATTTATCAAGTTTGTACTTCTTTTTTTATTCAATCAATGATAATGGAACATTTAGTCATGTAAAGTTGTATTTAAATTTTTTTTTTTTTTGGTATAAAAAAATAAGTGGTAACTCGACACTATTTACCCAAAAAGAGAGGTGTCTTAAAAGGCACCCAAATCTCTTTTTTGAGAGCACCATAAATTTTCCTCCAGTCTCTCACAATAGGATTAGACAAGGTAAAGACAAAATTCGTTCATGGCCAAGGATGAAAAAGATGCATTGCTATCAACTTTTTTCCTTTAAATTGTGAAGAATTTTTGTCATATACAAAACAAGATTATTATTAGCCAAGAAGTTCATACCTAAATTATTTTGAAGAGCCAAATATTCCACCAATAAAGGAAGAATTGCATGTTGAAGAAAATATTGTTCTTGAAGATTATGTAGAAGTCAAAAAACAAAATATAGAGATTTCTGAAGAAATTAATGAAGGTCTTGTTATGGAAGAAGATCATAAAATCAAGATTATTGTGAAAGAGGATAATCAAGATCCTATTATAGAGAAAGATCTTGAAGTTAAGATGGTAGTGATCATTGAGGAAGAAATTGAAAAGGAAAGTTTCAAGGATCTCAATGAAATCGAATCATATGATTGTCAATCCCAAGATCCTTTTATTTTGGTGGTAAGTGATACACCATAGTTTATCGATTTTATTGGGGTTGATAGATTTGATTCAATTATCAATTCTTATTTGGTAAATCTCTACAATTGCATAAAGACCAAGGAAAAAGAAATTCAAGTTGATTTGTTTATTCCATTGATAAGTTGCAAGTATGGAAATAAGATCAAGGGGTTCAAGCATTCAAAGTATTTGTTTATTTGAAGCAGAAGATTTCAGATTTCAAAGATGAACTCAATGATGAGTTGTTTCAAGTGGAGGGGTCTAATGTTGGACAAAATCTACAATTTAATTTTTGCAATTATTTAATTTTGATATTTTTATGTAAAAAAAGTTATGTTAGGTTTAGGTGATTAATTTCCTTATTTTTAGGTGCTTTTAATGCTTTTTAGGTCAAATTTGGTTCCTATTATGGTTAGGTATTAATTGGGAGTTATTTTAGAATATATTTTCTTGTCTCAAGTTTTAAGGAGCCCTTAAATAGGCCCCTAGCCTGTAAATTTTTTTTTTTAACATTTATTTAATCAATAAAATTCAAAGTTTTTGGCTCCCTATTTTCTATTGGATTCCAAACTCCTTTTCCTAGTGGATTCAAGAAACCCTCGTGGATTCGAGGTTATTTTCAGAAGCAAATATATTTTGTTTCTTGTTTTCTAGAAGTAGACGTGTTCTGTTTCTTGATGTTTTTACATCCCACATCAAGAACACACTTAAATTGAAACTAAAAACCCATAATCTACTCAACTTACCCTAATTATTTTGGTGGTGCTACAGTGAAACCCAAAGTCTTCTCTTTCTTTAACTAGAGCCATCAAGTATTGGCCAGAGCTAAGTACAATATTGGTCGGAGTCACCGAGTACACCTCTTGGAGCCAAGTTGAGCCGCCGGGAAACACCTCGATCTCCTTCTCCCCCTGGTTTCTCTCTCTTCTTCTACCTTTCGCTCTCTCGGTCTCTTGATCTATCTCTTTCTCTCTCTCAGTTTCTCATTTATCTGGCTCAGTTGTCAAGTGGGGTTCTATTTCTTGTTCTTCAAATGTAGGGAGGGATGACTTGGGTGGGGCTATTTTAATTTATTATTATTTTAAATAACTTTTTTAAATTTAAGAAATAAATAATTAAATATTAAATTATGGTCAAAATGCATCATTTTGAGCTAGTGAACTGCAAATATGGATGAAATGTTAACGAATGATTGAATTGAGGAGGATTGAAATTTAGAAGATTGAATGACAAAATTCAAATATAAAGAATTGAAATGAAATGTGATGAAACTTAGAGGGTATGTTTTATATATATATATATATATATATATATATAAATATATATATATATATATATTTTTTTTTGCCTTTTTAAAAAAAAAAATTTATTTTGGTCACTATTGTCATTTCAATGAAAAAAAATTGATGACATGGCATACGGAATTAACTGACATTCAAAAAGCCACATCAACGTAAGGAAAAAAAAAAAAAAAGGGCCAACACCACTTTCTTTGTTTCTTTTCTTTCCCTTCACTTTCTTTGGCAACCAAAACTTTAAACCAAAATCAAAACACACTTAAGGTTCAGCATTTCAGTCCAAACGTAAAATAAAAAAAAACGACTTTTTTTTTTAATAGGAAAAAATACGACTTATTTTAGTTAATTAGTGAGTTTTATTTTATTTATTTCTTTGCCTAAAGTGACAAACCTTAGTGCTTTTTTTATTTTAGTTTTAAAGTATTTGGTTCTGAAGAAAGTAAAGTGGAATTGCCGAATTGGATAACAGCAATTAGTCTAATCATCTTATAAGGTTTCCAGCAATTAGTCTAATCAGCTACAACATCAACTTCTGTTACTTAGATAACACTGTTATCATAACAGCAGCGACCAAAATTAAACATAATTGAAAAACTCGAAGACCAAAACTAAATTTTAAAAAACATTATGGCCCAGTTTGGTACATATGATTAAACACATATTTTCAAGTTTTAAACAATATTATATGTATTTTTACACATTTTTTTATTCACACGTATTTTTAAAAAAATTGAAAACTGTTGTTTAAATACAGGAACCAAACAAGCCTATATTACTAAAATGAAAATATCCCTAAAATATAAGATTTTTCTTTTTTTTTTTTTTTTTTTTTTTGCTGAATAAAGACTTTATTGCTCTAAAAACTCAACCCGAAACAGGGGAGACACAAAAAGATCGGGCCTGGACCCATCTCTAACAAAAGCCTGAGAAACATGAGAAGGCAAATTGGAGATGGGAACCGGCCCTGACCAATTTACAAGAGCTGCCCATTGGGCGAGCAAATGTGCAGATACATTACCCATTCTATAAACAAAAGAAAATTCAACATTAGAAAACCTATGAACAAAGAACAAGATATCATCTAGAATAGACCTGATACTCCAATGCGGGGTTACATCTGACTTTTTCAGCGGCTCAATGACATTCCAAGCATCACCTTCCAAGATTATATTCTGAAATCCTTCATTCACAGCACACCTCATGGCAAACCAAGCTGCTCTCGCTTCCCCAAGCAGGGAATTTCCACTCTCAAATTGCTCTGACCATGCTAACACAAGGTTGCTAGCTGTATCTCTTCCCACCACTGCCACTGTGGTTTTCTCATCACGGATTGCAGCATCAAAATTAAACTTGATCTAGCTCTTTGGAGGGGGAGACCAGACCACATCTTTGGATGGTCTCTCATTTTTCTCCTTCCAAGCATCTTTATGCTCCATGAAGACTCTAAATATTTGCCTGGAAAGAACAGTTGGATCACTTTTAGAACCCTCCACTCTAGCTTTATTTCTTGCCATCCATAAATGATCACAGAGAATGGTAGCATAAAGCTGGAAGTCATTGATAGATTCTTCATTCAACCCCAACATGGATTTTGGATTTAAAATAACCTTAATCCAATCCAAGATAGATAGAGAGGATAGCTTACTCATATATATAGGTCATGGGGCTAGTAACCAAAGCTGAACAGCCCAATCACACTGCAAAAACAGATGCTCAATATTTTCAGGGGCATTATTACACAAAAAGCAATTTAAAGAAGAAATGGTAAAACGACTGTTAAGAATAGAACAAGTTGGAAGGATGTTCCAGCACATTTTCCACAATAGGTTTTTAAGTCTGGCATTTACTTTCAGCTTCCATAACTACTTCCAATCTTTACTGAGCATATGTGGGTGTCTTGGAAGATTCAGCCCCCTTATAGCATTATAAGCGGATTTCACCGAAAACTCACCTGAAGGAGTAAGACACCAAAATACTTGGTCATTCATGGTTTGATGGGATAGATGAATGTTTAGGATTTTACGAACTGTGGGAGGTTCAAATAATATTGAAAGTTTACCTCTATCCCATTGTCTGGTATCTTGATTAATCAGATCTGCTACCAAGTGGACATCAACAGAAATACCGCTTCTTGATTGAGGAATGAACCCTGGCTCATTAGGGACCCATGGATCTTCAAAGATCCATATGTTAAGGCCATTGCCAATTCTATGGCACAAGCCCTTACTAATAACCTTCCTGCACTCAAAGATACTTTGAGCTGCCCAAAAAGCACCCTTTGGACTAGGCATTTTCATGAAATTTCTATTCCGAACATATTTCTTCTTGAAAGCCATCACCCACATTTTATCACTATTATTGACCACATCCCAAGTCATTTTGGCCACCAAAGCTTTATTCATATCTGCTGTTTTTTTAATGCCCAGTCCTCCAACATTTTTAGGAGTGCATATAGAATCTCAGCTTTTGAGACAGCAGCCTTTCATACTTTCATCCTTTGTACCCCACCAAAATCTACGGTTAAGGGAATCTAGTTTTGAACAAACTTCAATTGGGAGGATTAGGGAAGAAGCTTGGTAAGATAGCATGGAAGAGGCCACAAATGAGATGAGAGTCGCTTGACCAACTTGAGAGAGTGTTTTCATTTTCCACCCTTGCAGCCTTTGCTTAACTTTCTCAATAATCTCTTCCGCTGCTGCTTTTTTGTCTCTACCAGAAGCTATTGGAATACCAAGATATTTCTCCTTCTTATTTGAAGCATTAATTCTGATAAAGTTTGCTAGCCGAGATTTCAGATAGGGAGGAGTATTTCTACTATAAATTATAACAGATTTAAAGAAGTTTATCTTCTGGCCTGACCAACTTGAGAAAACATCCAAGCAAAATTTTATCCTTTCTAAATTTTCCTCATTAGCTTGAGCAAAGATAAAAAGATAATCCGCAAATTGCAGATGAGTAATAGGAGTCAGATCTCTGGCCAGCTTAAACCCCTTAATCCCATTACACAAGGCTTCTCTCTCAATCAAGCGAGCCAAAACCTCCCCTACTAAAACAAAAAGGAAGGGAGAAAGAGGATCACCCTGCCTCACCCCTCTTTGAGGTCTAATAAACCCAAACGGACTTCCATTTATAAGGATGGAAAAGGATGTTGTAGAAACACATTGCATAACCCATTGTATCCAAGTATCAGGAAACCTAAAACAACGTAGGACTTTCTCAATAAAGCCCCATTCCAAGCGGTCATACGCCTTTTCCATATCTATTTTTAAAGCCATCCAACATGTTTTACCCTTCTTCTTCTTCATTGCATGGAGAATTTCTTGAACCAAGAAGGTATTTTCTTGGATTTTACGACCAGGAATGAAGGCTGTCTGCCATGGAGAAATTAGCTTGTTAAGGACTTGCTTGAGCCTATTTGCAAGGAGTTTAGAGATGATTTTATAAAGCACATTGCAGAGGCTAATCGGCCTAAATTGTTTTACTGAAGCAGCATTGTTACCCTTAGGAATAAGAGCAATAAAGGAGTGATTGATTTCTTTTAACATATATCCCCTTCTAAAAAAACTTGTAATTGCTTCAATGACCTCTCCTCCTATGATATTCCAATAAAACTTGAAAAAATGAGCCGACATTCCATCTGGTCCAGGAGCCTTATTGGAACCCAAACTAAAAACCACATTTTTAATCTCATCCATAGAAGGCAGCCTTGATAACATCTCTTTATCTTCTTGAGACAAATTAGGCGGGATTAAGTCATCCAAATTGTTTGGGATTGAGGGATTAGATGAGGTGAAAAGAGTAGTGAAAAACTCCTCAAAGCACATTCCAATCGCTTCCCTTCCCGAGACCCAATTCCCTTGTTGATTCTTCAAAAAATCAATTGCATTCCTCCTCCTCCTAACAATTGTCAAAAGCTGAAAGAATTTAGTGTTCAATTCAGCTGCAGGAAGCCATTTAGTTCTAGATTTTTGTCTCCATAAAGTTTCTTCTCTAATCAACCATTCATGGGGCTCCAAATTTATACTAGCTTCCTTTTCCAGATTCTCCTGAGTAGGTTCTTCCTTCTGGATTTGCTCAAGTTGATTCCATTTCTCCCTAATTATTGTCTGAATATTCCCAAACCATTCTCTGTTCCATCTACGAAATTCATCTTTTGTTTCCTTGATCTTCTTACAGACTTTAAACATGGGAGTCCCATTTAAAATTTTTTTCCATGCCTTCTCCACTACAAAAAAGCTAGTTTCATCTCTTGTCCAAGCTTCTTCAAATTTAAAGGGCCTTTTAATCTGCCTCTGTTCTCCTTCAGTGTGTAAAATTATCGGGGAATGATCTGAAGATGAGGCAGGAACATGTTGGACTGCTGCTCTTGGGATCATAAATCTCCATCTCTCATTTGCAAAGGCTCTATCAAGTCTTTCCTTGACATTTGCTAAACCCTCCCTCCTATTCGACCATGTATAGGGATTACCAGAAAAATTAAGGTCAATTAGGCCATTCTTATCAATTACAGCATTAGGACCGCCACTAGAAGACCCAGCAACCGGTTTACCACCTTTTTTATCTGCTTGGGAAAAGACATAGTTGAAATCACCAACACAAAGCAATCCTCCACTAAAGGCATCTCCCACTTTCTCCACTGCTTCCCAAAAAGGCCCTCTATCATTTTCTCTAGGAGGACCATATACAAAAGACACCAACCAAGGTTCATTAACCGAATCAGAAAAAATCAAGCCATTAATCATATTAACCCCTTTTGAAGTAATCTCCAAGTCAACCCCAATCTTCCACCCAACAACAAGCCCTTCTTTCTTTCCTCTAGGATTCACAAAATCCAAACAGTAGAAATTCAAGGAATTCAAAATTTTCTTTATTCTGTCTATCGGAACCTTGGTTTCAGACAAGAAAATTATATCCGGACCAATATCCTTTATCAAGGCTCATAAAGCTCTTTTTGCCGAGGCCCGAGCCAAACCACGGCAATTCCAAGATAATAGAATCATGGCTGGGGTGGGGGCATGTTTAGGCCCGCCTCCTCAGCCATTTTGGATATAAGGGTAGAGACAATATGAGAAATTGAAGAAGGATCAGAGTTTACCTCGTCAGGGTCGTTCTGAGCTTGAGGACAAGGTAACTCTCTAGCCAAATCTTTCATCTTCTTTCTTCTGGTAGGAACATTTCTTTTGAAAGTCTTCTGATGGGCTCCTTCAATATAATTTATGGGTTGATGGGCAACTTTAATCAGTCCCGAACCCACTTGAGTAAGCTTAATGGCCCTATTATTTGCAAGGCCCTCGTCTTCCACCAATTTTCTTTTAGTACTGGGCTTCTGCTTCTTCTCATTGCTAGGTGGGCTTACTTGGATCTTGCTAGATAGCTCCCTTTCATTATAGTAGGTAGACCAAGATAGAGAATTATTTTGGGCTTTTGAGAGTCCAATAAGTAGAGTTGGGTCAGTAGAAACCAAGTCTGGGATAGGCCCACGAGGTTGGTTTAAGTGGAGTTGAGGACTTGTGTAATTGCTGGCAACATTAGATTTAAGGTTTTGTGGTTGTTGGGATTCCCACGGTGTGTCTTGGGAGGAAATATTTGGTTGATTTTGGTTTGGAACTGAGGAATTGATGACATCAGTAAGTTCAGTTTCCATGGATGTTAAGGTATTAAAAGTGGTGGGGACAAGGGATTCATTTAAGGGATTTTGGTTTTTGTAACTAGAATGGTTTTCTGGTTTGTTGAGAGAGGAAAGCTGAAGACACTTACCTAAGCTTGACTGGTTTGAAGTGACATGGTTTGCCAACCTTTCAAAGTTTGTCAGAGAGCTTCTCGGGCCTTCCACCTACTCTTCCTCAGTTTTTGCTTCACATTGTGCGTTCTCAACACGCTCTTCTTCTACATGCTTCTTTGAATTTTGCTGCTTTGCTATACTTTCTTCAGCCATGAATTCAACCCATCTAGTTGATTTTCTCCCTTAAGTTTCTGCCTTCATCCAATGCCCGAATCCATATGGCTCTTTTGATGAACCTTGGGCATCTGTGTGATTAGCTTTCAAGCATTTAGCCTTTAAATGCCCCAACCTACCACATTTATAGCAAAATCCAGCCACTCTCTCATATTTAAATTGAATCCACAGATCAAGTTGAGGACTTCTGTCAAGATAAAACCCACTCTGGAGAGGGTCATCTACCTTAACTTCCACTTTGACTCTTAAAAATTTGCTCATACAAACTTCTCCATTGCCTGTGAAATCAATATCTAATACTTCTCCCACCAATGTCCCAATCTCAACTGCATTTTCTTTAGACATGTATTCAATGGGTAAATTATGTACCTGGATCCAAATCGGTAGGCTTGAGAAGTCTAAATCTTCCACCACCATATTCTGATTCCATTGCTTTAAAATGAGAGGGAAACCCTCAATGTTCCACGGCCCTAGTTCCACAATTCTTCTTTTATCACCTTCACATGCAAATTTAAACAGGAATACATTTTCTCTAAGATCCACTATCTGGACCCCTCTTGATGTTCTCCATGCCTTTAGGATGATAGCTTTCACTGCATTTTTGTTAATACTCCTATCTGCCAATAGCTTACCCACTAGCCCAGTATTGTATAACTCTTCCACCACTTTCTCGCTTGCTTTCAACTTCAAGGATTTATCCGAAAATCTTAGCTTGTTGGTTTCAGCATTGAGTGCTTCCACCAACTCACCTTGTTGAGACATCATAGCTAGGAATCCGTGGAGAAGGGGAAAACCCCCAAACCACAAGATGAGAAAATTCCTAACCAATAAGAGATTTCAAAAGAAATTGGCTTTTAGTCTGCTGTGGATAGAAGATAAGACAAAATAGATGAAGATAGATGTATGAGAAAAGATGAGAAAAGAAATTTGGGGAGGATATGGATGACAGAGAGAGCAAGAAAAGCAAAGAGACCTCGAGACACGCTCAGGTCAGAGAAGCCTTGGTACCTATCCAAGGAGAGTAAAGTAGCCAAAGCAACGAGTCGCATTATACTCCTGGAGAGCTAAAATATAAGAAACTTAAAACATATGATTCATCTCACAGTTATAAGCTACAAACCAAAGCAAAATTCAACAGCTATGTATCTTTACAAATAAACACACAATTCCTCCATAGAATGTTCCCGATAAAATCCTCCAACACTGATCATTACTATTTGACCATAAAGCTTTCCAGATTTGAAGAAAGATCCCAAGTATAACTTCTATGATGCTGGTTAATTATTTGTTATGCATTGTACGTATTGACTACCAAAAGGAATACAGTTGTACTGATAAACAGTAGATTAATACCCAGAATTTACATGAAGAAGTGTACAATATACTAATCACTTGAAAATATTTAAATTTACAAATATAATTGAGAACTCAAACTCAAAGGCAAACACATAAGTTACGATTGAGTTGAATGCCTAATTCCAAACCTCAACTACCAAGTTAAGAATATCCCCGAAACTTACATGAATGTTAACAGTATAACTGTATACGGTATACTTATTTGCATTGTGTGAGACAAAAAGTTAAAAATTTATTTTATTTTCAAAATGTTGAAAGTTAGATTATTTGAAATAAAATTGAAACAAAATTTAGTGTGGGATTCGCAAACAGTAGATAATTTAAGCAAAAATCTAGCTTTGAATCTGTTGCCAAACACACACTAAAATTTGAACCTCAAAAACTCAAGAGGCAAACATAGAATTTATGATTTAGTGGAAGGAAAATGCTAACAATATTTACAAATTTTATTACATAATCTTCACAAATTGATGTGGTGATGAATTTTAGTTAATGAAAACAACAAAATAATAAATATCATGATTACATTAATCGGTTACACATCAATTTATAGAAGTTATATATTAAATGTGTAATATTTATCACTCTTTAGCGGAATGCATAATTTAAAACCTTTACTGCCAACTAAAGAATACCAATAGACATCATTCTTTCTTTTTCACATCAACTTTCATGTTAAGTGTGAAAATTTTTTATTTTCACCTTTTAAAATGTGTATATCAACTAATGGATTGTTAATATTTAAGGTGTAACTAAAACCACAGTAGAAGAATATTTTTCCCAAAAGAAAAATACTCTTCCTTTGTGACCCAAAGGAATATTGTGGTGACCCACGGTTTTTACTTTTTAGCTTACAAATAACACACTGTTTTGTCGTATGAAAGAAACATTTCCCTTCCCCGAATTTGATGGTCAAACAAAACAATTTGCTTCAACTTTTCCTTCTCATTATATCCTTCCAAAACTGTTGTTTCATCTCCATCAATCCAACCATGTTTTCCTCTAATGAAACACAAAAAAGACCTGGAGAAACCTCGACCCTTCCGAAAGGGGAACCCACTGTTTCACAAACCACACTTGAAACTACCACCACCAACAACAGCAACACTGCCACTATCACCACCAACCCAGACAATAATGGCAACAACAATGGCGGTGGAGGAAGGGACAGAATTAGCATCCATTTTAACCATCTTAAGAAGTTACTCGAACAAATGAAAAGCTACTTAACTGAACTTAGGACTCCTTCAGGTGATCAGCGATGTAAACAACTAGAAGATCTTCAAAAGAAGCTCCTAGATTTTAAGAGTGAAAAAGAGAATGTACCCTCCACTCCTAAAATTCCAAGCAGCAGGCTTAGTGATATCAGAAAGGAAATTTTGAAGTTAAATCAGCAGCTGATTTCATCACTAGACGGTCTGTCAAAAGAAAATAGTCAGAAATCTAATAGTCTACAGACAAGCAGCGGGTCCAGTGGGCGCCGCAGTGCAGTCGGTGAATTGATTAACGTACACCAGAGTGACTTCTTCAGCAGCTGCTCATTTTACAGTGAAATTCGGGAATTTTTTAACGGGCTTGATGGCTTCAGGAAGTTCCTTTTGTCATGCTTTACTGTATTCCCAGAAAATGCAGTGGTGAAGAGGAGGATCTTTGTATATTTGGGGTTGGGAGAGGGCTTTTTGCAAACTTCAGGTAGTGAAGAAGAAAACACGCCTGATGAAATCGTTGATAAAATTCTTAAAGAATTTCAAGAGCAGGGCTTAATCGAGCCTGCTATAAAAAAGCGAAAGCAGCCCCAGCATGTTAAAAGCTATAGAATGGATCCTCTTGTGCGTTCTGCTGTGACTCTGCTTTCCAAGGAAGCTAAGTATTTTGATTATGATGGTAAGGGGAATGTGCTTCCCCAGCTAGATTGGACTTCTGGTTTAGATTTTGCGGGGAATCCGTTGGCAAAGGAAGGTGTCCCATTTTAACGCTCTCAGAGGTTGTGTTTGCAAAAAGGCGTCGTAACAGAGAAGGATGAGAGAAGAAAATTTTCTAGAGAAAATAAAATCCGACCAGAGGTTTCAGAAACAGAATTGGAAAAAGTCGTTACATTATTCAATATTAATGAGCCTTTTCCTGATCTCCAGTTAGCGGGGTTAACAAAGCTGAAAGATGAAAATTCGGGACAGATGAAACAGCCAAGCGCGGTCTTGTTTTCAAAGATGAAAACTGCCAAAGTTGTTTGTCTGGGAAGCTGGCCAGGATCAGCTAAATCTCATATCGAAGTGCAGAGCAGAGAATTCTTAAAAGGATTGACAAGTATGAAAAATTTAAGGTTTCTTAGCCTTCAAGGGATCTCTAGAATTACTGAGCTTCCACATTACATTGGCAACCACAGCAATTTGGTGATCTTGGATCTCAAGGAGTGTCACAATTTGGAGATTCTTTCAGAGGAGATAGTGAAACTCAAGAAACTCAGGTACTTGGATGTTTCTGACTGTCATCTGCTAGCTGACATGCCCAAGGGACTAGGGGCACTCTCAGAACTTCAAGTCCTTAAGGGGTTTGTCATTAGTAATCAGCAACAAAATCGAAGGTCGGGCACTTTAGATGATTTGAAGGAATTGAGGAATCTGAGGAAACTGACCATTAATACAAGAAGTAAGGACTTCCCTACAGGAATCGATCTAAGTGCTCTCCATGAGCTTGGTGAAAAAGGAGTACTTCGAAACCTAACAATAGTATGGGGACCAGCTGAGCCAAATAAAGTACCCAAATTAGAAAATCAGATGGTAAAGGAAGACAATCAAATGAACAAGAAACTTCCAGAGCAACTTGAGAAGCTGGATCTTCAGTGTTTCCCCAAGTCTACAGCGACGTGGCTGACACCTGAATCTTTGCCAAACCTAGAGAAGCTCTACATAATAGGAGGAAACCTCGCAACTCTGGGCAAAAGCAAATGGTCCAAGGTCAAGACTTTACGTTTGAAGTACTTGAATGAATTGAAGACAACTTGGATAAAACTGCAGGAATCTTTTCCAGATTTGGAATACTTGGAGAAAGTCAAATGCCCTGGGATCACACTCTGCCCTTGCGACGAGCATGGAGTGTGGATGAAGACTATTTGATCAAATAAAAAAAAAGCAGTTTTGAGAGGGATTGGTTGTTGTTCTCTACTGGCCTCACACTATTAAACTATATTATTATTGTCTTATGTTAATTTACTGCTATTTAATTTGAATTTCAATTCTATATCTTGTTTAAATTCTGTACTTCACTAATGGATGTTACTAAATGAGAATAAATTTCTTCCTATATTATAGTACTTGTTGATTGTTTGTTTAATGCATGCCATTTGAGAAGATCTTTCATGTTAATTTCTTCATAGTGGAGTTTATTTGTCTTTGGAGAAAGACAACACATTTTGTTTTACATTGGCCAAAGAAGTCAAATGATTAAATTAAACTGAAAAACCTAATTAGGCACAGTATCAGTACCTGAGAAAACTGTACTTCAGTATTATTTTCTTTTTCTTTTCTTTTTCATAAAGGTTATTAATGTATGATGCAAGTTGAATCCCAATAAATAAATAAAATTCAAAACATCAAAGATCAAACTTCTGCTAGTGACTCACGCATAGGCAAAGTGTGGGAGAGGATAATCTGACAGTTGCCTCTGCAGCTTCATTGGAAGGGTCATATGTAACGGACTTGTTCAATTTCATGGAATTTTAATGGAAAAGATACCTAGAAAACTGCTGTTATCAGCTAATTGGCATACTACCAAGTACCAATACAGGCTATGTCTGGTATCTTGTTTTCATGTAGAATCAATGATCAATGTGTCTGACCCTAAACACATATGAGAGTGTTAGGACATCTTTCATTTCCATGACATATTGATTGCATTTTGACTATTTAGTTTGGACATTGTACTTGTAAAATGTTGTGGGAGTTAGTCTTGTATTGGGTAGAAGATGTATGAAGCTGGAATTCAAAATTGGAAGTTGCAGGTCTTCACTTAAGAAAAATTGAAGTTTCAACTGAATCTGTAAGACGAATTGAGATTATGAAATAGACTCTAAGTAGTATTGAGCTACAGTCCTGACTTTGAAATAGACTCTAATCACGCTAACAAGACTTATATTTGTTCACGGTTTATCAAGCTATAACTATAATTTCAAGTTTCTACATTCCTTCATTTTTTTTCTCCAAGAAAAAAAAAAAAAAAAAAAACATTCCTTCATTTTGACGAATGAGTATTTCATTCATACGAATAAAAAGGACCACATCATATTGTAGGTAGCTTTGGGTGCGTAATATATATCTAACAAATTAATAGTATCATTTCTTTTTTTTTCTTTTTTTCTTTTTTAATTCTTATTGTGTACAATTGGTTTTTTCAAAAATTGATATATTGATGTATGTCTGTTTGAACAACTTATTTAGCTGAAACTGAAAATATTTTGCTGAAAGTACTATAGATAAAGTTAAAAGGTAACTGAAATAATATAATGTGACCCATTAATAGTACTAAAAATTGCAATGGGATTAATGAGTAGTAGGAAAAATAAGCTAAATAATAACAAAAATAAGCTAAATTGTGTAAAAAAAAAAAAAAGGCTTTTTAACAAGGTTTTCAGACCCGAACCGTTCACTGAACCGTAAAAGGGAGAGGTTCAAGGGTTTTGAGGTCGGACCGAGGTTGAACCAGGGTCAAACCGTGATGACGTCATAATTAATTTAATAATTATTTTAAATATATATAAAAACATTAAATTAATATAAAAAATAGAAAAATTAACTAAAATAACCTAATTCATTTAGAAAAGCTTATTTCTAAAAAATACATAAAACTTACAAAAATACAGTACACAATTACACATTGTTACACACTAGACAAAAAAAACTCATTTCCATAAAAAATGCATGAAAGAAACAAGTCACTAGACAAAAAAACTTTTCAAATGTAACATCCTTTCCTGCTTTCCACAAGTTAATTGAACCATAATACAAAAACTGATCCCTGAAACATCCTAATCCCACATTCACTTTTCCTTTTCAACTTTCCACATAACCTACTCATTATGCAACAGACCCAAAACCAAAAAGTGTATTAAACATAGTTTTCACCGAATAATTCACTTTTCACTAAAGACCCAAAAATATAACATGGTTTTCAACTTTCCACATTCACTTTTCCTTTCAACTTTCAACTTTCAAATGTGACATCCTTTCCACAAGTTAAATAGTATTAAACACAATTTTCACTGAATAATTCTTCTCCATATGAGTAACCATAAAAAGTTGAAAAGAAATAATAAAACTTCAAAGTCCAAGTTACACACTGTATCTTACAAAAAGACATAGAAATTATCTCTAAAATACAAAATAGAAGTTCAAAGTACAAACATAAATATTATGATTACAAATCATCAATGTCATGATAGTTATCATGCTCATCATCATTCCCTGAAAATCCAGGAGGAGGGCCAATAGGTTGTCCAAATGTTCCCAAATCAATTCCTTCAGTCTCACTGCTATCATCTACAGATTCTATACACAAGTTTGAACAAAATAAAAAGAAAAATCATTATAATGTTTACACAAGCTTGAAAAAAATAAAAGAAAAATTATTATAAGTTATCAAATTGTTTACATATAAACTAACCTTCAATATTAGAAGAAGTCCCTGCACTTGCTGCTGTTGGATATGCACCCTCTTCATAAATTGCGTTCTCCAACTCTTCATAATTAAGATATGGGTCTTCCTCTTCCACAAATACCCAAAAATCAGTTTTGTCGATACTTGCATAATCAATGGGGTCAAAATTAAACTTTTTGTTGTAAAGCTTGCATCATAAAATGTCATGCTCATTATTGGAATCTGAACATAATTAGTAACTAACAATTACATTATATAAATGACTTCTTAAAAATTAATATAATGACAAGATATAGCATTTAGTTACCTATGTTTCAATTGCAAGTTATGATGAACAAATACTAGATCATTGAGCCTTTGATGCTCTAACCTATTTCTCCTCTTAGAATGTATTTGGTCAAATAAACTCCAACACCGCTCACATCCAGAAGATGCGGAAGTTTGGCTAAGGATTCTAATTGCCAATTTTTGCAAGTTTGGAGCATCAACACCCCACAACTTCCACCATTCATCTGATTTTCATAACACAACATAATATAATATTAATCAACATAAACAAACAAACTTTCAATTGAATAAGCACTTCAGTTATTCTAACTATAGTGACAAAACAAACTTTCAACATAAACAAAAAAAACTAAGATTTGTTTATAGTATTAAAGTAAACTAATTACTTCTCACCTGGATGAGTGGTCGTACTTGTTGACAGTGCAAGATCTCTATCAAAACTCCCAATACGGTCTCGAAAATATTGGGTTTCCTTAATTACCTTCTCTTTGTCACCATCATATTTTGTCCCAATGTAGTCCAAAACAGCCATATGTACTGCTGGTTTTCGACAAAAATTCTCCTCATCATATTAAAAAGCGAGATTTAACCAATATGAGCAGCATGAAGATCTTTACACAAATGTTTGTCCCAACAGTTTTTTATAATTGAGGTGTATGGCTTGTACAAGTGCTTCTTCATTCGGAAGATCTTCTTAATTCCCAACCGTGCTCTATGCATGCCCTCATACACATATCCTATTGCAAGCCTTTGATCAGAATCAACAATCCGTAACAAACGAATGAGTGGCGATGAAATCTTGACAAGAACATTAATATCATCCCAAAAAGAATTATCCAAAATGATAGAAACTACTTCTTTTGCCTTTCACTCTCTTGCCAATCTATTATCCACAAAAAACTTGCTAGTCACTAAGGCTTGCAAGTCATGCCTATGCACATGAAGACTTCCAAATGAAAGGAAAGTAGTAGCAAATCTCATTGCTCCTACACGTACAATATCTATCTAACCAGGTCTCTTCCTCAACCAGGCAATCAAAGCCACATGATTATAAATAAAAGCTGTAACTTTTGATGCACGTTTTTTGAGTCTTTCCACTTGAGGCATGTCTCCCATATCTTGCAACACAAGATTCCGGCAATGTGCTGCACAAGGAGACCAACTAATAGTTTTATACTTTTCACACAACAATTTACCAGCAGATACATAATTGGAAGCATTATCAGTAACCATGTGAACTATGTTTTTTGGACCAACCCATGTAACTACTTCATCAAACAATTTAAATAAGTTTCTGGTACTCTTCACAATATCTAAAGTATCAACTGATTTTACAAATACCATTCCCCTAGGACAATAAACAAGGAAATTAATCAATGACCTATGTTTGGTATCTGTCCAACCATCAGCCATAAGTGTACATCCAACTTCTGCCCAATGCCTACGTTGTGACTCAACCAACAACTGAACCTCTTTCTTTTGATCCCTCAACAAATGAACCCGTACAGCATGATAAGATGGACCTTTGTAACCAGGACCATCAGCAGCTATGGCATCAATCATCTTTTGGTAGTACACTGAATTCACCACATTAAAAGGAATGCAATTGTTATATAGAAACCTTGCAATAGCCATATCAGCTTGCCTCACCCTTTCTTTACTTTGAAACACACTTTTAAGACCAGATTGAGCTCCTGGAGTAGTTCTTGGAGCAAAGTAGCTATCTACTGGATTTGTACTCTTTCTTTTACCTAAAACAGGTTTTTTAGGCAACCCATGGCCACTACTAAATACTTCTTGAACATCATCATCTTCTTGCATATCACTATTTGTGGAAGGCACACTAAACATTTCTTCTTGACGTAGTTTTTCAGCTTTTTTTTTTCAACTCAAACTCCTTCACATATTCCAACATTTGGTATCTCATATCATGAGAAACCTTTTTATACGATCCAATATCACCTTTTATCCCCACAAGGTGTTTTTTCATCTTATTAATACCCCCACCTTTATATGTTTGCCTACAATATATACATGTAAAAGTATTTCGTCCCTTCTCATCCTGTGAGAGACCGCGCCCCCGGCCCGTTTTATGATGTTGGGCCAAACCCACGTGAATGGGTGGAGTCGTGTTATTGCCTCTCAAAATGGAGGTTCGACTAGTTATATTTTCCCCCTTAGATTAGGGGTTTTACAATGGAGTCGCCACTTATTTAATTATTGGAAAAACAAGAAAACCATAATTGAAAAATTCCTCATTTTATTAATTTGAAATTTAATTTACATTGATCATAGGAAAATTACATGGCTTTGGTCCTAGATACAATTTAAGATAAAGTACATGGCTTTGTTTCCTAGTTACAATCTAGAAATTGAAAATTACATGGATAAGCATTTGATCTATTAACCATTAATCTAAGTTCGGAGGCTATGTTACAAGGTGGGAAGGTGTTAGGCACCCACCTTGCCCGGTGAAACCGGTCTTCTAGACTATGGTGGCCAACATTCATATCACATCATCCAATATGTCAATCAAGTTTCATGTTGAATTTAATGTGTGTGCATGTGATAAACCCTAATTCAATTTATTAAGCATTGCATTTGGATTGAAAAATAAATTCTAGTGAATGTGTGTGAATGGTGATAACCTAGATTCAAGAATTTGAAAGAATTATGAAATAAACATGTTTTTCCTATTTTTGATATGGATTTAGGATCAAAACTAGTGTTTATACATGAACATGTGATGAACAACCAAGAACATGTGAAGAACACATAAGAACAATTAAGAACATTCAAACATATTCAAGAGGATTTAAATAGTTACTATCATGCCTTAATCCTAAATTCTCATCATGGAAACACAAAAAAAAAAAAAAAAACAATTAGGGAAATGGATTATACCTTCATGCAAGATCCATATGATGAAAGAGGACACTCTTGAGTGAGGTCCTATGGGTGGAGGAAAAGAAGAGTTAGGAGAAGAAGAGTGAGTCTCACTCAATACCTTGAGTCTCAGGAAGACCAAGATATGATAAGACTACTCTACTTCACTAGAACTCAAGAGAGGAGAAGAGAGGGGGGGTTTTTTTGTGTTTTGGAATGAAGGAGAGGGGGGGTTTATATAGTAGTGGTGGAGAAAATATGAATGGAAGGCCATTTAATGAGGGTTGACAAAGAATCATGAACCTAGTCCTCATTTTAGCCTTGGGGGAAATCTGGTGTATTAAATGGAAAGATTGGTGGGAGTGAGGAGCAAGCCAAATTCGGTTTTCCCGCAACTACTGTAACAGTTTGTAGAGCTAATTTTGAAAAATCATATCTAACTCAATTCTGATCAGAATTGTCTCATTCTTGTGCTCAAATTGAAGCCCCGGATGTCTAGTTTCTGGGAAAATTAACCTCATTCATAAATTCAAAATATTTTGAGAGATATGGATGAAATGGTGAGCAGAGGTCATTTGTTTGAAAATGGTTTCAGCACAATTAACATTAATAGGTCCCAAATTAGCTCTCAATTAACATTAAATGACTTCAATTACTCCCATTTTAGACTTAATTGGTTCTAAATTTACTCTAATTAAAAGATAATTGCACAAATTACTCATTGAATAATTAATGTTTAACTATCTAATTAATTAGGTGTATGTAACCTCACCATAAAATGTAATTCTAACTAATCAAATTATGACACATCATTGATCTCAAATTGATTACACTTATAATCAATTGAAATCAATTGTTCATAATCACATATAGTCGGACTCAATTTGTGATAGTGCATCTCAGCCATTAAAACTTGATTCGATGATAACTTTCAATCTGGTGGTCTGATTAGGGCTTATGACCAGTCAATTTGATCGTTACGACATCAAGATCATTTTGGTGAAATGAGATTAAGGATCTAATGGGCAGAATCAAGACGTATATTCCCAAGGCAAAATTACCCTTTTACCCTCCATGTGAGGTTAAATGCAGGTTGCAAAATGGGGTGTCAACACATCCGCCCCAAGGCTAAAATGTTCCCAAGCCGGATCAACCTTTTCTCTTACTCTTGAGCTAGACTCCATTACATTGGAATCAACTTCATGTGATGGAGTAGACCCGGTTTCTGTTTCCATTTTAATCTAAAAGACTAAACAACCAATCAAACACGCATAGACCCATCAATTTTTGAAATATAGATAGTCAAAGAATCACAACTTCATACACATAGTCAAATTAACAAACTAATATACACAAAGTCATAGAGTCAAAGAATCACAAATTGATCTATAGGTGCTAATATAGAGAGAATCATAAACTTCAAGCACCTAAAAATTTTGAGAATAATGTAATATACAAATAAAAGAGCAGTGTTAAAATGGAACCACAAATACCAATATGTTGCACATTGTAGATGGGGAAGCCAAGTGGGTGAGCCATGGCCGTTATTTAGGCTTCTTTTATTCATTACACATATTACAAAGTTCAACGTGCACACACAAAACATATCCCACCAATTTTCATGGTCTCAGAGAAAATCTAAGTTATTGTAAGAGTGCAAATAATCCTAAGAGTGCAAATAATCCTAAAACACACGTGCTGATTAAATGGACTCAACCACTAACAAGTTGCTTAGATAGAAATATCACAAAAGAATGGCAATCAAACAACATTCCAAAATACTAATGTATAAACAACTATCGGATTACAATTAATTAATAGAAGGGGGACTTATCAAAAGCAAGGGGCACCGCACCTATAAGGCCCAAATCAACCAATATTCCATTTGGGTCTATACTCTGCACCCCATTGCATTAGCCGCATTAGTTTACAAAATCACAATGTCAATAACCATTTGTAAAATAC
The DNA here is from genome assembly GCA_030820535.1 of Quercus parvula. Taxonomy (NCBI): domain Eukaryota; kingdom Viridiplantae; phylum Streptophyta; class Magnoliopsida; order Fagales; family Fagaceae; genus Quercus; species Quercus parvula. The sequence continues at coordinate 31,126,461 of JAUAME010000012.1, forward strand.
ACAAACACAGAAGCAGTGAAGCACATGAAAGGTTTGACCTCAATAGCTAATGATGATGCCCAACAATTTCGTATTGGGTGCAAATGTATCTTATTAAATCAAATATGGTTACAGAAGGAATTAAGCATATAAGCGAGTTCGATTAATAAAGTCTGTCATCGTTGAATCAAATCTCGCCTAAACCAAACAAAAACCATTGTCATTAAAATGAATCCATAGAGTGAAACTCATTGGTTTGATCCATACACAAAAATCAAAATAACAACCTAGATAAGCAAATGACATAGCCACACACAAAAATTTTCGAAAGTTCATACCCAAAAAAAAAAAAAATTCCAAAAAAAAAAAGAGAAAAGTGTTTACTGCAACTCTGAATCTTTGGTATTGGTAATACCATAAATAAAATACCTGGGCTGAGCTGCGACGGCGACGAGGGAGCTGCGATCTGGGCTACGCTGCGACGGCAACGTGGGAGAGAGGCAGCACCGAGAGAGTGACGAAGAGACGAGAGAGGGAGAGAGGCTAAGCTGCGACAGTGCGACGACGCGAGGGAGAGAGGCAACAACGAGAGAGTGATTGAGACTTGAGAGTGTGAGGATTGAGAGTGATTTTTGAGAGAGGCAGAGACGAGTAAGGGTTGAGAGTGATTGAGAAAGGGTTTCAGAGTGAGGCTAAGAGTGATTTTGAGAGAGGGTAGAATGACGCCGTATAGGGGGGAAAAAAATATGCTGGAGCCGTTTCAAAACGACGCCGTATAGGGAAAAAAAAAAAAAAAGGCTGGACGACGTCATTTAAGGGCTGAAAGAGTCCGAACCGTCCGAACCGGTCACGGTTCACAGAACCGGACGGTCGGACCGCGGTCCGGACGGTTCCATGCTTTTTTCGCATGGATCAGTTCCTTACCTTAAACGAACCGTGAATCTGAACGGTTCACGGGTTTTCTGGTCTGACCGTACGGTCTGGTCCGGGTTTAACAACCTTGCTTTTTAAGCCAAAGCCAAAAACAACCATAATATCTCAATTTTTTTGGAATGGAATAAAATCCTTTGCATTTCACTTGAAACGGAAAGAGTGCATTTTTATTTCGTGAATTCAAAAGTTTATAAAATGTTTTTTTTTTAATTAAAAAAAAATTAGTTTTGTTTTATGACTCTAAATATATCAAATTTGACTGATTTTTTTCCCTTTTATCGGGGCTAAAGGTCACCAACATAGGAAAATTATTAGTTGATCCTATTTCTAAGCAAATTATATTATACATTTTTACAAAGCAACTTACTCTGCAAATTAGAGAAAGTAAATTCCAGACAACAAATAAAGTAGGAAAATATTTCAAATGCCAAGGAAAGGATAGTTCGCTAGAGTATTCCTCACTTTTGTACCGAGAAATTTTAGATTTGCCTCACCGGAGCACTAGCACTGGGTTTGTAAACACCCCTCAGTTGCTATTTTACATCCCAAGCTACTCAAAAGTCACTCCATCCAAGTTTGTAAACTAAAAAAAACTTGCAACCTATGAATACTAAGGTTGCCTATATGCAACCTTACTATTCATAGGTTGTAAAAAAAATTTATTTTAATCTTGTGGTTATGTGTGAAGAGAAAAAATGAGTGAGAGGAAAAAGAGAGAGAGTAGTACTTTATATTATTTTATTAGGTAGTTTATATTGGTATGTAAAAATAAAAATTGGAATGTAGAGTAAGTTGCAAAATAGATTGATAAAATAAATAAAATAGTGTTTTAAGATGCAAAATAGTTTTTTTTTTTTTTTTTTTTTTTTTTTTGCATCCTCGGATGCTAATGCTCTTATGAGGTTAAAGTTTTTTATTTTTATTTTTATTTTTTGTTTGTTTGTTTTGTGAGAAGAACTTTATGAGGTTAAAGTAAATTAATAAAAGACAGCTAGGGAACTCCAAATGTCAAGTAAAGAATAAACAGTGTTAATAATTTCACTCTTTATTAATGGATGTTAATTACTAAATGAGAATATCTTATTATATTATAGTACTCCTTGCTTGTTTGTTCCATGCAATAAGCCATTTGAGAAGACCTTTCATATTTCTTCATAGTTGAATTTCATTTTTATTATTGTTATTTTTTTTAGGAGAAAAATAATACATTTTGTGTTACATTAGTCAAAGAAGTCACATCATTAAAATTTACTTAAAAACCTAATTAGGTACAATATTTAAGATTTTATTATTTTTTTCATAAAGGTTATTGAAGGTTCTTGATGTATGATGCAAGTTGAATATCAATAAATAAATAAAATTCAAAACATTAAAGATCAAACTTCTTCATGGGCAGAGTGTGGGAGAGAGTTATCTACCAGTTGCCTTTGCAGCTTGATATATTGGAAGCAGGGTCGTAAGTAACGTAACAGACTTGTTCAATTTCATGTGATTTTCATGGAAAATAGACCCAGAAAGTTGTGGGTATCATCTAATTGGTATACTACCAATACAGAGCAATGTCTAGCTAGTATCATGTTTTCATGTAGGATCCATGTGTCTGATCACCTTACACACATATGAGAGAAGTGTTGTATATATGCGCATATTGCATGACACATTTTTGACTTATAGATAGCAGTTTCCACTTCTTTATTTTCTGTTTTTTTTTTTTTTTTTTTTTTTTAATGGATATATAGATAAGATTTTATAATTCAAACTATTCACAATATGTAGAATGAACGGAACCACATCAATGATCTCAGATGACTCAGATTCACCCAAATCATATGCCATCAACAAAATTTTGTGTTCGCCTTGTTAGGCAGTTTGGATCCCAGTTTTACCAATTAACGAATCATTAAGCTAAGTTTATTTATTAGTCCAATTATCACTTTAATTAATTATATAAACACTAATATTGTGTAAAACAAATAATAGCAGAAACAACAAAATACACAATATGGTGAGGCGATGATAACTAATAGAAAACTATTCGAAAAGGAAAACCCACTGCGGTGGGCATCTCCACCAACCCAAAGGAAAACATATCACTATATAGAATTGAAGTTTTTTCAATGTAGAATAATCATATTTTAAATTGCTACTAAATGTAGAATTTACTATCCTTAACCAACACAGCTCCAAAGCTATGGAATCTTCAATATATGTCATATCTTTTACACATGAACTTCTTGATCACGACTTAAGTAACCACTTGAAGCTCTTGTTCTAACAACTTCTTGATCACTAATCTTCAATTTCTTCAATCTTGATTTCCGGGTGATGCTTTGAGAGGGCTTGGAATACCTTAACCCTAGATGCACAATGTATAGCTTTCAAAAAGTATTTAACCACGACCTTTAGGTTTTCTTTTACAGTTTAGCTTTGGTGTCACAAAACCTTAGAAGCTTGGATGGCTGACTGGGCTTAAAACAAAAATCTGTTACGTGTCTCAATCGATTAATTTTAATTCTCAATTGATTAAGGATATTAAATCTCAATCGATCAACTAGGTAGGTATCGAGAACACAAAAGGCATAGTCTTCCTTGAGCAGTCATGGGCATCAATCTTAATTTTGAAAAAGACTCAAAACACACTTACTATACTTACATTTATTCATGGTTTGCTAACTTATAAGTTATAACTATAAATGCCTTCATTATAAAGAATGAGTATTTAATTCATTCATATGAAACAATGGACCACATCATATTATAGGTTGCTTCAGGTGCATAACTTCTTTTTTTTTTTTTTTTTTGAGGGGACTTCTGGTGCATAACATATATCTAACAAATAGTAGAATCTATTTTCTCCCCAAAAAAAAAAGTAGAATTTACATTTTCTTTTCTAAATTTTTATTATGTAAAATTATTGCCTTAAAATTTGATATATTGGTTTATGATATCTCTTACGTTGTTTTGTGTTGGGAAAAAATCCTAATCCCCTCTTTGTCTATGTGTGAATTAAAATATATAATTACCAAGTAATAGCAATATTATGAAAACAAAAAAATTCCAGCAAGCACCACATAAACAATCATACAAGAATACCAAATTTTACGTGGAAAACCCTCCGGTGTAGAAGGAAAAACCACTAGACAACTTCAAAAAATATTCACTATGAAATAGAGATTACAATTATCAAGTTTATGCTAAACTTGAGTCCACAATAAATTATATATACAATAAATAAATCTCAAGGAGTAAATACAATCTCACCACAAAGCCAGTAGCAAAATCTTTCTCTGAATATTCCAACTCTCTATGGTTGTAGCACTCAAAAATTTCATGAAAACTCCACAAATTTATCTTCTTTGTGTGTAACTTGAGCAAAAAAAATGTTTCTTTTTTCTCTTTCACTCTCTCACACTCTCACTGTGTTTCTCTCTATCTCTTTAGACTGCACCTCTTGAAGCTCTCACTTGTGTTTTACTCAAAATGGTCGAATGGCTCTCTTGCTTCAACTCTTCACTCAAGGTCAAATGGCCTTTGCTTCTTTCTTTTCACCTTCTTCAGTTTCAGCGTGTCGCACACGCCAAAGTCACTGCCCAAGGAATGGCATGCTGACTTTGGAAGCTTGAAGAAGCAAGCTCATTTAATGAGCTTTGACCCAAGCATGTGGGCTGGACCCACACGGTGCTTGCATCCAACATTTTGGAATATTGAACAATATCTTTTGCATTTCACTTGAAATGGAAAGAAAACATTTCACAATTAATATTTTATTTCCTAAATCCAAAAAAGTGTAAAAACTGTTATATTGTTTTTTTTTTTTTTTAATGTGACTCAAGATACATGTTGTAAAGTTATAATTTACAACTATGTTTTTGTTGGCTTTAATTCCGTGCCAAATTTGATTGTGATTATGTTCAATCTTATATACCCTGTATTTCTTGTGGGTTTTTATTTGTAAGGGTTGTGTATGAGAGAAAAAGAGTGTGAAGACTCAAGGCTAATTGAAGACTAAAGCTGTTTTTGCGGGTAGCTTGCGAGTAAACTTCTCGTGAAGTGATGCATATGTCTTGCTCATGACTGGAATGCGAAAAGTCAGGACAAGATGGAGACAGCTAGTTTTTGCGAGTGTTTCACGGATAAGGCCTTCCCGCGAAACATTCTTTTTTGTCAGATTGTCATTTCTGATACACACTATCTTTACCCACACTATATATACTCCTATTACCCACAGATGTTGAGGAGTGCTTCTGAGAGAAAACCTTAGCCACAAACATTGAGAGTTAGAGATTGTTATACCCATAATTCTCTACACAATTACTTGTGGCTTTTTCTCAACTCTTACCTCTCCATTTCCATACCATTGAGAGGTTGATAGCCCAAACACTTACCACACCCTTTCAAAGTGTCAAGTGAGGTTTTAATGCTGCTGGAAAGCATTGGAAGAAGCCATGCTTTAGTGAATGCAATCGGGCGTATTGTGGGATCCGGAGAGCTAGACAAGATACGGTTCCGAGAAGTTTTGCTGGAGTAAGAGCTTGGAGGGCTTAGGTGCATTGGGTAGACTAGGCTTGGAGGATCTTTTGCTATTCATGTATCCCAAATGATTGTTTAGTGGATCGATTATCGCTTGGAGGGCGGCGAAGAGGTTTTACGCCGAGTACTTCGGTTTCCTCTTCGATAACACATCGGTGTATTATTTTGTGTTTGCATTCTTCTTCCCTACTCTTTTAACTTTCATATTACTGCTATGTTATATTGATAATGGCTTGGTGTAGTTTATTTGTTTATCATTTACTCTATTCTACACTTAGTATAAGTTAGAGCTATCGAGCCGTAATTTTTAATTTAGGGGTCTAAACAGCTCTTGTGTTTTAACATATTTTCGAGCTTTCACATGTAATTTGAGCCATAAAATATATCAATTTAATTGAAAATGGTTTTTTTTTTTTTTCTCCTTCATGTTTTGGGGGATATAGGTCACCCGCATTGGAAAATTATTCAAGAGATAGGAATGTCAATCCTTTTCCTAAGTTGTACTCCATTAAAACTTAAAAATATAAATAGCAAAGTATATTATGCCAAAAAAAAAAAAAAAAAAGTTGACCCAACCTAGAATTTTCTGACCCAACCTAATCTGAAAAATACCCAATCTAAACCCAATTTTTTGACCTAAAGCAAAAACAGGTTGACCATGACTCAACCCAAACCCAAACCATTTTTTTTTTTTAACTTTTTTTTGGTAAAAAAAAAATAGTAAAATTAATTAAAAGATGAATGGTTGAATTTTTTGTTGTGAGTTTTAAGAAAACAATTGATACATTTACATAACTGCATGCAAATTAATTGAAAGATGAATGGTTGAGCATTCTGTAAATATTTAATTGTAAGTAAATATTTTTAGATATCAAATAGCAAAGTACATGCTAAGATAATTTGGTTACAGTAAAGTATAAAACATAGATTTAAAATTGTAGATATGTGTGAGAAACATTCACAAATGTGAAAATAGTGAAGTCAAAATATCAAATTAACATAAATTATGAATGCTTAGACCTATTTTTTAACAATTTATGTCTAAAATAAATGGCTTTTCAAAATAAATATGATATTTCCTAAAGTGTATGTTGCTTAACAATGATATGATATTCATAAAAGAGACAATGTATAAATAAGTAAACAATCAAACTTTAATTTATATCTCAAATTGAAATAGAGTGCCAACCACAATTGATAATAGATTATAAAATTAATATTCAAGATTGTAAATTTCTTATGTGTTTTTATTCTTTATCAAATGAGTTATCCAATAAGTCATTTGTAATTTTATTTATTTATTTTGGAATGTTGATATTGTATAGAAATAAAACTTATGTATTTGTTTTACTTATCTTTGTGTTATTTTTTTTTTAGATAGTAATGTTAGGATTTGTATAATTTTAAAATTATTGAATAAGTATTAATAAGTTTAACTGAGTTCATTTTTTATATAAGTGGTAAATTCAAAGTAATGCATTTTACGTCAAGTAAATTGTTGCATAACTTTCCAAATGGCAAATACATGTTTTATATATATATATATATATATATATATATATATATATATATATATATATATATATATATAAAATTAAAAAAAAATTTAAAAAAAAATCATGTAAAAAATACGAGTCAACCTGACCCGCAACCCAATTGACCCGAATCCCTTTTTAACCTACTTAAAATGATATGTTTTTTACCCACAACCCAATTACCCAATCCAAACCCAACCCAACCCGCCCATTTTGCCATGTCTATTCCAGATAGCTAAGAAAGTAGGAAAGTACTTCAAATGCCAAGGATACTTCACTAGTAGATTCCTCACCTTTGAACTGTGAAATTTCAGATTTGCCTTAATGAGGTTAAAGTAAATTAAATGCAAGAAGCCTTAGGGAACGACTCATCTATTTTATGTGGAGTAACAAAACAAAACCCTCGATTGACCGATTTTTTTTCTTTTTTCTTTTTTCTTTCTGGCAAAGCAAATTAAGCAGAGTAGAATCCCCTTTCATGAAATCCCCCTTGAAGCTAAAATCCAAAAAAAAAAAAAAAAAAATCACTAAAGTGCAAACTACACTCTTAAAATTTTGGAGTCTTTGGATTTTACCTGAAATTTTAGAATTTAGATTTACTACCTAAAGTTATATTCTATTTGCATAAGTAGTCTCTTCGTTCATTTTTTCTATTAATGCCATATAAACTTGCCACACATGCTTAGTTCATTCAATAAAATGATGTCACTTAATTTTTGTAGTCCAAAAAAGTTTAAATTATTAAACAAGAACATCATTTTATTAGACGAACTAACTGTTGATACAAATGGAATATAATTTCGGAAGGTAAAATCCAAATTCTGAAATTTCGAAACATAAAATTTAAATACTCCTAAACTTTAATAAGGTATTTTATACTTTAAAAATATAGTTTATAATTTAACCTTTTAATTTTTCAGTTTTCACAAACCCCATCTCCGAGAACGTGAGATCCCCAAAATTTTCATAGATCGCCCTGTTAGCCAAAACTTGGAATTTGGTCTTCAAGAAAGCAATGGGAAACATTTTTATGTCAATAGACAGATCATGATCTCTAAAGGGACTGTTGAAGTGGGCCATGTGTGACTTGAATTACTAAACCCAATTCATTCTTATAAACCAAATACAAGCAGTATTAGAAAACCGAGTAAAAAATTCCTAATAACCTAGCAGCTGCATAAGAAGAAAGAATAGTGTTTTCATGTCTTGTGGGTGAGAGAGAGTTAGGGTGTAATTGGGAATTGGGTTTCTTGAGAGTGTTCTTGTGCACTATTTTATCTCCTTATTTTATATTAAAATCCCTGCAACTCCGTGGACGTAGGCAAATTGCCGAACCACGTAAATATTGTCTTGTGCGTGTGATTGTTTTCTTTGGCGTGTGTTTTCTCTATTTGTTTTATTTCTCACAGGTTGGAATTTTGGGTTAAATTCCCTACAACTGGTATCAGAGCCTAGGGTTAGGTTTGAGTGGGAGCAATGGCAGAGGAAGCAGGAAAGTCGTCTGGAATAGAAAAGTTTGACGGCACAGACTTTGCGTATTGGAGGATGCAGATTGAAGATTATCTCTATGGGAGGAAATTGCACCTGCCTCTTTTGGGGACAAAACCTGAGGCTACAAAGGCTGAGGAATGGGCTCTTCTTGACAGACAGGTACTAGGAGTTATCAGGTTAATTCTGTCTAGGTCTATTGCACACAATGTTGTAAAGGAAAAGGCCACAGCAGATCTGATGAAGGCTTTGTCTGGTATGTATGAAAAGTCGTCAGCAAACAATAAGGTGCACTTGATGAAAAAACTGTTCAATCTGAAGATGGCAGAGAATGCATCAATAGCACAACATTTGAACGAATTTAACACTATCACAAATCAATTGTCGTCTGTAGAAATTAATTTTGATGATGAGATCCGTGCACTGATCGTTTTGGCTTCTTTGCCAAACAGTTGGGAGGCAATGAGGATGGCAGTAAGTAATTCTACAGGAAAGGAAAAGCTCAAGTACAATGATATACGAGATTTAATTTTGGCTGAGGAGATTCGCAGAAGAGATGCAGGTGAAACCTCAGGCTCTGGTTCTGCCCTAAACCTTGAGACAAGAGGTAGAGGTAATAACAGAAATTCAAACCGAGGCAGATCAAAATCCAGAAATTCTAATCGAAACAAAAGCAAATCTAGATCAGACCAACAAGTACAATGCTGGAATTGTGGGAAAACAGGTCACTTTAGGAATCAATACAAAAGTCCTAAGAAGAAGAATGAAGATGATTCTGCTAATGCTGTAACTGAAGAGATACAAGATGCATTACTTCTTGCAGTAGACAGTCCATTTGATGATTGGGTTTTGGATTCAGGAGCTTCATTTCATACCACTCCACACCGAGAAATCATACAGAATTATGTTGCAGGTGATTTTGATAAGGTGTATTTAGCTGATGGTTCAGCCTTGGATGTTGTAGGTATGGGAAAGATCCGGATATTGTTGCCTAATGGATTTGTTTGGTTATTGGAGAAGGTTCGACATATTCCTGAACTGAGGAGGAATTTGATTTCTGTTGGACAACTTGATGATGAAGGGCATGCAATACTATTTGTTGGTGGTACTTGGAAGGTTACAAAGGGAGCTAAGGTATTGGCTCGTGGAAAGAAAACTGGTACTCTATATATGACCTCAAGTCCAAGAGACATAATTGCAGTTGTTGATGCAAGTACTGATACAAGCCTATGGCACCGTAGACTTGGTCACATGAGTGAGAAAGGGATGAAGATGTTGCTGTCAAAAGGAAAACTACCAGAATTGAAGTCCATTGATTTTGACATGTGTGAAAGCTGCATCTTAGGAAAGCAAAAAAAGGTGAGCTTCTTGAAAACTGGCAGGACACCAAAGGCTGAAAAATTGGAGTTAGTACACACTGATTTGTGGGGGCCTTCTCCAGTTGCATCCCTTGGAGGTTCAAGGTACTACATCACTTTCATTGATGACTCAAGCAGAAAGGTATAGGTTTATTTTTTGAAAAAATAAATCTGATGTATTTGAAACTTTTAAGAAGTGGAAGGCTATGGTTGAGACAAAAACAGATTTGAAAGTAAAATGTTTGAGATCAGATAATGGAGGAGAGTACATAGATGGAGGGTTCAGTGAGTATTGTGCTGCACATGGAATTAGGATGGAGAAGACCATTCCTAGGACACCACAGCAGAATGGTGTAGCTGAGCGCATGAATAGAACTCTCAATGAGCGTGCTAGGAGTATGAGGTTGCATGCTGGACTACCAAAAACTTTCTGGGCTGATGCTGTTAGCACTGCAACTTACCTGATAAACCGAGGACCATCAGTTCCTATGTAGTTCAGACTTCCTGAGGAGGTTTGGAGTGGTAAAGAGATAAAGTTTTCACATTTAAAAGTTTTTGGTTGTGTTTCTTATGTTCATATTGATTTTGATGCTCGTAGTAAACTTGATACAAAGTCAAAAATACGTTTTTTCATTGGCTATGGTGATGAAAAATTTGGCTATAGGTTTTGGTATGAACAAAACAGGAAAATCATCAGAAGTAGAAATGTAATATTTAATGAACAGGTTATGTACAAGGACAGGTCAACTGTAGTGTCAGATGTTGCAGAGATAGATCAAAAGAAATCTGAGTTTGTCAACTTAGATGAATTGACTAAAAGTACTGTCCAGAAAAGGGGTGAAGAAGATAAGGAGAATGTAAATTCACAGGTAGATCAGAGCACACCTGTAGCTGAAGTCCGGAAATCTTCCAGGAACATTAGACCTCCACATCGTTATTCACCCACTCTAAATTATCTCCTGTTAACTGATGGTGGCGAGCCAGAGTGTTATGATGAAGCCTTGCAAGATGAGAATTCAAGCAAGTGGGAGTTAGCCATGAAAGATGAGATGGATTCCTTGTTGGGGAATCAGACATGAGAACTGACTAAATTGCCAGTAGGAAAGAAGGCTTTGCACAACAAGTGGGTATACAGAATAAAGAATGTGCATGATGATAGCAAACGTTACAATGCCAGATTAGTTGTTAAATGGTTCCAGCAGAAGGAGGGCATTGACTTCACAGAGATATTTTCTCCAGTTGTGAAGATGTCAACAATTAGACTGGTACTAGGAATGGTGGCTGCAGAAAACTTACATCTTGAGCAATTAGATGTGAAGACAGCATTCCTTCATGGTGACTTAGAGGAAGACCTATATATGATTCAGCCAAAAGGGTTCATTGTTCAGGGACAAGAGAATCTAGTCTGCAAACTGAGAAAGAGCTTGTATGGCCTAAAACAAGCTCCAAGACAGTGGTACAAGAAATTTGACAGTTTTATGCATAGAATTGGGTTCAAGAGATGTGAAGCTGATCACTGTTGCTATGTTAAGTTTTCTGACAATTCTTACATCATATTACTGTTGTATGTGGATGATATGCTTATTGCAGGGTCTAGCATTGAGGAGATTAATAATCTAAAGAAGCAATTGTCCAAACAATTTGCAATGAAGGATTTGGGAGCTACAAAGCAAATCCTTGGCATGAGAATCATTAGAGACAAGGCTAATGGTACATTGAAGCTTTCACAGTTAGAGTATGTGAAGAAAGTCCTCAGCAGATTCAACATGAATGAAGCTAAACCAGTGAGCACACCCTTGGGTAGTCATTTCAAACTAAGCAAAGAACAGTCACCGAAGACAGAGGAAGAAAGGGACCATATGAGCAAGGTGCCCTATGCCTCAGCTATTGGCAGCTTGATGTATGCTATGGTGTGTACAAGGCCAGACATTGCACATGCAGTGGGACTTGTGAGCAGATTCATGAGTAGGCCTGGAAAGCAGCATTGGGAGGCAGTCAAGTGGATTCTGAGATATCTAAAGGGTTCATCAGATACATGCCTTTGCTTCACAGGTGCAAGTTTGAAACTGCAGGGTTATGTAGATGCTGATTTTGTTGGTGATATTGATAGTAGAAAGAGTACTACTGGGTTTGTTTTTACTCTGGGTGGTACAGCTATATCATGGGCTTCAAATCTGCAAAAAATTGTCACTTTGTCTACTATAGAAGCTGAGTATGTTGCAGCAACTGAAGCTGGAAATGAGATGATTTGGCTACATGGGTTCTTAGATGAATTGGGTAAGAAGCAGGAGATGGGCATTCTACACAGTGACAGTCAGAGTGCAATCTTTCTTGCCAAAAATTCAGCTTTTCATTCAAAATCGAAGCACATACAGACAAAATACCACTTTATCCGTTATTTTGTTGAAGATAAACTAGTAATACTTAAGAAGATTTGTGAATCTAAGAACCCGGTAAACATGTTGACTAAGGGTGTCACTATTGAAAAGCTAAAGCAGTGTGCAGCTTCAGTTGGCCTTCTAGCTTGACGACAGGAGGATGAGTTGTAGGGATGAGAGATTGTATTATGGAGGTTTGTGGTTGATGTTTGTAGCTTGTGAGCTCTTAAGGCCTAAGGTGGAGGCGATGGAGGAGTTTGCTCATGTAGCTTGATCAATTCAAGCCAAGGTGGAGATTTGTTGAAGTGGGCCGTGTGTGGCTTGAATTACCAAGCCCAATTCATTCTTATAAACCAAATACAAGCAGTATTAGGAAACCGAGTACAAGTAGGATTGTAACTCCTTGTAATAGCCGACCTATGACATATATATATATATATATATATTAGGTTTGTGATATACGGCAAGCTGTGAGAGTAAAAAATTCCTAATAACCTAGCAGCCGCATAAGAAGAAAGAATAGTATTTTCTTGTCTTGTGGGTGAGAGAAAGTTAAGGTGTAATTGGGAATTGGGTTTCTTGAGAGTGTTCTTGTGCACTATTGTTTCTTCTTATTTTATAGTGAAATCCCTACAACTCCGTGGACGTAGGCAAATTGCCGAACCACGTAAATATTGTCTTGTGCGTGTAATTGTTTTCTTTGGCGTGTGTTTTCTCTATTTGTTTTATTTCTCACAGGTTGGAATTTTGGGTTAAATTCCCTACAGGGACAACATGCCAAATCCACGTGGGTATGAGAAAATAGATTAGTATTTATAGTCGGAAAGGGAGACATGGCACCTTGCACTTGCCCGTTGCAGATTAGACTTACCGTTCCTCTTGAAGTTAAAATGGAGTATAAAATTGCACTATGGTCCTAAAAACTCACACTATATTGAAGAAGATTATCTCTAATGTTTTTATCGGATAAATGGCACTAGGCATCGGAAATAGGAATAGCAATGGGGCAGGGTGGGGCTCAACTCAAGGATGGAGTTTTCATCCCCAATCTGCATGGTTTTGTCTTGTCCCACCCTCACCCTGTCCCGCATGAAGGAGAAAACTTTATCACCCCATCCCCACCCCTTGGGGCCCCGCGAAGCCTCACACTACCTCGTAAAACTCTACTTTTTGTTAATTTGCCCTACAACTAGTACAATTTTTTTAATGAAACCTATTTCATTAATAAAAATATATTTGAAATTACAACTAAATTTATCCCATCAAATCAAATCAATTTTTAGAAAAAATTAAATAATATATCTAAGTGTTTAACAAGACAATCATAAAAAAATAATAATAATAAAAATCTCATAATATAACACATAACAAAATAAAGGAAGAGAATCACATTGGGTAGAATAAAATAAGCTAATATTGATATGTTTGTTTAAATAGTAGGGTTTTAGGGTATGAAAAAATTACAATTATAACCCTTAGCAATGCGGGACAAGGTGGGGCGGGGCTAAAATCTTGCCCCATCCCCACTTCACAAAGGTGGTGGGGCGGGGAAAACCCGTGCGGGGCAAAATAGGGAGAGACGGGTTAAGCGGCGTGGAGAAAAATTGTCATCCCTAATTGGAAAATTTTAAGCAATACAGAAAGATTGATACTAGGTGTTGGTCCATTTATTATTCTCCCAGTATTTCTTGAGATTTTGTATTCCCTTCTGAATAAGCTTCAAGCTTGAGAAAATTTTGGGAATCTCACATTCTCAGCGACTGGGGTTTGCCAAAAAAAAATTTGGGGGTTTCAGCTTTGCAAAAAAAAAAAAAAGAAGAGGGTTTTGTTTTGTTACTCCAAATAAATAGATGATGTTATTCACTCTGTTTTGATTTCTTTTTCTTTTTCTTTTTAATTTCGTTAAATTAATAAAATACTACTTAAATAATGATATTTTAATTCTCAAGACACTAATATATATTTTTTTAACTCTTCCCCAGTTCTTCTTTTATATAAATTTGCAATTACTTTTTCTGCACACGTCCCTTCCATTCAATTCCATGTTTTGCCTACAAAAAAACTTATTATTCTCTTTTTTTTCTTCTACTTTTTTTTCTTTACTTGAACTATAGAAAGAAAGATACACTAGATAAATAGAAAAAATATCTAAAAATGTTATACTCAACTAATATAAATGGGTGATACTTAATTATTCGCAATCTAGAAAGAGTGCAGGGTGGGGGAGGATAATACAAAAGAGAAAATTGTTTAGTGGTAAAATAACTTTTTGGTTAAGTTAATCTACTTTTTTTTTAGGACGCGCTAATTCTAATATTTTATATTTAGTAAAAATTGAATAACAAGTTATAATACTATAAACACACTCAATTTCACAAGATGTTGAAGTGAATTGTGAGTGATGAACAAAAGACAGTGATGAATCCATGTAAAAAGTGGTGGGATGAAGGTTTCCACCATTGATATTCAACCATTTTTGCATGATTTAAAATCAAGCATATTTAGTTTTTTTTTTTTTTTTTTTTTTGAGAAACAAGTATATTAAGTATTTTTTTTATGCAAGATAAAAATTCTACTCTAACCTAATCTAAGTTTATATGTGTGTGAAGCTCTCTCCTAGAGACTTCAACCATTTTTGCACGATTTAAATTTTTTTTTTTTTTTTTTTTTGAGAAACAAGTATATTAAGGTTTTTTTTTTTTTTTTACAAGATAAAAATTATACTCTATCCTAATCTAAGTATATATGTATGTGAAACTCCCTCTTAGAAACTTGAATCCTAATCCTTGGCCCCCACTCCCCAATAAGCACTTATATTTATGGAATGATCATCGCACAAAGAATGTGCAATGATAAGTATATTAAGTGTTAACTTCAATATAATATAGTAATAAAAAAATTGAGTATATCTTTAGATTTATTTATGCATTAATTATGTTTTTTTTATAAGAATTATGCAATAATTATGGGTTAACCTTCTTGTATTACACCAAATTATATAATCATTTAACGTGCATCACGTGGTTATGCGAGTAGTACATATAACACATGTTGCCAAGCTTTTGCATTCTGCTTTCCACCATTTGCAGTTGTAAAATAACTGTGTTTTTCTCCCCAAAAAAAAAAAAACTGTGTTTTCTTTAGCCAACGAGAGAGAGAGAGATATCTATAATATATTAAAAAAATAGAAAAAAAAAATAAAGAAAGGCTATGTTTAATACATTGCCAGCCGTTTTGAATAACCTATGGAACGCATGGAATATCAGGGTGGTGATTCTGGTAAGCCTCTCACTCCAGACCATTTTGATACTGCTTGCTCCCTTGAGAAAACGCACGTCTCAAAAATTGGTGATCTTGTTCATCTGGACATCTTACGTGCTGGCTGATTGGGCCGCAACCTTTGCTATTGGACACATCTTTAGCGGTCAAAGCAATGACTCTGGTCCCTCTGATAAGGAAGATTTTCTTGCTTTTGGACACTTGTTCTCCAACGGTAAAAACAAAAGCCATACTTGTTTTTGCGTAGATAAGGAAGACACGTTGTCCACCAATATTGACGACCTTATTGCATTTTGGGCTCCCTTCCTTTTGGTACACCTGGGTGGACCAGACACTATAACTGCATTTGCCCTTGAGGATAATGAGCTCTGGCTTAGGCACTTCATCAGCTTCATAGTCCAACTTGCGGTGACTGTATACGTCTTCTCGCTCACACTTCCTGAAAACAAGCTATTCATCCCAACATTGTTCATGTTTGGGGCAGGAATCATCAAGTATCTTGAGCGAACATTTGCCTTGTTTCTGTCAAGCTTGGGTAGGTTCCGAGATTCCATGCTTAGAGAACCTGATCAGGGGCCAGACTATGTAAAGCTCATGGAGGGATATTCTTCAAAGAAAGAAGCTGGACTACCAACACATATAGAATTCGCACCAAAGCCAGGTAAAGAATCAAAGCTTGCATCTATTGGGAGAGAAGGACTATTAACCGATCTTGAAGTGGTGACATATGCTTACAGCTACTTCCAAATATTCAAGGGACTCATCGTTGACCTTATCCTCAGCTTCCGTGAGCGCAACGAAAGCCGAATTTTTTTCCAGTTGAGTACGGCAGAAGATGCGCTTAAAGTGATAGATTTAGAACTCAACTTCATCTATGAAGCTTTCTATACCAGGGTGGTGGCTGTGCATAGTGTGGCGGGATACATATTCCGGGTTTTATCCATTCTTTTCGTTTTGGTGGCCTTTATATTCTTCTATTCCTTGGACAAGCATGGTTTCGTGGACATTGATGTCAAGGTCGCCTACACTTTGCTATATGGTGCCATATTCCTGGATCTAATTGCTCTCATCATGCTCTTTTTCTCTGATTGGACTATTGCTTCTATGCATACCAACACTACAAAACGCGGGGGCCTTGGGCTGCGTTTTTTAAGCCGTGGCTATAAAAAACGCGGCCCAAGATTGACTGAAGCCGCGTTTTCAAAAAACGGGGCTTAAAAAAAGGTTCAAGTCGCGTTTTATGCGCGAGGCCATAGCATGTTCTTGAGGCTGCGTTTTTTTGAGCTAAAAACGCGGCCTAAGGACCTCCATATTTAATTTTTTGCTAAACTCTTTTTTTTTTCTTTTTTTCTTTTTCCCTTCACTGTGGCCGCATTTTAAATAAACTCTGAACATTTCAAAGCTTCGGTTGTTTCGCAGAGAAAGAGAGTGAGAGAGAGAGAGAGAGAGAGAGAGAGAGCGAAACGCAAAGAGCCGAAGGGAAAGAAAGGGAAGCTAAGAGAGGTAATTATGTTTTTATTTTTTGTTTTCAATTTTTGAAATTAGGGTTTTAAGTTCTGTGTGTAATTTGAATAGAAATTTAGGGCAAAGTTCTTTCGGTTCTGATTATTTTCCGTTTCTTTTTTTGAAAGGTATAGGCTTGATTCTTTGATCTGTTGTTGTTTATTTTCGAGCTACATCTCTCTCTGTCTCTGTCTCTCTCTATTTAGAGCCTGTTTGTTTAGGCGTTTACATTGCACAGAACGGCAGTTTCGCGAATCGCGATTTCCGGATTGTGTTTGGCTAGGTGATATCTGCGCAATTGCGTTTTCAATTCCGCAGATTTTTCCAATTCCGAAAATGAAGTTTTCTTCTGCTTTTTCTTCTGCGTTTTCAATTGCAGTAATTGGCTTTGTATTCAATACCTACTGTTATTTAATATGCTGTTATTGGCTCTGTTATTTCTTCTCAGCATATGAAATATTATACTAGCTAGGGAAGATTTTGGATGGTTATTAGGTAATTACTATCTAGATCATATCTAGGCAGATACGATCTAGGGAAGATCTTCCATATTGTGTTTTGGACTTTTCGGATGGTCGATAGCTAATAAGTCTCATTAAGGCATAAAAAAAGGTTAAGTCTCTGAGTGTTGCATCCACTAGCATGAGAAAATGGAGTAAGAGTCCTTGGTAAAGTTGAAAAATGAAAAGACTAGCACGTAAGTGCTTACTGCTTAGTGGGGGCTTACCGTGGAATTTATAGATGATGTGTGAAATCATCTATATATAGATGAGGTGTTCTTGTGGATGACTTATAACAATTTTACCATCTCTATAGATGAGGTGTTCTTGTGCTTACTGCTTAGTGGGAGCTCATTGTTATGTTTTATTTTAATGTTGATTTTGAAGATGCATGGAAGATGTTTGTGAAAATATGTGTTAGAAAAATAGAAATGATGTTCAGCTTTTTCTAGCTGTGCATGTTGTGCAGTCCCTTTCCCAGTTGTTTATTTACTGTTTTTGACTAATATTTTCTTGGATTGATAGTGGTGGGTGATGAAGATAGCTTGATTATGTATTTCTATGGGTTTTTGATTCCAAGCTACTTATAATAGCATCTTCGAGGGGATTTTTTGTGAAATAATAAAACCAAACCATAATGGGTGGGTTAAGAACTTGTTCTTCTCTCTTATTACTAATTTATATATATATATATATATATATATATATATATATGTATCTAGTTTTAGGTGACAAGAAATGGACATTTGTTTTGGCCAGTAGTACAATAGTATGCATATTCGAAGTAAGTCTTATTTCACAACCATCCAAAACAAAAAAAGCATTAATTTTTATGGGTGAGCATGTGAAGTGTAAAGGTCAAAAGGTGTGGAACCTACTGACGGTCTGACACCAAATATTTTAAACTAATCTTTTGGAAAGTCTTTTAGAGTGACATAAATCTATCAAACAAAGGTGACCTGTTGTCAACATAGAGGGATTAACGTACCTATTAGAGAGGCATGGAAGTTTGTATAGAGGAGAGCCATAAAGTGTTACTGCTTTGCTTGCTTAATGTCTAAGCTTTGAAGAATGTTTTGGGGGGGGGGGGGGGGGGTCTTTCTTAATTTTACTTTTGCCTTTTTCTTTTTCACTATTGTTGATATTAATTTCACTGTGTACTTGATTGGGTTTATGAGTATAGAATGAATCCAATCACAAATTAACACACAAGCATATTGTGATTTTGGGTATGTTTGAAAATAGAAAAAAATAAAATAAAATAAATACTTACCCCATAAGCCTCTCTCTCTTATAGATTAAGCAAGCCATTTTAATATGGGGTCCTTTTCTTTGGCTTGGTTATGTGTTATAATAATTAGCTCACTTATGGATCTAAGTTTAAAGAAAGGAGTCAATATTCCCCATATTTGATACTTTATGTTTTGTTTGTAAGGGTGCACTCCGTTACATCTTGAAATTTATATTATTGCCCCCATTATCTGAAATAAGCGTGGTTGTTTGTTAGCCATGGTTAACTACCCATGCCCATGTGACCCTAGATTTTCTGTTTGTTTTGTTTTTTATTTTATTTTTTTTAAGTTATGGTATTTGCTTTGACTAGCAGCTTCTATATTATGAGAGAAAAAAGTTATATGTTTAAAATTACTGAGTTCGTTTATAATAAATAAATAAAAATTTAAACTGACTTAGCAATTTTAAAAAGTTATATTTTACAATTTTTATTTCACATCACAAATAAGTATGCCTCTCTTTTATGGGATCTCTTTTTTTAGTTGATGGTTATTTTTGGTGATATAATGGAGGTAAATCTCTTATCAAGCTCTGTGAAAAACGAAATTGATTTGAAATCTCTTTTAGAAATTGATCTTTTAACAGTATGAAACCTTAATATATAACTTTATAAATATTACTATTGTCCTTCATTGTGACAGTAAATGCCTTTGGTGTTCCAAAGCACATTTCCTAATATAAAATGCAGGGTAATTAATGTGTCTAGAAGTACATTACAAATGAACTAGTACTCCATTTTTTTTAGAATCAATGGCTTGTATTTCTCGAGATCGAAGTCTACTTTCTGATGAATAGTAAAACTATTTCGTACTAGGATTAGGTAGCCCCATTTTTCTATTACTTACATAGAACAGTTTAGACAATGTCATGGGGCATGTAGCTTGACTCTTGGATTAGTGTGTTAGCAAGTAGGAAGACTACAATACTTGGTGACTTGGTGTAGTTAGTAACCACAAAACTATGTATGTAACTATGTTCCCTACCTGTTTACTTCTTAGTTCTCTAATATATATGTGGGTAAATTACGTTTTAATCCCTTTACTTTAGGAGTGGTTACTAAATTAAACCCTAAGTTTAAGATCATTTTAAATTACTCTTCAAAAAAAAGATCATTTTAAATTAAATATATTCTGTATAATTTCGTTAGTTTTAAATTGAACAATTAACTTTTTAAAAATTCGTATAACCCAATCAGACATGAAATGTCCAAAGTTTAAATTGATATGATTTTAATATTATTGAGTTTAATTTGAAACAAATAAAATTATAAGATTTAGTTTATAACGGGTAAAAATATAGGGTTTTCATTCAAAACTTTAAAACCAATAGTGTGTAACTTGAAATAGCCCTTAAGGTTTGAAATATTCTTTTAATTTTTTTTCTTTCCTTACATTTTTCTGCGTAATCTTAAGCTTAAAGTTAGCTATGGAGAGGTTTCTAAACTTGCCATGGTCTATTTCCTAACAAGAATATAAGTTTTGTTTTAATTAATGTATGTTGTATACCAACTACTACTAGTTTAAATAAATCAAGATATTATTTGCACTATCTTTACTTCTTTTTTAGATTGATTCAAGTTACTATTAGTGTAATTTTGAAATAAGTAAATAAATTTAAACCGTTTTTTCTTTTTAGTCATGCATTTTTTAAACCTTCGATTCTACTACATCTAATGGTGGGTAAGATACCTCCAAATTTGCATCTCATTCTTTTTGTCTCTCCTAATCTCTCTCTCTCTCTCTCCAAAGTTTGTCTCTCTGCCTCATATCCATGTAAACTGTAAACTCCAATGGCTTCTCCAGTTTAGCGACAGCACAAGACCAGAGATTAGTGAGGTTTAAGTGAGAACATGCAGAGATCTTACACCAATACTAGTTTTATTTATTATAATTTATAATAAACATCAATTTTCATCTTATTTCATAAATATTTTTTAAACAAATCACTAGCCACACTTGTGAAGTAGAATTTAAAGTACCAATAGAGGCCAATGTTGATGGACAAACTTGTACCTCCCAAGAGTGTTATAACTTAGCTAACATATTTTGGTGTTTTTAATGAAGATGTTTAAGGTCCCCAAAAAAAAGCCCAATAAACATTGAAGCAATTCCTTATGCATCTGTCAAATAGGCAAAGACTGTAGCTTTTTAAAATTTGCTCTCTAATTCCTAACTGGAATATAAGTTCTTTTTTAATTAAAAGTCTTACTCATATTCATATGTTTTTAAATCCCAAATAGCACTGTCTACAAGATATTGTGCCCTCTGATGTAGACCTCTCTCACATGTTCAAAATACTTTGCTTATAATTATATTATCTTCCCATATCAAAGGCACCCTTTCTTTTATCCTCATATATTATTATAATTTCTTAGATTTTATTCTCTTCTTTTTGGCCGCAAAGAACCTTATTATATATATTGAGATAACCTTAAATCATCCGTGTGTGTTAAATTACTACAGTCATTAAACATGTTAAGTGAATAACATTACACGTTCATAATCATTTGAATTGTCACGTAATGCACTTTAAGAATTTTCCTTTAAAGCTAGTTTAGAAGTAAATTTTTTTCCAATGATTCAATTTGGTCCATTAGTCTACATGTTTGATATTTTTAATTTTGAACATCAACAATTTGGGGTCCTAGATGTATCCCACAAATGATTAAATCACATAAATCACTAAATTACAAGCTAGTGTAGACTATGTAGTTATGCCTAGTGTGTGATGGTGGCAATAATATAGGTTTAACCATGATGGAGTTGGTGTAATTGATCCCACCTTACTGATCTCCCAAGTGAAAAGTTTGTTATAATGAGTAGGAACATGTCGGTAATTGAATTACACATTCTTGTTTGTTTATGATCAACTTTGACGAGTACATTTGCCTTTGGAATAATACAATCTGCTTTCAACTTATCATTGTAAATAACTAGCTGATCATGCTAGAACATTTATGCCATTATTTTTTCTATCTCTTTGTAGGGTAGATAAATAGGGGAATTGAGACTTTATTATTTCAATGCATGCTCATTGTTATTTGGTTTTGTAATGTAACCCACCAAAAGAAAAGTGATTTTGAGTGCTTCTCGTGCAACTTTGACTACATGTTTTTGTTTTTTTCTTGTGGATGCATCAGTAGACTCAGTACTTGGATGTGGTTGGCACTGTGGATTATCATGTCAATATACCCCCTCCGTAGAACTTTGAATTATACCACCTTTGGTTTGTGCATGTTTAAACAAATCCCTTTTGTAAAGCAATATCAATGATTTTTGCTTTTTCTAAATTTGACTTGTTCTTGTTTCCAAGAAGCTCAATTCCAACATCATTGCTAAAGTCTTTCATAGTGTTTCTGACACATTCTACAGCTTCATAAGAGGGAGAGAGAGAGAGAGATGGATTTGTCCTTCTCTTTTTTCTTTCTGCTCTTTACGTTTTTTTGAAAATTACAAGTGACATTTTTGTTTTGACATTAGTTGATCAATCCAAAAATTAAAACGGATCCTTTTTCCTGTTTTTTTCTTTTTTAAAAATTAAATTGTAAATGATATTCTCATTTATTAATTAAGTATAGAGCCTTGTAACTGGAGAGAGAGAGAGAGAGTGCCATAAGATTTGAACTATTACAATCATGTGCCTCTATTTTAAAAGTGACCTGGTTTTACTTTTTTTTTTTTTTTTTTCGAATAGGTTTTTTTTTTTCCAGTTGCGTGTTTATTGCAAAT
This sequence comes from Quercus parvula, assembly GCA_030820535.1. NCBI lineage: Eukaryota > Viridiplantae > Streptophyta > Magnoliopsida > Fagales > Fagaceae > Quercus > Quercus parvula. Next base: position 31,148,965 of record JAUAME010000012.1, read on the forward strand.
CCATTGTTTAGTACCACTAATACGATGTCTATAATATACTCAGGATAGCGCTGCTAGATAGAGTGGGACTCTTCGTGGACATTTTGAAGATGAAAAATATGTAGTATTTGGACATTGTTTATTTGTGTACTTGGACAATGTTTATTTTGAAGATGGACAATATTTAATTTGTGTACTTATGTTGCTGTATTGTACTTTCCTTAAATATTTGAACTTCCTCAAATCTTGTTAAAGATATTGATTGAAATTGTGACAAGTTTGAGAAGCAAGCTTGATAGTTTGTGTGTGATAGGTTGATAGTTTGAGAAGCAAGCTTGATAGTTTGTTTGTGTGTTTGAGAAGCAATTTTGAAATTGCCGTTTGTGTGACAGGTTTTGTTGGTGTATTGATTGAACTTGATTGGTTTTCTGGCCTAGAAAAGGGGAAAAAAAAAAAAAAAAAAAAAACCTATGGCCGCACTTATTAAGCGCGGCCTAAGGCCAATGGGGCTTAGACTTGGTCGGTCTGTTTTCAGCCCTATGGCCGCACTTACTAAGCGCGGCCTAAGGTTATGGTCTTAGGCCGCGTTTTAAACGCGGCCTAAGACCATAATCTTAGGCCGCGTGTAAAGCGCGGCCTAAAGTATACCTCTTAAGCCGCGTTTCAAACGCGGCCTAAGGCGAAATGGAGCTTAGACTTGGTCAGTCTGAGGCCGCGTTTTTACCGCGGCTATAGGACCTGGTCTTGGGCCGCGGCTAAAAAAGTGCGGCCTTAGACCCGACCGGGCCTATAGTCGCACGTTTTAGGCCGCGTTTTTATGTCCTATGGCCGCGTTTTAAAAACGCGGCCTCAGAACCGTTTTTTCGTAGTGCAATTGGGCCAATTGGCAATTTGGAAAGTGCTATATGAAGCTTGCCGAAAAATTTCTTCACGTAAAGAGGATAAGGTGGAGTAATGTCTCTAGATCTGGAAAGTCTGAAGTGAGTGGATCTGAAAAAATTGAAGCATTCTCAGAAAAAGAAAAAGTATTGAATACGCCACGTTTGCTTCGTAGGTGGTCTGAATCCGTGTCATGTTTTAATCTGATAGTTTATTGCCTCAAGCATCGTCCATGTGAAAACATAGGGATATTTAGGCGTTGGATCAATAAAATCCTTTATAAATACGGTCTTTCGGACCTTGTAAATGATTTCTTCTGTGCAGAAAAAATTGCAACAAAGAAACTCCCTCAAAGGCTATGGGAATATATCTTTGAAGATTTGCTAGAGAAATCCAAAGACGCCGCAGATGATGCAGAAACTACCGAGAAGATATACTCAGCTAGATGTGCTTATGCAATCCAAGAAGACTATTTGGAAAGCGATTATCATAATATAACAAGGGACTATATCGATAATCTTTTCTATGATGAGAGCCTTTTATTGTGGCACGTTGCCACCGAACTCTGCTTTCAGAAAGAAGAAAAAGATTCAGCCAATGAAGGAGACAATTATGGTAGTTCCTGTTTGTGTTTGTACATTTTTGATAAACTGATCCGTTCGACAGACAAAATTTATCAATGGCTTTATGGACTCTGCTCTCAGAAAGGAAAAGACAAACCTGCAGCCAATAAAGTAGCCATCTCTGATGACGACCGTAGTTTGAGCAAGTTCCTCTCAGATTACATGATGTATCTTTTAGTGAAGGAGCCCAAACTGATGTCCGCAGTGGCCGAAATGTGGAAATTAAGATATTGGGATACCTGTTCTGAAACTGTAAATTTCTTTGGCAGAAGGGGTATAAAACAAGATCAGAGAAAGGCCTGTCATGCCATCCTTGGCGTTAATACAGAAGTTGGACCTGTTTGGATAAAGGGAGATACAAGCAATTCTGTACTGTTTGATGCATGTATGCTGGCCAAAGAGCTAAACAAAATAGAGGAGAAGGAGAGATGGAAGATAATCATCGAAGTATGGGTGGAAATGTTGCCGTATGCTGCTAGTCATTGCAGACCAGAAACTCATGCACAACAAGTAAGTAAAGGTGGACAGCTAATTTCTTTTTTGTTAGAAATACTAGAAGATTTGTATTGTATTTCTTAATGAGAAAATATACATCAGTGTCTTATATAGGAGGCATAAGTGTGCGGTACAAGTAAAGTGTAGTACAAGTACAAGTATGCTATACAAGTAAAGTAACTGGGTCTAAAGCCCATAACATAATATACATTAACAGCCCCCTCAAACTCAAGGTGGATGTGAGACCAGCTTGAGGTTGTCAACCAAATCACGAGTGCGTCCATTAGGAAGTGACTTGGTAAAGATATCTGCAAGTTGATCTTTGGAGGAGACGGAGAAGAGCTTGAGAGCACCATGGACAAGATGATAACGGATAAAATGACAATCAATCTCGATGTGTTAATTTCGTTCATGGAATACATCATTGTGTGCAATATGAATGGCACTCTGGTTGTCACAATAAAGGGGAGTAGCAGAGAATGTGGACACACCTAAATCCTTAAGAAGCCATCGTAGCCAAAGGAGCTCACATGTGGTATCAGCAAAGGCACGATATTCTGCTTCAGTACTGGAGCGGGCCACAAAGGTTTGTTTCTTACTTCGCCAAGAAATTAAAGAAGAACCAAGGAGAAAGCAATAACCTGTAGTTGACCTGCGATCAGTGGGATCCCCTGCCCAATCAGCATCAGAGAATGCACGAAGCACAAGAGGAGACTGAGCTGAGTAGAAAAGGTCATGGAAGAGAGTGCCCTTTAGGTATCGAAGAAAGCACAGAACAACAGCATAGTGAGTAGATCGTGGAACAGACAGATACTGGCTCACCTGATGAATAGCATAGGAAATTTCTGGACGAGTAACTGTGAGATAAACTAGCGTGCCAACCAATTATCTATAAAGAGAAGGATTAGACAATGGTTTCCCCCTCCGAGGGTGTCAAATGCGCATTAAATTCAACTAGAGTGTCAACAGTCTTGCTGTCAATGAATCCAGCTCGAGATAAAAGGTCAGAAGCATACTTGGCTTGAGTAATATAAAGACTATCTATGGAATGAGTAATTTCAAGACCCAAGAAATAACTGAGATGTCCAATATCTTTCATTTCAAACAGCTGACTGAGAAAATCCTTGAGTTCTTGAATGCCACAGAGGTCATCACCAGTTATGATCATATCATCCACATATAGAAGAAGCAAAATGGTGCCTTTATCAGTACGATGAAGAAATAAGGCAGAATCATACGGACTGGCAATGTAACCCAAGCAAAAGATAGTGGAGCTGAACTTAGCAAACCAAGCTCGTAGAACTTGTTTAAGACCATAAAGTGCACGTCGAAGATGACAAACCTTGTTTGAGTCAACAGAGAGACCAGAAGGAGGTTGCATATAGACTTCTTCACTTAACTCTCCATTAAGGAAAGCATTTTTAACATCCATTTGAAAAAGGTCCCATTTACTAGCAGCAGCAACAGCTAAGAGGGCATGAACAAATGAGATACGAGCAACTAGAGCAAAGGTCTTTTCATAATCAATCTCATACTCCTGTGTAAAACCTTTTGCAACAAGACGTGCCTTGTAACGCTCAATGGACCCATCAAAGCGAGTCTTGATCTTATAGATCCACTTACAACCAACTACAAACTATCTAGGAGGGAGAGTGACCAGATCCCAAGTATGGTTTTTGGTTAATGCATCAAGTTCCTTTTTCATTGCAATCTGCCATAAAGAGTCAGTGGAAGCCTCACGATAGGTTTGAGGCTCGTGAAGTGTAGCAAGGGCAGTGTAACAATGATAATCAAGTAAATGTGTAGGAATGGATCTTACCCGGGTTGAGTGGCGAGGTGGAATGTCTTGTGGAGGATCTTCAGGCAGAGCAGGAGCAGGAGTAGGGGACCCAGGCTCTAAGTGGGGTAGCTCGTCATCAACCTATTCATCTTCAACCTGTCTAGGAGAAGCATTAAAAATAACTGGAGAAAGGTCCAAAGGAGGATCAAAAGTATTTATAGAAGGAACAAGAGACTCATCTGGAAAAATTTCTAAAACAGAGGAGGTAGTTAAGGAAGAACGAAAGTAAGAGAGTTCAACAAATAATTGGTGTTCCCAAAAGACAACATTACGAGAAACACGAAGACGATGAGAGACAAGATCATAACACCTATACCCTTTTTTAGTTTCGCCATAACCAAGGAAACAACAAAGTCTAGATCGAGACTCAAGTTTGTTATGTTCATGAAGCTGAAGAAGAACGAAACAAGCAGATCCAAAAGATCGAAGGTGATGATAGTCAGGAGGTGACCCAAAGAGATGCTCATACGGAGTCTGATTATGGATGATAGCGCTTGGAATGCGATTAATCGCATGAATAGCATTGAAAGCAGCTTCACCCCAAAAAGGGGCATGAACTTTGGTAGAAAGAAGAAGAGCACGAACAATGTCAAGAATATGACGAAGTTTTCTTTCGGCTCGACCATTTTGCTGAGAGGTACCTGGACAAGTTAGATGATGTACAGTGCCATAGGAATGTAACAGAGCTTGAAACGCATATTGAGTATATTCAAGTGCATTATCAGAACGAAAGGTTTTGATACGTTTGGAGAATTGGGTTTCAACCATTTTTGCAAAGTTGCTGTATATTGGTAAAATTTCAGAACAAGATTTCATAGGAAAGATCCAACTATAACGAGAATAATCATCAATAAAAACAACAAAATATCGAGATCCACCAATACTAGCAACAGGAGAAAGTCCCCAAACATCAGAATGAATTAACTTAAAAATACTATTAGAAATGGATTCACTGTTATTAAAAGACAAAGCTGGCTGTTTTCCTAACTAACATGAAGTACAATCAAAATTGTCTTTGGACACAGAACCCAACAGACCCCTAGAAGCTAACTGTTGTACCCGAGAAGATGATGCATAACCAAGACGAGAATGCCAAAGTGCAAGAAATGGTAAGGAAGAAACTGTAGCAGCAACAGAAACAGGACCAACAGGTGGAAGATGAAGATTATCCATGGGAAACATACGCCCAACTCTAGGGCCGGTCCCAAGCTCTTGTCCCATCCTCGGATCCTACACAATACACCCAAAATGGTAAAAAATAAGGCGATAACCTAGTTCAACTAATTGTCCCACAGAGCATAAATTATAGGATAGGTCAGGTACGTGAAAGACTCCAGGAACAGAGAGGTTGGAAGTCGAAACAAAACCTAGACTATTCCCATGCATGGTGGAACCATCAACTATATGAATATTTAGGGGGTGTGGTGCAGGGTCAAGTTTGGAGAATAAGGAGGAGTGAGGTGTCAAATGATTGCAACAGGCAGAATCGAAAAGCCAAGTTTGAGACTTACCGGGTAGAACAGAGAGAGCAGTGGAAAGAGATGCATTACCAGCCATACGAACAGCCTAAGCTATAATCTCCTGTAGTTCATAGGGGAGAGGTTGATAGTGGATCCAGAAGACTGCGACTCAGTCGAAATGGAAGCCGTTGGTGGAGTAGGCTCAGTATTAGCAACAACAGCAGTAGATTTGCTACGACAATAACAAGTCACAATGGTGTGGCCAGGACGCTTGCAATAGTTGTAGAACTTTTTGTTGGTCTGCTTGCGACGATTGCTAGAGCCAGAAGAATCACCTGATTGCTGAAGTTGCTCTATGGGTGGAGCAGAAGGTGTAATGGCCAAAACATTGAGCTTATTCTGAGCTTGAAAGGTTGCAAGACGAGCTTTTTCTCTAACCAACTCATTCACAGCAGTGTCAAGAGAGGGAGGAGGACTGCGATTTAGAAGCTAACCTCGAATGGGCTCAAAGTCCTTGTGCAAGGACATCAGGAATTCATAGAGGCGAAATTCATCTCTAATGGAAGCATATTGTTGAGCATCCTTTGATCATGCCCAAGTTGGATCAGAAATGTCAATTTGGTCCCAAATGAAGCGAAGCTGATCATAGTAGTCATTGATGGATTGCCCTGGTTCTTGTCTGAGTTGATGCACTTCAACCACTAATTGATATTTCATGAAGCCATGAGTAGTGGAGTACCTTTTGGCTAACATATCCCATGCTGACTTGGCATCATCAAAGCTACCCAACAGGTTAGAGATGGAGGGAATCGATGTGTTCCGAATCCATATAAGGATCATGTGGTTGTGACTATCCCATTCAATCATGCGACCAAGGAAGGCAGCATTTTCTTCATTGGTTCCCTTGACAGGAATAGTGATTGCACCAGTACAATAATGCCAAAGCATGCGACCCTTAAGAAAACTGCGCATAGCTTGAGACCAAGACAAGTAATTCTTAAACCCCTCCAACACAGTATTAATGGGGCGAGGAAGAAAAACATCATTTTTATCCATTTAGAGACACAATATGCAAAAACAAACTGCAAAAATGAAATCTACGTGAAAAACTGGGTAAGAAGAACCTGGACTGAAAAAGTCAACCCTAGAAAAAAGTCAACGGTCAAAGTCAACGCAAGTCAACGTCCTGGTCAACGATGATGTCAGCTGATTGGCGAGTGACGTCAGCAAATGACGTGGCAGTGATGACGTCACCTAGGGCTAACGTCAGCAGGAGAAACCCTAGCGCATGCTGGCACGTGACAGAGAGTGACAACACGTGGAGGTGCGTGACGACGCGTGACAGATCCTAGAGGCGCATGGAGCGCATGAGCTGTTGCACAAATTCTTTTGACGGTGCGTGAGGGCGCGTGGAAGCTCCGATGATGGTCAGGTTTCCACGAGAAGGTAGATTGGCGAAGGAAGATCTTAGTGGTACCTGCAAAAACACAATCGAAGCAAGGATCACGGCGGCAACGGTCTGGCAGTGGTCTCGAGACTTTGAATGACGGCGGCTGCAGGTCCGGAACCAGAGACGATGACTGAAACGTGTCAGAGGTTTAACGGCGAATGGCTGCAACAGCAGTTGTAAAGGCGGAAGCAATTGTGAGTCTAAAATAATATCAATGAAGACAGGACTGCCAAGAAAAAGTCAAAGCGATGGCTCTGATATCATGTTAGAAATACTAGAAGATTTGTATTGTATTTCTTAATGAGAAAATATACATCAGTGCCTTATATATGAGGCATAAGTGTGCGGTACAAGTAAAGTGTAGTATAAGTACAAATGTGCTATACAAGTATAGTAACTAGGCCTAAAGCCAATAACATAATATACATTAATACTTTTGTTTGGTTACTCATGGCTCATTTTGGCCTCGGGGAGCAATTCAAAATCAAAGAGAGTCGTACTACGACAAGGCTGATTGTGGGTAAGTAGTTGAATTAGTGTTCTATTGGTCTTGTTTATATATTTGTCAGCAATAAAATGGATTGTAATATTATGTGAAACTCATTCGATCTATTCATCTGTTGTCATACTGTTTCATCAGTGTTGTATTGGTCTTGTTATTAGTGTTGCATTCTTCTTCGTGCCTTTTTCTTTCTTTGTCCCGAGTTATCTATGAGAAATAAGGCTGATTGTAACATTGTGTGAATCTGATGTATCTAATCTAAGTTCTCGTCCTACCATTAAAACTTAGGTAGTGCTTTGCTTCACATATTTTTCTTCAATGATTTTCTAGCGATTGCCTTGTATTATTATCTGATGTTGCTTTTGGGGGAGGAAAAAATTGCAAGTAAACTAAGGAGGCTTGAATATCACCTTGGCGAAGGATGACAAAAAAGCAAAACGAATGAAATAATAAAACAATAACAATAAAAGAAGGAGCATGTTAAAAGACTCTGGAATTGAACTATAGTGGATCAAGGTTAGTCCCATAAATCTTTCGTCAACTCAATTTTATCATCACACGATTCACACCGTTACAATTTTCCACCCATAATTAATTTCAGCCACTACAGCAGTCCATGTCTTAAACAGCAACCCAATTTTCTTAAAAGGGTAAATTACTCTAACATAACAACTTAAATATATAATTGAATTAGACTCATAATACCCGATCTTTAAGAAATGATACTTCCCTTTCAAATAATGATCGAAATAATTTACTTTTCTCAAAATAATTTAAGAATAAATTACATCATTCATTGTCTCGTCCTATGGTTTGAAATATTTTTAAAAATAAGTAATTAAAATCATGAAATTTCTAAATTATTTCAATTAATTTGTCCCCCCCATGCGGGGTTTTTTTTTTTTTTTTTTTTTTTTTAACACTCCATAAGTTAAAATTCATATATATATATATATATATAAAAGTTGTCCCAAAAACGAACTTACAAAATAAGTTTTTTTTTTAAATTTTTTATCCTAAAAGATAAATGCGTTTTAGTAAAGATGCGATAATTCGATCTGTGAGTTGTTATTGTTTTTTATTTATTTATTATTATTTTAATAAAATATCACATTGATATTCATCTGTCGGGTCTTTTAATAATGCCCTGATAAGTGGCTTACTGGCATGTGCACTTTATTTATTATTTATTTTTGGTTAATTTTAGTTAATTATGACTCTAATTAGGCAAATTAAAAATTCAGTATTTTAATTTAAACTGTTCAAAATATAAAATTTAATTTGAAATCACCCATACCACTGGGAGGAAACATATGATTTTCTGAATTTTAGGGAGGTAAAGATGATGAGGTTTCTTGGAGACAATGTTGCTTTCATTATTGATATATATTTCTTAAATTAACTGCTATATCTTTAGGTATGTAGAATAATGTTGAGTGGGTGCTGGTCATTTAGTTAAAAAAAAAAAAAAAAAAAAAAAGAGGCAATCTTTAACGTTCGAATGAGTCAAAAAGTAGCTTTTGCAAAGCCATACATTTATCTGGTAAGGTTCACAATTGTTAAGATATGGCAACTGACAAGCAAGGTTGTTAAACCCCGACCGGACCATACGGTCGGACCGGAAAACCCGTGAACCGTTCAGATTCACGGTCCATTTAAGGTAAGGAACCGTTCCATGCGAAAAAAGCATGGAACTGTCCGGACCGCGGTCCGACCGTCCGGTTCTGTGAATCGTGACCGGTTCGGACTCTTTCAGCCCTTAAACGACGTCGTCCAGCCTCTTTTTTTTTTTTTTTTCCCTATATGGCGTCGTTCTGAAACGGCTCCAACATTTTTTTCCCCCCTATACGGCGTCGTTCTGCCCTCTCTCAAAATCACTCTTAGCCTCACTCTGAAACCCTTTCTCAATCACTCTCAACCCTCACTCATCTCTGCCTCTCTCAAAAATCACTCTCAATCCTCACACTCTCAAGTCTCAATCACTATCTCATTGTTGCCTTTCTCCCTCGCGCCGTCGCACTGTCGCAGCTCAGCCTCTCTCCCTCTCTCGTCTCTTCGTCACTCTCTCGTTGCTGCCTCTCTCCCGCGTCGCCGTCGCAGCTCAGCCCAGGTATTTTATTTATGGTATTACCAATACCAAAGATTCAGAGTTGCAGTAAACACTTTTTCTCTTTTTTTTTTTGGAATTTTTTTTTTTTGGGTATGAACTTTCGGAAATTTTTGTGTGTGGCTATGTCATTTGCTTATCTAGGTTGTTATTTTGATTTTTGTGTATGGATCAAACCTATGAGTTTCGCTCTATGGATTCATTTTAATGACAATGGTTTCTGTTTGGTTTAGGTGAGATTTGATTCGACGATGACAGACTTTATTAATCGAACTCGCTTATATGATTAATTCCTTCTGTAACCATATTTGATTTAATAAGATACATTTGCACCCAATACGAAATTGTTGGGCATCATCATTAGCTATTGAGGTCAAACCTTTCATGTGCTTAACTGCTTCTGTGTTTGTGTATTTTACAAATGGTTATTGACATTGTGATTTTGTAAACTGATGCGGCTAATGCAATGGGGTGCAGAGTATAGACCTAAATGGAATATTGGTTGATTTGGGCCTTATAGGTGTGGTGCTCTTTGCTTTTGATAAGTCCCCCTTCTATTAATTAATTGTAATCCGATAGTTGTTTATACATTAGTATTTTGGAATGTTGTTTGATTGCCATTCTTTTGTGATATTTCTATCTAAGCAACTTGTTAGTGGTTGAGTCCATTTAATCAGCACGTGTGTTTTAGGATTATTTGCACTCTTAGGATTATTTGCACTCTTACAATAACTTAGATTTTCTCTGAGACCATGAAAATTGGTGGGATATGTTTTGTGTGTGCACGTTGAACTTTGTAATATGTGTAATGAATAAACGAAGCCTAAATAACGGCCATGGCTCACCCACTTGGCTTCCCCATCTACAATGTGCAACATATTGGTATTTGTGGTTCCATTTTAACACTGCTCTTTTATTTGTATATTACATTATTCTCAAATTTTTTAGGTGCTTGAAGTTTATGATTCTCTCTATATTAGCACCTATAGATCAATTTGTGATTCTTTGACTCTATGACTTTGTGTATATTAGTTTGTTAATTTGACTATGTGTATGAAGTTGTGATTCTTTGACTATCTATATTTCAAAAATTGATGGGTCTATGCGTGTTTGATTGGTTGTTTAGTCTTTTAGATTAAAATGGAAACAGAAACCGGGTCTACTCCATCACATGAAGTTGATTCCAATGTAATGGAGTCTAGCTCAAGAGTAAGAGAAAAGGTTGATCCGGCTTGGGAACATTTTAGCCTTGGGGCGGATGAGAAGGGACGAAATACTTTTACATGTATATATTGTAGGCAAACATATAAAGGTGGGGGTATTAATAAGATGAAAAAACACCTTGCGGGGATAGAAGGTGATATTGGATCGTGTAAAAAGGTTTCTCATGATATGAGATACCAAATGTTGGAATATGTGAAGGAGTTTAAGTTGAAAAAAAAAAGCTGAAAAACAACGTCAAGAAGAAATGTTTAGTGTGCCTTCCACAAATAGTGATATGCATGAAGATGATGATGTTCAAGAAGTATTTAGTAGTGGCCATGGGTTGCCTAAAAAACCTGTTTTAGGTAAAAGAAAGAGTACAAATCCAGTAGATAGTTACTTTGCTCCAAGAACTACTCCAGAAGCTCAACCTGGTCTTAAAAGTGTGTTCCAAAGTAAAGAAAGGGTGAGGCAAACTGATATGGCTATTGCAAGGTTTCTATATGACAATTGCATTCCTTTTAATGTGGTGAATTTAGTGTACTACCAAAAGATGATTGATGCCATAGCTGCTGCTGGTCCTAGTTACAAAGGTCCATCTTATCATGTTGTACGGGTTCCTTTGTTGAAGGATCAAAAGAAAGAGGTTCAGTTGTTGGTTGAGTCACAACGTAGGCATTGGGTAGAAGTTGGATGTACACTCATGGCTGATGGTTGGACAGATACTAGACATAGGTCATTGATTAATTTCCTTGTTTATTGTCCTAGGGGAATGGTATTTGTAAAATCAGTTGATACTTCAGATATTGTGAAGAGTACCAGAAACATTTTTAAATTGTTTGATAAAGTAGTTACATGGGTTGGTCCAAAAAACATAGTTCACATGGTTACTGATAATGCTTCCAATTATGTATCTGCTGGTAAATTGTTGTGTGAAAAGTATAAAACTATTAGTTGGTCTCCTTGTGCAGCACATTGCCTGAATCATGTGTTGCAAGATATGGGAGACATGCCTCATGTGGAAAGACTCAAAAAACGTGCATCAAAAGTTACAGTTTTTATTTATAATCATGTGGCTTTGATTGCCTGGTTGAGGAAGAGACTTGGTTGGACAGATATTGTACGTGTAGGAGCAACGAGATTTGCTACTACTTTCCTTTCATTTGGAAGTCTTCATGTGCATAGGCATGACTTGCAAGCCTTAGTGACTAGCAAGTTTTTTGTGGATAATAGATTGGCAAGAGAGTCAAAGGCAAAAGAAGTAGTTTCTATCATTTTGGATAATTCTTTTTGGGATGATATTAATGTTCTTGTCAAGATTTCATCGCCACTCATTCGTTTGTTACGGATTGTTGATTCTGATCAAAGGCCTGCAATAGGATATGTGTATGAGGGCATGCATAGAGCACGGTTGGGAATTAAGAAGATCTTCCGAATGAAGAAGCACTTGTACAAGCCATACACCTCAATTATAAAAAACTGTTGGGACAAACATTTGCGTAAAGATCTTCATGCTGCTGCATATTGGTTAAATCCTGCTTTTCAATATGATGAGGAGAATTTTTGTCGAAAACCAGCAGTACATATGGTTGTTTTGAACTACATTGGGACAAAATATGATGGTGACAAAGAGAAGGTAATTAAGGAAACCCAATATTTTCGAGACCGTATTGGGAGCTTTGATAGAGATCTTGCATTGTCAACAAGCACGACCACTCATCCAGGTGAGAAGTAATTAGTTTACTTTAATACTATAAACAAATCTTAGTTTTTTTTGTTTATGTTGAAAGTTTGTTTTGTCACTATAGTTAGAATAACTAAAGTGCTTATTCAATTGAAAGTTTGTTTGTTTATGTTGATTAATATTATATTATGTTGTGTTATGAAAATCAGATGAATGGTGGAAGTTGTGGGGTGCTGATGCTCCAAACTTGCAAAAATTGGCAATTAGAATCCTTAGCCAAACTTCCGCCTCTTCTGGATGTGAGCGGTGTTGGAGTTTATTTGACCAAATACATTCTAAGAGGAGAAATAGGTTGGAGCATCAAAGGCTCAATGATCTAATATTTGTTCATCATAACTTGCGATTGAAACATAGGTAACTAAATGCTATATCTTGTCATTATATTAATTTTTAAGAAGTCATTTATATAATGTAATTGTTAGTTACTAATTATGTTCAAATTCCAATAATGAGCATGACATTTTATGATGCGGGCTTTACAACAAAAAGTTTAATTTTAACCCCATTGATTATGCAAGTATCGACAAAACTGATTTTTGGGTATTTGTGGAAGAGGAAGACCCATATCTTAATTATGAAGAGTTGGAGAACGCAATTTATGAAGAGGGTGCATATCCAGCAGCAGCAAGTGCAGGGACTTCTTCTAATATTGAAGGTTAGTTTATATGTAAACAATTTGATAACTTATAATAATTTTTCTTTTATTTTTTTCAAGCTTGTGTAAACATTATAATGATTTTTCTTTTTATTTTGTTCAAACTTGTGTATAGAATCTGTAGATGATAGTAGTGAGACTGAAGGAATTGATTTGGGAACATTTGGACAACTTATTGGCCCTCCTCCTGGATTTTCAGGGAATGATGATGAGCATGATAACTATCATGACATTGATGATTTGTAATCATAATATTTATGTTTGTACTTTGAACTTCTATTTTTTATTTTAGAGATAATTTCTATGTCTTTTTGTAAGATACAGTGTGTAACTTGGACTTTGAAGTTTTATTATTGCTTTTCAACTTTTTATGGTTACTCATATGGAGAAGAATTATTCAGTGAAAATTATGTTTAATACTATTTAACTTGTGGAAAGGATGTCACATTTGAAAGTTGAAAGTTGAAAGGAAAGTGAATGTGGAAAGTTGAAAACCATGTTATATTTTTGGGTCTTTAGTGAAAAGTGAATTATTCGGTGAAAACTATGTTTAATACATTTTTTGGTTTTGGGTCTGTTGCATAATGAGTAGGTTATGTGGAAAGTTGAAAAGGAAAAGTGAATGTGGGATTAGGATGTTTCAGGGATCAGTTTTTGTATTATGGTTCAATTAACTTGTGGAAAGCAGGAAAGGATGTTACATTTGAAAAGTTTTTTTGTCTAGTGACTTGTTTCTTTCATGCATTTTTTATGGAAATGAGTTTTTTTTGTCTAGTGTGTAACAATGTGTAATTGTGTACTGTATTTTTGTAAGTTTTATTTATTTTTTAGAAATAAGCTTTTCTAAATGAATTAGGCTATTTTAGTTAATTTTTCTATTTTTTTTATTAATTTAATGTTTTTATATATATTTAAAATAATTATTAAATTAATTATGACGTCATCACGGTTCGACCCCGGTTCGACCTCGGTCCGACCTCAAAACCCTTGAACCTCTCCCTTTTACGGTTCAGTGAATAGTCCGGGTCTGAAAACCTTGCTAACAAGAGAAAGACAATGGAAACAAGGCTCCTCACTCAATGTGAGTTATTGGCAAAAGCAAAACGTTCAATGCCAAAATATCTCTGTCAACACCTCCAGTTCATGATCAACAATTTCTTCGATTTCATTGGTGATAAGAGAAATCAATCGAAGACAAATCATAACTTTTAGATTTTTTTTTTTTTTGACATTTATACTGATGTGGCAGTACATGTGGCATGAAAATTTGATAAATTTAAAAGTTTATGAATCAAATTGACACACAATATAAATGTTAAAGACTAAATATATAATTTACTACCAAAAAAAAAAAAAACCCGTTCATTACATCTAGGGGTGGCAAATGGGCGGGTTGAGTCATAAATGGGTTGGGTGTATAATTGCTCATTTATCCATTTATGACCCATTTATATATAAATTAATTATTCATTATCAACCCAACCCATTTAATTAGTAACCCACCCATTTAACCCAATATGACCCAAGTACCTCTAAAACTACTTGAATACCCTTTTGACCTCCATAATACCCTTAAATACCTAAAATGATGTAAATACCCATAATCTTCCAAAATTACCAATATACCCTTGGACATCCAAAATTATCCCAAAAATCTCTAAAATTAGCAAAATACCCATGAAACCTCTAAAATGACCAAAATACCCCTGATATCTCTAAAATCACTAAATATGCTTAAAAAACCACTAAAACCCAAAATACCCCAAAAACTCAAAAAATGACCAAAATACCTCCGAAACCTAAAAATTACCAAAATACCCTCCGAAACCTAAAAAATGACCAAAATACCTCCAAAACCTAAAAATTACCAAGATACCCCCCGAAACCTAAAAAATGACCAAAATACCTCCAAAACCTAAAAATGACCAAAATACCCTCAAAACCCAAAAAATGACCAAAATACCATCAAAACCTAAAAATGACCAAAATACCCCCGAAACCTAAAAATGACCAAAATACCACTGAAACCTAAAAATGACCAAAATACCCCCAAAACCCAAAAAATGACCAAAGTACCCCAAAACCCCAAAAATGACCAAAATACTCCCAAAACTAAAAAAATGACCAAAATACCCCCGAAACCTAAAAATTACCAAAATACTTCCAAAACCCAAAAAATGGCCAAAATACCCCCAAAACCCAAAAAAATGAACAAAATACCCTCGAAACCTAAAAATGACCAAGATACCCCCGAAACCTAAAAAATGACCAAAATACCCCCGAAACCCAAAAAATGACCAAAATACCCCCAAAACCTAAAAATTACCAAAATACCCCCAAAACCTAAAAATTACCAAAATACCACCAAAACCCCAAAAAAGACCAAAATACCCCTGAAACTCAAAAAATACCAAATAACCTTGAAACTCAAAAAATGACCAAAATACCCTCGAAACCTAAAAATGACCAAAATACAACCGAAACATAAAAAGTTACCGAAGTACCCCAAAACCTAAAAATTACCAAAATACTTCTGAACCCTAGAAATTTATAGAAATAACCCTAAAACTAAAAGATAACAGAAATGCCCTCATAACCTAAAAAATGGCTAATTTACCCTTAGAATCTAAAAGATGATCAAAATAACCCTGAAACCTAAAAAATTACTGAAATTCCCTCGAAACCTATAAAATGAATGAAAGACTCTTAGAACCTTTAATTTGTCAAAAATATCCTCGAAACATCCAAAATACCCTAAACCTCTATTTGGGTAATTTTAGATGTTTCAGGTGTATTTTGGTCATCTTACATGTTTAGGGCCATTTTGGTCATAATTTGGGTTTTAGGGGTTTTTATCGATCATTTTTTTAGGTTTTGGGGTTATTTTGGTCATTTTTTAAAGGTTTTTGGGGGTATTTCGATCATTTTTTAGGTTTCAGGGTATTTTTGTAATTTTTTTTAGGTTTCAAGGGTATTTCAGTTATTTTTTAGGTTTTAGAGGTATTTTGGTCATTTTTTAGGTTTATGGAGTATTTTGGTAATTTTTTAGGTTTAGGGTGTATTTTGGTAATTTTTAGGTTTTGGGGGTATTTCGGTCATTTTTTCGGTTTTTGGGATATTTTGGTCATTTTTTTTAGGTTTTGGTGTTATTTTAGTCATTTTTTAGGTCTTGGGGTATTTTAATCATTTTATAGGTTTCAGAGGTATTTTTGTCATTTTTTAAGATTTGTGGTATTTTTGGTAATTTTAAGGTTTCAGAGGTATTTCGGTCATTTTTAAGGTTTAGGGGGTATTTTGGTCATTTTTTGGGTTTTAGGGGTATTTTGGTCATTTTTTGGGTTTTGGAGGAATTTTGGTCATTTTTTGGGTTTTAGAGGTATTTTGGTCATTTTTAGGTTTAAGGGGTATTTTGGCTATTTTTTGGGTTTTGGTGGTATTTTAGTAATTTTTAGGTTTTAGGGGTATTTTGGTCATTTTTTGGATTTTGGGGATATTTTGGTAATTTTTAGGTTTCAAGGGGCATTTTGGTCATTTGTTGGGTTTTTGGGGTATTTTGGTCATTTTTTGGGTTTCGGAGGTATTTTGGTCATTTTTTGGGTTTTGGGGGTATTTTGGTCATTTTTAGGTTTCAGGGGTATTTTGGTAATTTTTTGGATTTTTGGGGTATTTTCGTAATTTTTAGGTTTCAAGGGGCATTTTGGTTATTTGTTGGGTTTTGGGGGTATTTTGGTCATTTTTTGGGTTTCGAGGGTATTTTGGTCATTTTTTGGAGGTATTTTAGTCATTTTTTGGTTTCAGGGGTATTTTGGTCATTTTTTGGGTTTTGGTGGTATTTTAGCAATTTTTAGGTTTTTGGGGGTATTTTGGTCATTTTTTGGGTTTTAGAGGTATTTTGGTCATTTTTTGGATTTTGGGGGTATTTTGGTAATTTTTAGGTTTCAAGGGGTATTTTGGTCATTTTTTTGGATTTTGGGGGTATTTTGGTAATTTTTAGGTTTCAAGGGGCATTTTGGTCATTTGTTGGGTTTTGGGGATATTTTGGTCATTTTTTGGGTTTCGGGGGTATTTTGGTCATTTTTTGGGTTTTGGAGGTATTTTGGTCATTTTTTGGGTTTTAGAGGTATTTTGGTCATTTTTTGGATTTTGGGGGTATGTTGGTAATTTTTAGGTTTCAAGGGGTATTTTGGTCATTTGCTAGGTTTTGAAGGTATTTTGGTAATTTTTTGGGTTTTGGGGGGTATTTTAGTCATTTTTTGGGTTTTTGGTAGTATTTTGGTCAATTTTTAAGTTTCAGGGGTATTTTAGTCATTTTTTAGAAATTTAGATTTTATGTTGTTTATTTAAATTTTAGATGGGTTTAGTCGGTATTAGTGGGTTTATCCATTTAGACCCATCTAATTAAATAACCAAATGGGTATTTACCCATTTAACCCAAATATTCAAATGGGTTGGATTAAGACTTATCCAAATAAGGTGGGTAATGGATGGGTTCATGGATATGGATAAAATTTGCCACCCCTAATTACATCTCACTATCTCAGTATTTGTACTCGTTCAACCCACCCCACTCTTCAATAAGAGAAAAAATGAGTTTGTAATTTCAAGGCAATCTCAACTTCTAGCTTCAAAATAGCAATGGTCACTTATAGATCTCACCATTATCCCTAACAAACTAAAGAAATGTACAACAATTATATGCCATCAAAAAGCATCTGTGTGCAACTAAAGAACAAACAAACATTGCAAGTTCCTCCGTAGAACCCTGATGCGTATCCTCGATCACTGATTGAATTTCGAATTTTCGATACTCTCCATCTCTGGACAGTACAATTGGACCAAAAAGCTTTCCTTGTTTTAAGAAACAAAAAAATTGTTTGTTACATGTTAATATTTTTGACAATAATTTACTTTCATATCCATTTTTTCACATTCACTTTCATGCATGTTTATAATGTTGACATTTTCTTTTTTCTTTTTAAATCTGTACATCACATCAATTGTGAATATGCATAAAATAGCGGGTGTAAAATGAGTTTAAGAAAATATATTTTTTCAATTGTTAATACTTTTTTTGCATTGGATACAAGAAAGATATACTATTAATAATATATTAACATGGCAAGTATCTTGTATAAATTAATGACATTGCCTGACTCTAATCTCAATGAGAAGAACTTAGGTTTGAATCCTCCCTTATACATTTACTAAGACAAAAAATTGTGCATCTTCAATACTTACATGTAGAATGAATAGTATCCCCAAAAAGAATTTTGAAATTCTCATATATTTGAGAACTCAAACTCAAAAATAAACATAGAAATTACCATTTTAGATGAGTACGTATAAACCTTGATTGCCAAGTAAAGAATAGCAGCAGACATCTCCCATTCACACAAAAGAGAGAGATGCCTTGCAATGCTGAAGACAGTGGCGGCGCCACGTACAGGTCAGGGTGTTCCCAGGAACACCCTGACCTGAAAAAAATTAAAAAAAAAAAAAATTTATATTTAATCTATGCTAGGAACACCCTCATCCCAAAATTAGGAACACCCTGAATCAAAAAATTAGGAATACCCTCAAATTAAATAATTAAAAAAAAATTTATCTGTCCTACTTTCAAGCCAAAAAAAAAAAAAAAAAAAAAAAAAAAAAAAAACCCAAAAAAAAATTTTGAACTAAAATCTGAAAAAAAAAAAAAAAAAAAAAAAAAAAAAATTGTTAACAGAACCAAGCCCACTGCCCACGGCAAACCCGGAAAGCCCAACATAATACGGAGGTAGCAAAACCCATGGATTCTCACCCAAAAAAATAAAAAAAAATAAAAAAATAACAGAGCAAATCAGAAATCAAACCACGGTCACGTCGTTGGCAGAGATCAAGACAGTCTACTCTATACAAAGCAAAAACAAATCAAACCCCATTACCCAACACTGCAATACAGAGGCGTTTATCAAAAAAAAGAAAAAGAAACCAAATACAGAGCAAAAGAGAAACAAAATACAGAGCAAAAAAGAAACCCCAAACCCAGAGCAAACCAAACCCACGGTGGCGCCGCCACTGCTCGCAGGCGCAGCTCACTCCGTGACCTCCGCCGCTCCTCGTCTAGTCGTCGCTCCCTCGCTGGCCCGTCGTCGTCGCTCGTCGCCCGCCATCGTCGCTCGTCGCTGGCCCGTCGTCGCTTGCCCGTCGACGCAGATCAAAACGGTCTCACCATCTCAGCTGTTCCGGTGCTCAGCCAATCGGCCTCAAGGTATTTCTCCCCCTTTTTCTCTCTGACTCTCTCTCTCTCTCTCTCTCTCACTGAAATGAAAACCATGAAATGATGAAATGAAAAAAAGTCTGATGCCTCTCTCTCTCTCTTTATTCTAGTCTTTAAGTCATTAACTGTCTCTCTCTCTCTTTTGAACTGGAATAATCTGATTGGCTGGCTGTGCCGAATCTTTACTCTTTCTTTTTTTTTTTTTTTTTTTTTTTTTTGGGAACCAATCTTTACTTTTAACTTTATTTTGTTTTTTGTCTGTTTTTTTGGCTTTATCTTATAGCTTTATTCGATGCTTTTGTCTGTTGGGCAGTGACTCAGTGTGTGTTGCTGATTAGTAATATGTACTGTGATTGTGAAATTTTCTGATTGGCAGGTTGTGATTGGGGGATGATTTGTGCTTGTCTGTTGAGTGGGGTAGGGATAAATGGGCTGATGGGCAGTGGGCACATGAGGCCGGGCAGTAAATGATAATTAAAGCAGTGTAATGTGTTGCACATTACACTGCTTTTATTATGCTGCACATGAGATGTATAATGTTTAGCTCTTTTAGTGTAATGTGCACAAAAAACTAAACAATATAACAAATTAAAGTAATATAATTAATAACAAATAAATTAAAGTAATATAGTTTATTGTTACGCTAAACAATAATAATTAAAACAGTATAATTAATCAATGCATTATAAAAGACAAATAAATTAAATTATGTTAGACTAAATAATAATTAATAATTTTATAATTAATGAAACAATAATGTAACAAATTATAGTTTTTAAAAAACAAACAAATTAATAAAACAACTAAACAACAATAATTAATAATTTTATTAATATTTCAAATAAACTTATAGTTTTTTGTTTATTCTTTTGCTAGAATTATGGACAAATATTTGATAAGAAAACCACGTACCCAAGATTCAGCTCCTGCACAAGATTCGTCTTCATCTTCTAAGCGAATTCGTGTTGACTTTAACTTAGAGAATCTTCCTTCAGATCCTGGGCTACGAGAAAAAATATCATCTTATCATCCTAATCATCATGATGAAATAAGAAGATATTATTTAACAAAAGGCCCTTGTCAACCTGTTTTACACAGTGATGATTACCCTATATCTTATTTTTCTGGAAAGCCCCGTCGATTTATATCCAAATGGTATAAAAATAGATACTGGTTGGAATATAGTATAGACAAAGATGCAGTATTCTGTTTTTATTACTACCTATTTGGACAAGATGTTGGTAAGCAAGGGGGAGGTGACACTTTTGTAACGAAGGGATTCAAACTTTGGAATCAGAAAGATAAGTTAAATTCCCATGTTGGAGGAGTTAATAGTGCTCTTGAATTTTAGCCAGTATTTACTGAAATGTCCCGAAATAGACCAAAATGACTCGAAATTTTTTCAAAGTGAAATAGGAACACCCTGGATAAAATTTCTGGAGTCGCCACTGGCTGAAGAGAAAATAAAAGCAAATGAAGTTAAGCTTTCCTATAGAAAACTAATCAACTAAGATAAGGCCATGATAAAAACTTTAATTGGCAAGTAAAGAATAATTCTAAACCAGCACAAAGAGCCTTGCCTTACAGATTGAAGAAAAGTAAAAGCAAAACAATGTAAATGGGCGAAAGTAGTCATCAATTAGGAAGATAAAGCGAGGAAAGAACTCCAAAATGCCAAAGTAAGGCATACTCTACTACCAGCAAATAGTTCATCTTCCCGCAGAGAGACATTGTCTTGCAAATTGAAGAAAAAGTACACGTGCAGACTTTGGATGAAGAGAATGTCCTGCAAATTAAACGATGGTCTTGTTAATTGGTGCCCTAATTTATTGGTTAATAAAGTATTTAATTATGAGATGCAATATGCATACTTTTCAAAACAAACAAACAAAAAAACATTTATCAATAACTTATTGGTTTGCAAGTCAATTATTTGTGTTTTTCTTGATATTTTTACACATACAGATAATATTTTTTTTCTTTAATAAAAAATGCATAAAAATATTTTAATAAAATAATATATGAACCTTAAGTTATAGCCTTTAATAAAAATCATCGAAGAATACTCTACTAGAAAACTAAACTTTGAACAAACAAAATTGATTCCTTGCTATTAGTTTTTAGATCCCTAAACAAACAATGTTTAACCAATTTTAAAGTCAATTAATTAATTAGAACAATTATGCAAGGTAAAAAAAAACATGGGGAACCCAAGAAGAACAACACAGTATTAGATAAAAGTTTATAGTTAAGAATATTTAATTCGTAGTAAACTTAACTAGAGTTAACAAACTTAATTTCGAATCCCACAAACTTCTCTAATGTAGATCTGTTCCAATATGAATCTCTATTTCACGCTTTGATCTTTAATACACTTGATATCTGAAGCTTGGATCACAACTTGATTCCACCGGTACTAATGGTATGAGTGTGATTTCCGATAGATGATTGAAAGAGTAGAAAGCACAAAACCATTCAAATCTCAAAAGAGTAGCTCTTCAAGACTTGAAAAATGTACTTTAAGGTTTTATTTATATACCTAGTGAATCTAGATAGAAACCCTAAATGTTTGATGGGCTAGTTGTTGGGCTTTATTTAAAATTCTGCAGAATGCATCTCAACTAGTCGAAGTTCAATCTCAATCGATCGAGCCTATCGATTTTTGTTTTCTTGAACCTGCAGCTAGTATATTCTTGAATTCTGACTTATAGCACTTTGATCAATGTCTAATATGACCTATATATAGACACTATAATCTATACCTAGACAAGTTATATTCACAGTTTGCCAATTGTTTTAAACATTTAGAACCTAACACTTCCTAATTGAAGAAAAGTGAAAGGCTTGTATTCTCTAGTACCATGTGTAAATCATTACAACAAATATGTGTCTCACTTTGTATGCATAATTCCAAACAGACAGAGTGAAGAATACAAACATAAAATTAAAAAAATAAAATAAAATAAGTGCATACAAAGTGACATACAATTTTTTTTTTTCAAAAAATTAAGTTTTAGTTGAATGAATAATTGATAATTCCAAACCTCAACTACCAAGTAAATTAAAGAATAGAAACAAACATCTTTCCCTCGCACAAAAGAGAGATACCTTGCAAGTTTTGAAGAGAAAATAAAGGCAAGAGATTGAACTTTGCTTTCATATAAGAAAGTAATCAACTAATTACGATAAAGCCAGGAAACTCGATTTGCCAAGTAAAGAATATATGTATGGTTTTCGAGAAGCACAAAGAGACTTGCCTTGAAAATTTAAAAATAAATAAATAAAAGCGAGACATCTATGGGAAAGTCATAATCAATGTTAAATATAAATATTATTATTAACAACGCAATGTGTTGTTATATCATGTTGTGTATGCTAGAGTAGATGCGGAAGGGGAACATAGAATAGGAACTGAGAACACAAGGGTTACATGGTTCAGCCTTGACGGCCTACATCCACGGAGGAATCCCTTAAGGGCTACATCTTTATTATGTGTAAGAGTGTAGTACAATAACCTGTGTTACAATGAGCCATAACATGAGTATATATAGGCGACTAAACCCTAGACTACTAGTACAAGCAGGATTGGGCTTGGGCTTATTACATTGGGCTAATATGTCTAACACCCCCCCTCAAACTCAAGGCGGAAGCTCAATGAAGGCTTGAGGTTGGATAAGCATGAAAAGATCTCTTGAAGATGCCATGAATAAAGCCTTTGAAGAAACCACAATGAAGAATGTGCCAATTGACCAATTTTGGAGTTTCAAATGAGGAAACGGAGTCCAAAATTGAAATCTATGGGAAAAACGGAGCAAGATAGGCCCTATCGGAAATTTTGACTTTTGGTCAAAGGTTAATGTAAAAAGTCAAAGTCAACTGGTCTAGGGTCAAAGTCAACAGATACTGGTCCGGGTCAATTCCAGGTTTCCGGGTCGGGTCACGAGTTGAACAGTGGAGCCGTTGACGTCATCCTATGACGTGTCAATGACGTGGACTAGGGCTGACGTGGACATGCTTGCGTGGCTGTTGACGTGGACTGATGACATCATCAGGTGATGTCAAATGACATCAGCAGCTGATTTCGGCGCGTGGCAGGTGCGTGCTAAGTCTACCGGCGCGTGAAGGAGATGCCAGAAATCCTAGAGGCGCGTGAGGGCGCGTGTAAGGTCGGATGAGGGTCAGAGTCTCAAGTTCTGAAGATCGGTGGACGTGGAGGCCTTCAAGGCAGCGCGTGTACCAAGAAGACGATTTGGAAGTGAGGAATCTGAGGCGGCGCGTGAGAGACTTTCCGAAGCTAACTGCGGCGCGTGGCGGCACGTGGCTAGCTTTCAGTTGACCGGATTTCTGGGTTTTTCTCGCGGGAGGCCTAGGAGCACGTCTGTGGGATCGGTTTCGACAGGCGAAGGCTTGATGTGCACAGATCTGATAGGGAGAGACACGGATTGCTTGGGCTTGAGGATCTAGACACAGCAGTGAGCCATGGCGGCTGTGAGATGCTGTGGAGTCTAGATCCAGCAGACAAGTATGTGTGACTTCTGATGGCGGTGTGCATGTGAGAATCTTCTTTGTTTGCTAGAGATGTTTGTTTGATGTCAAGAACGAAGTTTGGCTCTAATACCATGTTAAATATAAATATTATTATTAGCAACGCAATGCGTTGTTATATCATGTTGTGTATGCTAGAGTGGATGCGGAAGGAGAAGTATAGAATAGGAACCGAGAACACAAGGGTTACGTGGTTCAGCCTTGACGGCCTACATCCACGGAGGAATCCCTTAAGGGCTACATCTTTATTATGTGTAAGAGTGTAGTACAATAACCTGTGTTACAATGAGCCATAACATGAGTATATATAGGCGACTAAACCCTAGACTACTAGTACAAGCAGGATTGGGTTTGGGCCTATTACATTGGGCTAATATGTCTAATATATATCTCTAACAAGAAGATAAAGCGAGGAACGAACTCGGAACGCCATGTAACGAATACTCTACCAGCAAATAATTCACCTTCACGCTTAGAGAGTGATCTTTGTCTTATTACAAATAGAAGAAGTAATGCAGATCATTAGCTCATGTCTAATATATAATCGAGAACCTAAAACCATGCAAGAACTCCAAATGTCAAGTAAAGTACATTACCCGAACCTTTGCAAAAGAAAGACTTGTTTGCTTGCAAATTGAAGAAAAGTAAAGGCCGCTGGCCTATAGCTATCTAGTAGGAAAGCAATAAATTAAAGATAACAAGCCAGAAGAATATAAAATTCTAGGAAGTATAATCGACGATGCAATTCCTTTGCAATGCATGACTTATCCCAAAAAAAAAAAAAAAAAAAAAAAAACAATAATTCTTGTTCCACACAGTTTATCGCACATTATCATACCCACCCTCTTGGATCGTGTTTTCAAAATATATTTGAACTAAAATATTGTGTTTTAAAAATACCATTTCAGCTTACGTGGCACAGTATATATGTACACACCGGATATGATAATCATTTAAAAAATAAAAATCATTTACAATACATGGAGCATGTGACCACATCATTTTGTGGTCCTTGTGGTGAGTGGTGACAATTGGGCCCTACGGTCCACCCTTAAAAATCGTATGAACCAAAATTCCAATATTATTTTATGAAGAACACGGATATACACAAGATATGGTGACACATTAATTCTTGAAAACTTAATACACATGTTGGCATATTACAATTAATTAAATTAAATAATATAAATTTTTATACACAATTTATTTATTTATAAGTTCTCAAAATAAATAACAACTATAAATCTTTAAAACAAAATTAAAGGAATTATTTTTTAATAAAAAATACAATATATATTTTTTTTTTCTCTAATGATACTATGAGAAAACACATACAAAAATGTGCCCAACTTATCCTACACGCCACAATTTTTGAAGTATCTATAATACAAATCACTTGTCTCACTTTTTGTGACCTATTTTATATTTTACCAATCACCTTGTCATGTATCAATAAAATAACCAAAGTTTAAAATGAAAGAAAAAAAAAAAAAAAAAGATAAAATATGTGAGTCTTGTATTTAGGCTATCATAAGTCCATAACAAATATGAATATTTTTTTAAAATGCCACTCTTATGTCATATATTACCATATGGCAAAAACTTGCTTTACACCTTGTTAAAACAACCATGTTGTCATATATTCTTGTTGTAAAAGACCACCAATCAAAAAACAGATTTAATTTTCTCTTAATTTTGAAATAGACTCAAAACACAATTATAATACTTAGAGCATTCACATCAGTTTCCTCAAATATTTAACCAAACTAACCCAGAAAACACTACTTTTTTTAGTTTAGCTATCTATTTGTTTTGTGCATATACATCAGTCTCAATACTATATCATAATTTCAATTAAATATTATTTTCCTTTAATTCACAAATTTAATTTCAAAACCCACAACCACCCAATACAACCACATCACTTAGCACAACCACATCTAGTCGTCACACATAACCAGCAAACAACAACCAGATCAAGAGTATTGAGCTGAAATAAATTTAATTTTGAGCATATCCAAACCCATCCCAAGGTTATTCTTGACAGAGCAATTGGTTTTCTGCAAGAGTGTAAAGTTGTAATTTACAATTATATTTATGTTGACTTTAATTCCATGTCAAATTTGATTGTAATTCTTTTCAATCATTTTCCTATATTTTTGTGGGATTTTATGTAAGGGCTATGTGTGAGAGTTTGGTGAAAAATCTATGAAGAAGTGGTTTTCCCGACTTGCCTTGCCACTACTGACCTGCGAAACGAGCCACATGAAAAGCACATGCTGGAATTTGAAGAGTTATTGACAAATTGGATTTCGCAAGTGACTCGTGACTCAGGCCAAGTCGCGAGTGACCCGTAAAACCCACTGCCTGTTGCTTTTTGGAGTGTGACTTTTCCCATTCCTTGCCAACATTATATGAACCCTCATTACCCACGAAATGTAAGAAGAAGGAGTATTTTCTAAAGAAACTTTTGAGAGAGAAACCCTAGCCAAACACTTAAGAGTTAGAGATTGTTTTACCCACAATCCTCTACATCATTTCTCTAAAGTTTCCATCTACTCCCACCTTTCCATCTACACATCTTTAAGAGGTTCTTAGCCCAAACACTTACCTCACACATTCTGAGTGTTAAGAGAAGTTTTGGTGCCTTTGGGACACATTGGAAGAAGCCATTAAGTAACGGATGCAATGAGGCAAAATTGCGAGATCTGGATAACTAGTAATGACAAGACTCCGAGAAGTCCATTGGTAGCAGGAGTTTGGAAGGCTCAAGTACATTGAGTAGATTAGGTTTTGAAGGTCTTTTTGATATTCGTGTACTCCAACTTATTTACTAGTGGATTGATTTCGACTTAAAGAGCCGCAGAGAGGTTTTTTGCCGAGTACTTCGGTTTCCTCTTCAATAACACGTCTCGGTGTTATCTTTGTATTTGCATCTCTCTTCCCTACTCTTTAAGCTTTACATTTATCGCTTATTGTACTCACTTATGGCTTAGAGTAGTGTTCCGGTTTATTGTGCATGTTTTACTCTTATTTCGCACTTAAATAAGTTAGAGTAAAAGCAATTAAGCCGTAATTTAAAATTGGGGGATCTAAACAAGTATTAGTGTTTTCACACTAATTAAGCTTTCAAGGAGTATAATAGGCTAATAGCTACTCAGTGATTTGTTCTGTCTATTTCTACTACAATATTTTTCTACTGCACAATGTTTGTTTTCTATATAGTGTTGTTTCTGCATAGTGTTGTATATTTGGTTGTTTCTATACAGTGTTTCTTTTTCTTCACAATGCTGTATCTGCACACCTTTTTTTTTTTTTTGTTTTTTTTTTTTTGTGCATATTTGGTTGTTTTTTGCAAAATAGGTATGGTTTCCCCCATATTGATGTTACAAGGTTTTTATGTAATGGTTCTATTTTTTATCTATAAATATATATATATATATATATATATATATATATATATATATATATATATATATATATATATATATATATATAAAAGTATTAAGCCACCATCCAGCTATCACACGCCATCAAAAAAACCCATCCCAACCTTCACCCACCTCAACCAGTTCCAAAATCCCAAATCACAATGTATATTAGTCACACCCACCAACCAAATCGTGACCCAATTTCAATGTCACATTGATGTGATACCCAAGGAAAGTTGATTGTGAGAGAGGGAGAATAAATGAGATCAAAAGGGCACAAAACCACCTTCAAACTTTGATCTCTTTCAAACCAGACTAGCCACTATCTGAAACCACCACTAGTACCTCGCAAATAAAAAAATTAACACAAACCCAGCAACCACAACATGTCAACACCCACTACATAAATAAAACCAAAAATCAACACAAACCTCGCACTCATCACACAAATCAAACCAAACCCATCATCTACCACACCCACTACCCAAATCAGCGTAAATATCAACACAAAACTTGCAAAAAATAACTTTCATGATGAAGTCAAATTCGTTAGTCGATATGTTCGTCCAAACTGAATCCGATGAGAATGAATTCGAGACTTGCAACAAAATAATAATGGATTTTCCTCCCTCTAAGGTCACTGGCATGGTGCCTACCAATGAGCCTAAACTGATGAAGCCAAATTCATCAGTCAATATGTTCGTCCAAACGAAATCTGATGAGAATGAGTTTGAGACCTACAACAAAATAACAATGGATGTTCCTCCCTCTAAGGTCACTAGTGTGGTGCTTGTCAATCAACCTCCAATGATGACGTTGAGAGAGAGAAATAATAAGAACCGAAAGTGTATTTTAGTATGTATGGATGTGAATGTGTGTACCTATCCATACCTTTGCTTAGGTTCTGGGATGGTTTATATAGATCTCTACCTTCTCTAACTGTTAGAGGCCTTTAATGGTGGTCTTAATGGCTCTTGTAACACATCTGATGGCTTTATGAAATGATTAATTATCTTGCCAATGGTCATGTATACGCGTGCATCCATTGGTAATGTCTCATGCATTAATTGCGTATTTATGACGCTTTGGTCATCCAACGATACTTGATTTGGTCGTCCAAAGGCTTTTATGAACGATGAGAATTTATTGGTTCATCATTTCATAAACCCAAATCCACCACCATCGCAGCTATGGCCACCAAATTTAAAAGTCACGATTCATTATAGCTTCGACTACCACGAGATGGAGGTTAGGTGGAGAGAGACAAAGGCAGAGTTTGGTGAGGGGAAGGAGAAAGAGAGAGAGGAGACCGTTTTGAGAATTAAAAAACATTTTGTAGGACTAGCTAGCAAGGAAACTATCTCGCCACATGTGGCGATCATTGTTGATCGATCACTACAAATTTTTAGTTAGTTTATTAAGTCTAATGCATGGATTTTTGTGAATTTTTAGCTATATTTTTAATCTTAGATCAGTTTATTGAGACTAATGTGAATGCTTTTACCACTGTGCACCCTTGGTGCGGTGGTCACTTCACAAGTATAAGTGATTGTGGGGTGTGGGGTGTAGGAGGCAAGGACCGGGGTTCAAGTTTTCAGGAAAGAGTTTCACACACATATATACTTAGATTAGGCTAGAATGGAAATTTTATTTTGTAAAAAAAAAAAAGCAAGTTTTGTCCTATTAAAAAAAAAAAAAATGTGAATGCTCTTACATTTATTCATGTTTGCTAACTATAACTATAAACTCAACATGCCTTCTTTATAAAGAATCAGTATTTAATTTATTCATACGAAACAATGGACCACATTATTTTTTATAATCATTTTTTGATAATCGAAACAATGGACCACATTATTTTTTATAATCATTTTTTGATAATCGAAACAATGGACCACATCATATTATAGGTTGTTTCAGATGCATAACATATATCTAACAAAGAGTAGAATTTACATGTTCTCTTTTAAATTTTTATTCTGTAAAATTATTGCCTTAAATTGATATATTGGTTTATGATATCTCTCACGTTGTTTTGGAATATTGAACAATATCTTTTGCATTTCACTTGAAATGGAAAGAAAACATTCACAATTAATATTTTATTTCCTAAATCCAAAAGTGTAAAAACTGTTATATATATATATATATTTTTTTTTTTTAATGTGACTCTAGATACATTTAATTTGAGCCATAAAATATATCAATTTAATTGTTTTTTTTTTTTTTCCTTCATGTTTTGGGGGCTATAGGTCACCCGCATTGGAAAACTATTCAAAAGACAGGAATGTCGATCCTTTTCCTAAGCTGTACTCCTTTAAAACATAAAAATATAAACAGCAAAGTATATATGCCAAAAAAAAGAAAAAGTATATCATGCAAAAAACTTACCCCTGCAAATTAAAAAAGGTAAATTCCAGACAGCTAAGAAAGTAGGAAAGTATTTCAAATGACAAGGATACTTCACTAGCAGATTCCTCACCTTTGAACTGAGAAATTTCAGATTTTCCTTAACGAGGTTAAAGTAAATTAAATGTGCAAGAAGCCTTAGGGAACTTCAAATGTCAAGTAAAGGATAAATATACTGTAGTTGCTCACCTTTGCAAAAAGAGATAAGCCTTAACACAAATAGAAAAAGAAATAAAACGACCAGCATCAAGTACAATTAAGAAGATAAAGGCAGGCATGATCAACAAATGCCAAGTAAAGAATACTGCACCAGGAGTAATTCTACGGTACCCCAAAAAAAAAAGGGGGTACGGTACCCACTAATAGGTAACCTGCTACATCAAGTTACTTTTTTCTCACATTTGACGGTTTCATCCTCACATTATGCAGTTCTAACATCCCATGTGACAATTCTTTTCTCACATTTGGTGGTTCTCTTACTTTTTTCTTACATTTGATGGTTTCATCCTCACATTGTACAGTTCCAACATCACATGTGACAGTTCTTTTCTAAAATTTGGTGGTTCCTTTACTTTTTTTTCTCACATCTGATGGTTCCATTCTCACATTATGCAGTTCCAACATCACATATGACGGTTCTTTTGTCACATTGGGTGGTTCTCTTACTTTTTTTCTCACACTTGACAGTTTCATCCTCACATTGTGCAATTCTAACATCACATGTGACAGTTCTTTTCTCACATTTGGCAGTTCACTTACTTTTTTTCTCACATTTGACGGTTTCATCCTCACATTGTGCAGTTTCAACATCACATGTGACAGTTCTTTTCTCACATTTGGTGATTCCCTTACTTTTTTTTTTCTCACATTTGACGGTTTCATACTCACATTGTGTAGTTCCAACATCACATATAACAGTTTTTTTCTCACATTTGGTGGTTCCCTTACTTTTTCCTCACATTTGACGATTTCATCCTCACATTGTGCAGTTCTAACATCACATATGTCAGTTCTTTTGTCACATTATGTGGTTCCCTTATTTGTTTCTCACATTTGACAATTTCATCATCATATTGTGCAGTTCCAACATTACATGTGACAGTTCTTTTCTCACGTTGGGTGGTTCCCTTACTTTTTTCTCACATTTGACGGTTTCATCCTCACATTGTGTAATTCTAATATCACATTTGACAATTATTTTGTCACATATAGAAGTTCCTTTATTTTTTTTCTCAAATTTGATGGTTCCATTATTATATTAAGCAATACCAACATTGCATCTATTCTTTTTTTGTTACATGTGACAGTTCTTTTATCATATGTGACAGTTTTTTTTATCACATTTGGTGGTTCCCTTATTTTTTTCTCACATTTGATGTTCCCAACCTCACATTGTGCAGTTCCAATATCACATATGACAGTTCTTTTCTCACATTTGATGGTTTTATCCTCACATTGTGCAGTTTCAAAATCACATGTGAACGTTTTTTTCTCACATTTGGTGGTTCCCTTACTTTTTTTCTCACATTTGATGGTTTCATTGTTTTATTAAGTAGTACCAACATCGCATCTGTCTCTATTTTTGTCACATTCAGGATTTTTTTATTATTACATTGGGCAATACCCACATTACTTCTGACCGTACTTTTGTCAGATTCAGTGGTACCCTATTTTTTTCCTTACAATTGACAGTTCAATCGTCACTATAAGCACTACCAATATCACATCTGACCATAATTTTACATTTAGGCTTATCACTGAGGTAACTTTTTTACTTACTAATAACCGTTCATGACAATAGTAATTTTTTTTAAGTTATTAAAAAATTTAGATCTAAAATCGAAAACCAAAAAAAAAAAAAAAAAAAAAAAGCATCCCATGAAATTAGCCCAACCACAATAATTACTCTTGTTCACAAAAAAAAATCAGCTGGAATTATCTTGGTTTCTTCCACAAATATTTGAATATACCAATTAACTTCCTACGTATCTCCCTTGGTAGCTTCCATCACATTCAGGGGCATACCTCCCTATAAAATAATATAGTTGAGGTAATTTTCTTGATGTTTATATTTTTATTATTTATATATGATGGTGAACCAAAAATTAAACTATCTCCAATTCGTCCATAGTGTTGTTCAAGAACAGAAAGGTCATCCAAGTGCAAGAATGTCGTCCAGCATTGAGTCACCTAGACGACCACCAAACACTTAGAAATTTTTGGAGTAAATCTATATCCAAAAGCTTATGATTTAGACCACGTTCTACTATTTTGAAGTAGGAGCAAAATTCTTATTCATCGCTCTAACTTTTCACTAAATTCTTAATTTCTAATGGCAGTTGTAGAAATTAAGTTTGAACCTTCTAACTTCCATCCACGTTGAGGAAGTTATTAAACAAGTAACCACTCCAAAGCTCACTATAAAAGGACTCAGCCATATGAAATCAAAGTAAGTTTTTCACCACTTATAGAGTTGAATTTCCTAATTTCAAGAGAGAAAACTAACTTAAGTATCGGAAGGTTCTTGGCCAGTTCATCCCAGTCACCTTTGATCTTGTGCTTCTTTCTTTCTAGGCCTTCCAAGCAATCTTAAGCCTATTGAAACTCGAAGCATTCAGCCTACTGATTTTCTATACATCATCAATATATACTATAAAACTGAAAATGTACAACCTTATGTGCTCTCTAATTGTTCTTATGCAACATTTGCAACTTGATCACAGTTGTGTGTTTATTGTGGTGTCTAAGGTTGGAAATAGGGTGACTATACAATTAGCAAGTTATGCAAAAAATCCAATACAAAGATTGTTGACAATTTTAAAATTTTCAGTAAACACTTAAAATTGAAACTACAGATCCAGTATGAAATAGTCATCAATCAAGGCTACTACACTAGGTTTTATATTTTTTAGACATTTTCATTAGATCCACGTGTGCGGAAGTGTTAAATGACTGTGTCCGACACGAGTATAACCACTCCAACTAAAGTATCTATGTAGTTTTCTTTCATAAAATTATTATTATATTTAGAACCATCTAAAACAAAATAAACATCCCCAAAAATTTCCACAATAACAAAAATTACCAATAGAAAAGTTAAAAAAAATTAAGCACAATTGTCCAATTTTACCAAAAACGAACAACCCAGTCTTTTTAAAAAAAATTATCAAAATAATTTTGTCATTGAGAGTTTAGCATATTGACCACAATGATAAGTGTGAGCTTCATTTAAGTCAGCAGAGCCTTCACTAGCTAAGTCTGAGAGAGCCCTAATAGCAATGAAATGTTTTCGTTGTTGAAAACTTATTGGTGCCACAAAGCACTTATCTCTCTCTCTCTCTCTCTCTCTCTCTCTCTCTCTCTCTCTCTCTCTCTCTCTCTCTCTCTCTGGGTTTCGCAAAATTTATACAAACTCATCATTCTAAAGCCATTCGGTATTTGTTCCTATAAAATATTGGAATGTGTAATTTGAACATAATTGGCTGTTAAAATGTCAATTTTCATCTCTATACTTTGTTCGAATCAGCATGGTGGCAAGTCGGTATATTTTTTGCTAAGCAACTCTGGTTCATATCCTTCATGCCTGCAATTTTATTTTTTTTGAATTTTCAATTTTTGGTCCATAAGCTGAAAAGCCCACAAGATCCTACGCCCAAGAAAAACCTTGTTCATCCCAAATCTTCTTTCCTTCAATGTTGGTGATAACAGCCACCGATTTTCCTCTCTTTCTCTGCCCTTTTGTTCGAAGTCTCCACCGTTTCTCGTCACTAAAAATCTCAGTACAGCTCATCCTTATTCTTTAGTTTTCCATCTGGGGTTTTTGTTGATTGGCTTTTGTATTGCTGAATTGTTATTAATCTTGTTTTGTTTTTGTTTTCCTTTTGGTTTTGCTGGGCTAGGGATAGACACAAGTGGGGGCCCGGCCCCTCTAGCCCAATATATATATTTTTAAGTAGGTTAATTTTCAAAAAAAAAAAAAAAAAAAAGACTTGGGCCCCCCTTACAAAAAGCTTAGGCCCCCTTTGAAATTGTAACCCAGCTGGCCAGCCCACATGTAAAAAAAAAAAAAAAAAAAAAAAATCTAAGTAGGTTAATTTTCAAAAAAAAAAAAAAAAAAGAAAGATTTGGGCCCCTTACAAAAAGCTTGAGCCCCTTCTGAAATTGTAACCCAAACAGCCCGCCCATATGTAAAAAATAAAAATAAAAAAATAAAAAATAAATTTAAGTAGGTTAATTTTCAAAAAAAGA
Organism: Quercus parvula; assembly: GCA_030820535.1. Classification (NCBI taxonomy): domain Eukaryota; kingdom Viridiplantae; phylum Streptophyta; class Magnoliopsida; order Fagales; family Fagaceae; genus Quercus; species Quercus parvula. The sequence continues at coordinate 31,182,794 of JAUAME010000012.1, forward strand.
AAAGACTTGGGCCCCTCTAAAATTGTAACCCCGGCTAGCACACATGTAAAAAATAAATAAATAAAATTTAAGTAAGTTAATTTTCCAAAAAAAAAAAGACTTGGCCCCTTACAAAAAGCTTGAGCCCCTCTGAAATTGTAACCCAGCCGGCCAGCCCACCTGTAAAAAAAAAAAAATAAATAAATTTAGGTAGGTTAATTCTTTAAAAAAAAAAGAAAAATGTAAACCCAGCAGTCTGACAGAAGACTCCAGTCTCCGAAGTCCAAATGGAAAAACGAAAGGAAAAAAAGAAAAGAAAACCTAAGGTTGAGGCAAGATGGGTTGTGAACTAAAGGTGCATCTAAATCCAGCAAACTAGAGACAGAATGACCACTTGTGGGAGCCATCCAATCATTCAAAGTATGTACAAAAATCAACTTCACAGCCAACATTAATCATTCAAGGACTTCAAATGCCCAGTTATTTTGTTCCTTCCAAATAATCCACATGACACAAAGGGATTGCATTCCAAATATCACCATTTTTCTGCCTAGAAAACTGCGCCTTCCAACATGCCAACAAATCTACACCCTCTTTGGCATAACCCACTACACCCCAAATAGGCATAAAATGAAAGACTACAGATCTCTATCCATAGAACAATTTAACAATAAGTGATCATAGACTCCCCAGCTTGCTTACACATACAACAACAATCCACTATGATAACATAAGCATGCCTGACACAAGAACCAGGTTATGGATGAATTACTTTTATACAAAAAAAAAAAATAATAATAATAATAATATGGAGATAATAAGTGAAAAAATTAAAATAATACTTCTTTAATTAGAAGAGTAACTAAGGAAATGCAGTGAAGGTAATCAAGAAGAGTTTCTAAATAAAAACCATATTCTCAAAAATTTGAAAACTGCTAATTTTACTCCCCACAAACTTGTTTCGAATCTAACTGTAGCTATAAACTAGTTGATGTTCACTACAATGCACTTGTTTTAGCCAAAGCATCAAACTATGCAAAAACTGCTAAATCATCAAAATCTATGCAATATTCAACACCCCTAGGCCTTGGCATAGTAGTAGCTTTTTCATCAAGTAGAGGAAAAAGCGTTGAAATGATTTTTCAACTTTAAAAAATTTAAAATTTAAAATTTGGGAAAAAAAAATGTAATAAAATGAGATTTAACAGCTAATAGTGTAGTTTTAAAATAATATAAAAAATTAAATTGAAAAAAAAAAAGCATCAACAAATATCCAAATAAGCAAGGCCAGGGAATGAGAAAGTTGAGCAAGGAATCAAACAGAGGTGGCATCAATAACAAATTCATCCCATTTTTGTTTGAACTTCTTGATTTGGCTTAGAGAATGACTCACATGTACTCCCTCTTTCAATAATGTAAGTTTGAGTTGCCAAATGCACTTATTTGAAAGAAAAGAATTGATGCAGAACAGAGCACTTATTTAAAATTTAGACAAAAAAACAACAAAAATTATAGAATGCAGGAGTCACGTCTAGGTTAATTTGTCAAATATATAAGAACCGAAACTCATACAAAACAATAATATCATAAACCCACAAAGTTTAGAGAAATATTATAAACCCATATCAGCGTTAATCATATGTAAAGAGAGAACCTGAAGATTGTGGGTGGCGCCACCGATTTAGAATGGAATAGAAGAAGAACTGCCGAGTCATCTGGGAAGAGATGAAGCGCTGCCGAGTTGGATTGGATATGAGTGCGCCGCTGATTTGAATATGGATTGGAAGAGAATAAGCTAGAGAGCGGCGCCGACGAGTGGATTGCATAAAAAGAAGCGCCTTCTATTTGAGGTTGTGAGTGCGTCGGACTCTGAGGGTTTGTGGGTGCGCCGGGCTCTGAGGATTTTGTGGGTTGCGCCGCAGATGTGGTATCAACGATTTGAGGGTTTTGTTTAGAGAGGTAGCAACGAGCAAACGAAGTAGTGAGGTAGAGAAGCAAGCGTGAGAAAGGAGAAAGGCTGAAAAGGAGAAAAGGATGAAAAGGAGAAAGCATGAGAATGGTTTAATTTTTTGTTTATATATAAAACCTATTTAACCGGTAACCAAAAATCTTTAAAATTACATCAACGGACAAGATCAAAACCATAATAAATTAACGGCTCAGATATAGGTGGGTACCATACCACCATTTTTTTGGGGGGGTACAATGGAATGACCCCTACACCAGTTAGCCAAATAAAAAGAGTAAAGAATAGTTCTCCAACAAATAGATATTTGCCTTACACGTGTTAAGAAATAAATAAATATTTTCCTTACACACGATTCTTGAAAGTCTATACTCTTCCTATGTTCTTTATACTTACAAAATTTAAAGAAGATAACAAATTAATAGCTATGTTATCAATAACATATTTAAATTTTAAATTTTTGTGGTAAAAAATCATGCATAAAAATAAGTTTGTTAATCGAATAGTGATCCATTAAGGCTCCTGAGATTCATCAACTCTCACATGGATTTTTTTTTTTCGGTGTTAGTGTTAGGGGGGCCATGGCCCCCCAGGATTTTCAAAAAATGCCCCCTCACCTTTAATTTTAAAATTTTAAAATATCGAATAAATTTTCGGTGATGCCCCCCTTTCATTTAAGAAAAAAGAAGTATAAATACTCTTTAATTTATTGTTGTCTCCTTTATTTTCCTTTTAATATTGAATTTTTTGTCATTAATTTTGGGAGAATTTAAAGTATAAGTTAATAAAAATATATAAGTAAATCTCTTTAGCAAAAGATTATTGTTGTTTTCCAAAATAAAGCCATACGTGTTAGGGTTATATTTTCTATGTATTGTTTTATCCTTTGACAAAACGCACTTTACTTGTAATTGGATAGATCTAAGTTGGGTTTAATGTATCAAGAAGTATGTTGCTCAAACATATCAAGTTGTATCATTAAAGACATGAAGATTGAACCAAGAAATAAGTGAAGAAGAGCTTATTCAGCCAAGCTCAACACTAGTTTTGAGACTATCTATTGAGAGTTAATGAAGAATTCTCAACACAAGCTCAACACCTTTCAATCTATCAAGCTGAGGGATGTCAAAATATAACCAGTAACATTTTGTTCTATAAGGCTATTTGTTTATGGGTTTGTATAATCCTAATAGAATTAGGAGAGCCCAAGGTTTGTGTAAACCTAGTAAGAATAGGAGAGCCCTTTTAAAAGGCCCATTAAGCTCCTATTTAAATAAGGAGATGGAGAAAGAAAACTCTAACCCTAGAAAGCTTCATAAGGTTTTCTTTTTGAAACCCTAGCCTCCTCCAACAGAAGAAAAAGATATTGTTGCGTTTCTTATATGCCTTTGGGTTCTGTAATCAAGCAAAATCTCTAGCACTAACATTGAAGATCTTATTGGTATTTCTATGTGAAGCTATTGCAAACCAACTACAACAATCAAAAGGTTGCTGTGAAGTTAGCAACATACTGGGATCTATGCAAAAGATTTAGTCACAGTTGGAAGTTTGTGCAAAAAAAGAAGTCTCTACAAGATCAAGTCCAATTGGAGATTAGAGCAAAGGTTCAACTGTAAGTTGATATTTTAGGATAATCCAGGGTAGTGGTAAGATTCCTTATACTTGTTACTGCTTGTTCTTGATTAGTTGATTATTAGGAGTGGTGACTTGAAATTCACCTGGTGGGGTTTTTGCCTTGCAAAAGGTTTTCCTCATTCGTCAACAAATCATCGTGTTATTTATTTTTCACTGTATAATAGTTTATTTGGTGATTTGTTGGTATCTCCACGATTTGCATGTAGTTTAACTTAATTAATTAACTTTGATAATTGAATTAATTAACTGGGGTCAATATATAACCCAATAATACGCATATATGTGTGTGTGTGTGTGTACACACACACACACACACACACATCATATATATATAAAGGGAAATTGTACTTTACCTACCTGTGGTTTGACCCGTTTTAAAAGTGTCCACCCATGGTTTAAAAGTTATCACTTAACCCACCTAAGGTGACCTTCGTTAGACACCCTTACAGAATTAGAAGCAGAATTAGAAGTAACATATTGAAGAATGACTTCTCTCTCACTATCTTAGAAATCAAATTTTCAAACCCAAATCCCATATCGTGACCCGAATCTTGTTCAATCAACACAATAATTGGTTCCCTCTTGATGTATATACTACCAACAAAAAGGAACCCATGTTTTTTTTTTTTTGGAAGGAACCTAGAAGATTCTTCATCTTCTTTTGAAGCCATAGATAGAACAAATATGCGACAATCAAATATGCGACAATCACAGCTTCGATCTCAGCCGATCTAGACAATCAAATTGCTCTACTACTCAACCGATCTCACGATTTTGTTTTACTTGTTTCTTTGTTTTTGTTTCCCGGTTTGGGGTTTTGGGCGGTGGCTAATAGTGGTGGTGGTGTTAGAGGTGGTAGTTTGGTGAGGCTGTGATTTGATGGTTCAGTGAGTTGGCTATGGTGTTGGATTTGTTAGATTACTGGGTTTTTTTTTTTTTTTTTTTTCAGATTTTTTTGTTGGGTTTTTCTTATTTCTTTGTTTTTGCTTCCTGGTCTGGGGTTTTGGGCGGTGCCTAATAGTGGTGGTAGTGTTGGAGGTGGTAGTTTGATGAGGTTATGATTTAATGGTTCAGTGAGTTGGCCATGGTGTTGGATTTGCTAGATTGCTGGGGTTTTTTTTTTTTTTTTTGCAGATTTTTTTTTTTACTTGCTAATTTGGGTTTTTTTTAGAGAACCTAGCAAAAGAGAGAGGGTTAGAGTTTTAGAGAGAGAGTTTTTTTGCTTTGTCTACCCTCTTTCATAAAAATTTGTGCTAATTATGTATATGAAAAATGATAAAACAAATTTTATCTTGACTTATTTTTTTATATTTTTCTTTTATGTTTTATGTGAAGAAGAAGAAGGAGAGAAAAGAGGAGAGAGACATAAAATACAATGAAAAAACACATTTACCTCTATTTTTAACGGTAAAAAAGGAGAGGTGGGTTACGGATGTCTAATAGAGGGCATCTCAGGTGAATTAAGTGACATTTTTTAAACCACAGGTGGCTTAGTTAAAACCGGCCAAACCACAGGTGGGTTAACTGCAATTACCCCTATATATAATGAGTAAGGAGAGACAAGGCCATCAGTTTAGGAGCCACTTCATGGTGTTGGGTGGTTATGATAAAAGTTAATGGTTCAACCATGAAGGTTTGACCCAGTGAGAAAGATAAAGGGACAGAGAGGGTGTATTAGGAGGAAGTGATTGTGTGTGGTATGTCTATTTGATTTATTTGAGAAATGTTGATGTGACATGTTTCTATTGAATAGTGTAAAATAAGAGATTTATACCAAGTCCTTATTGAATATATTCTTTAAAAATAATATATGAATAAGCTACATACACAACATTTTTACAACAATTTCGCAATGAAGCGTAGATGACAAGCTATTTATAGTAGTTGAACGAGCAATGTTGAGAATCACCTAATCAATCCTAGGAAATTATTTAGACCCTTGAATTTTATATTTACAACTTAATCAATTTTTAGGCTAAGCTATCAATTCACCTAAATATAATTGATCAGCCAATCGAATTAAGCTTGGATGATAAACATAACATGGTTAACAATATAAGCATAACAAAGCAAGTACGCAACCTCTAGAAAATCAACCATAAGATAACACACCGATGTGTTATCAAAGAGGAAAACTCAAATACTGGGCATAAGAACCTCTCTATGGCAAGGCCACCAAACCAATCCACTAAGATATATAATTGCAGTAAAATTTGACTCACAAACCCTCCAAGCATTGCAACAAACTTGTACTTGAGCCTTCCAAGCTCTAGTTAGCTACTGACTTCACGAAGTCCTTTCTCTATCTTAGCTTTTAGATTTATAACCAAGCACTGGTTGCATCTTTAGGCCATTAAGACTAATTGTCGAATGCTCCAATGATTTTCCAATCACAATCACCAGTCAAATCACACAACTCAGGAATTAGTTAAGGAAATATTGGTATCAATTTCCTCACTAAGATATCTAGCTATGTAGAGAGGGAGAAGGTAGAGAGAAATGAGTATATGAACTAGGGTTTATCTGAGCTCTCTAACACTTCAATTGAGAATTTTTAGTTGTCAAAACTTGTGGGAAATGAGGCTTACATAGATGGGAAAAGAGTTGGCACTATAGAGAAATTCGTAACAAATTTCTCTTAGGTTCTAAGGAATTTGCTTGAGATAGTGTCTTCCGATGGTTGGCAAAATAATCTGCAACTACTTTTCAAAAATCCAATTCACCAAATAGATTTGCTAGATAGATTATGCTTGAGTGAATTTCTTGATCTCGCAATTTTGATTTCCAACTCCACTTGACTTCTACCCAATACACAACAAGTTCCCACACAAATTTATAATACAATTTTTCTTTAACATGATAGAAAAGTACATCAAATTTGTCATGGAATTTTCCAACAATATAAGCTAAGAGCATTCACATCAATGGGTATAATAGAAAAAGTTGTCAAATTTACACATTTTTCTTCAAAAAATCTCTACATTAGTCTGTGTAAAATACTATAGCATTTCATTTTTCCACAGTAACAGTGTAAATATACATGATTCCTGTAGCTTTGTATTTTATTTTTTAATAATTTTTTCTCTCACCGCTCACGTCACACTCACATCAAATTCTCTTTCTTCTCCATCAGACTCTCTCTCTCTCTCTCTCTCTCTCTCCATACAACAAATCCTAGATCTAGACCTCAAACTCATCAAACTCATATGGTTTTCCTAAATCTAGATCTCAAACCCATCAAACTCATATACAAAACAATATCATCAAACCCATATAGAAATTTATGTGAATCATCAAAGAAGAAGAAGAAGAAGCAACGGCTATAGCAGTAGCACATGAAGAAGTAATGGCAGCAACAGATGAAGGAAACGGAGGTCCAGCCATGGAGGTTCACCTTTGTGGTGGTCATGTGAGCTTCGGCCATGACCATGGAGGTCCAACCATGGAAGTTTTGTGGTGGTCAGGAGAGAAGAGAGCAGAGAGATGAGAGAGAACACAAAGAGAGAAGAGAGATGAGAGAGAATGTGAGAACAAATAAAGCTAAAAATAATATTAATAAATGAATAAAAAATTATTATTTAAATAAAAAGATATGTATAATAAATAATTGGATGGGTGTGTTTTGTAGAAGTGACCGTATAAAATATAAATAAATAAATAAAAAGATTCTTATGCTAAAATAGAAAGAAAAATTTAAACTAACTAATCTGAATGCTCTAAAGATTCGAACAATTTTTTTTTTTTAAGAAACAAACACATACACACACAAGGGAGAGGAAAATGGATTCTAACACAAAAACACACCATAACTCCACTCAAAAGTCATGGATCCAAAAATATATTAGTACTGAGTCTAGACAAAAATCAGTAATAATCTACTATCTAAAATTTGTTGTGAAATTGTTGTGACCATAGCACAACTTAAAAAAAATTCCTATACATGTGGCCATGACATGTTGTGGTTCTTGTGGATTACATTTTGGCCTTAAGGTCCACCCTTAAACCATCATATATGAACCAAAATTCCAGTTTTATTTTATGAAGTAAGGACGCATATAAATTCTTGGAAATTGTTTTTTCGTTTTTTTTTTAATAGAAACAATTCTTGGAAACTTAAGACATAACGTGTTGATACCATAATTAATTAATTAATTAATACATATTTTTAAGCATATTTTATTTATCTATATTATTTTTTTTAAAAACTATCAAAACCTTTAAATACCGTATAAATTTTTTTAAAAAATGTCAATAAAAAAGTACAATTTTGTTTCTCTGCTAATGGCTAATATAACGATGAGAAGTGAACACGTATGTATGCAGAAGCGTGCCCAACTTAACCTAGACCCGACACGCGACGATTTTTTAAAGTATCCGTACTACTAAAATTTGGCTATTTTCTTTATAATGACAGACATGAATATTTTGCAAGAGGCATTTCCCCCTTCAACCCTTTTAAAAGGACCACTCTTATGCTAATGTCATATATTATATATATGTTAAACTACTCTTCTAGTCACTCACGTCCATGAGAATGGCACCACAGACACAGAGTTGGCAACCCACAAAATAGAAAGTCAAACAAAACTAGTTGCTTGGCCGCACTTTTTCATTCTCGATAATATCCTTCCAAAACTTTCTGTTTCATCTCCATCAATCCAATCATGTCTGCCTCTAATTACATGCAATTGCAAAAAATTCCTGGAGAAACCTGGATCCTTGCACAAGCGAATCCTCCTGTAAAACCCACACCAGAAACTAGCACCAACCCCAACACCACTAACAGCAACGGCAGCAACAATGAGGTCAGCAAGAAGAACAATGTTGATAACAGTCCACAACCTGCTGTACAACACACAGCTGAAACTGACGACAACGGAAACACTGCCACTAGCACGTGCATTTGGATTCGGGATTTACTTAAAAATATAAAGACCACCACTGGGATGAATTCTGAGAAGAATGATGATGGAGGCTCGACCGTGAGGAGAAAAAATGACGACAGCGAAAGGATACGTTCTCAACGCAAAAAGTTACAAAAGAAGCTCACATCAATTAAACAACTAGTACGTGATTTTGAAAAATTTCACGATAGTGCGGGTCAGAGAAACCTAGATAGTCACCTACAGACGCTCCAAAAGTTAGTTGAGAATGAAGATTTTGAAAAACAGGAAGCATCCACTAGTAAAAAAACTCCAGCTGTCAGGCTTGCTGAAATCAACAAGGAAATTATGAATTTAATGAAGCATCTATCATCGCCAGAAACAATGTCCAAGGAAATAAGTTTGAGTGCTCATTTTCAGTCAAGAACCGGGTCTAATGGCCGTAGTGCAGTCCATGAGTTGGTTAACGTACACCAGGATGCAAGCTTCAGGAAAGGCTCATTTTACAAAGAAATTGAGGAGATTTTTAAAGGGCTTGATGACAAAAGGAAGTTCCTCTTGTCTTGCTTTACAGTTTTCCCAGAAAATGCAGCGGTGAAGAGGAGGATCTTTGTATACTGGGGGGTGGGAGAGGAGTTGTTGGACGCTTCAGGTACTAAAGATGAAATGCCTGAGAAAATCGTTGATGGAATTCTTAAAGAATTTCAAGAGAAGGGCTTAATTGAGCCTGCGATAAAAAAGCGAAAACTGCATGTTAAAAGCTATAAAATGCATCCTCTTGTGCGTTCAGCTGTGACTATGCTTTCCCAGGCTGGTAATTTGTTTGATTATGATGATACGGGGAATGTGCTTCCCCAGAGATATTGGTCTGAATCTAAGGGGCATTTAGAGCTGAAGGTGAATGTCTCATTCCCAACGTGTGAGAGGATGTGTTTGCTAAAAGTCGAGGAGAAGGATCAGGAGCAGAAACAGAAAACACCTTCGACACCAAAGGAAAGTCAGTTAACATCAAATTCGAATTCAGAAGGTACAGATCTAGAAACAATCGTTACATTATTCAATGTTAATGAGCCTTTTCCTGATCTCGAATTGGCGTGGTTAATGAAGAAGAAAGTTAAAAATGCGGAGCAGATTAAAGAGCTGAGCGCGATGGACTGATTATTGAAGATGAAAAATGCCCGAGTTGTTTGTCTGGGAAGCTGGCCGGGATCAGTTAAACCTCATATTGAAGTCGAGAGCACTGAATTCTTAGAAGGGTTGAAGAATAGCAAAGGTTTAAGGTTTCTTAGCCTCCAAGGAGTCTCAAGAATCAAAGAGCTTCCAGGATTCATAGGCAACCATAGCAATTTGGTGATCTTGGATCTCAAGGAGTGTCACAATCTGGAGGTGCTTTCAAAGGAGATAGCCAAGCTCACGAACCTCATGTACTTGGATCTTTCTGACTGTTATCTGCTAGCTCGCCTGCCCAAGGAGCTTTCCAAACTCGTACAACTTCGAGTCCTTAAGGGGTTTGTCATTAGTAATCCGCGAAGAAAGGCTCGGCTGCTTTAAAAGATTTGGAGGAATTGAAGAAGTTGAGGAAACTGGCCATCAATGCAAATAGTAAGAACTTCCCTACAGATGATGATCTAACTGCTCTCCAAAATATTGGAGGAGGAGAACTCCGAAAGCTAACAATAGCATGGGGAGCAACGCTAGCAGATCAGCAAGGAGAAGCTCAAAACGGAGGAAATGCTAGTTGCTGGCAAATGTTCAAATCAGATCCAAAGCAAGCTACAAAGCAACACAACCCAAAAACAGTGACGGGGAATCTTCCAAAGCAACTTGAGAAGCTGGATCTTCAATGTTTCCCCAAGTCTACAGCGACGTGACTGACACCTGATTCTTTGAAAAATCTATACAAACTCTACATAGGAGGAGGAAACCTTGCAACTCTTGACAGAAGCAAGTGGTTGAAGGTTCAAGCTTTACGTTTGAAGTACTTGCGCGAATTGAAGATGAATTGGAGAGAACTGAATGATTCCTTCCCAGCTTTGGAATACCTGGAGAAACTCAAATGCCCTGGGATCACACTCTGCCCTTGCGACGAGAATGGAGTATGGATGAAGAATCCTGATCAAGTCGAACAAAAGTAGCTGTGAGAGGGATTGGTTGTTGTTCTCTACTGGCCTCACATTATTATTAAATACTATTGTGGTGTGTTGATTGCTTTTATTATTATTATTAATTTTTTTTTTTTTTTTTTTGAGAGGGAGAATATTGCTATTTAATTTGATTTTTTTTTTTTTTGGTTGGTAAAATTTTAATTTGAATTTCTAATCTATATCTTATCTGATTTCTGTACTTTATTAATGTTTTTTTACTAAATAAATTAATGACAATATCTCCTTATATAATAATAATACTCCTTGCATGTTTGTTCCATCGAAGTCTATATTATATTTCATATTTCTTAGTAAAACGCTATAGATGTACTGATGATGCACGTTAAGTACCACTAACACGAAATGGAATTAAAACTTTAAAGATCAAACTTCTGCTAGTATTGCTCATGATTTATAAGTAGGAGAGACAAAATTTTTAAAGTGTGGGAGAGGGTCTAGCAGTAGCCTCCTCAGCATCACTGATTCACTGGTAGGGATTGATATCTGTTAACTCTTGTATGATATGGCTTCTACTTGGTCGCTGTATTGTTTGGTTTTTCGAGATCCAAACTACGGAGAAGGGTTATATGTTGGACTTGATCAAATTCATGGAATTTTAATTGAAAGGACACTCAGAAATCTGCTGCTATATGCCCATCCCGGATTTGGATCCGGTGCAATAGCCCATTGCACCGTGCAATACCCCTAAATCCCTCACAAAAATTTACGACTTTTTTACATTTTTAACTCTTTTGACTATGAACTTTTTTTATTTTTTAAACCACAATGTCCAGTAGCATGTTTTTTGTGACCCACGACGATCATGACCCTACGCAGAATATATAGGAAACATATTTGTTTAATATGCAATATCACTCTTATATTCATGTATGATTCATGTGTTTGAGCCTACACATATTAGAGGAGTGTTGAACTACTGACAATATGTATGGAATTAAACCACTTTTTTCTAAGTGTATAGAATTTAACCAAATCACATCTATGATGTCAGATCCAACCAAAGAATATGACATTATTGAAGATAATAGTTTATAATTTGAATTATGGCTCTAGAGGCCCAATTGTAGTGAAAAGCCGGCCCATCTTGGGCTCATCCGAGTCCATATAGGCATGGGGTTCTCTGAAATACACAATATTAAAATTAATCCGATCTTGGGCTCATCCGAATCAAAAACTTCTCCTTTATTTATTTATTTAATTTTTTTTGGAGTTACAATTGTGGTTTTGCAAAATTAATATTGGTGCATGCTACCTTTCACGCTCTAGCTCCTTCCTAACAGATGTGTCAATTCTTTTCCTAAGTTGTACTCAATTAAAGATTAAAACAAAGTTATTATGCTTTGCAATTGGAACATTCAGAATAGCTTATGCAAAATAGCATTCTAGGTCTAAATATGCCTAATGAACCGCAAAACTCACCCATATTTAGATTATCAATCATTTAGCCAACATACCATTGAGCTACAGTGCTTCTCTAAAAATAGAGGATATTGTAGCTTAGGTAAATGGATTTTGCTAATGTGCTTCCCTAATGGTTTGAACTGAGTCGTCAATATATATATAAAATCGAAACCTTTGAAACTCTCACAATTTTTCACATCAGCACAATATTAAAAATAAATATAAACACACAAAAAAAACTTTTCTAAAACCATAAATAAAAATATAAATGCAAAATAAAACTTTTCTAAAACCCAATAAATGGCTCTATCGTTCCCTCGCATGCAATTCTCTGCCTTCTCCTTCCTCTATCTTCTCCTTCCTCCAAAATGCAGACCCACACTCTACAGTTCCCCCACACGCAAAATGCAGCTCAACGGCTCCACCTTTAGTCCAAAACACAAGCCATCATCAGTCCTTCTCTCCCACAACTCAATGGCTCCACCTTCTCTGGCACCACCCTTCTCTAGCTCTACATTTGTTAGTGCTACCCATCTCTCATTCACAACAATTTCTCCCCCTCTCTCACCCTTAGTTCTTCTCTCCCACAACCCTATCGACACCTGAATTTCTACCACCGGGTTTGTTGTTGGGTTTACCCCTATCGAATTTTTATTTTTATTTTTGGTAGCTAATTTGAGTTTGGGGTGAGTTTGTAGAGAAATTCGAGTTTGGTTTTGAGAATATCTGCCTATACATGGTTGTATTTTGATTGAAATCAGAGAAGCCCTAACACCCTAAGGCAGAACAACCCCACTTGAAGGTGTGGCTGAAGAGAACAGAATCCCAACCCTTCACCCTCAACGTGTTTGACAAAATTCCTGAGCCCCAACGCTTCCTTTCCTATTTCTCTTTTGTCTTAATTTAAGGTTTTTTTTTTTTTTTTGGTGTGTGTGCAAAGTTTCAATGTCTTCTTCTTCTTCCAAGTTTGGGTTTGAGAATATCTGCTTATTCATGGCTGAATTTTGATTGAAATCAGAGAAGCACCCAACACCCAAGGCAGAACAACCCCACTTGAATGGTTGCCTAAGTCCCTACCATTAAGCAAATCCTACCACCAGTCCATTTGTGGCAAACGGTGTGATTGCTTTTTTAGTTGTCATCATTGGCCACTTGGCCTCACCAGGTCAATCTCTATCTCTCTTCAAATTTAGACTCTCTATTCTATAAATTTTTTCCCTTTACAAGATATTTTTTATGGTGGAATGCTTGTGATGAAGATGACTAATATTTAGTTAATTGTTATCTGAAGCTTGGTTTCATGTTTAGTTTAATTGTTTCATTTCAAGACTTTCATTGGTTTTATTACTTCTTTATCTAATTTTAAGAGTAGCATCTACATTTTGGAGGGGTTTTGTTTGATTCTAATTTTTTAGTTATGCTAAGGTTTGTATTTTTAATTTTGGTATAACCATGGAAGCTAAGGTTGTTAAAGATCAGAAAACGAAAAACAGAGTGTTATGATCAAAGAAAATATCAAAGAAACTATGAGAAACTTCAAGAACAAAAGAGAGAATTTTCTGAATGAGGAAGACAATTCTATTACTCGAAAAATGTGATTACAAAACTTAATGAACTACAATGTACACATTTGTATTTATACTGCTAAACACTACTCTACCAGAAGGAAAAAGACGCGGGAAAACTAATAACTGCCTCTAACTACGTATAACAACTTCCCAAATTATATGCCTCCAATAATATTAATCCACCTGTCCATTAACAACCCCATAGATATTTCCATGTGCATCTCTCATGCTTAACTTAACCCTTTAATGCTACAAGTAGCTTTCCCAGTAATACATCAAAGCTACTGTCGTTTAACCCCTTTTTCTTCTTTTGCATTTTAGTCTTTCTTACACGAGTCAGTCTTTCTTTCTTCAACACTGGTTCAAGTTTCTTCTTTTGGTTAATCTTCTTAACAGCCCCCCTCAAGACTAGAGCTGCTTCTCCTGTGGAAATAGCCTCTGAGTCTTGCCATGGTTGCGGATAAGCAATGTTGGAGCTGAAAATGTTAAGTAAACCCATTGATCAAATCCAGAAATGCAGGTGCACCGAGTGCTTTAGTAAACACATCAGCTAGTTGTAAATTGGTCCTGACATGGAAGGTCTTAATCATGCCTGCCTGTATTTTCTCCCTGATTAAATGACAATCTACTTCTATATGTTTTGTTCTCTCATGGAACACAGGATTAGCTGCTATGTGTAGGGCTGCCTTGTTGTCACAGTAAAGGAGTGCAGCCTTGGAGTGCTCAATTTTGAAGTCTTCAAGTAAATATAGCAGCCAAGTGATTTCACAGCATGTTGAAGCCATTGATCTATACTCAGCCTCTGCTGAGGATCTTGATACAATGTTTTGTTTCTTGGATCTCCAGGATATTAAATTGTCTCCAAGGAAAATACAATATCCTGTCAAAGATCTCCTAGTGTCAGGGCATCCTGCCCAATCCGCATCACAAAATGCTTTCAACTGAAAATCTGAATTGGCTGAGAAAAACAACCCCTGTCCCAGAGCACCCTTGATGTATTGTAAAACCCTCAGTGCTGCTACCGCGTAAGGATGCCTAGGCTTACTCAAAAATTGACTTAGCCTGTTTACTGCATAGCAGATGTCTAGCCTTGTCAAGGTTAAGTACATCAACTTGCCTATAAGCCTTCTGTACTATAAAGGATCATCAATCAACTCTCCTTCATCTTTAGACAATCTAAGGTGCTGCTCCATAGGTGTTTTCATAGGCTTGCAGCCCATCATTCCTGAGTTTGTCAATACCTCTAAGGCATATTTTCTCTGATTAAGAGTAATGCCCTTGTCACTCCTTGCCACTTCTAATCCCAGAAAATAATTCAAAGCTCCTAAGTCTTTTATCCCAAACTTGGCATCCAAAAGCTCTTTTAAATCTGCTACACACTGAGCATCATTACCTGTGATCAATATGTCGTCTACATAGACCAAAAAAGCAGTAAAATTAGAGCCTTTTGAATGTACAAATAGGGCATAATCAGATTTTGATTGGACAAAACCCATATTAGTGATTGTTGTGGATAGTTTAGCATGCCACTGCCTGCTGGCCTGCTTCAATCCATAAAGTGACTTTCTCAATTTGCATACAAGAGGTCTAGCATGTCTAGCATCTGTTGAGCAGCCCCCCTTGCTGTGATAGCCCTGTGGTAGGGACATGTACACTTCCTCCTCTAAATCACCATGGAGGAAGGCATTATTAACATCCAATTGATGTAAAGGCCAACCCTTGATAGCAGCAATACACAGCAACACCCTCACAGATACTGATTTGGCAACTAGTGAGAATGTCTCAGAATAGTCCAACCCCTCCTGCTGTGTATAACCTTTAGCTACTAATCTAGCTTTGTACCTCTCCACAGAGCCATCTAGATTATATTTAATCCTATAAACCCACTTGCAACCTATTGGAAACTTCCATGAGTCATTATTTCCTTTTCAATCTTCTAATCTTCCTTAATATCTTGATCCCTTTGATTCAAGCACCTTGCCCTCATCTGTTCCTTTAAATCCTCTTCCCTTACCTACTGTCTCAAATGATTCTGTCATGCCTGACTTTCCAGATTCTGTAGCAAACACTTCTGTTGCTGCAGAATGTAAGATGACTCTTTCTGAAGTTCAAAAATTCTAGGGCCACTTTTCTGAGAAAACCTGTGGCGAAGATCCAACCAAATTGTTCTAGCATTATCAGTGTACATAATGCTAGAAGCAATGTTTGGTGATACTGAATTAATAATCCAACTGAGCACAGTCATATTACACCGAGTCCATAAAATGAATTGTGATGAATCTGAATTTGGCTCTGCTATGGTACCATCAACAAAGCCAGTCTTGTGCCTAGAAGTGAGTGCGATGATCATTGATCTCGCCAATGGAAAGTAATTTCTACCTCCAATCAACTTCTAAGAAACGAGCTGAACAGTATTGTTATCATTATTGTTGAGATAGAATGGATTTACAGAATCACCATTCGCAGCTGTGGTAGTTTGATTGTTGTTTGATGATTGACTGTTTGAAGTTTCTTCAGCAGTCGCCATTGTTAGAGCCTCGAACCTTGAAGACGATTAGATGAATTCTCAGAGAATCCAAAGAAAGATTAACCAAGAACAACAAAAGAAAACTGATATGATCCTAATTAGCGCTCTGATACCATGTTAAAGACCAGAAAACGAAAAACAGAGTGTTATGATCAAAGAAAATATCAAAGAAACTATGAGAAACTTCAAGAACAAAAGAGATAATTTTCTGAATGAGGAAGACAATTCTATTACTCGAAAAATGTGATTACAAAACTTAATGAACTACAATGTACACATTTGTATCTATACTGCTAAACACTACTCTACTAGAAGGAAAAAGACGCGGGAAAACTAATAACTGCCTCTAACTACCTATAACAACTTCCCAAATTATACGCCTCCAATAATATTAATCCACCTGTCCATTAACAACCCCACAGATATTTCCATGTGCATCTCTCATGCTTAATTTAACCCTTTAATGCTACAAGTAGCTTTCCCAGTAATACATCAAAGCTACTGTCGTTTAACCCCTGTTTCTTCTTTTGCATTTTAGTCTTCCTTACACGAGTCAGTCTTTCTTTCTTCAACACTGGTTCAGGTTTCTTCTTTTGGTTAATCTTCTTAACAAAGGTCCACAGCTATCAGCCTACTATTGACTTTTTTTTTTTTTTCTTTCTACCATGCACATCCAAGGACCAAGTCCATAGAGTTTAGAAGCTGTCTACAAATTCCAGTAATAGCAAAGTGCATAGCAAAGTGAAAAGGTAGAGCTATGTTTTTTACTTCTTCCAAATCTATTTTTGAATCTATAGTTTTTTGATGTCTCTCTCTCTCCATTACTTTCTTTGGGGCTTGATTTAATTTTTATTTGATTTAAAGTTTGGTTGGGTGGGCTGTTGGGATATGAGTTGCATTTCAACATAATACTTACCAATTTAAATTCTGCTCTTGCAATATGCCTTAATGGCTATCCCTTTTTTTTTTGGTGGATTACTTCATGCTTCTTGAAGCTCATTCGAAATAATTTGTTGACTGACTGATATTTTTGGCAACATGTAAAACCCAAAAATATGGAATCCTTGATTCAATGAAAATTATTAATGCTAAAAGATTGATTGCACAATTTTTATTAACATTTTCTATCAAATGTAAAACAACATATATAGCCACCAAACACTCTACAGCTAACATGAAAAACAAACTAAATTTCTGTCCCAACATCAAACAATATAACAGAGGCTGAAATTCAGTGCCACCAAAATTAAGCCTTTAATAGAATGGAATGGAAAGCTCTGTTTGTATAGAGGATAGAATGAAGGAAATGAAGGTCATATTACTTGAAATTGATTTACTTAATATTGGGTTTCTTCCTTTTAAGACTTGTATGAGCTTTATTTTAGACTTGCTTGAATTAGTGAAGGATATCTGTGGCTGTCAATACATGAGGTGAGATTAGCCAAATAGGCAGTTTGCTTAGCTACAGGCTATTTGATTAGCATGGACTTCAGGAGATGATGGCTAAAAGAAATTGACTTAGGACACCGGTTGCCTCAGTTGTTGCAACTCTAAGTTGAGAGATCTGTTTTGCCAATTAAGTCCATGAACTTCTTGCTTGAGATTTCTAATCTCTTGATAAGTCTATCCTCTTGGAAGTACAATTTTTTTTTCTCAAAGTCATAATGCATTTAGTGTTAATTTTGTGATTTTTTTTTTGGTTGTCCTTGATTAATTTAAGTTGAATCTTTGAATTGAACAGTGGGAGCCACCCCTTCATAAGGTTATTATTGTACAATCTATTTGTATTTTAGATTGAGCCAATCGTTTGAGAAATTCACTAAAGCTATTTGATCTGTCAGATATGGGCTTAGATAGCAAATTTGGAAGTACTAATAGATACATGTTTTGGAATTTTTTCTGTTACATTTGTAGTTTTGCAATGATTTATGACTATTATGCTACTATTTTAAAGTTGAGTATAGACATTTTTAATAATGTTCACTTTCATTAAGTGTTATTTCTTTTACACGTACACAAGGTGTTTGATGAAATTTCTTATGAGTTCTAAAAGCCATAATACATGGAGAGTCGTAAGGAGGAAGATATGTAAGAAATGTGATACTCTATTGTTGATTTAATCAAGGTAAGCTGTGTTTGATTCTTATTACTATTTATCAATTAAAAAAGTATTGTATATAAATGTTTTTTTTTCTTCTAAACTTTGTCTCATTATTTTTATTTTCTTTTTTCTCTTGTTTTATCCTATACAATTGTTCAACTCAGGAGCACTCCACCAAATTTTAGATGCCTTTTCAATTGAACTACAATAGGCTTTTAGATATACATACTCCAACTTATAGATAGACTATCCATTTGGATTAAAAATTTGTTGTTTTTTACCTCCGATAATATGCCATTACATCATTTATGAAATTTGTGTTACCAAGATTTTGTATAGGTCAATTTGTTGAATTGTTTATAGTGATGGAACTATTGAGAGTGTATTGTGGTTTCTTCAATGAAATTGGTAGGTTTAAGAATATTTGCAAAATTGAGAATATTTTTTAATGGTGGGGAACATAATTTTTTGTTGGCTAGAAGCATAGAAATTATGTTGTTTTAGGTTTCTACAAGTTTTGTGTTTATTTTTATTGTGGGAGTAAGAGCCCAAATTGGGATATTGGGTCTTGGGCCCTATTCGAAGATATGGATACGTCCGGGGGGGAATAGATGACTAGGAGAGGCCTAGAGTGTAGAATCACATAAGGAAAGGATGGAAGGATATAGTCTGAGGAGTTTATTCTCCTCGGATACGAAGAATATCAGTCAAGCAGATGCTTAGGCAATTTAGGTGACCCTCCAGGAAGATCCAGCAATAAGGATGAACTTCAGGCACATGCAAAGATGATAAGAACACAGAAATATCTAAAAGCAAAGGCTACTACCACCGCATTAAATATACTGCAGCAACCTTTTTGGCCGCATTTATGTGGAGAAGACCTCTGAACAGTGCAATCTCAACCACCGCCATTTACGGAGAGCCAAAGAAGATGCCTGATGGGACGTATACTCGAGTAGGGGCTTAGATGATGAACAAGTGTACGATCAGGATAGTTCAAAAAGAAACTATATAATGTAAAAGACCTCCCAGAAAGGGAGGAGGGAGAAAGAAAAGAGAAAAATAATTACTGTAGCACTAAGAGTTGTATTAGCTCTCAGGAACAATTGTTCAAATAACAATTCACCTCCTCGAACATTTATTTCATCAAGTTTTATCTGTATTTTTCTGCATTTGTTCATCTTTTAAATTCTTGCTAGCCGTTGATCCATTCGCTAGGAGCCCAGCTCTTTCACCCACTCTCTACAAATTCATTGTATTGGGCTCATTGGGCTCATATTCCAGATCTTTTGGGCTTGGACTACAAATCGTGACCCTACATTTATTTTTATGTGAACTTTTATTTTGAATAAATTGTTTTTATTTTCATATATTTTCAAGTCAATAGCTTGAACAAAATAAATATATTTAATTTCTATTTAACTATCCCGTGCATCACATGGGTTAGCGACTAGTTTCATTGTAATGGAGAATGGTGGTGTTGACGGTTTGGGTGTGTCAATATAAATAGGCCACAGTTCATGGCGATTTAAGAGTTGGGTTTTTAGTGGCATCATGGAGATTTGAGGGCTGGGCTTGGTACTAGTGGCGTTAGGGATTGCAGAAATTTAGAGAAAAAGATTTGTGGAGTTGAAAAAGGTAAATTTGGATTTGGGGAAAAGGGGAAAGAACTATGATTGAATATGGCCCAACAAGTCAAAATTTGCCGACCCTGAAATTTCTAACCTGAATCCAAATTTTATTACTTGAAAGTAAAAAATGAATTAACCTGCGACCCAATCTATTTTTTTAAACTATTTTTTTGGTTAAAAATTATAAAATTAAGAAATTATTGGTTTAATGGTTTGTTGTGAGTTTTATAGTGCATAAATCCAATTCTTTTTTTTCTTTTTTTTGAGAAAAAAGTCCAACTCAATTGGCAATATATAATGGACATTATTATTATATTTAAAAAAAATCAATATTTTAACAATTATTGGATAACATCATTCAAATATATATATATATATATATATATATAACATCATTTAGATACAATGGTTTTAAGAAAAAAATTGAGACTGGCCTTTACATAACCACATGCAAATGAATTAAATGATTGAGGCATTTCGTAATGAGTAAAGATTTTTAGATATTAAATAATGAGAGGTGCTACATCCACAATATTTTCACAAAAAATCATAGATGGTTAGTTATTATTGGTTCAAATTTGAACCTAACACTAAGATTAATTTTTTGGCTCAACAATAACAACCAGTAACAGCCTACTACTTAAGATTTGTTGTAAAAATGTTATGAAAATATTGTGGACATATAATTTCTCTTAAATAATTAACAAAGTATATGCCAAAATAATCTAGTTACAATAGAGTTAAAAACATATATTTAAAATTATAGACATGTATGAAAAACATTCATAAATGTGAAAAGAGTGAAGCCAAAGTATATCAATAAAATCAACATAAATTATGGGTGCATATGCTTATTCTTTTACAATTCATGTTTAAAATAAAAGGCTTTTCAAAATAAAATTTGATATTTTTTAGAGTGTGTGTTACTTAACAATGACATGATATTCAAAAAAGAGACAATGTGAAAAAAAAAAAATCAAACTTTAATGTATATTCTCAAATGAAAATTGAGTGTCAACCATAATTGATATTAGATTATAAATTTAGTTTTAAATATTGTAAATTTCTTATATATTTTAATTTTTTTTGCCAAATTAGTTATCCAATAAGACATTTGTAATTTTCCTTTTTTTTAATGTTTTGGGATGTTGGTATTGTGTAAAAATGAAACTAGTGTGTTTGTTTTAATTATCCTTTGTGCTATTTTGTTTTGGTTAGTAATGTTAGATTTGTATAATTTTAAAATTATTGAATAAGTATTAATTTGTTTAGCTAAGCTTATTCTTAATATGAGTGGTGAATTCAAAATAATGCATTTTGTTGGGTTATAGATTGACCCCATTTAATTAATTTAATTACTCAAATTAATTAATTAGGTCAAATTACATGCAAATCATGAAGGAATGAACAAATAACCAAATAAACTAGAGTGCAATGAAAAATAAATTTGACATGGTGATTTGTTGACTAATGGGAAAAACCTCTCACAAAGCAAAAAACCCCCACCAGATGATTTTCAGGTCACCACTCTTAAGAATCACTAATCAAGAATCAAGAAGTTACAAATATAAAGAACCTTACTACTACCTTAGACTAAAGTACCAACCTATAGTTGAACCTTCACACCAATCCCCAACTGGACTTGATCTTGTAGAGATTTCTTCTTTTGTACAGATCTCAATACGTGATTAACTTCCCAGCAATTGATGTTTGTTGTTGGATGCAAAGTTTTTCACATCAATACATGTTGAAGATTTGGAAGCAATTAGTTACAAAACCCTAAGACACATAAGAACACAATAGCTTCTCCAGTAATGTATGAGTTCTCTAATTGAGTCTCTGTATCTTGTGATGACTTTAAAATAAAGCTTTTATATCCCCTAGAGGGTTAGTGAATGAAAAACCCTATTGATCCAAGTCATCATGGGCTAAAAAATAGATCTGAGAATTTTGGATCTGCAAAACTCGATAGATTGAGAGATGTCGAGACTAGTATCAAGATCCTTCATTTATTCTCGATAGATGCTAGTATCAAGACTAGTGTCGAGGTTCACTTTTTTTAGCTTTTCTTCACTTGTTTCTTAGTGCAGTCTTCATGTCTTCAATAATACCATTTGTCTTGTTTACTTAACATACTTCATGATATTTTAGAAACTACATAGAAGTACCCAATTACAAGTAAAATGCGTTTTGTAAATAAAGTAATTTGTGGCAACACATGAAAAACATGACCCTAACACATTTAAAATCAAGTAATTTGACGTGTGACTTTCTAAATGGCAAATACATTTTTCTTTTTTGAAAAAAAAAAATTCATATGAAAAATACATATGAGTTGACCCGACCCCCAACCTGATTGACTCAACTTGCCTATTTGCCACGTCTAATAGGGAAAGAAACAAATAATGGGATGTATGATTCATTTAAAAAATGATTAGGTAAAATAGAACAAGTAAATTATTATACTAAATTATCCAAAACTTTTACCTAATCCTTGCATGCCACATTATCTTAAGGATCTGGTGTAAAACTCAAGTTTTTTACACCTACCAATCCTTGCATGCCACATTACCTTATCACATATTAAAGAATATGAAAAACTACGCCAAATCAATTCTAATATCTATCTGAAAATCCAACCCAACTGAAAGTTTATTAAGATGTTATTAGATGTGGTAGGATATATATTAAATTTTAAGTAAAAAACTAATGTTACAATTTTTTATTAGATAATATAAAACATGAGTTTTACATTCTATCTTTACTCTTAATGTGAATGCTCTAACCGTGCAAGATAAAGAAAATAAATGCTCAACTAAGTCTGGAAGTTTATTAAATGTCAAGTAAAGGATATATTACTCGCAGATTCCTCACATTTGTACATAGAGATCTAAGTTTTGCTTTGATGAGGTTAAAGTATATTAATAGCTTTAGTGTGTGTTTGTTTGAAGGTGAAATAGGGTGGATAGAAAATTTTGGAAAGAAAATAGGAAGAAAAACTTTTTTGGAGTGTGTTTTAGTTAGATAGGAAGGAAAGAAAATAAATGATAGGGCCCGGGTGTTTTCTCCCGAGACCCATCAAAAAGTTTTCACTCCAAAATGGAGTGAAAATATTTGGACAAAAAACTCTCCTCTGCTAACATGCTAGGTACTGTTCACAACCCTTTTTTTTTTTTTTTCCTTTCTTGCTTTCTTTTCCGTTTTCTCATATTTTTTTACACGTTGTCTTTTTTTTTTTTTTTTTCTTTTTACGTGTCAGATTTCCTTCTTGAGTTTTTTTTTTTTTCCTTTTCCTTTTTTTAATCTCCTTTAGTTTTTTTTTTTTTGGCATTTTCCTTTTTTTTAAATAATTTTCCTTCTTTAGCTTTTTTTTGTCCTTCTCTGTACACTTTTGGTGTTTTTATTTTTTTGTTCATCTGTATTTTTATTTTTTCTTATTTGTAACTTTTTTATCTATTAAAGGCATGAAAGTAAATTTATACTAACTATATTTTTTATCCCTTCACTTTTCTACCCTCGTACCTTGCAAACACTATAAGAGAAAACAAAAAACTTTTCTATCATCTTCTAATTTTCTATCCTTTCACTTTTTCACTCTTTCAATTAAATAGATTCTTAGTGAACTCTTCCAAGTTCCAAGTAAAGAATAAATATTCCTTACCTATATAGAGAAGAAATAAAGAAGTTAGTAATTAATTCACTATAAATGTGTTCTAACATCTAAATTAATTTGTGCTCTTAGAACATTTATTAATCGATAACTTTAAAAAAAATTAATATAATTTTTATGAAAAATATAAAAAATTGTTAAAAAATTAATTTTATTTTTATTTTTTCATATATAAAAAGTTGATAAAAATATTTTGTACCATGAAGCTATTTGCTAAAGAATAGACTCAATAGAGTTTCAGGAGAGGGGAAAAAAAGAAAAAGAAAAAAAAGTGTAAAATTAGTCTTCAAGAATTGATATATTTTGGGGGTAGGGGGCCTAGTCTACCAACGCGTCGATTCTTTTCCAAAGTTAAGGGAAAAGTACATTCTGTACTCGATGAAAAATTACAGCAAAGTATATCATGCAAAGCAACTTACCTTGCAAGTTAAGGAAAGTAAATTCCAGACAACTTAGAAAGTAGGAAATTCTTCCAAATGCCGAGAATACTTTTCCTTCGTACATTGAGATCTCATATTTTCCTTGACGAGGCCAAAGTAAATTGACGCAAGACAGCTTTATTAGGAACTCCAAATGCCAAGTAAAGAATCCTTCAGATGCTCATCTTCGCAAAAAGTGATATTTCTTACACAAAAGGAAAAATAAAAACAGCTGGCTTCAAGTGCTCCAAATGTCAAGTAAAGAATACTTCGCGACTTCAAAGAAAAATTTAAAAAGTAGGGAATATTCACCAACAGAAAAGGATTCCTTGCATTTCAAAAAAGAAAAAGAAAAAGATTCTATGCCTTACACGTGTAAAGAAAAAAAAAAGGATAAATACTTGCCTTAATTGTGAATTTTGCTAAAATTTCACTCTAACTGGTTTCAAAGCTCAAAGTTTAAAGTTTGAGGTTTTAGGATTAGAGTGATGGTGTTATTTTTATGTTTAATTTTTTACATATCAATCCTAATTGATTTATTAGTAAAATGAATATTAGAAGTATATATATATATATATATATATATATATATATATATATATATATATATCAATAGTAAAAGTTTAGAGAAAATTCAATTAGATTTTAATCAGATTCTCAATTTTACACCACATGTCTTATCTAATTTTTTATTTTGTGCCAAGTGAATTATTGATTCAAAATCGAAGAGTTCAAGTCCAATTAGATTCAAAATTTGATTTCAATTAGAGTCTAATTTTTTGCCATATGTTTATCTAAGTTTTTAATTTTTGTGGCAAGTGAATTATTGGGTGCAAAAATTGAAGAGTCTAAAACCAATAAAATTTTAAATCATATATAATATGAGAAATCATTACATATTTTAGAAATGTATGGTTTAAAAAAAAGTGTAAACTTATACCATGTAGAATTTGAACATTTTCTTTAAAAAAAAAATGTATAATTTAAACCGTATAATTGTGATTATTTTTATTGTACTCATATATACACATGGAGCCACACACTAGTATTGATATTAATAGATATGACTCAACGTTGAACTTTTGTAGTTCACTCAATTACCTTTATAGAATAGTTTTACTTGTGTTTATTCTTCCAGTTCTATTATAATTACAAAATAAGTATTTTCAATTATGAATTCTAAAAATATAGGTTTCGCAATCAAATGAAATATATTTTCTAACGTTAAGAAAAATTATTTCAAAATTTCATAAAAAATAAATAATATGATTTTCACAATTTAAAGAATATTGAGTTCAATTTTGATAGATCATAAAGGATTGAATAGACATATATTAAGAAATAGTCATTTTATATCTTTTCTTTTGTTTATATTATTATTATTATTGAATTGTTGTTAGTTTTATTCTTCATGTATCTAGTCACGACTCACTTGTGGGCATAGTTGTCAAAATCGTAATTTGAATTGTAGGATTGCACAATTTTACATTCCCATTTCACCAAAACGTTTAAGATCGCATAAGGATCGAACGTAAGATCGTATATGATTATAGGATCATACGGGATCCTATCGACCTACCGATCCTACCAAAAACATAAATTTTTGGTTTCTTTTTTATAGGATAAATTTTTTGTTTTCATGAAGTTTTAAGAGTTTTTTTTTTTTTTTTTTTTTTTAAATGTTGTGATGGTATGCCTTTTTATTTTATTTTTATAAAATTATGTTAACTTAAGCAAATGTTTTCTAGTTTCTAGTTCACTTGTAATCAAAATAAATGAATGCTTCTTCATTTCTAAATGAAGAATTTAATGTTGGCTTTGCTGCCTTTTAAGCTATAATATTGTCAATTTTTTTTTATTAATATACTAATTTGTGTTTTAATATTACTAAAATTTTTTATATATATAATTTTATCAGTTATACTTGTATAGTTGTATTTGTATATTGATTGATTGATTTTTTTAGCGTGCTCTTTAATTGTTGCTGAGTGGTATAACTTGAATAGTTGAGTGTGAAATCGTATCTTGATGTCTTTTGCAGCTCTAGTATACAAATATATAATGTTTACATAGATGAAAAAATAGATGATAATGATTAGGAATTTAGGACAGTGGTTATAAGAACCTTAGAATGTGAATAATTAAATGTTCACTTCACCTTAATATTCATCTTGCTTTTGGATTTAATATTGTAGTTAGCTAGTTTCCATTTGCTAACTTATTTTGGATTTCAAACTTGGAACTTAGAACTTGGAAAATATTTTCCATATGTTTTGATAAATATTATAGTATTTGATTACTAATTAAACATTTATTGAACTTTTTAGATACATTGGGTCAAAACTTAAATATATTTGTTTGGTTGGTATAGACTTAGTGATGTATAACATGCAAATTACATCATATAATACAAATCTTAGTTTTTTTATAGATGAATTTATAATTGATATGATTATTCAACATATAAAGTCATTATTAATGTGTTTTTTGCTTTAAATCTGAAAATATATAAGATCTTACGATTCACAATCCGATCTTACGATCTCACCTACCTTTAACGATCCTACATAGGATTCCAATTTTGACAACCTTGCTTGTGGGAATTTTTTAGCTAGTACATGAAAAAAACCATGTCACCAAATTTTGAGTATATCTATTTATTGTAGTCTTCATATAGTTTATGTATAACATGGGTGTTTATGTATTATAATACCACCAAAAAAAAAAAAAAAAAAAATGTCTACTTCCTAAAATATTCACATTAACACCTAAAAAATTCCATATGTACTTGGAGGAAAAATCTCATAGAATAAAGTCCAAAGATTCCACCTTACTTTATTCTTATGCTATTTAGGAGATTATAAAAGAACGGGAGTTAGGAGAAGGAGGACACAAGTTGTTTTACTTTGTGAGAGGTTGAAGTGACTGTGCTCTCAAACCCAGCCAAGTTACCAGGTTTTTCACTTTCTTTGGTCGTTGCTATTTTTGAGTTTATATTATTTCTTATCACCATATTATTTTCTGTGTTCTTTATTAAATATTACCAGTATAGCTCGAAACAAATGATGCTTACATGTACATTTCAGCTTTGGTTGTTATCTACTTTTCTTTGTTGCTAAAGTTGTAGATTATGGATGTTTGAACAGAGGAGAGAGAAAAGGGAAGGGTCGAGGAATCTTTCCAATGTTTTTCTTTTATTGAGAGAGAGAGTGTGTGTGTATTAGGGGGTGTTTTGATCATCAATTTCCATAACTCATAACTCTGTTTCCATAACTCATAACTCAAAAATGGTGGGACCCATAACTAGAAGTCTATTTGGCACCACCATAACTCTGTTTCTATCACTCAGTTCTCTGATTTTTGAGTGATGAGTTATGGAAATTAAAAACACATTTTAGTTGTTTTCAGTTTCCATAGCTCATAACTCAATGACATTTTTGTAATTAAACATACATGGAGGACCCACTAGTCATAACTCAACTACACCTTTTGACCAATCTACCTTCTCTTTTTTTTTTTTCTTTTTTTTTCACTGGGTTCGGGTTTCTGGTTTTTTTTTTTTTATCCTTTTCTTCTTCTTCTTCTTCTTTCACTGGGTTTGGT
The DNA here is from genome assembly GCA_030820535.1 of Quercus parvula. Classification (NCBI taxonomy): domain Eukaryota; kingdom Viridiplantae; phylum Streptophyta; class Magnoliopsida; order Fagales; family Fagaceae; genus Quercus; species Quercus parvula. The sequence continues at coordinate 31,210,342 of JAUAME010000012.1, forward strand.
GATTTGGTTTCTTTTTTTTTCTTTTTTTTTTTCACTGGATTCGGTGATTTGGGTTTCTTTTTTCTTTTCTTTTTTTCCTTTCTGGGTACTAAAAAAAAAAAAAAAAGTTGCACCAAGTGACAAGTATGGGCAATGTGAAAAATATTGAGTGATGACAAGTGAGTAATGATGCCAAATGGGTGTGGTATTTTAAAGTGATGAGTGATAAGTGATGAATGATGAAAATTAAGTAATGAAAAAAAGCCATCCAAACAGCCCCTTAGTTTCCCAAAGTTCCTATTTAACCTTTTAAAAAATGAAAAACTTCTAATATTGTCCTTTTAAAAAATGAAAAACTTCTCTAATATTGAGAAAATTTGAAGGAGCAGAGTAGGATCATAAGTACTACAAGTCATATTATATCTCTACCAAGCAGGGCACAAAGAGTACATTAATATTACTAATATAATTTGTTTTAAGTAAAATTCTATTATAAAAGTTTCTACAAATTTAACAATATTAATATGAAAGTTTTAAGAAATCTAAAATAAACATAATAATGTACTATAATTTTTGGTTTTGATAAAAACTCAATTTTACTTCATGTTTTTTACCACATAATTTAAGTTTTTTTTTTTTTTTTTTAATTTTTTTTTTTTTTTTTTTTTTTTTTACTGTCTATATAGTTGTTCTACTTCAATGATATTACTGAATTTTGTTTTTTAGTTTTCTAATTTTTATTAAACCAAGCATTGCATGGACACTTTTTTTTTTTTTTTTGATAAGGCATGGACACAATTCTAGTGTACTACTTTTTATATGATTCTCTTATACATATATATGGGTGCACGTGAGTACTTAAGACTTCTTTATTCTTAGAAATATAATTCTACTAAGGAATCTAATTAACTTCTATTACTAAAATTTTATGTGAAACTTTTTATTTCCGAAGTCTTTAAATTAAAGTATAAATAGTAAGTGGTAATACTAAATTTTGTTATCAAAAGTTTCAAAATTTTTAACTCTTGCCTTTATTATTCTTTAATAATTTTCTCCCACGTGGTTTTTCTTCTTATTCTATTTTTACTTTTTTGGTAACTTTTTTTTTTTTTGAAAAGACAATTACAACATGCTGCTAATTTTACAATTTGAACATTTTTCTCTCCACTAGATCCCCAAACATTTTTATGTCTAGTAACAATTTTTATTTTCTATTTTCAAAAATTTGTTTTTGGGAATATAAAGAAAAAACAATTTTCTTGTATTTTTGAAATCAAAAACATTTTTGGTTAGTTGAAATTAAAAAAATAGTTTTTTAAAGAAAAAAAATAAAAAATACTAAAAGAGAAGTGCTACGTTTACAACAATTTTACAACATTTTTACAACAAATTATGGATGGTTAGTTATTTGTTGGTTCAAATTTGAATTTAGTACTGAGATTACTTTTTTAACCCAACAATAACAACCTGTCACTTAAAATTTGTTATAAAAATATTATAAAATTGTTGTAAACATATCATTTTCCATACTAAAATATGTTATTACTAGATTTTGAACTCTAATGCTAACTCATTAAATGAGATAGATTCATTAAATTAAATACGTGCTTTCATTGACTTTTGAAAATTAAAAATGGAAAACAACATTTTGCATGTTTTCAATTTCATTCACTCACAAACCGTTTTTGTTTTCTGTTCATTTTGGGTTGCTAAACAATTTTTTTAGTTTTAAAAATAAAAAATTATTTTTGAAAATAGAAAATAAGAAGAAAAAATAGTTACCAAACATACTCTAAAATTTATGTTGTGTTATTTCCTTTTTGACTTCTCTCTTTCTCCCTCTCTCAAATATGACGGTGAATAAACAGTGCTTTTTTTTTTTTCTTTTTTCTTTTTTAATGGGAGGATTATCAAATTGTCTTGGATTACAAACGTGTTGCGTGGATGCATTCTTTGTTTTATAAGGGATGTGCACTTGATTGATAGAATTTATTTATTATTCAATATCCTAATAATAGCTATATAAGATAAGTTTGGGTTTTAATTTTTAAATCATCAGGGTCTTGAAACGTTTGGGTTTCATACATTTTCTTTTGGTATAGGTATTTAAACAATCTCGCAACAATCTACAGAAAAAACAATGTCAGAACAATCTCCAAAACAAACAAAGTCGGAGCAAGCTGATCAAACCGTGAGAAACAAAATAACGGAGCTCTTTCCCAAGGATAATGCTTCAAGTCCGGGTACGGGTCCATTCTAACTCTTCTTCTCCATGCTGATCGATATTGCCACATCTAGTTATATTCTTTGATTCTTATTTTATTTTTATTTTCACATCAACTTATTGTCTTAGATTGTTTCTCGAAAAAAAAATATATTGTCTTAGATTACTTTTTGGTAAATGATAGATATGGTTTGATTTTGTGCAAAAGCTCTTTTGACGGATTGATTTGGTTAAATATTTATATGTTCGTTTCTCAAAAAAAAAAAAAAAAAAAAAAAAAAAAAATTATATGTTCATTTTTTAGATAACTGAGCTCACATTATTCGTAAGATATCTCCTCAAAAAAACAAAAAACTCAAGGTAACATATATTGGTTGCTTTGGTATTGCTTTTGCCTTTTCAAATCTGAATGGAATGGCTTTAAAATAAAATTTTAAAATTTAAAAGCATTTGGGACTGATTTAGGATATAACAGATTTATCAGGTTTGGGTTTGACAACGTTCTCTCTATCCTAAACCTAACTAACCAAACTTTTAAGTATTATTTTACGTTGGCAGTATATCGTTGAGATTCACAAGTCAATTAAAAATCACAAATTAAAAATAATAATTTTACTAATGTCGTCAAAATTGGATAATAAAATACATGATAAAAATAAAAGAAAAAAAAATTCACTGTAAGTTATACAGTAATAAAATTTTAATTGTATGTGGTATTTTAATTTTTAAATTCTTGAAGTTTTGTTGATAAAATTTCACCATTGTTTTTATATAGTTCTAGCTTGAGGAGGCTGTTGTGAATGCTATTAGCGTAAGATAAATTGGCTGCTTTAGTATTGCTTTGGCTTTTTCAAATATAAAGGAATGGCCTTAAGGCAAAATTCTTAAATTTTAAACCTATTTGGGATTGGTTTAGGATATAAATGATTTAAACTTTTATTATTTTACTTTTGTAGTCAAATGTAAAAATTAGCATGTTATGTCAAAACGCTAACATGACTGATGAGCGATGACCAAAATTTAAAAATATATATATTCATGCCAAATAGTCTGCCACATCAGCATAAACATTAAATAATAATATTTTTTTCTTCAAAAAATAATGCTAGAGGCACAAACTTTTTTATAAAATATTTTATAAATTGCTAATGTGATCAGTGATTATTGATAAGTAAAAAAATGATATTAATGGTAGATCTCGATAAAAGTCAATAAAAAGTTACCCACAATAACAATTTGTAAAAATATTATAATGTATCGTTACTTTTTTTCACTTCATCTCTTTCTTCACTGTGAAGAATAAGCAAGAGTCTATCTAAAACAAAAAATTTAAAGTAAAATTGGAACCAAGTCATACGGTTTCCACCATTGATGTACAAGAACCCCACTCCCTGTAAGTGAAGAAAAATGATCCAATTTCTGAGCATAAGTCTTCTGATACCTGATACGACTCTCACCATGACATCTCTGCTGACTCTGCTTCTATTGTAATGACTAATGACACTCAACAAAGATATCATCAATCAAACAAATCGCTTCCATCTCAATCAACCTCTAAATCAAATGAAATTTATGGTCTATCTGGATGGAGGGGGTAAGGAGGAAGAATGGAAAGGAGTAGAGTAGAATTTGTTAAAAATAAACTAATTTTGTTCTAAATCTACTATATTCTACTCTAGTCCCCCTCCATTTCCCTCAATTCAAACGGACCATTAGTCCTTCCACATCCATTTCATCACCACAATATCCCTCTCCAAAATTGTTGTCTTCAACCGGCTGGCAAAATTTAAAATAAATCCCTGAATCTTATCCACATCGCCCATATAACTCATGGAGGTCTGCGCAGTGCGCAGGTTGAATCTTCCTCATTTCCCTTAATTACCTTTCTTACTTGGATCTCAAAGAACAACGTCTTAGGGATTTTGATCTTATCTTATCTCAATGAATGAAAGAACAACGCTTGCACGTGAGATTTCTAAGTTATCTGTTATTATTATTTTGGTAAGTTTATGCTGACATGGCAGTTGAATTTCTTTTTTTCTTTTTTTTTGGCTAAAACACAAATTACATCATTTAAATTTGATTGAAATTCATTTCAATCCTCTAATTTTTCTTTTGTTCAATTAAGTCCTTTAAGTTTTAAATTTATTCAATTCAGGTATTCTATCTAATTTTGTTTTAAAAAATGCCCTTAAAAATTTTTATTTTTTACTTGAAAGAAATCTATAAAATTAATAATAATTTTTTCAAAAAATATTTTTTCATTAGTTAATTTCATACTTAAGGACATTTTTTTAAAATAAAATTGGACAAAAGGCTTAAATTGAATAATTTTGAATTAATTTAAATGACTCAATTGAATGAAAGTAAGTTAAAGAATTGAAATAAATTTTAGTTAAACTTCGAAGGTGCGCTTTGCATTTTAGTTTTTTTTTTTTTAATAAATTTTGGTCATTAACCATGTCAACATTTTCTATCCAACACTTAACAGTAAGGGCCATTTTGACACAATAATAAAAGATTAGAAGCTAAACTAACACATTTGAAACATTAGGGACCGAATTGACATATAAGGTAAATGTAAGGGAAAAAACTCATAATTTACTCTCGGTTAAATTGTTGAAATATTCCATTTTACAAAGTCTAAAATATTCTCAACTAAATATAAAAAGTCTAAAATATCCTCAAGCTCGGCTAAACTTAACCCAGGTAAACACAACCTGAGTAAATCTCTTGAAACCTCCATATAGTCATTCTCTTGAAATCAAAACCCCAATAAACCAAAACCTAGATTATATAACAAAAATTATGAAAAAGACAACCCAAAAAAAAAAAAATTATAATAAAAGGCAAGGACTTGAAAAAACTAATAATAATTAAAAAAAAAAAAATCCAAATTCAATACCAACATTCTCATTTCGCCTCCTTTAAGAGCATTGGCACCCAAATTGCAAATTTATTGCATCAAAACCATAAAAGTGTGCATTATCCGAAACTCTAATAGTAAAAAAATTAACAATTGTGCTACAGTACCATCTTATAAATAAGATGGTACTGTAGCAAGATGGTATTTTTTAAAAATGATATTTTATTGGGTTTTGGGTATTGGATTTTATTTGAATTTTAGGTTATATTATTTTATTGAGTGGATATATTATTTTAATGTGTTGTATGATAAAATAAAAATTGAGAAGTTGGTTGCACAAGTAATAATTCTAAACCATAAAAATAGAAAAGTAATAAAGGACACATGAATCATTCTCCAACTAAAAATACTATAAAAAAGGAAAAACAAAGTGAGAATGGCTGCCAGCCTTTCCCCTTAACCAATAAGGTATTAAAATTTTAGCCTTACCAAACTCTGTTACGTACTAGAAACACCCACATACGGATGTGCTCATAATGTCCCCCACTATCCATTATTCCTAAATCTTATGGCCCGTTTGGATAGAGCAAATAGAAGATAATAGGGTAGAATTTGCAAGTAATTAGCTAGATCTCACAATATTTTAGGAATCAAAAGATTCCGTTAAAATTAACGGATAGAGTAATAGAATAAGTGGATTTGCTCTTTTTTTCTTTTTTTAAACAAAAAGGGGACATTGCTTTGTTCCAAAAATTAGGAGGAAAATTGTACCCCAAACATAAAAATGCTTTTCCCCAAAAAAAATAAATGTTGAATTATTTTTCCATCACTTAAAATAGTATAGAACATAATACAATTCATTTGCACTACAAATAAAATACACAATACAACACATTTGCACTAGAAATAGAATATATAATATATTATCACCATGGGTGGTTAGTCTAGCGGTCATGGGTTCACTCCTAAGGGTTTGAGAAGTTGAGGTCCTAGGTTTGAATCCCGCAATGAGAAGCGTCTAAGAAATAACTTCATGCTTTCGACTCATACTCACTAACCCCCTCAATGGAGCTGGGTGCACAACTATGACTTATCCAGATCTCCTGCTCTCGCAGGCCCGAGTCCAACAAATAGAGTGTCACTATGGTAATGCTCAAGTGAAAAATGCCAACTCAAGTCGCCTCCTTTTACTCATTTTTCATTCATTAAAAAAAGAATAGAAAAAGAATACATCATATATTTATTCAACACAATACAAAACAGGGAGAGAGTAATATAGCAAAATATAATTCTTACTAACCCATATTTAATTCAAATCTCCTATTAAATAAATTAAAGGCTTTGGATAGATGTTTTTTTTTTTTTTTTTTTTTTTTTTTTTTTTAAATTTTTGTTAAAGTAGATGCCTTTAGTTATGGACCAAAAAAAATCTCAAACCTTAAACCTCATCACTACAAATATGGCAACTAATAATGCAAAATGCGAAAGCGTCAAGATGCAGAACATGTCTAGTTCTAGAAAAACAAAAAACAAAACATTTTTGCTTTTAAAAAATAATCTCAAATCCATGATGATTCCTTGAATTCACAATAAGAAAAGATTCTAGATTCTACTAAAGAAACAATAGATAAAAGTCTAAATTTTTATTAATATCAATAATATTGGAAAAACGTTTACAACTTAGAAACCTATTTAAAGGTTTTGTAAAACTTGAAAGACAATAAAATATATTCTAAAATAACTTCTAATTAATACCTAACCATAATAGAAACCATATTTGACTTAAAAAGTATTAAAAGCACTTAAAAATAAGGAAATAACTACCATAAACCTAAAATAACAAAAATTACATAAAAATACCAAACTTAATGAATTACAAAAATTAAATTTTAGCTCCTGTACTACATCAACTAATGTAAATGCAATAACAAACTCAAAACAATAGAAGAGATAACCTCGTGAATAGTGTCTTACAATCCTTTATTAAGTGAATATCCTTTAAAATGATCCAACTATACCTTATAGTGAAATAATGGGCAAATAGCCACTAAATGTTTCTGCATTTAGGAATGGAATGTGTATTTAAGCTAAGGAAATGAATGGGATTAAGTAGATTTGTTTGAATTTTTTAAAATAAAGGAATGGAAATGAATGCAAATGAATGGAATGTAAGTAAACTTGTTTGGGAGTAACATATAGGAAAATGAATGAAATCATTTTATATGACAATATTATTATTAGACCCATATTTTAAAATAAATTACTGAATATATAGAGGTATTTTTGGAATTTTAGTAAAAAAAGTCATTAAATCTAATTTCATTTCCTCTAATTCATTCCAATTTCAGAGGGAATGAAAATTTGAAGTTTTAAAGGAATAGAAAGGAATGAGTGTTCCCTCCTACTCATTTCATTCCCTCCCACTTAAACTCTCAAATAAGGGAATAGACTTTTCATTCCCTCCATTAAAACTCCCAAACAAGGAAAGAGAATCATATTCTTTTCGTTCCTTTTCATTTTATTTCATTCCCTACTCCCAAATGAGGGCTTAAAGTACATCATATATTTATTCAATATGAAATAGAAAGTACCATAACAAAATATCATTCTTACAAACACATATTTTAAATCTCCTATTAAATAAATTAATGATGAAAGATAGATGTGTTTAAGCTACTTTTATTTTTGAAGTAGATGTCTCCAATTATGATCAAATAAGAAATTACAGACAACCATCAAGTCCGCCACAAATATGGCAGCCAATGTAAGTGCAATAACAAAACAAAAAACAATAGAAGATATAGCCTCATGAGTAGTGTTTTACAAAATCTTATTTAGTGAATCCCCTTTCAAAGGATCCAACAATCCCTTAAGGTCTTGTGGCGGGCGAAAAGTAGATCAATTAATTAAAGCTCCTTTTAATTATGTTATAGTTCACATGCACATTAATTTATAGAGATGGGATGCAAAGTCAACCTTTAAATACCCTTTATGTAACAAGAGACAAAAATCAAAGTAAAATTCTCTATGCGAAGTGGAAATATTCAACTGGAAATAGCATAAAAATTAGCTAAGTGTTCGTCCTCGGGGTCAGTCCAAGGATGAAGGTACAACTGAATGGTTTCTTTCGCTCTCTTTTGTATTTCTCCTCGAATCTCCGGTCCCCCTTGATCCAGGTGCTTCTTGGCTTTATATAAATTAGCAAGAATATGTCTGGATCTTACATTTGGAGGGTTGAGATCAGATTTTCTTGATACTTATTCTATCAAGACCTTACTAGAAGGTTTCTACAACAAAATATGAGCTGTGAATGACGTTGTTCATAGTCATTTTTCCATTAATGTGGCCAGTTAAGTGGTTGTAGTGCATTTAATGTAGAGGGGATGACTGCCTTGTCCTTCCTTTTTCTTCTCTTCCTTGTTCAGAACCAAGTTACCTTTGTCTCCTTGAGGATTGCACCATGCTTCCTTCATTTTGAATTCTCGGCCTTCCCGAGGTTAAGTAGGAACCCTCGGCATCTTCATCAGTAGCATCATCCCGAACTCCTTACTAGTTAAACAAGTCTTCTCCATAAAGTTTCCTTCCTCAGAATTACTCTTGTTGCCTCTATTAACTACCTTTGATCCTCATCTCCCCATAGGTCTATTTGAAATTCGCTTATTTTGTTGAAACTGAAAACTTTTTGCTGAAAATACTGTAAGTAAAGGTAAAAGTTAGCTGAAATAGTAAAGTAAGACTCATAAATAATACCAAAAAGTGCAATGGGGTCCATAAATAGTATCAAAAATAAGCTGAATAATAAAATAAACTTGTTTTTTTAATTTGAAGCTAAACGCACACTTATAATGAAATAACCATTTCTACGTTTCTCGACCTTCACGCTAGATTTTCCAACTGTATATTTTATAAACCTCAGAAGTCCTAGTGTTAAGTTATAGAAGAAACTAGTTTCTATACTAACGATATGCACATTGGTTCATATCTAAAATCACATATATAATATCATTGTTCAATAACTAATATCTCATTCAAATGGTTGGTTCCTTTGACTAAGACTACACATGTTTAATTCAAGTATGAAAAGTGTAGAAAATTTCTAAATAAAACCAATTTAATAAAAATTTCTAACATGTTAGATAGAATAACGAGGTGAGGACACAATTGTGAAAACCATATTATAATATGAAATAGATCATGTAAAAATAACTCCTCAAATTTGTGACAGTTGCAAATAGACATCCATGTTTGAGATTAAGAATAACTAAATTGACCTCTCTAGTACGTTCCATCAATTGTTAGTGTTGAAAAATCATTTTGAAAATAAGATTTAATAGTTTTTCTCACTAAAATTAAAATCTAATTAAAATTTTTCTTTATTTAATCTCTTTTTATTTTTTATTTTTTTAAAGGCATTCAAATATTAACCATCCCCAGCAGTGGGTGTGGTGGTCTCTGGCCATCTCTCTCTCTCTCTCTCTCTCTCTCTCTCTCTCTGCAATAGCATAGTAAAAAATAATTCTTTAGGGGATGTAGTTTTTTTTTTTTTTTTTTTTTTTGTGGTTTACCTTAATATAATAAATGTATAAAATTATATGTATCTTATTTATTGGGAATATAATCGAATTACTCTAAATTTAAAATGAATAAATATCACAAAATTATAACTAATTATTCTCAAAATAAAATTTTTTTAAAAGTAATTATTTAAAAAATAATCTCTTGGTATAATATATATATATATATATATATATATATATATATATATATATATTTTGGTAGGATCTTTGTATAATATTTAAATGGTTATAATAAACTAGAAAAAAAAAAAAAAAAAAAAAAAAAAAAAAAACAGAAGATATATGTATTCTTTCACATTTGAGTATATTCTAGTCACACCCCGTGATTAAAAATGTTTTAATTAGAATCATTTGTTTTGGGATTGCTTTAATCACACCGCTTTCATGCATTTCCTTTGGAATATTGAAATTTATTGTACTTGTAAGTCAAAGTATCTAATGTAAGCCTTAAGAAAAAGTTTACATCATCCTGTGCTCAATAAGTTTACACACTATTTCTAACATTTGCTGAAAACTAACTGGATTAATAAGAAATGAATAAAATTTGGAGATGCATTATTACATTGAGTAATGTTACCGACACAAACTATTTAATAACATTTTTATAAAATATTGATGTGACCGACCTCTTATTGATTTTCATTTAAACTCACCATTAATATCACTTTTTTATTTATTAATAATTACTCACCATATCGACAGTTTGTAAAAATATTTGTAAAATAATTTATACCTCTAGTATTATTCTATTACATTATACATATAAAAATTTTATACTAATTTACAACCTTTTATATTTTTTGTTTATTTATTTAAATATAGTCACTTCACATATATTTTGATAGGATATGCTTATAATGTGTTTTTTTCATAAAAAATTATAATATGTTTTTTTTGGAGAAAAATATGGTTGGAAACAATGAAATTTGAGGAAAATTGATAGTATGGAATCTGCTTGTAGGTCGCCCAAAACTCATATGTTAGATGCTTTCTAAAATTACAATGATATGATTTTGTTTGCTTAATAAATTGGGATCAAAATTCTGAAGTGATTTTGATTTTGGGTTTTATAGCATCTGCGTTGGCAACAGAAGAGGATATAGTGCAAGATTTGATGGACGAGGGTGTGTCAACAATTGTTCTGACTGGAGAAGCTGGAGTAGGAAAAACTTGGATGGCGAGCGAGATCAGCAAACGGGCAATGCAGGTGGGCATATGTTTTGGGACTATTTGGGTGTTTCCGAATCCAGAGGATCTCAGCTTTCCGATTACAGGGGATCTCAAGCCTCATATCTTGAGCATTGCCCACCAGTTATCTGTACTTTCTACTGTTGAGGAGTGGGAAGATCATAGTACCGTCATTGATGCAAATATTACTGTCAATGATGAAAAGAAGGCAACGGATGAGACTGGGAAGTCGGGAGATGACACTACTTTCAAAGATGACGAAAAGGAGGCATCGGAAGATAGTCTGAAGAAGAAGATGTCTGATAAGCTTGAGAAGATGAGATTTGATAAGCTTGAGAAACTGAGATTTGATATGATTCAGGAAGTGAAAAATGATATGACTGATGTGCTTGAGAAAATGAGATCTGATGAGCTTGAGAAAAAGAAACTTTTATCTGCTGAGCTTGAGAAAATTGGACTTGATGAGCTTGAGAAAATGATGGTTGACATGGTTAAGATAAATGAACTTTTATCTGCCACGCTGCCTGGGAAGATGATATCTGAGATTGAGAGAAAGAGATATGAGAATATGATAGATATTGAGAAAATAATATCTGAGAAAAATAAACGTTTATCAGATCTGCTTGAGAAAATGAAATCAGAGAAAGAGAAAGTGAAATCTGAAGTATCAGAGAAAGAGAAAGTGAAATCTGAAATACCAGAGAAGGAGAAAGAGAAAGAGAAAGTGAAATCTGAAGTATCAGAGAAAGAGAAAGTGAAATCTGAAATACAAGAGAAAGAGACAGAGAAAGAGAAAATGAAATATGAAGTATCAGAGAAAGAGAAAGAGAAAGAGAAGATGATATCTAAAATATCAAAAAAACTGAAAGTGATATCTAAAATATCAGGACTGAAAATGATATCTTTCGAAGTACCGTTCGAAGTAGTACTGAAAATGAAATTTTTCAAAGGATGGACGTGTCTAGTAATTCTAGATGGTTTTCCTGAAGAGGTGCAAGAGATGAACTACTTCAAATACATTCAGCTGCTTCCTCAAAATGATAGAGTTGTGTTTAAGTTTTTAATCACTACAAGAAGAAAAGTGACTGAGCCTGAGACTGGGAGCTACAAGAAAGTGTATAGGATTGAACGCTTGTCTGATGATGATTCTTTGTCTCTATTGAAGAAGAAAATCAAGAAAAAGGTTTCAGGCCATCCAGATTTTGGAACAATATCTGAGGAAATTGCTAAAAGGAGCCAGGGTCTGCCAGCTGTAATCCTTATGATGGCAGAAGCCTTAAATCATATTAAAGAACAAGATTTTGATTCGGGAGTTCGGATGCTGAAAGGTGCTCTGGAAGAAACAGAATCGGGTGTAAATCCACTACTGGGCTTTGTGTATGACATGTTGGCTTGCACTGATATGGCTTTGATGAATTGTTGTTGGCAAAGTAGGCAATTATATCAGAAATTTGGAGGCATCAATTATGAGGAGTTGATAGCTTGCTGGATACTCGAAGGATATGTTGGTGTTAATGATCAGTTTGACAAGGCATATGAAGAGGGACATTGTGTTTTGATGAAGCTTATAGATCGTTGCATACTGAAATTACGCGAAGATGGTCTTGTTACCATGGAAGGACTAGCACTTACTGTTCCTGATGAGCATTGCCATGGTTGCCGGACATCAAGCATGGGATTGGCTTGTGTTCCTGATGATCATTGCCATGGTCGTGGGATATCGAGACTGGGATTGGCTAGTATTCTTGAGTATGGAAAGGAGCTAGGCATTGGGCGAGTTGCACCAGGAGAAGGCATGATAAAAACACCATACGGTCCTAAAAGTTGGAACAAAGTTTCCACACTCATGATAGATGGAAGTCGTTTCTCCGGGGAAGTCCTTGACACAATGTTTCTTCAGCCCATGAAGAATCTCCAAGTTCTTGCCATTTTCAATCCCAGATTCGGGTCACTACCCAAGTTTTTGTCTGCAAATACTGATCTTCGCTTGCTTGTGCTCAGGGGCTGTGATCAATTGGAGAATATTGATCAAATCGAACATCTTGAAAAGTTAATCGTTCTGGAGATATCAGGTGCTAGCTCCTTGAAGAACGATCTTCCAGATAAATTTTTCCAGAACATGCAACAACTTGAAAGCCTTAACCTCTCTGCAGTCCGATTTCAATCATTGCCTTCTTCACTTTCCAAGCTAACTAAACTACGTCGTCTCATCCTCAAAGAGTGTTCTGTATTGGTAGAACTACCATACCTAAAACAAATAACACCAAACCAAAAACTTAAGGAAATACCACCAAGCCAAAAACTTGCCAACCTTGAGGTCCTTGACCTTTCTGGTTCTACTTCTTTGGTAAAAATTAGAGACAAATGCTTAAATCTTGAGAAACTTCAAATGCTTGACCTTTCCCAAACCCAAATTAACCATTTGCCCATTCTGAAAGAACTTAAAACACTCACTCGGCTCATATTAAAAAACTGCAAATCCATAACCAGATTGTCCAAATTTGATTCGTTAGCTTCTCTCCATAATCTGGGTCTTTCTGGTTCTACTACACTGAAGCAAATCCATCATGATGATTCCTTTAAAAACAAAGGTGGCCTCAAAGTCCTTGATTTATCTGAATCTGGAATTGGTAGTTTACCTTCCAGTTTTACAAACCTTCCTACTCTTGAGTCGTTTGATCTTTCTGGTGTCTCTAATTTGGTCAAAATCCCAGAAAATACCTTTGTAGGGATGAAGTGTCTTCGTAGTCTCAACCTCTCAAACACTAAAATTGAAGAACTGCCATCATCCATTTCCAATCTTGAGAACCTTCGTCAGCTCCTTCTAAGTAATTGCCCATTGAAAAAATTACCAAAAACGGGAGGGCTTATTAGACTTGAGAAACTTGATCTTTCTAATGCCTCTAGTTTGGTTAAATTCGAAGATGGATCCTTTGACCATTTGACTAAACTCTGCTATCTCAACTTCTCAAACACCCAAATTACAAGTCTACCATCTATAGCCAAACTCGAGAAGCTTCGCCAACTTTTGCTACAAAATTGTGTACACTTGTCTGTGTTGCCGTCCTTGGATGCCCTTAAACAATTGGAGGAGCTTGATCTATCAGTAAAAGAAATAGAAAATAAATCCCCTCAATCTTCTGGAGAACCTTTGGCAGAGCCTTTGAAAGAAACTGAGACTAAGTCACCAGTAAAAGAAACGGAAAAGAAACCTTCTGATTCTTCTGGACCTTCGACAGAGCCTTTGAAAGCAACTGAGGCTAAATCACCAGTAAAAGAAACGGAAAAGAAACCTTCCGAGTCTTCTGGAGAACCTTTGGCAGAGCCTTTGAAAGAAACTGAGGCTAAATCACCGGTAAAAGAAACAGAAAATAAACCTTCTGAGTCCTCTGGAGAACCTTCGGCACCAGTAAAAGAAACAGAAAAAAAACCCTCTGAGTCTTCTGGAGAACCTTCGACAGAGCATTTGAAAGAAACTGAAGCTAAATTATCAGTAAAAGAAACAGAAAAGAAATCCTCTGGGTCTTCTGGAGAACCTTTGGCAGAGCCTGTTGAAGCAAAATTCTTGGAGAATATGGTCAACCTTAGGCTGCTCAACCTATCAGGAACAAAACTTAAGATTAAGATACCTCTAATGTCCAACCTCACCAGCCTCACCAACCTTACCGAGCTTTGCCTTGGAGGTTGTGAACTTTCAGATACTGTTCCAAGTTTGAAAACATATACAAAGCTAAAGCTTTTGGATCTTTCAAAGACAAATATTCAATCTTTACTATCACTTGAGATCCTCACCAATCTCCGTGGTCTAAAGTTAAGAGGTTGTACAGAATTACAGCAACTACCAGTTCTGGAGTCACTTAAAGATTTAGAGTCTCTTGATTTACAAGAGACTGGGGTCAAAGAATTTCCCTATTGGATCTCAAAGTTGACTCATTTGAAGCACCTTGATTTACCAAAGGATCTTCAAAAACTTAATTGGGAGAGGATAAAGAACTTACCAGAGGAGCTAAACTGGGATCATTGTGGCATCTTCAAGTTCAATGAAAATAGGCCTTGCATGTCATTGAGTGGCACTGAATTTTTCCAATATTTGAAGAAAAATCCTGAGTTATGGAAGGAATGTTTCACAGAATTTCAATTCTCTGTTTGTGCTCTTACGAAGGAAGGGAAAGATTCTAGGAAAGAAAAGAAGAGAGACAAAGGTTCCATCCAAGAAAAGAAGGAAAACAAAGTTTTGAGCCCAGAAAATAAGGACGACAAAGCTTCGAGCCAAGAAAAGAAGGAAGACAAAGCTTCTAGCCAAGAAAAGAAGCAAGACAAATCTTCTAGCCTAGAAAAGAAGGAAGACAAAGCTTCAGGACAAGAAAAGAAGGAAGACAAAGCTTCAGGACAAGAAAAGAAGGAAGACAAAACTTCTAGCGAAGAAAAAAAGAAGGAAGACAACACTTCTAACAAAGAAAAGAAGGAAGACAAAGCTTCTTGCAAAGAAAAGAAGGAAGACAAAAGTAGAGATATTTGTTGGCATAGAGTTGACCCGAGCTTCAGAAAAATCTACTTCCAAACTCATTCTTTTCCTGAAAATATTAGCAAGTATTTGGAAATCATTGGATTTGACGAGTATCCTGGTGGTGTTGAGGATGTGCTCATGAAAGCCGAATATGTGTCTTTGATTGAAAATGACTTCGTCGAAAGCTTATCAAATTTAGGTGTGGGCAATTTGAAAGCAATGAAGGGCTGTTGGTTGGAGAGGTGTGACGAAATGGAGACAATATTTTTCAGAGAAGATGCAGAAGTTGAAATGCAGAAAAATCTAAACATTCTATGGGCATCAAACCTTCCTGAATTGAAGAGTGTGTACAGTGGGGAAATGCCACATGGGAGTCTCCTAAATCTAACAAAACTGTATTTAGATTGTTGTCCGATGCTTGAAGTTGTTTTTCCCTCTTCTCAGCTGCCAGAAAATCTTAAAATCCTTGAAGTCAAATTCTGTGATAAATTGGAGACTCTGTTTAGGCCCACTAAAGTAGAAGAATATAGGCACAATTTACAGAAGCTGCATCTGGTGGAACTGCCTAAGTTGACTAGCATGGGATTACTGGAGGGAAACAACATTAAGGACAGATTCCCATTCTTGGAAGTAAAAATCAGGGAATGCCCGAAACTGCAGAACATAGGAACAGTTCGGGAGTTGGAAGGATCTGTGGAAAATTCTAAGATTGAAGAGTATTGATTGAAGTGCCATCTCTACAAGCTTTTGGAAGGGTGGGATATGCAGCAAGTTTGAGAAGCGACCGCCTGGTGTGTTTGTGTGTGTGATAGGCAAGGTCTCTCAATATCTATTATGTGCATTTTGCCGCTAACAGGTAACTTTTGCTTTCTTATGGTCTCCCTGCGTGTTTATTATGCACACTACAGAATATACATGTTTGCTCAGCCTTCTCTGTTTTTCAATTCTCCAAGTTCACTTTTGTTATATTTTTCTTGATGTGTGGTAGGCGATTTTTATAGGTTTTTCTTCCTTTAATAATTTGATAGTTACAATGATGAGGAATAAGAGATTTAAACACTAATTCTTTCAATATAGGAGGGCGACTGGATTACTAAGCACTTGACAACAAGTTATATAGTTGTTGCAAAAATTGTCTATCACATATTGGATTTTTTGTTCTTTGTATTATAAAAGCTTTTGTATTGTAATGCTCCCAAAGAAAAAGATAAAAGAAAAGATTTTATTAAATTAGGACGTTAAATAAATTAATTTTGGTATTAATTATTTATTAGGTTTCCCTTTATGTTTTTGTAATATCAAGAGCTTTATAGCTCAATTGATACCCTCTTGTTTAAAGTTCGAATCTCATTCTCTCAATTATCAAATTATAAAAAGAATAATTTATTATTATTTTTAAGGGTGTAGTTTGGAAAAATTAAGTTAATCAGCTTTTGTTAGTTTCTAAAATCATCAAATGAAACGTATGCTATATAGGATTCTAGGGAGGAGTCTTAAAATTTACTAAGGATAATAGATCGTGGTTGAAACCTTGAAGCCAACATCAACCAAAGCATCCCCAAGGTAAGAAAGTCTTACTAGTAATTCTAATCTCTTCAAATTTCCAAAATATAGAGTTTTAAAATTTGGGGATTTTTCAATATTAGAGGGATTTTGGCCAATTGATTTTATTAAATGACTTTGATGGATTTTGGTTTTTGGGGTTAGATCATCGACTCTAGGATGTTAATAACTTCATTTTTTTAATGAGATTAGTTAATGAATTAGCCCTTAACATGAAATTAGCATTAGAATTTCATTAAAAAAAAAACAATATATTCAAATTTTGATTTGGTACATAAAAAGAAGATGTAGAAAAAACAAAAGAAAATTATAAAAAAATTGGGGGAAAATCTAGAAATTAAGGGTTTATATCAAAGCCCGCTCCCAGGCCATATTGTTGGGGGAAAGTATAGCTTACCTCTTGCCCAATTCAGTCCAATAAGCAATCTATCTTAAAGTATGTCATTTCTAAAATGTAGAAACTTTAAGAGGCAATTTCATATAGCTTCTCTCAAAATTTTTATGTCAAATTTTAAGATAGTATTTTTTTTTCCAAAATTCCATAAGTAATATATTTTTGGTATTCTCTTAGTTGAGGTGTTTTAAGGAAAAAGTTCAAATTAGATCAAACATGCATACATTTTGGTTAATTGCTAAAGTTTGGGGTTAGTAAATTAGTTTGTATGTTTCATTATATTAGCTTGATCTTGAGTGTCATACCTTTGAAATTTGGTGATTTTAGTAAGGCTATTGGAGGTAAGTGACCTTCCCTTATCTAGTGGTATTTTTACTTAACACACATTTAATAAAATAATTAATTGCTCTTTTTAGGAAATTATTGTTTATTTTTTTTTAAATAAGTTTGTTTAAAAGAAAAAAATAACATAATTTCCTTCCTTTTGAAATGATGGAAATTTTTTATTAAATTTATTATCTCTTTCAAATGTCTACCTTCTTCAAAATTGAAATAAATATGTGAACTTTTTTGCATAA
This sequence comes from Quercus parvula, assembly GCA_030820535.1. NCBI lineage: Eukaryota > Viridiplantae > Streptophyta > Magnoliopsida > Fagales > Fagaceae > Quercus > Quercus parvula. The sequence continues at coordinate 31,228,218 of JAUAME010000012.1, forward strand.
AAAACCAATGGTTCAAAGGGAATAGATATATAAAATTGTTTCTACTGTTGATTGAAATGTTATTATATATGATTTTGGATATGACTACAATGAAAATTGATTTGTTTTATGAATTTGATTGATTACAGTTTGATTATACTTTGTACCCCACCAATGGGGTATGCATTGGTATTTTTGGGTCTTACACTAGCCTATATGTGATTCTAAGTCTAGTCACAGGTATAAAACATTATCATAATCATAATTGTTTAGTATATGTAATATTTTATAACATTTGTAATATTTTCAAAGTTCAATGAATTTCTATATAATTGTCAATTGCTCTTAGCAATGTAATTATTAGTTCTAAATAAATTTAATTATTGTTTCCAAAACTACTAATTAAGTTTGTTTACTATGACCAATGATGTTTTTATTATATACCACATTTTTATCCAACTAGTTTAGGCCTTAAGGCTTGTGGTTACTTATTGAGCTCACTATTTTCTTTCTCTTTTACAGATATTGGGGAGTAACAAGCTTATTGAGCTGTCATTGTGTGTGATAGGAGCTTAGTGCTAGTATCAGTAAATGTTACATGTTGAAGTTTGAGTAACTTTTAAAATTTGTATTTGAGGAACTTCTACTTGAGGTATGGAGTCTTGAAAAGAGTTTGGATTTATTTGCTTAGCTATTAAAATTATCTGAGATGAACAATTATTTGTAATAATATTTAATTTGAATCATTTATGAGAGTATGTTTTGGAGGACAATTATACTATTTAATAGGGTCTTGTATCCTGAAAGGTGAATCTTTTTTAGCGTGCAGTCATTATTATATGGCCAACTATCAATTCTGAGTTTGAAAGGTGACAGTCATGACTTTAGAGTAATAGTTGTAACTTACCTATATTTTTCTCCCAATTTGTTACTTTCCTTATTTTAGGTAACTACTTTTTTTTTTCTTTTTTTCGCTCACATCAAATTCATTTATAAACCCTATTTCAACAAATATAGGTAATTTGAATGGTGTTCCCCAAATATAGGTAATCACTGTAGATTAAATGGGTATGTACGGATAAGTTGACGGGGAAAGGTTTTGGGTGTTTGGTCACCTATTTTCACTCCCTTACTCATTTGAGGTAATTTGCTACCAATGCTCTTATTGAACTCTCAATTATTGCTTAGTGCTCAACAATTGTATTGTTTTCATTTTCATAATTTTATTTTGTTGTTGAAGAGTTAGATAAGACTTTAACTTCTAGGTTGCAATGTTGTTACTATATACTGATCTTGTTTTTCCAAGTACTTAAAAACTTTTTTTTTTTTAAGGTGATGGAATTTTTGAGCAAAGCGCTTGAAGCCCAAAAAAAAATTTCTAAATATGTTTTTGAAGGTGATTGAATCTTGGAGTAGGAAACCAGTTTCTTAATAATCTGAAAATAGAAGCACATTATGCATTCATAGTTTAATTCAATATTGAGAATTTGTTAGTGCTTGGTTCCAAGAGAAACAATCCAACTGAAAGTGTATCTTATTATTTGCCCCTCTAAACACATATATTTTGAACTTTTGAGTTCAGGATCGTTCCACGTGGAATAGGTAATTTGCATAGAAGATCCCACATTTTTGGGTGTAAGGGGATAAAAACCTTTGTCCCACTTTGGCTTATTCAAATTTCAAATACTTTTCATAAATTGCATTGTTCTCCTTTCCATAGTTCAAATTTGTTGTTGTAAAGTTAGATAAAATTTAAGCTTCTTGGACTTTGGTTGTAATGTTGTTACTCTTTGTTGAAATAAAAGAACTATTGATATCTATTATCATGACACGTTTTCTACAAGTACAATTGTAGGAGGAAAATTTTGTCAAGCCAATTACAAAATGCCACATCAAAATTTAGTGGCAAATTCCAAATTAATGTCATTAAATTAATTAAATTAGATGATAACATGTGTCATTCAAATTGGCATCACATTGGCTTATCAAAATTTACCACGTGTCATTTGGCCCATAAGATAAAGATAAATTTCCTATTCAAAATTTATGGATAATTATCTTTATAAATAAAGAAAATAAAGATAAATTTTCTATTCAAAATTGATAAATAATTATCTTTATTAAAATAAATTAAATAGAGATAATTATTTATCTTTATTGATTATTATCTTTATCAAAATATGATATTTATCAAAATAGATAAATAAAGATAATTATCTCTAAGAAGAATTTGGGCCAATCAAAAGTCTACTGAATACTTTCAAGTATATCAATTCAAAGTGGAGCTTATCCTCCAAAATCACTATAAATAGAGGATATCCCCTCTCATTTTCGATACCAAGTTTTCAAGAGGCCCAAGCTCTGGAGAAATTCCGTCTCAAGAAACTTTGAAGAACTTGAAGAATCTTTAAAGAACTTGAAGAACATTCGAAGGACTTGAAGAACTTGAAGGACAATAAATCTCTAATAAGCTCGAAGCTAGAGATTTATTGTGAAGACCGATCAATCCATCTTCCAATTAAAGTCAAGAAGATTCTTGTTCGAGTCAAATTCAATGAAGATAGAATCAGAGGGTATTCTCTTGTAAAAGAATCAAAATAGAGATTGTACTCATTATACATCAATACAAATTATTATTTGCAAACCATATTTCTTTTCAATTGTTTGATTTTCTGCAACTGGGAAATTTTGTGTTTACAACGATTCAATCGAGCCCGATCTCGTTGTGGCTAAAATTCATGTATTGTATTATATTTTATTCTTTTATGCATGGCCCAAGCTCATCATCAGAGATGATTCGCCGACCACCATTCCTCAAATAGTTGTTGAAGCTAAATCGTCAACCACCGCACCTTTGAGTTTTCTTAGAGAGAATTCAAGAGCTAAAGAATCCATGGAAATAAGTTTTCAATCTAACTAAAAAAAATGAATTTTCTGCTTTTATTTTTCAAATTTCTTTATTTCGTGGGTTGAAAATTTTAGGATATCTTTATTTTGAGGGTCGCCTTAAAGTGGTGTTGAGAAATGTAATAATTGGAGCCAAAACTCTCGTGAGAACCTGGTAAAATTGGTTTACATTTTTTAAAGAAGCTGTGTTAGCTTATTTCAAGGGTTTTAATGACCACTTAAATAAAGTAGCCATACTTTTACACTTAGACCTAATTTCAGTATTTGTTTGGACCCTTTTTAGTGGACCCTTGGAAATAGTGGGTCAAAACAAATGATATTTTTTATAGTGCTACCAAGTGGGCAAGGGACATTGGTAGCATTTCAGGCTTATGGAGGAGGTCCTATAACTAAAATTTTCATCCCAAAAGATGTTTTATGCTCTGGCTGATTGTGGTCCAACTTTTCTGCTCTACACTTTTTTTTAACTAAAACACATAGCTGACCCTAAATGGCTAACCTTTTTTGCTATAGCAACCAAATACAGCTTCCAAGGACCTGCCATGTTTAGAAAACATCAACTCATGAATTTAGGCCACTTCATTTCTCAAATTATGTAAAAAACAAGCCAATCCTCTTACACAATTAAAGCAAATTTGACCATAATTAACCTCTTTGGTTGATACCTTGGGATTCAAAACCTCTTTTATTGACCAAAAATCAATCACTTAGAACACCTTAAACTCAACACAAAAGGCGTCAATCAAATTCAAAAGGTACCAACCACGTTTTACCTATATAACTGAAACTTTAGAGCAAAATCTCATTCAGTCAGCTAATATTCTCACGATTCTAAAGACAAGGGGTGGAAATATGGGTATAAGGAATCCTTCCCTCTCTTCCTCACGGCCTCTTTCAATTTCTGCTTCTTGCTGACTGTGGATCAAAGTTTCGGATTTATGTTATTTTTATGCCATTTTTTAGCATTTTTGTTATTGACATTTTGATTTCTCTCTTTTTAAAGCATCATTAGCCTTTATTCACTAAATATTGGAATTTTGAACTTAATACTCTCCACAAATAATCACTTCTAAAGAATCCAATGGGGAAATTTGCGTCATTCCAGCATTTTGGGCTCTTGTTGCAAAACATCCATTACAATGACTAATAAAGGAAATAATCCTGAAATCTGAATAGAAGAGGTGTTATGCTGACTGTGGGTCAAAGTTTCGGAACTATGTTATTTTTATGCCTTTTTTTAGCATTTTTGTTATTGACATTTTGATTTCTCTCTTGTTAAAGCATCATTAGCCTTTATTCACTAAATATTGGAATTTTGAACTTAATATTCTCCACAAATAATCACTTCTAAAGAACCCAATGAAGAAATTTGCGTCATTCCAGCATTTTGGGCTCTTGTTGCAAAACATCCATGACAATGACTAATAAAAGAAATAATTCTGAAATCTGAATAGAAGAGGTGCTATCCAAAATGTTTGGATGGTACAATTCGACCAAAATGTTTTCCATGTTCTGAAATTATTAAAAAAAAAAAAATTTGTTGGCAGGTTAATTATTTTTTATGCATTTCTTGCATTGGATACCAGAATGAAATCTATTGTAGTAGTAAACTTAATATTAACCTGCAGTATACTCAGCAGAAATATTCAAATTTACAAATATAATTGATAACTCAAACTCAAAAGTTTTTTATTTATTTATTTATTATTTTTTTAAAGAAGAAAAAGAAAAAAAGAACTTGCAATTTAGTTGATTACATAATTCCAAACCCTACTGGCAAGTAAAGAATAGCAGCAAACATCTCCCCTTCACACAAAAGAGATATGCTTGCAATTTGAGTAGAAAATAAAAGAAAATAAAGTTTATAGCTTTCATGTAGGAAAGTAATCAACTAAGATATGGACGGGAAAAAAACTCCATTAGCCAATTAAAGAATCAATTACAAGCTAGCAGCACAAAGAGACTTGCTTTGCAAAATGAAGAAGACCTAAAAGCAAGACAGCACATCCGTGAAAGTAATCAATTAAGAAGACAAATCTAGGAAAGAACTCCGAATTTTAAGTAAGGAATACTCTTCCAGCTGATTGCTCATTTTCACACAAAACCTAAAGCTAGGCAAGAACGTCAAATGCAAAGTAAAGAATACTCTACCAAACAACTAAATGTTGTAGAATAAAACATGATTACCAGAAAATTGTAGAAAAGTAATGATCCATTTGGAATGAGGGGGAGTAGAGGAAAGTAGAGTAGATCGTTGACCCAAAATTAGTCTATTTTCAGCCAACTCTACTTTACTTCCCTTCACCCCTCTCCCTTTCCCCTCAATCCAAACAGGCCCTAAAATATTAGTATTCTCTTTTGTCATGTGTACCTCATTAAAAGAAAGCATTCAAAACATTATAGGGAGTCCGAACATATCTCAATAGTGTAATTATGGAGCTAATCAAATTCATCAACAATGGAAGGCCACTTCCATCTGGAGAAGGTTGACCTCACAAAGACCATCTTGCCAATCTCACTACATCACCAAAACCCTAGCCTAAAAAGCAACGATAAACATGCAAAGTAGCAAATTCAAATCATCTATCTTTCTTTATACTTTACCAATCATCATATGCCATGTTTATCAAAAAAAAAAAAAAAAAAACTCATCATATGCCATGTGTTTATTTAATTTTTTTTTCATTGTGAACTCTAGTTATTTTTTATAAGGAAAGTCGAACAAATATAAGATAAATTGTGATTGGTGGAACTCAAAATGGAACACAAAAGTGAGACAAAAGATTTATATTTGTAAATAGCAATTATAGCATAATACAAATCATTTGTACCACTTTTTGTGTTCCACTTTTTGTTCTATGTACCAATTACAACTTGTCATGTGTTTATTTTTTTTCCATTTTAAACGTTGATTGTTTTATAAGAAAAATTAAACAAACACATGACAAGTTATGATTGGTGAAACATAAAGTGGAATACAAAAAATGGTACATAGACTTTGTATTCATTATAGCACCCCAAAAACCTCCATCACACTTAATGCAAATATGCAATGCAATATGTTCCCTTCCCTTTATAAGGCAGGTCTGCCCAATCATGGTCAAATCAGAATGACAAGCATCAATTCAATTAGAGAAATCCAAGCTATAGGGCTCAATTGAGATAGAAATGAGATATAAAGAGCACCGACATACAACAAATTGTTTGAGATTTGAACCTAAATTTTGAGACTTGTTGGCCTAGTATCTTACCAATTAAACCACCTGAATATTGGTATATATATATACCGATTTTATAACGACACTTATTAATGTTTTGTGCTATTAACAGCAGAAGATACCTCCTAACTTTCGTGGCCTTCCTAGGTGAAGGAATCCCACTTTCCCCAAATACTCTAAAAAGTGATGAGAGCAAAACTTTTTTATAAAGTGGTGTTTGTTTTGCATGGAGTAGTAGGGATATAGCAATATAGCCATGTTGAGGTCTTTTTAGTTAGAAGAGAGGATGCTGAGGTTTCTATGCGTGGAAGTTTGGAATATTTGTTGCCTTCGTCATTTTTTTTAAACGAAAATTTAAAAAGTTTAATTTCGAAAACACACACCCTTGTGGTCTCCCTCTCTCAATGGGTTTCAAATTTTTATTTATTTTTCTTTTATGGAAAAAGTTTTTCCACTTTTTTTTTTTTTTTGAGAAAGTGTTTGTTCAAGGGAGTCAATACCATACTAGAAGCTATTTCAGTTTGATAAAGGGAACGAAATATTTCAGTATTGTTCAATACCAGTGTACCGTTTTGAGATTATCACTATTTCTACTATTTTATACAATATACAAAGTTATATCACTTTGGTAACTTTTTATATTTCTGGAGTTATCAACATATAAATATATAAAAGTGAAAACTATTAAATAATCAAGCACCCACCTAACTCAATAAATGCCAGTCCCATGTGTCAAAAGATTAGTGATACCAATTCAAATTATCTTTTGATGCTTTGAAAAAATCAAAAGGCAAGTGTACTCTTTTGACCAAGCATACAAGTTACTCAGTACTTGCATTGAAAAAGCAAAAGGTAAGACCAAGGAAGAGTGGAGTGTAGAGAACAAAGTTACAAAACACAAGAAGCAAGTCGGTCATCTTGAAGTCGTTATAGAAGAAGATGGTAAAAGAAAAATGTGAAGTAGAATAATGAAGTCGAAGTCTAGAAGAAGAAGTGATTCTAACTTCTGCTGTGTTTAGATGTTTAAAAAAGAAGAGGGAGTAGAGTAAAGGAAGGGAGAGTAATTCAATTACTTTATTTGGAAGTTTTTTAAGGAATGAGGGGGAGGGATTTAGACTACCTTTATCCCTCATTTTTCATTCCCCCAAATTGGAGAGATTTGGAGGGAGAGTAGAGTACATAAATTATTGACCAAATAGATTACCCAATTTACCCTTATTATATTAACAAAAAAGAAAAAAAAATATGTAACCCACATAATCACAATGTTTTTCACAGACAAAATCTACTTACTATGGTGGTGGAGCTTTGCCAGCCGAATACGACACCAGAATTGCTATCGTATAAGAACGTAGTTGGATCGACGCCGATGGAAGGACGGCCACCGGTGGCAAGGCTGACGAAGTTGTTGTTGAACGTGACGATCTAGGGGAGTCTCGGCCCCGTACAAGTGGTCATGTCGCCAGAATCGACGGTTGGCAATCTCGTCACCCCCGCAGTGAAGATTTACGTAAAGAATGTCACCGACCACCGATCCGGCCATGTTCGACCTCCACTACTCGCAGTTTAGCTTAGAAACTAAGAATCTTGTAATAATAGTTGTTGATTGTGTATTTTGGTGACACATGTGCAATTATGATTGGCGGTGTGTTTTATTAATTAATTAATTAAATTTTTATAAGGTGGGGCCAGGTTTGGACAATGTTGCAAGTCCATTTTCAAATAGGAGTAAATTTGTCTGTTTAAATAATTTCCTCTCATTTCCATCCTAATTTTTAAAATATCCAAACAAAAGGAGGGGTTAATTACTCCCTTCCCCCTTACTAATTTTAAAAACATCCAAACAACATGAAGAATAACCATTCCCCTCTACTCTCCTCTCCACTACTCTTCTCCCCTCTACTCCCCTCTACTCTCCTCCCTTTCTAAACTTCCAAATAGGCCATTCATTTTACAAAGTTATTGTGCATTTTTTTTTCATTTTTCTCCTTCTTTATGTTGTGTTTTCTTGGCTTACGCAAATTTACACCGCCTTGTTAAGGATTTTTTGTTTCAGCTAGAAATGTATTTACCAGCCGGTATCTGATATTTTTACTGGTATGACCAAAATGATCCGGTATGTTCGGTATTAAAATCGGTACAAAATGACCACAATTTTGTACCGGTGTAGCTACTGGAATAGAATATATCGGCCATATCGGCTGGTATGGTATGGAATCAACTTCCTTGGTTTTGCTACAAACTTAGTCGTAGTCTAAGGCCACAACTCTTACTAAAAAATTAATACTACTTTATATTTTAAAAATCTAACCATATTCTCTATATTCATGTCAAATTTTGTACAAATTAGACGTTATTTACTACTAATGTAAATTGTGTTTACACACAGAAATGATAAACTGTAATGATGTTATTGATGTTAGTTTGGATTGTTGCCTGTTTGGTACGTTTGTTTAAACAACATTTTTAGTTTTTTTGGAAATATGTGTGGGTGAAAAAGTGTATGGAAATATGTGTAATATTGTTTAAAAACTAAAAATATGTGTTTAAACTCACGTACCAAACGGGGCATAATAATCCATTAGTTTGACCAAGACATTTGGAGGTACTAAAATGATTTTTCCTTATAATTTTAATGATATTTGTTACGCAATGTTTTTTATTACACTATTGTTATATATATAATTTTGAAAATCACTACTGGACACTACATATACAATATTAATTCACTATCACTATTTATAAAATTCTGCTAAATACACACACACACACACACACAAGGTACAATAGTATCTCCTAAATTGAATGGGGATAGGTGCATGGAATCATTTAGCTCAATTATAGTTTGTTACGTTCAAGATCTTCACATACAAAATATCTAAATAGAAATCGTATAAAAAATACACTCATTAGTTCATCAAAAAGGGAAAAAAAAAAAAATCTAAACAATTTAATTTGAATGAAAAGCTAACAAAGGAAAAATCTAATTTTGATTCTAATAAAATTTTCTCTAAGTTAGGGTTTATACACATACACACATATTACCTAGGTTTATTTATATTGGACTTCTCGTTTTCTATACTAAATTAACTCACTTGGCACAAAATTATTTTTTTTTAAAAGATTAGATTAGACACGTGACACAAAATTAAACTCTAATTGAAATATAATTTTTATACTAAATTAACTCACTTAGCAAAAAAATTTAAAAGTTTAGATTAGATGAAACACATGGCGCAAAATTAGACTCTAATTGAATTCCAATTTGAAATCTAATTGAATTTTTTCTCAACTTTGCCTATATATATATTTGATCCATAAACTTATTTTCTGTGCATAATTTTATACAACAAAAACTTGAAATTTAAACATTTAATTAATGACATATCTAATAATCTTTGATTTTTAAAAAATTTTGTGAGCATGAAAGATACAAGAAGAAAATATAATTTAATGGTGAATTTGTCAAAATTCACATCTAATAAAAAAATATTGAGCATTGTTGTAGCTTTAGGTTACAAATCAAGTTTATTGATAAACTTTTTGGTTTTTTATTTTTTACTAACCATTTATTTACTATTGAAATAATAATAAATAATAGGGTAAACTACGGATTTAGTCCTTGACCTTTTCGATGTATTTCAATTTAGTCCTTAACATTTCAAAAGTATCAATTTAGTTCCTAATTTTTTGGTACTGTATCAAATTAGTCCTAACTGTTAATTGGTGGATAAAAAATGCTGATATGACTAACGACTAAAATAAAAAATAATTTTTATATCAACTCAAATGCCACATGCACTTCTAACATGGATTAAACTTAAAAAATAAAAAATACAGAAAAAACAAAAAACAAAACAAACAAAACCCAGCTTAAGGATGACGGCAAATTATGATAAAATCCAAAATGAATCACAATCCCAAAATCTATGCGGGGGGTTTTTGTTGCTGAGGTCAGATTGCCAGTGGGGAAGGGGACATAGGGTTTGTAGTCATCGCCAGAGTGAGGTCCTTCGTCGGAGCAAGTGGAGGAGCTGTGTGGCCTGAGTCGCCATGAGGCAGCTTGCGTCCTCTGGCGATATTGTCATGAGCAGCTGGATTTTCTACCGAAATTGGAGGAATTCGAGACTGGTTTGGTCGGGTGTAGGCTAGATTTGACTCCATTGAGATTTCAGACTTGAGATCTCCGTTCTCTTGGAATTTAAATCAAACACTTCACTAATTAAAAACACAACCAGATAATGTTTACCTCTTGCACATGAGGAAAATTTTGGGATTTTTATTTTATTATTAGTATTATTATTATTTTGTTATAGAATTGGTGAACAATTTGGGTTTGTAAGGTATGGGACGAACGAATTCATCTTACAAGCTAGAGCGAATGTTAGCATGATTTGGTCAATTCGATGCTGGGTTTTACTCAGTTTACCTTCTTGTTGATAAGGTGATTGTGACAACAAAGCACAATGACGATGAATAGTATATCTCCCAGCTAGTGGTTCATTCACTATGATAAGGGATGTTAATGGAGAGCAACTTGGTAGGAGTAATATAAAACCAATTATGATTTATGAGGCAGGGCAGGTGCTTCAACGGTAGTAACGTTGCTTCTAGTTCCATATCCAAAGCTTACTTGTACCTAATTATAATCTTTTCTTTACTTGATCGATTTGGTGTCTTCATTAAGCTAGGTTTTATTTTTATTTTTTAAGTTTAATCCATGTCAGCAGTACACGTGGCATCTAAGTTGACATAAAAATTATTTTTTATTTTGGTCGTTAGCCACGTTAACATTTTTCATCTATCACTTAACGATTGGGACTAATTTGACACAATACCAAAATGTTAGGGACTAAATTGACACATTCGAAAGGTTAATGATTAAATTGAAAAACATCGAAAATCTTAGGGACTAAATTTGCAATTTACCCTAAATAATAATTTTAGTTATTAAATATTCAGAAAATACTATAACGGTTATGAGTGTTTTTAATGGAGTGGTGTGACAGAGGCTAACAATAGGCATTGAATGGGCAATTTTGAAATTTGGAGGACTCAACTAAACAAAAAATAAAAGTTAGATGCCAAAAATAAATTCTGGTCAAATTTAGAGAATGGCTGATGTATGTTTTGCATTTTTGCCAAAATGCTATTATACTCTAGTTGTGGAATCTCTAATTTAGTTTTTAACAAAAGCTGTTAATTGTTGATTTTTTTTTAATAAAAGAAAACCTTCATTAATTAATTTAATATATATTTTAAAATATTCATTGTAATAAATGTATGTTAAAAGATAATTTATACCTTGGTTTTAAAAACTAGACTTGATCAGCCTTCAACCGGCCCAACTGTTAAATGGGATACCTATATATATAAATCCAATCCACACTCAAAAACTACAAAGTTTAAAAATTGATAAAGGTTATTCAAAACTTAGACCAAAAACAAAATATAAAATTTGAATTTTGCTAGTTGACAATTACTTCTTCTGTTTCCAAGACTTTCATAATTCAAATTTTGCTTTCCCATTATAACTATTTTTTTTTTTTTAAGTAACAAATCCAATATTGAATTAAAGAATATTAAACCCAAACAAAAGCTAGCTCATACACTCAATATTTGATATTCCTGATGAAAGGTTGGTATTAATAGAGGAAGATGTATATCATTCTCTTTTATTGTTCTAGTATAGCTTTCAGTAAATCTTTCTCACAGAAGCAAAATGCTTCACATCAAAAAAGAAAATGATATTAAGTGTGTGTTTGGATTGAGATGGAAAATAAAAATTATTTTACTATTCAGCATATTTTTGCTACTATTCATGGGACTCACTGTACTATTTCAACTAATTTTTACATTTCTTTATAGTACTTTTAGCAATAAGTTTTCAGTTTCAGCAAAATAAGCGGTATCCAAATACACCCTAAGAATACCTTTACTTTTAAATGAAACATTCTTCAATCTTCACATTGAATGACTACTATTATTGTTATGTTTTGTTGTTGTTGTTGTTGTTGTTTTTTTTTTTTTTTTTTTTTAAGAATCAGTTCAAAGATTAATAGATTAAAAAGTAAGCTTATCAGCCATTATAAGGTTGCAAATAGGTATGATAGAAGAAAAAAACTCCTTAAAGGATTAACATACGACATAGTATCCTTAACTAAGCGTCCAATGGCAGAATGAAACACATCACCTCTTTTAAGGGAATTGATGACAATTTCCAAATCTCCTTTCATAATGGAATTGTGGAGACCTATTTCCTAGACAAAAAGAGCTGCTCACCCATTTGCAAGCATTTCAAGAACAGCAATAGATGAAGGTTAAGGGATCCTTTCAGACAGAGTAGCCATCACTTCCCCTTCATGATTTCTTATCACCACCCATAGACCGGCTTCACCCGTATTGTTCATTATTGTTCATTTCAAGTATTTTTCATTATTAAATTATTATAAATTGAAACAGTTTGTTGTATGATCAAATTAATGTCACTTAAATTGTTTATGACATCATCAATTTGACCACTAGTTGAACCCTAATTCAACCACAAAAATGAAATTAATTCCTTTATTTGTTCTCTATTTTGTCCAAATTTATCCACGTGCATGCACACAAACAAGAGAGAAAGAGAGAGAACTAAAATCCATTCCTTTTTTCGGTTCACAAACACGACTAACTTGACCTACTTTTTGTCACTAAACTCAGGTTTGAATGGCAAATCCCTTATAAGAGAAAGATAAATTTTAAGGTTACGGGTTAAAGACCATAAAACTTTGGTGTAATATTTTTTCTACATAATCATGCACTTTGTATTTGTACAGTGGGTATGAGCTCTCTCTCTCTCTCTCTCTCTCTCTCTCTCTCTCTCTCAGAGAATATTATTGGAATAAAAATTCGTGAAATATGTAACCAAGTGAGTAGAATTTCATGAATTCTAGTTTGGTCGTGCATAAGTCATAACAACTATTTATTTTCTATTAAAAAAAAAAAAAACCTGCAGAAATTAAAATAACTCCACTCACGTCGTCCCTCCCCACATCTGAAGAATACTTGAGCCAAGTATTCTATTTCATGGCTACAACAACTTTTTCACTATATAAAGACAACCCAAATTAGTCATGTCCTTCATTAAATCACTAGCCAGCATGTCTTTGTTCACCATAATCCCCTACTCCCTTTGCTTTAAAGTTGAAAACTTGAAAATGTTCAGGTGAATAAACACACTTACTAACAAAACCAGTAGTTGTAGTTAAAATATGAACAAAAATCTCCCACAATTAAACTAATACAAGAACACGCTTAAACTGAAAGTAAAAACCCATAATCTACTCAACTTACCCAAACGATTTCGGGGGTGCTACGGTGAAACCCAAAGTATTCTCTTTCTTTAAACTGGAGCCATCAAGTATTGGCCAGAGCCAAGTACAGTATTGGTCGGAGTCACCGAGTACACAACCTGGAGCCGAGCTGAGCTGCCGAGAAACACCTCGATCTCCTTCTCCCTCTCGGTTTCTCGCTCTTCTTTCTACTTCTCGCTCTCTCGGTCTCTTGATCTATCTCTTTCTCCCCCTCAGTTTCTCACTTATCAGGTTCAGTTATCAAGTGGGTTCTATTTCTTGTTCTCCAGATGTGGGGAGGGTTGACGTGGGCTTTCTGTTTTTATTTATTTATTATTTTAATTTAAAAAATAAATAATTAAATACGTATTAAATTATAGTCAGAAGAGAGTCATTTTGGGGAACTTAGGATCTGTTTGATAGAAAAGTTTGAGTAACGTTATTTATATTTTTTTGATATACGTATAGGTGAAAAAGCGTGTAAAAATACATGCAATGTTATTTAAAAACTGAAAACATGTGTTTGAATATACTTACCAAACAGACCCTTAACTGTTTGTGTATATGTCTGTGTATATATATAGACACACACACACTAACCTCTAAGCATGTGCTTAGAGTCTTTTTTAATTTTTGGGTAAATTTTAATAATTTATATCAATTATAATTTAGAATTACTACATTTTCGTATCACAAAAAAAAAAAAAAAAAAAAAAAAAAAATCTAAGGGTGTGATGAAAATCTAATGAGTATTATGCGTTTGTTGTTGATGTGCAACTAACAAAAAATCTATTTCAATTAGGAATAATATGTGGGGAAGTTTTATTGTACACGTTTCTCTTTTATGAGAAATTCTATTCAGAAAATGTGGGGAAGGTAAATATGTGGGGAGTTTCTTAATCTATTGAGTAGAGTAATAATTTATTAGAAGTAGAAAGGTATTTCAACATAGAAATAAAAATTTATTGTTTTTGTAAATTTACTATTTTAACTCCATTTTTAAGTTTTAGTTAGGGGTATTTTTTACAGTAAAAAAAGTAATAACTAACTTTCTTTTGTCAATTTACTATTTTAACCCAATTTTTAAGTTGTTGGTTAATTAATTTAGGGGTATTTTTTACAGTAAAAAAAAAGTAATAACTAATTTTATGAATCCTCTTAATATATATAGATAATTATAACTAACCTCATCACATGCACTTTGCGCGTGCAATGAGGTTTTTTTTTTTTTTTGGTCGTAGAAAAAAAAATCTTTGTTTCCTTTTTATATATATAATTTTTATTTTGAGAATCTACTTTATAAGTGAATTAATAAATTTGAAAATCAACAGGAGAGTAACCCTATTTTTTTAGGCAATATTTTAGTAGAAGTTAGGGTTATATTTTTACCGGATTATTATTTAGTTTTGTCTCTATTTAAACATAGGGATGTAGGGATATTTTAAAACAAAATAAATCCAGTCCAAATAGGGAAACCCCTTAAATAGTAGTGTATATATATATATATATATATGCGAAGTTTTCTTTTAGAAACTTTAATTCTGATTATTGTTTTTCACACCTCATAAGCACTTATAGATACCCGTAGTTTTTACCTTTTTTTTTAATATTTTATTTTGGTCACTATTATCATTTCAATGAAGAAAAATGATGAGGGATGACGTAGCATTCAGAATTAATTGACATTCAACAACATGAGGAAAAAAAAAAAAAAAAAAAACACCAACACCAACACGATTTTCTATGGCAACCAAAACTTTATACCAAAATCAAAACACACTTAAGGTTCAGCATTTCAGCCCAAACATAAAATAAAAATACAACTTATTTTAGTTAATTAATGAGCTTTTTTTTTTTTTTTTGCCTAAAGTGAAAAATCTTAGTGTTTTTTTTATGGCGAAAACACTATTTTGGTCATTACATTTTAGGGTCATAATCAATTTGATCCTTACATTTTGATAACAATCAATTTCATCCCTGTTATTTTTAACTTAAAATCAATTTGATCCCTATTATTAACTTACTAATAGAAAATGTTTACGTGATTAATAGATTGTGCAGTTGACAAAATTCACGCCTATGTGGTTACTAAAACAATAATTTGATCCAAACAAAAAATTGAAGAGGAGGAATTTTAAAAAATTTCCCAGTTTTTCTTGCATTTTCTTAGTAGCCAAACAGAAAAACCAAAAAAATTATTTGAGGAGTTTAACCCAAAAAAATCCAAACCCATAATTTGTTTGTTAAGGACTTTAACCAAACCTAGCTAAATCCCTTAACCATAAACAAAATCCTAAAACCCCTTAACACCTTTAACAAATACCATGATTCAAAACTGATGAAAGAACCACAAGAAAGCAAGATCTAGATTACAGTTACACAAATAATTAATAGTATCCCATAAATAAATTTAAAAAAAAAAAAAAAAAAGGATCAAGTTGAGCTACTCCTCAAGTTGTGCCTGAGATCGTGTTACTAAGGTTGTGCTTGAAAATGAAGTCGATCTCTTTAGGATCATCATCACCAGACTGATCTCAGGTGCTCGAGCTTTCATTGAAAATCTCTCTAGCCACCTCTTATGTTTCCTTCGTTATGTCAAATGTTGATGACAAAGTTACAAATTCTAAAGTAAATTATACTTTGTCAAGCTGATTTCTAAATAGTTCTAGGAATAAATCATTAAAAAAATCACTCCTAATTGTCCAATGTTTCATTTTGTTAAATTCATTTTATGTTTCCTTTTAAAAATTAATCATAGGATTCATTGTGAAAATGTTGTGGACAATGGACATAACATTTCTCTTTCAAAAATAACAAGTAAAATATTTTATTATTATTTTAGTAGCCATGTAAGCATAAAGTGTGCCAACTGTGTAATTTGTTAGTCACGTAAGCATTTTCTGTTAGTAAGTTAATGGTAGAAACCAAATTGACTTTAGGTTGAAAATAACAAGAATCAAATTGACTGTTACCAAAATGTAGGAACCAAATTGACTGTAATCCAAAAATGTCAGGACCAAAATGGTGTTTTTGCCTTATTATTATTATTTTTATTTATTTATTTATTTATTTTATATAAGATATGAAAACTCGGATTTGTGCTAAAACATAAGAACTTGTTTAGACCCTCAATTAAAAATTACGGCTAGATAGCTTTTACTCTAACTTATACTAAGTGCAGAACAAGAGTAAATAAGTACAAAGAACCGTTAACACTACCCTAAGCCATATTCATTAATTATCAAAAATAAAATGAAAGCTTAAAGAGTACGGAAGAGAGATGCAAACACAAGATAATATCAAGATGTGTTATCGAAGAGGAAACCGAAGAACTCGGTGAAAAACCTTTCCGTGATCCTTTAAGTCGAAATTGATCAACTAGAGAATAAACATAGAGTACACGAATAACAAAAGACCCTCCAAGCCTAGTTTACCTCATGTACTTGAGCCATCCAAGCTCTTACTACCAACTGACTTCTCGGAGCCTTGCCTTCTTTAACTTTCCAAATCTCACAATTCATCCCGATTGCAGCCGCCAATGAATGGCTCCTTCCAATGTTCCCTATTAGCACTAAAATCTTACTTTACACTCAGAATGGATGTAGTAAGTGTTTGAGCTAACAACCTCTCAAAGATATAGAGATGGAAAGGTAGGAATTGAGTAAAACCAATAAGGAAATGTATATATGATTGTGGATATAACAATTTCTAACTCTTAAGTATATTTTCTAGAGTTTTCTCTTTGAAAAGCACTCCTACAATTTATGGGTGATGAGGATATATATAGTGTGGGAAAAAACTTGGTAAAGCAAAACACAACTTTTTGCCATACAGAAAGTTTCGCGGGTCCTTTGCAGGTTGACCTTACCCGCGAGACAGTTGCGAAAAATTCCAGCTTGGCACGACTATTCATCTTCTAATCATGTGCTCTACACGTGGCTCTTTTTGCGGGTTGCTTCTTATGAAGTTTGATTCTTCACCGATCTCTCATACTCATCCCTTACAATTAATCTCACATACATACAGGGAAAACGATTGAAGAAAATATAATCAAATTTGGCACGGAATTAAAGCCAACACAATATAATTGGAAATTACAATTTTACAAGATAGAAATTTTACTCTAACGTAATCTAAGTGTATATGTGTGTGAAGCTTCCTTCTGGAGACTTGAACCCCAAGTTTTGCCCCTCACACCCTACAAACACTTATACTAGCATTATTATTTTAGTTTTGAAGTGTTTAGTTCCGAAGAAAGTAAAGGAAGTGGAATTGGTAACAGCAATTAGTCCAATCATCTTTAACTGTGCCAGATAAGGTTTCCAAGCCTTCCATCAGCTACAAGCCTACAACTACGGGCTGAGCCAGAGGGGGTTGGGGGGGGGGGGGGGGAGGGGATGGGGGCAGTTGTCCCCCTTGGCCTACCCAAAAAAACCCTTAGTTCCTAGCTAATACTTATTAAATACCCTAACCTATTTTTTCTTTCTTTTGATAGAAATAGCAATCTAGAGAAAATTAATACATTAGCTTGGACTATCTTCCTTATCCTGTGAGGAATTTAATCTAACCAAAAACTCTACCCATTCACACTTACTGATAATTTAGCCAACTAAAACTCCATTTTGTTTCCTTTGTCTTAAAACATAGCATAACTCTACCTTCTTAGTGAACCAATAAGCAACTACAAGTCCTCTACTAGTATGCCTTACATAATGTTTCCTTCCCGTACTTTAACAAAAAGGCCCTAATCAATCCATTCAAAAATGCAAGTTTGATCAATCCGTGCATTTATCATATCCAACTCCCCCCAAAACTCAAATCATGGCTCTGCCATTGCCTGCAACATCAACTTTTGTCACTTTTAGATAACAGCAACAACCAAAATAAAACATTATTGAAAAACTCAAAGACCAAAACGAAAATTTTAAAAATATTATTACTAAAATGAAAATATCCCTAAAATATAAGAAACTTAAATGTATGATTCATCTCCCAGTTATAAGTTACAAACCAAAGCAAAATTCAACAACTATACGTCTTTATAGTCTTTACAAATAAACACACAATTCCTCCATAGAATGTTACGATAACGATAAAATCCTCCGATACTGTTCACATTACTATTTGACCATAAACTTTCCAAATTTGAAGAAAGATCCCAAGTATAACTTCTTTGATGCAGGTTAATTATTTGTTATGCATTGTACGTATTGACTACCACAAGGAATACATTTGTACAAATAAACAGTAGATTAATACCCAAAATTTACACGAAGGAATAAACAGTATATTAATCACTTGGGAATATTTAAATTTACAAATATAATTAAGAACTCAAGCTCAAAAGCAAACACATAAGTTACGATTGAATTGAATGCATAATTCCAAACCTCAACTACCAAGTAAAGAATATCCCCGAAACTTACATGAAAGTTAACAGTATGAGATTTACTTATTTGCATAGTGTGACAAAAAGTTAAAAATTTATTTATTTTCAAAATGCTGAAAGTTAGATTATATGAATTAAAATTTAGTGTGGGATTCGCAAATAGAAAATAATTTAAACAAAAATTTAGCTTTGAATCAGTTGCCAAACACACTAAAACTCGAAACTCAAAAGGAAAATACTAATGATGTTTACAAATTTTATTACATAACATTTACAAATTGATGTGGTGATGAATTTTGGTTGATGAAAACAACATAATAATAAATATCATGGTTACATTTTTGTAATCAGTGACGTTTCAATTTATAGAAGTCTATACATATAAAAGCGCAAATGCGCTAAAACACTGTAGCTATAGTGCTTTGGTTTCGTCAACCTCTACACTGTAGCTACAGTGCCTTTTTTTATTATTATTATTTTTTTTAGTAATCAGTTTTTTTTTTGTTTTTTATTTTTTTTATTTTTTGGTGAATGCGTAAAGCTGCAATAGATTTGCTATATTATTTTTTGTTTGTCCAATTCACATTGTTTTACATTGTAATAAAATATTAACACAATAAATTGGCACAATATTTTCACAATTTTTGATATGTTAATTCCTTATAATTCGAAATAAAATAATAAAATATCATACTAGAACCAACCACAACAAAAATAAAGGTAATGTGAAAAAAAAATGTGTACATTCACAATATTTTTTACAATACTTTCATAACATATTATAGGTAGTAATTTGTTTTTGGTTTTAATTTAAACTTACTAATGAAATTACTTTTTTGTCCACCAATAACAACCTGTAACAACCTACTACTTATGATTTGTTATAAAAATATCGTGGACATAGCTTTTTTTTTTTTTTTTTTATGGTGAAAAGGTTAAAACATCTTGTTGTCGTTACAATATTTTCAAAACTGTTGAGCTGCAATTTTTTACAAGTCAAAATAAAATATAACAAAATTATAAAGGTATTATGAAAGTGTTGTGTCATTCTGTTGTGTTATTAGAAATTTTTTATGGGTTTAGTCAGATTTGTTGAGCCAAAATTCACTATTTCACATACAATTTTTCTTGAGTTGACTTTTTGTATTTTTTTTTTCTTTGCACACCATTTTAAGTAAAACTACATAGTTTTACACACAAAAACAAAAACAAAAATTTAGGAAAAAAAAACTTTTCATCCTTTATGTTTAGGGTAGTTTACAATTCCTCTTTCTTAAACTTTAAAATCAAGCAATTTTTCCCTTAATATTTTGGAAAAGAGCAAATATGTCATGTTATTATTCTCTCAGTTAACCCTAATGAAAGCTTATGGTTCTTAAAATATTTTATTGTGTAATGTTTAAAATACTCCCACTAAATTTTAACATCCCAAAAGTTTTCTTCAAGTATTTTAAGTTTTAGATGGTAATAATTCTTGGAAAGTTAGAATAATGATATAAGGTTTTTTATTTGTTATCTAAAGAACATTGATTTTCTAGGTTTAAATTTTTAAAACTTAAAATTTATCTAATAGAAAATTCGATAACACATGTCTTTTGTTATCTTTTTTTATTTTTATTTTTTATCTTCTTAGCAAAACTCAGTTGTTTATTGTTGGAAGATGATGCTATTCGTTATAATTCTTAGAAGTTTTTAGTAAGTGGATTTATTGACTATAGCAAATAAGTACTAAAAAACTATTATAGTGAAATAGATATTTATATGTTAAATAGCTCTCTTAACTTGTGGTTAATCAAAATTCTTATACGAATGAGATTAACTTTTTATGACATAATTATCAAAATTCTTATAACTAATGTCTATTTTGATTAATGTAAATCTCTATGTATTTTAAAAATCAAATTATTTATATCTTTATTTTGTGATACAAATAAAATTTAGAATTGATCCTAATCACTATTTTTTTTTTTCCATGGCTAGCACGTGGCTTGCACGTGCTGCACTAACTAGTTTTAATATAACTGTAATATTTATCACTCTTTAGTGGAATGCATAATTTAAAACCTTCACAGCCAACTAAAGAATACCAATAGACATCATTTTTTCTTTTTCACATCAACTTTCATGTTTTAAGGGTGAAAGTTTTATTTTTGCCTTTTTTAAAATGTGTAATACACAGGCTGTAACTAAATCCACAGTAAAAGAATATTTTCCCGAAAGGAAAAATACTCTTCCTTTGTGACCCAAAGGAATATTGTGGTGACCCACGGTTTTTACTGTTTAGCTTACAAATAACACTCTGTTTTGTCGTATGAAAGAAACATTTCCCTTCCCAGAATTTGATGGTCAAACAAAACAATTTGCTTCAACTTTTCCTTCTCATTATATCCTTCCAAAACTGTTGTTTTATCTCCATCAATCCAACCATGTTTTCCTCTAATGAAACACAAAAAGGTCCTGGAGAAACCTCGACCCTTCCGAAAGGGGACCCACTGTTTCACAAACCACACTTGAAACTACCACCACCAACAACAGCGACACTGCCACCATCAGCACCAACCCAGACAATAATGGCAACAACAATGGCGGTGGAGGAACGGACAGAATTAGCAGCCATTTTAACCATCTTAAGAAGTTACTCGAACAAATGAAAAGCTACTTAACTGAACTTAAGACTCCTTCAGGTGATCAGCGATGTAAACAACTAGAAGATCTGCAAAAGAAGCTCCTAGATTTTAAGAGTGAAAAAGAGAATGTACCCTCCACTCCTAAAATTCCAAGCAGCAGGCTTAGTGATATCAGAAAGGAAATTTTGAAGTTAAATCAGCAGCTGATTTCATCACTAGACGGTCTGTCAAAAGAAAATAGTCAGAAATCTAATAGTCTACAGACAAGCAGCGGGTCCAGTGGGCGCCGCAGTGCAGTCGGTGAATTGATTAACGTGCACCAGAGTGACTTCTTCAGCAGCTGCTCATTTTACAGTGAAATTCGGGACTTTTTTAACGGGCTTGATGGCTTCAGGAAGTTCCTTTTGTCATGCTTTACTGTATTCCCAGAAAATGCAGTGGTGAAGAGGAGGATCTTTGTATATTTGGGGTTGGGAGAGGGCTTTTTGCAACCTTCAGGTAGTGAAGAAGAAAACACGCCTGATGAAATCGTTGATAAAATTCTTAAAGAATTTCAAGAGCAGGGCTTAATCGAGCCTGCTATAAAAAAGCGAAAGCAGCCCCAGCATGTTAAAAGCTATAGAATGGATCCTCTTGTGCGTTCTGCTGTGACTCTGCTTTCCAAGGAAGCTAAGTATTTTGATTATGATGGTAAGGGGAATGTGCTTCCCCAGCTAGATTGGACTTCTGGTTTAGATTTTGCGGGGAATCCGTTGGCAAAGGAAGGTGTCCCATTCCAACGCTCTCAGAGGTTGTGTTTGCAAAAAGGCGTCGTAACGGAGAAGGATGAGAGAAGAAAATTTTCTAAAGAAAATAAAATCGGACCAGAGGTTTCAGAAACAGAATTGGAAAAAGAAAAGTCATTACATTATTCAATATTAATGAGCCTTTTCCTGATCTCCAGTTGGCGGGGTTAACAAAGCTGATAGATGAAAATGCGGGACAGATGAAAGAGCCAAGCGCGGTCTGGTTTTCAAAGATGAAAACTGCCAAAGTTGTTTGTCTGGGAAGTTGGCCAGGAGCAGCTAAATCTCATATTGAAGTGCAGAGCAGAGGATTCTTTAAAGGATTGACAAGTATGGAAAATTTAAGGTTCCTTAGCCTTCGAGGGATCTCCAGAATTACATTCCTTCCACATTCCATTGGCAACCTCTGCAATTTGGTGATCTTGGATCTCAAGGAGTGTCACAATTTGGAGATTCTCTCAGTGGAGATAGTGAAACTCAAGAAACTCAGGTACTTGGATGTTTCTGACTGTTATCTGCTAGTTGACATGCCCAAGGGGCTAGGGGCACTCTCAGAACTTCAAGTCCTTAAAGGTTTTGTCATTAGTAATAGGCAAAATCGAAGGCCGCGCACTTTAGATGATTTGAAGGGATTGAAGAATCTAAGGAAACTGACTGTCAATGCAAGAAGTAAGGACTTCCCTACAGGAAACGATCTAAGTGCTCTCCAAGATCTTGGTGAAAAAGGAGTACTTCGAAACCTAACAATAGTATGGGGACCAGCTGAGCCAAATAAAGCAACCAAATCAGAAGATAAGATTGTAGAAGAAACCAAACCAGCTGGAACGGTTCCTATCATTGAGAAACTGGAGAAGCTGGATGTTCAGTGTTTCCCCAAGTCTACAGCGACGTGGCTGACACCTGAATCTTTGCCATACCTAAAGAAACTCTATATAAGAGGAGGAAACCTCGCAACTCTGGGCGAAAGCAAATGGTCCGAGGTTAAGACTTTACGTTTGAAGTACTTGAATGAATTGAAGACAACTTGGATAAAACTGCAAGAATCTTTTCCAAAATTGGAATACTTGGAGAAAGTCAAATGCCCTGGGATCACACTCACCCCTTGCGACGAGCATGGAGTGTGGATGAGGACTATTTGATCAAATCGAACAAAAGCAGTTTTGAGCGGGATTGGTTGTTGTTCTCTACTGGCCTCACATTATTAAACTATATTATTATTGTCTTATGTCAATTTACTGCTATTTAATTTGAATTTCAATTCTATATCTTGTTTAAATTCTGTACTTCACTAATGGATGTTACTAAACGAGAATAAATTTCCTCTTATATTATAGTACTTCTTGATTGTTTGTTCAATGCATGCCGTTTGAGAAGATCTTTCATGTTAATTTCTTCATAGTTGAATTTATTTGTCTTTGGAGAAAGACACACATTTTATTTTACATTGGCCAAAGAATTCACGATTAAATTAAACTGACAAAACCTAATTAGGCACAGTATCAGTACCTAAGAAAACTGTACTTCAGTATTATTTTCTTTTTCTTTTCTTTTTTCATTAAGGTTATTAATGTATGATGCAAGTTGAATCCCAATAAATAAATTAAATTCAAAACATTAAAGATCACACTTCTGCTAGTGACTCACGCATAGGCAAAGTGTGGGAGAGGATAATCTATCAGTTGCCTTTGCAGCTTTATTGGAAGGGTCATATGTAACGGACATGTTCAAGTTCATGGAATTTTAATGGAAAAGATACCCAGAAAGCTGCTGTTATCAGCTAATTGGCATACTACCAAGTACCAATACAGAGCAATGTCTGGTATCTTGTTTTCATGTAGCATCAATGATCAATGTGTCTGACCCTAAACACATATGAGAGTGTTAGGACATCTTTCATTTCCATGACATATTGATTGCATTTTGACTATTTAGTTTGGACATTGTACTTGTAAAATGTTGTGGGAGTTAGTCTTGTATTGGGTAGAAGATGTATGAAGCTGGAATTCAAAATTGCAAGTTGCAGGTCTTCACTTAAGAAAAATTGAAGCTTCAACTGAATCTGTAAGGCGAATTGAGATTATGAAATAGACTCTAAGAAGTATTGAGCTACAGTCCTGACTTTGAAATAGACTCTAATCACACTAACAAGACTTATATTTGTTCACGGTTTATCAAGCTATAACTATAATTTCAAGTTTCAATATTCCTTCATTTTTTTTCTCCAAAAAAAAAAAAAAAAAAAAACATTCCTTCATTTTGATGAATGAGTATTTTATTCATACGAATAAAAAGGACCACATCATATTGTAGGTAGCTTTGGGTGCGTAATATATATCTAACAAATTAATAGTATCATTTCTTTTTTTTTTCTTTTTTAATTCTTATTGTGTACAATTGGTTTTTTCAAAAATTGATATATTGATGTATGTCTGTTTGAACAATTTATTTAGCTGAAACTGAAAATGTTTAACTGAAAGTACTATAGATAAAGTTAAAAGGTAACTGAAATAATATAATGGGATCCATTAATAGTACTAAAAATTGCAATGGGACTGATGAGTAGTAGGAAAAATAAGCTAAATAATAACAAAAATAAGCTAAATTGTAAAAAAAAAAAAAAAAAAAGGCTTTTTAAGCCAATGCCAAAAACAACTGTAATATCTCAAGTTTTTTGGAATGGAATAAAATCCTTTGCATTTCACTTGAATCGGAGAGAGTGCATTTTTATTTCGTGAATTCAAAAGTGTATAAACTGTTTTTTTTTTTTTTTTTTTAAATAGTTTTGTTTTATGACTCTAAATATATCAATTTTGACTGATTTTTTTCCCTTTTATCGGGGCTAAAGGTCACCAACATAGGAAAATTATTAGTTGATCCTATTTCTAAGCAAATTATATTATACATTTTTACAAAGCAACTTACTCTGCAAATTAGAGAAAGTAAATTCCAGACAGCAAATAAAGTAGGAAAATATTTCAAATGCCAAGGAAAGGATGCTTCGCTAGAGTATTCCTCACTTTTGTACTGAGAAATTTCAGATTTGCCTCACCGGAGCACTAGCACGGGGTTGTAAACACCCCTCAGTTGCTATTTTACATCCCAAGCTATTCAAAACTCACTCCATCCAAGTTTGTAAACTAAAAAAAACTTGCAACCTATGAATACTAAGGTTGCCTATATGCAACCTTACTATTCATAGGTTGTAAAAAAAAAAAAATTTAATCTTGTGGTTATGTGTGAAGAGAAAAAATGAGTGAGAGGAAAAAGAGAGAGTAGTACTTTATATTGTTTTATTAGGTAGTTTATATTATTTTATTGGGTTGTATGTAAAAATAAAAATCGGAATGTAGAGTAAGTTGCAAAATAGATTGATAAAGTAAATAAATTAGTGTTTAAAGATGCAAAATAGGTTTTTTTTTTTTTTTTTTTTTTTTTTTGCATCCTCGGATGCTAATGCTCTTATGAGGTTAAAGTTTTTTATTTTTTATTTATTTTTTGTTTGTTTGTTTTGTGAGAAGAACTTTATGAGGTTAAAGTAAATTAATAAAAGACAGCTAGGGAACTCTAGGAAAATTATTAAGTATTCCTGGAGTACCATAAATGCGTACTCCTTCCTATCACATAAATAGTAAGTCCTATCATGAATTTAATTAGTGGGACTCACCATTCATGTGAGAGGAGGGAGTACGCATTTATGGTATTCCGGAAGCACACAATAATTTCATAGGAACTCCAAATGTCAAGTAAAGAATAAACAGTCTTAATAATTTCACTCTTTATTAATGGATGTTAATTACTAAATGAGAATATCTTATTATATTATAGTACTCCTTGCTTGTTTGTTCCATGCAATAAGCAATTTGAGAAGACCTTTCATATTTCTTCATAGTTGAATTTCATTTTTTTTTTTTTTTTTGGAGAAAAATAATACATTTTGTGTTACATTAGTCAAAGAAGTCACATCATTAAAATTTACTTAAAAACCTAATTAGGTACAATATTTAAGATTTTATTATTTTTTTCATAAAGGTTATTGAAGGTTCTTGATGTATGATTCAAGTTGAATATCAATAAATAAATAAAATTCAAAACATTAAAGATCAAACTTCTTCATGGGCAGAGTGTGGGAGAGAGTTATCTACCAGTTGCCTTTGCAGCTTGATTGGAGGGGTCGTAAGTAACGTAACAGACTTGTTCAATTTCATGTGATTTTCATGGAAAATAGACCCAGAAAGTTGTGGGTATCATCTAATTGGTATACTACCAATACAGAGCAATGTCTAGCTAGTATCATGTTTTCATGTAGGATCCATGTGTCTGATCACCTTACACACATATGAGAGAAGTGTTGTATATATGCGCATATTGCATGACACATTTTTGACTTATAGATAGCAGTTTCCACTTCTTTATTTTCTGTTTTTTTTTTTAATGGATATATAGATAAGATTTTATAATTCAAACTATTCACAATATGTAGAATGAACGGAACCACATCAATGATCTCAGATGACTCAGATTCACCCAAATCATATGCCATCAACAAAATTTTTTGTTCGCCTTGTTAGGCAGTTTGGATCCCAGTTTTACCAATTAACGAATCATTAAGCTAAGTTTATTTATTAGTCCAATTATCACTTTAATTAATTATATAAACACTAATATTGTGTAACAACAAATAATAGCAGAAACAACAAAATACACAATATGGTGAGGCGATGATAACTAATAGAAAACTATTCGAAAAGGAAAAACCACTGCGGTGGGCATCTCCACCAACCCAAAGGAAAACATATCACTATATAGAATTGAAGTTTTGTCAATGTAGAATAATCATATTTTAAATTGCTACTAAATGTAGAATTTACTATCCTTAACCAACACAGCTCCAAAACTATGGAATCTTCAATATATGTCATATCTTTTACACATGAACTTCTTGATCACGACTTAAGTAACCACTTGAAGCTCTTGTTCTAACAACTTCTTGATCACTAATCTTCAATTTCTTCAATCTTGATTTCCGGGTGATGCTTTGAGAGGGCTTGGAATACCTTAACCCTAGATGCACAATGTACAGCTTTCAAAAAGTATTTAACCACGACCTTTAGGTCTTCTTTTACAGTTTAGCTTTGGTGTCACAAAACCTTAGAAGCTTGGATGGCTGACTGGGCTTAAAACTAAAATCTGTTACGTGTCTCAATCGATTAATTTTAATTCTCAATTGATTAAGGATATTAAATCTCAATCGATCAACTAGGTAGGTATCGAGAACACAAAAGGCATAGTCTTCCTTGAGCAGTCATGGGCATCAATCTTAATTTTGAAAAAGACTCAAAACACACTTACTATACTTACATTTATTCATGGTTTGCTAACTTATAAGTTATAACTATAAATGCCTTCATTATAAAGAATGAGTATTTAATTCATTCATATGAAACAATGGACCACATCATATTATAGGTTGCTTCAGGTGCATAACTTTTTTTTTTTTTTTTTGAGGGGACTTCTGGTGCATAACATATATCTAACAAATAGTAGAATTTATTTTCTCCCCAAAAAAAAAAAAAAAAAAGTAGAATTTACATTTTCTTTTCTAAATTTTTATTATGTAAAATTATTGCCTTAAAATTTGATATATTGGTTTATGATATCTCTTACTGTTTTGTGTTGGGAAAAAATCCTAATCCCCTCTTTGTCTATGTGTGAATTAAAATATATAATTACAAAGTAATAGCAATATTATGAAAACAAAAAAAAATTCCAGCAAACACCACATAAACAACCATACAAGAATACCAAATCATAGTGAAAAACCCTCCGGTGTAGAAGGAAAAACCATAGGACAACTTCAAAAAATATTCACTATGAAATAAAGATTACAATTATCAAGTTTATACTAAACTTGAGTCCACAATAAATTAGATATACAATAAATAAATCTCAATGAGTAAATACAATCTCACCACAAAGTCAGTAGCAAAATCTTTCTTTGAATATTCCAACTCTCTATGATTGTAGCACTCAAAAACTTCATGAAAACTCCACCAATTTATCTTCTCTCTATCTCTTTAGACTGCACCTCTTGAAGCTCTCACCTGTGTTTTTCTCAAAATGGTCGAATGGCTCTCTTGCTTCAGCTCTTCACTCAAGGCCAAATGGCCTTTGCTTCTTTCTTTTCACCTTCTTCAGTTTCAGTGTGTCCCACACGCCAAAGTCACTGCCGAAGGAATGGCATGCTGACTTTGGAAGCTTAAAGAAGCAAGCTCATTTAATGAGCTTTGACCCAAGCATGTGGGCTGGACCCACACGGTGCTTGCATCCAACATTTTGGAATATTGAACAATATCTTTTGCATTTCACTTGAAATGGAAAGAAAACATTTCATAATTAATATTTTATTTCCTAAATCCAAAAAAGTGTAAAAACTATTATATTGTTTTTTTTTTTTTTTTTTAATGTGACTCAAGATACATGTTGTAAAGTTTTAATTTACAACTATGTTTTTGTTGGCTTTTATTCCGTGTCAAATTTGATTGTAATTATGTTCAATCTTATATACCCTGTATTTCTTGTGGGTTTTTATTTGTAAGGGTTGTGTGTGAGAGAAAAAGAGTGCGAAGACTCAAGGCTAATTGAAGACTAAAGTTGTTTTTGCGGGTAGCTTGCGAGTAAACTTCCCGTGAAGTGATGCATATGTCTTGCTCATGACTGGAATGCGAAAAGTCAGGACAAGATGGAAACAGCTGGTTTACGCGAGTGTTTCATGAATAAGGCCTTCCCGCGAAACATTCTTTTTTGCCAGATTGTCATTTCTGATACACATTATTTGTACCCACACTATATATACCTCAATTACCCACAGACGTTGAGGAGTGCTTCTGAGAGAAAACCTTAGCCACAAACATTAAGAGTTAGAGATTGTTATACCCATAATTCTCTACACAATTACTTGTGGATTTTTCTCAACTCTTACCTCTCCATATCCATACCATTGAGAGGTTGATAGCTCAAACACTTACCACACCCTTTCAGAGTGTCAAGTGAGGTTTTAGTGCTGCTGGAAAGCATTGGAAGAAGCCAGGCTTTAGCGAATGCAATCGGGCATATTATGGGATCCGGAGAGCTAGACAAGATATGGTTCCAAGAAGCTTTGTTGGAGTAGGAGCTTGGAGGGCTTAGGTGCATTGGGTAGACTAGGCTTGGAGGGTCTTTTGCTATTCATGTATCCCAACTGATTGTTTAGTGGATCGATTATCGCTTGGAGGGCGGCAAAGAGGTTTTACGCCTAGTACTTCGGTTTCCTCTTCGATGACATATCGGTGTATTATCTTGTGTTTGCATTCTTCTTCCCTACTCTTTTAACTTTCATATTACTGCTATGTTATATTGATAATGGCTTGGTTTAGTTTATTTGTTTATTATTTACTCTATTCTGCACTTAGTATAAGTTAGAGATATTGAGCCGTAATTTTTAATTTAGGGGTCTAAACAGCTCTTATGTTTTATCATATTTTTGAGCTTTCACATGTAATTTGAGCCATAAAATATATCAATTTAATTGAAAATGGTTTTTTTTTTCTCCTTCATGTTTTGGGGGATATAGGTCACCCGCATTGGAAAATTATTCAAGAGATAGGAATGTCGATCCTTTTCCTAAGTTGTACTCCATTAAAACTTAAAAATATAAATAGCAAAGTATATTATGCCAAAAAAAAGTAAATTCCAAACTAGACATGACAAAATGGGTTAGAATTTTCTGACCCAACCTAACCTGAAAAATACCTAACCTAAACCCAATTTTTTGACCCAAAGCAAAAACAGGTTGACCCGTGATTCGACCCAAACCCAAACCATTTTTTTTTTAACTTTTTTTTGGTAAAAAAAAATAGTAAAATTAATTAAAAGATGAATGGTTGAATTTTTTGTTGTGAGTTTTAAGAAAACAATTGATACATTTACATAACTGCATGCAAATTAATTGAAAGATGAATGGTTGAGCATTCTGTAAATATTTAATTGTAAGTAAATATTTTTAGATATCAAATAGCAAAGTACATGCTAAGATAATTTGGTTACAGTAAAGTATAAAACATAGATTTAAAATTGTAGATATGTGTGAGAAACATTCACAAATGTGAAAATAGTGAAGTCAAAATATCAAATTAACATAAATTATGAATGCTTAGACCTATTTTTTAACAATTTATGTCTAAAATAAATGGCTTTTCAAAATAAATATGATATTTCCTAAAGTGTGTGTTGCTTAACAATGATATGATATTCATAAAAGAGACAATGTATAAATAAGTAAACAATCAAACTTTAATTTACATCTCAAATTGAAATAGAGTGCCAACCACAATTGATAATAGATTATAAAATTAATATTCAAGATTGTAAATTTCTTTTGTGTTTTTATTCTTTATCAAATGAGTTATCCAATAAGCCATTGGTAATTTTTTTTTTTTTATATTTTGGAATGTTGATATTGTATAAAAATAAAACTTATGTATTTGTTTTACTTATCTTTCTGTTATTTTGTTTTAGATAGTAATGTTAGGATTTGTATAATTTTAAAATTATTGAATAAGTATTAATAAGTTTAACTGAGTTCATTTTTTATATAAGTGGTAAATTCAAAGTAATGCATTTTACATCAAGTAAATTATTGCATAACTTTCCAAATGGCCTACTTGGCTGGTCTTATAGTTTTGTATTTACTTGCATTACTTTCAAGTTATATTATCACTGTATAACTGTGCTTCCGCTTCCAACGCCGTGTCTCTTCCCCCTTTATGGTATTAGAGCCACTCTTTTCTGGCCGGTGATAGTGGTGTTGTGTTCTCTGTCTTTCCGTCTATGTCTACCCGAAACTTTGGTGCTCCGTTGTTGTGTTCCATTCTTACCGTCGTTGGCGCCACCCTAGTCGTAAAGTGAATTCCTAGAACCGAACTGTAAGGCCCGTTTGAGCCAAGAGAGGGCGTGTAGGGCATGAGAGGTATAAGGTTGGTTAGGGTATGTGTTACGAAATGCAACGGTTGTGAGAAAAACATGATAATTGAGTGTTAAAACTAGGATAGTATGGATAGATTATGGAGATCCAACTCTTCTATCAGCTCCAGGACTGGTTGTCCTCTTGGTATTGTAAATGATGAAGATCACAATGTTGAAAAATGTGGTGCTTCTGTTCTCATGTGTTTACATGATGCTAAATCTAAGAATTTTAAAAATAACATTTCTTCTATGGCTGATGTTTCTTTGAATGGTCATACTTGTTTTAACCATTATTCTGAAGCTTCTTGTCTGTATAGAAAAACTACTAGAAAAGAAAGAGAAGATGATAAATCTGTTGACCCAGGCAGTAATATAATCATGATAAGAGTAGGGAATAGGGAAATTTGGTAATGTCCTTGTAGTAGTAGGACTGGCGCCCCACTTTTCTTTGGAAATAATGTGGTTTAAGTAAACATTGTGGTAGATAATTTTTTCACCGTTGGCCTTATCTCTTATGGGCTTGATAGTAATGGAATTCTCATGTTGTAATATTGCAGAGTAGTATTGCATATTTTTTTGTTCGTGCTCAGGGATCCAGTGAAATAGTGGAGGAAAATAGCTGGTAGCAAGTCTAAAAGGGTTAGTAATGGAGGCCCTATTTGGCTCGACAGAAAACAGGTTTTGAACATAACGTTTTTTAACATATTGGGAAGCATTAAGGTTCCTAGGGAAAATAGTTTGAACAGGTCGATGAATATTGGTTAAAGCATAGGGATCATATGTAGAGGCTAGAACAGAAGAATAATTAGGTTTGGGAATAGTTCCTAAAGTGGTGAAATGGTTAACAGTGTTTATAGGGGAAGCAGGCTCAATTTTAACAATTTGATTGTTACTGTCAGGTGTCCTGTCACTCAACCTTCTACTTGCCATTATGACACTGCAGAAATTCACGGGTAAGGAAATCAGGGATGGCATTTTGGGATCCTTTAATATATTCAATATCAAAATCAAAAACACTCAAAATAGTTTGCCATCTGGCAAAAATATGTTTTGAAGCAATATTTTCAACATCTTTTTCAATAACATATTTAGCACTTTTGCAATCAATTCGTAACAAAAACTTTTGGTTTAATAAATCACATTGAAATTTTGAAATACAAAGTACTATAGATAAAATCTCTTTTTTAATAGTACTATAGTTTAACTGTGCATTATTCCAAATACCAGAATAGAAACGTACAATTTGTTCAGGTGACTCAGGAGAAATTCTTTCTTTCAGAATACCTCCATAACCAAAATCCGAGGCATCTGTTTCAACAATTTTGAAAGCACTAACGGTAGGAATACCAAGACAAGGCAATGTCTTAATATGAGATTTGATTTGTTTAACAAGGGAAGTATGGATATCAGACCAAGGAGGAGGATTACTCTTTAACCGATCAAATAAAGGTTTACATTGTTTTCTCATATCTTTGTAGAAATCAGCAACATAATTTAATGACCCAAGAAATCTTTGGAGCTGAGTTTTCTCAATAATAACATCTGGAAACTTATCAGCAAATTGGATGGCCCTATCAATAGGACGAATCTGTCCTTCAGAAATGTCAAAGCCAAGAAAACGAACTTTTGTTTGAAACAATTTGACTTTTTTAGCAGAGACAACAAGACCATTTCTTTTGATAGTATCAAGAAATGAATGCAAGTGTTTCCAATGTTCATCAATAGAACTAGAGTAGACAAGAACATCATCAATGTAAACAATGGTGAAATGACTGAATGAGTTAAAAATATCATTCATAATGTTTTGAAACTCACTTGGGGCATTCTTAAGACCAAAAGGCATAACATTCCACTCATAATGTCCAAAAGGAGTGGTAAAAGCAGTTTTGTACTTATCCTTTTCACTAATCTGGATTTGCCAGAATCCAGACTTCATGTCAAACTTGGAAAATACCACAGCTTCACTCAGCCTATGGACCAGGTCATTCTTATTGGGAATAGGATACCTAATCCATTCTAAAACCTTTTTCAAGGGTTTGTAGTTAATTACTAGTCGAGGGGTTCCTCTTTCAATCTCAGCATTTTTCTGAACATAAAAAGCAGAACAAGACCAAGGGGACTTGCTATTCCTAATCAATTTTTTCTCTAATAAATCACTAATTTCCTTTTTGCAAAATTCAACAGTTTCAGCATTCATTTGAATAGGACGAGCTTTGGTGGGGATGTTTTTCTCATTAAAATCTTTAACATAAGGCAAGTCAACAATATGTTTCTTTCTATGCCAAAAAGCATTAGGAACATCAGAACAAACATCATCAATCAACATTTTCTGAAAATTATCAATTTTAGATTGTAATAATTTATTAGAAATTTGTTCAGCAATTTTCTTGTATCTAACTTCTTGTTGAAGGAAGTTAAGATGTTTAACTTTAGCATGGATCAAGTTTAAAGCATCATCAATTTCAGTTTTTGAGGCAAATTTGAATTTTACTTTTTGTCCAAAAGGATCAGTAGTAATTCCATCATGTTCTACAAAAAAAGGATACAAAGCATTTATAAAAGGCAAACCAAGAATCACTTTATCAGTCATATTTTTAACAAGAACAGAAGGAATCTTGAAACAGACATTATCATGGCAGACATGAGCATTATTCAATTCATATTTGATCTTCATTTGGGAACCATTAGCAGAAACCAATCTTTCAATTGATTTTTCAAAATATTTTGAAGGAATCAATCCTTCTTGGATGCAGTTCATATCCGCACCAGAATCAATCATGGCAATAACAGTGAAATGATAATCAGGAGAAACAATAATTTTAACTTTTGTAAACCATTTTAGAAGAAGTATTTTATTGACAAGAGCAAGTTGAGAATCAGTGAAAACATCAGTAATACATTTATCAGAAAGAAGAGCATGTTGACTGGATTCATTTCCATCTTTGTGCTCATCATGTTCATTATCAAATTTACCAACTTTTAACATTATCAGCTCTGGTTTAATATGATTGTTATTATTTCTATTTTTATGTTTTAACTCGCTTATCTCTTGCTTAATAATATTAATTTCATGCTGTAAATCATTAACAGTTAAATCTTTGGATTTCTCTTTATTCAGTCTTTTTAAAGGTTCTTCAAAGCTTAAAGTTGATTTTTGTTTTCATTTTCTTTACTTTTAGTCAAAGTTTTAACAGATTTAATATTTTTGCAAGGAATCATTTTTAACAGATTTAACAAGTTTAAAGAAGAAAAATCATATTTCAAGGAATCAGACGAATTATTTGATTCAAGGATTTTAAATAGTTCTTTTTGATCTTTATTATTAATTTTTAACATGTTAAACTTATTTTTTAAACTTACCAAGTTGTTTATATTTTCCAGAAACATTTTTCTTTTTAACATGAAAATCATTGGGTTTAACAAAGTTGTTTTTGCATCTTTTATATTTTTTATGACTGTGACTCTTGTCATGTTTCTTCCCTTTTTGTCTGGAATGAGCAATAGGAGGCAAACCATTTTGTCCACAAAAATTAGCTTTTTTCTTAATTTGTAATTGATATGTCAAGAGTTTTTCATTATTACACATACTAGTACCAAATTTTTTAATAGCATTAAAAATGTCATCATAAGTTAGGTTATCATAATTAAGAGAATCATTTGTACCCAGTAACACTTGTTTTACCTTATGAGCAAAGATTGAAGGCAGACTGTCAATGAACTTTTCTTTCCAATAAGGCTTATGGCAATCTTTCCGAAGCATAATCCTGGAAACAAAAACATCTTGATACCTTCTGTAATTAGTCATAGTAGAACATCCAGAAACTCGTGGTGAAATATTAGAAGGAGTACCAACAAAATATTTAAGAATGGTATAAATCGGAGTATTCAGGTCATCAAGAATACCGCAACCAATATGTTTAGCAAAAATAGGCAAACCTGTGGGATATGAATCCCGCCATTCACGAAGAGTGCTAGAAAAACCATTAACAAGTAAATTAACAATATCAGGTTGATCAATGTCATGGTTATTTTGGTAAGCAATACCAACTTCAGACATATGACTCATGATTTTTTGTTCAGACAATCCAGCAATATTCCATTTGTAAAGCTTATCAGTAGAAACAGAAAATTGTGGTTGAAAAACTCTTTCTTTAAACTGTATATTAGGAGGAATAGGTCTGGAATACCAATTTTGTGTAAAAGACACGGGTTTGGAATTTTCAACAAATCTTTTAATTTCTGGTAATTCGTCATTTAAAATCTCTTTACAGGAACAGAAGAAACAATATCAGAATCAGTATGTTCATCAGAAACAATTTCTTTTTTATTCTTTGAAATAGTGTAAGTTGTACTTCTAGAAGTACCTTCAATTTTAATTTTTAAATCAGAAAGCATTTTATCAACAACTTCAAGCATTTTAGACTGAGAGGTTTTGAACAGAACTTTCTTTTTTTGACTGGATAAATCAAGTAAAGGTTTCTCAATTAAAACAGATGTTTCAGAAGCAGATTTTTTAATAGAAACAGTATTTTCAATATGGTCAGGTTGTTGGCCAATGACATGCAATGATTCATTAGTAAAATTGTGTTGTTCAATAAGACTAGTGATAGGAGTTTGATCATCAAAATTTTGAAATGAGTGGCCTTAATTTCCGTCTTTTGATCTTGACAATTTATCAAAACTATCTCAAGAGGCGGGTGACTAGACCTAACAATGGCTTTATCAGATGTTTTAACAAAATTTGATTTTCTTATCACACTCAAATGTTGTTTTGAAACTTCATCATTTAAAACATAATGGTTTTCAAGAAAATCAAAAAACAAAATATGTATTTTCAATTGTTTCATCTTTTCTAACCATTTACTCTTGACACGATTTTTCTCAGACTGAGCAAAATTATCTTGGAAGTATTTTCGTTTAATTTGGTTTTTTCAAAGCATAAACTCATCATACAAAGGAACCAGATCAACTTCAAAGTTTTCATTTAAAACAGTCAAAACTCTTAATTGGTTAACATAGTCAAAATTATCAATGGGAGAAAAGTTAGGGTCAACAGATTTATCATCATCTCTTTCTTTTCTAGTAGTTTTTCTATACAGACAAGAAGCTTCAAAATAATGGTTAAAACAAGTATGATCATTCAAAGAAACATCAGCCATAGAAGAAATGTTATTTTTAAAATTCTTAGATTTAGCATCATGTAAACACATGAGAACAGAAGCACCACATTTTTCAACATTGTGATCTTCATCATTTACAATACCAAGAGGACAACTAGTCCTGGAGCTGATAGAAGAGTTGGATCTCCACAATCTATCCATATTATTCTAGTTTAAACACTCAATTATCATGTTTTTCTCACAACCGTTGCATTTCGTAACACATACCCTAACCAACCTTATACCTCTCATGCCCTACACGCCCTCTCTTAGCTCAAACGAGCCTTACAGTTCGGTTCTAGGAATTCACTTTACGACTAGGGTGGCGCCAACGACGATAAGAAGGGAACACAACAACAAAGCACCAAAGTTTCGGGTAGACACAGACGGAGAGACAGAGAACACAACACCACTATCATCGGCCAGAAAAGAGTGGCTCTGATACCATGTAAAAAAAAATAAAAAAAATCATGTAAAAAATACGAGTCAACCTGACTCGACCCGACCCGCAACCCAATTGACCCGAATCCCTTTTTAACCTACTTAAAATGATCTGTTTTTTACCCACAACCCAATCACCCAATCCGACCCAACCCAACCCGCCCATTTTACCATGTCTATTCCAGACAGCTAAGAAAGTAGG
This sequence comes from Quercus parvula, assembly GCA_030820535.1. Taxonomy (NCBI): domain Eukaryota; kingdom Viridiplantae; phylum Streptophyta; class Magnoliopsida; order Fagales; family Fagaceae; genus Quercus; species Quercus parvula. The sequence continues at coordinate 31,265,259 of JAUAME010000012.1, forward strand.
AAAGTACTTCAAATGCCAAGGATACTTCCCTAGCAGATTCCTCACCTTTGAACTGTGAAATTTCAGATTTGCTTTAATGAGGTTAAAGTAAATTAAATGCAAGAAGCCTTAGGGAACGACTCATCTATTTTATGTGGAGTAACAAAACAAAACCCTCGATTGACTGATTTTTTTTTCTTTTTTCTTTTTTCTTTTTTCTTTCTAGAAAAGCAAATTAAGCAGAGTAGAATCCCCTTTCATGACATCCCCCTTGAAGCTAAAATCCAAAAAAAAAAAAAAATCACTAAAGTGCAAACTACACTCTTAAAATTTTGGAGTCTTTGGATTTTACCTGAAATTTTAGAATTTAGATTTACTACCTAAAGTTATATTCTATTTGCATAAGTAGTCTCTTCATTCATTTTTTCTATTAATGCCATATAAACTTGCCACACATGCTTAGTTCGTTCAATAAAATGATGTCACTTAATTTTTGTAGTCTAAAAAAATTTAAATTATTAAACAAGCACATCATTTTATTAGACAAACTAACTGTTGATACAAATGGAATATAATTTCAGAAGGTAAAATCCAAATTCTGAAATTTCGAAACATAAAATTTAAATACTCCTAAACTTTAATAATGTATTTTATACTTTAACAATATAGTTTATAATTTAACCTTTTAATTTTTTAGTTTTCACAAACCCCATCTCCGAGAACGTGAGATCCCCAAAATTTTCATAGATCGCCCTGTTAGCCAAAACTTGGAATTTGGTCTTCAAGAAAGCAATGGGAAACATTTTTATGTCAATAGACAGATCATGATCTCTAAAGGGACTGTTGAAGTGGGCCGTGTGTGGCTTGAATTACCAAGCCCAATTCATTCTTATAAACCAAATACAAGCAGTATTAGGAAACCGAGTACAAGTAGGTTTGTAACTCCTTGTAATAACCGACCTATGACATATATATAAATATATATATATATATATATATATATATATATATATATTAGGTTTGTGATATAGGGCAAGCTGTGAGAGTAAAAAATTCCTAATAACCTAGCAGCCGCATAAGAAGAAAGAATAGTGTTTTCTTATCTTGTGGGTGAGAGAGAGTTAGGGTGTAATTGGGAATTGGGTTTCTTGAGAGTGTTCTTGTGCACTATTGTATCTCCTTATTTTATAGTGAAATCCCTGCAACTCCATGGACATAGGCAAATTGCCGAACCACGTAAATATTGTCTTGTGCGTGTGATTGTTTTCTTTAGCGTGTGTTTTCTCTATTTGTTTTGTTCCTCACAAGTTGGAATTTTGGGTTAAATTCCCTATAAATAGTATCAGAGCCTAGGGTTAGGTTTGAGTGGGAGCAATGGCAAAGGAAGCAAGAAAGTCATCTGGAATAGAAAAGTTTGATGGCACAGACTTTGCGTATTGAAGGATGCAGATTGAAGATTATCTCTATGGGAGGAAATTGCACCTGCCTCTTTTGGGGACAAAACCTGAGGCTATGAAGGCTGAGGAATGGGCTCTTCTTGACAGACAGGTACTAGGAGTTATCAGGTTAACTCTGTCTAGGTCTGTTGCACACAATGTTGTAAAGGAGAAGACCACAGCAGATCTAATGAAGGCTTTGTCTGGTATGTATGAAAAGCCGTCAGCGAACAATAAGGTGCACTTGATGAAGAAACTGTTCAATCTGTAGATGGCAGAGAATGCATCAGTAGCACAACATTTGAACGAATTTAACACTATCACAAATCAATTGTCGTTTGTAGAAATTGATTTTGATGATGAGATCCGTGCACTGATCGTTTTGGCTTCTTTGCCAAACAGTTGGAAGGTAATGAGGATGGCAATAAGTAATTCTACAGGAAAGGAAGAGCTCAAGTACAATGATATACGAGATTTAATTCTGGCTGAGGAGATTCGCAGAAGAGATGCAGGTGAAATCTCAAGCTCTGGTTTCGCCCTAAACCTTAAGACAAGAGGTAGAGGTAATAACAGAAATTCAAACCGAGGCAGATCAAAATCCAGAAATTCTAATCGAAACAGAAGCAAATCTAGATCAGGCCAACAAGTACAATACTGGAATTGTGGGAAAACAGGTCACTTTAGGAATCAATGCAAAAGTCCTAAGAAAAAGAATGGAGATGATTCTGCTAATGCTGTAACTGAAGAGATACAGGATGCATTACTTCTTGCATTAAACATTCCACTTGATGATTGGGTTTTGGATTTAGGAGCTTCGTTTCATACCACTCCACACCGAGAAATCATACAGAATTATGTTGCAGGTGATTTTGGTAAGGTGTATTTAGCTGATGGTTCAGCCTTGGATGTTGTAGGTATGGGAAACGTCCGAATATTGTTGCCCAATGGATCTGTTTGGTTATTGGAGAAGGTTCGACATATTCCTGAACGGAGGAGGAATTTGATTTCTGTTGGACAACTTGATGATGAAGGGCATGCAATACTATTTGTTGGTGGTACTTGGAAGGTTACAAAGGGAGCTAGGGTATTGGCTCGTGGAAAGAAAATTGGTACTCTGTATATGATCTCAAGTCCAAGAGACACAATTGCAGTTACTGATGCAAGTACTGATACAAGCCTATGGCACCGTGGACTTGGTCACATGAGTGAGAAAGGGATGAAGATGTTGCTGTCAAAAGGAAAACTACTAGAATTGAAGTCCATTGATTTTGACATGTGTGAAAGCTGCATCTTAGGAAAGCAGAAAAATGTGAGCTTCTTGAAAACTGGCAGGACACCAAAAGCTGAAAAATTGGAGTTAGTACACACTGATTTGTGGGGGCCTTCTCCAGTTGCATCCCTTGGAGGTTCAAGGTACTACATCACTTTCATTGATGACTCAAGCAAAAAGGTATGGGTTTATTTTTTGAAAAAATAAATCTGATGTATTTGAAACTTTTAAGAAGTGGAAGGCTATGGTTGAGACAGAAACAGGTTTAAAAGTAAAATGTTTGAGATCAGATAATGGAGGAGAGTACAAAGATGGAGGGTTCAGTGAGTATTGTGCTGCACATGGAATTAGGATGTAGAAGTCCATTCCTGGGACACCACAGCAAAATGGTGTGGCTGAGCGCATGAATAGAACTTTCAATGAGCGTGCTAGGAGTATGAGGTTGCATGCTGGACTACCAAAAACTTTCTGGGCTGATGCTGTTAGCACTGCAGCTTACCTGATAAACCGAGAACCATCAATTCCTATGGAGTTCAGACTTCCTGAGGAGGTTTGGAGTGGTAAAGAGGTAAAGTTTTCATATTTAAAAGTTTTTGGTTGTGTTTCTTATGTTCATATTGATTCTGATGCTCGTAGTAAACTTGATGCAAAGTCAAAAATATGTTTTTTCATTGGCTATGGTGATGAGAAATTTGGCTATAGGTTTTGGGATGAACAAAACAGAAAAATCATCAAAAGTAGAAATGTAATATTTAATGAACAGGTTATGTACAAGGACAAGTCAATTGTAGTGTCAGATGTTGCAGAGATAGATCAAAAGAAATCTGAGTTTGTCAACTTAGATGAATTGACTGAAAGTACTGTCCAGAAAAGGGGTGAAGAAGATAAGGAGAATGTAAATTCACAGGTAGATCAGAGTACACCTATAGCTGAAGTCCGGAGATCTTCTAGAAACATTAGACCTCCACATCATTATTCACCCACTCTAAATTATCTCCTGTTGACTGATGGTGGTGAGCCAGAGTGTTATGATGAAGCCTTGCAAGATGAGAATTCAAGCAAGTGAGAATTAGCCATGAAGGATAAGATGGATTCCTTGTTGGGGAATCAAACATGGGAACTGACTGAATTGCCAGTTGGAAAGAAGGTTTTGCACAACAAGTGGGTATACAGAATAAAGAATGAGCATGATGATAGCAAACGTTACAAGGCCAGATTAGTTATTAAAGGGTTCCAGCAGAAGGAGGGCTTTGACTTCATAAAGATATTTTCTCCAGTTGTGAAGATGTCAACAATTAGACTGGTACTAGGAATGGTGGCTGCAGAAAACTTACATCTTGAGCAATTAAATGTGAAGACAGCATTCCTTCATGGTGACTTGGAGGAAGACCTTTACATGATTCAGCCAGAAGGGTTCATTGTTTAGGGACAAGAGAATCTAGTTTACAAACTGAGAAAGAGCTTGTATGGCCTAAAACAAGCTCCAAGACAGTGGTAAAAGAAATTTGACAGTTTTATGCATAGAATTGGGTTCAAGAGATGTGAAGCTGATAATTGTTGCTATGTTAAGTTTTCTGACAATTCTTACATCATATTACTGTTGTATGTGGATGATATGCTTATTGCAGGGTCTAGCATTGAGGAGATTAATAATCTGAAGAAGTAATTGTCCAAAAAATTTGCAATGAAGGATTTGGGAGCTGCAAAGCAAATCCTTGGCATGAGAATCATTAGAGACAAGGCTAATGGTACATTGAAGCTTTCACAGTCAAAGTATGTGAAGAAAGTCCTCAGCAAATTCAACATGAATGAAGCTAAACCAGTGAGCACACCCTTGGGTAGTCATTTCAAACTAAGCAAAGAACAGTCATCGAAGACAGAGGAAGAAAGGGACCATATGAGCAAGGTGCCCTATGCCTCAACTATTGGCAGCTTGATGTATGCTATGGTGTGTACAAGGCCAGACATTGCACATGCAGTGGGAGTTGTGAGCAGATTTATGAGTAGGCCTGGAAAGCAATGGGAGGCAGTCAAGTGGATTCTGAGATATCTAAAGGGTTCATCAGATACATGCCTTTGCTTCACAGGTGCAAGTTTGAAACTGCAGGGTTATGTAGATGCTGATTTTGCTGGTGATATTGATAGTAGAACGAGTACTACTGGGTTTGTTTTTACTCTGGGTGGTACAGCTATATCATGGGCTTCAAATTTGCAAAAAATTGTCACTTTGTCTACTACAGAAGCTGAGTATGTTGCAGCAACTGAAGCTGGAAAGGGGATGATTTGGCTACATGGGTTCTTAGATGAATTGGGTAAGAAGCAAGAGACGGGCATTCTACACAGTGACAGTCAAAGTGCAATCTTTCTTGCCAAAAATTCGGCTTTTCATTCAAGGTCGAAGCACATATAGACAAAATACCACTTTATCCATTATTTTGTTGAAGATAAGCTGGTAATACTTAAGAAGATTTGTGGATCTAAGAACCCAGCAGACATGTTGACTAAGGGTGTCACTATTGAAAAGCTAAAGCTGTGTACAGCTTCAGTTGGCCTTCTAGCTTGAGGACAGGAGGATGAGTTGCAGGGATGAGGGATTGTATTATGGAGGTTTGTGGTTGATGTTTGCAGCTTGTGAGCCCTTAAGGCCTAAGGTGGAGGTGATGGAGGAGTTTGCTCATGTAGCTCGATCAATTCAAGCCAAGGTGGAGATTTGTTGAAGTGGGCCATGTGTGGCTTGAATTACCAAGCCCAATTCATTCTTATAAACCAAATACAAGCAGTATCAGGAAACCGAGTACAAGTAGGATTGTAACTCCTTGTAATAGCCGACCTATGACATATATATATATATATATATATATATATATATATATATATATATATTAGGTTTGTGATATAGGGCAAGCTGTGAGAGTAAAAAATTCCTAATAACCTAGCAGCCGCATAAGAAGAAAGAATAGTGTTTTCTTGTCTTGTGGGTGAGAGAGAGTTAGGGTGTAATTGGGAATTGGGTTTCTTGAGAGTGTTCTTGTGCACTATTGTATCTCTTTATTTTATAGTGAAATCCCTGCAACTCCGTGGACATAGGCAAATTGCCGAACCACGTAAATATTGTCTTGTGCGTGTGATTGTTTTCTTTGGCGTATGTTTTCTCTATTTGTTTTATTTCTCACAAGTTGGAATTTTGGGTTAAATTCCCTGTAGGGACAACATGCCAAATCCACGTGGGTATGAGAAAATAGATTAGTATTTATAGTCGGAAAGGGAGACATTGCACCTTGCACTTGCCTGTTACAGATCAGACTCACCGTTCCTCTTGAAGTTAAAATGGAGTATAAAATTGCACTATGGTCCTAAAAACTCACACTATATTGAAGAAGATTATCTCTAATGTTTTTATCGGATAAATGGCACTAGGCATCGGAAATAGGAATAGCAATGGGGCAGGGTGGGGCTTAACTCAAGGATGGAGTTTTCGTCCCCGCTCTGCATGGTTTTGTCTTGCCCCACCCTCACCCTGTCCCGCATGAAGGAGAAAACTTTATCACCCCATCCCCGTCCCCATCCCTTGAGGCCCTGTGAAGCCTCACACTACCTCGTAAAACTCTACTTTTTGTTAATTTGCCCTACAACTAGTACAATTTTTTTAATGAAACCTATTTCATTAATAAAAATATATTTGAAATTACAACTAAATTTATCCCATCAAATCAAATCAATTTTTAGAAAAAATTAAATAATATATCTAAGTGTTTAACAAGACAATCATAAAAAAATAATAATAATAAAAATCTCATAATATAACACATAACAAAATAAATGAAGAGAATCACATTGGGTAGAATAAAATAAGCTAATATTGATATGTTTGTTTAAATAGTAGGGTTTTAGGGTATGAAAAAATTACAATTATAACCCTTAGCAATGCGGGGCAGGGTGGGGCGGGGCTAAAATCTTGCCCCATCCCCGCTCCACAAAGGTGGTGGGGCGGGGAAAACCCGTGCGGGGCAAAATAGGGAGAGACGGGTTAAGCGGAGTGGAGAAAAATTGTCATCCTTAATTGGAAAATTTTAAGCAATACAGAAAGATTGATACTAGGTGTTGGTCCATTTATTATTCTCCCAATATTTCTTGAGGTTTTGTATTCCCTTCTGAATAAGCTTCAAGCTTGAGAAAATTTTGGGAATCTCACATTCTCAGCGACTGGGGTTTGCCAAAAAAAAAAAAAAAAATGGGGGTTTCAGCTTTGCAAAAAAAAAAAAAAAGAGGGTTTTGTTTTGTTACTCCAAATAAATAGATGATGTTATTCACTCTGTTTTGATTTCTTTTTCTTTTTCTTTTTAATTTCGTTAAATTAATAAAATATTACTTAAATAGTGATATTTTAATTCTCAAGACACTAATATATATATTTTTAACTCTTCCCCAGTTCTTCTTTTATATAAATTTGCAATTACTTTTTCTGCACACGTCCCTTCCATTCAATTCCATGTTTTGCCTACAAAAAAACTTATTATTCTCTTTTTTTTCTTCTACTTTTTTTTTCTTTACTTGAACTATAGAAAGAAAGATACACTAGATAAATAGAAAAAATATCTAAAAATGTTATACTCAACTAATATAAATGGGTGATACTTATTTGCAATCTAGAAAGAGTGGGGGGGTGGGGGAGGATAATACAAAAGAGAAAATTGTTTAGTGGTAAAATAACTTTTTGGTTAAGTTAATCTACTTTTTTTTTTTAGGACGCGCTAATTCTAATATTTTATATTTAGTAAAAATTGAATAACAAGTTATAATACTATAAACACACTCAATTTCACAAGATGTTGAAGTGAATTGTGAGTGATGAACAAAAGACAGTGATGAATCCATGTAAAAAGTGGTGGGATGAAGGTTTCCACCATTGATATTCAACCATTTTTGCACGATTTAAAATCAAGCATATTTAGTTTTTTTTTTTTTTTATGAGAAACAAGTATATTAAGTATTTTTTTTATGCAAGATAAAAATTCTACTCTAACCTAATCTAAGTTTATATATGTATGAAGCTCTCTTCTAGAGGCTTCAACCATTTTTGCACGATTTATTTTTTATTTTTTTTAATTTTTTTTTTGAGAAACAAGTATATTAAGGTTTTTTTTTTTTTTTTTTTTACAAGATAAAAATTCTACTCTATCCTAATCTAAGTATATATGTATGTGAAACTCCCTCCTAGAAACTTGAATCCCAGTCTTTGGTCCCCACACCCCACAAGCACTTATATTTATGGAATGATCATCGCACCAAGGATGTGCAATGATAAGTATATTAAGTGTTAACTTCAATATAATATAGTAATAAAAAAATTGAGTGTATCTTTAGATTTATTTATGCATTAATTATGTTTTTTTTATAAGAATTATGCAATAATTATGGGTTAACCTTTTTGTATTACACCAAATTATATAATCATTTAACGTGCATCACGTGGTTACGCGAGTAGTACATATAACACATGTTGCCAAGCTTTTGCATTCTGCTTTCCACCATTTGCAGTTGTAAAATAACTCTGTTTTTCTCCCCAAAAAAAAAATAACTGTGTTTTCTTTAGCCAACGAGAGAGAGAGATATCTATAATATTATAATATATTAAAAAAATAGAAAGAAAAAATAAAGAAAGGCTATGTTTAATACATTGCCAACCGTTTTGAATAACCTATGGAACGCATGGAATATCAGGGTGGTGATTCTGGCAAGCCTCTCACTCCAGACCATTTTGATACTGCTTGCTCCCTTGAGAAAACGCACGTCTCAAAAATTGGTGATCTTGTTCATCTGGACATCTTACGTGCTGGCTGATTGGGCCGCAACCTTTGCTATTGGACACATCTTTAGCGGTCAAAGCAATGACTCTGGTCCCTCTGATAAGGAAGATTTTCTTGCTTTTGGACACTTGTTCTCCAACGGTAAAAACAAAAGCCATACTTGTTTTTGCGTAGATAAGGAAGACACGTTGTCCACCAATACTGAAGACCTTATTGCATTTTGGGCTCCCTTCCTTTTGGTACACCTGGGTGGACCAGACACTATAACTGCATTTGCCCTTGAGGATAATGAGCTCTGGCTTAGGCACTTCATCAGCTTCATAGTCCAACTTGCGGTGACTGTATACGTCTTCTCGCTCACACTTCCTGAAAACAAGCTATTCATCCCAACATTGTTCATGTTTGGGGCAGGAATCAGCAAGTATCTTGAGCGAACATTTGCCTTGTTTCTGTCAAGCTTGGGTAGGTTCCGAGATTCCATGCTTAGAGAACCTGATCAGGGGCCAGACTATGTAAACCTCATGGAGGGATATTCTTCAAAGAAAGAAGCTGGACTACCAACACATATAGAATTCACATCAAAGCCAGGTAAAGAATCAAAGCTTGCATCTATTGGGAGAGAAGGACTATTAACCGATCTTGAAGTGGTGACATATGCTTACAGCTACTTCCAAATATTCAAGGGACTCATCGTTGACCTTACCCTCAGCTTCCGTGAGCGCAACGAAAGCCGAATTTTTTTCCAGTTGAGAACGGCAGAAGATGCGCTTAAAGTGATAGATTTAGAACTCAACTTCATCTATGAAGCTTTCTATACCAAGGTGGTGGCTGTGCATAGTGTGGCGGGATACATATTCCGGGTTTTATCCATTCTTTTCGTTTTGGTGGCCTTTATATTCTTCTATTCCTTGGACAAGCATGGTTTCGTGGACATTGATGTCAAGGTCACCTACACTTTGCTATATGGTGCCATATTCCTGGATCTAATTGCTCTCATCATGCTCTTTTTCTCTGATTGGACTATTGCTTCTATGCATACCAATTGGGCCAATTGGCAATTTGGAAAGTGCTATATGAAGCTTGCCGAAAAATTTCTTCACGTAAAGAGGATAAGGTGGAGTTATGGCTCTAGATCTGGAAAGTCTGAATTGAATACGCCACGTTTGCTTCGCAGGTGGTCTGAATCCGTGTCATGTTTTAATCTGATAGTTTATTGCCTCAAGCATCGTCCATGTGAAAACATAGGGATATTTAGGCGTCGGATCAATAAAATCCTTTATAAATACGGTCTTTCGGACCTTGTAAATGATTTCTTCTCTGCAGAAAAAATTGCAACAAAGAAACTCCCTCACAGGCTATGGGAATATATCTTTGAAGATTTGCTAGAGAAATCCAAAGACGCCGCAGATGATGCAGAAACTACCGAGAAGATATACTCAGCTAGAGGTGCTTATGCAATCCAAGAAGGCTATTTGGAAAGCGATTATCATAATATAACAAGGGACTATATCGATAATCTTTTCTATGATGAGAGCCTTCTATTGTGGCACGCTGCCACCGAACTCTGCTTTCAGAATGGAGCAATTCCAGCCAATAATGACGACCGTAGTTTGAGCAAGTTCCTCTCAGATTACATGATGTATCTTTTAGTGAAGGAGCCTAAACTGATGTCCGCAGTGGCCGGAATGTGGAAATTAAGATATTGGGATACCTGTGCTGAAACTGTAAATTTCTTTGGCAGAAGGGGTATAAAACAAGATCAGAGAAAGGCCTGTCATGCCATCCTTGGCGTTAATACAGAAGTTGGACCTGTTTGGATAAAGGGAGATAGAAGCAAGTCTGTACTGTTTGATTCATGTATGCTGGCCAAAGAGCTAAACAAACTGGAGGAGGAGGAGAGATGGAAGTTAATCATCAAAGTATGGGTGGAAATGTTGTCGTATGCTGCTAGTCATTGCAGACCAGAAACTCATGCACAACAAGTAAGTAAAGGTGGACAGCTAATTTCTTTTGTTTGGTTACTCATGGCTCATTTTGGCCTCGGGGAGCAATTCAAAATCAAAGAGAGTCGTACTACGACAAGGCTGATTGTGGGTAAGTAGTTGAATTAGTGTTCTATTGGTCTTGTTTATATATTTGTCAGCAATAAAATGATTTGTAATATTATGTGAAACTCATTCGATCTATTCATCTGTTGTCATACTGTTTCATCAGTGTTGTATTGGTCTTGTTATTAGTGTTGTATTCTTCTTCGTGCCTTTTTCTTTCTTTGTCCCGAGTTATCTATGAGAAATAAGGCTGATTGTAACATTGTGTGAATCTGATGTATCTAATCTAAGTTCTCGTCCTACCATTAAAACTTAGGTAGTGCTTTGCTTCACATATTTTTCTTCAATGATTTTCTAGCGATTGCCTTGTATTATTATCTGATGTTGCTTTTGGGGGAGGAAAAAATTGAAAGTAAACTAAGGAGGCTTGAATATCACCTTGGCGAAGGATGACAAAAAAGCAAAACGAATGAAATAATAAAACAATAACAATAAAAAAGAGAGCATGTTAAAAGACTCTGGAATTGAACTATAGTGGATCAAGGTTAGTCCCATAAATCTTTCGTCAACTCAATTTTATCATCACACGATTCACACCGTTACAATTTTCCACCCATAATTAATTTCAGCCACTACAGCAGTCCATGACTTAAACAGCAACCCAATTTTCTTAAAAGGGTAAATTACTCTAACATAACAACTTTAATATATAATTGAATTAGACTCATAATACCCGATCTTTAAGAAATGACACTTCCCTTTCAAATAATGATCGAAATAATTTACTTTTCTCAAAATAATTTAAGAATAAATTACATCAATCATTCATTGTATCGTCCTATGGTTTGAAATATTTTTAAAAATAAGTAATTAAAATCATGAACTTTCTAAATTATTTCAATTAATTTGTCCCCTCCATGCGGGTTTTTTTTTTTTTTTTTAAAACACTCCATAAGTTAAAATTCATATATATATAAGTTGGCCCAAAAACGAACTTACAAAATAAGTTTTTTTTTTTTTTTAATCCTAAAAGATAAATGCGTTTTAGTAAAGATGCGATAATTCGATCTGTGAGTTGTTATTGTTTTTTATTTATTTATTATTATTTTAATAAAATATCACATTGATATTCATCTGTCGGGTCTTTTAATAATGCCCTGATAAGTGGCTTACTGGCATGTGCACTTTATTTATTATTTATTTTTGGTTAATTTTAGTTAATTATGACTCTAATGAGGCAAATTAAAAATTCAGTATTTTAATTTAAACTGTTCAAAATATAAAATTTAATTTGAAATCACCCATACCATTGGGAGGAAACATATGATCATTTTCTGAATTTTAGGGAGGTAAAGATGATGAGGTTTCTTGGAGACAATGTTGCTTTCATTATTGATATATATTTCTTAAATTAACTGCTATATCTTTAGGTATGTAGAATAATGTTGAGTGGGTGCTGGTCATTTAGTTAAAAAAAAAAAAAAAGGCAATCTTTAACGTTCGAATGAGTCAAAAAGTAGCTTTTGCAAAGCCATACATTTATCTGGTAAGGTTCACAATTGTTAAGATATGGCAACTGATAAGAGAAAGACAATGGAAACAAGGCTCCTCACTCAATGTGAGTTATTGGCAAAAGCTAAACGTTCAATGCCAAAATATATCTGTCAACACCTCCAGTTCATCAACAATTTCTTCGATTTCATTGGTGATAAGAGAAATCAATCGAAGACAAATCATAACTTTTAGATTTTTTTTTTTTTTTTTTTTTTGAAGTTTATGCTGATGTGGCAGTACATGTGGCATGAAAATTTGATAAATTTAAAAGCTTATGAATCAAATTGACACACAATATAAAGGTGTAAGGACCAAATTTGACTTGAATCCAAAACGGGAGCGGATCCAGGCTCACGTAGCCCAAACAATGAATTTATAGAGTGCAGGAAAGAAAGCTAGTCTGATCTTGGGCCAAGATATTGGGTTTTAGCGTAAAGAGACTAGAGTTACAGGTGTAGTTTATACAAAGAGTCTCCTCGGACATGTCCCAGTGCAACGATTTTAGAATAATTTTCCCCTCCCTTTCCTTTTTCCTTTCTTCGTCTTATATACTATGGCTTCTTTACCTTTTTCCTCATCCACGTGTGGGCTTGATGTTGAAAGTCCTTTTTCATCATCTTTCTTGCCCTTTCTTGAATCTTCCATTCATAGTTGGAAGGCTGCCTGTTTACTGTTCAGGCATCACCTCCACATCAATGCGGCCAGAAGGTTAGCTGGGCGGCATTTAATGCGGAGGGGACAGTACCCTAAGATATTTGTTCCTGTTCACTATTATCTTCTATTTGATATTTTTCCCTTTCGTTTTGCTGTGGGGTTTGTCTAAGGTGTTATTCTAAATGACTGATAAGTTCACCAGACACCTCGGATATAAGTCCCGAGGTGACTATAGTCCTCGGACATGGTTAAATCCCCACGAGCGTTCTTCACCTCTCCTCGGAGGAGAACCTTATTTATTCCTTTGTTGATTGTCCTCGAATACTCTCTCACCCTCAGACTGGACGTTGGGCCTGGCCCCTTCTCACACAGCCCGTACATATGAGATCAGATACTGGGCCTGGCCTCTTCCAGCGTGGTTTGAGCACCGGATATAGTTGGCCCCCACAATAGCCCCTCAAAATCTTGCTTTTCGGACTCTCGGGAGAAAATGAGGATTTTGACTCTCTCGTCGGATTTGCCTTGTGATCTAGTTTTATTGGGTCAAATCACATCAACACGTGTTTATCTTCTCGCGTCTCGTTCCTGACTCTTCAGTGTCCAGGAAGCGCCTTCATTTAATTTTGGCAACTCCTTTGTCTCCCATGTTCAACGGTGAGATGACAATCTAACGGCAGTTGATCTTTTTGGGAATTTGGGCGGGCGAACTCCCGCTCCTAATTTTCGCGCAACTATAAGTAGACTTTCAAATCAATTTCTTGTCACTTTTAAACGATTGCGCTATCCTAGAACCTGATACTCTTTTTCTCTCTCTCGCTTCTTTGTGTGTCTACAAATACAAAAATCCTGTTCGAGGACCATTTCTCACACTTGTAAGTCTTCCTAAACTATCTCGAGCTCTTATTCCTTTTATTGTGAAATTTCTCCTATAGGACTTCTTAGAAAATGGGTAGATTTAAGGAATTAGTTGATACCGAGGAGGGAATGAGAAATTTTAGGGCCAAGTATAACATCCCTCCTCATGTGGGCGTTAGGTACGCGGCACAGGGCGAGTGGTATGATGAAAGAAAAACAAATGAGGTTGTCATTCCTATGATCGCCTTCATAGAAGGGGGGATGACCATTCCCATGGGCACCCTTACTAGGAACTACCTTAGGTATTTTAGGTTATCCCCCACACAGTGCGCACCGAATATGTTCAGGGTATTAGGATGTATAGAAGCTCTGAACGAAAGAATGAACCTGAACCTGACCCACCATGATATAAACTGGATTTACAATCTCCAGCACCTAAAAAATCAGGGGCACTACTTAAAATCCAGACAGGCAGAGGTCAGGATGATTCAGTGCCTTCCTCAATCTAATAAGGGATTAAAAGAAGATTTCTTAATCTTCTCTGGCCAGTGGCATGATGGCTTACCATGCCCAGTTAAAGAGGGTGAGCCAGGTGGGAATCTAACTTACTTAATCTTCACGTTTAACCTTCCCTATTCTAGAATTCCCATTGTCTTCGGCTGATATTAAAGTGATTCCTTATTGTCTCTACTGACTCTGCAGATCCCCGCGCCACTACGCCATCGTTGCGCTTAGTTAACAAAGCCAGCTTGGATAGAGTTCTCCGAGCCGAAATCTACGTCAACCCCTCAGACGGTCAATTAAGGGCAGCTCATCTCATCCTCGGCTACAATCCCATATCACGTGCATTCCAAGCTCCCTCGTGCGTGATAAAGGCTAAGGATCCTCGGCTCCGCAGAATTAGCGTTGCTTAAGAAGGGTTCCTAGTCCCCCAAGGCATTCCTCTTCCAGAAGACACCAAGCATACCGAGGCACTGCCCGTTGCCAGCCTCGCCGAAGTTGTTTCATCTTCTCCCTGTGTTGCTCAAGTAAAGGAGGAAGAAGAAGTTGAACGAGAGGAAGAAGGCTTTGTAGATCTCTCCTCAGCCACAGACAACTACGAAGTTTTTGACTTACTCACTCCATCACCTAACACCCCCGAAGACATGGGCATTCAGAGGAAACCTCAACGTAGTCTACAGGAGCTTTTGGAGAGCCAACCTGGAAGGGGGGAGGCTGGGAGGCCAACCCAACAAAACCTTCCCCCCCCCTCCTAAATCTCCTCTACGTGCCCCTCAGCCAGCTCCCCCCTCTAGGACCGAACAACCTGACCCCAAGAGGAGAAGGGAGCCCAAGGGCAAGGAGGTAGTGGAGGCTGGAAGGACTCATTCTTCCAATGAAGAGGAGGCCCACAGGCCGACGAAGCAATTGAAAATCGGCCCTGCCCCCAGCCGAGGACCAGAGATGGGAGAAGTTCAACAGTCTGAACCCCGAGCATAGCTTCCAGCTCCCATGCTTGGGGGTGAGCCTCTGACCGACGATGCGTCGATCAGAGATTACAACGGGGGCATTGGCTGCCAGGTAGCCTCGGCGTTGGAAGAAACCCTCTTGCTCCCCAAAGACATGGTGGAACTGCGAGGATTGAGGAGGAACGAGGTCTTCCTCCAAGCCAAGCGCTGTTTAGGGATGGTATGTATTGCTACTTTGTTATTATTAATATTATTTCTTTTACTTTACTTTTTTTTTATTTTTTATTTCTTTATTTTTAAACCCCCCTCCTTTTTCTTTTTTTTTAAACAGGCTGTTCAAAGCACGTTTAGGATGGAAGAAATTTACCATTCCGTCGCACAGCAGCTGGAGGAGGAGAGAAGAAGAATGATTGCTGCGGTGCCGACGATGTCCGTTGTTAAGAAGAGTAATACTAACCTCAAGGAAAAGCTGAAGACTGAGGAGCAGTTAAGGAAAAGCGTTGAGGCTGCTTTGAAAGGGGCTGAGACCCAAGCTGAGAGCCAGAGGAAACTGGTCGTCGAGGTCAAAGGACAATTGGTTACGGCCAAGGAGCAAATTGCAACTCTAAGGCAGCAACTGGAGGAGGCTAACCAGCTCAAATCTTTGACCGAAAAAGCAAAAATGCAAGCTGAAGAGGATAAGCTCAAGGCCGAGAAGGAGAGAGACGAGGCCGAGCAGCATGGGTATGACGTTGGCGTGGCTGAGACCGAGAAAGCTCTTCGGGCTGAGGTCCCTGCCGTCTGCCGTGCCTACTGCACCCAATCTTAGGAAGAGGCTCTCAACCAGGCTGGGGTTGAAGCCTCATCAGGGCTGAGGAAGCCAGAAAGCATCATCTTCCCCTTAGCCCTGCAGATTCCTAAGCAGATTGAGACGGCCCCTCTCGTGCCTCCACCACCTGCCGAAGCCTCCTTTCAGCCCCTTCCCACTGCTGCCCAGCCAGACCAGGATAAAGAGAAAGAAAAACAAAAGGGGCCCCTCTCAGGTAAAGTGACCGAAGCCTCCCAACCAGGGACAGCTTCTCAGGATTTTGAGAAGCAGTTAGCCCTAGTCACTTTACCTGCGCAGGAGCCTCTTAAGGACAAAGAGAAGGAGACCAACCCTGAGGCAGCTGACCAGGCTCCTAAGCACAAGCTCCAGATCAAGCTGAAGCCATGAGCCTTAGGACAATTTTCTTTTTGTAATTTTTCCTTTGTTTGATGACATGGACGGTAGTGGTAATGTAGTTGTTGTTATATGTATTTATCAGTAGATTTTTCTGTTATATTTGAAAGACAGATTTTTGTAATGTTTGAAGCAATATTATTTACTTCTCTTTATATTTCTCAGTGACATTATTTTACTTGAATGTATGGTCTTTTCTTCCTTTTGTTTTTCATCCTATCTTCTACGTAGATTATTTAAGGAATGTATTGCGCTGGCAAGACATATCATCAAGTCTTGTCATAACGTCCTATCTATTAACTCATTCATTCCAACACCCGTTTGACGAACAAAATATCACTACAGGGAACCATACTAACCTTTAATTTGCTAATTATGAGTCTAACATATGGCTTAAAAATGAGGCAGTGCCTAGCTTAAGAAATAACATTTTCCATTAAGTATCACGCGTTGAAAGTATCACACGTGGAAATTACTATAGGGTATTAATTTCCACTAAGTCTATGGTCCGAGGACCTGACATAACTTAGTTTCTGTTTAATATTTCAATTGATGTCATAGGATATTAATTTTCACTAAGTCTGTGGTCCGAGGACCTGACATAACTTAGTTTCTGTTTAATATTTCAATTGATGTCATAGGATATTAATTTCCACTAAGTCTGTGGTCCGATGACCTGACATAACTTAGTTTCTGTTTAATATTTCAATTGATGTCATAGGATATTAATTTCCACTAAGTCTGTGGTCCGAGGACCTGACATAACTTAGTTTCTGTTTAATATTTCAATTGATGTCATAGGATATTAATTTCCACTAAGTTTGTGGTCCGAGGACCTGACATAACTTAGTTTCTGTTTAATATTTCAATTGATGTCATAGGATGAATAGAAACAAGAAGAAATCAGGATAACTTTTATTATCAATAGTAATACCTTTTCAGATTATTTACATTCCAAGGATGAAGTACAGCCCTTTCATCTAAGTCTTCTAAGTAATAAGCTCCTATTCCTGCCACCGTCATAATGCGATATGGTCCCTCCCAATTGGGCCCCAATTTTCCCCAGGCAGGGTTTTTAGTGTTTCCCAAAACTTTCCTCAAAACCAAGTCCCCTTGGGCCAATGGTCTCAACTTCACGCTCATGTCATAGCCTTGCTTTAGCTTGTGTTGATAGTAGGCTAACTGCACCCTAGCGTTTTCTCGTCGTTCTTCAATTAGATCCAGGTTCTTCTTCAGCAGGTCATCATTTCCATCCGAGGTAAATGCGCTAGACCTCATTGTAGGGAAACCGTTTTCCAATGGAATTACAGCTTCAGCCCCGTATGTCATTGAGAAGGGGGTCTCCCCAGTAGACTTCCGAGGTGTCGTCCTGTAAGTCCAAAGAACGTGTGGTAGCTCTTCAACCCACCTTCCCTTGGCGTCATCCAACCTCTTTTTAAGTCCGTTCACAATGACTTTATTAACAGCCTCAGCTTGCCCATTTCCTTGCGGATAAGCTGGAGTGGAATACCTGTTCTTTATTCCCAGGTCAGAGCAGTACTTCCTAAAAGCTTTGCTGTCAAATTGAAGACCATTATCCGAGATGAGGACGTTGGGAACTCCAAATCGCGTGACTATGCTCTTCTAGATGAATTTTTTGACATCCACATCTCTAATATTAGCTGAAGGCTCAGCTTCGACCCACTTAGTGAAATAATCTGTGCATACCAGGAGGTATTTCTTGTTCCCTACAGCCTTTGGGAAAGGGCCCACAATGTCTATGCCCCACTGAGCAAAAGGCCACGGACTAGACAAAGGGTTAAGGACCCCTCCAGGCTAATGAATGTTTGGTGCAAACCTCTGGCACTGATCGCATTTCCTGACGTACTCCTGCGCCTCCTTTTGCATGTTTGGCCATCAATATCCCTGGGTAAGAGCCCTGTGAGACAGTGACCTTCCCCCTGTATGACTTCCACAAACCCCTTCATGCAATTCCTCTAGGAGTAGCTCCGACGCCTCTGGGTGGACACACAGCAAATAAGGTCCAGAGAACGAACGCTTGTACAGTTTTCTGTCCTCGGATAACCAGAACCGAGGAGCTTTCCTCCGTACTTTATCGGCCTCGGACTTTTCTTCAGGCAACACATCTTTTTCCAAAAACAATGATATAGCATCCATCCAGCTCTGACACAACTTAACTTGATGTATCCGTGGGGCACCATGATGCGTCAGAGCTTGCGTATATAGGTCTTCCACTAACACCACCCGAGGTAAATCCTGGGCCGAGGACGTTGCAAGGGTGGCCAAAGAATCTGCATGGGTGTTCCCACTTCTAGGAATATAGGACAAGTCAAAAACTTCAAACTTTTCTTGTATACTCTTGACCTGGCATAAATATTATAGCATCCTTGAATCTCGCGCTTCTAGATCTCCTCTTACCTGTCCAACAACTAGTTTCGAGTCCGAAAAAGCTCTTACTGCCTTTCCCCCCATTTTCTGCACCATCTCCATTCCCTTCAGCAAAGCCTCATATTCTGCTTCGTTATTAGTAGCGGAGAAATTCAGTCTTAAGGACTTTTCTATGGTAATCTTTTCAGGGGATACCAGTACTAGCCCCACCCCTGATCCCCGTTGATTGGCAGCTCCATCAACATACAACTCCCAAGGCTGTAGGCCCTGAATAGAGGCTACTCCTACCGATCTTCCATCCACTGATCCATTTCCCATTTCCACCTCCTCTGGAGACTCAGCAAACTCGGCCACCAGGTCAGCGAGCACCTGTCCCTTGATAGAGGTACGGGGCATGTACTTTATATCAAAAGCCCCTAGAATCGTACCCCATTTGGCTATCCTCCCTGTATAGTCGGCGCTTCTGAGCACTGACTTGAGGGGAAGTTGAGTTAGAACGACCACAGTATGCGCCTGAAAGTAATGGGGAAGTTTCTTCGTGGCATGTACTACAGCCAGTATCGCTTTTTCTAGTGGCAGGTACCGCACCTCAGCCTCGTTGAGCGACTTGCTCACATAATAAACTGGTCGTTGTACACCATCGTCCACCCGTATGAGCACAAGGCTTATGGCGTGTGAGGCAACGGCGAGGTAAGAAAAAAGGACCTCGTCCACCACTGGGCTAGACATTATGGGCGGATGTGACAGATAACGTTTGAGCTCCTGAAATGCCCTGACACACTCCTCGAACCACTGAAACTCTTTCCATTTATGCAACAAAAGGAAAAAGGGTCTGCACCTTTCTGCCGATCTAGATATGAACCGATTTAATGCTGCCATCATCCCAGTAAGCTTCTGGACTTCCTTTGGATTCCGAGGTGGTTGCAAGCTATTGATTGCTTTAATCTGATCTGGGTTTACCTCAATCCCCCGATGGGTCACCATGTACCCTAGGAACTTTCCTGATCCTACTCCAAATGAGCATTTAGAGGCATTCAGACGCAGCTTGTGCCACCTCAGGATTTCGAAAACATTTGCAAGATCTACTAATAAGTGTTCGGATACTAACTTGCTCTTCACCACCATATCATCAATATAGACCTCAATAGTTTTTCCCAACCGTGACTCAAACATCTTTGTCATCATCCGTTGATAAGTCGATTCTGCATTTTTCAGGCCAAAAGGCATTACTTTGTAGTGGTAGTTGCCCACAGGAGTGACAAAAGCTGTTTTTTCCTGATCCTCCGCTGCCAATGGTATTTGGTGATAACCTTGAAAGGCGTCCAGGAAACTCATCCGAGGATGTCCTACTGTTGCATTTACCAACTGATCTATCCTCGGCATAGGGAAATGATCTTTGGGGCAAGCCTTGTTACTGTCTGTAAAATCTACGCAGACGCGCCATTTTCCTGTTTTCTTCTTCACCACTACAGTGTTAGCCAACCACTGGGGGTAGAAAATCTCTTTAATAGCCCCAGCCTGTTTGAGTTTAACCACCTCAGTCTTTATTGCCTCCACGTGTTCACTCGAGGGGCGCCGAGGAGGTTGCTTTTTCGGTGTAGCTGAGGGATCAACATTCAAACGATGATAGATGAATTCTGGATTCAGACCAGGGGCTTCATAGGCGTCCCATGCGAAAACGTCTACGTTTCTCCTCAAAAGCTCAACCAACTCCTCCTTCTCCTGTAGGGGCAGCCGAGCTCCAACCTGGAAGAATCTCTGAGGGTTGTCCCCTATAATCACCCTTTCCAGGCCCTCACAATTCATCTCGTCATCTGGCCCCCCGAGTAGTGACGACGAGGCCCCTAACTGCTATAAGTCATTTTCCTTACTAGCTGACGCGCCAACCTCCGGTTTGTGCTGAATTGCTGCAATTAAGCATTGCCTAGCCATAGACTGGCTTCCCACTATCTCCAGTACTTGACCCTCAAATGGATATTTTACTTTCTGATGAAGGGTGGAAGAGACGGCGCCCAAGGAATGCAGCCATGGCCTGCCCATAATGGCCGTGTACGGGGAGAAGGCGTCCACCACGATAAAATCTACCTCAACCACATCCGAACCAGTTTGCACAGACAGTCTGATCTGGCCCCTAGGGACCACCATCTTACCCTCAAAACTCACCAAAGGCGAACTGTATGCAGATAAATCCTCGGGCTTCAAACCCAATCCCTTAAAGAGGTCAGGATACATGATTTCCGCTGCACTTCCCTGGTCAATCATGACCCTCCTCACATTATATCCGCCAATTCGAAGGGTAACCACCAGAGCATCATCATGCGGCTGTATAGTTCCCTGTTTGTCCGCCTCTGAAAATCCCAGCACTAGAGGAACATTTGTCTTGGCTCTCTTCGGCACTGAATTAGGCTCATCATCGGTGTAATGTGATACTAACATTATCCTAGTTGGGCAGGATCCAGTCCTCCCTGGGGCGGCGAATATAACATTGATGGTTCCCAGAGGAGGCTTGGATGCGGGATTTCCCTGAAACGCTGCGCCGGTCTGGCCTCCTCGGCCACTGGAATGATGCAATAAATGCTTTAACTTCCCTTCTCGGACCAGTTGCTCTAAATGATCCCATAAGTTCCGACAATCTTCAGTAGCGTGACCATGATCTTGATGATATTGGCAATACAGATTTTGGTTACGATTGCTTGGATCTCCTGCCATTTTATTCGGCCACTTAAAAAATGGTTCATTCCTTACTTTCTCCAAGACTTTCTGCACTGGTTCTCGAAACACCACATTGACCGCTTGAGCGTTGATAGATGCAGGTTGCCCTAAAAAGTCTCTCCGAGGACGATTGTTCTACAGCCGATCCGACCTGGAATCCCTCCTCTCCTGGGGGATCACCTTCGCTTTCCCTTTACCCTGCAATTGATCTTTCTCAATTCTCCTGTACTTATCAATCCTATCCATCAGCAAGCGTACACTGGTGACAGGTTTACCAGTGAGTGACTTTCTCAAATCGTTCTCCGCCGGTAACCCTGCCTTAAATGTACTCATGGCCACATCATCATAGTCCCCATCTATCTCGTTAAACATCTCCCAATACCTATCCGAGTAAGCCTTCAAGGTCTCTCCCTCACGCATGGACATTGATAGCAAAGATCCTAAAGGCAGAGGTACCCTACTGCATGTGATGAAGAGGGCGCCAAAGGACTAGGTAAGCTTCTTAAAAGAATCAATAGAATTTGCCCTAAGGCCATTAAACCATCTCATTGCCATTGGACCCAAGCTGGACGGAAAGATCTTACACATTAAGGCCTCATCCTTTGAATGGACGGCCATTTTTTGATTAAAATGGCTTACATGCTCCACTGGATCTGTCCGGCCGTTATAAAGAGAGAAAGTCGGTTGGTTAAATCACCGAGGAAGGCTGGCACCCTCAATCCGTCGTGTGAAAGGCGATTTGGCCACTTGACTCAAGGCCTCGTTCATAGCTCTGTTTCCTAGGCCCTTATGCAAGGTACTTTTGCTCTTCCTTCTATAATTACTGTATTCTTCATCACCGGAGAAGGTTTCACTAGGTGGAGTTTTAGATCTTTGCCTATATGTATCATCTTCTGTATCCCTAGAAGAAGACTCAGACTCAAATGATGCCCGTTTACGCCGCGCGCGCCGTAAACGACCTCCCCTCTGTTGAGGATGGACTCCCGAGTAATTATGCTGCGAACCTCTTGATGCCGCCTGGTGCGGATTGTCATTATCCTGCTGTGGCCCTACCGTTGGTTGATGTGAACCTGATTCTTCCATTTTATGCACTAAACCCAGATCTCTTTCTGATCAGATCAAGCAATTTCCCACAGACGGCGCCAATTGTAAGGACCAAATTTGACTTGAATCCAAAACGGGAGCGGATCCAAGCTCACGTAGCCCAAACAATGAATTTATAGAATGCAGGAAAGAAAGCTAGTCTGATCTTGGGCCAAGATATTGGGTTTTAGCGTAAAGAGACTAGAGTTACAGGTATAGTTTATACAAAGAGTCTCCTCGGACATGTCCCAGTGCAACGATTTTAGAATAATTTTCCCCTCCCTTTCCTTTTTCCTTTCTTCGTCTTATATACTATGGCTTCTTTACCTTTTTCCTCATCCACGTGTGGGCTTGACGTTGAAGTCCTTTTTCATCATCTTTCTTGCCCTTTCTTGAATCTTCCATTCTTAGCTGGAAGGCTGCCTGTTTACTGTTCAGGCATCACCTCCACATTAATGCGGCCAGAAGGTTAGCTGGGCGGCATTTAATGCGAAGGGGACAGTACCCTAAGATATTTGTTCCTGTTCACTATTATCTTCTATTTGATATTTTTCCCTTTCGTTTTGCTGTGGGGTTTGTCCGAGGTGTTATTCTAAATGACTGATAAGTTCACCAGACACCTCGGATATAAGTCCCGAGGTGACTATAGTCCTCGGACACGGTTAAATCCCCACGAGCGTTCTTCACCTCTCCTCGGAGGAGAACCTTATTTATTCCTTTGTTGATTGTCCTCGGATACTCTCTCACCCTCAGACTGGACGTTGGGCCTGGCCCCTTCTCACACAGCCCGTACATATGAGATCAAATACTAGGTCTGGCCTCTTCCAGCGTGGTTTGAGCACCGGATACAGTTGGCCCCCACAAAAGGTTAAGGACTAAATATATAATTTACTACAAAAAAAAAAAAAAAAAAAAAAAAAAAAAAAAAAAACCCGTTCATTACATCTCACTATCTCAGTATTTGTACTCGTTCAACCCACCCCACTCTTCGATAAGAGAAAAAATGAGTTTGTAATTTCAAGGCAATCTCAACTTCTAGCTTCAAAATAGCAATGGTCACTTATAGATCTCACTATTAGCCCTAACAAACTAAAGAAATGTACAACAATTATATGCCATCAAAAAGCATCTGTGTGCAACTAAAGAACAAACAAACATTGCAAGTTCCTCCGTAGAACCCTGATGCGTATCCTCGATCACTGATTGAATTTCGAATTTTCGATACTCTCCATCTCTGGACAGTACAATTGGACCAAAAAGCTTTCCTTGTTTTAAGAAACAAAAAAATTGTTTGTTGCATGTTAATATTGTTGACAATAATTTACTTTCATATCCATTTTTTCACATTCACTTTCATGTTTATAATGTGGGCATTTTCTTTTTTCTTTTTAAATCTGTACATCACATCAATTGTGAATATGCATAAAATAGCGGGTGTAAAATGAGTTTAAGAAAATATATTTTTTCAATTCTTAATACATTTTTTGCATTGGATACAAGAAAGATATACTATTAATAATATATTAACATGGCAAGTATCTTGTATAAATTAATGACATTGCCTGACTCTAATCTCAATGAGAAGAACTTAGGTTTGAATCCTCCCTTATACATTTACTAAGACAAAAAATTGTGCATCTTCAATACTTACACGTAGAATGAATAGTATCCCCAAAAAGAATTTTCAAATTCTCATATATTTGAGAACTCAAACTCAAAAATAAACATAGAAATTACCATTTTAGATGAGTACGTATAAACCTTGATTGCCAAGTAAAGAATAGCAGCAGACATCTCCCATTCGCACAAAAGAGAGAGATGCCTTGCATGTTGAAGAGAAAATAAAAGCAAATGAAGTTAAGCTTTCCTATAGAAAAGTAATCAACTAAGATAAGGCCATGATAAAATCTTCAATTGGCAAGTAAAGAATAATTCTAAACCAGCACAAAGAGCCTTGCCTTACAGATTGAAGAAAAGTAAAAGCAATAAACCTCAACTACCAAGTAAAGAATAGAAACAAACATCTTTCCCTCGCACAAAAGAGAGATACCTTGCAAGTTTTGAAGAGAAAATAAAAGCAAGAGATTGAACTTTGCTTTCATATAAGAAAGTAATCAACTCGTATCACCAAAAGAAAAAAAAAATGAAGAAGAAAGTAATCAGCTAATTACGATAAAGCCAGGAAACTCGATTTGCCAAGTAAAGAATATATGTATAGTTTTCGAGAAGCACAAAGAGAGACTTGCCTTGCAAATTTAAAAATAAATAAATAAAAGCGAGACATCTATGGGAAAGTCATAAATCAAGAAGATAAAACGAGGGACGAACACGGAACGCCATGTAACGAATACTCTAACAGAAGATACTTCACCTACATGCTTAGAGAGTGATCTTGTCTTATTACAAATAGAAGAAGTAATGCAGATCATTAGCTCGTGTCTAATATATAATCGAGAACCTAAAACTATGCAAGAACTCCAAATGTCAAGTAAAGAATACATTCCCAGACAGCGAACCTTTGCAAAAGATAGACATGTTTGCTTGCAAATTGAAGAAAAGTAAAGGCCGCTGGCCTATAGCTATCTAGTAGGAAAGCAATAAATTAAAGATAACAAGCCAGAAGAATATAAAATTCTAGGAAGTATAATCGACGATGCAATTCCTTTGCAATGCATGACTTATCCCAAAAAAAAAAAAAACAATAATTCTTGTTCCACACAGTTTATCGCACATTATCATACGGGTATGATAATGTTTTCAAAATATATTTGAACTAAAATATTGTGTTTTAAAAATACCATTTCAGCTTACGTGGCACAGTATATATGTACACACCGGGTATGATAATCATTTAAAAAATAAAAATCATTTACAATACATGGAGCATGTGACCACATCATTTTGTGGTCCTTGTGGTGACAATTGGGCCCTACGGTCCACCCTTAAAAATCGTATGAACCAAAGTTCCAATATTATTTTATGAAGAACACGGATATACACAAGATATGGTGACACATTAATTCTTGAAAACTTAATACACATGTTGGCATATTACAATTAATTATTTTAAATAATATAAATTTTTATACACAATTTATTTATTTATAAGTTCTCAAAATAAATAACAACTATAAATCTTTAAAATAAAATTAAAGGAATTATTTTTTAATAAAAAATACAATATATATATATATATATATATTTTTTTTTTTTTTCTCTAATGATACTATGAGAAAACACATACAAAAATGTGCCCAACTTATCCTACATGCCACAGTTTTTGAAGTATCTATAATACAAATCATTTGTCTCACTTTTTGTGACCTATTTTATATTTTACCAATCACCTTGTCATGTATTAATAAAATAACCAAAGTTTAAAATTTTTTTTTTAAAAAAAAAAAGATAAAATATGTGAGTCTTGTATTTAGGCTATCATAAGTCCATAACAAATATGAATATTTTTTTAAAATGCCACTCTTATGTCATATATTACCAGATGGCAAAAACTTGCTTTACACCTTGTTAAAACAACCATGTTGTCATATATTCTTGTTGTAAAAGACCACCAATCAGAAAACAGATTTAATTTTCTCTTAATTTTGAAATAGACTCAAAACACAATTACAATACTTAGAGCATTCACATCAATTTCCTCAAATATTTAACCAAACTAACCCGGAAAACGCTACTTTTTTTAGTTTAGCTATCTAGTTGTTTTGTGCATATACATCAGTCTCAATACTATATCATAATTTCAATTAAATATTATTTTCTTTTAATTCACAAATTTAATTTCAAAACCCACCACCACCCGATACAACCACATCACTTAGCACAACCGCATCTAGTCGTTGCACATAACCAGCAAATAACAACCAGATCAAGAGTATTGAGCTGAAATAAATTTAATTTTGAGCATATCCAAACCCATCCCAAGGTTATTCTTGACAGAGCAATTGGTTTTCTGCAAGAGTATAAAGTTGTAATTTACAACTATGTTTATGTTGACTTTAATTCTATGTCAAATTTGATTGTAATTCTGTTCAATTATTTTCCTATATTTTTGTGGGATTTTATGTAAGGGCTATGTGTGAGAGTTTGGTGAAGAATCTATGAAGAAGTGGTTTTCCCGACTTGCCTTGCCACTACTGACCCGTGAAACGAGCCACGTGAAAAGCACATGCTGGAATTTGAAGAGTTATTGACAAATTGGATTTCGTAAGTGACTCGTGACTCAGGCCAAGTCGCGAGTGACCCATAAAACCCACTGCATGTTGCTTTTTGGAGTGTGACTTTTCCCATTCCTTGCCAACATTATATAAACCCTCATTACCCATGAAATGTAAAAAAAAGAAGGAGTATTTTCTAAAGAAACTTTTAAAAGAGAAACCCTAACCAAGCACTTAAGAGTTAGAGATTGTTTTACTCACAATCCTCTACATCATTTCTCTAAAGTTTCCATCTACTCCCACATTTCCATCTACACATCCTTAAGAGGTTCTTAGCCCAAACACTTACCTCACACATTCTGAGTGTTGAGAGAAGCTTTGATGTCTTTGGGACGCATTGGAAGAAGCCATTAAGTAACGGATGCAATTAGGCAGAATTGCGAGATCTGGATAACTAGTGATGACAAGACTCCGAGAAGTCCATTGGTAGCAGAAGTTTGGAAGGCTCAAGTACATTGGGTAGATTAGGTTTTGAAGGTCTTTTTGATATTCGTGTACTCCAGCTTATTTACTAGTGGATTGATTTTGACTTAGAAAGCCGCAGAGAGGTTTTTTGCCGAGCACTTCGGTTTCCTCTTCAATAACACGTCTCGGTGTTATCTTTGTATTTGCATCTCTCTTCCCTACTCTTTAAGCTTTACATTTATCGCTTACTGTACTTGCTTCTGGCTTAGAGTAGTGTTCCGGTTTATTGCGCATGTTTTACTCTTATTTCGCACTTAGATAAGTTAGAGTAAAAGCAATTAAGCCGTAATTTAAAATTGGGGGATCTAAACAAGCATTAGTGTTTTCACACTAATTAAGCTTTCAAGGAGTATAATAGGCTAATAGCTACTCAGTGATTTGTTCTGTCTATTTCTACTACAATATTTTTCTACTGCACAATGTTTGTTTTCTATATAGTGTTGTTTCTGCATAGTGTCGTATATTTGGTTGTTTCTATACAGTGGTTCTTTTTCTTCACAATGCTGTATCTGCACACCTTTTTTTTTTTTTTTTTGCATATTTGGTTGTTTTTTGCAAAATAGGTCTGGCTTCCCCTATATTGATGTTACAAGGTTTTTATGTAATGTTTTCTCATACTTTATCTAATAAAATTTCTGTTTTTTATCTATAAAAAAAATATAATAAAAAAAAGAGTATTAAGCTACCATCCAGCCATCACACGCCATCAAAAAAACCCATCCCAACCTTCGCCCACCTCAACCAGTTCCAAAATCCCAAATCACAACCTATCTTAGTCACACCCACCAACCAAATCGTGACCCAATTTCGATGAAACATTGATGTGATACCCAAGGAAAGTTGATCGTGAGAGAGGGAGAATAAATGAGATCAAAAGGGCACAAAACCACCTTCAAACTTTGATCTCCTTCAAACCAGACTAGCCACTGTCTGAAACCACCACCAGCACCTTGCAAATAAAAAAATTAACACAAACCCAACAACCACAACATGTCAACACCCACTGCATAATTAAAACCGAAAATCAACACAAACCTCGCACTCATCACACAAATCAAACCAAACCCATCATCTACCACACCCACTACCCAAATCAGCGTAAATATCAACACAAAACTTGCAAAAAATAACTTTCTTGATGAAGTCAAATTCGTCAGTCGATATGTTCGTCCAGACTAAATCCGATGAGAATGAATTCGAAACTTGCAACAAAATAATAATGGATTTTCCTCCCTCTAAGGTCACTGGCATGGTGCCTGCCAATGAGCCTAAACTGATGAAGCCAAATTCATCAGTCAATATGTTCGTCCAAACGGAATCTGATGAGAATGAGTTTGAGACCTACAATAGAATAACAATGGATGTTCCTCCCTCTAAGGTCACTAGTGTGGTGCTTGTCAATCAGCCTCCAATGATGACATTGAGAAAGAGAAATAACAAGAACTGAGAGTGTATTTTAGTATGTATGGATGTGAATGTGTGTACCTATCCATACCTTTGCTTAGGTTCTGGGATTGTTTATATAGATCTCTACCTTCTCTAACTGTTAGAGGCCTTTAATGGTGGTCTTAATGGCTCTTGTAACACATTTGATGGCTTTATGAGATGATTGATTATCTTGCCAATGGTCATGTATACGCGTGCATCCATTGGTAACGGCTCATGCATTAATTGCGTATTTATGATGCTTTGGTCATCCAATGATACTTGCTTTGGTCGTCCAAAGGCTTTTATGAATGATGAGAATTTATTGGTTCATCATTTCATAAACCCAAATCCACCACCATCGCAGCTATGGCCACCAAATTTAAAAGTCACGATTCATTATAGCTTCGACTACCACGACATGGAGGTTAGGTGGAGAGAGACAAAGGCAGAGTTTGGTGAGGGGAAGGAGAAAGAGAGAGAGGAGACCGTTTTGAGAATTAAAAAACATTTTGTAGGACTAGCTAGCAAGGAAACTATCTCGCCACATGTGGCGATCACTGTTGATCGATCACTACAAATTTTTAGTTAGTTTATTTAGTCTGATGCATGGATTTTTGTGAATTTTTAGCTATATTTTTAACCTTAGATCAGTTTATTAAGACTAATGTGAATGCTTTTACCACTATGCACCCTTGGTGCGGTGGTCACTTCACAAGTATAAGTGATTGTGGGGTGTAGGGTGTAGGAGGTAAAGGCCGGGGTTCAAGTCTTCAAGAAGGAGTTTCACACACATATATACTTAGATTAAGCTAGAATGAAAATTTTATCTTGTAAAAAAAAAAAAAAAAAAAAAAAAGGCAAGTTTTGTCCTATCAAAAAAAAAAAAAAAAAAAGTGAATGCTCTTACATTTATTCATGTTTGCTAACTATAACTATAAACTCAACATGCCTTCTTTATAAAGAATCAGTATTTAATTTATTCATACGAAACAATGGACCACATCATTTTTTATAATAATTTTTTGATAATCGAAACAATGGACCACATCATATTATAGGTTTTTTCAGATGCATAACATATATCTAACAAAGAGTAGAATTTACATTTTCTCTTTTAAATTTTTATTCTGTAAAATTATTGCCTTAAATTGATATATTGGTTTATGATATCTCTCACGTTGTTTTGGAATATTGAACAATATCTTTTGCATTTCACTTGAAATGGAAAGAAAACATTCACAATTAATATTTTATTTCCTAAATCCAAAAGTGTAAAAACTGTTATATTGTTTTTTTTTTTTTTTTTTTAAATGTGACTCTAGATACATTTAATTTGAACCATAAAATATATCAATTTAATTGATTTTTTTTTTTCCTTCATGTTTTGGGGGCTATAGGTCACCCGCATTGGAAAACTATTCAAGAGACAGGAATGTCGATCCTTTTCCTAAGCTGTACTCCTTTAAAACATAAAAATATAAACAGCAAAGTATATTATGCCAAAAAAAAGAAAAAATATATTATGCAAACAACTTACCCCTGCAAATTAAAAAAAGTAAATTCCAGACAGCTAAGAAAGTAGGAAAGTATTTCAAATGACAAGGATACTTCACTAGCAGATTCCTCACCTTTGAACTGAGAAATTTCAGATTTGCCTTAATGAGGTTAAAGTAAATTAAATGTGCAAGAAGCCTTAGGGAACTTCAAATGTCAAGTAAAGGATAAATATACTGTAGTTGCTCACCTTTGCAAAAAGAGATAAGCCTTAACACAAATAGAAAAAGAAATAAAACGACTAGCATCAAGTACAATTAAGAAGATAAAGGCAGGCATGATCAACAAATGCCAAGTACAGAATACTACACCAGTTAGCCAAATAAAAAGAGTAAAGAATAGTTCTCCAGCAAATAGATATTTGCCGTACACGTGTTAAGAAATAAATAAATATTTTCCTTACACACAATTCTTGAAAGTCTATACTCTTCCTATATTCTTTATACTTACAAAATTTAAAGAAGATAACAGATTAATAGCTATATTATCAATAACATATTTAAATTTTAAATTTTTGTGGTAAAAAATCATGCATAAAAATAAGTTTGTTAATCGAATAGTGATCCATTAAGGCTCTTGAGATTCATCAACTCTCACATGAATTTTTTTTTTTTTCGGTGTTAGTGTTAGGGGGGCCATGGCCCCCCAGGATTTTCAAAAAATGCCCCCTCCCCCTCTATTTAATTTTAAAACTTTAAAATATTGAGTAAATACTCGGTGATGCCCCCCTTTCATTTAAGAAAAAAGAAGTATAAATACTCTTTAATTTATTGTTGTCTCCTTTATTTTCCTTTTAATATTGGATTTTTTGTCATTAATTTTAGGAGAATTTAAAGTATAAGTTAATAAAAATATATAAGTAAATCTCTTTAGCAAAAGATTGTTGTTGTTTTCCAAAATAAAGCCATACGTGTTAGGGTTATATTTTCTACATATTGGTTTATCCTTTGACAAAACGCACTTTACTTGTAATTGGATAGATCTAAGTTAGGTTTAATGTATCAAGAAGTATGTTGTTCAAACATATCAAGTTGTATCATTAAAGACATGAAGATTGAACCAAGAAATAAGTGAAGAAAAGCTTATTCAGCCAAGCTCAATACTAGTTTTAAGACCATCTATCGAGAGTTAATGAAGAATTCTCAACACAAGCTCAACACCTCTCAATCTATCAAGCTGATGGATGTCAGAATATAGCCAATAACATTTTGTTCTATAAGGCTATTTGTTTATGGGTTTGTATAATCCTAATAGAATTAGGAGAGCCCAAGGTTTGTGTAAACCTAGTAAGAATAGGAGAGCCCTTTTAAAAGGCCCATTAAGCTCCTATTTAAATAAGGAGATGAAGAAAGAAAACTCTAACCCTAGAAAGCTTCATAAGGTTTTCTTTTTGAAACCCTAGCCTCCTCTAACAGAAGAAAAAGATATTGTTGCATTTCTTATATGCCTTTGGGTTTTGTAATCAAGCAAAATCTCTAGCACCAACATTGAAGATCTTATTGGTATTTCTATGTGAAGCTGTTGCAAATCAACTACAACAATCAAAAGGTTGCTGTGGAGTTAGCAACATACTGAGATTTGTGCAAAAGATTTAGTCACAGTTGGAGGTTTGTGCAAAAAAAGAAGTCTCTACAAGATCAAGTCCAATTGGAGATTAGAGCAAAGGTTCAACTGTAGGTTGATATTTTAGGATAATCTAAAGTAGTGGTAAGATTCCTTATACTTGTAACTGCTTGTTCTTGATTAGTAGATTATTAGGAGTGGTGACTTGAAATTCACCTGATGGGGTTTTTGCCTTGCAAGAGGTTTTCCTCATTCGTCAACAAATCATCGTGTTATTTATTTTCTACTGCATAATAGTTTATTTGGTGATTTGTTGGTATCTCCATGATTTGCATGTAATTTAACTTAATTAATTAACTTGGATAATTGAATTAATTAACTAGGGTCAATCTATAACCCAATAATACACATATATGTGTGTGTATGTGTGTGTGTGTGTATTTTCGAGACCATATTACAGAGAAGGGTTACATGCTGGACTTGATATCAAGTTCATGGAATTTTAATAGAAAAGACACTCAGAAAGCTACTACTATATGTCATCCAATTGGTATTCTGGCAAATACCAGAACAATGTCCAGTAGTATGTTTTTTTGACCCATGATGATCATAACCCTACACAGAACATAGGAAATATATTTGTGTAATATGCAATTAATGTATCATAACCCTACACAGAACATAGGAAATACATTTGTGTAATATGCAATGTCACTCTCATATTCATGTAGGATTCATGTATTTGAGCCAACACACATATTAGAGGAGTGTGAGGGGTGGCTTGATGCATTTGGGGACATTAGGGGAAAACTAAATATTTAAATATGACTTTTTTATAATAAAAAAATTAAATATTAGTTAACTTTATTATCTTGTTTTAGATGCAAAATTACTAATGTGGGAGGGAGAGGTCTAAGGAAAAAATGTCACCAAGCAAGTTGACCCGAGGAGAAGGTGGCTTAACTTCTCATCAGTTTCAGCCCATCACGTCAGCAAAAACTCAAATATTGAAACCGAAGAAGCCGGCCGTCCGAGGAGCCCGAGGACCGAGCACTCCTCGAAAGACTGTGTATAAGCCACTTGGATCAGAAGACTGAAGACTGAGAAAAGAAGTAGAGACATACAAGTAAAGAAGATGAGGAGCTTCCAGGTAAGGTACTCATCACCTCCACATTCAATGTATTGCACCACCTTAGCTAGTCACATTAAAGACAAAATGACAACTAAATAGTATCCTCACAACTTGTAGCACATTTTACAGCCTCCAACAAAACCCTAATAGGACAAGCATTCAAATGAAGATTAGTGATTGTACAAGTGGAGGGCTGAGATACACTTCAAGTATCTATATAAGAAAAGGTGACTACTCTGGATGGGGGGATGGAGAAATTATAAAAAAGCATACATCGTGTAACCACAAACTTTATAACCAAGACTTGGATATTATATGAATCAATGATCCTCGGACTAACCCAAGGAAGAACAAATTCAGAAATTTATTTCTCTCTCTAGCAACCTCTCATAATCCTACTAATCTAAACAAAACCAATAAGGCTCGAAAATGTTGACCTTGATAATCCACCTCTATAAATTAATTGTATTGGGTTGTCACGCATTAACTTTCCTCCTAATAGGATGGGTAGTTGATTTCAGTTCCCCTACAACTAATTTACCATGTAGAATTTTTTTTAGAAAGTTTATAGACACAAAAAAAATTTGACAAAACTCCTCACACCTGTTGATGTGGTAGATTGATAGTGACAAATAAAAATATAATGTTAGTGGTAGACCTAGATGAGAACTAATAAAAGTTTTACAACTCAACTATTGTGAAAAATGTTATGAATTTTTTTTTTTTTTTTTTTTGTATTGTTCTCTTTTTTTTTTTTTTTTTTTTCTAGAAATGCTATATTTACAATATTTTCACAAAAATCATAGATGTTAAGTTGTTACTAGCTTTAATTTGAACCCACTATTGAAATTATTTTTTTTCCAACTAATAATAACCAGTAACAACCTATCACTTAGAATTTGTTGTGAAAAATATTATGAACGTAACATTTTTTCCTCTTTTTCTTTTTTCCATTTCATAAAAAAAATTATTTTATTTATTAACTAATATTTGGGCTCAATTAATACTATTACAATGAAATAAATAATACTATTTGTGAAAATTTTAGGATTTTTTTTTACTTGGGACCTTCACCTCTTTCGCTTACTGTTGAGCGGCCCCTGAGGATTGTTGAAGTGCGGACAATGTATATGGAATTTACCTTCTTTTTTTTTCTTTTTTCTTTTTCTTAGTGAGAAGCGTTGAAGTACGGACAATGTGTACGGAATTAACCTTCTTTTTCTCTTAGTGAAGTGTGTATAGATATTAGAATCTCATCAATGACGTCAGACCAAACCAAAGCATATGACATTGTTAAAGATAATAGTTTATAATTTGAATTATGGCCCTACAGGGCCAATTGTAATGAAAAGCCCATTTAGGGCTCATCTAAGTCCATATATACCGTGCATACGGTTCTTTGTAACACACACAACAAAAATTAATAGGAAAAAATGCTCACACCCTCTCTAAACTTTAGAATAATAATCAAAACATCTATGAATTTTTATTTTGGCCAATTTATTCCCTAAACTTTGGACAGCTGCCAAATCAATACATCTGTCAGTCTACTGTTAACAAACTAATAGGAAACTCACGTGAGAGGCATGTGGGAATAAAAATTACCAAAAAATTTTCGTTGAAAGGGAGAGAGAACATTAAGGATCAGTTTAGGGAGAGAGAGACGATAGTAAAGAAGGCCATAACCACCGCAGCATCCTCTCTCCAGTGTTGTAGTTCCACCATCACCTAGCTGGGCTACTCACCCTTTGGGTTTTTTTTTTTCTTTTTTTCTTTTTTTTTTTTTGCTTCTCTCTATTTTTCCAATCTGTGCAATATTTTTTTTTGTTGGTTTGGTAGTTGGTTATGGTGGATTGGGTAGAGTTGGTTGTGTCGAAATGCCCATAATTGGATGTCTTTCCAATCCACTACTTTCTCTGCATGTAAAATGCGTGCAATGCTTTTGAGTATGTTATATAACTATTTGATGAAATGCCTGAGAGGGATGATAATTTAAATTTATTTTGATGCATTTCTACTAACTTTTGTTAGTTAAATACTTCATTTTGATTTTTCTTTTTCCATTCATTCTCTCAACACTTCAGCTATATCTCATATACTTTTATTAACTTCTTCTAACTTTTAGTTTTAGTTCCATTTAGAAGCTTCATTCTTTTTCTTTTTTCTTTTTCCCAAAAAAAAAAAAAAAAAAAAAAGATTCATTCATTTTTTTTCTAAAAGGATAAAACTTACATATAGTATATTAAATTCCTCAATTAAACTCAACTATATTAAACACAATTGTTCTTGAAAATGAAAATAATGTTTGTGTTTTATTGGTCATGGTAAATAGGTGGTTGATTTTCATTAGGAAGCGTAATTTACTACACTTAAAAATGTACTGTATTTAAGTTCTTCCCTTTTCCAAAAATTGTACAATATACCCTTCCATTTTTTAGAGATAATTTCAACTTATGAGACTCGCTCTTAATTATTACTCTTTATCATCAGACTAAAATACTAATTGGGTTTTTTTGGTAGGCGAAGATCAAACCTTGGATCTCTTCACTTAGTCGTTTAGCTTGTTAGTATTTTAAGTGCTAATAAGAATTACACTAATAATAAAAAAAATGCACGAAGATGCGTATGTATATAGTAAATTGAATTTTTCTTGAATTACAAATTAATATAATAGTTTTACCTCGGTCTCCTCAAACATAAATTCCTAACTCTGTCCCTGATTGCATTGTGATCTTGTGATGGACTCCACACCTCACAAAACTAAGTGCAACCTGCTCCTGCTTCGTGGAATCAAAATCTGTTAGAATTCGGGGGAGCAAAAAATAAAACAAATTTTGGAGAATGAGATCTTCCCAAGCTAGCCAAAGTATTATCACATCTGTTAGCTTCTCTAAACGCATGGTTGATTTGCAAGTAAGGACTTCTATACAAGAGAGATCTACAATCATCCGTCAAATGCAGCAATTTAGGATGCACTTTGATCACTTTCAATTTGTTGTTGCTATGTGAAGTCGAACTACTACTGGAAAATGGAAATAACCCCCATATAGATCAATGCTTTGGCAGTAATGGAGGTGTTGAGGTTGTGATAGAAAAAGAAAAAACAAAAAAGAATTTATGAGATTCTACTAATCTAAAGCCATTATGAGGCCATTGATTAACACGTGTCATCTAAAGAAGATATTGCTAGTCGCTACCATCTGTGCTCACATCTTGTTAAAAATCTATGATTTTAGATCATTTTTTCAAAAAAAAAAAAAAAGAAAAATGTTAAAATCATATTGCTCTAACTATTGCAAAATTACGCAGGTAAACCAAACCTTGTTGAGATTTGACTATTTATTAAATATGAGATAAAATATATAAATTTTTTTTTATAACTTTCATAACTCATACCAAATGTGTGACAAAAAGAGAAACATTAATACTAATATATTTTAAAAAATACTATTTTTGTTGAAGTTAAAAAGATGGTCAAAAACCAAAAACATAAACTTTTTTACCAAATTACCTCCAACATGGCTTACCCAGAATTCAATATGAATAAAACTTTTGCAGCTTTAAATTATTAAAAAATAATAATAAATAAATAAATAAAGGAAAGAAAAAGAAAAAGTCACTTTAAAGTTTAAAGCAATTATTGAAAGGGTAATTTCGTAAACACAGCTCGCAAGTAGTTGACTTGGGAAAACTGAAGACTTTTAAACCAAAAAGCCAGCGAGACACCAAACAAGTCTTTTGATCAGTCATACTTGAGAGTTGAGAGAGCTCAGACTAAGAGAGTTGAACTTGAAGGAGCTGTTTTGCTTTGCTTTGCACCCCAGAAAAAAAACGTACCAGGTTTTTCTTTTACTTTCCTTTTATTATTTACCATGTTTCTGATCCTAAGTAATTTATCATGCCGTTTTGGTTTAGATAATGTAGAATAATGTCTAAAATTAGAAAATGTGTTTGTCTGTGCATCTTAACTTATCTTAGCGAACTCTCTCTCTCTCTCTCTCTCTCAGAGGATCTGTTTCTGTGGAGATATTGAGATCTTTTTTATTTTGTGTCTCAAATCTTAGCTTGAGAATAAAATACGGGTTTCTAATTTTTTTTTTTTTTTTAATATTGTTTTCATTATTCTAGCCAATGATTTTATAGTGCTACGTAACGAAATAATTTTTCCACCACTATGCTGTATCTATGATTCTATGTCCCCATTAGTGATATATTTTACAGAATTATAGATTCCACAATCCACTAGGGAAGTTGATATTTTAGTTATATATATATATATATATATATTAGTAAGTAGTTGATCTCAGAGAAGTACTTACAAGAGCTAAAGTCATTGTAGCAGAGTGGTTTAGGCAGAGACACTAAAAAGGGTGCGATTGAGTTTGAGGTTTCAATTCATATTTCATAGCACACCTGTTGAAGGAATTTTTTTGGTAAGAAGCACGGACATTCCAAAATCCTTAGCATGTCCATCTGGGACATGGACACGCTGGGGACACTATGCTTGTTCTCAATGTAATTTTAGATATGTTTTTAAAGATTTTGATAGTTGTTATTTGTTTTAAAAACTTCAAATAAATAAAGAATATGTATAGAAATAAACAGTTAATGAAAATATTTTATATATTAATTATTGGTAAAATGGGAGTAAAAATTAACCATTTAATGAAAATCTTTTATAAAGTGTTGTAAAAAACTTTCTTGGAGGAATAAAGTACTTTGTGCATGTGTGTATATCAATATGTGTGTGTTTGTGCAAGGTGGAATTTATCTTTTTGCTAAACTGATTCTTTTAATCTTATCAAAATTCTGACATTGAATTTTTCATATTAGCTATGGCCTTGAGAGAAGCGGAGAAAGATAAGATACTTAAGCTGTTGAAGGATGACAATGTGGCGGCAATTGTTCTCATTGGGGATGCAGGAGTTGGGAAAACTTGGATTGCAAGAAAGATAGCTGATTCAGCAGACAAGGAGGGCCTATCTTATGTAACTCTTTGGGTATTTATGAATCAACAAGATGATGAGAAGTCTCTCCATGAGAACAGGTCTCTTCATGAGAACATTGCCCGTCAATTGTCTATACTTTCCACTATTGAGGAGTGGGAAGATAATGCAACTAAGGAGGAGGACCATGAAGAGGAGAGCCTGGAAAGCTTGAAAAATAAGATATCTACTAAGCTTGAAGAAATGAGATTGCCTGATCCTAAAAAGTGTCTTCTCTTGATTGTTGATGGTGTTCCTGATATGATGAATGAAAATTATATTATGTCAGCATTTAGGAAAATTATGCATCTGAATGGGCAGGCTTTGTTTAAGGTTTTAATCACTAGAAGAAAAGAGACAGTTGTGGAAGGAAATGAAGTGACTGAAACAAAGAGTGTGATAATAAAAATAGAGCCTTTGTCCGATAAGGGATTAAATCTGTTTCAGGAAAGAGTCACTGACAACGTTTCAGGCATTGATGATTTTCAAACACATGCCTTAAGAATTGCAAAAAACAGCAAGGGTCTACCAGCTGCGATTGTAGTAATAGCAGAAGCCTTAAATCGCATTGTAGAGCATAATTGTGGGTTTTGGACATTGGAAAGTGCTATGAAAGAAGCAGCGTGTGAGGATGCACGTAACAGTGCAAATCCACTGCTGCACTGTGGGTTTGAAATGTTGCCGAAGAGAGATAAGGCTTTGATTGATTGTTGTTGGTATAGCTTGCAGTTCTTTCTCAAGCATGGTGGAGTCCATTACAATGAGTTGATAGCTTGCTGGATATTGGAAGGATATTTTGGTCCTGTTGACCATGTTGAGAAGGTGTATGAAGAGGGACATCGTGTTTTAGTGGAGCTTATAGATCGCCATCTGCTGAAAATACGGGATGATAATGTCGTTGTTGTGGAAGGATTAGCACTTACAATCCTTGATTGTTGTCCTGATAGGAACGAAGGGAAATCAAGTTTGGGTTTGGCTAGAGTGTTTGAGGGTGGCCATTGGCAAGGTTTTGGGAGAATCACACATGCAGACGGTTTGATAAAAACAATGTGCAATCATGACAGATGGGATAAAGTGTCCACACTACTAATTGATGGAAGTCGTCTCTCCAGGGAAGTCCTTGATACATTCTTTCAGCCAATGCAGGGACTCGAAGTTCTTGCACTTTTCAATCCCACAATCAAATCATTGCCATCAAACTTGTCTAAAATGGACAAGCTTCGTCTTCTTGTGCTCAGAGGATGTGATCTATTGGAGAATGTTGATGATATCAAAGAACTTAAATCATTAACGGTTCTAGAGATATCAGGTGCTACCTCCTTGAAGAAAATTCCAGATGATTTTTTTCATAAATTGCTTCAACTTCAAAGCCTGAAGCTCTCTGCAGTCCAGATCAAATCGATGCCTTCTTCCATCTCTGAACTGAGTGAACTTAGGTGGCTCATGCTAAGGGGGTGTGCTAGCTTGGAAGAACTTCCAAGACTACAAAAACTTGAAAGCCTCCTAGTGCTTGATCTTTCTGGTGCTATTGAATTGAGAAAATTGAAAGATAAAACGTTTAAAGCACATGCAAAACTTCGAATGCTTGATCTTTCCCAAACAAAGATTGACCGCTTGCCTTTTTTGAAAAATCTGGGAAATCTCACTCGACTCTCCTTAAGATGTTGTGAATGCTTAACTAGACTGCCCAGCCTAAAATCAGTATCTCAGCTTGAAATTCTTGATCTTTCAGGTTCTTCTAAGCTAAAGGAAAATCAAGATGAAATCTTTCCAAGTATGGATGGCCTCAAGACCCTCAATCTTTCTAATACTGCAATCAGGCATTTACCTTCCAATAATAACAGCCTCCCAAATCTCGAGTTGATGAATCTTTCTGATGCTTTGAGTTTAGACAAAATCGAAGATAATATCTTCGAACATCTGAGATGCCTCCGTCGTCTTAAACTCTCAAAAACCAACCTTCAAAAGTTACCCTCACTTTCTAACCTTTGTAACCTTGAAATTCTTAATCTTTCAGGTTGTAGTGCTTTGAAAGAAATTGTGGATCAATCCTTTCAGCACATGACTTGCCTTCAACAACTTGACCTCTCAGAAACTAAGATTGAACGTCTACCATCCCTTTCCAATCTTAGTAACCTCTGTCAACTCTTACTAAGAAACTGTGTCAATCTAAAAGAACTTCCACCTCTGGAATCTCTATCGAAACTTGAGGAGCTTGATTTATGTGGTGCAAGGTCTTTGAAAGAAACTGAAGCTAAATTCTTGGAGAACATGGTTCACCTTCGGTTCCTCAACCTATCAGGAACTGCACTTAAGTTACCTCCCATGTCCAACCTCACCAACCTCACTCAGCTTTTACTTCAACGTTGCAGACTGTCTGAATTATGTGCAAATTTGGAAAAATGTACACAGCTAGAGGTTTTGAATATTTCTGAAACAGACATTCAGTCTCTACCAT
This sequence comes from Quercus parvula, assembly GCA_030820535.1. Classification (NCBI taxonomy): domain Eukaryota; kingdom Viridiplantae; phylum Streptophyta; class Magnoliopsida; order Fagales; family Fagaceae; genus Quercus; species Quercus parvula. The sequence goes on from JAUAME010000012.1 coordinate 31,305,511, forward strand.
CACTTGAAAATTTTAGCAATCTCCGTGACCTTAACTTAAGAGATTGTTCAAGCTTGGAGAAGCTACTGTGTCTGAAATCAGTTACTCATTTGGAAGTTCTTGATTTGTGGGGAACTAGAGTCAAGGAGTTTCCCTATGAGATCTCACAGTTGACTCATTTGAAGCGCCTTAATTTACCGGACTTAAAGGATGTTCAAACACTTGACTGGAGGAAGATAAAGAACTTACCGGAGGAGTTAAATTGGGATCAGTGTGGCATCTTCAAGTGCAGGCAAAATAGGCCTTGCATGTCATTGAGTGGCACTGAATTCTTCCAATATTTGAAGACAAATCCTGGGTTATGGGAGACATGCTTCAAAGAATTTCAGTTCTCTGTTTGTGCTTGTGAAAAGGAAGGCACAACTAGGGACATTTGTTGGCACAGAGTTGACCCTAACTTCAGAGAAATCTACTTCCAGACTCTTTCTCTTCCTGAAGAACATGGCAAGTATCTGGAAATCGTTGGATTTGATAGTTTTACTGGGTTTGAGGATGCCCTCCTAAAAGCTGAATATATCTCTTTGATTGATAACAAGTTTATCAAATCCTTATCAGACTTGGCTGCGGGTGTGAAGTCAATGAATGTCAGCAATGTCATGGCAATGAAAGGCTGTTGGCTAGAGAGGTCAACTGAAATGAAAACTATTTTTGGTGAAGAGGCAGAAGTCTTAATGGAGGAAAATCTTGAGAGTCTGTGGGCGTCAAACCTTCCCATATTGAAGAGTGTCTCCAATGGAAACTTGCAACTTGGACACCTTAAAAAATTATATTTAGATTGTTGCCCAATGCTTGAAACTGTTTTTCATTCATCCCAGCTGCCAGAAAATCTTGAAGTCCTCCAAATTAAATTCTGTGATAAATTGAAGACTCTGTTTATGCCAAATACATCAACAGATTGTAAACTGCAGAATTTACAGAAGCTGCACCTGGTGGAACTGCCTAATTTGACTATTATTGGGGTGCTAGAGTCGAAGAGCGTTCTGGATATATTTCCATCTATAGTATTATTCAAAGTCAGGGAATGCCCAAATCTCAAAAATTTAGATAAGATTAAGGACTGCGAATTTGCATTTGTTGAAAACTCTGGACCCATGAAGTCCAGGGATCACTAGATTGAAGGATAGCTCTCATGGTTTTTTTTTTTTGATGTGAAGCTCTCATGGTTTAATTAACAAGGATAGCACTAGTTACATTGTGCATCTTGCACCATTTGTACACTCAGGTTTGTTAAGGCTTCCCTGCTTCTTTTTCATACATGGAAACCACAGTTTGATATTCCTGCCCAGCTTGCTTTTTCCCTGTTGTTCCTTGTTAATTTCTCTTATGCCTTTCTTCATGTATCCAAGTTTAAGGTTATTGTAAAAGTTGTCTATTTTAGAGTGCATTATTTTTCCTAGTCCATATAATGCTGTGTAAACATTGTTTGTTTTTGACTTATGAGAATCTCCTATGTTCTTTTCCTTCTAATTCTTTTGGTACAATGTTGAACTGTAAGGTACAATATTCAGCTTCTAGGTTGCAGTTGTTTGTATAGGACCATTAATCTACTTGCCTTTCTGGTATTTTAAAACAACTTGATAAACTAATTGCTGGGAACACAGTGATACTTTGCTTATGTCAGTATACAAAGTAAATTTCTAAATTCATGATTTGCTTTGGGTGAGAGCATTTTGAAGCAGCAGATCCATGGTTCGCCACTCCTTAATTAGCTGAGACTACAAACTAATTAGCAAGTTCTGAGTCCATGGTATGGTATAGGTCATGATCAACCATCATGTAGCAACTAGGTACAGAGAGCTAATTACCACCAAGGAAAAAAAAAAAATTTAAATGAAGAAGAAGATCCACAGCCGAAGCTCAAAAAGTGTTTATATCTATTTTGAACTTGAAACTAAATGATCAAGCCATATGTCAAAGAGGATTTTGTATAGAAGATTTCACTCGGTTATAAGGTTTGCCTTAAGTTTAGTTTCTATCTAAAAGAGGCAAAACCAAGAATCTGATATCATGTTTGGGACTTGTCTCTTAATGAGTTAGTTTTTATTATCCCGTGACTGGTTACAATTGTTAACGGGTGGAATTGAATCAATTGACAGTTTACAAGAGTTTTATGGATGGTTAGTCAAATATGTCGGGCAAATATGCTAATATTAGTGATTATAAAAATGCTTGTTGATTTGCAAAATTTGGATGTTAGATATTAGTGATAAAGATGAAGATCTCTTGTTTTGGGTTTATTGGGATTTTGAGTTATGTGATAATGCATCTACACCGTATTTGTATTTTCTAGATTTGTTATTGAAATTCTCTCGACCATTGCCCATATATGTAGGTTATTATTGAACTGCATAAATTTATGTGGTCGTCTTTTTATTTTTTGGTTTGGTTTTCTCCATTCCTATTATTTGTTTTGAAAATATTTCTCAAGTCAATAATCACAATCAATATTGGTATTTGAGCTTCAGCTTTTACAACAATATAATATAACTCGTTCTCTTCTCTTAATTTTTTTTTTTATTTAATTTTTTTGTAATATTACTAATTCTCAAATATAATACTACCCGATGAGTATTATAAATAAACTATAAAAATATATTTTACAAAATATTTCCATGAGTTTATGATGTACTCACTTATCCGAAAAAATCTGTAACTAAATTGTTCACTTTATACTCCAATGCATATTACTTACAGAGTATAATAGGGACCCTTAAGACGTGGAAAGAAGAGACACAAACTCTGGTAGTCAAGACTCAAATCTTGAAGTAATGAAGTCACATGCGTGTTATTATGTCGAACGTATCTTGGAGAATTTGAGAAACATTACTTCTCATCTCAATCTTATGTCTGATTCATGCAATTAAACCATTTTGTTTGAGTAGCCAAACTTCTTGTGTCTACTTTTCCAAAATTATTAGCTCATAAAGCCATACACTTTTTTTAAAATAAAAATTTATACAATCAAAGCTAATCTATACCTACCTTCTTATATAAATACTTTTTTTTTTTTTTTTTTTGCCTCAAAGGTGCTTCTGTACTACGATGTCCTAAATAATTCGTGCTTACTATTGATCACTTGCTTCGTTTCAAGATCTGGTTATAGTCTTCTAATTTCTCAACCACAGTCGAATACTTTTCTTCATCCTGGCAATGTATTTTCTTTGAGTGATAGATCCTTATAATCGTCACTGTCGCCACCACCATCGCAAAAATGAAGATGCCGATACTGAAGACTGCAAAAATCAGACCACAATTAGTATAAACTTACTAGACCAATCTCTCTTTTATTATATGTAAAAACTAACAAATACTACTAGTTGAGGCTTTTACCTACAAGCACATGCATAATAAAACCCCAAAAATTAAGATTAGTTTGTATTATGATTTATATATAATATATATGATCAATTGATCATGTATTGAAAATGGGATATATTGGTTAGCTGGTGAAAAAGACCTTTCCTGTGCCTGTTTTCCTCTGTTTTGAGCAAGATACTGATGTTAGCTACTCCAATTTTTCAATTCATACAATTTTAAAATATTAATGTTACAACTTACAACAATTCTAAAGTGCAATCAAGGGCATGATAGCTAGTTATTTGACAAGGGTACATAGTGACAAGAAGGGAAGTTTCCTTTCAGTATTTCTACGAAAACCGGGTCAAAGTCTTCGTCAATTTGACCAACGTGAAGTAGAATTGAAATATAACTAATTAAAACCTTTGAGAGTGCTTATCCTAATACACGATGGACACAACACATTTATGTGAGTGACATGACATGCATGATTTCATTAGTTTTAGATCTTATTTTCCCACTATGATTCCATGTGAATGCTAGAAGATTAGATAGACAGAATAGTTACTTGGAACATGTGATAGGTTGGACTTTAGGGGAGTAGAAGATTGTTAGTATTTTTTTTTTTTTCCTTCATTGGAAATGACAGAGCAAGTCTGGAAGAATTTAGCGGTACATAAATTTTTTCTGATATCTCAAAAACTCTCAAACTATTGTTTTATTATCCCCATCATGATTTTATTATTCTCTTTTTAGTAAAATGAAATTTTCTTTTCTTTTCTAAGAAACTAGTACATGACAATATGTACTGATACATACTTCACAAGTTTCATTACTAATCAAAATTGTTAAAATTATAAATTGTCAAATATTATAGGACATAATCAAAATTTCTAAAAACAGGGAAAAAAGAAAAAGAAAAAAAAAAGGACAAAGGACAAAGATTACCTATATCATGTGCCAAGTTAAAACATCCTGTTTTATCCTTCAATCCACAGTGGCCTCCGTTTGCTTCACAATCTTCTGATCCAGGCAAATCCCAAGATAATCCAAGACCAAAACTATTGTCAGCTAGGTAAGGACTATACTGAAAAGGAATTGCCATAGTTTTCACTGGCCTACAAGAATTTGGTATAGCCAAGGAAGGCTCTACAGTATAGACATGATATTTGGAGCCACTTAGGCAGGGGATCTCAGTGAAGGAAGATGAAATCAACCTAGAAGAACAATTGAGGTATGTGTAGTTCTTAAGAACATAGTAATAATGGAAAGGTGTAAGAGAGAGATTGAGGTTAAGAAAGACTTCATGGACACAGTTTTTGGGGTCAAGAAGACTAAGACTTTTGGTGTGGTAAGAGATGGATTTAACAACCAAGTCACCATTATAGGATGGGAAGGGAATGAAAGTGGTGTTGTCTTTGCATACAAGCTCAAAACCAGGGCGACCACAGTGTTGGAGTTGCAAGCCTTTTACTTGGAAAGGGAATTGAATCTTGGGAGCTCCATCACCACACTGCATCATGGTACAAGTGCCTTCAAAAGCGTTTATGCTTAGCAAGGTGGAAGAGAAGAGAATAAGGAAGAGAAAAGCATCCATCGCTTAACCAAAAAAAAAAAAGTATGCAGAAGACACAAGTTTGGGACAATGATAGTTGTTAGTTACTCTTTAATCTTATTCCTATGTGTTATATAACATATATGGGAAGGTGTTTAAATGGAACAGGGAAAAGAGAGTGTAGCACACCCGAAATGACTCCGAGGCTGCGAAACCCAAAGGACAAGCAAACTTCAGCCACCTAGAAATAGTGTCTCTACTTTCTTTTTCTCTACAGAACAAGTGGAGAGTTTTCACTTTAGAGAAAGCAAATATAGGTTTATTATTAAAAAAATTATCCAATTTTTTCCACCATTGAGTATTTGAGGGGGTTGAACATTCAGTTGGTAAGTTTTAGGTAGTGGTTTTGGACCCAAACTTTGAGGAAGCATACAAGAAGATGCTTGAGGAGACTTTGGTACCCGGTCAAGAACGCAACCTAACAATCTGACCTCTCTTTTTACTTTAAAAAATTATAATAAACAACTAGGCCTCTCTTATTTTTCACGAGCTAATAAACTTTTACCCGTTTTTATATTAACTCACTTTTGACATTCATTTTTTTTTACCACATCGTCTAAACCTTCTCTATTTCAAATCTTAGAAGTTGAAGCTTGTACTTTTTAATTTCAGTTTTATTTTCGGTGGACCCCTAAACTTTGTGATCTTTCTGCATATCATTTTATGTTTTGGACCCAACCTTTCCGGCCATACCTCGTTAAATAACGAATACTACTTCATTTTGCAGGCTCTAATGAGTCAATATCACTCACCAGTCATTGCCTTGCTGATTAAGTTATCTTGACTTAGTCCTCTCAATTAATTAGCTATCCATTTAACTAATCAAACACTCAAAAAACTTATTTTATTCAAGATTGTATGATACAACTACCAGCACTCAAATACCCTCTGGTCACGCAAACATCGATTGTATTTTAATAAAGCAACACAATTCATGATGCTCCAAATTGACTGTATATTAATTGATGCACTATTTATTTTGATTGAAAATCTTTTGTGAAAATAATTTTTTGTTTTTTCCATTATTCATTAGTATTAGAAAAAAAATAAATTAAAGGAAAATTATCTTTGGTCAATAAAGAATCTTACTAAATATATGACTAATTTTTAAGAGATTATTGTGTTTGACATGTCTATAAATTTATTTCATTTATTAGTGAAATCTTAATGTGGCATATTGCTATTGGAGAGTGTAAAGTGGGGGATTTGCATAAGGTCCTTATTGAATGTATTCTCACAACAACAACAAAAAATTTAGACTTTTATTTTTTATATCTACTACATGACCTCTATTCGGATTAAAAATAAAAATTATAAAAAAAATAATTAAAGAAAAAAGAAAGAGAAGATGGGAGGAGAGTCTAACTCTAAAAATCCAAGCACTATTCCTTAATACCCACTTCAGGAATTTGGGCCCTTTAATCAACTAGTCCTCGAGAGGTTTAGGCAGTACCAACTCTCTTATAACCAAACCAAACCAAACCAATGCATCTATGGGCTTCCATATCTTTGAAGATTGAAATCCTGATGAGGGCTTCATGACAAGGACTCAAGTGAAGCTATTGGCACTACTTATCAGAGGGTGATCCAAAGCAGTACGACCTTGCTGGTTGAGCTTCTTGGGCCATAACCCACTACGGGAGTGGCGACACCATGTGGGATGGACGAGTGAACTGAACCTATGAGCAAAAGATCATAACAAACGAGGTGGGCTGACTACATATTCCAGCAATCAATTCCTATATGCCCAGCCATACGCCCATACCTGCCTAATGCACTATGGATTTTACCAATTTAGTCAACTTATGATACCCCAAATTATGTGGAATGGGTTCCATAAATGAGAAAACTCTAGAAATTTTACCAATTTAGTTAACTTATGATACCCCAAATTATGTGGAATGAGTTCCATAAACGGGCATTGTGCATTCGTGTGTTGAGTGACTTGAGTCCCACATTGGGTGTAACACAACACATGAATTGTGATAGTTCGGATTATGTGAACTAGATTGTGTTGAATTAAGGTGTCTTTACTCGTAAGTCCTATGTATGGGTGGTGTCTCCAAGTTCACAGCATGTCTGCCAAGTCCAGTTAGCCCATAGCCTGTATGTCATCGAATGGACAATTCCAACAAACTTTGATTGTCACTTGACTAATTTTTTTGGAGTATAAGCGCATATTTAGTTCGTTTTCCCAACTGGAACCCACATCTTGTCCTGAAGTTAATAGAATGCAATTTTACAAACTTTTTCTTTGATCATAAAACTCTAGAATCAAAGAAATGTGGGAAAGAGAGAAAAATAAATAAATAAATAAAAAGTTGCAAAAAAATACTACTTTGTAAAATATTTCAGTCACCTACCAAATATTCTCAGCAAAAAATTTAAAACTTCGTCCTGCAAATTCGTACACAATAACAATAGGTAATTTTCTCTGTATTTCAATGTAAAAATAAAGGAAAAGAAAAAAAAAATAAACAAAAACCTTAATAACATATTTCTGGGATCTGCAATACTCATCATTAAATTTGAGAGTATTTCTTTCGAGTTTAATAGCAAATACAAGAGCCCTTACATTTAAGAATAACTAACATGCTAATAAGCAAACTTCTGCTTATAGGAATATCTGAAGCATAATCATACATTTCAAAACAATACTGGCCACATACAACTTTTTGGCATCAATATTGTACCAGGAAACATATATTAAAATTTTAGAAAAATTTGCTTGAGACATGTTCACTGATACACCTGAGCTCATACATTACTAGAACAACCAACAGACAGACCCAAGAGACAAAAGAATTGGAACTGGAATTGGAGGAAAGAATCACATGAGTTCTCTTGCTAGCCTCACTGGTTTTTCCTTAAGAAAAGCCACATCGCCATTTGGTGTGGTGAGGAGATGATGATTTTGCTCCCCTTCACTCTCTACTGATGCAGATGATACAACCGATTCTGACCCATCATCATCTGTATTGACATAATATTTTTTATCAATGGAGAGAGAGAGACCTCAACACTAACACATGTAATAGGAAAATCAAATCTCTGAATTTAGTGTCTTCTGCTGAACAATTAAGCAGTCACTGTCAAGACATTCCCAGAACTTCTTAGACGGGGCACTCCAGATAACTAATTATAGATGCAACTGCAGGGATTGGATGGTTCCAGCTTCTAAGTGCCTAAAAAATCATTTTCACTGGATATCCTAACAATCCAGAGTTCAAAATTTAAAGAAACAACACCCAAGTCTTACCCATATGTTTTGGATCAACTATGGATCTAGTTAGCGACTTAGACTAGGTCACATTTAGGGTCTGTTTGGATATCGCTTATTGCTGAAAACTAGAAACTGAAAACACTATAGCAAAATAATTTTTAAATATGTGAATAGTGCCGTGGATTTAGTTTTAAAGTTGTTTTTGTTGAAAAAGGTACTTGCGGGTTACGTGAACGATGCACGGGACTTATAGAAAAACAACGCAAATGCAAACGCAAGCTGGGAAACGCTATCCAAACTCCACCTTATTCTATTTCACCATTATGTTCTATTCTATCCGAAGTCATACTTTTTAGTACTTCATGCATTGACATACCATTTTTTACTACTACTATTAATATTATTCTTGGTCTTCCTCTACCTTTTTTAATTCCCTCAACTTGATCAACTCACTCTTTCTCAATAATTGCTCTCTTCTGAACATGATCGAACCATTTCAAGCGACTCTCCCTCATCTTTTCATCAACAAGGGTCACCCCAATCTTTAATTTCCTTATTTCTTATCATATCTTTCCTTCTACACTTATCCATCTTAAAATTCTCATTTGAACTACACTTATTTTATAAATACATTGTGCTTAACAGCCCAATATTCAGTACTATAGTATAGATCATAGCTAGTCTTATAGAAGTCTTATAAAATTTTCTTTAAATTTATAGATATTCTATGATCAAACAATACTCTTGATGCACTTCTCCACTTCATCCATCTTTCTCTTATCCTAGGGTTCACATATTCTTCAATATCTTCATCTTTATGAATTATTGATCCATAACTTAACCATCTTTTTGTAACTTGATAAAGTTCAACCAATGCTAATTAAGCATGCGATCCTGGGGAATATCAATGATTTAACTAACCTTTTCACCTCATATTTTACACGTTAAAAAAAAAATAAAAGATTAAAAAGAACATCTACCTTTTATTTCCATTTTTCAACAAAATGAACACATAACATATAGAAATATATGGTTAATCAATTACACACAGTGACTCTGTTATACCGGATTTTGTTTTTCTTAGATAGCCAATGACAGTAATATTCTTTCAAGAAGAAAATACTTTCAAGCATCTGAGGCAATTAGTCTTGCAAAATGGTTGTCTAAATAGACTTACCAGAATATACTGGATGATCGGGAAGATGTCTCACTGCTGTAACTTGGATGCTTTCAGGCAGAAGACAATTGCAGAAAGAACCTGAAACTTCAACCAGATATAAAATCAGATTAAGGAAAAGCCAGTCATATGTTGGCCAAAATATCCATTTGCAGTACCAATAATTGTGAGCAGCTCTTCTGCTCACACCCTTTGAAAACCCTATACAGGGCCGGCCCTAGGCATAGGCCAATTAGGCCATTGCCTAGGGCCCCTTATTAGAGAAGGCCCCAAATTTTGGGGCAAATTTTTTTAATTTTTTATTTATTTTTTATATATAAATATTTTTGGGAGATATTAAAACATTTTAGTTTACATTTTTTTTTTCACTATTAAGAATGCTCAAAGAATTAAATAATGCTAGAGATAGGGATAAGACAAATTTAAATAAATAGATCTTACAAATAGACGTGTTACTAATCACAAGTAATTCAAATAGGAAAATGTTAAAAATACTATAAATTTTATTACATTACTTTTATTTATTTAATTATTTTTATACAAGATAAAAAATAGACTCTAGCCTAATCTAAGTGTATGTGTGTGCGGAACTCTCTTCTAAAGACTTAAATCTCAGCCATTGCCCCCCACACCCCATAAGAAATTATACTTGTGGAGTGATCACTACACCAAGGGTGCGTGGTGGTCTCCATAACTTTTATAATTTGATATGACAATGAATACGATAGATAGATTTCAACAAACTATTGAATGCATTTTTGAATGAATATTTGTGATTGGTGATATATCTTTGTAATTCTCATGTTGTAAATTTTATAATATTTCTAATATTTTTGTAAGTCTCATGTCATTGATCACATTCATTACAACACCAGTTTGTAGTAAAATTTGTTATAACTTTAGCATTTTCTCAACAACAAAAAATCATATTAAAGAGTAAAAAGAATGGATTTTTAAAAAAAAAATTATTATATAAAATGCTAGTTAAATATTATTTAAGTGATAACATAAAGGTCCCATTTGAAAATTTCGCCTTAGGCCTCCGAAACGCTTGGGCCGGCCCTAACCCTATATAACCAATCTACCCAAAGGTGTGAACCTGCCAAAAATATATGGACCCTGGAGAGATCTGATGTAGCTGATAATATAGAAATAATAAAGTATGACATAATGGAAAAATAGTGATTGATCATGTGTTTAATCATATGACCAGGTAAATGTGGAACTATGTTCATACGCATAGTCTAGAAGCTATGGTGAACTTCAAGGTAGATTCTCAGTAATGTAAATACGTAGGCAGAGAGATCTCTTACCTAATCGGGCAAGCCGATTAACCCATCCTGGTATAGACTTTCCGGTTAGCTGCAGAGAAACTTCATCTGTGAAGTGGTTGCAGTTCTTGGCTATCAAATGATAGGTGTCCCCATGATATTTTGCAGAAAGGTGCTCCATGAATGACCGGAACTCTGAACGAGACATATTAGTGCTGCCCAACAACACTGACCGTCTGAAGATGAAGCCAGGGCAACTTTTTGGTTCCACCTCAAACACCCCACTGGAAGAGTACTCATGTGCTCCAAAGCCGTACTCCAAACCATGCACTGTCCATCAAATTTCAGAGACAAATTTTTATGGTTGGCACACCATAGAATTGAAAATACAAAAGCTTCACACCTAGAATCCTCAATAACTACCCATATACAATATCATTTGATAATATCCTAACATCAAAAACCCCTCATACATGAGTGATCTTATAGGATACCTGCCTGTAAGTCACAAATGGAGGAGAATTGATCAATTGAAGCAGGAATATACACTTTCCTAGAAAAGAGGTCATTTATATTATAACTACTACAACTATTTAGTGCATGAAATTTGTCAGGAAAAGATCCATGAAATAAGTCCAAGCATAACCAGTTGAACTAAGTATTTTGGTAGAATGAAAGACCATGTATGCATATGTGCCTATAATATCCCCCAAAAAAGAATTAGTGCATGGTACAAGTTTGTTGATATAATTATCCACTAAAGAACCACTGAAAAAAAACTGCACCAGTGACTCAAATCAAATGGGTTGATGCTTAACAACAGTAATTCGTGCAAATTTTCAAAAAAATTTAAACTAGAGGACGCATATAATCTAACTCACTTTTATTGTTGCAGATTTGAGTTTATCAATCTTGAAATTTTCATTTAATATCTATATAGACATGAATCATGTGTCTAGCCAGATGCAACCAATATGTGACATAGAACAAGTTTCCTTGGAATTTGTCGAAAAGCATGATCATAAAAAATCTACGCAAACGGCATGCAGTCATAATGTTCATTCCATTGACCCTTACTTTCATGCCTAGATTTAGTTCTTTTTTTTTAAATATTTAATTTCATTAATATTAGTCTTTCAGTGAATTAGTTGGAATATTATATTATTTTTACTTCTTTTTTTTTTTTTTAAAGAAAAGCTGTCAAGAAGAGTTCCCAAACTAGTTTTATCATAGTGGAATACAATATTTCTCTGATTCTAAAATTTTTGTTTGATTATAAATTTCTTATTCTTGAATATTAAAGAGGTTCATTAAGGTAGAACAAGAGCCTATTGCGTTTCTGTTTTGCGTTAACTGGTATCATAGCTGTTCAGCAATCTAGTACAGCGAACAATGAGGGCAAGTACAACTAGCATATTGATGAAGATCAAGGGAGTACAAGCCCTTTCAGCCAGGGATGGCAATGGGCAGGTTTTTTGGGTGATTCCATTCCCCACCCAACCCCACTCAAAAGACCCCATGCCCTATCCCACATCAAGTGGCAACAGGGTTTTCCATCCCTGGCACCCTGGCATGCAGGGATTTTTAAAAACCCATCCCACCCTGTTGTGGCCTGCCCTACCCACCCTGCCAGTATTAGCAAATTTTCAAAAAACCACATTCATTTCTCTCTTTTCCACAAGAACAAGATATAATACTATCTCCAAGCACAAAAATTTGTAATAATAATAACAGAAAATTCAACTACTCCATCACCCAAAAATAAAGACCAAACATAGGAAACTAGGAGAGCATAGCAGTACAAATCAAATTCCCGAAATACAGAGCACCATGAACTAAGAGCACTAACCAATTGATTCAAATGGAGAAAATTAAAATCAAACTGACAAGAACAATGAGAACTTGGAGAAAACCCTAGCATTGTCATTGAAGTGAGGACATGGGGATTGGAAATTGGATTCTCACAATCCTTTGAGGAGCAACAATCATGATTGTCATATTATTGAGTCGGTCATTATCGCTCTTCATTGGAAATGAAATAAGAAAAAAGATCTTGTGTGGAGGAACAGCAAATCAAAAACATGCAAGGGAAGTTGTTGGAGATGATGTTGGTGTTTGTTGGGGTTAGGGAAGTCCTGTATTGAGAAGTGAGGAGTTAAGTGCCACAGTCCAGTGAGTGTTTGGTTGGGGTGATTTGTGAGGGGATGGAAAATAGAAAGGAGAAAATAGAGGGGATTTTGAATATTGGGGTTGTTTGATTTTTTTTTTTTTTTTTTTTTTGGTGGGGGTGGGGGGGGGATGATTTTGGTGGGGCCCAGCTGGGCCCACCATTTTGAGGTGTTCTTTTGTCTCCCCAAAATCGGGGTGGAGAAAATGGGGGAGAAAGAGGGGCTCAGATGGAAATTTACCTATCTGCCCCTCTCCTATCCCAACGTTAGGTTTTTTTTTTTTCAATGTAACGTGAAGTCCCCTATAGTGTTGTCCAAAGTTCTATTGGATTCTCACCATTCTCTATTATCTACAAGAAGGTTCCAAAGCATGCACTTGACTTAGTAAAATTTGTTAAAGTTGTTGGTCCGAGAGTAACAGCAATCAATAGAGCAGAACAACTGCATTCAGGTCAGGCAGAGATCAAAAATAAACTTAACAATCCTAGCCAATAACCTTAAGCTAGGACAAGATTTAGCTTACTACATTTACATTTTACATTAAAAAATAACCTTAAATTACCCATGAATCCACCAAAAGACTAACTTAATAGAATATAATAAGCTAAAACAAATTTAGGAATGAAAACAGAAACGATAGACAACATCTCATTTGCTAGATTTTTGATAATCACACTTCTAGGGAAATGCCTAGAACAGCCATTCTACATTAGTCCTAACACATGTTTTTAATCATAGCTGGCAAAAGTTGTGCATAGCAATGCAAACATGAAGCTTCAAGATTTATCCAAAGTTAACCAATTATAAAGCGCGATATCTTCCACTCACCATTTGAAGCAGTTGTTTCTATTTCTAGTGCAATCATTTTGCAGAATACAGCTTTTTATAGCATATTAGCATATTCATAACTATTAAAGCATAAGACAAGGAAATGTAATAGCAATCACATTGTGACCTTGTCATAAAATCCCATAATTATCTATTTCCAATTTTTGCAGCATTGAAGTTTGAAATAACTAAGTCTATAAACAAGCCAAGTATTAAAAGTTCAGGCTTGTTCATTTGGTTTTATTTTGAACACAAGCCAAACTCAAGCTTATAACCAAACAAGATTACATATTCAAGCTTGGTTCATTTCCTTGTTGAACAAGTTTGAGCTTGTTTACAAGCTACTTGATTAACTTCTCAAATATAGTCAAAACTTGACAAAAATTTTGTTACCCTTCCAAAATCTATGAATTTTTACTACACAAACTACAAATAGTAACTTGATATCATATGAACCTATTTACAAATTTATACAATTCAATCTCAAGTCTATATAAGTATATTTTTAGACAAGTATACATATGTAAATATAATATTATTATTATACACAGTTAAATCGATCATCATGCTACTATAATATACGGTTAAATCGATCATCATGTTCACCAGCATGTTCATGAACACATTATAATGTATGAGCTTGGCTCGTTTATTAGCCGATCCTAAAATTGGGCTAAACAAGCGTTTTTCTCAATCCGAGCTCGAGCTGTTCATAATAAGCTTAATTCATTTACAGCCCTAGACTCACTTCAAATAAGTAAGAAGCTAAGCAACACAATGCAATGGGTTGGAAATTCATATACCTTCGATACCAGAATGGAAGATCCCGAGGCCGAACCAGTAAAGGTAGTTGTTAATGGGAGTGAGATCATAGACATTGAGGTACAACAACGCCTGGTTTTTGGTTTCATCGCTCTCATCCTTTTCCCTGCTTGAGCTCGAGCTAGAGCTCAACGGGAACAACCGCATTTTTTTACCAAATTGCCACTCCCTCAACACCCAATTTTTGCATACATATGTATATAATATTTACATACTCACAAGCTCATCATCTTCAACACCAATCCAAACACCCTATAAAACCAAACAACATCAACAACAACAACAACAAAAAGTTACAGAATTAAGAGAAACCCTAACGATGTGTTTGGCTGCTGAGAAAGCAACGAAATTGTAGAAGAGAAAAGAGTGGAAGTTCTAACTCAATATCTGGCACGCCAATTTAAGAAGAAAGCTATAGTTTCTTTTTGGGAAAAAAAAAGGTTAAATTCTCGGGAAACAAACAAGGTTTAAGAGTGAGTGAGTTTAGTATATAAAGATATGAGGAGCGGTGGAAGGGAAAGGTGGATCGGAGGGAAAGAAATGAGAATTGGAGGGAAAATGTTTTACCTGAGTCTGACAATGAGATCGGATTTGGATTGGGAGCAAGAGAGCATTCAGAGCTTTGATTTATTGGGAAAGTGAGAGAGAATTCCAGGGAAATTGTGGAATTTTTTCAATTTCAATGGAATCTGTTTCTGTTCGTACACTGTTGGGACTGGGATTTATTAAAAATTATTAATACTTTGAAAGTTTTTTCTTTATTTATTCAGAGCACACGGACACCGGTTTTTGACTAATGCCAATGCCCCTTGCTTTACTGCTATATCACGAGTCTACCCCTTCCTCTCTTTTTTTCTTTTTTGAGAAGAAGAGGCCATGCCCCTTTATGTTGGTTGACTGCTTTTTCCATTTTTTAGATTTTTTTTTTTTAATATTGATTATTGACTCAAAATATTCTACACTTTTCATAAATTTTTTAAAAAAAATTATTATTAAGTCAAAAAACCGGAGTATATACTTATTTGAAAATTTTGGTTCAAATTCATATATATATATATATATATATATATATATATATATAAACAAAAACGATATTCAAAATCAAGTTATACAATAAGAAAAAGAAATTAAAGGCACTCTTCAAGACAAATAATGACATCTTCAGTCTCTTTTGCAACACTAATAAGAGTTACAGTAGCTCTATTACATCACAAAGGCACACTACCAAAGAAAACAGAATAAAAACTCTCATAAATCAAATTAATATCATCAAGTATCCATACAAACTCCAGAGGTAGATTATGTCGAATCCAAATCTTCTATCCCACTTTTCCTGCTCCACCTTATACTTCACCAATCAAAACTTGCCACATGTTCACCTAATTAATTAATTACTACTATTAATTAATAATGGTAGTATTAATAAGTCAATAATAGTAGTATTTAATTAGTTACCAATCAAAACTTGCCACATGTTCACCTAATTAATTAATTATTACCATTAATTAATAATGGTAGTATTAATAAGTCAATAATGGTAGTATTTAATTAGTTATGTGAACATGTGACGAGTTTTTATTGGTGGAGTATAGAGTAGAGCAGGAAAAGTGGGACAGAAAGTTTAGGAGATCTATCAATTCAATAGACATGCACTCCACAACAATTTTAAAGAAACAATTTACTTAACAAAACAGTAGTGCTTTCCTCATGAAAGATTTCAAACTCCCCAATATATCCAATTATTTCCTTATTCATTTACATGCCACCATACTTTAATTAAATTTTTTTTTTTAAATGAGGATTTAAAAAGCTATACAAAAACCTCAAAACCAACTTTTATCTTTTTTTTTTTTCTCTCTCATGTTTATTACTCCCTCTATCCCACTTTTTTTGTCCTGTTTGAAAAGTCAAATTTTTTAAAGGAACATTATTTATTGTCTTGCCTACCTTTTAAAAATGTATAAGTTTCCAAAACTACCATTGAAAAAATTTATCAAAAAATTGAATTAGTAAATTAATAAGGGCATAATAGGAACATTAGTAAATTAATGGCTTTTATTTTTAGAAATAGGACAATATTTTGAGACATCTCAAAATGGAATAAATGACAAAAAAAGTGAAACGGAGGGAGTAATTAAGTTACCAAAAATGACAGGATGCCAAATAAATATTATTAGGGTTTTTTTTTATAGCATTTTTTGGTGTGTTATGAGAAGTTAAGCTCATCCCATAAGAGAAGTCGAATCAAGCCCACCTTAAGGAGAATCAAAGTGCCTCTAAGTCAAGAGGCCTTTAACTAATGCATTTGGATGCAGTTTTCTACTAAATGTTTATTTACTTATTTGGTAAAATATGAATATATTTATTTATTATGATTATTATTATTATTATTATTGTAGGATCCTCGGATGTACGGATCTTCGGAGAGTTCTAGTGGTACACTACTCCCTTGGCTTCAT
Organism: Quercus parvula; assembly: GCA_030820535.1. Classification (NCBI taxonomy): domain Eukaryota; kingdom Viridiplantae; phylum Streptophyta; class Magnoliopsida; order Fagales; family Fagaceae; genus Quercus; species Quercus parvula. The sequence goes on from JAUAME010000012.1 coordinate 31,322,410, forward strand.
AGCTTATAAGGCAGCAAGTGGGGGGGTTTTCTTTCGATGTGGGACTCCAAAGGATGCGGTGTAAAAGACTACAAGGCAAAGCCCTTGGTCCGAAGATCCGTACATCCGAGGATCCTACAATTATTATTATTATTATTTGAAATGAAAATGGTAGTAGATTTTGTTTGTTCAAAATAAGGTTTTACAATAGGAAAGAGAAAAAAATGGCATTTTTCATTCCTCTTTACAGCACTAACTAGAGCTAGAGTAGCTCTATTACATCACATTCACAAAGGCACACTAACAAATGATACATATATAAAAATAAAAATAAAAATAAATCTTGTAAATTAAATTAATATCTTCAAGTATTCACGCAACCTCTAATGGGCTGTCTAAGTTTTAGAGATCCACTAGTTCACTAAACGTACATTCTACAACAATGTAAGAGAAACAATCTACCTAACAAAATAGCAGTACCTTCCTCATAACAGATGTTTTAGTCTACAATACATCCAATTCTTTCCTTGTTCATTCCCACCACATTGTACTTTAATTTATACTTTTTTACAATAAAAATTTTGAGGTTTTTAAAAATTGTACAAAAATCTCCAAAACTAGCTTCTTCTTCTTTTTTCTTTTTTGTGGAAATAAACTAACTTTTATATTTTTACTTCAAATTTATAAAATAAGTTACCAAAAATGATAGGATACCAATAGATGTTGTTAGATTTTTTTTTTTTTTTTTTTTTAATGCCCATAAGTCTGTTCCCAAAAAAAAAAAAAAAAGGCCCCTAAATCATGATCATGATTTATGGTTTCTTCATTTAACTAATGCTAACTTGTTAGTGACTATAAACACTTGTTCCACTTCCTTGACACTTCCTTGCAAATCATGATCATGAGTTTGATACTCAACATACTTAAGGGTTTTTTTTTTCTTTTTCTTTATTTAAGTTTATAAGGTGCTTAATTTTCTAATCCAAATAGACCAATTTTGCGTTTTAGGTTTCTTTCTTCTTTTAAATGAAGAAACCATAAATGTAACATTTCAGATATAATAATATGAATTTCTTTTTTGAGGATTTGGATTTGGATTGGGTATAAGTTAGATCAAAAGTTATGAGCAGTTTAAGAAACATAAAATCTTGGATTGTTTTGTCATAAGTGATCCACACCGATCATTTTTTTTTTTTTTTTTTTTGGGAGAGATAGGATGAGTGAGAAGTTGGTGGGAGTGGCAATTCGGAACTTTCATATATAAAAAAGGCCCATAAGAATACTATTGCTGACGATAATACAAGGTACATATGGCTGACATTCCGGATTTTAGCATGTTTGGCTCTAGGATAGAATGTAGCATACACTATAATAACTTTATAGCATTATGGATATTCGTGATTAAGAAAGAAAAAATACCATTGCAGTTACTTTCATTTATGTTACATTCATCAACTCAAATATGAATCTTCTTTGAAAGCTCTGTGAATCTTTGTCATTGTTCATGATTAATATGTAGTTTTGACTTCACAGGTGTCGGCCAATTTTTTACCTACTATATAACTAAACTTACAATTAATGTAGCAGAAAACATGGTGTCAATGTTTTGCTAGAAACTGAAGATTGGGAAACACAAACTTGTATTGAAATTTTAGCAATCCCTTCAAGATTTTGTCAGGCTAAAACTATACCTACTAGTTTTCGACTTCAAATTGGTATTGAAGAAAGGAAAAAAAAAAAATCATTATCAGGAATTTGCATAATCTAATAATGAGAAACTGTGACCAGCTCATGTTTGGCCTGAGTCAATTGGATGTGACAGGAGAACAAACTAGGGAACAAAATAAAGAACAATGTTTTGTTTCTACCAGAAATAATAACAATAATAACAAAAAGTATGACCCACTGGCCACTGGAATGAATTGTCTGACCATGCCCTAGATGGAATTAAGGATATCATAGAAAAAGAAGGAAGAAAATATAATAATATTAAGAAAAAAAGGGGTTGATGTCTTTAATAATGTCACACATGGCGTTATGTTCTTTTGCCTCTGACATAAAAATATTAGTTGGAGAATGGTGACTAAAGAAGCTCAGCCGGCCTGAATTCTTCAGATTTAACAACAGGCAATTTGAGCTGGCCTATGTTCTTTTCTCCTTTGACCCATCAGCAGGCAGTTTGAGCTCATATTGACATTAGCATTCAAATTTTGAGAGTAGCTTGTGCTCTTTTAGCTAGTTTCAGAAAGCTAGGCAATCAAAAGTTTTCATTGCTACTTCCAGAGTCCCAGGTTCTATTAGGCCCTTTCATTTTCAGGTCCTATGGTCAAAAATTTTATACCATCACAATGAAGGCACGGTAGTGTTTGGAGTTATACAAGATTAGTTCATGATGTGTATTCTCACATATTTCTTTCTTATGATAAAATAAATTATGCCCTTTCCAATTTACTAAAAGCATTCCTTATGAGCATCTAAGAGGATGATAAATTGGATCAGGCTTTGTCCAACATTAAACATTTAGCATTAAGTTATGGTCACTCATGAGTCATGTACAATTGATACATTTTACATTAGAAAAATCATTGTTGTATTTACATGATATACATCAGCTGTAATATCCATAAAAATGGATTACTCCAAAGGTCATTCATCCAGTAGCTGAACACGGTCTCAATCAATAAAATCAAGTGTGAGACTCTTATCATTTCCGCATGACCACTGGGAGGATTGTGTGGCAACGCAGAGTAGTGCTTAAATGATTCTCAAAAAAAAAAAAAAAAAAAAAGAAAAGAAAAGTGTAGCGCTTAAATGGCTTCAATTAACTGGCGCCACAGTTGAAATCTTGATTTTGAACAACATTGTAGTACAGGGAAGATAACTTGCCATCAAATTTTGAGACCATTTTATGAGCAGATAAGCCACAATAACGCTGCCCTAGCCGAGCAATGCATATATCAATAATTTTCTTGAACATGCAGTCTTCTTGGATGAGTGGTTGCTCCACAAAGTCAACTAGGGGCATCCACTGCATGGTGGAGCATAAAATATTCTGAATTCAGAAACTTTATATGATGCCACATAAAATTTGAAGAACCTAGGTTGATGCACTTGTAAAGTAATTTGTAGTTCATTTTCCCCAAATCCCACTGAACAAGTTAGTTGGGTATGGGAAATATTTTTATTAAGTTATTGGTTCATTTTACTAGTAAAGGGATGCATGCGAGTCAAATTACTCAAACAAAAAGCATCTAGTTAATCAAAGCAGTTCATTATAACCGTGTGATGATTAAGGACAACAATGAGTTGGTGATGCATGAAGCAATTATTTCATAGCCAATACTGTGATTCATTTCCACAGCCTGCATGCTTGCAACAATCATTCCACCTACCTAATTTTCTTTAGTTTCCTTTTCCTATTTTCTTGTGGCTCCAAACAAAGCCTTTTTTGTTCTGACACTTAAGTGTATGAAAGGATTGTCATAGAACTGATTGTAGATAATTAACCAAAAAAAAAAAAATTAGAACTGATTGTAGACAGCTTCACCTTAAAGTGGCTATTGGTGATAGGCAAGTATTGCGGAGGGTAAAGAAAACTAATGAAACAGTGTAAAGCAGTTTTGAGTGTTCTGTAACTATAAGTTAGGACGTTTACCTTCGCTGCTTGAATTTCAAGATCATCGATTATGATTTGAGTTGATAGGGGTCTTAGCATGCAGATGAAGAACAAATCTGACTTTTCAAAAGCCACATTGTGAGCATGCCTGGAATTGCATTTGCAGAGAGAATTAGATACTGTTAGTGCAGGAAATAAAGTATTCAGAAAAGTATAAAGTATAATCAGAGTCCAATTCAATTGCACTGGTCAATGGTATCTATGCAATGCAGTTATGCCGGCTATACAAACAGTTAATGAACTTAACCATACAGCCTAAAATTGGTAACTTTAATTATTATTAGATTCTTGCCTGTAACAAGTGATTTTCTCTATGTTACAGAGTGAAAGTAAACATGCAATAATTGCACTTCTTCTTTTTTAAAGCACATAATAATAGTTATAATATATATTTAAAAATATTTCAACATTTATTTTAAAGCTATACAAAATCCAACCATTACATTCCTTTGTCTATGAGAATAACATACTGTTATTACCTGAATGCTATAACTTCAACAAACTCAGTATCAATCTGTAATATATAAGAATCAGCTAATGTCAATTGGAGAATTCAATTGGTCATTTATGCTAATTGAACTAACAAGAGTAAGTTATTGATGTCCAGGTAAAAAGAGGCTTAGAAAAAATATCAACTACTACATTCTTACCCCCGTTTCCTCCTTGACTTCTCTAATAGCTCCTGAAAATATCTCCTCTGACTGATACAAATAAAACAATTGGTAAGAATAAAAAAGAAACAAATTGAAACTATTGGGTTTTACATTATTTTTCTGTTTTAAGAATGATTATCCAAACAAACTTGCAGCCAAAGTACAACTTAAATAGAAGTACTCCACCTCAAGAACAAAACCAGTTGGAATTTTCCAAAGGCCAACCGATGCTGGAGCACGGTGTTTCTCTTGCACTACGAGAACCTGTAAATTATCATGAGGTTCCTTTATATTAGATTGAAATTGAATCTCTTTCTGATGCATGTACAATATTATCATAGGATGTTAACTCTACAGCATGTGTAGTGATTACTAATTTACTACAGGATTCATTCATATTGCTATTTGAACTTCTTTGTTCTGTGAGATACAGAACCAAGGTACCTCATTAAGACTACAGTGGAAGACCATATATACAGTCAACTCATTTTGAAGAATCACTTTTGTCACATTATCAACACAAACAACAATACCTCATTTTTTTCATTAACAACAAATCCTCCAACCCCTACTTGATGTGATGCATTATCAGGAAGCATGCAAGGTCCTTCAGGTATCCAGTATGTTAACATCAAATATCCTCGCTCTGCATGGTGGTATTGGAAACCTTCCTGTAACCAGTTGACATGCCTCAGAGACTCAATGGCGTTTCAGTAAGTAAATCATTTACTACAAGAATGGAAAGGTTTTCATAAATCATTTTAAAAAGTTATCCTGAACCTGTATGCAATCTAGATGGCTGAAGCTGAAATTAAATCCAAGTTCACTTTTACATTAAGGGTCAAATACTGGAAATTTTTGGTCCAGAAGTTACCTTTACAGCAATTGGAACAAGCTCAGATCGTTCCACTGGCAACTTAAGCCAAACTCCCTTCTTCCCCTGCAGTAAAATGACCTCAGATTATGTGTCTCAAAACTTCAAGATGCTTTACTTACAGCATAAATTCCTCCTGTGCCAAATATTGATTGAAGGCTGACAAATCCATTGAAGTAAAAGTAAATAAGTGACAAAAATACTTGATAGTGTTACTATCATGATTGTACTTACACAGTTTATGAAAATTGATTAGTTCCACTATGTGAACATGAGAGTAAAATCTTGGATTGTATGATTAAAGTCCTAGTCTAGTTTGAGAAACCCATCATACCGAATTCTATTCCAAATTTCAAGGAGCACAGCACACAATGGGTGCAGCAAGGGGATGGCTGTATACTTTAATTGAATGATTGAGCCTTTAAAACAAAATGGTATAAGAAACCTTCAGCAAATAATTAATATTTGTAAGATCATAATTTAATCTACCAAGTTGTGCCCAGTGCTTGCAGTTCTAGAAAAGAAAAAGAACGAACAAGTCGTTTTTATATTATCATCATTATTTACTCATTGTTGTAAAGAAGAGTTCATAGCCACATCAACTATAAAATAAAAAGGAAAGAAAAAGTATTCCATGACAAAAACAAAAAACAAAAAACAAAAAAGGAAAAGGAATCAGATGCGTCCAGTCTCTTTCAAAGGCACTGGTTATGCCTAAAACTTGTAAATTGTAATGGCCAACGACATAGCAAAAGATTAGTAGTATTTAATTTGTAATAGTTATTTTAAAGACTCAGAAATTACCATCTTTTTCCAATGAGAAAGAGAAGCATGAAGTATAGAAACGAAGGCATTTGGGTTAGCTGGTAATCTTTCTGGATCAACTATAACTCCCCCATACTCGTCATCAAATGCATGAAGTACTCTGTTATCACTACAATACAGTCTTGAGCTTGTCCCATTTGTTCCATTGATCCGATAGGACAATGAAAGTTTTCCTTGACCAATCGAACCAATGGCCTTTTCTGGCAGATACGTGTTATCTGAAGTACTGGCACAAGTAACTTTCAGAACTATTCCTGAACCCAAGATTGAGAATAAAAAAAATATGAAAATAAGAATCTGCACACTCATGGAATCAAAAATCGAAGTTCATACACTAAGATAAGTCTAAGACAAATGTCAAAAGTTGGAACATTTTGTGCTTAGTTAAGTGAAAGAATTACCTTTGCAAGCACAGATTTGTGGAGAGAACTTAACACCAAGTATATTCTTGAAATTCAAAAACGGGCTCGAGTATGTTCTTCCCAGATGGACTATCTCAGACACAGACACTGATTTGGATTCAAACAATTTCATCTCCATCACACGGGAGACAACTCTATAATCCAATGAAATCAAAGTCTTTAAATAAATATATATAACATTAGCTTAAAGACTTAGACTAAACTATACAAGAACAATTTTACTTTTATATTCTTAAATCAAGATTCCCATAACACGTATCGCTCAAGAACAAGAAAAGAACATGGAATTCATCGTCATTCGGAATGAACAAGAGCTTGCATGATCAAAGTGAAAGACTTGGAAATGTAATGGGAGACACAAACAAACGTAATGAGTTAAGTTAGCACAAACTCAGGTAGAGACACAGTGATAAAGTTGATAATTAAAAGCATATCTTATCCAAATGTCTAAGATTAATTTGGTGGGACTATGTATAGCTAAATTTGTGGTATGAAACGCGTGGTGTGTGTTAAACAAGTTTTATTTTTATTATTATTATTTTTTTTTTTTATTTTTTTTTTTTTTGAGAATCTTGTGTTCACCAATAGGTCAAAAACAATTACAGCTAAAATGAAAAAAACGAGGGAATTAATAACTTTAAAAAAAATTATAATAATAAAGTGAAAAAGGTCCCACGCGCTGTCAAAGAGTGTGGAGTGTGATTTTGTAAAAGAAGTAATTCCTGTTTTTGTTTTTGTGGGCATAGCAGAAACCAGACTGCACAAAGCGGATCACATATCACTGGCAAGATTTAAAGAGCTTTAAAAAAAATTAAAAAAAATTTAAAAAAAATTTAAAAAAAAAAAAAAACAATGAAAGGTCTAGTCAGAAAGCATTGATTAAAAATTCTTGATATGGTAAGGAATAATGTCACCTTTACAATAGTGGCATTTTGATCTGGCTCAAAATTTCTTTCGATAACTATGAGAAAGTTTAAACTCTAAATTATTTCTATTAAAAATATCAAATAATGTCAAATAATTGAGTTATAAAAGTCTTAGCAATACGGATTTAACCTTTTTTTTTTTTTTTTAGAATAATTTGAGTAGAATTCTCCAACTTAAATAGTTAAATATGCTTTTTTTTTTGTTTTTTTGGCAAAAACTGTTTAAAAGCAGTTGGTTGAATTGCACTATTGGAAAATTTTAAGTGAAGCAATGATCTTATGGATATGTTAGTGGGAAATGCTACATCCCTGTTCCCTTTTTTTTTTTTTTTTTTTTTTTTTTTTTTTTTTTTAATGCTTCATATCATTGCAAGATTTAAAGAGCTTTAAAAAAATTTAAAAAAAACAATGAATGGTCTAGTCGGAAAGCATTGATTAAAAATTCTTGATATGGTAAGGAATAATGTCACCTTTACAATAGTGGCATTCTGATCGGACTCAAAATTTCTTTCGATAATTATGAGAAAATTTAAACACTAAATTATTTTCCTTAAAAATATCAAAAAATGTCAAATAATTGAGTTATAAAACTCTTCGCAATGTGGATTTAACTTTTTTTTTTTTTTTTTTTAAGAATCATTTGGAGTAGAATTCTCCAACTTAAATGGTTAAATATGCAAATTTTTTTTTTTTTTGGCAAAAACTGTTGAAAAGCAGTTGGTTGAATTGCACTGTTGGAAAATTTTAAGTGAAGCAATGATCTTATGGATATATTAGTGGGAAATGCTACATCCTTGTTCCCCCCCCCCCCCCCCCTTTTTTTAAACCACATCCTCGTTCCCTTAATTTTTTTTTTTTTCTTTCAATTTTTCTTTTCACATTATATCTGTATCTGACTGTATCTTTGAAAATTACCTTCATTTCATATGTGCAGTTTGGTGCAATAGTTCTCGCTTCTAGCAAAACAATTAAATAGTCTACACACGTTTTACTTTTTTTCATTTTTCATTTTTTTTGAAGATACACACGTTTTACTTCCCCCAGATACACACGTTTTACTCCCCCCCCCCCCCCCCCCAGCTTAACTATAAACTCAAGTCTCTATATCATTTACTGCAGAATCGGGCTATGCACAGTTTGTTTTTGAGGGTGACTCTAAATCTGTGGTTAACTCATTAAGGGGATCAGATATGGAAAACTCTTGGGGAGGGCATATCATCAAGGATATTTTATCACAATCAAACTCTTTTGAGTATTTCTTTCACTCATGTAGGTCGGCAAGGCAATGCGGTAGCATGCGCCTTAACCCAACGAGCGAGACAATCTTTTTCCTCTCAAATCTGGTTGGAGTGTGTTCCAACAGATATAATGTCTTTTGTATTGGATGATTTTCCCTTTTCTTGATCAATATATCAGCAAGTATTCACTTCTCAAAAAAAAAAAAAGTCTCTATATCATTTAATATTTGAAACATTTAGAATGACACAATTATTAATGAACAAGTCGCGGATACCGTCGCACGTGATCTCATTAAATTTATTTATTATTTCATTTTCAACTAAATTAATAAATAGTGATGTAATTTATAATCATCTTTTAATCCATTAAATGGACAATCACAAATGTAATATATATATATATATATATATATATATATATATATATATATATATATATTATTTTTGTTGTACCAAATCAAAACAACATAATTTTTTTCAAGAATTCAAAAGGTAAGTTAGCGAAAATATTAATTTTTTAATAAAAGTTATTTATAATATTTTGTGTATCATTAAAAATTATATAAAATCTGAAAATTTTCTTTTAGTTTTAAACAAACTTTCTCAAACTAGAAATTTTCTACCACACAATCAAAAACAACGAGAAACTTATCTAAAAAATTAATAAAACTCAACAAAACTACAATTCAAAAAAATAAAAAAAAGATTGCAACTCTTTTTCCTTAAAAAAAATAAATAAAAATTTAAAATTTAAAATTTAAAATTTTAAAAAAAATTAAAAAAAAAAAAAAAAAACCAAGAGTACAATTCCAAAGGGGAAAAAGTAGAGAAGTTTTTTTTTGAAAAAAGAAATTGTAAGGACGCAATTTGTGTCCTAAGCCCAAGAGATAAAAGGATTTAGGCTCAAAAAGTCTAATACAATAAATTTATAGAGAATGTGTTGGAAAACTAGGCTCTAATGAGTTGGGTAACGATTATAGTGTATCCCAATGACAATGAAGTAAAAATACACTAGTTTTATCTAAGAAAATCGTTCTCGACACAGTCCAAGGAGATCAGTTCTGGTATATAATTGAAGTTGATTACAAGTACAATTCTTATTACTACAATATTTCTTTTTCAATTCTCTAATCTCCTTTTCTCAGGATCTTCTTTCTATTTTATACTATCTTCTTCTTCTCATATTTACCCTCCACGTGTAGATTAGATTGATAGTGTTAATCTTTGTCCCATCAACACTTTCCTAAAGTCTTCGGGGAGTAGCTATAAGGTTGAAAATTACTATTCATGTATCACTTCCTCATTAATGCGGCTAGAGAGTGTGCTATAGAGCCTTTAATGCGATAATAGCAGCTTTCTCTTAGATATTTCATAGCCTCTCTCAATCCTGTTTCTTCCTGATACTTATCCTCATCAGTGGAATTATCTGGAACGTTGCTCTTGATGTTAGACCACACCTTCTAACCTTGGCTTTGCTCAGCCGAGGAAGCATTCCTCCTCGAATCACCTCCCTTGAACATCATGCCTAGATCCCTTCTTTTATTTATTAGTGCTGACCTCTATAACACGTTTACCCGTCCTCGAACTATTAAGTGTCCTCGGACTGAGCCCCCAACCCAATATATTCTACTGTGCCTAATATCCCTACAGAAATATTGTGTTAATATTGTCATAATCTAATCTAACATCTAATCCAACATATGAAAAATGAATAGATAAATAAATAATTTTAAACAGAAAATAGAATTTGTTTTCTTAAAAATTTCAAAGAACACACTAATGAAATAAAGAAGATGAAAAACAATATAAAATATTCGTAAACACTTAAAACAATTACTTAAGCATCTAAGAACATCATATAATAAAAACATAACAATTTACCGCTAATATATTAAACTTAATATTAATTTACAAACAATGAAAAGAAACTACACAAAGACTATTGTCTTTAACTACACTAATTGTTCTTCATCAACTTGTCTAGATTATCCCTTTTTTAATCCAAATAAACTAAAATCTAAAATCTAACAACAACACAAAATATAACATATTATAATATGATTTTTCCCCAATTTAGAGCAACATCAAACACCATTCATTAAAAATATTTAGTGTTGTAAACAAAATAAAATAAAATACTTGCATCAAAGAACACATATGAATTAGTTAATAATAGGATAATAAGGAAACGAACCTCTAGTGGGAGATCCTCCTATGGGCAGTGAATTTTTTTTATAGAAAAATTTTAAAAAGTATAATTCTAAAAAACAAATATTCATCAATCTAAGGTAGAGATACAGGGGGAAAAAAATCCAACAAAAAATGAAAAAAAAAAAATTGAGAGAGAGAGAGAGAGAAAGAGAGAGAGAAATAACATTTTTTATATGGGAAATATATGTGTAGAATGTGAGTGAGTAGCAAATTTATAATAAGATGATGGGAATAAGAAGAGCCAAAAAAAGGAAGACGAAGGGGCAAAATAATATGTAAAGTTAAAACCACCTAAGATAAATATGTAAAGTTACAACTGCCTAAGATGAATTTGTAAAGTCAATATATTTATATATTTAATATTGTAAAAAAATTAAAGGTAAAAAAAAATATGAAAAAGACTAATTATGTGACTAATAACGTTGCGATTAGGAGCATAGTAACAATAAATTCTATGTTTCAGCTTTTAAATAAATAGATATAGATCGGTAAAAATATGATAATATTTATAAAATATCATTTATTATATATTATATTTTAGAGAAGACACGACTTTTGGAAACGAATCTTTTATATATATATATATATATATATATATATATATATATATATATATATATATTTTTTTTTTTTTTTTTTTTTTTTTTTTTTTTTTTTTTTTTTTTTTTTGAAAAGCGAGAGGTAAATATAGAATATAATTTTTTTTTCTTTTTTTTCTTTTTTTTTGCTCTTGTACTCAGAAATAGGTTTCTAAGAACATTTTTTTAAGTAGTATCTAAACAAAAATACTTATTAAAAATCAACTTTGGAAAGTTTCATATTTAAAATTTTAAAAATATATATAAAAAAGCTAAAAGATAAAGTTAAAATTATAAAAAATCAAAGGGAGTACATGATTTGATAGCCATCTATGCGTTTAAGGCTGTGTTTGTTTCAGGTGTAAATGAATTTGGGAAATTATTTTACATCCTATTGTGTGTTTGGGTGCACATGCAAAATACAATCAAACTGAAAATAATTTCATTTGACCGTAAAATAAGGTCCCTTGATGCGTAAATTATTTTACACATCCTATTTACCTTCAAATGGTTTTCTGGACTCACACACAAAGAGAGAGAGAGCTAGAAGGAAAAGTGAAGAAGACAATTAAACCCATTTCCAGCCTCCTTCACAACTCAGCAACAAAAAGAAAGAGAGAGAGTGCACCAAAAGAATCTGACTACCGTGCAAGCTCCGCTCACCGTGCAAACTCCGTCCACCGTCCCTGTCTTCCTCATCTTGGCGTCTCTCTTCCTCCTCTCTCTTTCTCTCTCTTTCCCTCTGACCAACCAAGGCCAAATCTTGAACTGCATGTCACTGATCTACAACCCGCTGCCCACTCACGTCGTTGCCACCTCAACCATCTCATTGCCCTCTTCAAATTTTTTTAGTATTTTTTATTGTAAAATAATATTTATTCTTGGGTTTTGGAGGAACGGTGGCTAGGGTGATTCATGTGTTTCACAAATCTGATCTAGCAAATCTAGCGTTGAAGGTGGCCGATTGGGGGTGGTGGATCAGTGGCTGGGGTGGGTTTTTTCCAGTGAATTTTCCACAACACAGACAAACAATTAAAAATATTTTCCTTTACACAAAAAAATTTCACTTGAAAATATTTTACACTCGGAAAATATTTTACATATTACCAAACGCAACCTAAAGTAATAATGGAATCCATCAAGTAATATAATGGAATCCATCCTGTAGTTTTCTGTAAAGGGAGAAGCTAGGATTTGATTTCACATGATGGATTCCACGTTTTCATGCTAGGATTTGATTTCTTAAAGCTTTCATCTACTCTGTTTCCTTTTTTCCCCTAAAATATTTATCTCTAAGGGTGTTTAAAAGCTTTTTTAAAATAATAAATATAATAAAAATAAAAAGAGATTGGTAATTACATGCATTTTTTTACACCAAAAAATAAAAAATAAAAAACATTGCTTGCATTTGATGGTGTTCATAAATGGCCAAAAGTAATTGAGGTATTTATTTATATTGGCATATCATTAGGTTTATCAACAAGTTTAAAAATATAACAATTTTCATAATATTTTTTTAACTACTGAAGTAGTATGTTGTGATCGATGTAAATAAAAGTTATAATAATGGCGAATCTATATGAAAGTGATGTTGATCCAATTGCAATTTATCATGTTAATAATTTATGTCTTTAACATTATCTTGGGTGTGGAACATAAAGACATTGGGCCAATAAGCCATGGGACACAAACCCAATGGCTTAGAAGTTAGAACATGGAAGGCCCACTATCAACAAACCTTTTATAGTTCAAAAAGGACATCCAACAAACATTGCTCCACGCAAAGGTTTGACAAAAAGGGCAAAACTTAAGTATTGTTCCCGAGATTCGCCTCTTAAAATTCAGTTATATAGTTGTACTTAACCAAAAATATAGTTTCATCCATGAGAAAAAAGCCACATAACTAAATTTTAAGAGGAGAATCTAATGAACATTACCTAAGGTATTGTACTTAAATTTTACCCTAAAAAAACTTTAACACACCTACTTTAAGGAATTTTTCTCTCACCATTGTTATTTAACATAACCTTCAAAGTACTTCTGATTAACCCCACATATTAGTCTCAGATATAGTAAATAAGCTTTTTTCTAATTTGAAGCTTGCTTTGGTCCCTTATTGGTGTACACTTGAAGGATCCTCTCCTCACATTTGATTTCCCACATTATAGGTTGAAAGCTCAAATAGTGTGAAACACTATAACTAGTTTAGACCCTCAATTCTAAATTACGGTTTAATTACTTTTACTCTAACTTAATTAAGTGCGAAACAAGAGTAAATGAATCATAATAAAACTGGAACACTACTCTAAGGCATAAGCATGTACAATAAACAATAAATGTAAAGCTTAAAGAGTAGAGAAGAGAAATGCAAACACAAGATAACACCGAGACGTGTTATCGAAGAGGAAATTAAAGTACTTGACGAAAAACCTCTCTACAGTCCTCCAAGTTGAAATTGATCCACTAGTGAATAAAGTTGAAGTACACGAATATCAAAAAGACCCTCCAAGCCTAATCTACCCAATTTACTTGAACCCTCCAAGTTCCAGCTACCAACGGCTTCACGAAGCCATGTCTTCACTTGTTATTCGGATCCTGCAATTAGCTCCAAATTGCATCCACTAATCAATGGCTTCTTCCAATGCTTTCATACGCACCAAAACTTCTCTCAATACTCATAATGGGTGAAATAAGTGTTTGGGCTAAAAACCTCTCGTGGATGTGTAGATGGAGAGGTAAGAGTAGAGAAAAACTTTAAAGAAATGATGTAGATGATTGTGGGTTTACAATCTCTAATTCTCAAGTGTATAGCTAAGTTTTTCTCTCTCAAAAATTCGTTTGGAAAAACTCCTTACAATTTCGTGGGTAATATAGGCTTAAATAGTGTTGGTAAAGGTATGAGAAAAACACACTTTAAAAAACTCCAAGTAATGGGTTTCGCGGGTCACTCATGACTTAGTCTGAGTCGCGAAATGACTAGAGAAATCCAATTTGGCATGAGACTGTTTAGATTCCAGCACGTGCTTTTCACATAGCCTTTCCCGGGTTGTCACTCATGAGCCAATCATGAAACCTCGTTCTTCACAGATTTTTACCAAATTCTCACACACAACTCTTACATTAAATCCTACAATAAATACAGAGAAATAATTGAACAAAAATACAATTAAATTTGACATGGAATTAAAACTAACATAAAAACATAGTTTTAAATCACAGCTTTACATAGATTATTTGTTTTTCCCTTCGAAAAGTGATGGGATAAAGGCAAACTATTATATACTTCTTGTACAATAATTCAGGTCTTGTCTTTATTTCGACTTGTTTGCTTCATGTGCAAGTGCAATACTAATGGATTTGAAGGCAGCATTGACAGAATCATAGAACTTAATGTACTTATTAAGTTATTATCAATCTACTGCTAAAATTTTCCAACGTCCTATTGATCTTTATGAAATTGGTCAGTGGGATTTGATTTTTCAATAATACTTTGTATATTCTATAGATCTTTTGCTTTGTTTCGGCAGCTACAAAAACCATGCCTTTGTCATCAAAATGCACACTAAGTTACTAACTATTAGATTTAGATCTTCTTGTATTATTTGAAAATAAAAAAATTAAGAAAAAAAAACGCATAATCCAATCCAATAAAAATTATGGAAATTTTATAGCAATCCATTTTCTGTGCAAATAAATTTCCAATTTCAAAAGTCAACCAAAAACGAGCGTGTCTCCCATTCTCTGTGCGATACGCGTAGGTAAAATGTTTTTGTCATTTCGAAATTAGTTCACATTTTATTTTTTTAATCTAAAATTGCGTGGATAGCAATATTAGCACGTGATTTTCATATGTCTTTATAGATGTTTGTCTTTTTGTGTGAAATGTTTGCCCACCGTCCACTAAAAACGAGCAATGATATTTATTAAATTTATTTATTTATTTTGGCTGAATGAGCAATGCTATTTATACTTGTACAAAAATCGGGCCAGACATTCACCTCATTCATTCAATATCCATCCTCCCTATTACAACCTTTGGATTCAGTCCGGGGATCGAATATGATTATGAGATTCATATTTTATATATGAAAAGAATAATGAATGATATTCGATGTATTAAATAATTATTGATATCCTGTTTTAACTCGATTGATAAAGTTTTTTGTCAAGTAAATAATAATGCAGAGAGAGAGGCCATAAAAACAGTTGTTAGACTGTGTAACGTGGGTTAATGTCAATATCATTAGAAGCAAATTAGTTGCATTTAAGTTGTAGAATACGGAGATTTAGGGTTAAGTGAGAATAATGAGGAAGAGAGAATATAGACACAGAGAAAAGAAAGTAAAGGTTGTGGGCATTAACTTGATCAAGCCCATGCCTTAGCATATATTTATATTAGGGTTTATAACATGATTACAAAAATACCCTTATTAATGTGCTAAAATAAACGACAACTAGAACTAACTCTATTAGTTGCGAAGAATTATGTAGTTCAACTGGTTGGTACTCATCCCCTTATTAATATACTGAAATAAACGACAACTAAAACTAATTCTAACCATTGTCAAGAAAATAAAAACAAAATAATTATTACAGCTGTCCTAAGTTCTTGTTCCTCCTCTAGCGGTCATCTTTGACATTAAGTTCTTGAGATGATCATAACGGCTATATTGGTAATCAATCAAGACACAGAGCTGCCTTATGGCCTCCCTCTTCTCCTCCCCTAGACTCAACAATTCCTCATCCTTCTCTTTATTACTCTTCTCCAAATTCCCCACCTTCTTTTCAAGTTGGCTAATGGCTTTCCTCAGATTCAGCTTTTCCTCTGCTTCCGTGTTTTCCTTTGCTTCCAAATTCCAAACCTTCTCTCTTAACAAGATTTCCTGTTCTACCTTGTCATCAAGTCGGGCAACTAAACAATCTGTATAAACCTTCAGTGCTTTCATTTCTTTATTTCTCTTTGTCACCCATTCCTTTGCATGCTGAAGCTCATTTGACATCTTGTTAATACGATTAAGAACATTGATGTTGTCCACCTCAAGCTTATTGACCACCAGGTCTGATATACTCAATGTATTGTTTGCTGCTTCCACTATAGCGCTCATCTTTGTTATCTCAGCTCCATAAGTTGCAGTCTTGGCTTCAAGCACTCTAATCTCTTGCTCATACTTCTCTTTTGTTATCCTGTAGTTGTCTTTGTTTTCACTGTGTAGATGTTCTATGACCAGGACTCTTTGGCACAACAGACGGATATTATCCTCAATATTATTGCGGAACTTTTCTGCTAGTTCTTCTATCTTCCTTTCTGCAAAGTGTAGACTTTTCTTGTTTTTAGTGCTTTCCTGTTCTTTCAAAGTTCTCTTCTCATCTCCAAACTTGCTTATTAATTCGTAGTTTTGACTTTCTGCAAGGGTCAGTCTTTGACATGATTCTTGTTTGTCTCTCTCAATTTGTAACTCCAACTGGCTTTTCTGAGTCTGCAAAGAATCCAAATCCTGTTGCAGATTGTTAATTTGTGCTGATAAGCTCATAAATTGAGTGGAGGCTTCATTCTCTTTAATTTTATATTTCTTTTGAAGAGCAGAAATCACGTGTCCCCTCTCTGTCAATGCACTCTCCAATTCAAGATTTCTAGCATGCAGCCCTTCCTTTTCCTCTATCAAGTCTGCAATTTTCAGTGAAGAATAGTTCTCACTATCTTTGAGTTTCTCCAGGAGGCTAGCTACTTCATCTCCTTTGTCTTTTAACAAAAACTCAAGTTGCAAAATCCGGGCATGCAATCCAATATTTGTCTCTTTTAGCTGTGTAGCTTCAGTTGCTTTGCTTTGAATATGTGCTTTCATATTTCTTTTCTGGTCATGCAAGGATTCAACTTCAAATTTCAAGCCAGTTAACTGACTCTTTAACTCCCTTATCCTGCCTGATGCTTGAGTTTTATGCGCCTCATGCTCCTTTACAATAGCCAAAAGTTCCCTTTCTCTTTGATCAGCTTCAACCCTCAGATTTTTGTTGATTTTCTCAGCTTCTTGAATTTTGCACATTGCTGCCGTGTGGTCTGAATTTAAATGTTCCTTTTTTGCTTCAGTAGAGGACAACTTATGATTTGGATCAGCAACGTCAAATTCTTCAGTTTCAAGTGCTTGCACGATGCTGCCGGCCAGCTCCTGATTTTCATTCTCCAATTTGCCATTATTACCATCTATTTCGTCTGAGGAATAATATTCTGAGTCCGAGCTTGAAGGAGACAAAGGAAAATTTTCCTCTTCTCTGCCATGAACTCCTGTATCCAAGTCTCTTCTAAGATGATCATACATGGCATAGAGTGATTTGTACCTTTTGTAAAAGTTCTCGACGAGTCCAACAAGTTCTGACTCTTTCTTTGGATCTTTTGTGATTCCATCTTTTCTCCATTCATTTTCATCCTTGACAAGCTTCAAGATTCTTGTCACATAATTTTCAGTTTCTGCAAATTACAGAAACAAATCCAGAATGCTGACATAGAAAAAAAATATAATAAAACAACCATTTCCCCCTTCGTAAGGGGAGAGAACTAAATTAAAAGTCTAAAGGAATTGAAGCTTTTGTAAGTAGCAAAAGTGATATGATTTACAACAAACTTGTAAGTTAGTACCTTTTAGGTAGGTTATTGCCTAGTAGTATATCATTAGAAAGCATTCTTTAACCTTCAAACCCTATAACTGCTAATACATTTGTTCAAGATTAAGTTAATTTAGAAGAGAGAGTTGCACCTGTTTTAGTCTGATCTAGTTCTTCGGCTTTTTCTGGATCAACTTCAACATGACACTCCAAAAACTTTGTTAACTCCTCCATCTCTAGTTAGGTTTCTCAGCAAACCTACACATAAACAGGCACTTGTCAAGATGAAGCAATTATCAAGCAAAACAGACTAGAGATCTGACACACACACACACACACAAAAACCCCAAATCATGGGAAACCGGATTCTGCACACGCAATAATTTGACAATTGGTTACTTAGCAAAGACTCTAGCTGCTTGCCTAACAACTTTTAATTAGTCCACTTAATAATTTTAACCCAAATTTAATAATTTTTTGAGATAAGTAGATAACAGTAGAGGAGGGAGATGTGGTTCGAAGTTTCAAACCACAGATGTTGAACACCATAAAAAATGTCATTATCACCTCAATCCTTTTTCTTTTTGAAAAAAATAAAATAAAATAAAACAAGGACAGTTCAACATATCAGTTGGAAACATACTACATCATTGAGGGGAACAAAAAGAAGAAGAAGGAAGCTTGCCTGCCCATTTGTAATGAGCAACTTTACTTATTCTCTACAATGTATTAACACACTACTGAATTTCCAAGCATTATTTATATATTATAATTTACCATACAAAAATGGGTAGCATTCATTGGTAGTAAACACATTTTATACCAAAGAATTCTGTTGGAAATTTAATTAGCGGGGGCCAAAATTATTTGCTTAATATCAAATGTCAAGAAAAAAAAAACATGGGACTTCCAGAATTGAACTTAAAATCTCAAAAAAAAAAAAAAAAAAAAAAAAAAGAAACTAAATTTGCTAAACTATAAATACTCGAAGTTCTTATTTTTCTAATTGATTGCTTAAATAAAAGGAAGGAAATGTTTTAGGAGTTATAATGTTGCTGTTCAGGTGCGCTTTAGAAAATTCCAAGAAGTCATAGAAATTTGAATCTAATGTTGTTTTACTTTTAGGATTTCAAATTATGAGTATCAGAATGACTTAATTAAGTGGGTCATTTCATGATTTAACGAAATAAATATAAAAAAATAAATTAGTTACCTGTGAAATGAACACAAATTTTCTCCCAGATGAATCTGAACATATAACAAAAAAAAAAAAGTATTTTCAAGCAAACAAACGAAAATAGAGAAAAAAATTATAGTGAATTTTTTTTTTTTGGGACAGGCTTATAGTGACTGTTCCAATTTTGTTGTAGTACTTGTCCTTTGAATACCCTTTAGGTTCGGCATTATTTCCGCGGAAACCACCAAGTAAGCATCTCATTGTTCTCGCTCTCTCAGGAACAAAAAACGCCATACATTCTTATCCTAGTTAATCCTAAAATGTTATTCCTATTGGTTTATTAAATGACACTTGTACTATTTCTCGCCTTTTTCTATCTCTTACACAGAGACAAGGGCGAGCTGTAAGAGGAATCACACATGTTGTTAGACGAGTCTAAGACTGTCTTATAAAATATTATTTTAAAAAAAAAATTAAAGAGTCATTTATGGGAAAAAAAACTCTGTTTAGAATTAGTCTTTATTTATTTTTGCTGAACGATTCTCACAGTTTCAATTTTTATCCTTTTATATATTTATATATGTACATATATTTAAGTGTATTAATTTCATCCTTCACTTAAATTTTTGAAAAATCAAGGTCCTTAATTATTAACGTGTTAATTTTGACATCCAATTGTCAAAAAATCAAGTCATATCCCTTTTAGGAAGGATAGAGTGAGTTCTCTTTTGCGTTTGAGAGAGAGAATTCGTCTCATATTTCTACCTTTAGTCTGTATAAAAAGTGAGAATGTTTGAGTGACTTCTTCATGCATCTGGTTTTGTTGAGCTGTTTACCGTTTTGTGATTTTTTTTTTAATATTAATTAATAAGTGAGTAGATGTGTAATGGGTGATTTAGTTACACTTTTATCCTAGAAAAGTTAAAAATTATGAGGTTAGTTTTGTCTTTTGAGTTCTTTTGAAGTTAATTGACAGCTTGTTCAAGAGAAAGTAATGATCCTATTAAATAATATTTAGGTTTTGTTTTTTAAGTTAAAAAAATCACGGCCACACACAGGTGGACAAAGAGAGTAGGAAAATTTTAAAGAGGAAAAATAAATACCCAACAACACTTAAAAGACTCAACTACTTTTCAAGGATAAAAAAGTAATTTCATTTCATATAAATAGAAGACTGCCGTTTAAATTCTTCCTAAATCGTTTTGTCAAACACAAACAGCTGAACTCTCATTTTTTTACGTACTAGTGTTAGTGACACATGCCTGGCACGTGCAAGGCACGTGCTTGGTTTATTTAATGATTTAATTTGATTAACATCATTAAACACTAATTACAAAGAAATTCATTAGTTTTCCAAAAATATCTAAGATTCACCACAATGCAAAACATTTATAAAGTTCTTTCAGTACATATAACATTTCAATCAAATTACACCGAATACATTAAAGAACAAAATGAAATACTAATTTTACAAAACCATCCTCATTGCCTATGACTAAGCCCTCTCCTACAAAGATTTTAGACCTGCCAACAATCAAGAAAGCATGAAAACAACCCACAATCAAAATATGATCAGAAACATAAAACCCAATCAATTCCTTTCAAATCACCAAAACTTGACCACCCATATCAAAACCCGAAGGAATCATCCCAAAATCCAACCCTAAATCTTTATCATCATAACTTCTCATTCTTCTATAAGTGAGTGTCATGATATCTTAGCGCAATTGACTTTCAAGTTAGATTAAAATAACAATAACTTGAGCAAGAGAAACAACATGACTACATATAACAAATTAAAACAAACCAAAATAAACTTATCAAAAAAAAAAAAAAAACCAGAATAAAAGAAAGTAATAATCTACATGCAAGATGAACCCATGTGGAGAAACTACATCTAAATGAGATAAATATACTTTAAATAACGATAAATATAGTGGTGTTCATGAATGAGCTAAACCAAAACAAAATCTCCATCTTTCTTTCTCTCCAACCTTTTTCTTTTTCTTTTTTCTTATCTTTCTCTCTCTTGTGATGGAAGCAATTGACTCATGGCTGACTCTTTTTTTTTTCTTTGTTCTTATCTCTCTCTATTTCTCTCCCTTACCATGTTGTGTCCTGGGTTTGTGTCTATCAGTAGAGTACTTGGCTATCAAACACATAGAACAAAGAGATAAGATAAGAAAGATATAACCAAGTGACAAAACTACCCACGCTTTTTCACTCTTCAGATTAAAAGTTTTTAGGAATAAAAGCGTAAATCTATCTGTACACAACAAACAAACTTGAAAGGAAACCTCCACTTTTGCCATTTTAACCCTTAAAATGTCATTTTGTCAAACACAAGCAGCTCAACTGTCCTTTTTTTTTTTTTTTTATAAAGTATAAATATAGATATTATAAGATAGAGTATTCGATTTAATGTAACCTTTCTTCTACTAAGCAAAGAGGAGGACCTAGCTAAGTGGGCCTCAGTCACACACATGAATGCGCAGGCCCACTCTGAATCGAATCAGGCCAAATTGGGCATGGGTGCAGGGGTTGGTGCGTGCGGGTTGGGCTTGTCCAATATAATAGTGCGTTTGTTCTTCTTGTTTAATTTTTCAAAACAACGTGACTATTCACCTTTTACCTGTTTTGAATTGTTGTGTATTGCACTATAAAATATAAATATCTCATCCCTTATTCAATCTAGTCACTTTTATCTTTATATCTTTGTGCATTAAACTCAATTCTATTTGATATGCACAGAACTTGCAGTGCTTGTTCAGTGTGTAGGAGATCATTGTGTCCTTAGAGGCAAACACCCAAAAGGCTCAAAGCATCACTGTGAGGGATAAAATCAGTCTTAAGTACAGAGTGTAAAACACTAACCTTAATCAGAAATGATTTTTTCATTCTTTCTTTTTCATATCTGTGAGTTTAAATTTGTTACTTCCATTTATTTTATGCAGTGACATAGTTGATAGTTCTGTTCATGTTTGTTTAAAAATCACAAATAATATATGTTACATGTATTAAACCCACCATATATAACCCAAAAGAAAAATTGAAAAACAACCCCTAAATCCAAACAAAGAACCCATGACTCTGACACCAATTAGTCACGGAAGCGGAAGTTTTGGTGCCAATTTTTTGTGAATGTAGTTAATTATAGTGGGATTTTATATGAAATAAAATAGAAAAAATGAAAGGCACAATATTCACAAAAGGAACATGAATATTTACATGGTTTGGTCTTAGGCCGCCTATATGTATATTCCACTAGTGGCATAGAGGATAAAGTTTTACTAAGAAAATAAAAAGATTACAAAGGTAGCAAAAAAACACTCACAAAACCTATATCCCAAATACATCTAAATAACCCTCTCTCATAAATAACAAATATTATTATTTTTTTTTTATTTAGATATGTTTTTGTGTGTGTGTGTGTGTGTGTGTTTTGGATATTTGGGAGAGAAATCTAGGATTTTGATGTACATTTTTCTTTCTGGTTTTAGAGTGTGGTTTTGTTGGGTTTTGAGTCTTGAAAGTGATTGTTTCATTTTCTTTTCCAGTGTTTTGGATGTTAGGAAGAGAAAATTTAGATTTTGATGTATTTTTTGTATTTGAATAGAGGTTTTTTGTCTAATGAAATTGCAGTTTATTAAAAAAGAATAGTGGTTTTTGGTCCTGAATGTATTTGTTTCAATTATATATATATATATATATATATATATATAGTTTATTTCTAAAGATACGTTTTATGTTTTTTTAGATATAGGGAGAGAAATTTTGTCTTGAAGAATAATTGCTAATTTATACTTTGATGATGTACGAAATGAATACTTTGTTAATTTAAGTAAATGTTATTTAGAAATGAATATTTATTCTACCTTACTTTTGATTTCTTGACACAAATTGTTTTGCTTTCATTTTAATAATGGAGAAATAGTTTTATTATTGTCGCAGTTGGCTCATATCTGTTACTGGGCCATTAATGAAAGGGCCATATGGTGGGTTGAGCGAAGTGGAGTTGAGCATAGCATAATGAGGGCAACAGAGCGGGAACGTTGTAACCCTTTTTGCATACAGTGGGTTATTAGCTGCTCGCCCCGTGGACATACTACATAGGCACACCGACAAACCATGTTGATTTTTCTTCTCTCTCTTGTATAGATTGATATTTTCACAACAATTAATTATAATGTGTGTGAATGGAAATCTTCTATTCCACTTATATTCTTTTTTATGCTTTACTAATTGTAGTATATCATGTGTCTAATTTCTGTTTTCATTTAAAATTTAATTATTTTATAAGAATGTAAAAAAGAATACATGGTAAGTTGTAATTTGTGAAGTATAAAATGGAAAAAAATAATAATAATAATTGGGACAAAATATTTTTATTTTGTATATATGTATTGCTTTTATATAAAACTTTCTTGTGCATTGTGTGGGTTAGCGACTAATAATTACAATAACAATTTAACTACTAGGCACATGATTCTATCGAGAAGATAAGATTTTACTGATAGTTTATATGAACGACATGAGCTTTAAGCATGACCAAAACCGAGAGAGAGAGAGAGAGAGAGAGAGAGAGAGAGAGAGAGAGAGAGAGAGAGAGAGAGAGAGAGAGAGAGAGAGAGAGAGAGAGAGAGAATAGTGTTCATAACAACACTTATTAGACTGTGTAATGTGGGTTGACATCTGTGGTGGGCCTTTTTGTGTTCTGGACTGGGCTATTTCTTGCTATACTGTGGCCCAATAGTTCTGGGGTAGGAGAGTTGAGATTGGCTCAATTGAAACTCACCTCAAGCCAGCTTATGCACAAGCAAGGACCACTTTTGCAGAAATCTTAATCACGTGCCCACAGCAGGGGATGTTGTCACAAAAAACGTTATGGCAAAAGACGCATAATATAATAGGATAATGAAAAGATATTCTAACTAACACGTTTGCTGTTAACCAAGGGTAATATTTAAACAATTTTGCAACAGAAAAGAGAAGTGATAATATGAGTATGGCATAAATAAGTTAGCAACAATGAAAAGAACAATGTTTATGCTAAAACTGACATGACAAAAGAGGGGAAAGGAATTAGTCTGCAAAATTAGCTCCTCAGCAGGTTTAAGTCCAAGAAGGGAACTAATCTCCAATGTGGACAACCTCATAAGGAGATTCTGCCATAAAAATTGCCCACTTTGGATGAATGGACCTAAATGGCTTGTAATTGGCTAGAGAGTAGGCTATTAAGAGGGAGAGAATGGAGCATCCTATTAGTGCATGCCTTATCACACTTTTGTGTTATCACTTTTCTTCCTACTCTCATGTTTTTCTCTATTGCTTTCTATTTCTTTCTATGTTTCTATTCTTCCTTTGTTTTTCGTTATTCTCATTTTTTTTTTATTATGCACAGCTAAGGCCTTTTTATATTGTATGTCGTGATAAGATTTACCATTTTACCCTTCATCTACTTTTGGCTTGTTATGGGTGTGTCCTTCCCTGGCCACCCACTGGTCTGCTAGCTGCCCAACCACCACCACTACCCTATGCTGGTTGTGCCACACTCCATTCCCAGGCAAAGGGAATTTTGTTTTATCTTCTTGCTTTCCGTAGCATTTCCATTCAGATAAGGGTTGGGTGTTCTCTCTCACTAACTCCTATGGCATGCACCTAGTGATTCTAGCTCATCTTTCCCTCTTTTGGATGGTATGTCATTCCAACATGACATTTCCCCCAAAAGAGCTTGAGCGGGAATCCCAGAATAAACTTCCCCATTCTCTTTACTGTCAAACCATACCCTTTCTTACCTCTGACCCATGACCCACTGCACCTGTATTGGCTGGATACAAGTGGGTGGTACCTGAGCCTTGTGCATGCTCCGCTCCCATGTGTGTCTCGCTGCGCGTTTCTGCTGCTTATTTTTTAACCCTTTGTGGCGTGGATGAGTCTAGGTCTTCATTCTTTACATCTAATTTCTTCTCTAGGTTGGGTCTTACTTGGTCATGGGTCCTTTCTTCTTCAATTCGGCCCCTGTTCTCTTTTACCGCTGGTTTATGGGCCGACTAATTTTTCTGCCATGCCACTGTATTGTTTTTGCCATACATTGCTTAGCTTTGCTTGCTAGGCCTCCTTTGGGCCTGCCATGTATTTGTTTTTTTCCCTTACTTAGTTCATGTTGCCCAGTACTTCTGCTGGGTTAGTTTTCATACCATCTTAGTAAGGATGGCAATTTAGATCCGACCCGCGGATACCCGACCCGGCTCAACCCTAATGGGCCGAATTTTACTCAGCTCAATAAAGAATAGGGTCAGGTATGGGTTAAAAAAAAAAAAAAAAAAAAACCGAAACGGGTCTGGGTCGGGTCGGGGTTTTATTAAAAAAAAAAACCTGAAACCCGACCCGGTTACCATGAAATTACTAAAAAACCCCCCATATATATATATATATATATAGCTATAAACACTAACCCTAACTCCCTTATTTTTCAGCTCACGCCACCAACCTCCTCACCCTCACTCCCTCATTTCAGCTAACACCTCCTCAGTCCTCACCCTCGTCCCTCACTACCTCACACAGCACACGGCCTCACACCTCACGCAGTCACGCTCCGTCTCACTATCCTCTCACCCACCCGCACGGTTGTCACCCCCCTCACGGACTCACTCTCACCCACCCTCATGGCCTCACTCTCACTCTCTAGGCACAGCCAATCGCACCAGATCCTTCAAAGCCCAGCGAATGTTTTTCCCTGTTGGCTAAGTGTAAGACTTATCTATGTCAATCAAAACAGTGATGTCTTCCTCCGACGATCTATGCAACCTAGCCTCAGCTACACATGCTGCCGCGGCGCGTATGTCGCTCAGCGACATCGACGTCAATATCGGATATGAAAGAATCGAAATAGGGATTTATTGATTTTGTTTTCTGTTTGTGTTTTGTGTTTTTTTTTTTAGTAAAAAATATGTATTAACAAAGAAGAGCCAAAAAAACAAGTTGATTTGTGTTTCTGTTTATGTTTGGGATTGTGATTGTGATTTGTATTTTTTATTTTGATGGTGAAAAATCTATATTAACAAAGAAGAGAGAGAGAGAGAGAGAGTAAAAAAAAAAAAAAAGGGAAAAATCTCACACTATGGCATAATGCATATACTTATACTCAAGATCTTACACAAGCTGATTTGGTGTAAGATTTTTTTTTTTTTTTTCTTCTTCATATTTTAAGATGGTTGGGCCTATTTTTGGCATTTAGGCCTTAAAAAAAATTGATTGTGATTGGACCATGATTTGGTCTGAGAATTTGGCCTAGCTGGGCGGGGCTCGCGAAGCCTAATGGGGGCAGGCCCAGGCCTCGGAAAAAAAAAAAAAAAAAAACCATTTAGTAAACGAGTCGGGTCCGGGTATGGAAAAACCCGACCGGAACCCGACCCGTTGCCATTCCTACATCTTGGGCTTCCTTGGCCCATATTATTTCTCTGGGCATACTCAACCCGTTTCATTTTTTTGGGCATCCTTGGCCTATTCCATTTTTACATTCCCATGGGTTTTTTGCTAAATCTTTCAGGCTTCCCTAGCCCAATTACCATATCTTTTACTCTTGGAGTTTGTTGGTGTTTGCACCAACCCTCTTTACTAATTCATTTCTTTAGGCATCTCTGGCCCATCTTTACTTGCTTTTCACTTCTTACAATTCTCATGGGCTTACTACTTCCTTCTCTTGGGCTCCCTTAGGCCCATTTACTTTCTTTGGGGCCTTTTTACTGTTTTGTGGGCTTGTGTATCATTGTTCCTGCCATTCGGGTCTAATGGTTTTTCTTGTTTTACTAATTCTTCTTTCTTCACCTTTTGTTAATTGTTGGGCTTCTTCTTGCCATTGGTCCTTTTCTTTTTTTGCCAAAGTGGGCCTCAACAACATCAATATCTAATCCCCTTAGTTTTGCAAATGACTCCACTTTGCCTTTTAGAGTATGAAGCTCCCTTACTTTGCAAGACAGTAAAAAATATAATAAAGGGAATAAGCACATGGAATACATTAACAAAGAATGCCACTGTTAATGTTACAGAAAAGTTGGTCCTAGTTTTAGCTAGCTCATGAATTTTTATTTTTTTTTCCCATTAGTTCTGTAGTACTGTGTAATGAAAAATGGTGCAAAAGTTTGTGGTTGAGTCTCAAGAAAGAGAGCAACCTTGCAATCTCTGCATGTCTTCTTGCTTCATCAGCCATGATGTTAATTGTTAGGTTACACATGTGAGTGAAGTCCCACATTAAATAAAGATGAGAAGAATGAGTGGTTAATATAACATAATTAAGTACATATCCATTGGGCTTAAGCCTTTTGGGTTAAAGTGTGTCTCTATATATTATATTAATTACTCAAGAAAGCTCTCCAAGGTGTTTTTCCCCTCGACGAATGGTATCAGAGCTCATGGTGGTGTTCGGCGAAGGTGGTGAGGTGTTCGTGGTCCCTACCCAGTGGGGAAAGAGAAAGCCTAAATGGCCCACACACAAAGATCCTGGAGAGAGAGAGAGAGAGAGAGAGAGAGAGAGAGAGAGAGAGAGAGAGAAAGCCAGAGAAAGCCCAAAGGAATATTGTTAAGGGTGCTAAATAATGGTGTGATGCAAGGTTCCCATGAACATGGACGTGTGGGGTTGACAAGTGATTCCCATGGATGGCGTACGAGAGACCCATGGATGATACGTTGATGAAGTGATAAGGCCATTAGCCAAGGGGGAGTGAGTAGGACTTATTCATAGCCCACAAAGAGGTCTTGAAGCCATAGAAAGGCAGACTCACACTTGAGCGGGAGATTGTTGGGTTACACTGTGAGTGAAGTCTCATATTGAATAAAGATGAGAAGAATAAGTGGTTAATATAACATAATTGAGCACATATCCATTGGGCTTAGGCCTTTTGGGTTAAAGTGTGTCTCTATATGTTATATTAATTATTCAAGAAAGCTCTCCAAGGTGTTTTTTCCCTGACAATTAATGTCCCTGAAAGTATGGCGTTCAAAGAACATCTTGACCTCCACTGACTAAAGGCTATTAAGTGATTGCTGACTGTTGAGGCTTCACAACATCCCAAGTTCGAGTTCTCACGAGGACTGTAATTACAATTTCTGGAAGTCCCAGAAACCAATAGAGCCTGAGGTGTGTATGGGTTCGAAGTTTCCGAGCTCCAGTTCGAGATAATGGTATCCATGGGCTTACCCAACTGTACCGTGAAACGTGGGACAATGACTACCACACGTGAGTCCCCTTTTTTCTTTCTCAAAAAAAAAAAAAAAAAAAAAAAAAAGGTGTACGTTGCTCAGCTGCCCATGCAGCTTCACGAGCTCCCTTACCAAAAGTCCTTTTGGGTGGTGAATGCCGTTTGGAAAAATAAATCAATTGTAACAAGACCATAGCAAATCACACCACATATATTAATATTAGCATTCAATTTTGAACATAAATATACATAACAAAGTAGTTGATTCATGATATGAGAGTAGGTTTGGTTTCACACACTTTTTTGTCAAATGCCAGACCCCAGGCTTTCCCACTTAGTGCATATCTAACAGTAAACTTGAGAGGATCAAGCCGCATATATGTTGCAATGTTGAATAGCCAAATACCGCCTGTCCAGCGCCGGCCAATCTTACCAATTCTAGCAAATTCCCATGATGCCATGGCAGATATTGCTGTTGCAATCTGTAAAAGTTAAGCATTTCAATGTTAGTTGATAACAGAAGGTTAAGGCTTCTTAAGGATAGAATGTTAGGGAAAAACAACATATTTTTGAAAGGGAAATTTTATTAAAAATTTGAACTATGAAATGGATCCATTTTAATTGAAGATGATCCTGATGCATACTGGGTATGCCCAATTGTTAGGAATATTTTTAATTCACACATACATGCCCAACACAAACAAGACAATAATTTCAAAAAGAAAATGAAGAATAGAAGGATTAGGATGGCATTTCAAATTATAAATTTGTCTGAAATACACATATTGGACACAATATGAAATGATTATGTGTACGTGTCATCCTACTACTGGTCACATACCAAAACAGATACATCAACAAAGAAAAGAGAACACAATTGTCGTCCAATGGAAGACCCTATGACTAGGTTACATTCATAATTGCCATCCAATTAATGCCTAAGAAATTAGGGTAGAGATGAAAGCTTAGACACTTCGAAAAATTAGGGATTTGACAATATGGCAAACAGTCAAGGGGATCAATGCCCTGTGGTCCACAAACAACCCTATGAATCACGTCAATGAAGGTTCTAAGCAAGGATAAAAATGGCACATTTGTGATATGTATGAACACCATATTCTTAATCCAGATTATTCCATAGAAGAGTCATTTTGATGCTTAATACTTTTTCTTTTTTTTTTAATAATTTGATAGTTGAGGGAGGGGTGATTTGAAGTGGCCGTTTTCATTGGAAATGCTAGTTTTGCTACAAGGTTCTTGGCATTTTGGTGCTTAATGCTACTAGCAAGCACTAGAGGATCTTATCACTTATCAGTCTATGAAATAATACAGGCAAAGAGTTCTACTAAAAAAAAAAATTGTCCACTAAAGTAACTGGTGACATTAATTGAATTCCATTAAATGAAATTTTAAACCTGTTACCAGTTGAGCTACAAGGAAGGCAGCAACAAGAAGAAGACCAGGTCTTTCCGTGAATGATCAGCCCTGGGAGCGAGTCACAAATATTAGAGCCTGGCTAATGGTGCTAACTTGAAGGTACACAGCAGATGCTAGCTTTGCATCCAGATCTTGTGCCTTCAAATCTGAGAGATTATGCTGGTTCAAGCTTGTTACATGGAAATGCCTCTGAGAGAGAGAAAGAGACAGACAATCAATAATTATTCCTTCATGAGAAGGTGCAAATTAGTTTCTAGCAAAAGAAAATTGCAAATCAATGGACCTGATTGCTTTTTGCAAATGACCTTTCAAAATACTCTAGGTTATCCTCAAAAAACCAAAGAATAGGCTAGGAAAACAATCAAGCAAGAGATACACTCACCGCAAAGAAATCTGTTTCATAAATCGCCCAGAAAAATATAACACTCTTCAGAGCAAGGTAACTGCCTAAAACAATCCCAGTAGCAAAAATTTCACTAAGCTTCCAACTGTTGGGAAGTGGAGACGGCTTGACCCTGTCTTTGGAAGTTGTCATGATAGTACCTAGAAACAAGTTCAATTCTTTTTTTTGGGGGGGGGGGGTGGGGAAGGAACAAGCAAAAGAAATGCAAACCAGAAAGATGCAAGATAAGGCTGCTTATAAACAATTTTCAGCCACTACTAATGCAAGCTGAAAGAACTAAAGAGAATACTAATGCTGACCATCATTAAGAATGGCAATGATCAGGACCATAAAAGGAGAGAGGTTGAAATTCCAGAATGCAGTGAGTAACATAAACCCCATTTGTTATATAAATTCAGTTGCCAATGAGAAGTGACTATTTTGGTTTGCACATATAAGACTTCCATATAATATAATTCCAGCAACCCTATAACAGAATGGAAACTTACCACTATACGTATGGTTATAGATACTGCATTATATCTAGAAAAGGAAAAAAAAATAAGGGCAAAAGAATTTTAGGCCATTGCAGCAACTAAACACAAAATCTGTTAATAAATTGCTTCCTTCAAGCATGAAAAGAAGTATCTCTTACTGTGTAATTCTTCATTCTTTGGAAGATAGCACATTTTGTTAAAACAGCACTAATGATTACACTTAACCCTGGTTCTGTTAGAACTATATCAGAAGCTCCACGAGCTGCCTCAGTTGAATCTGCCACAGCTATTCCTGTATCTGCTTTCTTCAATGCAGTGGCATCATTGACTCCATCCCTCGTCATTCCAACTATGTGTTTTTTAGCTTGTAATCTCTTCACGATCTCAAACTTGTGCTATGCATAGAAGCATGAAGTAAGGTCTGGTTGATACAAAGTAGATTTACAAAGTCAAAAACTGTGATGAACACTATTACCAGGAAAGACACCAGCAAAACCATCGGCTTCCTCAATAAGTTCATCAATCGGGAGAGATGAAACCAATTCATCCTTATTTTCACCTAGAAGAGCAGATGAAGGATACATGGTTGTGCCCATCCCAAGCCTTCTACCAGTCTCCTTACCAATTGCAAGTTGGTCACCTGGAAATTAATCCATCAGGGCAGTAAAAAGGAATAACAAATTTCATCTACGAGTACTTACTGATCCTGTTAACCATTTGACAACTAATAAAATCTCTTGCATTAACAAGTTTAAGAATGTTAGTTCCAAGATAAATATGGGAAAAATGAATTGAGGAAGAATTTCAATCATCCATGGTAGACACCTGTAATCATTTTAAACTCACACCAAGATCTAGAGCTTTCCTTGTTTCAGCACTGTCATGGCATGGTGGGTCAAAGAGGGTGAGCAGACCAACAAAGTCCCAGAGGCCACGAGGACTATCCTTTTTATTAGCCGGTACTTCTTGTAGATAACAGAAATATATTCATAAATTCAACAGATGAACATACTTCTGAGTAGGAAGTTAGAGAAAGCTTAAATACCCGCCGAGCAACACCAAGGGATTGAAGTCCACGCAAAATTTATCAATGATTGAATGTACCCTCCTTTCAATATCTGACTTGTTCTTTGCAAGATTGAGAATCTATATGTTACACAAATAAAAGGGCCAAACGTTAATGGCTATATATCATACTCAAGTGATGAGAACTAACATTTCAAAGTGATACATTATGTACCTGTTATGGTGCACCTTTGCACACTCTGTGCATTTTAACAGTCCTGTCTATGTATGTAAGTGTTGTCCTCTTGTCAGTTGGATTAAAAGGAAGAAAGTGAACTTCTGTGATACCAGTCCGTGCCTTAAAATGGATCAACAAGATACTCTCAGATTAAGAGGGCCTTAATGAATCAAATACGTGATCAGATTTACTACCAAGTTTCAGTAATAAGAAAGGCACCTCAATAGTCATGCGATAAAATTCATACTTCCTCCTTCAAAATCACAAACTCAGTGAGATGGATTAGGCCTAAACAGATTTTATCATTACAAAGATCATTACATTCCTCAAATGCTATGAATAGGCACAATTTTTCACTTTACAAAAATAATTGCACTCAGAAAGACTAAGATGAAATGCCAGGACTACCCCGTAAAAAAATGATTTTTTTTCTTAAAAAATTTTAATTAATATGATCTGATACCTCCTTGGGATCAGCTAGCATTGAAACAATTGCAGCATCTATAGCATCTTGATTCTCCAATCTTGAAGCTCTTGCAGCCATCAATACAACCATGTTCTCATCAATACCTTTGGAAAATACCTGTAAATGAAGTAGATGAGGTCAAATATTTCACTGACATAAATTTCAATATGGTATCTGGCTTTGGTAAATCATTAAATTTCAATCTTAGGAAAATATCATAAAGCAGGAGTGTACTGTTTAGCACAGAAACATCTTTCTTGTAGGCAGAGCCGGCTGAATGGGTGAGCAAAATATGCGATCACCTAAGGTCCCAAGTAAAAAATAGGCCCCCAAATTTTAACCAATAGGATTATTTATAAACAATAAATAAAATAATATTTTTTTCCCAGATGAAAAACAAATAAAAAAGAGAGAAAAATAATTATAATGATATTTTCAAGTAGAAAACAAAAAGCAACTTAAAATCTAGGAATTTTTGTAAAAAAATATTGTGAATGTTGCATTTCTAAAAAAAATAAGAATAATAATAAGAGTTGAGTTAGCAAACTTTTACTAGTTCTCATCTAAATCTACCACGAACATCACTCTTTTACTTACTACTACAATCTGCCACATCAATAAGTATGAAAAATTTTGTCAAATTTTTTCTATCTATAAAATTTCTAAAAAAAGAAAAAATTTTACGTAATTCATGTTAATTAGTACTAATTTTGCATCTAAAACAAGATAATCAATTTTCGCCTTAAGCTCCCAAATGCATCAAGCCGCCCTGCTTGTAGGATGCTATACATTTCTATGAAATCTTTAAACATGGGAATTGTTGATATGGTCCATAGCTTTAGAGTGCAACATGAAAGCCATCAACATTGGTGAGCTTAAGCTATTTCCCATACGTAACCTACTTATATAGTTCATGGTCATGTCAGTCAAGGAAATAATAATAAGAACAGGATTGGAAATACCACCTCTATCATATTTTTGTCCACAGTAAGCTTGTTGAGAGTTAAAGTGCCTATTTTATCACTGCAGAGCACATCCATCCCGGCCATTTCCTCAATAGCTGTCATTCTCTTTGTTATGGCACCCTGCATAAAATTCCCATTAGTTCATAAGTTTGATTACTGCTTAGATTTTAGGTCAATTGTCTTTTTCATAATTACAATCAAGTGCAGCTTTATAAACCTGCTAAGACAAGCGATGAGAACCAATGGCCATAGTTACAGAAAGAACTGTTGGCATAGCAATTGGGATGCCACCGATTTGTGGAACGAGAAGGTTATCTATGCCAACACGATATCCGCTGTGATGAATGCCATATATGACAATGATTTATATTACCATCCCAGTGGCAATTGAGCAAATACAGAAGTTCCCTATTGCAGTTAAGACCTGAATGATCAAGGCAAATGGTAACTCGTTAATTACCCAAACATTGAAAGATTCTCACAGAACAAGTGCAAAACTCTCTCACATTGGTACCTATCATTGCCCCATTACCTCCAAGCAGAAAATATGAAATTTTTCAGAAATATTACTGAGCTAAACATTCTACCAGCCTTTAAGAATCTAAGTGAGTCTTTCATCCAGAAAAATATACTGAAAGTACCTGCTGAAAATGTCCAACGTGTGTAGTAGTTTCCACAAGATAAGCTGCCTTTCCAAAGAAGGTATGTACTCCAGTTGCAATAACAACTCCTTAGATTTCACCTTGTTTACATGTTGAACCAGAGTATACTCCATCACCAGGATTTTTGGTTACTGGGATTGACTCTCCTGTAAGGGCAGACTGCAAAAAGGAAAACAATCAAAAAATAGAAATCCCACTGGGCAATCTCAGGCAAGTTAGACAGACTCTTTTCTTTTTTTGGTAAGTTTACACAGGGAGGAATTGGGTTTTGAATACACAACCTTAACTCTACCCTTACTTATGGAGGAAGAGGTGCCATTTGAGCTAAAGTTCATTGGCAAGTCACTAGGAGTGTCATGAAATACCAAGGACCTTTAACATTTACTAGCCATAATTCAGGAGCTATAAAACTCAGTTTAAATTATTGTCTTGGTAATTATTGGTGACATACTAAGGCCAATTCACTTGGAGTGAGTATTCAAAAAAAATTAATTACTGACCCTAACACAAATTCAATGATTTTACTTCCTATAATCACTATCAAACTAAATGATCTTTGCAAATGGTTTATTTTTCATGTTTTATTGCTGAAGTCATTTGAGATCTCAAGAAATATTTCATAAATAAACTAATAATTATTATTTTGACAAGGAATAGCATTACGAATGCTGCACGTTATGACAGAATTATAACTGGTTGCATTATGTACACCAAAGAAAAAAAAAATTGAGAATAAGGTCAAAATCCAATCTGGAGTGCAACAGAAAGTTCACCACTGTTGATGAAACTTGAAGGATATGAAGTAAAGGAAAAAAAGAAAAGGGGGGGTGGGGAAGAAGCAGGATAATATTCTAAACAAGTAAACGACCACTTTTTTTAAAACTATTATAAAACAAGTGACACAATAGCACCTAGCATTCTTCCAAATCTTACTATGGTGTGTCCCCATTGGTTCACATTTACTATATGATTCATTCTCACACTTCCTCATACCTAGACAGTAGAGGAAGTCCTATATATACTTAGTTGTCTACTGGCCTTAACTCTTTGAAAGTTCACTTGAAAGACAAGGTTAATGTGTAAGCCTCTCTCACCCGATTGGCAAGTCAAATCGAATAAGGACACAAGGATATCAGGACCAAGGGCAAGGATGCATGTTTATATGTATGCCACTCATCCAGTTGTACACCAAAGTATAACTCAACATGCAGACTGCTTACAAAATTAAAGATTAGCATTATGATTATTTTGAAAAATACAGTCATACACAGTACCAAAATTCAAATAATTTTTTATGTTGCCCCTTCACTTTTTGTATTCTATTCTAAATTTCTGAACAGTTCCAATTTGGTCTCAACCTCTCAGGTGGCTAGCAACCTCTTATATCAATTCATATTGCAGTACACTTATCTTACAAGAATACATAAATGATCATGCAGTAATGGTTCATAATATCTATCAGATTTGTGAACATTAAACAATTTCACAGTTTCAACAACTTTCTGCCTGATCAATTTTCAGAGGATCTCCTTCAAGCAAACGAGCATCAGCAAGAACAATGTCTCCTAGTTTAATGCTGCTAATATCTCCAGGAAACAACACAGATGCATCTTCCTCGCCCCATTTCCCATCACGAAAAACCTGTTAAGAACAATCAGATATTACAGGAGGCAACCAAAAAAAGTTTTGAATTAGGAGGGAAAGTTAGAAAATATCAAGTGTTAGAAAAGTGAAGTGCAAGGAAGAAGAAATTTATCCAAAATTAGTAGCAATTTACACCTTTGCTTTTGGAGCAAGTCTAGCCACTAGGGCTGCAGCTGCATTGCCAGCACTATTTTCCTCTATAAAGCTTATGGTAGAATTGATAATAAGCAGTGTCAGAACGCCGACGAAATCATATATATCTAAATCTTTCCCCTGAAAAAGATTGCTTTTAAAAGTCAATCAGGAAATTAATTATGCCAATGGTCTCAAAGCAACCACATGTCCTGAAATATAATTCCATCATAAAAGAAAAGTGAAGTTCCCATGGACCTACGCCTCCACGTGCAAGAGTGATGGACATAAGTGCAGCTGCTTCCATAACCCAAGACAGAGGAATCCACATAAAACCCAGAAACTTGAGTATTTTATTTTCCTACAAGGGAGACAACAGAGCTTATTATCAAGAAAAGGGTGGACATGTATTTACTTACAAACAAATTTCCAGTTTAAAGAGTAACAAAAAGATTATAATTATATAAAGAAAAACACAAGATGAAAGAAGTTATAAAAAGACCCTTTTTTCTTCAAGTTTGTTGTGACCAAACACCTCCAACCGCTTTTGAACCTCATCAGAGTTCAGACCCTCTCTTGTACATTTCAAATGCTCACAAACTTCTTCAATAGGGTCATTCTCCGGCCACAAACGTATTTCAGTTCACAAAATAATCAAATCTGCCATTGCCTTGAAAAAGCACTATATAAACAGATTAGTAAAATATTTTGGGTATGAAATGTATCCAACTGATATGTACTTTTGTAGGGAAATTATCTGGACAACTCTCTTTGTAATATTACAATAACAATAAGACTAAGACTTTGGTACATTTGATTTATCTTAAGAAGGCAGGAAGTTAATAGTTCGATAATATTTACTAGGTCTATAGTTTCCTTGCTAATAGCTTCAAGGGCGATTGTTCTCTTGTCCATTTCAACTCTCTCTTTGGTTTGGCCCCAAAAGGCCCCCAACAACGCAAATGTAGATAATTTGCAAGTTCAGAAATTTGCTATCAACCAACTTATGATGCAAAAATTAACCCACAGAGAAAGAGAGACCTGCAGTTTATATTTTTATTTTTGGATAAATAGTTCAGTCCTTTAGCATTTTGAGGGCACAACTTCATATATACACGTCTAAAATATCCCATTCACAAGGTTGGTGACCAAGAAAAATGAGGGCAAGAGAAACATGAAGCTTTGTTGATTGAATGTTCCTTTCTTCTTTTAGTAACTTATGTAAATAGAAATCCTAACACGACTGCTATCAATACTATCAAATATATATATATACACTAAAGTGTGTGAGTTAAAAAAGTTACAGCACAAATCAATTCCATCTATAAGCTCATTGAAGGCTATTGAAAAACAAAACAAAAAAGAACTAAATAAAGAAAGCATAACTCAAACAACTATAAGGCAACATAACTGTACTCAACCAAATGTTACCAAATACTGGAATTTCTAACAAGATTAGAATTTTACTTGAGAAGCCATATATAATATATACGGCCAAAATGGCCAAATAACCATAAAATTCTAACTATTTAATTAGTAGACTGATTTTGAAACAATATATATAATTAGCAACTCGAGTCTAAGAGACTCGATTTTGAACCGTAAATCGAGTCTTTAAGACTCGATTTTCATGGTCTAATCACATCTGATGTGGCATCATTTTCCACGTGTCGACCACTTGAAAATCGAGTCTTAAAGATTCGATTTAAAGCCCATATATAACAAAACAGCACCAGCAGAAAAAGAAATTAGAACCAGAAGGAAAAAAAAAAAAAAAAAGACGAAGAAGATGAAATAAACCCAGGCTCGCACGGCCTGGGTTGCGCAAGCCCGGCGGCCTGGGTCGCGTGACCCAGGATGGCGCGACCTGGGTCGCGCAACCCAAGTCGCGCAGGTCGCGCGATCTCTTTCTCTCCCTCTCTGATCTGACTCTTTCTCTCTCTCTTATCTGGTCTCCCTCTCTCTGATTTGACTCTCTCTCTGATCTTATCCGATCCAGTGAGGTGAGGCTGTGCTTGAGACTTGGGAGATTTTTAAAAAATTTTTGAATTATAAATCGAGTCTTAAAGACTCGATTTTCAAGTTCTCGCCACATGGAAAATAATGCCACATCAGATGTGATTAGATCATAAAAATCGAGTCTTCAATAATCGATTTGCAGGCCAAAATCGAGTCTCTTAGATTCGAGTTGCTAATTATATATATTGTTTCAAAATCAGCCTACTAACTAAATAGTTTGAATTTTATGGTTATTTGGCCATTTTGGCCTAATATATACCTAAGGAAATAACTCGGATATTGTGTGTGTTTGTTTCAGCTTCGCTTTTTGAAACCAAAAAAATAATATGTGTATTTGGTAATGTTTTAAAAGTTGTTTTTTATTAAAAAAAACTGCATTTTGAAATGTGAAGAAACAGTACTTTCATAGTGGACAACTCTAAAGAGATTTTTGCAAAAGTCAATACGCGTTTCATAAATATTACCGTTGGAAACAGTGTTCAATTACCAAATTGCCCAAATATTTTATTGAAAACTCAATTTTACCCTTTGATAAATCAAAGAATAACACATCTCTAGAGCTCACCTATTCCTCTCATCTCTCTACTCTACTACAGAACAAGCCTCTTCGTACTACTACAATACTCTCCGTGCGGCTGCAGGTAAAAGTCTTCTTCCTCTTCTTCTTCTTCTTCTTTCTTCTTCTTCCTCTTCTTCTTCTTTTTTTTTTTTCTTCTTCTCTCTCTCTCTCTCTCTCTCTCTCTCTCTCTCTCTCTCTCTCTCTCTCTCTCTCTCTATATATATATATATATATATTAATTATATTTATGTCTATATCTAATCTAAGAAAAACATTTTGAAGGTAGAGTTTTTGATTAACAAAACACTAAGCAACACTGATTTGCTACCAAAATCCACCAAGTACCACCAAAGATTTTGAAATATTTGTTGAAAAATTTTCAGATCTGTGCATGCTTTATTTGTTCTTGCTAATGATCTATTTGTTCTCTTTTGGGTACTGAAAAAATTTGTGGGTACATGCTTTGTATTTTTTTCCTTTTGTGGGTATATGCTCTGTCTTTACATGCTCTGTATATTTCCATGTTCAAGTCACCTTTTAATTTATGACAAAAATCGTCCAACCCCCCTTTCTTTGTTCAAGTCACTTTGGATTGAGATCTGATTTTTTAAGTTTAAGCATGATTTGGGTCTTTTTTGGAATTGGGTATCTTAGTTGAACCCATTTTAGAGATGCATCAAATAAAAGCACCCTCAAAGGAAAAATCCAAAGAAAATTGTTGCAGTATTGTTAAAGTGCGTTTGAAGAACAAGAAGGAAATGGCCATATATATTACACACATATGATAAGAGAGAAAGATGCTTAGTAGGCACAAGAAGCCAGTAGGAGAGAGACACGTGTGCAAAACCACCATGTTTTCGTATATATGCATGAAAATCGACGTGCCGCCATTGATTACTATCAAATTGCTTTTATATAGTATTTTTTGCCCAAAATAGAATAAGGTACAATGAGCGTCCCTATTGTACTCACCATAAGCCTTTCTAAATCCCAATTCATCCACCCCCTTTCAACTTTTGTATAGCATATCATATAGTTTATAACTTTATATGTTTTTTTTATGTACCATCAACATAGCCAAAGGATATTTGTTCCGTTCTTGTACTACCGTATCATTTTTTACAATTTTTGTCACAACTTTATGAAATAGACCGTAAGTAAGTAATAAATAATCATTTTTATGTGAATCCATCACTTTTTTAATGGCCTCAAAATCTATATTCATATATTACTAAAAGTTGAAGCGTAGCATTTAATGTTGCTATGCTCATATAGAGCCACATAAGCAGCCATGTCATTTCCATCATCTTTTTTTGTATTTTTCCTACAAATTAAAAAAGTTTTTACACCTTTTAAAATACTAATAATCTCCACCATAAATTTAAAATAGTTTTGATACATTTTAAAATACTAATAATCTCCACCATAAACACTACAAAAAAATCGTCATGTCCCAACATTTTTTTCCCAGCGTTTTTACAAACCACCGTAATAGATAAACCTGTAGCAGCGCTTTTTGAAAACGCTGGTATAGGGTCAACCTATTACGGCGGCTTAAAACCGACACTTTACAAAGCGCTACAATAGGAGGCCTATAGCGGCGTTTTACAAAAACGCTGGAATAAGAAGGTCAAAAGTGCTAGGATAGAATTACTAATTTCCCTTATGGGAAAGACCTATCCAAGCGCTTTTAAAAGTGCTGGGATAGGTCCCTCTCCATAAGAGAATGGAGAGACTTGTCCCAGCACTTTTAAAAGCGCTAGAATAGGGTCCATCTATTCCAGCGCTTTCAAAGCGTTGGGACAAGTCCCTCTACATAAGAGAATGGAGAGACCTATCCCAGTGCTTTTTGAAGCGCTGGGACAAGTCTCTCCACTCGGACCTGTCCTGACGCTTTTGAAAGCGCTAGAATAGGGTCCACCTATTCCAACGCTTTCAAAGCACTGGGACAGGTCCCTCTACAAAACAAGAATGGAGAGACCTGTCTCAGCGCTTTTTGAAGCACTGGTATAGGTGAACCCTATTTTAGCGCTTTTAAAAGCGCTGGGAAATGTCTTTCCATTCTCTTATAGAAAAAGACCTATCCCAGCACTTTTTGAAGCGCTGGGACAAGACTCTCCACTCCCTTATGGAAAGGGACCTGTCCCAACGCTTTAAAAAGCGCTGGGATAGGTCTTTCCCCATAAGGCTTTTTTTTTTTTTTTTTTTTTTTTTTACACAAGATAAAATTTCTACTCTATCACTTATACCCTAAACCTAGAAAAAGACCAAAGTACCCCCCAAAAAAATTGAAAAATAGCAAAAACACCCCCTATACCTAGAACAAGACCGATACGGCCCCAAAACCTAATAAATGACTAAAATACCCCAAAAACATCAAAAATAACCCAAGCACCCCCTAAGACATCAAAAATGACCGGAGTACCACATAAGCCCACTTCTTATACATTTAATTCCACCATAAAGCCCAAACCCAAAGCCTTTTTAACCTAGACCCTTTGTGAAACCTTTCTGAAACATGGTTACAAGATTTTTCACGCAAAACCCTTTTCTTCTCCTTCCCACGTTTTCTTTCTCCACGTTTTGTTCCTCTAAAACACGGTTACAAAATTTTTCACACAAAACCATTTCCTTCCCCTTCCCCACGTCTTCTTTCTCCATGTTTTTTTTCCTCCCCACGATTCTATTAAACCACTTCTTTCTTCTCTCTGTATGTTATTCTCCCTCTCTCCTCTGCTCTCTTCACTCTATTTCCTACGACAACTTCAAGACAATTTTTCCATACAAGTTATTTTCTAGCAAAGCCCTAAAAGCTAGAACGTTGTCAAGCTAGCACCCAGCTTCAACGACATCCCACAACCGTAACACCACCAGCACCACATCAATAAATGTATTTTCTTATAAACACAAATTTTGGCAATAATTATGATTTAGGTTTAATTGTTATGGACTACTTAGTTTTGATTTACGTAGCAAGCCTAGATTTGGTTTTGATTAAGGTTTAAAATTTAGAATTGGTTTGAGAGAGTTAGAGAGATGAGAAAGAGAAGGGCACCATTGCAAGGCTCTGAAACACCAAAGAATGAAACATAGATAGTTTTTATTGGTCTCCCTCAGCCCATGCCAAAAAACCCACACGGTTAGCCCCTCTCTTATTTCAATCAATTTGTTTTCCTCATCCTTTACGTTTACAATTATGTTCCTGTCACTTTTTAAATTTTATTTTCATATGCTAGAAATTTACATATTTCTTTAATATATTTTTTGAATAACTTTTTGCTATTCAAATTTAATCTTCTCCAAACTATTATAGTCCTTTTATTTGGACGAGTTCAAATACTAAAAAGAATCTT
This sequence comes from Quercus parvula, assembly GCA_030820535.1. NCBI lineage: Eukaryota > Viridiplantae > Streptophyta > Magnoliopsida > Fagales > Fagaceae > Quercus > Quercus parvula. The sequence continues at coordinate 31,364,122 of JAUAME010000012.1, forward strand.
TCTCTTTTGGCAAGTTCAGATGCAGCCTCTGCCTCTCCATAGCAATCTCTCTCCATCATTTTTGGGGTTTCTCATTAATGTGTGTTTCATCTATGTATTTTGTTATTGTTTATGAGATTTGAAAATATTCTTTTTGTATATCTATTAAAGAATACAACTTTGTGTTTATTAAAATTAAAAACTGTTGCTACTTATTGGGTTGTGTTCAATGCATTTTGTGATTTGCCATTTAAATCCTAGGCCCAAGGTGAACTCATCATCATCTCTCACCAAAGCCACTACAAAGTTGAATAGAGGTAATCTAAGATAAACAAGTTGCTTCATTTCTTCTTTTTTTGGGGAATTTAATTTTTTTTAAGATGAATGCATAGATATATGTTGAAGTTACAATTTGGCAAAGGCATCCAAAAAATTTACAAATTAATTTATTTGATGTAGGCGGCCAATTGCTTGCAAGTGAGAGAGAGGCTACAATTTCAATGAATTTGTTCTAAAATGTTAATCTCCTCCTATTCCTATGACACGTATTTTGGTAGTAAACTTAGGACTGTTCGGCTTGACAATTAGACCATTAACAAATATGCTCTTTGTTCTTTATGAGATATATACATGTTGATTGTGATATTTATGTAGACATGTACTTATGCATGTCTATGTGCTTTTGCTTTTGGAAAATTGTACATTTCTTAGGTTCTTGAGTAAAGGATCTATTGGTTTTTTCTTTTTCTTTTTTTTGGTTATGTGTATATGTGTGTTTTGATGTGTTAAGCATTCCAATTTTTGGTACTATTCAGTTTTGAGAGGTAGATGTTAAATTGTGTTAATGTTTTAGCAATCTAACATTGATCATCTTGAATGTCATTTTATTTTATATAAAAATTGAATTACCATAAAATATAGAGGCCAACTATCTATTCATTGCATGTACTTACTATATTTATTTTTTCATGTTTGTGGTTGTACATGATGAAGATGGGGTTACACTATTTTTGCTTTATTGATTTTTTTTTTTTTTTTTTTTTTTTTGCAATAAGCTTAATTTAATTGCTGTTTTTGAATTTTTTTTTCTCCTTTGTTTTTATTAATTTTTATTTTATATGTTGTTTTTAATTAGCACCAAAAGAATGTATTACTATGTATGTGCTTTACCAAAAGGTATAATTTGGTTTAATGAAAGAATTTTGATATATTGTGAGCAAGTTATTGGGGGTTTAATACATAAATTTTCAAGTTAGAATAGTGTGTTGAATTTGGCAAATTTATGGTAATGGAATAGTGTGAAAATTTTAGAAACTTCTCTGTGCAAGAAGCCAACTTGAGTCTAGCAATAAGGCAATGAACATCTAGGTAGTCTCTTTGCATGTTTTTGTTTCAATTCTTTTCCTTCCTCTAATATAGTTTTGTTGTTTGATTTGTTAGTTGAAATTGAAAAACAAAACAACAAAAAAAAAAAAACAAAAAAATTCCTTATTCTAGATGAAATTGTTTATGAGTTTGTATTTTGTGACCGTGTTTAGTCTTTTTATGTGGGGACAATTTTGGGTTTTTTTAATTTGAATGATGTAGGGCCTAAGTTGTCAATGGTTTCTACAATTTTGATGAGCACCTATTGGGAAATCTAGGCTTTTACTTTGGTTAATTTTTTTTTTTTTTTTCATTTTTAATTTGATTTGTCATAATTCTTAACTAATAGCATCATTGAATTTTGTGCATGCATGTTCTCCTGTTTGAAAATGTAAAACACCCTATCTTCATCTTGCGTTTTTCAGCTCATAGCCTATCATTAATATTGGGCTAGAATTTGTTGGTTTAGGCTTGATTACATTTACATTTGTTAATATTTTTCTCATGAGATGATAGGATACAAAAATGGGGTTATGTGCCTCTTGCAATATTTAAGCATGTGTTGAATGTTGTGTTCTATATAACTGCATGTTTTTGGTACATGATTTTTGTTCATATTCATTGCAACATAATAGTCTCCTACTTTTTCCCTTCTCCAATCTATAGTTTTTGAGTTATTGTTCTTCTCGGTGAATAAATATCTTTGATATTGTTAGATCTTTCGCATTTGGTCTTCTAGGCTTGGGTAAATATGAAGGTGAATTTTAACGATTCAAACAAATTTATTGACTTAACTATATTCAATTATATAAGTTAGATTTATTTCTTTTTGTTGTCTTGTGCTTCTTCTCCTCCTTTTTTTTAAAAATAAATAATAAATAAATAATAAAAAGAAAGTAAATACATGTGGAGGGTGGTATACCATTGTTTAACAATTTTTCTTTGAAGTAGCTTTGTGAATTCCGAAGGAGGAAGGTCGTGGATACTTTGCTCATGCTTGCTATACATAGGGCTGAACTTGGACATTGATGTTGAAATATATCCAAGGAACTTCATCTTTGAGACTTATCAAGTTTTTATGTCTCTCCTCTTTCGGATAATGATTCAAAGTAATTGTTTATTCAAGTAACTACAAGTAATTGTGATTTAAATGCAGAGTCCACTTGACACTTTTCTTAGTGTTCTTTGATTCAACGTTTATGTGCTGCTCACAATCTAGATGTTATGGAATCAATGATTCACTTATTTTGGGTTGGTACTTTTTTTAGTTTAGAAAGAAAAGAAAAGGGTTTATGGGTTTTTATTCATACAATTAGTATTTTATTTTATATTTTATTTGTAGTTTTCAATGCAACTAATATCAATTCAGTATACATACATGAAGGTGGAAATGATAGTGCTTGATGATCTTTTTTTCTTTTTTCTTTTTTTTTTTCATGCATCATACAGGTTAGCGACTAATTTTAATAGAAGTTGTGACTCAAAAGTTGCATCTAAAATGTATAATTTATATATTTCGCTTCTCTCCTATCAACATAGCCAAAGCGTATTTGTTTGTTTTCTTAAAAATATAAATAAAAAAGAGCAGATTTGTTTGTCCACCTCACTATTTGTGATAATATCCAATTAGAAGTTAGAAACCCGTGCCTGATAGAAAGTACAGCTTGAAGAGATAAGATTATAAATTTGTTAGCATTATTATATATATTTATTACTCATGAAAGGATCATGAATGTCATGACGATAATTTTATATATGTTTACGACTTTTAAATTTAAAGAATGAAAAGGCGACAAATTTTTTTTTTTTTTAAGTTGACAAAATAGTTTAGTTGAGAAAATTTCTAGCTGACGTTAAAAGTATCTTATTGTCCTTACCAAGCTTCAGAGGTTGGGATAATTATGTGTCTAGAATTTTTTTTCTAGACATTATATGTGTCTAGAATTGAAACTCTAGTAGCTAAAGGTCTTGTATCTGAATTAGCATCTCTCTATGTATAAAGTGCTTGGGGGTCTAAGAGGGAAAAGGTTTGAGCTGTAAAGTTAGCAACATATTGTAATTATCTATAAAAATAAATAATAATAAAAAAAACTCTAGTAATATGACCTTTTGCATTAGTTACACAGTTTTGTTGGAAATTTCACAAGGTGATGTGAACATTTATAATAAAATTTTAATTTATGGTGTTCGCTTTATAAAATTTCACTTTTTTCTTCTTATATGATAGAATTCTAATTTATGGTGTTCGTTTTATGATGATTATTGTAAAGTCCATGTTTTTAGGTTGCAAACCGTGATCAAATGTAATCCATTTATAGTGTTTTTGGTGAGTCTTGAGTGTATTAAATGAGTATTTTTAGTCCAAGACAAAGACTCAAGTTCAGATCAAGAAAGAATTAATCAAGTTCAGAGCAAGAAAACAAGTTTCAATCAATTCGACACCTGGCTCAACCAATAAAGATTGTGATATCAGCAAAAATCTGAAACGCAAAAAGCTCATTACTTGTTCGCTTCAAGCCCGATTCATGATCCATCTATTATGCTATTTAAAGGACATCATAAGCTATAACTAGGGAGGCTTTTCAGAGAGAGAGAAATCACCATATGTGTAGCTAGGGTTTATATAACCAAGTTTCTCTCAATCACACTATACTAGAGACTTTCAAAGTAGATCTAAGCCTCCATCTATTCAACCCGTGAGAGTTCTAGAGTACATGCAAAAAGATCAACACAGTGTTATTGTTGCCATAGTGCAAATCTTGTATGAAGCCATAGAGAAATTAGTTAACCACAATTGCTAATCTAAAACCTTTGAGTGGAGATCTCAAAGTCACAGACTGGAGAATTTGTGTGCAACAGTTTCACAGTAAAAGAGTTTATGGATTCGAAACTGAGTGTGGTCACGTGAGTAGGTACTGCATGAGGTAGCAATAGATTTAGAGTTAAATCTATTGTACAAATTTCTATTTTATTAGTGAAATGTTGCCTTGAAGATTGATTAGGCTAAATATGGCCTCATTGTCATTGATACAAAAAAGATCAATTGGCTGGATGTTAAAAAAGGGCAAGATCCGAGCACTTGTCCTTATGGTTGCTGACAAGTGTATGGATCTAGGTCCAAAGTGAGGTTAGAGGATTTTTTTTTTTTAGCTAAATAAAAAAGAGGTTTCTGACATAGATCGATCTTATATCACATGACAGTAAGGGTAATACCACATGCACCATATGACGGTAAGGGTAATACCACATGTCATGCACCATAAATTGATTTTAATTATACTTGATTCGACAACAATAGAATTTATACTTTAGTACAAAAATGTACTTACCCTTGTATTGTTTTTGTTGTTCTGGGAAAACAAAGTGCACAACCAAACTATGACACCAACGTGAAAGAAAATTTAAAAAGATAAAGACACTTATCAAACGGGTGAGCCCCTCGTTAAATGTTTTATTTTTATTTTGTCTTGGATACTTTTAGGGTGCGTATATGACTCACCTATAAGTTCTTGTTCTTTTTGTTGTACTCTCATTCTTCAAATTACTTAAAGAACTTGCTGAAAAAGTAACTAAATTTTATTAAAGACCTCTGGACAGTTAACAAAGACACCACACCCTCTCTCTGGTTAGCTTAGAATTAGAATAGTATGCTTGTAGTTGCTACAATTCATATAAAAATAGTTTTAACTGTTTTTTTTTTTTTTTTTTTGGTGGCTGCTAAATAATGATGTTTTATTGATAAAGGAGGAAGAAGGGACCCATCTTCATCTTAGGGAAACAAGACTGGATTAGTGGATTTGGTTTCTAATGTTATACAGGACATTAATTGGAGCTAGGTGTAAGTACCATAAGTTTACAAAAATTTTAACTAGTCCAATTAAAACATGTCAAATCATTTTTAAATACAAGTCAACAAATAAAACAATTATTAATATTTATTAAAAAAAATTGATTCTCCAATATTTCCTCTCTCTCTCTCTCTCTCTCTCTCTCTCTCTCATGACCAGCTCATGTTGAGATTTGGGTGTGGATTTTTTCAACCTATAGGGTGTAGAATTTTGGAGGCTTTGAGCAACGATCGGGATTTTAATTGGGTAGTTGTCAATAAAATACATCATTTTGAGCTAACATGTCATTTAACAATCACCTAAGTAACAAACTTGGATGGAAGAACTCAAATCAAAACACTATATAGGTTAGCAATAAAAATTCAATTGTTTAAACATAAGAGAACAAAATCAAAATGACCCTAAACTTAAAAGGTACAATTTGCAGCCTTCTTATTGTTTTGCTTGGATTTTCTAGGCGTTTTAAAATGTGATATTTGTATAGATCTAGTTTGATTATGGCTTCTATATCTAGTTTCTTTTCTTTCTTTTTTTGGGCCCTAGTATATATATTATATTGATCTAATTGAAAAATGTCTTTTATTTTTTTTGGCCGATTGTAGATCTAATTGGAAATACAAACAAAACCAATATGTGAGGTTGGATGCAAAATTTCACCCCAACCCTGGCTAAATTAAACCGATCTTAACCCTGATTTATGTCCATTCATTAAAATTAAATGAATTTAACTTTGATCGTGCATCTATGCCTATTCATATCTTGTAGGATTTTTTTTTTTTTTTTTTAATGTTTATACTGTATTTCAGGCTATTAAATTGCTAGTTCTAGAACGAACCAAAGGGCTTTTTAGGTGTAGATTTCTTTGAGAGAGAAAGAGAGTCCTCCACAGCTTTACCATGAGTTCTCAACCCTTTTACAGGGCTTCTCAGGCCCCTTCGTAATTCTCTCACTGCCCTTGGTGGCGTTTCTCTTCATCTCTACATTAATGGGTATCACACCTGGCTAGATCCATTAAAGCCCTTGGAGGGAGTTTCTAGCCCAAATTTGACTCAAACCGGTTTAGATGTGAATTCCTTGGCACCAGCCTTTTGGATATTTGGATCTTTACATGGGCTTTCCTCCTCATTGGCTCAAGCCCCATTATCTTCATGGTGGGGTGGGATTTCTCTTCTAGATTTGGTTTTGCTGTCTTTGGAGCGGGTCGGATTGTAATGTTCTTGGAGAGCATAAAAATGTCCATCAGCTTGTATCGGTTTTCTCATAGGAATGTTTGCAAAGATTGTATGGGGCTTTTTTCAAAAGATTTTGGATTGGTCTTGGTTATAATTTTTCTCGTAGTCTAGATCCTGTTCCTCCCAACATATACTCTTGTATTTTTCTTCGTTTTTTCTTGTAATTATTTCTTAATTAGCAATAAAATTCTGCCACGTTTAGCTCTTAAAAAATAGTTCCAAGGAAAGACAACATTTTAACTGTCAGAAACTATCACACCATGCAACAAGTAGATTATTTTAAATAAACTTGTACTTCACTAAAAGTAGAACAAAAAGTAGAAGACAAACCAATCTCCATTGATAAAAATACAGAAACAAAACGAACAAAAACTTAAATCAAATATATTTGGGAGATATAAACACCTCATAAATATCTATTTGCTTTGCTCATTCCTCGATATAAATCAAATTCCACACAAACGTCTGCTGAAAAAAGTGGCCTGTTGATGTCTTCACTGCACGCCTCAACTAACAAATCGTACCCAACAATTTTTTTTAGTGACGTTTAACATGTTTAGAGTTCAGTTTCTTTTTAAGATCGCCTATCATTTTGTCCTGAGTAATGATTTGAAAATCCCTTTTGCTCAATTCTTGCTTCAACCTTTCAATCTCTTTCAGATGATCACAACAGTGATCTGAATCTGCCACCTCCCCTTTGCTCAGCTCTTGCTTCAATCCTTCTCTCTCTTCCGAGTGATCACAACACTGATTTGAAGAGTCCTCTTCAATCTTTTGATTGGTCTTCAGTTTCTTGGATGCCCCTGAGATTTCCTCATCTTGGAAAGCTCTCTTGGATGATATTTGGCCATGGGAATCATCATTTGCCATTTTTCGGACATAAAAACTAACTAATATACCTGTGGTGAGCTTATGTTTGACAAGTTTCTGTGGCCGTCCCCACGAATCCTAACATAGTACAGGATAACAAAACATGTTTTACCAGACAGTCATCCATGTATCCAAAAAATAGGCTTCTCTCTCTAGCATAAATGCACAAGCATGAAATCCTTAAAGAGTACATTAATTTGGGATCTTATGGCAGGGAACTAAAAATGCTGTAAGTGCCTAAATAGACAATGAATTGCCTCTTCATGATAATAATCTCATCATTTTATGTAACGAGAATAAACATTAAATCTTACTATAACAGAAAATCAAGTTCTCAAAGTTTTAAAACAGGAGCGGATGGACTACGAAGTCAGTTCAAGGGACTCAGGAGTGTTAACTTAGGAAGGAGTATTAGAGCAGGATGGGATTTATTTTTTTCAGGATATACCGCAGTGGGGGAAGGCATATATACGAGTACGGTTTTGTCATGATATATGGTGTGGGAATTGTCCTCTAAAGGATTTTTACCCTAAGTTCACATGCCCAGTTGACAAAAAATGCATTAATTATTTAACTCTTGGATAGCCCGTTGGTTAGGGAGGGTTGGCGTTGGAGTGTGAGATTCCACAATGGTTTTCATGATTGGGAATGGAGTCTGTGAACTCTTTCCTATATCTTTTATATTTAAATACCCCTAGGGGGAGGGGTGTGACAAATGAGATGAAGATTGGAAGGGATTGATGCTTTTGATGTTTGCTATTAATACGAGGCTATCCAGAGTGCCACTACTAATTCTTTTCCTCGGAAAAGTATTTGATGTGTTAAGGCCCCAAAGAGGGTTTTACTAATAATTAATTAAAATTAACAAACAAAACAAAACAGACAGGCCCCCAAAAAGGGTCTCATTCTTTGATTGGACAGCAGCTTAAGAGTTTTTACATGTGATAATCTTATCAAGAGAGGTTTCTCGTCAGCTGGTTGGTGTTGCATGTGTTGGTGCGATGGAGAGACAATGGATCATTTGTTGATCCATTGTGATGTTGCATATGATTTATGAAGCATAGTCTTTCGAACTTTTGTGATTGGGTAGTTACCAAGGAGGGTCGAACATCTTTTATTTGAGTGGAGGAATTGGTTTGGGAAGCATTCATCATAGATTAGGAACCTTGACCCGTTATGTGTGATGTAGCGGTTGTGGACAGAGTGAAATAGTTGCATTTTTGAAGATACAGAAAGATCAAAGGCTCTATTGGAGTCAATGTTGTTCTGTGGTCTCGGGTGTGGGGTCTTACAAATAGCAATTCCCTTTTAGATTCCAAAGAATCTTTAGACTTCTGTGCATAATTCATTTGTTATCATTTCAGTTTACTTTGTGTTCATCATTGCGAGCATGAAGAAATCTATTTTTTCAATAAAATCCCAGTACTTATCATTTATAAAAAATAAAATAAATAAAAAAATAAAAAAATATGATAGGGATGCCAGGCAGGTAAACTATAGTAAGTTGAAAAAGATCACAGTATATACCTTTTCTTGGCTGCCTTTGACTTTTTCATATGCTTGATGTGCCTCTTGTGAGTTCTTAAAGATGAGAAACAAAGAAGACTTATCTTCTTGCATCTTTTTAGATGGCTGCCAGAAAAGCATACACCACATTAGAACCTTACAAGTAGAAGGGGGGAGAGTGGATACACAAACATGGCCAAGGAGTTGAGTGGGGTAGATCCTAGTTACGAACTTACCCAACCCCCCCCCCCCCTTTTCTCCCAGAGAGAGAGAGAGAGAGAGAGAGGTTATACAAGGGGAAACTTTGATATTGTGCATGAGTGTGTGGTAGAAGCATGTAAATTGGGTTGAATATAAAGTGAATCAGCCTAAACAGTGAGAGAAATGCATGGCAAGCAGAGAGTTCCAGGCTGCCAGTCACACATCATGAAATCTTATCTGAATTCGTGTGCCATTCCATCAAATGGGGGCAGTTTTCCTGTTTCTACCTAACCTGCTTACAAAACATACGATTAAGCTACTGCTTGTGTTTGGATTAGTATGCTTCCATCTAAGGACCCATCAGGTAGTTGTGCTAAGCACGAGTAGGATTGTTTGTTCGAAACATAATTCACCTCATTCCTCTTTAAGCACATACACTAAATCAGAAATTAACTATCTGTAATTGATGCAAGTTTAAAATCTCCTCTCACCTTCCATAGTTTGTTACAAAAAAAATGTTTTTCATGTAATAGTTATTGTAGTCAAAAGGCAAAAGGCAGCCTTAAGGTGCCAAATCCTTGTATCACATGAGTTGTGAGGCACCAAAAAGGTACTCACTTGAGTGAAGCAAGGTGCCAAACTCTAAATATAGTTATTAATACTATACATATAATAAACTCAAATCATACGTATCTAACACTTACTAGGCATGGTTTGAATTTTTAAAATTATTAAGAGGCTCCATTAATTGATCTAAGAATAGACTTTACAACAATCTTATATAAAAATTTTCAAAAAAGAAAAAGAAAACAACTTTTTAAGCTAAAAGATTACGTGATTGAAATAATAAATAAATAACTGTTACTAAATTGGTACAGAAAGAAAGAGAGGTGAGGGAAAGAAGAAAGCAAGTGAAAGAGACACCCACTAACTTAAATTAAGTATGGAGCTACCCTTTTCTTCCAGATTACAGAACTTCCTTCTCTCTCTTTATTCTCAAGATCCTTAAAGTCTCTGTTTACAGCACTAACTAAAAGTGCCCTGTCTAGCCTAAGTGAGCACCTGACTCTTCTTTGACTACACTGATAATAGTTAACAAATTGTGTGACCTATCCCCTCAATCAAATGATATAAAATTAATCGAAAAAAATAAAAATAAAAATAAAAAATTACCGTGGAAATCTTAATGATGAGAACTAATTTATCTCAAAAAATTGATCAATTGATTGCTAGTTTGAAAACATACAAAATATACAATTGGCTTGGCTGGATCCAGGCTTGGATGTAGATTAATGCAGATTTGCTGATAAGCATGACCCAACTCTTAAACCCATATAGCGATGGTGTAAGATTAGGGATAGCAATATAGTTGGTATCCACATGATCAACAGATCTAAACCTAAACCGCCCACCAACAGCCCTAGTCGCATGGTTCAATGGTTTGGAATTTCAAATATATTTTTGTGAACGGGTGTCAAAATAGATTTAAAAACTCTTTTCTTTTTGGGGAACAGGATATATATCACGATCTATCATATGATGACTCCAAATATCATGACATGTAAAACATAAACATCATTCTGGCAATCATAAGCTCAACCAATATCTTCTAAAGAAAAGTTCAGATAACAACAGGATATACTCAACCTTGAGCTCAATTGTAAAGTCCCCAGGAATGACTTTATGTAATTCTTCAGTAGGCACATTTTTTGGTATCCTGTGGAGAAATAGCTTTGCCATTTCAGAATTAGGTACCTATAGATAATTTATTCAAAGATTGTGCATCAGCAGGATCACATTGGTAGGAATTAGAAATCACCAAGAATTTAATGTCCAACTTACATCCTCTTGAACCAGGGGAACAGCATTATCAACACCATTCTCTATCTTAGCAAGAACAAGTTTCATTGCAGCAGATGCATCATCTAAACAATTGTGCGGAGAACCCTTCTTTCGAATTTCATAGCCCAATACAGACTGTCAAAAACAAATGGAACAATTAACTATAACTGAAACATCCCACAGCTGCTTGCCCATTACTCAAAATGATATGCCAAAAGAGAATCCTTTTTCCAATCATATCCTACCTTAATTAATAATTGACTAATACATAAAGTAGGAATAACACATTAAGAACTTGCCTTGCACAAATTATTCAGAGATGGTCTTCTATTGATAGGTCCATCCAAACACATAAAGATAAGTGAGGTATCAATTACTCTTGCATGATCTAGCTTTAGTGCTGCAATCAACACAATAATAATTACACGAATGCAAAAAAGAATAACTACCTTGCATAAAATTCAAAAAGACAATGATGGTTCAGTTGTCATGAGAGAGAGAGAGAGAGAGAGAGAGAGAGAGAGAGAGGAACTCCAATATCTAGTTATCATGCTTATCTTACCTTTCAGGTCATTGTTTAAACTGTGGCCTACTAAAATTGCTCCCTTTGATAACAGCTTCTTCATGGATTTCTAGAAAATGCACCAAAATATATTAGATAAAGAATTGATCCCAAAAAGTGTGAAATCCAGCCAAATGTACCTGTACATCTGCTAATGAACAGGTAACTCCTTCCAAATCTCTCGCACTAACCCCAGTTATATCAGTTCTATAATCTGCAATGACTTTATTTGGGTTTACAAGTTCATCAAGTTTCACCTGCACAATACAAACTCACTAGAAAAGATTGTACAAATAGGACCCTTCGAGAGGTCTAGAAACTGTCAAACAAGCTAGCCAAAGCGAAGAGTATTCTTTTCCCTAGGGAAAAGAGAGGTGGAACAATGGGAATTACTATTATATGAAGAGAACGAACACAAGCCGAATTAATTAATACCTGCAAATTGTGATCCACAGCACAAACTTTCACTAAAGCTTCAGTGCCATCTTCACAGAGAGCCATCTCACAGTCAACAGCAACCATTGCATTTGATCTCATAACCTTTGATTTTTTAGGAAGCTTTGTAATCACCCATCCCTGCTTCAACATATCCCACAAGTTATCAGGAAGCCAAGCTAAATTTGAACTTGATAGCAACATTAGTTCCTCATTGTGTGAAACTATTTTTATACTTGCACACCACAACATAATTTAACTTTTATGTTTTTGTATTCATTATATAAATAATGCATCTCAAAACACCCGTCTAGTCCTATTTAATATAAAAATGCATAGGGTCAAACAGCAAAGCTCTTCTTAGAGACTCAAAAAGAAAACATGCTTCAAGGGGCTTCTGGTCACATCAGCTTACACTTTCTTTTCAAGATTATCCATTGTCACAGTAGCATATTCCATGCCAGAGAATACTTAAATTAGCATTTATATAGTTCATCTTTGCTCCCTAAGCTATTTTGACCATAATCTACCTATAGTTAGCAATAAGGAATGAATAGGAAGTAAATGTAGCAACTGAGATTACCTAAGAAAGGTAATAATGAAAAATAGGTGCTGTAGGAAAGCCCAAAAATGACCTTTTTAATATGAAAGAAGTGCATAAAAAATAGTTTGAAAAGTAAAAAGGAGTAAAGTTTTTTTTTTTTTAAATAACTTTTGATAAGTAGGAAAAGTAAGCAAACATTATGACCACAAACCTCATCATTTGATGGGAACGAATAATCCAGCAGGTACTGAGGGTGTTCAAGAGTTAAACGAACCAGTCTCTGCACTGCCAGTGTCACAAGTTATCAAGATATACCAAACAGCAAAGAACATTCAATTTAAAGTTATAGGAAAAAAGAAAGAAAAGGAAAGGGGAGAATGCAAGAGAATAACTTGTGTCTAGAAATTTGATGATAACGTAAGCCTTATATGTAACAAGAGAATAATGGCAAACTAAAACAGAATCTAGTAGTCATTCAGCCACTAGTCATGGAATTCATAATTAATACTATCGTGGTTAATTTGGACAATACATTGTTGATATAGAATAAGTGCTTTGAAATGGACACAATAAGTACAACCGAGATTTTTTAGTATCAACATCATATAATTACATTGAAGGGTTTTGTTGCAAAATCAAACAAAGAACATTAAAATAAATAAATAAAAGCTTAATTTCCACATTTGTATACCAGTTTATTTAATTCTAAACAAAAAAGAGTTTTCAAAATACCAGAAATATGACAGGCATATTATAAAAGGGGGAAAAGCTTATCAAACCAAGACCTGGGAAGCATGAAAAAGCTACCAATCTAGGCATCTAACCATAATTAAAACATATTTAATCAGACAAATAATAATAAAAGAAGAGGTTCATAAAATATGAACCAGACAAAGTGTGCATTTGAATGAACTTATTTCATCAGTTTATTGAGGCTAGTTTGTTTATTGTGTAAAAGTACATCTATAACCATATATAATTATTGCTAAGTTAAACAAGCACCCAGTTGAGCTAGAGCTCATCGGCAAAGTATACAGCCATACCTTGAAATAGGTGATGTTTTAAAAAGCTATACATCCCATTTCAAGATGAAAATAAGCTGAAACAAATGAACCCAAGTGTCCTACTACAACTAAAAACCCAACCCACCAGATATTGGTGCACAGAACCCTTTTCTTCTACATTTTCACAGAAAGAGAATTAGTAAAAGTACACAAGTACCAGACTATTAGTAGAATAGCAAAAATGCATTCTTCAAAGCCTCAAGGGATAACTAAACCATACCTGCTCAGGTATTTCATTATCTGGAGATATGTTTGTAAATTGCTCCACTACGTCACGCTTTAAATGGTATTGCATTACTTTAGCAAAAAACTGAAACCAGGGAAAAACATAAAAGTCATTGTCTTTATAAAATCTCAAACACAAGTAGTAAAGAAAAAAAGAACTACCTTGAGATGATTTTCTTCAACAAAAGTCTTAAGAAAAGCAGCCAAATCATCATTGGACCTCCTGGTAGGATCACTCAAGCTACTCCCAAGCTTCCTATCATGAACTCTTAAGAATTCCTTCCAATCTCCTTTAGTACCCTTCAATCCTTGTTTTTGGGCCAACTTCACCATTTCAATGAGGACCTATTTACATTAATATTATTAGAAAACAAAATAAAACAATTTTTTTTTTATATGGGCATTATGCATATATTGAAAACACATACTGCAACAAACATAACACCACTTCACTAAAACTGAGACACAAGACAACACAACACAACTCAACCACATATATACTAGTTGGCTGAGTTATAAACAGTTGGTCAAAGCAAAAGAACAAGCAAGTGATTGAGAGAGTAAATGGGGTTGTTACCTTTTTCTCTGCGGTGTCAAATAATTGTTCCATTGGGAGAGAGAAGAGAGAAACGGCTGAAAAAGGGTCTGAGTTTACGGGGCGGCGGCTCTCTTCAACCGGTGGTAAACTGAAAAGAGAAGAGTCGGCGGCTTAGGGGTTTTTACTATAAAGAGATAATGGGTTGGGCCATTCAAAAATAGCCTACTTTCTTTGCTTTTTTCTTCTACTTGTTTAATTACGTACCCAGGTTTCACTTTCAAGTATATGATCAATGGGCTTTTTTTTTTGAATCCCTCTCTGTTGTCTTTTAGCTAAATGGGCTTTGCTGAGTTGGGCTATCTTTGAGACTAAATTGAAAGTCAAAATATAGTAGCTCAAACAATTTAATTTTGTGTTTGAGCCTATGTTTTTCTACTTGTTTTTAAAGTAAATTATCGGGTTACTACTTCTTTAACCCAATGCAAAGATCTAGTGTGAGTTTTTTTCCCCCTTTTTTGTCTAAAAATTTTAGATTACACATTTGTCCACTTTCAAATTCTCTTTTCCTAAGCTCTTCTATTACCCCCCCCCCCCCCCTCTCTCTCTCCCTCCCTCCCTCCCTCGTAAAGCCCCTTCTCTCTCTCTCTTCTTTTTAGACTATGGAGATGAATTCGATTAGGCAATGATGAATATGATGAGATGAGGAAAAAAATTTACTTTGACGTAGATGTATGTATTAGCACTTTCACATTAGATAAATTTGAAGTGGATGTTATAAATATGTTTTTAGTTTATTTATTTAGTTAGTTTTGTCAAATATTATAGCATAACTGAGAATTAAAATAGTCACTAGTTGCTTATATTCCAATTTTATAATAAATATGTATATTTATAAATTTATATAGTGTCTATATCTTACTACACAATACAATAAAAATGGGAAAAAAAATATATTATTCACACTTTGACAACTATGATTAAGCATTTTCCCTTTGAATTTTGTGTAAATATGGGTTTTTATTGTGGAAGTTCATTTTTTGAGATATGAGAGGGAAAATGTTGGCCATGAGCCTTGATTTATTGAAGAACAAGATATGGGCTTAAGCCCAATCAGTGGTGAAAGTGGAACTTGGGTGAGCCTACTTCATAAAATATAAATATTTGGGCTTTGAACCCATTTCGTGAAGTAGTAAAAGTTGGGTTTTAAAATGAACGTGAAGTAGCAATATTTGTGCTTTAAGCCCATTTTGTGAAGGGAGGAAACATGGTTTGTTACAAGTCCAATTCATTATGTAAAGAAAATAAGAATGTTAGCTTCAATAGCTTTGATTCAAAGTTGTCTTGATTCATCCACTTGTGATAAGAAATTGCCAAAACATTTGACTTTTCATCCATTTCAATATAAAGTATGAATCAATCAAATCCAATTCATGAAGTCCGGAAATATTTTGAGCACGAGCCCATTACATGGTGTAGAGAAAAATGTGGACTATAAGCCAGCGAAGAACTTTATGAGCCATGAGCTCAATTCATGTAGTTTGATAGGAATTTAATCCAATACCATTATTTCTTTATTTTGAAAAATAATGTTGAAGTGACATAGGTTGTCTAATAAAATTGTACCATGTGATTGTGAAAAAGAACTTTTCAACAATATATAAATAATTGAAAAGATATGGTAGGCCAAAGAGTTGAGAAGGCTCTTTTTTTCCAATGTAATGTGAAACACACAATAAACCAATGCTGACTTAATTTCTTGTACATATCGTCATGACAAATGCTCAAGTCTTCGTGGCCATTTCCTCGTATTAGAAATTAGTAGAATCCTCTCCCGTGATAAAGGACTTTGTTTTGGCACCTCTTTCTTTCTAGCAATAGAATAATAATCCAAAAGAAATTACTACAAAATATTTTGGCACCTCTGTTTTCTTGGTCATGTTTTGCGGATTGAGATTTGGTGTAATTGTAATATATAATTGCATCATGCAATTAACTTCTTCTCTCTTATAGCAATTTTTTACTATTTTTACTTTTTTACTTTTACATTTTTACTTTTTTTCATTTTTTTAAAGGCAAAAATATTATTTTGGTCCTTATATTTTGAAGTCACAGTTAATTTGGTATCTGTCATTAATTCACTAACGAAAAATGCCTATGAGTCAAACAATGTGTATTGTTGGAATACTTTACGCCTACATGGCTTACAAAATAATATTAAACAAATTTAATCAACGTAAAAAAAATTCCACATCAGCATTTATATGAAATTATAATTTTTTTAAAGGAAAAAAATAATAAGAATCACACTTTCTTTTCTTTTCTTTCCTTGGCAGCCAAACAAAATACAAACATTTTATAAAAAAAACTCAATACAACCATTGTTCAGTGGGTTTGTTTTAAAATTGAAAATGTTGGGTTTGATTTCTATTCAAACCCGAAGTCCTCTCCCTCTCTCTGGGAAATATAAAAAGCCAGATTGAAAGGAGTATAACCCAAAAACAGCTGCCTAAAACTAAATCATAATGACCACAAATCAAGTAAATATCCAGATTTTATCCCAAAAAAAGGGGAAAAAAAAAGTAAATACCCAGATTGGAAATGCCCAAAAAAAAATATAATTTAAAGAGCAATTCCCATCGTGACCAGCGACGGTGGGAAGAGCTTGAACCACCTGTTCCACTCCCTCTACCTTGCCACCGCCATAATCTAACCGCTGACGAGACCAAACCTCCATGATGCCGATTAGCCATTGCATGACTCAACCACCTAACAAGGATTGTAGAAGTCGTCGCCATTGAGGAGTTTCTTCAGGTTGTCAAAGATGTGTTAGAAGTATGTGCTTAAATGATTTAGTTCACCATATTCCAATAGTTTAAACTTTTGGGACAATCAATAATTTAACATAGTATCAGAGTGGGAGGTCCTGAGTTCAATCCCTGTCTCCTCCACTTTACCTCCCATTTGAATTCCCACATGTTGGGTCTCACCTATTAAAAGATAGTTTTGTCCCACATGTGAGGGTGAGTGTTAGAAGTATGTGGTTAAATGATTAAATTCATCATATCCCAATAGTCTAATCTTTTGGAACAATTGGTAATTTAATAAGATGCACCATTGGGTTGGAGTCCGTTGCCACTGCTACTATTAGGATTAATTGGTGAAGGCAAAAGTGATAGGTTTCTTTTAATGATGAGTTGTAGCTGCTACCGATTGTGTGGGTGTTTTTTTTTTTTGGGTAAACAGCACACAGGCCCAAGAAGAAAGTAAGGATCTTGGGCCTAATGCTTTATGTTTAAGGGACTAGGCTTGATTCACCACAGCTAAGTTGGGCTGATTTTGAACCAAATTGTGCACAAAGCGCGGATCCTACAACACATACATATTAGCACACAGAAAAAGACATATACATATTGTACAACAAGGAACAGTAAAGAAATAATATAATAGAAAAAATGAAATAAACGTTAGAGATCCTTAGGATGATATGAAGTGTTTCATTATTTTCTTAAGTTTTTAATACATTACGCTCACTAAGATATGTTACAAGGTCCAAATAAGTTTAAAAATCACAAACTTAAATGACTCCTTAGGCTTCTAAGACTTGCAAAGTTTCAGGGTCCCGGATGATGTTTTCCTTCTCTTTCTCTTTTTTGAATTCTAACAGACTTTTCTCAATGATCTTTTCCTTTGATTCCCTGTTGCTGAATGCCCTTTACTGTTAGTTGCCCCTCCTTTTATAATGCCATCCTAGGGTTTCTGGTGTACCACTGATTCCCTCCATTTGTTGCCCTGGGTATCAGAACTAATGTTGTGTCAATAATATTGGTGGTTGGTCCTTTCCTTATTTTCTCACTATTTCCCTCTTTTGAGGTTCCCTCTTCAAAAGCCCCTAGCTAACTTTCTTGTTCTGAGGGGTCCTAAAGGGCTAACCTTTGATCTTTTTTTTTTTTAAACTTCTAGATACCACCTTTTTAGACCTACCTTTGGGCTGCTTTCCTTTTGTCATTTTTCCTAAATGGATCCATTAGGCTGAAAAATCCCCAACTACCTTCTTTCATGGTCCATCATTCTGGGTTCCTCGAGGTACTAGACCCTTATTTATGAATTACTGGTTCCCCAAGTCTTTTGCCCCTTTTCTGCATCATTGGGTGGCTAATGGGACACATCAACTCTCGTTCTTTGTGCTTCTGGGCATACTTCCTTGAGTTGTCTCAATCTCGATCTGGCCTTGTTACACATCCCGAGGATCTCAGGCTTTTGGAAATCCCCATGTATCTTGGTTTAGTTTTCTCTCTGGACTCCCCAGCGATTTTCTCCCTTAAGGGCTGGGCTGAGCTCCTTTTTTCCTTGTTTCATAAGGTCCAATGTTTGCCCATTCATAGGCTTGGGCCCATTCCTATTGACTTTTGATGGATTTGAGCCTTGCCTTTTCATTGAAAACCCAAGTGGTTCTTGGATTTCAATCTTTTTGTATCGTTTTGAGTTTTGGTACAATATTGTGATATTTTGGACCTCAACACCGGTGATGAGTTACATTTTGGTTGGAGATGGGTTGTGGCTACTATTAGTGATAGGTTCTGTTTTGAATTTCAATTCACACATCTGGACGTGATTTTTTGGGTTGTTTGTGGAGTTTTCAAGGAGGATGTTGTGTTTGGTTACCCAGAAAGTGGAAGAAAGAAAAGGAAAAAAAAATGAATTACATAATTTTTTTTAAAGATAAATGTCAGAAAAATGAATTAGAGATTGATTGCCAAGAAAGTGATTTAAAAAAAAAAAAAGGAACATGAGAGAATTAAATCAATTAAATTAACTCTTAAGGCTTTTTATTAAAGAAATTGAGGAATTAATTCTTTTTTTTTTATGCTGATGTGGCAATTTTTTAGGTTAATTAAAAAAATTTATTATTATTTTATAAGACACCTAAGCATGAAGTTTGTACACTGGTTGTCACATAGGTATTTTTCGTTAAGGAGTTAATGGTAAAAATCAAATTAATTGTAAGTTAAAAATAAGAATGACCAAATTTACTGTTATTAAAATGTAAAGGCCATATTAACCGAAAATTATATCTTGTACCCGGTATATATGCCGGGTACACCATATAACTGCTCCATATTAACCATAACTCTAAAATATTGAAACTAAAATAATATTTTTGTCTTTTTTTAATTTAATAGTTGTGATTTAAAATTGCAACATTTAAAATTCTTTGCAAATTCAGACATCGTGATCTCAATTCTCGTTTTGCTTTATCAATTTCGTTTATTGGAGTAAAAAAACTGTATCGAAAACGACGAAAAGTCTAATTTATAAAGTTAAAATGAAATAATCATTTAAATTACGCAATTAAAGCCGCAAAGGAAGAATATTATGCTTGTTTAATTTGATTTTCTTTAACATAATGACAAACCCAGCAGCAAGTCAAATTCACGTGTTCCTTTGATAATTCTTACACTCTCAATAATTGAGAGTCTTCAACAACAAGAAATGGCTCGTTAAGGCTGCCGGCATACAGAACAGTCAACCTATCACAGACTTCGCTATTTTCATTTTGGAATTTTGATAAGTTCAAAATAGAAGTCAAAATACCAGATCAACGTTATGGGACAGGTAGCATTAAATGCTTTCTAAGTAGGTATTTTGACCAAATAGGATTCTATAATTACCTCAGAACCACTCACTAAAGACACCCTTATTCCTTAGACCTTAGAAGGGAACAAGGCTGAATGGAGGGAAAAAAGTTTTCAATGAGATAATAAATGAAAACTATATATTAGTATTTTTCTTTTTATGGAAAAATTATATTGTTAATGGGATTTGGCTTACTTTTAGTATTATTTTAATTAGACATGTCTTTTTATTTTATAATGATAAGTAATGGTGAATTTTAATCTCCACATTTTATTTAGTTAATATATAATATGACAGTTTTTCATTAAAACAAAAAAAAAGTTTTAAATTAAAAAATTACTGGAGATAAGTCAAACCCTTATTAATGGGCTATACAAGGACACAATTGAAGATTCATAAATGCTCAATTATTATGAACTATATTGTGCATTTTTCAAAGAAGAAGATACACTTGGCAATTTTACCCATTACTCTATATCCTTTAACCAATAGAAAAAAAAAACTAAAAATTAACAGTTATAAAATGTAATTTTAAATAATTATTTTTGTATTATACATGTTATTTAGAAAATGTTATATTATAGTTTTATTGATTTCACCACAATTTATAGTTTATATTTGTTTCTTACTATTTATTTGGAGGAAGATTATTAAAAAAAAAAAAAAGACTTGATATTGTGTTTACTGTTTCCCAACCAAAAGAGTTTTTGGGAAAAATAAATAATTTTAATAAGATTAATAGAAATAAACTAAAAATATAAGCATTTCATATTCCCAAGAATCTTATTAGATTCCAAATAAAGCTAAACATAAGAATTATTATATTTCCAAGCATCCAAATCTTACCAAGCATCGATCACATTACAAAGATTTTAGATGCTAAAAGATATTTCAAACCAAACACTCTCTAAAATTTAGTGCAATTCTTAAGTAGTCTCGGAAGAGTGTTCTAGACTTTCACATAAAAGATGAGTTCCTCACACAGGACCCACTCCCTTTGGAAGAGCTCAAACGCCTCTCCAAACCATCTAAGCATTTTTCTAAATTTTATAAAACGAGGATTGAAAAAATTAACAAAAAGTCAAAAACTACCTTTCTTTTTTTTTATATATTACTATAGGAAAAGACATGATCTATTCAAAGATCGTGTTTGCGTAGGTCATACAAAATGTATCAAACAAAAAAGTAAAGGAATTGAAAATCGAAGAGAAGACCTTTCTACTTAAGATAATGGTATAATAATTGAAGAAATGCAAAGACTTTGACTGATCATTTCAGAATTTCTAACTCGAAGAAAAGTTGCTGCATTACACTTACTAGTTGTCTCACTTGTGTCAGTGTATTCATAATTTTCAAACGTTTTTTCTGTATTAGCAGTGTGTTTTATTATTTTCTTTGTCAAAAATCATGGATGTTCTTCATCAACTTGCAGCAACACTTTTCTTTGATTGCGAGAATAACTCAACCACTATAAAATACCGTGTGTACTGTGAAGAATCTTTTAACAAGAAGACATTGATAATTCTCACTGTTTACCACTACCCATGACTTCCAACACCGACAGTCTTCCACCACCACCAAACATCTTCTTTAATGTCACCGACTTAATTATAGCTAGTGTCTGCATGTGTTCAGCGCTGAACACATGCATTAATTTACGCTATTGTTCTTATTGACTAATGACTATTTTTTTGCATTCTGGGTCTTGCACTATAAGACATCCAAAATGACGCTTGGTGTGAGCAAATGCTATATATATATATATATATATATATCAAAAAGTTTCACAGTCAACTTCAAACCATGTGGTATAGAAGGTTTGAATAATGGAGACAAAAAATTAATGAGAGTACTGAAAGCTGAAACAGATAGTAGATTATTTAACTCAAGGCTTAGAGCCTTAGATAATCATCATGATGATTATATATTATTATGATGAAAGCAAAGCGGGTGGTATTAACCTTTGGCACAATGTTGCTTGTCAGAACATAATTAAACAGGTAGGCAAATTTAATCATCCAATATTAATTAGCTAGAGTTGTAAACAAGCTAGCTCAATATTATTAGTTCATTTATTCTCTCTTTTTTTTTCCCAACACACAAGCCTAGCTTGAATATATATATATATATATATATATATATATATATATTAGGGAACTACAGCTTGAACTTAATTATAGCCAAGCTAAATTGTACGTCAAACTTTATTTATATTGTGTTTAAATAAGTAGGAATTTGGAAGCCTGAAGAAAGTACATATGATGATTTCTTAGATGAAACAAAAACTAAATTTTTAACTTCTGGTAATAAACCTTGAATCCATGAGAGGTTCCTTGAATCCACAAAGTAATAGGTGTAGAATCTACCAACAAAACAATAGAGAAAAACTCTTAATTTTATTAATCGAAATAATAGTCTAATTAGCTCTGGACTCTGGAGGCTACATATATAGCCTATATATAATTATTGAAAAATACAAAACCCTGAGATGATTAAGAAAACGACCAAAACCCTAATTCATACTAATCATTAGATTAGGTGACGAAATACCGATTTTTGTCAAAAACGGCAAAATTAAGTTAAATGCAAATGCATAAAGTATGGACCTTAAGGGTCGTCTAAAAACAAAATTATGACTTTTGTGTAAAAAGTTATTAATAAAATAAAAATGACTAAAAATGACAAAATTATTATTTTTGAGACATTAAGGGAGAAATTCACAAAAATTAAAGTGCACTTGTGAACTTATTTACAAATTTATACAATCAAATATTAAATGTATATAAGTATATTAATACACATATAAACCACATAAACATATAATATTATATACATACTTAAAATAAGTCTAAATAATTGTTCGCAAAAATATATATATTTTGGGTTTAATTAGTTTATTAGTCGAGTTTAAATATTGGCTTGAGTTTAATTAACTCACATTAAATAAAAGAAATCAACAATTTTTCCCTCAAGCTTAATCCGAATTGTTCATAAACAATTAATTTAATTTTGTTATAAGTTATAACATATTTAATCTCTCTTATTACTATTGGCTGAGGTTGGTCATACAAACTCTCTCCGAGCTTTTTTTATCACAGGTTGTCATTGATAATATCTATAGCAAAAGGGTATATTTCTTTCAATAAAATGTGAACTCTTTCTTCTTCTTCCTTACCTGTTCGGCTGTTCCCCATCTTTTGATTTGTGGGTGAGTCTTAAATGCCAGGTTACCGTTAGGGTGACCAAATCAAAGCAAGAAGGATACAATGTCAACAGTGCCAACACAGACAAATTAAAAGGAATAGTGATGCAATTACAAGTGGGTTGACAACTGACGTGGCCCTTCTGTCTTGTAACTAAAAAGATTCATTTTCTTTTCGAGGGAAAATTCTTAAGTAGTCTCGGAGTATAGTGAAATAGTGCTCTCTCCTCTCACATTTATGGTGAACCCATCATAAATTTAATGAGCAGACCTCACTATGAATGTGAGAGGAGGGAGCACAATTCTCTGTGCTTCGGAAGTATCTAAGAATTACTCATTTTTGAGAACATATCTTATGAGACAGTTTTACGAAATCATCCATCCTTGCACCGCATGTAGAATTCATACATATAATAATCAACATGTATTGTGAGAGGAATGCCTCATGAAATCATCCATGTACTTAGCCAAATCTAAATAATACAAATGATCATTGTCAAAGTAACAACTCATCATGTGACTGTGCCTCTAATCCTCCTCCCTTTTTTTCTTCTTTTATTTCCGGACATATGTCTTCTTCTGTATTTTTGGATTTATATATATATATATATATATATATATATATATTCATCTTTCAAACTGAAAATTTTGTTCTGTTTAAGTAATCCCAAACACAACCATCTTGACATATATCACAATTCAAAACAAATTGACATTTGAAGCTAATTTTCCTAGTCAATGGAGGTTTCGGGAGTTTCATACTGATGGAAATATTCTCTCTTGTTCTTCACTACAACTTTCATGTGAAAACCCGGTCCACAAGATTTTTGCAAATTCCCACTCACCCACATCATCTTTACAATCATCAGCATTATCTTGACCATGCTAAGATATTAAATTACGAATTTTTACAATTTTACTTAGCAATAAAGAAAAATAAAAGCATTTTTTTATATAAAAATATTCAGTTTTCTTTTTCTTTTCTCAAATCATGTGAGTCATTTACGTTTGAAAGAGCTAATTACATCGACCAAGCTCTCATCTATTTCAAATTTAATTTGTCTATATCGCCCATTTTATAGTCTGGATTAGATGTTACACATCTAAAGATCTACAATCTACCACATCATTTAAAATTTTTAAAAATATAGTAGTTTATAATTATTAAATCTTGGAAAATAAAATCTAAACTATGAAATGGAAAAGATTTAAAATGGAGAAAATCTTTTTTTTTTCCATGCCATAGGAGATATTAGAGTTATCTCCAGCAATTCCAAATCGACCAAGCTCCAATCTATTTTAAATTTTGAATCATTTCATAATCCAGACTAGATGAGTAGATGTTACAAATATAAAGATCTATAATGTACAACATTATTTAAAATTTTAAATGATGTGATAGTCTACTTTGTTAAATTTTGGAAAATAAAATTTAAACCATAAAATATAATGGAAGATTTGGGCAATATATGAAATAGTAAAAATCGTGCTTTCTCCCTTATACCATAGAAGATATTAGAGCTATCTCCAACAATCCCAATATGCTTCAACCTAGACTAATTGAAAATCAACATTATCCTGGGGTAGATTTGGTGGCTTCTAAAGCTATAAAGATGATGTGCCTTGTAAATTTAAAGTAACTAATATTTTGGCAAATTCATAGGTATGTGTGCAATATTTTTTATTTATATAATTATATGTCTTCACTGAAAAAAGAAATTTCAATCTGGATATCTCCATTAAATACCAAACAATGGTAGTTGACTTAAAGGTTATTGGCACAATATAATTAGCCAAGAATGAATCTCTATAAAAAAAAATATTATAAACTGAAAATTTAAATAATTATTTTTGTATTATACATGTTATTTAAAAAAAAAAAATGTTATACTATAGTTTTGTTGAATTTGTCATGATTTATAGTTTATATTTTGTTTTCCACTATTTATTTGGAGGAAGATTAAAAAATAAAAAGACTTGATATTGTATTTACAAACCAAAAGATATTTTGAGCAAAATTAAAAATTCTTATAAAATTTCTAGGAATAAACTAAAAATATTAGCATCTCATATTTCTAGAAATCTTATTAGATTCTTAATCAAACTAAACATAACAATAATTATATTCTCAAGTATTTCAATTGCCAAGCATCACATTACGAAATTTAGATGCCGATGGTAATGTGAATCTTCCAAACCAAACAATCTCAGAAGTTTAGGACAAATATTCTTTGGTTGTCCCAAAACATTGTTTCAAACTCACAAATAGGTAGGCCCCACACATATATATGACTCACCCCTATATGAGTTCGTAGTACTATTTTGAAACCATTTAAGTTTTTTCTTAAAGTTTATATAACGACAATAGAAAAAATTAATTAAAAAAAAAGTCAAATGCTACAGTTTTATATATTACTATATTGAAAAGGCATGATCTCTTCAAACATGAAATCTATTGAAAAGGCATGATCTCTTCAAAGATCATGTTTGCGAGGTCATACAAAATATACCAAACAAAAAAGGTAAAGGAATTGGAAATCGAAGGGAGGACCTTTCTACTTATGATAAAATAATTAGAGAAATGCAAAGACTTTGACTGGCTATCTCAGAAACTTCTAACTCGAAGAAAACTTGCTGCATGACACTTTCTAGTTGTCCACTTGTCCTTCATATTTTTCAAACTTTGCGCTGTATTAGCAGTGTGTTTTATTATTTTCATTGCCAAAAATCATGGATGATCTCCATCAATTTGCAGCAACACTTTTCAATCACAAAATTTATATATTTCCACGGGTCATAACTCATAACAACTAGTTTTGCATTATTTTTCTATGATTGCGAGTATAACTCAAACACTATAAAATACTGTGTGAGACTGTGTGAACTGTGAAGAATCTTTTAAAAACAAGACATTGATAATTCTCACTGTTTACCACAACCCAAGAAATCCAACACCGCCAGTCTTCCACCACCACCACCAAACATCTTCTTTAACTGTCACCGACTTAATTATAGTGTGTACTCAACACATGCATTAGTTTACGTTGTTTTTCTTATTGACTAAAGACTATTTTTTGCATTCTGGGTCTTGCACTATAAGGCATCTAAAATGATGTTTGGTGTGAGCAAATGCTGTATATTAAAAAGTTCTGAAGTCAACTTCGAACCATACATGTGGTATATAGAAGGTTTGAATAATGGAGACAAAAATTTATAATAGGTTGAGAATTGAAAGAAGATTACTCACCGAAACAGATGGTAGAGTATTTAACTCAAGGCTCAGAGCCTTAGATAATCATCATGTTGATTATATATTATTATGATGAAAGCAAAGCGGGTGGCATTAACCTTTGGCACAATGTAACTTGTTAGAACATAAATTTGTAGGCAAATTTAATCATCCAGTATTAGCTAGAGTTGTAAACGAGATCAAAATTAAAATCTCAATATTAGTTCATTTATTCTTTTTTTTTTTTTTCTTTCCCAAACACAAGAGCCTAGCTTGATTATATATAAAAATATATTAGGGAACTTAAGCTTGAACTTATAACCAAGCTAAATTACACATTCAATCTGTATTTATTTATTTATTTTTGATAGGACAATCTTTATTTATTTTGTGTTCAAATAAGTAGGAATTTATGAATGAGTTATTTGATATTGCGGAAGCTAGTCTAAAGAAAGTACACACGATATTCTTTTAGATGGAACAAAAATTAAATTATTAGTTTTAGATAGTAAACCTCAAATCCACGAAAGATTTCTTGAATCAATGAGATAAAAGGTCTGGAATCCACCAGAGAAAAGATAGGAAAAAAAAAAAAAAAAAAAAACCTCTGAATTTTATTAATCTAAATAATAGTATGACTGCCTTTGGTGGTTCCATAGTATATAAATACTAAAAAAGAAAAAACCCTCAGACAACTAGGAAAACGTCCAAAACCTTAATTTGTGCTAATCACGAGATTAGGTGACAAAATACTGATTTTTACAAAAAACGGAAAAATTGAGTTAAATGTAAAATTATAAATTACGGATCTTAAGGTTGTCCAAAAACAAGGGAGGGCTTTTTTTTTTTTTTTTTTTTTAATTAAGATATGAGATATTAAAGAATAGGAAAAGCCCATAAGTGGGCACAGACAACACAAGGGGAACCTGCCCATATCAGAACCCAAGCGAGACCTTATTATGACTTTTGTGCAAAAAATTATTAATAAAACAAAAACTACAAAAAATGGCAAATTAAATCACTATTTTCAAGACCTTAACTAAAGAATTTCCAAAATTAAGGCGCACCTGTGAACTTATTTACAATTTTATACAATAAAAAATTAAGTGTATATAAGTATGTTTTTACACATATAAACCATATAATAAACATTCAATATTGTATACATACTTAAAATAAGTCTCATATTTGGACTTGTTCACAAAAATATTATTATATTTTAAATATAATTAGTTTAATAGTCGAGTTTAAATATGAACTTCAGTTTGATTCACATTAAATAAACGAAATAAATAAATTTTACCCCAAACTTAATTCGATTTGTTCATAAACAATTTAATTATGATATAACATATTTAATCTCTCTTATTACTATTGGCTAAGATTGGTCATACAAATTCTTTCGAGTTTTTTTTATAACAGGTTGTCATTGATAATATTTATAGCAAAAGTGTATGTTTCTTCCAATAGAATGAACCCACGTCTTCACCCATAGGCTGAAAGTTTTTCAATTAAAAATACGCTCAGCAAATGTAAACATTTTCTTCTTCTTCCTTTCCTGTTCGACTGTTCTCTATTCCCCCATCCTTTGATTTGTGGATAAATCTTAAATGCCAAGTTACAGTTAGGGTGACCAAATCAAAGCAAGAAGGATACAATGTCAACAATACGATCCCCACAAGCTTTAAAAGCTTGGGTCAACAAACAAAAGGAATAGTGGTACAATTACGAGTGGGTTGACAATTGACGTGACCCTCCTATCTTGTAACTTAATTAGAAAATTCATTTTCTTTTCAAAAACGTATTTTATGAGACAGTTTACGAAATCATCCATTTTTTCACGGTATGTAGAATTCATACATTTGAAATTAAAAAATACGACCATTTGACAGTTCCAACTTATAATGATCATTGTACACGGTAGAAACTTCTATTCTGTTTAAGTAATTCCAAATACAACCATTTGGCATATATCACAATTCAAAACAAATTGACATTTGAAGCTAATTTTCCTAGTCTATGGAGGTTTCGAGACTTATCAAACACAATAGGACTTTTTTAACATAAAGACATGAAGAGATTCTTCTATCCATCAAACCAAGTGGAACCTTCAACATTGAACTTTTAAGGCTTATTCATCATTCGAATTCAAGGTCACGGCGAGAAATGAAGCTTCTAAATATCCCTTTAATTTTGACATGGATGAATAAATAATTTCTATAATGTCATAGATGAATTCTCAACAAGTTAATTTAGAGCATTAATAATTGTATTTAGACTAAATTACATTTTCTTCTCTTCTTTAAATAATAATAATAAAAGTGATGAAAGGTATGACATTTGATTTAATTCATACGAGTGTAAACTGAATTTTCCTATAAAAAAGAAGTGGGAAAGAAAGAAAAAACCCTAGAGCTCTGAGATCTATAAGAAAAATAAATGGAAGTTTAAATTTAGGTTCATATTGATGGAAATATTCTCTCTTGTTCTTCGCTACAACTTTCATGCGAAAACCTGGTCCACAAGATTTTTGCAAATTCCCACTCACCCACATCATCTTTACAATCATCAGCATTAGCTTTACCATACTAAAATATTAACTTACTAACTCTAACTTTTTCAATTTTACTAAGCAATAAAGAAAAAGTAAAAGCATTTTAAAAAAATATTCTGTTTTTCTTTTTCTTCGCTCAAATCATGTGAGTCATTTACATTTGAAAGAGCTAATTACATTGTCCAAGCTCTCATCTATTTCAAATTTAATTTGTCTATTTCGTCCATTACATAGTCTGGATAAGACGTTACAAGTCTAAAGATCTACAATCTACAAAATTAAAATTTTAAATGATGTAATAGTTTATACACATAAACTGTTAAATCTTGAAAAATAAAATTTAAACCATAAAATGGGCAAGATATGAAATGGAGAAAATATTGTTCTCTCTCTGCTATAGAAGATATTAGAGCTATGTCCAACAATCTCGATAGGGTTCAACTCGGATTAATTGAAAATCAACATTATCTGGTGTAGATTTGGTGGCTTCTAAAACTATAAAGACAATGTGCCTTGTAAATTTATAGTAACTAAAATTTTGGCAAATTCACAGGTACGTGGGCAATATTTTTTATTTATATGTCTTGACTGAAAATGGCAGTTTCATACTGGATATCACCATTAAAAATACTAAACAATGTTAGTTGACTTAAAGGTTATTAGCACATGCAATATAATTAGACAAGAATGAATCTCTATAAAAAAATAATAATAAATTGACAACTTAAATAATTATTTTTGTATTATACATGTTATTCAAAAAAATGTTATACTATAGTTTTATTGAATTTGTCATAATTTATAATTTATATTTTTTTTACTATTTATTTGGAGGAAGATTAAAAAAAGACTTGATATTGTGTTTACAAACCAAAAGATATTTTGAAAAAAATAAATAATTCTCATAAAATTTATAGGAATAAACTAAAAATATAAGCATATTTCCATAAATTTTATTAGATTCATAATCAAACTAAACATAAAAATAACTATATTCCCAAGTATCTAAATTGCCTAACATTATATTACAGAAAATCTGTGGATTCCCTAAATTAACAAAATACTCTCTAAAGTTCAAGGCAATTTTTCAATAGTTCCAAAATAATGTTTCAAACTTACAAATAGGGGATGGCCAGACACATAAGACTCATCCCTTATGTGAGAGCTCAAAACATTGTATTGAGACGATCTAAAATTTTTTACTAAAATTTATATAACCACAACAGAAAAAACTAACAAAAAAGTCAAATATTGCAGTTTTATATATTACTATATTGAAAAGACAGGATCTCTTCAAAGATCATGTTTGCGAGGTCATACAAAATATACCAAACAAAAAAGAAAAGGAATTGGAAATCGAAGAGAAGACCTTTCTACTTATGATATAATAATTAAAAAAATGCAAAGACTCTGACTGGCCATCTTAGAAAAACTTCTAACTCGAAGAAAAGTTGCTGCATGACACTTTCTAGTTGTTCCCTTGTCCTTCATATTTTTCAAACTTTTTGCTGTATTAGCAGTGTGTTTTATTATTTTCTTCGCCAAAAATCATGGATGATCTCCATCAATTTGCAGCAACACTTTCAATCACAAAATTTATATATTTCCATGGGTCATAACTCATATATAACACCTAGCTAGTTTTGCATTATTTTTCTATGATTGCGAGTATAACTTACTCAAACACTATAAAATACTGTGTGAACTGTGAAGAATCTTCGAAAACAGTACGCAAGCTTAAAAAACAACACATTGATAATTCTCACTCTTTACCACTACCCAAGACCTCCAACACCGCCATTTTTCCACCACCGCCACCAAACATCTTCTTTAATTGTCACCGACTTAATTGTAGTGTGTACTGACTGAACGTACATGCATTATTTTATGTTGTTCTTCTTATTGACTAAAGACTAGTTTTTGCAGTCTGGGTCTGGCACTATAAGACATCTAAAATGATGTTTGGTGTGAGCAAATATATAGCATTAATGCTATATATTAAAAAGTTTTACGGTCAACTTCGAATCATGTGTTATAGAAGGTTTGAATAATGGAAACAAAAATTTAAAATAGTGGTGGTGACGAAATTAGGAGCTTAGGATGAGAATTGAAAGAAGATAGATGCATGATATAATATATATATATAGCTGATTGTATAATTACTCACTGAAACAGATAGTAGAGTAGTTAACTCGAGGCTTAGATCCTTAGATAATCATGATGAAAGCAAAGCGAGTGGTATTAACCTTGGGCACAATGTTAATTGTTAGAAGATAAACTTGTTGGGAAATTTTATCATCCAGTATTAATTAGCTAGAGTTGAAAAAACAAGCTCAAAATTCAAAGTTTATATAATATTGGTTTATTTATTCTTATTTTTTTGGCAAAATCAAGCCCAGCTTGAATATATATATATATAAATAATGGGAAGCACAGACTGAATTTATAACCAAGCTAAATTACACACTCAGGCTTTATTTATTTTGTGCTCAAATAAGTAGGAATTTATGAATGAATTATTTGATTAACTTATTATTTTTTATATATAGTAAGTAACTATATTATAGTATTATAAATGAAATTATATCATTTGAATTTATTATATAGAGTGATCTTTGTTTATAAACTTATAAAAATTTCAATTTATTAGCCTTGTGTTGTTAAAAATTATATATAAATGAACTATTTGTATTATCAATAAATTATAAATAATGATTTTGGTATCCTATGAGCTTATTTACAAAATTATACAATTAAATATTAAGTCTATATATAAGTATATTTTTACACACACATATAAACCATATAAACATATAATATGTTATATATATATATATATAAAAATTAAGTCTCATATTTAGACTTGTTCACAAAATATTATTATATATTGAGTTTAATTCGGTTAATAGTTGAGTTTAAATATGAGTTTAAGTCTGAATAGTTCATAAACAATTTAATTTTATTATAACCTGGCTATTACTATTGGCTGAAGTTTTTTTTTTTAAATATTTTTTTGAGAACTATTGGCTTAGGACCTGATCAGTTTGGTCGTACAAATTCTTTCGGACCAATTTTGCTTTTTGATCACAGGTTGTCATTGATTTTATATATAGCAAAAATATGTTTTTTTCCCAACTAGAATGGACCCACGTCTTCCCCCATATGTTGAAAGTTTTTCACTTAAAAAATTAGAACCTTTTGCTCGATCTTCTTCTTTACCTTTTCACCCTCATCCTTTGATTTGTGGCTAAGTCTTAAATGCCAGGTTACTGTTAAGGTGACCAAATCAAAGCAAGAAGGATACATTGCCAACAGTACGTTCCCCACAAGCCTTAAAAGCTTGGGTCAACACAGACATAAGGGATAGGAATGCAGTTACGAGTGGGTTGACAATTGATGTGAACTTTCTGTCTGATTGATAATGTATTTTATGAGACGGTTTTATGAAATTAATCCTCATATATTACATGTAGGACTCATATATATACATATATATATATATCAACTAATTTGACAAATCTAAATAATACAAATGACCGTTGTCATCCCTAAAGTTACAATTTATCTGATATCTATCTTCTTCTATATTTTTGGGTATATATATTTGTTTTTCAAACAGAAATTTCTGTTCTGTTTAAGAAATCCCAAATACAACCATTTGACATATATCACAATTCAAAACAAATTGACATTTGAAGCTAAGTTTCCTAGTCTATGGAGGTTCCTGGACTTATCAAATACGATAGGACTATTTTAACATGAAGACATGAAGAGATTTCTTTATCCATCAAACCAAATGGAACCTTCAACATTGACCTTTTAAGGCTTATTCATCATTCGAATTCAAGGTCACGGCAAGAAATGAAGTTTCTAATAAATATCCCTTTTTAACATGGATGAATAAATAATTTCTGTAATGTCTAGATGAATTCTCAACAAGTTAATTTAGATCATTGACAATGGTATTTAGACTAAATGACATATTCTTCTCTTTTAAAAATAAAATAAAATAAAAAGTGATGAAGAGTATGATCTTTGATTATCCAATTGAGTGTTAACTGATTTGCCTATTAAAAAAGAAGTGGGAAAGAAAGAAAAAACCCTAGAGCATCAGAGATCTATAAGAAAAATATATGGAAGTATAAATTTAGGTTCATACTGATGGAAATATTCTTTCTTGCTTCACTACAACTTTCACGCAAAAAACTAGGTCCACAAGATTTCTACAAATTCCCAATTATAAATTTAGATTCATACTGATGGAAATATTCTTTCTTGCTCCACTGCAACTTTCACGCAAAAAACTAGGTCCACAAGATTTCTACAAATTCCCAATTATAAATTTAGATTCATACTGATGGAAATATTCTTTCTTGCTTCACTACAACTTCCACGCAAAAAACTAGGTCCACAAGATTGCTGCAAATTCCCACTCATTCACATCATCTTTACAATCATCAGCATTATCTTGACCTTGCTAACATATATTAATTACAAACTCTTAACTTTTTCAATTTTACTTAGCAAAAAAGAAAAACAAAGGCTTTTTTCAAAACAAAAAAAAAAACATTGTTTTTCTTTTTCTTTGTTCAAATCACCTAAGTCATTTATGTTTGAAAGAGTTCATTACATTGACCAAACTCCTAATTTATTTCAAATTTTGTCCATTTCATAGATGTTACAAATATAAAGATTTTGTCCATTTTGTTGATTTCATTGATGTTTCAATTCTACCACGTTATTTAAAATTTTAAATGACATAGGAGTAAATACACTATAGCACTATTAAATCTTAGAAAATAAAATGTGAAGTTGTAAACTATGAAATGGAAGAAATTGACAAGATTTGAAATAAAATCTTGTTCTCTCCTGCCATAGAAGATATTTAAGCTATCTCCAACAATTCCAATAGGCTTCAACTTAGATTAACTTGAAAACCAACATTATGCTAGCGTAGAATGGATGGCTTCTAAGTGTCTGTTTGGGTACCGCTTATTTGCTGAAAACTGAAAACTTATTACTGAAAATATTATAACAAAATAATTTTTAAGTTATGATTAGTCCCGTGGGACCCAAGTTAAAATAAGTCTAAATAATTGTTCACAAAATAAGTCTTTCTTCAATAAAAGGGTATATTTCTTTCAATAAAATGTGAACTCTTTCTTCTTCTTCCTTACCTGTTCGGCTGTTCCCCATCTTTTGATTTGTGGGTGAGTCTTAAATGCCAGGTTACCGTTAGGGTGACCAAATCAAAGCAAGAAGGATACAATGTCAACAGTGCCAACACAGACAAATTAAAAGGAATAGTGATGCAATTACAAGTGGGTTGACAACTGACGTGGCCCTTCTGTCTTGTAACTAAAAAGATTCATTTTCTTTTCGAGGGAAAATTCTTAAGTAGTCTCGGAGTATAATGAAATAGTGCTCCCTCCTCTCACATTTATGGTGAACCCATCATAAATTTAATGAGCAGACCTCACTATGAATGTGAGAGGAGGGAGCATAATTCTCTGTGCTCCGGAAGTATCTAAGAATTACTTATTTTTGAGAACATATCTTATGAGACAGTTTTACGAAATCATCCATCCTTGCACCGCATGTAGAATTCATACATATAATAATCAACATGTATTGTGAGAGGAATGCCTCATGAAATCATCCATGTACTTAGACAAATCTAAATAATACAAATGATCATTGTCAAAGTAACAACTCATCATGTGACTGTGCCTCTAATCCTCCTCCCTTTTTTTCTTCTTTTATTTCCGGACATATGTCTTCTTCTGTATTTTTGGATATATATATATATATATATATATATATTCGTCTTTCAAACTGAAAATTTTGTTCTGTTTAAGTAATCCCAAACACAACCATCTTGACATATATCACAATTCAAAACAAATTGACATTTGAAGCTAATTTTCCTAGTCAATGGAGGTTTCGGGAGTTTCATACTGATGGAAATATTCTCCCTTGTTCTTCACTACAACTTTCATGTGAAAACCCGGTCCACAAGATTTTTGCAAATTCCCACTCACCCACATCATCTTTACAATCATCAGCATTATCTTGACCATGCTAAGATATTAAATTACGAATTTTTACAATTTTACTTAGCAATAAAGAAAAATAAAAGCATTTTTTTATATAAAAATATTCAATTTTCTTTTTCTTTTCTCAAATCATGTGAGTCATTTACGTTTGAAAGAGCTAATTACATCGACCAAGCTCTCATCTATTTCAAATTTAATTTGTCTATATCGCCCATTTTATAGTCTGGATTAGATGTTACACATCTAAAGATCTACAATCTACCACATCATTTAAAATTTTTAAAAATATAGCAGTTTATAATTATTAAATCTTGGAAAATAAAATCTAAACTATGAAATGGAAAAGATTTAAAATGGAGAAAATCTTTTTTTTTTTCCGTGCCATAGGAGATATTAGAGTTATCTCCAGCAATTCCAAATCGACCAAGCTCCAATCTATTTTAAATTTTGAATCATTTCATAATCCAGACTAGATGAGTAGATGTTACAAATATAAAGATCTATAATGTACAACATTATTTAAAATTTTAAATGATGTGATAGTCTACTTTGTTAAATTTTGGAAAATAAAATTTAAACCATAAAATATAATGGAAGATTTGGGCAATATATGAAATAGTAAAAATCGTGCTCTCTCCCTTATGCCATAGAAGATATTAGAGCTATCTCCAACAATCCCAATATGCTTCAACCTAGACTAATTGAAAATCAACATTATCCTGGGGTAGATTTGGTGGCTTCTAAAGCTATAAAGATGATGTGCCTTGTAAATTTAAAGTAACTAATATTTTGGCAAATTCATAGGTATGTCTGCAATATTTTTTATTTATATAATTATATGTCTTAACTGAAAAAAGAAATTTCAATCTGGATATCTCCATTAAATACCAAACAATGGTAGTTGACTTAAAGGTTATTGGCACAATATAATTAGCCAAGAATGAATCTCTATAAAAAAAAAATATTATAAACTGAAAATTTAAATAATTATTTTTGTATTATACATGTTATTTAAAAAAAAATGTTATACTATAGTTTTGTTGAATTTGTCATGATTTATAGTTTATATTTTGTTTTCCACTATTTATTTGGAGGAAGATTAAAAAAAAAAAAAGACTTGATATTGTATTTACAAACCAAAAGATATTTTGAGCAAAATTAAAAATTCTTATAAAATTTCTATGAATAAACTAAAAATATTAGCATCTCATATTTCTAGAAATCTTATTAGATTCTTAATCAAACTAAACATAACAATAATTATATTCTCAAGTATTTCAATTGCCAAGCATCACATTACGAAATTTAGATGCCGATGGTAATGTGAATCTTCCAAACCAAACAATCTCAGAAGTTTAGGACAAATATTCTTTGGTTGTCCCAAAACATTGTTTCAAACTCACAAATAGGTGGGCCCCACACATATATATGACTCACCCCTATGTGAGAGTTCGTAGTACTATTTTGAAACCATTTAAGTTTTTTCTTAAAGTTTATATAACGACAATAGAAAAAATTAATTAAAAAAAAGTTAAATGCTACAGTTTTATATATTACTATATTGAAAAGGCATGACCTCTTCAAACATGAAATCTATTGAAAAGGCATGATCTCTTCAAAGATCATGTTTGCGAGGTCATACAAAATATACCAAACAAAAAAAGTAAAGGAATTGGAAATCGAAGGGAGGACCTTTCTACTTATGATAAAATAATTAGAGAAATGCAAAGACTTTGACTGGCTATCTCAGAAACTTCTAACTCGAAGAAAACTTGCTGCATGACACTTTCTAGTTGTCCACTTGTCCTTCATATTTTTCAAACTTTGCGCTGTATTAGCAGTGTGTTTTATTATTTTCATTGCCAAAAATCATGGATGATCTCCATCAATTTGCAGCAACACTTTTCAATCACAAAATTTATATATTTCCACGGGTCATAACTCATAACAACTAGTTTTGCATTATTTTTCTATGATTGCGAGTATAACTCAAACACTATAAAATACTGTGTGAGACTGTGTGAACTGTGAAGAATCTTTTAAAAACAAGACATTGATAAT
Source organism: Quercus parvula (assembly GCA_030820535.1). Lineage (NCBI taxonomy): Eukaryota > Viridiplantae > Streptophyta > Magnoliopsida > Fagales > Fagaceae > Quercus > Quercus parvula. The sequence goes on from JAUAME010000012.1 coordinate 31,401,069, forward strand.
TCTCACTGTTTACCACAACCCAAGAAATCCAACACCGCCAGTCTTCCACCACCACCACCACCAAACATCTTCTTTAATTGTCACCGACTTAATTATAGTGTGTACTCAACACATGCATTAGTTTACGTTGTTTTTCTTATTGACTAAAGACTATTTTTTGCATTCTGGGTCTTGCACTATAAGGCATCTAAAATGATGTTTGGTGTGAGCAAATGCTGTATATTAAAAAGTTCTGAAGTCAACTTCGAACCATACATGTGGTATATAGAAGGTTTGAATAATGGAGACAAAAATTTATAATAGGTTGTTAAAAGCAAGGATGATTGCAATCAAGCCACTAATAGATGCAAGCCCAAAGATAGAGAACAGGGCAGCAGTCAAAGAAGTGAAACACAGATAAATTGGATCAGTCCAGAATTGTTAGAAACAATTGAATCCATTCCTTGTCATGAGCACTTCATTCACATGCATGATGGAAGCCTGCCACGTGGATAGGAGCTTGACACATGGACAGAGAGGTTACATAAGCAGTGATATAACTTGTACAAAGAAAAGTTCACTGTAACTAATTTCCTTATTTTACGGAAATCAGTTTTTTCTTTTCTTTCTTAGTTTAGTGTATAAATAGCTACTGTACACACAATTGTATATTATTCTGATTCAATAAAGCTCATCGTTCTATTTAGAGAGAGAGAGAAAATCCCCAAATTCTTTATATGGTATCAGAGCTTCGGTGAAGCACAACAATGGCGTCCTCTGAATCAGATAATCCTTCTAACACTCAACCATCTCAGTCAGCCTTGAATTCCAACAATGATGTTCCCAATTCCACTCTTCCTAATTCTAATTCCAGTCTTCCGAATCCCTATTTTCTTAGTTCGAGTGAAAATCCAGGCAACATCTTGGTTACGCAACCACTGCTTGGAATGAGGAATTATCAGTCGTGGTCTAGGGCGATGATTCTTGCACTCACAGCGAAAAAGAAAATTGGTTTCGTCAATGGTAAGGTCATCAAACTAGATTTGGATTCACCTCTGTATGAAGATTGGGAGAGTTGCAATACTATGGTTTTGTCTTGGATGATCAATTCGATGCATGTGGATGTATCCAGCAGTATTATGTACTGTGAAACTGCGAGAGAGATGTGGATTGAGTTGCAGAATCAGTTTTCGCAAGGGAATGGTCCTAAAATCTACAATTTGCAGAAGCAGATTTCACATCTATGCCAGAATCAGATGTCAGTCTCTGAATACTACACTAAATTCAAGAGACTTAGAGATCAACTGCTCAATTTTGAGCCACTTCCAGAGTGTTCGTGTGGTGCTATGAAGCTGTTGAGCACTTCACACAACAAGGCATATGTGATGAGATTTCTAATGGGACTTAATGAGAACTATGAGACTCTTCGTAGTCAGATTCTCACATATGATCCATTTCCATCAATGAGTAAGGTCTATTCCTTGGTTTTACAAGAAGAATCACACAAAAATCTTGGTCATGAAGGATCAAACTCATCACAGGGAGATGTAGTAGCAATGTATGCCAATTCAAAGAACAACTCTGGAGGTTTTGCTTCCTGGAACAAAGGAAATGGCAAGAAAGAAAGGCCATTTTGCACACACTGCAACATGTCTGGACATACTGTTGAGAAATGTTATAAGCTTCATGGGTACCCGCCTGGATACAAGCCAAAAGGGAAAAACAATGCTAGTGAAAATCAGGTTTCTTCATATCTGAGCAATGGAGTTGAGAATTTTACTTCTGGAGGCAACTTGTGTCCTATTTCCAAGACACAATGCGAGCAGTTATTGGCTTTTCTCAATTCTGGTTCAGCATCTGCTTCTGGAGGCAATGGATCACATCATGTAGCTAATGTGAGAGCTTCTTCAAGTATGGCTGGTATGGAAGGACACTCTGGTGGTTCCTGTGATGTATTCTCTTCACAATCACAAATCAATTCCCCTGCTACTCTTTGCTCTGACCTCATGTCAGGTATTTCTTCAAAATTTTCTTTTAATCCTAATCTGTCACATTCTATATTTTCTGCTAAAATTGTCAATAGAGATGCCTTTAGGAATTCTGATTGGGTCATAGACACAGGAGCTACAGACCATATGATTCACTCTATTGATCTTTTTACTTCTATCACTGTCACTTTAAACACATTTGTGAATCTTCCAAATGGTGAATCTGCATTAGTAACTCACATAGGAACAGTTAAAATCACAGACAATCTTATTCTCTATAATGTGCTTTGTGTTCCTTCCTTCAACTTTAATGTGATTTATGTCAGTCAATTGGCCAAATCCATTCTCTGTTGTCTTATTTTCTTTGGCAATGTATGCTTTATTCAGGACCTAGCTCATTGGAGCATGATTGGTCTGGGTAAGGAGATCAATGGTCTCTATTTGCTGGTAAAGGGAGAATCAGCTTCAACATCAAATTGTGTTTCTTTTTCTGTTTCTGCAAATAAAGTTTTGCCACATATATGGCATGCTAGATTAGGACACATATCAGATGCCAAATTGGCTTTACTGAATAAGAACAATGTACATTGTATCAATTCTAATGAAAATTTTCATTGTGATATTTGTCCACTTGCTAAACAAAAAAGGTTACCTTTCAATAGTAGTACCACTATTTCCAATGAATGTTTTGATTTACTTCATTGTGACATATGGGGACCTTTCTCAGTTCCCACTAGTCATGGTTGTAGATTCTTTTTAACAATTGTAGATGATTGTTCAAGATGCACATGGGTATATTTGTTAAAACATAAATCCCAAACTGCTTCTTTTCTTGATCAATTTTGTACAATGGTTGAAACTCAATTTGCTAGGAAGGTGAAATGCATTAGATCAGACAATGGTACTAAATTTTTCCTTAAAGATTTTTTTTTCTAAAAGAGGCATCTTACATCAATTAAGTTGTGTTGAAACTCCACAACAAAATGCTGTTGTGGAGAGAAAACATCAACACATCTTAAATGTTGCAAGAGCTCTAAAATTCCAATCCAATTTACCCTTACATCTTTGGGGTTATTGCATCTTAACTGCTGTGTACTTGATCAACAGAATCCCTTCTTCTGTTTTGCATCATAAAACTCCTTATGAAGTTTTATTTGGTCATTCTCCCACTTATTCTCATTTAAGAACTTTTGGGTGTCTTTGTTATGCTTCCACTCTTTCTCATAATAGAACCAAGTTTGATCCAAGAGCTAGAAAATGTATTTTTTTAGGATATCCTTTTGGTGTTAAAGGCTATAGAGTTTTGGATTTGTCTACCAAAACTGTGTTTACATCTAGGGATGTCATTTTTCATGAAAATCACTTTCCTTATGTTCAAGGCACAACTAATTTCAATGATCCTTTTGTTCTTTCTGATGTTGATTCTCATCCTCCCACAGCCAGCACATTAGATTCCTTTGTTACTCCTATTAGCATACCAGAGGTCCATATTCCATCACATTCTTCTGATGTTATTAGTCTTCCACCTCCCTCTTCAAACACTCTACTTCCATTACCTCTATCTGTCACTGATACTGACAGCTCCAATTCTCATAACAATGTTTTGTCTAATTCCCATTTAGAGGTTACTTCCATTTCTCCTGTTGTTCCTATATCTGTTCCTGTCATTCCACTCACTAGAAAATCCACCAGAGTCCATAAAACACCTACCTACTTGCAAGAATATGCTTGCAATTCAGCTACATTGGTTACTGATCTGAATTGCACTTCAGCTGCTAAGGTTCTTGATTCAGGTTGCCCTTATGATATGGCTAATTTTCTTAGCTATTCCCACCTTACCTCTTCATATCAGTCTTATCTCATGACTGTGAGTAGCTGTCATCCAGAACCTGCAACTTTTCCCCAAGCAGTTCAACTTCCTGTTTGGAGAGAGGCTATGGATAAGGAGATTCAGGCTTTAGAAAAGACTGGTACTTGGGTTCTTACTCCCTTACCTGCTGGGAAGACCCCTATTGGCTGTAAATGGGTGTATAGGGTAAAGCTTAAGTCAGATGGTAGTGTTGAGAGATACAAGGCCAGACTTGTGGCCAAGGGTTATACCCAAAGAGAGGGTTTAGACTTTCTAGAAACCTTTTCTCCTGTTGCTAAGACAGTCTCTGTCAGAGTCCTTCTTGCACTTGCCTCAGCCAAGGGTTGACCTCTCCATCAACTAGACATTAACAATGCTTTTCTGCATGGAGACTTAGATGAAGAAGTCTATATGACTTTACCACCTGGTTTTCACAGTAAGGGGGAGTGTTCTTCACCTCATCCATCTGCCCCTTTGGTTTGTAAACTTGTGAAGTCTCTTTATGGATTGAAGCAAGCTTCAAGGCAATGGAATGCTAAGTTGTCTACCACCATCCTACAGCTTGGTTTCACTCAATCAGAGGCAGATCACTCTTTGTTCATTCATTGCAATGGTGATTTGTTCACTGCATTGTTGGTATATGTAGATGATATGGTCCTTACAGGAAATAATCCAGACTGTATTGCTTCAGTTAAAGCTGTTCTAGATTAGAATTTTGGAATTAAAGACTTAGGTTCCCTCAAATACTTCTTAGGCTTGGAAATTGCAAGGAGTGATAAGGGTATTAGCCTAAATCAAAGGAAATATGTTCTTGAGATCCTTAAGGAGGCTGGCATGGTTGGTTGTAAACCTGCCAAAACACCTATGGAACAACAATTAAAGTTGTCCAAAGGTGATGGTGAGTTACTTAAGGAACCAAGTCAGTTCAGAAGATTAATAGGAAAGCTAATGTATCTCACACTTAGCAGACCTGATATCACCTACTCTGTTCATAGGCTTAGTCAGTTTTTATCACAGCCTAGAGTACCTCACATGAAGGCAGCAACCAGAATATTGCAATACCTCAAAGGCACACCAGGGCAGGGAGTTTTCTTTCCTGTGGAGTCAGATTTACAGCTTAAAACCTACTGTGATGCTGACTGGGCAGGCTGCCCTGATACCAGAAAATCATTGACTGGATACTGTGTGTTTTTGGGCAATGCTTTGATCTCTTGGAAGTCAAAAAAAGCAAGCTGTGGTGTCAAGGTCCTCAGCAGAGGCAGAATATAGGTCAATGGCTTCAACTACATGTGAAATTCTCTGGCTATTATACTTGTTAAAGGATCTTCATGTCTCACACAACAAACCTGCCTTGATGTACTGTGACAACCAGGCTGCATTGCACATTGCTGCAAACCCAGTCTTCCATGAAAGGTCCAAACACATAGAGGCAGATTGTCACATTGTGAGAAATAGAGTTTTAGATGGTACAATCAAGACCTTCCATGTTAATTCAAAGAACCAGTTGGCAGATATCTTTACTAAAGCTCTAGGTATGGATAATTTTCTAAGATTGCAGAAAAGATTGGGAATTATAAATATTTTTGCTCAAACCATTCAATACCCGGAGTATACATCCTTGAATCAAGAAGCAAGAGCTTTGCTCTTGAGGGGGAGTGTTAAAAGCAAGGATGATTGCAATCAAGCCACTAATAGATGCAAGCCCAAAGATAGAGAACAGGGCAGCAGTCAAAGAAGTGAAACACAGATAAATTGGATCAGTCCATAATTGTTAGAAACAATTGAATCCATTCCTTATCATGAGCACTTCATTCACATGCATGATGGAAGCCTGCCACGTGGATAGGAGCTTGACACATGGACAGAGAGGTTACATAAGCAGTGATAACTTGTACAAAGAAAAGTTCACTGTAACTAATTTCCTTATTTTACGGAAATCAGTTTTTTCTTTTCTTTCTTAGTTTAGTGTATAAATAGCTACTGTACACACAATTGTATATTATTCTGATTCAATAAAGCTCATCGTTCTATTTAGAGAGAGAGAGAAAATCCCCAAATTCTTTATATAGGTTGAGAATTGAAAGAAGATTACTCACCGAAACAGATGGTAGAGTATTTAACTCAAGGCTCAGAGCCTTAGATAATCATCATGTTGATTATATATTATTATGATGAAAGCAAAGCGGGTGGCATTAACCTTTGGCACAATGTAACTTGTTAGAACATAAATTTGTAGGCAAATTTAATCATCCAGTATTAGCTAGAGTTGTAAACGAGATCAAAATTAAAATCTCAATATTAGTTCATTTATTCTTTTTTTTTTCTTTCCCAAACACAAGAGCCTAGCTTGATTATATATAAAAATATATTAGGGAACTTAAGCTTGAACTTATAACCAAGCTAAATTACACATTCAATCTGTATTTATTTATTTATTTTTGATAGGAAAATCTTTATTTATTTTGTGTTCAAATAAGTAGGAATTTATGAATGAGTTATTTGATATTGCGGAAGCTAGTCTAAAGAAAGTACACACGATATTATCTTAGATGGAACAAAAATTAAATTATTAGTTTTAGATAGTAAACCTCAAATCCACGAAAGGTTTCTTGAATCAATGAGGTAAGAGGTCTGGAATCCACCAGAGAAAAGATAGAAAAAAAAAAAAAAAAAAAAAAACCTCTGAATTTTATTAATCTAAATAATAGTATGACTGCCTTTGGAGGTTCCATAGTATATAAATACTAAAAAAGACAAAACCCTCAGACAACTAGGAAAACGTCCAAAACCTTAATTTGTGCTAATCACGAGATTAGGTGACAAAATACTGATTTTTACAAAAAACGGAAAAATTGAGTTAAATGTAAAATTATAAATTACGGATCTTAAGGTTGTCCAAAAACAAGCGAGGGCTTTTTTTTTTTAATTTTTTTTTAATTAAGATATGAGATATTAAAGAATAGGAAAAGCCCATAAGTGGGCAAAGACAACACAAGGGGAACTTGCCCATATCAGAACCCAAGCGAGACCTTATTATGACTTTTGTAGAAAAATTTATTAATAAAACAAAAACTACAAAAAATGGCAAATTAAATCACTATTTTCAAGACCTTAACTAAAGAATTTCCAAAATTAAGGCGCACCTGTGAACTTATTTACAATTTTATACAATAAAAAATTAAGTGTATATAAGTATGTTTTTACACATATAAACCATATAATAAACATTCAATATTGTATACATACTTAAAATAAGTCTCATATTTGGACTTGTTCACAAAAATATTATTATATTTTAAATATAATTAGTTTAATAGTCGAGTTTAAATATGAACTTCAGTTTGATTCACATTAAATAAACGAAATAAATAAATTTTGCCCCAAACTTAATTCGATTTGTTCATAAACAATTTAATTATGATATAACATATTTAATCTCTCTTATTACTATTGGCTAAGATTGGTCATACAAATTCGTTCGAGTTTTTTTTATAACAGGTTGTCATTGATAATATTTATAGCAAAAGTGTATGTTTCTTCCAATAGAATGAACCCACGTCTTCACCCATAGGCTGAAAGTTTTTCAATTAAAAATACGCTCAGCAAATGTAAACATTTTCTTCTTCTTCCTTTCCTGTTCGACTGTTCTCTATTCCCCCATCCTTTGATTTGTGGATAAATCTTAAATGCCAGGTTACAGTTAGGGTGACCAAATCAAAGCAAGAAGGATACAATGTCAACAGTACGATCCCCACAAGCTTTAAAAGCTTGGGTCAACAAACAAAAGGAATAGTGGTACAATTACGAGTGGGTTGACAATTGACGTGACCCTCCTATCTTGTAACTTAATTAGAAAATTCATTTTCTTTTCAAGAACGTATTTTATGAGACAGTTTATGAAATCATCCATTTTTTCACGGTATGTAGAATTCATACATTTGAAATTAAAAAATACGACCATTTGACAGTTCAAACTTATAATGATCATTGTACACGGTAGAAACTTCTATTCTGTTTAAGTAATTCCAAATACAACCATTTGGCATATATCACAATTCAAAACAAATTGACATTTGAAGCTAATTTTCCTAGTCTATGGAGGTTTCGAGACTTATCAAACACAATAGGACTTTTTTAACATAAAGACATGAAGAGATTCTTCTATCCATCAAACCAAGTGGAACCTTCAACATTGAACTTTTAAGGCTTATTCATCATTCGAATTCAAGGTCACGGCGAGAAATGAAGCTTCTAAATATCCCTTTAATTTTGACATGGATGAATAAATAATTTCTATAATGTCATAGATGAATTCTCAACAAATTAATTTAGAGCATTAATAATTGTATTTAGACTAAATTACATTTTCTTCTCTTCTTTAAATAATAATAATAAAAGTGATGAAAGGTATGACATTTGATTTAATTCATACGAGTGTAAACTGAATTTTCCTATAAAAAAGAAGTGGGAAAGAAAGAAAAAACCCTAGAGCTCTGAGATCTATAAGAAAAATAAATGGAAGTTTAAATTTAGGTTCATATTGATGGAAATATTCTCTCTTGTTCTTCGCTACAACTTTCATGCGAAAACCTGGTCCACAAGATTTTTGCAAATTCCCACTCACCCACATCATCTTTACAATCATCAGCATTAGCTTTACCATACTAAAATATTAACTTACTAACTCTAACTTTTTCAATTTTACTAAGCAATAAAGAAAAAGTAAAAGCATTTTAAAAAAATATTCTGTTTTTCTTTTTCTTCGCTCAAATCATGTGAGTCATTTACATTTGAAAGAGCTAATTACATTGTCCAAGCTCTCATCTATTTCAAATTTAATTTGTCTATTTCGTCCATTACATAGTCTGGATAAGACGTTACAAGTCTAAAGATCTACAATCTACAAAATTAAAATTTTAAATGATGTAATAGTTTATACACATAAACTGTTAAATCTTGAAAAATAAAATTTAAACCATAAAATGGGCAAGATATGAAATGGAGAAAATATTGTTCTCTCTCTGCTATAGAAGATATTAGAGCTATGTCCAACAATCTCGATAGGGTTCAACTCGGATTAATTGAAAATCAACATTATCTGGTGTAGATTTGGTGGCTTCTAAAACTATAAAGACAATGTGCCTTGTAAATTTATAGTAACTAAAATTTTGGCAAATTCACAGGTACGTGGGCAATAGGCCTTAGGCTTTAAACGCGGCCTAAAGACATAATCTTCTGCCGCGCTTTAAACGTGGCCTAAGCTGCTGTCTTAAGCCGAGCTTAAAACGCGGCCTAAGGCCAAATGGGCTGAGATCAGGCCCATCTGTAGTCAGGCCTATGGCCGCGCTTAATAAGCGCAGCCTAAGATGATGGTCTAAGGCCGTGGTTAACACGCGGCCTAATACCATAATCTTAGGCCGCGCTTATTAAGCGCGGCCTAAGGTTTTGTCTTAAGCCGCGTTTAAAACGCGGCCTAAGGGCAAATGGTGCTTACTCCTGTCGGTCTGAGGCCGCGTTTTTGCCGCGGCTATAGGACCGGGTCTTGGGCCGCGGGTCAAAAAGTGCGGCCTTAGACCGACCGGGCCTATAGTCGCACGTTTTAGGCCGCGGAATAAAACGCGGCCTAAGAAAACGCGGCCTAAGGCCAAACGGGCCTAAGGCCGCGTTTTAAAAACGCGGCCTCAGAACCGTTTTTTTGTAGTGTATGTCTTGACTGAAAATGGCAGTTTCATGCTGGATATCACCATTAAAAATACTAAACAATGTTAGTTGACTTAAAGGTTATTAGCACATGCAATATAATTAGACAAGAATGAATCTCTATAAAAAAAATAATAATAATAAATTGACAACTTAAATAATTATTTTTGTATTATACATGTTATTCAAAAAAATGTTATACTATAGTTTTATTGAATTTGTCATAATTTATAATTTATATTTTTTTACTATTTATTTGGAGGAAGATTAAAAAAAGACTTGATATTGTGTTTACAAACCAAAAGATATTTTGAAAAAAATAAATAATTCTCATAAAATTTATAGGAATAAACTAAAAATATAAGCATATTTCCATAAATTTTATTAGATTCATAATCAAACTAAACATAAAAATAACTATATTCCCAAGTATCTAAATTGCCTAACATTATATTACAGAAAATCTGTGGATTCCCTAAATTAACAAAATACTCTCTAAAGTTCAAGGCAATTTTTCAATAATTCCAAAATAATGTTTCAAACTTACAAATAGGGGATGGGCCAGACACATAAGACTCATCCCTTATGTGAGAGCTCAAAGCATTGTATTGAGACGATCTAAAATTTTTTACTAAAATTTATATAACCACAACAGAAAAAACTAACAAAAAAGTCAAATATTGCAGTTTTATATATTACTATATTGAAAAGACAGGATCTCTTCAAAGATCATGTTTGCGAGGTCATACAAAATATACCAAACAAAAAAGAAAAGGAATTGGAAATCGAAGAGAAGACCTTTCTACTTATGATATAATAATTAAAAAAATGCAAAGACTCTGACTGGCCATCTTAGAAAAACTTCTAACTCGAAGAAAAGTTACCGCATGACACTTTCTAGTTGTCCCCTTGTCCTTCATATTTTTCAAACTTTTTGCTGTATTAGCAGTGTGTTTTATTATTTTCTTTGCCAAAAATCATGGATGATCTCCATCAATTTTCAGCAACACTTTCAATCACAAAATTTATATATTTCCATGGGTCATAACTCATATATAACACCTAGCTAGTTTTGCATTATTTTTCTATGATTGCGAGTATAACTCAACCACTATAAAATACTGTGTGAACTGTGAAGAATCTTCGAAAACAGTACGCAAGCTTAAAAAACAACACATTGATAATTCTCACTCTTTACCACTACCCAAGACCTCCAACACCGCCATTTTTCCACCACCGCCACCAAACATCTTCTTTAATTGTCACCGACTTAATTGTAGTGTGTACTGACTGAACGTACATGCATTATTTTATGTTGTTCTTCTTATTGACTAAAGACTAGTTTTTGCATTCTGGGTCTGGCACTATAAGACATCTAAAATGATGTTTGGTGTGAGCAAATATATAGCATTAATGCTATATATTAAAAAGTTTTACGGTCAACTTCGAATCATGTGTTATAGAAGGTTTGAATAATGGAAACAAAAATTTAAAATAGTGGTGGTGACGAAATTAGGAGCTTAGGATGAGAATTGAAAGAAGATAGATGCATGATATATATATATATATATAGCTGATTGTATAATTACTCACTGAAACAGATAGTAGAGTAGTTAACTCAAGGCTTAGATCCTTAGATAATCATGATGAAAGCAAAGCGAGTGGTATTAACCTTTGGCACAATGTTAATTGTTAGAAGATAAACTTGTTGGGAAATTTTATCATCCAGTATTAATTAGCTAGAGTTGAAAAAACAAGCTCAAAATTCAAAGTTTATATAATATTGGTTTATTTATTCTTATTTTTTTGGCAAAATCAAGCCCAGCTTGAATATATATATATATATAAATAATGGGAAGCACAGACTGAATTTATAACCAAGCTAAATTACACACTCAGGCTTTATTTATTTTGTGCTCAAATAAGTAGGAATTTATGAATGAATTATTTGATTAACTTATTATTTTTTATATATAGTAAATACTAATAGTAAATAACTAAATTATAGTATTATAAATGAAATTATATCATTTGAATTTATTATATAGAGTGATCTTTGTTTATAAACTTATAAAAATTTCAATTTATTAGCCTTGTGTTGTTAAAAATTATATATAAATGAACTATTTGTATTATCAATAAATTATAAATAATGATTTTGGTATCCTATGAGCTTATTTACAAAATTATACAATCAAATATTAAGTCTATATATAAGTATATTTATACACACACATATAAACCATATAAACATATAATATGTTATATATATATATATATATATATATATATATATATATATATATATAAACTAAGTCTCATATTTAGACTTGTTCACAAAATATTATTATATATTGAGTTTAATTCGGTTAATAGTTGAGTTTAAATATGAGTTTAAGTCTGAATAGTTCATAAACAATTTAATTTTATTATAACCTAGCTATTACTATTGGCTGAAGTTTTTTTTAAAATATTTTTTTGAGAACTATTGGCTGAGGACCTGATCAGTTTGGTCGTACAAATTCTTTCGGACCAATTTTGCTTTTTGATCACAGGTTGTCATTGATTTTATATATAGCAAAAATATGTTTTTTTCCCAACTAGAATGGACCCACGTCTTCCCCCATATGTTGAAAGTTTTTCACTTAAAAAATTAGAACCTTTGGCTCTTCTTGTTTACCTTTTCACCCTCATCCTTTGATTTGTGGCTAAGTCTTAAATGCCAGGTTACTGTTAAGGTGACCAAATCAAAGCAAGAAGGATACATTGCCAACAGTACGTTCCCCACAAGCCTTAAAAGCTTGGGTCAACACAGACATAAGGGATAGGAAGGCAATTACGAGTGGGTTGACAATTGATGTGAACTTTCTGTCTGATTGAGAATGTATTTTATGAGACGGTTTTATGAAATTATTCATCCTCACATATTACATGTAAGACTCATATATATATATATATATATATATATATATGACATTGAGATTCAACACATAAAATGAAAGGAAAGTCATGAAATCAACTAATTTGACAAATCTAAATAATACAAATGACCGTTGTCATCCCTAAAGTTACAATTTATCTGATATCTATCTTCTTCTATATTTTTGGGTATATATATATATATATATATATATTTGTTTTTCAAACAGAAACACTTCTGTTCTGTTTAAGAAATCCCAAATACAACCATTTGACATATATCACAATTCAAAACAAATTGACATTTGAAGCTAAGTTTCCTAGTCTATGGAGGGTTCCTGGACTTATCAAATACGATAGGACTATTTTAACATGAAGACATGAAGAGATTTCTTTATCCATCAAACCAAATGGAACCTTCAACATTGACCTTTTAAGGCTTATTCATCATTCGAATTCAAGGTCACGGCAAGAAATGAAGTTTCTAATAAATATCCCTTTTTGACATGGATGAATAAATAATTTCTATAATGTCTAGATGAATTCTCAACAAGTTAATTTAGATCATTGACAATGGTATTTAGACTAAATGACATATTCTTCTCTTTTAAAAATAAAATAAAATAAAAAGTGATGAAGAGTATGATCTTTGATTATCCATTTGAGTGTTAACTGATTTGCCTATTAAAAAAGAAGTGGGAAAGAAAGAAAAAACCCTAGAGCATCAGAGATCTATAAATGGAAGCATAAATTTAGGTTCATACTGATGGAAATATTCTTTCTTGCTTCACTACAACTTTCACGCAAAAAAATAGGTCCACAAGATTTCTACAAATTCCCAATTATAAATTTAGGTTCGTACTGATGGAAATATTCTTTCTTGCTTCACTACAACTTCCACGCAAAAAACTAGGGCCACAAGATTGCTGCAAATTCCCACTCATTCACAGCATCTTTACAATTATCAGCATTATCTTGACCTTGCTAACATATATTAATTACAAACTCTAAACTTTTTCAATTTTACTTAGCAAAAAAGAAAAACAAAGGCTTTTTTCAACAACAACAAAACAAAACAAAAAAATTGTTTTTCTTTTTCTTTGTTCAAATCACCTAAGTCATTTATGTTTGAAAGAGTTCATTACATTGACCAAACTCCTAATTTATTTCAAATTTTGTCCATTTCGTCCATTTCATAGATGTTACAAATATGAAGATTTTGTCCATTTTGTTGATTTCATTGATGTTTCAATTCTACCACTTTATTTAAAATTTTAAATGACATAGCAGTAAATACACTATAGCACTATTAAATCTTAGAAAATAAAATGTGAAGTTGTAAACTATGAAATGGATGAAATTGACAAGATTTGAAATAAAATCTTGTTCTCTCCTGCCATAGAAGATATTAAAGCTATCTCCAACAATTCTGATAGGCTTCAACTTAGGTTAACTTGAAAACCAACATTATGCTAGTGTAGAATGGATGGCTTTTAAGAGTTTATTTGGGTACGGCTTATTTGCTGAAAATTGAAAACTTATTACTAAAAACATTATAGCAAAATAATTTTTAAGTTATGATTAGTCCCATGGGACCCAAGTTTTACCTAAAAATCTGCGTTTTTGGTCGTTTGCCTAGATCGTGAACAGTGCTGTGGAACCCAGTCAAAAACGCAAAACGCAACTTCATTTCTACGCAAAGGCACGCTAAAGCTATAAAGAGGATGTGCCCCGTAAATTCAGGTTAACTAAAATTTTGGCAAATTCATAGGTATGCGTATAATATTTTTTATTTATACATCTTAGGTGAGAAAAGAAATTGCAATTTAGACATCTTCATTAAAAAGACCAAACAATATTAGTTGACCTAATTGAAGATTATTGTCATGTTGCAGCAATATAATTAGCAAAGAATGAATCTGTATAACAAAAGGATAAGACTTCTATTGAAACCTTTCAATGATGGTTATCATTTACTCAATGAGTATTTACTCCATTGATTGAGATTTGCTTTTTCTTAGTAGATAAAAATAAAATTTTTACAAATAAAAAAATTATATTTCTTGTTTCACATAATATTGAATATTTGTTTTTAAGAAAAATATAATAGAGAATATTATGTGCTAAATCTCATATCTGAGATTTATGACATCCTTTTATATAAGATTAGAACATACTGTAATGTTGTAAATTTGCCATACAAAAAAGAAAATACTAAAGTTGAATAATTTTATCCACTTTTTTCTCAATAGTTTTTCAATATTGTTATGTCTTTTAATTTTATTTGATTTTGATTTGATAAAAGGAAAATATTTGAATTTTAGATATTTCCATTAAAGACATTAGAAAAAATCGATTAAATTACAAAACATTTAACTCTCCGTTATGACTACAAATTTTTTTTTTTTTTTGGGTTAATAAAAGAATAAGATCACAATTAATAACATAAAACCACTCCGATTTGAATGTACACACATGAATTCCCAAAACAAAACCCATACAAAATCCTGCACTTTGGATACTTCTGATTCTAGTGAAAATCAAAATAAATACAATGGTAACAACAAATTTGAATGAGGTGGGCTTAGTAAACCACCGCTATAGTAAGCCTCACCCACTCATACACTAAAATGTTCATGTTTTAACTTTTTATTTAAAAAGCACTCTCATTCTCATACCACCATAAGTTGTGGATAACCCATCTGAGGGTGAGGAGATAACGGCGACAATGGAGGAACGTTAAATATCCCTTTAACGTCACCGTCCCAATCGCATACCGCCGTCCAACTTGACGGCGTCAACGGAATATCCCTCAAATAACTCATGACGTCTTGAGATTCCGTTACTTTCTCTTTCTTCACCACAACTTTCACTTCCTCAACCACTCGCTCTTCTTCGTCACGGCGTCGTTTTTTGTCATTGCTCGAAACGACAGTCGCCGCCGTCGTTTCGGGCTTCCCAGCTTCGAGCGGGAAATTGAGTATGGCTTTCGAGCCGCGGAGCCTGAACGCGGCTCGATCGTAAGCCTTAGCCGCTTCGATGGCGGTGTCGAAGGTCCCGAGCCAGACCCGAGAGCCACGTCGGTTCGGGTCTCGGATCTCCGCGGCGTACTTGCCCCATGGCCTTTGTCGAACTCCTCTGTAGTGCCTTTTCTTCTCCTCCACGACCGAATTGCTGTTATTATTGTTTTGTGCTGCGGGTACGGGTACTGCCGAAACCGATGGTTCCGGTTGTGGCTGATCCGGGTTACCGAACCGGATCCACTCGGTTGTGCTCTTGCTCGGGAGCGAGATCTTCAGCGATGGCTTCCTGTTCGATTCCGTTAGGGTTTTCGGTACAGTCGGTTTCGGTTCAGATTCGGAGCAACAGTTTGTTGAATCGAGGGGTTTCGGTGTAGATAAATCGATAATTTCAGGCTTCACTTCGAATTCAGGGAAATCAGTTGGGAAAGTAAAGTCAAAAAACCCGTTAGAGCCAAGCAAGTCCTCAAAAGCCATAGAAGATTCAGAAGAAAGCTCGTTAGAGTCCAAACTCGAAGTTCGATAACTCAAAGAAGAAGAAGAAGAAGAGTTCGATTGAGATTCAGAAGTGGAAACCTGTTTATCATTAGAGAAAAAGCATCCCATTCCCAAAGGAGAAAGCTCACCAAGCAAGTGAAGCTTGATGCGATCAAGTTCCGAAGAAAACTCAAAAGCAGCCTCCATGATATGAGATGAGAGGGAACTAGTTTTTCTTAGAGAGAGAGAGGATTTGGATTGCGTTTAGAAGTGAGGAATATGATGAGTTTGAGAGTGGAGATGAAGAGTGGAGAGGTATTTATAGACAGAGAGAAGTTTGAAATGTGGACTGAAGACTTGGCTTCACACCGAGCTAGCTTCCTCCTTGGTCGAAGGAAGCATCCTCTCTCTCCAAAAAAGGAAAAAACCCTTTTCACCGTTGGATTGTTTTACGTTGAATCGGACGGCTCGTATTCAAGGTAATGTTACTTTCCTTTCTGTTTGTTTTCATTTCAAGCTTTTTGAATTGGTTCTTTCCGCGATGGTTCGCAACAGGCACGTTGGGGATTGAAATAAAATAACATAGTGGATATATTACGCAAATGAGTTTTACTTTAAAATATTAATTATGGAGCATACGACAAAAAATTCAAATTCAAAATTTTTTTTTTTATAGAAAATAAAGGCTTTAGATTTCGTCAATCATGACTAATTTGGGTTATCATTTACATCAAGGTACCACTTGTGTTGTGTGTGTGTGTGTAATTCTAGAAATCCCTATCTTCTATCTTGCTCTTTATTACGTGCAAGCAAAGTAGAATGATTGGTGGGTGTGGTTCATGCTTATTGACTAAATCTGTCATTGTTGTTGTTGTTTTTGTTGTCACGGATTTTATAATTGCTGTTAATTATTGTTTTTGTTTTTTATATTACAAATATGAACGTGGTTTTTTTACTGATTTGAGGAAATGCTAATATGAAATATGGTGTACTCTTCTTTCTTCTTTTTTTCTAGAATACAATGACTTGTTGTTATTTTTATTGTTTATTCAATGTGAAAATGAGTTTTTCTAGTTTGCGTGATGGTAATATTTCATTATTTTGTCAATGTTAGATGCAAGGGATCCCGGGGGATTCACATGTTCTAGATCATAAGAAATAATTGGATGGGTGTGGTGTATGTGTGCAAAAGAAGATACTTTTGGTTTCAGCTTTTTCAAGATCTTCATGTTCCTACATATTGGGTTTGGTTTTTTTATATATTATTATCAACATGAAGAAGGAGATTAGAATTAGCTTTGTTTTGGTCTTTGAAACTTTAATTTTTAAGCGTTTTTTAATACTTTTAAGAGATCTAAATATCTAATCCAAGAGAAAAGGTCAGGCCTAATTTAGTTTATGTCATTAGCTGAATTAATTAGTTTTGTCATTTAGGAGCATTGAATAGATCTCCATGGCCGCAAAAAAAAAACATAAAGAAATGGAAAAGTAGAAAAGAACAAAGTAAAAACGTATGTTTTGGGATCCATTTTCAAAGGCAGTTCCTGTGTTCTATTCAGCCAAATTCCTCAACAATATTGGTATTTTTCTCTAGAATTCATTTCTAAACCCAAAAAAAAAAAAAGATTATTAATCTGTAAATCAGTCATGTCATGTTCAGCTCAAAAAGAAGGAAAAAAAAAAAGTGAACTTAATTTGTAGTACAATTATACAGATAAAGGATTATTAGTCCAGAATAATGAAAATAAACTTAATTTAAACAGCAGAAAGACAAAGTACTTTTTGTGAAGGTTACGTTTGTAGTTTGTACAACTAATACAGATAAGACCAAAAGGGATAATAATTTTGTATCTGTTTTTGACCTAACCACACCTGAGCTCGAATCTTTGAGGAAGTAGGGTCCAATGAATGTACCCCAGAGAAAAAAATAGGAAATAGAAATAGAAATATTCAATGGTTCTAGTTTTATATACTTAATGTGTGTCTTTAGTCACCAACTGTCTCAACTACTCTTAATTCTTTATTCTATCAGAACATATTTTAGCAACCTCAACCTAAATCCTTCTTTATTGTTTGGTTTTTTGAAAATTTCTTCTAGTGGGAGTAAGTGAAGTAAATGCCTTAACCCAGTCCAGGAGTTTACCAAGTCTTATGCATGGATTATAGACACTGCCATGCCTATCTTTAATAGTGATGCCTTAACTTTCACACTTTAGTAATAGAATATATCAAAACTATGCAAATCCCTTGTATTGTTATATTGCATTAATGCACCAATGGCCAGCAAGACTTTTACCTGGTAAATGATTAGGAGTCCTGAATTGTATTGGTGTTTTTGGATTTTGAACCATTAAGCATTTATCGTTAACTACTAGATGTTATGTATCTAAATAACTCTCACATGGAAGTACAGGTCACTGAGAATTAGTCCCTCTTATTGAGTTTGCGTCACCACATACTGCAACCAGAACTTTCTTCTTTATGGTTTTGTTTTGTTTTGTTGAATAAGTAAGACCAGACAACAAAACAGCAACAAAAACTACATCTTATAAAAAAAAAAGACAAAGGAACTCCCCCACAAACTACGCAACACTCTGTTTTTAATACTATCTCTTACATTCTTACACAAGAACAATCTATATCTAACATCTCAAGTAATAGCATAAATGATCTCATCCTCTGACCAAGCCTTGCCTCCATGAATTTTCACAGTATGATCAATTCTAATATGATAAATGACTGCACCATAGAGAAATTTCATAAAATTTTAAATAGAATATGGCATTAATAATATTATCAAATATCCATAGTGAAATTTTATTTAAGGATTATGGGAATGCTGAGGGTTGGCCACTGATAATCAAAGTTTATCCAAGCTTGAGAGCAAGGCTGGATGGTTTTGGATTTGAAGTCCCTTACTCCTCTGAAATTTGATGATATAGACCATATCTTTAACCTGTTGCTGGACATTTGAACTCAAGGTTATTTATTAACCATCACTCCCCACAAAAGTAAAAATATTGGGGTAAAATATCTGCATACAAATGAAAGATTTTAGTAGTCATTTTAGTGTGAGCAACAATTTTTTATTTGTGGAAGACATGCTTATGCCAAAACTGAAAAGCTATGAGAAATAGAATCGTGGCTTGCTCATGATATAATTGTCATTTTAGCATGACAAAATTACTATTAGCATTTACCAAGTTCAGTTTCATTTCTACTTCCCTGCATCTGAAAGTCATTTGGTATATAATGTTAGCAATTAAGGCATGTGCTATTAAAATATTGAACAAGAACAAGTTCAGCTCTGAATGAAGGGCAGGCTAAAGGAATCTGAACCAACAGTCAATTTTTGAAATTTACCTGGGATTCAGTGCTGCCTCAAGGTAAGCGGGACATGAAGCTCCAAAGAGCAGAGAGAAATAGGCAATTTACAGAGTTACAAAAGAGCTTACACACAACATACCATGTAGTAGGACCTCATACTTCCTTACATTTTAGATACGGAGCTGTTGAAACACTCTTACTTATCTGAGGCAAAGGCATGGTGCATATAAAGTTCAAGAGAGTACCGAATGTAGAAATTGATGCTCCTGGGGTTGTATTGAGGTGAAAGTGGGAACGCTGACCTTGGGACTTGTAATCACTGGTGCATTTTCTATAAGATTAATTTAAGACCAAGTGAGCTCTTGGACATCATTAATAGATTGCTTTGAAGCTCTAAAGAAGCTCAGTCATTTAAATGAAAATTGCACCTAGATTACAAGGCTTAGGGTCAGCATTCTCATTTTCTTCTCGACAACCCTGAGAGCATCAAATTCTGCATTCCTGTACAAAGTCATGGACAAAGCTTTTGTATATCCTGGTTTGTAGCATCACATTCTCAATTGCCAAGAGATAACGGAGCAATCTACTTGTTGGTGAGTTTTAACATTAAAAGGAGCACCAAGCTAGGCTATCTGCTTAAATAACATTGTAAGAATTTCAGCTACAAATCTCACGATAGCTCTACATCTTGGTCTGAAAAAACAGTAGACCCAACTGCAGGTATGAAATATAACTGATGCAAGCGTTTTATAGTCTTCATTTAACACCTTTTGAAGAATGTGATTTATTTTTTTGGTTATGATATCTAAAGAAAATCTTGGTTGAGAGATGGAAAATCTATGCCATTCAATTTTGTTATTTGCCTTTTCCAATCAAAATTAAAGAAGCATAGATTTTCTTGCATATTTTGTAAGCGGAAAATCCGCTAAACAGATTGCAATTTATTATATTGGCTTTGTAATTTATAGAGTAAATTCTAATCAGATAAGGAAAAATGCAGTTTGATTCCTCTACAGTACTTTAAATACCATAAATTGCATTGTAATTTCTTGATTGGTTTGTGTTTGCGCACATCATCACATATAGAGTTAATGGATAGATGGTAGTTGACCTCCATTTTTATTTTTACTATGAAAAGTAAAAGAAGAAAAGAATTAATGCAAAAAGAAATAAAGTTATGAGGAAAATAAGATTTCTTAGAGTGTGTTATAAACAAATTAGTAATATGATGCTTATTGCATCATTTTTCCTTTACAAACTTACTCATGAAACATTAATTAATGTAGTAAGTCAGGAGGAATCATTTGGAAAAATAAAAAATAAGAAATTGAGGTATTGAGAGCTTGGGTCATAACAACTTAATCCTTGCTTTGTGGTCCTTTTGGTAATTCATGGAGGGCAATGGAGACCAGTAGGCCAAGGCCATCCAATATAGATGTTGCGTAGTAAGATTTTCATAAGTTACAATACCATTGTGATGAAATGTTAAAAGTGCTTATCAGTTGAGAAACACCATTAAGTTGTGCAAAGATAGTCACAGGCCATTTATTTGAACAAAGTGATTGCTGTATAATATGGACCCATTTGTGTAAGATTGCAGTTGTTTTCTAGTTCCTTTTGTTTCTCTTTGGTTAACATAAGAATGAATAATAGAAAACGTTCTCCTTCTATGCTCAAGATATCCAATAATTTCAGATCTCAGTATCTTATAAAAATGAATTTTTCATATACTTTTAAGACAATTTGAAGATTTCTCTGCTTTTTTCATTGCATTTTGTGTTCTATACTTTCCTGTAACAGGATAATCGACTCACATTATGTATCTGATCAGAACAAATTTGGAGGATGAATTTTGGAACAATTTACATCAAAATATGGGGCCGCAAAACCTTCAAATTTTTGGCCTCATTTCTGTGTAGAACTAGATGTAGAATCAGGTATGCTCTAACACATATGATCATAATTTGATGTAGATGGTATTGATTTGGCTGTGATTTCCACCAAATCTTCTGTCTAAAAGTCCATAAATCACACGGATTTTTTTCTCACACAAGTCATAAATCTGAACTACCTTATAAAGTTCAATTTTTCACAAACCCAAAAAAGTTTTTTTTTTGGGAGATACCAAAACAGATATTTGGGGAAAATTCAACTTACTCATTCAAATAAAATTCTTTTATTTTCTGGATAGGTGGATTCAGTGTGTACATATGAGTTTGTATATACAATAATTTTTTTGTATATTCTCCTTCTGAGATTATGTACATCTCAGTAAATTTTTAGTTCTATCATTTTTGTAGATGGTGCTGCTTATCCACAATGTTTGCTGGAGTTTAGCTTCAAACCTATTTGGAGTTATCTTCCTCCAATCCACTGTGTGGCGATTGAAGAGACTAGATATCTATGTATAATTTTAGTCACATGATTTTTTTAATGAATCGTGTCACTTGTTTAAATAATACATACGGAGAGTCTTATAAATCGCCACGTAGTGGGTTGGAGGAGATAGCTTCAAAATGGTTTGAAGCTAAACTTTGTCCATGCTTGATTGTTTATTTCTTTTTCTCTTATTTGTCTGGCCTAACCATGAAAGCCATACCCTATTATGTATATCTAATTGATCAAATAATAGCTATGTGTTCTCTCTCACACACACACACACTTAACACACATACTGCATGTGAAAACTGAAGCATTTAAGTGTTAAATTTCAGTGTAGCACTTGGAGTCCTTACAAATACATATATTTAATTTCTGGCTACAGAACATCATATCACTATACACAGCTGACAGCTTTCCAGTTTACATGTAACTTTGAAACTTATCTTCTTCATTTCAGGGGACTATTTTGCCAACCACAACTTTCCCCTCCATCTAAGAGGAGTTCTCCACACTTAAAATACAGAAAAATTGAAGCCTTTCGTACATTTGATATTATTTAAGAAAAATATTAATGCCTTTTGGTAAACAAGTCCAGCTTCACATTTTTACCAACAATTACGAAATTTGCATTCGACTTTGTCATTGCTTTCTGCCAAGCCAGATACCCATTGTTGTTCACTAACCAGTGCGTTTGAGCTTTGCCATTCTAGGCAATAATATATTTTCGGGCAATTCATTTAGCACCATTGCTGGATTCCAATATCACAAATCTTAATTTGATGACTGTTATACTCGCCTTGTCATATATTGAGTCTAGCCAGTTGTTTGTTTTCCAGTGACCAACACCTTAAGTGCTTAACCACCTTTTATTCCCTCAACTGATATTACTGACAGTTTTCCATCTGTTCACACCCGTGGTCTTTGCAACTATCATCCAAAGACAGGCACTTGCCTGAAATTCTCACCAAATGATATAAAACTGCATTTAGTCTGATTTAATTTTCATTTCCCTCTAATATATACTAAGGAACTGTGATGCTTAGATAGGCTTTCAGGGTTGCATAACTTCTTGGCTGCAAGTTTGACTTTATTCTTAGTTTGTAGCTCAAAGCTCATTTTATTGTAGCTAACAGGCTCTTAATCACATGCGCACACACAAAACTACAAAAGTGTTTAATGTTGTTTACTCTATGAAACATGCAACTGCTGAGACCGTGGAATGTCTCAACTTTTGGGGTTATAATTTTTAGTAAAAAGCCTTTAGGGAGAGGAGCTACCAATTTTTTTTGGGCTACTTAATTTTTTTTCTATTTGAGACAAATATTTTGTGTAGGGATACTTCATTTAGAATCTAGGGGAGTTTTGGAAAAACCATGGGGGTGAGAATAGGGTGCTGTTTGAAGAGTTCAGAAGGAATGTGAATTGTCGGTGGGCCTCTCTCCATTTGACCAGTGGGAAAGGGAGGCTTATGGTAGGTTGACATAGCGTCGAGATATGATGTAAGAAGAGACATATTCTTAGGATCATTTGTTAGAAACAGACTTCTCAAGTAGGAAATTAAAGAGCAACATTACGGATTCAATCCTGTATAGGCAAATAAGTTGTGCATTGATCTATTAAGAAAAAGCCAGAAAGATGTTATATTGACCACAAGGCAAGAGTCAGGCAAAAGGATTTTATTGTCTTTTGAAGTAAGAACTGTGGACTAGAGGATAGTCAGAGGTGTAGGGAATTTAACCAAAATCTCAACCTGTGAGAAACAAAACAAATAGAGAAAACACACGCCAAAGAAAACAATCACACGCACAAGACAATATTTATGTGGTTCGGCAATTTGCCTACGTCCACGGAGTTGCAGGGATTTCACTATAAAATAAGGAGATACAATAGTGCACAAGAACACTCTCAAGAAACCCAATTTTCAATACACCCTAACTCTCTCTCACCCACAAGACAAGAAAACACTATTCTTTCTTCTTATGCGGCTGCTAGGTTATTAGGAATTTTTTTTTTTACTCTCACGGCTTGCCCTATATCACAAACCTAATATATATACATATATATATATATAGGTCGGTTGTACTAGGAATAATAATCCTAGTTGAATTCGGTTTACTGTGACTTACATGGGCTTGTGGCAATTCAAACCACACGGACCCACTTCAACAAATCTCCATCTTGGCTTGAATTGATCAAGCTACATGTGCAAACTCCTCCATTGCCTCCACCTTAGGCCTTAAGGGCTCACAAGCTGCAAACATCAACCACAAACCTCCATAACATAATCCCTCATCCCTGCAACTCATTCTCCTGTCCTCAAGCTAGAAGGCCAACTAAAGTTGCACACAGCTTCAGCTTTTCAATAGTGACACCCTTAGTCAACATGTCTGCCAGGTTCTTAGATCCACAAATCTTCTCAAGGATTACCAGCTTATCTTCAACAAGATAATGGATAAAATGGTATTTGTTTGTATGTGTTTCGACTTTGAATGAGAAGCTGAATTTTTGGCAAGAAAGATTGCACTCTGACTGTCACTGTGTAGAATGCCCATCTCCTGCTTCTTACCCAATTCATCTAAGAAACCATGTAGCCAAATCATCTTATTTCCAGCTTCAGTTGCAGCAACATACTCAGCTTCTGTAGTAAACAAAGTAACAATCTTTTGTAGATTTGAAACCCATGATATAGCTGTACCACCCAGAGTAAAAACAAACCCAGTAGTACTCTTTCTACTATCAATATCACCAGCAAAATCAGCATCTACATAACCCTGCAATTTCAAACTTGCACCTGTGAAGTAAAGACTTGTATCTGATGAACCTTTCAGGTATCTTAGAATCCACTTGACTGCCTCCCAATGTTGCTTTCCAGGCCTACTCATGAATCTGCTCACAACTCCCACTGCATGTGCAATGTCTGGCCTTGTACACACCATAGCATACATCAAGCTGCCAATAGCTGAGGCATAGGGCACCTTGCTCATATGGTCCCTTTCTTCTTTTATCTTCGGTGACTGTTCTTTGCTTAGTTTGAAATGACTACCCAAAGGTGTGCTCACTGGTTTAGCTTCATTCATGTTGAATCTGCTGCGGACTTTCTTCATATACTCTGACTGTGAAAGCTTCAATGTACCATTAGCCTTGTCTCTAATGATTCTCATGCCAAGGATTTGCTTTGCAGCTCCCAAATCCTTCATTGCAAACTGTTTGGATAAGTGCTTCTTCAGATTATTAATCTCCTCAATTCTAGACCCTGCAATAAGCATATCATCCACATACAATAGTAATATGATGTAAGAATTGTCAGAAAACTTAACATAGCAACAGTGATCAGCTTCACATCTCTTGAACCCAATTCTATGCATAAAACTGTCAAATTTCTTGTACCACTGTCTTGGAGTTTGTTTTAGGCCATACAAGCTCTTTCTCAGTTTGCAGACTAGATTCTCTTGTCCCTGAACAATGAACCCTTCTGGCTGAATCATGTAAAGGTCTTCCTCCAAGTCACCATGAAGGAATGCTGTCTTCACATCTAACTGCTCAAGATGTAAATTTTCTGCAGCCACCATTCCTAATACTAGTCTAATTGTTGACATCTTCACAACTGAAGAAAATATCTCTGTGAAGTCAATGCCCTCCTTCTGCTGGAACCCTTTAACAACTAATCTGGTCTTGTAACGTTTGCTACCATCATGCTCATTCTTTATTTTGTATACCCACTTGTTATGCAAAGCCTTCTTTCCTACTGGCAATTCAATTAGTTCCCATGTCTGATTCCCCAACAAGGAATACATCTCATCATTCATGGCTAACTCCCACTTGCTTGAATTCTCATCTTGCAAGGCTTCATTATAACACTCTGGCTCACCACCATCAGTCAACAGGAGATAATTTAGAGTGGGTGAATAACGATGTGGAGGTCT
This sequence comes from Quercus parvula, assembly GCA_030820535.1. NCBI lineage: Eukaryota > Viridiplantae > Streptophyta > Magnoliopsida > Fagales > Fagaceae > Quercus > Quercus parvula. Next base: position 31,426,633 of record JAUAME010000012.1, read on the forward strand.
AATGTTCCTGGAAGATCTCCAGACTTCAGCTACAGGTATACTCTGATCTACCCGTGAATTTTCATTCTCTTTATCTTCTTCACCCTTTTTCTGGACAATACTTTCAGTCAATTCATCTAAGTTGACAAACTCAGATTTCTTTTGATCTATCTCTGCAACATCTGATACTACAGTTGACCTGTCCTTATACATAACCTGTTCATTAAATATTACATTTCTACTTCTGATGATTTTCCTGTTTTGTTCATCCCAAAACCTATAGCCAAATTTATCATCACCATAGCCAATGAAAAAACATATTTTTGACTTTGCATCAAGTTTACTACGAGCATCAGAATCAATATGAACATAAAAAACACAATCAAAAACTTTTAAATGTGAAAACTTTACCTCTTTACCACTCCAAACCTCCTCAGGAAGTCTGAACTCCATAGGAATTGATGGTCCTCGGTTTATCAGGTAAGCTGCAGTGCTAACAGCATCAGCCCAGAAAGTTTTTGGTAGTCTAGCATGCAACCTCATACTCCTAGCACACTCATTAAAAGTTATGTTCATGCGTTCAGCCACACCATTCTGTTGTGGTGTCCCAGGAATGGTCTTCTCCATCCTAATTCCCTATGCAGCACAATACTCACTGAACCCTCCATCTATGTACTCTCCTCCATTATCTGATATCAAACATTTTACTTTCAAACCTGTTTCTGTCTCAACCAAAGCCTTCCACTTCTTAAAAGTTTCAAATACATCAAATTTATTTTTCAAAAAATAAACCCATACCTTTCTGCTTGAGTCATCAATGAAAGTGATGTAGTACCTTGAACCTCCTAGGGATGCAACCGGAGAAGACCCCCACAAATCAGTATGTACTAATTCCAATTTTTCAGCCTTCGATGTCCTGCTAGTTTTCAAGAAGCTCACCTTTTTCTGGTTTCCTAAGATGCAACTTTCACACATGTCAAAATCAATGAACTTCAATTCTGGTAGTTTTCCTTTTGACAACCACATCTTCATCCCTTTCTCACTCATGTGACCAAGTCTGCGGTGCCATAGACTTATATCAGTACTTGCATCAGTAACTGCAATTGTGTCTCTTGGACTTGAGGTCATATATAGAGAACCAGTCTTCTTTCCACGAGCCAATACCCTAACTCCCTTTGTAACCTTTCAAGTACCACCAACAAATAGTATTGCATGCTCTTCATCATCAAGTTGTCCAACAGAAATCAGATTTCTCCTCAGGTCAGGAATATGTCGAACCTTCTCCAGTAACCAAACAGATCCATTGGGCAACAATATCCGGACGTCTCCCATACTTACAACATCCAAGGCTGAACCATCAGCTAAATACACCTTACTAAAATTACCTGCAACATAATTCTGTATGATTTCTCGATGTGGAGTGGTATGAAACGAAGCTCCCAAATCCAAAACCCAATCATCAAGTGGACTGTCTACTACAAGAAGTAATGCATCCTGAACCTCTTTTGTTACAACATTAGCAGAATCATCTTCATTCTTCTTCTTAGGACTTATGCATTGTTTCCTAAAGTGACCTGTTTTCCCACAATTCCAGCATTGTACTTGTTGGCTTGATCTAGATTTGCTTCTGTTCCGATTAGAATTTCTGGATTTTGATCTGCCCCGGTTTGAATTTCTGTCATTACTTCTGCCTCTTGTCTCAAGGTTTAGGGCAGAACCAGATCCTGAGGATTCGCCTGCATCTTTTCTGCGAATCTCCTCAGCCATAATTAAATCTCGTATATCATTGTACTTGAGCTTTTCTTTTCCTGTAGAATTACTTACTGCCATTCTCATTGCCTCTCAACTGTTTGGCAAAAAAGCCAAAACGATCAGTGCACAGATCTCATCATCAAAATCAATTTCTACAGACGACAATTAATTTGTGATAGTATTAAATTCATTCAGATGTTGTGCTACTGAAGCATTCTCTGCCATCTTTAAGTTGAACAATTTCTTCATTAGATGTACCTTGTTGTTTACAGACGGCTTTTCATACATGCCGGACAAAGCCTTCATCAGATTTGCTGTGGTCTTCTCCTTTACAACATTATGTGCAACAGACCTAGACAGAGTTAACCTGATAACTCCTAGTACTTGTCTGTCAAGAAGAGCCCATTCCTCAGCCTTCATAGCCTCAGGTTTTGTCCCCAAAAGAGGCAGGTGTAATTTCCTCCCATAGAGATAATCTTCAATCTGCATCCTCCAATATGCAAAGTCTGTGCCATCAAACTTTTCTATTCCAGACGACTTTCTTGCTTCCTCTGCCATTGCTCCTACTTAAACCTAACCCTAGGCTCTGATACCAGTTGTAGGGAATTTAACCAAAATCACAATCTGTGAGAAACAAAACAAATAGAGAAAACACACGCCAAAGAAAACAATCACACGCACAAGACAATATTTACGTGGTTCGGCAATTTGCCTACGTCCACGGAGTTGCAGGGATTTCACTATAAAATAAGGAGATACAATAGTGCACAAGAACACTCTCAAGAAACCCAATTCCCAATACACCCTAACTCTTTCTCACCCACAAGACAAGAAAACACTATTCTTTCTTCTTATGCGGCTGCTAGGTTATTAGGAATTTTTTTTTTACTCTCACGGCTTGCCCTATATCACAAACCTAATATACATATATATATAGGTCGGCTATACTAGGAATAATAATCCTAGTTGAATTCGGTTTACTGTGACTTACATGGGCTTGTGGCAATTCAAGCCACACGGGCCCACTTCAACAAGAGGGACTAGAAAGTTGGCAATATGTTAAACCTAAAACTTACATGCAGACTTCATAAAAGGTACAAGAAGCTCTTGTGAGTCGGATGAAAATGCAGGCACAAGCAAAAAAGCAATTTGGAACTTATCGGTCATTTCCAGAAGTTGATGTGAGGACTAAAATTTACTATAGAAAGAAGAATATGAAGCTTATAAGGAAAGAGCTAATGTGGAATGTACCAAATAGTGGTGGTAGTCTGGTAGATGATCAGTGGTGAATCATAAAGTGCTATTGGATTTTTTTTTTTTTGGCGACAGCCTCTTCATTATCTAATATGCTTTCCTTGCATCATAAATTGACCTCTTTGAATTTCTATTACTTATCTGAGGCAAAAGAAAATGACTTTAATGCATGTAACTTTTAAGAGATTACCATATGCATACAGTGATGTTGCCAGGAGTACATTGAGAAATTAGAAGGCTGACCTTAGGCCTTGCAATTACTGGTGCAATTTTTGTGGAGCTTAATTTTAATGGTAGACTCTTAGAACCAATACGAGAAATGCCTCATAAGACCTTTGACATGGAGTTTATAGAAAGTCAATCATTGAGGGAAAACAACTTCCTCTTGAAATTACATGATGATAATATCAAGAACAAGACTTGAGAATTTGTAAATGAAAGTCTTTTTCTACCCTCAAATACAATGATTCACCTTCTGTAAAGTCAAGGATAGGAGAATTCTGTTTATGATATTCAAGAGCCTAATTGGAGTTTAAGGAAGGAGAAAATTGCACCATGATTGCAGGACCTAAGGGCAGCATGTTCAAATTCTTGTGCTAACTCACTAAGCTTCTAAGGAATTTCCAATGCATTTCTCACAAAAGCTTCTATCTTTCTTATTTATATACAGAATTTACAGTATTCTTACTCATGCACGGCTACGAATAGAACTGATTCAAGCATTCTATAGTGCTGTTTATACTTCAAAAATTCATCAATAATTTCTTGGATTGTGAAATTTACACCGTAAGATTATGATATAACTTTCGGCCTGTCTTGGCCACCAATTCTGTTATTACCCTTATCATTCAAAACTGAAAAAGCTCATGGATTTTATGTATCATTAGAATGCTGGAGAATCTGCTAAGAAGATTTTAATTATTGTGTTTTTGTTATCTATGTAGCTAAGTTATTGTATCATCAGAACAAATATTTTTCCTCTAGAGAAAGCGGACTTTTTTTTCTTTTTCTTTTTTTATTTTATTTTTAACCATAGTCCACAAATTCGTTACATTGCCATTTGCATAATAATGGATAGGCAAGTGTGTGTGTATTGGTAGAGAACGAAGAAACTGGATTTTTTTTACTAAGGCTATATTGTCATTTTCCATATAAAACCTGCTTGCTTAATTTGTGTCAGTCATCCTATTCTAATCGGTTAATTTTTATAACAAAAATGACCGAACTGTTCAACCTGCTTGTTTGTTCAAGTGAATATTTCATTAATCTCTCGTACAAACAACAAAATCTCAAAACATTTTCATAACAAACTAAGGTTAGTTCATTATAAGTCAAAATAAAAATATAATAAAATAATACCTTAAAACCCAAAACAAGGTTGTTGTGAAAAATGTTGTAAGATTTTGTTGTGTCCATAGACTTTCTTTATAAGAAAATTTGTCTCTCTTTTTTTTTTTTTTTTTAAGACATGTCTCACTATTGCATGTTGAATAAATTGTGATTGTTCCATTTTAGCACATGAATAAGATCAAGCGATTCAATATTTGAGAAAAGAGACATCAAATTTCCAATCAATAATTCCAGTGTTAGGAAATTACATTCAATAATTCTGTACTACAAAAGTGTAAAGTTTTCACGAGTTTCAGTTGACTTAATTAATAAAGTCTCTTGTTGTTAAACAAGAGATTTGAGTTTCAAATTTTGCTTACATCAAAAAACTAAAACGTGTCTTAGTCTAATGATAAAAAGCGATTATTAAGTGAACGTAATAGATTGAAATTGTATCTTATCTATAAAAATAATAAAAAATGTGTAAAGCTGTCCTTTTTGTAAGAGGGACCACAAGTATTTGGAAATTTGGAAATGAGTGTGGAATTTTAGAGCAATTACATCAGTTGATGCAAATTCTCCTTCTATTTTGCACAAAAAAAGCTATTTTTTCTATTTTACGCACCTATTTTTACAAAACACTCTATCAGTTTATCTATTCCCCACGTTTATTCAGTAAAATATTCATTTTTTACAATTTTTTATTATTTTCTCTCCCTCATCACTTCTCTCTCACGGACCCAATCTGAAACCCATCTCCCTCACCGCCTCTCTCTCTCTCACAGACCCAATCCACCTCTCTCTCACTTTCTCATCAACCAAACAATAATTACAATCCTCCATTTCATAATAAAATAACCACAAAACATCCAAATGATGCCATGGAATAAATTTTGGGTTTTTTTTTGACAAATTTTTTCTGTCTTTTATCTTATTGGGTTTTGTTTTTTTTGTTTTTAAGAGTGAAACAAAAATGACTTTGTGAAAGAAGAAGAAGAAGAAGATGGGTTTGTTTTTCTGTCTTGTGACGATTTTCTTGTAGATGAACTACTTGACTTGACTAACGAAGATGGGTTTGTGAAAGAAGAAGAAGAGGAAACAGATAAAAGTTTTATCTCTGACCACGAAAATTCCAACACCAGAACCACCACTTTCACTGCTAGCAAAGACGAGTTTGGCTCCGTACCCACAAGCGAAGATGAAGGGGAATTAAGGTGAGGTGAGAGCAGAAACAAAGAAAAAGTCAGGTGAGAGTGAGAGTGAGAGCATAGCCACGAGAGAGAAAAAACTAATAAAATATTAAATGGACAATCTACAGTAACCATGCGAATATATATATATGCACGGTTACTGTAACAATTGTGTATAAATACACAATTTTGCATCCATTGATGTGGGTGTTTTTTTGCTCAAATTGTGCAAAATTAGTCACTTTTTCCATTTTGCACAATTATACATCAACTGATGCAATTGCTCTTATAGCTAAGATTGCCAATGCCATGTATTGGCAAATGACCAAGTTAGGCAAATTGCTTCTTTTTGTCCAACTTTCACAACCCTACAAATTGAACTGTCTCACAATTGAATTCAACCTGTGCATATTAATCCGTGTAAAAATTGGGCTTCGTTAGGTGTTTGAATGTTCTCATGTTGTTTCTCTTGTTTTAGACATTGAATATTATTTGGTAAAAGGAAGGGAAAAGGAAACAGGGATCGTCAAAGAAAGCACATGTTTAGCAAAATGGCAAACATGTGGTAATCTTTATTCAAAAGCTATAAAACAGTTATAAACTAAAGGCTCAAGCTAGAATTATGAGGTTTTAGTGGACTGTTGGAGCATTAAGTATAAATAATGAATTGATATAAATATCTATAATTATTTTTTAAAATGACACTTAATCTCCACCCATTTTGAGAGAGATAGATAACTAATAATAATAATAATTATTATTATTATTATTATTATTATTATTATAATGAAATAAATATAGACCCTTAATTGAACTAATTAAGTTCAAGTATGAAAATATAAAACACAGTTATAATATCCTTTTTTGTCATTTTTCATATCTAAAAACTTTTTATCAATTAGATTACTAAGCAAAATTAACAATTCAACAGCAGTTTATCAATATAATATGTCAAACGTTTTAAATGCTAAATCTCTTTTCAATTATGGCTTTTTTAAAAAATATTATATAATTAACAACTAAATCTCCTTTTAATTACCCTTTAATTGCTTTAGTTATTATTATAAGTAATGCTAGAGATACAAACTTTTTTACAAAAAAAATTATAAATTACTGATGTGATATGTGGTTATTGGTAAATGAAAAAGTATAGTTAATGATAGACCTAGATGAAAACCAATAAGAAGTTAGTCACATCAACAGTTTGTGAAAATGTTGTAAAAATAGTTTGTGACTATATCATTACTTTATTATTATACGAGTGTCCATTTCCAAAAATTAATCTTAACATTGGATAATTCAATCATTTATTCTTTTGTGGTATAAATAAAAATCCGAATTTGGTAAAAATTGAGGGTAAAACTCTTGTTTTACACTATTCAATAAGAGATAGTCATATAAGTTTTTTTTTACTTAAAACTTAATACATCTTATCACATATAATAATATCCCAATAAACTCATATTGGATTTTCAAATGGGTATTAGAATTAATTGAGTGTGCTTGTGTCTATTCTTTAACATATAATATAAATATATAATGATTTGGCATTTTAGGATTTGAGGGGTAAAACTTGGGTTTTACACCACATCCTTATAGAATTTAATCTATATAAGTAATTACTATATTCATTCAAAAATATTAATGATGGTTAAACCCAACAATAACTTTTTGTTTGCAATAGTATCAATCAATATGAAATGGAAAATTCACATAATAAAAAAAAGGGGAAAAAAAGAACTTGGAGAATGGTTTTTAACACATCTTGTAGGGTCACAAATTGTAGCCCACACCTGGATGAAAACAGGATATAGGCCCAATAAGCCCAATACAATAAATTTGTAAGAGAGTGGGTCAAAGAATTGGGCTAATAGCGATCTTTACAACAGTTACTGAAGATTAAGTGCTTGGTCGAGGAGACTAAAACACATACACAAGTTAAAATCTCGTGTCCGAGGAGTAAGTTTTGGACTAATTGATGGATTCGAGTTAGGTCCGAGGGGTATGCACTTAGATAGAATGCTTTTCTTTGGGTCGTATTTTTCCAGATGCTACAGTAGTTATTTCTTGAGGTTTCTTCTGTTTTTTTTCTGTCCCCCTTTTTTCTGGAGGTCTTACTCCATTATATAGTCCTTCATTGTTTGATCCTATCGTCCACTTGTCTGCCATCTAGCCTGGTACTTGAGTTTCCCCCTTCTTCTCCCACAGCTTTCTGGTTTCCTGGGAGTAAAGATGATTTTCAACACTGTTCAGGGGTCTTCTCCACATAAATGCGGCCAGGAAAGCTGCTGTAATGCATTTAATGCGGTGGCAGCAGCTTTTGCTCAAGATATTTCTGCATCCTTATCCCTTCTACGTGCATTGACAACCTGTCTTCACCTCTAGAATTTCCTGGAAGCTGGACTAAGGGGAAGCCGAGGCCTCTTTCACCGACATACGCCAGACCCGAGGAGGGTATCCCTCTCGGATCAATATTCCTGGACACCTATGCATTCTCCTATTAGTTGCAAGGGTTCCCTATAATTTCTTCTCCTCGGACTTATTGTTGATGAAAAGTCGTATTTGAGCCCACCTCATGGGCCCAGGTTTTACTCCCCCACAATAGCCCCTCAAAATTCTAATTTTTCTTCTTAATCCGAGAAGGAAAGTTAGGATTTTGATGTACATTGGTAATTACAATGCAGTCCTTAACAGTATCTAAATTTAGGCGCGTGTAAGGGCTATTTCTGCCATTTCGTGAGGACTCCTGACGCTTGGGAACTCGCACAATCATCATTAAACGCTTAGAATTGCGTTTCCACCCAGGCATCCTACGGTGAAATACGAATCCAACGGTCCAGATCTCCACTGCAATATTTGGGCGGGATTGTGGTTTTTCCTTTTTTCATCCCTACTATAAAAACCTCCTGGCGTTACTTTTTGTTTCTTATCAGAGCTTGCAACTTCAGTGTTCATATCCAGGCATCCGTCATTTTTTAACAAGAAAGAGAGAGAGCTTGACGATCTTTCAGCGACCAGAGGAACAAACCGTGTTCATTCTCATGTAAGTTTCGCCCTCTGACTTCCGTTGTATCCTCGGCTAACCTTCTCGGCTAACCACTCCACCTTATAGAGACTAACGATGGGTAGATTCGAGCGCTTAGTAAACACTCCGGCCATGATAGAGTTGTTCAAAGAAAAATACCACATTCCCCCGGAGGTAGTGGTACGTCATTGCACCACAGAGGGAGTGGAGTTTGACCGGAAAGTAGGAGAGGTGGTCATCCCTATGATTGCCTTCATAGAAGGGGGAATGACCGTCCCCATGGGTAGGATTACATGGGACTATCTTCGCGCCCATAGGCTCTGCCCCCATCAGTGTGCCCCCAACTTCTTTAGAGTCCTAGGGTCAATCGACGCTTTGGACCGTCATCTGGGGCTAGGATTGACGTGGTACGACGTCGCCCACCTATATGAAGGACATATAGAGACTCGGGCAGGCTTTTACCTTAAGTCCCGTAGCAATGTGGTCAAACTAATATCCTGCCTCCCCAAATCTAATAAGGGGATGAAAGACGAATACTTAATCCTGTCGGGGCCTTGGAGCGACGGCTTAGCCTGCCCAACCAAGGCTGGGACACCAGGTGGAGCAACCTAGACTTAGGATCTCTAACTTTAATGTTGAGGAGTATTTTGATTCCCTTATGCTTATTTGCTTAGTAGTTTTATGTTAGTGTTACTATTATTATATATATTTTTTTATAGCCGAGGCCTAACAATGTGATTTACTTGCTTGACAGATAAATTCTTTACCAACCCGAAGCTTAGCCTGATCAACGTTCCAGCACTGAATTACCTGCTGAGATCAGAGATTTTTGTGAACGACGACGGGCAACTACGAGCAGTTCACCTCATTTTGGATTTCGAGCCCATCTCGAGATCGTATTTAGACGTCGGCAACTCCATCCGAGCGGGAGACCACCGTTTGGCACGTATAGACGTGTCTCGGCCAAACTTCCTCGCCGACTACGATCTTCCCCCAGTTGACCATCCCATTCCACAGGGAATTCCCCTTGCCGCCGAACCTCTGCGCGAAGTACTGCTTGGGGAGGCTATTCTCCGCGAAGGCACAACCTCTTCTTCCTCTCTCGAACTTGAGATTGATAAGTTCAAGTTTGAAGAAGAAACAGTCTTTATTTCAGAGGCCGAGGAGGGAGCGGACGAGCAGTCGTGCGTGCAAACTCCAGCTCAAGCGGTAACATACATTGCCGATACAACTGACGAGGAGGAAGACATGGCTCCCCGGACTGGCCCTTCTTTGAAAGAGTTGATGAAGGGCAGGAACAAGGGTCCATCTTCTCAAGATAAGGGCAAGTCCAAACAAATTGCACACCCTCCCCCTCCTCCGCCCCCGGTGCCTACAGACCTTGGGCTCAAACCAAACCCCGATCTGAGGAGGAAGAGGCCAGTGGAGCCCACCGAGGAGGGGGAGCTAAGCCCGTCAAAGGGCAATAAGCAGGCCAGACCTACTCATGAACGTCCGAGTAGGAGAGCTCATTCTGTGGAGAGCCGAGAGGAGCGCCCACTAGCCCAGGTTCGCCAGTCAACACGGACTTGGTCGCCGACGCTGGAGGTTGATGGTGGCCCTGTCTCAGTGGATGCCTCACTTAGGCACTTCCGTGGTGGCCATGCAGGCCGACTGGCTGACGCTCTGCTGCAGCCCCTTCTCCTACCTACTGATCTGGCGGCTTACAAGAGCTTCGATTATCCTGATTTACTCCTTTCCATGAAAAGGGATTTGGCGATGGTGAGTATAAATTTGGTTTCTTTTTATTTGCCTATCATTTTTTTTAAATCTAAGCCACTCTTTAATTTTCCATAACAGGTCGTGCAACAAGTATATGTGGCTGAGGAATGGGCGAAGCGCTTTCGTGATGAGACAAAAGCCGCCCATGAGGCCCGAGAGACTGTGGAGGACCATCTGAGTGTGCTAAGAACACAACAAAAGCAGATGGCCGAGGAGGTGAAGAAGGCTAATCAGGAGAGGGCCAGCGCTGAGGCTGGATTAAAAACAACTGAGAAGCAGGCAGAGACTCTTTGCAGTGAACTACACCTTTGTGAAATCAACTTAGAAACGGAGAGGCAGATGGTGAAAAACCTGCGCGAAGAGCTCCGTAAGGCTAAGGAAGCTGCCCAGTTACAGAAGGAGGCAGCCGAGGCTGAAAAGCAGGCTTTTTATGCTCTGGGGGTAGAAGAAACTCAGAGCAGGTTGACTGAAGAGTTTGCCTCTGTCGCCAGGGACTACTGCGACATCACTTGGGAGAAAGCCCTTGATGCCGCTGGGGTCCCTGCCGACTCCACCCTCAGGAGGCCTGAGAGCGTGTACTATGAACCTGATATTCATCCGCTCCCAGATTCTGATCCTCCTCCTCCAGAGCAGCCAGCCCCAGTATCAGAAGCCCCTGCGACAAACCAAGCTGAGCCCTCCCAAAGTAATGCTCCAGATGCTGCCCCTCCGCAGCCCGAACAAGTAGCCGAGCACCAAGACCCCAACACGAAGACTTAGGCTGTTTGTCTTAGTGTTGTTTTCTTTTTGTATTTTTTTTTTTGGTGCTTATTATTTTAAAGATTTGTATTGCGTTTTAATCATTAATGAAGATATGTTCCCCTTGTTTTACGTATTATGACAAGTAATAGTAAATCCTTCTGCTGCCATTTCATTTCATTTTATTCATTTTTTTTTGCGTTGTGTGGATGACCAATTTGATTAAGGGGTTTTGGAAGTTGGATTATCATACTAGCTAAATAAATATAACTAAACAAGAAATTTGAGTCATGCATTCACATCTATATTTGAATGCTTAAAAAGGGAAATAGAACAAGTGTTAACTAACCCAGATCATCTGGTCCGAGGACTCATGCATGACTGGATTTAAGTTTAAACACTTCATAGAACGGTGAGGGTGTTAACTAACCCAGATCATCTGGTCCGAGGACTCATGCATGACTGGATTTAAGTTTAAACACTTCATAGAACGGTGAGGGTGTTAACTAACCCAGATCATCTGGTCCGAGGACTCATGCATGACTGGATTTAAGTTTAAACACTTCATAGAACGGTGAGGGTGTTAACTAACCCAGATCATCTGGTCCGAGGACTCATGCATGACTGGATTTAAGTTTAAACACTTCATAGAGCATCGAGAGATACGAAAAGAGGCATACATATTGAACATAAAGAACGAATATTGATTAAATACAGTTTTATTAGTAATAATACCTTTTCAAATTATTGACGTTCCAAGGGCGGGGTACTACAAGTCCGTCCAAGTCTTCCAAGAAATATGCTCCAATGCCAGCGTTGGAGGTGATGCGATATGGTCCTTCCCAATTCGGCCCTAGCTTTCCCCATGCAGAGTTCTTTGCCGAGCCCACGACTTTGCGCAGCACCAGGTCACCTGGGACCAAAGGCCTTGTCTTTGCATGGGCATCATAACCTCGCTTCAGCTTTTGTTGGTAATGAGCCAATTGAACCATTGCGTTTTCCCTTTTTTCATCAATCAAATCCAGACCTCTTGCCAAGTTTTCATCGTTGTCTTTTGGATTGAATAAGCTTGTTCTCGTCGTTGGGAACCTGGACTCCAAGGGTATGACTGCTTCAGCTCCATAAGTCATTGAAAAAGGGGTCTCTCCAGTGGACCTACGAGGTGTGGTCCTGTACGTCCAGAGTACATGTGGGAGTTCTTCTACCCATCTGCCTTTCGCATCATCCAGTCTTTTCTTCAATCCGTTTAGTATGACCTTATTCACAGCTTCAGCCTGTCCATTCCCTTGAGGGTATGCCGGAGTAGAATATCTGTTAGTGATCCCCAATTCCCCACAGTAATTTCTGAACATTTTACTGTCAAACTGGAGTCCATTATCCGTAATGAGTACACGAGGGACACCGAATCGAGTAACAATGTTTTTCCAAACGAATTTTTTCGCATCCGCATCTCGGATATTGGCTAGAGGCTCTGCTTCAACCCACTTTGTGAAATAGTCCGTGCCGACTATGAGATATTTTTTGTTTCCTACAGCCTTAGGAAATGGTCCGACGATGTCTAAGCCCCATTGAGCGAATGGCCATGGGCTGGATATTGGATTGAGGACTCCTCCCAGTTGGTGTATATTCGGTGAATACCGTTGACATTGATCACACTTTTTGACATATTCCAAAGCTTCTCTCTGCATATTCGGCCACCAATAACCCTGAGTAATGGCCCTATGCGCCAAGGACCTGCCTCCAGTGTGGCTTCCACAGATTCCCTCATGCATCTCTTCCAAGAGCAATTCCGTTTGATCGGGATGAACGCATAGCAGATAAGGCCCAGAGAAGGAACGCCTATATAGCTTGTCATCCTGCGACAGCCAATAGTTAGGAGCCTTCTTTCTTATTTTGTCGGCTTCAACTTTCTCCTCGGGTAGAATATCATCCTTTAAGAATTGCATGATTTTCACTTCGCTAAGATAACCTCGCATTCTCTCGTCTTTGGCTTCAAATTCGCCTTTGACCTGACCAACAATTAGCCTTGAATCCGAGAAGAGTTCAATGGACTTTCCTCCCATCCTTAGGACCATAGCCATACCTTCTAGTAGTGCTTCGTACTCTGCTTCGTTATTCGTGGCAGGAAAGCTTAACCTCAGTGACTTTTCAATGGTGATCATTTCTGAAGATGTCAGCACTAACCCAACTCCCGCTCCTTTTTGGTTTGATGCTCCGTCGACATGTACTTCCCAAGTCGGAGGGATACGCTTGGAGATACTGCAGGCTAGTTTTACATCCCCTTCTTCTGATGCTAATAGACTATCCACTTCTGGTTCGGTGAACTCTGCCACCAGGTCGGCCAGCACCTGGCCCTTCACTGAGGTGCGAGGCATGTACTTGATGTCGAAAGCTCCCAGAATTGTGCCCCACTTAGCTATTCTTCCCCTGTAATCTGCACTTTTAAGGACGGCCTTTAATGGGAGTTGTGTAAGAACAATCACCGTGTGCGCTTGGAAATAGTGAGGCAGCTTGCGTGTGCCAAGCACCACCGCTAAGATAGCCTTTTCCAGTGGAAGGTATCGCACCTCTGCCTCATGCAGTGACTTGCTCACGTAGTACACTGGCCGTTGTACGCCGTTATCAACCCTTATCAACACTAAACTTACTGCATAAGAGGCCACTGCAATGTAAGCAAAAAGAACCTCATCTGGCTCGGGACTCGACATGACCGGCGGCCGAGCGAGATAGTCTTTAAGTTGTTGAAAGGCTGCCTCACATTCCGTCGACCATTCAAAGCTTTTCCATTTATTGATCAACAGGAAAAAGGGTCGGCACCTGTCCGCTGATCGAGATATGAATCTATTCAAAGCAGCGGCCATTCCGGTTAGTTTTTGCACCTCTTTTGGGTTCCAAGGAGTTCGCATACTGGAGATGGCCTTAATTTGGTCGGGATTGACTTCAATTCCCCTATGAGTGACCATATAACCCAAGAATTTGCCTGAGCCAACACCAAACGAACATTTGGAGGCATTCAAGCGTAGTTTATGGCTTCTGAGAATTTCGAAGACAACTCGAAGATCCTCTAGGTGTTCAGATGCTCTTTTGCTTTTCACCACCATGTCATCTATGTAAATCTCCATATTTCTTCCCAATAATGGTTCAAACATCCTCGTCATCATCCTTTGATAAGTGGAGCCCGCGTTCTTCAAACCAAAAGGCATCACCTTGTAGTGGTAGTTTCCTACGGGCGTGACAAAAGCGGTTTTTTCCTGATCGTCCAATGCTAAAGGTATCTGATGATAACCCTGGAAAGCGTCCAAGAAACTCATCCGAGGATGGCCGACTGTAGCGTCTACCAGCTGATCAATTTTGGGCATGGGGAATGGATCTTTTGGGCAGGCTTTATTTAGATTTGTGAAATCAACACATACTCGCCACTTCCCAGTCTTTTTCTTGACCACCACCGTGTTTGCCAACCACTCGGGGTAAAAAATCTCTTTGATAGCCCCTGCCTTCTTTAGCTTCGTCACTTCCTGACGGACTGCTTCTGCATGCTCTTTAGATGGCCGACGAGGGAGCTGCTTCTTAGGGGTCATTGCTGGATTAACATTCAAATGGTGACAAATGAAGTTTGGGTCTACCCCCGGAGCTTCATAAGCACTCCATGCAAAGACATCTATGTTTCGTTTGAGGAACTCTACCAATTCCTCCTTTTCCAACTGGGGTAGTTGAGATCCGACTTGAAAGAATTTCTCAGGGTCATCTTCTATTGTGACTTTTACGAGATCTTCACACTTCGCTTCCTCGGGTAACCCCTTTTGGGGCAGCATTGAGGATTTTAATTGCTATAATTCTTCTTTTTGAGCCTCAGATTCTGCTTCAGGCTTATGTCGGATAGCTGCTATCATGCATTGCCTCGCCATGGTCTGATCACCCAGTATCTCTTCTATCTTACCTCCAGAGGGGTATTTAATCTTCTGATGCAGGGTGGAAGAGACTGCTCCCAAAGTATGAAGCCAAGGCCTCGCAACAATTGCTGTATAAGGGGAGTAGGCATCCACCACTATAAAATCGACCTCTACTATCTCCGCTCCGGTTTGTACTGGCAGTCTGACTTGCCCTTTCGGGATAATAATCTTCCCTTCAAAGCTTACTAAAGGGGAGTTATACGGTGTCAGGTCTTCAGCCCTTAGGTTCAGCCCCTTGAAGAGGTCAGGGTACATGATCTCGGCTGCACTGCCTTGATCCACCATTACCCTCTTTACATCGTAGCCCCCAATTCGGAGGGTAATTACTAAAGCATCGTCATGTGGTTGAACAGTTCCGATCTTGTCTTCGTCCGAGAATCCCATGACCAGGGACCGGCTCGATTTAGCTCTCTTCGACTCGTGAGAGTCATCCTCAGGGTACAGACGAGCCACCGACATTACTCTGGAGGGGCATGACCCTGTCCTGCCAGGTGCCGCAAAGATGACATTAATAGTTCCAATTGGAGGTCTCGGAGGATTCTCCCTTTCTGACCGAGTATCCGCATGGCTACCCAGATTATTGAAATGATGCAACAGCTGTTTCAATCTGCCCTCCTGGACAAGCCGGTCCAGGTGATCCCATAAGCTTCTACAATCCTCGGTGGTATGACCGTGGTCTCTATGATATTGACAATAGAGGTTCCGGTTTCTCTTTTCTGGGTTTCCCATCATCTTATTGGGCCACTTGAAGAAGGGTTCGTTTTTTATCTTTTCTAGGACTTGGTGCACAGGCTCTCGGAATACAGCTCCTACTATTTGGCTGTTACTGGATATCTGCTGCTCAGCATAATCCCTTTTCGGCCGGTTATTATTGTACCTGTCCGGCCTAAACTCTCTTCTTTCTTGAGGGACAAGCTTATCTTTCCCTTTTCCTTGTTGCTGCTGTTGTTGATCATCTTCTATTCTTTTATATTTATCTACCCTATCCATTAATTGTTGCAAGCTGGTGACCGGTTTCCCTGTCAGGGACTTCCTCAGACCATGCTTGGAGGGAAGACCGACCTTGAAGGTTCTGACAGCGACCTCATCAAAATCTCCGTCAATCTCGTTAAACATCTCCCAATACCTCTCGGCATATGACCTCACAGACTCCCCTTCCCCCATTGTCATGGACAGCAGGGAATCAAGGGGTTGAGGAACTCTGCTTCATGTAACAAACCGGGAGCAGAATGATTGAGTGAGCTTCTTGAAGGAGCCGATGGAGTCAGTCTTCAACCCATCGAACCATCTCATCGGCATCGGTCCTAGGCTAGAGGGAAATACTCTACACAATAAAGCCTCGTCTTGAGAGTAAACTGCCATTTTTTGTCTGAATTGGCTCACGTGTTCTACAGGATCGGTACGTCCGTTGTACATAGAGAACGTAGGCTGATGAAAACGCCTGGGAAGCTTTGCCTTTTCTATTCCCCTAGTAAAGGGGGACTTAGAAATTTGGGTCAGAGCCTTCTTCATGCCTTTGGTCCCCACTCCCCTTCTAGACGAACTTTTTCTCCTTCTCTTGTGAGAATGCTCTTCTTCATAGGAATAGGATTCACTGGGGGGAGTTTCTGAAGAATCCCTGTAACTGTCCTCCCCTTCACCGTTGGAGGAGACGTCAGAACTTGAAGGGGTGTGATTTCGTTGTGCTCGACGAAGCTTCTTTTTCAAACCTTCTATTTCACGCTGCAAGTCCCTTTCATCAGCGTGCTCTTGCACCAGATGGCTCTTTCGTCGATAGCCGCTCTTCCCAGCATGGATCGTTCGCGAACTACCCTCACGCTGGTTATCTACGTGGTTCTCCCGTTCAAGATTGTGGAGTTCATCTTGCTGATTGACGTTTACTGACTCTGCATAGGGCGGACTGGCCTGTTGCGGTCCTGAACCTGCCATAACTGCCGTAACTTTCTACTAGCGCTAATTCTTTCCCACAGACGGCGCCAATTGTAGGGTCACAAATTGTAGCCCACACCTGGATGAAAACAGGATATAGGCCCAATAAGCCCAATACAATAAATTTGTAAGAGAGTGGGTCAAAGAATTGGGCTAATAGCGATCTTTACAACAGTTACTGAAGATTAAGTGCTTGGCCGAGGAGACTAAAACACATACACAAGTTAAAATCTCGTGTCCGAGGAGTAAGTTTTGGACTAATTGATGGATTCGAGTTAGGTCCGAGGGGTATGCACTTAGATAGAATGCTTTTCTTTGGGTCGTATTTTTCCAGATGCTACAGTAGTTATTTCTTGAGGTTTCTTCTGTTTTTTTTCTGTCCCCCTTTTTTCTGGAGGTCTTACTCCATTATATAGTCCTTCATTGTTTGATCCTATCGTCCACTTGTCTGCCATCTAGCCTGGTACTTAAGTTTCCCCCTTCTTCTCCCACAGCTTTCTGGTTTCCTGGGGGTAAAGATGATTTTCAACACTGTTCAGGGGTCTTCTCCACATAAATGCGGCCAGGAAAGCTGTTGTAATGCATTTAATGCGGTGGCAGCAGCTTTTGCTCAAGATATTTCTGCATCCTTATCCCTTCCACGTGCATTGACAACCTGTCTTCACCTCTAGAATTTCCTGGAAGCTGGACTAAGGGGAAGCCGAGGCCTCTTTCACCTACATACGCCAGACCCGAGGAGGGTATCCCTCTCGAATCAATATTCCTGGACACCTACGCATTCTCCTATTAGTTGCAAGGGTTCCCTATAATTTCTTCTCCTCGGACTTATTGTTGATGAAAAGTCGTATCTAAGCCCACCTCATGGGCCCAGGTTTTACTCCCCCACACATCTTTTTGGGACTTCCAATGGATAATTTTCCCCTAGTTAATGTGAGTGTTTAGAACTCTTTGAACACCTGATTATTCTCCTAAGTGTATCTAATTCTCCCTTTTTTAACCAGCTATAGAATTATGTCTTATTTTCATAACTCGTCCATATTGTGTTCAATCTAATTAAAACCTCCTCTCTAAATAAAAGTAAAACTATCATTAGGTTACAAGGTTATTAGTTATTTTTCCTCTTTTTGGTATGGTATTAAGTGAAGCTAAAAGTTTTGGTTTATACACACACTTCATAATTACACTCAAAGGATGTGGGCATAGAAACTATTAAGAAAAAAAAAGAAAAAAAAAACACTAATAACCTATAATTAACCTCATTAGTTGTTTCTCAAAAAAAAAAAAAAAAAAAACCCTCATTAGTCATGGTGAAAAATCTTGTGACTTGATGGTATTACTCGGTTCATCATACAATGGAAATTTGGATTCAAATACCCTATCCCCATTTTTTGTAAGGAAAAAAAAACCCTCATGAGTCATGATGCAAAGAATTTCAATTGGTCACTCATCCAAATAATAATTTTGGAAGGCCTGCAAAAGAAAATCACTCAATTGAAGGGCACCGGTGTGATGTCGGTCTAACCTTCTTTGATAGTTAAAATCATAACTCATTAAAACCTAATTTACATAAAGCAATAAAGTTTTCTAGGTTTTCCTCTCATACCTTGGAGCGGGTGTGATTTGGTGATTATATAGGAGGGAAAATTATTGAATACTCTAGGAGTACCATAAATACGTACTCCCTCCTCTCACATGAATTGTGGGTCATACCATAAATTTAATTAGTGGGACCCACAATTATGTGAAAAGGGGGAGTATGCATTTATGATACTTCGAGAGTATTCTATAATTATCCTAGGAGTGGTTTCTAACCATCCCTTGCTTTATTTATTTATTTATTTATTCTTCCATTTATTGGAGTCATGGCATAGTTGGTGCAAGTGCATTGATGGAGGTCGAGAATCTTGGGGTTCATGCTCATAATTATAAATCGTAGGGTGGTGGAGTGAGAATCATGCACCTCAATTCTGGAAATTCTATCTTCAATACAGGGGTTTCCATCATTCTACCTTCGTCCACGAGCACAATTCAACGGTTATGAGGAAGAAGAGACCTTGGTGGATAGATGAGGGTTTTTTTTTTTTTTTTTTTTTTGAGAAACTGGTGGATAGATGAGTAAAGTTGGACGATCAGTACCCATCAACCATAATTATATTTTCATCAAAACGTACATAATTGCAAGTCATTTGACTTAAAAGCTATGAATAATTTCACTTTTAATTAGGAGAAGCCATTTGACTTAAAACTAATATTCTCACAAATTTCATGGTATTTTTTTCCTCATACATTTTTAAGACTTTAGCCTGTTTGTATAATTAATACAAGGGTCATGTTAACTGTTGTTTTTAGTGCAATGGTTAACAATCCATTTTAGGAAAGTTTTAACATCACTTTTATGGAAAATAGAAAAAACTGTCAAAATATTATTATTTTTTTCTTTTGCAATAAAATTTTTCTTGAAATGGATTGTTAACTATTATTTGGTGGACATCTGTTAACTTTTTCCTTTTTCATTGCAATATCAAATATGTCGTGTTAATGAGTGCCCTTATGTCAATTGTTAATAAACTATTTTAAGAAAGTTTTGAAACATCATTTATGAAAAATATAAAAAGTGGTAAAAAAAAATTACTCTTTTTTTCTTTTTCAATAAAAAGTTTCTGAAAATATATAAAATATAATCATAAAGTTTACCCGTTTCATATGTGTTCCTTAATAAAGTTAATTTTTGGAATACACATGCAACATAACTGTACGTGTTGAGGTAGTGTTTGTCAAGGTTTTCATATATTTATCAAAGTACTTCTTTTTTCCCTTTGTGAATTCATGCCTGATCTCAACCTGCATTAATTGCAACTTGCAACTAGTTTAATCTAGGTTCATCTTGTAGATAAGCAAGTTGTGATATATAGCACATGTGCTAAAAATCATACTCCCTCCGTCCCATTTTTTTTGTCTTCTATTCCATTTTGAGATGTCCCAAAATATTGTCCTGTTTCTAAAAATAAAAATCATTAATTTACTAATGTTCCTATTATACCCTTATTAATTTATTAATTCGATTTTTTGATAAATTTTTTTAAGGGTAGTTTTGGAAACTTATACATTTTTTAAAGGTAGACAAGATAATAAATGATGTTCCCTTAAGAAATTTGACTTTTCAAACAGGACAAAAAAAATGGGATGGAGGGAGTATTTGATACTATTAATTACTCAACAAGTTGAATTCAATTCAACATATTCTTGATATTATTAAAGCTCTTAAGTTGTCATCAATGACAAACTTGAAAATCAACTGTTTGAAGCCGCAAAGTTTTGATAATGATGAGTACTCTTCAAATAACCTTTAAGTAGTATTTATTATTTAAAGGCCGACATTACCTCTTATTGCATGCTTATGAGTTTTTAAAGATTAATTAATTTGCTAAGACGGCCCCTTAAATCTCTAACCCGATCAGGTATAGGGTGATCTAAGAACTTAATCTTAGATTAAGCATATATTATGACAGCACATAGGTCACTTATACGTACAATTAATCTAAATGCAAAAGTGTTATTGGAAGGCCCATTATAAACCATTAAAAAAAAATGAACAACTTGACTAAATAAAATATCATACATAAACAAAGAGTATATGCAAATTGTTTGGTTGAAAACTTGGAATTCCACCAAGAAAACAAAAAGGTTCAATAAAGTTTATATAATATAATCTATTTAATATCAAGTTGTTGATATTTTATAGCAGTGTTCTCAACAATGACATTCAGCGTAGAAAAGTATAAAGTATAAACAAACACGAAGGTCCCATGCAGCATCCGAATTAAACCACGTGTGGATTTATTTTTTACAGTGTGTTTTTTCAAAAAGGTTTTCTATTGGGGTCCATGTCTCTTTTTTGTTTTTGTCTTTGTTTTCTTAAAAAATGGGGACTCAAACATTGCGGTGCACTGACTACTCACGTGCTGGTAGTTGGCACGTAGCGGCTAAATTGCCTCGTTTGTTTGGGAATTGTGGACTGGTTTCTACTGCTAATAATAGAAAGGAGAATTTTCTACGGTCAAAGTCAAATAAGACCAATATGGTCTTTGGTCAATTTCAAAGGTTTACTATTTTTTATTTATTTATTTATTTATTTTCAAATCTATTGCTGACATTTATTGGTTTTCCTCGTTCGATGTGCGATGAATCAGACCAATATCAGATTAGATTGTATTTATAAAAAATTATTAGTGAGGCTGAGACTGTGAAGATTTGGTTTATCCACCTACTGCCCGAAAGAAAAGGGGAAAGATTTTAAAGAATTATTATATCCTTTGATAATGACTTATGACGAATTATTAAGGAGGTGTTTGGTAAATTAATTTGAGAATTGTTGTTTTAAATTTTTTGAAATACGTGTGGGTGAAAAAATATATTGTAATATGTGTAATGTTGTTTAAAATGGAAAAATTGTTGTTTGAACTTGGTGACCAAACAAGTCCTAAAAGACTACAACCAATGTGAACCAACATTTTTTTTTTTGTTGTTTTATATTTAACCGTTATGATTTGAAGCCCTCTTTATTAAATTAAGGTTGTTTCTCCTTATCCAAGCCAACCAAAAAAAAAAAAAATGATGACATTTCTTTGTCTTTTTGAATATGTGAAATTAGCATTACCTGTGGTCATTAATTAGTGGGTTTTGAGCTAAATGTTTTTGACAAACTATTAAGGTTTTTATTTTGATAAATTATATGGTTAGGAGCTTGATTGATTTTATACAAAATTACGTTTTAACCTATGTATTGGAACCAAGAAAGTAGAGACAAAAGATTCAATCAAACAGATGTTACATAAAAAATAAAAAATAAAAAATGCATTCAAATTTGGTACAGAGTTTAATACTATCTATTTTATTGCAGTTGATTGATGCTTCAACTCAAATAAAAAAAATGATGTGTTTTTGTATTAGAACTCATTTTTCTCTTTATTGTGTGTGTATTTGTTTCTAAAAATAAATAAATAAAGAGATTTTAGGTTCAACTCTCTTAAGCTATCAATGAACATGATTTAAAAATTTATATGTCTAATAATCAAAAGCTTGAATGAATAGGAAGAATTTAAAAAAAAAAGAGGAAGAGAGAGAGAATCGATCTAGAACTAGTGGGTTATAATTTCATGTTTACCAATCAGAACAAACGAAACTAATTAGTCACGAATGGATCCAATGACTATAGTCAATATGTTTTTCGCAAGTGATGAATCTTGAAAGCACGGTTAGAATTCAATCCTATTCCAAGTTACGTAATAGATGCAAATACCAAACAAAATAACAAGAAAAAGAAATATGAGTAAAGTGGTTTTTTTTATTTTTTATTTTATTTACACTAATAAAAAAGTGGCTGTCAATTATTAGTTATTAAAGAAAAAGTAGAGAGCAAATTAGAATAGACGATGGAGGCAACAGTGAAGCTAATCTCGTCTCGTGGGCAATACAAAAGGTGACAAAGTTGGGGTTATGGGTGTGAGGCTGTGGCTGTGGGTGACTCCACCTTCCTTGAAGGGACGTAAAAGAAAGAGGGTGCAAAATTGGGTACAAATAAGTGGGGTCATACCCACACATCTTAATGGGTTTCTTGACTTTAATTATGGGAGAGACTTATCCATTTGAAAAACATTTGTGGAATCGTCTAGGACCGATGAATCTATGACGCATGCCGATGACTAGGACTAGGTTGGTGTTCTTCTCACCGTTTCTGCTTTTTCGCCTCGCCACCAATTCCTCGCCACCCTCATTTCTTTTCTCCGATCATTCTTTAAAAAAAAAACAAAAACAAAATCACTTATTTTGTACACACCCTTTTTTTTTTTTAAGGGTTCGGTTAGGAATTACATTAATCACTAATTTTAAGAAATTTTTTATGAAAAATTTATCAAAACAATTAGTTATTTTTTCATTTTT
This sequence comes from Quercus parvula, assembly GCA_030820535.1. NCBI lineage: Eukaryota > Viridiplantae > Streptophyta > Magnoliopsida > Fagales > Fagaceae > Quercus > Quercus parvula. The sequence goes on from JAUAME010000012.1 coordinate 31,449,480, forward strand.
TCATAAAAAATTCTCTAAAATGATCTATTAACGTATGCCATAAGAGTATACGTTAGTAAAACCTTTTTTCAATACACTAATTAGATGGGTTTTAAGAGATTTGAATCCTTAATGTTCTCATTAAAAGTATTAGAAAGTACCAATTGAGGTACAAAACTCTTGATATATTTTGATGATTTTTTTTCTTATTTTATCGATATATGTATTATCTTTGATTTATCAATGATTTTATCTAAAGTTATTAAGGAGTCGTGTCTTGAACTTTTTCAATGGATCATTTGTTAGCCATTACCATTATGTTTCTTTAATTAATGAAATAGAATAATAATTATTTGAAATAAGACAACGAATAGTGCAGAGGATCTTTTTTTTTGCTTTATAAAAGTAAGTTATGAATAATAATGTTCATAATATGATATAAAGTTGAAATAATAGTGCACTTATCTTTTAGTTGTTTAGCTAGGTTGCTTGATACCGAAATGAGATGTGACGTTTGGTGAAAATGATATTACAAGCACGAGATACTCAGCAATTAATGGTGAAAAGTATTTAGTGGTTTCCATGTTTAGGTATAAAGTTGTTAAAGTTAAAAAAAGATTAGTTTACGGGAGTACATTCAGCAAGACTAGAAACTTGGTTCGCAAAACTTTGTGTTGGAATCCTTGAGTAATTTAGAAAGGATTGCCTAGTGAATCTCTTATGGAAACTATTTGGGATATCAATAAATCAAGGAGTAACAATAGAAGAACAAGATGAACACATCAAGTAAATAGAAATTAGTGATTAATTTGGAGGCATAATTGAATGTTATCCTTAGATAATATTTTCCCCGTACGTAAGTTGCTAAAAGGTTTCTACAAAATTGTCCCAAAGATACAACCAAATTTATTGGGTTTTACAAATAGCAATTTTGGAAAATACCTATAAGATTTCTTGTGTTTCTTTAAACTTACTATTTTGGAGAGATAGTTTATTTTTTAAGTGAACATAAACCTCTATTTATACACATAGGGTTATATACCTTCAAAAGGCATGTATGGAGAGTTAAAATATTTCATAAAACTGTTCACAAAGCTTGAAACATTTTTAAATGTTCAGAACAGTTATCAGAAAATTCTGCAAAAATTTACTTTTCATGAGTCTCGATCGATCGAGAGGAATCGAGCATTGATCGAAAGCCCTTTTCGATCGATCAAACAGGAATTATGTACCAATCGAATAGGCAGAGACTCTAGGATAATTTCCTTCACCACTTCGATTGATCGAATAGAAGTTTCAACCGATTGAAAATCCTGAAACTTGAATTTTCACAAAGAAAATTCTAGAACTCGAATTTCCACTTTATTCATTTTACTAATGAATACTCTCCAACTTTATATTATTATTACAACTTATCTATGTATATAACTATATATACAACAAAAACTAATTAGTCTGACTCAACAAAATTTAGTGTTGCAAAAATTTATATCCAAATTAAAACCTCTATTTATACCCATAGGATTATATCTCTTCAAAAGGTACGTATGGAGACTCAAATAGGAATCGAGTACCAATCGAAACAAGCAGAGACTCCAGGATAATTTCCTTCACCACTTTGATCGGTCGAATAGAAGTCTTGACCAATTGAAAATCCTGAAACTTGAATTTTCACAAAGAAAATTATAGAACTAGAAGTCTCCAACCTTATATCATTATTACAACTTATCTATGTATATACCTATATATACAACAGAAACTAATTAGCCCGACTCAACAAGATTTAATGTTGCAAAAGTATATATCCAAATCAACAAGGTTAAAGATTGAGTATACAAAAAAATATTGTAGTCAACATAATGCAAATCCAATTTGCAATTGCAGAACATGCAAAAAGGATGTCAAATCAACAAATCCGAATATGCGAGGCTCAAACATATTTGGGTAATTTTACATCAATTGATCAACGGGGGATTTATTCTACCTAAAAATGCAACTAATTTTGTTCTCTTTTTCTATCCGCTTTAGTCTTTTCTTTGTTAACTTTTGGCACCTGTTATTATCAGGATTCAAGAACCCCACTTCATGAGCTACATAACATGGCAAATGCCGTGATGGATTTTCAAGTGCTTTTTTTTTTTTTTTGTTGGAAAAGTTAATGAATGCCTTAAAAGCGTTGGTTTAAGATATATTTTTAGAAACTTTTTATGAGAAAAGAAAAAATTATTGACAAAATTTGGCTACAAACTTAGTTTTAGCCTAAAGCTATAACTTTCACTTAAAAAATTAATATAACTACATATTTTAAAATTTTAACCATCGGATTTTGTGTTCTTAAAGCACATGTAAAATTTCATATCAATAAGATTTTAATTACCATTTGATTTATAAACTTATTTTTTATACATAATTTTAGACTATAAAAAATTGAAATTTAAATATTTGATTGATGACATAGCTATTGATCTTCGATCTTTTGAAAATTTTGCAAACAATAAGGATATAAGAAGAAAATGTAATTCAACGGTGGATTTATTAAAGTCACATCCAATTAAAAGACATTAAGTGGACTTCTAGAATTAGGTTACAACCAAGTTTGTTGTCAAACTTTGTTCAATTTTTTTTTACTACTTTTTATATTTTTCATAAAAGTGATATAAAAAATTTCCTTAAGTAGTTATAAACAATTGCTATAAGAGCACCCAGTAATATTAAAGCTCAATTATACATTATATCCTTTAAATTTGGTTTGTTTCTATTTTCATCCTTAAAGCTTCAATATTTTCAATTTCATGTCTTAACTTTCATTTTTTATTCAACCATCCGTCATTCTGTCTACTTTTGCCAATTAGCTATCATTATTTCCCAAAAAAACAGCTTAGCATTGCAATTTTATATCTTTCAATTCTAGAGAAGCCAAGAAATTAATTTCAATGAATTCTTGATATACCAAAACATATATTTTTCACAAAAAATAATGAGGAAAAATACAATGGCTACCTCATTATTGTTTTTTTTTAAAAACACAATGGCTATCTCTTTATTGTTTCATATTTATTTGAAAGCACATCAAACATAGAAAGGAAGTTGAGAGACCAAATTTAAAAAATTAATACATATTCAAAAATGAAAGACTAAATATATATATATATATATATATATATATATATATTGTAAGGACCAAATTTGGGATGGACCCAAATTAGGATTGGATTCAGCCCAATAAGCCCAAACAATGAATTTATAGAGAGTGGGTGAAAGAATTATTTCTATTTCAGAAGAAAGCTCATGAAGACTACAATATCGAGCGCATTAAATATAAATAAGATAAGAAATAACGGTCATCGGCACAATCGGAGGAACTAGGTTATAATATATTTTTGATGAACACAATTAACAGTATTCAGTAGATTCTTCTCCAGGATTTCTTTTCTCTCTAATGTTTTTCTCTCTCTTTTCTTTGGCCATCTTTCCATGTAATATACTCTCATCTTGTTATCATTCCCTCCATACATGTGTAAGTTAGATTCTAGAAACTCCTTCTTGTCCCATCCAACTCCTCACAAAATCCTCAACTAGTAACTGTAAGGCTGCTTAACCATTGTTCAAGTATCACCTTCACATTAATGTGGCCAGAGAGTTAGGTGGGAGACATTTAATGTGGAGGTAGCAGCTTTTTGAAGATATTTGTTGCCCCCCTTTGCTCATTCCTTATCCAATGCCCAACTCTCCGTTATGATGCAATTTGGAAGAAAGTCCAGGATGATAAGAAAGCTCAAGTCACCTCGGATCTATATCTCTGAGGTGACTCCCCACCTCGGACATATTTTGGACCCTTATATACGATTTTTATCTCTTCCTCTGATTTCTTTCCCATTATGATTTTTAGTGGGCCATCCTCAGATTGGGCCATGAGATCATAGACCCAATACATACAGTTTCAATAATACTTTCTAGATGACAGCCCCCCCCCCCCCCCCACACATATATATATATATATTTTTTTTTGAGAAACAAATTAAAGACCAAATTTAGATGATTTAAATTATAAAGGTTTTTTTTTTATAAAATAAAAAAATTAAGCCAGATTTTATAATTTATAGTTGAGCCAAAACTGTATGATTTTTTCTTAATTTATATTTTGAACATTATAAACTGTCTAAAAACAATGCATTATTTTCAAAAAGACATTTCAAGAATATCTTTTGTTATCGTCCACTCCTAAATTTGGCCATTGCTGATGTAGAGCACTAATAAGTTCATAAAACTTATATACTATGAAATACAAATTGAGAGTTCTTTATGTCATTAATTAGCAAACATGCTCAACGTTCTTGACACTTCAAAAATTGGAATGAAATTATATGCCAGGCTATTGTGTTATCTAACATAAAACTCTTATTGTTTTCTTGTAAATCCTATAATCCGTACTTAGATTATGGTTTCATCTTTTCCTTCTTTTCTTTTCATTTTTTTGTTAGGATCCTTATTCAATTCAAAACAATAGACGAAGACTCACCAACATTTGGCGGCATAAGCCTCTGTTTCTGGCAGCCGCTTTCTAAGCCATTTCTCTTTAAGAATTTGGACTAAAAAATTTTCAAAACCAACTTTTCCCCCTCTCTATCATAGAATAATACTATTTTGGTAAGCTAGGCTTGATAGGAAGTTTGAAAATTGATTTGTTTATATTTAATAAATGAACCAAACAAGTCTCGATCTTAGGCTCTATTATTATAATTTTTTTTAGAGAATCATCCTAGGCTTTATTAAATTATTCAAGCTTGAACATTATGAACTTAAGTTTGATAGGCTGAACTCAAGTGAAACTACAGCTAAAAGTAAAATAATATGTAATATACATAACAATATTCCCGCGAGCAATTTAGTCGTATTTTTAAATTTTAGTCAATTTGCAGTAAAGTTGCTATATATTCAGCCTGATACTCATGTATATATATTAGTCACTAATGACCATCCTTTATTAAAATCAACAAGTAACTATTTAATTAACTAAGCTCAAGAGACTATCACGTACTCTTGGTGCGGTGGTCACTTCACATATATAAGTGCTTGTAGGGTGCGAGGGCAAGGGCCAAAATTCAAGTCTCTATGAGGGAGTTTCACACACATATACATTTAGATTAAACTAGAGTAGAATTTCTATCTTGTAAAAAATAAATAAATAAATAAAACTAACGGTAGAATATTAGAAAGTCAAATTAAAGTTTGGCTACAAATTTAATTATAGTCTAAAGTTACAATTCCCACTAAAAGAAAACTAATATGATTACATATTTTGAAAACCTAACTGCTGGATTATATAATCTTTATGTTATTAATTTCATACCAATTGGATGTTATTTACCATTTAATTCATAAACTTATTTTTTATGAGTAATTGTAGACTACAAAAACTTGAAATTTAAACATTTGATTGATAACGTAGTTATTTGTAATGACCTCGCCTCAAGTACATTTTGTTCTATCCCCCTCAAAGCACAAAGTAATGAGGGAAAAGGCCTCTCCCCTTTTGGGTCTCTGCAATCCACCCCGTTATAGGCACACACATCCTTGCGTGTGGGGAGGGGGCCCACACTTTTAGTTAAGGCATGGCTCTGATACCAAAAGCATAGTGCCGTAGGGGAAAATACATTTACACATTAAAAGGGAAAATACATTTATAAGCACATTTTCATGTGCTTTCCTAGGCGATGTGAAATTCTATGGATTGTAAGCCTCATTTTTGGGTCTCTACATTATCGATCTTTGATCTTTTGAAAATTTTGCAAATATAGAGAATATAAGAAGAAAATGTAGTTTAATGGTGAATTTATAAAAATTTACATCCAATAAACTTGACAATCTAGAATCAATCCCTCTTACAACACAAACTTGACAATCTAAACAATTCAATTGAAATCTGTTTCAATTGCTAAGAAATTGATCTTTACAGTTTATATCTTATAATTAAGGCAGAAATACTATTTTTGTCCCTACATTTTCATCCAATTCCCACTTTGGTCCCTACTTTTTAACTTTACCTCATTTAATTCTTAAAATCAAAAAGCGATTTCGTTTTGGTTCCTATCGCCATCTCACTAACGAAAATAGTCTACATGGCAAATAGAGTGCACCGCTGGTACACTAAATGCTGACATTAGTATTAAAATAATAATAATAATTTTTATTTAGAATTTTAAAAATGTCATGTCATCTTTTAATATAAAAAATTAATTTATCAATTTTAACTAAATGAAAAAGAAAAAAGGAAAAAATAGAAATAAAAACCAACAATCATATAAATTGAGATCTAGCTTTATCTTGAGGAAGAACAAAAAAGAACACAAACCTAGAAAATTCAAAACCCAAAAACATCTAGGCGGACTTTAGAATCGTTTGATCTTAATCAATTATTTGTTAATCTAATTGAAGAACACAAAAGTAAGAAAAGAAGATGAAAAAAAAAAAAAAACGGTAACTAAATTCTAAAACACATAGATTCAAACACACACAAGAGACAACTTGCAATATCAAACTCAAACACACACATGATTAGCCAAAACCTAGAAATACCATAGATTGGTTACAAAAAAGATTTTTAAAAAATCTAATGTGAGATGAGAGAAAAAACCCAGATTGACCAAGAAAATAAAAACCAGATCGGTATTTTGAACAAACCAACTTTTGAGCAACAAACTTTGCAACTGAAACAACATTGTTCTTCCTACTCTCCATCCCTCTAGCTAAACTCTGAGCACCCAAAATTTTCAAAACCCAAAGAATACAAACCCAAAAAATTAACACTAAACATTGGCCACAACAAGATCAGTGGAACAAAAACCACCACTCTCAATATATCAAAACCCACATCACCAAAACCACACTTCTTCAATTGCCAAGACCACATTGAAACCCACAACCCAACCACCACAGTTCTTAAATCACTCCCCATTTGGTTGATCTTGAACCCACATGCTGCCACTAGCTATGCCGTGACAACAACCGATCTCAACATCTCCTTCTAACCCAAATCAAACTGATCTCAGCCTCCCTCTTTCTAACCCATATGAAACCCATCAAACCAAGATCTCAAGACCTTAGGGAGATAAAGTTTGAGTTGAGAGTGAAAAAGTTTGAGTTGAAAGTGTGATCATGTGGTTTGAAATTAGAACAAAATTTATCAGCTGTGATGTTTTAGTGTCATGTAAGGGGTTTTATTTTGGATTTATTTGTGTTTAATTTTGTGTTGACATGGATCTGAAGTAATGTATATATACATATATTTTTTTTAAGATAACTGGCAGAGTTTTTGGGTTTTAAATTTTCTGGGTTTGTGTTCTTGCCTGTTTATCCTCAAGATAAAACTAGATCTCAATTTATATGATTTTTGGTTTTTATTTCTTTTTTTTTTTTTTCCATTTAGTTAAAATTGATAAATTAATATTTTATTTTTAAAAGATGATGTGGCATTTTAAAAATGCTAAATAAAAAATTTTATTATTAGTTTAATGCTGATGTTAGCATTTAATGTGCCAGCGGTGCACTCCGTTTGCCACATAAACTATTACCGTTAGTGAAATAATAGTAGAAATCAAAGCGAGATCGCTTTTTTTTTTTTTTTTTAGGTACTAAATGCGTTAAAAAGTAGAGACCAAAGTAGGAATGTGATGAAAATATAGAAACAAAAATGGTATTTCCGCCTATCATTAAACTTCATTTAAACTTAAGCCTGTGTGTAATTTACTCAACTTAAACTTAAAACCAAATGTAAACACTAAAAAAAAAAAAAAAAAAAAAAAAAAACACACACACACACACTAAGACAAGCTTAAATTGTGGAAACAAGTAGACAACATTTTTTCATATAATAAATATAATAAAATTTTAATTTATTGTGTCCGTTTAATAATAATTATTCCTTATGATTAGACAAAACTTAAAATACTAAGTGTGCGTTTGGATTTGAATGAAAATTATAAATTATTTTACTATTCAGCTTATTTTTGCTACTATTCATAGATCTCACTGCACTTTTTGATACTATTTATATGCTTTATTCTACTATTTTAACTAACTTTTATCTTTATCTATAATATTTTTAATTTCAACAAAATAAATGATATCCAAACAGATCCTAATTAATTTTTAATATAAATGAAACCGACGTCGAGAGCGTGGAAACCACAAATTATTATATCAAAGAATTTTTTGTTTCATCATTATATAACTATTTTAACTACTTTTTAATATCTCATTCTCTCTAACTCGGCGATTATTAGCTGTGTCCGTGGGTTACGGAATCGTGGAAAAAAAGAAAAGAAGCGCACACACACACGCACGCAACAGTCGCAGAGTCGGCACACAAAACGACAACTAACATTTTGCAACTTGCAATTGTAAGCCCATGACGTCATCGAATGTCCAAATCATTCAGATCAAAATAATAATAAAACTCCACGAATTAGAAATGAACCACGTGATTAATGCTTTTTTTCCACCACTTTGCTATCTATCTATCTGAATCTGAATGAATGAAACTTCAAAGAAACTCGGTACCCACATAGAAAATCACCACCACCAGATTATTATTATAATTTTTTTAAATATATTACTTTTTTTCTCTTTTTTCTTTTAATTTTATTCCCACACTTTCATAAAAAACAAAAACATATTTGGAAATTAAAAAATCATTTTTTTTTAATTTATCCACCTAAGTTCATGAACCTTTTTTGCTATAAATACCCATCTCTTATTAATTCTTCAAAAATATTCATTTCTTCCCAAACTCTCTCTATCTCCCTTAGTTTCTTTGAACACTCCAAAACCTTCAACTTTAGCAATTTCCGATTCAAAAATGTATGGACAGAGCTCTACAGAGTCCGATCATGCTCTTCTTGAGTCGATTCGCCGGCATCTACTAGGCGAGACTGAAGTGGGTTCTTCGGGAAACGGTCCGATTTTCGGTCGGAGCTCCAGTTTCAGTAGCTTGTATCCTTGTCTCACCGAAAACTGGGGCGAGTTGCCACTCAAAGAAGACGATTCGGAGGACATGGTGCTCTACGGTGTTCTCCGTGACGCCATCAATGTTGGCTGGGTTCCATTCCCTGCTCTCGCTCCGGTACCCACTGAGTCTTTCAATTTCGGATCCCAAGTAGTAAAATCCGAACCCGATGTGTTCGTTTCGGTGAAATCTGAGCCCGAAATCTTACCGGAAACTAAGGCGGTTCAGGCAGTGGCGCCGCCGCATAAGGCGGAGCCTGCGGTGGTTCCGTCGAAGGGGAAGCATTATAGGGGTGTGAGGCAAAGACCTTGGGGGAAGTTCGCGGCTGAGATTCGTGACCCGGCTAAGAACGGCGCCCGGGTTTGGCTCGGAACTTTCGAAACAGCTGAAGACGCCGCCCTGGCTTACGACCGCGCCGCTTACAGGATGCGCGGCTCACGCGCCTTGCTCAATTTCCCACTCCGGGTCAACTCGGGCGAGCCTGACCCGGTGAGGGTGACATCAAAGCGGGCATCGCCCGAACCCACTTCCTCGATTTCATCGGTCGATAGCGTGTCGCCGAAGCGGCGGAGGAAGGCTGATTTCACTTTGGCTCAGGCTCAGGCTCAGGCTCAGGCTCAGGCTCAGGCTCAAGCTCAAGCTGGATTGAGAATGGAAAGTGGAGTTGAGAACTTGCAAGTGGCACAACAAGTGGCACCATGTACACTTGGGGGACAATTATTGGTTAGCTAATTCTGACGGTGGAAGAAAGTACTCTACTTTACTTGAATTATTGAGGGACCTTGTAATTATTATATGAGCTTAAGAGATATTAAAAATTCCTAGGATGTCTTGCAATTGCAAATTGCAATTTCATTTTTGGGGTGGTCCCATAATTTTGATAAATGTTAAGGGGGAAAAAAATGATAATATTCGAAAGGAAATATAATAAGTAAGAATGAGAGGATATGGGGTTGTTTGAGTCTTGTGAATACAAAGATTTTGATGTTAGTGTTTGGTGAGCTTTATCAGAAATGGAAAATATTTGTATTCTTTGCAAGCAACATGTTGATAAGGTAGATATGTATTATTGGCTCTTTTGGGTGTCAGCAATTGCCTGCATATTTTTTGATAAAATTTGATATCATCTTTGATGTACTTTTTCCTCTTTTACTTTTTTTTTTTTTTTTTTTTTTTTTCACCCAACAATTTTGGCAACACAAAACAACAAGGCTATAATGTTCATTTTGTCCCTAAATGTTTGGTAGATGTTTTATTTTCATGTTTAAAATTTAAGAATGTTCTATTTTCACTCTTGTTAAGTTTTACAGAGAAAATGAAATTATATTTTAATGATGAAAAGAATATTTCTACCAAAAAAACAGAGAAGACTTGAGAATTGACCATAGAATTGATTATTGAACAGTGTTGGGTAATCATTCATCTACATTATATAATTGTAGTCAATAGACACATGCACTATATCAATATGCATGACATGTTTGTTTCATACTAAACACGATTTATATATGGGATGGGACCTATATGTTACCTGTGACTTGATTTACATGTTCAAATCATATCTATATACTACCACTACATTTGGACATTATTGTAACAGTAACTTTCTAAACTTGGAAAAAGAGAAACAAGCTTTATGTAAAACGAGACTACTATCCTCCAGATTCATGCATGAGAAAACAGTAGAAGATAAAATGTTATCCCTTAACCAAATTCCATTTTTGGCTTTTATTAGAGGAGAGGGAAGGGAATAGACATTTGAGGATGTTAATTTAAAGGCAAAAGCTATGAAATTTCTAAATAGCCTATTAGAGCTTACTTTCCAAGTGTCACTGTATAGGTAAATAAATATTTAAAAAAAAAAAAAAAAGGGTCATGTTATTTCCACAAGTTTACATCTACACTTTGGTTTTGACGTTGACATCTATGGCTGGATACCCAATTTCTTGATTCCTTCCGGGATCCTGTCTAGATAAGCATAATTCTCCAAGTATAAGGAATACACTAGCGATGAATTTGGCTTGCTTATAGTAACATTACTAAAATGTGACATAGACACAACACGTTTTAAAATTATTACACGGTCAGTTTTGTATAACATTCTATAGAAACAAAGAATAAACTTTTTGTCCACTAGTAACTCCCTTCTCAAAACATATAATAAAAAATTTCCTAATTACTTTAAAATTTCAATTAATTTTCTTTAACTCTCTTTTTTTTTTTTTTCAATTAAAAAACACATTAACATGCTTCATTTATTGGTTAAATCTGTTTAAAGCTGTAGGAGAATAAAAAATTCTGATTTCTCAATGACATAAAAAAGTAATCTATTTTTCTTACTTTCTTATATTCCTAAATCCTTACGTAACTTGCTATGAATGATACATAATAAAGTAGTGTCTATAATAAGTAAAAAAAAAAATTTTTAAAAATCCTATTTTAACTTCTTGAGGTGGGTCTTTCACTTTATGTTTCATTAACTATCACATATCTTTCTTGTTTTAGTAAAATAATGTGGGTTTCAGTTAGCTGTTAGCTCAATTGGAAAAGTCTCTGATAATTGAATAAGAGATCTGAGGTTTAATCCCCGCCTACACCAAAAACTGATTAGTGTCTTGGTCTGGTAATAAAGAGTTATCATCAGGAGCGGACGCCATAAATTGAAACTCCTTCTAAAAAAAAAAAGTAAAACAACCAAACATATCTTTTTTTTTTTTTAAGTCAAACATATAGCATATCATAATTGATTAATATAAGATAAAAATTACAGGTAAGATAATTTTTTTTTGAGTAAATATAAATTGTACATTTTAAATTTGATTAAAATTTATACAGTATATTTTAGTCTTCTAATTTTATTTTCATTCAAATAGGTTCTCTAAAGTTTTAAATTTATTCAAGTATATAGTCAAATTTTGTAATCAACTTTAAAGAAATGATATTGTTTCATTCAAAATTTACCATTTTATAAAAGTTGGGTAAAAGGTAATCAAAAAATTTGGTTGCCTAACCTTCTTCTTAAATTAATGATTCTTCAAAGATGTCCCCAAAAAAAAGAGGACAACGCAAGAAACGTCATATGACGTAAACCTTGAGAACACAAACACAATGCACGTAGACACTTAAAGACAATCGTACTGTTCAAACTCCAAGCCAAACCATATAACTTATCCAAACTTTTGACTTTGAAACCTTGACCCTTGACTTTCTCAAACTAACAAACATGTACAAGTTTTCTGAGTTTTGACATTGCAACAAATTTTTCAAAGAGAGTAAGAATGACTCTTCTACATCAATGGGCAGCCATTAACGGGGGAGATAATAATATATATATATATATATATATATAGACTATTGATTATCGAAAAATGATTTATAGACTATTAGTCTCTCACATGGTTATGTGCTTCCTAAGCCAACATTTTAATTTCAACGAGTATTACTATTTACTAGTCAAACAGAGTGTTCACATTATGGGAATTAGTATTTTATCTGGTAAGTCATTAAGGAAGAAAATAATTATCGGTAATCTTTCGCCACATCGTGGTGAGAATGGTCGACGAGCCACGTTTAATTTAGTCGTTTACACATGTTTCTATGTATTGAAATGAAATGGGAAAGCGAATAAATCTCAATGTAGTAGTTTACAATATCCGTAGCCAGTGGTCCATTTTGCTACGGAACTAGTATCAAATTTTTTAAAAAATGTACAGTTCCCACCATAGGGAAGGGACTCGAAACAATGGAACTGGACTGATAACTCATTCACATTAGGATATGAGTATATAAATTTTAATTATTCATGTTTGTCTCTTTTTATAATATATACTTGGCCAAAAAAAAACGGAGTTTAAAAATATTTGATAATGATTGACTTGATTTCCTATTTAACTATATTTTACACCCTACCTCCACCAATCATGCCACCATATCACCAAAGGCTTTATAACTAAATTTGTACCTTCCTATGTATAAATTATTTGGGGTCTAGGAGGGAAAATGTTCAAGTTATGCTAGTGTATGATTGCAAAGACCAAATGAGCCGATTTTTACCTTGTTCAAGTTCTACCTTATTAGGCCAACGTCATTTCCTTATTATTTTTTTGGGGAGAGTTTCACAATTTATAGCGTTTGCTTCTAATGATAGTTATTTATTATCAAACCAAGATACCAATCGGTTTTTGGTGTAAGCAGGGATTGAATCCCATATCTCTTATTTAACCATCGAAAATTTTACCAGTTAAGCTAATTAAAACCTATATTTTCCAACTATCAATACGTAAAAATAGACATATTAAACCCACCTCAGCAACCAAAAAAAAAGAAAGGGTATTAAACCCACTATTATTGAAAGAATACATGTCAAATTTGGATAAAAAAGAAAAAAAAAAGGAAGACCTACTAATGGTAGAAGTTTGAGGGCCAAAAAAACATTAACATCTGATCTTCAAAACCCATTAAAAGCTAAAATAATATTACTGCACATCTTTAGTATAATGGTCACTTCACAAGTTAGGAGAGTTCAAGTCAAACGAAGACAAGAGCTGTCAACGAACCAAATCATTCATGAACAGCTTGAGCTTGGCTCAAGAAAAAGCTTGTTCATGTTTGTTTATTTCTAAACAAGTCAAGCCTAAACTTTATTTTTAAGCATATTTAATAAATGAGTAGAGCTCACGCAAACAAAATTATTCATGAACAAGCTCGTAAACATTAAAACTTGATATAAATGGTCTGTTTGAGATCTGCTTATTTTGCTGAAATTAAAATTTTTTTTGCTGAAAGTATTATAGATAAAGGTAAAAATTAGCTGAAACAGTAAGTAGAACTCATGAATAATATCAAAAAGTGTAAGAAAACCCATAAATAGTATCCAAAATAAACTGAATAATAAAATAAATTAATTTTTTAAGTTGGAGCCAAACAAGTGCTAAACCAACAATCTTAGAGCTCGTTTAAAGCTTGATAAGAGCTTTGTATATTATACCCAAAAAAATCACTGCAATCCCTTTCCGTATGCTGCCCCTGCCCCATGTCATATCCATTTCCATTCCCTCTGCTTACCCCACCCCACGTCATTTCCCCATTACTATTGTTTTTGTCTTTTTAGTTTTTACACTTCCCATTTTAATTCAATTCAAATTTCATTTTACTTCCTGTCTATCTCTTTCTACCTCGAGAACTTCAGCAAAGGCTTACTCAAGATGTTTTGGTTCTTCTCACCCAGCAACTTATCTCTCTTCCCTTGTTCAAACATAATTGAGTTCTCGTTCTATCTCTCTTTCTTCCTCACCTACAAGCCTTTCATCTCATTTCAAGGCTGTTACATAAGCTAAAATTTATGTGTGTGTTCTGTTAATGATTTATTTATGGGTTTTATTTTCTTGAAATTTCTCTTTTTTGTTTAGTACTTCTTCGAAACCTAGAGGGTAGTGGTGAAGGTCATTTTCTTTTGAAAATGGAACAAGCTATTTAGAAAGATTTTTTTTTTTTAGAAACAAACTAATTGATAAATACACACACTTTAATTACATTCTCTCACCAAGTTCAAACACATTACTTAACCCGAAGTACCATTTTGTAAGTTGTAAATGGTTGTATAATGGTAGTATTGCTATGTTTTCTTTTCAGTTAAGTTTCATTTATGGGGAAAAAATGTTACAGATGGAAGAAGAATTATTTTATAATTAGTGCATTATTCTTTTTCTTTTTCTTTTTTTCATTAAGTTTTTTTTTTTTTTTTTTTAAGTTAAAACTTTGATAAGGAACTTAATTTTGGATCTTGAGCTCGAGTTTGAAGTTGAGCTGAGCTTGACTAATGAATTAAGCTGATCCAATCTAAGTTAAAGCTTTTAGCCTTTCTAACGAGTTCAAGTTTGAACACTAATTTTAGGCTTCATTCAAGCTTGAGCTAAGCTTAAACATGCACTTACTCGGTAAAGCTCGAGCTTTACTAAGTAGTGCACGTTTGAGCTCGGCTTGTTTACAACTCTACCGAAGACCTGCCACATCCAACCAGCCTGCCACCTAAATTGACTACTTCGGCAATTGGCAACGAGTCCCCACCCTCAGAATCCAGCACCAGCAGGTTGATTAGTGGATTTGCTCCTCCAAAATTGATTTGAAATATGACATTTTTGCTTAAGTTGTTTTTATTTTCTTTTATTTTAGAGAAACAAATACACAAACAAGGGAAAAAAAAAAAAAAGATTCTAATACAAATGCATACCACAACTCCACTAAAAAGTCATGGTAACTTTTAAAGAATGGTAAGACAAATTATCTACACATAACATACTCTCCTAAGCAATGTGAGACATTTTATATGTACATACTATACATACAACAAAAAGCATTTCATGTAAATACCAGAAAAAATTAAAGAAAGAAAATTAAGATGCCATTCTCATTCATAGATTCGTCTTTCCTTCTGATCCGTTCCTTGATGTGTTCATAGCCTAATCTAAGAGTAAATGAGCAACCACTAATCTATATTAGTGAGCAGGCCATATTGCATTACATCTAGTAAAGTTTTTAGTTTCACCAGAAAGCTCGATTTGTTCTCCATAAATTTAAATGAAATACAATGATAAGATGGAACTCATGCTCTCTTTATAATATTGCAAAACGCCATGAACAAAGATAATCTGGCGAGGCTCTGGAACCCGCCAAAGGATCTATGGTTTTAGCCCATAGAAATGTCGCGGTGGCCTTCTCCTGCAATTTTGAATTTAATGAGATTGAATGGTTGATATGTGGAATGTAGAATGAGGTGCATGTAAAACATATTAGCCTGGACCGCAGAGTAAAACTGTCCATAATCTCCTCTGTTTGTTGCCTAGCTCCAGTGGGGCATTAATTCGAAGGTAATGGGTTACAAGGGCCAAACATGTATAGAGATCAAACTATAGGAAAACGTTTATCTCCAAATTGATTTGGAGAAAAACTCTTCAAACTCCAACTCTATATTTTTAATGGATGTAAATTTTGAAAATTTAACAGTTAGATTGCATGTTCTTATTATATCTTCCATGTTTGCAGAATTTTAAGAAAATCAAAGATCAATATTTATGTCATCAATCAAATGTTTAAATTTCAAGTTTTTGTGATCTAAAATTATGTATAAAAAATAAGCTTATTGATTGAATGGTAAATAACATCCGATTTGAATGGAATTTTATATGAGTGTTAAGAATATGAAATCCAAATGTTCAATTTTCAAAATTCACATTCAATAAAAAGATATAGGAGTTTCAAGGGTTTCTCTTTGTCCATATATATATATATTCAATCTGTTACTAAAGAGACCTTGTAAATAATGAAACCATATGTTAGGTCATCTCAATTCCAGCTCACATTTGGTATCAGTCTGAAGTAAAACCAGCCTAACAAATCAAGTACTATTTCCAAAATGGGGGTTTTTTAATTTTTATCTACAAATGATTCAAATCGGTCAACAACTTGGATCAAATTGGGTCAAACTATGACTCATACTGAATTAGAAGTATTAGCACAACATGTCATCCTAAATGAGATTAAATTCTCATGATCTGAACGCATGATGACCCATTACAAATAGCACTAGTCTTGGCATAGAGATAGTGACTGGCATAGAGATAGTGACTAATTAGATAATGAAGGTTTCAAACAATGCAAGGGAAAATTCAGTAACATAAGGCTTGGGATGCGAAAAACTTCAATTTTAATACCTTTTGGGTTGGATTCGATCGTGCTCATAAAATTCCATTTCTTCATCACTTTCTGAGCACATCATCTTGCCAAGTGGTCGGTTCCCATTGTAACCCTGCTTACAGTAAATTCTGCCATGTAATTAGGAGGGACTGACCAATATATTGCAAAAACTAATCTCTTTCACACACAAAAAACCAAAAAAAATTAAAAATTAAAATTAAAATTTTAAATGTTAAGCTTTTGAAATGGATTTGTATAACAAACTTAGGAATTAAGGATGAACACTAGCATTAAGAAACATCATTTTCTTCCTAACACTTCTGTTGATATTTGAATATTGCTTGGACCTCTGAGATGTAGATTTGTTTAACATAGAATTCTTCCATAATTGTTCAGACATAAAGGGGAGGAACAAAAAAAGAACATAAAGAAAATATTGGAGCAAAAATTTAGGATTAGAGAAAGCAAGCATTGTGAGCCTATCATAATGGGCAAAGTTCAGGAATAGCATTACTAATTCTGCAAGTTACATGTGCATTTCCACACCTTGTTACCAATTAACCTCAATTACGTATAAAAATTATTTAGTTATATACACCAAATTGATAAAAGCAAGAAAGGTGTAATCAACAGACCTTGAGACTGAGAGATTTCTTGACTTCTTCCACCCTTTCCTTAACTTCCTTCTGGTGTTTCGTGTCTGACACGGACTTTGTTTCAGCCCATTTAATCTTCTCTTGAATTGTGAGTAGTACATTGTCTGAATTTTCTAACCTAATATCATGAATAGCAACTTTAAAATGTCCTCCAAAAAATTTTTAGAGCAACCAACGACACTCAAAATACAAGGAACATTACTTGCAGAATAAGAAAAGAAATGTTTTAAGTTATGAAGTATCATTCCAATTCTAAAGGATGTAACTGGAGGGACGAAGTTTTACAGTCATATGTCTACTAAATGCATCCAATGAACATGAGTTGCACCCTTTATAAAAAATAAAAAAAAATGTTTTGACATCATTGTAAAACTAACAAAACATTGTAAAGTTCAGTCTGACAAACCACAGCAATAAACATGGTTTCAAGTAGCCAATCCAAATGGAGAGGTAGGCATTGGTGAGGTCTGATCTAAAACTATACTACACATAACAGAGAAGGTGACTTCTGGTGGCCCATAAATCTAAGATATTCAGTCCACATTGGGCTGGGGATTTAGGCACAAAATATACAGGATATCATTGTTACAATTATATCTGATGTGGCATGGGCACCCCAACATATTGTGAAGGGAAGACCAATTTTAACTGAACAGACCGTCTGACATGGATATCAAAATAACACGATGTATTATGTAAAGTCAAGGTGTCATCATAGAAAATTACTTAAACTGGAGGGTCAGTATGAGGTGCATAGAAATTAACTCTGTTAAATGGCCTTTAACATGGATCTGCAGCTAGTGTTTTGGACATAAGGTATACTATGATTTTTTTTTTAAATTTTTTTTTAAAAATTTTTTTTTTATTTTTTTTATGAACATAAGGTATTCTATGATATTTGAACCAAGACTCACCAATTTCCTAAGGTCTGTATCATATTATCAAGCTGTCCAGGTCTCAAATCCCTCCCTGCTGCAAATTGTACCTACACAAAAGCAAGATCTCAAGATTAAGCATTGAGTTCTGTAACATGTATCCATAAACCCCTAAAAAAAAAAAAAAAAATCCAACCTCAAAACGTCTTTGCTTCTGATCTAACTTCCCTTTGACTATGCCCTACACAGATATATAAGATCATTATCGGAAATCTTTTTTCAGATGTTAAAATGTGAATGTCTCAGATTTTAAATCTTATGTTACTGGTTAAAATATAATCAAATATATTGCATTACTTTCACCCTACATTGACAAGGAAATTTTTTAGTACAAGTATAATTTATAGGAATAAGGGACCTACGGCATAGATGCACTCATTGATAAGAAAGTCTTCAAGTTCTCGCACGTTAGAAATATCAAGTTCCTCAAGAAGTTGATCGTAGGAAAGAACCTGTGAGAGAGTTCAATCTTTAATCAAAACCATAGGAGTCCAAAGAAATAAACAATTAAAAACATATCTAATTATATTTCTCCACAAAAACAAGAGACAATCAACACAAGCAATCTGTACATCAAGGCTTGTGAGTTCAACTCAGATTACCTGACCACCATAAACTGACTGAGGCAAAACAATGCAATATCATAGCTCCACTTTTGAAAAATATTAATATGTAAAATTGGAAAAGTAGTTCTTTACATGTATAATTAAAAATCATTCTCTTTTATTCTTTATCGTTGCTGATGAATTAAAGAAAATAACAGAACATTAAGGACCCTAAGATAATCATTCCAAACTGAATTAGTTTCCAAAATTCAAAATTTTTATCATCTTTGCTACCTAGGCAAGCAGCGTGGAAAAATCTTTAAATGATGTTGAGATGTAAGACTCTAAGGGGAAATATGAAATACAATCACGACTCCCAAGGCCTATGTATAATATGCCTGACCAAAAGAGTTGATCTTTGGGCATAATAGAAGTGTAAATTGATTTAAGTTAGCTAGTTGCATTATGGCTTCTCGCCTTTGTAGCCATACTTAAAGGAATAACCATAATACATCTCAACCCCACAGCTTAGCTGAGTAAATCTTTGACTTGAGTTCAGCATACCCGCAGAAGCATTAGCCCATGTCTGAATCCTACCACAGCCCTTCTGGTGGCCGGCCCCAGGAACTTGGCATAGTAATTTTCTGGTATGTTAATTACATGGGACTAAATTGCCTTGGAATTAATTAAGTGTTTAAAGAGACCCAAGTACCACATCAAGGAAGGGGAAAATAGAAGATTTCAACTCTCAAGAACATATTTGCATCTGCAATCAAATTCTATAACCATTTACACAATTAACTTAGAAGTTCAAAGCAGATAAAAAACTGATTGCAATAAAAAGAAATGACTAAGATATATATATATATATATAGATATATATATGTGGGTATCAAAAACTGTAAATTTGTATACCTTGTTTGTCTCAGCAAGAGTAAGTACACTAAGCTGTTTTAACTTGAGGATTTGATCAGGTACTAGCAATGGAAGAAGGCCAGCATTACCTTGTACACATTCAAATCATTAGAATCCCTCAATTCATGTTAGTGTATGACGTACATTAAAAGGCCAAGACATAAAAGAAAATAAGGAATTGTGCCACTGGCAATGACAACCTATAAACAACTGAAAATGGACTGGCCCAAGACCTTACTGTTCATGATAGAGCCATCATAAAATACATACATATATATATATATATAAATATTTTGTTATAATCTTCTGAAGTGACAGCAGCAATAATGGATTTGAGTGCCTTCTTTTAATAGCCATTTTATGAGAATAGTGGTGAAGTGATTTAGTTCACCGTTTCCTATCAATTTAAGCTTTTGGGATACGTAGTGGTTTATCATGTTCTCAAAGCATGTGGTCCTATGTCGGAAGTTAAAATTTCACATGTGGGGCCTCACTTATTGGGGTTAAGTTTGGGCCTAAACATGAGGGGAAATGTTGGAATAATACTAAAGTGATTATAGTCATGCTTTCCTATTGTTTTAAGGTTTTGGGACAAGAGTAGTTTATCAATGATATTACAGTTACAGACTGCAATATCTTACATAGGACTAATGCCATTGCCCACTGACCGTCAATTGGTGGATATAATAATTATTCTGCAAGAGAAACAGAATTATATCTAAAGCCATCATAGATTCAAGGAGCAATTTATATATTGTATCACATTGATGTACCAAATCTCTCTCACAAGGGAGTGGGTCCCATCCTTGTAAGAGAGAATTGATATATCACCGTGATACCTAATACTACCTCATCATGGAGTGTCATTGTTTAGAATGCATCTGACCAAAAACTTCAAGCATTGATAATTTCCTTAAAAGGATTATGAAGAAATTATTACAATTCTCTATTACCATATTTTTTTGGTGTATTTTTCTGTTATTCCACTCTCTAGAGAGAGAGAGATGAAAAAACACATCAAGGGCTAAATACAATAGAATTCACAGAAATTTCATGCCCCCTGCAAGTCGCTATTGTGGTTTTTTATTTTTTAGGGGTTTTCTTAGTCATATTCTAAACATAACTCATGAAAAAAGTATTAAATATTAAATTGGATCAAATATATAAGTTTTTATGTATTCCTAATAGTTTTTTATTTTCTTTTGTTTTTCACATTTATCCTAGCATATGGACATATTAAGTAATCATAGTTGGCTTTGGTTGAAATAACAATAGACCTATACTTTAATCTCTGTGGCAACTGTTACCAGTATCGCTTGTAGGATCGACAAGAAAAACGTAAAACAAATTAATTGTGTTATGAAAAGAATGTTTTTGGTTTTTTGTTAAAAAAAAAGAAAGATATATAGCTTCTCTCCTAAATAAAAAAAAAAGTAATTTGAAAATTTTGATAATGAAAATATAAATAAAATTTAACAGCAAAGATATGAAAGGCCCCAAAATTACATAAGAAATAAGATGATGCTTAACTTTAGTTGAACGCAAGACATTCCAGACAAAAAAAAATTCATTAAACACAGGTTTGGTACTTTTGTTGATGTATGCTCTTTATAATAGGGATTATGACAGGAAAATTATATATTATGAACATAAAAGGGGAAGCAGGAAGCCCAATGAAAGAAGTACTGGATTTAAACATAGATGATTATCTGTTTAAATCTAAAAAAAAACGGCTGAATTTTTAAATTTAGTCACTGTAAAATATTACCACTATTCTTCCACTGAGATTGTCCCATTGTAATCACATTAATTCCATTAAAAACAGAGAAGAAAAAAAAAAAGATAATTGCTGATAATCCAGACATTATAGACAACACTATTAATGGTCAAGATATCCATGGTGAAGTATGAAACAAAAAGTGGTCATAGATACGAGAAATATGAGTCACTGATTAAAAAATAGAGCCATACCTGCTCCCCTTCAAAAGGAAATTAAAAAACAGAAAACAACATCAACAAAAGAAAGAGTTAGTAAGGAAAGTTTCTTACTCTTGTAGTCTCTCCATCTACCATGAGCAAATAGCCGAAGCACATCAATGTATCCAGAATATTCAGTTCCCTGAAGCTGTAATAAAGTTGTATTCTAAGATTAGTACAAATATAATGTAATTACTTATGGCAGCTAGACAACTCAAAGGTAAGTAATTGATCGGAAGAATTAAGGAGGTGTTGATAGAAGGAGAATCGGCAAGAAGGGGAAAAGGGAGAAGGGATGCGCACTCACTTTTCTTTATTTTGCAGTTTCAATAAAATTCAATTCAGTATGCACAAGCTGATGGCTATGGCTGAAATATTATAGAGGAAAGACATGGCTATACGATGCAACACGCATGTTAGGTGCGTAAGCACAGGAACAATCAACGTCTGTTTTGACATTCTTATCTAGTTGACAATTTAGCTATTTAGGATCTGGTCATTTCAACAATAAAGATTTATAGGAAAAAGTTTCAAGATTTCAAATTGTGAAAAGACCTTTTAATTTTTTCAAAAGAAAATCAATCACATTATATTGCCCCCAACAATCATGTCAACTGAGATAAAACAGAGAATGATTTTATCCATAAGAATCCTTTCAAAAACTAGAATAAGCTTCAGAGGGAAAGGAAAAAAGTTTCAAATAATAAAAAGCGCTTTATATTTTGTTTGAACCAAAATCAAGTCATACACCAAAAATCATGACGATTGAGATGAATGGAACATTCAAATTTATTCATAAGAAGTCCTTCAAAAACCATTTTTCTAATCGAAGTAAATGGAGTCTTGGCAAAGAAAAGAAAATTTTCCAAACACAATGATGCTTTGTTTTGGGTTTTTTTTGTGTGGGTAATAATGCCCCTGGTTTACAACTAATCAAGGATACAAATAGGTTATGATCAATACATGAAAAGAACAAGAAAGAAAAAAACTATTTGTGCAAACATTGAGTTGAATATCATGTAATTCCTTATTAATATTACATCACTAAACATCTTTTTATTGGCTAAGTACTTCGTCAAACTCAGACATTAAGATATGAGCCTAATAAGAACCATCTCACCTATAAACCGCTCAAAGTTACATGTGATCTAATGATAGGATTGAAAAAAATATGAGCCTAATAAAAATCTATAGAGTGGTGTAAGTTTTATCAAACTCACACCTAGTCTAACTTGAACCTAATTCTTGAGAATATCCTGCATCTTATTTGCCAATTTATAAGTAAAAGAAACTGACAAAAAGAAAAAGAAAAAGAGAAATAAATCTGAATGATGCACATAAACCATTAAGGCAAAATTTAGGTATAATTCCTTAGGCATTGTAATGTTGTAGCTTAGGTTTTTAAATTAAAGTCAACCATATGATTGTATTGACTAAAACAGCACAAAAAGTGACATTTTGCCCCAAGGACAATTAACTATTCTTAAGTTTTGTCCATCTATCAAAAGGTGTTATAATAAATATTCCAATATCTTTTATTTTGGTATTAACATATGATATAAATTTTTTTTTTTGGACAATATGTGATAGTTAGAGTATTCACATCAGCTAAGAACCTATTTTTTCTATTTTACATAACTTCTTTCCAAAAATGGAGTATCTATTTTACACTATATTTTATTAAAAAATATATATATATATATATTTTTTTTTGGGTTAGTTGGGCAAATTGTGGAGCTTATGCTATAGCATGGAGGAATGGAGAGGAGGGATTTGAACTCAAGATGTTGAAAACATAGGCTCTTGGCCTTAATCCTAATCGTACAGTAGAATAAACAATACTTTAGAAATCAAAACTGAAAACCCAATAAATAAATAAAAAAGCGAAATCAAATTGACACCCAGAAAAAATTAGAAGGTGGTATACATTGAATCTCAAGAACTTTTTGTATTGGGTGTCATAAATATTAGTCAAACTCACATGATTTCAACCAACAATAAGTACCTTAAAAAAGAAAAAAGCAATAGAAAATAATGTTATAGGGAAAAGAAGAGTGACCTGAAGGAGATTGGGGAGGGCGAGAATCTCAGAGAAAGCGAAGAGAGAAGAGTGGGAGGTGGCTTGGACGATGAGGTTGGTGAGAGAGGAGGGTGTGTGAGCATCACTGGAGACTTGCTTCACAAAGTGGTCGATGAGGTGGGCTTGATTTTCCTCTATCTCCATTGCTAAAACACAAAAAACAAAAACGAGTAACAAAGATATGTATGTTTGATGAACCGAAAATAGAAAAGGAGAGAGCTTTTTTGGTTTTTCCAAGGAAATAGGGTTGTGAGAGAGGGAAGGAGCTGAGCGTGGTCGTATATATATATGTTTGTGTTACTTACGATATGAGTTTTGGTATTGCTAACGTGCACGGCGTGGGTCTTGTTCGGTTGTTTCTTCCGAGTGTATATACTGTAATATACCGTCTTTTATCTTCAGTTAATAAAAACTCAATTACAAATTAAACCAAATCTAGAGTTTTTTTTTTTTTTTTTTTTAATAGGAACCAAATCTAGAGTTGTTTTGATATAACTTAACCAAAACGCTAGTTATATCTGCCCTTATACCTAAAAGGTCTAGTAAAGTTGTAACTAAAGTTTCTCGTAATTATTTATAAAAATGTCATTTCGCGTTGAGATGACTTTAACCACTTTAGTAATGGATATAAATGAAATCACTTAAATCAAAGCAACATATAATGTTAGGAGTAAAAATGTAAACTTTTAAAATTTAAAGGAAAAATCAAAATAATCCTAAACTTAAATTATACAATTTGCAATTTAGTTAAAATTAAAACTAGTGCTTGCTGCCTTTTTTTTTGAACCTTAAAGTGTTTGTATGCACACAAGATTTTACTTTATTGTTTCTGTAGGGGGGAAAACATGCGTCTGGCCCATTTTAGAGGTGGGCTGCATTCAGCCAGTCTTGGAGGTGGGCTGAGAACATTGGACCGTCCACGTTAGAGGGGTGAATTCAACTCAAAGACTGACAAGCCATGGAAGGCCCAATGCCTAGAACCCTTAATTCTCGACCAAGCAGCCATGCACTATTGAGGACCCTAATTGGTATCGGGCACAAGTTACGAAGTGGTCTAACATAATCAAACTGATGGGACCCGTTGCAAATTCCGAATTTAATAGAGGAGTAGTGCCATAGACTCAGGAAGTCACTTGAACCTTCGATTTGGTAGGGCCCACGCATGTGTAAAAGATTCTATCATGATGAAGGACCCATTAATGAAAGAGTATAAAAGGGAGAGGAGGGGGAGAGATTGGGGTTGAATGGTGGTGGGAGTGAAAACATGAGAGAAGTGAGAGGGGTATTATTGGGAACCAAAGGGGGAGCTCGGCTCAAAGCTCTTATCCTCGGCCAAAGCTCACAAATAGATTTGGCGAATCACCTTTGGGGCGCAAACAAGCATAACCAACAACCGCTCTGGGGACCTCCCATTGTGGGCTAAAAGCATCCCCTAAGTAAAACAAATAAATTGAGGGCCCAAACCCAATAAGAGAGAGCAATTGAGTTTGGGTGTCATAGTTTCTCTTTCATAATGATTACTTTTTACCATTAAGTGAAAATACCCGTAATTTTTTTTTTACTATTTTTTTATGTACAGATGAAATTATCAATTAATTGGAACCCAATGAAGAAGTAAAATATTTAAATCCTCCATTTGATGGAGGCTATAATATCTTGTAAGACCTTCATAAAGGTTTTTTTTTTTTTTTTTTTTTTTTTTTTTTTTTTTTTTTTAACACGGTTGAGAGAAACTATAAAAGTTACTTATTTGTATTTTCTGTTGAGACTAGCTTGAGAAAACTCTAAAGCTAGACTTAAAATTTTCTTTGCCAAAAGAATGTTAATTAAATGTGTATTTTTGTGAAAACATTGTTGGACTTAAATTTTCTCTACCATTAGAGATATTTTAAGAATAAATTTTATTTAAAAATAATTTTTCAGCTCTATCTATGCAGTGAATCACTTCCCCCTGTCTAGATAGATGAAGGTGAGGAAAGAGGAGAGAAGAATAGAAGTTGACTAAAATATAGTAAATATAAAAAAATGTTTACCTCCAATAAAGTTGAAAAAAAATTCATCCACCCCATTATGTAAAAATTGAAAAAACTATTCACCTATACTTTTTTCCGTCACATGACCTATTTAAAGAGTCATGTGACTTATTAATAATAAGTACACCATATGATAGGTTGAAGCTCCCTCCAAAATATATGTACAATTTTAGTATATTCTGACTCCCTTCCCCTCTACTCTTCTAATCTCTCTCTCTCTCTTTGTTCCAAATTGATTGTGACATATAAATTAAAAAACAAAAATATATATATATATATATATATTCTTTTTTTTTATTCAATCAATCCCAGATTAATTTCCAAATAAGATATTTTCCCCCAAGCCTAATTTAATTTCTAAATCCACTAGAGGTGCAACCAGGCAGCAGGCACCCACAAAATTCAGAACTCTCCCTGAAGAAAATTTTGGACAATTGAATAAGTATTTAATATATCCATTTCTTTTTTTGATAATACGATAGTTTCATTAGGGGAGAGGGGTTTTGAACCTTGAATGTCTTCATTGGAAATACCAAGAAATGTCAATTGAGTAACAAAGGCTCGTCACAAACGCTCGTCACAAACAGTCCAAGGCATATAGATTCCCATCCCATTCATTCTTTAGTAGCCCAAAATCAATAGCATCAGAATCAATTTAAGTTCAAACTATGCTGGAGCCCTATACGCATAAATCAGACAGGCTGCCAATATATAGCATAGTTTAGGAGACGCAAAACAGTCTACCCTACAGTCATCCACAGGGTCAATGTATCTGCTCTATGGAAACAGAACCATGAGCTTATGCCAAGATGCTTGTCGACATGCTTACAAACTGAAAAAGTCAGTGGGGCTTTAAAGATGCCTACCAACTACATCATTAACACTTGAACCATTGATGAATTAAACGAGCCTAAACAGCAACCTTAAAATGCACCCTCAGATTTCTTTGAAATGGCAATAACATTGAAGTTGAGGGAGTTGGGATTCTTCTCGATCATGCCCTGTATGACTTTAGCTGCATCCTGTTATGAATCAAAGTATATATTATCAGAAGCTAAAACTTAAAAAAAAAAAAAAAAAAAAGAAAAAAGAAAAAAGAAAAAAGAAAAAAAGGTCTCAGGCTAAAGATACGAATACATTTCAGATCACAGGCAGCAAACTGAACCCAGTAACTGAAATTAGAGGATACCGAAGCCCCAACCCTAAGTTGTAATGTTTGGAGCCAAACATTATATTAACTAGCTAAACGTGAACTCATAAGATTCAGTCAAACCAGACCCAATCCCTGTTCCACCAATCTAATCCAGGCAGGGGTTCAGCTTACCCTCCTGCTTTCCTGAGGCATTTCACTCAAGTTGAAACAACACATAAGGGTGGCTAATGCTTTTTCTTCCACTTCAAAATCAGAAGCACTCCCTTTTTGAACGTTTTTTCATTTTTAATTAATTAAAAATTTGTCTTCCACTTGATGTCTTTTTTTAAAGCCTTTTTAAACTAACACAGGAGATTTCCTTACTGTTAGAAGTTTTACAGCTTTGAAACACACACACCATGTCAATGCCTTCTCCCGTTTTCATTTCATTTTCCAGCTAAAATAATCTTATTCCACTCTTTCCTTGTCAACTATATATGATTAGGAAATAAGACTTCAGACGGCATATGATTACAATAGTTTCATGAGGCAATATTTACCTGCAATATGCTGCTTGGTGAGGATGGACCATGAGATATTGGTCCTGTCTTTCTTCCATCAAGCTCATAAAGTTCACCTTCATTTAAATCACAGACAATCAGATAAAAAATCCAGATATAGATTTGGATTTAAAAATTTTCAAAAGCATCTAAATATACAAAGCATATATACGTGTGTGTGGGTGGGGGGGGGGGGGGGGGGGGACATTATAATTTTAGGTTTCCCTTGGTTTCAGAAAATGGAGAGAGAGAGAATCAGTTATCTAAGAAAGTACCATCCACACATGAGAAACAGATGAAATGAGTGTCCACATTATCTGAAGCCTGCCATGAAAATTTGGTAAGACAGGAGAAGCACAATGTGTCTTAACTGAAAATATAATAGTAATTAGAAGACAAGCACATTACTACTCCCATAATCATTGATTTTCAGCTAAATGCAAAAGTAAAAAAATTGGGGGGGGGGGGGGGGGGGAACATAGCCATTTCTTACTGAAAGCTCTATGCTTCAGTCTTGAATCTTTAGAGCCTTTCTATGAACATGGTGTTGCTATCTCACATGTGCGATCCACACATTTCTAAATACAAACATCTATTTTGCCTGTGAACCTACTCCAAGACTTCATCTGATCTCGCCTTAGTGCCTGTCAGCATAAGCTGCAACAACCCTCCATTATTCACATTAGCCCTCCAATCATAAACCGGGCTCTGCCACAAGGTTGCTAATCTAATTTTTAACCTACAGCCCTGGCATGATAATCATACCATTTTTTATTTTCCTATAAATTGGACATCCTAGAAATCAAAAAGCATTTTGCATAAAATTTATTTCCTTCACTGCAATAGGTGATCAAGTATTCATATCTCTTTTCAAAGCATGGGTTAATTAATTAATTAATTTTTATAAATAATTAAATTCATTAGAAAAAAATAACAGAATACAATGACCCAAAGCACACGGGCAGTGTACTAAGGAAACATGAAAACAACAAAACTATGACGCATGAAATGAACACCTATCAAGCAAATCAGTCAAAGAAATAAGAGTGAAAACACCCGATGCATTTGTCCATTCAAGGAAAGCTTTAGGTTAATCAATCTTTCACTCCCTTCAAAAATCTGAGCATTCCTCTCCTGCCAAATACCCCACATGAGGCAATGAGGGATCATGTTCCAAATCACCACATTACTATGTCTGAAAAACTTGTTCGGCTAGCTAGCTAGAAGCTCCCCAACACCTCTTGACATAACCCAATAAGCCCCAAATAAGGAAAATACCATATTTCACATCTCTCTAGTTACAGAACAATGACATGTGCAGGTCAATTTACACAATCTACGTCCCAATTTTCATTCAACATGTTACTCTAGTATCCAAAACCTAGAATTCCCCATTGTCTAAAAAAGAGAATTTTAATGGGACATGTTACCACTCGGTTTACGTATTTGTGAATTATAAGCCATTTCATTAGGGACTAAAACATGGGGCAAACTAACTGAATGAGCCAAATTTATAATAAAAAAATAAAGAGTTTGAATTTGGTAAGGATGGGGTGTAAAACCCATGTTTTACACCATTCAATAAGAGATTGCCATATCAACTTTTTACTTAAAACTCAATAAATCATACCACACATAATAACATCTCAAAAAACTCACAGTTAAGTTAGATTTTCAAATAGGTATTAGAATTGATTGAGTGTGGTTGTGCCTATTCTTTAATATGTAATATGATGATGTGACATGTTAGGATTGGAGAGGTAAAACTTGAGTTTTACACCACATCCTTATAGAATTTAATTTCAAAACTAATCAGCACCTCGTTCCTCTAGCATTTCAAGATGTAATGGCTAGTACAAATACCACATCCATATTAAATCTTTGTAGAAAATTAGAATAATTGACTGTTGTTATTTATTAAAAAAAAGAATAATACATCATTATTCACTTAAAAGCTGCAAACTGTTTATAACAACTTACTTCTGTTTCACCAGCAGTAGCCGCTACTGAATGAGCAACTTCCATTTCTGTGTCTTTCTCAAGATATGTCGCACGCTACACCAAGTATGTGGAAAGAATATTAAAAAAAAAAAGGAAAAAAAAGAGGCAAAACCATTTAGGTACATCATCAGATCATCCAACTGGGCGGGAGAGAGAGAGAGAGAGAACCTCCGATGGATCCATTGTAGCAGTAGTTTTAAAAAACCTATCCAAGAATGATCCCTCAACTGAAAATAACAACAGCCCAAAATGGAAGGGGAAATTAAGTTTATATAATGATGGTTTCAATAAAATAGAAGGTAATCATTAAGAGACAGAAAGTGTTTGAATCAAAATTCTCGGCTTTTACAGAATAATTTATCCGAGATAATCTGAGCATAACCAGACAGGACTACCAAGTTTCATGACTATGGAGTAGAAACCTATTTCTCTTGCTACACTGTCGGTATTATCGCAAGTGTTCACCTAGGTAGCCTAAGAAGGCAGACACCTAGGTGCAAACAGTTCACCACTCTTCTTTTTCATTTTCAAATATTTAGATAATAAAAAAGTCACACATCTGACATCTTTTTCCTCATGTTCTTTGTTTTCCATCTTTAAACTTTTAAGATGTTAAAATGCATGAGCATTACACTAATAAAATAAATGAGTATTGCATTATACGCTAAGGTGAGCTTTCTTTTTCCTCTTAATGATTTTAGAGTTTATTCTCAAGCAAAGTGACAAAAACAGCAGAAAAGAAAAAGAGTGAAAAAAAAAGGTAAGAAAGATAGCATGGTTCTTTCTGATTAATTTGCAATAATTTTACATATTATGGTCTCTTCAAATTGAGATGCATAATTTTTCATACAATACTAACACCCCAGGACAGAGAAAACATGTTAATGTCCACATCAGGACACATAGTTGAAAAGATAATTTTCCAAGCTTACCAAGCTTGATCTTTGAAGTGAGATTCCCAATAGCATGAAGTAGTCCAATTGTTCCACAAGCATTGCCAACAGTTTGTTTCATAAAATAAACACTACTGCTAGCTTCCTGCAACCAAATAGTATAAATCATTTCTAATTAAACAAACAAAAAATGAGTATAAAAATTGTGATATATGAAGCATTACAAACATTAATTTAACTTTACAAACTTCCAATCAAGTTATCGTCATTTAATGAATAATGACAGTCTCTAATCAGTTTCTATTGTTATGACTATGGATGCGGAATGTGATATTAAGTTCTAAACAAATCCTTAAATTGCAAATTATTTACAAGCCATAGCCTTGATCACAGGAATCTAGGAAAGCATACCTAGAAAAGATAATTACAATAAAAATATGTTCAACAATGAAAGTAATTTACATACAGATTATAATAAAAATGCCACTGCACTCACCTTCTTTTCATTTGCCTGTTGAATTCTCTCTTCTTCACTCTGAGAAGAATTAAAACATCAGTAGACAAATACATGCTCCTTATGGATACCAAGGACCTTAAGTTTAAAAATGGACCAAAGCTTGAAAGAAACAAATCATTTAGAAAAATACCTGTGCAGTTAAGGGATAAAGAAACACCACAGCTAGTACAGGCTTTGGAACCATTTCCAAAAGTTCTAGGTCCAAGCCAAAAACATCATAGCACTCTGCCTCATCCTCTGGGAGGCCAAGGCCCCAGAGGAACTGCAAAATGATTAAACAAAAGAATAAAATCTAAATGTCTTTCACATGCATCTGATTAATACTTTTATCAAAAAGAGAACCCTGCAAACTGAGATACATCCTTTTAAGACAATAGTCCTCACGAAGATCTCCTTTATGAAAGGTGAGAAAACTAATGGGGTAAGATTGCCTACTTCTTCTTCAGAACTTTGTTGGATTGGATGTTAGTTGGGAGTTGTTTTTCTTTATATTTAGTTGGTGATTTTATTGAACATTGTAATTTTAAGTGATTGATTGTACTGTCCCCATTTGTATAAATGGGTGCCTTTTTTTGGTTTCAATAAAGTTTCATTATTTATCAACAAAAAATAAAGAGAGGCAAGATTGCCTACCAACCACCTCACCTAGACCCCACAAAAGGAAGAGTCTTTGTGCACTGGGTATGAACCTTGTTGAGCGATCCCAAGAGGAGAGGAAGGGTGAGAATTAAAGCAATGAGATCCGTCTTAAAAGGCATGGTCCCTAGCCAATTGAGCTCCTCCATAGGGTTGAAAACTATTGTCAAGTTACCATTGATTGTCAAATAATGTCAAAAGTAGTATTTGTTTGTTTGTTATCTGTTATATCTAAAAATATAATTGCATCTTAAATAGCCGCCAATGCTTAAAACCATAATAATTAGTAACCTTCAATTTGGTTGTGAGAAAGGTATGTTTTGAACGTTTTCTTATTCTTCCCCCTAAGAAAAATATAAAACTAACTCAAAATCATGTAAATTTGTACCTAAAACTTCTTTTTATTTTAATTTTTGATATGTTAATTTTTTATCCCCACAAATCACTCGCAATTGTTATCTTATACCTTCATCTCAAACTCCACAAAAAATAAAAACTAATATTCCCACACACCCAAAAACCCATTCCCAATCAGAAACTTTTACAAATAGCATCCAAAGCTTAAAACCATAAACATTCAATTTTCCACATCAAACCCTAACTCTCCATTTGTCATCTCAGGGAAAATCAAATCAAATAAAAATTACAAACCTTAGGCTTCTGGTAACCCCCGAAAAAAAATAATAAAACAGCTCAATCAAATTAATTTCGCATGCCCAGACGATCTTTATCAAATATACTACTACCATTTTCTTATCCTTTCCGATCCATTTCTCGCCAGCCAAACAGAGCTTAATTTAAAAAATGAAAAGAAAAGAAAAGAAATACCTGGTTCATAACCTCAGGGTTAGCTTCAAGAGGAAGCCACCTCTTCGCTGAAGGAGTTTCGTCTAAAGCAGCCATTTTTCGCTTTTGTTTTTGTTTTTGCTTTTTCTCTCAGATTCTGAAAAATGTGATAGATATATTCTCCTGCTGCTACCAGAACTCAACTCTACTTTTGCTTTCTGGAAATTTGAGAAATGGGAGAAATAGGATTGGCTCTAAACTCTTGATTTTTATATATAGGTTTTGGGTGGGCTTTATATCTCTGCCCTCTTTTGCTCTTTTATGGGCCTCTTTGTTGGCCTGAGATAAGCCCATAATGTCCACTATTTAGGAGCCCATTAAAAGGTAAGCCCACCCCCGTTTTAGTTTTGTTTTGAAGCCTACACCATTTAAGGCTCCATTTGGTGTCTAAAGGTTCGATAGGGGAGAAAAGATTTTAACTTCCCTAATGTATATTTAGTTGGAGGTGAAAAATGGGAGAGATCTAAAAAATGAGTCTGTATAAATTTATTTATATGCTATTGTTAAAAAAAATGTTGCCCAATTATTAAAAAAGAAAAAGAAAAAGAAGGCAATCACCCAAATTTATTAAAAGATAAAAATCATACCACAAAAAAAAAAAAAAAAAAAAAAAAAAAACAAACAAACAAACAAAGAAGAGAAAAACAAAAGAAAGCACCCACAAGTCACAATTTGTATCACGCCTGCCCAGGGAAGCCAAAAAAAGAAGAAGAAGAAGAAGAAGAGAGAAAAAGCAACCAGCAAGTCCACGTAAGAGGAGGGGGAGGATAGTTTAGTCATTAACTACAACTATTTCTCCTCCTTTATTTTCTCCCCAAATTTGTTAGATAGAATTTTGGTGGGTCATAAGAGAAAACGCCTAGACTCCACTAATTTTTTATCTTCCCATTCTCTCCAACCAAACACCCATAAAATCAGTTTTCTCTTCACTTTTCTCTGCCCTATTTTCTATCCTCCCTGTTTTACTTCCAACCAAACGAACCATAAAAGTTAGGTTAGGTTAGGTTAGGTACCATTTACTTTTAGATACCAAATGAGGGACTTAGTGTCCCATTGCGATGCACTTATAAGCCAGCTTATTACTTATTTTTCTTACTATTTGCAAGTCTCATGTGAATCACCTACTTATTTTATTTAATTTTTACCTTTTATTTACAATACTTTCAGCAAAAATTTAGATAATTTGTTTCCAAACAAGCACCTAATTGTTTATGCTTCAAAACAAAAATTGTAGACTCTTTAATTGAAATCACCTGGTTATATTGACAAATGAAACAAAAGTTGTATTTGTGGTAGTAGAAGGTGTGTGGGAAGATCAATTGATGTGATTTTGGGATGGGCTTATACAATTTCTTGTATTTTTGTATAAATATTTTTGTGCATTGAATTGTAAAAATTGTGGAATTTGGTAGAGAAATTTTAAAGAAAAATATAAATATTTTGTAGAAATTTTTTGAGTCAACATTGAGTAGATTTTTTAGAAATTGGTTGACACAAAAGAACTATTTGGGTAAATCATTAAGACCCATTTCTAAAAAAGACATCCAGAGTCAAATTCCCTGTCCCCTTGTTGTAACTATTGAATTATACCAAAAAAAAAAAAAATGCACTCCAAATTTGTGCAAAGTGTCATTCTAATTGCCATATTATTTGATGTCAAGTTTTTTTAGATTTTAAATGCACTCCAATTTCATAACAAGTGTCATTTATGATTTTAAAAACTGGACTAGAGCATGCAATTCAACAGGGAACTGGACCCTCAATCAGTCTTGTAAAAACCTTTGGTTCAATCGGTAAAAATTGAAAATCGAACACTTTTCTAGTTCTTTGACCGTTTTGGTTTTTAAAACCTTGGTATCATTACAATTATACTTTAGTGTGTCAATTATATTCATGTATCTAAATTTAGAAAATACAAAAAGACTCCATTTGCTCCTATATAATACTACTATGTGTACAATTGACTACTTATTAGGTGGAAATGTTATACAAAAATATGAAACATGACAAACAAAGTAATTTATATACACATGACTTTGTATGTGTGCGTATTGCACCTTTGCATATATAGGGTTTTAAGCTAATTTCAATTAAAAATAAAGTAATGCAATTTTTTTGGTTATCGGAAATTGTAAAAAACAAAATT
This sequence comes from Quercus parvula, assembly GCA_030820535.1. Taxonomy (NCBI): domain Eukaryota; kingdom Viridiplantae; phylum Streptophyta; class Magnoliopsida; order Fagales; family Fagaceae; genus Quercus; species Quercus parvula. The sequence continues at coordinate 31,484,027 of JAUAME010000012.1, forward strand.
TCTAATTAGAAATTTTAATCACATGGTTATATTGTCTAATATAACAAAAGCAATCTAATCTTAGGTTACCTAATGAATATGGTATAAACCGTATAATATCAAACGCAATTAAAAAACAAATGGTGTAATATCAAACGCAATTTACTAGATTATATTATGCCAGAAAAGCCAAATCGACTCATTCAATTTAATGATGGTATGAATAAAATATTTATGATTCAATCTCTGCTTACATAAAAAATCAATTGGCGTCTTGGTTTAATAATAAAGAGAACAATTATTAAAACCAAACGCCTTAAGTTAAAAGTTAAAACTCTATAAGTTTTTTTTTTTTTAATAATCTAACAATGGTATGAATTAATTATCAATGACTCACTGGTTTGAAACCGCCAGTAGAATTAACGAATAATCTTATTAATAGTTTAGCTAAAATTTTGAGGAGGCTAATACGAACACTCTAATACTCCTACATTTTTTTTTTTTTTTTTATAACTATCTCATGCGATTATTGTACTCGTTAAATAATAAAATAACGCAGAATTATGAGGTTCTTTTCATGTACAAAAATTGTTTTTTTTTTTTAATTTATTGTTTTGTCATTACTATATATTTCAACTTCCTTCTTTCACACTATGTTTTTGATAATCCTTCTTTCACACAATCAAAGTATACTAGCGGTGCACACATGAGATGCATGTGTATAATCTGTACATAATAATTCAATCACTATGAAAATCAAATTTAAGATAATAGTCAGTTAGCTCAACTGGTAAAGTCTCTAATGGTTGTATAAGAGATCTGGGGTTTAATCTCCGCCTGGTGTCTTGGTCTAATGATAAAGAGCTATCATCAGGAGCGAACGCCATAAGTTGAAACTTTCTCTCTCTCTCTCTCAAAAAAAAAAAAGAAAAAAGAAAAAAGAAGAAGATAATAGCGGGAAGCAATTTCACATTATAAAGGTTTTTATATATTAATATTAGGAATGTACTATTTGACTAGTCAAAGGTCTTGTAGTTGAATTAGCACATTTTCTTATACAAAGTGTTTGGGGATCGAAGCCCAGTTCTCGGTTGTTGGTCCAGTTTTTAAAATCATAATTTTAGGTATACAAGTTCACACAACAATTTTTGCTATTTACAACAAACAATTTTCCTCTTGATGTAACTTCCTTATTGAATATGTATCCTTTGTATCATTTTTGTGTTCCTCTTTAGGCTCTATAAATTGTGGTATACCATGTGCTTGATTTTTGTTTCCTATTTTAAACTTTAGTTATTTTATAAGGAAAGTAAAAAAAGATTACATGACAAGTTGTAATCTTTGTGGAATATAAGGTAGAATATAAAATGTGATACAAATAATTTGTACACATATTATACGAATACTATCAATGTGGTTAAAGAAAGTAAACACAAAATGGTTAAGAGGATATCAGTGTACTAATAATACCATGTCTCTTTTATAATAATACTATTTTTTGAAGACAAAACGATCGTTATTAACCTTGAAAAGAAGCAACTGCTGATGTGAGTTCTCATTAGTTCAACGATTAAAGTTTTTTTTTGTTGTTAAATAACATATATGTGATTTAATTTCAGCATACACAAAATCTAAAAATCTATTGATGTCTTAATCTGATAATAAAAAGCAATTATTATGAAATGAATGTCATATATTTGAAGTATTATCATATCTATTAAAAAAAGAAGCATCTCTATGACACCAACTTGCTTTTCATTTTACTGTCGAAATATTATTTTATTCATAAACAGGCTAAAACATTCAGAGCGTGTTAGGCCAACAATTTTGGGTCTCACCCTTGTTGGAAAAATCCGAGGATCTCCAATCAATTGCCATTAACCAAATTCATTTAATAGCGTTGTTGTTGTTTTTTTTTTGGTGGGGGGTGGGGGGTCTAATAAAATGTATACGTAGTTGATTATCAAACTGTAAGGGTTTTTTTTTTTTTTTTTTTCTTTTTTTTTTCTTTTTTTCCGCAATTTGTATACATCAACAGTTAAGTTATTTAGTTGCTACTTGGCATGATGAATCTTGCTTCAATCTCCCTACCAAATTTTTTAACCATTATGAAAAAACAAAGAATATTCAGCAAGTTTACATTTAAAAATACATATATAAATGCACTAGATATTAATTTGTGTTTGCATAATGTGATAACATACTGCCAAGAGTCTTGTAACTTAATTGGTTAGCACCTTCTAACGTGTCCATAATATCAAATTATAAATAAATAATAATAATAATAAATTTTAAAAATGATAACATACTATTTTTTTTAATCAAGAAACTGATCTAAATACAACTTGCACCCAAAATGAATGAAAAAATTACTAGTCACTCCTACTTAAGTGAGCAAGACTAAACCAGATGACAAATAGAATAGAGTGCCAAATGTTAACGTCAATGAAAATTGTTCATCTATGCATTGAACAGTTCACCATTGTGAGGAAGGAGAAGGATCATGAAGTTGATGAATGCTATTACAAGACCTTTTTGTTTTCCGTTCAACATTTCAAACGAATTGATGGGAAGCTTGGTGGTTTAACCAATCTGCACACCAAATAGTTTGAGCACTTTATTTGCCTCCTCTTGTCTCATGCTAGCAGCATCTAGGCCATTGTTAATGATTCCTTTTAAACCCATTTCCTGCTCCATATTCCCACCAGAGACAGAATTTTCCACATTTTTTGGCTGTGCATCTATCATGTAAAACACACTGTTCTCTTCATTCTCACATCTGTAGAAAAAGACAATGTCTTTATGGTTCAAGTTATTCATCTTGAGAAAGTGACTCCAGCCATTTGTGAAAACATAGCTCTTGGAACTCTTCCAAAATGAATATTGAAAAGTCCATGAACGACAGTGTTTATCATAGAAGGTTAATTTGATGGACTCTCTCCTCTCTTCATTTTTGTCCGAATCGATGATGGCAAGTGGTGGGAAGTATTTCAATGCAAATTCCTTTGGGATGAGCAAATTCTTGTTGGCAACATCATTGTGGGTCAATTCCTTCTGAAAGAGTAACTGGTATGAGATTCCTTGATCATTCATTAAGTTACATGTTGGATTTCCCTTAACCGAAGAATGATTTGATCGGAACTTTTTGAACTTGGATGAGTAAGTTTGATCCCTGATCATGTTCAGAATTTCCTCATTTGAGTGCTGGCTTTGAAATATGCTCTCTTGATCAGAGTAATTAGTCCAAGGGAAGTTGAGGGGGGCATCACGCCTTTGAAGCTTGATGGATGCTCTATCATAAGCCCTGGCTGCCTGTTCCTCTTTCTGATGTGCCCCAAGCCAATATGGCTTGTACTTGTGGGAGATCCGTGCACCCCATTTACCACTGCTCAGAGGCATCACTCCTTTGAATCTAGAGGAGGAGCCTCCATTAAAACTACTCGGATTCTCATTTTTCGGATTATCATCCGAGAGTCGAGTCTCCACCACCATGTCTATTCTTGATTTTGAAGACAATTCCACCTCCATAAACTTGTGAAGAGAGATTTCTTTTTGAGAAAATGACAGTAAGGAATAACGAAGAAAAGGAGTAGAAACCAAGAATGTCAAGTTTTACATTAGGCTCTTGTCCATGTATAAGTTGGAACCTTTGCCATATATAATACAGCACACAGGAGAATTAATTATGGCAATTTTAAATTATAATGATAAAACTAGAAGGTTCAAGTCATTTATGCATAGTTAAATTCATTTTTTTTATGGGAATCAAATTCATGTTTTTGTTTTGACATCATCCAAGGACATTCATTTTTTGGTAGGTTTTTTGGTCAGTTTCCAAATTTGAACCTCTGTCACTAATGAAAACAGAAGAGAAAATCTAAATTTTTGCAGTAGAGTCATTTACCTGAGCTTATCTGGCTTACCATATAAATTATTCCTTCAACGAATAAAAATAGTTAGAAAAGGCTACCAAAATAATATACAATTGGTTTTACAGACAGGCTGGGCTATAAAATTCATAATGATGATCTTAGAATGACCTATCACTCTCATTATGGTTTACCCATCATTACAAATTGTCACTTGGATTGGTTTAAACTTTTCATGACTAGAATTTTTGTGTTAGTCACAAAAAGGACATGATTTGTGTCCAGTGCATTAGTGCACTAGACAAGTTGAGATGCAGACACGTATATGCATCTTAATGTGTCCAGTGCATTAGTGCACTGGACACAATCTCAACCCTAGAAAAAATATCAAGGTTTTTCATAAGTTGGAATAAAAGTTAAGAATTGCTTAAATGACATAATTGATAAATAATTGTACAGCTAGAGTTTTAGTGACTTCCTATGTTTTATTCATTTTCTTAGTGAAGCTTGTTCAACGTAACTTTTTTTCCTCATCCCACATGGCACAATTTTATCTACAACTCAGATACATCAACATTATTTTGTGCAAGTAAAAAACTAACAAGTCATGAGTTAAATTTCTTTAAAGGACCAATTTTCATCTAACTTCTTTCTCAATATATATATATATATATATATATATATATATATATATATATATTTCATCCAACTACACGGGTTTGATTATTTACCAAGGATCCACATATTTTCTCGGATTGACATAAGTCTTTATTTTCTTTATATTATAAGTTGGACACAACCTTCCCATCAACAAAAAAAAAAAAAGGTTGGACACAACCTACTATTCTTCCTTCCTCACTTCACAGAATTGACTTTACCATTTGGTTCAAGTGATGGAAAAGTGGAATGATAGAATAGAAAAGTGAAATGATAGAAAATATTTAGTTTTTCCTCATGTGTGTTTGGTTGGAGAGATGGAAAAGTGGAAGGATGGAAAAGTGGAAGAATGGAAAACTCTTTTATTTGGTTGAGAGGAAAAATGAGAGAATGAAAAATAAAGTAAGTATAAATTTACAATTATATCCTTATTAAATAAAACAAAAAAGTAACACATTTTTTTATTTAAAAATTGTGTATGAAGTATGAACACTTAAAAAAAATTTTAAAAGGAGTACAAGCTAAGCACTAAAAAAAAAGAGAAGTACAGGAAAAGACAAAAAAAGAAAAAAGAAAAAAGAAAAAAAAATCGCAAAATTAAACAAAGAGGAAGATATTTTTTGATAACCCAAAAAAAAAAAAAAAAAGATAGTAGTAGTATGACTGTACAACAGACTGGGATAAAAATTAGAAGAGAAAAAAAAGAAGCAATAGAAACAAAAACCCATGTGCACTTGCACGTGGGTATTCTAGTCTTTTTAATGCACTGAGTTTTTTCCTCTAAGTTTTCTCTCCATTTTGGAGAGAAAATATTTTGGTGGATCCGGAGAAAAAACACCTAAACCCACCATATTTTTTTCCTCTCCCCCTACCAACCAAACACCCATTAAAAAGTTTTCTCTTCACTTTTCTCTCCTCAATTTTCCATCCTTCCTAAAATCTCTCCAAACAAACATACCCTTAAAGTCCGAATCTTGTTACTTCATCAATGGGCTCATGGCTTATATTTCTGTTGAAATACGGATTGGTATTAAATAAAAGGTCTTTTCTCCTCAATAAATCAAGGGTCGAAGGCCCACTTCATCCTTTTCATGTCTCCATGATGGACTTCCCAACAAAGGCTCGTACTTACACAAAATGGTTTATGCCAAAAATTGCCAACTTCACAATAGACTATCAAAGTCTTAGTGGTATATATGATATTATCTTTACTGTCACGTGGCATGAAGTTGATAAGTCTACACTAACCCTTATTTATTTAGCCAAAAAAAAAAAAGTTGTATGGGAAAATGCTAGTCATGTGGGATCTTGGAAAAATGAAGGTCAACTCCATTTTGGTACCAAAGAAAAAGTCCAATACCAATTTTTACACTAATGGTCTGTTTGGATTGAGGGAGAGAATGAGAGTAGAGTAGAGTAGAGTAAAATTGACTCAAAATTAGCCTATTTTCAACAAACTCTATTCTACTCCCCTCCACTCTCCCTCTTTCCTCCCTCAATCCAAATAGGCCCAAAAGACAAAAAGGTTTGATGGTCTAAAGATGGACAAATGGGAACTACAAGAGCATGTTACCTTAGGAATCATCCACGTGAAAAGGTTAGGTCTTGTATTAATGTCTCAGAAAATTGTGGTAACTAATGATACTATACTTCTTAGATAAAGAGTTTTACCTTGGATTAGCAACTTATTTTATTTAAAAAAGAAAAAAGAATTAGAAAACCATTAAAATGAAATACCATTAAAATGAAATACGTCCATTTTATGTCATTTAAAATATAGGGTATAACATCACAATTGAATATAAAAGGGAGAAATTAAATAGTCTTGTTTCTAGATACAATTTATTATTAAAAAAATAAGACACGGTTTTGCTACATTAGAAAAATATGAAAATAATAGGATAAGAACTAGTCTAGAACTATTGATCTAACATCAAATGCTAAGTTGCGAAGTGGGAAAGTGTTTCCACTCTCCCAATGTAATCAGTCTTGTAGAACATAGTGGTCATAGATTCATGTCATGCAAAAATTCATGATATAGCATTCAAACATGACAGAGTAACAAGAAACGAAAATTCAACATGTAATTGAAACCCTAATCCTAGTGGTATGTTCATCATGTTCATATAGACACCTCATTTTTCAACCTTCATTTAACCTTACTAAAAGCAAATATGTCAATTTGGGACCTAAAAGGACAAATCATATTTTGACCATTAGATTTCCAAATTCTTCATTTAAAATAAATTTAGAAGTTCTAATGATCAAAATGACATATCATGTTCTTCAATTCGACCATTGGATTAAAAGTTGCACTGAATAAAGTTTTAACTGTTAATATGCATCCCTACAATTAGGACTAGACATATGTGATTATGGTTGATTAATTATGATTGGTACTTTAATGGATTACTTATGATCAATGGTGTGTCATAGTTGATAATCCCATTGGTTTAGGCTTTAGACAAGGGTGCACCATCGGACATAGGATCATTTAGTTTTAATGGATAAATAATGTAGTTTTTAAATTAAATCTCTTAAGGATAACTATATAATTAAAATAAATTAATTCTTAAATATTCATTACCCTTAACTGATTCAAAATGGCTAAATTTTGGTACAAAACTCGAATGGAACTCAAAATTTTATCAAAAAATTGTTAAAATCGTGATTTTTTTTTTTTTTAATTCCGATTCACATTGGGAGGCAATTTTGGTATAGTAAATGTGTGAAAATGATTACATTTTGAATTATCTTTCAAATAACATTGTTTTCATCTCAATCCGATTTGTGAGCAGAAAGTTATGGTTAAAACACTTAGTCATGTTCTAACCTAAAAATTCAACAATTTAATTCATATTTTCTGATTTCAATTCTTACCCAATTAGATTGTTGAGATAGAAATCTGAATTTATCAGCTTGCATGCCAAAGGAGGCATATAATCATTTACAAAGAAAAAAAGAGTCAAGAAGATGTATCCTATATTCCTATATACATTGATTCCTCAATGAAATTTGATCGTAAAAGTAAAAAAAAAAAAAAAAAAAAAAAATCTAATGACAGTAATTATTCGTGATATGGAGAGTTGTAATAATAAAGCAAGATTTCAAAGGCGAATGCTACAAAATCATTCTTAGGAATGTAGTCACATATTGTGCAGAACATCAACTAGCGATAAATAATATAAATAATAATAGAGATAGCAGATCTTCTTGTCTCAGTCCTTTAGAGCTCTAGAAAAAACCCCTCGAACTACCATTCACCAAAATAATAGAGTATTAGTAGTGATTTCTATGCATACCTTCACTTGTGGCTTGGAGGGGTATCTATAGAGTCAAGTTGGCTTAGTAAAGTTTAGTGGAGTTTCCCCTTGCAATCAGGCAAAGAGCCTGATAACATGCCACCCTCTTAGATCAGTTGTGGGGTCATAATCCTAAGGTGCTTTCCCATAGTTGAGGAAGTTCCTATTGTGTTGTATTAAATGCAAATGACGGTATGTGAGCCATAATTAATGATGGATGAGAGAAAGTATATCATTCTGTGGACACTGCTCCTTTTGATGAAGAAGAGGTTGGAAACTGCCATTTAGGGTGGCTCTCTCCTATATTGCCTTAATCAAAAGGTTTGGTTGTTTTGTAAGTTGTTCAGCCGTGTCAAGCTGTCCTGACCAAAGTTGTTAATACCACACTAGAAGCCATTTTGGTTTGTTCAAGGAATCATTATATTTCAGTATTAGTTAATACCAATATATTGGGTTATAGTATATATTATTTTTTAAAGCCATATAATTTGTTATGAGTATTTCAATTTTAAGCCCATGCCTTATATGATATGCCAACCTCAAGCCCAAAGAAGCACACAAACAGACAAAAAGGTTTATGTGGGAAGGGGAAGCCCGAAGAAGGAGGATCATTGGGTAGAATCTGCTTGAGGGACAATGGAACCCAACTATTCATCATTTTAGGCCCAGTCCAGTTAGGATAACCCATTTAGAGACGTAGAGACGTGCAAGGCCGTAGGGTTGAAAGTTGAAGAAGGAAGTAGAGATGTGCAAGCAAGGGAAGGAGCAAGCTTCCAGATAAAACATCCATCACCTCCGCATTTAATGGCAGAATAACCCCCTAAATAGTGTCATCACAGCCTGCAGCCTACTTTATCACCACCAGCAAGGCAATGATGGGACAAGTATCCAAGTAAGGATCAACGGCTATCCAAATGGAGGGCTAGGATGCAATCTATGTAGCTATATAAAGGAAGGAAGCTCCTCCAGGAAGGGGGATCAGAAAAGGTTGAGAGACAGAAATAAGAGCAATAGAGAGAGAAAGTGATCACTGTAAAACTGAGAAGTATAAATCATTAGAATTGTTGCTCCTCGACTAGCTCAAGGAAGAAACTTATATAAGAATCCTTCTTTCTTCCTTGACTTAGCTCTTAAATTATATTGTCGTTATTGCCAACTTTCTTTCTTTAAATTACTAAACAGAGACTACCAAAGGCATTGAAGGTTGATCTTAGCCATCCACCTCTATAAATTAGTTGTATTGGGCCTTAAACCCAACCCCTTCTTGATCAAGTTAGGTTGGGCCAACTCAATTTCGCCCCCTACAATTTAAAAGTTGAAATATTCAACATTTTTTACCTTTTCAAATATCAAAAATTGCCACCTAAATTAAGAAATCACACATAACAAATTTTTTATTAAAAAAAGAAAAAGAAAAAGAAAGAGTGAAAAAAGTAAAGGGTGTAGAACCTGGGGTGTAGGGAGAAGCAACAACAAAAGGAGCAAACAAAGCAAAGAATAAGAAGATCGACAAAGCGAAAAATAAGAAGACTAAAGACTTGCTACAGCGTGGGTTGTGGGTATAGAATGGATAATTCCTCAAAAACTTGGATACGGATCCGACAATTCCTCAAAAACTTGGATACAATACAGTGGGATACATGTTGGGATCCGTGTATTAATTATTTATTATATATATTTTTTATATATTGTTAAACATTTTAAAGGAGTAATTATTCAATATTCCAAGAGCACGATATATGTGTGCTCCCCTCCTCTTACATAATAATGGATCCCACTAATTAAATTTATAGTAAGACCCACTATTATGCTCCCGAAATACTGAATAATTACATCATTGCTAAGCATATATCAACTTCAGAACAATAATGGATAATAAAGTGAACCCTTAGGCTTTTAATAATGTTTAGAATACAAACCAAGATCTAAAAGGGTAAATAAAAGATAACTTTTTCTCCCAAAAAAAAAAAATCTAGATAAGAGCATTCCCATCAAGGGGAGTCAAAATTTTTAGCATTTACCATCTCAAAACATTACTTTTTAGCTTTTAACACTTCACTTTATAATACATCATGCATCAAAGATTCTATTTTTTTTACCACTTCATTTAAATATATATATTTTTAATTTTTTGTATGTTTCTTTCTCTCCTCTTTCTCTCTCTTCTTATCTGTGTCTCTCCCTTTCTCTGAAAACCCACCACTTTCTTTGCAAACCCACACCCACGGCTAGCCACTGCCGACCACCACTATCGAGAAAAAAAAAAAAAAACCAACTCGGCACCACCATAGCTACAACTGCCACCCTCACCACCACCCACAACCATGACCACCACCCACCAAAATCATAACCAAATCACAAACCCAAACCCACAACCTCATCACCATTCACCACCAACAACCGGAAAAAGAAAAAGAAAAACAACTCTCCAAAATCACAACCAAATCATAATCCCACAACCTCATCACCACCAACAATCGGAAAAAGAAACAGAAAAACAACCCACCAAAATCACAAACCCAAACCCACAACCTCATCACCACCAACAATTGAAAAAGGGAAAAACAACCACCGAAAGAGAGCAAAAGCACATCAATGTCATCGCTTATGGCCTGATCCATACCTACAACTGAGGCAGCGAGTGAATCGGCTTGGTTGGAGTCAAGTGAGGTGGCTAGCCACCAGCCACCACAATTCCAACGACCACCACGCCGATTAGAAACCCATGCCAAACCCAGACCCACAAAATCAAATCACCCCGCTATCAAGCTCTACCTTCATATCGGCGGTAACACTCTAAAGGCGAAGTGGATTTCATGTCCAGTAGTGTCTGGACTTTGAAGTTCCAAACCGATGAACCTTTGAGGGGAGGAGCTTAAACCGTGAAATAGAGAGAAACAAATGCTACGTGAAAGAGAGGAGGAAAGTGAGAGAGGAGAGAGAAGAAAGAAGAGAAAAAGTGACCGTTGGGAATAAAAAAAAAAATCGGTTTAACATTTATGCTACAGTGAGCTGTTATTGATAACAGCTCACTGTAGCTGTGTGTCAAAATTTTTGGCATTTGAAATCTTTGATGTATTGGGTATTTTTGTGTGTAGGTGGTAAAATTTAGCGTTTAGCATTTTTAGCATCCTTAATGGGAATGCTCTAAGTGTTTAACATTGAAACCAATATCTAAAAAAAAAGATTTGGGGCTATTTCTCGCTATTGGCGAGTAGGTTACGAACGTATCAAGGCGACATCCCGATCACATCCCATACATATCAACATTTTTTTCCCCAAAAAAAAAAGTTGGGACACGCATGCAAAAGTATCAAAGGTATCCAATATGAATGCGTATTAAATACGGGTACATGGGCAAAAGTGGAGAATTCGTGCTTCCTAAAAATAAAATTGGCAGTTACGGCAAAAGAAAAAAAAAAAAGAAAGAATGACTTTAACAAGTTGGATTATACATGGAAAATTTACATTCAGGTCTAAACCTGAGGGGCTAATTTTATTGTGTCACTGTCGATAAAAACTAGGCCATCTCAAATGTACACAGCTTCTGAACCAATGTCCCACTTGAAATTTTCCTTATTTTTTTCCCCGAAAACAAGGGGTGGGGAGGTGGTTTTTCAACCAAAGTTCTCTCCATGGAGAGAACCAAATGATGCCATTGAGCTACAAGGCTCTTGGCCACTAAAAATTTCCAATTATCTTCAAATGAGTGGGACATACAAGGTGAATGCTGGCTTTTATTTTACAGAAATCTAAGTCTCTAACTTAAGGGTTTCTCGCATAGGGCCAAAAAAATAACTTGACGAGAACATTAAACCAAAGACACCAACTTGTTCAGATGTAGGTCATTACCAGAATTCATTTCTTTTTATTCACCAGTATACCTTGGCTTCCGCTTCTCAGCAAATGCTGCCAAGCCTTCCAGGCGATCTTTTGTGTTCATTAGCTGCTCGTAGCACTCTTCTTCCAATGTTAAGGCTGTTGCCATATCAATCTCAAGTCCCTCGTTAATGGCTCTTTTTGCCATTCTTATTGCTATTGGACCCTGTTGAGAATATTACGTGTCAATTTGATTGTGAAAGAATCATGCACAATTCTGTCTTGGTCCAACAAAATTAATTGCGTAGTTTTTGGGCTCAAGTACTAATTTCGAACATGTTATACATTTTCTGTCATCAGTACAAATCATAGAGGAATTTTATTAGTCCTAAAGCATACAATATAGAAGCTCTTTTTTTTGAAAAAAAAAATTTATTCAGTACTCCGGGAGTAATGCTCCCTTCTCCCACATAATAATAAGTCTTACTAATTAAATTCAAAATGGGACCTACCATTCATGTGATAGGAGGGAGCATTAATCTTGGAGTATTGAATATTTTTCCAGGTAGAAGTGTGAAAAAATAGAGGAACATTGATGCAGCTCCATTAGTGCAGTGCCTATTATGAAAAACATATTTGTAACCTTACATTTGAGATTAGCTTTTTTTTTTTGCTAATATACATTTGAGATTAGCTAAAGATTGGAATTCATGGAATTTTCATCCATGCCTAAATTTATAAATACTTAAAAAATTTTAACTACCATAGAAATTGATTATCAAAATAGTAATATGTGCCAAGTGCCAAGCATGAACAAGAATTACAACTGTTGCTTCTTGGACAATTAACAATAATGGTAAGTAATTTAGTACATGCTCTAAATTAGCTAAATTCTCGTTAACCACAAATCCTGAGCATTGTATCAATGATTCATTTCTTCAATGATCATAATGATCAACACATGGACATTTAATTAAATCACAACAACAAAAAAGTCCTGTCAGCAAATTCATGATATGGTTGCTTAAAACTAATTTCACACAACTGCATTGTTGTTGTTTTCTTTTTTTTTTATAAGTAATTTCACACAACTGCATTGTTATACACGAGACAACTATTATTACATATTAGATTAGGATAGAGAAACTTTTACCTTCTGACTTATATCCCGAGCAATTTCAAGCGCCTTTATATGAGCTTCACCAGCAGGAACACAGTAATTAACAAGACCTGCAGCATAGCACACACTTCTGTAACTAAATATGGGACAAAAACAAAGCAGCACCCGATCATACATACCCATGGACATTGCATCTCTGCCACAAATCTTACGACCAGTGTATATAAGCTCCTTTGCTACTGCTTTTCCAACCAATCTAGGAAGTCGTTGCGTCCCACCTGCCCTGTGGAAAGTCAGGATTTGTGAAGGGATGAAATGTCACTAAATAATATTAATACAGAAAGTAGCCTCTCCAAAATATTCAAACTAAATTAATGATGTCATTCCCTAAATTTAATTATCAATCTGATTAGATACAAATGAGATTTATTAAACATTCTACACACCCAGGGATTATAGCAAGTCCCGTTTCTGGCAAGCCTAAAACTGCATCTTCTCCTGAGCCATCCAAGATGGGAAATGGTCAGGACATGCAAGCAGCATGAATCTCAGTGGACATATTAGAATTAATTCAAATGTTTATAAATCTAAAACTACCACATATCCGAAGATCACATGATAGAGCCATTTCTAGTCCACCACCCAATGCTGCTCCTTCAATAACAGCGATAGAAGGCACACGAAGTGCCTGGATAAAATGTATTCAAGTAAATAATGTCAGTGTTCAAGGTAAAGAAACTCGTTTGAGTATTCATGGAAAAGAAAGAAGTGGTTATGAAAGACACCATATCACATCTTACAAGGAGCTAACATATATATGGAGAAATGGCATAAAGTATGCAAGTCGGAATATGAGTGCCGAGTAACATAACATACAGTGAGAGCAAGAGTGAAAACTACAGCATGATAAAATCAATTTGGAAAACACTGTCTAGACTAAATTGCAATTTGCACCATTAAAATTTGGGGTAATTTTGATTTTTCCTTCCTAAAGTTTGAAATTTTGGATCCATCCCCTTAACTTTAAGTATCGTTTGGATTCAAGTTCTTCCATTAATGTGCAGTGATGGGGTGTCTATTAAGTGCCAACTAAGCTCAAAACAATGTCGTTTAGAACATTATTAAAGTCATGTCAGATATTATTTTGACTAAATTGCAATGTACACCCTTAACATCTGGAGTAATTTTGATTTTACAACTGAAAATTTCAAAATTTGGATCCATAAAACTACATTGTTTTGAGTTAAATTGGCACCTAATGAACACCTCATCACAGCAGATGAATGGAACGCTTACATCCAAAAAATATGTAATGTTAGGGGGAATGTATCCAAATTTTGAAACTTTAAGGGTGAAAAACCAAAATTACCCCAAACTAATGTTGTAAATTGTAATTTAGTCAACTGTTTAGTCCAAAATGTAGACAGAATATTCTTGCAAAAACATGGGTTTATAAATGTCAGTTAACATTGTAAACTTATGGCACAAGAATGACTAGATAAGATACTTCAGAATTCCAAAAGGAATATAACCAGAATTTCGGCAGTTGGAACTCTCTGGTAAGTGGATTAGAGCACAAATCCAGTCTTGAAGCTTAATTGAAGGGAATCTGAGGCTCAAACATGACCCAGCCTTAAATGAAATCCCGATCATTGGAAGTGATTGGAGTCAAGTGTTAGAGACATTTCATGTGCCATTTGTTACAGTGCCAAATTTGATAGCAACGGACCTAGGATAAGGGCTAACCTCTAAAAATGAGAACGTCAAGCGAAGCGATTTGACAAAAAAATGAACCTCTGAGGGATCCATTGTCCTGCGCTCCTGCCAACCCAATTAACAGCAGGACTGTCAAGCATGTGTATGATACCACTGTGTGAATACGGTCTTCGTGATGGAAAAATTAATAATAATAACACAAGCATAATTAGAAGCATGAGATCAAACACTTGATGCCAAGACATAAAACCGAAACAGGTTAGTTACATAATAAGATATAGTGATGGTTCTTGTGGTATTCATGATTTGTACTAACACGTTAATCATTTTCCACAGAAACTTCAACAGCTTACTAGATGAAAATAGCATTAAAACCACTTTGTATCATAAATTTCAGTCAACAGATTTAACAGGATTTAAGATATAAAAAAGCCTCAAATAATGTACAGCATAGGAGTTAAAGGGAACCTCAGAATTTATAAGGAAAGAACATCTATATGGTTTTTCAAAGGTACCATATTAATGTTCTTTGCTAGTTAATCTCCTGCCACTGCACAGGTTTCAAGCATAGCCTTAGGAAGAAAAAAGGGCTAAAAATCCTGAAAATACTAAAAAAGCGACCATCTAAGAAAAGTACATTTTTTAAAGACCTTGCTAGCAGTTGACAAAACGTCTCAGTCCTCATAAACGCTTTCCATCCAGAACTATCTCCCTCCTCCCCCAACAACACCCTTGTTTTTTAGATTCTATTTCATACCATGGTACTTCTACGGGTCACTATTTTCTCATGAAAAGCAGCAAAACATCTATAACTATAAGCCTTTATCTGACTGGACCTAGTAAACTGAGTTATTATTAAAAACCCCATTCAACATGAAAATGTGTACAGATCATGGTTTTGTCAGCTAAACATTTAGTACTTTATTTTTAGGTACTTAAATCTTTATAATAATAATAATAATAATAATAATAATAACCTTATCTAAACTTATGATTGGAGATTTTTCACTTTCCAACCAATTTTCAAAGCTGTTCACGATAGCAAAGATACTGATCCACCAGAATACTGCCTTGGAACACATTGCCTATATAATAATTATTCTTTCATTGTAGATAAACAGAACTCCTGTAACAGTAGTCCAATTACATTACATTGGATTATTTCATTTTCATACTTAGTGTGTGTTTGGATACCAATGAAAAATTAAAACTATTTTACTATTTAGCTTATTTTTGCTACTATTTATGACCTCACTGGCTTTTGGTAGTATTCATGATCCTGTATTATTTCAACTAACTTTTACTTTTATCTATAGCGATGAGTTATCAGTTTCAATAAAATAAACGGTATTCAAATAAACCCTTAATTTTCATTCCCAAGAAACCCAAGCTGATAACTTCATTAATATTTACCTTCAAATCAGCCCCTGCACAGAACACCTTTGGAACTGAACTGCAAATCATGACAACATTAGCAGAGTGGTCCTTTTCAATTGCATCAAAGGTCTGCTGTAACCCTCTTAGCATGTCCCTCCCAATAGCATTCTTAGCTCCTGGTCTCTCCAACTTGACCTCCACAATTCCTAATACATACAAAAATCTCAAATGGGTATTCTTAAAAACACAGATACACACACAAACTCAAGTGGGTTTGTAGTTTCAAAAACCAAAACGTAAACTTGTCGAGTTTTAAAGTTTTGTGAGTAAGTTACCAGAATCTGGATCGGAGAGTCTGTTCAGTTTGACTGATTCGGAAGTTGTGGACTCCAAAATGAGAGTTCTGAGACTCTGAAACCGCCATGTGTGGGGATTGGAAGTGAAACTTGTTATCAAGCTTAGCGATTGTTGATTGGGTTTCGATTTTTTCAAACAATTATGGGTTACAGACCTCGCTAATACCCTGAAAACTACAACCATTTTTTCTGGATTGGAAAATTTCAACAGGAATTTTGTTGAGACTCAGAGTGATAGCGTTTGGACAATATTGTAAGAGTGTGGGGAGAGATCATCTTTGACAACGCTGCCACTCTGCTAATTCTATCCATTGTTGGAGATGTTCCAGTTTACAGTTTACACCCTGAAAACGACGTCGTTTAATGTTTGTGGCATTTAAAAAAAAAAAAATCTATTTAATTAAACTAAAAATAAAATAAAATAATACATTTTTTATAATAAAAAAAGCTATTTAAATTTTTTTTTTTAAATTTCTCCCACCTACCCAAACTTAAATCTCAATTGTTTGATCCACTGGCCTCCATTCCACAACAATAAAAATTTCAAAATTTCAATTTTTCATTACTTTTATACACTTTCTTAGATACCAAACACCTGCATGATATAAATTGAATAAAATATTACCAAATCAATATAAATTAAGCCAAATTAAACCAAAATCTTAGTTTGATTCATCCAAACTTGGTCTACTTCTGGGAAATAACTAGCTAGCTTTGTTGCCACAACAACAATTGTCAAATTGTAAATTTTTGGGTTAATCAGATTGTAAATTTCGATCAACTTGGAAAGAAATTTTGCAAATTGGGCAAGAGAAGCAAACTCTCATTGCTCAAACTCTTACCATAAGGCAAAATCTTATTCTTCCATTGCATACAGCATATTTATCATGGTGCTCTTAGGAACATCAAAGAACCAAAGCACAATCTTAAGGTGGTGAGTGACAAAGACATTGGGAAGAAGCAATCTAATAGGTGAAAAAGAAGAAGAGAGACAAAGGAGGTGATGGAGGAAGACAATGAGGTAAGAGTCAAAGAAGAGAGGAATCGTCATGGTGTGGAAACACATTTGAAATCATAATTAGATTTTTGATAAATAATTTTTAGTTTTTTACTTTTGAGGTTTTTTCTTTATGTTGTTTTTTTCTTTTAATTTTTTTGCTTTTTTCTTGTTTTAGTTTATTTTTAATAATTACATATTCGGTAAATAATTTTTTGTTATCTACTGGTAAAATTTGGTAGCTAGAATTCACTAATACAAGTAAATTTTTTGAGTCTTCGTTATACAATTATAATTTAATTTGAGTTTAATGATTAAAAATTAGAACCTCACATTTCCCTTTTTTTTTTCTTTCAACTTCAGTCTCTTTTGTGGATGATTTTATTAATTGAATATTTGCTTTTTTCTTTTTGGTTACTTAATCATGTAGCCTCTTTTTGATACTCAAATTTCTCAAAATCAAGTTCAAATTATAACTCAATTTCACTAAAGTTAAGTTCTATGCAATTTAGTGATTGCCTAGAATTTGACTTTGGTAAAATAGAGTTCCACGTTGAACCTCAACTTTTAGAAAATCAAGTTAATTAAAAAAAAAAAAAGCTACATATGATATTTTAGAGGCTTTATAAATTATAACCAAATAATTTTCAAAAACCAAATAAAATTAAAAAATTAAAAAAAATTAAAAAAAAAAACAAATAAACAACCAGCAAAACCCACAAACCTCTTCTCCTTGCACTCAAAAGACCCAAATTGCCATAAAAAAAAATTCCATGACCTCCTTGTACAATCTCTGCTCAGGCGTTGAAGAGAGGTATAAGGACTCCTCCATAGGGAGCAAATTGATGGAGGGGGACGACTATGGATATAAGGACTTCATCCCCGTCAACCTCCAGGGGTTAGATGAGTGGTTAAAACTAAAATAATATTCCTCCCCCCCCCCCCTTGAGTCTATTGAGTATTGACGGAACTACTAACAGAACAGAAGTGTCTATTTGGCACAGTATCAAAATTTATGTACTAATTTAGTGCATCAACATAAGAGTTCTAATTGTCTTATTAATGCATTTTATCCAATGTATAAACATTTACACTATTAGTTAAATGAATGAGGATTGATACCTTGCATCTCAATTTTTCTCTCTTTCGGTCTTTTTCTTTCTGGTTTTTATTGTTTATTTTGTAACAAAAAGAATTTCAGAACACAAATTTCCTGGCAACAATGATGCCCTCCGAAGTTCGAAGTATGTAGAACAAATTCTATAGAAATGTACACTGAAACAACCCTTGCTTGATATTAGATATTAATAATATTGATCTCCTCCATTAAAGGCACATGACATGACACAAATTTGTGATATTCAGATGATTAGCAAGTAGCAACCCACATGCGAATCCTCATTATCAACAAACTTATTTATCCTTTGCTCATATGTAAGGATTAAGCAAATCAATGAGGTGCCAAGCAGCCATGTGAGTATCAAAGAATTTCACCTGCTGACTGACGAAGGATTTGCTGAGAGCGGATTGAAGTCTCCCTAAGTATCCAAGATTTCTTCATATGAGGCTTTCACACCCTGCGAACCCATTGCTCTAGTCGAAGTTGCTTCAAAGGAGGTCCTAGGTTTGGCTTACTCTTTTGAGGACACCGCCATTTCCCAGTAACCGCCATTGCATCGGAGTGTTGGAAATTGGTTGTTTCTGTTAAGACCTTTCTTTTTACGACACCAACATTTCCACCCGCTGAAGGAACTGTCCCTTTATTAATCCCTTTTGAGCTTTTCAAGGAATTCCCATTGTTTGTCCTTGTTAAGCTCATCTTCCTTGTTGCAACAAAACCATTTTCTGAAATATTTTCTGCATTTTCCTTGCCACTGCGTCCATGAGTTGATTTTGTCATTGCAATTCCATTGACTAGATTTAACTTTGACTTGCTTTCAGGTGATACACACTCCACATCTTCTGTTTTGACCTTCACTTCAGAGAACTCCTGTACGGCACCCCTACTATGAATCAAGCATTTTGGAGATTTTCTATCACCACTGCTTGAAGTTCTGATATCCAGTGGCATACAATGAATTTTTTGGGGTTGCTCATTCTTACTTTGAGAATCTTCATCATTCAAGGTTGATACGTCTTTGGTTGGACTAACTCCATGGTTTTGCTTTATTTTAAAGTTCAAGCTTTGTTCAAAAGACGAATTCTTTTGAGAAGATGCATTTTCATTCCCTCTAAGCCTATTGTCACCCTAGAAATTGCAAACATGAAAGCATGGAATGAGATAACAAAGCCAATAAACACTCCTACCTTTTATAAATATTAAAATTCCATCTAATTTTAAGAGGGGGAAGGGTGGAGCAGGACTGCTTCTGAAAAGAAACTATCATCTGATAATTAGACTTAGTTTCTTCAAGTACTATTGATTTAAGATACAGCAGAATAATAAAAGATCTGGTAACTCTAGTAACAATTGTGCCACTATGTCATAGTCTTAAAAGCCATAATAGACATCTTTATTAATCAGAGTTAATGTGAACTATAAATTTTTGTAATTAGATGAAACATAAGGGAAGGGATGAACAACTAGAAGGATATAGAGATGGATAAAGAGTACCTCTCTTGAAGACTGCTCTTTCTGTTCATTATTCATAGAACAACTGTTAGATTTTACAAAGCCATTTGAGTGCAACTTCTCACCGATATTCACTTCACCTCTATTTTTACTTTTGCTGTATTCCCCCAATGTCTCCTCTTTTTCCAAGTCAGTCTCTTTAATATCAAACTCATCATTCTCACATTCAATTTCTTTAGAAAGGGAATCTCCAAAATCATTTGTACCCAGTACAGGAGAATCATACACATAGCTTGAAAACCAATTTCTGATGTCAGGGGGCTCTAACAGATCAAGAAACAAAAACAAATCAACCAGTCATTTCTTACTTGCATTGGATTTTTCTACTTAAAGTTAACTACTTATGAATCACTGTGCAAGAGAATGAGTGAATTTCAAGTTTTCATTATGTTCCTAAGACTCCTCCAGCAGCCGAGCATTTTGCAGGAGATACATATATATATTTATATGTATGTATGTATGTATGTATGTAATCATTCCATTAAGAAAAAGGCAAAAAGGGCTGTAACCTTAACACGGGGAAAGTATACAAAGACTCTAAGATAATATTTCATATAGTATAACTAGTGGGAGAAGCAATACACACCAGAAAGGAGTGAAGTTGAGTGCAATGAATCTGCAACCTGCAACAAGAAATTATTTGTTTGGTGATTCAGATGAGCTTTTATTGAAAATTACATAAGAACACAAAACTATCCTGTATCACAATCAGGCCAGGATCACAATACAACACAGACATTAAAAGCTAGAGCTGCCCAGCATTACAGTGAAACCATAAGAAGGAAAACGGAGACGCTTGAAATGGACTCAAGTACTTATTACGATGGTTTAATCCTCCAACAAGGCCTTAGCCATTGACTGACTCAAAGAACAGAAAGATAGAGACCCCAATTGAAGCACGTGGTCTTATTTAGGCTGAGGCCATTATCTGTGACTAGCAAATTCCACCCTTGTTTTATCATCTTTCTTTATTCCTTTAATTAGCTTCTCCTCAGTTAATAAAGCACCCCCATGTATTTCGAGCATTCTTCTGCACCTTGAGGTGGTAAAACAGCTGCTCAAATAATAAATTTGGATATGATGGTCCTAACCTGTTATATCATTTATGCCCCACTCCACAAGGCCTACCCAATGTGAGAGAGGGGGAGGGGGGGGGGGGGGGTGTTTGAAATAAGACAGATCCATGATCTTCCAAATCCTAGATGTGATACAGTTTTCAGTGTTATGGAACATAGTTGCAATGGTACAATACAACATAGTCTAGTCACAATTGTGCCACTAAGTCATAGTCTTAAAAGCCAAAAGCCATAATAGACATCTTTATTAATCAGAGTTAATGTGAACTATATAATTTTGTAATTAGATGAAACATAAGGGAAGGGATGAACAACTATAAGGATATAGAGATGGATAAAGAGTAC
This sequence comes from Quercus parvula, assembly GCA_030820535.1. Taxonomy (NCBI): domain Eukaryota; kingdom Viridiplantae; phylum Streptophyta; class Magnoliopsida; order Fagales; family Fagaceae; genus Quercus; species Quercus parvula. Next base: position 31,505,272 of record JAUAME010000012.1, read on the forward strand.
CTCTCTTGAAGACCGCTCTTTCTGTTCATTATTCATAAAACAACTGTTAGATTTTACTAAGCCATTTGAGTGCATCTTCTCACCAATAATCACTTCACCTCTATTTTTACTTTTGCTGTATTTCCCCAATGTCTCCTCTTTTTCCAAGTCAGTCTCTTCAATATCAAACTCATCATTCTCACATTCAATTTCTTTAGAAAGGGAATCTCCAAAATCATTTGTACCCAGTGCAGGAGAATCATACACATAGCTTGAAAACCAGTTTCTGATGTCAGGGGGCTCTAACAGATCAAGAAACAAAAACAAATCAACCACTCATTTCTTACTTGAATTGGAATTTTCTACTTAAACTTAACTACTTATAAATCACTGTGCAAGAGAATGAGTGTATTTCAAATTTTCAAGTTTTCATTATGTTCCTAAGACTCCTCCAGCAGCCAAGCATTTTACAGGATTTCAATTCTAATATATATATATATATATATATATAAAAGTAATCATTCCATTCAAAAAGGTCTGTAACCTTAACACAAGGAAAGTATACAAAGATATTAAGATAATATTTCATATAGTATAACTTGTGGGAGAAGCAATACACACCAGAAAGGAGTGAAGTTGAGTGCAATGAATCTGCAACCTGCAACAAGAAATTTTTTGTTTGGTGAGTCAGATGAGCTTTTATTGAAAAGTACAGAAGAATACAAAACTATCCTGTATCACAACCACGCCAGGATCACAATACAACACAAGAAATTAAAAGCTAGAGCTGCCCAGCATTACAGTGAAACCATAAGAAGAAAAACAGAGACGCCTGAAATGGACTCAACTGGTTTAATCCTCCAACAAGGCCTGAGCTATTGACTGACGCAAAGAACAGAAGGATAGAGACCCCAATTGGAGCACATGATCTAATTTAGGCTGAGGCTATTATCTGTGACCAGCAAATTCCACCCTTGTTTTATCATCTTTCTTTATTCCTTTAATTAGCTTCTCCTCAGTTAATAAAGCACCCCCATGTATTCGATCATTGCCCTGCACCTTGAGGTGGTAAACAGCTGCCCAAATAATAAATTTGCATATGATGGCCCTTGCCTGTTAGATCATTTATGCCCTACTCTACAAGGCCCTGCCCAATGTGAGAGGAAGAGAGGGAGGGGGGGGGGGGGGGGGGGGTGTGTTGAAATAAGACAAATATCCATGGTCTTATTCCAAATTCTAGATGTGATACAGTTTTCAGTGTTATGGAACATAGTTGCAGTGGTACAATACAACACAGCTAAATACCAAAATCATGATTGTGCTACTAGATCAAAATCTCTTAAGTCTAAAACCAGATCATAACTACGCTCAGTATAGAAAATAATGTGAATTTCATTTTTAAAAGGGAGATCAAGGAAGAATTACCTTACTAAAAGACTGGCTTTCGTGCTTATCATTTCCAAAAAAGCTTCTACATTTCACAGACTCTTGGTCTCTTTTCCCAGTTCCACCAGGATTTACTTCTTTTCCTCCTCCACTCTCATTGATAACCAATTCATTTTTCACAAATTCACTTTCTTTAGAAACAGAATCCCCAAAATTGTGATTCAAGTCCAGCACAGGAGACTCATACTCGTAGCTTGAAAACCAGTTTCTAATATCAGGAGGCTCTGATACAACCCACAAAAAGACCAACACAGAAATAAATAAAAAAGTCACAATCTTTCACCACAAATTGTATAAGATTTTCACACTTTCTGTCTAGTTGCCGAGTAAACACAACAAAAATAGAAAGGAAACCTGGAAATAAGAGATACCCATGTCTCATTTCTTTCTTTATATCTATTTTCTTAGCAACCAGACAGTAATTAAGAATTGCAGAATCTAGATAAAGCAAAGTAATACATACCAGATGGAAGTGAGAGAGAGCAAGAAGAACCCAGTACCTATCACCCAAAGAAAATGAAAAAGTTAGAGCCTTTGGTTGCAGAGAAATTGTGGGACAAGACAAGAAATCTTAAAATGTTACAAAAAACCACTCCAACCCTTTACTTGTTACAACTTACAAAGGCTCCAAAGCACTTCATTTTCTTGTACTATACAATCTCAGGAACCAAACCCAAAAAATAAAAATAAAAATGTGCAAGTAATTAAAGAAAAATAAACATTTGGATTAACCTGAGAATTAGATACAACTTGAACCTCTGGGTCTGAATTGTCCATTACATCTCTCTGTCAATGTCTCTGTGTGTGTAAAAAAACGTAAGCGGCTAAAATGGTTGTGGTTTTTTTTTTTTTTTTTTTAATGAGAAAATGTTAGTGTTTTAATTATTTGCTTTTATTTTTATTCAAATTTCGCGGGGATATTTGGCGCCTTTTGTTTTTGTTTTTTGTTTTTAATAAAAAAAATAGAAAGTTGGAAAAAGAATAGCGCGAGGGAGGTTAAGGGCGTGTACGGGTGACATCAAAAAGTGAGTTGCCCTATTTTGGTTTTTTATTTTATTTTTTTGGTGTGCCAAATATTCACTTTTTTGCAAATTATATTACTAAAAAGTCTTTATTTGTAAGTTATTTAGTTATTATGTAGTCTTTTTTTTAAACTCGATTTTTTCAAAATTGAGTTTTAAGTGAAACTTGATTTACCAAACCGAGTTTTGTGTAAATTTTATTTTTATTTTATTTTTAACTTGATTTTAACTTGACCTTAAATCCTATGGTACTTGCATGCATGGAACTAGAGTCTGGCAAAATTAAGTTTCACCTGAAATTGAATTTTGGCAAAATCAAGTTTTGGAAGAGACTATATAACTAAATAAATTATGTCTTTTTTGCAATATAATTCACAAAGGGGGGGGGGGGGGGGAGTGGGAAGTGGCATTAGGATATATAAGAGCACTAATATTATAATATTTCATTACTGATATTGATAATTTTATATAAATTATAAATCATTAAACTCAATCAATAGCCCCCTTTTTTTTAAGGAATCAAGTGGCATTTTCTAATTATTTTAAACATAGGAAATCACCCTCACAATTTGTTTAAGACAAATTAAATTTTTTTTTTTTAGTCCCTCAAATAAATTAGTGCAAAACAAGATAACATTTGATTTGATATTTTATTATTATTAATAATAGTTAAAGTCATATATTGCTTAAAACTGTAAGAACAACTTTACATCTTGAAATGTAACTAGTCATTCTATTCATGAAATTTATATGTTATGAGGGCCCTATTTCATTATTACATAAGAAATCATATGGAGTTGCATACCTAAAATTGCTAGAACTTATCCTTCTAGTAAGATAGACATTCAAATAAGAAGATAAACAAGTAACTTTACTAAGTGCATAAGTACGCAGCGAAAAATACGCAACTATGTTTTCTCTCCATAATTGAGAAATTGTATTAAAATTCAGAATTTATTGACATATATCTACATATGGAAATTGCAAAATTTCCAACTGGCTAATAAAATGCCTCATTATAAGTCTAGGCAAGATTTTATTGCCAAGATAGTTGTTTTGGGCATAAGTGTGTAGAATAGTTTCGCCAGTTTGAGTGAACTCCCATGGAAGTAAAAATTTTCCCAGATGGAACTTCACTCCAAAATTTGTTTATAAAAAAATGTAATAAAAATTCAGCCTGGATATATTATCTCTAATGAGTTATATGTTATTCCAATGACCGATGTCAACAATTCCTTAAATTTTTGTTGCTCCCTTCTTTGAAAAAGCATTCTTTTCAACAAATAATCCTCATTTATAAAGGTAATCTCATCTACGTTATTGTGAGCCCCTTATAAGGAGAGGTGATATAAGCATTCACTTTTACTTACTCATTTCACATATCGAGACACTTCGCATGTCAAACTTGCATGCAGTTTAAACTTATTGCCCAGTGTCTCGCTCGTTCATGACAGCGCAACATTGTCACTTTTTCCTATGCAATTAAATGATATAAAGCCATTACTTAGGCTCCTTAGGCATCATATCTCCCTCTCTTAATCTCTTATTTGCCAAACAAACCATCCATTTTCTTTTGTTCATCTATTATCAATTTTGAAGGCATTTTAAGAATTCTTCAATTATTTTTTGCCAACACTAGTACTTGATGCTTGAAGAAAGTCCACTGGAACTTGCATGTCAAGGATCTAGCTAGAGTGACAGCGTTCTTCAATAAATTTTAGGTAATTTTTTCTTCTCAATTACTTTTTAACATACACAATTATGCTAGAAACCATGATGATTCATTTTCTAAATCACCTTATTGGTCTTTGAGTAAGATATATTTTCTAATTAGTGTGTCAATCATGCAATTTGTTTTTTTGAGTAAATGAAAATTGATTTTTGGTAATATGTACATGATAGATGATCTTGAAGAGTATTTTTATAAGAATTATTTTGGTACATTTTATAATTTTTGAATTATAAAAATTTGCCCCTTAATTTTTGCACTATTTGTGAAATTCTAGTTACATGATTTCCTTTTACCACCTTTAATTGTTTGGTAAAATCTACACATGATTCCCCCCCCCCCCCCCCCTCCCAATTTTGTATGGTTTTCAATTTGATCTTTATAGGCTAATGGTATAGCAGCATTCTAAAAAACTATTGGTTTTTTTAGTATTTTGTATAATAGCATTTTTTTTAAAGGGAACATTTTAAGAAGCATCCAACAATCGCAAAGAAAATGTCCTGAAATTTTATTAGAAGTCAAACCAAATCTGTGTGCCACAGCTCAAGAAATCATTGGTTGACTGTTGACCCACGAACTTAATTAATTACACAAAAATATTATATAATAATGATAATAAAAATTTGAAAAATAATCTTCTTCTTTTTTTTATTTCTTTTTTTTTTTTGCAGAAAATCATTTTATTATTTTCATAATTATAGTTGATATAAAAAAAATTAAGTTATTATCTCAAAGGGGCAAAAGGAGTGGGTATGATTTGGAATAGTTTAAAAGGGCAAAGATTGTGTCTAGTGCACGTAAGCACTAAACTTAGGGATGACAATTTTGTCCCGCCCCGCTTAACCCACCTCTCCCCACTTCGCCATGCACGGATTTTCCCTGCCTCGCAAAGGTGGTGGGGCGGGGATGGGGCAAGATTTTAGCCCCACCCCGTCCCTGCCCTGCCCTGCTCCACTTTGTTAAGGGTTATAATTGAAAATTTTTCATACTCTAAAACCCTACTATTTAAACAAACATATCAATATTAGCTTATTTTATTCTACCTAATGTGGTTCTCTGCCTTTATTTTGTTATGTGTTATATTATGAGTTTTTTTTTTTGGTCAAACACTTGGATATATTATTCAATTTAAAAAAAAAATTGATTTGATTTGACGGGATAAATTTAGTTGTAATTTCAAGTATACTTTTATTAATGAAATAAGTTTCATTAAAAAAATTATACTAGTTATAGGGCAAATTAACAAAAAGTAAAGTTTTACGAGGTGGGGCGGGGCTTCGCGGGGCCCCAAGGGGCGGGGATGGGGTGGGAAAGTTTTCCCCATCATGTCGGGCAAGACAAGGATGGGGCAAGACAAAACCATGCGAAGCGGAGACGAAAACCCCATCCTTCGGCCCCACCCCGCCCTGCCCCATTGTCATCCCTGACTTTAAACTCAAGCCAAGTCCAATCTAAAAAGGTTTTTTTTTTTTTGGGTGATAAAGTTAGATAATCTAAAAATGTTAAATCAATGATGATGATGATAAAATTAATAGATAAATGGTATTGACAGTGGTTGATTTTACTCTAATCCTAAAATTGTTAATCGAGTGGAAATATGCTAATTAAGAGTTAATTAATATAACTCTCTCTCAAAAAAAAAAAAAAGAGTTAATTAATATAACTAAGAGGAGAGTAATATATATATATATATATATATATATATATTATTATTATTAGAGAGATGAAAATAATTTCATTACTCCGAAATGTTTTACAGGTATTTTTTAGCACAAAACATTTTATACATTTTTCTTTTGCATTTTATGGTTAACTAAAAACATTTTCAGCTTTAACCAACCTAAACAAATATGGTAGAACATTTTAAAGCGAAGCAAATGGAGCGTGAGTTTTTTCTTTACTGAAAAATATACAATAAGTTAAGGTTTTGTTTGGCTATTTATTTATTTTTCAAAAAACAGAAGGCAAACTTATAAGTATGATGCTCTTGGTGTAGTTTTATTACTTCTAAATCGAAAACTAGTAACGTTTTCAGAGAATATCAAAACACTTTTGGCAAGATATTTCTACTTTGCTTTATTCCTTTCTTGTTATTTTAATAATAGAAAATTGTATTTAGAAATAAGAAGCAAAGAGATAATCCCAGTGGATCAATTTATTTATTTATTTATTTTTTTCATGGAATCTGCTTTATTTATTTATTTTTATTATTTTTGTGGTAGGACTAAGTTAGAAAATTTTAAATAATTTTTTGCGCTGTGAGTAAGTTTAGAAAATTTTAAATAATTTATATGTATGACAAATAAAATTTTGTATTAATGGGAATGAAGAAAATCAGGAGCAGGTCATGAAGTTCTTAAGCAATTTTGTTCTTATGTTCATTTGAAAGCATAAAAATTAGATAATATATCTTTCTTCTTGTCAGAGTTGTGTTTCTTATTAGAACATTTTTAGAATCTCAATACTAAATGATGTTAAAAATTCTATTATCAGTGTCTGTATATATGTCCCATTATATTTGGTATAAAGAACTTATTATTACCACAAGTCTTGTAGTTCAGCGGTATTGTGGTTTTCCTTGAAGAGAAGAACTAGAGTTTAGAGTCGCATTTTTCCTATTGTTCTAACTATTGAATTATAAAAGAGAACTCATCATCATATCATTTTGTATTTTGAACAATTTCTTAGAATATCTTTAATCTCTCCTTAATTAGCTCATTGTCTGGGACAAAAATTTTGTACTCTCTTTTCTTATATGTAGGAAAATTCAATACAAATTAGTAATTAGCTCATTTTTTTAATAAAAAAATCGTATATGAAATGACAATATATTTGTCACTAAAATTTGTATTGCAATCTTTCATGATATACTTACATTAATGAAGAGACCACAATAAAAGATAAACAATTTTAATACCATAAATAGGGGCTTTCAAGGTCCAATTCCTTACTTCAAGTTCCACAGTTACTCAGATACACAGAGCTAGCTGTTTTCTTCCTCTTATACTTTAATTAGTCTTCCAAATTTGTGCATAAACTATAAATCTCAATTAAGATGAAAACAAAAGCAACGAAATAAGATTGGTAACAAATCAAAATGATCCTCTCCATTATCCAAATCATTGTCCCAATACTTTTTTTTTTGGTATTAAACCCAGCTTTGCCTTCATGGTTTCTATTTTAAGCTCTACTTTCTTTGTTACAGGGATTTATTTATATAAAATTTGCATTTCTCAGTGGAAAGGTTATTATTTTTTGAATCAAAACCATGGCCTATTCATTGAGAAGCAGGAAAAATAAGAAAATCTATGTGTGTTCAAGCGGTTCATCAGACAGTGACTCAGGTTATTCTGATCCTGACTACACAAGGATTAGACCTCGAAGACAAGCCCAACAAAACATCACTAATAAGTGCAATAAAAAACTGTCCACGGACGTTAAAATGGTGGAAGTGGGGGCTGCATGTTCAATTGTGAGGCCAAGAAGGGGTCGTCCTACTAAGAAGAGAGTAGATGAAGAAGGAAAGAAAAGTTTTGAAGTTGGTGAAAGTTCAAGGAGAAGAAGACGAGCTCCTTATTCGCTTATGAAACGAGCTAGATGTGCAAATAAGACTGGACCAACTGAGTCAAAAAGAACAATCTTGTCATGGTTGATAGACTTGAAGATGATTGAGGAAAAAGAAGAAGTAGGATACATGGATGATCCTTGTGAACAAAACATATTGCTTAAGGGAATGATTACAAGGGCTGGGATATTATGTAATTGTTGTAATACGGAGATAACAGTGCAGGGATTTGAAGCTCATGCTCATAGTAATCTGAAAAGACCTTATGCGAACATTTTCCTGTTGAGGAGAAATGTTTCCCTCCTGAGATGCCAACTTCATGTCTTGGATGGGATCAGGAAATCAAGGCATTGTGGATTTAACCTAATTGAGCCTAGAGAGACTGATGTAGACAAATATGATGATGCTTGTGTCATCTGTGCAGATGGAGGGGACTTGATATGTTGTGATAATTGTCCTTCCACAATTCATATAGATTGCACGAATTTGAAGGTCTGTAGTTTCTTTCACAGTTATTATAATGCCTTCTAGGAAAATTTACTTTTTTTTCTTATGAATTGTTGTTTGGTTTCTAAAATTTTGTGTGTAATTGGACTTTGAACTTTAGAGAATTCCTCAAGATGATTGGCGGTGTCCTTATTGTGTTTGCAAATATTGTGGCGATGGTGGCTATGCAAATGATGAATTATTCCAATGCTTTCAATGTCAGAAGAAATGTATATGCTTCATTCCTTTTATTTGGAATCTTAGCTTCTTTGAAGTTCTTTTTATTTTTTAAATTCTAAAGTGACAAATCCTAATTTGTGCTTCTTGTAGATCACTGGTCATGTCATCTTGAAGTCGAAGTAGATATTAATCGCCCATTGACTCCAGACAGGTCGCCTAACATGAAATCATTTTGTCAGCTGAGCTGCAAGGAGGTATGCTAATGTTCTCTACACATTTTTATTTGAGATTGTTTAATTCTTTTGAGTATTGTTGAATGGATTCTGACATAAGTTCTGCCAAAGATTTTGGAGCATTTGGATAGAGAACTCAGAGTTAAAAATGAGCTAGGCGGAGGACTCTCTTGGACTCTTATCCGCCAAACAGATCTACATTTAGCTACAGAGCCTACAAATATTGAAAATTTTCAGCAGATTGTGGAATGTAACTGCAAGATAGCAGTTGTGTGGGATATGATGAATGAGTCGTTTGATCCAATCATAGATAGGCACACAAACACAAATGTGATTCATAGTGTCGTATACAATCGAGAGTAAGCAGCCCTATAAATTCTTTCTTAGATAGCTATGACTTATTCTACATCTTATTCAGTCTAATATTGCTGCTTTTTATCAACATGATTGGCATTTAGTTTTTGAAAAACTTTATCTGTTCACCTTTTCCTTATTCTCATAGTCTATAGTTTTAAGTTCAAGGAAAAAAGAAAAAAAAAAAACAATCTGATATCTCAAAAATCCTTTATTTTCAGATCCAATTTGACTCGCATAAACTTTCAACGTTTTTATACTGCTATTCTTGAGAAGAATGACGAAATAATCTCGGCAGCATCTCTGAGGTATGTCCATAATATGTGAGGTATTTTTCTGTGTGTGCTGGAAAGCTTGTATACATGGAGCTTTAGAAAATAACCCTTTAAACTAAAATGATTGCCCTCATGGTTCTACAGAATACATGGGACAAAGATTGCAGAGATGCCCTTTGTTACAACTAATGAAAAGTATAGGAATCAAGGGATGTGGCAAAAACTTTTGCTAGCGATTGAATCTGTAAGTTGTTGAATAAGGTTCTCTAGTGCATGTAAGTATATCCCAGATATGAATATAATAAATAGAAGAAACTAAGCAATTGTTTTTAAATACACAGCAACAAAAGGGTGTGTCACCCACCTTAGATTCTGCTTTAGTTTGAACCTTTTTCTGGAATTTCCGATAAAACCCAATATTATGACAAATTGTGCTTGAACAAGCTGATTGACTCATCTATCATGTGTTATAACATATACTGTTTCGAAGATTTTTAAAGTCGTTTCAGTCTCCATGCTTTTAGTTGTAAGTAGCATAGCAAGAACTACTTATAACAGGTCAGTAGGTTACAGTTGAAATAGATGATAGTGTACCAATATTTTCTGTCTTACAATTGATATTTTGCAAAACGTGTTGCCACTGGTTGCATTGAAGATCCTATATTTTAAGGCTGAGCAGATTGTTTATCCACCATGAAAATGTTTCAGAAACAGCTCATTGATATATTTCCCCACATTGAGAAGTCATCTATTTGCAATCATAATATTTAGGCTACACACAAAAACACACCTCTATCTGTTTTCTCTAGAGCAAAGTTGAATAAATATTTTTCAGTCCCTTGAGCCTTCTACTTTTACTTAACGATCCGGCATGGTCAATTGGCCCTTCTGAGAACAAGCTCTCATGCTGATCTAATTTTCAGGTCCTTAACTTTCTTAAAGTCGAGAAATTGATCGTTCCATCAATTGAAGATCTCGTTCCAATGTGGACACAGAAATATGGTTTTTCACAAGTCGAGGATTCCGTGATGAATGAACTGAAGTGCTTCAACACATTGATGTTTACAAGGGCAGTCAGATTACAGAAATCCATGTACAAACCTGCCGTAAAATCAGAAGGTGGAGACTCTGAATCTCTCTCTAGCTTTCTCTTCTCTCTTGTGTGTACTATTTCCATCCTCATCACTTCTTTGGCTTCCTTTTTATCCTCCTCTCTTTGCAGCTATGGAAGTTGATGGAGATGGGAACAATGGCAATCAGAATGGAGAGGATGCAAAACAAAACCAGACAAATCATATGGAGCAGAATGCAACGGAGGTTGATGAAGTCAAGAACAATGACAATATGGTGTTGCAGGATGGAACAAACATGAGCCAGAACCAAACGAAGCTGCTACTTCCTGACTTAAATGATGAACCTCCTGAAGAAGAGCCACTAGTACCCATGGAATAAAGAGTAATTATTTAGTACTCCGGGAGTGTTGCGTTATAATATTCTCTCCTCTCATTTTATGGTGGGTCTTGCTATTTGAATTTATGATATGATCCATCATTCATGTGAAAAGAGAGAATATGACCTTGTTATACTTCAGGAAAGAGTAACTGAACTCAATCAAGTGAACATCCTCTTACTATAGGGTTAACATGCAAGTCTTTATTATCTAGTTTTTACTTGCTGACTGCAAGGAAAGTACTAAGGATTTTTGATGATCCCCTTGCGGATCTTTCTATGTTATTGTAATATGACTGTATTGGCATGTATGCTTTAGGGAAGCCAACCAATGTGCAGACAAGCTGACAAAGAAGGAGCCATGCAAAATCAAGATTTTAGGATTTTTGATGATCCCTTTGCGGATCTTTCTATTTTATTGAAATATGACTCTATTGGCATGTGTTTTGAGAGGCTCTGCCTCACCTCTCTAGTTTAATCATATTGCAAGCCTTTTCTATCCCCCAAAAAAAAAAAAAGTTAATTAACGTGAGCCATCAGAATATACTATACTATAAACATATACTAATAATTCATTAGTACTTTGATAAAAAAAATGGTAACATTTTGACATTTTACTAAAGTTGCAACATAATAATAACAGAAAATATTTAGTGATTATGAACACTAGTATTATGCCCGTGCCAATGTATGGTTTAATGAAAAATTGTATATAAATATATCAAAATTATATAACAATAATTATTGAGCAACACTTTTCTTTTTGAAATTTTTATAAACTAATAATTACTGAGCCACTTGAAACTTTAATAAATTTTTAACTACAATAAATTAACTATTTAAATGAGTCAGATGACCAAAAAATAAAAATAAAAATAAAAGTGTAATACATACATATATTGAGGCACTTGGTACAAGCACAAGGAGTGGAGTGTAAATTTTACCATATTATTTTAAATTACTTGAAACTTTTTGAATTTTAGTTGAAGTAAAAATTAAATTCCTTGAAACTTAGGTAAACTATTGGTATTTTTTATAACAAAGTTTTACATTGAGTATTATTGTAAACTAGTATGTGACCTTGTGCATATGTATGAGTACATTTAAAAACAATCACTATTTAGAATCTAATTGAATCAGACTCTTCACTTTTTGCACCCAATAATTCACTTGCTACAAAAGTTAAAAAATTTGATGGGACACATGGCGCAAAATTGAACTTTAATTAAAATTCAATTTAAAGTCTAATAGAACGTAGACTCTTTGATTTTTGCACCTAATAATTCACTTGACACAAATTTAAAAATTAAATGAGACACGTGGCACAAAATTAGACTCCAATTTAGAATTTAATTGGATTTTCTCTCTACTTTGTCTATTAATATTGTGGGGAGTGGAAGAGTCCCCCCTTTGGGCCTAAAGCCCAAATGCCAATTGGGGCCCATGGAATGAATTGGGCCATACACATATGCTCATGGAAAGGCCCAATAAATTATAATGACTGAAGGAAGGGCACAGGGCCATCCTAAACAACCCGAAGAAGGTAGGAACCTTTGCAGATTGTTCCCATGAAAAAGGTAGCAATTTAAATGGAGCCAAGCCTTATCCAAGGCAAGGTGCACGAAAAATCTACGTCTTACTTCCAGAAGGTACCTAGAACCTCAAGGAGTCTTCCAAAACACACAAGAAGGTTGAAGATCTTCACCTCCACATTAATGAGGAGATTTACACCTAACCCCTGCCTCATTAAATGCATATGAGACAATATGAACAGTACAAACACCCCCAAAAGTCAAAATTTCAGGATAAGGGAAGGGAGGAAACCAATAAAGGAGAGGAAAATATCCCTGAAAACTAGGTTGGCGACAGGATAGCTGTAGAGATAAGAACAAGGAATGTACCTATATAAGGGGGAGGACATGCAAATAGAAGGAGGTTGGAAAAATAGTGAAAAAAGTGTAAGGAAGAAAAACTATCTATCAGAGAGAGAGAGAGAGAGAGAGGGTGCATAACACCATGGGAAAGGAAATTCTCCTATTGTAATACTTTAGCCTTGAAATATATGGTGTTGATGAAATCAATTGTTTGAGTTTCCAATTGGGGAGTGTTTATTCCCTATTCCCCTTTTATAAATAGATTGTGTCGGTCATTTAAACTTTATCTCGTGGATCCACGCGGGATCCCAGATTGGTTAGTTTTTTATGCCCACAAATATATATATATATATATATATATATATATATAGATTATTTGAAACTTTTTCTAATAAAATTTTAGATGAGGTAAAATTTTAAATTTCTTGAAACTTAGATAGAGTTTGACATAGAGTACACTATTGGTATTGGAATTTAACATAAGATAATAAAAAATATCAATAATTAAGAAGAGCATAGAAAATTGTCTTAGAGGGAAGATCGTCACTTAGCGCAACTGGACTTTTAGGATGATATCAACCAAAGTTTGGATTGGATTTATTCAAACTTGGTTTGATAGATAATCGCGCTTCAAATTTGAGCTTAGGGATAGAAGACCAAGGTATAAATTGTTAAGTAAAGTACAGGAAAGAAAGAAAACAACTCCCCTACTTCTATTGCTTGAGAAGGAAGAATCAAGTTAGAGCTAGCATTGTCTCTCTGTCTCAAAGGAAGTGTGGGTTCCCCCATCTCCCTCTTAGGCAGTAGAAGGGTTTGTCCCTTATGCGAGTAACGAGTGTTTTGTTTTTTGTTTTTTCTTGTAGCCTCTGTGCTATGTCTTTGACATCTTTTTGTTTTTCTCTCGGGTCACCACTGGTGTTTCTCGAGTCTAGTGGGGTTTTTCTTCTAGGGTGTTAGGAAACAGTTTACTCTTTTCTTGTCTATCACCTCTCTTTCCTTCACACTTTTTTGGCCTTCTTTGTTAGGGTGCATCTTTTCTCATCATGGAAGATCTAGCAGTCATCTGGGATAAACTTTCTCTATCCGAAAAAGAATAAACGGGCTACACCTTGTGGACTAATCATCGTATAAGGGAGTACATGTTGGCTGCCAAGTTTCTAACCCCACATTTTTTGCTAATAGAGGTGGTGGCTAGAACATTCAAACAGTTGTGGAGGTCTACCAATGGTTTTAAGATTAGGCGGATTGGAGATCACAAAGTCCTATTTGTCTTCGATGACCTATCTGATGTGGATCGATCATCAAAAATCAGCCTTGGAGTTTCAACAAATACTTAGTAGTTATTCAAAGGTATGATGGTGAATCTCCAGCATGTAAATTAATCTTTAACAAGGTTATGTTTTGGGTGCAGGTTCATGACATACCCTACAGGTATATGACGAAATAGATGGCTGAGTGTTTATGTGACATTACTGGAGAGGTGCAAAAATCCTCAGGGGCAGTGGATGATGAAGGGGGTCACTTCATGAGGGTTCGTGTAACTTTTGACTTAACTCTGCCTTTGTGCCAGGGACGTGTTATCACTCTTGCAGTGGGGGGGAAGTCTTGGGTTTCCTTCAAGTACGAGCATTTACCGAATTTGTGCTACTAGTGTGGTTGTCTAAGCCATGACAACAAAAATTGTAGATTGTGGATTAATAGTAAAGGCACTTTCAAGACTGAGAATCAATAGTTTGGGCCGAGCCTACGAGCGGCACCATATACTTCCGCCAGTATAGATGTTATCTACGTAGCTAGCTACTATGAGGATCTGTTTTCGAGACAAAATAAACCATCATAGGAAACGGTGGTAGATGCGGTGGTAGAGGAGGCTGTTAATTCAAGGGAGTCGGTGGAGCAACCTGGTAAGGAAAAGGCGCAATATGGGGGTAACATTAATGCCGAGTCCTTTTCAAATTCAAATTCCCAAGTTAGCATGGAGGGAATTTCGCATGAGATAATTCAATATTCTATTCCTAATATATCTAAGTCAACACTTCAGTCAGATTTGGTTACTCCTACAGTTCAGGACTTAAGTAATGACATGGATCTTTTTCCAGAAATTGAAGGCGATTGATACGGAGATATTCAAATTTGATTCTCTTGGCCACGCAAGTGTAGCGGGATCTATTCCATGTAATTATGCAGCCCATGATGCACCACCTCCCACCCCTCACTCACGTGCTATCATTAATCATCCTATATCTGTTCAGCTCCAAAATTCCACGTTGACAGAGGTACCAATTTTGACTGATATTTCCTTGCTTCACCCGAGTACCTGGAAAAGGCTAGCTCGCCTAAGTCATGATTTAGAATCCTCTCAGGTCACATATTCTTCTTCCAAACGGCCCTCTTCCTCACTTCATGATACAAATGAGTTACCTAGTAAGCGGCGTATGGTTTCTCAAGTGGACTCAGGAAGCTTTGTTTTATTGGTAGGGATTGATATTCAGCCTTGCCAGGAGCCATGAGTGTCCTAGTTTGGAATTGTCGTGGGCTTGGGAACCCACAAACAATTTGAGAGCTCGGGAATCTAATCTGGGCACAAGACCCTGCGGTCGTGTTTTTGGCCGAGACATGGTTGGATGAAGCTAGGCTAAAGTCTCTTTTGCATAATTTTGTTTTTGATCAAAAGTTTGTTGTCTCAAAAATAAGTTAAGGGTTAGTTTAGCTTTATTGTGGAGATCTGAATTTGATATCAAGGTGGTCTCCTTTTCACTTAACCACATCAATGCGGTGATCAACTTAGGTAAGGTTAACTCTTGGAGATTCACGGGCTTCTATGGGAACCCGAAGACTCATAAACACCATGAATCCTGGAGTATCCTAAAAAATCTGAACCATAGTCTTTCCTTATTGTGGTTATGTGTGAGCAATTTCAACGAGATTGTTAAGTCTCATGAAAAGAAAGGCGATAGAGCAAGACCAGAATCTCAAATGAAGGATTTTTATGAGGTGTTGGATGAATGTGGTTTTGCAAACTTGGGTTTCATTGGACAAGAATTCACTTGGTGTAAAAGGTTGACAGGGGGAGTTATGTTGTGGGAGCGCCTAGATAGGGCAGTAGTAAATATTGAATGGATTTCTCTTTTCCTAAGTTATTTAGTCACTCACCTAGATACGGTTTTTTCGGATCATAAGCCATTAAGTATTCATATGGAGGGGTTGCCTATCCGAAACCAAAGACCTTGGAGGTTTGAACAAGTATGGTTGAATGAAGAATCATGTCATACCACTGTGGCTACAGCTTGGGAAAATTCCTCTTTCTCATCTAATCCTATGTCCGTGGTTAAGGCCAATGCGAAACACTGCCAAAGGAAATTGAAAGAATGGAGTAAGGCTTCCTTTGGAAATATATCTCGGGCATTAGTTAAGAAGAAGCAGCAGGTTAAGGAGGCGGAAGGGGAAGCGGTGCGAAGTGGTAATGCTGACCGTTTGCATGAACTTAAGGTTGAATTAAAAGAACTCCTCACCAAAGAAGAGAAGCTTTGGCAGCAACGCTCCAAGCTGCATTGGCTTAAAGAAGGGGACCAAAACACGCGCTACTTTCATGGTAAAGCTTCTCAGAGGTGTAGGAAAAATGGCATCAAATGCCTAAGAAATTCTAGTGGGGTGTGGATTGAAGGGGATGACCAAGTTGCACAATTGTTTATAGATTATTACAGTGAACTCTTCTCAACCTCAAATCCGAATCAGTTGGAGGAAGTGTTGGCCACAATATCTCGGGTAGTACCTGATTCAATGAATGCAGATTTGGTGAAGCCTTTCTTGAAGCAAGAGGTAGATATGGCCTGAAAACAAATGGCGCCTTTGAAAGCGTCGGGCCCGGATGGCATGCTCCCTATTTTCTATCAACATTATTGGGATTCCATTGGTGACAATGTGTCTTGTGTAGTACTCTCTTGCCTTAATTCAGGTACTATTCCCACCAGTCTAAATCATACTTTTATCACCCTTATCCCGAAATTAAAAAACTTGGAAAGAGTTTCTGATTTTAGGTCCATATCTTTATGTTACATTCTGTATAAGCTAATTTCTAAAGTGTTAGTTAATCACATGAAAAGTCTTTTGCCTTATGTTGTATCAGAGTCCCAGAGTGCTTTTCAATCTGACAAAGCTATCTCGAATAACATCTTGGTGGCTTTTGAAATGCTGAACCACATGAAGATAAAAAAAAAGGGGTAAGGAGGGGTATATGGCAATGAAACTGGATATAAATAAGGCCTATGATAGAATGGAATGGATTTTTTTGGAGAACTTAATGCGGAAGATGAGTTTTCATGGTAGATGGGTAGAGTTGGTGATGGCAATAATCAAATCCGTCTCATATTCCATTTTAACCAATGGAGTACCTCAAGGTTTCATCAAGCCAACAAGGGGGATTCGCCAAGGCGATCCTCTATCTCCCTACCTATTTTTGTTGTGCTCGGAGGGGTTAAATGGACTGCTTAAAAAAGCCATGGCAGTGGGTGATCTTAGGGGTTTCTCACTTTGTAAGAATGAACCACAAATTTTTCATCTATTCTTCGTCAATGATAGTTTGATTTTTTGTCATGCGAAGATGGGTGATGTGCAAGCAATTCAATCTGCCTTAGCCAAATATGAGAGAGCATCCGGGCAAAAAATAAATGGCGCCAAGATAAACCTCTTCTTTGGGAAATCTGTCCTTGATAGCACCAAAACAGATTTGAAGAATTTCCTAGGTGTACCAGCAATTAAGGAGTATGAAAAGTATCTTGGGTTGCCGGTGATGGTGGGAAGAAAAAAGAAGGAAAGCTTTATTTATATAAAGGAGAGGATTTGGGGGAAACTCCAAGGGTGGAAGGAGAAACTCTTGTCACAAGCCGGAAGGGAGGTGTTATTGAAAGCTATTGTTCAGGCTATTCCCACTTTTGCTATGAGTTGTTTTCAACTACCTATGAGTCTTTGCCATGAGATTGAGGTTATGATAAAGAATATCTTTTGGGGTCAACGTGGTGAGGGGCGTAAGATTCATCGGAAAAATTGGGAGTCTTTGTGCTTGCCAAAAATTGAAGGTGGGATGGGTTTTAAAGAGCCTAGAAAATTCAATGATGCCATGTTAGCTAGTGGCTGGTCCATGATAAAGAGTCCCTATTTTATTGGGTTTTCAAGGCTAAGTTCTTCCCATCGGGTGATATTTTTTCAACTCAAGTCAAATCCAGTTCCTATGCTTGGCGGAGTATCCTTAAGGCTCGATATTTAATTGCTGAAGGTGCTAGATACAGAGTAGGTAATGGCCAAATAGCCCAGATCTACCAGGACTAATGGCTGCCAAGGGAAGGGTCAGGCAAGCTCATCTCACCCCCTCTTTGCTATCTGCTGATGCAAAGGTAGCAGACCTCATTGATGTTGATTCGGGTTGGTGGAATGTGTATCTATTGGATAGGGTTTTTTCTGCCGTTTGAGGCACAAAAAATAAAGTCCATTCCCCTCTGTTTGGCTCCTCGGGAAGATACTTTGATTTGGCCAAAATCCAAGGATGGTCAGTACTCTGTGAAGCTCGGCTACCAACTATTATGTGCTAGGGAGAGTAGTGGCTCAACTTCGAGGTCAACTAATGAGGTGAACAGAAAAATGTGGTTAGGTCTTTGGAGGTTGGAAGTGCCAAATAAAGTCAAGACCTTTGCGTGGCGGGCTTGTACTGAGTCACTTCCTACTTTGGCGAATTTGGCTAGGAGAAAGGTGGTGCTTTCAAACAGTTGCACTAGCTGTAATAGAGAGCCGGAGTCTGTGATTCACACTTTATGGGGCTGTGAGAAGGTTAAGGTGGCTTGGAGTACTAACTTTGATGAGTTGCGTATTGCAACAAATCAAGCTTTATCTTTTGTTGATCTTTTCAGGTTGGTGTTGCAAAATCCCCGTGGAGCTAAAGGATTTATTATGGTTTGTTGGTTCATCTGGAATCGACGCAATAAAATCAGATTAAATAAGGCAGTCGCACCCCTTGAGAAGACCTCTGATCTTGCGCAGAAGTACCTGGCGGACTTTCAGCAGCAACGGGTGAAGTCTACATCAAAGAAGCTGTCGAGGAAAGTCATTTGGAAGCCACCTGATACAGGTCTGTTGAAAACAAATTTTGATGGACCGGTTTTTGAAGACTTGGGAGCAGTAGGAATTGGCATCGTGGTTCGTAATTCCTCCAGTGAAGTTCTGGCAGCCTTGTTCGAGATTATTCCCCTGCCTTATCCATTGTAGTGCTGGAAACAATTGCAGCTAGACGGGCTATACTTTTCACCCGTGAACTTGGCTGTAGTGGTTCAATTATAGAAGGGGATTCTGAAGAGGCTATTTTAGCTATCAAAAATCAAAGTTTTCAGCACCCGCTGGTGGGTCATTTAGTTAATGACATTGTGTCTTTAGTCAGTACATTGTAGTACTCTTCTTTCTCTCATACACGTCGACAATGCAATGTCATGTCTTGGCACATGCTCTAACACGGCGAGCGAGATTGTCTTTTCCTGCTTTAGTTTGGATGAACTCCATTCCTTCGAATATTTATAGGTTTTTTGTATCTGACTTTCCAGTCATAAAATGATTTTTTCGGCCTAATCTGCCAGGCCTGTTTCACAAAAAAAAAAAAAAAAAAAAATCGAGCTAAGTTTAGTTTAGTTTAATTGACAAATGAGCTTAAATAAGCATCTTTAACGAACTTAAATCTAATTTCAGAGAGAAAAGATAATGTAAATTTTATTAAGACAACAAAACAAATCACAACAGATCGTGTAACAAAACAGAATTCAAATCAGGAGGGGTATCATCCATTCATACAATAGTCATCTGCTTCAAGAGCTTTCCACCAGAGCATGTGCGAGAGCCATTACCCTGAAGTTTAACGTGGGAGGTAGAAGGCCAACTTGGAGCTGATGATAATATCTGTGTTTCCAAGATAACATCACCTTAGCTTAGACTAATTGAGTGCAGGTGAAGACACAATAGAAATAATGAGAGAGGAGTCGCCTTCGAACACGACATTGTGCCTGGCTGCCATTGCCTCAACAGCTTCCAGTGTGAAAATGTGGTATGCATTGGGTCAAAGATGCCAACGCCATCACCTCGTCACTACCTAATCACAACTTCAACCTTTGCTGCCTACAGTACTGGAAAAAGAGCGCCGTCAAAGTTAGCCTTAAATCAATGCTCATGTGGTGCTTCCAACCTCGTCCATGGGCGATTTATGGTCTTGGTCCAAGAAAAAAGCGGTAGTTCATTAATGTCTTTGATACCCAAGTGTTCATGTTTAATACGGATGTTATTTCTCCTTTGCCACAAGAGCCAAGATTTAACTGCAACTAAGTCCAGAGGATGTGGATCACGATCTGCAACTAGTTGATATCATATACTGGGTATTATAAAAGTTGATATCAACCAAAGTTTGATCTGCAACTAGGTGCTCAGAATAAGATTGGCATGTAATTCATCCTAGCCTCAAACGGCATTTATCTAATTTTGGGTAGATATTCCACAGCCAACTTTTGACCAGCAAATATTCAAAGCCTTTTTTTTTTTTTTTTTAAATAATTTTTTAGTAGTCAAGATTCAGTGCTCTTATCGAGAAACCACATCAGAAAGAAACTCTACTGCTTACGATTGTAGAAAAGCTTTCCCATGCTGTTAAATGAAGCTAGGAGAAGCAAAAGGTACTACAAACAGTTGACACAAAACAGAAAAACTAGTTGCAAGCTCCAAGGGAACAAAATGGAAAAAGTCATAATCAATTGCACTCGATGATAACATAAAAGTATGAAGGGGTGCCCTCGTAACGTGATAACAAAGGTGTATGACTGACTTCGCATCTTAAAATAAATAAACAAATAAAAGATTAGGTCTACCATAGATCAACCCCTCCCCACCAAGGAGAGAGAGAGAGAGAGAGAAGAAGAAGAAGAAGAAGAAGAAAAGGGAAAAGGAAACAGGAACTGATCTATAACATATTTTACAATCAATTCTATAAGAAAGAAATGATAAGATTAGGATTAGGGTGTCGGTTATCCCACCCATGGGTTGAAAAGGCCAAACTAAACTTATTTGAATTCTTTTCTCCACAGATAAAAAATGAGCCCGTTTAAATAAGAATACAGCACCAAGGGGCAGCCCTCGATGCACTTCTTTGTATGCAAAAGAATATGAATTACATTTCTAGTCTAATTATGATTGACAAATATGCAAGAATAGTTGGGGGAAAAAAATAAATGTAAAAGAAATCTTTGTTCTCTTTAAGGCAGAAGAAGTTAATCATCTCCTCTGTAGCTTTTCATAACATCTGATCCCTCATCTCGGCATTTTTCAAGAATTAAACTACAGTTGTTCATTGTGCAGGCATCAAGAAGACCATGATTCCAAAGTTTGATCATGAATAGCCTCCAACACCTGAGCCCATAAGCATATTATATGCAAATTTCAGATATTTATAAAGTTATTATATAAATGCAACATCTATCAATTCAAGAAACTAGGTGTTCTACGGGTACTTGATCTGCAACGCACAGTGCAACTCAGTACAAAACAGGTTTGGATATGTCATCAGTCTTTAATAAAAAGGCATGAGCAGTAAATTGTTCCAAGAGAATATGATGGCTATCAATGAAAGCATATATATTCAAGAAGCATTTGAAATGTCATTCAATAGCAAAAGTATTAAACTGCCATCCCCTTTAGGTCATTAAATTTCTTTCAAGTAAATGCAAGAAAACCATCTTATTTGAACATCATCACTATGAGTTTCGAGTCTAGGAACTTTCCAATGACCTATACATCAATGAGCTCTAACTCAAATGATGCCACTTATGGGGGATGGCGATGTCATTGGTTCAAGACTCACTAGGTACATGTGTAAATTGTCAATAAAAGAATTTCAAATGACCTACGGAAAGAACCCCTACATCTAAAACATGACTTAGAAAAAAAAAGTTCCCATACAAACAAGTCAGTAATTTTACTCCCACTCTTTCAAGAAATTACATTTTTCATTAAAAGAGAAAGAATTCTATTATTTAGCAATAGTAAAAGTACAGAATTCTATTGATGAATAGGAATAACATCTAACAAAGACCAAGGACACAGGTAATATACAATAAATTTGCACCCGAATTTTCATATTCCAGTTTGTACAATATAATTCTATCACATTGACTTAATGTTTCACAACTCGGATGCAATTCCACCAAATACCTTGGATACCTATCACCCACAAAAATGATATCTGATAGATAAAAGAGTTCACAAGAACCCCCCCACCCAAATGAAAAGGAACAAGTGTCAAAATTCATTTAACAACTAAAAAGATTAGCATATGAATAATAGATAAATTTCTGGTTGTATGTATTTAGCAGGGTCAACGAATGAACATTAAGTCAAAGAACTTCAAAGCTGCTCAAATCATTAGGGCAAAATTATGTGAGAAAAGTACCAAAAGAGTGCTGGGGATGAGACCAGCTCTTGTTTATGAAGCTTTGAGAATGCCTCGCATGCCCAGGGAACATGACCATCTGCCAGTACCCTGCCAGAATAAAAGTAGAATTTTTTTTTTAATAATAATTTTCTTTTCTTCTTTTTTTAAAAGTTCCTTACAAGAAACTAACGTTAAAAGGTGCATGAAGTTGCATTTGAATTTCCATTATACGCTAAAGCAAAAGGGAATAAGTAATCAGAGAAAAGAAGAAAAAAATTGAGAAACATCAGAATGCTTTACCAGACAAGGCATAATAACTACCTTTGCTTTCTTACAAATGAGTTCCAAAGATGCATAAGCTTCTTTTCATCTTTGGTAACATCCACAAAATCATCGAGCATCTGCAACAGAATGGTTTGCTCTTAAATTCTAAATCTCAAAAGTGGATAAGGATAACAACTAATTTAGGCAAGGTTCATCCAAACAAACCAGATGTACAAAACCAAACCAAAGTCAAGAAAGTCCTTTACCAAGCCAACTCCGCCGGATGTTAAATATGATAGAGATATTAAATTATGAAAATTAAATAAACAAGGAGAGTGCCAATACAGCATAAGCAAGCCAATGAACAGAAAAGTGGTACTTGGTAAGAAACCCTTGATTTGACTCAAATATGTCAAATATCAATGTTGCTATTGTCTAAACCCTATACATAGTTTTTTTTTTTTTTTTGATAAGTAAGATATATAGATATCAAAAGGGAAACACCCTAGTACACTGGGAGTGAACAAAGGGACAAGAAGTCAAATACGAAAATTGCAAGAGTCTAGGAAATCAAAAAAAGAAGGGAAAGAACAGATTTCAATCTACAAAAATTATATGGTTAGAATCCTACACCATCCATCCTAAATAACAGATTTCAATCCCACTACCGCTTGAATTATCAAGTAGGCAGAAATCTATTGACAGATGTTTTCAACATTCTAACATATTTACTTTCCTATTAATTAGTCAAAAGGCCAAATAAGTCACAGTCAATCAACTCATAGCTAGGCCATGTTAACACCATTTTTTCACCACTAACACAACTTGTATAACTGGTGAATTAAATCATTTAAATGAGACTCCTTGGAACAAAGCACATAAGCTCTTTTAACATTTTAAAATTTCTACAAAATGTGTTGAGCAGATAAGGCAGGCTCTACTACTGTAACAAGAATCAAAATTTAGAAAAAGAAGTAATACAAATCCATATAATCATCAAGCATACCCTTCGATCTTCAAGGTCTGCAACATCGTCATCAACTTCATCTTCACTATCCTGATCCGAAAGTACTTCATCTAATGCCATAGGCTGAGTACAAAAATGAGATTGCATTAGAAATCAAACTAGTCATCAATCTTAACATATCATTGATGTAGATTGAGAACATAGTAAAACTCCAAGTAGCCACAAGAAAAGGCAAATCATGCCTCTCAAGAAAGATATTCACCGAAATTGAAATCAGATATTTCTTGTAATAACTAGCACTTTCAAGTGCACAATAACCAAAAAATAATTTCCCAAGAAAGATTCAATTAGAAAACACAATTTCTTTTTTAAGTAATACCCTTATTGAAAAAAGAAAAGGAAAGACACAGAATAAGTGCCAAACCTTTCCAAAGATTACAAATTCTAAAGATATAAAATCTATAAAATCAACGAAAGATATCGACGAGATGCCCCCCATGGCTTGCATTCAATCATACAAGAATCACAAAGATAGATTCCTTGATTACAAAATTAGAACATTCAACTCCATCAAAGACCCTCTTGTTTCTTTAAAACCGAAGATTCTCTCATAATGCATAATGGCACAGCATGCCAACCCTCAGCACTGCTATGGCAATGAAGGTGTCCTCACTGACATTCCAAGAGGTCATACACAGATTTTGGCATCACCCAAACTATCCCAAACAATGTAAAGACGAAAGACTAAATATCTTATGCTAAGGAGCAGAAATACATGGTCAATAGATTCCCCGCTTCTTTTACACATACATCACCAATCTATTATCAATAGATGCCTCTTGCGAAGATTATCAATAGTCAGGAACTTTCTAGGGTTGCAGTCCACACAAAGCTATTAGTGTGGACTGTACTTATAAAAAAAATACAACTATGAGCTGTAATTATTATAATAAAGCTATTGGTGTTAATAATTCTATATAAGATTCTAAATTAAGATTACAAGTGAGTATGCATCCAATATCCTATAACTCAGACAAATAACAAAGCAGATAGATGAAGAAGCAAAATTCTTAAAAAAAAAAAAAAAAAAATCTAAAAATCACTGATCACCTGAACTCTATGAGAGTGAAAGAACTGTCGTTTCTGCAGGAGGACACGGCTGGAAAAAAAAAATTGTGAAAAGAACATAAATAAAACAACATGCCAAAGAATTATGCTTTTTTTAAAAAGGACAAAATTCTCTAGATAATCCTAGTATTTGTGAAGGATACAGAGTTAGTAGTGGCTTTCTTGATGTAAAAGCACATCTAAAAATTAAGCATATCATTATTACAATTTGAAGTCTATTTTAAGTAATGACCATAAGACAAACAAGAAATGGGTTGAAATTAACAATTGTTCAAAACTTCCAACTTTACGTAAACCAGACAAAAATCCAAACTTTTATACTATCTTTGTAAAGTGGTGAAGGGTTGGGGATTGGTGTTAAATGCTAGGTTCAAATCTCACAAAAGGCAATGATGATGGTAGCAAAAGAAATCAAAATCAAAATCAAAGTTTCGCCGAGTGCAAAGGACTTTTTACAGCAAGCTTGCTCAACTCAACTTAACTAAGCTTCAATCCCAATTAAATTGGGAATGGCTTTGTAAATCTTTTTAAAATTAAAGCCACGTGTATCATTGTTCTACATTCTATACTCACATTCTTTGTCATGTTCCAAGTTTGGGTAAAAGTATCAAGCATATGTAAGCGGATACCCTAGAGCCTAGGTACAAAGCACAAGCGTGCACTTGTAAGCACATACTTTTTCAAATATAATGAACAATAACCTCTTAAAAAAAAAAAAGCTTTATAGTAATATGTTTTGCCTATTAGCCAAGACCTTGTAGCTCAATAGCATTTCCAGGTGTCCTTTATAAGTCTCCTTTACAAGGAGAACTGGGGTTCAAATTTCCCCTTATCACTTGTAACAAATGAATTATCGAAAAAAAAAAAAAAGTTTTGTTTGGCAAGTGGTTGTGGAGGTATGGTTTTGAGACAGAAGTGTTATAGAGGCAAAATATGGGAATGTTTAGGGTTTTTGGTGTACTAAAAAGGTGACGAGAGCTTATGATGTTAGTCTCTGAAGGTTTATTAGAAGTGGTTGGTTGAACTTCTCTAACCTCCTACGGTATGATGTGGGTGATGGTATTAGAGTGAAATTTTGGAAGCATGTGCGGTGTGGGGATTGTTCTCTCAAAGAGGCTTTTCCAGAACTTTATTGTCTTAGTAAGGCAAGGGACTCTTCTGTGGCAGAGATTATGTGTTGGTCTGGTGGGAGGATTCATTGGAATTTTCACTTTCGTTGTCCATCGCAAGATTGGGAGGAAGAATCTTTTGATTGGTTTATGGATACTGTTTACTCTTCCAAAGCGCGGGAGGTTGTCCCTGATAAGGTTTGTTGGAACCCAACAAGGAGTAGAGGTTTTGAGGTTAGAGGTTTTTCTTTCTTTCTACCCTACTACTTGCTCTTTCCCTTAGAGGTTGGTGTGGCAATCGAAGGTTCCTCCAAGGGGTGGCTTTTTTTTCATGGTCAACTTCTTTAGGTAAGATTCTTACAATTGATAACCTTCTCAAAAGGCGTATTATTGTTCTTGATTGGTGTTACATGTATAAGAGGTGTGGGGAGTCGGTGGAACATCTTCTGTTTCATTGCCCCATATCTTTTAAGATGTGGTCCTAGGTGTTGTGTTTGTTTGGACTTTTGTGGGTTATGCCTAATAAGGTAATTGGTTTGACTCTTGGCAAGGTAAATTCACGCGACATCGCAATATAGATTTTTGGAGACTTGTGCCGCATTGTTTGATGTGGTGTGTTTGGAGTGAAAGGAATGCTAGATGTTTTGAGGGATGTGAATGGTCTTTGCTAGAGATTAAGTCCTTTTTCTTACATACTCTCCTTGATTGGAGTGCAGCTTGTCGCATTTTTCTTGCTTTTCCCTTCCTGTTTTGCTTGATCATTGTAATTTTGGTTCTTGATTTTTGCCCCCATAGTACATCCCTAATGTACTCGGGTTGGCTATTTTTTATTTATAAAATTTTTCTTTATCTATCAAAAATGTTTTGTCTATTAACTCAAATCAATAATAAAATTAAACAAAATTTGAATGTTCAAATTTTCCACAAGTTACTTCAATCTCTTAAAATTTGTTTATAGTATATTTGGAAAAAATTATCAATGAACAATATGATAATAATCTAGTCATATAAAGTTTAAACATAGCATTTGATATAATTCTCAAGGGGTTTATAAAATACTTAATCAAAATGAAGTATATGATTCAATCAATATATATCCAAAAGGCAAAGACCAAAAATCACACAACAGTAAATTATACCTGTTCATGTATGTTGATATATAAACAAAAAATTGTTTGTGCGGCACACCACCTTAAGAATAGTGTTGGTATAATAGATCAAAAGCCCATGTCATTTCCTCAAAGATTGAGATGTCAATTTTAATGATTTATATACTTTTTAGAAATTTAAAAAAAAAAAAAAAAAAAAAAATCCTACGTGTGCTTCTTCAAAAAGCGCCAAAAGGGCGCACCTCATTAAATGAGGCTCCCTTTGGGCAAACAAAGTGTTTAGATCATGAGGCTTTGCTCTTTGAACAATACGGGTTGCTTTAAGCTTCCCTCACTCTTCATGACATACTAAATATTGTTATAGATCATAAAATTCTACACATTTTGACCGAACTTCCAATTAAGAGTTTTTTTTTTTTTTTTTTGGTTGTATTTTTGCTTAGCAGGGATCAGCTCCTTGCTTCATTTGTAGGGACCTTGTTTGTGCATGGGGTTTTACTTCTAGAGAATCCATTCCGCTGTTTTCAGATTTCCTTTCTTCTTGTACATAATTTTTATTTTCTGCTGTTTGTACATAGTTTTTCTGTCTACTTCATTTTTTTAATGAAGTAGTCTTCTCTTAATACAATTTTTCTTACCTATAAAAAATATATATTTGGAGATTCTTACCTCATCCCTACAAGATTAAAATAATCATTGAACTCTAGAGTCCGGGCCTATATTGTTAACATTTCAATGATTTTTTCCTCGTTTCTATTTTTCTGTGACATGCAAATAAAATTGAACTCCTATGATGTAGAATAATTTAAGCCCAAATAAAATAAAATAAATAATAGGTTCACTAGTCCATCGTTTTGAATTTCTCTATGTTATATTTAATCTTTTATTATGTCTTTAATATTTTTAAAGATCATGTGACTTTTATTGATGTTAGATGGTTAGGATTTAATTGTTATATGTAAGATAAAAAAATAGAATTCTAGGGTTCCTAGAATTTGTAATGTTCCTAGAATCTATTACAAATAGCCTCTTTTGAATTGTTGTAGGCAACTTTTCTCATTTACCTTACAAAATTTCAATGTTGAATATTTCTTGAGTTCTTTGGGCCAGGAAATTGATATTTGGTTGTTCCAACTTCAATTCTATTATCTTTTTCTTTACTTTAATCTCCTTAGTTGCTGGAATTTCTGATAAATCATTTTTTTTATAATAAACATAAGTTCTTACCATCACATCACAAAAATTTATTAACTATCAATCATAATAAAAGTCATAAATTTTCTTGCTTATATAAGTCATAAATATTTATCTCACTCAGACAGAAGTTATAGCAGGGGGTCCACACCACAATTATCCCACCAAATCAAAGCTTGGGGTTGATAAATATGAAGTTTCTTGTTTCTTCTATAAACTTTAAATGGCAGGTTTCTATCACACAGATACATAAACAAATGGGCACATGCTTGCAGTGTCTTCATTATAAAGTGAATAAAGGCCTTTCAAAACCAAAATAGAAGAAATAATACAGAAGATGTCTTTGGAATGCTATTAAAAATAGGAAATCTAGGCATAAATAACCTTGGTGACATACCTTCTAGAATCTGACCGTTCCACATTTAATTTCCTTGCTTTAGCAGGGACTGCAGGATCACTTACAGATAGTGATTTTACAAATTCAGGGTCCACAGAAGATTGAGCCATGGCAATTGAAACACCGGGAACATTAGAACTGGATCCAACTCGCTCTATGCACCCAATAGCACTGGGATAATCAGGACCATAGTTTCCTCCTCCAACCCTTCCATTCTGCATGTCTTCATCACTGGGGAATGACTTGGAAATCTTCTCACCTTTACAGGATTGAACATCTGATCCATTAAGTAAAATTTCAGTCTTCCACACAAAAGGAATATGAAGATGGAATCAAAAGGTAATATTTTTCCACACATATATTACAACTGTGCTACACATCAAAATTTTAAGAGAATTACAAAATGATTCCTATCATTTTTATCTAAGCTTGATTCAGAAGGGAAATGGTAGAAAACAGAGACATGGAGAAGAAAGAACATGAAAATCCTGGGCTTTACCACCTAAGGGTGCTTGGAATCACCACCAGGCAGAAGAGATAATTTCCTATAAGAAAATTATCATTCCAAATACTCTGCCTAAAAGACTTCCAGGAGTCTTTCTTATAAGGCTTCCAGGAATCATGAAGCCACAATTACATCCCCCAAAATCTTCCTATGAAATCCAGAACAACAACATTATAGTCAAAATTCAAAATTTGAAAAAATGAAATTTGAAAAAAAAAACTAAAATAATTTTGATTGTGCTTCTTAGATCATTTTCCGCTAGTTGGAGAAAACTCGATCGCGAGTTTTGAAATGTCTCAGGAAAATAACTTTGGCACTTAACACTTGTACCAACTCTTGAGGAACTTTTGGCTACACTAAGAACAAAGAAGCTTTTTGTTCCACCATATCAAATTAGTATGGAATGATAAATCAATGAGTGCAATCAGTTTTATAAATGTTGCAGCCTTGACCCCCAAGAAACACCATAGTCTCAAGCCTTTTCACTTCCTGCACCATAGAGGATTGATAAGTAACAGGTGCATCAATGATCAAACTCAATTTTCACAGGTACACCCTCTATTTTGTGGCTCTCTTGTTGAAATTTTTCTTCATAAATGAATGATTCTCTAACATGCTGTATTGAGTCTACCACATATGTGTTAGGCTGTAGTAAGTCTACATTTGTCAGCACTTGCGTTTCCTTTTAAGTACTAGGTTCTGGGGGTACTTGAGGCCCCTCCATCACTAAGATTTCATTAACAACACTATTGTCTCTTGTGTATGAAACTGTGGTTTTATTGCTACCAATTATCTTTCAAAGGATGGAGCCATTGAATTGATCTTCATAGACAAGTCTTGGATGGCTTTTAATATGGCTTCCATTGATATTGGAGTAGGTATAGAACTAGACACTGCGCAAACACGCATCTTTTCTTTTCCAAATTGTGCCACATAGCCAATAGCAGGTCTATTCCTTTGTCTCAGATTCTTTTATCTAAAAAGTCACCCTAATAGGATTGGGATAGATTTTTCTTTGATGGACTAGGAAACATATTTCTCTCTGAGATTTTCTTTCATCTCTTCCCAATTAGTTATGGCACGCTTGTACCTTCCATGGCAAAGGTTCTCAATATTGTACCAATAGTCCCTAGCTCTACTTGTCAGTTTCAACTTGGAAAACCTAACATTGTTATCATTTGATAAACGTGTTCATTCAAAAAATTGGTCCATCTCATGTAACCAAATGGTGAAGATCCATGAGCCTTGATAACCATCAAATGTAGGTGCCTCGTTGATGGTGCCTCTAATATTACTATAATTCTCAACAATGAAATTTCAACTAATAATGTAACAAGAAGTTGGGTTTGCTAACCTGGGCTGGGTTTGAAGCTGTGCAATTTGAATATAATTTTTGATTAAAAATGTTTCTCTAAGCTTGGTGGTGGCAAGGAGTTCAATAGATTAGATGGGGTTAGTGATGGGATAGTTGCTCTCAAGTAGAGGTGAGTTGATTGGATTGGCTGAATGTTGGGTTCGGGTAACAGCGGAGGATTCTGTGGTGACTTTCATGATGTCAGGAAAGGGACAGAGGGATCAATACTCTTTGATAGTAAGTTAATGCAGAACAAAAACGGTAGAAAATTGAAATAATAGAGAGGAAAAAAGACCATGACAAATCCTAGGCTTCATCATCTAGAATTTGTTTGAAATTGTAGGCTCTAAAACACTTCCTGGAGCCTATTTTTCATAGGGCTTCTAGAATATATCAAGCCTCAATCACAAACCCCTAAAGCCATCCCATGAAATCCTCTACAACATTAAAGCCCAAATTCAAAATTCAAAAATGATATTGGAAAAATATCTAAAATAATTTTGGTTTGTTCTCCCTGAATCAAAACTTCTCCCAAAGTAGGTCTTGTCAATACACTAAACCCAGCTTGGGTCTGGACCTAAATAAACCAAATTCCAGATTCAAATCAAAATGTAAAGGATTATTTTCACTATTAACTTTAAGCTATTATTTGACTACGCAGCATTAGCCATAATCAAACATATAAAATTGAGTATTCTTGCACACGGTGAACAACTAAATGAAAGAATGAAATTCAACCATTTTGGAATAGTTATGATTATGATCAGCTAAGGGTACATATACTGATGGCAGATCATCAGTCATTCTAAATTTATCAGTAAAAATTCAAGGCCCAAAAAGACTGCTCATGATCTGCCATTGACAGTTTTACCAACCAGATACGCCAATGCAGGTCCTAAGGACTGCAGCACTAGTGGATATTAGAAACTTTCAAAGTAAAATGCTCTAAATAAATCAATAGGATTTGGGACATGATCAACTATTTCAATGTTATAATAGATTTAAAGGTTCCAATACATCCATCCCAGATGTATTCCATTTAAAAGTACGGAAAGAATATTATGAACTTCCTTTTCCACCAAAAAATTTCAAAAATTGGAAGGAAAATCTATGAGGTCTACAATATTCTCAGAGGTTGCAAGTACTTTACAAAGGCTAGTTTATATTCATATTTCATATGTTCTCCACTTATCTGCATAAACTGTGGAAACCGGCGGTGTGTACCAGTTGTAATGTGAAGACTAAGTAATAATTATTACTTTTTTTTTAAATTTTTTTATAGCAGACATCAGAACTAACTTTTATCACCATCCTTACAAATCCAAAAACAACATAAATAAATAATTATACCATCATCCTTCTCCAAAAACCCCTTGTGTAAGCCTTCCCCGGCTAGTCTGGGTGAGTCCAACTCCAGGAACTGTACATTACCACGCTTTTCATTTTGATCAGGGTCCATTCGCCTACGCCTTCGTGGCCTTGAGCTGTATATACAATTTGATTCACTGTCACACCTCTCAGAAACAAACAAAAAGGGTTCAACAAGAAGCTGTAAGCCCAGAGATATAAAAACAGACCAGAACAAGAATGTTTGCGGATGTGGATCCACTGCAGCAGCTACCGTCTGTGTACAAATTATTTTGACATAATAAAATAGTTGGAAAAAAACTTAATACTTTTTCATTGAGAAAAGGGTTCTGTCAAATATGAATTGAACTTAAACACTGACATAAGGCACTCCACATAGTGACAATTCACATATGACTTGAAGGAAGTATAATTTTCATCCAGTAAAATGCATGAGGCATAATGTAATTATACAAATTCATAAATAAATATATTAACATGAAGAGCAGCACATGCACTTATCCAAAAGGCCAAGAATGACATAACATGATGGGCAGAACATATCCTAGAGAATATGGCAACTCCAATGCTCAGTTATCTGCAAACAGATATGATATTATAACCACACTTTCAAATGAGTCCCTCAGGAAGAAAAATCCTTTCATGAAGATTGTAAGTCAGAACCAGGTCAGCTGCTTAGTTCCTTATAAGTTTCTCATCTCCAACAATTTTTCATTTAAGAATTATATTAAAAGGAGGAGAGTTCCTAAATGCACAGAATGTTGTACAAAAGTTCTCTTTAAATATTACAAGCACTCTCCTGTCCAGCATGTTAAGGTAAGTAGGTAACACACAATTATTCTACCTTGATAAATGTCAAGAATTTTTCTGGGATAATAATAAAGTTCTTACCTCAGATCTCAATATCTCAATGTTCACAGAGACATTCACTGCCTGATACTCTTCAGTTACCTACAAAATATATGTTTATTACAAGCCTTTCCAGAAGGGCACAATAAGCAGCAAGTGACTTTATATTTCCAAATTACCAACCCAGAACTCAAAGTTGAATAGGTCATGAGAAGAGCACAAATGATACCGCAGACCCTGCAAAATAAATAAAGGTATTCATCTTAATAGTCAAAGAAAATTACCAATTTTTTAATAGAAAAAGATTTTAATAAATCTATACTTAAGAAACCAAAGCAAAAGACAATAATTTCTTGAAAGAACTTGCTTGATGTAAATGAAATGGTTGCCTTTGATATAATGATGGGAAGGATAAATGGCACAAATTTGGCAAAAACATCAGCACACAATTCTAATATGACAGTTCCCCAACATAAGTAAAGTATCATATTGTATCACGAATATCAGATTCTAATTGTAAATTAAAATTTCATAGGTAATATAAATAATTCCCAACTATGATTAATTTAGAATAGTGGAACTCATGGGAGAAAATAAGCTTGAGTATGAGCATAAATGAATCAAATGAAAATCAATATTTCTTAGCATGAATTAATTTAAAACTGTAGATAGTAGTTCATCTCCTTCCCATACTAATACAACTTTATTCAAGGAGTAAAATATTTAAGAATTTTTTTTTTTTCTAGTGAACAGTCAACAGCCCTCAATTAAGGGATTAATTTCCCTCAACCTCTAGCAAAACTGCATATTTCATACTTTCTGTTAAACCTTTAGAGATAATGAGCCAATAACAAAGAGAAGAAACCTAGATGGACATCTACCTTAAAGCTTGCACATTGCATCAAGCAAAATGGACAAGCGAAGTCCTCAATTACTGCATGTTGAAAAGAAACACAAAATAGTTAGCATGTGACAGGAATTTAATTTAAGTTCAACAGGTTGATTGTCAGTAAATATGATGTATACACACATGAGAAATTAAAAAATAATAATTTATTAATTTGTGATCTTCCTTGAGAACACAGATTTACTAGTCATTTTAATATCAGTTTCTTTTCATTTGTTTATGTATCCAGGGTTACTGTGATAAAATAAAAAAGGACAAAATGCAAAAAGACCCCCTTGGGGTTTGGGTTAGCTGCAAACCGACCCCTTGTGCTATCAATTTTGATCTATTGACTCTGAATTTTAAAGAATTCTCCAAATTACCCCTCCATCTTAATTCTGTTAACTATAACTGACAAAAAATGGTCAAATGGTGTGCACATGACTACTTAACTATATAAAAAAATTGAAAATTATACATCCATGACGCATTTCATTTTCTATGGATTATAGATAACAGAATTGATATTACAATAATACAAAATTGATAGCCCAGAGACCCAAACCCCAGGGGGTCTTTTTGAATTTTACCCAATAAAAAAGGTGAAATTCAGTTTAGACTCTGAAACAAGTTTATAAATGATAGAAGAGCCAAAGTATCTTTATTTGTAGTGACGAGTGTCTATGAGTATGCACCCAAGCAAAACCATATAAAAAAACAAAACAAAAAATTTCTAGAAACAAACATTCCCTTCCAAGACCTTAGACGCCATATTTTCACTAGATCTTTGGCCTCAAACTCCTCACTCAAAATGTTTCTCAAATCTCTGATCTGATTGAAATCATTTCCATTTGACTACTTGATGTAATCATAAGAAAATCTTTTTGATGGTCTTTCATGAGTAGCTTTCAGTTTAGACAACAATGAATGTTGTTTTGTTGGGCCAGCATGCCACTTTTAATTCAAACAAGACTAACATAAAATTCAGTCCAGTTCTCTAGGAGCTTCAAAGTGTCTAGGGAGTGTTTACTTGAGTTTTAAGTTAGTCTATGAGTTGTATCATTTAATGTCCAAATTACGACTCCAAAGTGTCCAAAGCTTCAAAGAATGATTAAAATTTAAAAGTATAAAATCTATATAATATGATTAATCACACTCAAAGGAAAGATTTTGCCTAGTGGAAAATCGAGTGTTTTGGTGTATCTAAGTCATGAATGCCTAGAGTCCTTCTTCTAAATACGTAATTATCCTATAACTCTCACATGATGCAAACGTCTACACATGACAAAAACATTACAGAGCATTAGGTTCTGAAGCAAAAGGTGGCAATACGTAATAATTCTATAACTCTCACATGATGCTTCCCCCAAGAAATTCATGGTCTCCCCACTAGTCCAATGAGCTTCATCACCTTGTAAACAAAAGCAGCAAAGCTAGTGTAACTCTCTTATATGCAAGGAAAAATAAATGAAACTTTCCAAAATGCTTCACCACTTCATCAACTTGTCCCCATCCTCCTTGTTTGATAAATAATACTCTCTCCATCCTACAATAAGTTGTATGCTTTTATTTTTGGAATCTCAAAATAAAAGAAACTTTCCAAAAGCAAATCAATTTCCTATATTACCATTTTTTTAAACCAAGATTCTTATTAAAATTCATGCCACCTCAAATATAAACTATGGCAACCAGACCTAAAAATGCTTGAAGGACTTCAAGGACTGGCTCCCAATTTATTTGTTTAAGGTGGGAAAATAGTTTCTTACAATGGGGAAAACCTTTTTAGGCCAACCTGACGGCCCAAGTGATAGAATCTTAGACTCAATATGGACTCTTTTCTCTTGTAAATACTTCCCGAGGAGGCTCAAGTTAAGAATTGAGCTCCTCCTTAGTTGTTTCTCTCTCTCTCTCTCTTTTTCTCTCGTGTATCTCTCTCCCTTCCCCAATTTTTCAAAACCCCCCACACTCTAACTCCTTTAGTCCCTATTTATAGACTTCCCTCAGTGGGGTTGTCATGATGATGGGAGGGACTTTTTATGTTGGTAGGGCCTTTCTGGGATATATTCCTGACCAAATGGGACCCACTTCTCACGACAGATATGACTATCTCAAAAGTTGCACCCGTCGCCAATGGTGTTCGGCAGGCAATTTCCCCCAAGGCACTACTGTTACCATTCTGTACAGGCCCCGACCTAGTATTGATCCTCGAATTGATATGGGCCCCATTCTGCCATTGGGCCCATAATTCTTAGGCATATGGAGGTTAATGGGTTGGGCCCATACCTGATGCCCGTACATAAACAAAGGGCATTTTAGGCTTTGTCATCAATATTTTAGTAAGCAATGGCACAATCCCAGTACACAAGGAGCATACAAAGGAAATCCCAAAAAAAAAAAAAAAAAAAGGGGAGGAGGCAAAAATAAAGGTACAAAAAAAATGAACAGAAGTTCAAAGTGTCCAGGAAATCTAGAATGTTCGTGATAGAGGAAGAATGAAATCAAAGTCCAATCATACAAATTCTTCTAAAATAAGAACTTCAGGTTTGCCAAGTTTAGCTCTTTCCCCTCAAAGCAATGGGAATTTCTCTCTCTCCAAAGACACCATGTTAGACACAAAGAAACAGTTTTCCATATCTCCCCATTGCTTTTTATTTCCCCCAAAACATTTCTTCCAACACAACAACATTTCCAAGACAAAAGAAGGCATTACCAGGTGACTCCAAAGAAATAGAAAACCAAAGATCACAACTCCTACGCCACCACACAATCTAGAGAAAGATGTGTGGTGGAAAGCTTGGAGACTCCACTGCTGTCCAAGCATGATATTATTCTAATGCAGTTCTCACTTCTCACATAAATGGACTAATTTTTTCAGCATAGAAATGAACTTGACCTATGAATTCTATAATTCCCATAGGGCATATGATGGA
The DNA here is from genome assembly GCA_030820535.1 of Quercus parvula. Classification (NCBI taxonomy): domain Eukaryota; kingdom Viridiplantae; phylum Streptophyta; class Magnoliopsida; order Fagales; family Fagaceae; genus Quercus; species Quercus parvula. The sequence goes on from JAUAME010000012.1 coordinate 31,541,372, forward strand.
TGCAACATATTTGGCTGTACCACCAACCTAATCGAATCCGAAGTCCAAACTTGCTTGGAGACATGATTGATAACTTAGTGAATTAACTCAAGGTGATAACACTGGATAAATAAAGCGTATAAAGTAGACAACTGAAACTCTCCATAAAAATGCTATCACAGCCAGAGAAAATCTTGCGTATCAGGTTGTAGTTGACATACAGGTTTAAAGGTTTAAAATCAGTGCCAGATGGTGACATCAAGAGAACTTTGACACCTATCTACCAGTTCAAGATTTTCAACTTGATTTTTCACTATTCAACTGCTTCATCTACTATTACACTAAGTTAACAGACCCAGGGTATAAGGGGTACAATGAGCACTGTAAATGAGAAGAAAAAGAATAAGTTAAACATCATGTAGATAAGGACAAGCAGAACAGAATTACAACTACTATTAACTTAAAATTGATCAATTGTACCATTCTCAATTAATTTAAATCTATCATTCTACATCATTAACAGACCAACCATCCCACCAGTCCAAACCTCCTAGTGTTTCCAGCAGTTAATATATGACAAGTGATAAATATGATACAATAAAACTGATGAACATACAAAAAATATTAGATAAAAAATTAATAGACATTTGCAACTGCAACAAAACCATTGAGGTGAAAGGGAAAAAAGAAGTATATAAAAGAAATGTTTAGAAAGAAAAGAAGCTTAGCTTGGTCACATAACATCAACTGTAGTAAATAAGTCATAAATATGAAAATTATCTTATGAGACAATGTGATGAGACATCTTTCTCACACCATGTGTGGATCCCATATGTTGAAGTCTCAAGAGACCGTCTCATGATACCTTCTCTGTAAATACAGGTACCCAAAAAATAAAAATAAAAATAACTTAATAATACCTTCAGTCTTTCGTAACATGTTGTTGTAGTCCCTATAGTTGAATATTACAATTCCAGCTTTCAACCTAGACAAGAACATACAGCCAAAGATATTAACGAACTAATTCAGCAAACAAAGAAACCACATACAAGTTAGATTAGAAAATTGATTATAAAGACATTAATTGGACTTTAATTTTTGTTAAAGTGTTAGAGAAATCATATTGTATTGTGTTATACCCTTGTGCTGTGTAGGTGGTATTCTTTTAGAAGAGTCTAGAATGTTCATGTGACAAGATGTCATTGGTGAGATGTCTCCACCAGTTGTCACCATTAAAAAATTCTCCATATTGTAACCAACTCTTCACATATAAGTAATGAACGAACTAACGGCTAGAAATCTAAGAATTTCAGCTTCTACTTTTGAATATTCTTCATTATCATCTCTAAATACTCCACATTAACATGGTATCAAAGCAGGTGGTTATAAGTTCAAACCTTGTCGTCACTCTACCTCCCATTTAGAAAGTTGAAAATCCTGCATGTTGTGCCCCGTTTATTAAAGAGGAGCCTAGACCCACAAGTGAGAGGGAGTGTTAGAATTATGGTCAAATGATTAAATTCACCTTTCTTAACAGCTTAGGCTATCATGACAATCGGTAATCAGCTTAGAGAGTGCATCCTGAATAGTTTTAGGAATGGAAACACATGGTGTATGGAAATAAAGCAAGAGAAGGAAGTAGAGAATGACTGACAAGAAATAAAATTACTAATAGGATACTTAGTAGTAGATAAACGTGTATATTCCTGAAGAGCAATGAGAAGTATGTCTAGGTTAGTGGATGATGAATGATCCACAGGCAGGAATGATGATGGAGGGGTCACTACTCACTGGAAGTGAAGGCCTAGGGACATCTAGTATAAACTTGTAATGGGGCAGGGGCCTTGGGTTTGTTTCTCAAGGACAATGTCTGCAAGTTATGGAAAGCATTATATGGTCTCAAGCAGTCACCACGAGCATGGCTAGGGAAATTTCCCGAAATGTTCACCGATTTTGGTCTCCACCATTGTCAAACAGATCATTCAGTAATCCACCTACACATTGATGCTGGATACATACTTCTTATGGTTTATGTGTGCTAAATTACTGATTTTCCCAAAAGTTTCAGCTATTGAGATATGGTAAATTTAATTATTTAACCACATATTTCTAATGCTCTCTCTCATGTGTGGGCATAAACTCCCTTTTCGTAGGTGAGGTCCAACAAGTGGAATTTTAAATGGGAGGTAGAGTGGAAGAAACAGGGATCGAACTCAAAACCTCTTACTCTGATACCATGTTAAATTATAGATTGTCCCAAAAGCATAAGCTATCAGGATATGGTAAATTTAATTATTTAACTACATGCTTCTAACAACGTGGATGATATAGTAATTACTGAAGTTGATTCTATAGGCATCACCAGATTGAAACAATTCTTGCAACTACACTTTCACAACAAAGATCCTAGAAAACTGCGATACTTTTTAGGGATTGAAGTTACACAGTCAAAACAAGGCATCAATTTGGATCCATAGGAGTTTCAACAAGACAAGAACCCAACAATCTTGTATCTTCGATGATACAGGATGGTCATCTTAGGGTGGAAGGCTTCTCTCATGCAAATTGGGCAAGATCACTTCAGATAGAAGGTCCACAACAAGATATTGCATATTCCTAGGAGGAAATCTTGTAGCATGGAGAAACAAGAAGCAAAATGTAGTTGCTTGGTCTAGTGTAGAAGTAGAATATAGAGCAATGGCACACACCACTAGTGAGCTGAACATGGTGACAGACCTTTCTTCAAGAGTTAAGCCCCACTGTAGCTTCTCCCATCCCACTATCTAATGATAATCAAGATGCTATCCACATTGCATCCAATCCTGTTTTCCTTGGAAGGACCAGGAACATTCTGACTGGAACCATTGCTACACTGTTTGTGAAGTCTAAAGGCCAACATGCTGATATCTTTATAAAGGCATTATGTAGGAATTATCTAGAGTCTATTTGTTCCAAGCTAGGCTTATATGACATATATGTTCCAGCTTGAGGGAGAGTGTTAGAAGTTAGAGAAATAATATTGTATTGTGTTGTGTGGGCAGTACTGGAAGAGTCTAGAATATTCTGGTGATGAGGTGTCCTTGGTAAGGTCTCCCTACCAGCTGTCAACATTAGATTATTCTACATCAATTGTAACCAAATCTTCATATATAAGTAATGAATGGACTGAGGGCTGGATATCTAAGAATTTCAACTCCTCCTTTTGAATATTCATCATTAACATCTCTAAAAACTCCACATTAACAATTTTATTTTTCATAAAAAAAGTCAAGCAGAGATCAATTAATGTACTAGAGAAAGGAGTGATTTTTTATTCAGGTTAATGGAGTGAAAAAAGGTTTAAAATCCTTTTTGGTACTCTTCAGTCCTCACACAACTACTTTGTTAGAAAGATATCAATGTATTTAGCTGCTATATGACTCTCCTTTTATTACATAATGGGCAACAGATCTAATATTTTCGTTTCAAAACTTTAGAAACCTGTCATCCATATAAATATTGTTGTTCTTGGAAAACTTTCTGCTGAAACCACTGATTAAGACCCCAAATCCTTTAATCAGGTCCAGGTTCTGCCCCTATGTTTTCCTCAAGCTCAATCTTTTTGTTCCATAAATTCCTATGAACATAGCACTAGCCAGGTGCCCCCACAGCAAAAATGGGCAAGGAGATCTTGTCTCACCTTATCTTTTTGTCCTTGCAATGGAAGAATTTACAAGGATTATAAGATCTAAAGTAGCTAATTTCCAGCAATTGAAGTACCACCCTAACTGTGCTAGTTTGGGGATTACTCACTTGAGCTTTGCAAATGATATACTCATCTTTGCTGCAGCTGATTTGTCCTCAATCCATTTAATAAAGGAGGCTTTTCCCTCTCTGGTCTCTCAGTTAACCAAAGCAAAAGTGAAATTTTTGGTACTGCTGTCAAAGATGACCACCAGCAACAGATCCTATCATCCCTGCAATTCAAGTAGGGGCGTGCACAGTTCGGTCGGCTCGATTTTTTTCCAAATTTGTTACCGAACCGATAGGAATCGGTTTTGTAATAATTAAAACCGATGCATACCGATTAGGGTCGGTTTTCCGACCAATAGCGGTGCAGTTTGATCAGCTCCGTTTAATCAGTTTGGTCGATTTAATTTGAAACATTAACAATCTATTTTTGTTTTTTTTTTTTTTTTTTTAATAAAAAAAATCTATTCAACCTATGAAAAACATATTAGAGTATAGCATTTTTTAAAGACAATAAGACATATTAGAGTATAGCATTTTTTATTTTTTATTTTATTATTTTTTTGGGGGGCTAACAGGCTAAGTATTAGACTATATAATATGAAAGTCTTTTCAGTTTCCACTATTAAAACCTTATATAAAAATCATTAAATCACAACCTTAACTTAATCAAACCAACTTCATAAAAAAAATAAAAAATAAAAAATAAAGCTAAAGACATTCATGCTTTCCCAAACTCAAACAAACCAACTTAATCATTCATGCTTTCCCAAACAAATGACATAAAAAATAAAAAATAAAAAACCTGAAGACATTCATGCTCTCCCAAACTCCATCAAACCAACTTAATCATTCATGCTTTCCCTAACAAATGAAAACCAACTTCATAAAAAATAAAAAAAATAAAAAAAAAACACGAAGACAAACAAAACACCAAGATCAAACCGGTGAAATCACGAAGACAAAAGTCACAAAACACGAAAAAGAGAGTTAAAGCCTTAAAGAATCTGAAAACCCTTAAGAATGAATTTATACCCCTTAAGAATCTGAAAACCTAAATTAAAATGCACCGTTTGCTTTTTTTAAATTATTTATTTTAATAACACCCATATGACGTCGTTTCATTAAAAAAGATTAAAATCAAAACCTATGAAACGACGCCATATCGAAACTAACTGGTAAACCGGGATCGATTCGGTTCGATGTAGATTGGTGAAGGATTCTTTGATCCAGTGACCACATTGCACCAGCATCGGAACAGAATTCGCCCTCCGAATGCCGGCCTTGGCTCAATCGGTCAACGCTGGTGTCAGGATGGAGTCATTGGCGTGGGTTGGTTGGGTCGGCACCGGCAATGTTTTGCTCACCCCTAAATTCAAGCATGGGACATTGTGAGTCAGACATCTTGGATGACCCCTTATCACTGGTAAGCTCGGTTTTAAGGATTTGCAATCCTCTAATTGAAAGGATCCCTGCTAGACCAAGTTCATGGACAGCAAGAAAGCTTTCATTCTCAGGTAAACTACTCTTGATTCAGTCAATCCTATGCAGCATCAATGTATTGGTTAAGTATTCTCATTCTTCCTAAAAAAGCTATCAAAGCTACAGAACAGAGATTAAATCACTTTTTGCGGAAGGGGCCAGATGAAAACCAGAGGTAGTTTTAAGGTTTCTTAGGATCAGGCCTGCTCTCCTAAAAGAGAAGGGTGCTTGGGCCTGAAAAAGGTGGAAGATTGGAACAAAGCAACAACCCTGAAGCAAATCTGGAACCTTTTCAGGTTGGCTCTCTCTGGGTAACTTGGATGCATGAAGTTTTTCTTGAAGGAAGAAGTTTCTGGGCTGTGAAAATCCCTCAGGACAGCTCATGGGGATGGAGAAATCTGGTGAAGCTTAGAACTAAGGCAAGGAAGTTTCTAAGCTATGAAGTAGGGGATGGGAAGAGTATCTTCCTATGGCTAGATAACTGGTACCCTGATGGCATATTGTATCAAGTTTAAGGTCCTAGAATTGTATATGATGCAGCTAGCTCCACTTATCCCCCAAAAAATGATATTGATGCCAAATTGCACAGTATCCTGATAGATAAGGAACACATTTGGAGGCCTGCAAGAACTGATGACGTGGTTAAAATCCAAAGTAAGCTGCCCCTAATTAACCTAAAGAAGAAAAGACAAGGCAGCCAGACTGCTTCTTCCTCAGGAAAATATGAAGTTGATGCCACATGGAATCAGATAATATGCAAGAAGAATGAAGTCCCATGGGGGAGATTGATCTGATTTTCTACTGCCATCCCCAAGCACATGCTTCTCAACAAAGGCAAGGCAGATGCAATGGGGATTGCAGAAGAGTGATTGAATGCATAATCATTTTTTCTTATAATGCTCCTCTAACAAAAGGGTCTGGAAATGCATAATGAACCTATATCTGTTATATTCTTCTTCGTTGTCATCATATGTATATATGTCAAAGATAATAAGAGGATGATTTGGGTGTGAGGGATGGTGCAACCCAATGGGTAGTTCTGCGCATGATTTATGATGAAGATAATCTCTGCATTCTTTACAACAGTAGCTAGGACCAAATACTGGTTCCATGCACCCATAACAAAGACGTCCCCTTCTCTCATCTTCATTACAGACCAGCAGATGCTGCAAATGAGATGTCGAAGCAAAAGCGGAAACGAAGTCCCAGATAAAGAATTTCAATAGCAGCAGGGTTTTACTCTCTAATTACGGTGTTTTCTGAAAGTGTTTGATGTTGATAAAAAGGTCAGTAGGGCCACTGTGTTTTCTGAGTTGTATTGATATAGAGCTCATGACCCTCCCCTCCCCATTGTATCTCTTTTGGGGCTGTATATGCTTTGCCAGACGTAGTTTTAGTTGTATTGATTTTGTTACTCTGCTTTGTTGCCTTGTGAATCCTCTTTGGATTCCTGTCAAGGCTTTGTCTGTACTTGGTTTTGTAGTAATGAATCATCTAACTTATCAGGGGAAAAAAAACCCATTAGATCAACTCAATTTGATTAATGGTGCTGGTTATTATACTATTAGCCAATGATCCTACTGTTTTAACAAATATATCAAATATATACACACCTATGCATACATCATACAACAAACACAAGTTTGACACTGACAAAAAAGTTTCGCTATAGGAAGATGAGCATTGATGCAAATATATATATATATATATATAGATATAGATATAGATATATATTCCAGCAGACTAAAAGATTTGCAAAAAATGACTTTTTTTATAATAAAAAAAAAACCCATCAATGAGGTTATACTTTCAATACTCAAAAAGAAAACATGTTAAGATGGAACTCTTACCTCCTTTTACGCCTTGCTTGTATTTTGTAATGCAAACATCTTGGAAGAAATGAAGGCTACAACATAGAAAGTGCTTTATTATTAAGTAGAATGAAAGAGTGAATTTATTTTTCAAAAGGGGAGACCTAGAAGTAAGCACCCAAAATAAGTCATAATAGGGTACCAACATGTGAAGGGCATAGAGATCAGAACCCAACATGTAATAAACAAGGTTGACCAACATCAGTATCAAAATGATCAAGCCTATAATACAATAAAATCATGCAATAATACCCTCAAATTTCCTAGAAGGGCCATATCCTATAGTGGTTTAGTATTCATTGTACACAAGAAGAACTGAAGAAGAAAATTTTGATGCTGAGTGAATTTAAGGTTCCAAAATAGTCATGCTAAAAGAACATAAATGAGTTAAACACATATTCTGCAAGGAAATGCAAGATAGTACATTGTCTATAGCACGGTGACGGAGAATATTGTATAGTTCAACGGGCTTGCAATATATCAGGAGAGTCTCTTCAGCTGCCGTTGCCTCTTCTACAGACGAATGAACACAAGAATTTTGATGGCACATCTTATCCACATTCCCCAATGGATGCAACAGCTATCAGAATTCCTGTTCTGTGATAGGAGATGAGTGTCAAAATTGGCATGCCTAATTTAATTATTATATCATAAACAATGCCTGCCAATAAGTAATCATACAATCAGGATATCTTCTACAGACACAATAATGCTAAATTTATTTGTAATTCTCTACGAACATGACATACTTCTGCATATGTAAGCTCCATATAATAAATCAAGGAATATCAATTTCTTTTTTATAAATAAAAATAGTTCATTAAAAGGAACTAGGACACAACCAATGTACAAGGGGGATGTATACATAATACAAGATATATCCCATTAATTAAGAGCGAAAATCACAAAAATCTAGCAGTCAAGAAAACTGACAAAAGGAAAATTGCCTTAAAGCATTCATCCACTCAAATAAAAATTTGAGAAATGATTGTTTTAGATCTAAGATTGAGCATTCACATCCTTCAAAGAACCAAGGATTTCTATCTCTTCAAATGCACCACATGAGATAATGCTTGACTAACACATGCAGCACCAATCCGCAATAATAAGACAGTGTTTCCTTAGATTATCCATAGTTAGAATTCTCCTCAAAGCTGTTGTCCAAAGAAAGAATGTCATTTACTTTTACGTCACCCAATAGTGATCTGGGAACTAAGATTCTAGCACAATCATCGTCATTTTTTGCAACAATTCTCGTACATTCAGATGTTCCTAGATAAGTTTAAATGTTATTTATTATTTAACAATTTATCTTTAAAAAATGATTATAACATTGATGTATTCTCTATGATTGTTCCTAACTCTGTCCAGGAAGCCTTGTCCATTCCTAGCTGGAAAATAGCCATGGAAGCCGAGATGTCAGCAGCACTGTATCAGAATAACACATGGGATTAATACCTCTTCCCTCTAGAATTTCCACTATTGGCTGTTGTTGGGTGTATGCTATGAATTACTTACCTTATGGGTCCATTGAGCGCTTGAAGACTCATCTTGTTGCCAACAGTTACACCCAAAACTATGGAGTCAAAGCCATGTACAACATTAAGCAATCTCCCAAAGCCTGGTTTGGCAAGTTTAGTAAATCAATTGTCAAATTTGAAATGCATCTTTGTCAATTGACCACTCCATTTTCTCTTGTGCTTCAAAAAGAGGAAAAAATTTATTGATGGTTTATGTTGGTGACATCATCATAACTGGTCACTGAATCAAACGTGTTCTTTTAATCTTCATTCCAAACTAAGGATCTGGGAAAATTTCATTGCTTCTTGGGTATTGAGGTTAGCACTTTTCAAGAAAGGAATTAAACATGTGATATTTTGGAAGTGACTGGCTTATTAGGTTCAAAACATGTAGAGACTTGTGGATCCTAATGTCAAATAATATACAGATCAAGGAGAAAAACTATCTAATACAAGGAGTTATCGTCAGTTTATGACAGCACCTCATTTTCCACACTAGGACAATATCATTCAGGTTACTGATAAAAAAAACTATAAAAATAAAAAATAAAAATAAAAAATCACATGCACTCATTGTTATTCATGTTGTGAGATATATTAAGGCTCATTCTGGTCATGGACTTGTATATAGAACCAATAGTCATTTGTGTGCAGAGGCTTTTTATAAATTTAGATCGAATATGATCACCCTCAGATAGGAGAAAACTTAATCACCTAGAAAAGTAAGAAACATATTGCCGTGTCCCATTCTAGTGCATAGACTAAATATAGAGCCATGACTCATACATCATGCGAGCTTATGTGGATCAAGAATCATCTAGACGAATTGAGTTTTATAGTACAATTGTCCATGACTATGTACTGTGACCACCAAGCAACAATTCACATCACTTTCAACCTAGTGTTCTATGAGCGGACCAAACATATAGAGGTAGATTGTCATCATGTTCAAGAAAGAGAGGAAAGTGGTCTGATTCCTTACCCATATGTCTCCACAAGGGCTCAAGTTGTTGATATGTTCATAAAACCAATGTGCAAGACTCAATAAGACTTGTTATGTAAAAATTTGAGGTTATATGATACCTATACTCCAACTTTAATGAGAGTGTTATGACTAATACTTTAGTGAGTGTTATGACTTTTTTTTTTTTTTTTTTGGGGATAAATCTAAAGAGGGGTGCAAACATGAAGACTTCCCAAGAACCCATCCTAGTACTACTCTCACCCAAACACACTTACTATTATATTGTTTTATAAGTTAAAAAATAGGTTTACTAGATCCACTTGGTGAGGTAACAGGTACGCCCAAAGGCTGTTCCCGTCCCTGTCAGGGGAGATGCCAACCATCTCTCCTTACTACTAACACATGACCAATATTGTTTAAGTTGTGAGGGCAATTGGGTCATTTTGTATAGTGGGATTAACCTATAAATAATACATGTGTATTAAAGCTAATGAAATATTCCTCTCAATAAACAATTTATCCAATTCCTTCTACAGTAGCAATTGTTTAAGACTACCCTCGAAGAAATGCGCAATGTCCGTGGCTGTAAAATCCTCTCTAAAGACAGTATCTTGAATTCTACAAGGAATTATGAGAGATTTAGAAGGGTCCTGGGGTGGGGGAAGTTTTAAGGATTCCCTGCAAAACATAATGTCGTGTCGACTTTGGGGAGTGAGTTTGGTAATGTAGAGTGTCAAAAGAAACAATTATTGGAGGAGCTGAAAAAATTAGATGCCAAGGAAGGGGACTTTGGTCTCACTGATGGGGAGAAAGGTCATAGGGCTGCTTTGAGGTCCCAGGTGGAGCATCTTCTTTCCTTGGTAGAAATATCCTGGAGACAAAAATCTAGGATGCTATGTATCAAGGAATGAGATAATAACACCAAGTTTTTTCACAAAATGGCTAATTCCCATAGAAGGTTTAATCATCTAAGGACCTTGGAGGTGGATGGGGAGGTTTTTGAGGAGGAATCTGAGGTAACTAATCAGGTAGTACAATTTTATAAAAATTTGTACAAGGAGTGTGAGGGGTGGAGGCCTTTTGTGGAGGGTTTGGAATTTGATCGTATTGGGGATATGGAGAGGGTTTGGCTTGAAAGGAAGTTTGAGAGAGAGGAGATACTTCAAGTTGTAAGTGAATTCGAAGGGGACAAAGCTCCAGGTCCGGATGGGTTTACTATGGCGTTTTATTATCATTGTTGGAGAGTACTGATCAAAAAAAAGACGTCTTAGCGGTCTTTGAAGAGTTTTTTCAACATTGTAAGTTTGAAAAATCCCTTAATGCTACCTTCATTGCATTAATTCCTAAAAAGAATGATGCCTTTAATATTAGAGATTTTCAACCTATTAGCTTGGTGGGGAGTGTGTATAAAATCTTGTCTAAGGTTTTGGCAAACCGATTAAGAGTGGTTTTAGATCAGTTGATTTTTGAGACTCAGAATAACTTTGTGGGTGGGAGACAAATTCTTGACTCGGTTCTCATTGCGAATGAGTGTGTGGATAGCTGAGAGAAGAGTAGGGTTCCTGGAGTCATTTGTAAACTTGATATTGAAAAAGCCTACGATCATGTGAATTGGGAGGCTTTGTTGAATAGAATGGGCTTTGGAGTGAAGTGATGTAAGTGGATCCGTACTTGTATCTCCACAATTTAGTTCTCTGTTTTGATTAATGGGTTTCCAGCTGATTTTTTTGGTAGCTCGAGGGGTTTAAGACAAGGGGATCCGCTATCTCCTATGTTGTTTTTGATTATGATAGAGGAGTTTAGTAGGATGTTGAAAAGAGTGGAGGGAGCTGGCTTGATCCGTGGTTTTAAAGCAGAGGGTAGGAGGGGTGGTGGAGAATGTGTTACTCATCTATTATTTGCAGACGATACTATCCTTTTTTGTGATGCGGATGTGGAGCAAATTCTTCATATTCGGTTGTTGTTACTTAGTTTTCAGGCAATAACAGGTATGAAGGTTAATGTGCATAAGAGTGAAATGGTTCCAATAGGGGAGGTTGATGATGTGCATGCCCTGGCTGAAATTTTGGGCTGCAGAGTTGAAGAGTTGCCTATGTCTTATCTTGGTATGCCGTTGGGAGCTTCTCATAACTCCCCTTGAATTTGGAATCCTATTTTGGAAAAATTTGACTGGAAACTTGCCAGGTGAAAGAAGTTGTATTTGTCTAAGGGGGGTCGGTTGATGTTACTCAAGAGCACGCTATCTAGTCTTCCTACCTATTTTCTTTCGTTATTCACAATTCCTACTCATATGGCTAATAAAATTGAAAAGTTGCAAAGGTACTTTCTATGGGGTGATAGCAAGACTCATCTGGTAGGATGTGATAAAATTTGTGCGCCTATAGCCAATGGTGGCTTGGGGATTAGGAAACTTACTACTTTCAATAAGGCCTTATTGGGGAAATGGTTGTGGCGGTTTGGAAAGGAAGAGGATCGGTTATGGAGGAGGGTAGTAGCTTCAAAATATGAGGAAGAATGGGGGCGGAGGATAGAAGAATTTGGGATGTTCGTTTTATTCGAGAATTTAATGATTGGGAGATGGTTGAAGGGTTGCATTTTCTTCATATATTGGGAGCTAATACTCCTCCAATGGATGTGGGAGACCGGATGAAATGGAAGTTGAAGCCTAATGGGGATTTTGACATCCGGTCATATTATAACAAATTAAGGGACTCTCCCTCAATTGTCTTTCCTTGGAAAGTTATATGGAAAGCTATATGGAAAGCAAAGACCCCTAGATGAGTCTCCTTTTTTGTTTGGTGTGTAGCTTGGAATAAGATCCTAATGGGTGATAACCTGAGATTAAGGAGATTGGTTTTTGTGGACTAATGTATTATGTGCCGACATTGTGGAGAGACAGTAGACCACTTACTTCTTCATTGTGAGATGGCTTATCGGTTATGGAGTTTTGTCTTTATAACTTTTGGCTTGTCTTGGGTTACACCTAGATCGATTCAAGATTTGCTTTTTGGCTAGTGGAATTGGTTAGGGAAGCATTCATCTCAAATTTGGAATTTAGTTCCGTTGGGTATCCTTTGGTGTATTTGAAAGGAATGAAATCAGGGGACTTTTGAGGATTTGGATAGTTCCGGTGATCAGATACTTGCTTCTTTTAGTGGAACTCTTTTTGATTGGTCTCGGGCTTGGGGACTCACAACTAGTGATTCTCTCCCTTCTTTCTTTAGCGCTCTTTCTCTTTGTAATTAATTTGTTGGTTGGTTTTCTTTTTTTGTTTTTTCTCTGTTTTCTTCTTCTTGTATCTTCTGGGTCTGCTCTATGTTCTTTATGCATAGAGTACCCTTTCGTATATATAACATTCTTACTTATAAAAAAAAAAAAAAAAATTTCTATTCTTAGCTAAGTTGTAATCTGTTTTGTATCAATGCAGACCTTCAGTCTCACGTTTCATATATTATGATTTCCGTTCATAAAAAAAATAACCTCCATTACAAAAGCGCAATAGGCGACGAAACCCTAGTAAACACAAAGTACACTAAAAGCAAGAGCTAAAAAAATTAACACAAAATGTTGGCATCTAGGACTGCAAGTCTGCAACATCAGCATTACCCACTGCAAAGCCCTAAAAATAACTGAATTGCGAAAACAAATTCGCCTAGCCGACCTCAAACACCCCGACAGCCCTATAAACCTCGTTTGCATCAAATAAACCTCAACACTAACAGAAATTTAGTAGTAATCAAATTTCAACAAACAAAAAATAGAGCAACAACCTTCCACATCCGAAAATTTTCAAATTCCAATGTTTGTTTTTACCAGAATTATCGATAAAACATGAATTCGCATAGTTAGAATTCCTAAATTCCTATCTTGTGTTAGGCATGTCAGAACTGTATCAGTATTTATTATTATCAGAAACATAATTAGAGCCATAATTCACACTGAAACAGCAAATTCAATTAAATTTTATTTATGATGAGTAGGCTTACCGGGTCGGATATCCACCGGAGGATTTGGCTATTTCGGTTCTGAGGACTGTCGAACCGGAGACTGAGAGCAAGCCGTTAACTTAGGTCACCTAACGAGAAAAAGCTGACCTACTAAAAGTCTATGAGTTTAAAACGAACCGAAACGTTTCTTTTTTTTTTTTTTTAATTTTTTAAATTCCCTTTAATTTCTTATCTTTCCAATTGATTTCGGTTTTTTTTTTCAAACTTTTTTTTTTATAATTTAATGTCCGTTTGACATCAGCTTATTAAGCAGTTCAGTTTTTAATTGTTATGTACAATTTTTTCAAATTTTACTTTTTCTCACTTTTTTTTTAATTTCTCAAAATACAAATATACTTTAATATTTTTTTTTTTTTAACTATTCTCAAATATTAAAAAAATAAAAATAAAAAACCAATCAAATAGCCGTTGCTTTTAGTCAACTTTTGTTTTTTAAAGTTTAATTACAAGTTGAGTCCCATTAATGATTGAAAATATGCAAATTGCCTATTGTTATTATGCTTTTAATCAAATTCAAATTCAGCAAAAAAAAAAAAAAATTCATTCTTGAAAATTGAAATATAGTCTTTGGTCAATTTTCATCCGTACAATTTAAAAGGTTTTTTTTTTTCTTTGAAAATTTAAAATGTTACTCATTTTGCTATTCCATTTACTATTTTTTTTAAATAAAAAATGGGGTCTCTAGTGTGAGCTCATCAACTCTACGCTATGTAACAACCACTAGCGGCGCCATGTATAATTGAGGGTGGTCACAGGACCACCCTCAACTTGGAAAAAAAAAATTTATGCCCATTAATATAGGTTATTGACAACTTAGAAAAAAAACTTGACCACCCTAAAAAAATCCTAGACATCCTAAATAAAATTTGCCCATTAAAAATAAAATTTGACTTCTCCAAAATTTTGGTTCATTGAAGATTAACCAAAAAATTGTGAAAAATATTATGTTCACAACATGTTCTCAACACTTTCATAACAAATTCTAAGTGGTAAATTGTTATCGGTGAACAAAAAAACAATTTTAATGATATGTAAATTAGAACTAATAACAATTGCCAACTAGAATTTGTTGTGAAAATATTGTGGACGTAGCATTTCTCAAAAAGTGTCCAAATAAACAAATTAGCCTAAAAGCCTAAATCAAATGTTTAATTATGATATTTTGAATTGTGTTTTCAAAAGAAATATTTTAAAACTGCTATTTTTTAATTAAAAAAAATGCATATTTTCCAATAGCTAGTCAGTTAGTGCTTGCTTTAGTCTTTAGGCTGAGTTTATTAGATTTATGTAATACATCTTGTATATACACATATGCACTAAAATAATACCTCAATATTTTATTGAACATGATTAATGTAACGATTTAATGCCTACGTCGAATATGCTGAATGAATTTGTAGCTTAACCTTTATTTTTCTGTTAGCACTATGGACAAAATTCTTATAAGGAAATTAC
Organism: Quercus parvula; assembly: GCA_030820535.1. Taxonomy (NCBI): domain Eukaryota; kingdom Viridiplantae; phylum Streptophyta; class Magnoliopsida; order Fagales; family Fagaceae; genus Quercus; species Quercus parvula. Next base: position 31,556,379 of record JAUAME010000012.1, read on the forward strand.
TTTCATTGCAAAATTTATCTTCTAAGCAAATTCGTATTCACTTAAATAATCTTCTTTTAGATCCTCGGCTTTGAGAAAAATGTCTCATCTTTTCATCCTAATGATTGAGAGAAAATAAAAAGAGCATATTTACAAAGATGTTCTTGTCAACCTCTTAGCCATGATTTCCCTAAAAAAGAAATTAGTGGTGTATTGCGTTGATTTAAACCTGATTAGGTTAAAGAATACAAAATATTGGTTGGATCATATCATAAAAAAAGATGATGCATTTTGTTTATATGGTTACTTATTTAGGCAAGATGAAAGGGAGATTAGTAGTTTAATGATTACTTTGTTGTGTATATTGAAAAAAGATGTAGCTTATAGTATTAATAATGAAACTATCATATAACAATTTCAAAATATGAAAAACTTGTAAAAGGAAATTTTAAAACTTTATGTATTTGCGACTGGTTTTTTATGTCAGTGTATTCAAGTTTTATTTTGATTAAACTTTGTCTAATTTAAATTTTTTAATAAACACCCTAAACAAAAGTCGCCACTGGTAACGACAATGGGTAATATCACGTGTATCAAACGGGTCTTACTCAGACTATCGCTCGAACCGCTTCTTTCTGAGTATTAGCAGTGGCGGCGCCACTTGGAGGGCAGGGTGTTCCTGGGAACACCCTGCCCTGAAAAAAATAATAATAAAAAAAAAAATTTATATATAATGGTTTAAATTTTTTATTTGTTTACCTTTTTGAAAAAAAATAGGAACACCCTCAAGCAAAATTAGGAATACCCTCAAAATTTTTATGCCAAACAAATTTTGAACTAAAATCTAGAAAAAAAAATGTAAGAGAGAGAGAGAGTGAAAGAATGAGACAGGTAAAAACTGAAGGTGACCTTTGATAATTCTTTGAGCTTGAGATGGATTACTCATGAAACTTCGACCTTCACAATGTTCACATATTTGTAGCACAAAAAGAATGGGTGGCAGAGAGTGTGGCGCCTTGTAAGATAGAAGTGTAAAGAGAATTTGAAAACTAGGAGCTCTATTTGGGTAAAAATGGTGGGATTAGGTGAGGGTAGGTGAAATATTAAATGGACACCCAAACAAATATTGACACGTTTTTTCTTTTTTGGCAAAGTGTCCTTTAGGCAAAAATCTAACATCAACTGACAGTTAAAAATAGGAGTACCACTTGTTTAAAAAAAAAAAAAAAAAAAAACAAAACAAAACAAAACACACATTGTTAAAAAAGACACCCAATTAATGGTATATAAACCACATTATTAATTTCTTTTTCTTCCTTTTGAGATTTTTTGGTGTACAGAATATAAATTTGTTTTGGTTTTAAGAACATTTTTTTTTTTTAAGCACAAACTTCATGCTGGTCAAATCTTGAATTTTAGCCAGTATTTACTGAAACATCCCGAAATAGAACGAAATGACTCGAAATTTTTTCAAAACGAAATAGGAACACCCTGGACAAAATTTCTAGAGCCGCCACTGAGTATTAGCACAATGACTCCTGTTATTCCATTGACTTTCATTAAAAAAATTTCTCACTTGATATTACATAATGTATATTTATAGACAATAAAATAGAACCTAGAATTTTATTTGAGGGATGAAAATAAAATTTCAACCTTCAACTTTTTAATAGAAATTTCAATTTTTTTCAAAATGTATTCTTAGTTCGATTATAGACCTATAAGTCTATAAGTTGAAATAGACCGAATGGCTCCTTTTATTTATTTTTTTCCGGTTTTACTTCAAATTCCTCTGCTATTTTTTTTTTTTTTTTTTTTAACATTGACTTCATTTTTTATGTTACTTTATTCGACAAAATCCTTTCCCTAAAAAGAAATGACCAACCAATTAGCTGTTAGTCAACTTTAAAAAAAATTAGTTAATTACAAGTTGAGTCCCCAAGCTTAAACAAGAGTTGTAATGTCCCATTAATTATTAAAAATATGCAAATTTCCTATTGTTATTTTTCTAAAATCAAAGTCAATTTTGGCAAGAATTTTTTTTTTTTTTTTGGTTCTTGAAAATTAAAATATAGTAAATGTTCTGTTTCAATCCCTTCAATTTAAAAAAAGTTATATTTTTGTAATTGGAAATATAAAATGTTACTCATTTCTTCATTCCATCAAAAATTATTTTTTTTCACTGAAACTTAACAAGAGTGGAAGAAATAATAAAAGTATAAAATTTTAAATTTCTAGGGACAAAAATAGAACCTAGAATGTATTTGAGGGATGAAAAGAAAATTTTCTCCTTCAATTTTTTAATTGAAGTTTCAATTTCTATAAAACATGTCCCCAGACTAGTTGTATTTTACACGTGTTATTTTAAAATACGTATTCTACCCTCATGATCAGAGAGAGAGAGAGAGAGAGATTAAATTGGCCATTGCATCCTTGGCAAATACGTATTCTACCCTCATGATCAGAGAGAGAGAGAGAGATTAAATTGGTCATTGCATCCTTGGCTCAATCAAAGTACCAGTGTACCACTCCAAACAATTAAATTGGTCATAGATTGGAATTGAAACATTAGATTAGGGTCCTCCAAAAATTTTAGGGTAACTCTAGCATGCATGATGTTACTAAAATCCTATTCATCAATTTTGAAATGAGTTGAATAAATTTTGCTACATCATCAACATTAAATAAACATCAATTATCACAATTTTGGTATCTATTTAAATGGTTATTAATAAGATATTATTAAAAAAAATGGTTAATAACACGGCACAATCTAATTCACTCATTTCAAAATGACTAGATAAAATTTTAAAAATTCTACAATAAAGTTATCTTACGAATTTTAAAGGGTTTTAATCTTGATACATCAATGTTTAAAGGGTACATAGTTATTACACCTCTTATATGGCTAAAGTTAAGGGCTTTAGCCAACGATGTTGAGGTGGGTTAAGAGTAACAATGGAGCCGCAACTAAAACAATAAACATGGGTGGGTCATGAAGATTTTGGAAATGCTTAAGTCTTAACTTTGTCTCCTCCTTCCTTTGGCATTCCTTTCTCCTTTTTTTATTTTAAATTTTAACGCAATACAATGTTGATCATCTAACTTTCAACAAGTGGAGTTCTCATGGATAGACTGACAAATCAAAGAAAATCTTCTCAAAATAGGCAGCGTGGTTGGCAGAGCAAACTTAGTAAGTAATGGGGTAGAATGTTGGAAATGCTGCGCAAGAGTTAGATATCAGCTCAGCTGCCCAATCACACCAGAATCTTAACAAAATTTGAAAGTCTTGTGCCCTTTTTGACAAAAATGGCTTGGATAGGTTTAACAAAAAAGGACAGCTTTATGTTCCAACTTAGTAAGTAATGGGGTAGGATGTTGGGAATGCTGCGCAAGAGTTAGATATCAGCTCAGCTGCCCAAGCAAACCAGAATCTTGACAAAAGTTGAAAGTCTTGTGCCCTTTTTGGCAAAAATGGCTTGGATAGGTTTAACAAAAAAGGACAGCTTTATGTTCCAATCTCCTTGAAGTATAAGGTACATCCAAATGGGCTAAGGTGCAGGAACTTCTTGAAAGCCCCCATGGACTTGCCACAACTTAGGAAAAATCACTCACTAAGGGAGCTTGTATCCTAATAACTAATGAGCAAGGGGAAAGCACAAAAATTTAGGAGGCCCCTTTGGTCTTGGATTTATTGGCGGTCACACTAAAACCTAAAAATGAAGGATTGATCACTCGTACTTGATATTGTCTCAATTAATACAAGAAGATCACTAGGGTTGATTTTTTTCGACATTAACATTTTATGGAAAATGAATTATTTTCCAAAGAACATTTTTAAAAAAATTATTTTATTTTTCTATATTTGATAACAACTTTAAAATGAGTTAGGAAACTATCTCTTGATTTCCCATATATAGTTTCGCATGAGATAATTTTTTTTTTAGTTTCATATGAGATAGAGTTGTTTTCCAGAAATTTTTAGCAAAAAACAATTCTATCTCAAGTTAAGCTAAGTAAGGAAAGTTAAAAGATAGTTTTCTTTTAACCCATTTTTTCGATACTAAAAAATATACAAAAATACCAAAACTATCTTCACATAAGTTTTTTTTTTAATAAAACAAACGTTACCAAGACAATAATTATGATGTTTCTTTAAAAAAAAAGAAGACAATAATTATGATCCTAATAGGCTCCTAGGAATAGCAAGACAAATGGTTTTGGAACTTAAATCCAAGCGAGACATTTACAGTAAAATTTATGTATTGTATAGCTAGAAGACAAACTAACTTAATGAAGGAAACGTTCATAAAAAATAATAAGAATAATAAAAATAATAAAAAAAGTTCATCAAAAACTTAATGAAGGAAACCAACTGAGAGGAAGAATTTGGAAAACTAATGTTTGGTAACTGTTTTCGTTTTCTATTTTCGTTTTCTTGTTTTCTAGGGAAAAAGAAAAAAACAATTTTTTTTTGTTTTCAAAAAGAAAAACACGTTTGGTAAGTTGTTTTGAAAAACACATTTTTCAAAAACAAAATTCAGGAAATTTGTTTGGTAGTTGTTTTTGAAAAAGTTGAATTTTGTTTTCTTTAGTTAATGTTTTAAAAAAATTATATTTATTCTAATTCAAAAACACGTTTGCTCCAAAGTATTTAAAATCCTTACACCTAAAGAAATTATAAATCAATTGTTTTGTATATAACATTCAAGCCTAAAACTTTAATCATATAAGTAAGATTGAAATTGTATCAATTATCAAGTGTTATAAAAGATAATCATTAACTAAAAAGTTTATTACATGGCATCAATGCCAGGGAATCAATTTCATCCAAAAAAAAAAAAAAAAGCGGCATCAATGATGCCTATTATTTGCCAACATCAATCCTGCGATCTGATCCCTATAAGCTGCCATAGCTTCAGCGGCTTGATCAGTTAAGTCAACAATGTGCGATGGCTCACCTAAATTATCCCTACCTTCACCTTCAACAGTAAGGTTATCAATATTGAATTGAGTAAACAAGTGATCATTTCTTGTTGCCATTCGAATGAAGTTATGAATTGTGCAACAAGCTTTCATCACATTTCCTTGCCGACATGGTTTATAACGGGGCATCATTTTTAAGACTGGAAATCGTGCCTTTAAAATGCCAAAACATCTTTCAATTACATTACGAAGAGAGGAATGTCTATAATTGAAAAGCTCTTTAGCACCTTCAGGACGATCCCCACCTCGAAAGTCTCGTAGATGGTATCTCTCAGTACGGTATGGAGGTAGAAACCCCAAGGTGCATGGATAACCAGAATCCACTAAATAATAGCCACCTAAAAAAATAATAATAAGATAGAGAGAAATGTGACATGGTGAAATCTAAAAATAATAGCTCACAATAATTTTAATACAAATAGAAATCTAAAAATAACAACTTGTCATCTATATCAGTTGTTAAAAATGTAATTGTAACATCAATTTTGTTTTTTTTTTTAATAATATTTTTAAGCAAAAACAATTTAATGTATTTTTTTCAATATAAAAGTTATCAATTTTTACCATAATACCTTTTATTTAAGTGGGGTTCACTGGGTTTATTATTATAATATTATGAGTGGGATTGTAGGTAGATTCTATATTGTGCATTGCATAAATTGCATCTCCTTTGCTTGTTTCTTGAAACTTTTTCTCTGTTTGTTGCCTAATGCAGAATAACATAACATAAAAATTGGAGTTAAATAGGTTGGTTTCCACATGGTAAATAACAGTATGTTATATAGGCTTTATAATTGTGGTATGGAGGAAAATATGTTGGGTTTTAGAATATCAAGGTTTTCTACGTGGTATAATAATGATAAAGTTGCCACCTGATTGTGTGATTGGTAGTACAAGAAAATTTAGAGGTGCAGCACATACTTCAATGATACAATTAGACCAAGTCATATTATTGGCCCCCACTATGTTTTTGCAATTATTAATTGAAGACTTGGCATAGGTGTTTGCAGCTCCATGATGCATTTTGCTACTAAAGTTATATTTTAATAAAAAGCAACAATTACTTATTATCAAATGAGGTACTTGTGAATTTTGGATATAGGCAATTTGTGACTAATCTAACAAGTTTATCAATCACTCTAAAAAGAAAAAGAAAAAGAAAATGTATGGTGAAAAATTGACTGTCACTCTAAGAATGAGAGAGGATTGTCACTTTTGCACAAGTAGTCCTATATTTAATTTTGAGATCAACCATATCCAGACACCATCACATGTTGGAAACATCCAAAATCACCTAGGGGGACTTCAAAACCTTGATGAGTCCTCTCATGTTCTGTTCTGTTCTTTTTTTTTTTTTTTTCTTTTTTTCTTTTTTCAGACAAGTACTGCAATTCTGGTGAATGCTTCTCCTCTTTCCTTATATATATATATATATATATATATATATATATATATGTTTGTGTCTGTTTTTATATTTAATTTTGATATGTATTTTGATGTATCTTATGCTCTATCAAAGTATCAATGTCACATATTGCTCGTGTACTTTCACCAAGCTCTGGACATTAACTCTAAAGTCAGTGTGTGTTTGTGGTGGTTATCACATTCTTCAAAATAGCAAATATTGCATAATTCGAATTTGGATAACATAAAACTAGCATCTTCCATGTCATGTAAGTTTACAAACCAAGCAATTTGGTTAAATTCCAAAACTCAAACACCTGTGCGAAACACTTACACCCCAACTGTTCCGTTAGATTAAAGATAGTCACGAGTTTAAGAATTTTCCACTCCCCTCTCTAATTTGACAGAAAACCATAACAATTTTTTTATGTTATTTGAATGAAGCATTACATCAAACAGCTTGTGTGCTACTTAATAATAAACTGTGTACAACCTTAACATCAAACAGCTCGTGTCCCTATTTTTAGATTTGCCTTCATCATTCAGCTATTCACAAACTTGCTTACAAAACGTTTTCAAAAAATACACACGGCTACACAGAACAGATTGGGATCCTGGGTTTTTTTTTTTTTCAAAAGCAAAATCTCTTAAATTTGAATCACATATACTGTTAATTCAAACCTTCTCAACAACAACCAACAACAACAGCAACTTCAAATCACAACAACCAGCAACAACAGGGGAGGTAACACTTAAACAAGGGAGGTAACACAAACCCAGATTTCGGAATAATCCATGAAGAAAGAAAAAAGGAAAGACCCATACCTTTGAGTGATTGGGTCCCTAAAATTATGAAATACTTCCCCAAATCTGAGAACGCACCTTCCTGCTACATCACGCACACACAAAAAAAGAAAAAAAGAAAAAAGAAAAAAGAAAATGAAACTGAGATAATGAATAGAAAAGGAATAGAAGAATCTAATGAAAAACAAGAGGCATGACAATCCATTGAAGACCATTCACTTACCACTGGTTCTCTCAATCAAGGTTTTCTCTGTGAGCAAAAGGGAGGCAGTGGAGGCGCAGAGCAAGATATGTTATTGTGAGCAGATACGTTAGGCGCTAAAATATTGAGTGAAAGAAAAAGGAAGCGCGGGAAAACTGATTTGTGAGTCTTGTGGGTCGAACTAGTGCGCTTGCTCATTAATTGGCTATTTTCCAGGCGTGTTTTAGCGTGTTTTCTAAGGTGAGGGAAAACTAAAAAATAAAAACAGCTCAAGACCAGTTTTTAGTTTCCTTCACAAAATGGAAATTGAAAATAGTTTTTGATTTTTGCCTAAAATAGGTTAACAAACAAGTTTTTTGCCTTAAAAAACAAAAAATTGTTTTTGAAAACAGAAAACTGAGGAAAAAAACAGTTACCAAACATACCCTTATTTATGTTTGGTTCACTTTTTTTGATCACTCAATTTCCATCACTCATCACTCATAACTTATCACTCATCACTCTAAATACCAAGGTTTTTTGGTATCATCACTCAGTTTTCATCACTCACTATTTTTCACACCATTTAGGGGGCCCCACGCCTGTCACGATGCAGCCTTTTTCTTTTTTTTTTTCCGGTACCCAGAAACCTGAACCCAGCGAAAAAAAAAAGAAACCCAGTGAAGAAGAAAGGGAAAAAAAAAAACCAGTGAAGACCAAACCCAGTGAAGAAGAAAGGAAAAAAAAAAAAAACCAGTGAAGAAGACCGAACCCAATGAAGAAGAAAGGAAAAAAAAAAAAAAACAGTGAAAATCGAACTCAGTGAAGAAGAAAGGAAAAAAAAAAAAAAAAAAAACCAGTGAAGACCGAACTAGTGAAAGAGGAAGAAGAAAAAAAAAAAAAAAAAAAAAACCCAGTGAAGACCGAACCAGTGAGAAAGAAGAAGAAAAAAAAAAGTTAATTAGTCAAAAGGTGCGGCTGAGTGGGTCCCTCATGTGTGTTTAATTACAAAAATACCATTGAGTTATGAGTTATGAAAACTAAAAATAGCCAAAAGTTGTTTTCAATTTCCATAACTCATAACTCAAAAATCAGAGAATTGAGTGATGGAAACAAAAAATTAGAAACTGAGTTATGGCTTGTCAAACAAACTTTTTTTTGAGAATTGAGATGGGTCCCACCATTTTTGAGAATTGAGTTATGAAAATTGAGAATTGAGTGATGAGAATTGATGATCCAAACGGCCCCTAAAGTGCATGAGATGGTTAGGGTTCGTTTAGATACAACTTATTTTTATTGAAACTGAAAACTGAAAACACTGTAGTAAAATAATTTTTAAATGTGTGAATAGTGTCGTGGGACCCATGAACAATGCATGAACAATACGTGTATAGTGTTTTTTGTCCCCTGCACAATAAATTCATGTGATGTTACTGTTGACGCGCTAGGAAAAAAAAAGTCTGAAAACGCAAACGTGGGTTTGAAAATGCGGATCCAAACCCACACTTAGTGTCCGTTTGGGTTAGGATTAAAAAAGAAAATTATTTCACTGTTCAGCTTATTTTTTCTACTATTTATGGATTTCACTACATTTTTTGGCACTATTCATGACCCCACTGAATTATTTCAACTAACTTTTTCCTTTATCTACAGTACTTTCAATAATAATTTTTCAGTTTTAGTAAAATAATTTCAACTAACTACTAACTTAATGATGGAAACCAACTGAGAGGAAGAATTTGGAAAACTAAAGTGCATGAGATGCTTATGGTCCGTTTGGATACAACTTATTTTTGCTGAAACTAAAAACTGAAAACATTGTAACAAAATAATTTTTAAATGTATAAATAGTGTCGTGGGACCCATGAACAGTGCGTGAATAGTATTTTTTGTCCCCTGCATAGTAAATTCATGTGATGTTACTGTTGACGCGCTGGGGAAAAAAAAAGCCTGAAAACGCAAACGTGGGTTTGGAAACGCGGATCCAAACCCATACTTAGTGTCCGTTTGGGTTTTGATTAAAAAAGAAAATTATTTCACTATTCAGCTTATTTTTACTTCTATTTATGGACTTCACTACACCTTTTGGCATTATTCATGATTCCACTGTACTATTTCAACTAACTTTTACCTTTATCTACAGTTTTTTCAATAATAATTTTTTAGTTTCAGGAAAATAATTTCAATTAACTTTTACCTTTATCTACAGTACTTTTAATAATAATTTTTCAGTTTCAGGAAAATAATTTCAACTAACTTTTACCTTTATCTACAGTACTTTCAGTAATAATTTTTCAGTTTCAGTAAAATAAGATGTATCCAAACACACCCTTAAAATGTCTATTCAGAGGATTGCATCACCGCCCATGATTAGATAAGCTACTGTTTTTTTGTTTCGATATTAACATTTTTTTTAAATGAAACATTTTTCAAAAATCATCTTTTTGAAAAAATTATCTCATTTTTTCATGTTTGACAGAAACTTTAAACTTAGTTGGAAAACTATCTCTTAACTTCTCTTATTTAAATTTGTGTGATATAAAGTTGTTTTTCACAAAATTTTAATGGAGAAAAAAAAAAACTCTATAGCATATCAAATTAAATAAGGAAAGTTAAGAGATAATTTTCCTTTAATTCATTTTTTTTCTTTCAATACTACCAAATACAAGAAAATACAAAAAAAAAAAAAAAAAAAAAAAAAAAAAAAAACTATCTTCACATTCAATTTTCCATTGAAACAAACAAAAAGCTCAGATTATAAATTGTCTTATATGTAAAGGTGGCAATTTTTATCCAAATCCCTTAATCCACCCATGGCTAACTTAATTTGGGTAAGTCAACCCAATCCAATCAAACATATTGGGTTAAATGGATAAATAACCATTGGGTAATCTAGTTAAATGAGTTTTAATGGGTAAACTCAATAGGTACCAATATAAATTTCTATACCTTATTTATTTTTTTATTTTTTTAATCTAAAACCTAAAGAACTATCTAGCCACTCTCTCTCTTGCTGCTAAAGCCTAAAGAAAAAGGTTTTTTCTTTGATTTTCTTTTCATTTTCTCAACCACCAAATGAATCCTAAGCCTTTAATTTTATCTCTCGCACACTTTTGGAAGATGTTTAGTGTTAATACTTAATGTAGGGACTACGTTTTCCAGCCCAAGCCCAAAGTGTGTAGGATATTAGCCCAGTGAGCCCAGAACAATAAATTTATAGAGAGTGGGTTAAAGAATTAGGTCCTAGTGAATTGAACAATGGCAAGTATGGAATCAGGTGACAATTAAACACAAATAAGTGGTATTGATATGAATGAACTTACTGTCCGAGGAGGTATTTTGTCATACAGATCAATAATAATTGGGTACAAGTACAAGTTTGATTGCTACAATATTCTTTCTCTATTTTTCCGATCCCTTCCTCATGGAGGGTTTCTTGCATTATATAGCTCCATTTGGACCATCTTGACCCTACACCTATTGATCAATTGAGACCTTGCTTGAGTGTTTGTCTCATCAGACACTCTCTTTGGCTTTTTGTGAGTTGTGATAGCCAAAGTAACACTGTTCAAGGGTCTTCTCCACATAAATGCGGCCAAAAAAGTAGCTGCAGTGCATTCAATGCGGTGGTAGCAGCTTTTCCTTAGATATTTCTGAGTTCCCATCATCCTTATACGTGTATGATGCACGTCCTTATCACTGGAGTTTCCTGGAAGGTCACCTTGATTGTTGGAATATATATTTGAGCTGTATTTTTCATGTCCAAGGAGATATTCCTCCTCGGACCACCCTCCCATTTGTATTTTGCTCATTAAGTCCTGGATCTGAACCATTCATTACTATTCATTCGTCCTCGGACTACTCATGCTCTCGGCCAAGGCCCAAGGCCCAATATATGATTTGGGCCCTTAACCCTACACTTAATATTGTAGAGAGGCCAGTTAGGCAACCCACAAACTTGCCACTTTTTTTAGAAACAACTACATACACAAAAGGGAGAAGGAATGAGACTAAATAGAGAGGTAAATTAGGCAACCAATGAACTTGCCACTTGGTTGGTCCCCACATATTTTGATCATTGATGTAAAAAAATTACACTTTTTGTTTAAAAATTTCACGTGTTTTAAATATAATGAAATTTATTAACATCAAGGGTAATGTGCCTATTTCCAATAAATACATTGCTTGATTTATATACTTTGAGGATGTTATAATTGACCTCATAGTTTTGGGAGAAAAATACAATTAAACTTTATGGTTTTTTTTTTTTTTGGGGGGGGGGGGGGGGGTTGGGGGAGGTGAAGATAGGAGGAGATTAATGATGCATTGAAAATAGTCAGAAACACAGGCATATTGCAAATATAGGAGATTCCAATATTGGAGATTCTAAGTATTTTAATTTCTAACTCCTTGGATATTTTTTATGCCCACTTTTGGGAAAGGGCCTTATAGCAAAAGAAACCTAACAATATAGAGAATGTTGGAAAGGAAAAATAGTAAGGGAATAAGGAAGCAAGCCCAACAGGCTGAAATGGCAGGATTGGTGGCCAGCGAGCCCTTGGAAAATAAAAAGAGGTAAAAAGGGAGTAAATGGGCCGAGGAAGCCCTAAGAATGAAGTAGCAAGTCCATGAGAATAATAAGATGTAAAGAGGAAGTAAATGGGCCAAAGAAACCCAGAAAATGAATTAGTAAACTCATTGGGTTGGCTTAAAGGCCAATAAGCCCGAAAAGTAACCAAAGGTAAGGATGTGGTAATTGGGCCAAGGAAGCCCAAAGGATCTAGCAAAAATCCCATGAAAGTAAAAGAGGTAAAAAAGAAGTAGATGGGCCGAGAAAGCTTGAGGAATGAAATAATGAAATGAGCTAGCACAACATGAATGTTAGCCAATAAAGCCCAAAAGAGGTAAAGATGTGGAAATTGGACCAATGAGGCCCTGAGTAAAAGATTGATAAAGAAATAGGTTGGCACGGCAGGAGCATCAACTCGTAAACCCATGGGGTAACAAGAAGTAAAATGATAGGTAAAGCAATAGCAAGTACAATGAAGTGGTATGGCAGGATCCACAGCCAAGAAGGCCACAGACACAAAAAAAGAAAAGAATACGGGCTCGCTAGGAAGATGAGGGCCTTCACCCAAGCAATGTCCAATCCAAGAAAGGGATGAAAGGCAGGGAACATGAGCCTAAAGCCTATGCATCCTTCATGCCACAAGAGATAAACACCAAGCAGGAAGTACAGCAGAATCAAACAAACACGAAGGCAACAGGAATGGTGTGAAGGCTAGAAAGAAACAAATTCAAACGGAGTGGAGCATGCACAAAGGGCCAAGACACCACCTACTTGTACCCAACCAATACATGGGAGGTGGGCCACAGGTTAAGGTATTCAAAGGGTGTGATCTGGCGGTAGGGAGAAAGAGATGGTCTATTTTGGGGTTCCTGCTCAAACATCTTTGGGGAGGGATGTTCTGCTAGGATGGCATCTCACCAAAAAGAAGTAAATATGGGTTGGGACCACTTGATGCATGCCATAGAGGTAGGTAATGAAGAGGCTTGATCCTTCTCCAAATGAGAGTAATGAAAAATAGAGAGAAGTAAGAAAAAAGACAAACAATTTTGTCTAGGAATGAGAAGTGGTGCAACCAACACGTTTAGAGTAATGGTAGTGACTGAGCAGCCAATAGTCCAGTGGGTAGTCTCGAAAGGACAACCATAAGGAGCCAAAAGCAATTAAGGGGTAAAATGGTAAATCCTACCATGGCAGATAGTATAAAAAGCGGTAGTTGTGAACAGTAAAAAGGAAGGAGGAAAAAACAGAAGAAGAGAGATAGAACAAGAAAGAAAACACATAAAAGCATGAGTGAGAGGAATAGAGGCATGCATCAATAGACTATCTATTTCTCTCCCTCTCGATAGACCCACTCTTTAAGAGATGAGGATTGAAGCTTAAACTATTTAGGTCCTTTTTCCAAAGTGCATAACTTCTATGGCAGGAGCCTTCTCTGAGGTTACTAACATTGGGGATCAGCTCCCTTCTTGGATTTCCATTTGTTGAGAAGCTAAGCTTACTTTTCTAGCAAACAAGTTTTTCTTTTATGCTTGCTAAGTGAATAGTTACAGTTATTAAACTGCCTACTATAATGTTATTATTCCGCTGTAACTTTATCAAGTCATTTTCTCTTATTTAAGTGTTAATGCTATTTGTTTAGTACTTTAGTTATTTTGCCGTATTGTATTTTTGCTATAACATCCGTAACAACTGTTTTTGCTGTAGGCACGCTGTACACTCAATACCTCCACTAGAATGTGTCCATAATGGGATGGCTTGACTTGTGCACAAATTGGCCTATAGTCAGTTTCAGTTAGGCCATCCCAAACTCTCTTACCTCAAATTTACGGGCCGTAGTGCAGCAGGAGAAACCAAAACCCAACAACATAAAAGGCTCACCACAAATATCAATTAGTTGATGAAATAAAAAATCAAAACTCAAGATATAAAACAACATTAGACGGGTTAGATAAATACTCTCCTTTTATTTAAACTCTAATTTTTTTAATTAGTTTGACTCTGGTATCATTTATCACATTAGCCAATATGAGATGGGTTAGTTAAATATGATAATCTTAAAAGGATCATTCAAATTATAAGTAAGATTTTCCATAATGACTTATATAATTTAGATTTGTTTATTTATATACAATATGTCAATAATTATATACTCTCTTACCAAGAGCTTAATGGCTCAATTGACATATTTTACTGTTTTTAACCGACATGTTTAAAATTTAAATCCTCACCTCTTTATCTATTGAAAATATAATAATATATACATTAACATCAGTAACTTTCCTTTCCCAAAAAAAAAAAAAAAAAATCACTGTTTTAAGGAAGCGCTCAAAAAATGTGCTCAAAAAAATTGCAGAAGTGACTAGCAAAGGGTGAAGAGTCTAGTCACTTCGCAGTGCATTATTAACTTTATTATCACACCCCTAGCAAAGCGAAAATGCAGGAAGTGTCTAGCAAAGGGTGAAGAGTGTTGTCACTTTGCAGTGCATTATTAACTTTATTATCACACCCACTTATATATTATTACTTTTTATATATCCAACAAAAAAAGTAATTACTTATCTTCTTTTACTTAGAAGTCGGTACCCGTACCACCATGGGTCCCTGAGCAGTATCTTCTTTTACTTTTTTTTTTTTTTTGAAAGGAGTATCTTCTTTTACTTATCTTTTTGGTAAGTGATTACTTAATTATTTTACTAATATATTTTGTTTTCTAAGCGTATGGGCGAAAGCGACAACAAGCCAATGTTTTTTTTTGTGTTTGGTAAGCCACTCGGATTCATATTAAACACATGACAAAATCACTGAGTAGATGAGGAACCGAGTACTCGAAATTGCAAGGAGCTTACCTTTAAGACAATAAGATCTACTTCATAGATTTTTTTTTTTGGCTGAAATCTACTTCATAGATTGATGATATAACATGACTTACCCTGTATATATGAGTCTAATCAATTTTACCAAATTAAATTTGACTAAATAAAATTTATACTATATTAGTTAAGGTAACGTAGGATTAGTTTTTTATTTGGCTAAGGTAACGTAAGCTTCATTTTTAATTTGGTAGATGAATATTTCAACAAATATTTATTTTTCTTCAAACATATAGTGTATCAGACAAGTATTTGCAATTATGAATTTATGATGCATCTAGTTTGACCTTATCATCTTCCTTCGTTTGTAAAAGAATTAGATGTTGAGATTGGGCAAAAAAAATTTAATTTGGAATGAGAAGTAAAAGACAACCATAAAATCACAACACTTGGACATCTTATTTCAAGTTTTTTCTGTAAGTATGTACCGTGTTACAAATTAAGCAATTTATAGAACTTATTAAGATGGACTAGGCAAACAAGTAGACATTGACATTGGCAGTGCCTCTCTATCAGTATTCACTCTCAAGGCTGCCTTATTAGTATTTCTTTTTTTGAAAGAGGCTGCCTTATTAGTATATAATTTCTTCACATTAGATTTCTGATCTTGTAGCAACCTCACTAAACTTCGTTTAGCATTTGCTCTAAATGGACAATTTGATGCACAGAACCCGTCCACCAAGTGTAGGTAAGCCTCCAAGTCATGGCAACACGCCACGTCAGCATTCGGCTTCAAAAACGGAGACATTCTTGTATCGACACGTAGCTCTGCCCCAACGTGTGAGTATGCCAAGGGCATGTTTTTGTCCAGCATGTCAAACACCCCTGCGACCTTCGAGTTCCTTAGCTTTTGGCCAAGCTCTTCGCTCACAAACATCCCGGGGACCCTAGTGATTACATCTTGAGAGTTTACAATTCGTAACACTTTCACGTTTTTGGCATTGATGCGATTGGCAAAGGCTTTATTGCCCACGCGAGGTCCACCGAAAGAAAAAACTGCAACTTGTGGTACGTCTGGGGCACATGTACTAATTTCATCTGCTACTAATAAGGCCAAGGCTGCCCCAAGACTATGACCTGTGACAGTAATGCTTAAGGTCTCACCCTTGTACAAGTCCATGAGCCTTCGAACCTCTTCAACCACGGACTCAGCCAGGCTGGGCACGTGAGCTCCTCGAGTCTTGTAGAGGCTCAAGAACCCACATTCCGCCTTGGCTTGTCCGTGGTTTTGGCCGATATTATTGTTGTTGTTATTGTTATTGTTATCATTATCATCGTTACTGTCACCTGGAATTTGGACCAATTGTGCCCTCATGTTCTCGGCCCATTCAAGACACGTGGCGGTGCCCCGGAGGGAGATGATGATGTCCCTCCTTCCCATCCTTTGGATCTCCCTCTTGTCATCACAAACAGCAACATACCCGATCCAACTAGACCGCTGGGTCATCCAGCCAAGATCCGGAGCAACATCATCCACCCATTTAGGCAAACCGATGGATGAGGTGGCGTAGAGACTCTTCGTAACTTTATAAGTCCGATCAGGCAACGCCACGTGGCGGGGCATAGGAGGTTCCTCAGCTGACATGGCTGGATTTGAGTGGAAAGAATGATAAGCCGCTTGTATATACTCACCGTATTTCACCACTTCTCGGCGGAGGTTCTCGTCGAGCGGGTCAAGAAGGCCCTTCCAATCATTGCTACCATGATATTCCCTCCATTTGCTACCAAGATGGTTCCTTGGAGAGTATTCACCTGTCTTTGACAGGAGCCTTTGAAGCCTGTTCAGATGCCTTGGTGACATTTCTTCTGCGGCTTTCATTTCTGGCCAAAGTCTAGCCAAGTTAAGCCCTTCTAGTACACCTTTTCCTTTGTTTTCGACTGACCCATTGCTGGAATCATTGGGTAATGGCTGAGGATCAAGTTGGTTTGGTGTAATTGGCTTTTGGAGGAGCTTATCGAGGTTGGCTATGTGCAATTTAGTTAACTCGGTGGATGATGTTTTTTGTTTCAGAAAAGAAGAAGAAGAAGAAGTTGGGAGTACTGTTCTTGTTAAAGGGTTTAGTGGAGAGGTTTGGCATTGGAAGCTGGCACGTCCGGTCTGAAAGAGGTTGGTGTTATGAACTGGAAGCATAGAACCGATCTGCATGGACATGGAGGCAGAGAGAGAGAGAGATGAATGAGCAAAGAGAGGAGGAGTCAATGAGATATTGAGACAAAGGGGAAGAGAAGAGAAGCGAGGAGATAGAGCGAGAGACGCTGCTGGTTGAAACTTTAAGCCAACTAAGATTGAATTGATCCAAGAGCGGTATATAAAGAGTGAGTCTCTGCCAAAATAGTCTTGGACTTGCTCGTTATTACAATCAGAACCATATTAGTATAAGTTTTGAATGATAATGTCAATAATAATATATAATATAGTACCTTCGGGGACGTCCGATAATAATATATAATATATAAATTCATAACAAAATAAAAATAATATAAAAATAATATATAATAAGGAATTTTTCTAAAAAATAGGTATATAATGAATATGATATATCTTGCTCTCAAAATAAAAAGAAGCAAGGGGTATGAGAAGTAATAGACAATATTGACCTTTTCTCTACGACAAAGGCTTGTTCTTTGCCTAAGACAAAGGGAATTCTTAAAAGTCTGCCACAAGCTTGAAACGCCATCTCGCTTTAGCGCTTATTGACTCAAATATCCCTAAAGACTCATACTATTCCAAAGTTATCTCCCAACTTTTAGCTAAAAAGGAGTATTTCGCAACTATGAGAGTAACGTATGAGAAATAATGCCAACTCCTTCCTAATTTAATAACATTTTTACAATAAATTCTTGATTTGAAACTATTATTGATAGGTAAAAAAAATGATATCAATGATAATTAATTCTATATTATCATTAGTAATAGGCTAACAATTATCTAGAATTTATTGTAAAATATTATAAAAATATTGTTGATATAGTATTATTCAAAAATCTATAAATACAAAAAATTTGACATCTATTGAGATAAAAAATTGTTAATAATAAATAAAAATGTGAGGTCAGTAGTGAGCTCATATGAAAAACATTTTTTATGCTCCTCTCTTCCTTGGGTTCCACTCTACAGATAAAGAGTGGTTGACAATAACTCATTTATGGTGTAGGACTTTCCGTCAAGGTAACAACTCGACTTGTAGGATATATACTTGTATATGACTATATATTTATTCTGTACAAAGAAGGTGACCAATGCACCCCGATGAACAGTGATGTGAACAAGTAAAACAAATTTTTATTTCATTTTATTTTATTAGTTGTTGACAATGACGACTCAGACTAATATACGACCATGTAACCCACAAATTGACATTTTGTTTTCCCTCGGTCAGACTGATATTTAAGTTGCTAATTAAGCCAAAAATAAAAAAGAAAGGAGGACTTATGTTCGTATTGAATTGGTATGGAATAAGAATGGGTGGTCTTTTGGTCTTGTTACGTAGCTCAATTGGAAATCATCAATCTCTTAACTACTTAATAAATGAGTAATGTTACATACATAAATTATTTTACAACATTTTTACAAACTGCTGATGTGGTTTCAGTAATTTTCAAATAATTATTGGTAAACATAAATGTGATGTTAGTAGTGGACCCATATTAGAACTAATAAGAATTTGTCACATCAATAATTTGTAAAAATGTTGTAAAATAGTTTGTAACTGTAGCATTACTCATTATAAATAATAATAAAAAAGAATAGATGCTCTTTTCACCTCTAAGATAAATTTTTGTTCACTTTTAAAATAAATTTTTGTTCACTTTTAAAAATTAGATGGATTAGGCATAAAGAAGTAGATGGACTAATTCCCTAAGTATTTACAAAAATCGAAAAAATATACATAATTTTAAGAAAACGACAAATAATTTTGTATAAAAATTATGATGGAATAGAATATAAGTGATCTATCTTAATTAGTTTGTCAAAGTATAATAACCGACCCCAAAATTTTTGGAACTAAAAATTAAATATTGTTGAAAAATTGGAGAATTGATCATTTTCTTAGTTCTAATGCTATACATCTTTTTTTATAAAGAATTTGAACTTATAAATAGTATCAAAAAGTGCAGTGAGGCCTATGAATAGTATTAAAAATAAGTTCAATAGTAAAATAATTTTAATTTACCATCTCAATTCAAACGCACACTTAGTAAAGAGGTCTTATCCGGTGTGTATCTAGTTGGGTCAAGAGAGATGCTAATTATGTTGCACATGCCCCTGCTAAATTTGCTATCGTTGGTAGACTTTTTTGATCTTGTAACAAGTACTCTATAGTCTTTTCCTCTTGCTATTTCTGAGCAATTGAGGAACGACATTGCTCTTCTTGTTAGTTAGTGAAATTGGGTTTTTTTTTTTTTTTTCAAAAAATCTTCATGACTCATGTGCAAAGTGTATCCCATCTCGTACGTTGATGATTTAACAGGAATGGGATCGAATCAACATATTGAAATTACAACACTAATATCACAAATTTTTTAGAAATTCTAGATTATTTCCAAAATACATATATATTTTAACCAGTCTTTTAAACTTATCTTGATATTCAACCTTAAATCTTTTAGAGTATTTTTGTTTTTAGTATTGCTGATGATTTCAAAATGACATATGTCATGATCACCATCACCTCCAATATTCCCAAGATCGTAAGCAGTTGTGTCATTAGAGAATAACGTAGGCTAATAAGGGACTTTGTTGTCAGTTGGGTGGATGAAGTAAAAGGCTGAATTTTGAATGAGTTTTCAATCACAAACAAGTAAAAACAGAATTTCAAGTCAATAACTTTGTCAAAAAAGTGTTCCAGGGTGCAATTGATGTTCACAGATGCCTAATGTTTCAATATTTTACTGAAATAACCGTCTTTACCTAAACACCTTATTAGGTGTACAATGTCTACAAACTCCATTACGTAATTCTCATTCTCTCCCAAACTGCCATAAATAAAATAAATAAAACAGAGCCGTTTCTAATTTTAGTTCTAATAAGCAACATAGTAAACTACTATATATACTATACTAGTAACATTCAATATATTAAAAATTAAAAATATAACATTTAAAAAAAAAAAAAAAACACTGCTAGTAACATATATTTCACGGTTTCATAATATTATGGTCATTCTTTTTTTGAGAAAAATAATATTATGGTCATTGTGGCAGGTTGTGTTCGTTGTGAGTCGGCAGTCGTTGAGTAATTTTTTAAGGTTGAGTATCATTATGATATAGTCTTAAAGTAATTTATCCCTTTAATTAAAGGCTAAAGGTTAGTATAAATGAACTTGAAGAAGGGGTAGTAGATGGTGTCGTGGGTTTTGGGTGTTTTGAAATTTACTTTTATATATTCATTATTTTGAATTTTTATTAAGCCTCTTTCGAGTTAGATAATGAGATTATTTTTGGAAGTATAAAAAGAGTTAATGATACCTACCGTCCAAAACTTTTTCATAATAACTTTTACGTAGCAACAAGTTGTTATTAGTTTTAAATTTAAGTTTACCACTTAAATTATTTTTTTACTAATAACTAATAACTTGCCACCTAAAATTTATTATGAAGATATTGTAAACGTACAGTGGCGGCTCTAAGAATTTTTTTTTAGGGTGGTCACTAAGAAATTTAAATTACCACAATATTTTTATTGGTGCCATTTTTTAAAGAAAAATGAAATTAGAAATTATTTTTATTAAATAAGTTGAACAAGTTATAAATTTTATCTTTTTGCTTTATAATACACTTTCTATTGAATAATTTTTTCACTTGTTGTTGTTTGGTCTTGTCTTGTTTTTGTTTGGTTTATGTTTGTTGTTATTTGAGCTAATATTTATTGTTGTTATTTAAGCTTTAAAAAAAAAAGGGATTAAGAATTATGTTTGGAGACAGAATTAATTTTAGAGTAATGCTATGTCCACAATATTTTTACAATAAATCTTATGCAAAAAGCTATTATTATTGGTAGGTAAAAAAATAATATTAGTATTTGGCCTAAATTAGAATTAGTAACAGCTGACTACATTAGATTTGTTGTAAAATTATTGTAAAAATGTTGTGAATGTAGTATTACTCTTATTTTTGTTGAACCCAAATTTTTGTAATTCTCAAATACAGATGTTCAAAATTTTTATTAGGGTAGTCACAATAAATTAGTTTATCATATAATATTTTTTTGTCAAGTGTATATATACATTTTTTTGCAAGTCAAGATGGTCCTGTGACCACCCTGGCTTGCATGTAGAGCCACCATTGTAAACGTAGCATTTTTCGTATAAAAAAATGAACAATAAAAACAAAATTATGTTTTTTTTAAGTGATTTAAATTATTCAATTTACTTTTAAAAATAAGGAGCTCTATTCCAATTATACAAATAAAATATAGAGAAATGTTATATCTACAACATTTTCACAACAAATTCTAAGTGGCATGTTGTTATTGATTGTTACGGATGGGGAAAAAGGTAATATATGTTATGGATTCAAACTAGAACTAATAACAATTTATCACCTATGATTTGTTGTGAAAATGTTATGAATGTAGCGCTTCTCTAAAATATGTTGATAAATCTAGTTTTGACTTTTAATAATAGTTTTTTTATTTTATTTTATTTAGAAAGGACTTTTAATAATAGTTGAATGGTGGTGAATTCCAATTAGCTTATTTGATAAAATCTTATTATATACTTGAATAAGGAACATGAGTTTGAATTATTCCTACATAAAAAAATTAATTTACATCATATCCTAATGATAAAGATCAATAACCATTGAATGAAATTCATAGATTCATATATATATATATGTGTGTATATATATATATATTGTATTCCTATGACACCTTTTTATGGGCATTATAATAAAAATTACAACAACCAGGGATGGCTTTACGTGCAAGTTAGAGTGTTCTTATGCCTAACTTAAAATGTATATATTATACTTGCAAAAAAAAAAAATTATATACATTTATACTTTTAAACTAACATTTTTTTGTCCTAAAAATAATATTGAACATCTTGACTTGAGAATCCAAGAATTTGAGCTTAACAAAAATAATCTTGGTCCCCCAAACATAATCATTAAACCATAAAACTAAATAAATAAATAATAAAAATAAAAATTAGCCCAAATATTGGTAAAAATAGCACAAATAACAACATGATTAGGCTAAACAACAACAAAAGAACAAAATATTCAACAGAAAGCCCATTCAAAAATAAAAAATAAAAACCTCTAATCATTCAAATTCATAACTCGTTTAACTCATTCCATAAAAATAATCTCTAATTTTATTTTTCTTAAAAAATGGTACCAAGAAAGATATTGTAACCGTAAGTTCTTTTTAGCGATGTTGGTAACTCTACTCTCCTTGATAACTCAGCTCACAGTTGCAGCAACCAGCAGATATATATCATCCATTGCTCTCTCTCTCTCTCTCTCTCTCTCTCCATTTATCTTTTTCTATCATCATTTTAGACTCTATCTCATTTTAGTACTCTCATCTCATAGTTCTTAGTTTTTGTTTTATCTCTTATCAATCCATTAATTTTTGCCTTTTCATTTTGTTAGTAGAAGAAAATTATAAAATTTCATGTATTTACTTTTTTTTTTTTTTTTTTTGGTATGTAATGCCAATATATTTAAATCTTCTTTTAATTAAATTTTGTATAATTTAAGTTTCTTAACAAATACCTTAAAAAAAATTTCTAGATTGGCTGCTGATAAACAACCTCTTAGTTAAAATTTGAGTGAATCACGTTGTGTTCTTATCATATATATATATATGTATACTTTGATATATATTTTTTCCCTGTCTGTATCTTTGTTTTTATCTCATAGTCTTGACTTTTGAGCTAGGTTTCACGTTTCCCACGCATAGCAGTGGCACACAGCACGGCACGTTGATATATTCCCATTTTTCTCTTAAAAAGTGAAAGTGGGGTGTGCAGCGCGCAGACCCCATGAGTGCAAAGCTCAAAAAAGCAGTAAAGATGGAATTTTGAAAAGTTTGTGATTTGGTTTTGTACATGTGCAAAGTGATAATGGGTCCGTTTGGATTGAGTTTATTGTTGCTGAAAACTGAAAACTGAAAACTGAAAACACTGTAACAAAATAATTTTTAAATGTGTAAATAGTATCGTGGGACCCATTTTTAATATTTTTTAATACGTGAACAGTGCATGAACAGTGTTAAACAGTGCGTAAACAGTGAATCCATGTGAGGTTACTGTTCACGCGCAGAAAAAAAAAAAAAAAAAAAAAGGCAGAAAACGTGGACGCAGCAAAACGCCAGGAAACGCGCAAGCCAAACACTCACAGTGAGTGTTTCCATTTAATGAGGTCTAAAAATGTCACATAGTATCTTGTGGAGATAATAAGTATTATCAAAAGTCAAGGCACTAAAGTATTGCATTTCATCTCTTAATTTGTCCAATTAAAAACACGAGATTCATAAACAACACTTGTGAGATATAACGCAACTCTATCTAGTTTTGTCCAAAATATGCATGTTATGTAAAAGTAAAACAACTTCACTTAAAAAAGAAAAAAGATATGTCTACAATATTTTTACAACAAATCATAAGTGGCAAGTTGTTATTAGTTGTTATTGTTGGGGTAAAAAAGTAATCTTAGTGTTAGTTTGAAATTTGAACCAATAACAACTAATCACCTGTGATTTGTTGTAAAAATGTTGTAAACGTAGTATCTTTCCTTTAAAAAATATAGTTTGCCACTTGGCCTGCTTTCTACTTTCATTTCTTTGTCCCTTAATGATACAACTAATAATAAGTCATAAAAAAGTGCTTTATCAAAGGGCAAATTATAAAATACCACAGTTTTCCTTTCAAATAAACAAAATTTAGAGATAATTTCTTACATGCATTACATTAAATTCAAACATAATTTATGAAGTACAAACAATGTAATTTTTTGCAAAAACAATTAAATTCATAATTATGTGTTTAAATTTATAAGGAAAACTAATGGCCCATTTGGATGTTTAAAAAAGGAGGGGGAGTAGAGTAGAGGGAGGGAGAGTAATTTAATTACCTTGTTTGGAAGTTTTTTAAGGAAGGAGTGGGAGGGATTTGGAGGAGTTTCAACTACCTCTAACCCCTCATTTTTAATTCTCCCAAATTAAAGAGATTTGGGGGGAGAGTAGAGTAGATAAATTATTGACCAAATAAATTCCTCAATTTACCCTTTCTAACTAACAAATTAATCATAGACTAATGTTGCAAGTCCATTTTCAAATAGGGGTAAATTTGTCTATTTAAATCATTTCCTCTTCTCTCCCTCCTAATTTTTAAAACGTCCAAACAAGAGAAATGGCTAATTACTCCCTTCCCCCTCACTAATTTTAAAAACATCCAAACAATGCGAAGGATAACCATTCCTCTTTCCTCTCCTTCCCTCCCCCCTACTTCCCTCTACTCCCCTCCCTCTCTACACTTCCAAACAGGCTATAAGGTTTTTATATTTTTCTCTAAGTATATTATAAAGAAACACATTGAAAATATTCATTAAAAAAAACACATTGAAAATTAAACTTCCATCTTTCTGTTTTTCTTTTTTATGACACCCTGCCGAATTCCCACATGTATTGTGGGGACAGTATGTTTCTTTGTAAATGTTTACCTCAAATAAAATAGTCTATATTACAATGCCTTTTTTTTTTCTTTTGTGGATAAGTACAATGCCCTGTTTTATCACATGATAGATTCTGTAGTGTAGATTATTATAAAAATTAATATAAAGTTCCACTGTGGTCCGTCTCTGTGGAATTATCCCACATGTCAAAAACATGTAAAACACAAAAAAAATTACTCAATTCTATAGAACCTTTTCTCTAAACATATGTGTTTGGCATGTGCCCATCTCGCTTTTTCTCACTCTCTACTTTATGGACCAAACGAGTAACAAAATTCTCCACTGCACTGTGAGAATGATCGACCACCGACCTCTCTTATGATGATAGGAGAGGAGACAAATTAATTTTCTTCAGAAAAGAGTAGCCAAATTTGGTCTAAAAAAACCCAACTTTTGTTTCATAAGCCACATTATTCTATTTTAATATTATTTTCTTTCTTCTCAAATATTCTTTTTTTGGTTTTATTTGGCACATTGAGTAGATAGTGCTTAATAAATGTAACGAGAATGAGGCAAAGGCTGATGTTGCTTTAATTAGGCCGTTGATGAAGTGCTCTTAGTGATGACTGCTCATATATGGGTCAGACAAAGCCTAAAGCAGCCACGCGTGGCAACAAGGTCTATTTCCACCCATATATTTTTGGCTTGAAAACTTTAAAGTATAAAATGATATTACAATTAATATTACAATTTATTATTTTTATATATATATATATGCATGATTATTGTCCACATGATTAAAACTATATACTAAAATAACTCTCTGCTTTTTGCTTTTCATCTTTTCCAACGCATCATGACACCATGATAGTTACACCCCACCGCGGCAAGCAATGAATGCGATCTGCACTGATTTTTTTGTTTTTTTGTTCTTGTTTTTTTGTTTTTTTGAGAATGATTAAAGTATCTACTAATGTAAGATTGTGTTTGTCCGCTATAGAAGCCAAAACTACTATTTCACTATTTTGGTGTTTGCACTTATCACTGATGTGATTTATAAAATTAGACGACGTTTGAAGTTTGAAGTCTGAAGTTTGAAGTTTGAACCACACGTTTGCGTTGAATTCTCGTTCTTTCTTATAAACCATGGATGGCATCAAATTAATTTTTTTAAATTATTTAATATTGCCTTTATTCTAATTGATCGAATTATTGAAAATGTAAAAATTACACGTCTTTCAAACTCTTTGCTCCTATCTTACCTATAATTAAAATTAATTTTTTACTTGTTAGAGTGGTTTAAAATTGGACTTTTTTTAGACTAAAATTTTAAACACCATTTTTTTGACTAATGTTACTTCTTAAAACATGTTCAGTTGAAAGTTAAAGTTAACTGTTCCATAAACAAACATGAAACATTACAATTGATAATTTAAAAACAAAATTAAACTCGGGATCAAAGTAGTAATATGTTTTAATAATGACTAGTAAAACTACATAGAACAATCCACCATATTGGTAGAAAATATATATATACATATAGAATTGGGTTCAAATTACACATGATATAATTCTAAGCAATGTTACACCACACAATAACTTGTTATAAAATTCATATTTTGAAAATCTTATAGTTGAATTACATGTTCTATATGTTCTTAACAATCATACCAATTTTCATGTCAATTGGATGTTATTTATCATTTGATCCATAAACTCATCTTTTATTCATTATTATAAATTACAAAAACTTGAATTTAAAAAATTGTTTGATGATATAACTATTAATTTTTGATCACCTTGAAATTTTGTAAGCATGGAGAATATATGAAAATAATGTAATATAACAGTAGATTTGTCAAAATTTACATCAAATTAAAAAATATTATGTGATGTAACATTATTTAAAATTATATTAGATGCAACTTGATCCCAACCCATATATATATACATCCTAAATTTTTTTGTTAATACTATTTTCTGTTTTTCTCTCTACTTTCTCCGAAGTAACCTGGAAGAAATATTAACATGAAAAGTAGGGAAAGTAAGCTAAAAAGATTTCAAAGCTCGTGTTTCTTCCTACATAAGCATTTGTGCAGTGAACTGCACAGTACACACACGCACGGCTCTCGTTCCATTAGTCTTTTTCACGAACATCTTAGTTAGACTCGAGAGTTGAGAGTTGAGACACATGGGAAGACATGCACCTCACACGTTGCCCCTGTAACTCTTGAACATTCCGTTTATTCATGCGGAGATTCTGTCGACTCTCTAAAAGAAAGTTGGTATCCCAGCTACTAATCTTTGACAATTATTTCACTGGTTTCCCATGAAACACCCTAAAAACTTCTTGGATTTGTAGTGTGATGAATTAAACTTGGAACTTCCAAATGTGTGTCTCACTCTAAACCAAAAAGTCTACCACTTTTTAAGCCAAATAAAGATGTATTAGTATCTGTTTGGAAACAATTTATTTAGCTTTTTGTTAAAATTGTGTTAAAATATATTCGTATTTTGAAAAAGTGAAAAAAAGAAGTAAGGTAAAAAAACTAAAGTTTTAAAAAGCTTTATATAAAAGCTAAAAAGTAATAGGCTAGCTTAATTATAAATTGTATCCAAACACACATTTAATTTATTCTAGAGTTGTTCGTTGGGCACAACAAAATGCAACAACATTTTTTCAGTAGTTAAGGTATTACCCAGGGACGGAGCTATATCATTGGACTAAGGGGCAATGCCTCCCCTAATTTTTTTTAAAAATATATTATTATATACTTGAACTAATCTTAGCAATTTTGTTCTATAAAATTACATTTTGTTTCTCGCAAACAATATCATTGATTCTTTTAAGCGTAATGCTATATTCACAAATTTTTTTACAACATTTTACAAATTGTTTTGATAGCAAATTCTTAGTGATTCGCATAATGAGCCTACCACTCATATCATTTTTTTACTTATCAGTAACCACTTATTATATCAGTAATTTATAATTTTTTTTTAAAAAAAGCTTGTACCTTTAGCATTTTCCTCATTTTAGTGACCATAAAAAAATTTATAGATCTAAAATCTAAAATAAAATATGCAATCCCAAAAAAAAAAAAAACTTAACAACAAATATTACCAATAGTAAAACTAAAAAATTAATCAATTTTATCCAAAATAAACAATCTTGTCCTTTGAAAAATTATAAACAAAAATAATTTTATTCTTACCCACAAAAAAAAAAAAAAAACACTTAGCAATTAAGTAGTAGCAAAGTCAAAAATTTAAACCGCCATACTCAGCCAATAATAAAGTCACCCACCTAACCCAAAACTGTGGCACTATTCATGTTATTACCTACTATATATGGCTTACCAACTATTTATATATATATATATATATATTATAACTCGTCACAACTAAAAAAAAAACCACAAGCGTGGCGGGAAAATGTTCTGGCATTTGCAGTGTCCCTACCTAAGCTTTGCTTTTGTTCTATGACTGAGTATAGCCTTAATTAATAGTGGATCATATAGGGACAAAACTAAGTAAATGTTCATAATTGTCTATAGAAAACTTTAAATTACTTTAATTCATCAGATGTTTGCCTCAGTATGCTATCCTTAAAAAAAACAAAGGATTGGAGGATGAGCAACGCGTGGGACACGGTTCGTAACGCGCAAGTAACGTGCGAAGACTTTTATTAAGGTTTGCCTTGTTCTTTTACAAGTTACGTACAACACACTGAGCTGGTTAGTAAACGTCATGTATATATGGGTTATGAAATGCAAAAGGAATAACATATTCATATAAAAGAAAACACCCTTTGGTCTTCGACCACCGACCCATCATAGACAATTCTATAGTTAAAGGCAGAAAGAAATTTGTGTCGCCCTCTCTATCCTAGGACTTACGACCCCTGGACACGCCTCAACAAGAACCGAGTTAAAAGTGAAATCTAGAGCCAAAGTGGACTTGCTTATCAAAAAGCTAGTTTATTCATTGGTGGGGCTAGCAGCAATAAATGAATTTCGTTGAAATTTATCATTAAAAACAGCATCGTGTAATGCGTGAAAGCATGAAGCTTACTATGAGAGAGAGAGCTAACAACCATGACAGATAACAACAATGGACTTACTTACTATATTAGACGGAGAAGAGTGAGCTACAAATGTGAAATGCGAAAGAACAAAGTAAATATGTTGTGTCTCGGTCTCCTCTTTAGGGTTTTTGATGCATTAATCAATTCCCAAGTCTATGATGCTCTAACAAGAATAAGCGTCCTAACTAGTAAGGCCTAACCCAATATGTGATAAGATAAGAGTTGGTAAATGGGGAAACGTGCCTACTAGTCAATAAAGTTTGAATAAAATGGCTTATGGGGCACTGCTTTTATTGCACAAAATCTAGAATTTTTTTGACTGAAGAAGGTACACAAAATCTAGAATTTTGACAGGCCAATGTTAGGTCGATCCAGAACTGCTTCAAGTCTACTTTTTTTAGACAAAAAATATTGTCAACTCAATTTATTAGATCGATTCCATGGATCTTCATCAATTAGTTGAAAACCATCATAATTGTTTTCTCCACCGTGTTATTGTGTTAGCTAGGTGCAATTTTAGGGCTGACGTGTGAAGTATAACTTGAATGAAAGTGCATTCAAGTTTCTATTTTATGTTTGATAACACTGGGCCAACGACTGTTAGATTATTTTGAATCATGATTAGCTTTACTAATAGATTGTAGAAATTTAATATTTATCTTTGATCCTTGGGCCCAAATGGCAAAATACCCCTTTTGCCGAAACTTTCCAACAAAATGTCCCATATCTGAAATTATTTTATGCCCCTATTTTGAAACTCGATTTTTAGAAAATCGAGTTGTTTGAAAATTCCTGCATGGAACTTGTGGGATACAGAAATTTAATAAGGTAATCATGCCACGTGTCATACCCAAGGCCGAGAAGGCTAGTATAGCTCCGATGAGCACATGCGCTCGGACGGTAAAGCCAGAAAGACAAGCCATTGCCACGTAAATGGCACATTACCAGAGGAGGGCCGCACTGTAGAGGAAAATTTTTAGAGAGAGGGTTGGCCCTGACGTGATTGGAGGGATGGTAGCTGCCATCATATTTATTGCACCTCACCAAACCCTCTAGCTGCATTTATGTGGAGAAGACCCTTGAATAGTGTTGTCTTAGTTGCTGCAACTCACAAAAAACTGGGGAGGGCATCTGATAGGACAAACACTCAAGTAGTGGCCTGTATAATCAACAAATAGAGGGTCAGGATCAGCGAAATGACATATATAATGTGAGAGATCCTCCAGGGATGGGGGATCAGGAAATTAGTAGAAAAAAAAACTGTAGCAACAAGAACTGAAATTGTATCTAAGTCTAAAAGAACTATATTCAAGAACCATTCTCCTCGGACTTCGCCGAGGAGATTTCTTTGCATAGAGTTTCTCTTTCTTTACTTTCTTATTATCTCTAATCCACTATGTGTATTGCTTGATCCATTGAAACCTAGTTTTTAAGCCCACTCTCTACAAATATATTGTGTTGGGTGCTTTAGGCCTGAATCCTTCTACCTTTTGGGCTTAGAAACCAAAATGCCGCCCCTATAGTTTTCGAGTTCCATGAAGATTTTTTTAATTTATTATTATTATTATTATTATTTAAGTTTGATTGCCTATAATGCTATTTTCACCAAATCGAGTTTAAAACAGGGGCATATCCCTAAATAGTTTCAGACATGGGACATTTTGCTGGAAAGTTTCAGGGAAAGAGGTATATCCCCATTTTGGCCTCAATCCTTGCGTAAGTTTGTCATGTATGAATTCATATGTTGAAAATAAATAAAGAAGGGTCATGAATTTTGAGTTTCTAAGTTACAAATTGTTGGCCATAATGTGTAGGTATCCTTCGAAGTAATCTATTTATCAATTTGGAGGCATTGATTCCCTCAAAGCAACCAATAAAAATTGCATCAATAACAATTGGTATCAAAGTTGGTTATGGAGAAATATTGCATGGAAAGATTGTAGAGATCAATAACATGATTTCCTTAACTGCAAGATATCGGCAAATGATCAAAGAGATGTAAAGATGCTCGCTGTAATGCTTGCCTGCCTTGAGCAAATTATGGATAATCAAAGCCGCAATCATGCAAAAAGCTCAAACAAAACAAGGTGAGACAAGAAGGTCCAACCATGGACTAACAAGTTTGAGTTGTGGTTATCATTCCAAAGATAGCAAATTTAAGTTTTTGTGTTTCAATGGCAATGGTGGCTCAAAAAATATTAGCAAGGATTGCAAGTTCGCACAAGTAAAAAGTGGTAAAAATATTTCAATGGCAATGGTGGCTCAAAAAATATTAGCAAGGATTGCAAGTTCGCACAAGTAAAAAGTGGTAAAAATATCTCAAAGGATAGACAAGTACTATCATAAAACAATAAAAAAGTTCCAGCCTTTTTACCACATTGTCGTTCACCTAGGAAAGCTATATGCATGTCATTTCAAAACAAAAAAGCTTGAAGAATGAGGAAAAGGAAAGTAGATCAAATTAAATTGTCAATATCAAAAGAAAATGAGAATACTTGGTGGCAGAGGAAGAAGAAGAAAGAAATACATTTTTCTAGAGGGGAGGAATTTTATGTGCCTGATTTATTTTAATTAGTATTATATAAATAATGGTAACTACATGTTTTATTTATTTAAATAAATTATTTAGATTAGAATTGGTTTGATTAGTTTGAATTAGGATTAGTTGATAGACTAGTCGCTAACCCGTGCAATGTACGGTATTATTTAACATAAATGTGTAAAATTTATATTGATTTCAATGTCAAAGTAAAAAATAAAATTATTATTCTCTCAATAACTCAAATGATATTTCATTCCTAAATAACATCAATTTACCTCGATAGAGAGGCAGAAACTCTAAAAGTTGAAGCCCACCAAGCTCTCTTGTAGTCTTGTGTTGTTTTTGTACCTCCTTACAATGTTTTTCTCATTCTTTGTCGATTAGCCACTAATTAGGTGAAACTTTTAAACTAACAAAGAATTGGTTGGAGTTTGTTACAGCCATTGGCTAAATCAAACATTTCAATTAGATGTTAGAACCAACAAAAATATAAATTGAAAGGAAATAAAGAGACCCAAATATCAAAACAAAAGACAATCAAGATAATTCAGTCATTCTAAAAATATACAATTTAATATAATGTCTAGTAGAAATAATTAGTATTAGTTTAAAACATCCAATATAGTACGAATAATAACTGATTCAATGATTATTCATAAAAGCAAACACCAATAAGTTGATTATAAATATGGTGACAATATTGGAATTTAGTATCACCTCCTTGATTTGTCAAAACATGATTAGAATTTGAAATTGATATAAGGAGAGGATAATGAAAAGATATTGAAAATTTAATTAAGATTAATTCAATCTTAATTCAATCTTTCAAACACACCTATTGAATTCTACAAAATGGAATAAAATATTTTAAATTCAGATGCTAAATGTGTTCACTTTTAATCATGATAGCCTACAGCATAATAAACACAAAAGATTAATTTCATAAACAGAAGTAGTGACTCACCACCAAATTTAGGAAGTTCATCTTCTTGTTTCATGCTTCTTGTTTTTAAATTTTTAATTATAAAGTTCTACAATAAAAAGATCAGGTGCGAAATTTGTATTGGATAAAATACAATGAATCAACGTACTAAACCTGATGTTTAGGCTTTGCTAGATAAAATGTTCCCAACTGTTCCCAATGCTGCTTTTTAACTTAGTACCTGTTTGGTTCAACTTTTAGACCCCAATTGCGTTTTACAAAAAGTTGGGTCTTTTATGCGTTTGGCTTCAAAAAGTTGCGTTTTGGGCCAAGGCAAAAAACGCGTTCAGAACACGCAAATATTATGGACCGCAAAAGGTCTATAAACCAAAACGCGCATTTGCGTTTGAACAATACCGTTGGGCTGGATGGTCAATTACAAAAATATTCTGATAAAAATTCATCAGTTCTCACGCCGGATGGGTTGAATCTTCTTCCTCTTCTTCTTCTTTCTTTCGTCTTCTTCAACGCGAATTGATCTTGGTTTTTTTTTTTTTTTTTTTTTAAAATTTTACTTCTGTCTAATCTAATCTGAGAAATACATTTTGAAGGTAGAGATTTGATCAACAAAACACCAAGCAACACTGATCCGCTGACTTCACTGCCATCAACGAAGGAAAAGAGAGAAACTTGGATGTGGGTTTGGCCAAAAACACAAACCCAAATGCTCCTTTCCTAGCAATGGGCCTCTCTCCCACAATCTTGCGTCAACAACACCGCCAAGAACCAACAGACGAAGTGCTAAGTAAAAAAAAAAAAAAAGACGAAGAAGGAGAGCTCTGAATGTTTTGGAGTTTAGAGGAATGGCAGGGAAAAAAAGGAGGAAAGAATGATAAAAAAGAAAAGAGAACGTGTACGTGTGTGGAGGAGAAAAAAAGAGGGGGAAAAAAAGGAAAAAAGAAAGAAAGAAATGCCGTGTGTGGAGGATAAAAAAAGAGAGGGAAAAAAGGAAAAAAGAAGAATGAAATATTATCACAATTTTTTCACAATAAATTTTAAAGGGTATGTTATTATTAGCTAATATTGGTGAGAAAAAAATAATTTTTTTAGAAGAGAAAAACATAATTTTAATAGCACGTTAAAATTAAAATCAGTATCAATTTTTATCACAATACTTTCACAATAAATCTTAAGTAGTATGTTATTATTAGCTAATATTGGTGAGAAAAAAATAATTTTTTTAGAAGAGAAAAACATAATTTTAATAGCACGTTAAAATTAAAATCAGTATCAATTTTTATCACAATACTTTCACAATAAATCTTAAGTAGTATGTTATTATTAGCTAATA
Source organism: Quercus parvula (assembly GCA_030820535.1). Lineage (NCBI taxonomy): Eukaryota > Viridiplantae > Streptophyta > Magnoliopsida > Fagales > Fagaceae > Quercus > Quercus parvula. The sequence goes on from JAUAME010000012.1 coordinate 31,589,699, forward strand.
TTGGTGAGAAAAAAATAATTTTTTTAGAAAGAGAAAAACATAATTTTAATAGCACGTTAGAATTAAAATCAGTATCAATTTTTATCACAATATTTTCACAATAAATCTTAAGTGGTAGGTTATTATTAGCTAATATTAGTGAGAAAAAAATAATTTTTTTAGAAAGAGAAAATTTGATTTAAGTATGATGAAGTAGTTGATTTTTAAGTATGAACCAAACTCACATCCCAAAAAAAAAGTATGAAATAAACTCTCTTATATATACATTGTCCTTTTTGGTAATTTACCCCTCAAACTGTAACTTTTATAAGTACTAGCCAAACACTCAGCTTTTTGAAAATGCATTTTTTTATTATGCACTTTTTGAAAACTCCACTTTTTCATTATGCATTTTTACAAAAAAACTGAACCAAACTCACCCTTAGTTTGCTCTCTCTCTTTGCTGATTGCCGCCAATCTAAAAACCATTAAAAAAAAAAAAAAAACCTATATAGGAACACTCCTGCATATGCAATTCTCATCAAAAAAGAAAAGCAATCTATATATCAATTCCAAGAAATACTAAACAAATAATTCCAAGAAACAAAGAGAGAGTGGAAAATCAACCTTGGACGCAAAGATACTAATAAGGTTTAATATTTGTGTTGGTGCTGTAAAGGGAGGTTTGTGTGCGAGAAAAAAAAAATCAGGGTTTATGTTTGTGTTGGTGTCGTACAGGGTTCTTATGCAAGAAAGGAAGAAACCCTAAAGGTTTTTTAAAAATAAAACTTTTAAAAAAATATTAATGAGGTGTAAATTTGTTGAACATAAATTATGAAACATAAACCAAAAGGACTAACGTGTGCCATCAGTTCATTGCAATTGGAAGAAGGGCGGAGACTGTACCACTGTCTCTAGCTATGAACATCCCCAACCTAATTATTACTTTTTCCACTTCATGTTCAATGAAATTCTTCTACTTATCATGAAACAGTATGAGACTATATTAAATGGTCTTTGCAAAATATATATCTAATAGAGTTTTACTTAAACTAAACTATTGTAACACTTGATAAGAACATATATATCTAATAGAGTTTTACTTAAATTAAACTATTGTAACACTTGATAAGCTAATTATACGTTGAAGAGAAATAATAAATATATAAGATATAAAACGTAAAATAAAAATAATCTAAAATAAAAAGAAAATAGTGATGACGTGAAAAATTGTGAGAGTTTCAGAAGTTTCGGATATATATAAATTGATTATAGGAAGTTAATATTTGCCTTTATCTATTCGAAAGTCTATCTTATATAAATTTAAATTTTAATATTTAATAAAGAAGAGTCATAAATTTCTAAGTTATAAATTGTAGGTAGTCTCCTTAAAATACTCAATTTATCAATTTGGAGGTCTTTATTCTTTCGAAGCAACCAAAAAAAAATTGTATCCATCACAATAACAACCTTTAGTTTGATTTTATTGGGCATGCTTGGCTTCTTTTTGGGTGAATTCGGAGATGAAATCCATTGGGGACAAAGTCCCTCCTTTAAGAGGGGGAAAATGTTGAACATATCTTTTTTTGACTTTTAGTTTCAGTTTTTTGTTATTTTTATATGAGATAGAAATCAACATAATCTAAGTGTATATGTGTGAGATTTCCTCCTGAAAAATTAAACCCTCGATCCTTGCATTCCCACCAAACAAACATTTGTATTTGATGTGAAAATCAAGCCAAGGGTGCGGTGGTATCTTCTTTTGACTTGAAATTAAGATAGTTCATTCCCATAAAATTTAGGTATTGTTAACATGACTCAAAGGCACAAATTAAGCAATAATAAATGCTCAATTATGAGCTGCAATGCAATTATTTAAAAGAAGAAAATACACTTGTTAATAATTTATTGAATTATATGCATAAATTTATTTTAATTGTGTATTTTTTTTAGATATACTAGCCTCATCACACTCGCTTTGCACGTGCGATGAGGCTTTTTTTTTTTTTTAGTGTCATAATTTTTCATTCATTCCAATTTGAGGTTTACACGTTTTTCTCATTAATATTATGCATTTAGAACTACTATTACAATCAAGAGTGTTATGAGACCAACTCCAAAAAATGAACTCTAAAAAATCATATTTGTTCATTTTTTGAAACTAGCCTCATGACACCTCCTAGTTGTATTAGTAGTTTTAAATACTTAATATTAATGAGAAAATGTATAAACCTCAAATTTGAATGAATGAAAAATTATGACACTAAAAAAAATAAAAAAATAAAAAGGTCTCATCGCACGCGCGAAGTGTGTGTGATGACTGATAAGGCTAGTTTGTTTATATATCTTTTTAACATCAAAGGTATCATCTTTGGGAGCAAAGGTAGACAAATATTCCAATTGCTTAGAATACATAGAAAAATGTACAAAATAAAACAGAAAACAATTCATCTATATAATTTTTTTTATAGTTTTTTTAAAAAAAGAAATTTGTCTTCATATAAGACTTTCTTAAGATTATTAATCCAAAAAAGAAACAAAGTGAAACTAAAATTAAAGCTCTTAATGTAATGGATTTATTCACTTTTTTTTTAGGAAAAAAAAAATCAAACATTTCAAATTCCAATAAGGAAGTCGTGAGAACAGAACCGCAAAAAAATTATCATCACCACCCAAAACTATGGCATACTCATTGTATTGAACATCAAATGATCTATAGTGCATTATTGAGTAACACCCAGTATAAACTGATTTTTTTTTTTTTTTTGGTAGTGTGAATATGAGTACGAAGGAAAAAAAAAAAAAAACCATTGGGTGTTGGTGTTACATGTATGCCCAACGAAAACTCATGTATTAAACTATAAAATTAATATTTGAAAAAAAAAAAAAAAAAGATCTGTTGTAGTGGCCATTGAATGAGGTGAAGGATGAAAGATTTTTTTTAAAAATAAAATAAATAAATAACGGAAATTTTAAATTTATTAGATAGGGTTAGAGAGAATTTTAAACTTGCATAGTTTACCCGATTTTGGATGTCTGTTTGGATTGAGCTTATTGTTACTGAAAACTGAAAACTGAAAACTGAAAACTGAAAACTGAAAACACTGTAGCAAAATAATTTTTAAATGTGTAAATAGTATCGTGGGACCCATTTTTAATATTTTTTAATACGTGAACAATGTATAAACAGTGCTAAACAGTGCATGAACAATAACCCATGTGAGGTTACTGTTCACACGCAGAGAAAAAAAAAAAAAAAAGAGGAAAACGTGGAAAGTAAAACGCAGCTTTAATCTGAATCCAAACGCTCTCATAGTTTACCTGATTTATAAAGCAATTGTTTGATAACAAATGAAAAAAAGTTTTTAACAAAAGCAATTATTAGGGAAGTATGAAATTTTGAATTTGAGCATTGGTTTTTCTTGTTCTTTTTTTAAAGAAAACGTTGAAAGCAACATATAAATTTTTTTTCTACAGTTTCTTTTTTGATATAATTTTTTTTTTTTTTTTGACAGAGATTGGTTTTTTTATTCTTGGAGTTTGAAAATTAAACTGATAGATTTATACAAAAACGGAATGCATTTGAATGATTTCCACAATTCTCTCTTGTTGGCAGTTGGTAGACTTGGTAGAGGGGTTGTAAAATTGTACGTGGGATTTGAATTTTTATCAATTTCTAATAAATTTAATTTAGAAATTTACTTATATACCTTATTTTTGGGAAGCTTAGTAAAAAAATAAAAAATAAATGGACAGGAAATGTTTAAGTCTTGATAAAAGGAAAAAAAAAAAAAGTAAAAACGTTGGGTTTAGTGGTCTTATTTTGTAGTTAATAAAACCTGTGTTTTTATTTTATATATATAATTTTTATTTTGATAATTTAATTTATAAGTGGATAAAGAAATTTAAGTCAATAGGAGAATGTCCCTATTTTTAGGCAATGTTTTGGTGGGAGTTAGAGTTGTATTTTCATCAGATGGTCTTTTAGTTTTGTCTCTACTTAAACACAGGGATATAAGGGTATTTTGGAACAAAAAAATAAGGATCCCAGACAAGGAAAGCAAAGCTGTACAATTTGAAAATATTTTATTAAAAAATATATATTAAAAATATTATTTAATAAAACAGTAAATACATCTTAATCAGTGCTCTTACTTACAAGTTACAACCTTTGTTAACAAAAGCCTAAAATAAACTAGCCTCATCACATATGCGTGCAATGAGTCCTTTTTTTTTTTTTTTTTGATTAGTGGTCCTATTTTGTAGGGAAAAAAAAATTGTGTTTTTTTATTTTATATATATATAATTTTTATTTTAAAATTTTAATTTATAAGTGAATAAATCAATTTGAAAATTAATAAGAGAGTGTTCCTATTTTTTAGGCAATATTTTAGTGGAAGTTAAAGTTGCATTTTTACCAGATTATCCTTTATATTTGTCTATACTTAAACATAGGGGTGTAGAGGCATTTTTGAACTAAAAAAATGAGGAATCCAAACATGAGAGGCCCCTTAAATAATAAAGACTAGCCTCATCACACGCACTTCGTGCGTGCAATGAGACTTTTTTTTTTTAGTCATCCTATTTTGTAGAAAAAAACTGTTTTTTATTTATGTAGGGTCACAAATCGTAGCCCAAACCTAGGTGGAAACAGGGGATAGGCCCAATAAGCCCAATACAATAAATTTGTAAGAGAGTGGGCGAAAGAATTGGGCTGATAAAGGGTCTTACAACAATTAATGGAGGTTAGGAGTTTGTCCGAGGGGAATAAAACACACAAGCAAGTGATAATTTGAGGTCCGAGGAGCAAGTTTTGGATGAATTGGTTATTTCCAGTAATGTCCGAGGGGTAGGTTCTTAGATAAAATGGTTGTTTCAGATGGTGTTCTTCCAGATGCTACAGTAACTCTTCCTTGATGTTCTTTCTTTTTCTCTCGTGATGATCCTTTTCTTCTGGAGGTTTTACTCTATTATATAGTCCTTTTTTGTTCGATCCTACCATCCACTTGTCCACCATCCGGCTTGGTACTTGAGTTTCTGCCTTCCCTCCCACAGCTTTTTGAATTTCTGGGGGTAAAGGTAGTCGAAAACACTGTTCAGAGGTCTTCTCCACATTAATGCGGCCAGGAAAGCTGCTGTAACGCATTTAATGCGGTGGTAGCAGCTTTTTCCTTAGATATTTCTGCATCCTTATCCCTTCCGTTTACGTTTGTAGTCTGTCTTCATCGCTGGAACTTCCTGGAAGGTGGACTAGGGTAAGACAGGACCCACCTCACCGACATAAGCCATATCCGAGGAGGATAATCCTCTCGGACCAACATTCCTGGACAGTTACATGCTCTACTATTGGTTACGAGGTTCCCCCATGATTTCTTCTCCTCGGTCGTATTGTTAATAAAATGTGAGACTTAAGTCCAATGCAAGGGCCCAAGTTTCTGCTCCCCCACAATTTATTTATTTTATATATATAATTTTTATTTTGAAAATCTAATTTATAAATAAATAAATAAATTTGAAAATTAATAGGAGAGTGGTCCTTTTTTTAGGCAAGGATTTAGTGGGAGTTAGAATTGCATTTTTACCGAATTATCCTTTAATTTTGTCTCTACTTAAACATAGGGGTGTAAGGACATTTATGAACTTAAAAATGAGGAATCCAAACAGGGAAAACCCCTTAAATGACTACTAGCCTCATCACACGCGCGTAGCGCGTGTGGTGAGGCTTTTTTTTTACCAAAAAAAAGTGTTTTTATTTTGAGAATCTAATTTATAAGTGTTTTTTTTTTTTTGAAAAATGAATCTAATTTATAAGTGGATAAAGTAATTTGAAAAATTACAGGAGAGTAGTCCTATTTTTAGGCAATGTTTTAGTGGGAGTTAGAGTTGCATTTTTACCGGAATGTCCTTTAGTTTTGTCTCTACTTACACATAGAGGTGTAGGGGCATTTTTGAACTAAAAAATGAGGAATCCAAACGGGAGAAGCCCCTTAAATAGTAGTATAGATTTACAAATTTCTATTAAATAGGTGACCACATAATATTATGAATTTTTTTTTTTTCTTTCTGAGAAGAAATACTATACTTTTTTACCATAGATATATACATCTTTTCTTTATGTGGTGCAAGTATGTACATAGGTTCATAATTGTTCCTTAACTATTTTTAAAGGACTCTTTTGGCCACATAATATTAAAATAAATTAGATTCTCATTTCGCGCGTGCAATGATGCTTTTTTTTTTTTTAATTTTTTTAAAAAATTGTGTTTTTATTTTTTATATATATAATTTTTTTTATTTTGAGAATTTAATTTATAAGTGGATAAAGTAATTTGAAAATCAACTGTAGAGCGTGCGACAAATTTTTTTTTTTTAATTTAAAAAAAACCATGTTTTTATTTTGAAAATCTAATTTATAATTAAGTAAAGTAATTTAAAAATTCACAGTAGAGTGACCCTATTTTTTAGCAAAAAAAAAAAAACCCTGTGTTTTTATTTTGAGAATCTAATTTATAAGTTTTTTTTTTGTTGAAAAATGAATCTAATTTATAAGTGGATAAAGCAGTTTGAAAAATTACAGGAGAGTAGTCCTATTTTTTAGGCAATATTTTAGTGGGAGTTAGAGTTGGATTTTTACCAGAATATCCTTTAGTTTTGTTTCTACTTAAACATAGAGGTAAATGGGCATTTTTGAACTAAAAAATGAGGAATCCAAACAGGGAAGCTCCTTAAATAGTAGTATAGAAGAAGATAAGTGAATAAAACAATTTGGAAATTAACAGGAGAGTGACCCTATTTTTTAGGCAATGTTTTAGTGAGAGTTAGAGTTGTATTTTTACCGAATTGTCCTTTAGTTTTATCTCTGCATAAATATAGGGGTGTAGGGGTATTTTTGAATTAAAAAAATGAGGATCCCAACCAGGGGAAGCCTCTTCAATAATAGTATAGATAAGTGAATAAAACAATTTGGAAATTAACAGGAGAGTGACCCTATTTTTTAGGCAATGTTTTAGTGGGAGTTAGAGTTGTATTTTTACCGAATTGTCCTTTAGTTTTATCTCTGCATAAATATAGGGGTGTAGGGGTATTTTTGAATTAAAAAAATGAGGATCCCAACCAGGGGAAGCCTCTTAAATAATAGTATAGATAAGTGAATAAAACAATTTGGAAATTAACAGGAGAGTGACCCTATTTTTTAGGCAATGTTTTAGTAAGAGTTAGAGTTGTATTTTTACCGAATTGTCCTTTAGTTTTATCTCTGCATAAATATAGGGGTGTAGGGGTATTTTTGAATTAAAAAAATGAGGATCTCAACCAGAGAAAGCCTCTTAAATAATAACTAGCCTCATCACACGCGCTTCGCGCGTGCAATGATGCTTTTTTTTTTTTAATTTTAAAAAAAAAATTGTGTTTTTATTTTTTATATATATAATTTTTTTTATTTTGATAATTTAATTTATAAGTGGATAAAGTAATTTGAAAATCAACTGTAGAGCGTGCGACAAATTTTTTTTTTAATTTAAAAAAAACCATGTTTTTATTTTGAAAATCTAATTTTATAATTAAGTAAAGTAATTTAAAAATTCACAGTAGAGTGACCCTATTTTTTAGCAACAAAAAAAAAACCCTGTGTTTTTATTTTGAGAATCTAATTTATAAGTGTTTTTTTTGTTGAAAAATGAATCTAATTTATAAGTGGATAAAGCAGTTTGAAAAATTACAAGAGAGTAGTCCTATTTTTTAGGCAATATTTTAGTGGGAGTTAGAGTTGGATTTTTACCAGAATATCCTTTAGTTTTGTTTCTACTTAAACATAGAGGTAAATGGGCATTTTTGAACTAAAAAATGAGGAATCCAAATAGGGAAGGCCCTTAAATAGTAGTATAGAAGAAGATAAGTGAATAAAACAATTTGGAATTTAACAGGAGAGTGACCCTATTTTTTAGGCAATGTTTTAGTGGGAGTTAGAGTTGTATTTTTACTGAATTATCCTTTAGTTTTATCTCTGCATAAATATAGGGGTGTAGAGGTATTTTTGAATTAAAAAAATGAGGATCCCAAACAGAAGAAGCCTCTTAAATAATAGTATAGATATAGATATAGATTATCCCTTTTTCAAATGTTAACTATCCCTTTCCCACTGGCGATTAACATTGAGGACACCAATTTTTCTGTGCATTCATATCGTATAAAGATGACTATAATTAAACTATAAAAATAATTTGTAAACTGTGTAACTGTTGACCATTATTAATTTCTAATCAAAACAACCTGTTGGTCAGTAGTATACTTCTTTTATATATGTTGTTGCTAAGATGAAGACTGGAGCCTAAGACATTTCTTAGTGGAAAAGATTCATGCCAAGATGTTCTTTTCCACTAAAGTCTAGGCATGCCGCATGCATACCTTTCCCCCCACGCTGTTATATTTTGAATTTTGTTCTTTCTGTAATTAATTTTGTAGTTTAAAGCTAATTAGTCCAGTCTAGCATGCCTCTCCTTTTGTTAGACTGATCTTTCCTAATATTACTGTCTGCATAATTGAAATGTAGGTACTTTTGTATATGTTGGGGAAAATGTGAAAAACATTGAAAAGTACACCATAAAAACTAAAGCCCTTTTCTTTTCTTTTTTATTTTTATTTTTCTTTTTTATACGTGGATAGTTGGGGTGAAAGGATTTGAACTATAGATGTTTTCGTTAGAAACATTAGGAGGTGTTAATCAGTTTAGCAACGAGGCTATTGGGCAAAAAAAAAGGCTAAAAGCTTAGCATGATTATATTGTTGTCTTTAGGGAAATACTAGGTTGTAATCCGTATTTATGTACGAAAGCATTCAACAGTAGTGAGGATGAATTGGTCTTGCTCCTACTTAGGCGAGTGAGATGATCATCTTAGTTTTCATGTTGAAAATTATGAATGACCACTTGAGAAAAAAAATTAAGAAAATTAAATTGGACACATTGCACAAAATTAAACAATAATTAGAAACTAAATTGGATTCTAATTGTGTTTCAATTTTAATATATATAACATAATTTTCCCCACTTAAAAGAGTTTGTTAAAGGGTTCCAAGATACAACTAAGTTAGAATTATTTAAGTAGCAAACTTAGATAACTCTAATGTAGCGTTTGGTACGGGGGAATCCACATTACTCCTAGCATTCAGATTTTTAAGAATGTGATTCCTTGCAATCTGGATGCTTAGAAATGTAATTATTCCTATGTCTGGTTTCATTGAGAATCTTTTAAAATTCCTAAGAATTTGAAATGATAATGTTTGGTTTATTCTTAAGAATCTTAAATGAATTATTTATTTTCCTCATTCTATCCTTAGATTTGCATGTGAACTACCAAGTCCTTTAAAAAAAAAATCTTTCTCTAAATAAATAATGAAAAAATTATAAATTATTAATAATTTGTTGAGCAACACACACACAACAGCAAAAATGAATACCTGGCAATAATGGAGGGTCCCCTTCAAAAAAAAAATTTATCTTCCCACACGTGAAACCTAAATAGAACTTTGTTAAAGAATATATTAACAGAGTTGTTTATCCTATTTATGTTATTTTGGCGGTAAAAGATAAAGATAAGGGAAAATATATTGATAATTTGTTTTATATTTTATTTTAATTGCTTAAATAATTAGGAAAAAAGTTAAAATTATCAATTTATAAAAAATACAATTTCTTATAAAATTAGGAATCTGGATACCCATTTGTTTTAAAAGGAATCCACATTTCTACTGGGGTTTAAAGGGGGAATCTAGATTTCCCTAGCATCTGATTCTCTGGTATGATTTGCAACCAAATATAGAAATCTTTAAATATTTTTGGGAATCCTAAAACATTATTTTATACCAAACACCACATAATAGTGTTAAAATCTATTAAAAACTGAATATAGAAGCCTAATTATATATATATATATATATATATATATATATATAAAATGAAGAGTTTCCTTTTAAAAAGAAACACTTGAAAGGTCACTGAGGTCGATACAAACCGTTTAAAACATTGGCTTAACTGTTACTAGCCATTGGAGATTTTTTTTTTTAAAAAAAATTCTCATTTCCCTAGTTTTTCTAAGAAATTCTTTCATAGAATCAAATTTCTGCAACTGTCTTGCTTAAGCAACATTCGATCAAGCCTTTTCGAGACTCCGCTCAAGCTCTCATGTACTCACTTGCCTTTTCGCCCATACTCGCTCGAGTCTTGCTTGAGCGGGCTTGACAAAATATTGATATCATTCCTCTGTTTACCAATCTGGGAACTTGGTTTCTCATTCGGCATTTGTGTTGCCACTGTGATTTTGCTCGAGCAAGCAACTAAAATTTAGTTTTTCATATTTAATTCCTCTACATTCTTTTACTTATTAAAGTATGATATCACATTATTACAACCTACACTTCTATATATCTATAAATACAACAATCCCTCCGCTAGATTGTAAAATTTATATCTTAATTAGTTGACATTTTATCAAGCATGGAAAGTGTCTTATAACTTAAACCTCCTCCTAGTGTAATAATCTCAAAATATCCAATAATTAAGTTAATGGTGGCTGAAACTGAAAATAAAAATAAGTTTTATTTTTAGAACTTTACTTTTGCTAGGTACAACTTTACTTTACCCACCCTGGTTTTTAAGCCCAACCAATAAAATAAAATAAAAACTCTCAAAGGAGTTGTACTTTCTTTAAAATAGTAAATGAAAACTAGAGAAAACTAATAATCATACTTTTCAAACATAGGTCATATTATTAGTGCACCATTTTTATCTTTCTAAATTTCTTAGCAATCAAGAATCAATGAACCACCTACTACAATTTGCAATATCATTGAGGGGATTCGGCAGAAGTTAAGAGATTTTAGAAGAGTGCAAGTGAATTAAATCATGTTAAGCGGGAGGGCAATTGTTCAACACACACCTTGGCTAGTATGCCAAGGATATTTTTGATTATGTAACTTGAATAGAAGAAAATCCTAGTATGATTGAGTCCTCTTTGACTCAAAGTGTATTACCTTTATTTTCTTCTTAATAAAAGTTACAAATTAATTATTATTAAAAAAGAAAAAAGAAAAAAGAAAAAAGAAAAAAGAAAAAAGAAAAAAAGAAGAATCAACGAACCTACCATGTCCTTCATTATCTTCATACAAATCAAATTAGAAAAAAGAGAAAATGATAAGAATCATAAAATATCCATTTCAAACCCTTCGTACATAAGATTCTACAAGTTCTTATTTCTTTTTTCCTATTATTTCTCATCAACCAGTCATATCTATATATAATTCGCAAGAAGTCATATTACAAAACAAAGAAAGCTTGAACCTTTATTACATTATCCATTACAATCCAAACATCTAAGCGGCATAGAGATATATATATATATATATATATATTTTTTTTTTTATTCTACTATTTTTCAAAATCCAAATAAACCATCAAAGAGCTAAAAAGATGTAACACGATGTTAATTGAGAGATCTACAAAAAAGTGTAAATATAAATTTTTTTTTAAGTAAGTGTGGGGGTATTGGGCCCAGGAGCTCATTATCCATGTATATATTGGGTCTGAGACCCAAGCCGAGAATGAGGGATCATCCGAGGAAGAGTAAACTTTGTCAAGGGATTCCATGTTAGTAAATTAAGTAGTTAGTTTTGGTCATAATGGCTTAGGAGGTTGGGCCGAGGATGAATGCCTCATTGGCTAACCAAAGCCGAGGTCTGTAAAGGTGGTCTACCGTCCAGGAGAACGTTCCAGGAAGTTTTGTTGGTACAAGTAAGCATTGTAAAAATATAGGACAGGGGAGAGTCCTAAAATATCTAAGAAGAAAGCTGCTACCACCGCATTAAATGCTCTGCAGCTAACTCTCTGGCCGCATTAATGTGGAGGTGATACCTGAATAATGATTTTTAGTCTTACTGCTACTACATAAAGACTTTAGGAAGATGCTGATGGGACAAGTATCAAAGACCAATCATCTGGTCTGCATGTGGAGGGTAAAGGTGAAAGGGGAAGGGAATATAAAAGGAGAAGGAAGCAATGAGAGAGGAGGATCGAGAAATTAAGAGAGAAATACTGTAGAAATCAGGAATCAAATTTGTAATCAAACTTGTGAGAAATATATAAGAACTGATCTCATTGGAATGTGCCGATGACGATTTTCTTTAGTTTAAATCAATCTAGCTTCCTATTTTTGTCATTTGAATCCATTTTATTTGTTGTCTAACTCATTTTAGCCTAACTTTCTAACCCGTTCTCTACAAATTCATTGTTTTAGGATTTTTAGGCCTAAGTCCATTCATTTTTTAGGTTAGAGACTCAAAGTTTGTCCTTACAATCAGAATATTTCAAGAGAGGTGATTGAAATAGAATCATATTAAAATGAATTTATGGTCTACTTTCGGTGATACAACCAAACTACTATAAAATTATCCTTTTACAAGTTTACAACAACTATTAAATATTATTGAATTCATATTCCTTGTACGTACAATCTCCTTTTTTTACGTCGGTGCTTGGGTCATCAGCACAGGTAAGCCCTTTCATGTCAGAGAACTTGTGGGGCAAGCCTCTGGTAGCTTATGCTTCTCTTTTTTGAACATAATGACTTTAGAGGTATTTATATATATATATATATATATATTGCTTGAATGAAAATTTTGATTTTGTGTAAATATCAATATAAAGTTAGAGACAAAACCTAAAAAATTTGTGTTAATTTGTCGGCCTGTGAGACTGTAGTTTGAAAATTTTATATAGAGTACAATGCAAGTCATGTTGCAGAATCTTCATTCTTAGTACAACTTTCTGTAATAAACTAGTCTTAGTGAGAATGTAGCAATAACATTGACTTCGGTGCCTAGTCCTATGCAAACATCATTGATGCAGATGTTTGAACCCTTTGATTAATCCAACGGAAAGTGTATATGTGGACTACATATAATAAAAGTTCGACTTTAGAAGTTGTTGTGTTAAGTGGTTAAGTAATTGACTTTTAAAAAAAATGACGGAGTGATTATCCTCGCATAATAATATGTTCTGCTAATTAAATTCACGATAAATTCTAATATTCATGTGATCATCAATTAAATATATGTGGTGAAATTTAATAATATTCATGTGAAAAGATGAAGTACCACGTTACTATACTTGAGAGTTGAGAATACTTAATAATTTTCCAAGTGATTACACTCTCCTTACACCAAAAGATTAGCCTTCATTAAAGGCTTTAGTAAATTTTTTAATTCTTCAATAATTTGCAGTGGTTTTAAATAAAACCCTAAATTTTGAAGCGTTTTAATTAAAATAATGATCGTTTTAAATCTTTTCAGTTTATGCCCTCAACGAGTCATTGTTAGCTAAATATAATAGAAGTTCATGTAATTAAGCTATGACTAAAACTTACCAAACACAAAAAAACCATTTCATGTAAAATACTATAAAACTTTTGATACACTATCTGTCAATTAGTTAATCCTACATACTATGGTTGTCAGGTTGTGCCAAGTAGATTTCCTCTCCTTTTTTTTCATACATTAAAAAATAACTAACAAAGATGTTCTAATTGAAACTTCATTGCCAAAATTTCAAACAAAAAAAAAGTTTATAAAAAAAAATACTTCAATTAAAATTCTACTTTCAAAAGTTTTTAGAATTTTAAAAGAATTTTCATTATAAGCTCATATCATTTCACCATAAATATACTATATAATAAAAGTTGTGTTCTACACGTTGTGGTAGTGTCAAGTACACGACCTCTCATTTTTTATTATACATTAAAAATAATTAACATATTTGATGTGAGTAAAACTCCATTTCCATAATTTTGAACAAAGTTTAAATATATATATTTATATATAACTCCAATTAAAATTCTACTACCAATCCTTTTAGAAATTCAAAAGAATTTTCATTATTAATTTCAAATTCAATCCTAAATACTAAAAGAATAATGCTAAAGATACAAACTATTTTACAAAAAAAACTAATATTGAGAACAATTTAAAGCAATTCAATTCATGGCCTAACATAAATTCATATAAACTGTTACTAAAACTTATTTAAAAGCAAAAGTCCTTAAATTTTAAATTATAAAACATATTTGTCAATATATAAGATTTGTGAAATTATATAATAATAAGTAATTTCTTTATTGTCATTAGAACATTAACAATATAATTAATATTATATAAGAATTTGTAGACATTGCATCGTGAAGCCCACAGATATTTTTTATTTGTTTTTTAAAGATTTTTTATTTTTTATGCAGAAAATTTGTGTGTTTTTTTTTTTTTTTTTTGAAAGTTTGGGATATTCACTTATTTTAAGACACTTTGGCCTACATCAACTAGGGATGAATTTGAGAGTATGTTTTGGGATGTAGAGACACTATTTAACCATATGGAAGGAAAAAGTATTTTACGAGATGTTCTTAATTATGAGACTATTATCTCATAATATATATGGGTCTTACACGTGAGTGGATGATTTTATGAGACCACCTCATAAAATACCCTTTAACTATTTTATGGATATTTTAGATTACAAATCTTTAAACTTATCCATAAGACTATTACGTGAGAAGGTACAAAGCATGTATACAAATTCATCTCTATTAAATAAGTAGAGGAGAATTATTCAAATTTATTCCAAACGAATCAAGCAATGGTGGGCCAAACTAAGTCGGCGGTGACTAATTTAAGTACCAAAGTATGCAATTAGCTAGCAATCAAAGAAATCTAATGGATAAGGTCCAGCAAACGCAATTGGAAATTCAAAGTTTATATTTGCCATTGTCCAAATGCTTGAGGGTCACTTCCACATTTCAATCGGTTTGGTTGGAGTCGGTTTTAATTAAACAAGGACTTGGTGGGGGGGTTTTGTCGTTGAAAAAAGAAGTGTTACATAAACTTCAACTTGGCCCATTAATTTGGTTAAGGGTGAAGCAAGTTCTAGGATTCTTCCAAGTTTGAAATATATAATGTTTCATTTGGACAAGACAGGAATTACGTATGGCTTTTTACTTGTTATATATTCCCTACAATTGTTACAGACATTAATTAATACATTATGCTAGCTTGTATGTTTATACTTAATTATAAGTTTATAACCAATGAACCATATTACTTCCCAGATCCCATTCTATTTTTAGGTTGAATCGACAACAAGAAGATTAGTCGTGTCTTCCACACGTGTAATTGAATTAGACAGATTTATTGATCGAGTACCTAAAGGTACAGACTTCAGATCGAGACTGTGATATATTTTCTAGCTCTTTGAATGTGTCTTAGTCTCGAGTCTTAATTTATTGATTCAATAATATTGAATGCGGATTTTATTAGGTAGTTGACAGTTATGCATTTTGAAGATTACAAATTCAAAAAGTCTAATCATATAATGCTCGACAACTAGCTTATAGTTGACATAATACTAGTCTAACATTGTTTTGATCTATATATATATATATATATATATATGTATATGTATGTTCACACAATATAATCTGGGACGCGTTATTAGTTGTGAGTATTAAAAACTAAATCTAGAATGCTTTCCACTGCATAATAATGATTACATATATTTCATGAAAAATGTTTCTTTTTCACTAAATGTAGGTTACACGATGGACCAGCCTCCATGGATTCAAGACCTCCATTTTATTAGAAAAGTAAATAACCTTGACTATATTATTACTTTTATACGCATGGCCTGGCCCATCACTGAAAATATATTGGCTTTTCAATTAGAAATGAGGTATCTATCGAGGGCAGTTTTACCTACTACCCTCTTTTGAACCAGAAGTTTCTTCTTGAAATCTTCCCAAGTGAAAGGGATGTATTTTCTTGGATTGGTGCTTGGGTCCATGAGCTGAGGAGGGCAGTCTGTGATTGCAGAACTTGATGGGCTGAGAAAATATACAGCTGATAGCCTCTGTTTCTCTTTGTTTACCACTGCTCTGTGTACAACACTCTTTAGCCTCCCATTAGTCCATGCCGACAAAGTTGGTAGTGACTATAAGTGTGTATTAATTGATGGAAATAAATACACTAAATTGTTAGTATTTGTTAAATATTAGCTATGATATATTCCATGTTGAATATGTTTAAATAGATACGGAAGATTGAAGCATAAAATAGGAACACAAGAACATTAGGGTTACGTTATTCAACCTTATGGCCTACATTCATGGAGGAAACCTTTAAGAGTTATATCTTTAATATATAAGAGTGTAGTACAAAACATATGTTACAATGAACCATAACATAGGTATATATAGTAAACTAAACCCTAGACTAATAGACTTCTAGTACAAATAGGAGACTTAACTTACACACAAAGTAGAATTAGACTTGGACCTATGCTAATAGGCTAATTTATCTCTAACAGTATTATTTGTTAAACTCATTAATATTATTAGTCTTAACAAACAAATATTCAAATTTTCTAACATCCAAATACTATTTGTTGCCAATAAGAACGAGTGGTAGAACTTAAATCCTAGATCAAATAGAATTAAGCAGAACACCCGACATGCAAGTCATGAGAGTGAGTTTCTGACATTCTCTTTTGGGTCTTGATCTAGGCCCAGCATCCATAATGAAGTCCACGTTGGCTCTTTCATTAGGTTACTTAGACAATTGTCTATGGCCCAAGTGAATGAAGACCTAAAATAGTTTTTTTTTTTTTTTTTTTCCTTAATTTACTATAATAATATATGCATCATTCAGATTTTAAATCCTCTTACTTTCAATTATCGATGTAAAATAAAAACTTTTAAAAGAAGCAAACTTTAAGATTTTTTTTTTCTTTATTTTTTGTGAAGCAGTTTATGTATAGCTGAAAATGGAATCAACCTCTCTCTCCTTAAGCTTTCCCATCAAGCATCTTTCTTTGAGTCTCTCTACAAGCACCCTTATATCAAATCGCTTTCTTTTTTTCTTTTCTCCATTTATGTTACTCCTAAAATTATTCTTTTAAGGTTAACACACTACTTTTTTTTTTAGATAACTAAAATATTCTTTTGACCCTTAGTTCTTAAATTGCATCGAGCCGACTCTTATACAGTCATTTGAACCATTTCAACAAATGGGGGGATTCCTCAAGGGTGTCACCAATGTTGATGACAAAAGAATTGGGGATAGGTCGGATTCCAACCCATTGGTGGTCAGTCTTTAAGACTTGTAGTCCACCAACATGGTCTTGTAACAATATTGTGAGAGCATGGGGGTCTGAATGGCTCCCAAGTCCTAGACATTTTTCTGGAAGGGGACAAGGAGGATATCTGTTAACTCTGATCATGGTGGCTTCTTTCTCTTCAAAGCTCTTTGTAAAGAAGTCACCTTCAAGGCCCAATCCATGTGCCAACATCTCAAAAATTTTCATTCCTAGTTTGTCCAATTCATGCATGTACTCAGACATTGCATCGCTGAATTATTATGAAACTAAAGTTAGTCTAAACATAGAAGCAGCACCCAATTAATTTAGTGAACAAGAGATTAAGAATAAGAACAACAAAAACAACAAACAAGAGATTAATTAAGAGTGGTGATTAAAAAAAAAAAAAAACTGGTGTGTTTTTGTGTTTGTGTCAAATTATCAAGAGTAGACTAACCTAGCTAGAAACCTGTGTGTATACACACAAACTAGTATATATTTTCCCATAGAGACTAAAGTAAAAGGATTTAAAATTTGGAATTGTTTTCATTCTGGCTCTTTATGTTTCAAAATTTTTATTTGATCTTTCATTTTAGTCTTTCATGAAAATGAAAATTTTGAAACATTAAGGGTCCAATAGAAAACTGAATCAAATATGAAGGGCCAAAACTTTAAAACATAAAGGATCATGAAAACAAATCAAACATGAAGGACCAAAATGAAAATTTTAAAATGTAAAGGGCCAAAATAAAAATTTTAAGAGCTAAAAGTGTATTTTAGTGTTTTTGTGTATATAATTAATCACCCAAATGAAATTCTCTATAACAAAATGTTTACATTAACACGTGATCATAATAGTTACTGAGGGTTTTCTTTTTTTTTTTTTTTTTTTTTGTGTTGACATAATAGTTACTAATAACTCTAGTTAGGTTATCATGAAATATAGTTTTTGCATTGTCCAACTATGATCAAGAGCTCCACTATATGCATGATAAAATCACAACTTTACTTGCTCAACATGTTTTTTGGATTAGTTTTACTCTGTAAGCTGTTTAATTTATTTGCTTATATATATATATATATATTTTAATTTCACTTTTTTAAGATACAAAAATATTTTTATCCGCATTCAACAAATCAAAATAAAACTAATCCAAACACATACTTTAAGTAGTAGCGTAAGTTGGAATCCATGATTGTCACTCTATAACTTCCATTATCCCCAAAAATATATATATATATACATACACACATATACGCATGATAAAATCACAACTTTACTTGCTCAACATGTTTTTTGGATTAGTTTTACTCTTTAAGCTTATTAATTTATTTGCTTATATATATATATAATATATATATATTTTTTTTTTAATTTCACTTTTTTAAGATACAAAAATATTTTTATCCGCTTTCAACAAATCAGAATAAAACTAATCCAAACACATACTCTAAGTAGTAGTGTAAATTGGAATCCATTTTTGTCACTCTGTAACTTCAATTATCCCCAAATATATATATATATATATATATATATATATATATGAAGAGGATAAAAATAGGAGATAAGGCCTGACGAGCCCAACGGGTCCATGTCCATGGGCCAAAAGAAAGTCGAGCCAATTCTTTGTATGGAATCCCTGATGAAACGAAGGCCCAGTATGAATAGGGCAAAGCATGGGAAAATATTGGAGGAACACCTTAAAGACTGCGGACTCTTCACAATGAATAACTTGTCCACCACGTTTCGGATTCCTAAAGACTTGTTCTACAAGGAAAGGACTTGGGCTACAAGGAAAAGACTTTTCCTACAAGGAAAAGACTTGGGCTACAAGGAAAAGAGGCAAGACCTCACTACTATAAAAGCCCCAACACCTCCTCACATCAAGGTACGCATAATTGACCCCTCTCTAGCACTCTAGAGTTGTGAGAATACTTCTGACTTAACCTTCGGAGGGTGTTAGGCCGGCTCCACACCGGTGCCTTCTGTAAGGTGTTCTTGTTTTCTTCTCTTTTGTAGGTGACTGTTTGAGCGCAAGGATCGTGCATCTCACTGGTGAAATTTACAGCATCATCAGTTGGCGCCGTCTGTGGGAAGGAGAGTTTGTGACAATTTAAGCCATTGTCACATCCCGGACATAAGAGTTGCATGGTACTCACACGCTCAATGGCCACCACCAACAACGTTCAAGAAGACGAGCCGCCAAGGTCCACCGCGTTAGAAAGACAGGTCCAAACCCTCGCGGCTGCGGTAGAGCGCCTAACAAAACAAAACCATGATCTAGAGGAGCAACTGCGACAGAGGGACGCGGGACACAACATCCAGGAGGAAAACCAGGGGGACAGCTCTGAACAAAGGGGAACTGAAAGATCAGAGGGCAGCAACGAGCCCAGTAGACCGGAGCGGCGAAACTTGAGCACGCCCTCTCTCATGAATACAACCCCACCACCCATCCTCGCGGAGATGCAGGCGATGAAGGAACAAATGGAGGTCATGATGAACGCCCTTAAGGGACGCGTCTCCAGTGACCTTGACGATTTAGTGAATAGGACGGACTCGCCATTCACTATACAAGTCAACTCCTGTCCCCTGCCACAGAAGTTCCGAATGCCGCAGCTTGAGAGCTACGACGGGGTCAAGGACCCGTTAGATCATCTAGAAACCTTCAAGACCATGATGCACCTCCAGGGAGTACCGGACGAGATCATGTGTAGGGCCTTCCCTACAACACTAAGGGGCGCAGCAAGAATTTGGTTCAGCAGATTGACACCAAATTCAATCAACACCTTCAAGGAGCTAAGTGCCCAATTCACCTCGCACTTCATCAGGGGGCACAGAACAAGAAGTCTACAGCATGCTTAATAAGCATCAGGCAGCGGGAGGACGAGATGCTGCAATCATACATAACTCGCTTCAACAAGGAAGCACTTTCTATTGATGAGGCCGACGATAAGATTTTGGTGGCAGCCTTCACCAATGGCCTGCAGAAGGGAAAATTCCTGTTCTCCCTGTATAAAAATGATCCGAAGACCATGTCTGAGGTACTTTACAGGGCCACAAAATACATGAATGCAGAGGACGCACTGTCGGCCAGGGAAGACAAACCCAGGAAGAGAGAGAGACTGGAAGATGCCAGGCAGGACCATGGAAGGAAGAAACCGATGAGGGGAGACAAACGCGAGGAGAAGCGTTTTAAACCCCCAGGAGGAAGATTTACAAGCTTCACCCCTCTGAACGCCCCACTAGACCAAGTGCTGATGCAGATCAAAGACGAGGGATCCCTGACGTTCCCAGGGAAGCTAAAGAGCGATCTAGCCAAGCGATCCAGAAAAAAGTATTGCCGTTTCCACTGTGACCACGGTCACGATACTGCGGATTGCTACGATCTGAAACAGCAAATTGAGGCCCTCATCAGAGAAGGAAAATTGCAGAAATTCGTCAGCAAGGAAAGGACGGATGCGCATGCACGGGAACAGGCCCCCCGACGGGAGAACGACCATCCGAGGCCCCCTGTCGGGGACATAAGGATGATAATAGGGGGCACGGTAGCAACGGGATCGTCCAAAAAGGCCCGAAAGACCTACCTCAGGATGGTCCAGAATGTACAGATAACGGGTTCTGTACCCAAGAGAGCGTGGAGGGAAAGCCTGATTATTGGATTCTCAGAGGACGACGCGAGACGCCTCCACCATCCACACGATGACGCCCTTGTCGTCAGTTTAAGGGTAGGAGACTACAATGTACACCGGATGTTGGTCGACAATGGCAGCTCGGCAGACATCCTATACTACCCAGCATTCCAGCAGATGGGAATAAATAGAGGACGATTAACACCAACAAATGCCCCGTTGGTCGGCTTTGGAGGAACGAGGGTACTCCCATTAGGAGCAATCACACTCTCAGTGACGGTCGGTGATTATCCACAGCAAATCATTCAGGACGTGACATTCCTAGTGGTCGACTGTTCATCCGCGTATAACGGTATAATAGGGCGACCCACACTGAACTCCTGGAAAGCAGCAACCTCAACATACCACCTGATGATTAAATTCCCTACGGAGTACGGAATTGGAGAGTTGCGAGGAGACCAGGTGGCCGCTCGAGAGTGTTACATCGCCATGTTGGAAATGGAGGATCATCAGCAGACCATGTGCATTGGAGAGCAGCGGACCATCGCAGAACCGGTAGAAGAGTTGGAAGAGGTCATGCTCGATGAATCGAGACCCGGACGGACGACCAGAATGGGCACCTTGGCCAGCCCGACGGTACGTCAAGACCTGGCAAGCTTCCTAAGGATGAATCAGGACGTATTCGCGTGGAGCCACGAAGACATGCCGGGAATCGATCCGTCAGTGATAGTCCATAGGCTAAATGTTAACCCGGACTCTTCGCCAGTCCGACAGAAGAAGCGGGTGTTCGCGCAAGAACGAGATAAAGCAATGGCAGAAGATGTTAGAAAGCTGCTGGAGGCGGGTTTTATCCGAGAAGTATACTACCCCGACTGGCTAGCAAATGTGGTCATGGTGAGAAAGAATAACGGAAAGTGGAGGATGTGCGTCGACTTCACGGACCTCAACAGGGCGTGCCCAAAAGACAGTTATCCACTCCCAAGGATAGATACCTTGGTAGACTCAACAGCCAGACATGAACTCTTGAGTTTCATGGACGCCTTCTCAGGCTATAACCAGATTAAGATGAAAGAGGAGGATCAGGAGAAAACCTCTTTTGTAACCAGTCAGGGACTTTTCTGCTACAAGGTGATGCCGTTCGGACTCAAGAACGCGGGGGCTACGTATCAAAGGTTAATGAACAAAATGTTCGCGCACCAGCTTGGAAGGAACGTACAAGTCTATGTCGACGACATGTTGGTGAAGAGTGTGCGCGAGAACGACCACCTGAGCGACCTCCAGGAGACATTCAACACCCTTCGGTCGTACAACATGAAGCTGAACCCAAGCAAGTGCGTGTTCGGGGTTACAGCCGGGAAATTCTTGGGCTTCATGGTGTCCCAAAGAGGTATAGAAGTCAACCCAGAGAAAGTGCGGGCCATAATGGAATTAGAACCCCCGAGGACAGTGAAGGCAGTGCAGAGCTTGAACGGAAAAGTTGCGGCCCTAAACAGATTCGTCTCCAAAGCAACAGATAAGTGTTTGCCTTTCTTCCAAGTGCTGAGAAAATCATTTGAGTGGACGGACGAATGTCAGAAGGCATTCGAGGACTTGAAGAAGTACCTATCGTCCCCACCACTGCTCAGCCTGTCCATGCCAGGAGAAGAACTGTACCTCTACATAGCGGTCTCGCAAGTAGCAGTTAGCGCGGCCTTAGTACGAAACGACGGACGCTCGCAATGACCCGTCTATTTCATAAGCAGGGCGTTCCGAGGAGCAGAAGAAAGATACCCCCGGATGGAGAAATTGGCTCTTGCTCTCATAACCGCTGCGCGGAAACTCAAACCATATTTCCAAGCTCATATAATCGTAGTTTTGACGGACCAACCTTTGAAGAAAGCAATGAGCAGCCCAGAGGCGGCAGGGAGAATCGCCTTGTGGGCAATTGAGCTAAGCGAATTCGACGTACAGTACCGTCCACGAACTGCAATAAAGGGGCAAGTAGTGGCAGATTTCATAGCCGAGTACACCAAGCTAGAAGACGAAGGGGCTGAAGGACAAAAACTGTGGATCATCCACACGAACGAGTCATCAAATCAGCACTCAGGAAGAGCCGGTGTAGTCATACTAACACCAGAAGGGGATAAGATCGAATGCATGATAAGACTAGATTTCCCTACAACCAACAACGAGGCGGAATATGAAGCCTTGGTAGCTGGGTTGGATCTCGCAAAGGCCGCGGGTGCTGAGAACATGATCATACATTGCGACTCCCAGGTGATAACTAGTCAGATCAATGGCGATTATGAGTGTAGAAACGAGAGGATGAAGAAGTACCTGGAAGAGGTGAAGGGTCGAACCGGCGGCCTCGAGGTCAAATTCGTTCAAATCCCAAGGGAGGAAAACAAATGCGTCGACCGTCTAACAAAAGCAGCCTCCGCAGAATTCATGAATGCGCCTAAACAGGTATTATCTTTTGTCCAAACCTGCTCGCTTATTGATGACGGGAAACAAATACAGGAGATAGATGTTGAAGAAGATTGGACCGCGCCTTTAAAAGAATATCTACAGTCGGGCGCTTTGCCAGACGGGAAGGACGCTGCAAGAAGATTGAAAGTCCGGGCGTCGCGATTCGTGCTGACCAGGGACGTCTTGTACAAAAAAGGTTTCTCTCGACCATACCTAAGGTGTCTAAGCCACAATGAAGCAGAATATGTGATGAAGGAAGTTCACGAGGGGATTTGCGGGAATCACTTAGGAGCACGGTCTTTGGTGCATAAACTGATCCGAGCCGGATACTACTGGCTCACTATGCTCAAAGACACTCAATCTTACGTAAATGCCTGCGATAAGTGTCAGAGGTTCAGTAATCTAATCAGGCAACCATTAGAAGAACTCTCACCTATGACGACTTCTTGGCCGTTCACGCAATGGGGGTTAGACATCATGGGTCCCTTCCCAACGGCCTTAAGACAGCTAAAGTTTTTGGTAGTCGGTATCGACTACTTCACCAAATGGGTGGAAGCAGAACCCCTTGCCATTATCACAGAGAAAAGCATCCGTACCTTCGTGTGGAAAAACATCATATGCAGATACGGGATTCCGAGGGTGTTTGTCTCTGACAATGGAAAACAGTTCGACAACAGCGCGTTTAGGAATTTCTGCTCAGAGCTAGGCATTCAGAATCATTACTCATCACCAACACACCCGCAGGCAAACGGACAGGTAGAAGTCACGAACCGGACATTGCTGAAAATCATCAAAACCCGGCTCGAAGGGGTAAAGGGTATCTGGCCAGACGAACTGCCAAGCGTCTTATGGGCGTATCGGACGACTGCAAGGATACGCACAGGGGAGACCCCATTTCGACTTACATACGGAGCCGATGCAGTCAAACCAGCAGAGATCGGCCTCAACAGTTATCGCGTGCAGAGCTACATGGAGGACAAAAACGAAGAAGCTATGCGCCTACAGCTAGATTTAGTAGACGAGGCCCGAGCAATGGCAAAACAGAGGTTGGCGCGATACCGGAACCTCATGTCAAAGCACTACAACGCTAGAGTAAGGCACAGAGATTTTCAGATCGGCGACCTGGTGTTACGAAAGGTCATGGGCGCTGCTAAAGACCCTACACAAGGGAAGCTCAGACCAAATTGGGAAGGACCGTATAGAATCGCATCATGGCAGAGGAAGGGCACATACCACCTCGAAACCATGGACGGAAGGAAGCTTCAGCACCCATGGAATATGGAACACCTCCGGAAATACTACCAATAGAAATGACATTCAATTTCCCCCTATTCCTTAGTCCATTTGTATTTACTTCTTTGATTATTTTTTGAAGCACTTACTAGTCTTTTGATTGTTTTTGGCTTTTTGTTTGAACAAGCCTTTGCTACAATGGCTCTTTTAGTATCTTTTTAAACCCAAGGGGGCAAGTACTTTTTTCTACAGCTTTAAATCTAATGAAGGAACATTGAAGACCATGCTGTGTCTTTACTACTAAGATTATTGCCACAAAGTGGACGGACCCAACCAGGGTCAAATTTATACAATTCCACAAAGTGGACGGACCCCACCAAGGATCAACACCACGGTTCACAAAGTGGACGGACCCAACCAGGGTCAAACTTATAAGTCCACAAAGTGGACGGATCCCACCAAGGGTCAACACCACGGTTCACAAAGTGGACGGACCCAACCAGGGTCAAACTTATACAAGTCCAAAAAGTGGACGGACCCAACAAGGGTCAAACTTATACAACTCCAAAAAGAGGACGGACCCTACCATTGGTCTACACGAGTCCACGAAGTGGACGAACGCAACCATTGTTGAACTTACGTCAGTCCACAAAGTGGACAGACCCTACCAACGTTCAAGACCCCAATCCACATAATGGACGGACCCAACCAGTTCATAAAATTATACGAGTCCACAAAGTGGACGGCCATCAGGGGTCACAACCACATTCCACGGAATAGACGGACCCGACCAGGGTCGCAAACTTTATAAAAGTCCACAAACGTGGACGGATCAAATTAAGTAAACATTAAAGCAACATCAAATAGGACGGATCCTACACTACAATCATCAACGAAATAATAAAAAATGCATTTAAATAAATAAGTTAAACGTCAATACAACAAATACAAAATGGCCCGACATACGACGGGCAAAATCCAACTGTTCTCCAAAAAACTTGGAAAAAGTAAGTAAATAAATGTCTACATATCAGGGACGACGGGGTCTTTGGCTTCATGGGTCTTTCCTTCTTCAGCATGAACCTCGGGGACGACGGTGACGGGCCCTTCCTCTGCAAAGAGTTCATTTGTATCATCAGAAGCATCGGGCTGAACGGACATAGCCTCCGCAACATTGATGTTGACGGCTGAGAAGTCAAGCTTGGGATAAAGAGCTTTGGCTTGACGGAGGGCATCGTTGAAACCGTTGTTATATGAAACTCCGAGCTCTGTCAAGAGAGCGTTGGAGTCACGATACTCCTGGACGGCCTTCTCTTTGGCTAAACGGAGTTCGTTCTCCTTGTCCTCCAGAACGGTTTTAAGCTCCTCCGTCATCTTTTGGTATTCATCCCTTGCCCGTTCCGCAAGCTTGAGCTTCTGCTCCGTCACCACCTTCAAATTCCTTAGCTCGAACAACTCCTCCTCCGTTAGCTTGGCCTTTTCACGGACCCTTTCAAGCGCCATCTCTTGGTGAAGAGCCCAGTCCATCAAGCCCTTCGTCATGAGCATAGACTTACGACGGAATGGAGTTTTAGTTAATTGTAAAAATAAAAAAAAATGAAAAAAATAATAATAAACGGGCTCTTACTTGGGCAATGCTGAAGAGGCCCGTCTCCCCCATAGCCTCCGTCGAGTGGTTTCCAAGGTCCTCGTAGTCCTCGCTCCCGATAATAGAAGAAATCTTCCCCAAAGCATACTTTGGGTCTTCACGGAGAAGGACGGGCGGCTTCTTCTAACTACCCGGAGGAGGAACCATTAGACCTTTGCCACCCCCAGGTTTGGCCGGGGTCACCGTCTTCTTACCTTCCGCCATCAAAACAATGACGGGCTCCGTCGAAACCTTTTGTTTCTTAGGTGCACGGTCTACCTTAAGCATTGGTCTCTTCGCCGAGGGCCTACTCGAGCCCGTCCCCATCGCACCTTCGTCCGTCTCCTTGTTCTTCGCGGCCTTACTTTTGATGGCTGCCCTTCTCTTCACGTCTTCCATCTCTGAAAAAATAAGAGTAGACGGGTAAACTCGTAGGAATTGATCAAGTTAGTTGTAAAGGGTGACGGACTTACGCTGACGGATGCGCTCCTCGTATTTGATAGCCGCCGGAGTGGGCTCGGGTCCGTCGCAATACCAATGGATGGTATTAAGATTAACCAACTTCGCCCACGTCCGTTCCTCTGGCTTTGTCTTTGAAAAAATTCTTTCCAAAAAGTTGTACTCCTCTATATCAACTTGCGGACGCCGTCGCACTGAAAAATAAAAGGGACAAAATAATCAGGACGGTCGTTAAAGAGTTAAAGAAAAATCACCTTCATAACACGACGGAGTAAAATATACCAGACGGGTCTAAGATTCCCCATGTTTTATCAACCGGCATGAAGTCCGTCTCACCCGGATGACACATCCAGCCGTCACCTTCCAGGAAGAAGTAACGGCTCTTCCAATCACGGTTGGAATAAGGGGTTTCATATATGACTTTCAGGACGGACTTCCTAGGAACAAAGCTGTACATTCCCCTCGACTTGTCAATCTCATCTGGACGGTAGCAATGGAGGAACTCCCGTACGGTCAGCGATCTGGAACCATTAGACATGGCTCCATACAAGACCTCCATTGCTACAAAAACCCTCCAGGCGTTCGGGGATATCTGGCTGACGGACAAGCCCAAGTGCTGGAGGAGTTCTCGCTTGAGTGTGTTCAAGGGGAACCTAAGGGCAGCCTTGAGTGCTTGTTCATACACCCCTAGGTCGTCCATTCCGTCGTAATAACATTTTTCTGCCTGGTAAGGTAGACGGATAGGGACGTGGTCGGGTATTTGGTAGATTGCTCTAATCGTTTTGAAGTGCACTTCCTTAATTGTGGACCTGAAATTATTCACCGTCCACTCAGGTAGCATGACGAACTCCCTAAGTCCGTCAGCCTCAACTACTGACTTAATTCCTTTACCACCGCCGTCAGAACCTTCCTCTGGTTCGGCCAACTCCATATCCTCATTTGCTGAGGATGGTGAAGTGGCAGA
This sequence comes from Quercus parvula, assembly GCA_030820535.1. NCBI lineage: Eukaryota > Viridiplantae > Streptophyta > Magnoliopsida > Fagales > Fagaceae > Quercus > Quercus parvula. The sequence continues at coordinate 31,617,200 of JAUAME010000012.1, forward strand.
CGGAGTCCTCTTGCTTAGTTCGTCTGGATCTTTGTAACCCGACGGGTACAATTCCTCGTAACCCGCCCCGTCGCGGACGAACAACTGGTTACTCGACGCACTAGACATTGCCTACAACGTAGCGACAAAACCTAAGACTGACGGGTCTAAAATAAAAAAGGAAGAGACGGATGCAAGAAATTTAAAGTTTTTACCGTCTGAAGTATAAAAACTGAAAGTGTATTAAAGTGAACGGATAAAATCACTTACCGAAGAAAAGAGTGAGCGGATAAAAGTTGTTGCTGGAGGATGTGAACGGGTAAGCTCTGACAGGTGACGGACTCACTTTGACAATGTAGTTTCTGCGTAAAGTAAAAGAAATGAAGGGGAAGGTGCTGGTTTTTATAGATGGAGTGCACGGAAGACGAAGCGGCACTTCGATCGGAGGTACGAGCCATTCGACGAGTGACACGTGTCGTTGCCTTTAATGCCTCTGCAAGCTTGTCAGACCTCTATAGACCTGACGGCGTCATGCTCCATAAACCACCCTCCAAAGGTTCTCGTCATCGTCAGCTATAAAGTTCTGACCGTCAGCTATAAAATTCTGACCGTCACTACATTGATTATGTCACCAACCTCTCAGTATTTGCGGTCGCCATCTTAGCTCATCTTCGTCACCGTTCATGTATTTCTATCCGTCGCCCCCATGAACCTAGAACCGTCATGACTATATTGACCGTCACCCCAATTGACCGTTTGCACAAAAGCGACAGATCAAATGGGGTGAAGGGGGTAGCTGAAGAGGATAAAAATAGGAGATAAGGCCTGACGAGCCCAACGGGTCCATGTCCATGGGCCAAAAGAAAGTCGAGCCCATTCTTTGTATGGAATCCCTGATGAAACGAAGGCCCAGTATGAATAGGGCAAAGCATGGGAAAATATTGGAGGAACACCTTAAAGACCGCGGACTCTTCACAATGAATAACTTGTCCACCACGTTTCGGATTCCTAAAGACTTGTTCTACAAGGAAAGGACTTGGGCTACAAGGAAAAGACTTGTTCTACAAGGAAAAGACTTGGGCTACAAGGAAAAGAGGCAAGACCTCACTACTATAAAAGCCCCAACACCTCCTCACATCAAGGTACGCATAATTGACCCATTTCTAGCACTCTAGAGTTGTGAGAATACTTCTGACTTAACCTTCGGAGGGTGTTAGGCCGGCTCCACACCGGTGCCTTCTGTAAGGTGTTCTTGTTTTCTTCTCTTTTGTAGGTGACTGTTCGAGCGCAAGGATCGTGCATCTCACTGGTGAAATTTACGGCATCATCAATATATTACCTCTTATGAGAAAGAAAGCTTACCTAAATGGCTGATGTTGATCACCAAACACCTTTGTTGCAAATGCAATATGTTTGGGTGACTGAAGTAGTTGTAAGATCTCAGCCCAAGGTAAATTTTTTCTTTGTGGCACTGCAGCCCAATGGTAAACTGGCAAATCTAGCACCCTTCAGCTTCTGCCCCATAGGAAGATCAAAAAGCTCATTCATACGTAATTTCACGTTCTCTATGACTTTCAAATCAACCCCATGATCTACTAATTTGAAGAATCCCCAACTGGAGCTAGCATTTACCATGGCGTGGCACAACATCTCATAATCTTAGCTCTTTTTCTTTTTCTCATCTAAAATTCCCTGGAGGCTTATAATGGGAATGTCATCCCCATCTGCAAATTCATCATAATTTATTGCCAGCCATTCTTCCTTGGACCATATGAAATTTTTGACACATAAATTGTGATCCATGGAGGAGAGTGACTCAACAAGTTCTTCAATTTTTAGAGCCATTACAAGGTTTTGAGGCATTTCCTTTCAACCAATGGGACCATATATATATATATATATATATATATATATATATAGTACGAAATGATTTAGGAACACTTTTTTTTTGTTAGGGAGTTCATCAAAAAAAAAGTTAGGCAGGATATCTTTGCTTAATCTAGGCGATTCGACTACTACACATTGACGATAAGTGAGGTGTGCTAAATTACCAATTGTTCCAAAAGCTTAGGGCCTGTTTGGGATCCGCTTATTTTACTGAAACTGAAAACTTTTACTGAAAGTACTATAGATAAAGGTAAAAGTTATGATCTGTTTGGATTGAGGGGGGGAAGGAGAGTAAAGTATAGTAGATTTAGTACAAAATTAGCTTATTTTTAGCTTACTCTACTCTACTCCCCTCCACTCCCCCTCCTTCCCCCCTCCATCCAAACAGACCATTAGTTTAAATAGCATAGTATGACCTATAAATAGTACCAAAAAGTGCAGTATGGTCCATGAATAGTAACAAAAATAAGTTGAATAGTAAAATAAGCTAACTTTTTAATTAGTAGCCAAACACACACTTAAATTATTGAAATATGATAACTTTAATTATTAAATCAATACTTCTAACAAATTGCCCTTCATAATTTATCATTTCCCGGTCCTATTGCCTTGTTACCCTGTATGCCTAATCCTATACTTTGTTATAATCATTGAATATTTGTTGGAAATTTCGAGGAATTTAGTGAATTATAGTAATGATTCTCTTGGATTCTAGTATGACTATTGTCTTGAAGTGGATCATGATTCATGAGTATTTGTTGGAAATTTTGAGGAATTTAATGGATTATAGTATAGTATTCATAGAATCTAGAATAGATATTGTCTTGAAGTGGTTTTTTAAAATTAAATTATTAATTTAATGATATAATTATTAGATAAAGATTAATTTAGCATCTCAACTATTAATTGTATCAATTTAGGGCATGTTTGGTAAGCATATTTAAACACATGTTTTCAGTTTTTAAACAACATTACACGTATTTTCACACATTTTTTCACCCACACATATATAAAAAAAATACAAATAACATTACTCAAACTCCTCTACCAAACAATCCAAACGTTTCAAGTTTCAAAATTAAATAAATTTGATTCTTTAGTTTCCTCTTCATGTCAATTTTTGATGGAATTAATAATAAAATTAACTTGATTTTAAAATCTTTGCATTTTCTGTAATAACCTTAAACATTTGTTCCATTTGACACATTAATTAATTTTGTTAAAATTTAAAAGAGAAACAAATTTAAGAACGAATTAAGTTGACAAAATGAAGAATTTTAATGAACAATTAGATGACCGATTAAAATATTTAGTTGAGAAACCTAAGATTCTATGGATGCACAACTCTCACTCTAAAAAAACAACTAAGATCTCATACAAGATATTTGGCTCTAGCAGCCAGCCAATGAATGCTCGAAACAACAATATTAGCATAATAAGAGCATCCACTTATCATCTACTTTGCACAAAAAAAGCTACTTTTTTTATTTTATACACCTATTTTTACAAAACACCCACATCAGTCTATCTATTATACATTATATTATATATAAATAATATTTTTATATTCTTTTTTTAATATTATTTTATCTCCCGATAAACATTAACCTATTCTTCCTCTTCTTTCTTCTTCTTTCTTTTTCTTTATCTCTCTGCCGTTTCCTCTTTCTTTTCTTCCTTTTCTTTCTTCTTCTTTCTCAACCCACCCATCATCAACATCAACCCACCCAAATACCCATTCAACCTAGCTAGTGTACAACAAATTCGACGCCTCTCATTCAACCAAATACCCAGCTCTAATTGGCGCTAATCGACGCCAAATCGGGTTCTTAACTTCACCTTGGTGTTGATTGATGCTGACCTTTACTAGTGTAGAGTTCTTAACTTCACCTTGGTGTATATTACAGTTGTTTGTTGGTCTTGGCGATAGCAATATCGGGTTTGGGATGGGCTTTTCTGTGGGTTTGAGTTGATTTGAGTTGGGTTTGGTATGATTTTGGTTTTCCATGGGGTGGTGGTGGTTGGGTGTTGCTGGGTTGGTGGTTGCATCTTCTTCTTTTGTCAAGAGCTATGGAGATCGGTGGTGGCAAGAGTGAGGTGAAAATGAGAGGATCCAGAGAGAAAAAGAGATTGAGGTGAAGGACTAAAAAAATTAGTAAAATATAAAATGCAGCGCTATAGTAACTGTGCATATATGCACGGTTATTGTAGCATTTGTGCATTTATGCATAATTTTACATCCACTGATGTGTTTGTTTTTTTGGTCAAAACGTGTAAAATGAGGGGCTTTTTCTATTTTGCAAGATTTTGCATCCACTAATGTGGATGCTCTAATTAGTCGGCCAACGGACTACTTTGCAAGGAGTTACACATTCTACTCTCCTACCCAAATAATAATAATAATAATAATTACAAAAACATGAACTAATATTTGTCCCTAGAAATTTTTTTTTTTTTTTTAAATGAACTTATATTTGATACAAGATGGCCTTTCATCACATTTTGCCCCCACATGTCAGGAACATTCGATCAAACTTGTTTTTTATCGCCTTTCATTCAATTGAATTAGGACTTTTGTTGTTTAGTTCTTTTTTTATTTAATTATGAGTTACATCAATTAAGGATGTAAAGGTATAGAAAAAGAAACAATATCATTAAGTTATAAAACTCTTAAATTTATTTATTTAATTTATGCATTTCAATTAGCACAATTGGTAAAGTCTTTTAATTTCAAAAAATACATTTGTGATTCGATTCTCACCTACACCAAAAAATCAATCAGTGTTTTAGTTGGATGAATCTCAGTATCATGTAATGAGTGTAGGGATGGCAATAGGATGGGGTGGAGACGAAGGATGGGGTCTTCATCTGCTCCCCGCATGGTTTTGTCTTGCCCTATCCCTGTCTCGCCTCGCATGATGGGGAAAACTTTCTCATCCCATCCCTGCCCCACCTCGTAAAACTTTACTTTTTGTTATTTGCCTTACAACTAGTACGGTTTTTAAAATGAAACATATTTCATTAATAAAAATATACTTTAAATTACAACTAAATTTATCCCATCAAATCAAATAAATTTTTAGAAAAAATTGAATAATATATCCAAGTGTTTAACAAGACAACCATTAAAAAAACAAACAAATTATCATAGTATAACACATAACAAAATAAAGGCAGAGAACCACATTGGGTAGAATAAAATATTCTAATATTAATATGTTTGTTTAAATAGTAAGGTTTAAGGGTACGAAAATTTTACAATTATAGCTCTTAGTAACGCGGGGTGGGGCGAGGTTGATCTAAAAAGTCTAAACCCATCCCCACCTCTCCCAGTGGTGTGGGGCTAAAATCTTACCCTATCCCCACCCCACCACCTTTGCGGGCGGGAAAAACCCACACAGGGTGAAGCGGGGAGGGGCGGATTAAGCGGGGCAGGGAAAAATTACTATCCCTAAATGAGTAATATATTAAAATTTTTAAACAGGCTTATAATACATTATATAACCAGAGTAACACTACAAAATAGTCTAACCTTTATAATAGTGGCTTGGAGTTATAAGGACTGAAACTCTAACATACACAACCGATGTGGGATAAACATTTTTTATTTTTATATTTTTTTTGAGGAAACGGTAATACTTATTAGAACACATAAACACGAAAGTAATATATAGAGTTTTTTTAAACAAACTTATAATACATTACATAACCAAAGTACCACTACAAAATGGTCTAACATTTATTTAATTGATAAATCACCAATATACCATAAAATAAAATGTCCAAAGATTATGACAATAAGACATGTATAATCATTATTTCTTAGCTTGTAACTTGCAATATTCAAATATTAATCCAATAGTATCCGCATCTTTGTGGTGCTAAGTGTATATACTTGTGTTTAGAAGTAATTGTAATATCGACCGATCATGAATTGACATGTGGCACAACGACGATGCTCATGTCTAGTGATTTAAAACCAATCTCACATAACATAAAATATGTGTATTATGTGGTAGCTAGGAATTGGCTGACCAAATAGTTACAATAATAACTATGAAATAAAATAAGGGGAATTGGAGTTCAGTTGGGTAATTGCCTCAAAAATCAAGGAAAGAGCAACAGCATGTCAAGACATGTGTATCCTGGTAATTTTCCCTTTTAGCATGGACTATGTTGACATTTTATTTTATACCCATATGACTTAATCTTCCATTCCCCATTTATGATATCACTAGATGGCCTATGACTAGTGAAGGTTCTTGCTAAAAAAGTTATTTGACTAGAATGATAACTTATGCATTAAAATCTGTTTGGAACCCTAACTTTGTGTACACAGAAATAGTACCCTCCATACATAGGTTAGAGCTAGTAAGCTATGTACAAAAAGTTTTTGACAAATATTCATGTAGAGTTGATTTCACATCACTTGGGAACGACCCTACACCCTTGGTTGAGCAATATAATAAGCCTCAAAAGCTCATTTTCTGAAACATACATAAATCATCTCAAAAGGAATTATTCAAGAGGGAGTTTTTATTTTATTTTATTATCATTATTATTGCTTTTTTAAGAACACCTTTTAATTGAATAACACCAAACACCTGTTTATCAAAAAAAAGGTCATTCATCATCTTTCATAATAGTAGGTTTCTCCCCCAAAAGAGGTAAATATAACTTAATATGAACCCAATTTTTTTGACCCAGAATAAAAACAGATTGACCTATGACTCGACTTGGAAACACAGTTGACCTGTGACTCAACTTGTTTTTTAGACTTATACATTTTTTAAAAATAAAAATATAATTAAGCTTTCAGCTGCACAATGAACATAGTACTATATATGCCACGCCATTATCTATACTACTATTTAAGGTGCTTTCCCTATTTGGGATGGACTTTTCATTAGTTCAAAAATACTCCTATGCCCTAAGTTTAAGGGGAGACAAAATTAGAGAATAACATTGTAAAAATACATCCTTAACTCTTACTAAAACATTGCCTACAAAATAGGACCACTCTTGTGTTTCTTTTCGAATTGCGTTATCCACTTATAAATTAGATTCTAAATATATATATATAAATTAAAACAAACACATATTTACGTCTTTGTAAAAAATTTTTTTTTTAAATATTTTAAAATCCCATTAACTCACGTATCTTACCCACTTACTTTTTCAGTGTTAAAAACAAACAAACTATTTATCAGTTAGGAGAAAACTTAGGTATAGTATTTTAGATGTTGCTTCTTAAGTTTTCCTTTTAAGATTCAGCCATATGACTACTTAACTAAAAAATACATATTTATTTTATGAGAAAAAATTTACATGGTAGAATCTTAAAAGGGGAACCTAATGAACAACACCGAAGTATTGTACCTAAGTCTTGCTCTTATCAGTTATATCTTGTACATGTTATTCTCAAAACTTCCCATGATTGTGCTATAAAAATTACAAAAAAAAAAAAAAAATTGTGATAATGTTTACGATAAGTCGATAACTACCATGGACTTGTGACAAAGAGAAATAATGTACTCCATGAGAAGAAAGTGATAAATGAAATCAAATGAGAAAAAAAAAAAGCAATGGGATCCAAGAATTTTTGTGGGTGACTGCATCAAATTTTATTATTACTTTACCATGTGAGTTTCAAGACTTTTGAATTTTTTTGTTGCTATCTTCTTCTTTTTTTTTGGTTGGGTTTGCTTATTCTTTCTATTTTACAATGTTGATGTAATAAAAATTCATCTTCAAAGTCTTTTCAGGCTTTTTTTCATAGGAAATTTTGCAGTATTTTTTTAACACATTTTTGCAATTTACTCATTTGTGTATGCATTTTGTATATATATGATTGCTTTAAAGGTTGAAAATTATTAATCTTTAAAAAGAAAGAAAGAAAAAATTAGAAGAACCTCACGTGCGTGTTCAAAGACTAATTATTATTATTATTATTATTTTATATATATATATATATATATATATATATACACACACACAAACAAACACCAAAATGACTAGACCTAAGCTGTTAATGTAATTTTTATTATTTGCGCTTCATATCCTAATAATGGTAGCTATTTATTCATAAGCCTTACCTGTAGCAAAACAGTACTAATAGCAATATCAATATCCATTTTATTCCAATATATGTATACAATGAAAGTGAATAACATTAACGATTCTCAAAAAAAAAGAAAAAAAGAATAACATTAACAAGATATTGCAAAACCAAACCTTTTATATCTAAAAGTATATAACAAAATACGTAAGCCACAACTAATAACCTTATATCTCAATTAGTTAGTAGCTCTTGATGTTACGAGACATACAGGGTTCAAGTCCCCCATTTTTCAAAATTTCCAAAAGACTTTTATGATTTAACATTGCAAAATCACGTGTACATAAGATATTTCCCTCTTCATTTGTGACTATGCACCAATTCTACTGTTAAGTGAACAAAAAAGGTTTATAACCTATGATGACAACATATCAAACAAAAAAATAATGTGCAAAAGTATGAGCTGACCTGTAATCCAACCTAACTAGTAACCTAATAGATCTAACCCGTTAAGAATGACTTGTTTTTTTGACCTAAATCGACCCCTTTTTTATGTCTAGACAAAAGTCAAGTAATATTTTGCTTTTTTAGTATTTTCGATCATTATTTTCAAAATTGTTCAATGGAGAGGTGTCTTATGAAAGTTTTCTTATTTTTCCTTTTAGATAAAATAAGTAGCAACTCCCTTGTAGGTGGCAAAATCACATCGCCCTCACACTTTAAGTTTTGTTTGGAAACTTGAATTTGAATTTTAAATCTCTTGATTTTGAATCAACTGATTTTAGAAATCATTTTGAATCTAAAAAAATTGTATTTATTTTCAAGAGAATGAAAATACCAAAAAATTGTATTCAGTTTTTCTATTCAAATCCTATTTTTCTAGATACAAAAATTGAAAACTAAATACAAATACAAAGTCAAACAAATTTTCTAATTGTAGATCCCACAAAAAATTGAAAACGAATACTGAATACATCATTTTTATGTTCAAACCAAATAAGCCCTTAAAATCCTTATTGGATTTTATCAAAATTCAAATTTTGGATATTTTAAAGCTATCCAAACAAGATAGTTAAATACTTATCAATCAAATCCAAAATTTGCTATTCAAATTTCAAACGCTCAAACGCACCATAAGGGTATGAATTGAAATTGAGTCCAAAAAAGAAAAAAAGAAAATCTTATTAGCAAAACCGTTGTCGTTTCTGTTTGACTCTCACAGCCTCCCTCATCGTCCGGCTGAGAGGTACGCAACCCACGGTCCTTAAAATGAACCGTACCGTACCGAATCACTTAAAACTAGGGTTTTTAAGATTAGGTATAGCCACTTTCTCATTTCTCTGCCGCATTGGCTATTAGGGTTTTCCAGAGCTATTCCAAAATTTTCCATTCCAATTTTTTTTTTTTTGTTTCTTTCTCCACAAACATCTCTTTCTTTTTCATTCAATCTCAGATCGGTTTTTTTTTTTTTTTTTTTCTCTTTCATGGAGCTGAGTAAACAACACTAGGAACGGTTTCGTGGTTGCTGTGTAGGGTTCGTAAAGGTAGGGTTTTTCTGAGTTTTGAGCGAGAAAGAAATGGCAAGCTTGAACCCATTTGATCTCTTGGGCGATGACGATAACGATGACCCGAGTCAGCTCCTCGCGGCTCAGGAGCATAAGCTCGGTCCTCTTGCTGCCAAGAAACCCCAAGCTCAACCAGCGGCTCAGCCTGCTAAGCCAGCCAAGCTTCCATCCAAGCCTGTTCCTCCTGCTCAAGCTGGTGAGCTCTCAGCTTCCATTTCCATTCTGGGTTTTTTAATGCTTCTTTTAAAATTCTTTTGTTTGGTTCGGATATTTGGGTTTTTGATGCTGTGTTGGTTTCATTTGTGTTAATTTATTCAGTGTTTTGTTATATGCATTTTGTGGCTTGATGTGGGTTTTCTTTGTTGTTATGCATTTTGGGTTGAGATTTGGTAACTTGGAATTTTTATGATGTGGTTTTGGACTTGTTTTGAAATTGGTATTGATTGTTGTTTGTATTTGTGTGCAGTAAATGTTTTGACTGAATCCAAACGGTATCCAACTCATTGGCATTGGGCAAGAAATGGAAATCCGATTTTTACATTTCATATTCACTAATTTTTTATATATATTATATAATCAAGTTTATAGTGAAATAAATCAAATGCTTTACTCTCTCAATAAACAACATATGATGGGTGTAATGCAAGGTCAAGATAGAGAGAGCAAATCCATCTGATATTTGAGATTTTGATAAATGAACATTTCACTCTACAATGGTGCACTTTATAATTAATTTATTTATTCAAAACATAAGTCATATTCATAAAACAATGGACAATGCTCGACTGAATGACCTTTTATTCTGATATTGAGCTCAATTGTTGTCTTCTCCTTGGTATTTATTTTGATGTGCACGCTTTTGTGTATATTCGAAGGTGGCTCTCAAATGGTTGAGCTTCAGATAATTCAGAAGTGTCAAGTTATGTATTGATTAGTTCTATATCTGAAGTCTAAGAACTTGATTCACTTGTGTGCTTTCCTTGAGAATAGATTGTATGATATTTTTTTTTACCCTCCAATATTTGCTGTTTAAAGTTATCCCCAAAAAAAAAAAAATGTTGAAAGTACGGAAAGAAAGGTGAATGAAAGTTTGATTAGGATGTTTTTCCAATTGAATTTTTACTTCATTGGGACCTAATGGGTTGTATTTACTGTAATTTTTTAATGGAAATGTAATTGGTTTTCTATTTTTCTGTGACTCAAGTGAGCTTTTGCAAATTATATTATTTTTTGCTTGGTTGCTCATAAATTTGAGGAGTTGCAATCGTTTCGTATTGTGTACCTAGTTCAATGTCTCATTCTAATTATGTAATCTGTGCCATATGATCTCTATATTTGCTGTGTTGATCTTTATTTTGTCTCAGATGTTGATTAGCTCTTTATTTTTGTTACTCTCTAATATAAATCAGGGTTTAGAAACTCCTCTTTTGTCCCTTCCCTTTTACTTTCGGTTGTAGTATTCTTAATTTACAATGTTGTGTGTGTAAAAGGACTATGCTTTACCTGTATGTTTGTTTCATTGTTGCTCTCCCCTTTTGTGGTTTGCTAATAATGATTTTACTACTAATAATAAACCAACTAATAAATATTTTACATTGTTTCAGTAATTTGTGCTTCTTATTTTTTAACTGCTGTACTATTTACTTATCATGAAATGAGATTTTTATTTTTAATATTTAATTTCCTGATGAGTTAAAATTAATGTTAAAAAGAAAAGGATGAGAATTCTTATGCCTTATGTTTTCTATTGCAAATAATGTTGAAAATAAATTTAATCTTAAAGCATATTTCTATTCCTTATTTGTTTTAAAAACCTGACACCGGCTATACCTAATCATTTTCTCTTTTCATGTGAAAAAGTGAAATGTTTCAACTCAGCTAACTCTGTTACTGTTGTTTGAGCTGAGTGTGTTTTTGTAGACTAAAAACCATAAATGATAGCCTTTAGATTCTGTGATTATGATTTTTTTACTTCGCTGATGGCCTCTTGGCCAGGTGGCACCTCTTCTTGAGGGACCTGGTAGGTGATGTCATGGGTTCAAGTCACAGAGTTTATGTGAGTTACTTACCAATAAAAACCATATCCTTTTCTTTTCATTAGTTCTCTCTGCAACTGGCAAGAAATTATTTCATATTAACTTCCTTAAACAAAGCATAATATTGCTGATTAAGTTAGTAAGTATGACACATTTTTATTACACCATTTTATTGTTTGTTTCTAAAAAGTAAGGTGGAAGGTAAGAAACTGTTATGTAAAATAGAGCACCATGTTTAGTTCTAATGTTATCTCTCTCTCTCTCAATGCATGCTATGTTGAGGTTATATTGCTCATAAAATCTGACACCTTTTATAGGGCGAAGCATGTGTCTTGCATATCTGATATTCTCTCTTCTTCTTTTTTTGGTTAAGTAGTGAAGGAGGGAAAGAATGAAGTGGGGCGTGGAGGGGGCCGTGGCGGTGGACGCGGGTATGGACGTGGACGTGGTGGGGGTGGATTTACTCGAGATTCAGTTAACAATGAGAATACCTTTGGCAACAATAATGGATTCTCTGGTGGGGGGTACAGGCCAACTGAAGAGGGAGATGCAGGGAAGCCATCTGAGAGGCGTGGCTCTGGTGGATCTCGTGGTCCCTTCCGAGGTGGTCGTCGTGGTGGTTTTAGCAATGGAGAGGATGCTGAAGGGGAACGTCCACGTAGGACATATGAACGCCGCAGTGGGACTGGACGTGGGTTAGTGTTTTTGTTGAGATAATTGTTTTCATTATTATGATATATGACATGATCTGTGCTTTACAGTCCTGTAGTTTATCATTGCAGTGATTAATTCAATCTTTTTCTATAATCAGGAGTGAGCTTAAACGTGAAGGATCTGGTCGTGGTAATTGGGGAACTCCAACTGATGAAATTGCTCTGTAAGTATCTTTTCTGCCACTTAAGATTAGAACTCTTTGTGATGATATGGCTATAATGCTTCAATGTGATGTGACACCTACTTATTTGCATGCATATCTGGACTTTTTTGCTAAAATAAGGGATGCTGAGGAGCCTGTAACTGAAAATGAGAAGAATGTTGGTGCTGAGAAGCAGTTGGGAGGAGAGGACAATGCTGGTGATGCTAACAAAGAGAATCCCGTTAATGAACCGGAAGAGAAGGAGCCTGAGGATAAGGTAAATTGTCCTATTGTTCAAGATGTTGGATATACTGGATTGGCTTGTTCTCCAGCATATACATTTCCAATTGGAAGCCAGAAAATTAAAAAAGAAAAAACTAACAGCCACAGGAATGGTGGTTCTGATTTTTATTGCAATCATGTGAAGCGTAGTGTATTGCTTATTTTATTTGCTATTTTAGGTGCTTTAGCCCCTTAAAAGGGGGGGGGGGGGGATATTACTATGTTGGGATTAGTAAGAAAATTCTAAGCAGGAACCTAAGCCTTATTTATGTCAAGGGCCTTGTAGCTGAACTGGTACCCTCCCATGTACAAAGTGCATGGGGATCTAAGGGGAAAAGGGCTTGAGCTGCAAGGTCAGCAGCACGTAGTAATTATCTCTCAAAATAAAGAATTTAAGCCTTAATTATTGGCAGTGTGTGCACTTTTCTTATTGTTTGATGTGATGGTGGATTTTTATAGAGAAGGCCTAACATGGGGATGTAGAATCCTTTTGTTTTTAACCAAATTATATAAGATGCAACTTTACAGGTGTATCAACCTGTGTGCGCATTATGTTTGGGGTGGATTTATTTTCATGGGGATGTAGAATCCTTTGTTTTTAACCAAATTATATAAGATGCAACTTTACAGGTGTATCAACCTGTGTGCGCATTATGCTTGGGGTGGTTTTATTTTCCAGTTTGGGTTGCATAAGTTAGCCAACCCTAGAGGGTGCTGGTGGGGTGTAAACAGGAAACAGCATAATCCGCTAACTCAGAGTCAAGGTGTAAAATCACATTAATCAGATACTTAATACTTGTACTGGAGATGCAAAAAAAAAAAAAAAAACTTGAATATTATGAGTTTATCCTTTTCCTACTCTTAACAATATTATATTTTATGGTATAAGAAACTTCTTTCTACTTCTATGTAATCCAGATTAAAGATATCATCCTAAAATTGCTTAATATTCTTGTAATAGGAGATGACTTTAGAAGAGTACGAGAAGGTAGTTGAAGAGAAGAGGAAGGCTCTGCTTGCACTAAAGATCGAGGAAAGGAAGGTTGATGTGGACAAAGAATTTCAGTCCATGCAGCCCCTTTCAACTAAGAAGAGCAATGATGAAATCTTTATCAAACTGGTGAGACTTTAGAACTCTTTAAATAGCAACCTTAATTCATTTTGATATACCTTATGCAAGTATGTTGACTTGTTGCCATTTGGTTGATAGGGTTCTGAGAAGGACAGGCGTAAGGATGCAGCTGACAAAGAAGAGAAAGCAAAGAAGGTATGGCTGTCTCTCTTATGCATGAACTAGCATTTAGTTCAACTTTTTGCAGTATTCAGTCATAGTATGATGGTTGTTTTAGTTGTCCATATCGGAGATGCTATTTGTGTTGCGTCTCTTTATCCTGCAACTAGAATAGGGTTTTTTTTTTTTTTCCCAACGAGTAACTAGAAAATATTTACTTGCATGCTACTTGTTCTTACTTTCTAGAGATATATGATACATGTGCTATGTTCAAGTGTGCATGTTGATGTTGTGTTGAGCCAGTGGAATATTTGCTGTGTCAGAAGAGCTGGGATTGGAAGCATTGTTGGGATGGGGTGTCGCTCTTTGCCCCACAATGGATGATCTTGTATTAATTCCATTGGTCATACTAGCATTTAAATCTGATGATCTACTGTTTCGGACAGTGAATGATCAAGATTATTTTTTTACTGATTTTCCAATGATCGTCTTATCATCATCATTGTTTAGCCAGAGAATATATATTCTACAAGTTCTTGGCTATGTTTGGAAGAATTTTTTTTTTTTTTAATTTTTTATAAATTGGAATTAATAATGGTAACTTGGCCATAAGTTATTATACCATAATGTTTAAATCTAAACAAATAAAATAAATCTTTGGGTAAATTACATAATTCCCCCTATAGTTTGTGGGTGGTTTCTGAATAGACCATATATTCTAAAAAGTTTCAATTAAAATCATTTACTTTCTAAGACATTTCAACTTGCCCCTTCACTGAGTTATTATTAACAAAAAGTAATGGAAATTCATATAAGTTGTGCTTATAACCTATGTAGATTAAAAAAAAAAGGTCTCTATGTGAATGACATATAGCATTGTGGAACCAAAAAAGTGTACAAAATAATTTAAAATAATACTAAAAAATAAATATAATTTGTTGAAGATGTGATGATTTTGATTTTTTTTTTTTCATAATGAAATACCACAGGATATTCATGTGCTGGATATTTTAGTGCCTATAAAAGTCTCATCACTCGTGTGCAATTTACTTGATTTTTTGTTAGTTCTAGTTGACAATGATGCTTTGAGGGGTTAATTAATTAATATGAGGTTTTAACTGAAACTTGTCAAAATCTAGGGTTTGATTTAAAACCACCCCCAAATTATATGGGGAATTGTGTAATTTGCCCTTCTTTTTATGCATCTTTCTATGAAAGTTGTTATTAAATCTTACCTATCAAAAAAGAAAGTTATTAAATCTCTATTGTGCCACATTATCCTGACGCCTGAGTACTCATTCTCTGGGAAGTATTTTAGTGCTGCTCAGGTCATGAATGTATCTGCTAGCTGTCTCCTTTTATTAATTGACTGATTTTTGTGTGTAGTCTGTTAGCATAAATGAGTTTCTAAAGCCTGCTGAAGGGGAGAGGTTTTATAACCCTGGTGGTCGTCGAGGTCGTGGCCGTGGTTCAAGAGGAGGATTTGGTGGAAGCAACAGGAGCTTCAATGTAGAAGCTCCTGCCATTGAAGATCAGCACCAGTTCCCCACCTTGGGTGGTAAATGAGAATTTTCCACTTGTTTCTTCTCTTTGGCTTCTCCATTGGGGTTCTGCTATCATTTCTGGAGTTTGAGTTGCAGGCTATGCACGGGCATATTTAAAACTAATCTTTAATATTATGTTTGAGTGTATATTTTAGATGTTATTTCTGGACTGAGAACTCATGCATCAGTTTTGTTTTGAAATAGGTGAAACCAGTTAGTTTTTTTTGGATATCTCGTTGTTTCGTGTATTTGTTTACTTATTCATGCTTCAAGCCAATGGAAGAGCTATAATGTTGGACTGATTCTGGGAAGGGATCTATAGAAGATCCTCTAATTGGCGCTAATTACTGTTTTGTCTTTTCAATTTAACATTACAAAAATATGCAGCTAAAATTGCTTGATGCTAAAGTTGTTTTTGTTTATTCAAAACCCAAACTTTATTGGCGAAGTTTAGGTGAGGCTTAAGTTTAATTTTTTATGCCAATGACAGTGAAAATTTGCTGTTATGCCTAAAATTAGACATGGTAAAATGGGCTGAGATTTGCTGGCCCGACCGAAAATGCCCATTTTGTTTCGAATTAAATATGGGCTGACCTGCAGCTTGCGTTTTTTTTGTGGGACAACCTAACCTGCGGCCCGCCTGTTCTTTGAACTTTTTTTTTCTTTAAAAAATATTTAAAAACTATATGGCATTATGGCAAGGTTTGCTAAATTGCTCCTAGGTACTTAACATTATTATAAAACGCACAATGAATTTGTGTGTTCTGGCAGCTCTAATATAGTAATAATGTAATATTCTAATATCTATCTGATCAAAGTATGTAACAAGCACAAAGCCACTAACCCGGCCACAGTGAGTCAGTGGCAATTGACAAAGTGGCCAACAGTAAACAAAACAAAATAATTCAATAGTGACTCAAACAAAATAAAAATACTTTTTTTTTTTTTAATGATTAGGAATATGAGCATTATGAAAGTTGTCGTAGTGCCAAAAAAAAAAAAAAAAAAAAATCTCAATTGGAATTATATTTGGAAGAGAATAGACTTGGTAAAAAGCAAAATCCAAAGTTGGAAGTTCTCTAGCTTCTTCTGCTCCTTCTACATCCGCTCCTTCTTCATTAACAGGTGGTGTGATCCTCAAGGCGATCAATGCACAGCTTCAACGCATGGATGCTCACCTTGACACACTCAGTGATGAGTTGTGTCAGGTGAACAGCTGTGTTGGCTATATTGCTCAACGGCAGGCTTGCCTTGGTGGCTTCGTGGCGTCTCCCTCTCCTTCTCTAGAGGCATCTGAGGATAAGGATGATGATGGTGACTCCGACGATGATGATGGTAATGAGGATGAGGATGCTAGCTCTTCCGATGACGACACAATGACTGCTTGAGTTACTTACCCTATGTCATTCGTGACAAAAAGGGAGAGTAGTTTTGGGTATGAGAGTAGTCATAGTCTTAAGGGGAGATTTAGTAAGGAGATTAGATATTTTTGTTAGGAAGAGTGTTTTTGTTTATGAGGGATGTAGTGAGGACTCTTTGTATCTTTTTTTTTTCTTTACTATTCAGATACATTTGTTCTTGCATTGTGATAGCAAACCTTGTACTTATGTTGATATATATATTGAGGTTGTTATTACAGTTTCACCTATCTCTTCATGTATTGTTTCTTTTCTCTCTTTATGCACTTGCTTCTTATTTATTGTATGCAATCTTTTATTTCTATTTCACACTAAGATGTCGTAATGAGTTTTGTTTAAAGTGTTTCAAAAATACAGGTTGTCAAAGTTTTTCTTGCCATGAACTCTCTTCTTGCAAAGTTTTTCAACAATTTGTGTTAGGATAGATTTTATTGTATTCAACAAGTGAGTATGAGTTGAGTGATTTATGACTTCTCTTATATGTTCATTTGTTTGTTGTGGTTTTGTTACGGATTGCCAATAAGGGAGATTATTAGGACATATGTGAATCATGTTAGGAATATATGTCAATGTAGAATTAGATAATCCTTTGACAAAACACACTTTACTTGTAATTGGATAGATCTAGGATGAGTTTAATACTTCAAGGAACAAGGTTTAAAGTCCAAGTGTCAAAGCCATGCAAATCTGTCCAAGAATCAAGTGAAGAAGTGCTGGATTTTAAAACTCGACAGATAGCATCTATCGAGGTTTAAAAGGCAGCTTTTGCTTGATACTTGACAGCTGCTCGATAGATAACCTATCTATCGAGATTTAAGAAAATCAGTTTTTCAAAATTGATTTCACTCCAATTCGTGTATGCATGTTTAGGCTTTCTTTTCTCACAACCCTAAACATATATAAGTATTATTTTAAAGGCCGTCACAGCTAATGCAAGTGAGTGCAACTTGATGCAAAGGTTTTTCACAAGCATATTGTGACCGGAGACAATTTACCCTAGTTCATATTTCTTTTCAAGAAGTTGATACATTTGTATGCTGTAGGGTTTTGTAACCAATAAACTTCGTGATCTTCATCATGTTGATGAACTTAAGAACTCTGCACCCAACATCCTTCTCAAGTTGGTGGTTAGTCACGTACTTGGATTCGCGCATCAATTGGTTAGTCACATACTAGGAGCCGTGCATTAAAAGGAGAGATTGTCACTACAAAACAAGTCCAATTAGGTATTGGGGTAAGGGTTCAACTATAGGTTGGTATAAAGTACTAGGGTTCCTTTACTTATAACCGCTTGTTGTGATAATAGTGGATTCTCGGGAATGGTGACCATAAAATCACCCAGTGGAGTTTTTTCCTTGGAGGTTTTCCCCATTTATAAACAAATCACCGTGTCAACTTTATTTTCTACTGCATATTAACTTAGTTGGTGATTTGTTTGTGCTACTATGTGTATTGCATGTTAATCGGATTAATTAATAAACTTGGCTAATTAATTGGTTAATTCATTAGAAGGGGTCAATACATTCTTGGCTTATCAGGAAACAATGGCTCATTGCTTTACCTGGTCCGATGGGAAGCCTAGTGGAGAGTGTATGAGCTTGTTGCATCTAGTCCAAATTGTCCATGTGATCATTTCAAACAACTCTGAGTTGCAGTCAGATTCTAGCATCGTGGCTAGAAGATGAGGGAAATCCGAGTATCTTGAGGTTTGTTTGAAATTCTATTGTGGGTCCTCCTCCCAAATCTGTGAAAGCCTTGGGCATGACCAAAGTGAGTGCAGCACATCCTCAAGTTGGTTGGAGCAGAAAGTGCATGACGGATCGTTAATGACACAGCAGCGAATGAGATTTTATTTTATTGGCAATGCGTTATGGGATGCTCTCCATAGGAAGTTTTTAACTTTGCTTGGCAAAGATAACTTCCAAATCTATTTCCATGGCTGCTTAGCGTAAATAGTTGGAGCTTGAGTTTGTGAGGCTTAAAGGGTGGAAAACTTGGATTTAACACCATATCTTTATAGAATTTAATCTCTAATTATCATACCAAGTTGAGCTTGATATATATCTTAATTAATGGAAATTTTGTGAATTTTTTTTCATTTTCCATTTCATTCTGTCTATTTTAACAAAATATTTTGATATCGGTCAATTCTAGCATACTGTTATTTTTAACACTCATATTTACTCATCATCAATGAAATAATAATAAAATTAAATTAAAATATTTTTAGTTTTTATTTTTTAAAATTGAGTAGAATGTACTGGAATAACCAACTAGAATTGGCCAAAATGACTCGAAATGGACCAAAATTTAGCCCAAGTGGAATGAAGGGGTGGTTTTCCGTACTGGTCTACTTACCAATATGGTATTTTTTGGCCAATCATGCCGAAATGAAACAAAATCCTTACCTATATTTAATGGCTATTGGATTATGATAAATTATAAATAAATACTAGTTATTTAACAAATTTGATTAGTATAGAATAATAAATAAATTAATAAACATTTAATAAAAGAAAAATAAATACTCCTAATAACTAATTTATAAAATATATTGTATACACAAGCATTAGATTAATCTTAATAACAAATATATATATATATATATATATAGTGCCCGCATTTGCCCGCACTCTTTGTATTGTAGCTTACTCCCCATTTGGTATCAGAGCCATTTTAGCTCGATCGAAAGTGTTTGTAAGTTACTGAAATTATTTTCAATCAAGTTGGCCGGTATTACCGCCATAGTTATCCATTATTTTGTGGTATCATTACTTTGAATGTATGTTATCTCTAACAAATATTATTTTGTTTTACATCTATTTTCTGATAGCATTACCACTCCCATATGTTGCATTTTTCATCTACTACTTCATCTTAGCCAGTCTATATTGTTCTATCTTTTGGTGGTAGGCTGAGCCTCCCGTTCATTCAAACTGTTTATTATCTTGTGATTACCTGTTTAAGCTAATCCTTTGCCTCCCAGTTATCTTCTTTTTCCATTCTTTGTTTCTATCCCCACAATTTGTTGCAGATGTATGTTATACCAGGTTCTATGTCGGAATGTTATCCCGTAAATCTAGGGTCCAAGCACAACGTCAGATGTCCTCATTAGGCCAGAGCAGTAAAGTCCCGCTGAGCCAGGAGTGCGTTAGGGTGTGCGTGTGGTTGA
Organism: Quercus parvula; assembly: GCA_030820535.1. Lineage (NCBI taxonomy): Eukaryota > Viridiplantae > Streptophyta > Magnoliopsida > Fagales > Fagaceae > Quercus > Quercus parvula. Next base: position 31,637,228 of record JAUAME010000012.1, read on the forward strand.
GTTGACTGACTGGAAATTGGATTCCGAGCAGTTGAGGATAACATTGAGATAGAAGGTATAGTATATTCCCTGTTTCAGATCTAAGGTTAGATCCAGAATATGGAAGATAAAGGTTATCTAGGTTGTAATTGATTTCTTAGGCTTTTAATCCAGAATGATTAACAGGATGTTTAGAAGGAGTGACTCTTCCACTTCCATTAGATCTAGCAGTACAGACCCACCTGAGATCCCAGTAGAGGATGGAACTATCAACTCAGAGTCGTACCAGCTTTCAGATCTAGATCAGAAGTTAGGAGATTGGAACATACCCAAAGTTCCCACAAACCAGGTCTATAGGTCCTCCTCATGGTCTTTTAAAAAGTCTTTCAGAACGGACTACCATGTCAGAACCATAGAACAAGTATACAGCATTAACAAGGAATATGAAACTTGTTATTTGTTGTCTCCTGCCGCCATGATGGCCCACAGGAAAAATGGTTAGAAATTCCTCCACATAGGACTTGTCCAAGTTGGAGTAAAACCACTGATCCGGGAAGGGTTGAACAACTCAATCCTTATGGCCCTTAGAGACACCAGATTGATTAGATTCAACGACAGTCTTCTAGGCACCATTGAATCCAGTTTGTCAAACGGTCCAATTCATTTCGACTGTTTCCCAAACCTCACAGTTGCGCTTGACGACCCCCATATCCTAAAGGTCCTCACCCTCAACATCAAAACCCATGGAACCCTTGTGTTACATGGAACCAAGCAGCTTGCTCTTGTATACAGGGTGTATTACAAGTGCATGAGAACTAACATGTCCATCCAAGCTTTCGATAAGAGAAAACCAGGAGAAACCACTCTTATCCAAACCTCAGATGTTAGGTCTACCATTCAGGTCCCAAGAACCCTGAAATGGTCTGAGATTTCATTTCCAGCAGATTGGACTCTGGAAAATGAAAACTATCCTCTACAGGTCCAGAACCCTGTAAGAAACCCAGAACTAGATTTCGTCCAGCAGCTAGCCAATGGAACGGTTAGACTTAGCTTTGACCAGTCTAGGTTCAGGTCACCCTTAGAGTATGATGTACCCTTACCCAGATCCTCTTTAGATCTGCCCCAGGACACATACCAAGAACCAAGGTCTAGATCTGTAGATCTACGCCAAACCTTTAGGCAGCCACCTATCCTCTTAAGAGATAGACCTGCATCCCAGTGTAGCTCGTCTAGAACACGACCTACTAGGAACCTCGCCCAGTTTCAAGGTGTTAAAGACCACTCCCAGGTTAGTACCCCTTTTTACACAGCCAGGAAAGACTCAGTTGCTGATCAAGAAGAAGATAGCAACAGTCAGGAACCTCCTTCACCATCAGGATCTGATTTTAGGAATCCTATTCAGCAGGAATCTGAATACGATCATCAGCTCCTAGTGTTGACAAAGGAATTTGTTCCAGATATGGACATGCTCGAAAAGGAATTTAATTCTGAGAAGAACAGAGTTAAAAGAGAAACCTATAGAGCCAACCATACCAAGGAACAAAAGGTTGAAGTTTTGGAGAAATGGAAGTCTTTCATGAGAGAGGTTAAAGCAGATTACCCTTTCTTTGAATACTTTGAAAAACATTTCAGTTGGCAAAAAAGGAACTTTGTCAACACCAAACTTCCTTCAAAAGACATTCTACCAAAGAAGGCCAGGTATCCAACAAAGAAAGTTGACAAACCAGTCTCCCCTTCACCAGAAGTAAATGTCTTAGAAGCATACCTATCATCTAGTAGTTCTACTGGACCCTCCTCAGATAAGGAGATAGATCCATTAGAAGACTATATCCCATTCCCTCCAATTGATCTAGAGAATGATCTATTAGAGGCCTATGCCCCAATTCCTCCTAGAAAATGGAAATCCAAATATAGAGGAAACCCAGCCTTTAAAGATTTCCACAGGAAGAAGATTGTTGCAAAGGAATATAGACGTCAAAAGTTGTTCAAAAACAATGACTTCTATAAAAAGGGAAACCCCAGCCCCATAGAAAACCTCAAACCTAAAGCAAAAGGAAAATGCTTTAAGTGTGGGAAGAAAGGACATTTCAAGAAAGAATGTCCAGGGAAATCCCCTACCCATTCAGCAGTATCTGAAGAAATCTCCAAAGTCCTAGAACTCGACCATCCAGAAATTGAGTCTCCAAATAGTTCTATTGACCGAGAAATCTGTCAGACCTACCAAAATTCATCCTCTCCTAGAGTTCCAGACAGTACCTCTAGTAGCTCAGATGGAGCCATACCTTGCACAGATAGTTGTTGCAGGAACAACACTATCGAAGTTCTTTCCAAGCAAGAAGAACTGCTCCTAGATCTCATAGAACAGATCAAGGACCCAGAAGAGAAATCTCGAAGACTTAGTGACTTCCACAGAACCCTAGTTAAGGAAAACTGTACATCCAAACCTAGGCTTCAGGAACCCAAAGTCGATTTGGATAAAATCTACAATAGGTTTTCCAAGTCCAAAAAAGAGATAACTGTCCAAGATCTCCAGAAAGAGATTAATAACACCAAAACTGAGATGAAAAACCTTAATCAGGAGTTAACTATCCTTAGAGTTGATTATGGTCTCATAAATCTCAGAGTCAAGAACTTGGAAAACACTTCACATCTTGAAGGCGATGAGGAAACACCATCACTAAACCCTTCTGATGTTGAAGCAGATGAAACTGTTAACCCTACTGCAGATATGGAGCCCGAACCATCCAAAGGATCGTTCTTGCAAACCATCAATCGGATTAACTTCCAGAAATGGCATTCCAAAGTCAGGATTGTCATAGGGAAAGATTTTGGATTTGAGGTAGTTGCCCTAATAGATTCGGGTGCTGATCTCAACTGCATTCAAGAAGGAATCATTCCCTCGAAATACTTCCGAAAAACCAAGGAAAGGTTAACTTCTGCCAGTGGAGGAAAGATGCAGATAGAATTCAAAATACCAAAAGCCCATGTATGCCAGGACAATGCGTGTTTCAAAACCACCTTTGTTCTTGTCAAGAATATATCAGACAAGGTCATCTTAGGAAACCCATTCATGTGTCTGTTATATCCTTTTACCACGGATAGTGAAGGAATCACTACCCATCCTTTTGGCCAGCCAGTTAAGTTTAAGTTTCTTAGGAGCCCAAAGCCTAAAGACATTAATAGTCTCAAAGAGGTTTCAATCTCCAAGACCCTTAACCTTATCCAAGCCAAAACCCAACACCTCAAGTACCTTAGTATGGAACTAAGTTACAAAAGAGCTGATGAGAAATTATCTAGCAAGAATTACCAATCAGACGTTAGAAAGTTTGAAGAAGAACTCAAGCAGGAAGTTTGCTCTGACTTACCCACAGCCTTTTGGCATAGGAAAAAGCACGAAGTTGCACTTCCTTATGTCAAAGATTTCCATGAAAAGAACATCCCAACCAAAGCCAGACCTATCCAAATGAGTCAAGAGCTTATGGATACTTGCAAGGCAGAGATAGAGGATCTTCTTAAAAAGGGAATCATCAGAAACTCTAGGTCACCATGGTCTTGTCCAGCCTTTTATGTCCAGAAAAACGCTGAGATTGAGAGAGGTGTCCCTAGACTTGTCATTAATTACAAGCCCCTTAACAAAGTCTTAGAATGGATAAGGTACCCTATCCCCAACAAAAGAGACTTAGTTAACCGGCTTAGTAAAGCAGTGGTTTTCAGTAAGTTTGACATGAAGAGTGGTTTTTGGCAGATACAAATCAGGGAGTCTGATAGGTACAAGACAGCCTTCACCACACCCTTTGGCCATTACGAATGGAACGTAATGCCCTTTGGTCTCAAAAATGCACCTTCTGAATTCCAGAATATTATGAATGAGATTTTTAATCCATTCTCTGACCATACCATTGTGTACATCGATGATGTACTTATCTTCTCAGAATCCCTAGACAAACATTGGAAGCATCTCAGAACATTCTTCCGAACCATCAAAAGAAATGGTCTTGTTGTCTCGGCCCCGAAGATTAAGCTTTTCCAAACAACTGTCAGGTTCTTAGGTTTTGACATCAAACAAGGAGTCATCAAGCCTATAGATAGAGCCATCCAGTTTGCAGAAAAATTTCCTGATGAAATCCTAGAAAAGACCCAACTTCAAAGGTTCTTAGGATCTCTCAATTACATTTCTGATTTCTATCAAAACCTTCGGCAACAATGCAAGCCTCTTTTTGATAGACTTCGAAACAATCCACCTCCTTGGACACCCACTCATACGCTAATTATTCAGCAGGTCAAAAAATATGTCAAGACACTTCCTTGCCTTGGAATCCCTTCAGAAAATTCCTTCAAGGTAGTCCAGACTGATGCCTCTAACATTGGTTATGGTGGTATTCTCCTTCAGCGTGCCAGTCACACTTCCCCTGAACAGATTGTTTGTTTTCACTCAGGAATTTGGACTCCCACTCAACTGAATTATAGTACTATTAAAAAAGAGATTTTATCTATAGTATTGTGTATTTCGAAGTTCCAAAGTGACCTTCTAAATCAAAAGTTTTTAATAAGAATTGATTGTAAATCTGCAAAACATGTTTTAGAAAAAGATGTTCAAAACATTGCATCAAAACAGATTTTTGCACGTTGGCAAGCTATTCTTTCAGTTTTCGATTTTGACATTGAATTCATAGCAGGAACCCAAAACAGTATCCCTGATTTCCTAACCTGTGAATTCTTGCAGGATCCAAAACAAAATGTCCGGGAAGAAACCCGTACATCCTCAACCCCCCAAAATGCCTAAACAGCATACCACTAGGAGTACTACTCAGGCACAGAACCCTGGCCCTTTAGTACCCCTTACCAGTTCACAGAGAACCCAACCTATGTCATCATCCTCTGTCGCCAACCGTTATTTGGTTTCCACTATCCCAAAACCAAACTACCAAAGGCCCCAAGGACAACACAGTTACAGTTCCGCTTTAGCCACAATACCGTTCAAGGCAACTTCTCCATATACAGTAGAAGAACCCTTCGACTCAATTGTCCCTAAGCAACCTTCTTCAACTCTCCCTCCCAGAACAGGTAGAGCTTCTTACATCAAAAAACCTTTTGTCCAGCATGTCTCTTATATTGAGCCACACTTGGCCCATATAACCGATCCCTTGGCATTAGCAATGGAGGTATTACCCCATGAATGGCATTTCCTTCCAAAGAGCCCAGAAAAGAGTATCAGATTCTATAAAGGCATCCTTTACCAAGAAAAGTCTGCCCGAATAGAAGATATCCAGGATAGAGCCAATCCCTCAAGAGTGTTATACCATAAATTCATAATACAGAATTTTGTAAGCTGCAAAGATTGGGGACACCCCTCTACTCTCAGGCCCCTTACATTATTCAAGGGATCAGAACCCCTGTACAATTATTATGATTATATGGATGCATTTGAAAAGGTATTATTCTTTCAGAACAGGACTCTTGATCACTCTTGGTTCATCCAGTTTGACAAGAATTTCAATAGCCAAATACCTTCGTGGTTCCTCAAATGGTGGGAAATGTTCGGTTCAGTTCCACAGAACCTCCCAGAACCCCTACAAGACGCACTAAGGTATTTCAGCTCCAAATTCCAGACGGACAGGCATACCTCACAGTTTCCAGCCATCTTGCATATGTCAATTCAATACAAGATCCACTGGATAAGCATGTGGAGTTATATTATCAACCAGAATCTGCTCGACCGAGAATTCTTTACAAAGTGGTGGGATAGGTTCAGACCAACTGACGTTATCTCCAAACTTTACAAGGACTTTCCTCTTCCAGTGCAAAAACCCATAGCTCATTGCACAAGATCACAATCGAGTCTAGACTCCGTTCAGATATCCGGAAAATCTAGCAGGGAACTTAGAGATCTTGCCCAACAGCTACTACTCCAGTCTGAACAGCTAGAGTCAGAAGAAAAAAACTCTCCTGCCTCATCTGAAGCTTCTTGCAATCTTGCCCCAGTTGACCCATTTCAGGATGCCCAAGATCCTTATGATGGCTACAACTTGGACAGTGATTATGAACCTTGAATGCTCCAGAACAGCTTTCAGAATCCATAGTATGCTCAACAGTTCACCTTTGCATTTCCTCGGCTACTATTCAGAACAGTACCCACACTTGCAGAGTTGACCAACAAAGCTACTATTCACTATTCTAGAAAAGCAAGGGGACAGAACACTGTTCATAAACAGTGACCAGTTACTGTTCACTCCAACAGTGCCCCAGACGGAATCATGAAGTTACTATTTGCTTTCGGCTGACAAGACATTTCACCCGAAGTAAAAGCAATTTACCTTCCGTGATTTCTGCTATCTCCTGAAGGATCCAAGGCTCTCTCCTCCTATATAAGGCATCCTTGGTATCAGTCTCATTCAGACTTCTTAAGGCCATTCAGACTTCTCAAAGTCCGACAAGAATCCCCTTAGATCTCCCTTAGGCAGATAATTTCTCCTATTGTATCCCTATCCCCAGTTTACATTTGTATCACCAATATACATTTGTAACCTATTTATGCTTCCGCCATCCCTCTACCAGTGCCCGCATTTGCCCGCACTCTTTGTATTGTAGCTTACTCCCCATTTGGTATCAGAGCCATTTTAGCTCGATCGAAAGTGTTTGTAAGTATATATATTTGCACTAATTTGCTTGTATTTATCATACAAAATTTTATTGTATTTACACTCATTTCCTTTTATAATTTTTTTATTGAGTTGTATTATGTATTAAAGGGTCAAATGCTAAAGACTAACGTTGTTGTTCTGGGAATTTCAGTTGAGCATGTTAAGTTCTAAGACTTTAGGAACTAAATGTATTAGAACTTCATTTTGTATATATTGGTAAACCATGATCAAAATAATGAGTCTAGGTTTAAGCTTGCTCAAAGTTTGTTTAAGTGTAAGTTTGAATCGAGTGTTTTGTAGGAATTTACTGTGTAAAACTACAAGGCTCAATGGATCGAAAGTAAGGCTCAATCGATCGAAACACGCAGTTCTAGAATTAAGTAGAAAAGTTTCAAACGTAGCCTAAGCACAATAAATGTGTAGGGTTAAGTGTTTTACTCTTAATATAAAAGGAAAAACCCTAGCCACGTTTTAGATGTCTCTGAATAGTTGTGTGTTTGCTCTTGTGTGAGATTTAAGAGGTGTTTACCTTAGAACACACAAAAAGCTCTACCAATATCAAGATTTGCAATCAAGATTTGTTGGTCGTTCAGTTGTTGCATAAAGAACCTTCAAAGAACAAAAAAACTTTTGCTGTAGGAGATTCAAGAAAGAAGTAGTCTGTGGATTCCTCAACATGTGTTCTTCATTTTTTTTTTTTTTCAAAAAATTTTTCTTATCTTTTCCTTTCTTTTCTTGACCAATCCACACAATCCAACTTTTGTCGTTTTCCTAGTCAAAATCTTCAAGGGTTTTCCTCCTAGAGTCAAGGTAAGACTATTTTACCCCTTCCTTTTGCTTTATTTACATGTTTTCATGCATTTTCATGGATTTTTCTCTCAAAAATTTGAACAAAGGAAAATTAGGATTTTTTTTTTTAAAATCAAGCTTGATCAATGGGTTTTTGTTCCTAGATGTTTTTATCATGATTTCCATGCACTAATTTGATTAATTTTGTGTTTTGAGAAGATTTGAAAATATAGGGCTCGAAATTTTTCAAAATTGGGGTTTTTGTTCAATTGGACTTAATTGGTTAAAATTGTCTTATGATTTTGGCTAATTAGTACATTATAACATGATTTCTAACTAATATAGTGTTTAATTGATCAATTTGATTGGTTTTTTGAAAAATGGAATTTTCAAAATTTGGGATTTTTGGTTAAAACTCTCAAGTTTGGGTCAATTATTGGTAAAATTTGAAAATTGAATAAATTTTATGCATTAGAGCATGCATCATATGTGCATTCATTACATGCATCATATAGTTTGTCAATTTCTTGATATATATTGTGCTCTAATCCTTTCTAATGCAGCCTGCCCTTGGTTTTTTGTGTTGTGTTTTGTTTTTGTTTTTAATTTCCTTCCTATTCTTAGAGTTATGGCTAGGAAAACCAAAACAAAGAAAAACACTACCTCCTCCTCGTCTTCTAATTTTGATAGGACTAGATTTTAGTTTAAGTCTAATCAAGATGCCTATGAGAAGTTAAACATCTTTAGGTCTGTTTGGGCTGAGAGAAAGGTTATTCTAGATGAGGTGAATCCTAAAATACGAAGGAATTTTAAGAGTCGAGGTTGGTTATCTCTTTTGGATGTAGAACATCCTCCTCCTGCTGCATTGATTAGAGAGTTTTACTCAAACCTCTCTATTCACATTGATGACTCCAATATTCACTTTGTGAGGACTTGGATAAAGGGTTATGAGTTTGTCATTACTCATGAGGTAGTGGCTACAGCTCATAAAGTACCTTTGGTACAGCAACCTATGTATCCTTACACATAAATTCCTCCTATTAATGACATCATGTCACTTCTCACTGGTACTACCATTAGTCAGGGTATTGATCCTAGGATTACTACTTATGAATTTACTGAGCTCAATTATCTATTCTTTAGGATTTCTTGTCATAGTATTTGGCCTATCCCTCATATACATACGATTCCCATTAAGAGATGTGCGTTTTTGTACGCTTTCATCATTGATGCTCGTATGAGTTTTCCTACTTTTTTTATTTGTTCTCTTGTAGAGGTCTATAGAAGTAGTGCTCAATCACATGATTTGTACTTCCCAACTTTATTCATAGGATCCTCCTAGATTTAGGTTTAGAGGACTTTCCCGCTTTTGAGCCTATATATATCATATCTCCTATAGGTGCCACCTTTCTTAGGCAAAGAGTAACTCAGTTAAAAGCTAGCTCTAAACATCCTAGAGTTGATTCTTCTATAGGTGATGCATCTAGAGGTCCTCCTTCTGGTGATCTTCCTGCTGAGGAGTATGTGGATCCCACTGCTGCTGTGGATTCTGAGCCATCCACATCTACCGTCACTTCTACTAGATCTATGTTGGAGATTGTACTTACAGTCTAGTCTGCACATGGACAACTGCTCTTGGACTTGCTCAATGAGGTTGCTACCTTACGAGCTAAACTTGCCACCACTAGAGGTGCATTTCCGCTGGCTCCACCCTTGGATCAGCCATGATTGCCCTTTGGCAATATGTCACAAAAAGGGGGAGTGCATATAGATAGGGGGAGTAGTTTTTGAGATGTATACTTTTTATTTTGAGATGTATGTTCTTTGTTCTTGTTTCAAAAGCTTTGATACAATGTTTATGGTTTGTATATTATGATGTTTATTCATTATATGATGGTTATTCATAATAATATGTGTAGTTTATTTTATGTTTTGTGAAATCAAGAATTCTATTTTGGTTTGCTTGTATTTTCCACCCATGCGTTTATGTTTTGTTTAAGTGTTTCAGGAATTTACAAGTTAATTCATTTGAAGCTGTTGTCTACACTTGCAACGGATAGGCAGTATTTAGTTTGAATTGTAAAATTTGGGCAATATTGTGTATTTGGGCTTTTTACACTTTGAGCAATTTATTTTTATGAATTATGTTCTGTCATGGATTGCCAAAGGGGGAGTTTGTTAGGTTCTAAGACTTTAGGAACTAAATATATTAGAACTTCATTTTGTATATGTTGGCAAACCGTGATCAAAACAATGAGTCTAGGTTTAGGCTTGCTCAGAGTTTGTTTAAGTGTAATTTTGAATTGAGTGTTTTGCAGGAATTTACAGTGTAAAACTGCAAGGTTCAATCAATCAAAAGTAAGGCTTAATCGATCAAAACACGTAGTTGCAGAATTCTATAGAAAAGTTTCAAACATAGCCCAAGCCCAATAAACATGTAGAGTTAAGTGTTTTACTCTTAATATAAAAGGAAAAACCCTAGCCACATTTTAGATGTCTCTGAATAGTTGTGTGTTTACTCTTATGTGAGATTTAAGAGGTGTTTACCTTAAAACACACAGAAAGCTCTACCAATATTAAGATTTGCAATCAAGATTTGCTGGTGGTTCAATTGCTGCATAAAGAACCTTCAAAGAATAACAAAACCTTTGAGAGTTGTCTCAAAGTCACAAGTAGGAGAACTTGTGTTGTAGCAGATTCAAGAAAGAAGTAGTCCGTGGAGAACTGGTACTTTCGCAGCAATTCCTTTAGTTCCCTTGTTTGCACTTGGGCCAAGTTAACTTTATTGTTTTCAGTGGATTTGTTGATAGTTAGAACATAGCTTTCCACCCCATTGTCTAGAAGCTTTTGGATAGATTGAATAGAGCCATGTCTCGCTCTACCTGTGTTCTCCCCCTGTAAAACATACTTCTTGTCTTTACTCCAAAACTCCGTAGTGATATTACTCCAATCATGCAAAACTTTTCCAAGGCCTTGTAGCCATGCATTCCCAAGACAAGATCTGATCCTTGCAAATCCAACGGGTACATGTTGGTTCAAAATTGGAAGCCTTGAATTTCCACAGGTACTGCTTGATAGACTTCTTCACGTTGTAGCCTTTCTCCATTGGCTACCATCACTTGAAAAGTTGCAGTCGGTGCCTTGCAACATTCAATTCGTTTGGCAAACTTTCGTCCAACAAAGTTATGAGTGCTTTCGTTATCAATGAGAATTTGCAAGCGCCTCCCTTTTATTAAACCTGTCACTCGCATAGTTTGGGGAGTGGCTATACTAGATAGAGCATGAAGCGAGATCTTCGAAGTTGTAGCCGATTCTTCTTCCACATTACTTGCTTCCTCCACTTCAGCAAATTCCTCTGCATCTGCTATCGTCTCCAAAATAAGCACTCGTTGTGTCTTACACCTGTGTCTCGGTCCAAACTTTTCATCACAATTGTAACATAATCTCTTATCCCTTCGTGCCTACATCTCTGTCCATGAAAGCTTTTTGAATGAGGGGCTGCTTTGCGTTCATGAACTAGAGGATGGTGATGTCCCTGCCTTGCTCCATCTAGATGGGGGACTCAGTAAAAGAGCTAGCTTGGGTGTTGGTGGTGGTGTATATTTTGAAGGGAATGACACACGTTTAAGCCTCTGCAACTTGTCTTCCTGCAAACGGGCTAAATTGGTGGCCTGGAGAAGTATGGTTGGTCGGAAAAGTTTGACTTCTTAACGAATTTTCTCCTTAAGGCCGCCGATGTAACTTCCAACCAAAGCACGTTAAGGACAATCTTGTACCCTTGCAGCTAATTGTTTAAACAACGTTTGATATTCATGTACAGTTCTTGTTTGTCGCACTTTGGCTAGTGCTTCATCAAAATCTTCATAGTCTGAAGGCCCAAAACGGGCACATAAAGCTTGCGTAAATTCCTCCCATTGCACGTTAGGTTGCATCTTCTCATACCATTGATACCATTGCAGGGCATCATCTTGTAAGTGGAATGAAGCTAGCACCACTCTCTCCTCTCTTGCTGTCCTCTGCTAATGAAAAAATTGTTCAGCCTTGTAAATCCACCTGGTTGGGTCTTCCCCATTGAAGTAAGGAAAGTCTAACCGAGAGATTCGAGTTTGTATGCCTCCTATAGGTCCTCCGCTGCCTTCTCCATGATTTCGATTGACAGAACCGTCCCCACAATTGTCATTTTGGCTAGTTTCATTGGTCCGATCTCCCCTTGCTTCGAGCTGTCATCCCATCTTTGCTACAGCATTGGAAATGGCATCTATACTCTCACATATTGTTGTCAACTCTTCCCGATGGCCATCGACTTGCCTTCAAAGTGAATGGCTATTGACTTCTAGAGTAGACAGTCGATCATCATTGGTAGTTGATCGTGTGGATGGTGGTGGGTTGGAAGTCATCTGGCTCTGATACCAAGTGCTGTGTCTCGGTTGAATGAATAGATATAACCTGTCATATTTAAGGCAACAACCCTCCAAGAACAAATAGAAAAGAAAGGAATTCTGAAAATATTATCAGCTTGCCTCTTATTCCATAACTCTTAGTTTAAATACATCAACAATGACTAACTCAAATAAATGGATAACAACAATTAAAGAAATAACAACCAACCTAATAGCTAAGTCTATCGAAGATAATAGGATGAGTCCTATCTCCAGGAAGTTTATTAATAACAACAACTAACGACAACATCCTAATTCAAAAGCGAAACTATCAATTAATTCAAATATGAAACACTTGAGGCATTTATCTTCGGCTGCTCTGCTTTATCTTCGGCCATTTCTAGAATCCAACTTCAGTTGCATCACTTGTTCCCTTAGCTTCCACGTGTGCGGCAGACATAGCACAATCCCTAAATCTTCAAAAAGCCTTGGAGTGGCCTTGGTCAGGTGGTTAGTAGCTTAACTCGCAGAACCAATGGCTAGCAAGGAGATAAGATTGGTGCAATCAATGGTGAGTAAGATTAAGGATCTCAAATACATTATCATTTACGTAGCTTGAAGGGTTTGTTAGTGAGACATATTACAAGTTTTCAACTATCCTTATTAGTGAAATTGGTTGATGGCTTGATGCTACAAGCGCCAAAGAGTTTTTTGCCCAATTTGGAGGTTTTATCATTGTAAACTCTTCATGGTGCTTGGGTGCCTATGATTGTTTTGGAACTCACTGTTGTGTGTATCCACGCATATATCAATTGGCTTATCAAATTAACAATTGGACTTAACTTAGTAATTAGATCAAAATTGATATAAATCATAATCAAGAGGTTAAATTGGGTGTTTTCTCATATATATATATACACACACATATTTATTGACAACATTAGGTCCCTCAAGGATTACATGGAGCTATAAACAAAAGGGTAAAACTTAGGTACATGTTTTTTTAGTATAGTATATTGGATTTCTCAATTAAATTCAAACTAGTAAGTTGCCCATGCAATGCACGGATAATTTTGTGATATTTTTTATAAGACAGTTTTGGATAATGTTGTACATATATTATTAAAAAAAAAAAAGTAAACTAAATTAGAGTAAAAAAACATATACATTTTAAGATATTAAAAATTAGTTTAGTAGCTTCACTGCGTATTTGTAGCCTCCTCAAGATAAAATTATTATTTTTTAAATCATGAAACCTAAGATAAATGCAAAAAGTAACGAAATCATGGAAATCAACTAATTTTTGTTGTGTTCACATATTTCATACCATAAAATGAAAGTATGTCCAACCCTCTCACCATCTTCTACTCATCAATAATGCAACATTAAGACATGATGTGGTCAAGTGTGTATTCATGTGTCTTATAGATGGTTTAAAATTAAACCGAGGTAGGATATGCCTTTACATTGCACACCAAATATACTCTTTATTTATATGCCCAAAACAAAAACTATCCAACCAAATTACCCAAACCTAAATCATATTTAAGCCCCTAATTTTAAAAAGCAAAAAAAATAAAAAATAAAATAAAATAAAATTTACCCGTAGGGGTTTCGGCGTCTTGATGATGGTGGGAGGCCAATATAACAGAGGTAGTGACCCCTAAGATTCCTCTTTCTCTCTCTTTCAAATATTTTATCAATCTCAGGTCTTTTATTTTGGTAATATATAGTGAAACAGTGTGTTTTACCTAACAATCCACAATATTTTTGTGTTTCTCTATCTCTCTTCGGGGCCTTATGTGATTAGTTATTACTATTAGTCCTTAATTATTATTATTATTATTATTTTGCTTTTTCTTAAATACTAAAATGGTGGGTGTGCTAAAAGACATGAAAAATAGAGAAAGATGTGGTGTAAGCTTAGGCATTTAATGAGATAACAATAAAAAAAAGTTAATGTGAAATTTTGGGTAACAGTAAGATATATATATATATATATAAATATATAAAATAAAAAAAAATTTAGAGCGCCACTTGGCAGGAGCTCATTTATTGATAATGACAACAGAAGGGGGGATTTTGACCCAAAATGTATCAATTGGAAACATGAGAAACTGCAAAGTAGTTAAGCTACAAGGCTCTTGGCAGAAATTGGTAAAACTTAGGTATATTTTTTAAAGTATAGTAATTAAATTCTTCAATTAAATTCAAATACATGACTGCATTGAATTTAATTATTATTTTTGTAAGTATAACTGTATTTGTGTTTTATTTTTTATTTTATTTTTTGAGAAAGAAACTAATGGATTTTATTAATAAAACTCAACTACATCCAATTGTAAAGTCAAACCAATATGAGATGGGACATCTTCCATCCATACTTGAAAATCTGGTATGCATAATGCATTTTTTGCCAGACTATAAGCAACCCCATTGTCGTTTCTCTTACTGTGAGAATACAACAATCCTTCTCTACAAACATGTGAAAACCTAACATAATGAAATAAACTTGCAAAACATTTAACATCATGACTAAGTAAACCAAAGGATTCCAAAGACTGCGAATCTGCATTCAAAGCGTTCATTGCAATCTTTGAAACTCCCTCTGGGGTGACATCTTCCAAACTCAGATCAGCATCAAACTATGAAGCCTTCGATATAGCCAAAGTTTCAAGCTCTATGACAGTTAGGGGGAGAGGGATGATTCCGACCATGTGTGTCAAGCATTTTCCTTGGCATTCTCAGATGATCACTCCAATCCCTGCCCTATCTTCTTCTTGAAACATTGTATTGATATAATTTGTGCATTAACCCTTCACAATTACATCAATAGTCGATCTCCAAAACAACACTAATCCACCTCCCATATCCAAAACAACATCCACAGAATTTTGTTTCCGAAAAATTGCATCATCAGAGTTCACCTTCAGGATCGGCCTTGGAGGAGGTTTCCAAATGGTACGGTGTGGAGGCTGATTGGACTGATCTGGTTCATTACCCTTCATTGTTGTTGTTGCGCTTTTTTCGTTGTCTAGAATATTGACCATATTAAACACTTGCCGTTGGGATTGCTGGGAATTAGAGTTAATAGGAGCAATAATTGGTGAGCTGTCATCATTCCCCGCATTTAACTCTGTATCAATGCCCTTAGGGTAGCTTAAAATCCCATTAATTGCGGGAGATAATGGCAGCGAAGATTCTTGGCTATTGATTGGTGATTCTGGCACAGCCGTTTTTGGAAGAGTATAATTCTCATTCAATGATAATCCCGAGTTTTTTGGAAGAGTAAATCTCGGACCTGAGCTGGAATTGGAATTAAATGCAACCATTTCCTTCTGTTTGTCCACTTCAGCCGTTTGCTCCTTGTTTGTAACCGGTCCGTCAATAATACCCTTTTCCTCTTCAATGCAAACCCTAGCTATCATCTTTTCCATCTCAGCACTCAGTGGATTTCCAACTTCCGGTGAACCACCTTTAGTCTCCGCTGCCTGCCTCAATGTCTAACTCTTATTTTCTTCTCTGTCAAACGCCAACTCATGGAATTTCATAGACTCATCAAACTTTTGTATGACGGCCAGGAGTTTGTCCATGCTCCACGGCTGGTTTTCAGTGATCCTTTCCACGTTTCTGATTTCGAAACCATTCTTTAATCTCCACAAATGCTTGAGTGTTCGGATCACAGCTTCCATGACTAGGTAACGTGAAATAAGGAATGTGGCCGCGATGATGTATTCTTCAAGTTGCTGAACTCGTGGAAGAGTAAAACCAGTGTCCTTCTCATAAAGAGTTAAATTGCTCCAATTCTTAGTGAGATCTTCCATAGGTAAGAGAGGTTGATGGACTCCAAATTATGAAGGAGAGTAGAAGAGACCAAAAATGTTCCTGTGTTTCCCTATTCCTGAGAAAAAAACCAACCGACTCAAGAGAAGACAAAACAAACAAACAAAACATACTCTCCTTCAAAGAAGGGACAAACAACTTCTACTGCCTAAGAGAAGAGGGAGAGAGACCCCCACTTTCTTAGCAACAGAAAAACTTGTAATCCATATAGTTGATAGTGGATTATTTGTGTTTTATTAGTCAACTCAAAACATGTATTTGATTTTAATTTGGGAACCTAATGACATGTACCTAAGAACAATGACAACGGGAAAGTAAATGATTAAACAGGGAAAAATCCTTATTCTCCACCCCCTCCCAAGTTCATTAAAAAAATTAATATATTTAATCGATGAGTCATTAGATAAGGCAATTTAAGGTTCAGATGGTTGGTTAGTCAAACTAGAAAAAAAACAATTGAATTGAATTTGTGGATTTACCTTAGTTAGGTTATGTACCAATAAATGATTTTTAGAGGGGAAGTGTACGAGAAATAAAATCATATATAAATTATAAACGTCTTGAAGTGAAGACTATGCCTTCACATCTTCACCATATGAAATATGACTATTAAGTAATTATAGCTTGGCATTTTGAATTCAATATGAGAAATCTTTTTTTTTTTTTTAAAAAATTTTAAAATCAGTCATTAGATTATATATTGAAAGAATAGTATACAACGAAGGGCATTTCCAATTTTATCTGATCTATTGGAAGACTGCAAATCTTTTTCAAATTCTGCAATTTATATAATATATATATAGAGAGAGAGAGAAACAAAAATTAATAAACCAACCTCATATCCCATTTTCTTTTCCCTTTTTACCCAACTAAACACGGTAACATACCATTAGGTTACTCAACCTACTATATTATCAACTCTCAAACCAAAATAAATAGTGATCATAATTGTATGGCTTTGAGGGACACATGATTCATCAAACTCTCGAATTCCATTATTTAATGGCATTTCTATTAATTCAGATGTAATTTTGTGGTATGCACTAAATTACAAATCAGTGAATAAAGTGGCAACACAGAATAGAATGCTCAGTATGAGAGAAGATATAAATTCTGAACACTAGAGTAAGAGTTCCCTTGGACCCTTGCTCTAAAGTCTAAACTAAAAGAGTTGTTAAATCCTGAGTAATGTCATGTCATTTTACCGTCCCTTTAATAATGTCATGGAAATTTCATTGGTTGAAACTGTCTCATGCTTTGTTGATGAAGAATCTGCTACAGGTCGATCCTTTTCCGAATAAAAACCAGGCTGCCTGGGCTTAGGCAATAAACTCTCACTGCTTAACATCAGAACCACAGATGACATGTCTGGCCTATCTTCTGGTCTTTGTTGCACACATAACAAGCCCACATGAATGCAGCGTAGCACTTGATCAGATAGTGTGAACATGTCGCCTAAAGATTTATCAATCAGTTCCATTGCCTGATCTTCAATCCATAATCTCCAGGCCTGAAATAGGTTGAAACCAAATGTATCAGTTGTTAATATGGACTTGTATTTGGCCCTGACTATTGCTGGACTATAAGAATAGCAGCGGCATTGTATGATTGATAAAGAAGGTTATTCATAGATTGCATAGGAAACTATACTATTTAAAACTGCAACTTCATTTGACACAGTATATTAGTGCAATAAAAACCTTCATGCTTACAAGTCCAAGAAGATTAAGGTGGTCATCAAAGTGGCAAAATTCCCTGTTCCTTTTCCCACTCACGATCTCTAACACTAAAACTCCAAAGCTAAAGATGTTAGATTTGATAGAGAACCGCCCATGCCCCGCATACTCAGGAGACATATATCCACTGCAAAATGTCATTGCTCAGTGAAAGAAATTTAAAAATATCTAGTATAAAATCTATAAGAAGTTAAGCATACTTACTGCGTTCCAACAATTATTTTGGTCTTGGCCTCGGTTTGATCTCTCCCAAATGTTCTAGCCAAGCCAAAGTCCAAGATTTTTGGGTTCATGGTATCACCTAGTAGAATATTGCTAGCTTTGAGATCTTTATGGATAATTCTGAGTCTAGAGTCTTGACGAAGATAAAGAAGCCCCCTCACAATGCCACCAATAATGTGAATGCGGTTATGCCAATTCAGTAATTTGCTTCTTGTATGATCTGACCAAATTTATTTTCATGTTAGCATTGTCCTAGCGGAATTCTCAACAAGCAATTTTATTAACAGAAGATAACAATACTAAACATGAATATGATGGAGTTTGAAAGGTCAAATCTCATACCAAAAATAAAGGAGTCCAAGCTTTTGTTAGGCATGTATTCATAGATTAACATTTTCTCATTTTCTTGAATGCTATAACCAAGAAGCTTCACAAGATTGCGGTGTTGAAGTTTGGCAATTAATAAAACTTCATTTTTGAACTCGTTCATTCCTTGTTCCGAATTGGTGGAAAGCCTCTTTACAGCTACCACTTGCCCCTCTTGCAGGGTACCCTAAAAATCAAATGATTAGGAAATTTTTCCAAAGAAGATAGCTTAGATAGTTAGGATATTTTTGTTTACCTTATATACAGGTCCAAATCCACCCTCTCCTAGCTTGTTGTTGCCTGAAAAGTTACAGGTGGCATTAGCTATGGTCATAAAATCAAATACAGGTAACTCCATGTTTTCATTCCCACCTACGTAGTTGTAATTTTTTCTTGTGATTCCTGAAATTATAGGAGATGGATTCACATGAATAATTTGAATGGTATTACTGAATCAGCTAACCATCTAATCTGATGCATTTCTAAGTTTAAGACTTTCAATTTGAAATTTTTGTGGTAAAATCCATTGTGATGCATCAGAAATTATAAGTTCATGTTTATAGCTTTGCCTTTGAAACTAATTTTCTTCTTCCACACATATGATATTACTCCAAGTATAAGAATTCCCATGACTAGTAGTGCAGAGCCGATTATGATTCGTACTTGTTTTATTTTGCTGGAATGCCTGTTTTTTTCACTATTATCTGTAAATGAGAAGTAGTCAATGAATGAACATATATGTGACTTTTGTTCAAAATTCCATAAAACACAATTGAGTCGGAAACTAAATTCTGTTGTTACCAGCTTCATAAGTACCTGCATCTTGCCAGTTATAATTCTTGAAAATCGAATTTATAGAGAATTTTTCTTGAGCTTAAATAGGAATAAATAAGGTGCATGGAGCAGTAAGGCGCAACACCACAACATCCTAGTTTCTGTGGAGCCACCAGGTCTCTCCCAATTTAATACTGTTTTTTGAATTCTATATAGCTTGCAGTCATGTCAGAGTTCCCCAAGAAAACATCCAAGAATTATTCATTAGTGTTGGCTCTTATGCAATTTTCTCCCCCAACCCCCACGTTCACCCTGAATGCATGGAGGACTAGGTTTGAATGAACACATGCTAGCAGTTTGAGAAGAACTAATTGCTGGTCAACTCAAACAGAGGACAATATAACCTAAGCTATGAATTGGATAGGAAAAATAAGGTGGATAGAGCATTAGGGTGCAAAACCACAACATCCTAGTTTCCGTGCAACCACCAAGTTTGTCACAGTTTTCACACTGTTATTTCAATTCTATATAGCTTGCAGTCATGTCAGACTTCTCCAAGAAAACACCTAAAAGGTCTTCTTTAAGTTTAAAAAATTTTGTTCTTATCCCCTGAATGAACATATGTTAGCATGTTTAAAAAGAACTAATTTCCTTTCAACTCAAATCAGAGGATAGTAATCCAAGCTATGAAATGGGAAGTTATGGTTGGTTGGTGCCTAAAGGTGTTTAAACTATTAAATAATTTGGAATTCTACTAGGGTGCTTACTTCAGGGTTAGGAAAGCTAACTAAAATGTGTGGGGCATTGATAGCTTGCTTTGAGATTTTACCATTGAAGAAGAAATCCCAAATTAAACCCCTTCTGGCAGCTGTTGAATTCCAGCACTTCAAGAAGTCAAGTTGCATTTAAAGTCCTTTCAATTAAGGCCTAGCTCTGACTAAGAACATTCTGGCTGGTCTCTTACCCTATTTTTGGGCGGAGGACTGGAAGGAGATGGGGGGAATGGAGAGAAGAGGAAAGATATAAGCCTTCCATGTAGTACCAGAGTGTAAGGAAAATGCATATGTAATAAACAGTGCTCCTTTCATTGCAAAAATAAGAAATTTTTTTTGAGTCTCCGATTATTTACATTTTTGACCCAGCAAAAGGGAGCTTTCATAACTCAATTTTAGAAGAGTCTTATGCAAGCTGGGGAATCCCTTCTCTGTAGTTTGCAAGAATATTAGTTAGTGAATCGTAAGGGATTAGGCCTGATGGTTGGTTATGAATTAGGACAAAATGGCTGTTTAGATTTTCTATAGCTGCTAGATACTGAGTTTGTTCTACAAAGGTGCTGTGCCTTCAGCCCAGTAGTGGCTTGTTCAAGCTTGGATTGCTCCTTTCTTTGAATCAATTCACTGATTCATATAAAAAAAAAAAAAAAAAAAAAAAAAAAACACCAAGCAATTTAGGCGTTCAATATGTCCACAGTTTATAATAAAAGAGCAAATCCAAAGAGAGCAAATAGTACCTAGTTCTGAATTGGCCAGCCTTATGTATATGTCTTGGCCGTCCTGGTCTACTCTCATGTCATTCAGGTTACCGAACCAAAGCAAGCAGCCACTTCCTTTTCCCCTGATATCTAAATTTGAATATGCTGTGCAAGAACAGTTTTTCAAACACAATCCCTCACATTCCTCGAGGCTCATGGTTATATTAAACCATGAAGAAGATGTGTCGGGCAATTTCACATTTGTGTATTTCAGGAAGCCATCTCTATTGCATTCCAATGGAGTCCTTCGAACACAACCATCAGACCAATCTACTGAATTCCAATTTTTTGGAGATTTGGATACAAATCCTTGTAAGCATGCACATACTGGAGAGCGATTGGCATCGCAGGTAGCATATGCACCACAGTCGGCATAATTTTCACACTGATCTACCTGGGATGTAGAGTAGATCTCCCAGCTGTGTATCTGATCCCTCCATATGAGCCGTCCCCAAACACCTGATGGGTAAAATACAAGTCTTGAAAACACTGAACTATTCACAAGTGTATACACGTAATATACCTCAGTTTTGTTCATCACAAATTCATACTTGAATACTGGATTTGGTCTTAACCGAGGATAATATCCTGAAAAACTAAGGCCATTCCATGGCC
Organism: Quercus parvula; assembly: GCA_030820535.1. Lineage (NCBI taxonomy): Eukaryota > Viridiplantae > Streptophyta > Magnoliopsida > Fagales > Fagaceae > Quercus > Quercus parvula. Next base: position 31,658,103 of record JAUAME010000012.1, read on the forward strand.
CTCTAGCCTTTATTTTGTCTCCCTTCATAGAAACTTGCTGTGGAAGCCCATGAGTATCTATCCGTAAAGAAGACTCACCTTTAGCAGTATCGTCTGTGCTTTTCCAAGATGTTAAAAACCAGTCTCGACCTGTTACAAAGTTCTTTCCCAACTTCATTCCTGGCATCAATGTGTCGCAAGGATAATCAAAGCTCTGCCACAATAAGTTCTCCAAGCCATTGTCATTTCCATTTTTCACAACAAGATTTCCTGAATCCAACAGCTTTACTACTGGACTTGCTGCAGCTCTCGACGTATTGGATGACCAAAAAGTACTATTTGTGTTGTTAAAAAGAACAATATCTCCTTCATTTGTAACCTTCAAGACCCCTGAGCGATTAGCAATTGGAGTCTCTCTATTGGCTACCCATACAACTGCGTCAGTAGATATCCTATACCATATTCCCAAGTATCGGCCTTTTGAATTGCCTGGACTAAAGAATCACAGTTCAAAGGTTCCACCAGCTGAAACTAAAGTCTCACCGTCTCTGATGGAATGGCTTGGAATGACAGTGTCTATCGTAGCAGAGAGCCTAAAGAAGGATAGTAAACGGAACACAAACAGAGGTTTGGTGTCTAACGTCGATTGTCTAATAGTCGGCTTCTTTGTTCAGAGAAAATATTGTGTAATAATACATACACAAGCCCCTTGCAATGCATGGAGTAAGCTATACGCATGAATGATGTTTCGACAATTCAACGGCGGAGCCTGGGGGCGGGGGGCAAATAAGCTCCTTGACACTTCACATATATTATCAGAAGAATTTGCCCCCCAATATTGAAAAACACAAAAACGCACTCTTAAGTCCTATAGTTCCTAACTTCAACAAAAATAAAGTCGCTGAGGAGGTGTTTGGTGAGTGTTTCCAAACAACAATTTTTAGTTTTTAAACAACATTTTACATATTTTCACACACATTTTTATCAACACGTATTTCCACAAAAATTTTTAAATAATTTTCAATTTTTAAGCACATATACCAAACGGGTTCTAAAGCTCCTTGACACTAAAAGCTTTAATCTTTATCTTGACCCACCTAAATGCACTTTATTTTATTTTATTTTATTTTTTGGTTTTAGTTAAAATCGTACCTTATTTATCCCAAATTTGATCCTTTTTCACGGCATTTCAAATTTTCAATTAGTGGATCATATATTTTACACAAAATACTAGCAATATTATGAATGTTGTTTCAGTGTCTATTCTGATTTCTTTGTTGGAATGGAATATACCGATATCGACTTGATACTGGCCTATTTCAGTGTACATTCCGGAATAATCGCTAATATGTATAAAATAGTTATTTATATTATAAATATTCAAATTGTTAAGCATACAATGTTTGACATTTGAAAAAAAAAAAAAAAAAAAATGCACCATCCAACAAAGTAGAAACTTCCTATAACTTGCAAAAGTTATCTTTCTCTAGGAGAATTTATTAGTTTTCACTTTTTACCATTCCCTCTTAATTAGTGTGGGTCATCTTTTGAAAAATAAATTATCATGCCTGAGTCCTATCAAATATTAACTTTATTTACCACCGTAAATTCTTGGCACGATAGTCACTCCACAAATATAAGTGTTTGTGGAGTGTGGAGAGCAAGGGTTGAGATTCAAATTTCTAAAAAGGAGTTTCACACACATATATACTTAGATTAAACCAGAATAGAATTTCTATCTTATTAAAAAATATATAAATTTTATCTTCTTTATATTTTTTTTTTCTCTCACAGACTAGTGGCCTCTATGGCTCCTTCGTTCCATCCTCCTTTTTTCTTTTTCTTTTTTCCCCTTTTTCCCCACTTGCAAACCTGATCCACTGTTTTCCTTCTACAAACATCAACAAAGTAAACAAGTAAGTTACTTGTCTTTTCCTTCTACTCTGAAATCATATGTTGCTTTCGATTTAAGGAGATGAAAACCTTAGAACTCATTCTAGCCGAATCTTCCATTTCGGTTGGTATTTTCCAAACGCACCAAAATAGCCCCAAATTTTGTCCTACGTAGAATAGAAGGGGTTATCATTTTGGTTTGCTTACCGATGAGAGATTTTCCTGCTGTTCTAGTCGGAATGGAATGAAATTCAGAACATTGCAGAACAATAAAAACTACTTAATATGCATGTATGACGCTATCTTTTTTTCTCTTGCTTCTCTTTGCTTTTTAACAGTTTCAACCATGAATTTTTCCTATAAATCTAAATTTTAATTACTTAGAGGAATAGAGAAAGAATTGTTTGATTTCTATTTTTTTTTTTTTAAATTGTAAAACTTAGACACAGTACCTTCGAAGCATAGTGAATAAATAGTCATTATTGTTATAATGATCACAATATAGCAAAATTAGGAAAATTAAGGAATTGATGGAGAAGAGAGAGAAACTATGTGGCAACAACTCATACATAAAACACCTTTGAGATCTATTTTATTCTTATAATAAGAAGTTTAGCTTAAAAATAAGAGTAGTGTTGTAAGGTAATGAAGGTTGATTAATGTATGGACGGGACTTTGCTTTATAATAGGTTCAAGGCATGTCTAGTGTCTATCCTTCTTGTTTGGATATTATAACAATTTGGTTTTCTAACAATTTTGAGTAATATGTTGATAAAGCTAGCTTTATTGTGCCTTCTTAGGAGAAAACAACCCCTAAAGTTCTAGCTAAACTAAAGGAATTGAGTCAATCAAAATTAGATAAGGTTAGATGTTATTTTCATGGTGGAGACAATTAGGCCAAAATTTGGGGTAAACAAGCAAATCTGCACATGTTCTCATACGCTCATAGATTTTTCTAGTGTCCCAAGCTCACTTAGCGTAGTCCAAGGGGAAGCCCAAATAGGCCCACTCTTTACTTTTCATACCACACTACTTCAAATTTCCCATTAATTTTTCATGCGCTTGGATCATGTATGAAAAAGAAAATCTTACAAATAGAGATAGTGGGCCCAAAGGGAATCGGGCCTCATTTGGTGTCGCTTGTAGAACCTTTGGAAAAACTAGCCATTAACAACTTTAATTTTTTCCTAATTCAATCCTTCTATCTATGGGTGTCCACAAATTAGGTCAAATTGATTTTGGATTCAACTTGGACCTAGTGGGTGGTAGAAAAGCAATAGTTTGGTCCAGGTCAGTTGTCCAAAGGTGGTGGTCGGTTTTTGTAAAATGTTGATAAATGGTGATGATGAGCTTTCTAGTAGATCTCCTCCAAGATCACGAGATCTTTGCCATATTTTGTCAAAGATTTATGAGATCTCCGCTAATGCTCACTAGTTATTGTGAGATATCCATCAATCTAAGCAGAGATTCCAACGTAGATGGATTTTTTTCTATTTTCTTTTTCATTTGTATCAAATTTGTCGGATTTTGAAGAAGGAAACCCTCTACTCGACCTGTCATCATCGGATTTTGAAGGAGGAAACCTATCGCTGACCACTATAGTCACTAGATTAGTTGATTTCTCATTCAAGTTTGGTTGGATCCATGAGTGTTCCACCAAATATATGAACAGCCTTACTTCTGTCTTTCATTAAGTGGGTTGCCATACACAAAAACAACACAAATATTTTTTCTTCTATTAATAAATCTTTAAAAATCAATAATACTTTTTTCAAAAAAATAGGGTAAATTACAAAGTTGGACCTTGTACTTTACATTATATTTTAATTTGATCCCTAACATTTTAATTGTGTCAATTTGGTTCCCTAACTTTTCTGTGTCATCTTAATTTGGTTTATGCCGTTATCCCTTGAATGGAAAAGTTTGAAGTGTCGAATGGAATAATATAAAATTGATTTACCTGCTGCATCAACTGCCAACTGTACAACCACTTTACATTAAAAAATAAAACCAAATTTCAATTCTCTCTCTCGTTAGTTTTGACCGTCCTCACTTCTTCGTGATCCTTGTTCTGGGGAATTAAAGTCATATCTTTCGCTTTGATTCACGGACTAATATTTTAATATCTTGAATCTTGGTGGCTATTTCATGATGTGACTTGAATATTTTACCTTTTTCAATAGGCTACCTATTTTGTGGAGGAAAGCAGCAAATCCTTTCTCGTTACAATGCTGTGCAACATGAATAATGTATTCGTGTATAACATCTTCAATATGATAGTTTATTAGTTTGCCTCTCCTGTTCATCTATAATACCCAAAATTTCCATTCCACAGGAACACCACAACAAATAATAGAGCAACAGAACCCTATGCGAGATAGAGAGAGGAGTATTTGGGAGTTATTGTAGATGCCATGGCAATCTTGATACTCTCCAATTCATCTCTAATACCCATAATTTCCCCGTGGATACCTTCTGCCATCAGAAGAGAGAATTAGGGATTAGGGGTTGACGCTATGAGAGTGAGGGTGAGAGGGAAGGTGAGGGTGAGTCAGTGAGGTACTGAAGAGAGAGAGCTAGGGATTTTAGTTTTTTTCCTAGCTTAACGTGAATTGAAATTTGGTTTTTTGTTTTTTTAATATGACTGGCTGTACAGGAGTCAGTTGACATGTCAAAATTTTTTTTTATTTGCATCGTTTGACATGTCAGATTTTTCCATCCAATGGATAACAGCAGGGACCAAATTGAGACAACAATGAAAAGTTAGGGGTCAAAATTGAAATATAATGTAAAGTATAGGCACCAACTTTGTAATTTATCCAATTACTTTTATTTTGAGAGAGAGAGAGAGAGAGAGAGAGAACCTAAATAAAATTGAGCAGCAATCTTACCCACAATTTCAAAAGTCTTCTCCTTTAAAAATATGAATTTTTGTTCACTATATTTGGGTTTTTTTTTAATTATTATTGGTCTATATTGATAAATATTTGGAATACATTTAGATTTTATGAGGAGATAAACTTCTACCCATTCTAATCCAAATACCAATTTTCTATACAATCTATCTCTAAAATTTCACAAAATCATCAAACTCTATCGTCCTCAACACTGTACCGTATAATTAACAAACCAACGAAGCAAATCCCATATCATACAACTAGCATTTCAAGAAAAATTATAAAATATTTTAAGAGTACCATAAATGAGTATTCCTTTCTTTTATATAAATTGTGTGTTACACGCTAGATTTGTGATACTTGTTAGGACATATGTGAATCATGTTAGAAATATATGTTAATATAGAATTGGATAATCTTTTGACAAAATACACTTTACTTGTAATTAGATAGATCTAAGATGTGTTTAATGTTTCAAGGAACAAGGTTTCAAGTCCAAGTGTTAAAGTCAAGTAAATCTGTCCAAGAATCAAGTGAAGAAGTGCTGGATTTTAAATCTCGACAGTTAGCTCAACAGATAGCATCTATCGAAGTTTAAAAGGCAGCCTTTACCGATGCTCGACAGCTGCTTAATAAATACCCTATCTATCGAGATTTAAGAAAATCAGTTTTTTAGATCTGATTTCACTCCAATTCGTGTACAAATGTTGGGGCATTCTTTTCTCACAAGCCTACTAATATATAAGAATTGTTTTAAGGGCCGTCACAACCGATGCACATTAATGCAAAAGTTTTTCACAAGCATATTATGAACCGGAGACATATACCCTAGTTCATCTTTCTCTTGAAGAAGCTGTTACGTTTGTACACCGTAGGGTTTTGTAACTAAGGAGTTTCGTGATCTTTATCGTGTTGATGAACTAAAGAACTTTGCAGCCAACATCTTTCTCAAGTTTGTGTGTAAGCCACATACTAGGATCTACGCATCGATTGGTTAGTCACGTACTGGGAGCCATGCTTTGAAAAAGAGATATTGTCACTATAGAACAAATCCAATTGTGTATTAGGGTAAAGGTTCAACTGTAAGTTGGTATAAGGTACTGGAATTCATTTACTTGTAACCGCTTGTTATGATAATAGTAGATTTTCGGGAGTGGTAACTTTAAAATCACCTGGTGGGATTTTTGTCTTGTAGGTTTTCCTCATTCGAAAACAAATTACCGTGTCAACTTTATTTTCTGCTGTATATTAACTTGGTGATTTGTTTGTACTACCACACGTATTACATGTTAGTTAACTTAATTAATTCATTTAACTAATTAATTGGTTAATTATCACAAGGGATCAATATATTCTTGGGCTATCAAGTGGTATCAGAGCAGGCACACTTTGATTAGTTTTTAATCTTTCCTGTGTGATCCATTGATCCCTGTTTGTCATGGATAGAGGACAGTCTCTTATTATACCTCCTTTATTTGATGGCATTAACTATGCATACTAGAAAGTATTCATGAGAGCTTTCTTGCAGTCATTAGATGAAAATGTGTGGCAAGCTGTGAAAATAGGCTGGACCAAGCCAAAGGAAGCACCGGTTGATTGAGATGAAACTAAAATCAAAGCGGCTAACTTCAACAACAGAGCATTGAAGATATTCTCCATTGAAATTGCAAAGGAAGTATGAACCATCCTCCAGAAAACCTATAAAGGAACTAAGGCTATCAAGGATTCGAAACTTCAAAGGCTTATTACGAGCTTTGAAGAGATTAAAATGAAGGAGGATGAGTCATTCGATGAGTTCTATGCCAAGCTCAAGGACATAGTGAACTTAGCCTTTAATCTTGGGGAAACCATTCTCGAGCTCAAGATTGTTAGAAAGGTGCTCAGATTTCTACTTGAGAGATTTTATGCCAAGATCACTACAATTGAGGAATCAAAGGACATCGACAAAATTCCTTTAATAGAGCTAGTTGGCAATCTGCAAACCTATGAGTTGGGTTTGACAAGGATTAAGAAATCTAGTAAGGGTAAAAGCATGGCATTGAAGGCTAAGAGTAGTGACACAGATGAGTCCTCAGACAATGAAATACTATATCACCAAGCAATTCAAAAAGTTTATGAAGAATGCCAATGCTAAAGGATTTGACAAAGACATCAAGCAGTCCAATTCGTTTCAGTTCAAGAACCAGGACAAAGGAAAGAGGAATACTAGGGATGGTGGTCAATACACTGTTCTCTCAAGACCAAAGTGCTTTGGGTGTTAAGGTTTTGGTCACATGAATCAAGAATGCATTACATATCTCAAGACCATCGGAAAAAGTAAGGCACTTGTTGCTACTTTAAGCGACACTGAGCCTGAGGATGATTTTGATAATGAGGATGATGGAATCCTGAATGCCTTCACTGCTATTGGAAATCCTACTGAAGGGATTGATAAAGAAGTGGATGATGAAGAAGACTTGGTAGATTCTAAGTTTGAGAAAATGGACGATCAAGATGATATCCATACAACCTATGAAAATTGTATAAGGTTTCTAAGAAGCATGAGAAACTGTATTGGTTGGCCACCAAGAAGCTAAGTGATGTGGAACTTAATCGAGAAGAGCTTTCCACGAAGTTTGATGAAGCCAATCAGACCATTAGAGCATTGTGATTTGAGAACAATTTCTTGGCTGAGAAGACCAAAAAGCTTGAGGTAGAGTTGTTCCAAGTCAGAGCTCAGTTGGAAAGGACTTCAAGTGCAAAGCTTAACGAGATGTTCAGCGCTCAGAAATCTGCTTTTGATCGAATTGGTTTAGGGTATGATTTCTCTTCTCCCAATATTGCTTCTACAAGTACTACTGTTTTTGTTTCACTTGCTAATAATGTTGAATTTGAGAACAATAATGTGAAAACTGTTTTAGCTAGTGAAAACATAGACAAGTGTAAATCTATCTTAGGAGCACCCCCTGAGCTTGATAAGAAAGAGATTAAAATCCCTAGGGCTAAGAAGGGAAACACTCCAAAGCCTAAACAGAATAAGTAGCATCTCTGTCATCATTGTGGGGCGACTGGACCTACTCAACCTAATTGTTATAAGTGGTTTGCCACTCAACAGAGCAATAGTATGATCTCATCGAGAAACCAGAATCAGTTTCCATCCTCCTTTGCTCCTCCTGGAGATCTACTCAAAGCCCTCATGTTCCTTTTGAATTTGAACATTTTTAATTCTTCCCACGCACTGTCGGGTCAAGGGTTTGCAACATAGAAAGGTTCTTCTAAGGTGTAGAAGAAAAAAGGCTCCAAGTGATTTAATCACTTTTTTTTCTCTCTCTCTCCCCTTTCTTGTTTTTGAGTTTGCATTACTTGTGTGTTTTGCTTTCTTGTTTTGAGTCAGTCTAGTTTATGCTTTGCTTTGTTTAACATGTTTTTGTTTGTCTTTTTTCAGTTTTGTTTTATTTTGCTTTTCATAAAAATAAAAATAAAATTGAAAAATCAAAAAAATACAAAAACAGTGTGTGTTTGTGTACATTGGTATTTGTGTACCTTGGATGACCATTGAAACAAAATTTTCTAAACTTTGTATCTTTTGTAACTTAGATGAGCATCTCTATGCACAACTAAGCAAGTGAGCTTTGTGGCTCGTGTTTGTGATGAGTAAGATTAAGTAATCTCTTGTACTTAACACTCGTATCACTCTTTTTGACGAGAAGGACTAGAAAATCCTAAAAGAAATGCATAAATAACCATCTCAACACTATTGGCCGCCAATCATGAAATGACATTTGTATGCCTCGGCAAACCAAAAGTGCTATGTCAAAATCTTAACATAATTGGGTTTTTTTTTTTTTCCTTTCTCTTATATGCTCATGCATGGTTTGCTTAAAAGAAAAATATGCAAAGAAAAATAAATGCAAAAAGAATAAAAATGCTTTGTATATGATTGCAAGCATGTCTTCTAGGAGATATGGAAGTTATAAGATGTACCTCGAAGATGATAGTCCCTATCAAGCAGTTATGATTGTGTGTGAGTTAAAGTGATTTTCTCATATCTCAAATAGTCATAACATGTAGACACTTATGCAATCTTGTGTTGTTTTTCACACACAACACACAATATTCTTTGCTACTCTTGATACATGTGCAGGTACAATGTGATTTGACCATCACAAGGAATACATGTGTTAATGTATACTTACTAAACTGTCTAGACTTGTTTTTGAAATATAAAATTTGTTAGACTTGTTTTTTTTGTGTGTGTGTGTGTGTGTTTGGATCTAAATGCTTGACATTTTTCTTGATGAGAAATGTTTTTGAGAGTTTAAAATGTTGTTTGGATCTTTGGTTGAGTAACATGTTTGATTGCATTCATGTCTTGTTGTTCTATTCTTTGAAAAACTGTTTTTAAGCAATCTCGACAACTTCTCAATACCTCTCGACAACTAGGCTATCTATCAAGCCTCTTGAGCTTCCTTTCTTGATAGTTGTTATCGTAATTTCGATCCATCGAGGTTTTTAAGAATCAGGCTCGATAGCTTCTTGACAGATTCTCGATCCATCGAGGAAGTTTTTGTTTGCTCGATAGATTCTCGATAGCTTCTCAATCTATCGAGTTCAATTTGCTGTGGACACCTCTCGATAGCTCATTCTGGCCATTTTAATTCTCGATAGCCCTCGACCCTTCTCGATCCATCGAGAAATTGGGATTTCTATATAAAGGGTCAGCGCAATTTCCATTTCATTTTTTTCGATCTCTCTCGATACTTTCTAACTTCTCACCTTTCCAAACACTTCTCTCTTAGTCCAAACTTCATTCCCAAGTGATTTTCAGCCTAGACCAAGCTTTTCTTCTCTGGTAAGGGTCCTTAATCCTTCATTCTTCATGCATTTCACGAATTAGACCTAGGTTTTTGGGTTTTTGAAATTTTGTTTGGGGTTTTTCAAAATTGATGAGGTTTTTGCAAATTTTTGGGATGGGCTTTGTGTCAATGATCCTAAATGTTCATGCATTGTATCACATTAGCATTTATAACAATGTTCATGCATTTTAGATGTGTGATTACTATGCTAAAATGTTGTGTGCTAGTAGGATTGCATTGGGTTGAGCTCATGATGTTTTTACTATTACATGTCACATATTCATGCATTTTTCATACATACGTACCAATTTTGTTTCTATCATATTAATATTAAATTGTTTGGTGCTTTTCTACGTGTCTCTCTTTCTCACTCTCTCTATCTTGCGTTAGTTTGCTCTATGGCACCTAAACACAAATCTACTCCATCCCAAAACCCTCTTCGTTTCGGGGCATCTTCTTCTTCTTCCCCTTCTGATTCTACTCCATCTCACGTTCGGTTCCGTGATGATAAAGCCCATAAGGACTTTTCGGAGAACTTCTCATGATGAGGCATTCATTTGGAATAACAAGTCGTTCTATCGGATTTTTCTGATACTAACATTCCCACTGTCATTTACAGTAGGGGTTGGGAATCACTGTGTGGCATCTCGGTCACTTGTCCCACCGTGATCATATAGGTGTTTTACTCCAATATGCATAGCATACTCTTTTTGAGTCTTGCTCTCTGAAAGAAAAGAATTTGAAGGGCTTGAGAAAGAGGTTTTAGTTCCCCAAAGGTACTGTCCTCCGTTTGCCTCGTCCTAGTGAAAAGGCCTGCACTTTTGCCCATGGTGAGGTGTGTTTTTATGAGTCCACCTTTTTGTGCGGTCTTCATTTTCCCCTTCATCCTTTTATTATGAAACTTCTCTTTCATTTGCAAATTGCCCCTGGTCAGCTCGTCCTTAATGCTTGGAGGATGATTGTGAGTTGTATGTCTATTTGGATGTCTGCTTGTGAATGGGACATGATAACCTTGAATGATTTTTTACATTTGTATCATCTGAAGCCCTCTACCCACTATGGGTATTTTGAAATTCTACCCAGGGATAGGAAGTCTAGGGTTATTTCTGGGTATCCTTCCTTTTTTTGTGACTGGAAATCACAATATTTTTTCATCTCTGGAACTGGCTGGGAAACCGTGTCTGACGACCTTTAGGGTGAAGTCCTGAGGTTATTGCAAAAATTGAAATTTCCACCTCTTGGTGCATACTTTTGTTACTTTCTTGAATTCTTCTTCTAATTTGTGCTTGTATAACTTGTTATATCTTCTTGTTTTACAGTTTCTAATCGTCCAGACATGGAGGGTCCAAATTACAGACGGATTCAGGTTACCTTTGCCTTTGCTTGAGAGATCAAGGATTTTGACGACTTGATCTATCCTCGTCATTTGTTTGCTTGTTTCCTTGGAGCCTAGCCTTCTGAATACGTCTTGGAAAAGATCCGTCGAGAAGAAAAAAGTAAATCGTCTTATTCTTGTGACTTCTCGTCTTTCTTTTTCTCTATAACTTACACACAAATTTTTTTTTTTTTTTTTTTGGTGCAGAGATGGCCACGTAGTACAGTAAGGAAAAGTACGTATGTATTATGGGGATGAAGAAAAAACCTCTTTCTCAACTCGCTTTAGACCCAAGGAGGTGAAAATTGCATGACGAGAAGGGCGAGGCAATGGTTTCTTCGCTCGTTCATATTCCATCTTCCCCAACTCCATCTGTTGAAGTGACAGCTTCAACTTCACCCATTACTCGCAATAAAGGAAAAGGCAAGATTGGGAAAAGAATTTGGGACAACCCCACGACCGCCCTTGGAGGAGCCCACAATGTGATCACAGATGAAGAGCTTAAAGGCTTGTCATCTATCCCGTCTCGTGAACTAGTTAGCAACCATATTCATAAGCTAGTGTAGGTATGGGTATTTCCCCCATTTTTCCATCATTTGATTTGGTATGTCTTGTATTTTGATTTTGGAATGTCTCGTCCAGGTTCTTGGTGAATCCTTATGCTTGACCATTGATTACCTTGGGATTGAAGAAAGAGTGGTGGTAGTCAATTCCAAACTTGAAACCATCGAAGTAGAGAGCTTGAAGCTAAGAAAGGATCTAATTAAGGCCATGGACGAAGTCAACAGGGCGAAAGAGAAGATCAAAGAACTAAATGAAGCTTTGAAGGTGGAGAAGATGCTCATTGTTCAGAAAGATGAGGAGGTTCAAGCCGCTCTGTTGAGGACTAGTGCTGAGTGAAAGAAGGTTGTTGATCAATTCATAAAGTTTGAACAGTTTTCCAATCTTCAGTTTATTCAATATTTCAAGGGCTTTGAACTCTTACGTAGATGGATAATGAAGCATCATAGCCTGCCAGTAGATTTTTCCAATCTTGACTTCAAAAAAATTGATACCGAGATTTTAGTTGATAAAGCTAAGGAACTGGAGTAAACAGACGCCACTACTATTGCCGTTGAAGGGATGGATGTCACTGAAATGGGGAGTTCAGAGCCAAGCAAGAAAGATGGGGCTGTTACTACTGCTGCTAAATGATCTCTCTCTTTTTTGTTTCTTTTTTCTTTTTGGAGAACATTGGTTGCCCCCTTGTTTTAGGGCTTTTAACTTTATTTTTGAACACATGTTGCCTCTTGGTTTTGAGGCTTTTACTTTAACTACTTATCTCATTTGAACACTTATTGCCTCTTAGTTTTGAGGCTTTTACTTGGCTGCTTACCTTGTTTAGAGATTTAAAAATTTCCCTTGAGTGGGCATTCCAATCAAGTTTCTTTGAACTTTGTTGAACAAGATTAGATCTGCCTATAGAAGATTCTGCACTTTTAACTCATGGTTTTATTCTTTGTGGTTTGAGAATCATCTAGGAGGTCTATGTCGTTAGAGATAGCTTTCTATTGGCAGAGTAGGAATCTACCTTTGTGAATGCAAGGAATTTTTTATATATGTACACGCGTACATATATTTTTACTCTCTTGCCTAGATAAAGTTCTTATTATGCTTGGAACTTATTGCTGGTAGATAGAGTTTTTGACACGAATGATATGGTTTTAATTCACCGTTTCATAGACAGAGTTTTTACCACAAATATTGTGATTTAAACTTGTCACTTCATAGATGTTATGATTTAAACTCGCCGCTTTGCAAGCGGAGTTTTATTATGGATGTCATGATTTGATCTCGTCGATCTGTGGACGAAGTTTTTATCAAAAACGTTATGATTTAAACTCGTCACTTGGTGGATGGAGTTTTTATCAAGAGCATTATGATTTAAACTCGTCGCTTTGTGGATAGAGTTTTTATCATAGGTGTTATGATTCCAACTCATCATTTTGTTGACGCAGTTCTTATCAAGGGGGTTATGATTTAAACTCATTGCTTGGTGGACGGAGTTTTTATCATGGGTGTGATGTTTAAACTCGTCATTTTGTTGACGGAGTTATTATCATGGTGGTTATGATTTAAACTCGTTGCTTGGTGGACGAAAGTTTTATCATGGAGGTTATGATTTAAACTCATCATTTTGTTGACTGAGTTCTTATCATTGATGTTGTGTTTTAAACTCGTCACTTAGGTGGAAGGAGTTTTTCATCGCGAAATGTTTGAGATCTGGTCATTGGAAAGAAATGGCTTTAGAGATGCCTTATTTGCTTTATTCATCCTCGCTTATAAAAGGTATTACAAGGATTATACTTATCAAAAAATAGAAAATGCTTAAAGTAAAACTTATGCATGAAAACAATAAAGTCTCACTTATCTGTCGGTGAATAAGACGAGGTATTCCAGGTACTGGAACATATTGATGTTAGATGTTGGTTCCTTCACTGATAGTACTTCTTGAGGTGTTCTGCATTCCAGGGATGAGGTAGAGGTTTCTCGTCCATATCTTTTAAGTAATAACTCCCTCTTCTTGAATATTGGACGACCTTGTATGGACCTTCCCAATTGGGTCCTAGCTTTCCTTAGGTTGGGTCTTTGGTGGCTTGTGAAACCTTCGGTAGGACCATGTCTCCAGGATTGAATCGTTTCAACTTCACCCTGTGGTTGTGGTACTTTGTCATCTTCTTATGGTACAGAGCCATCCTTTGAGCAGCATCATCCCTAACCTCAGGTAAGAAGTCCAGAGCAAGCTTTAGCCCCTCATCATTGCTTAGATCATCATAACTTGTCTGTCTGAGACTTGACATTCCGACTTCAACAGGGATTACCGCTTTAATCCCAAATGCTAGTTTGAAAGGTGTTTCCCCTGTCTGTGTAGTCATTCTCTAGGTCCATAGGACTCTTGGGAGCTCTTTAGGCCATGCTCCTTTTGCCCCCTCATGTTAAGCTTTAATTAGCTTAAGCAAATTTTGATTTGTTACTTCTGTTTGGCCGTTAGCTTGTGGGTGTCCTAGAGAGGAATAATGTTTTTTTAATTACTAGCTCTTTACAAAAATCTCTAAACTTGTTACTGTAAAACTGTCGTCCATTGTTAGAGATAATCACCCTCGGAATCCCAAACCAACAAACGATGTTCTTCCAGACAAAGTGCTGTATCTTGGCTTTTGTGATTACAGTCAAAGGCTTTGCTTCCACCCACTTCATGAAATAATCAATAATGACAACCAAAAATTTGATTTGCTTTTTACCTGGTGGTAGGGGACCTACGATGCTGATTTCCCATGTTAAGAATGGCCATAGTGACGAAATATTCATCATGTGCTCCACTAGGACGTGCTGTACATTTCTAAACCGTTGACACTTGTCACCCTTCTAGACGACCTGGGCAGCATCCTTCTAAATGGTCGGCTAGAAATATCCTACTTGGACCACTTTCCCCACAAGTGATGTGGGCTTGAATGATTTCCACAGACACCTTCATAGATTTCTCGCAGCACGTATGCAGCATCCTCATAACCCAGGCACTTCAAGTAGGGTTGAGAGAACCCTTTTTTGTACAGCTCATAATTCAGAATTGTGAATCTGGACAACCTTACTCTGATCTTCCTGGCCTCTAAAGGGTCTGGTGGGAGTGTACCATCTTTGATGTAAGTGTGTATTGGGTCCATCCAGTTGCCTCTTAATTGGACATAGATTACATCTAACCCGTCTATGCTTGTGATGGTTTGCACCTCCATGTATAGCTCAAGTCATCCTATATCATTGTTAGACGAGGCTAGCCTAGCCACTTCATCCGCTTCAAAATTCTCCTTCCTTGGTACCTAACTAATCTTGACATCATCAAAATTAGAAACTAGCTGTCTGGTTAGTTTTAAGTACCTTTTCATCTTATCTTCCTTCGCTTCATACTTCTTGGTTATTTGCCCCACTACTAGCTTTGAATATGAATTCAGCTTTAAGTTTCTGATCCCTAAGGCTTTTGCGACCGTCAAACTTGTATTATACTTCATTATTTGTTGCTGGAAATTGAAGCAGGACCTCATACTTGAGAATGTCTTTCTTATGAGATAGAAGGATCACACCTACAACTCCAACACTTACGGTTGACGACCCATCCGCATATATCGTCCAGTAATCTGCTTCTAGGTCTTGATCCGTCATGGTGAACTTGGTGACGAAGTCAGTTAATGCCTGAGCTTTAATAACCATCCGTGGTTTGTAGTCGATATCAAATTGACTAAACTCCACAACCTATTGAACCATTATCCCTAAGCATCTGATCTACTCATGGCTTTCCGAATGGGTTGGTCTGTCATGACAAAGATGGTATGAGCTTGGAAGTCAGGACGAAGCTTCCTGGATGCAACAATTAGAGCAAAAGCCATCTTTTCTATCCTCAGGTATCTCGCCTTTGCACCCTGGAAGGCTTGGCTTGTATAATAAACCGGCCTCTGAATCTTGAGCTCTTCACGGATCAGTGTCAAGCTCACGACTATTTGTGACACAACCAAATAAAGGAATAGGTCTTCTCCTTTGACGAACGAGCTCAGGAGTGGTGGTTTGGACAAATATTCCTTGAGGGCCTAAAAAGCTACTTCACACTCTTTTGTCCACTGGAAAGACTGCTTCAGTGTCTTAAAAAATGGGAGGCATTTATCTGTGGCCCTAGAGACAAACCTGTTCAGGGCTACGATTCGTCTAGTCAACCTCTGTACTTCCTTCACAGTTCTTGGCGAGGTCATGTCAAGTATGGCCCTAACTTTCTCTGAGTTGGCCTCGATTCCTTGTTGGGAAACCATGAACCCCAGAAACTTTCCTAACAAGACCCCAAATACACACTTTGCTAGGCTTAGTCTTATCTGATACTTCCTCAGAGTGTCAAAAGTCTCTTTAACATCATCCTGGTGTGAATCTGCCCTTTTGCTTTTGGCAAGCATGTCATCCACATAAACTTCCATATTTCGTCCAATCTGTTTACTGAACATGTGATTCACCAGCCTCTGATAGGTAGCCTCTATATTTTTTAGGCCAAATGGCATGACTTTGTAGCAGTACAACACCTGGCTAATGACGAATGCCATTTTCTCCTAATCTTCCTCATTCATGCGAATTTGGTTATAGCTTGAAAATGCATCCATGAAAGTCAGCAACTCATGACCAGCTGTGGAATCCACGAGCTGGTCAATTCTAGGGAGAGGGAAGTTGTCTTCCAAGCAAGTGTTGTTAAGGTTTTGTAAAATCAACGCACATTTGCCATTTTCCGTTGGACTTCTTAACCATGACGACATTAGCGAGCAACTCAGGATAGAAGACTTCTTTGATAAAACCGGTAGTTAAGAGCTTCTCTACTTCTTCCATGACGATCCTATTCCTTTTAGGAGCGAAAAACCTTCGTTTTTGTTGGACAGGCTTTTTTGTTGGGTCGACATTTAATCAGTGCTCTATCAACCTATTGTCTATGCCTAGCATATCCTCATGAGTCTAGGAGAAAATATCTAGATTCTTCTTTAGGAACTCCACTGTTTCTTCTTTTAGTGGCGAGCCAAGTCCCCCTTCGACTTTGATGACTTTTTAAAGGATCTCCCTCTACCAGCTTCACATCTTCTAGATCCTTGACAGGCTTCTCAGATTCCTCCTCGACCATCTAGGCATGATTTTCTTTGGAAGCTAATATTGCCTGATAACATTCTCGGGCTAGCAGCTAGTCTCTGCGTATTTCTCCAATCCTATGTAGGGTTGGGAATTACACCTTAAGGCTGTAGGTCGAGGTTGCGGCTTTGAGTTGATTTAATGTTGGTCATCCAAGGATCACATTGTATGATGATGGACAATCAACGATCAAAAAATCCACTTGTTTTGTTGCCTAAGCTGAATGCATCCCTGTTGTGACTGATAATGAAATAATGCCTTTCAAATAGATACGGTCTCCACTGAAACTGACCAAAGGTGACTTGAAAGGCCGAAGCCATTTAGGGTCCAACCTCAGTTGCTGGTATGCCGTCATGTACATGATGTCCGCCAAACTTCCATTATCGACTAATACCCTTCTCGTGTTGAAGCCTTCGATTTCCAAAATGATGACGAGGAGGTCGTCATGAGGCTGCTTGACCCCATCTGCATCTCGCTTAGAGAAATTTATGTTGTCATTCTTTAACCGACAGTATTTTGCAAAGGGATGCTTAATGTGGATGCTATTAATCTATCTCTGATAGGCCCTTCTTAGGGACTTGTATGATCCTCCTGATACTGGTCCACCAGTATCATCCTTATTTCCCCTACGGCCTATTTGGATGGTCTCGTCCACCATCCTTATTGTCATTGTGAGACTTGTCTTTTGCCCTTGATCGAGACTAATGATCTCTCTTGACGAACTTTTAGAGCTTCCCCCTCTGGATTATCTCCTCAATCTGCTCCTTCAAATCACGACATTTATTGGTGTAATGGCCGTGATCCTTGTGGAAACGACAATATTTCTTCGGATCCCGTTTCCTAGAGGACGTGCTTAATAGCTTCAGCCATTTCAGGGTGGGTTCATCCTTAATTTGCATTAGGATCTTGTTCGCAGGCATCACCAGTGGGGTGAAGTTCAACCTCTTCTTTGGAATTTCTGGGTTGCTCTTACTAGCCTTGGTTTCCAACAAATGGTCTTTGCGGTCCTTTTTCTTACCCTAGGAGTCACTGGTTTCTTCCTTCTTCCATTTACCCATTGGTCCTTTTGCAGTGAGAGCATCCTCCCCATTCATGTACTTTTGAGCTTTGAACAGAAGGTATGTCATAGAGGTTGGTGGCATCTTTCCCAATGAAAAGATGAGATCGAGATTGTTGAGTCCAACTTGAAAGGTCGTCATGATAACTTGGTTGTCTAGCTCGTCAATCTCAAGAACAGCTTTATTGAAGCACTTCAAATTAACCTCTCAAACTTTTCCCTTCCTACTTCCTTATAGTTAGCAAGTAAGAGTTTAGCCTTTTGTGGTGCTGCCCTCCAATGAAGTGCAAGAGGTTCAGAATTGTCTTGAAAGCCCCTATATGGTCAAGAGGGTTTTTCATGCTGTCATAGAACTCTAGTAGTGGGAGATGAAATTTTGGAGGCAAGGGGCATTCCAGAACACTAGCGATTGGGTGAATCTGTTCACTTGAGCATGCCGTCGAGATTCATTACCGTCTTCCCCTTCATGGTGTTCTTCACCTCGTCCAATTCCTTCCTCAAGCTCTTCATCATATGATCATTACTGTGTGTGGATTGCTCGGTGTACTCGGAAGCATCTTTTCCCCTGCTATTCTCAAGGCTGCTAACTTCTTCATTGTGTCTGCTGCGGTTGCATCGCTGAAGTGTTGCTGCCCTTAGGATGAGCTCGGGGCTTCAACTTCATTCTATTTCATTAGTTCCTGTGCATTTGCGGTTTGAGCTTAGATCTGTTGAGCCATTACTACCGAATCCGGGGGTGCTGTTGTAGTAGATTCCATTAGTCTTAAGGAGCTTTGTCGATAGGGATACAATGACTTATCGGATTATCATAGACAACGCCAAACTGATGAAGCTTAAATGTGACCTCGTCAATATTCTCCTTGTCATTAGCAATGGACGAACAACGATATCTATTGAAAAGGCAAAAGATCACCAGCATGGTGCTAGCTATGGACACTCCAATGCCAAAGCCATATTATTGCTTCGAGTTGATAGGATAATTGCAATATAATATGTTTTTTTTTTTTAATGAAAAAAAACTCACCTGGGTTGGCTAGCTTTATATAGCTTGCTTTTTGGTTAATCATTTCTACTCGTTAATGCTCTTCTAGGCGTTTTCACCTAAATGAATTACAGCATTTAATGGCAATAAAGATTCTCTTTAATGTGTAACGCATGACCATTGGCTCATCAAAGCTTTTGTAACCCTTCCAACACATTTACTTGTTGCTAGCTGGCTGATGAAGTTAATTTCTGGCTTTAATGTGCATAGGCTCATCTTTCATGCGGACGGCCTTTCATTGCTTGCTCATGGGAGTTATCCTGACTTAAATGCGCTTTACAGTCATCCTTGTAAATGGACAACTGTTTTACCGCTATTCATCAAAAAAATAAATAAACAAATAAACAATTTCACACTTCTTCAACCTAGGTTTTCATACTTTTTTTTTCCTTCCTGCCCTTACATTTAATAGACAAGTTTGTAACGTATGTTTGTCCTAAACTCTATTCCTTTTTTCCCTGTGCTTGTGTTTGTTTGTTTGGTTATTCTTTTTTATAGGGTAATTACACTTAAAATTATACTTTGCATTATAAACTTTCAAAATGCACTATTAGCCCCCTAAACTATATATAACATGTCATATTTTTCCATATAAGTTAACAGCCTAATTGACGGTGGAATATAAAGTGAAACATGAGTTATAGTTTAGGGTAGTAACTAAGTGTTCTGAAAAATTAGGGTGCAAAGTGTATTCATTGGTATAATTTATGATGTTAAAGTGTAATTTTCCACAAAAAAAGAAATTATTTAGCGTTGATTCATTAAATGACCAAAAATAATTTTGATTTAACACACCCTACATTGATGTAAGTATAAAAATTTGAAAATTTTGAAATCATCCATGAACGCAAATCTTTCATGTTTCTACTCTCCCTCCTCAGAGAAAACTAGCATGTAATCTCGGTGTTTCTAGAAAGCTTAGCCAAGGGGGAACAAAACTCCCCATGGTTGGATTGCTAGATGCTAGTCGGGAATACAATTTCTTGGTGACATAAAAGTTTCAAAATTTTTATATATACTGTAAATACTTTTTTACATGAATATGAATATTTGGTTCTAACCCTAGCATAACCCGCTTTTATACCACATAAAAGATTTAAAGGCATACACATATTAGATACTAGAATTAAAATGGTCAATAGATTTATTTTGATCCATGACATTTTAACATCTCATTTGTTGTGAAAATATTTGAGATTTTGTTATGTTAGTAGAATGAGAGCATCTCCAGCAACTTATGTGACATTTAGTATTATTTACCCAAATTTTTGTATTGTTTGAACAATGAACAGTGACATTTAGTTTTTACTTACCTACTTTTTCAAATAAACTTTCCAACAAATTCTCTATCATTTTCTCCATCTCATTTAAATATTATTTCTTTATTCATTCTTTACTCTTTTTTAATCTTCTTTCATTAATCTAATTTTAATGAGAAGTACTACGTTCTTAATATTTTACAATATTTTCACAATAAATCATATGTGGTAAGTTATTACTGATTTTAATTTGAACACATCACTTAAATATATATTTTTTCATCAATATTAGTTAGTAACAACCCACCACTTAAGATTTATTGTGAAGCTATTGTGAAAATATTGTAATAGCATTTTTCAATTTTAATTTCTTATTTTTTATTCTATTTTTCCATTATCTCTTTTTTTTTTTCATCCACACATTTTTTTTTTCCTCTTTTTTTCTCCTCCACACCTTTCCCTTATCTCTATCTTCACTTTTCTTTTCTAGCACTTCGTCTGGAGCTCTATCTTCACTTTTCTTTTTTCTTTTCTTTTCTTCTCTAGCACTTTGTCTACTCCAAAGCATTCAAGAAGCTCTCCCTCTATCTCACACAAAAAAATTCTCTCTCATACACACATAGATCACCGGCAGAGAAGTGGAGATCGGCATTCTACATTTTTTTTTTTTTTTTTTGGGTTTGATTAGTTTTATTTTATTGTTCAGATTTCATTAGACTTATGAGAAAGATTGTTTTTGTGTTTTAAATCTTTCGATTGGGTTTTGTGTTTTTGTTTCGATTGTGGTATGTTTTAGTTTGTAACCATTGAGATAGAGAAGCATGAGAGAGTGAAGAACGAAAGAGAAAATGAATGAGAAAGAAAGAATTATTTTTTTATTCAATCGGGTATTACTTGAAGGGAGAATATTGTGTAGAGGTCTACAGTAATTGCTACTGTGTTCTCTGCTTGTAGAGAAGCACCATAGCAATTCTAATTTAAAAAATAATTTAAAAAATGGAGATGGAGAAGCTGTTGGAGTAGGTTTTGGGGGTGTTCTCTTTAAAATTGGCTTTAAAGAAGAGATGCTCCGACTCTCAAATAAAACTTGACATACTCCAAAGTTATCTACTTTATACTTTTGGTGCTAACCGATTTTTATATGTCACAATTCAAGCCGTACATGACATACCAAGATGATAGAATTCATGGAATATGCCAAAAATAATTGATGCGTAAAGCATACTCAGCCATACATGACATACCAAGATGATAGAATTCATGGAATATGCCAAAAATAATTGATGCGTAAAGCATACTCCAAGACAAAGTCCATGAATCGCAACTCGCAAGATATTATATATTACTTTCTCTTAACAAAGAGGCACTATTACCAAACAATCAATGCTAGTCTTTAAATATCTTTCTGTGTTCTGTTTATTTTCCTTCTTAAGATTATGTGCTTCATTTGACACTATTACTCCAAGTCATTCCATCAGAGACGGTGAGACTATAGTCTCAGTCGGTGGAACCTTTGAACTGGGATTCTTCAGTCCTGGCAATTCTAAAGGCCGATACTTGGGAATATGGTACAGGATATCTACTGAAATAGTTGTATGGGTTGCTAACAGAGAGGCTCCAATTGGTAATCACTCAGGAGTTTTGAAGGTTACAGATGAAGGAGATATTGTTCTTCTCAACAATACAAATAGTATTGTTTGGTCATCCAATACGTCAAGAGCTCCAGCGAGTCCAGTCGTGCAGCTCTTGGATTCAGGAAATCTTGTTTTGAAAGATGGAAATGGCAATAACTTGAAGAACTTTTTGTGGCAGAGTTTTGATTATCCCTGCGACACATTACTGCCAGGAATGAAATTGGGAAAGAACTTTGTAACAGGTCTAGAATGGTTTTTAACATCTTGGAAGAGCACGGAAGATCCTGCTAAAGGTGAGTTTTCGATACGAATAAATACTCATGGGTTGCCACAGCTAGTTGTAATGAAGGCAGATAAAATAAAGGCTAGAGCAGGGTCATGGAATGGCCTTAGTTTTACAGGATATGCTCGGCTAAGGCCGAATCCAATATTTGAGTATCAATTTGTGTTGAATGAGACTCAGGTATATTTCGAGTATACACTTGTGAACAGTTCAGTCTTTTCAAGACTTGTATTTAACCCATTCGGCGTTATGGAACGCCTCACGTGGATGGATAGGACGCACAGCTGGGCGATCTACTCTACATCCCAAGAAGATCAGTGTGAAAATTATGCCTACTGTGGTGCATATGGTATCTGCAATGTCAATGGCTCCCCAGTATGTGCATGCCTGGAAGGATTCGTGTCCAAATCTCCAAAAGATTGGAATTCAGTAGATTGGTCTGATGGTTGTGTCCGAAGGACTCCACTGGAATGCAATAGTGATCGCTTCCTGAAACACACGTCTGTGAAATTACCTGACACATCTTCTTCCTGGTTTAATACAACCATGAGCCTCGAGGAATGTGAGGGAATGTGTTTGAAAAACTGTTCTTGCTTAGCATATACAAATTTAAATATCAGCGGAGAAGGAAGTGGCTGCTTGCTTTGGTTCCGTATCTTGAATGATATGAGAGTATCCTCCACGGGTGGGCAAGACATATATATAAGGCTGGCCAATTCAGAACTAGGTACTTTTTACTTTTGTTGTTTGTTCTCTTTTGATTTTGTTCTTTTATTATAAATTATAAATTGAGTACAAATTGAACACCTATATCGCTTGGTTTTCAATTGGTACTATTCTTTTTTGGATGAATCGGTGAATTGATTAAAAGAAAGAAGCACGACACGATCTAGAACTTGGCTGAAGGCACAGTATTTCCCTAGAACAACCATATCAATCTCAGTATCTAGCTGCTAAAGACAAGCTAAACTGCTATTTTGTCCTAATTCATAACCAACAATCATGCCTACTCCCTTACAACTCACTAACTAATATTCTTGCTAACTACAGAGAAAGGAATACTCCATTTACAGATAGCATAAGACTCTTTAGTTTGAGTTAGGATAACTCCCTTTTGTTGGGTACAATAAGTGAATAATAGGAGACTAAGAAGAAAATTTCTTACTTTCGCTTTGCATGGGGCACAGGTACAAAGAACGGAACTTGCTCTTGGTCTGTTTATTAAATTTTCATTTTCAATACACACTCTGCCACTGCATTGATGGCTTCTATCATTCATCTCCTTCCCCCCCCCCCCCCCCCCCAAAAAAACTCACTTCTCGCCTCCTTCAAAAAATGGGGTAAAATAAGCTGGACGTTTCAAAGTGCTGGAATTTAATAGCAGCAATCAGGAGTTCAGTTTGAGTTTTTCTTCTTCAATGGTAACAACTCAATGCAAGCTATAAACACCCAATGCATCTTACAAAATTCTCTTGCATTCCAGATTTGTCTATGAGATGTCTCTTTTTAATTCTTTAGAGACTTCAATGTAGAAGTGAAACTCAGCCATAAATGTTTGTAACAGTCTAGAAGGGGCTAGAAATTAAAAAAAAAAAATAATAATAAGCTAAGACCTAGAACTCTAGTGGCAGAAATTAGATGAAACTAGAAGCTTCAAGTAGGAACCTTTGGTTCCCACTAGTGTGTGAGACGTGTGAAGTGAGGTGATGTGAAGTGAAAGGTGAAGTAAAGTGTGTGAGGTGAAGTAGTGTGAAGTCAGGTGCAGTGTGAAGTGTGTCATCAATCACCAAGTGAGACGTGTAAGGTGAAGTGTGTGAGGTGAAGTGAAGAAAATAAAGTCAAGGGTTAGTAGCTAGGTGTCTAGAGGTAAGGTGTAGGGCATTAGGTGTGTGCTTGTGTATTTGAGGATAGTGTGTGTGAATGTATAAGTGCCGTGTGTGCACCAATGCAATAACAATAGTGTTTGTAAAGTGTTATAATTTAGAGAGTCAAGTTTTTAAACAAAAAGCTTTGTTTAGTGTTTTGTTCAACAATCTAGTATCAGAGCGAGGCGGTCAGGGGTGTTTGTGGTGTCTAAGACAGTATTTTTGAAGGTGTTCATTTTGCTCGTGTACAGTCTAGGACTATGAGGCTCGTGGTCTGGGTCCAAACTTATTTGGTAGTGCGATAGATTTCACCAAGTTGTGATGGTGGAGCTCCAAGCTGTCAGTAGCATTAGAAAGCTCAATAACCAGAATTACAACACATGGACAACTTGCATGGAGTTATACTTGCAAGGGCAAGATTTGTGGGAGATCGTGGCCAATGAAGAAACCACACCTCTTGAGAACACTAAAGCTTTGCGGAAGTGGAAGATTAAAGCTGGGAAAGCTTTGTTTGCTATCAAGACAAGCATCGAGAAAGAGATGCTAGAGCACATCAGGCATGTAGACACACCAAAGGAAGTGTGGGACATTTTTTTGACACTATTTTCAAAGAAGAATGATGTAAGGCTACAATTGCTTGAGAATGAGCTAACGTCGATGGCACAATGAGATATGATGATCACTCAATACTTCACCAAGGTAAAGTCTCTCTATTGCGAAATCTCTAAATTAGATCCTGCATCAAATATTTCTTATTCAAGAATGAGAAGAATAATCATTCTTGGGTTGAGACGCGAATATAGAACTTTCATAGTTGCCATTCAAGGTTGGCCTGTCCAACCATCATTAGTAGAATTGGAAAATTTGCTAGCTAACCAAGAAGCATTGGTCAATCAAATGGCTAGGGTCTCACTAAAGAGTGAAGAGGAGGCACTCTTTAGCGGTCCATATAAAGACCAACCAAAGAGAAGATTTAATGCATGTTCTAAGAATAGAAATGATGAAGATAGAGAAGATGAAAAGAGCTCTCAAGATCGAGGAGCTCAAGGAAGTCGCGACAATAATGAACAATCCACGAGTCCAAAAAAATTGTAATGCCAAGTGTTTTGAGTGTGAAAAAATGGGCCATTTTGCTCAAGACCATTGATTCAAGTGGAGAACAACTCAAGGAATTACAATGATGTCAAGTAACCTAGAAGATGATAACGAAGAAGAATGGGCTATTGAATCATGTCTAGCTATGATATAGCCAGTTGAAGAAGCAAAAGAAGAGGAAGCAATGCTACCAGTCTTAAAGGAAATTGAAGAGAAAATGTCTGAGAACATGGGGAAGCATTTTGGGAAAGATCAGTTCACAATAACTGATGAGTTAAAATCTTTTGAAGATAAAGGTGAGCCAGAACGAAAACCGAGTCTCGAGTATGCAAATGCAATAGTTACAGAAGATGACAACATACAAGAGCCATCAACATATGAAAAAAATCAATGGAAGAAGAAATTCAAACATGGGATCTTGTGCCAAAGCCGAAGGATGTGAAACACATTTCTTGTAAATAGGTGTATAAAGTTAAGACTTGTGCAGATGGATCAGTAGAAAGATACAAGACTTGCCTAGTAGCTCGATGATTCTCTTGAAAATATGGGCTAGACTATGATGAAATGTTTAGCCCAGTGGCAAAGATCACTACCATACGTGTCTTGATAGCACTTGCGGCAAGTAAATCTTGGAAGTTATGGCAAATGGATGTAAAGAATGCTTTCTTGCATGGAGAATTGGATCGGGAAATTTACATGGAGTAGCCAAAGGGATTTGAGAGCAAAGCCCAACCAGATTATATCTGTAAGTTACGAAGAGAACTCTATGGGTTAAAACAAGCTCCAAGGGCATGGTACAGTGAGATTGCAAAATTGCTAATTCAAAGTGGTTATTCAATAGCTCCAGCAAATTCAAGTTTGTTTGTTAAATTACAAGGAAGCATATTAGCCACTATGCTTGTATATGTTAATGATCTAATCATCACTGGAGATGATGAAGATGAAATTCATCAAACGAGAGAAAATTTAGTAGTCTGCTTCCAAATGAAGGAGCTTGGAGAGCTAAAGCACTTTCTTGGACTTGAAGTTGATCAAGTTAAGGATGGCTTATTCTTGTGTCAGCACAAGTATGCAAAGGACTTACTTCAAAAGTTTGGGATGCTCAATTGCAAACCAATCTCTATGCCTATGGAGGTCAATACTAAGCGCTGTGCAAAAGAAGGCAAAAACTAGAAGACCCAACCATGTATCAACAATTAGTAGGTAGTTTAATCTACCTAACATTGACGCGACCAAATATTTCATATGCAATTGGAATGGCGAGTCGATACATGCAAAATCCAAGGAAGTCTCACTTGGAAGCAGTTCGCCGCATATTAAGGTATGTAAAAGGGACGATTGACTATGGCCTCCTATACAAGAAAGGTGAAACTTGCAATCTTGTTGGGTATTGTGATGCTAACTACACTAGAGATCATGACACACGTCATTCAACTACTAGATATATGTTTAGCTTGGGCACAACTGTAGTATCTTGGAGTAGCAAGAGACAACCAACACAGTCCTTATCAACCACTAAAGCAAAGTATAGTGCAATAGCAACAGTAGCTCAAGAAAGTACGTGGTTGATGCGGCCTATGAGAAATTTACATCAAACAATTGATTATGCAGTACCACTAAACTGTGATAATCAATCAACAATACGCTTGGCCGAGAATCTAGAGTTTCATGCAAGGACCAAGCATGTGGAATTACACTACCACTTTGTGAGAGAAAAGGTACTACAAGGAGAGATAGAAATGTGTCATACTAAGACAAAGGACCAAGTTGGAGACATATTCACTAAAGGACTTAATGCAACAAAGTTTGCAGACTTTAGAAAGCAACTAGGTATGACGACCATATAGAAATTGAGAGAGAGACAATCTTGAGGGGGAATGTTAAAAATCAAGCACCGCCTCTCTCTCATTCTCTAGAAAATTCTCTTGCATTCTGGATTTCTCTATGAGATGTCTCTCTTTAATTCTCTAGAGACTTCTATGTAAAAGTGAAACTCAGCCATAAATCTATATATCTAAAAACTGAAATGTAGCATTTATTGTTACTATTCGCCAATTGAGTCACATCATCGACCATGTCACCTTTTTTTTCCTTAATTTTCTAAACAATATTAATGTATAAATAAATAGTGCAACTTTACACATTCTCCAACTCATTAAATCCAACTCGCCATTAATTTATCCTTCTTCTAATTCTCAACTCTTCATTTTCCCCTTCAAAACAATTCGCTCTTTTAAAATTCAAACCCTTCAATTGCCACTCCTGTGATTAACTACGTTATTTTTAGAACTATAAATTTATAGTTACTCTCTCTACCTCTGTAAAAGTTGTCAAAGTGGTATCAGATTTGGAAAGTCCCATTAAGGTTTGTTCTTTCCCTTCTTATTTTTCCCCCCACCTTTGGTTTTTCCATTGGATTTCTAAAGTTTGTGGATGATTTTTTTTTTTTTTTTGGTGAGTTGTCGACAATGTGATCACTTTGGGGCTATGGGTGGCTAGGATTGGTTTGTCAATTATGAGAAGGGTTTTCAAGAATTAGAAATCTCTATAACAACTTCTTACTTCATATTTATGTTGTACAATTTTTTTTTTTTTTTTATATATTTGTGTTTTACCCGTTCAATTTGTTTATCATTGACATTTTAGTTTTCTTACATTTGACATTTGTTTAACTCTATGTAAAAAAAGGATGAAAAGAAGACCAAAGTTTGATGTATTTACCTATGATTGTTTTGAAACAATAATAGAGTATTCGTTGTTATTATACTCCAATTACTGCTTTCATATTTTTTGACTCAATGGTTCTTTTTTGTTGTGGAACCTTTCTCAATTTCTGTTTGGCTTCAACAAATATGAATTTTAGCAAAAATTTTCTTATTATGTGCAGTACATAATAATTTGATCTTGCAGTTCAATAGACAATAAAAATTCTACTTGAAAAGTTTGGTCACGAGGAAATAGAAAATCTCAAAACATGATTGGGGGTTTAATTTTTATCTGATTTGATAATGCTAAATGTGGAATTTGGTTCTTGCTGGGTTTAGGATCATTGACCTAGATACATGAAAGTTTGACAATGATGGTTTCTTAAGTAGCCAAAGACACTTCTAAGGAACTTTAAGAGAAGAAAGAATTTTTTTTTTTTTTTTCAAAACTTCCATTATTATATATAGTATAGATATGTATAGGCATTGTTTTTTGTTTTTTATTCTTCATTGATTTCATGATTTAGTTATTAAGAAAAACCCAAAATAATAGAACGGAAATGGATGAGACTTTTAAAAATAGTTCAATTTTTAAGGAGAATATATTATTTTACAATAATTTTTACAGAATAAATTATACATTATAGCATATTACAAAATAATTATATATCCCATGCATCACGTGGGTCTACAAAATAAAAATAAAAATAATAAACTAAGACCTAGAACTCATGGCAGAAATTAGATGAAGCTAGAAGCTTCAATGTCGGTTACTTAACCGACCT
Organism: Quercus parvula; assembly: GCA_030820535.1. NCBI lineage: Eukaryota > Viridiplantae > Streptophyta > Magnoliopsida > Fagales > Fagaceae > Quercus > Quercus parvula. The sequence continues at coordinate 31,686,489 of JAUAME010000012.1, forward strand.
CATGCTTGTATAAATAGGAACCTTTGGTTCCCACTTGTGTGTGAGATGTGTGAAGTGAGGTGATGTGAAGTAAAGAGTTTGGTGAAGTATAGTGTGGGATTGAGATCAAGTTAAGATTGATAGTTGTAAAAAGCAACTTTCAATCTCAACCATTAATTCAAAAAATTTAAGAAAAAAAAATAAAAAAGGTAAAAAGTAAAAGTTAGAAAGGTGAAAAGTAAAAAAAAAAAAAAAAAAAAAATTATGAATGATTTGGGTGGGTATTGCACCGGATCCTAATCCTAAAGTGTGTGAGGTGAAGTAGTGTGAAGTCAAGTGCAGTGCAGTGTGAAGTTTGTGTCATAAAGCACCAAGTGAGACATGTAAGGTGAAGTGTGTGAGGTGATGTGAAGAAAATAAAGTCAAGGGTTAGTAGCTAGCTAGGTGTCTGGAGGTAAGTGCCGTGTGTGCACTGGTGTAATAACAATGGTGCTTGTAAAGTGTTGTAATTTAAAGAGTCTTTTTAAAAAGCTCTTTGTTCAGTGTTTTGTTCAAAAAGTTCTTGGTGGTGGGGGGAGGAGTCAAGTGGGGATAAGAACCAACATTTGTAAACTTAAAGAACATCTTTTAGATGTTTGGTGACACAACCACAAGCTATATAAGATTGCAATAACCCTTTGAAAAGTGCGGGAAACTTGGTGGTTGCATGGAAACTAGGATGTTGTGGTGCTGCACCCTACTGCTTTATCTCTTCCTATTTAAGCTCGAGCTAAATTCTCTTTTCATGAATTATACTTGGCAAGCTGCAGGTACTTATGAAGCTGGTAACAACAGAAGTTTGGTTCCGACTCAATTGTAATTTGAGGAATTATGGTCAAAAGTCACATATATGTTCATTTATTGACACTACCTCTCATTTTCAGATAACATTGGGAAACATAGGCCTTCCAGCAAAATAAAACAAGCAGGAATCATAGTCGGCTCTGCTCTACTAGTCATGGGAATTCTTATACTTGGATTGATATTATATTTGTGGAAGAAGAAACTTTGTTTCAAGGGTAAAGCTATAAGACATGAACTGATAATAGAGTTTACATCAAAGAAATTTCAAATTGAATGTCTTAAACCTAGAAATGCAATAATACCATTCAAGTTATTCATGCCAAATCCATCTCCTATAATTTCAGCCAGAAAAAAAGATTGCAACCATGAAGGCGGGAATGAAGACATGGAGTTGCCCGTATTTGATTTTATGACCATAGCTAATGCCACTTGTAACTTTTCAAGCAAGAACAAGTTGGGAGAAGGTGGCTTTGGACCTGTTTATAAGGTAAACAAAAACATCCTAACTAGGTTAGCTATCTTCTTTGACGAAATTCCTAATCTTTTGATTTTTAGGGTACACTGCAAGAGGGGCAAGTGGTAGCTGTAAAGAGGCTTTCTACCAATTCTGGACAAGGATTGAATGAGTTCAAAAATGAAGTTCTATTAATTGCCAAACTTCAACACCGCAATCTTGTGAAGCTTCTTGGTTATTGCGTTCAAGAAAATGAGAAAATGTTAATTTATGAATACATGCCTAACAAAAGCTTGGACTCTTTTATTTTTGGTTTGTTATTTGACCTTTCTAACTCCATGGGATTATGTTTAGTATTGTCATCTTCTGCTAATGAAATTGCTTGTTGAGAATTCAGTTAGGACTATATTAACATAACATGAACATAAAATTGGTCAGATCATACAAGAAGCAAATTACTGGATTGGCATAACCGCATTGACATCATTGGTGGCATTGCAAGGGGGCTTCTCTATCTTCATCAAGACTCTAGACTCAGAATTATCCATAGAGATCTCAAAGCTAGCAATATCCTGCTTGATGATAGTATGAACCCAAAAATCTCGGACTTTGGCTTGGCTAGAACATTTGGGGGAGATCAAACCGACGCCGAAACCAAAAGAATTGTTGGAACGCAGTAAGAATACTTTAACTTCTTATATAGCTTACACTAGATTGCAGTAGTTATATGTCTTCTGCCATAACTTTGCAATAATATTTTGCAGTGGTTATATGTCTCCTGAGTATGCGGGATATGGACAATTCTCTGTTAAATCCGATGTCTTTAGCTTTGGAGTTTTAGTGTTAGAGATTGTTAGCGGAAAAAGAAACAGGGGATTTTGTCACCTTGATGACAACCTTAATCTTCTTGGACTTGTAAGAATGAAGAGTTTTATTCTATTAATATACAGTGTGAAATGAAGTTGCAGTTTTAAATAGTATACTTTCTCTAACCAAATCTTCAAATGACCTTTATCAATCATACAATGCGCGTATTATTCTTATTATCCAGCAATAGTCCAGGCTAAATAGAAGTTCACATTAACCACTGATATATATATACGGTTTTGATCTGTTTTAAGGCCTGGAGATTATGGACTGAAGATCAGGCAATGGAACTGATTGATGAATCTATAAACGACATGTGCACTCTATCTAATCAAGTGCTACGATGCATTCATGTGGGCCTGTTATGCGTGCAACAAAGACCAGAAGATAGGCCAGACATGTCATTTGTGGTTCTGATGTTAAGCAGTGAGATTTTGTTGCCTAAGCCCAGACAACCAGGTTTCTATACGGAAAAGGCTCTACCTGAAGCAGATTCTTCATCAACAAAGCTTGAACAATGTTCAACCAATGAAATTACCATCACATTGTTAGGGGGACGGTAAAATGTCAATACTTTATTCAAGATTCAACAGCTGTAGTATAGAGCAAGGGAGCTCTTAATCTAATGGTTCTGATCAATCTAATTAGACCTTATATGGAACTATATCATGTCTCAAACTGAACGTTCTATCCCGTGTTGGTTCTAAATTCATGATTCCTTCTTTTATGTATGCTATAAATTACATCTGAATTAGTAGAAGTTGTTGAGGATGATGAGGTCAACAATGAAACAAACAAATAGAACTTTAATGGCTTAGAGTCACAAAGAAAATGCATAATTCTACAGAAACAGTGTTTCCATAACCATCTTGCTCGACCCTTCATCAGACCTTCGCTCAAGCAAAAAGATTCATTTGGCTGTTAGTCTAGCCTCAATCAAGCGCCTTATGGCCCTACTTGTCCTTGACTCTCTCCGCTTGACCTTCAATCAACCTCTGCTTGACTCTTGATCAGTCGAGATTGGCTGATTGTTGATATGCACTCTCAATTCACTCATCGGAATTTGAAAGTATTGAGCTTAGCTCAATGCACTCATAATTCACTCAATTCAATAGCACTATTCTGTGCGCAATAGTCTTGCTCGAGCTTAGCTCGATGCTCGCTAATGTGAGCCACTGAAATTTCAGTTTTAATTCAATCTTCTCCTTCTTTTACTTTGCAAAAATAAGATTACTTACAAATATGACGACCTATATTTTTATATATATACAATAATCCCAACTAGGTTGTAATTTACATATTCAATTTGTTTCAGCACTTGTTTCTGAAGAAAAAAAAAATTGTTTTAGCACTTTATCACGTGTAAAGGAAAGTTTCACTCTACCTAAACTTTCCTTTGGTGTAATTAGGCCTATCCAACAGAACCGCAAACCCGACCCACCCGGCCAAACCGACCGGACCCGAACCGTCCGTCGCCTGATCCGACCACCTAGCGGTCAACGGCGGGTCCCTTCCATCCCAACCCAACTCCGGCGGGTTGAGTGAAGGGTCTTCCCTTCCAAAACCCGGTCAACCCGACTCGACCGTGATTTTATATCACACAACTTAGTTTACAATCTCTAAACTCCAGTTCATCAGACGAATCAGACCCACCCTCAGTTTCTCTCTGTTCCCTTGTTCTCTCTCAGTCTCTAAATCTCTCAAACTTCCTCGATCAATCGATCTCTCTACAACCAACACCTCTGCTTCAGAATCTTCCGATCTGCAAACCTCCACCATCGTCGATCTGCTTATATCCACCATCGTCAATCTGCGATTCTCCTCCATCGCCAAACTGCAATCATCTCTCTTAGGTTTTATTTTCGTTCATTTTCTCTCTTTATTTCTTTGTTTTAGTCTCTTGCATGTGGGCTACTAGTATTTGGGTTTCAATCTCTTCAGGTCTATTATCATCTCTCTTTATTTCTGTTTGTGTTCTTCAGATTTGTGGGCTACTGGTGTTTGGGTTTGTTGATTTGTTCTTCAGGGTAGATTTATTCTTTCAGATTTGTGAAATTTGTAACAAGTTTGGTCTTTGATCTGTGTCTTTTGGTCGAAGTCGAATCTGACCACCGTCCACTTGAGCCCGATCCATGGTTTTTTGCAATCGACGACGGGTCCGCCGTCCTACCACCCGACAAGATCTGATCGATTTCGGGTTGAGTCCAAACCCGAACCAATCCGACCTGTGGACACCCCTAGGTGTAATAGTCACTCGATCCAAATAAATTATGGTGGCCAAAACTTAAACCAAAATTATTTTCCTTAGGGTGGAGGAAGACACATACATGAAATGTCCTAGACATACACCAAAAATCCACATGTTGTTAGCATCATTATGAACTTGTGCTATCTCCTAAATTGATGAGCATTTACAAGAGAAAATCTCACTCTTGTCTAAAAGCGGCACTACTTTCATACTTACATAGGTGAAGTTCCATCTTATGTCTATGTTACTGTCTTTTATATCTCATGAAATTTATTAATGTATAAAAGTCATCCTCCAAATCCTAATTGTCAACACTAATCCATTGTGAAAGTTTGGTGGATCCTGTTGTCAAAAGTTTGTCTTGAGACTCGATAAGTCTAACATTCTTTGCAATAAGACTAAACCCTTTTAATTGAATCATTGATAGTGAGAACCCAATCTAGTGCACTCATGTATTAGGCTTATATGTCTAGAATTTGCGCTATGCATTATACTATATTCTCTATATATGGTGGCTTCACAATTGCAATACACCGAAATAGTTGGTATTGGTTGTGGCCATAACTCTATATCTAACATGTTTCTTAGGAGGTAATTTGCAAGCTAGCATTAGTGAGGGAAACAATATAATAAGTTGACATGTGTTAGAAACAAAATTGCAAACTAACATCTCGAGTTTTAAAGGCTCAATTTCCATCTAAATATCGAGGCTCAAAGACACGAATTCCACTTGCTAATGTGGAAGTTGAATGCCACATGGATCTCGAGTCTTATAGACTCAAGTTTTAAAAAGCAAAACCAAGTTTTTGAGACTCGATTTACGTTGGCCTAAATATTAAAAACGCACAGACCTCTAACAAGTCCTCGATCGTCACTACACTCACCCATAACACTCCCCACTGCCTCTTACACTCTTCATTGCCTCACTGCTCACTCACCCATAACACCCACACTTCTCACACCAGATTGCCTCTCTTTGTCATTGCTCCTCCCTCTCAATAAATTTACATCTCAAGTAAGGGTTTGGATTTTATTATCATTGCAGTTAGGTATTATTTATTGTTGGGTGTGGGTTAAAGACTTTGACTATTTATTTGGTAGATACTTAACATAACTTAGTTAAGATACCATGATATTGTGAATATATACAACTTTGTTTTATTAGTGTAAATATTTTGAGTATTTATTTGCATGGTTTTTGTTAGCAAAATTTATTCAACATTTCTAGTAATGTTAGACTCTTATCAAGAATGTGTTTTTATCATGATCTTAAAAGGAATTTCACTTTTTTTTTTTTTTAGGTATTGGGTATGAAATGGGTAGTGAAATTCATGCCCTTTGAATGAATTGTAATGGAATGGGTATGTAATTCATGCCCTTTGAATGTGTAATGAAATGACTTTTTTGTATTGGGTAAGAAATGGGTATGTAAATGTTATGAGTATGTAACTAGATAAAACATTGTATACTTTTACAAGGATTTTGGCTTTTTTGTATTGGGTATGAAATGGGTAGTCATAGCATGACCAAAAAAGGATTTGGGTATAAAATGGGTAGTCTTATCATAACAAATTTGAAGACTTTTTTTTGTCTAACATACGAATGTGTAATGAAATTCATGCCCTTTGAATGAATTGGAATTTGTACTTTAAGTAGAGAAAATGTTGAATACTTTGACTAGATAAATTGTTTTGTAACTAACATAGTACACTTGACTCTAATAGGTTCACAATGACTATAATTGATATAATCTTATACTATAGTGGGCCGCTTAACAATGCCAATGCAAACAAGGGATTGCCATTTGAAGGGCCGGGTATAAAGTGTTATTATACTCAAATTGATCATAGGTTGAAGACCCTAGATGATTTGAAGATGATAGTTGTGGAAGAATGGTGTGTGAATCTTGTTGTGCACAACATACAAATTACTTATCGTTCTCCACATGAAGTCCTCAAGCACTGGATTAATTACAAGTATATGGCAATAGAAGCAGACAAATATGTAAAAATCATGTTTGACAAGATGGAAAGAATAACCCAAGTAAGTGCTATTGAGTAGTACATAAAGTTGGATCCGCGTGCAGAAATTGGTGTCGAGGAAATTCAACAAACAACCGCAAGTTTACAGGTTACAGTTCTATATGCTCTATATGAGTATTTTACACATGTAGAGGATGATGATGATGACGATGACGAAGACTATGTTGATAACATTGCCATTAATGGTGAAGATTTTGTCAATAGAGATGAGTATAAAGAGAGGATTGAACGAGGGGACTGTGAAAGAGACATTGATGACCATGAAATTGAACCTAATGTTCATGACGATGAGATATTTGACTGTGGTGAAACTGAAGCAGACAATGTTATTAATGTCCAAAACATTACGAACACAATCCCTACCTACCTTTTCATTCTCTGCAAATACTTGGGCAAATATGATTGATCCTTCAAATATTGAGATACCATCTGTGTCTATTTGGAAAGAGGTGATGAATTTTAGCAAAGGGTTGACTTTTGCCAATGAAGTGGAGGTGAAGTGCGCATTAACAATTTATGCCTTCAAGGAAAACAAACATTTTGTGATCAGTAGGTAGACGAAGGTGAAACTTTGTGCAAAATGTGTGGATGAGTCATGCAACTAGTATGTTGCGACATTCATGAAGCTGAAACTCCATGGACTATGGATGGTCACCATGTAAGTGGGTCCTCGCACATGTATACCGATTGGGTTTCAAAAAGATGGTAGAATGATGGATTCTAATTTTATTGCATCAGACATCTTTAAGAAGTTAGGCGAGCATCATACTACCCCAATTAAGCATCTCAGATCTATCATGGAGTCGAAATGTAATGGTCATAAGCTTTCTTACTATAAGGTATGGGATGTGAAACAAAAGGCAATTGGGAAGATATTTGGAAATTAGGAATAGTCTTACCAAATGTTACCAAAGTTGCTACTGGCATATGTATATTGATCAGGATCAGGATACCTGGGTATTCTATTATGCCATAACCACCAATGTAGATGACACTATATTTTTGTATTATGTGTTTTGATCTTTCGCTCCATGCACTGATGGAATCAAATATTGCAAGCCAATTATCAATATTGATAGGACTCATTTATATGGTAAATATCAAGGAAAGTTGTTGATCACAATGGCAACCGATGCTAACAACAAGGTATTCCCTCTCACCTTTGCCGTTGTGGATAATAAGTCAGGGTCTAGGTGGGGGTGGTTTTTAGAATGCCTCAGAGATACGATAGGGGACATGATGCCTACCGAAGGCATTTGCATAATTCATGACCGACATATTGGTATCAAAAATGCCATTGCAGCCTAGCCTACGAATGAAAATGGAAGAACACAAGTATTTCATAGATATTGCCTTCGACATGTCGCTAACAACTTCAACACACATTTTCAGGACTAAATTCTAAAGTCATTGGCATTGAAAGCGGGATATGCTACTCAGGCAATTAAATTTGATAACATAATGGAGTCCATTAAGCAAGTAAAAATTAAGGCCATTAGGAACAACGTGAAGGTGAAGGGGAAGAACCCTATATGCGATACTTATACCTAATGAGGGAGCCTGTGGATATGTAGACCCAGTCACATGATGGTGTGAGACATTATGGGGCAATGACAACCAATATATCAGAGTGCTTCAATGGTGTATTGAAAGGTGCATGAGGCCTTCCTATTGCCACAATGGTTAAGTTCACTTGGTCCAAACTTGTTGCATATTTTCATGACCGACACGAAGAAATTACTCATGATTTGTTGTAGGGTAAAAGATGGAGTACACAAGCCATGTCCACATGTTTGAAAAATAGATGTAAATCGAAAAAACACCATGTCAAGCCATTTAACAGTGAACGTGCAATATATCAAATAGTTACTTCACACAACATCTATAGCACTAGAGGGGGAAACCACAGTTATGAAGTTCGGTTACTAGAAAGAACATGTAGTTGTGGGAAATGGCAAAACATTAAGATCTTGCGTTCACATGCAATTAGAGTATGTGATGTGCTAGGCATTGATTCGACCACACATATTCACCCATGTTATAGTTTGGAGTAGGCCATTAACAATTATTCACATGCGTTTATGGTTTCTAACTCAAGAGTCATTATGAAGGGATGCTATGGGGCCAAAGTGGTTGCCTAATCCAAAATTGTTGCCGGCCAAAGGTTGACCAGTGAAATCAAGAATAAGGAATGAAATGGATGGGGTCAGGCGAGAATTGGGAAGCCGAAAGGAGGACAAAAATTTGATAGAGAGTCAACCCAAGTAAACATGTGGACTGTATCATGCTTTCGAACATAACCGCAGAAAATTTTCGGAGTCTCGTGGCACTTCCATAAGTGGTCATGTTCCAAACTAGGTAGGTGATACATGGCAAAAAGTTCCAGATCAGTTAAATAATGTAGTTGATTCTATGTTTACCTAATATTTACGATCTTGTCTCCTAACGTAGTTATTCTACGTTTTTCAGGCATGCTTCCATGGATGATGTTTTTGTTGTACGTTGTAGTACTACTGACCACCGATCTTATCAAAATTAACTACGTTGTATCGGCACAATTAACTTTTTAGTTTTTGTTGAATGTACTTGTAATCTAACTATTCTCTATCCAATGTACTTGTTTCAAGTTTGTGATTTGAGTAGTATGATTAGAACTATAAATTAAGCCTAGTTGGACATGTTTAGAATGTTGATATATTGAGAATGGCTTTTGATGTAATTTAAGTGCATTTACCTTGTAATGCAACTATGTTTATGTGGGCAAAAAACAGTTTCTATAGTTTAATGCCTATTGAGAATGGCTTTTGATGTAATTTAAGTGCATTTACATTCTTGGTTTCTTTAGTTTCTGCTTCTTTGCCTCTCTACTTCTTTGTTTCTATTTCTGTTTCTAGTTTACCTGCTGCTTCTGTGTGTTTCTTGTGTTGCCTGCATGTCAAAAAAAAAAAAAAAAATCCCACTGCAACAAGACACCAAACTTGGTAGATACCAAGAATCCTTCATTAATGCATTGCTCAACACATTGAACGTACAGGCTAAATTCGTAATATATACACAAAAATGGGAATATTGATCATTAAAAATTTGTAATATATACCCAAAAAAAAAACCGTGATCTAATGATCCAAGCAACTAAGCGAACATCCAGCTTTCCCCTAGCTCTAATGAACCAAGAAGAGCTGCCTCTCTTTCCGGCACGGATGATAAAACAAACCAAACCAATCAAACAATGGCTTCAGATAAGCACCAATGCAACATTCAACTCTGAATGATTTAATTAACAAGAAAGGAATATCTTACATACTGAGAAGAGGAAATTTCACCACAAATAAACAGTTCACAATACAAATGAAATGAATATTAAGTTTTTGCATACTGATAAATTAAAGGTTTACCAATCATAAGTATCATACCAATCATCACTCATATTGAGATCTAACAAGTTCAAAGCTATATTATTGCCTTATTCAACAAAACTTGGAAGACCTGAACAGGCTGAACTCAAGGTAAAAAATAATGCCCAGCAACAATCCCACAACAGAAACAAAGCCCGGCCTTATTGTAGTTTTATGCAAAAGGTTCTCTAGGAGGGCCACCAATGAGTGGGGTGTTAGAAAATGAAGGATCATCATCACTAGGATCAATTTCTAAATATTAACATTATTTGGCAAGAAAAACACTACTTGTGAAACAACAGCACACCAAGTGATACAAGGATCACTTTCCATAAATATACACCTGGTGCAATCAAAGTCATTACTAGTCAGAATCGAATATATACTAGTAAAAACAAAAGTAAAAAAGACAATAGAATGGCTATTTGAGTGTTTACCAATCAACTAGAAATTATTCGAATGAAAAAGTCTTAAAAATTTTCTTTTTAATTAATTTTTCCCTTAAACTATCAGAACTTAGATATGAAATGAATCAGTTTCCTACCATGAAGCCATGAACTAAAATTCCATGCTCAAGGTATGCCATTTTCATCTCTATTATCATATCTAGTAAACCTTCATCCTTCCCTCCCTCCTGTTTCCCCAATTCAAGATCTTCCAGATGGGACCCATAAAATGGATGGTTCAGATTGATTATGTAAGCAATACCTCGTGCGTAGCAGGGATCCTGAGCTGCCAGATATATAAATAGGGCAAACAAGTATGCATGCAAGTGAAATGAATAAATATAAATAGGAAGGTATATAAAATCAGTTTCAGATAAATGACGTATCTTTATCAAATGAGGAAAGAGTTTCAAGTGGAAGTGGAAGTGGAAGTGATGTCAACCATACCAAAAAATGCTTAATGGCAACAGAAGATTAGTGTTCATTTTCACACAAACGTCATAGCATCACATGCACCAAGATTGAAAGGAATCCTATGATGTGAATCTCTCATCAATTTATATAGCATATCGAAAATCATACCTTGATAGACCTATCGGCATAGTCAACTATAAGCTTTCCTTGCCAACACAACAAAGCTATTATTACAGAACCACAAAGGATTGATCCATGTTAGGTTCTAAAGTTTAGAACAATTGGCAAATAGTGAGCACAAACTTGTTTAGATATAGATTCATAGATCTATAGGTTTGATTAGACAATGCTTAAGGTACTACATGTCAAAATACAAGAACATTCAATCTGCAAAAAAGAGAATTCAAATTCAGTGAAATCTGATCGATCGAAAATTAGATCCAACCAATCAAAAATCATAGACATGAAATTTCTGTAGAATTCTATTTCAACCCAAACTCTACTTAAATGTTTTCGGTTTCAAGTGAAACACTCTAGTATATAAAGGAAAACTCTAACTATGTTTTTAGAGCTTTTGAGAAACTTTGGAGGTGGTATTGTGAGATCAAAAAGGTATTATGTCTTCCTCTATCAAAGTCACTACCGGAAATCATTCTCATATCATTAGATTCGATAGATCTGAAGTTGCTGCAACAAGATCAACAACTACTGATGATCTAAACCTTCAAGGGTGGTCTTGGAGTCACAAACTGGAGAGTTTGTGTTGCTAAACATTTGAGTGAGATCTCAAATTCACAAGTAAGGGTGCTTGTGCTGGTGTAAATCCAAGAAGAAAAGGAGTCTGTGAATTCGGAGCTTGCACGTGGTCGTGTCAGTAAGTTACTACTGGATGTAGCATTAGATTTAGGGTTAAATCTTTTGTAAATTTCATCGGTTTTCTTGAGTAATCATATCGTGGTGTTATTTACTTTTCCGCATCTTTGCATGATATGATATATTTGAGTTTAACCAAGATCTGAATAATTAATCTAAGTAATTACTTGGATAATAAATTTAGTTAAACAATCTGGTTTAAGGGGTCTAAACGAACTTTTAATCCAGTTGGTGTGATATCTATTTGGAACTCGTCATCTAACAACTCCTAGAAGTCAATAGCTAAGTTAATGAGTCAATAAAAAATGGGAAATAACTCAAATTAGGGGGAAAACATTAACTGAACAATGGGTCATCCATTCATTGAAGTTTAAATTAGATTCAGAGCTGAAAGAAATTCCAGAAGCCACTAAGCAATACAGCATGAACTCTCAAATGGGCTAACATGAAAATTTCACAATTCTCATTGTTCACAAACACAAAGAAATACCCTATTATTAATAAAATCTAAATGCACTCTGTGGGTCTTGAACCCACAACCTGACCTCCAAGCAATTATGATGGGAGGAGGAAGTGCCAATTCAGCTATAGCTCATTGGCCAACTTACAAGTTACAAGCCGTTCATATGTTCCCAATCAAAGAGAGTTGGATCATGGTAAGGCTTAAACAATTCTCATTAGTAGACATCTTAATCTTCAAGTTTCGGCATTTTGACAGTCTTACACCTAAATAACCAAATGGCCATGCATGGATTATTATTTAGTATAGTAAACAATTATTGACATATTAATGATTTATTTCCACCTGACAGTCTGGTTTTAATCGTTAATGCGAATTTGGGTAGGTAAAAACATATACACTATTGCCCCACAATTGATCATAATAACTAGTATATGATATCTGCATTAACTCATTCCATTTCTCTTGACAAAATGATATCAATCATCCTTGTTTACAGCTCTGAAAGAAAATACATATTAATGATATCAATCCAGCTCTTACTCCCCCTAAAACACACAAATACAAATTTCAAAATTCAGTATGAGTACTAAGTACTAACTAACACACTAAATCCATAGGCACCCCAAGAGAAAGAAAGAGATTCAAATGAGCTAGTTCACATGATTTTTGGACAAAAAAATGAAAATGAAAAATAAATAAGAACTTAGTCATACCAAGAAGCAATTCCCATATGGGTTTACTTTCAAAATCAACACCAATAAAGGTTATAGTAACCAAAACTTAAGTTTATTGTATGCTATTATAGTCTAACATAGTTTTGTTTACTCACCTTAGATTGTAGACTAACCAATTTTGAGTTTTTAAGCCTTGTGTAATGTTTGGGCAATGGAGGAGGCTATGAGGCATCATCCTCAAGCTCATCATCATTCTGCAAAGACATTACAATCAATTTTCAGTGTAATGGTAAGAATAATATCAACTACGAAGTATATCATTACATTGTAATTAATGTTATCATACCATAGAACTGCTTTTGTGTCCTATTTTGTGTCCACCTGTCCAACAAGTGGATGCTCTTCAAGCTCATTGCAGTCTACCTCGTGGGGGTGAAGGCTAATGAGTGGAATGCTCGTTCAATACATCAGTATCTGACTGTTGAGTATCAATCCCAACTGGAGGTCCTAGAGGGTCGGCTGAGGATAAGGTAGGAGTGGTTGTGTGAGTGACATTCGTAGTGGTTGGGTCATGCAATTCTATATTGTTAGTTTTTAGACCCCTTAAAACATAATTGGATTAACCTAGGAATTTAGCCAAGTTGTTACTTAGTCAAATTAATTAAATCTAGGTTAACACAATCAAATAATCATATCAAGTAAAGCAGTAGAAATATAAATAACACAAAGATATGATCACCCAAGAAACCAAACCGGTAAAAACCTGGGGAGGATTTAACCTAACTATCCTCAAGGTAAACCTGAATCCACTATCTTGAAAGAATCGAAGTTCATACAATAAGACTTACAAGCCCCCACGCTCGACTTCTTATTGCTACCCACCAATAGAACTTACTGACACAACCACGTACAAGCTCCGAATCCACGGACTCCTTCTTTCTTTGGATTCTCCATCAAATACAAGCACACCCGCTTGTGTTTTCTTTAAGCTTCAATGATAGCAACTGGAATGATCATCAAGGTGTAGAAAATTCTTCTCCTTGAAAACCCTAAGTTTATGTGAAGGAAAGCTCCTCAAAGATCTCACAAGAGATTCACACAAACCGCAATATGAGTGACCAAGTCCTTAGAGAGCTTTTGGGTACAAAACCCTAAAATACAAAAGGAGGCACACTCTTTTCTCTCTAAAAACTTATAAAAACGTTTTAGGGTTTTTCTTATATATAGGAGTGTTTTACTTGAACCCTAATACGTTTAAGTAGAGTTTGGGCTGAATTGGAACTTTGCAGAAAAATAAATCTATACGTGATTCGATCGATCGAGTCTAATTTTCGATCGATCGAGCCTTGCAAATTTAGTCCAATAAGTTCGGCAATCACTCGATTCCAATTTTACAAATAAACATACTTTGAGCAAGTCTAAACCTAGACTCTATGTTTTGATCATGATTTGCCAATATAATACAAATTGAAGTTCTAATACATTAGTTCCTAAAGTCTTAGAACCTAACATATATAGAGGTCAAGAGTGGGGATCATTGTGATGGGTTCGATATGGGGTAGGTCCATCGGCAAGGTGGGTGCATTAGAGCTGGTGGGTGGGTAAGAAGGTGTCGTAGGGTGCATATGAGGGGTCAAATTGAACCCAATACCAAGGTCAAAACTGGGCTGCGAAGGTGCGGCGGCTGGAGGGACCTCAGGCTGAGGAGATGCGTGCAGGGAGGGTGCAGGGATCTCAGGACTAATTACAACCCAAAAGGTTGCAGCATGCCAACCACAGCCCCTAATTACGACTGCTACACTTGTGCTTGGGCTTGCAGTAGCTACTGATTCAGTCTCATGCCTATTGTTTGCTTGGCCATTTGTTGCAGCAACACGGCCAAGCTCATCCACAACTTTTAGGACATCCACGACGTGCTTGTGTCCTAGGCTGCATACAAGAAGCAGCTTCAACAGCACTAAATGGCTTTCAATCTAAATGGAAAAAGTAGTATTAGGTTCAGATTTGAAAGTTTTATTTATCAATTACAAAATGTATATATATTAGTGCTAATTTAGGCAATATGTTATGACTAGAACATATTGCTAATATTCTAAATCCAAAGAAAGAATTCAATATTATAGCTTTACTCTATTAACTCAATAGAGCTAGCTTGTGATACAGGCACACACACATCAGGAGTTCTAGATATAATTTTGTCCTTAAATCAAATTGTTAAAATAAAAATAGAAAATAATGAAATTTTGTAAGTTTGTTATATTGGGACTCGGAAAAACAATTCAGAACTTAGGAACCTAATTTAATTATTTCAAGGATGAACTCAACACAAAATACAAATACCAAAAAACAAAATTTCCAAAGCTTTCCAATCAACCAAACAATGGGTGGTGTGGTGTGTAGTCAAAAGTTAAAAAGAGAAAAGAAGAGCTATTTAAGCTTTAAAATTGTTGTCCTACTTTTAAAATATAAAAGAGTTGCATTAGTTCTATTGTACTAAACAAGAAAAAAAAATTGCAAATAATGACTACCATACAATTAGTTTCGAATATACCATCCAATCATTGTATATATTAGAACTTATTTAGGCAATGGTTGAGTTAATTGATTCTATGTTCATACATCTAGTGATCTACTACACTCTTTACAACATGAAAAAGAAAAAAAAGTTCTAATTAGAACACATTACCATTATATCTAATTTAGTGCTGTTGTGGTTGACATACTTTTGAGTGATCGGATGGTACCAGCAGAAATATGCATGATCATGAGGCATATTACCAATCTGAGGAGGTGCATGATGGACTCGTTGTTGTCAAGTATCCCATTCATGGATATACCCTGCGTGTACCTCCCTCAAATTTTTGGTCCACCTTCCCGCGCAAGTCTATCGCATGCAATCTTGCATTGGTATCAACACTGATAGGCCAAAAATGTATAGATCCATTTGATAAATTAATCAATTAATTAGCCAAGTGAATTAATTAGATTCAATTTCATGCAATAAGCGTGGTAACACAAACGAATCACCAACTAAATTAAATGCAGTAGAAAATAAATTTGACACAGGTGATTTGTTTACGAATGGGGAAAACCATCGAGGCAAAATCCCACCAGGTGAATTTAAGGTCATCATTCCTGAGAATCCAATATTATCAAAACAAGCGGTTACAAGTAAAAGGAATCTCAGTACCTCATACCAACCTATAGTTGAACCCTTACCCCAATACCCAATTGGACTTGTATTGTAGCAGCAATCTCTCATTTCAATGCATAGCTCCCAGTACGTGACTAACCAATGATGCACGGATCTTAGTATGTGACTAACACACCAACTTGAGGAAGATTTTGGCTGCAAAGTTCTTCAATTCATCTAACAATGAAAATCAAGAAACTCCTTGATTACAAAACCCTTGGCGCAAAGACGCAATAGCTTCTAGAGAGAATATGATGAACTAGGGCAAATTGTCTCCAGTCACAATATGCGTGTATAATCACGTTGCATCACTTATGATGGCCCTTAAAATAATCCTTATATATATTTAGGGTTGTGAGAAAAGAAACCCTACACAAATACACATGGATATGCATGAAATCAGATCTAGAAATTCTAATTTTGTAATTCTTGACAGATTCAACTTTTGTTGAGCTTCAACATTAAACCTCGATAGAAAGGCTTCTATCGAGCTTTAATAAACAACATGTCTTCACTTGTTTCTTGATCAGACTTGCATGACTTCAATACTAAACTTGAACACTTGTTTCTTAAAGTACTAAATCTATCCTAGATCTATCCAATTACAAGTAAAGTGTGTTTTGTCAAAAAATTAACCAATTTACATAACATATGTCTCTAACAATCTCACATATGTCCTAACAAACACAAGCGGACTCTGCCTGTGCCAGCCCAAACTATTGAAAGACACGATCCAAGTGGTGTGTCTCTACCATGTAGAAACACACAAGTAGCACAATTGCCTTCCACATATCCCTAACTGCAACATAGAAGGCAAGAAGGCAGCCTAAGATTGCCTCATATGGCTGCCACATAACCTACAGTAGACAAAAAAACATTATGCAAAAATGTTAGGCATCTTTCATATTAATGCAGCATGTACTTTTTGAAGAAAACACAATGGAGCTATATTATTAGCTGGGAAAAAAGAGTAGTTAAGTTACCAAATATTTAAATAAGAAGATATTAGAGGTATTAATGAATTGGTCAAATATAAGTTACCAAAAAAAAAAAAAGGATTATTTGTAATGTACATCTTTAACATTATTTCCTTTAGATATATGTGTTGATTATTTGTAATGGATGCCAAATTTCATTCATGATTCTTATCCTCACTTTAAATTGCATACTTCTACAAATAATATTCCACAGACATGTGAAGAAAAGACATCTCCAAAAAGGAATACCTCTCTATTATAGGGTTCATTATGAAATTAATGAAACTTTGTAAAAATCCTTCTAAGGTTCTCTATTATAGACTATTCGTGTGTACAAAACTTGGAACATGTACCAAAATTAGACCTTTCTATTAAGTATATTATCACAACCAGTTATCAAAACAAATATACAATTATGTGAAAGTTTTTGTTTTTTCTTAGAAATTTTGTTTTTTTCTCTCTTCCTAAAAATTATCTCAACAACCCAATTGAGCAATTAGCAATCAGTTTGACCCCATTGTGTCCTTACCCCCTTTTTTTTTGTGGTTATGGATGAAATGAAAGCAACTCATTCAGCTTGATAATTACTTAATTGGTCATACAACATTTGCATAAGTTTTACTCTGAACTCTTTAAAACAACCCCACCCCCACACTTTGAAGGTACCATCTAACCTCTATTTTAATAAGTAAAATGTTAGACATTACAAAAAAGATTGGAGCTATATTATTACTTGGTCTAGTTGCATTCTAACTAATTGCTCGTGATAGCTAATCAACACCACGCCGGACAGCCTATTCTTTGGGCTTGGCACCCACACCCACCTACAATTATGAGAGAAAAAGATAATACCACTTAGTTACTAAGAAGAGGACATTGCATAACATAGTGTGAATGTTCAAAATGTGTGTAAAACACCCTTGAACGTTTAGACCCCTAATTTACAAAATACCAATTCAAGCTTATTATCAAACAATATATGTGCGGAACATGAACATAACCTAAAATAGAATCACAACCACAACAGTAATTAAATGGAAAAGATAAAAGGAAGAGAGATGCAAACACAAGGACAACACAGCGATGTGTTATCGAAGAGAAAACTGAAGCTCTCAGCATAAAACCTCTCAGCATAAAACCTCTCTGCCGCTCTCTAAGCGGTCAATAATCCACTTAAGAATCAAGTTGGGATACATGAACAACAGAAAACCCTCTAAGTCTAATCTACCCAGTGTACTTAAACCCTCCAAGCTCCTACACCAACAAGGTTACACCGAACCTATTTCTTCTTTAATTTACCAGATTCTGCTATAACCCATAACATCAACCAATGTGAATTGGTCCTTTCTTAACTGCTTCTCAAAACACCAAAAAGCCTTCTCACAAATATGGGTAAGGTGAGAAAAGTTTTGGCTAATGAACCTTTCAAGGATGTATCAATGAAGATGGTGAGAGTTGAGGAATTTAAAAAGTCACTATGTAAAAATTGTGGATGAGTCAATCTTGTTTTTCTCTATGGTTTCTCTCTCAAAATTCTCTCTGGAAGCTCTCAATATTTCGTGGGTATAAGGGGTATTTATACTGGAGTGAGAAAGGAATGCGAAGATTCAGTTTTTCCATAACAAAGTGAACTAGTGACTTGGTCTCGCGACTTGATTAAGTTGCAAGTCCAAGCCGCGAGCTAATTGAATGGCTAGATTGGACATTTTGTCTTGTAGTGCTACAGTTGGCATGACGGTTCAACTTTTCTGCATGCTTCACTCATGTGCGTCTTCTAGTGGCTAGCAAGCCACGAGCCACCCACAAGATCCAGCCGTGAGTCCCTGCTTCACTGCATAGTTTTGAGCATTTCTTCACACTCTCTCACACACTACCCTTACATGATTCTCACCTAAATACATGGTCTAAATTACAAGCAAATTTGGCACAGAATATAGCCAACAAGATAGTTGATTAAATTCAACCTTACAATCTCCCTCTTTAGCTATTCCGTGACAAAATCTTAAAACAAACTCTAGACTTAACATGTGAGTTGGGAACAATTAAATAAAACTCACTCACACCTAACTCTAGAATCTGTGAAGTTCTTGAATCATAAGAACAAGTATCTCCAGAAATACAACAACACAATTTGATCATTGTATGCAGAAAAACTTGTAATGTATATGAAGCAAGCACAATGCGATCAAGCAAAATGGAATAAAGCAATAAACCATGGCTTGACCATATAAGCAATCACTACCACAATGTTCATTCACATATGAAATGAACATCCGAACATCCGAACATACAAGCTAATAAGCTTAAATGCAAAGTATCATTTGCATGTCCAACACTCAACCAATGCACAAAACATGTATGCATCTAGGAACAAGATCCTACTAGGATATAAGAGTGAGAGTACTTAAAGTAATGCATGACAAAACAACAAGTACTGTGCTACAAAGTAAAGGTACAAAAACAGTAAACTTAAACTAAATATAAACTAAGTCATATGATAACAATAAACAAAACATTAAACATAGGCAGCTCCTGCTCTTCAACATCAATACTCCCCCTTTGATCACGCTTTTCCTCCCCTTATCATTATATTTCCCTTTACTCCCCCTATCATCATTATCTCTCCCTTTTTGTCATGAAATAGCTAGTCCTCATTTTCTTCTAGCTTCCTTTGGATTTGGTCCGAAAATCTTGGTGCTTATGTCGTGGATGGATGCCATAATGTTATCCAACTTCTCATTATAGGAGGATGAGCTAGAGCATGAACCATTATGAGATGCTGAAGTCTCTGTCTTGATTCCCTTTCGACTATGACCAATGCTAGCATTGAGAGTACGACTGTTGATTGGACTTGGCTTCGAATAGGGAGACTCATCCTCAGATGGATGAACGCCTTTAAGCTTCAAAATCCTTGAAATGAGGCAGCAAAAAGGAATGCATGCCTTTGAATCAGTTCGAAGAACAATTTTACGCAAAATATGAAAGATATGAGCACAAATGTCGATTTCTTCATCAAAAATCAGATCATGAAGGAACAAAACTCACCCTAGATTCATATACCCGATGCTGGATAGAGGATATAAGTTGTGGAACATGATTATTGTAAGCACTCTTAGTTCTGGGGATAGTGAGGAGACACTGATTGAATTCCCAGTTTGTGAAAATTCCAGGTTTCTTCCAAGAGTTTCTTTAAGTAACTCCTCGTCCGGATACAAATCATCATACACCGATGTTGTAGTAAGCATTGGCCTGTTGATGCTTAGGATATCTGCCAGATAAACAGGAAAGACTATGAAGCTCTTTCCTCTAACCCAACATTTTAGCTCATCTCCTTCAACAATGGCATTAGCATAGAATTCTTTCACCATGTTCACGTACGCATCATCAAGGTTGAAAAGAAGGTAGTTCCAATCCTTGGTGGCAAGCCATATGGGAATGTTGGTGTCACAGAGAGACGGCTGTTCAACAGCTCTTTCAACCAATGGTGTGGCTTCTTTGAAGTAATTCTCATGGGTTAGAAAGGCAGCATAGGATCTGAACTTGTTTGGATCATACACTCCTGATGGTGAACAGGTCCTTTTTTACCTAGGGAAGAGGTCATCAACATCAATCACAGGCACTTTTCCTTTACTGTTACCGCCTTTCATAGCTGCTTTCTTGAATGGAAACATTTCTACACTGCATCATGTTATACCAAAGAGCAAGAAAACCACATAAGACAAGAGGCCTTATTAGTGCTAGGTTAGTCCCAAATCATAAAACTTGAATAAAACCCTTAAAATCATAAGATTTAGGTTACAATCATGACAATGAGAGTGTGTGTGTTACAGGAACACATTTGTACACACAAAGCAGAGTGTATCACAGCAAATCCATCAAAGATCACACAACAATTTCATCAAAAGATCAAATATCCATATTCACGCATCAAATACACAGATATCAACATAAACACACAATCCAAAAGGTATATGGTAAGAAATGTAAAATATATTGAGAAAGAAGCAAGACCCATACCTTTCCTTGAAGATTGGTGAAGAGGTGAAGGAGAATATGGAGATGTGTGTGAACACGGTGATTTTGAAAGAAGAAAAAAAATAGACAAGAGGATGAACAGTCTCGAGATGCAAGGGGAAATGAAAAGTTTTTGAAACCAGTCCTTAAAAAGGCCTTCATTGTGTAAAACACGCGGTTTTCGCGATTGAACCAAGTTGAGTGCAAGTCGCCAAGGCTAGTCGCCAAAATACTAAAGAAAAAATTTTGAAAAATTTTCTAAGTGTTTTTCGCGATTGGAAGTTCTACCCCCGAGAGAGTCGCAAAATAAGCCAGGAAAATCTTTGAGTACCCTCGCAACTGGAACCTCCACACATGAACAAGTCGCCAATCTGAGTTGCGAGAAATATTAAAAACTCAAATTTTGAAAAATATTCTAAGTATTTTTTGCGATTGGGACATTGACCCGCCAGTGAGCCACGAAAAATCTCTGTGTGGGCTCACGACTAGGGCATACGACTAGACCAACTCGTGACTAAGTCGCCAAAATAGGACAATACTGTTTTTGAAGATTTTGACAATTTTTGCAAAAATAAAGTACTTTCCAAAAACAACTAAAACACTCAAAAATCTTTTTGTATTTGATCAACAAAGATTGAGCCTGTGAAAACACATTTAATCAAGTACAATCACACAAATGAACATGGCATTCTTTGAACATAGACATATGTGATGTGTGTGGATATCAACAATGGGATAATCTTTAGTCTAATGTGAAGTTTCAATGATCAATTCAACCAAACCATACACAATTAGCACTAGATAATTGTAACTACCTTCTCAATTATTGAAATATGCATATATAACCTCCCACAAAACTTGATTACATAACATGTGAAGCTTTTCATTTGGCTCCATATACATCATATCATTTGATCTTTTTAAATCAATACATCTCATTGTGAGATTGATGCCTGAAATTTTGATATTTCAATTTGATGAGTTAGCCTTTGGCTTTTTGGATATCATACATTTTATTTACGTCGCTTTTCCTTTTTCCTAGTCAAATACTAGTATATGCGATAGGTTTTGTAGCTCACTATCTCTTTTCATTTGGAGATTTACATTTGTTGAGTTCTTAAGCAAAATAGGAAAATAAAAGAGTAGGAAAATATATAAGCACAAGTCTATGCATGTCTTAAGATCAAAAGAACCATTGACAAATCATTCATAGCAAGTTTGAAAATCTATTTACAACAATCACACAGATGTCAAGATTTCTCCCGCAATGATATGAGTGCATAGGGAACAAGTTACGTTTGTAAATGCACAAGGCCATTGGTACAAAGGTACAAGGCAAAAAATGTTTGTGACAAAACACAATAATGTCGATCAAACTTTTTGAATTTTCTACTTCTTGTATGTTTTTGGATTTTTGACACTATAAACAATAAAAGATTGATCAAAAACATCAATAAAAAAATTAAGCAAAAGCAAACAAACAAACAAACAAAACATGCTATACAAACAGCTAACAAAGTAGTGTGTGCTTTAAACTAGAGCAATCTACTCAAGACAAATAAATAAAGCACACATCACACATGAGATTCAAGGAATTGTACCAACACTGATGGTCTTACAGAGTGATTCAAATCGTGGACCATCAAGAGGCTTGGTGAAAATGTCCGCCTTTTGGTTGTCCGTATGAATGAACTTTAGCCATACAACTTTATCTTCCACCAAATCCCGGATGAAGTGGTAACGTATCTCTATGTGTTTTGATTTGGAATACTGAACCAAATTCTTAAAGAGATTTATAGCTCTGGTGTTATCACAGAAAACACACATTGTATCTTGTGGAATCTCATAGTCATGAAGTAGCTTCTTCATCCAAAGTAGTTATGTACAGCAACTTCCAGCAACTATATTCTCAACTTCAGCTGTAGAAAGAGCTACGAAATTTTGTGTCTTGCTCATCCAAGAAACAAGATTGTTTCCAAGATAGAAACAGACACCTGAAGTACTCTTTCAATCATCCACACTTCCAGCCCAATTAGCATCCGAATTACCAGCAAGACAAGCATTAGAGTCCTTTAAGTACCATAATCCATAATCCGAAGTTCCATTGACATATCTTATGATTCGCTTCACTGCAGTCAAGTGAGATTCTTTTGGAGCAGCCTAATATTGAGCACAAACACCCACACTAAAAGCAATATCCGGTCTACTTGCCATGAGATAGGGTAAACTCCCAATGATACTCCTATACAATGTTGGACTCACTTCTACCCTAGAAAAATCAACATTGAACTTCGTAGATGAACTCATAGGAGTAGAGGCATGCTTCTTGGAGTCTAATCCAAACTTTTTTACTATATTTCGAGCATATTTTTCGTGTGAAATGAATATGCCTTCCTTTCTTTGTTTGACTTGAAGACCCAAGAAGAATGTAAGCTCACCCACCATACTCATCTCAAACTCTTTCTTCATTTCATTAGAAAATTCTATGATCGAGCATCAATAGTAGCTCCAAATACTATGTCATCAACATATACTTGAGCTACGAGAAGATAATCCTCATCATTCTTGATAAACAGAGTTCGGTCAGCATACCCTCTTTTGAATCCTCTACCTAAGAGGTACTGAGTAAGCTGATCATACCAAGCTCTTAGAGCTTGTTTCAAGCCATAAAGTGCTTTCTTCAATCTCAGCATATGATCTGAAAAGTGAGGATCTTCAAAGCCTTTGAGTTGTTCAACAAACACTTCTTCATTCAGATAGCCATTTAGAAATACACATTTCACATCCATTTGGTAGAGTTTGAAGTTCATGGTGCATGCAATTGACATGAGAATGCGAATCGACTCAAGACTTGCCACGAGAGCAAAGGATTCATCAAAATCAACTCATTCTACTTGAGTGTATCCTTGAGCCACTAACCGAGATTTATTCCGAATAATCTCTCCATCTTCATCGATCTTATTTTTGAAGATCCATTTGGTGCTGATGACATGAACACTTTCAGGCCTAGAAGCAAGTTCCTATACATCATTCCTCACAAATTGATTCAACTCTTCATGCATTGACTCAACCCATTTTTCATCTTGAAGAGCTTTTTCTACCTTTTTCGGCTCAAATTGAGCTAAGTAGCAATGATATGTCACATGATTAGCCAGAAATTTGTTTCTCTTTCTAAGGCGAAGACTTTCATCTAAAGACCCAATAATGTTACTTTCCGGATGGTTTTTAACCACTCGTGATTATGGTTTCTTTGAAGTGGACACTTCATCATTCCGAGAGATGAGAAAATGAACTTCCGGAGGAGTGAGAGGACTTGCTGTTCTAGACATTGATCTAGTCTCTACTCTTAAGTTTACGGGAGTTGATTCCCTTTCTGGTGTATATTCTTCAACCTCAATATCAAGGGCTTTGACCTCAACAATGGGTTCTTTAATGCTCGGCCCTTCTCCATCATCAACCATTTCTACTTTTGTTATAGCATTATCAATTTTCACATTGATGGACTCCGTTATTGTCTTTGTTCTCTTGTTGTAAACTTTGTATGCCCGGCTACTAGTAGAATACCCAAGGAAGATACCTTCATCACTTTTAGCATCAAACTTTCCAAGATTCTCCCAATCATTGAGAATGTAGCACTTGCTTCTGAATACTCGGAAATACTTCACTTTTGGCTTCTTTCCATTCCAAATTTCATGTACAGTCTTCTTCATTCCTACTCGAAAGTATATTCTATTGTCAATGTGACATGAAGTGTTCACAGCTTCTCCCCAAAACTTTTGTGGAATTTGCTTGTTGAGTAGCATGACCCTTGCCATCTCTTGAATTACCTAATTTTTCCTCTCAACCACCTCATTTTGTTGAGGAGTCTTATGAGCTGAAAATTCTTTTTTAATCCCATTATTTTCACAAAAAGAATCAAATCGTGCATTCTCAAATTCCTTGCCATGAACACTCCTTATCTTGACAATAGACAACCCCTTTTCATTTTGAAGCCTTTTGCATAAAACCTCCATTTTCTCACATGCTTCTGATTTTTCCCTAAGGAATTCCACCCATGTGTATCTTGAAAAAGTCATCAACAATGACCATAATGTATCTTTTTCCTCCTAGACTTTCAGTTCTTGTAGGCCCCATTAGATTGACATGTAGAAGCTCTAAGAATCAATAAGTTGCAATCACATTCACCTTTTGATGACTTGCCTTTGCTTGCTTCCCCATTTGACATACACCGCAAATAGTTTTCATGACCTTTCCAAATTTTGGAAGTCCTTCAACTACCTCAAGTTTCGAAACTTTAACTACTTGTTTGAAGTTTGCATGACTGAACCTTTGATGCCAAAGTTCTAACATGTCAACTCGAGCATTTCTACAGGAAATTAGTGCCGTAGAGACTACTCTATAACAATTGTCGGTAGTCCTATTCCCTTCCAAGACTTGAATCCCTTCTTCATCAATAATTACACATCCCTTCTTTGAGAATTAAACAAGAAAGTCCTCATCACATATTTGAGTGATGCTTAAGAGATTTGACTTCAGCCCTTTGATGTATAAGACATCCTTCAGTAGAGGTAATACAGGAATCTCGACAATCCCCTTGCCGAGAACTTAAGCATGACTTCCATCCCTAAATGTCACATAGTCACCAACCTTTTCTTTGAGTGACTTAAACAATGCTTTATCTCCTATCATAAGACGAGAGAATCTGCTATCAAGATACCAAATGCATGAATTAAAAACCTTCAAAGAAGTATGCACAAACAAGCAAGCATAAGACAAGCACTCTTGACCTTCAAATAGAAACTTACCTTCATTTTCCATGCTCTTGTTGGATTGAATTTTCTTTTTCAGATTATAAATCTTATCACACAAAATTCTATTTCTTCTTTTATACTTTTTAATCAAAGAATTAGACTCACATAGGCTATTGAATAAGATAAGATTCTCATTTTCAAAATACTTCAGCATGTGAACAAACATCCTAGCATGTTTCTTTATTTTCAATAATTCTAGGAGTTTATTGTTAGGACACCCTTCAAATAAACTCATAGAGTCATTATCACAATCATTTAAACCACAATTCAGCATAGCTTTTTCCATAACTTCATCCATAGCTAAGGGGTCTTGGATCGTACTAGGGTAATTAAACCAAAGCAAATTCACCCGCTCTGATACCAATTGAATGTTCAAAATGTGTGTAAAACACCCTTGAACGTTTAGACACCCAATTTACAAAATATCAATTCAAGCTTATTATCAAACAATATATGTGCGGAACATGAACATAAGCTCAAATAGAATTGATAAATAATCTAAACCATAAATAATCACAACCACAGCAGTAATTAAATGACAAAAATAAAGGGAAGAGAAATGCAAACACAAGGACAACACAGCGATGTGTTATCGAAGAGAAAACCGAAACTCTCGGTGTAAAATCTCTTCGTCGCCCTCCAAATTGTCAATAATCCACTAAAGAATCAAGTTGGGATACATGAACAGCAGAAGACCCTCCAAGTCTAATCTACCCAATGTACCTAAGCTCTCCAATGTCCTACTCCAATGAGATTACCCGAACCTATTTCTTCTTTAACTTACTAGATTCCGTTATAACCCATAGCATCAACCAATATGAATTGGTTCCTTCTTAACTGCTTCCAAAAACACCAAAAAGCATTCTCACAAATATGGGTAAGGTGAGAAAAGTTTTGGCTAATAAACCTCTCAAGGATGTAACAATGGAGAGGATGAGAGTTAAGGAATTTGAAGAGTCAGTATGTAAAGATTGTGGATAAGTCAATCTTGTTTTTCTCTAGGGTTTCTCTCTCAAAATTCTCTCTGGAAGCTCTCAATATTTCGTGGGTATAAGAAGTATTTATATTGGAGTGAGAAAGGAATGCGAAGAGTTAGTTTTTCCATAACGGAGTGAATTGACGACTTGGCCTCGCGACTTGACTGAATCGTGAGTCCAAGCTGTGAGCTAACTAAATGACCAGGATGGTTCAGCTTCTTTGCATGCTTCACTCGTGTGCATCTTTTGGCGGCTTGCAAGTCGCGATCCACCCGTGAGTCCCTACTTCACTGCACAGTTTTGAGTATTTCTGCACACTCTCTCACACACTACCCTTACATGATTCTTACCTAAATACAATGTTACTAATTGCTAAATTACAAGCAAATTTAGCACGGAATAAAGCCAACAAGATGGTTGATTAAATTCAACCTTACATAGTGAATATCATGAAAATACTTACTTAGTGAAGCTTTTAGTGCTGGGCCATAACCAAATCCAGATGGGGGCTCTATCTTCGAGCACAAGAACGGGAACCTCGCCCATGACCAACACTGGACCAATTGCATCGCCCCACCAATCTGCCTTGACTCTTTATGGCTTGCCCGACACAACTTTCTATACAACCATGCCAAGCAAGCACTACCCCAACTATACTGTGGCGGGTCACGAAGGTTTCACAGGAACTACAAGAACATCAAATGCACCCTGTCTCCCGACTTGTCCAAGAAAATCATATCCCCTAACAACACTAAAATATAGCACTAAGCGTACTGATGTATTTGAATTTCTGTTGCATCGTTAGGCAGTGGGTTTGCAATGTGCTGAAGAAGCTGACTGATGAGAATTCTTTGCCCCACCAAAATATTCGAATTCTCCGAAACGTCAAAATCAAGCAACTGCTCACACATATTGCTCCCCCCCCCCCCCCCTCCCCGACGGTCAATCCAACCAAGACCTCACCATCTATAGGAAGTCCTAAAATAACCTCCACATCTTGTAAGGTGATTACCATCTCACTATTTGGAAGATGGAACGTATGGGTCTCCCGTTGCCATCGTTCAACTAAGGCCGATATTAGACCATGATCTATCTTTCTGCATAGGGCCCTATACAATCCTTCTAAACCCACTAACTTGATAATATCAATCACCCAATTGTCCAGTTTCAATATTTTTTCCATATCCTTAGAATGACCATGGCAATTAAGTGGCCCCGAGTCCTGCAAAATCGATAAAAATTAAAGCGGATATATAACTTTGAAAGAACTTGATAAAAGTCAAAGAGAATGTAAAAATTAAAGCGGTTGTTAGAACTAGATATTTCATCTCGCCATTCCAAATATCAATTGATCGATGATCTGGTTGTTACGTCAGCACTTAGGCATCAATGGGATCAGGGCGCAC
Organism: Quercus parvula; assembly: GCA_030820535.1. NCBI lineage: Eukaryota > Viridiplantae > Streptophyta > Magnoliopsida > Fagales > Fagaceae > Quercus > Quercus parvula. The sequence goes on from JAUAME010000012.1 coordinate 31,714,565, forward strand.
GATCTTTGATTCCTCACCGATCTGAGGATCCATACTGCACAAAGTGCCAATGTGAGATCATATAAACACATCGTAACATTTTAGTGCACACCAAAATGTTAAAAACAAAGCAAAATAATAATAAAGAGACAATGATACATTATGAATTTAGATACATCATTACATAAGTCCTAGGTGATAACCATAGGAATTTAGATAACATAATTCAACAGAATCTATAAATGTAATACAGTGAAAATAAGTTTTAGTATCATCTTATAATGTCAGGGAAGAATCACCTTATGGATTGTGCTAAAAATGTTGATCTGATCTCGTATGGCTAATATCTAAATATAAAGAACACTTGAACCTAAAAAAGAGTAACAAATAAGGTGGAAGACAAATATAACTAGAATGTAGATTATCTCCCTATAAGGTTTAAAAACATCCTTCTTGTTTCTTATTCATTCTATGACTGGCTGCAAAAAAACATCTTTAGTATTTAATAATATGTATATTAGGTTATTCATGGCCATCTAGCCGCAAACCATAAATGATATCCAACTCACTTCCAGGCCCATACCACATGAAGATGGTATTGACACTTTTGCTATGGGTATTATACCTATTCTAGCAACCCAAAAGTGTAATATTGAAGCCCAAGGAGGTTGGCCTCGTAGTTAAGACAGTAAGAGTGACAAGAAGAGAAGTCTGTAACAGACGTGGAACTCAATTAAGTGAAGCTAGTATATATTATCAAATGTAATATGGCTTACCAAAAATTGTGTGAACTTGATATCAGACATAAAATGAAAAGAGACTCTCTTTTTATTTGAATCTCAAGTTGCTCCCCTTTCTTGGGGACATTAGAAAGGTTATTTACAGACAAGTCAAATGAAAGAAGTTCAAAGTGCTTTGCTCAAACCCTTTATAAGCTGTTTCAAGTTTGAAGGGAACAAAATAGATTGAGTTGAGAGCCAATTGATCAAATGTGACCTTTTATTGGAAGATTGAAAGATAACTGGCAACCATAATTTAACAAGGCATAGCACCGCATCCAATGCTGGTATAAATTATGGTTTCTTGCAACTATTAACAGACAGATGATTTATAAATGAAAGGTTCCCCAACTACAGAAGAAAAAAATTCCATTTTTTCTAATTTATGGTTTTAACTTCTAAATATAATGGTGTTGTGTGTTGAAAATGGGCCACATCCAATGATTGTATTTACATTTTCACCTAGCCAAATGTACCTGTATAAACGGCCCCAATGGCCATAAACATGGCAAAAAACAAGAAGAACAAACAAATGAACATAAAAATGAAAAAACATATCTTAAAAATTGAAACTTGGGTGCTCTATGGAAAAAATCTGAACTTTTGTTGGTGGGATGTTGAAAGGAGACAAACAAGGAGGGATTTTAACAAAAGGGTAGGGACAAAAGAGATTTTGACAAAATGGTAGACTTTGTTCTTAGAGAAAAGGGATGACTGAGGGTTTTTTGGCAGCCGATGAGAGGAGCGTCTCCAGTAGAGTGAAGGTTTGGGTGTCTAAATGAGTAGCCGTTGATGAGGGGATCGTCTCTGGTAGAGTGAGGGTTTGGTGTCTGAAGGAGGAGAGTGTTTGAGTGTGAGAGTGTTTTGTGTTGAAGTGACTCTCTGAGTGAGTGTCTAAGTGTTTTGTGTTTGAGTGTGAGAGTGTTTTGGGTTTTTCGAAAGCGTGTTTGAAAGTGTTTGAAATTTTGAGATTTTGTTCTCTCTAATGGCACGAGATCTTATGAGTACAGGAAAAAAAATGCATCTGAATTAAGTTTTAACACAGGGAAAAAAAAATTCTTACTCTGTATCGATCATGTTTTTTGCTTGAAAATGTGGAAGATATGTTGTGCACTAAAAGTTAGTTATATGGATTTGAAGGTATTTTAATTTATTAATAGAGTCATATAAATTACATATTTTTAACTCTTTATTGATAAGTTTTAATTTTCTTTCATGAAACACTTACGTTATATTAAAATATTGTATTGTAGATGAATATATTGATGAAATTGGCCAACTTGAACTACAATTCGCAAGTATGAATATTTGTAGTGTTGAATCTACTATCAACATTGAGAAGATTGAAGTATAATTCTTATAAAATATTTACTTGTTCTTTTTTACTTAAATTGTTATATTCATTTTTAAAGGTTTTATTTTATATTTAGTTTATCTTTCTATATAATCTAACGTTATTATTATTTAGTTTATCTTCCTAAAGGTTTTATTAATTCCTTTTTCTCCTTAAAATAGTTTCTAAGAAACACAAGAAATCTCATGGGTATTTTCCAAAACTACTATTTGTAGAATCCAATAAATTTGGTTGTATCTTGGGGACAAATTTGTAGAAACTATTTAGCAATTTGTGTATGAGGACAAATATTGTCTAAGAATAACATTCAATTGTGCCTCCAAGTTAATTACTAATTTCTATTTACATGATGTGTTTATTTTGTTCTTTCATTACTACTCCTTGATTTGGTGAAATCCCCAACACAAATCACATGACTACTAAGTAATATAAATACCAAAAGTTTATGTAGATAATCATTTGATTTGCTATGGGGTGGATTGAAAGAAAATTCTATTAATCCACATGAACTTTTATTTACATGTACTTAATAGTTATGTGACTTAATAATTATGTGACTTGTATAAATGATTTAATAGTTATGTGACTTAATAATTATGTGACTTGTATAAATGATTTGTCATTGCAAGAAAATTCTACTTTTCAGGAGATGAGAGACCTAGATGACATATGATAACCTCCTAAGTTTGGCAAGTAATTCTCATTTCATTGTTATTGGGAAACCAAGGTTTATCTTGGTCTCTTATCTCATGAAAAATTGTATTTTTAGCATCGCCCTTTCATACCTTACCTCTCCATCACTCTATGCATTTGATGATTCTGCTCCTGCGACATACAGCCGAATGATATGGAAGTCGGTTTTATTTGATGTAAACTTGTGCACACTATTAGATGCTTTTGGTTGCAAGAAAAGTAGGATATCGACTTTGCTATTTTTATGAGTGATTTCGAAGGAAGATAAAGGGTGAGAGTTGAACCAAAGCCTTTTATTTAATGAAACATGATTCCTAATCGAATGTGCTATCCCCTAACATCAATTTACTGGATCTAATAGGCCATAGTTTGTAGTTGCGGCCAATTGCACCACAACTTGATATTCTGATATTCACCCATAACTCATTAATTTCGAATGTCATAGTGTTCGGGGAGAATCAATAAAAATAGTAGCATAGTAGCAGTCATTTTTAATTTTTTTCTATGGAAATAGTAGGCATTTTAAACATGGTCAACACGTATTCTAGTTGATAGCAAAACCTCAGTATTCCTCCACAACTTTTCAGCATGATGGCTTGAAAAAGATTTTATTTCATTCTTGATGTTTTAAATTGCTTCGATATACTTTCTTATTATTACTCTTTTGTCTTTCTATGTCATCTTCTTCTTGCATTATTTCTATAGGACTACTTTATTTCTCTACTTTTATCATTCCTGACTTCTTTTGCACTATGTGATTATCTTCTTTACTATCTGTTAGAGTTGTTTTCAGTGTCTTTATGACATTTTTTTTTTCAATTGTCTCTATTTTTCTTTTAGGTATGTGTAACTTGTAAGCATACTTCAAAGAGAGTATCAATGAAAAATAACTAATATATACCCAAAAACCTTTTAAACGACTGGAACACTCCTAAAACCTCATAAAAGAGCAAAAACCTACTAAAACCAAAGGTCTCATCTCTAGCAATGTAGGACAAAGTTAATAAGACCTTTTCCATCTCATAGTTTCTTGAATTAGTGAAAAAAACAAAAGTACTTGTCTGGCTGTGCTTTGACTGCTTTCAATTTACCATTTGATAATGATACGTTACTAAATTTTCTATTTTATTTTTTTTCTAAACTGCTATATTAAATGAATTAGACATGTCTTCCACAAATCCGTTGTAGTCTAGTTGGTCAGGATATTCGGCTCTCACCCGAAAGACCCGGGTTCAAGTCCCGGCAACGGAAAATAAATCCCTTTTGAAAATCTTTTTCTGTCCTTTTTCTAAATTCCTTTTGAAAAATTTTTCCATCCTTTTTTTCTTGGAAGAACTTTCAAAGGAAGGGATTCTCATAATTCCTTTTACGTTGGAATTTGAATTCTCGTAATTCCCCATGACTTGAAGGTTGAAAGTTCAACCTCCGGCAAACAAAAACATTCACTCGTAAAAGCTTGAACAAGTTACCACGCTTTCCATTCATGACAAATGTAATTTTTTTAGAATTACAGTTACTACAAGGAACCAAAACCCCTTGGCCTCCCTCAAAATTTTCTCTCTATACAAACACCAAACCTCTTCTCTTTCCACCTTCACAATCCAAAACCTGATAGTTTTGTGGAAGCAATATGAAATAAAATTTTATATTTTCATTCAAAGATTATTGTAATACACAACCATGGATTATGAATAGAATAAAATTACGTATCTCTCTTAGCAACCCAAGCGTGTTGCCTCCTAAGGTATTCACGTCTCTTTTTGATTCTTTTTGGGTTTTTAGATGACTACAGTATTACCCAGTAGTTCTAATGACCAACTCTTGATGTGTAAATTAAAAATTTTTTTTTTTTTTTAAGACTTTTCTAAAGCCCAAGAGAAAGATAAGACGTGGGATCTTTAGGGATCCTAATTTTCAGCTGTAGGATCAATCAATAGCTTTATGAATGCTATTGACTTAGCTTGAAACTCTTTCAAAATTATTCCTTAATTTTCTCAACAATATTAAGAAAATATTTAAATTTCTACAAATTGCAATAATGTCAATCAACACATTGCAATTGACCCCTGAAGATTAAAGAATTACATATGAGGTCCCATTACTTACAATTTTATATATTTGTCCTTCTACCACACTATATTCCCATAAGCCGCTAAGACTGGATTAATATCATTGTCATGTTACTACCTTAAGTAACTCTTAGTTTCTTGATTTCATAATTTCTATTGGACTAAAAAATATCTTTGAAAAACTCTTTACACACACACACACACACAATATTATATATATGAAAAACACTTTTGAAAAAAGTTATCAGCCGGTTTTGTTTTGAGTCCAACTCCAATATGAAAATCAATTGAATATGCTATCTTCTTTAGAAATTGGTGGATTCACTATTCAGTATTTACATATTTTATTCATGTAAATGATGGTCCAAGTTTAGAGCGTTCATTTTTTTCATCTACAGCCTTTTAAGACGAATCACATGTTTTACCTTAATAAGCTTGTATTTTTACCAAGACCTAGATATGAGAATTCATTTCTTTTATAATAAAATGATTCTCCACCATAGGGCTGTCCACAGGTTTATTTGGGTCGGGTTTATGCCCAACTCAGATCGACTTGACATCCTCGAGTGGGGAAAATTATAACCCACAACCAACTCGGAAGAAACGTTGAATCTGTCAGATCCGATCTCACAAGTGTCGGGTGAATATCGGTCGGTTTCAAGTTTGTTATCGAGGTTGAGATTTCACCGAATCCATCAAGATCTAGTTGAGATTTCACTGGATCTTGAAGGATGTAGTCTAGATCTCGACGAGATCTTACTGAATCTCGACAGATTTAGTTTAGTCTCAGTGGATCTTAAAAATATCTCATCGAATCTCAAGGAGATCTTGTTGGATCTTAGGCTGAGAGAGAGAGGGAAGATGAGGGTTAGAGGATGGTATTTTCCGGCGAGACACCACTCAATCAAGTCGGTTTCTATTGGGTTTCAAAACCCAAAACCGCCACTCAACTTGCACCCCTTGGGTTTTGATGCTGGAGATTTGCCGTCAACAGCCAGCTGCTCAGATCGAGTTGGTTGGTTTTGTTGGGTTTTGGGTTGGTTTGGATAGCCCTACTCCACCATAGTAAACATAGATATAAATTTGTTCCATCACAAATCTGTTCAAATCAAATGTAGTTTACAAAGTATTAGTGACAAATAAAAATTAAATTTATGTCCTTCCAATATCAAATACAAAAATTTATATTCAAGCAAAATAGGAACAATTAGCAAACAGCAGAACCAATTTATATGCATTTTTATTAATTGTGATTGCAATTCTCAAAACAAAATAAAAGTGATTTTTTTTTTTTTCAAAGTGATCCAAAAGATAAAACCTTTTACTTAACTTCAAAGCATATTTATTAGTTGTGTTTCAATCTTTGTTTGTTTGTTTGTTTTTTTTTTTTTTTTTAAGTGGGTAGCAAAGTTTAACTCATTTATACCGAATGAAGGTGAACAAATTCTATTGTATCTTTTGCTTACAATCTCATATATCTAACCGCAGTAACACCCTATTACGGCATTACCTATTACAAATAACAACACCCCATCACTCATCACCCTCTAATTCATTATATACATAACAACCCCATGCACATATTCAACAAATCATTCATACAAAATCCATTTACATACATACTTTTTTTTTTTTTTTTGATAACATTACATACATACAAAAGTAATGAAACGCATTCACTCGTATTATTCTTACAAAACTCACTACATTCATACAAAATCCATTCAAAACTCATGCACATATTCAACATTTCAAGATTATATAAACACTAAAAATTGACTAAATCTAAGAAGAGAAAATCTATATCAACTAAATCTAAGAAAACAATTTGACTAAATTCTAGACTATATATCTAATGGACCAACGAAGAAAGAAGAAGGTTTTAAATGAATAAAGGTGAAGGATTCCATCCTCCCAACCAAGGCCTGATTAAATGTCGATTATAAATTTGTGCAAGTCTACGAAACTATAACAGTGTTAATCCTTACCTAATTTGAATGTCTTATTTATATTCTTTAAATTATTTCAATTTTTAAATAGAATTTTAATCGAAATAGTAGTTTAAAACCATAAAAAAACCAGATCTAGAAAAATTGGACCTAAACCCATGAACTCAATCCAAACTTGAAGAAAAATACATAACCAAAAAACAGAGATTATTTTTTGGATTGACTCAACTTGACCTATTTAATTTCCAGGTTAGATAGGGTTAACTGGCGGGTAAGTTGGGTTGACCCTTTTTTTTTTCTCTACCAAATGGCCAAATGGGACAATTCACATCGCACTCGTAAAGGGTAATTTCTTTCATGCACTAGCCTGATAATTTAGTATGCCACACCATTATTATTAAAAAAAAAAAAAAAAAAAAAAAAAAAAAAAAAACCTCTTTAACCTAAACCTAAACGTTTGGAATGTCATTGTCTTTGTTTATACTTCCGTCTCACCCTCAGATATCATCTCATTATCTCAGTTCTCACAAGTTGTTGTCTCACACTTGACGTGGTTCACAACGTTTAGTATTTTTTATATATTCTTTTATGATGATGATATCATTAGTGAACCTTGTAAAGTAAACTTAACAATTTACATATTATTTTTTTTTGAAGTATTTTGTTTTTGGTAAACCAACGCTGATATAATATTAACTACAAATAAGTTTATTACAAAAAAGCTCGGCCTTGTCAAAAACTCGTAAGTCCTCCACCACAGCTAGCAGGTTAACAAAATTAGCATAGTCAAAAGATTGGGTGGCTCTAAATTTAGCTAATGCAGCGACACATTGATTTGCCTCCCTAAAATGTGTTGTATAGTTGATCTATGGAATTTATTCAATAGGGTACTACAATCATTGTGCAAAGGCTCCAGCTTAAGATTATTTATCGAGTAGTTATTAAGCAGTAAAACAATAAGTTCAACATCAAGCTCCACACATATAGAGGAGATCCTAAGTTGAGTATTTAGGCTGAGACTGTCCTTTAGAGCCCATTGTGGTGAGCCTTTTTTGTGTCTTGGGCTGGATTACTCCTACTATAATGTGGCCCTATGATTCTGGGATAGGAGAGTTGGAACTAGTCTAATTGAAACACACCTTAGGCCAGCTTGTATGCAGGAAAAACATGATACAACAAGATAACTAAAATATTTTCTACTGACAATGATAATGCTTAAACAATTCCACAAAGGATAAATATGATGATGTGATTATGGCAAGAATAGATTAATAACAAGAAAATGGCATTAGTCCTTAATCAACCATAACAAAAGAAAAGAGGATTAGCCTGCTAAAGGAACAAACTTGGCTCCTTGGCAGATTCAAGTCCAAGAAGAGAATCAATCTCCAATGTGGGTAATCTCAGAGGGGAATCCTGCCGTAGAAGTTACTCACTTTGGAAAATGGACCTAAGTGGCTTAATCTCTAATTCTTAACTTGCTAGAGAGTGGGCTATTGAGAGGGAGAGAAGTGGGTAGCTTATTGGTGCATGTTTTTCACTTTTATCATTCCTATTTTCTTTCTCACTCTCGGTTTCCTTGTTTTCTTTGTTTTTCTTATTTATTTTCATTTTTCTCTATTTTTCTTCTCTGTTTTCCGTGCTCTATGGTTCATTGTTGTTGTTTATTGTGCACGGCTATGACCTTTTATACTGCTTATCGTGACAAGATTTATCATTTTTACCCCTCAACTACTTTTGGCCTATTGTGGGTGTCCTTCCTGGACTGCCCACTGGTCTGCTGGTTGCCTAGCCACCACCACTACATTGTGTTGGTCGTGCCATGCCTCATTCCCAGACAAAAGTAGTTTTTATTTTGTTTTCTACTTCCCTTGCATTCTCATTCGGATAAGGGTTGAGTTTCTCTCTTACCAACTCTTATAGCATGCACCTAGTGATTCCAGCTCATGTTTGCCTCTTTTGGGTAGTATGTCATCCCAGTAGGACATTTCACCCAAAAAATAGCTTGAGCGAGAACCCCAAAATAGGCTCCCCCCTTCTTCTTACTGCCAGACCACACCCTTTCTTATTTCAAACCTATGGCCCACCTTCCCTGTATTGGCTAGGCACGGGTAAGTGGTGCCTGAGCCTTGTGCAAGCTTCACTTCCATATGAGTCCATTGCTTTTTTGGCATTCATGCGTTTGCCATTGTTGGGAAATTTAGACCCCGGTTGATAAAATTAATAAGTTTTAAACCCACGTTGTTAATTAGATTTATTATGAATAAACCTTATTAAAACAAACAAACATCAATATCATTTCAATATCATGCACAACGAAAAAGTAAATAAGACAAGATATGATGACGCAGGTGTTGGAAAATACATTTTATGCAACAGAAAAATTAACGGATCTACTTCATTCGCAATTGATAACATCTACTATGTAAGTTTCAAAATTTGAGAACAAGAATGCGTACCTTGATGCGGTGAAATTCAAAACCAAATATCAGAATTTCTTGGGAAAACTTTTAATCTTCACTCCAATTCCACTTAATGCCCAAGATGTGTGGTCTCTCAATCAGTTTCCAAGGAGAGAATAAAGAGTGTCCCACACTCACATAAAAACCATTTCATTCCTTATGAGAATTCTCATGAAAAGACTTAATGAAAAGTCTCATGAAAAATCCTTAATGAAATTCTGTATGTTTTTCTCCTCATATACAACTGATTATCTAATTGAGTTAGCCTTTTGGGCCATTCCAATTGGGCTCTAGTATATGGCTTGGAGTGGGACCAAAATGAACTAATAAGACACTAGCTCCAATGAGTCTTGAGCTTTTCTATCAACTCTTGACAAGTCCAAAGTTACCATTAACTATATTTAATACCACTATATAAATATAGTTGCACTCTAGGCCTTTTCTATAAATTATATCACAAGACTTTATTATACATGCAACCCCTTCATTAAAATATTCGTAGTAATACAAAGTCATGAAATATATTGTCACTTTGAAGATTACTACATTTTAATCCTTGAGTATCTAGTTTAATCATTTATGTTATTCAATATATATTTATGAAATCCAATTTCATAAATATATATACTTTAGTAACTCCTTACTAAAGTGGTTGGACCTAACACTCTGAATAACCAAACCCATTAAATTTATCTTAAGGGAATATTTTATATCTTCGTTAAGAGATTATGAATTCCATCTTGAGAATATATGTTCCATCAACATTAAATGCGGTTGCTCAATATACCAAGATTTTGACCGTAACTTATAAATCTCATTCCTGATATATCAAAACAACCTACATCTCATGATCACGTCAATTATTCTCTCAAGATTTAGAGTTCATGTAAATAGAAGTCGTGAGATTTATTATTCATTTGACAGTTGTTAGGAGAATAATAAATCTCACAAAGGTCCAGTTCAATATGTCTTAACTCTTAAAACATATCAACATACCAACTAAAAATCTCCACTTCCACAATCAAGACAAATCATCGTAGTTGATATGTTATAGTTTTTGCAGATGAAACGCCCAATTTCATTACTGACTACGAACTAAAATTTCGAGTTTACAAAAAACTTGTGATTTATATTTTTTGTGATTTTTCATATAAATCACACACTATGCATCTCATGGACTAAGATAATATCCCATTTGTTCATTAATAAATAGTCTCATAAAATTAAACAATTTAATTATTTATGTCATGCCAATAAATTGGATTTTAGGGCATAAACCCTAACACCAGGAAAACCAATGAAACAAACTTGTTTCACAGTAAAAAACCTAGGGGGAAATCTTTCGAAAAGCAATCCACTATAATAAAGAAAATTTTCAGATATAGTACAAAAATTTTGTTCCTAGACTCTACAATCCCCGTAGATGAACTTATAGTAGAAACCTTCTACTGCTTTAGAACTTCTAAACTCTTCAATATATGAACGCCACCAATGATGCACTGATCCTAATACGTGACTAACTCCTTTGCACGAATCCTAGTACGTGACTAACTCACAGCAACTTGAAGAAGATGTTGTTGGCTGCAAAGTTCTTTACTTCATTAACAATGAAGATCAAGAAGTACTTGGTTATAAAACTCTAAGGTGCAAAGATGCAGTAACTTCTTCAAAGAGAATAATGAACTAGGTCACTTTCTGCATATGTTCTTCATATATAACGGCCCTTTAAAATAAGCCTTAAATATATTTAGGGTTGTGAGAAAAGAAACCCTACACATACATGTCAACTAGGGCCAAAAATTAGATTTGAAAATTCTAATTTCGTAGATCTCGATAGATTTATCTTCTGTCTAGCTTCTGTCGAGTTTCGTTCTTAAATCTTGATAGATACTGTTTCTGTGAAGCTTTAATGAACAAATTTTCTTCACTTGTTTCTTGATCCAAAACTCTTGTTTCGATAGAAGTACTTCGTTACAAAACTCTAAGGTGCAAAGATGCAGTAACTTCTTCAGAGAGAATAATGAACTAGGTCACTTTCTGCATGTGTTTTCCATATATAACGGCCTTTAAAATAAGCCTTAAATATATTTAGGGTTGTGAAAAAAGAAACCCTACACATACATGTCAGCTAGGGCCAAAAATTAGATCTGAAAATTCTGATTTCGTAGATCTTGACAGATTCATCTTCTGTCTAGCTTCTGTCGAGCTTCGTTCTTAAATTTCGATAGATACTGTTTCTGTCGAGCTTTAATGAACAACTTTTCTTCACTTGTTTCTTGATCCAATCTTCATAACTTTAATACTTGACTTGAACTTTTGTTTCTTGAAGTAATAAACTCATCCTAAATCTACCCAATTACAAACAAAATGCATTTTGTCAAAGGATTAACCAATTACATAAAATATTTCCTTAACAGCCACTGCCTACAGATTTGTCTGACTCTGCTGCACGTTATGGTGCTTGTTTAATTCTTGTGGTGTAGATGAGTTCTTGGGTCTTCATTCTTTACGTCTCATTTCTTCTTTGGGCTGAGCATTGCTTGAGTGTGGGCTTTCTCTTCTTTAATTCGACACGTCTCTTTTCACTTCTAGCCTGTGGGCTAGCTGGTGCTCCTGCCATGCTACTGCATTGTTCCTGCTATGATTTTGTTTACCCTTGTTTACTGTACCACTTCTGGGCTTGCGGGCTGTAGTGCCTGCCATGCCAATTTCATATGTTATTCATTCCTTTAGTTTACATTGCCCAGTATTCTTGCTGGGTTAGTCCATATAACATCTTGGGTTTCCTTGACCCATTTTATTCCTTAGGCATTCTCGACCCATTTCAATTTTTGGGGCATTCTTGGCCCATTTTATTCTTTCTTACTTCTTACATTTCCATGGGTTTTTGCTAAATCTTTTGCGCTTCACCAGCCCAATTACCACATCCTTTACCTTTGGGTTTATTAGTCTTTAAACTAATCCTATTTACTAATTCCTTTCTTTAGGCTCCTTCAGCCCGTTTTTGCTTTCTTTCAATTTCTTATGATTCTCATGAGCTTACTATTTCATTCTTTGGGGCTCCCTTAGGCCTATTTGCTTTCTTTAGGACATTTTTACTATTTTGTAGGCCTGTGGACCATTATTCCTGCCATTCTGGCCCAATAGTCTTTACTTTGTTTTTTTCTTTCTCTAATTCTCTCATATTGTTGAGTTTCTTCTGTCATTAGGCCATTTTGTCAAAAAATGGGCATTAACACCCATTACTCATCTATGACTCAAGAATTAGCCTGCCACCACCTGCTAATCCAGAGTTACCAATTGCATATCTATTCGTATTAAGCTTTGGCCACCCCACTAAGGGTTTGTTCCAACCCCGGCTAATCCAAAGCTACAATTTGTGTTGACAGGAACAAATACAATATTATTATTTTATCTTTCTCTATTATTATTATTTTTTTTTTTCATGTAAAAAAATTCAAGTCGACCCAATCCAATCAACTCAATTCACTTGCAATCTATTTAAAACGACCCGCTTTTATCCAAACCCAACCCAACCTGACCCATTTGCTAGTATCTAAGACAGTTAATCGAACAGTAAAACTCACCTCCCCCTCCACCTCCGGCTCCTCCAGGCACAGAAGAAAACGAAAACTCGAAAAGCCAGCAATGGATCCTCGTTATTGTGAAGAAAGGCTGAGAGATGAGGTAATCTACCTTCATTCTCTGTGGCACCAAGGCCCTCCACCACGACCCACACCCACACCCACACCTCCACCTTTGTATCACACTCCGACCCCCACTTTCTATTACCAACAACAACAACACACTCCAACTCCAACTCCAACTCCAACTCCTCCTCTTCCTATTCCTAATCCAAATCCCACTCCCCATTATCCATTGTATCACCATCAACACCAATACCACCAACCCCCTCCTATCCCACAACCACAACCACAACAACAACCCTTGTTCACCCAAACAGGGAAGAGATTCAGAGAGTCCGACCCGCCTCCTGATTCGGGTCCCGAATGGCCATGCCTCAAAGACCCACCTCCCCAAACTTCATCTGGGTCTGCTTGGCCTCCCATGAAGAAGCCCACACTGCCAACAGCAACAACAACAACGACAACGACAACGACAACAACTCAACCCTTATCGGCCGAAAGCCAAGCCTATCAAATTCAGCACAAGGCTTTCCAACCTTGCCGTGAATTTCTCCTCGTCAAGGATGAAGATGGAGATGAAGCTAGCCAAGATGGGAGTTCTTCATCTTCGGAAAATGAACAAGTTGATGAAGAGGAAGAGGAAGAAGACGACGAATTGAGCTTCTTTTTTAAGTTGTTTTCGGAGGACAGTGAGTTGAGGGGTTACTATTTGAAAAACCGTGATAATGGAGATTTTTATTGTCTTGTTTGTGGTGCAATAGGAAAGAAGGCGTGGAAAAAATTCAAGGGTTGTGTTAGCCTTCTTCACCATTCCACTTCTATTTTGAAGACTAAGAGAAAACGGGCTCATAGGGCTTTTGCTCAGGTTGTTTGTAAGCTTCTTGGTTGGGATTTTCATCGGATTCCCAATATTGTCTTCAAACCTCAGCCTCTGCAGCTTCAGGTGATTCAAACTCTTTATTTCTTCATATTTAGTATTTGTTTACATGATCTACATAAAACAAAAACAAAAACAAAAACAGAACAAAAAGTAGTTGCTAAATTCTTCATGAATGCTCTGGTGGGTTGTGTTGTGTCATGGGTATTGCATTGCAGGGTGGCCCTGAGGGAATTGCTGATGATAGTAAGGATGACTCTGATGATGTTAAAAAGGATAATGCAGCAGCCTCTGTCAATGGCATTGAACAATTTGACAATTCAATCTCCGTTGTCACTGTCAGTAATGGTGAAAATGCAAATCCCAATCATCCCCAACACACTCCAACTTCTATTCCTAATCCAAACTCCAGTCCCCATTATCCATTGCATCACCATCACCACCTAGCCCCATTCCCACAACGTCAACGCCTCACCCAAACAAGAAAGAGAGTCGGAGAGTCTGACCCTCCACTGGATTCAGGTCCTGAGTGGCCTTGCCCCCAAGACCCGCCTCCTGAAACATCATCTGGTTGGCATTCCATGAAGAAACCTGTTTCCACTCTTCAACCCTTATCGGCTGAAGACCAAGCCGGCCAAATGCAGTACAAGGCATTACAACCCTGCCGTGAATTTCTCCTCGCCAGAAATGAAGATGAAGATAAAACTAGCAAAGATGGGAATTCTGAAGAAGATGAAGAAGAATTGCGCTTCTTTCTGAAGTTGTTTTCAGAGGACAGGGAGTTGAGGAGTTACTATGAGAAGTGCTATGAAAGTGGGGATTTTTATTGTCTTGTTTGTTGTGGAACAGGGAAGACGGTGTGGAAAAAGTTCAAGGGTTGTGTTGGCCTTCTTCAGCATTCCACTTCTATTTTGAAGACTAAGAGAAAGCACGCTCATAGGGCTTTTGCTCAGGTTATTTGTAAGGTTCTAGGTTGGGATCTTCATCGGCTTCCTGCTAGGTTGGGTTCTTCATCGGCTTCCCACTATTGTGTTGGTCTTCCACAGCTCCAGGTGATTTAATTCTGCTTTCTTCATATTTATTTGTTTACATTATCTTTATGAAACAAAACAAAAAGAAAGTCATGGGTATTGCAGGGTGGCCCTCAGGAAATTGCTGATGATAGTAAAGATGATGATGATGTTGTTAAAAAGGTTAATGCAGCTGCCTGTGTGAATGGCTATTTTGGTGAAACTAATGCAGTTTCTGTTGCTGCTAGTAGTGGTGAAGTCGCAGCAGCCTCTGTCAATGGTATTGAACAACTTGAAAATTCAACCTCCGTCATCACTGTCAGTAATGGTGAAAAAGCATTTTCTATTAATGGTAATAGTAATAGTGGTGAGAATATGGTCTCTGTTGATCATGATCACGGCAATGCAATTGATAAAGAAGGTTTTTGAGGTTCATCAGTATAGTGTTGTCAATTAATGGTATGCAATGTTACTTCTATCTATCGTTTTTTAACTTATTCAATTATGTGTCCTTGTGGAATTGTGAATGGGTCTATGCACATGATATGTGTATTAACTAAATTTTAATTGTTGTGTACTGCAGAATCCTTTTACGAAGACTGATATCAATGAACAGATTTGTCAGAAAAAGAACATGATAACAGCAAGCGCTCTGAAAATCTTGAGAAGGAAATATCATCTACAGGACTGAATGAAGAGGGGGTTAGTTATATGCGGGTGAGATGATTGTTGTGAATACACAGAATGTAAAAGCTACTCTTTCTTATCTTTTCTTTTTTTTTTTTTTTTTTTTTTTTTTACATTTTCTTTCTTGGCATGATAGTTGATAATGTTCATTTTTCTTCTCCAGACAAATTGCTGCTAAAATTGTGGTTGCAAAATATATACAAGATTAATCAGTTCCTTAAGTTTGCTAACTTATGAAAACCCAAGTATTTTGGGCAAAAAAAAAGAAAAAAAAAAATCTTTTGAAGTCATAGTAAAATAATAAAACCACAACAGTTTTATATAATGAGCAATATGTCCCTTAGTCGCATTCTAATGAAGTTTCTCTTTAAAGGAAAAAAAATTGTATAAGATAGTGACATAGCTTCCCAAAAACAGGAATAGGAAACTCCGTTTCCCAACTCACCACCTTCCATCTTTGCAAGAGTTACCTTAATTGCATAACCTTTCATCATTCATTTGCCTGAACACTATAATGAGGCTGCATGATAACTGACAAGTATCTGGGACTTGTGATATATATTAAACCAAAGAAGTTAGATTTTTGGTTGATTTCCTAATATTTTGCCACCTTTCATCATCCACATCATTGAGATTTATTGATTTATTTAATTTTTTAACTTCATTTCACGGCTATAAACAACTGTCTCAAAAAAACCCAATGACTACGTGACCCAGAAACAGATGCAGGGAGCTTGCTCTTCTTCCTTCTCTCTCACTTTCTCTCTCATGTCCGAGCCACACTATCTGCGACTCCACCACTGCCATAGCTACAGTCACCGGTGGTGGCAAAGGAGACAAAGGTGATCCACCGGCAGTGAAGGCTCCTTGGACTGTGGCACAGTATTTAAACAATTTTTTGTTCTACGTAAATGGAATAAAGTGTTGACTATTAGTTATCTCTATATTAAAAATGTAATACCAAAATTGTTTAATCCACAAAGCTTGATCCTTGATAGAAAGTGTTGATTATGTGTTATCTCTGTTGAAATACTTATTGTCTTTGAATAATTGCCTCATCGCATCTAAGGGATGAAGACTAGAGTCAAAAACTTATGGAAGGAAAAGATTTCTTTGATGTTATATATACTGAATCAATTTTTATAGAAAATCTGGATTTATTTTAGATGTATTCAAATCAAACAAAATTAATATATATGTGTATATAATATACTTTCATGGAATATTTTGCTGTGCATTGCTCCATGAAGACTGAAACAAACCAAAGTCTTACTTCTTGATGTTGCACGAGTTATTCTGCTCAACCAATTTACTATAGTTGTTCTCAAGTCTATAAGTTTTTGGGTTCTGTTATGATTATGTGCTGCAGTTTACTATTTTTGTTGGTTGATTCTGTGATAGGCCTGCAATGCTTTGCTCTCTGGAAGTTATAATTTTGTTGTTGGTTGCTTTTGTAATGGATTTCTAAGCTTTTGCTCTCATGAAGTTTTGTTGGGCTTGTGTTGTTTTTTTTTTTTTATTAAAAAAAAAAATCTGAAATTTAGTAATTTTGTTCTTAAATTGCAATCATATAAAGTAATTCCTGCAAGAAACTGATGTAATTTTTTTTTTATTGTTGCATATTTGCTGCCCTGTTGCTGTTTTTTGTGTGTGTTGTATTTGCTATATGTAAGGGTTCTTTATCTTCTGTGTATGATGTTTTTGTTTTGAGAATTTGACTGATACAAGGTGAGCCAGGCTTCACTTAAACTTGATTTAGTAATGTTATAAAGTTGAGCGCATTAGAGGTCTAATGGAGAGTGAGAAAGGGTGTGGACATGTGGGAGAATAGGGGGATTTGATGTTTGGGGGAAAAAAGAAGAAACACTTACTGATCAATATAGCAGGTTATTATTTTCTCTCTCTTAATGACTAAGGTTGAGTATGATTCAGCAATCCTCGATAGGTTGGGCTTATAAATCCTTGAGCCCTTTTTCAATTTTATGTTGAAAGATTCTGCCATATTGTTTGATGCAGGAGTCATGGTTTGAAAGAGTTATTCCCATACTTGTGCTTAATTGGAATGGATAGGAAGCTTCATATGGGATAGATTTATTGGCCATGTTGTTAGGTATGGTAAAAGAGTATGATTCTAGCATGCGGTATGGTGCAAGGCTCACTCTTTTGAAAAAACTATTCCTAGTCTTGCATTTAATTGCAATTGAAACGGGGCTTCAGTACACCCTTGCTAAGGACCACTTAATGAAAGATCTATGAGAGCAACAGCTTTTAAAGATTACTAATTGGAGTAGTTGACTCTATGTTTGACATGTTATTCTCCCAACTTCTCAAATGGTGAGGCTGAGGTTCCAATGGTAGGCAATTTCCTTGGAATGGTATATGGTGCACAATGGTTGTGTTCGATGCAAAATTTGAGCTTTGCATATGCGAGTTTTATTTATTAAATGTGTTTAAATGTGAATTTGGTAGCTTCATAAAGGATTTTTCATTTAAAAAAAAAAAAACCTTGTATCTGAATTGAATATTCATTGATGAAGTGGAAGTTGATCCATAAGCAACCCAAGTTTCTGATCTGATCAATCTCTGTCAAAATGGTATTGTTTTTTATTTTGTTGTTGTTTTTATTAAATTTATACATTTCTTGTACATGGTTTCTCATAATTATATGGAAATTTAGTGTTATTCAATACAAAATTCTTGACATTTTAATGGCTTATTGTTGCTTAAGTTTCTTGACGACTGATCTGTGCTTAAGTAGAAGCAGAAGTGGATATATGAATATCTTTCATTTCAATTTATAGTTTGTTTCTTTCGTTTCTTTTTATTTTTTATTTATTTATTTTTATCATATTCGGATTTTTGTTTCTTTTTGTTATGTTAGGTTTAATGCCCATTTTGATTTACTAAGCAAAAGTTTAGGAGTCCAAGGAATACATAAATTGAACTTGAAAAGAAGGATTTGGTTTGAGGAGATTAACACTGATAAGAATTTGATGATTTATTTGATATTGACTGTCATTCTGCGGCACTTAATCAAAAAAAAAAAAAAAAAACTGTCATTCTGCGGCTTTATGCTGATTGTTCTCTTAATGGTGTAGCAATTATTCTTGACCAGAACTAAATCAGTAAGTGAATAACAATTAAGGATTTAAGGTTGTGTTTGGGTGTGTGGGTCTTGGTTGATTCTCACAGCAGTGGGTTATAGAATCAGTTTGAGAATTTTTCATTTAGTGTCTTTAGGATGATGTTTTCTGGTATACTCTTGCTTCGGACCTCTAAAGTGGTTAATAGAATATCAGATTTATGAGAGCAAGAGCTTTTAAAGATTATTAATTGGAGCTATTTGTCTCTATGTTTGACATGTTATTCCCTGTGTAGACAAGGTGGACACACTATACCCTATGTAATTGACAAAGTCTTAATTTTGTATTAAGACTTTTCTAGGTGTGTATTAGAACTTTGTTTTTGGTATGTTAAAAAAAAAAAGATCTATGAGTTGAGCTGTCATTTTTTAGCTTCATGCGTTTCATAGCAAGAGCTTAGAGCTTGTTGCATTGTCAGTAAAGAGAATTTGTTGTCTTGACTCTTGAGAACATTTAAAAAGAAACCCAGACCTGCTAGATTGGGAAGTCTTTTTCTACTCTCAAGCCTTCAATTGTTAGTGAAGCTTAACCTTTTGCATGCATTTTACGTAGTTGAGCCAGACTTATGTTTCCTTATTGTATAGTCACTACTTGTTATAAGATATGGCGTTTAACTTTTTGATAAGCCTGTTTGGTTCGACGGAGTTAGGCAAGCGCTTATTTTAAGACCAAAACATGAAAAGGCATGCGTTCAGTTCAGCGATTTTTACGAAGTTGTGTTTTAATCTTGGAGTAACAAACAGGCTCGAGATTTAGTGCGCTAATACAAGTTTTTTTTGTTGTTGATAATTCGATACAATATGAGGGCAGATTTGAACTCTGAATTTCTTGGAAATACAGAAGTGTCAACCAGTTGAGTTACATGACTCTTGATGTTAATATATTTTAGTCGGATTCAAATTGATGTCTATTAAAATTCCATAGGATTCTTGAACTTTTGGCTACTCTTTGATCTCCCAAATTTCATTTGTTGTTTCTTGGTCTCTGTTGACTCTAGAATATGTATTTTTTCTTCAATCAAGGTCTTGAGGATCTCTGAAATTTGATCCTGCTAATCTTGCATCATTGCGGAATTTTTTGACATGGCCTTGAGAGTGTCTAACATTTGGCGGTTGAAATTCTCTGACATTCTTTCCAAAATCTCCACCCTTTGTTCTTGAGGATATCAGATTTCACATTTGCTCGGCAAGCCAAGCCTTATCACATCTGAATATCACAACTCATGCGACTAAGCCCTTGTCTTATGCTATTTGAATTAACCTTTGTCACAGACATAATAATACAACTTAAAGTTTTGGTGTAAATGTTCTTGTAATCCTAAATCATTCTCCTTTTTTATTCTCAAATTTCTTCTCCTTTTCCTCTTTTCTTTCGAGTGACATTCATTTCTATACATATAAGAATGTGTTAAATAGTAGCCCACACGGGTTAGCTCGATTGTAGGCCTTAGGGCATGCTCCCTCAAGGTCCTGGGATAAAGGCTTGGGATAACCCGATGAAAGGTTTTTGCAGGCGAGTCGTGCATCAAGGGTTTTCTCAATAAGGGTAGGTTCAAAGGGACCTTGAAGAGGTTCCCCGTCATTAAAAAAAAATAGAAATAAAAAAATTGAATTAGAATCGGCACCAACTATGCTTTCAACAAATTGAATTTTAGAGTAACATTCAGTTTTGCATGAAAAGTATTATTAGATGGGTAGCTTAAAAAAAAAAAAGAGCTTGTCAAGGTGGAGGCATTCATAAATTTGCTTCTGTAAATCTAGAATTGAGCATTTTTTTTAAGACTGATTATGAATTCATCAAACTCAACATTAAACACTTTTAACTTCCTGTTAAGTACATGAATATAATATTACAACTTTCACTAATCTAGGGGAAGATGGGAAAATTGAAGTTCTTGAACATTTTTTCACATTTTATTATACTAATAAAATATGTTTTTTTTTTTTTTTTTAAAGTTTGATTAGAACTAATTATTCTACTAAAATAAACCAAAAATAAATTTTGAGTAAATTACTTTTGTATTTTTTAAACATAATTTAAATTTAATTACAGTTACTGTATTCTGCAAATTCTTTGGTTCTAATTATTTAGTGATAATATTTACGCTATTTAAGTTTTCTATGGTCTTGTTCCAAGCGTGAAGCTATAAGTAATTTAAAAAAACTAAGGGGAGAGTCATTTCAAAAAACCTGAAGGAAAGTTTATGTAATTTACACTCTTTTTTTCTCTGTGGGATTTGAATAATAGCTTTTCTGTGTGATGCACCCGTTGTGACTAGTATATACTCTCAAATCTCAAGAAAATGATGTAAAAGATCCAGTTCATCCAAAAAAAGAAAAGAAAATGATTAAGATTCTGTGTCTACCTTAATTGAAGATGACTAATTTCTCTGAACTAACTGCTTATTGTAACCTCATTCCTTGCGAAGCACATAGGCCTCATGGACACAAATTCGTGGGATGACAAACAATAAAACCCAAGTTTTGGTGCTTACCCAATCATCAGTCAATACTCAATAGCCAGGAAAGCGAGGGTACATTTTGATTGAAGAAATATAGCACAACATAGAGAAATCTCTATTAAAGTCAGAATTTGGGTGTAGTTTTTCCCTTTTTTGGCACCAGATTATACCATCAAAGCAACATTACCCAGTTACCATTGAGGTCAAGCAGGTAGCATATCCAAAGGATCTGAGTCCATAATTAAGGGCGCTCGCCTTTGACAAATTTCTAAATTCAGTAAACCAGAAACTAAAACCAATTCAGTGATTCAGCAATGCAGACACAAAAAATTCTATCCAACAATGATTCAGCATCACTAAGTACCCCCCTAGAGTGTAGTACGAATAATCCTGGTTACTAATATTATACAACAGGAATTTTTAAAAATACAAGACAAGCAGGTAACACAAGCAAAAAAAACGTCATCTAGCCACTGCGCTAAGCCGCTGCAGGATCATTGATCACACCCAAGAAATCATCTTTTATGGTACCAATGCAGAACTGTAAAAAAGGGAAATATATTAGATAAGAAACACATAAAAAGCTAAATTTCAGATTCATAATATGCTCAAAAAGTCACCAAAGATTTGAAGTCTTGTTCTCTTAAAAATAATTAGCTTTAACCACTTCAAAGTCTAATGAGAAATACTTGATAACCGATGACATTCAAATTCAGACCTAATTTGACTGAATCAAGACTGGCTTCAATGCCAAAACTAAAAGAAAACAGGTGAGTCTAAATGAAAATGACAAGAGCCTTGCTTTTATAGGCAATATGTGATCCTCAGGTCCAACTTTTTTTTTTTTTTTTGGGGAGAAGAAATGCTCAGGTCCAACCTACCTCACGCTTTTTTACCACAGGAACCAATGCCCTAAGGCATGACAAGATCCTCCTTCCTCCAAAAATAAAATTATAAGAGTTCCCTCATGATGAGAATCCATAGGGCAAACATTACTATGGCAGGTAAGTAAAATCAAGGAAATACTTTCATTCATGCAAACATAAATTTTCATGAAAAGCTGTTTTGAAAAACAAGTAAACTTATGCTTCATGGCGCATGATTTGAAAAGTTTCTTGCATCAACACTGATGCAGACCAGACAACCATAAGACACACAGTGGCAGAGCCAGAATTTGACTCTAGAGAGGGCAAAATAAAATAAAATTCAAAGATCATTAATATACAGAAATAAAAAAGAACTAAATTAATAAACATATAAAATAGTAAATTACATATAATTGTTTATACAAAAATTTTCATTGAGAAAAACAAATTTTATCATTTCTAAAAGCTAACTGTACTATTCTTTATTCAGTATCTTATTTTATTTTTAGATCAAAATTATTGATAACTTTTTTTCTTATTTTTATAATTCGATAGTTGGGGAAAGGGGGATTTGAACCCTAAATGTCTTCATTGGAAAAACTAGGAGATGCCAACTAATTGAGCTATTGCTATCTTACTTTCCTTTACCCTTTCCTTTGCTTTCCTTTCATACGTTTTGAATCCTAGAAGACATTGATGAAATAGGAAAAGATTTTTATTTTTACCTTTCTATTCTCTTAATTAATTTTGAGACATTAAATATTTATGCTGAAAAATATATTAACAATGATACATATAAGGAATCCGCCTAGGAAGAAGAAAACATAAAAACAAACAAACAAAAGACAAAAAACACAAATTACACCCTAAGTTTGGTCAATTGTCGTTTACGTCATTTAAGTTTCGTTTTTGTTGGTTTAGTCATTGAAGTTTACATTTGCTGTCACTGTTAATCATTCCATTATAAAATTTTCATTGACTATTAAAAAAAAATACTGTTTTATTATTAAAAAAAAATCAATCTAAGCTACTAATAGCCTACAAATTCAATGACAGTGGACCCTCAAATTCAAAAAACCAAACACCAACAAATCAAAACCAACCTTGGGCCTAAACAGAAAGATCCATATTGAACAATGCCTATATAACCTCAGCAGTTTATTCCACATGGCCCAAATTGGGATGCATACAGATGGGGTTCTAAAGAAGGTGCGCCTAGATGATTTTCCTTGTAGGAGTTCCACTCTAGAGTTGGTTTCTTAAATCAACTCGTACTAAACTGTTTAGACTGTGCTTTTGTTCTATTTGAATTGCAGGTGAAAGTGACCCCAAGGTCACTTATTGACAGTAAAAAGTGAGATTTTAAAATAGGAACCATCATCACCCTATACTATATCTCATTCATGATATCCTCTGAGGCTGCTTGCAATTTCACAAACCAATCAAAATCCCTTCATTTAGGTCAACTTAGGATGAGAAGTAGCTGGGTGATGGACGAGGGAATGGATGTGCTCATATAAGTATTGACAGAGAAGGATATAAAACAAATACAGGAATTCATAAGATGTACTCTTAATTGGGGACTTAACTCACTGAACTACATGAGGAATCGCTAAAGGCCAAAAAACCAACTAAAAAAATTATCTTCAGAATCCCTAGACCTTCTTAAAAATAATGGAATGGTAGTCCTAATTATACTTGATTTTTTAATCCTATCCACAATAGATAAAAGGTAGCCATAAAATGTTCACAGTCATGGCATATATTACACAACTTAAGTGGATCCAACCCCAGCCCTGAAACAAAGAGGAAATCTTCTGTAGCAAATTGATAACCCACCATCCTGATTGGCTCCACCCTTTTCCCCTACTTAATTGTTTAACCAAATTTCTACCCATGCTACTACATGCCTTCTATTTTAAGACTGTGTTTTCTGAAAATAAATTTGTGGTCAAAATTTAATTGAGCTGAATTTCACTTCAATTCAATTACAAGATAACATTATGTTAAGCTTTCACATAGTGGTAACAAAATGGAATAATGACATACAATTTCTGTAGCATCAACTCGAGTTCCAATTATCTTCAACCGGACTTCACTATCCTTTTGTATCTTAACCTGAACGAGACCAAGATATCAATTTCAAGCATACAATTTTAAACTAGAAATTTATCAAATTTCTTCTGAAAAAAGAAGAAGAAGTTAGAACTAAGACTTACTGATCCATCTGAAGTTGTATAATTTGGCATATCTCCAGATTGGAATTCCATATCATCCGGTATCAACTAAAACGAAAAGTAATAATTTATATATGTGCAACAACCAAAGCAGATATAATTAAACTTTCAAAAATGATGGAAACAGGAACTCTAATGAGCTTTAGGAACCAACAAACAAGAATTTACACAAGAAGAGAGACTGAACATCTTGAAAATTCACACGTATACAATACAAAGGAAAATGATAGAGCTACCACTAAAGCTTACAAACTATTGGTGCCACTTCAACATAATAATAAATGAAAGTTTTAATTTAAATTTTTGGTTTATGTAGTAAATTTGTAGTATCTCTAGCATCACTCCAATACAAATTCGACATCAAGTCCTCTGGTTTAGACTTTAGAGGATGATTGTCAGAATACACATCCTAGTCACATATAAATGGAGAGAAAAACTTACATGGTTTGAAACAAAAATTTGAACAGGCCCAGCTTCAGCAAAAAATCCCATCTGTAAGATTTCAATATAGTTCAAAATATATTCTAAAGTTATTAAAAAAAATTGCAATTCTAATATAGATACCTTGTTGACCATAGTAACAACAGCCTCTAAAATCTCGCCTTTAAAGGGTCTGAAAACAACACATTGGTACTTCACTGGAAAGGAGACAAATCCAGTTCCATCACGAATCAACCCTTTCCCAATATTCTCTATTCCAGTTATTGCCACTACAAACCCATGTCGACCACTGCATATATATAATTATAATTTTAAAAAAGTAACAAAATTTTAGACCATGGAACCAAAACAGAGAAAACCCAAAAACCAAAATCAAGAATTGGGATTTAAGAATGAAAAAAGAGAGAACCTGCAGGTGCCCTCGACATCTTTCATGAGCTTGGCGACAATGTTGTCACGGAGGTTGCGGCCAAAGTGGCGAGGGTGGAGCTGCATGTTCCTCTCCAGTACTATGTGGAAGAACATCTTTTTTCTCTTTCTCTTTGTAAAGTTTAAAACTTTTTTCCAAAATTGAGGGCTTTCTTGGTTACTGGATTCAAGGGTTTTTCTTTCTTTCTTTGTTTCTGGGTTATGTTGCTTTTACAACTGTAATCCCAGATTAGGGTCGTTTACTTCAATCTCCTTCAACTGGGTTGGTTTTTAACTCCAATCCCTTGGAGTTCTGTTTTGTTGACCGAAGCTTAGTTCTATATCGCTTTCTTTTGCTTAATAAAAATCCTCTGCTTCATCAATAAATAGAGGAAAAGGTTGGAAGAGGAGAAGGGATGGGGCTTCGGCTGCTCTTTGTTTGTAATTCACTGGGTGGACAGAATCCATGTCTTGTCTTTCTGTCTTGATGGCCCAAGATGTTAACTAGGCCCAATTCTTGTTCTCTTTTGTTGGTCCAGTCTTAATAGAACTAGAGTTTTTTTTTTTTTTTTTTCTTTTTTTTGAGAAAGTTTCAAAAATCGTCCATTTTTTATAATAGCTCTTTATCATCAGATATCATCAGATCAAGATACCAACCGGTTTTTGGTGTAAGTAGGGATTGAACCCTAAATTTTTTATTCAACCATCAAAAACTTTACTAATTGAGCTAACTAGAACTCATACTAATAGAAATAGAGTTAATAAGGGAGGGAAGAAAAAAAAGGAAAACTAGACTTGTAAACAAATGTCCTATTATTATTATTAATGTTATTTTATAGATAGGGACTAGGGAGACGCGCACCGCCCGCCGGGGGGGGGGGGTGATGAAGTTCAAATGACAAATATCATGCATTACAAAGAATATCACTATAATTTGGACTATCACTTGAACCCAATACCATATTTTTCCAGACTTTTTTTTTTTCCTTTGAAAATCGTCAAATACATAATACCATAAGTCTATAGAAATCCTAATAAATGCAAAGTTTCCAACTCTAATAATTGAATGTCCCTCACAGTGCAAGCTAGAGGATTGAGCATATGTCCTTCCTTTTTGTTGTCTTTCTGGGCGTTAAGAGCAATCACATCAGCTCATCTAAAGTCTTCTAAGAGCATTTGTAGCAATGTAGCTATAATGCTAAAATTTAGCTCCACAAACACAAAAACCTTGCTGCAGCAGTGGAGCTAAATCTAAAAAATTTAGCTCCATTGCTACAGTGCACATCTATAAATAGATGTGCACTGTTCATAACATCTAAAAGAAAAAAATATTATTTTATTAAATTTCTATCTCCTCTTCTATTAAAAAAATATTTTTTCCTTTTTCTTTCTTTTCTCTCTCTCTCTCCGGCTTCTCTTCTTTCTTCCTCTTTTCTTCTCATTTTTTTTTTCTCTCCCTCGTCTACTCTCTGCTTCGCCATCGCCGATCTTCATCATTTTGGATCTTCATCGTCGCCAATCTTCATCATCGATCTTCATCGTCGTCGCCCAGTTGCCGTCCCACGCCATTGACCCATCTCGCCTTCATCGAACTCAAGCGTGCCACGGACCCATCGAAGCTCTATGCTCGGTCAAGGCGGCAGTAAAACGACGCCATGATCAGCGACGGTGGGAATTCTGGGTTCATGGGTTTTGGACTGCTGGGTTTGTGGGTTTTTGGGTGTTTGATTTTTTTTTTTTTGTTGGGTTTGGTTGTGATTGTGGATTGTGGTTGAAAGGGCGGTTTGGTGGCTGTGTTGGTGGTGGTTTGGTAGCTGTGGTTGTGGTTGTCGTGGGCTGTGTTGCTGGTTGTGGCTGTGTTGGTGGTGGTTTGATTTTTTTTTTTTTTTTTTTTTTTCTTGCCGTGGGCTGTGTTGGGTTATGGTTGTGGCTGTGTTGGTGGTGGTCACATGAAGGTTGTTGCTGTGGGCTGTGGTTGTCACATGAAGGTTGTTGCAGGTGGAGTGTGTGGCTGTGATAATTGTGTGTAGTGAATATGTTATTTTATTATAGTGAGATAGATTATTTTATTGTAGTAGTTATATTATTTTATTGTGATGTTTATATTATTTTATTGTGTTGAAAGCTAAAATAGATCCACTGCTGCAGCATGTGTGTAGGTAAAATAGATAAAGTAACTTTTGGTGGAGCTAAAAATCTAAATTTTTAGCTTCACTGCTGTGAATGCTCTAAAATAGAAAAAAAGTACAAGTTTTACACATTTTGAACAAAAAAATACCCACATCAGTGGGTGTAAAGATGTGTAAAAATGTGTATATATTTCATGAGTTACAGTAATCGTGTATATTTAGAGCAACCACATTAGCTCATGGAAAAGATTCCATCTATCTTACACAAAAAACCTACATTTTCTATTTTACACCATCACTTTTACAAAAACACCCACATCAGTTTATCTATTTTACAAAACTTTTCAATAAAATATTCATTCTTCATCAATTTTTTATTATTTTCCCTAATGGTCATACTTTTTTAATTTAAACTTATATTTTAAGTAAACTACCAACACCGATGGCTCGGCCAATGGAGCCGCTTGTGGTGGAGGTCCGATGGCTGAACCACCAAAATAGTGGCTCGGCAAACGCCGTCGGATGGTCTCACCACCCACCATACCACCAAATAGTGACCCACCGGTGGGTGGATTGTTAAAATAATGGCTTCGACGAATGCTGCCGATGCCCAAACTACCAAAATAATGGCTTTGGTGACCGCCCACTGAATTGGTGTCTCCGACCATTCTACCGCCATCATTGGTGGGCCGATTGTTGCAATAGTGGCTTCGACGACCGCCATTGAATCGATGACTTCAACCACTGTATTGCTAGAATCAGTGATCGAATCGATGTCTCCAATCAATGGTCATATATATATATATTTTTTTTTTTTACCAACGGTCATAATTTTTATTGTTATATCCACTAGTCATAATTTTGAAATTCAAACCTAACTTTAAACCCAATGGTAAATTCAAACCTAAAGATCATATTTTTTAACTTTAAACCCAATGGTAAATTCAAACCTAAAGGTCATATTTTTTTAACTTTAAACCTAATGGTAAATTCAAACCTAAAGGTCTTTTAAAAAAAAAAAAAAAAAACTTTAAGCCCAATGGTAAATTCAAACCTAAAGGTCATATTTTTTATCTTTAAACCCAATGGTAAATTCAAACCTAAATGTCAAATTTTTGAAATTCAAACTCAAGTCACATTCTTGCTTTATAAATATGACCATTTTCTCTCTAATTTCCATCCACTTCTACAAAATTATCTATTCCATTCGGTTTTTGTTCTCTCTTAATGGATTTCCATTATGACATTGATTTTATTTTTGCCTCCATTTGACTCATCTTCTAATGATGATGAGTTGGAACTTACTCTGTGAAGGAGCATCAACATCACGTCATCGTTCGGTTCAACCTCACAAGTTTATCTGGCATAATCCTTCACAAGGTCATGACAGGCTTTTCCATGATTATTTTGCTGAAACACCAGTGTATCCTCCTAATGTATTTCTAAGGAGGTTTCAAATGAGTCGTTCTCTTTTTCTACGTATCCATTCAAGAGTTGAAGCTACTGAACCATACTTTGTTCAAAAACAAAATGCGCCTAACACACTCGGGTTGTCTTCCCTTCAAAAGATGATCGCCGTAATCAAAATGCTTGCTTATGGAGTGTTGGCTGATTTCATGGATGAATACTTAAGGATTGGAGAAACCATTGCAATAAAAAGCTTAAAAAAAATTGTTAAAGTGGTAGTTTCAATCTTTTCTGAAGAGTACTTGAGGTCACCAAACAACAATGACATTGCAAGGTTGTTAGTGGTTGGCCAACATCGTGGATTTCCAGGAATGCTGGGGAGCATCGACTGCATGCATTGGAAATAGAAGAATTGTCCAAGTAAGTGGAAAGATCAATATATTGGTCATACTCGTGATCCAACGATAATTTTGGAAATCGTGGCGTCGTATGACCTTTGGATATGACATGCATTTTTTGGGTTACGGGGGTCTCACAATGACATCAATGTCTTAGAGCAGTCTTCTGTATTTTCTGAACTTGTTGAAGGGTGTGCTCCTCTAGTTAATTACTCAATAAATGGTAATGACTATTCGATGGGTTACTATCTTGCAGATGGTATATATCCATCATGGGCAACATTTGTCAAAACAATTCCAGCACCATAAGACCGTAAAAGACAACATTTTGCTTCCGCATAAGAGGCGGCCAGGAAGGATGTCGAACGTGCATTTGGAGTACTTCAAGCGCGATTTGTAATTGTGCGCGGGCTTGCACATTTTTTCCACCTTGAAACGCTTAAGGACATTATGATGGCATGTATAATATTGCATAATATGATCACTAAAGATAAGCGACATACTTACCTTGGAGCAAATGACTTTGATCATGATCAAATCGATGATAATGGACTCGAACCGATGTCACATAATCCCACTTGTAACCTTATGCAGTTCATTGAACGTCATAATTCCATTAGAGATAGAGGAATTCATTCTCAACTTCAAGCGGATCTCGTTGAGCATCTATGGCAACTACAAGGCTAGTTGTAGGAATTTGGAATTCTAAATTTCTAAGTATTACTACTTTTATTTAATGTGAACCTTCATTGGAATTTGAAATTTTCTAAGTTTAATATTACTAAGTTTCCAAGAAGGACACTGTAAATTTTATTCTAATATTAAACTTCATTGTCACTCTGTTAATAACTATTGCATGATTTGTTTCTTCACACATCAAGTATCACTATCACCCCTTTATGTATCTTTAATCAAATCATCCAAACCCGAATCCAGTCTATCAAACTTCAAAAGTAATTTAATAGAAAGTAAATTGGAGTCTCTATCTTTCCTACAAATTGAGGCTAGAGTTGCTAATGACCGAGTCCCACAAAATGATTTTGAATTACAACTTAGGTAAGTTTGTCAACTCAAGTTTAGTTGTAAACTTACACTAGATACCATCCTGATCATTGGTCATTTTTAACATTCTATACCTAATAATTCTTTTGGTAAAAGTTCATTCATAATTTATAGTTATTCAATAATTTAAAACACAACACAGTTAGTGTTAATAAGAGACGCCACTCCAAGTCCTACTTGGACAGGCAATCTGCCATTCTTCAACTTTCCTCATCCTTTTTTTAATCTCATTTAGACTCTACACTTGTAAGGTACTTTATCCTTTTTAATTCTACTTTCTTTATCTCATACAAGGGTATTTAACCCTCTACTAACAATAGAACAATAATGCAGAACTATGCAAAAAATCACGTCTGCATAATTCGAAAACAATACATAGAAACCTATAAAACAAGCAGAGGAGTTGGACCACAATTACAAAATTACCGGACCTATATTGCAGAAGCAAGAAATATGCAGAAAAACAAAACAGTTTCCGCAGAAACAAATAATTATGCAGAAAAATAACACTATGCAAGTACAGCCACCTGTTGAGAAAGTACAGAAAAATAACATTATATAGAAATAGCAGTTTTTATTGAGAAAGTGCTATTTACATTCAAATAGCATATACAACCAATAAAATCAGCAAGTACAGCCACCTTCACAGAGACATTGCTTCATCCAAAACAGAATGACAAGAATAGAATCACAAATTAAATTGAATAATCAAGTGCTATTGTTCATGCACAGTACAAAATTTACAACATTGCATCTGTTTCCTTGCACAAGTGAAGACTACAAAAATATATCTAACATGATTAGAGATTGAATAATCATGTTCCCTACACAAGTAAATACTACAAAAGAGATGTTTAACATCAAATCATCTATGTCAATTATGTGCTAGTATTTTTGCACTTTACAAAAAATTACTTGATTAGATATTATCAATAATAATATTCAAATTATGATGGATATTTAGACCTTAACCTCTCCAAGATTTCCAAACAACGTAGACAAATATATTTTTTTTGCTCAGGATTCATGGTTCTTGTATCTTTCATCATAATTTCATCTTCCATTTTCCTCTTTTCTACTTCATTCTTCTCTTCCTTGATATGAATCAACTCTTCATTCTTCTCTTTCTTGATACGAATCAACTCACTTCATTCTTCGGATGCAATGCGCATTAACTCTCTTCGTTCTTTTAATGCAATGCGCATACTTTCCTTTTTCTCCTCATGCATTATTCTCTTTTCTTTCTTGATTTCGTCCAATTGGGAGGAAAGTATTGGGACAACGTTATCACAATTCTTTCTTTTCTTTAGTTTCTCCTTTTCGGCCTTCTTGCCTATGGGTCTCTCCAAGTTTTCACCGAAGTTTATCTCATCATTATTTTCATCTAGATTTATTGAGTTTGCAAAAGTATGACAAGATTGTGTGGCTGGTTGTCTTGTGTGGACCTTCAAATTATCTCTTAGAATCAACCACTTAGCTTCATTCCTCAAAATTCTCTAACAATGTTCCAATTGAAATGCATTTTTGCTATTACTTTGATACATAGCTTTTGCATCTTCAATCTACAAAAGTAAAAAATTGAAAATAATGACAATCATAAAACTAAAAGTGTATTGATGTACAATACATATTAGATGTTAAGTCGAAATACCTTGTTATGCTCAGTTTTACCACTTTAATTCTGGTTCTCAATTTGGGCCAAGCATTCACAAAACTTGTTGGTCTCCCTTTGAATTGTTGATCACCGACTATTTAAAGAATCCTTGGTGCGGTTAAATTTCTTGTCATTGTGGAAGGTGGACCAAATTCTATCCCAAAATGTTGTGTGTTTTTGGTTCGTCGATGTCACGACATCTAAGCTAACATTGAGCCACGCTGACACTAGCTTAATGTCTTCGCCTATGGTGAAGTTGATTCCTCGTTGGCCTCTCTTAGTAGTTGATTTTTTTTGCAATGGGGGGGGGGGGTATAGATTTTCCCATTTCAACTTGGGGTGGAGATTGATGGACATTCATGTTTGAATGCAGAGTGGACATCAAAACACTACTGTCAAAAGACTTAAAACCTTATTCATTATCTTGTAAAATGTCAAGGAAGAAGGGATTTTGATTTTGTGAGTCCATCACCTAACAAATACCAAAGTAATTTAGAAGCTGCACTAATAAGCAACAAAATTGTAAACAAACAAGAAAAGACATTGTTTAACATAGATTTAAGAGTATAACTTGCTGAAAACACAAAGGTAAACAGTATGGGATCTATAATAGAGCTTCTCCATCCTTCAGAAACTAAAAGAAACCTCATGAACTAAGAAGATGAACACAAGAATTGATCAAAGAACACCAACCGTTCCCATTGACACATGATCCATCCATGTCTAAAACACTAACATTATCAACAGAACTCTCAACTCTCAAGTAAAACCTATATGCATTTGTACTAATATTAATACAGAATTAAGGAAACTCACAGGCAATACAACAACCAAAATTCATTTAACTGCACAGAGTTAATCAAATTCCACAATCACAACCAAGCACCCTTATGGGCTAATTCATTGACCAATTCATGTACAAATACAAGAAAATCAAACCTCAAAGCAACATAAATAAAAATAAAATTCAGAACCCTCACTTTCAACCCCACCAACAAAACACAAAAAAGAAAACCAAAAAGACAACTACATGCACAATCTTTCAGCTTTAAGATAAAACCCACATGGAATTCAACCTCAGAAATAATAAGTATTCAACAGAATTCAAAAATAAACCAAATTTAAACCGATTTCCCACAAATTATTCTCAAATGAAAAACTAAAAAAAGACTATGATTTTATCAAATTTGGCTTGCAAAAGAGAGACAGAAAGACAAGCAGATAGCTATACTATTTGCAACCTATAAGATTAGTCCTAGAATAAAAATAAAAAATTAAAGATTAGTTCTAGATTAAAATTGCTCCATAGGCAGAGACATACTAGGCAGTTCTTTCATGGCCAACAAATTGTATATGTTTCTTAAGTATATCCCAAAGAAATATCCAAAATCAATGTAAAACCTTTAACATCAGGTTGAAGTAGTTTATAATTAAGTAATAAGAGACTCCACCAAATCAGCACAGGGAAAACAGTCCGAAAACTAAGTATATAACTAAGTAGTTTATAACTAAGTATATACCATGTTCAATCAGTCCGAAAATAGGGGAGAAATAGAAATTTAATACAAGTTTAAAAAACTCCAAATTCTTCAAACACTCCCTACACACGGGGAAACTAATCCCTATCAAAAGACATAAAATTTAATCCTTACCTGAACTCTAAAATAATCAAATATAAATACACACAAAATCTGAAATGCTAATAAATTCCAAAAATAACTTTGGGTGTGCTCCGAAGAATCCCTAAAAAAAAACCCCAAATTCAGTGGCGAGACCAATTCGGCGGTGTTCACCAAAGCCACTATTTTGGCGGTTTGGTCATTAGACCTCCACCACAAGCAGCTCCATTGGCCAAGCCATCGGTGTTGGTAGTTTACTTAAAATATAAGTTTAAATTAAAAAAGTATGATCATTAGGGAAAATAATAATAAATTGATGAAGAATGAATATTTTATTGAAAAGTCTTGTAAAATAGATAAATTGATGTGGGTGTTTTGTAAAAGTGATGGTGTAAAATATAAAAATTAGGTTTTTTGTGTAAAATAGACGGAATCTTTTCCACGAGCTGATGTGGTTGCTCTTAAATGTTGATGGGCTTGTTTTTGGATCTAGCTCTATAATGGAAAGTTAATCTACTACATTTGTTAGCAAGAGAGTTGATGATGGTTATCAGAGTATTCTTATACTTGTCATGTTGATTTAATCAAGAGAAAAAGGAGTGAGAGTAAATTGAATTTTAAACAATAATATTTATTTCCCCATTTGACAACACTGATGGAATCCCATCTTTCTCGTTCTTCACCTACCTTCTCCCTTAAACCCTAAAAATCTTTATTAGAAATACTAAGAAATGCTATTTGAGCTATAAAGCTTTTGGCGGACTTGATGAATTAGAAAAACCAAGCATTGCTTGTTTTTGAAATTAATGGATGCAAACGGGTTGGTGAGGGGGAGTTCATGCCAAAGGCATATGATTAGACTTTGCTTTTATTAATACTCTAGTTTAGTAAAGATCCTTTCCTAAAATTAAGATAAATTATTTGAAAAAGTGGTTTTTTAACTTGATTTGAGCATTAGGCCGTGAGATATTAGAGAATTAGGCTAGTTGCTTTTTTGTGCTAAACATGACAGGTTGGATGATCTAGATTGATCTTATTTGTAGCTGCAAGGGGACTATGATTGAGTGAACATTAAATGACAATGTGTGTTTATCAAGTAGGTCAGTGAGTTTATCAAGTAGGTGTGTGTGAAGCTCCATTTTGGAGACTTAAATTCCAACTCTTACCTTCCATAGCCCACAAACACATATCCTTTGTGCATGTAGTACACCCATCATGAGCTCTCATTGATTAATGCATACTTCTTACATCAGTTTAGGGCATAAATGCAGCTAGGGCACTCAAAATTTTATTGATAGCTACAATGCTTATAAATATAATGAATGAATATATCAATATATAAATTTTCTTTAGTTTTTTTATGAATAGCATTTTGTTGACATAGCTAGTCATGCCCTCACATTCACATAACCTGAATTTCCCAAACTGAATAATCCCTAAACCAAATCTCAGATAATTTGAATTTTGAGCTAAAACAATAGATAAATTCAAGTGTCAGCTCAATTCCCTAAACCATTTACATCAAACACACAAAAATACCAAAAATTAATAACAACATTTATAAGCAAAATTGACATGAATAGGTCAACGGATCTAGTACGGAAACACCTAGATCTAAATCCTTCGGGCAAATCCAAATACAAAAATGATGAAAGCGAAATTAAAAATCCAAGCATCACAGGAATTTGTAAGAAATGCATTTTTGAAGATATTGAACAAAGAATCATCACAGATCTAAAACGAATTGGATCAAAATTTACAGAAATTGAGCCAAACATAGGAATGATAGAAATTATTTATAAAAAAAAAAAGTCTATGTTACTCTTGCACAAATTCTTTAAAATTTGATGTAATTTACCATTTATCAAATTTATCATATATTCAATAATTCTTCACTAAAAAATTCATCAATTTTTTATCTTTTAATTATTGATATTTCATTAATTTATCATTATCCATTTTTATTTTTCAATAAAAAACACAATTTAATCTTAATTTAATGAATTATTATTCTTATTCATTAAATTCTAAATAATTTTCCTTTTTGAATACACTTACTCCAGTAGCCTTTATTTTTTTTAACAAAAGCTTGTCATCTTCGTCCTCCGTCGCCTACTCCGCCTCCACCACCGCCAGCGACATGCAGCCCTGACGGGTTAGATCTGTTTTCTTCTGACTTCATTAGTTTTATGAGAAAGACCGTGTTTTTTGTGATTCGATTGCGTTTTGTGTTTTGTTGTCATTTTTAGCCGTTGAGAAAATGCTGAAAAATAAAGATTTGGAGTTGCTACAGTGCTCGCTTGGTCAAGAGAGCTACTGTGGCAACTCTAAAAAAAATTTGAATTTTGGAGAGGTTGTCGTTGGAGCTGATGATTTTTTGTGGGTTTGCTCTCCAAAAATGGGTTTAAAGAGTCTATTGGAGATGATCTACTATTCGGGATTCATGGCGGTGTTGCGATGAATCTCGATGAGATTACGATGGAGTGGAAATTGGTTTTCCCGACGATAATTTGACGGGAACAAATTGCAGAATAAGAGGAAATCGAGGAAGTGGAGATGGGGTTTAGAATTAAAGTTACTACAAGGAACCAAAACCCCTTGGCCTCCCTCAAAATTTTACCACTATCTAGACACCAAACCTCTTCTCTTTCCACCTTCACAACCCAAAACCCACATGCCAATCCAAACAGAGAAGCAATTCCCGCCAATTTTTCCTCTCATTCACTCCGGAAAACCCACTTGGTTCCCTCCAATAACATGACCCAGGAAACAAAAACTAGCCATTTTTCAAAACAATCCACACCCTTTGCTCAGCCTGATCTTAGTCACGTGATTGATTCCAATAAAACTATCACCAACCATATTCGAGCTGGTAATTTAGATTCTGCTCTTAAAGTGTTTGAGAATATGACAGTTAGGACTACAGTCACTTGGAATTCAATCTTGGCTGGTTATTCAAAAAAACCTGGGAAAATGAAAGAAGCCTGTGAACTGTTTGATAGAATTCCTGAACCAGACACTGTGTCATACAATATAATGTTAGCTTGTTATTTGCAAAATACTGATCTAGATACTGCACGGGTTTTCTTTGATAAGATGCCTGTTAAGGATACTGCATCTTGGAATACAATGATATCGGGCTTTGCTCAGAACAGGAAAATGGGGGAGGCACGAAAGTTGTTTTTGGTGATGCCGATGAAAAATAGTGTGTCGTGGAGTGCGGTGATATCAGGGTATGTGGAATGTGGGGATTTGGATTCTGCAGTGGAGTTGTTTGAGGTAGCGCCGGAGAAGAGTGTGGTTGCATGGACTGCCATGATTACTGGGTATATGAAGTTTGGGAAGATTGGATTGGCAGAGAAAATGTTTCAAGAGATGCCTGTGAAAAATTTAGTGACATGGAATGCTATGGTTGCAGGTTATGTTGAGAATGATTGTTCAGAGGATGGTCTGAAGCTTTTTAGGAAAATGGTGGGAGTTGGGATTAGGCCAAACCCATCAAGCTTGAGTAGCGCTTTATTGGGTTGTAGCAATCTATCTGCATTGCATTTGGGCAAACAAATTCATCAGTTGGTTCTTAAGTCTCCATTGTATCATGATACAACAGCAGGAACTTCATTGATTAGCATGTATTGTAAATGTGGAGGTTTGGAGGATGCCATGCGATTGTTTCATGAAATTCCAAAAAAAGATGTAGTCACTTGGAATGCAATGATTTCTGGTTATGCTCAACATGGGGCAGGTGAAAGAGCTCTCCATTTGTTTAATAAGATGAGGGATGAGGGAATGAAGCCAGATTGGATTACCTTTGTTGCAGTGTTATTGGCTTGCAATCATGCAGGACTGGTAGATATTGGGCTTCAATATTTTGACTCAATGGTAAGGGATTATGGAGTTGAAGCTAAGCCAGACCACTATACATGTATGGTTGACCTTCTTGGTCGGGCAGGTAGGTTAGTTCAAGCTGTGGATCTAATAAAGAAAATGACTTTCAAACCCCATGCTGCCATTTTTGGCACACTTTTGGGTGCTTGTAGGATCCACAAGAATCTAGAGCTTGCTGAGTATGCCGCAAAGAGCTTGCTTGATATTGATTCTGCCAGTGCAGCCGCTTATGTTCAATTGGCTAATGTTTATGCCGCCAAGAGCAGATGGGACCATGTTGCTAGAATTCGACGATTAATGAAAGAAAATAATGTAGTGAAGATGCCTGGGTATAGTTGGATCGAGGTAAAGAATGTGGTTCATGAGTTCAGGTCAGGTGATAGGGTTCACCCAGAATTGGCCTTTATACATGAGAAACTGAAAGAACTGGAGAAGAAAATGAAGTTGGCAGGCTATGTTCCAGATCTTGAATTTGCATTACATGATGTGGGGGAAGAGCAGAAAGAGCAGCTTTTGTTATGGCATAGTGAAAAATTGGCCATTGCTTTTGGGCTCATAAAAGTGCCATCAGGGAATCCAATCCGAGTTTTTAAAAATTTGAGGGTATGTGGGGATTGCCACCGCGCTATCAAGTACATATCAGCAATTGAAAGGAGGGAAATCATTGTTAGAGATACTACAAGGTTCCACCATTTCAAAGATGGCGTTTGCACTTGTGGTGATTATTGGTAAGCTTGCAAAAACTGAGGTTTCTTTGAAAGTTTTTCTCCAAGAAGATCTTCTGGCGCATGGGCTGTGCAGGAAGTTTATATATATCCAGCCTAAGACTTCCCCATACATGAAATTGATAGTTTTTTCTTAGGGAAAGTCAAGCTTACCCCCCCATAGGGGAGCTGGTGAGTCAAATCGAAGTTCAACCCTTTGCAGGAGAGCTGGACGGGCCATTAGTGTTGACTATTAGTTATCTCTATATTAAAAATGAAAACCAAAATTGGTTTAATCCTCAAAGCTTGATTAATGCAGGAGCATAACCAGAAGTTATTTCAATATTTCATTTTTAGATTTTCAGTGGATAATTTCAGATTGTAACGTAGTTATTTTTTTAGTTTGGATTGGTATTTGAGTTTGGTTAGGATTAGTAGTTTATCATTATCATTTGTTTAGGATTATTGTATTAGTATTTGAGATTGTTTAGGATTATCAGATTAGTATTTGAAATTGTTTAGGATTTGTTTAGGAGAGTTTATCTTTATCTTTGTGATTTCTGAAAGCTGCATATAAAGCTCCAGATGATTTCTTTTGTAAGACAGACTATTATTATTATTGAGATTATTTGTGTTGATTTGTTTGGTGGTGATTCCAAACACCTTAGGTGGGAAGCCTAAGGTTCATCGGTAGGACTAATCTAGGTGGGAAGCCTAGGTTGTCCTACATCATTGATCCTTAATAGAAAGTGTTGATTATGTGTTATCTCTATCGAAATACTTGTTGTCTTTGAATAAGTGCCCCATTGCATCTAAGGGATGAAGACTAGAGTCAAAATGTCATGGAAGGAAAAGATTTCTTTGATGTTATATAGACTGGATCAATTTTTAATGAAAATCTGGATTTATTTTAGTTGTATTCAAATCAAACAAAATTAATATGTGTGTCTATATAATATACTTTCATGGAATATTTTTCTGTCCATCACTCACGTGAAGACTGAAAAGTGAAAACAAACCAAAGTCTTACTTCTTGATGCTGCTTGAGTTATTCTGCTCAGCCAATTTACTATAATTGTTCTCAAGTCTATAAGTATTTGGGCTCTGTTATGTTTCTGTGCTGAAATTTATTATTTTTGTTGGATAGTTTTATAATGCTTTGCT
The DNA here is from genome assembly GCA_030820535.1 of Quercus parvula. Lineage (NCBI taxonomy): Eukaryota > Viridiplantae > Streptophyta > Magnoliopsida > Fagales > Fagaceae > Quercus > Quercus parvula. The sequence goes on from JAUAME010000012.1 coordinate 31,753,649, forward strand.
CTCTGGAAGTTGTAATTTGTTGTTGGTTGCTTTTGTAATGGATTTCTAAGCTTTTGCTCTCATGAAGTTTTGTCGGGCTCGAGTTTCTTTTATTAAAAAAAAAAAATCCGAAATTTAGTAATTTTTTTCTTAAATTGCTATCATGTAAAGTAGTTCCTGCAAGAAACCGATGTAAAATTTATTTATTGTTGCATGTTTGCTGCCCTGTTGCTGTTTTTTGTGTATGTTGTGTTTGCTATATGTAAGGGTTCTTTTTCTTTTGTGTATGATGTTTTTGTTTTTAGAATTTGACTGATACAAGGTGAGCCAGGCTTAACTAAATTTGATTTAGAAATGTTATAAAGTTGAGCGCATTAGAGGTCTAATGGAGAGTGAGTGAGGGTGTGGAAGTGCGGGAGAATAGGGGGATTTGATGTTTGGGGGAAAAAAGAAGAAGAAACACTTACTGATCAATATAGCCGGTTATTATTTTCTCTCTTAATGACTAAGGTTGAATATGATTCAGCAAAACCTCGATAGGTTGGGCTTATAATCCTTGAGCCCTTTTTCAATTTTACGTTGAAAGATTCTGCCCTATTGATGCAGGAGTCATATTGGAATGGGTTGGGAAGCTTCATATGGGATTTGTTGGCCATGTTGTTAGGTATGATAAAAGAGTATGATTATAGTATGCGGTATGGTACAGGGCTCACTCTTTTGAAAGAACTATGGTCTTGCATTTAATTGCAATTGAAACCGGGCTTCGGTATACCCTTGCTTAGGGCCACTTAATGAAAGATCTATGAGAGCAAGAGCTTTTGAAGATTACTAATTGGAGTTGTTGACTCTATGTTTGACATGTTATACTCCCAACTTCCTGAATGGTGAGGGCAGAGGTTCCATTGGTAGGAGATTTCCTTGGAATGGTATATGATGCACAACTGCTGTTTTTTTTTTTTTCCTTCAAATTTTGAGGTTTGCATGTGAGTTTCAAATTAGGTAGCTTCATAGAGGATTTTTTTTATAAATAATTCTTGTATCTGAATTGAATAACTGTTTTTGAAGTTGTAGTAGTTCCATAAGCAACCCAAGTTTCGGATCTGATCAATCTCTGTCAAGATGATATTTGTTCTTTATTTTGTTTTTATTAAATTTATACATTTCCTGTACATGGGTTCTCATAATTATATGGAAATTGTGTGTTATTCAATACAAAATTCTTGATATTTTAATGGCTTATTGTTGGTTAAGTATCTTGATTACTGTTCTATGCTTAAGTTGAAGCAGAAGTGGATATATGAATATCTTTCATTTTGATATACAGTTTGTTTCTTTGGTTTCTTTTTTATCATATTCATATTTGGATTTCTTTTTGTTATGATATGTTTAATGCCGTAATTATAGAATAGTCACAGAATATCATAAATGCATACTCCCTTTTCTAGAGTTGATGATTGTTATCAGTGCATTCCTATTCTTGTCATGTTAATTTAATCAAGAGAGAAAAGGGTGAGAGTAATTGAATTTTAGACAATAATTATTTTAGCATTAATGACTGAAATATGGGTGAAGGTAAGAGTTAGGTGAAGAGCAAGAAAGAAGGGATTCTATCAATGTTGTCAAATGGGGAAATAACCTAGTAATTTTAAACTTGATTTTTTAAACAAAAAAAGGGTAATAATTTGATAGATTGCTAGGGGGAGAGGGTTTGAACTTTAGAAGTTTTTGTTAGAAACACCGAGAAATGCTATTTGAGCTATGCGGCTTTTGGTAGACTTGATGAATTAGAAAAACCAAGCATTATTGTTTATGAAATTAATGGATGCAAAAGTTTGGTGAGGAGTTCATGTCGAAGACGTTTGCTTTTATCAATTCTTTGGTTTAGTAAAATCCCTTCCCATAAGATAACTTATTTGAAAAAAGTGGGTTTTTAACATGATTTGAGCATTATGCTGTGAGATTTTGGAGAATTAGGCTAGTTGTTTTTTTGTGCTAAACAAGACAGGTTGGTTGATTTAGATTGATCTTATTTGTAGCTACAAGGGGAATATGATTGAATCAACATTAAATGACAATGAGCGTTTATCAAGTAGGTCAATGAGTTCATATATTTAATTCCTTTGTGCAGTACACCCATAATGGGCTCTCATTTGCTTACAAGTATTCCAAACTCGTTTGCAAGGTCTCTCATGGAGCCCAAAATAGGTGAATTAAATGCCTTCTATATGTTCTTCAAATCACAACTCCCACACTCTTATCCTTTGAGTTTTCACGCGTGCTTGGACCGCATGATGAAATTAATTTTGAGCTCGGACCCGAGTATATTAGTTATATGGAAGACAAGTTCAAGCTTTAGGATTTTGCATCTATCTCACTTCATTTTACATCTAGCAAATGGCATTGACATGGTCAGCCTCGTCTATTTACATATTCATGTAGTTTTAGCAAAACAAATAAGAGCAGTTTAAGATTCTGAGTTGGCAGTTGTTGATTGTTCAGAAGGATTAAATTTTCCCACGAAAGAGTAAATAAATGTAAATTGCAAAAGTTCCAATTTTATCACCACCGCGTACCCTTGGTGCAGTAGTCACTCCACAAGTATAAATGCTTGTGGGGGTGTGGGTGGTAAGGGCCGGGGTTCAAGTCTCCGAGATGGAGCTTCACACACATATACACTTAGATTAAGATGAAGTATAAATTCTATATTGTAAAAAAAAAAAAAAAAATTCCAATTTTATCGGATGTCCCCGAAGGGACTAAGTTGCAAAAGTTAGTAAGGGTTAAGAGGTACAAATTTTTTTTTTTTGAGGTACAAAAGTTTAGTGAGAGTGCATGTAAATAAAACATAAAAAACACTAGGACATGCTTTAAGATAAAAATATGTAAAGAAGACACATAAGTCTAATGTGTAATGTGCTCTTGTGCCCATGTGCATGTAGAAGCAGTGGAGAGTCTTGCAGTTCTTGCAAGAGGTTGCATGACCTCCCCTGAGTGAGGTGTGGTATAGTATTTTCCTTGAGGGCTCCCCTATTGTCACGGTCTGTATAAAAGTGAGGAAGAGAAAGGTCATGGCAGAGGAGCTAAAAGTTTTATGGAAGAAACTTTCCTTCATGGAGGAGGAAGACGAGGGTATAGAGATAGATAGCAATAGCACAAGAACTACAAAGGAAATAGGGAAGAATTGTGCGATGATGAAGATTATGTCCCATAAAAGCATAAATTTAGATGCTTTGAGAAAGAATATGAGGATGTTGTGGAAGCCAAATAAAGGGGTCCAAATTTCTGAGGTAGAGGAAGACCTGTCTCTGGTGGAATTTGGTGATGGAAAAGACAAGAAGAAAGTCCTAGATATGTGCCCATGGAGTTATGGAAAACAGTTAGTTCTTATATAGGAGTTCAATAGTGAGCTATCTTTGAAGGAAATAGAGATAAAATGGGTACTCTTCTGGATTCAAATATTCAATCTTCCCCTAAAGTGTAGGATGAAGGAAATAGGATGGGCAATTGGTTCCAAGCTAGATGAGGTTTTGGAAGTGGATGTTTCTGAATCCAGAGTCCAATGGGGAAGATGTCTACACGTGCAAGTGCGCATCGATGTGACAAAAAGATGGGTCTGCGGGAAGAAGATAACCATAGAAGAAAGGGAAGGTAGATGGGTTCAGTTCAAGTATGAGAGGCTCCCTAATTTCTGCTATAGGTGTGGCTTACTTAGTCATGCTTTAAAGGACTGCCTAGAATTTGGAAAACGCAACACTTTGGGTGAAAATGAAGAACTACAATATAGGGCTTGACTAAGAGGAGAAATTATACGGAGAAAGGTGTAGGCAACAGACATTGGGAATCCGGCGCTGAGGCGGAGCAGAGGCTGGAGTTGGTTCAGGCATGTGGGAGCAAAAAGGAAGATGGTAAGGAACACGTGCCAAACCTGACGAACCTGGAGCAGTGCCCCTTGACACAGAGAGAAACAAGTGTTGGCGCATCGAAACAGTAGCCAAAAATCTTGCACTAAAATGGAATGGTCAAGGGGTTGGTGAGAAAGTAAGGGGAGAAGGAAGCGGATTTGGGTGAAAAAGTCTTGGACCAATCCAAAGCCCAGTTTGGAGCAACAGAAAATATGTTGTGAGAGACAGCAACTTCTCACGAAGGAGCACTAAATTTCAAATTTGTGCTAGTGCCAAGCCAAGGAACCAATAATGTGGAGGGAAGCCCACTTTCATCGGGTGTAGAACTGGGCCTATTAGCCAGCTAAACAATTAGGCCTAAGAAGTAGGCATTGGAAAAAGCTAGCTTGTGAAGCTAAAGCCAACCAAAACCTTGAAGAAAAAAGCCCAACCCGTCTGAAGCGAGAGGGCCCAGTCCCACTACAAGAATTGGATTCTAATGTAAACAATTAGAAATGAAGGAAAGGAGGAAAACAGAGCAACCAAACCCTTGATGGAAACACACCAAAGGATGGCGGAGTGGCGGTGGCTGCAGGGTAGCATTGCCGAGCCAAATGACAATCTTAGCATGGAACTGCTGGGGTCTTGGGTCTTCCCTGCCAGTTCGGACCCTCACTGACGAGGTGAAAATGACAGATCCATTGATGGTCTTCCTTGCAGAAACAAAAACGGGGGAAAGCAGGATAAAGGGTGTTTGAAACAAAATTGGGTATACTCAGGGTATCACGGTATCCAGCGACGGAAGAAGCGAAGGTCTAGCGCTGATGTGGAAGGAAGGTATGAAAATTTGTTTCAAAAGTTGCTCCAATTCACACATTGATGTGGTTGTAAATGGGGAATCAACATCAACTCCATGGCGAGCTACTGGCTTTTACGGGCAACCTGATGCTGGAAAATGTTTCATCTCTCGGCAATTGCTGGAAGTTTTGGGTATACTTAGGGTATCACGGTACCCAACGACGAGAGAAGCGAAGGTCTAGCATTGATGTGGAAGGAAGGTACGGAAATTTTTTTCAAAAGTTGCTCCAATTCACACATTGATGTGGTCTCCATGGCAAGCTACTGGCTTTTACGGGCAACCTAATGCCAGAAAATGTTTCATCTCTTAGCAATTGCTGGAAGTTCTGAAAGAGCAATGCACGATGTCGTGGGTAATGTTTGGAGACTTCAATTAAATCTTACACCCAGATAAGAAAATTGGTGGGTTGGACAGAGATGCAAAACAAATGGAGGATTTTAGAGAATGCTTAAGCAGATGTGAGCTTCATGATTTGGGTTTTGTTGGACAACACTATACCTGGTGTAATGGGCGCTATAGGGACCAACGAACTATGCTTAGACTTGACAGAATGGTGGCAAACAAGGCGTGGATGAGAATTTTCCCTTAGGCTAGAGTGCAGCATGTGTCAATGTCCATCTCGGATCATTACCTCATAGCTCCACCCCTTTCAAGAAGACAGCCCTAGAAACTAGCAAAGAAGCGCTTCTTTTTTAAAGCAATGTGGACTAGGGAGGAAGATTGTAGGGAGATTGTGGAGTCGACATGGGATCCATTGCGTGTTGATGCAAGGTATAAGGTCACAGACATAATTAAGAGCTGACAAAAACAACTTCATAAATGGAATTGGAAAGTGTTTGGGAATGTGAATAAAGTACTGAGACAAAAGAAAGAAAGACTCCAACAATTAGAAGCCTGGGACAGCCTACATGAGAAAGCATAAGAGACTCAAAGGGTGAAGAAGGAGATCAATGAAATTCTGATTAGGGAAGAAATCATGCGGAACCAAAGGTCTAGAGCATTATGGATAAAATGGGGTGATCGAAACACGAGTTTCTTCCATGCTACGGCTAGCCAAAGACGGAGGAAAAGCAGAATTGTGGGGTTGCAGGACCTAAATGGAGTGTGGAAAGAAGATAAGGAGGGAGTTGAAGGAATTATTATGGACTACTTTACCTTAATATACAGGTCGGATTAGCCAACCAGTTTTGAAGCAAGCCTAAGTGCAATATCTAATTGGGTCTCTACAGACATGAACGCGGAGCTGATTGCTGACTTTAAAGCAGAGGAAGTATGGAGTGCTCTCAAGCAAATGCATCCCACAAAATCCCCTAAACTAGATGGTATGCCCCCTATTTTCTTTTAAAACAATTGGGATATTATTGACTCAGAAGTAATAAACTATGTTCTGAATACTCTTAATTCTGGAACCAAAATTCACTATTAAAAGTGCATACAAGGTGGCCCAAAAATAGTTGAAAGAAGCCATGTGCAGGTTTGATTAGGGGGGGGGGGGGCAGCTCAAATAACACGGGAATGAAGGCAATCTGGAAGCTTACATGGCGCTTGAACTGTCCAAATAAAATAAAGCATCTATTATGGAGAGCATGTAAAAACATCCTTCCCACAAAGCTCAAGTTGAAGCAAAGGGGAATTGTGGAGGATGATAGATGTGATATATGTGGACAGAGTGAATCCTCGGGTCATTCCTCGTGGAGTTGCAAGGTTGCTGAGACAGAGTGGAGCAATACAAAGCTTAAGCTACCTTACTTTCAAGACCCTTCAAGAGACTTCATTGATATAGTGTGGGCAATCAATGACACACACCCTGGCATCAATTGGGATCTGTTTGCGATAACAGTATGGAGCCTGTGGAACAATAGAAACAACGTGCATCATGGAGGACAAAGTAAAAGACACGATGTGATTGTTAGAGAGGTAGCTGCATACTTGAAGGAAGTTCATGTGATCAAGCAGACCCAAGAAAGACTCCCCATTCCTGCAAAACCTCCTTAGACCCCTCCCAATCGGGGATGGTATAAAGTTAACACGGATGGAGCTATTTTTGAAGACTTGAGGTGTTGTGGGATTAGGGTGGTCATTAGGAACGAGATGGGTCAATTGATGGGTGCTATGAGCAAGAAGTTGGAGCTGCCTTTGGGTGCATTGGAAGCTAAAGCTAAAGCTAAAGCTATGGAGGAGGAAATGTTACTTGCCTGGGATTTGGGACTGAAAGAGATTATCATTGAATGTGACTCAGAGCTGGTGGTTAAGTCCCTAGGTGAACAAAGCTTGCTACATAATTCCATCCAAAAAGTAATCGAAGGGGTAAAAGAGGGGCTGAAATGTTTCAAGGCGTGGAGAATGACACACACTCGCAAGAGTGGTAATACTACTGCTTATATTATGGCTAGGAATGCCAAGATGCTGAATCATTGTAATATTTGGGTTGGGGGCGTTTGGTCACCCTTTTCAAAACATAGTGTTCAATGTTTAAACACCGAACACTAGTGTCCAAAATTTAAAAACTGTGTTTGGTCACCCTTTTCTGTTCATGTTTGTTTGAAAAATATGGTTCAAAAACCCATGTTTAAACAAAGTTTTTTGGAATCACCTTGGAGCTAATTTTAAACAACACACACTAGTTTCAGTGGCACTTCGGTAATTAAATTGAACACTCTTATGGGGCCCACCTGGTCAGTTTTTTTTCAAGTTTGTCTCTTCTCTTTACTCTCATCTCCCCGAATCCTCTCTACCTGGTATGAAGATCACACAGCAGTTAGAGCAACACAAAACTCTCACCCACCTCCATAACTCCCCTGACCGACTCAGCTCCATTCCACCTCCATAACTCCCCTCACCAACCCAGCGCCATTAATCCTTACCGACCCATTATAAACGCGTCTTCTACACACACCGCATCACCAGCCCCAGTCAATCACATTAATCCCTTTCTTAGAATTAATTCCTCACCTACGAAGCTCTGTTGCTAACGAAAAGCCAAACTCTCACAGTCCAAAGGGCTTGGTCAGGTAAAGATTTGTAATTTTCTTAATTACTTGTTGCAGCTTTCTTTCGCATCCCAATCTAATTCAGGTCATTTCACATTAATCCAGCTTAAGGCTTATTTAATCCCACATCTTCATTCAGATGGAAGCCTCGCTCTCATCCTCATCCACCTCTCTCATGCTATACAGAGCATCTGCTTCCTCCTCTCACCATGTTCCTTTACTGGTAGGTCTATCTAATATAATGAATCATTTTTGCTTGTTCTGTTATAATTTTGTACCTAGGTCATGCATTTTCTCTTCATTTTGTGGCCTCTGTGTTGTTGCTGATGTGAACTTGAGATCAGTAGGTGTAAGTGTAAGTTTCATTTGACAAAATTATAGTGAATCATTTTTGCTTGTTCTGTTATAATTTTGTATCTAAGTCATGCATTTTCTCTTCATTTTGTGGCCTCTGTGTTGTTGCTGATGTGAACTTGAGATCAGTAGGTGTAAGTGTAAGTTTCATTTGACAAAATTATAGTGAATCATTTTTGCTTGTTCTGTTATAATTTTGTACCTAAGTCATGCATTGTCTCTTCATTTTGTGGTCTCTGTGTTGTTGCTTATGTGAACTTGAGATCAGTAAGTGTAAGTGTAAGTTTCATTTGACAAAATTATAGTGAATCATTTTTGCTTGTTCTGTTATAATTTTGTACCTAAGTCATGCATTGTCTCTTCATTTTGTGGCCTCTGTGTTGTTGCTGATGTGAACTTGAGATCAGTAGGTGTAAGTGTAAGTTTCATTTGACAAAATTATAGTGAATCATTTTTGCTTGTTCTGTTATAATTTTGTATCTAAGTCATGCATTTTCTCTTCATTTTGTGGCCTCTGTGTTGTTGCTGATGTGAACTTGAGATCAGTAGGTGTAAGTGTAAGTTTCATTTGACAAAATTATAGTGAATCATTTTTGCTTGTTCTGTTATAATTTTGTACCTAAGTCATGCATTGTCTCTTCATTTTGTGGTCTCTATGTTGTTGCTTATGTGAACTTGAGATCAGTAAGTGTAAGTGTAAGTTTCATTTGACAAAATTATAGTGAATCATTTTTGCTTGTTCTGTTATAATTTTGTATCTAAGTCATGCATTGTCTCTTCATTTTGTGGTCTCTGTGTTGTTGCTTATGTGAACTTGAGATCAGTAAGTGTAAGTGTAAGTTTCATTTGACAAAATTATAGTGAATCATTTTTGCTTGTTCTGTTATAATTTTGTACCTAAGTCATGCATTGTCTCTTCATTTTGTGGCCTCTGTGTTGTTGCTGATGTGAACTTGAGATCAGTAAGTGTAAGTGTAAGTGTAAGTTTCATTTGACAAAATTATAGTGAATCATTTTTGCTTGTTCTATTATAATTTTGTACCTAAGTCATGCATTGTCTCTTCATTTTGTGGCCTCTGTGTTGTTGCTGATGTGAACTTGAGATCAGTAGGTGTAAGTGTAAGTTTCATTTGACAAAATTATATAGTGAATCATTTTTGCTTGTTCTGTTATAATTTTGTACCTAGGTCATGCATTTTCTCTTCATTTTGTGGCCTCTGTGTTGTTGCTGATGTGAACTTGAGATCAGTAGGTGTAAGTGTAAGTTTCATATGTATTTATTATAGTCTCTATGTACGTTGTGTTGACAAAATAAGAGGCTAGTGTCAAATATAGTACAAAATATGGATAGAGATTGTCCTAATTTCCTCTTGCCTTTTGTACAAGGGTTTTGATTGAATTAGTTCTACTATCATTTTCGTTAGTAAAAAAAAAAAGGGTCCATGATATAATTAAATTGACATCACTATAATTTTTTCTTAGGGATAATCACTTACAATTATATAAATATACAATGCCATTGCAAGTGTATGATAAATTGATGTGTATACAATGCATACCTATGTATTTTTCCTTTAGTTTTGTTAAATTTTTTCTTATATGCCTGTTGCTTGGGTCTTTTAGTGAGTAGGAAGTTAATGTTTTTTAATCTATATCATACAATTTCAAATGACAAGTCTATGTAAGTATACCAGAATTTATTTAGATGGAAGAGAGAATAGTTGATGCCGAGGATAGGAAGTTGTGGCCTGAAGCAGTCGAGAAACATTTTATTGATATCTTGTTAGAAGAGGATGCTAAAGGGAATATGCCCCAAGGCCAATTCAAGACTAGAACTTGGACAGTTGTTATGAATGAGTTTAACAAACGCGCGAATAAAAATTACAACAAGACACAACTTACACAAAAATATCAACAAATGAAAGGTCAACACCACACATTGTCCCAGCTCATCACATGTACAAGAATGTGATGGGACCCCATTTTAAATACAGTGACGGCCAGTGAGGAAGCTTGGGCTGCTGCATTTGCGGTAAGTCCTTTAACATACTCCAAACAAAATTTATTACAATTAGCTATATGCATAGTTTATGGTTGTAATTAAAATGATGCTGAAATCTACCTTGTGTTCATAATAGCATGACCCATCTTTTAAACACTGAATGTATTCACAACTAAAAAAGATAGTGATAAGGCAAAAACAAATATTCATACATATGGACCAACACTATGTTGTAAGTGTATACGTATCTTTGTTTACCTTTCCCTGCATTTCAAAAATATGAGGTTTATTAAATGGTGTATTAACATGTGAATAGTGTGTTCAAATAGTTTTTTTTGTAGCATTTTCTCATGATGATGCTTTTAGGAATAGAATAAAATATGATCTAAGGGGTTTATTACTGTAGAAAACAAAATTGTGATTTTGGTATAAAGTTAATAGGGTTATTATTACTGTTACTCTTTTTGTTTTTGGTATCTAAGAGTGGATGGTTATTATAGGGTTATTATAATGACCCATCTAATTTGTATTGGGTTTTATATGAATAAGTCATTTAACCTAATATATATGGTTGTTAATAGGTCAATCATAAATTCAAGGAGTTCAAGAAAAAGGGGCTAAAACATTACGACCTGTTGGGCAGGCTTTTCAATTCAAACACAGCCACAGGTTTCCTCCAAATTTCATCTGTCCAACCAGCTCCCAACAACGACGAAGAGAGAGAAAACTGGATGCAGCCTTCCTATTATTGAGGGTGCATGTCAATGTCAACATTGATAGTGTGGATGATGTGGAGGAGCTACCTATAAAAAGTGAAGCCCAAAGCCAGAGGCAAGTTGAAAAGCGGCCAGCTGAACCATCTTATTCAAGCAGAAAAAGGAAGAAATGGCACTTCCTTGAAAGCATGATTGAAGCTATTTGGGGGTTTACTAACATGAGGAACCGGAGGGGGAAAAGGTCCATTGACATTGGAGACCCTGGTGTGGGGGGTGACACTGAGTCAGTTACAGAAGCTGTAACACTGCTCAACCAGTACACTGATGTGGATCATGTCACATATTGCAAGGTCGTGCAGGAGCTTCATAACTTCAATAGTAGAGCCGCATTTTTTGCTATGATGGTCGATAGGAGAAGGGCTCAGATTAAGTTCATTGGGGGTGGATTGCAGTGGTTGTGGGGGTGGTTGAGAATGTGCACCGTTTAAAGAGCTATTAGGAAGTTAATTAGTTTAGTTATTTTGCTTTAATGTGAATAGGCAAAGTCTATATTATGTTAATATTTTGGACAATGTTTGCATGCTACCTTCCTTTATTATTACTATATAATGCTTTGGACATCTATGCTTTAAATTATGTGAGAAATATGGGATTAGTTTGTTGTGGCTTTGTGCTTTTTAAATTGCAATTGCTTTGTTGTTCAGCAATTGCAATTGCTTTGTTGTGGCTTTGTGCTATTTTGTTTGGTGACATATGTATATTTTAGAAAATCAAATGTGTTTTTTATGAAATTTTGGACAATGTTTGCATGCTATCTTCCTTTATTATTACTATATAATGCTTTGGACATCTATGCTTTAAATTATGTAAGAAATATGTGATTAGTTTGTTGTGGCTTTGTGCTATTTAAATTGCAATTGCTTTGTTGTTCAGCAATTGCAATTGCTTTGTTGTGGCTTTGTGCTGTTTTGTGCTATTTTGTTTGATGACATATATATATTTTAGAAAATCAAATGTGTTCTTTATGGAATTTCTATGGTACACACAATAACATATATATATATATATATATATATATTTATAAAATTTCTTTGGTACACACAATAACATCTATATATATATATAGTGCTTCCAGCAATATATAGACTCACTTATATATACATACTCATTTATATATACTCACTTATGCAGAATCACTTCTAAAAAAAAAAAAAATTGTTATGCAGAATTATTTTCTCACTTATGCAGAAATATATACTCACTTATATATACATATAGCCATATATACTCATTTATATATATACTGACTTATATATATAGATACAGCAATGTATATATATATATACATACAACAATATAGATATATATACATATAGCAACATATATATATGTACTTTTTTATTGTGGCTGATGTGAACTTTTTGGCTGCCCACATATGTGATTCAGTTATGGCCGATACCGATTCAGATTGTGATTCAGTCATGACTGATCCCGATTCAGATGAGTACGATAGTGAGGTAGAACTTGAGATTGCCACAGCCTACGTTCAGCTATGTATAGAGTACGTGCAAAAGTACTACATGAAGCGACCTATGTGCACTGGTATCCTGAATGGGAGGTCATATGTGATTAAAGTACTAGAAGGAAATCCCCAAGTGTGTTACGACATATTCCGCATGGACAAGACCATTTTTAGGCACTTGTGTAATGAGTTGAAGCGGATGCACCTATTAGAGGACACTGGTATTGTTTCAGTTGAGGAGGTCGTCGGGACAGTGCTATTTATCGTCAGACACAACGCTGACTACCGGCTAACTGCCAACTGCTTCCAACATTCTCTCGAGACTATTCAAAGGCGGTTTCGGCGTGCCTTGTGTGCTATGCATGCTTTGGGATGTCTCATCATTCGGCCCGATGCTGATGCAGTTCAGCTTCCTCATTCACTTCGAGGGAATGAGAAATATTACCCATGGTTTGAGGTATGCTTTGATTTTTCTTTTTTTAGTTCTTAGATAAATTATCACTTTGATTTATTAAAATATGAAAAATCTGTAATAGAGAATAGAAAGAATCCCCTATGAAGTGTGAAAGAGAGCTGATTGCACATAAGTTGAATTTACCTAATTAGAGCTACCTATTTTTTTAACAAAAATGTGTGGGGGCCATTGATGGGATGCACATAAGTGCTTCTACCCCATCCGGTAGGACCACCGCATTCATAGATAGACGAAGTGACATCACCCAAAATGTGATATGTGCATGTAACTTCGACATGCAGTTTACATATGTGCATTCTGGATGGGAAGGGAGTGTGAATGATTCACGAGTCATGCAAGATGCACTTGGACATACCGAGTATGAGTTCCCTTGGCCGCCTAGAGGTAAAAAAAAAATATTTGGTGCATTTGGTTTTGGATTTGTTCTTGGGGCATCTGCATCAGTATGATAGCTTTCATAATTTGTAGCTGCAGCACTGCAGAACTAGGGCTGGCAAAATTTCAATATATGAGTTGCACTTACATGTTGTGAACTTGATAGAATTGCTGATTAGATTTGTAAAAATTTGAACAGATAGCTAAACTTATAATAATAATCTTTGGCCAGTAATTTGAATTATCTTATACCATGAGAACTAAAGTCATACCAGAGATATCTAAAACAGTTTCTACATTGTGGTTAATGCATTGCATAGTATGTAGAATAAAATTCTGTCACTCTTGTGATTTTGAGTTGTTTCTTATAAATTCAAAATATTGTTGTGATAGTTGAAAGTGAAGAAGTAATTATTGTTAACAAACATTATACTAAGCATGTTGTCATCTGATTAAGTGTGGTTCTTGTTTTTCATTTTTTTTATTTCATTTGAATCGAAATGCCCTCATGCATTTGGCATTGTCAAAACGTGTGGGGATCTCTAGTTGCATTGAATTAAGTTTTATATTCCTATTTACATTACAGACTAAATATTAAATGTGCACAACATTGTATATTTATACAATTATGTATACTTTACATGAACGATAATTACAAACATATAATATATAAAAAAATGTGATTATAAACATATTGTCTTGAGGTTATTTTGTACCCATATTTTATTTATTGAAAACTATACTTTCTCTCCATTAGTAGAACGGGTTGAGTTTGGTTTGGCAACATGTGGTTTGAAAAATGGCACTATATCCACATGAAGTCCACTAATATTTGCTAAATTATAACATTTAACAGATTGCAACCAATAGCCACAACCACATACAAATGAATATAGTGTACCTGTTTTAAATTGTAGGTGGGCAAAGCGTTACTTTTTCTTTAAGCACATGATCTATATGTGCATGTTTTGACTTTAGATGTGATGGGTGCTAATAAAATGTCTCTTGGGTGGCCAAAGTGGCACCTACTAAAATTTAGGTTGACAAAACAAACTTGTGCATTGCTGTATATGAGCAAAGTGTTATGGTCTTACACATCTGTATACTACACAAATGCTAGGCTATGTTACAGTCAAGTAGAAGTTTCATGTGCTGTGGCAGATTTGTCTTAGTCTAAGCTCCTAGAACATGCTATTACAGTTAAATAAGTTTGTAACTTGCCCAATTGTTCTTATTCAGTAGCCTAGGGTTTAAATGAATATAAAGCATACTAGACAGACCGTTTCATAACATTGAAGATTTATTGCTGTATGGGCCAATTGATCCCATAGGTACTGTTCGTGTGGGAAAGGATTGGGCCTATGGCCCAATATCTAGTCCGAGGATAAGAGCGTATCTGAGGACAATCAACAAAGGAAGAAATGAAAACTGTTTTATAGGAAGAGGTAAAGAATATTTATGAAGGACTTAACCGTGTCCGAGGATAAAGACCACCTCGGAACCTCTGTTCAAGGTGATTAAGAACCTTCTTAATCCCTTAATGTAGCATATTGGAAAAGTTTTGCAACAAGAGGATGAGGAAATGCCAGATAAAGGATAAGGATGAGGGATAACAAATATTTGGAAGCACTGCTACCTCCGCATTAAATGCTGCCCAACTAACCCTCTGGCCGCATTAATGTGGAGGTGATGCCTGAACAGTAAACAAGCAGCCTTACAGCTAAGAGTAGAAAGTTCAAGGAAGGGCGAACGGGGACAGAAAAACTCCCAACATCTGACTCACACGTGGATGGAGAAAAGGGTACAAAAACCATAGTATATAACACGAAAATGGATTAGAGAAAAAAAGGAGAGGGGATGGAGGAAAAAAGAAAACACAGAAAAGAAAAAAGAGCAAAAGGTTGAAGAAATACAACAGTAAAAAGGAAGAATTCTTCACTATCGATCATATTGTTAGGGCACGTCCGAGGATGCTTTTTGCATGTGTGCATGTGTAACTCTTTCCATTTAATGCTATCTACCAATATCTTTACCCTAGATTCAGACTAGCTTTTTCTCCCACTCTCTACAAATTTATTGTTCGGGCTTTTTGGGCCTGGGTCCATTCCTGTTCTGGGTTCAAGTTAAAACTGGTCCTTACAATTGCCATAAAGCTTAACAAGATATGTAACTGAGTTTATTTTTGAGTTAACAATTTGTTCTTGTCTTACATTGTTCCATACACTTGATGGGTATTTTCTCATCTAAAGACATTTTCAAGTGTTTGACTTGTCCTCATTTCCATGTCTCGTATTTTTGTTACTGGCACTTCACACATTTTGAAGAGTCCATGTCTCATAAGGACTAGAGGTTTGCCAAATCATTTGTTCTTCTTTCATATTTGTTCAGTGAGGATCATCCCCCTTTTAAAACAAGGCCAAATTCAAAAGGTTGTCACAGTCATTTGAATCTAGTCTCATATCAACTGGTGCCACAATTGTTTTCCCTCTTCCAATTGGGTGGCCATATTAAAATATCAAAATATTAATTAAATTATACATGTTTATAAACAAAGATGTAAATATCAAGGGAGGTTCTTGATTAAAGGGTCATCACTTCTATAAATGGTAACTATGTTTCTGTGTATAGTGATTCTTTTGCAATTTTTTTTTTATTGTCACTTAAAAATAGTTGTGTTGGGTAACATTAATTGCCAATGGTTATTACTCTTATTGCAGGATTGTACTACCTCGTTGACTCGGGGTACGCAATAGGCATTGCATTCCTCCCCCCACATAAGTTCGCACGCTACCATACCCAAAAGTTTCGGGGTGCAAACTGGCAGTCTACTACCCCACAAGAGTTGTTCAATTATAGGCATTCGTCATTGCGAATGGTGATTGAATGATGCTTTGGCATGTTGAAGGCGAGGTTCCTGATCCTGAATGAAATGCACTCCTTCTCCCTCTCTAGACAATGGCTGATTGTGACCACTTGTTGTGCACTGCACAACTTTATCCACATGTATAATCGGGCGGATGAAATGTTCCATGTGTGGGAAGGATCATTTGTGCGCAACAGTGACACAACCATAGCGGGAGTTGCACGCATAGGCAGTGGGGGCACTGAAGAAGCTTTTAATGCTCGGGCACAACAAGCGATGTCGGAGTATCGTGATGCGATAACTGCTGCTATGTGGGCAGATTACACAGGCAACCATGATTGAGCTTTTTGGGAATAGACTGTAAAAAATGTGGGTCTTATGAAATGAGAACTCTGTTTTAAGTTTTAACCTTGTTGTTGTTGAAGAATATGTTGTGACAGAAATAGACTTTCTGGTTATGGAGGCATTAGGCAATGACATCATGCTATGTTTGCATTTTTAACTGGACTTTGCTTTTTCTTTACTTTTGGTTTGTTCCTTTTGTGCTTCTCAAGTGGTTAGTAAGTACTCTATTTGAGGTTTGATATGGTTCTCATTCCTATTCAAAGGAAAGATGGGTGTAAGACCCTATAAGGTATTGTGATGAAATTATTATGTTCAGGGATACAGTAATATAGTTTCTAGGTTGTGTGAAGGCAATTCAATATATAATGAAGTAGTTGAGATGCAAAAATTATGAACCATTTGTGATTGAAGGGAAAGTCTATAATGTAAGCTGTAACTGTTGTTAACATTGTTGGTTTTCTTTTATTTATAGGTACTGTGACAATTAACTTGAGACTGTTTGCCTATTGGTTATACTTATTGTTTATTGTTGGTTATACTTATTGCCTATTGGTACCAAAGTGGCCTTGCACCCTTCAGCTGCAATTTGTACGAAGATTGATTCTATTGATTCAACTTGTATGCCTATCGGTTTGATCATGTAATGTTACTGTTGGAAAGCTGTATTGAATCTAGCCTTAATTTAAGTTGTGCCCTTAAGGAGGTTTTTATTACAACAATGTTAAAGTATATATACTACTGTATTGAATTTGTTCTCGACAAGAGCTCGAGCATTATTCAAAGTAACACATTTTTCATTGAATACAAGATGAGTGAGTGGAGTCCATCTATACCTCCATTTACTTGACAAAATGATTGTCTTTTGTTACTGCCTCTCTTATTGGTAGCCGAGTGAGAATGCTTTCTACAATGCTTTGAGGTAGATCAATTATCAAATCCAAATCCGACGAATCACACATTTGTGTGTCAGCTAAAATGACCATGTATAAAGCAATGCCAACACAACCCATAAGCAATTGAAAAAATTAACTCAAAGATAAACTGCCACATTGCTAATTTTTTCCATCACATTCCACATTTCACAACAAACTTTAAAAAAAATGAAAGAAGGAAAAACCTATGATTTTCATCTTAAATGTAATATCTTCTGCTATTTCATCATTAGAATCTGAGGTGACAAAGACCCACAATTCAGCCTACAATTTGTTTGATATATCAACAATTGAAAATCAAATTCATCAAGAGCACAAGAAGTTTGCCTGCCAAAAGCAAATTATTTAATGGAGTCTTGAGTCGTTTTCATTTCAAGAAGCAGATTCAAATATAGCACATCTTTGGAGTCATTTGAGTCCACAACAACCATAGAAACTTTAAGTTAATGTGTTACAAACATAAGCCAGCCTACTGAATCTGAAAACAGACTGGGCAATACTATGAGGTAAAGTGGAAGACCAATTTGTGGACACACACAATACAGAATACAACAAAGGATGAAGTTTCAGTGTCCCACAATTGTCAATCTTCTAAACCACACCTTAAACACTTCACTAAAATTATAGGGAATTAACACGAAATTCCCAATAACATATTATTGTAAAAGTACTATTAAGCCAATAACATACAGTTGTGAGAGTCAAGAGTCAGCCCCATACATATACCTAGCACTAGCAAAATGGATGACTCAAGATTGTCTAAAAATAGTACATAGCGCATCAAGTTCATGAGGAGTCAGTAGTACAAAATAAGATAATATGGTTACAGGACATCATTATAATAGTTTGGTTTAGATCATTGTCATAGTTAGCAGTAGTACAAGTGCAGTGCATAACAAACACCATCCAATGAACATTATCTTGACCATTTTTTTTGTCTGATTTAAGGGGTGGACCTTGTCATGCATGACCCTTAATTCCTCTCGCAATACACACAACTCTTCTTGTAGTAGCTGGAAATCCTTCGCATATGACAATGGCGTCTTCAAGGGAATACACCATTGAAAAAACCCACATGCATCCTTTGGACAACATTGAAATAGCCTGAACCGGTTCTTATTTCGTTTATCTGAAATCCTCACGCTTGCTCTCAAGCCACAGAAACAGTTGGAATTTCAGAACCGAAGGCCATCGTCAATATCCTTATGCATTGCGTTCGACATCTGCGAGAAGAAGCCACAAACCTACTCACTTACACATTATAGAACGTAATCAACACTATTAAAACCATTTCAACATGCTATCAATTTGTGCAACAAAAAATATAGCAACATATCCAAGCAGACCCTAAAGTGCAAAACCCAAGTTTTACTGTTTTAGTCCATTGGAACTTGGAAGAGTAGTGCAGCAAACCCCTACTACTTGTTGTAAGTCCCTACTAATTTGTTGTAAATTCAAAACACACATGATTGTATTCCTATACAAAAAAAAGGCAGAAATAGAAAAATTCCCTATTGCCAAAAAGAAAAGAAAATTTTGAGGAGCAGAATTTTCTGTGCAAACTGGGATTCAACTTGGAGTTTCAATAATGTGGGAAAACCCCTTCCTCCTCCTTTCTTTTCTAGCAACATAGCAGTGAACTAGGAATTAGAGATGATTAATTATGATTCCATAACATTCAAACTAACAAAAACCATCTTATGACATTTAGAGCCATTGTACTACCCAGATACGGCTCATAATCATGAACTCCATTCTTTGGCCAAAAAATAAGGTTCTGAAGGATTCCGAAACACTCAATCTCCTAAAAAAATTATTAGTTTTGAAATAAAAAATAAAAAGGTAAGCATAAGCCAAACCAGAACACAAACTCTAACACACTTAGATGGTCAGCTCCTCAAAACTCAAATTTACCACCAAACCTCCTTCACAAAACTCATTGAAACACAAAACAAAATCCAAACTTTTTCAAACCCAAACTAAAAAGCTTAACTATTAATACACTAAACCCACAAAACAAAACTCTAAAGTTTCACACACACAAACAAAATTCACAACACAACAACAATTCACATAAACAACACAAACCGAAACTTCAGAACCAAGTTTTAAAAAGAAAAGAAGACCACAAAAACATTAATAAAATTCCCAAGTCTGGCTTTGCTCTCATTGTCTCCCATTTTTATCTAGATAGAAGACACGTGGTAGAGAAGAAATCTAACGCTTAAAAATTTAGCCATATCAAATATAATTTCCCTCCACATCAACAAAATATATATATATATATATATATAATTTCCCTCTATTGGCAATAAAAAAATATATGGCTATGCAATTTCCTATAACTGTTTTCAATTTTCGGTGCAAGATTAATACAAACTTTCAAAATTTTGAATTAGAAAACCATCATTCATAGAACCAGAACAGAGAAAACCAAAAGTAAACCTCACAAAACCTTTTTGTACATCACTGTAATTAAGGAATTGGCCTCAGTCAATCACATTATATCCATCATATCCAAATTGAAATCAATGAAATTCAGTCAAACCGACCACAAAATCATCAAATTCATCAAGCTTAAATTCATGAATAATTAACTAAACCCAATCAACTAAAACTAATAGTAAAAATTCACTAACGAAATTCAATCAACACTGACCACAAAATCATCAACTTCACCAAGCTTAAATTCATGAATAATTAAACTAAACCCAATCAACTAAAACTAATAGTAAAATGAAACTAATCAGAGAATAGAGTAAGAGTATATCCCAAATAGCACACTTGTTGCTTGTTGTTTCTAGTATTTTCTAATTTCTTAGTGTTTTTGAGACTTGAGTACTTTGTGAGCTGTGTCAGAATAAAAATGAGTGAAGATTTTGGGTAATCAAAGAAAAATGTGTCAAACTAATCTACAAAATTGTCACCTTTCTTTAAGACTTAAATCAATTGTCTTTTCTTTTCTCTTTTAAAATATATATATATATATATATATATATTTTGCAAAATTAGTTCAAGAAATAAATTTTAAAAAAAGTAATTATCTTCTTTAACAAAGTATTAGTAACAAATAAAAAGAAGGTCTTTGTTTTTTTGGATGAACTAAAAGGAAAGTCTTTGTTGGAGAATAAAGAATCACCAGGGGAATTGATGATGCTTTACAAATTTATATTTTATTCATTTATTAATAGGCTGTATTTGACAAGCTAGCTCAGCAATATGAGTTAGAGACATTTTACAGCTTTCTCGGCAACCAAACAGAGTGTTAAGAAAAATGAAAAATGAAATGGGTTGTAAATCAAACATTGTTTCAACAGAAAAAGATTTAGAGAATGTACCTAAAAGATTTTGAGAATGTAGGGCGTGTATGTTTGGATTGTAAATCAAATATTGTTGCAATAGCAAACAAAGAACAGAAAAATTGGGGGTTTTCCTGATTGGTGAGGAAAAAAAAAAAAACCAAAAAAGTGAGAAATTTGTGAGTGAAGAAGGAATGGTTCGGTCTTTAGGCAAAAACCCATTGACAAGCAAGGTGAAAGTGAGATTCAAACCTGGATCAAAATATGGGTCGACGACTTGGCGGCGACAAAAGCTCGATTAGTTACTGGGTCTTGGTGTGTTGACAGTGGAGATGAGATCCGAGGAACGTGAAGCCCAATCGTGGATCTTCTTTGGCGTCGATGGAGATTAGGACTACAGCGTGGGTTTGGTTTTTTGCTCTCAGGGAAGAGAAGGGATAAAGAAGGAAGAGAGGAGCTGGGAATATATGGATGTTCTCTCTCCTGATTAAAAAAATATTATTTTAGTACGTTGGTTAGCTTTTTTTATCATTCAAACACACATACCAAACACATATTTTATATTTTTTGAACACTAAAAAATGTTGTTTAAACCATGATATCAAACACTTTTTTTGTTTTATTCACACTAAAAACACATTTTTCAACAACACTTTTTAAACCACAGTTTTCACATCTTTTTAAACAACAATTTTTGAAAACTATGACCAAACGGACCCTGAATCATTGTAATATTTGGGTTGAGGATACTCCGCCCATAATAGCTGATCAACTTCAACGTGATGTAACCTGTTTGAACTCTATTTCTTTTAACGAAAACTAGTTACATGTTGTTTATAAAAAAAAAATAATAATAAATAAAAAAATAAAAGAAGATAAAAATGTGTAGAAACCTCATTTCATGTTCATGTATTTTGTAAAATGTAGCGGTCATACGTTGGACTTCCTCGCGAAGAGAGAATGTTCATATCAGCTAAATTATCGAGTCAATTCAGACACTCATGAATCCTGATTGATTAATAAAATACATACTGCGTGCCTGCATCTTATTGGAACCAGCCAATATTGTTTTTTGGCTATTTGAAGTCTGTCGCGAACTTGGTCATGGGTTCAGCCTTTCAGGTCCTTTTAAGGATTATTATCACCGGTTAAAGTGACGCTTATTTTTTTAAATGGGTAATAAAGGTAACATTTCACGGATCTGGCATGAATTTTGGATAATAAAATATAAACGAGAAGATTGAGACCATTTTCCCTGGGAGGATATTGCTCAATTTTGTAATTAAAGGAGAACATTATACTTTCAGTCCAAAGTTCAAGGTGGAAGAATTAAATTTGCCCTAACAATTACAGCATCTGTAGATGTAAAATTTTCGAGCTTCTTGCGCACCTATAATTATCTGGATATACGATTTATGTCTTATTACCAAGAATAACAATTGAATAATATTGAGATAATTCTGGAGATAAACACTAAATATCAAGGCCCACAGGTGGGTAGGGCCTTCAGATAAAATGGAGGGCACAGAAGTCGCACAAGGCAACTAAGTCTAATCTCCAATATTCCTAATTTGTACAAATGTTTTTAAAATCAAATACATTCAAAAGAATGGACTTTACCAAAGTGCTGAACAACTGACACTGGAAAGAAAATTAACAAAATATTCTTCATATCAAAGCATTAGGAAGAGGACTAGTTTTACATGCCATGGAAGACACAGATAAACATTATAAAGCACTATTACTTCTTCCCTTCAAGATGAGCAGCAACCAGATTTCTGGTTGACAGGCTGTCCCCGAATCTGCACTGTTGGAGGCCTGGCATTGTTCATGGGTTGGCTTGCCATCCTGCACCCAAGAGAAGAAAGAGATATCATTCCATGAAGATGACTAAATAATAGAACTTGACGATCAATGAAGGGAAAAAAACAAAACCAAGAGAGTTGGAACTAGTGATGAATGATATGATACAGTACCTATTCTTGATTTCAGCAGCCATGGCCATGAAAGCCTGTTCCACATTGGTGGCATTTTTTGCACTTGTTTCCATAAAGGGGATCCCAATTTCATCCGCAAATGCCTGACAAAGACAGAACATGTGCAAGCGTTATGCAGCGATTTTTGGAACAAAATAGTCCTTTAACAGATAAAATTGAAAGCCTGCATGTTCTGTACCTTGGCTGTCTCATAAGACACAACTTTATTTGCTGTGAGGTCACTCTTGTTGCCAACTAGAAGCTTGTTCACATTTTCACTCGCATAGCGGTCAATTTCATTCAACCATTGCTTAACATTGTTGAAGCTCTCCTGATCTGTAACATCATAAACAACCTGCCCAGAAATCCACCAGCTTCAGACAGATTTCTCACAAGAGGAGCTAACTGAGAAGGGAAAGCAGCAAGCCAATAAAATATAAAATGCAGAACTTACAATAATGCCATGAGCCCCACGGTAGTAGCTGCTTGTGATTGTCCTAAAACGTTCTTGACCAGCAGTGTCCCACTGAATGTTCAGAGAATAGCATAAAATGCAATAAGCAATTAACAACAGCATACTTTGACAGCCCCTTTCTACCATGAAAAGTTCTTCACCAACTGGCGACACAATACTTTTAAGACATTGATATGGGCTAATATTATGTGGTAGAAATATTAGATTTCTCAACAAATACGAACACTTAGAACTAAATTTAAGTTAAGAGATTTCAAAATTACTAAAAACTCTTCCAGATTACACATCTATGTTAATATTAAAACCTAGTACGTTTCCAGAACAGGATAAGCAATTCACAAATTTGGAATTTCGATTTAATTGCAATCATCCCCAACACTGTCAGCTGACTAACTGAGACAAATTCTCCCTGATCAAT
This sequence comes from Quercus parvula, assembly GCA_030820535.1. Classification (NCBI taxonomy): domain Eukaryota; kingdom Viridiplantae; phylum Streptophyta; class Magnoliopsida; order Fagales; family Fagaceae; genus Quercus; species Quercus parvula. The sequence goes on from JAUAME010000012.1 coordinate 31,777,110, forward strand.
GGAGGACTAACATAACATTCATAAACTTACAATTTGGAGTTTAATGGTCTTCCCATCCTGTTCCACGGTGCGAATTTTCTACATGAAATAGATGATACAAAAGTTATTGCTGTATATTTATGTTGAAAATATCAATGGTTCAAGCCAACAGTGAGGAAGATGAATACTTACAAAGTCAACTCCAATGGTGCTGATGTAGCTATCCAGATAGGAATCATCCTGGTTTGGAAAGGAAAGAATATAATTACAAAATATCCCTCAGAAAAATTTATCATAGTTTGGAACACTGACCAGAAACTTTTCACTAGCAAAGCAATCACACTAGTATATTAGCTAATAAAATAAGTAAAATATATGTATCCTATCAATTTGCATGAAAAATGACAATGGTTATCATTATAAAAAACATATATATACTTTTAAAAAAATGTTGTATATACTAGGGGTCTAATAGGAATTAATACAATTATTATTTCTTTCCTTCGTTTTTCCTCCCAAACCAAACAAAGGAAAGTTATATACATTTTCTCAGCTCCCACTTTTCTATCCCTTCTACCAAACACAAATGAAAAATGACAAAAGGGTCATTTATTTTAAAATGAAGAATTCATTGATAAACATGTTATTCAGGTTGTACTTGGTAAATTACACTTGCACCCAATGGATCTTGAACCCACAGATGCTCCTCTATCCCATGGGAGGAGGAAGTGCCAGTTGAGCTAGCTCATAGGATACTCCATTGCAATCATATATATATATGTGTGTGTGTGTGTGTTTCACTCACCAGCATATACACCTAAACAATTATTTCTTTCTTTTTTATATAATCAAATAGAGATCAGGCACTGAGCACTTACAGCAAACCTCAGAAGCAGACAAGATTTTCCAACACCGGAATCTCCAATAAGCAAAAGCTTAAACAAATAGTCACTGCGAATAAGAGAACAGAAAGGAACAATAGATAAATAAAGTTGCACATGATGGCCAACTCAATAGAGAAACATAAACAAAAACCATCCATCCAATTTACAACAGCAAATGAATTAGCACCAGACACATGAATACACAAACTCAAACATATATCTAACACACAAAACAGAAAATTTCATAAAACAAGACCCCTTATAAAACCCAACAAGCTCAGCAAAGCTTAACACCAACTATTGTGAACAAAATCCATGCCTCATACACACGAAATTTCCACAATTACATTTAAGACGGCCTCATAATGCAAACTAAAATCAATTACATAAAAAATGAAGCTAGGGCACTCAAAAATTAATTGATGGATACAATACTCATAAATATAATGAATTAATATATCAATATACAATTGTTCCGTGAATAACATTTTGTCGGCATAGCCAATCATACCTTCACATTCACACAACCAACCAAATCTCAGAAAATTCGAATTCAGCTTTCGAATTTTGAGCTAAATCAATCAGCTGAATTCGCTAAAATTCTAGGACGCAGAAATACCAACAAATAAATAAATAGGTTTCTAAGCAAAATTGACCTAAATAGGTCAACGGATCTGGTACGGAAACACCTAGATCTAAATCCTTAGGGCAAATCCAAATACAAAAATGATCAAAGCGAAGTTTAACAATCCAAGCATCACAGAAAATTTATAAGAAATGTAATTTTCAAGATATTGAACAAAGAACCATCACAGATCTAAAAAGAATTGGACCAAAATTTATATAAATTGAGAGAAACACGGAAATTAATAGAATAAAAAGGCAAACATTAAAGTGAGAAATGGAAAAACAAAAACAAAGAAAACAGAGGATGAATAATAAGCTTACTATTCGGGATTCATGGCGGTGTTGCGATGAAGATCGATAAAATCACGAGAATCTCGACGAGACGATGATGATGATGATGATGATGATAGAGTGGAATGGTTTTTCCGGCGATAATTTGACGGAAACGAATTGCAGAATAAGAGAGAGAGAGAGAGAGAGAGAGAGAGAGAGATTGTGAAAGGGGAAGGAGAAATCGAGGAAATGGGGGATGGGATTGGGGCGTGCGAGTTTATAAAAATGACCCGAATGCTTGGAATTCTCCCTCTATCTAATTAATATAGAATTGGGGGGTTCTGTGACGTGGCAATATGAACGGAATGTCGCCACGCGTCATCAACGGTGACCCCAATTTACCATTTTGTTCATCTTTATTACGAAGAGAGTTTCAATTTATAATGTCTGCTTCTGATGATAGTTCTTTGTCATCAGAGTAAAACATCAATTAGTTTTTAGTGTAAGTAAAGATTGAACCTCATATCTCTTATACAAGTATTAGAGATTTTATCAGTTGAACTAACTCAATTGAGTTAACTGGAATCCACACAAAAAACCACATAAGTAAGAAAATTTTATTGAACTTTTTTAGTATATATATATATATTTTGGAATAAATATAACACGAGGCGTATAGGTTGAAAATGGAATCTTTTGCTTATGCATTGCATTTGTAGCAAAAATGACAATTAAAAGAAATTCCTTTCTATTTTCCTTCTAGGATTTTCCCCCACAATTCTTTGATATATAACAAGGTGAAGGATTTGTCGCAAACTAAGTTATAACAACTTCTATAAAAAGGCACATGTGTCAATACTTAATATAGACATCTGTCATCAAATGACCACTTGACATGTGTGTATTTTGACGGAGTTGCTGTAACTTAGTTTGCAGCAAATCCTTACTCATATAATAAAGCCTCTCTTTTGTTTGTTTTGTTTTGTTTTTTTCTTAATTATTAGTTCCATTAAAAAAAAAAAACTAAAACTGATTGAAATAAACTGTCTCAAATAGAGACCGAAAATTGTCAAGACTAACAAAATTGCCAAGACTAGCAAAATTGCCAAGACTAGCAATTTATACATGTTGACGTTACTTAAATTGCTCACACTAAAATATAAGCCTATAATCCAAGTCAATTTTTGAGATTTGCACTCAACAATGACATATACACAATTAAACGTGCAGAATCATAAATAATAAGAGGGTGTTTTTAGTATCACAAATAAACTCATAACTTTTGCCACAATTTTTTTACAAAAAAGATTGTAACTGATTACATATCACTTTTACATGAACCTATCATTTTTTTTCTCTACCAATCATAGTCAACCACATAGAGAATTGTGGCAAAAATTATGCTTTTATTTTTTTTATTTTTTATGGTACTAGATTTTTTGATAATAAGATCATGTTTACTGGCCATCGACAAACTGATCTGATTAACAACCAAAGTTAGCTTTAACCAAACTTAGAAAGCATAAGGGTGATAATATAACAATTGTGGTGCCAAGCCGAAGCTAAGGAACGTCAAGAAATCGAACCAAAAAAAGAACACAAACCTCGTGAATCTCAATGATCGATTCTAGCACCATGCTGATGAGCTCGACTTAAAAGCATTTGCTATTCAACATTGTCTCAAATGAAGGGCAGTTGTAGGTACGGTCATCTCGATATTTATTGCACTAAAATTACTTCACATTGCATTTAGTACGATGCAATTTGGTATGACACATCCCAACTAGAAAATTTTCCTATAAATGGTTCCTTATTTTTTTACATAAATGTATGAGGAAAAAAATTAAGAAAGAATAGAGTTGATACTCTGTTGAACCAAACTCAGCTTAAATTTATCATCAATAGTGTCATCGATAAATCCTATAGGGAGATCAATTTATACAAAGATTTGTGTTAGTGTTTATGCTAATTAGAACTGACAAAACACCCTGACTGGCATTTCCTTCTCAAAGTATCCAACCTCCCGCAAAAATAATACAAAAGCCCATAACTACTAAAAACTTAATTGATAATGGAAAAGAAGAGCAGTATGGCAAGTGTGTGTGTGTGAGAGAGAGAGTCATGCTTTGCATTGTAGGAGTTAAAAATAAGAAACAAAAAAGTACGTCATGCCTATCTGTGTAATATAAAAGTTAGAAATAGTTTGTTGCTACTTTGATGATAATTTCTATCGTGGGGTATATTCATGTATATGATTATAGAATATTATGAGACAGATTGTAATGGTCAATAGTAGTTGTGCAATCTCTTTTGGAGTTTTCGTGACCATGTAGGAGTTTTTATAAGCAGAGATGTGACATTAGACCAATTACTTGACCATTAATTTGGACATTTAGGTTTAATCTTTATACATTTCTCAAAAAAAATAAAAATAAAGGTTTAATCTTTATACATCAGAGCATTTAGTGGCGACTGTGTCACTGTCCATTACAGCCCTATATCAAGGTCCTTCACACATTGCCTCATGTAGTGCCCCCATGGAGTACATAATGGTTTCAAAATTTATAATACTTTAACAAAGACATCATAATTGCGCTTTTAAAAAAACAGCTGCCAAGCTATGGCTGGTAATATGATTGGGGTAGTTTGGGCAAAACGTGGTATTTTAATATTAAAATAATAAAATTTTGTGTAATAAATCCCTGGAAAACTGTATATTTTTAAAAAATTGCATCTTGGAATTGTGATATCTTTCTGAGTTGGCACTTGGCCTGGTGTGCAATGTGAAATAGCAAAATGTGATTTGCAAGATATAATAAGGAGAAATGGTATATCTACAACATTTTTATAACAGGTACAATAAATCTGTGGGGGAGTAAAACCTGGGCCCATGAGGTGGGCTCAGGTACAACTTTTCATCAACAATACGTCCGAGGAGAAAAAATTATAGGGAACCCTTGTAACTAATTGTAGAACGCGTAAGTGTCCAGGGATATTGATCCGAGAGGGATACCCTCCTCGGGTCTGGCATATGTCGGTGAGAGGGGCCTCGGCTTCCCCTTAGTCCAGCTTTCAGGAAATTCCAGAGGTGAAGATAGATTATCAATGCACGTGGAAGGGATAAGGATGCAGAAATATCTTGAGCAAAAGCTGCTGCCACCGCATTAAATGCATTACAGCAGCTTTCTTGGCCGCATTTATGTGGAGAAGACCCCTGAACAGTGTTTAAAATCATCTTTACCCCCAGGAAACCAAAAAGCTGTGGGAGAAGAAGTGGGAAACTCAAGTACCAGGCTAGATGGCAGACAAGTGGACGATAGGATCGAACAATGAAGGACTATATAATGGAGTAAGACCTCCAGAAGAAGGGGACGAGAAAAAAAGATAGAAGAAACTTCAAGAAATAACTACTGTAGCATCTGGAAAAATACAACCCAAAGAAAAGCATTCTATCTAAGTGCATACCCCTCGGACCTAACTCGAATCCATCAATTAGTCCAAAACTTACTCCTCGGACATAAGATCTTAACTTGTTTATGTGTTTTAGTCTCCTCGGCCAAGCACCTAATCTTCAGTAACTGTTGTAAGGATCGCTATTAGCCCAATTCTTTGACCCACTCTCTTACAAATTTATTGTGTTGGGCTTATTGGGCCCATCTCCTGTTTCCATCCAGGTGTGGGCTACAATTTGTGACCCCACAAAATCATAAATCTATTATTATTTGTTGTTACTAGTGAGTAAGAAGGTAATTTTAGGTGTTAGGTTGTTATTTACAGTTACTGATGACTTCAAATTAAAATCAATAACAACATGCCACCTAAGATTTATTATAAAATTATTTTGAAAATATTATAGACATAACACTTCTCTATTATTATTATTAGATTGTAATACCATGTATATGCATGAATACACTTCTCTATTATTATTACTAGCAAGGTAACTCTTGGCCTTTGGTACATTGAATCCACATTATCCTTTCCATCTAGATTCTTAGGAATGTGATGTCAATCAATATATATATATTTTTTTTGTTAAGAATGTGATGTCAAGCAATCTTGATGTTTAAGAATATAACTATTTCTATGTTTGTTTTGATTTGGAATCTAATAAAAATACTGAGAATATAAGTTGCTTTCCTAAAATACCATTTAATTAGTAAAAACAACATTAAGTTTTTTTTTTTTTTTAATCTTCATCAAAATAAATTATGAGAAGCAAAATATAAACTACAAATCATGGACAAAAAGTGTACTAAATGAGAATCTAGATACTCATGGCATTTAATTCCTTTGTGTGATCTGCAACTAAATGTGGGAACCTTTCAACATTCTTTGGAATCATAAAATATTATCTCATACAAACACCAAGAGTAAACAAATGTGTACAACAATGTAAACATTTGCAAAAGAATTTTACATAACAAGTGTAAACTAAGAATTTTCATATTATTTATTTATTTATTTATTTTTAAAGATGAAAATCGCATCCTAATCAAGTAGGGAACAATAGAAACATGGATTCAAATTTTTTTTTTTTCTTTTAAGTAATTAAATTGCAAATCACAGGTTGAATAATTGAGAGTGAGATTTTTTTTTGTTTTTGTTTTTGTATTTTTTTTTTTTTTTTGTTATTGTTCTTATCTTTTCAAGTTAGTCTTCCATTCGTTTTTTTTTTTTTTTTGGGTGGGGCAATCAATACAACGTTAATTTCACAACTTTTCAAAGGTTCTTATTACCTCTTTTATATTATTTAATGTTTATTTTTTATATTTTATATATATACACACAATAAATAAGGGATAGAAATGGAACCATTTTAAGACCAAGAGGGACATGACCCCCCTAAAAAGATTAGCACTATATTTGGTTGCTGGAAATGGAAGAAAAGAGAAGAAAAAATGAAAAAAGGAAATGAAAAAAAAAAGGGAAAAGAAAACATTCTACCATGTATGATTGGAAATAGGAAGGAAACGGGAAAGGAAAAGAGAAATATCATTCATTCCCTTTGCAAAAAGAAGGAAAATGGGAAAAAAAGAAATGTATTATATCCACAAAAAGTTAAACAGTATGGCTGCACATTTTTAGTGGAGATTTCCCTCCATTTCCACCCAAATTGGACGGAAAACAAATGTGGGATCAGTTGGTTCCTTTTCTTTTCCGTAGTAATAAACAAACAGCTTCCACCTATTCTTTTCTCTTTCATTCTTTCCCATCCGTAACAGTGTGGTAAATCTTTTTTTTTTTTTCTTAGAAAAAAAAAAAGATTAACAAATCCATAAATTCAAGTGGTGTTACTACATCAAAGGTGTCAATTATCTTATTAAGAAGTATCGCCAACTCAACCACGAACAACCAATGTCTCAAGGTCATTTACTCATTTATGCCACCTGTGGCATCAGCTGGGGCAATGACCAACCCCTCTCTTCACGATTGCTTTTTCTAAAATTAATTTTGAAAAAAAAAAAGGAAAATTTTTGGATTGATTATATTATTGGTTATGTTTTCTGGATTGTAAATGCTTAAACTTTAGGGATGAAAAATGTATCTATTTTTTTTTTTCTTTTTCTTTAGGTGTTGTACATTAAGATCTCAAGTTTTTTTTTTTTTTTTTTTTTAAGATTTCAAATTAAATTCAACTATTTGATTGAATTGACCAATACAGCTCAAAATGTGCTATATTTTCCAATTACAATTGAATTCAATTAAAACAATATTATCCAATATTTAAGAAAATTAAAACGTTATTCCAAGTCAAATAATATAGGCAAAAAATTGAAATTTATTTATTATGTAATTGATGCGACACTAATTACTACTTTATTTTATAGAAACAATTACTACTTAAATATTCATGTCAAATTGTAATAATTTTATAGTAAAATATATAGTATTTTCTTTAATAATAATGGTAGAGGTACAATAATATTTCTAAAATTTCATTTAATTGAATAAGGATTTTTTTTTTTTTTAAGATAAACGTTATATTGGAATCTTGTGGGAGAGAGAGTGAGTACAATTAAAGAATTAAAAAAGAGGGTGTTTTAGACTTTTTTATAACAATATTGACTTAGACTCATGGTTTAGCTTCTTGAGTAATGTTTGAGACACATAATTTTTCATAATTTGTGTCACAATTCGTCACGTGGTGAGTTATGATTGATAAAGGTGTGATGGTGGACCATGTGAGGACACACTTTTACCAATCACAAATCACAACTCACCCCGTGGCACAAAGTTGTGGGAAATTATGTGATCTTATCATTACTCTTGGCTTCTTTGACTAAGAAAAGCCAGCTGTCACTTTTTATAAAAAACTCCTTCGATGGCCAGGAACGTATGTTAGCCTGTTGCCTAGTTGCTTCATGTTTCCTTCATCGCGTAAACGAGGTGTATACTGTAGCCTGTATAGTATTACGGTCAGAACCAAACTACAAAACGACAGTGTTTCATCTCTTTGAGAACAAAGAAGTCAAAGAAAGAAGTCAACATTCAAAAACGGTGGCTTAGAAGTTGGAGAGAAAGGGGCTGGGACTATTCGGACAGTAAATAATAAAACAATGTTATTTGTCTTTTTTATTTTGTCGACGAGGGTATCTGCCCTCTTTTATTTTATTCGGTTGTATACAGTTCTTCTACTTTACATACATTAGGTTATTATATAAAGGAATTTCATAGAGGTGATACTAAAATATTGGCAAAAAATTTCAAATCTAAAATCTTATAGATATATGAGGCCTTAGGAACTTGAGATTATTTTATCACTATCAATAATTATTTGCTAATTATCTGGAGAGAGTTAATAAATATTGGATATCAATTCAAATTCTAAGTATACCTAAAAAAATATAAATGCCAACAATTAGAATTTTTAACTCTTGTGAGTTTAAACTCTAAAAAAGTATATAACTTTTAGACAAAGTTTAGCTACAAAATTGGTTGTAACTTAAAATTTGTAGAGATATTAGGTCAAGTAGAATGTATCGGGTTAGGGGCCCAGTCCAAGGACACCTCATAAGTCCGAGGATGGATAGACATGGGATAGAGGTCAGCACTGATAAATAAAGGAAGGGATTTAGGCGTTATGTTCCAGGGAAATGATCTGAGGATGAATGCTTCCTCGGCCAGGCAAAGCCGAGGTCAGAAGATGCGGTCTGACATTAAGAGCAACGTTCCGGATGGTTCCACTAATGAGGATAAGTATCCAAAAGGAACAAGACAAAGAGAGGCCATGAAATATCTAAAGGTAAAGCTGCTACCACCGTATTAAATGCTCTGCAGCTAACTCTCTAGTCACATTAATGAAGAAGTGATACATGAACAGTATCTTTCAGCTTTACAACTACTCCTCAAAGACTTCAAAAAGGTGCTGATAGGACAAGGATCAACACCAGTAATCTAGTCTACACGTGGAGGGTAAAGATGAAGGAAAAAGATAGTATAAAATAGAAAGGAGACCCTGAGGGGATGGGATCGAAAAATTAAGAGAAAAACACTGTAACAATCAGGAATTGAACTTGTAATCAAACTTGAGAGAAATGTATAAGAATTGATCTCATCGAACTGTGCCAAAGAAAATTTTCTTTAGATTAAACCAGACTATCTTCATTTTCTTGTTATCTGAATTCACTTTACTTGTTGTCTGATTTATTAAAGTCCAATTTTTCAACTTACTCTCTACAAATTCATTGTATTGGGTTTTTTGGGCCTAAGTTCATTTATCCTTTGGGTTAGGGACTCAAATTTGGTCCTTACAAGGTTAAAACATTACTAAATATCATTAATATTACTATATATTTTGAAAATATAACTATTAAATTAGATGTTATTTATGTTTTTAATACTCATGTTAAAATTTGTGTTAATCAGATATTATTTATTATATGATCTATAAACTTATATTTTATACATAATTGTAAACTACAAAAATTTGCAATTTAAATAATTTATTGATAACATAACTATTGATCTTTAATTTTCTAGAAATTTGGCAAACATATAAGACAGAAGAATTAAATGTAATCTAATGATGAATTTGTCAAAGTTCACCTCCAATAAAAAGATATTGATTAAGGTTGAAATTTTAGGGTTCAACCAATTTTGTATCTAAACTTTGTCCAAAACTTTTTATTATTTTTATTTTTTTTAAGTTATAAAAGTAGTATGATAGCACTATGTGTGCCTAGAATTTTTTCTTTTCTTATCAAAATTCAAAAGTATTTGTATATTAGTTGAACTTGGAATCTCCCTCTTCCCTTATTGTTATTGTAAGAAAAAAAAATCGATTTCTTTAAAATGAAATTCCTTTGATAAGAATCGTAGCTCTCAGTAACAATATTCACCCCCTTATATCTTGTTGATCTTCATAGTTGAATCAAAAAGGAAAAAAAGAAAAAACCAAAACTATGTCTCTTCACTTTGTTTATATGCATATTTTGAGACCTTTTTTTTTTCTATAATAAAATATAGCACTTTTAAGTAATCACAAGTAATAATAGTTTAAGCATGAATGATGTGTCCTAATTTTATTATTTTGAATGTTTCACCTTTTTGTGTGTGTGTGTGTGTAAATAGATACAAATTGATTTATAACCGAAATCCATTTTACTTTCTTTTTAATATTTTTTATTCAATATTGTATCTAACATTTTGTGTGTGTGTGTGTGTGTGGGATTGTGAGTAGGAGTAAAATTTGATACACAATTTATAACTCAGTTATGATATAATTTTTTTATATATACTGGCCTCATCATACGTGATCCGCACTTGTGATGAGGCCTTTTATTTATTTATTTTGAGTTTAATGTAATTTTTCAATTTGAATTTATCTATTGTTAGTGAGATTACACATAAAGAAATTTAAAAAAAATATATATATATAGGATTTAAAATAGAGTAAATTGCTGATTTAGTATGAGTTAGTTTTTAAGAAAAAATGTATTAAACTTGCATGAGATATTTTTAAATAGAGAGTATGCTGATTTTTAGGAAAAAAGTTTCTCTAGTTTTTTTTTTTTTTTTTTTTTTTTTTTTTTTTTTTTAATTTTGTTGAATTATAATTTTAACCCTATTTTTTATTTTTTAAAAATAAAAATTATGTAAATAAATTAGAGATATTTTTGACATTCTTAAAGGCAAAATTAATTTTCTGAATTCATAGGTAGGTATAAAAAAAAAAAACCGTGCGGTCGAGGAAGTTGCGTTGCCTAGTTGGGAGTTGGGACAACTAGTTTGGACGACCGAGGAGGAAGAGCACAAATCAAAACACTTTCCATTTTTATCCAAAGAGAATCTGTACCTCTCTCTCTGTTGCAAGCCAAGTAGAACAGAATAGAAGATGCACAGGTCGTCAAGCACTTCTCGAGTCTCCTCGGAGTTGTTCTCATCGCAATCGCAATCGCAAACTTATTCTTCTTCCTCAGACAATGATCAACAAGAAGAACAAGAACAAGAACTACTACTACCCACATACGACCCCCTCTCCCACGTTGCCAAGAAACAACTCTCTAGTCTCAGATCCGCCCAGTCCGCCGTCCACCTCATCCCTCTCGTTCTCCTCCTCTGCGCCATCATCCTCTGGTTCTTCTCCACCCCTGGTATATATTCATTCCTCACTCACCCTTCTGCTTTGCTTTACTTCTCCATATATAGCTTATCCATATTCTTTTTCTACATAAGCTTTGATTGGTTGCTGGGTGATGAGTTTTGAGTATGAAATGATATTGATCAGCTTCTGTTTTTATTTATTTATTTATATGCTAGCAACGTTTCTTCCTGTTTTATTAGTCTTGTTACAGTGGACCAATTACTTGGTATTTTATTATCCTATCAGATTTTGTTATTGTTGTTGTTGTTGATGGAGCTGTAGTTTACATGACACCTCTTTTTCATGTATAAACAAGTTGCCATGGGTGAAGTATTATTATGTTCAAGATCTATTGGGCACATGTGTAATTTACTTTTATTGTTCTTAGGTTAACTCCACCGTGTAGGTGCTAAACTTTTATCCTTTCATTTTGAAATCAGTATATTGGATATTGTCGCGTCGTTAATAATTTAAATAGATATCAAAATGGGGATAATCAATGTTTGTTTAATGTTGATTATTAAAGGAATTTCATCTGAAAACTATAGATCCTAATCCGTGCAGAAATTTACAAAATCGTATTATATAGTTGAAGCCATCCTTGTCCTTAGTCTCCAAGTTGCACATGGTGATGTAGAATTAAAGGGTTAAAATTATGAAAAATTTAAGCTTTCTCTTATCTGTATTTTTATACTACAGTTGTTAATTGATTCATTAAAGTTGATTTTATTGTTGGCAGAGTTGAGGTCTTGAAGATTGACAACAATGTCATGGTGAGATCAACTTCCTCCCAAACTTGGAGTTTGACTTCGACTGCTCAACTAAACAAGTTTTACATGACAAGTCCACAACATTACTTGACAAGAGTACTAAGGTCATTCATAGATGTAAAAGTGCTATGTTTGCCACTTTATATGAACAAATAGATATAAATAAAAAGTTGTACTGTATTACCGGTGTACAAAGCTCCCACTTTTGTGGGGTTTGGGAGGGGTCATGATTTTTAATAAAGTTTCACTGGTTTTTGTGCAGTTTATGCAATTCTTGATGTGCTTCTTCGTATTATAGCTTTCATTTCTATCGTAAAACCACTGCTTGATTGCATTACTATGCTGAGAAAAGTTCGCATCTATTTGGGGTAATGGCATGCATGTGTTGTAGCTCTCTTAAAGAACAACAATTTGCTCAAATGAGATTAGAATGCATAATTGGCATTTGCTTGATTGGAATAGAGTTGATGGCTTGAATTTAGGCTGAGAGAGCCACCTGATCACCTTTTAGTACGTTGCACTGCCCTGAATTATGGCTTACTATGTCTATGCAGAGGCTTATGTTCAACCATTTATCTTTACAACTATTTACAAGATTATTTGACAGATCAACACTCCTGGTGCTACTGTACTTCCAATAGGATTTCAAGTAATGTCCAGTAGGTAGAGGCACACGCTCCTAAAACAAGGCAAACCTAGTGGTTTTGAGATTGCCAATACCTGTTGATAATAGACAAATGGGTGCTCTTCCTTGAAAGAGAAACAGATGATGGGTTGTATGTGTGCCTGGGACAGGTTTTTCCCTATTGTAAGATTCCCATGGCAGCATCTCCAGATTAGTCTATTTATCTGTATTCAGTCTTAAGCTTTTAGCTTAGATATCTAATATGTTCTGCATACAATTCTCGATCTCTTGTTCCTTAGTGTATGACCATAGTTGGATATACACATGTGAGTGAAGTCTCACATTGAATAATAATGTGAAGAATGAGTGATTTATATAATATAGTTGAGCTTATACCCATTAAGTTTGAGCCTTTTGAGTTAAGTGTTTCTTTATCTGTTATATTAACTGCTTAAGGAGTCTTCCTTAGGTGTTTATCTCCACAACAACCTTCGCTAACCTGTCCTACATCTAAGACATTATTCTCTGATCATGCTTAAAATGAGAGTACTATGAAGATAAAGAAGATCCTATATGTCCACAGGACTTTGTTTATGTCTACCAAATGCTGATTTATTCAAATGTGTGTTTTTACTGCTATAATGAAGTTTGTAAGAGTCTCTTTACATAAGATTACAAAGCAGCAATGGTTTTCAAGGTTTAAATGGGAAGGAAGGCAGGAGCTTTCTAGTCTTTGGCCCCAAATCTTGTCTTACTGCCCTGACTATGAAATATTCTGCCTTCTATAGGGGTTCACACTCAAAATTTGTATGCTCCAACAATGGTCCAAGCCTAACTATCTTAGGGATGATAACATTGTTCCTAACAGAACACACAACTGGATTCTCCCACTGCAAAGCTGAACCCACAAAATTTGCACGTATGGTTAGTGGAAAGATGCGGGGCCATCTTTCACTTCCATATGATCTAAGAGCACTTTCTACAGATGCTGGTTCAGACTTGATTGCATTGGCAAGCTTTCTGGCCAGAACTACTGCATCCTCCAATGCACAACAAGCACCCTGCCCAAGATTGGGAGTCATTGGATGCCAAGCATCTCCAACTAGAACGACCTTGCCATCTGAAGCAGAAGGGCTGATGGCTGGCCACAGCCAACGGTCTACAAGCGGTGTTCTAATGATTGTGTCATCAGGGCTAAGATCAATGATGCTCAATAGTTCCGAAGGCCAGTTCCTTACAAGTTCTTTAGCTTGCTTCTTTAGCACAGATGGGTCACTAATTTTTGGACCTGCATTAAGATTTGTCCCAGATCATTATAAGAACTAACGATACTCAAGATTGTGCTTTGTAACAATATCCAAATCTAAGTGGGAACACTTATATTCTTTTGATCAAAATCTTCAGCTTTAGCATTTTAGAAGTGTCTCTAGAATAGGCTAATGCATAACAAATGCAAAATAGACCTGGCGATGGTCTGTTGAAGCAGATAAACCAGTAGACTTTTGTGGGAGAGACTGGAACATATCCAGCACGCAAACCTCTACCATATATATAATTCACTTTTGGTTCATATGGCTGCCCTTCTGGATAAAATCCAAGCCCACGGAATGCACAATGGCCAACATACCTCGGTTCAGAGAACCCCATCCACTTAGCTATTGGAGATCGGATCCCATCGCATCCAATCACGACCTGTCGAAAAGACTCAGATGATAACTCACACTTTCGTAATTATATATGATAATTGGCAATATTGGAGAGCAAGTTACTATACTAGAAATGCAAGCTTATACCACGCAAGTCCAAAATTTTAAGTCGATAGGTAATGATACAGAAACTAGTCCTTGTCCCTAAAACTTAAATGGATAGAAAATGTTGCATATCATTATTATTCTAACAGCCTTTGTGGAATGGTTATAGATAGCTAGCCTAAATTAAGGCAGTCAGAAAATTTTGAGGTTTGTTGTAATAGGCAATGTACCTTTGCATATAATCGAGTCCCGTTCTCAAGTTCCAACAAAATTTCACCATTCTCACTTCTTTCAATGTTGGCCAGCTTCGACGAAAATTGTACTGCATCTTGGGGCAACTGATTGGCTAGAGTCTCCAGAAGTATCCTTCTTTCCACAGCTCGGACCTCTTGGCTGTGCCACCATAGAATTACTACTAAATGACGGGAACAAAGAGAGTTTCCTACATGGCTAAGGGGGAAAAAGTGGTTTCATGATATTTCCTAGAACATGAAAGAAAATTCATACCTTTCATCTTCATCTTTGAATTTGAAGGAGCGCATCTCCGTCCCATCTTCTGACTTCACCACCATCCTGCACAGCTGATACCATGGACAAGGTCAGGGAAAAATCTTGAATTATAATTGTGACAAATAGTATCGCGTAGAACTGATGTAACTGTTCTAAGGCTTTATGTTCTAGACATAGGCCGTCAGATCGAACTACGTTAATTCTTGTTGTCGCTTGCTCTCTCTTTTCTCTTCTCACTCACAATTATAACAAAAATTCTAACATGATATTAGAGTCATGCCTTACTTTTCTAATAAATATAAACAACCTATAATTGGTATTTCCGAATTTGTGCTAGAGCAATACCAGACTTATGATATCTACGGCTAACTGTGGATATAATGAGGATAATGAAGTGATGATGGTATTAAAATTGATCGCTTAGTCACAGCTTGAATAATGCAAAATTTGACACCAAACTCAGTCATTGATGAGTGACATTGAACCCGAAAATGAACACATTACCCATACCCTTGGATTTCAAGGAATTGTCTCCTGAGATCATTTCCTACTCCTATTGCATCCAACACACGCCACCCATTCTTGAAAAGGGTGAGTGAAGTTCCACCAGTCCGAAGTGAGTCTGCCTGCTCAAGCACCAATGACCGAAGTCCAAGCCTGATATTTCAAATTAAGAAAGTTTAGCTTGGCACTAATTTTGCAGATCTAGAGCTATACCAGGAGCATGTACAAAAACATATACGTGATTTCCTGACTATCATTTCACCCTTCATTCCACAATAAAATGATTAACTTTTATCGAATTAATTTCAAAAGAATAGTAACACACCATTTCCAACCAGACCTTTGTAGGGACACTTGGACAATTTAGTACAGTTTGTGAACCAGAGACAGCAAACACAAAAAAACATGTAACTCAAAAAAAGCCAACCTATGAAGGGACAAGGCGGTGGCAAGGCCAGCAATTCCCGCTCCAACGATGACAGTATCCTCCTTTCTTACATTGGTTTGAGCTTTGATGACTGATAGCACAGTACTAATGGGTTTAGTTCTTCTGATCATTCTTGATTGAAACCAAGATTGGTTATGTGAAAGTGGTGTAGTTAAAGAAGGTGGTGAGCGAGGAGACTTTAGAAACAGAACATAGGAAGAGCTGGTAGCCATTGGTTGCTTGGGGTTGGCTATGCCTATACAAAGTTTGTGTGATATTAAGAGAGAGAGAGAGAGTCTAAGGTTGGCCAGCCATGGAAACGAGTGGTGACCATAAAACGCTTTTTTATTTGTGATTTATTTTTTTGTTTCCCGGGGAATGATTTCAAAAGCCCTTTTTGAAGTTAATGCCGTAAGTAACGTGAGAGGAGCAGGCCCGTTGGGCCTAAATTGTTGGGCAGGCAGGATGGTGTAGCTAATTTATCAATAACGTATACACACAAAAAATGTATACATGCAACTTATAAGAACATTTACAACATCCTGCCTTTCACTCTTCATTTTTTTACTGAGCATCACCCAAATTCCAGCTCCAACACTAAGGGCCCGTTTGGATTGAGAGGAGAGGGAGGGGGAGTGGAAGAAAGTAGAGTAGAGTTGACTAAAAATAAGCTAATTTTGGGTCAATTCTACTCTACTCATTCTTTCTCCTCCTCAATCCAAACGAACCATTAATAGCCTCACTTGAGGGTTTGAAAATCAAATTGCCACTCTGACTCTATATATAGAGAGAGCCATTGTAACTCTCTAAACTCTTCGGAGCTGTTAGGTAGCTGAATTTGAATTTTTTTTTTGAATTTAAATATAAAAAACAGTGGGACCTACCAATGGTAGACATGTTTAGTTTTTGAATCCTAAAAACTGTTTTCCAAAAATCAGAGGATTTTTTAAAAAGAAATGTTATGTTCATGACATTTTCACAATACTTACCTAACAAATTTTAAGTGACAAATTGTTATTAGTTGTTATTGGTGGATAAAAAAGTAATTTCAGTAGTAAATTCAAATTAGAATCAATAACAACTTATTAGTAATAACCTACGATTTGTTGTGAAAATATTGTGGATGTAACACTTGTCTTTTTCAAAACATCTTTTAAGGTGTTTTTTGTTTTTAGAATCAATTTTCAAAGTCACTATTTATTTAAATAATCATGTCTTTAAACCTCTCTCTCTCTCTCTCTCTCTGAGATCTGAACCACCCCATCCTCTAAGTCTCACGAGGATGGGGTGGTTAGTCGAGGCGCCAATCTCATGTTTGATTCCAATGGCACATGTCCTTAGTCCAATTTGACTTGATGGTGCATAATCTAGATCCACTATATTAGTTTTTTTTTTCTTTTTCTTGTTGGGCTTTTTGATCAAATTTGGATTGCAGCTTTGATTTTGTTTGGTCTTGCAAGGTTTGAATGGGTTGTGCAATTATTATTATTTTTTAAATTGTTTATTTGAGAGAAACAATAATAGAAAATGAGTGCCAAGCAATTTGTGGGTTGAGAAAACACTAGAAAATTATTTTTCAAAACAATTTCTCAAAAATTTAACTAAAATTTAGGAGTTTAAAATTGAACATAAAACAGAGTACATCTGTTTCAATTTCAAAAAGATAAAGAATAAGAGATTAGGATGTTGTAAACTATGAAGAATGTGGGTTTAGTGGGAGATTTTAAATCGTGGACTTTTATTTTACGAATTTATCTCCTTAATTGAAAACCTATAAGTGATTAGGGAGGAGATATTTTGGAATATTCAAAACTTAAAGCACTCACACCAATCATTCTATAATAGAAAAAGTGCATCATTTTACACATTTTTTGCTCAAAATCTATCCACATTAGCGCTTCTATAGTACTGTGCATTTCCAAAATTGTTACAGTAACCACGCAAATATGCACGATTATTGTAGCTTTGTATTTGATTATTTAAATATTTTTTTTCTCTCTCCTTTCTCACCCTTGTCAACTCTCTCTCTTCAATGTAGAATCTCTACCTTCCCTTGACCCTCTTCAATCTAGAAAAAGGAGTAAGAAAGAAGAAATCATTCCACCGTCGATCAATCCAAAATCTTTCTCTTCTTCTCCATCTCACTCTCTCCCTCTCTACAACTGATCAGTCTGTCCACCTACCATTGCAACCCACCACCACCACCACAAGATTGCAATACCTAATAACCCAACCAAAAAAATCAAAGGAAAATCAAAAACACCCACACACATGGACACACAACAGAGACATAGAGAGGATTGTTGCAAAGTTGTGGTTGTGGGTTGGTGCTTAAGGGTTGACTAGAATAGGTCTCGACGTTTGTGGGATATCTGTCTTTGTGGTTTAACTGGAACAAGTCTCTGTGCTTGTAGATTGGTGCTTGTGGCAGAGATGGATGCTTGAGGCGGCTTAAGGGTTTGAACAGAGGTAGAAAAAATTTGACCATGAGGGAGAGAGGGAGAGTAGATCTGATTGAGATGTAGAGAGGGAGAGGATATTTGAGCAAAGGATTGTCCATGGATGCAGCAAAAAATCTGTGTGTTCAAAAATAGGTAGAGAGAGAGAGAGAGAGAGAGAGAGAGAGAGAGAGAGAGAGAGAGAGAGAGAGAGAGAGAGAGAGAGATTGTGTATCCGTGTATGTGTGAGTTTAGAAAGGATAAAAGGATAGTTGAGAGAAATAATATAAAAAGTAAGAAAATTGATTATTTAAATAAAATAGATTGTAGAATAGATGAACTAATGTGGATGATTTTGAGAAGTGAGTGTGTAAAATAGAAAAAGTAGGTTCTTAGTCTAAAATAAACAAAAAATTTTAGACTGACTGATGCTATTGCTCTTAAAGTCCACGGATTGGAGCCAGCTTGAAAGTCTCTTAAATAGTAGAATAAATAGATTATAAAATTGGGGAGTGAAATTAGAAAAAAAAAAAAATTTGTTAAAGATTATAATATAAGATCATGTGTAATATAAATATTTTTAGGGGACCTATTCATGTATTTTACTAAAATTATCCTTGAATGCAAGAGAAACTTAAAACATTCTAGGAAGGTTACTGCATGCCATGGTATCCAAGCTCTAACTTAGTATGTTGTGTGTGGCATAAAATAAAAAAAGGCTTCATAATTAAACAAATCAGGGTGCCCTCATCATGAAGGGATTTTATTGCTTGATAATTATTAGTTGAATTGATTTTTTTGGTTTTTCTTTTTAATAAAAAAAACCAATTTCATTAACTAACAAGAAAAGCAATATCTTTTCTCAATTGTTTGGAACTGGCACGAGGACAAAATTCAAAAAACTTATAAACAACAGGAAATTTAGTAATGACTTATGCAATACAATTAGCATATCACCTAATCTAGCTAAATACACATTGAACAAGACCTCAGCTAAGCTCAATCACGTTACTCAACAGGGTGGAAATTAACCACTCAACACAAATTAAACTCGAATTTAAAGCATCAACACATAGTTTAAAATCTCCCTCCACCAAAATCTTTTGAATTCCTTTAGTTTGTGCAATGCATAAGGCCCAAATGAATGATGCAACTTCTGCTTGTGGAGGACCACACAATTATTTGTAAAAGTGATATTCCGTATAACAAATAGACATATCATTTTCAAGTTCATTTATGGCTGCTAGTTTGGATGGAAAGGGAGCCAACTCTACTTTACTCTCTCTCCATCCAAACTATTGCATAAATCTCACATGTATGGAAGGAAGTACTCAGTACAATTGTTCGAGAGCAAAGGTTTTGCAATTTGTATACACTAAGGGTTTGTTTGGATTAAGGGGAATAAAGTAGAGTTGGCTGCAAATAGGCTAATTTTGGGTTAAATCTACTGTACTCTACTTCTCCTCCCTCCTCCTTAATCTAAACAGATCATAAATAATTGTAGCATCCTCTTCTTGATGAATGGGTAGTGGGAAGACCGAACAAGACATGACACACTTTGTTGAGTCATGTCACATGCGCATATTATTGATGATACTCAACCAAGCTAAAGTTGTTGGTGAGGATTACATAATTAACATTTCCAACCCAAACATAAACTTTTTTTTTTTTTTGGTTGTTGATGAAACCCAATGGCGGCTCCAGGAATTTTTCACAGGGTGTTCCTATAAGTTCCTAGGAATTTTTCCCAGGGTAGCAAAAGAATAAATAATAAACTATAAGTTCATTTGAAATATTAATAAAATTATTAATTATTGTTGTTTAGTTGTTTCATTAATTTTTTTGTCTTTTATAAATTATAATTTGTTATATTGTTATTTCATTAATTATAAAATTATTAATTGTTGTTTAGCCTAACATAATTTAATTTGTTTGTCTTTTATAATGTATTGATTAATTAAATTATTAATTATTGTTTATTAGTTGCTCTCCCCAATTAATTATTGGTTAATTAAATTATTATTTATTAGTTGCATTAGCACGCATCCTATGTGCATTTACTTCCCCCAATTCAAATATCCCACCTGGCCCCATGTGCCCATCCACCCCTACCCTACTCAACAGACAAACCTCATGCCTGATGCCCCCAGTCACAAAAGCCAACTGCCAATTGGAAAATTTCACAATCACAAATCACAATACACTAAAAGACAATTAATATCTCACCAACACCAACATCAACACACACTAACACCAACACCAATGGATAAGATAAATCCAAATTCAAAAAGTCAAAGAACAAGCAAAATATTAACAAAGTTAAAGTTTCAGCCAATCACAGTTCAAAAGAATCAGATAAAGTTAGTCTTAAAGAATAGAGAGAGAGAGAGAGAGAGACTCTCATTCATTTCATTTCAATGATTTCAGATAAAGAGAGAGAGAGTGAGAGTCTGAGAGAGAGTTAGAAAGAAAAAGAGAGAGAAGTTAGTAAAATGAAATATTTTGAAGGAGCATCGGAGCAGGGAGGCCTGAAGGTTGAGGCTGAGGCAGTGACGATTGATGAGCGAGCAACGACGATGAGCAAGCGACGTGATCGATCTCCGATGTGGCGATGTGCTTTAGACTAGATCGATCTCCAACGATGTGATCGATCTTCGACAATGAGCAAGCGACGTGACCGATCTCCTTCTGTTGGCTTGAGCCTAAGGCATTGCTTTGTCTTTAGGTTTGCTTTAGCCTTTAGTGATTTCTGATTTAGGGATTTGAGGTTTCTGATTTAGTGATTTGCTCTGTATTGGGGTTTTTTTTTTTTTTTTTTTAAGAATCCATGGGCTTACTGCTTGCTCTGTTACAATATATATATATTAAGTGTTCCTAATTTTGATTGAGGGTGTTCCTAATTTTTTTTAAGGATAAACAAATAAAAAATTTTAATTATTATATATAAATTTTTTTTTTCAGGCCAGGGTGTTCTCAGGAACACCCTGAGTATAACATGGCGCCGCCACTGATGAAACCCATCGAGGGTCCTTTTTTGCTTTAAATGTATGTTTTGAAAAAAAGACATTATGGTAGTGTGATGAGATTCTAGTTCTACTTCTAAGTTCTGAGTCATAGTGACTATAGAGTTGAGTGCTAAATGTTGAAATAGTTTAATAGTACTAATTAATTAGACATTAAAAAGAAAAAGTTCAAATACATTTTGGGTTTTTCAAATTCAGAATTATTATCAACTTTATCATTTGAATTATTATTTTAGTCCCCAAGTTTGTATTGTACACCTCTTAGGGTCCATTTGGTTGGAGGTGGAATAAAGAGGATAGAAATAAAAAGTGTAGAAAAAATATTTTTAATTGGTGTTTGGTTGGAGGGAGAAGTGGAAAAAAAAAATTGTTAGAGCCCAGGTATTTTCATCTCTAGCCCATCAAAATATTTTTTCTCTAAAATAGAGAGAAAATTGGAGAGAAAACTCCAAACGAAGAAAAAGACTAAAAAGTAAAAACCCATGTGCAACGCGCACATGGGTTTGTTGAGTTTTTTCCTGCCTTTTTTCTTCCTTTAATTTTTGTCTTTTTCTAAACCCAACTGTTTTTTTTTTTTTTTCCTCCTTTGGTTCTTCTTTAGGCTTTTTCTTTTTATGTACCTCCCTTTTTGTATTTTCTTTTCCATCTGTTTTGGATCATTTGACTTATGCTCTTTATAAAAAACAAAAAAACAAACAAATTATCCTTGCACAATTTTTTAATAGAAAAAGGTGTTGCCTTTTGTTTTATTTAATAGGGATATAATTGTAAATTTATTCTCAATAGTTTTTCATTTATCTAATTTTCTATTTTCCCAACTACACATATATGACTATATGAGAGAAAACTAAAAATATGAAACTTCAAATCTTAATCATATTATTTTTGTCTTCTTTTCAGTACCAAAAAAATACAACAAATAAAAGAAAACATGATGAGAAAGACAACAAAGGGTAAACATAATTTCAAAAATACCTAGATAATAGGATGAGAGGAAAATTATGAGGGAGCATCTTGAGAAAGATATTAGATTGCTTCAATGCAACATCACTCTCTTCAATTAGCTTCATCTAAATATTCTTAGCTTTCTCAAGCACCATTTCTACAATAATTCTTCAAACACGACAATTCATGTAGAAGATCTATGGATCATCTTTCAAAAAAAAAATCTATGGGTCAAACTAAGGAACCATGGGTTTTACCCATTCCTTCAAATGACAATGTGATTTGAAATTATATGACCCGATTTGGTCGATCATGTTAGGTAAAGAGTTGACTTGTATCCTAATTTAAACTGATGTGTGAACACCCTTTATCTTACCTTATCTTTTAATATTTTACATGAAATAGTTGCACTCAAGCAACATCATCATCCCGATTTTTCAAATTGATTTAGAAAAAGACCATAATTATGTCTTCTACCCACAATATTGTTTTTTTTTTTTTTTTTTGCTCCATATGTTTTTATCATCATTTTGTTGTGGTAAGTTATGCAAATTTTTATTTCAAAGTATTTATTAGTAAAAGAAAATCCTTCTAAAAAAAAATAGAAACAATCTCTAATAATTATACCATACCAGTTACTAACAAAATGCTCCATATGATTTTAGCAGCATTTTTTTTGTTTCTGTAAGTTATGCAAATTTTGATTCCAACGTATTTACTGGTAAAAGAAAATCACTAATTTTTTTAAACATAGAAAAAAATCTCTAATAATTATACCATACCAGTTATCTACTATCCGTCCGACCACAAGTCCACAATGCATGGCACGTCCTCCACCTAACATACAAATTATAGAAGTTGAAAATATATGAGTGGCCCATGCGCAAAATTGTCAAATAATATCATGTTTAAGGAAAAAAAAAAAAAAAGTTGCTAAATTTATGAGTGGCCCATGCGCAATAATGTCTAAATAAATTTTTTCTTTCTCAGTTAAAAAATTATTCAAGTTCACATCTCCTTTTCAAGAAGTGGTCAGCAAATATATCAGGAGCCCACAAACATTACTAAAGAAGAAGAAGAAGAAGCTAATTTGTGGGCTGCACATGTCCTAAATTGTAAATTCACAAGAACAAGGTGAGAAAGATGTTCACAAAAATTTAGGGTATGTTTGGCTAGAAATTTTTAGTACCGTTGTTAGAGTGTTGTGAAAATTACGTGTAGATTAAAAAATGTTATAAAAATATGTATTTTAGTGTTTAAATTTAACTTTAAATACTGAAAAATTTTGTCACATATACCAAATTAATTTGCGTTGAATGTACGAATCAAGTTGTTGGCAGTTGTTGTCTGCTGTTGGGTACCCTCCTCTAGGTGACTATGTCCTTGAAATGAAGGAAATTATGACATAAACAGGCCAGAAAGAGAGTGATAAGACCTGTCGTGACTCTCCCTCACTGGCACTTTCCTCGTCTATCTTTAAGTGTGTTAGGTATATGCCATTATACCAATCTGTCCAGGCTCTCACTAACTACACCATTTTGAAACTAACACGATTTGTTAATTAATTTTGAGTCAGGTTATTAAATAATCATGCCCCTATTTACATTCCCCTATAAATACGTACCTTACCTAATGTGAAGCTGTGCACTAGTTCTCTACAGAAATGGCAAGTCCGAATAATGATATCACCATTGTCCATAAGTTAAAGATTGAAGCTCTGTTATCAGTGACACCTTATAAGCTGATTGATCAGAGACTGGTGCGCCGAGTTTTTGCCAAGGACCCTGTTGGTTCAGGAATATTCCGAAGGTGTCTTCATGTACTTCTTTACTACAAGAACGTGAGCGAGGAGGATTCAGGGTCAGTTTTTGCAGGTTGGGCTAAGGAGTCACTAGCAAGAGCATTGTATGAGCAGCCATTGCTTAGTGGAAGGCTCCGGCGTGGAGAGGATGGTGATGGAGAGTTAGAAATTGTGTCCAATGATAGTGGTGCTCGGCTCGTGGAGGCACAAATGAATATAACTTTATCGGAGTTTCTTGAATTGAAAGAGAAGGAAGAAGCAGAAGCTCAGCTTGTTTCTTGGAATGATATTGATGAACATAATCCACAGTTCTCTCCGTTATTTTATGTTCAGGTAACTAATTAAGCTTACATATCAAGGAAAAATAAAATCTAGACTATTTTTATAGTTATGTTAGAACGTTCTGGCTTAGTAAATATTATAACAATTTATATGTAACAAGTTTAATTTAAGCGTTTTTTTCTCTTAATCAATCTTACAAATGATGAGTATCTTTAAAAGTGTGCTGCACTGTCTATTGTATGGTTGTGTATTGCCTCTCACAAATTAAATTTTGACAAGACTTTGATACAATATGTCAATAACTATGACTTAAATGTATGGATAAGAATTAGTTTGTACCTCCATGCATATACATGGATACACTTAAAGATATATAATAAAATACATAATATAATTAGGAGCGGACACCATAGGTTGAAACTCTAAAAAAAAAAAAATGCATAATATAATTTGTATATATATATATATAATTTAAATACTATTGATAGTTATTTTTATATTTTGTTAACTCTTTAAAAAATTTGTAAGATTATTATTAGGTATAAAATATAAATTGTCTATTTTTTTATAATAATTATTGTGAAGCTTTTTTTTTTTTACGATTTATTTATTTGTCTCTTTAGTTTTTGTATTTAATAACTCATTTGAATGAATATTTATGATGTAATCTCACATTTAATTTTAAAAAATAAAATAAAAATATTTAAAAATAAATAATTTATAACCCATAATACAAAATTAGAATTCCAATTATAATTTTAATTTAAGTTTCTTTCACCTCGCTATTGAGAAAAAAAAGGGAGATCTTCTTTAGTATTCTGCAACACCGGTCATAAATAACTTATCATAACAATGACTTTTATTATTATTATTATTATTATTATTATTATATGTATAGATTGATGTGGGGGAAGGGAGATCTTCTTTAGTATTCTGCAACACCGGTCATAAATAACTTATCATAACAATGACTTTTAGTGCGCACATGTTCCAACAAAGGTTTGATGGTTTTAGACTTTTTAGTAATGTCAACACTCTTCAATGACATCATGTTCACCTTCGTTAACATCATATGTAAAAATATAATGCTTAATATTTGAATATTGCTCTCAAAAAAATATATGAATATTGTGTGAAACATTAAATATTATCCTTGGCGTAATAGTTATTCTATATGCAGTAAGGATTGGAGTTTAAGTTTTCAATGATGAGTTTTACACATATATACACTTAGATTAAGCTAAAAAAATGTGTGAAATAATAATTTTCTTTAAATATGAAAAAAATAAATTCCATTTTTCTTCTAATTTTGGCCGAATGTGTGAAGTGTGACATTTATTTAATTTTCAAATAGGACAGTACCAAAAACCCAAGGTCGACAACAACATTCATCTAATGGCCCAATATATGCCAGGGTTCTAACTAGGTTCAAAAGTAAGCTAGATAGAAGTGTGAATTAAAATGGAGCAGTCTTTTCTCTTTTTTTTTTTTTTTTTTTTTAAATTTTCCAATTCCTACAGGTGACAAACTTCCGGTGTGGTGGATACTCGGTTGGTATTAGCTGTAGCCTTCTTCTGGCAGACATTTTGGTGAAGGATAACTTCCTCAATAATTGGGCAAACATGCACAACAATATACTTTCCAATAATAATAAATCCACAAAACCCATATTTTACCTTCCTAATCTTAAAACAAATGGTTATTCCCCTGCTAACATAATTAGCCATAGTCCAAGAAATGATTGTGGCCAAACCATGCATTTCAAGGTCACTACTAATGAAAATGCAAATTTGGATTATGGTGAATTCTGCAAGTCACTTGCATTGCTTTGCATTGAGAAGACAGAGAGAAGACTTGGTAGCACAATGGTTTCAGAGTTTTCTTTGTTTGTGAAAGAAAACTCCGAGGTCATTGAGATAGCAAAGTATTCTAAACATGGACATGTTAATCCACAATTGAGTCTCAAGACTCAAGTCACTTGTGCAGGTTGGGACGAATATTTAGGGGCCAACGAGATACCTTTTCGTGATGGGAATAAGCCTATGCATGTTTCATATTGGATTGGGTCAATTTTTGATGGTCTTGTCATTGCAATTCCACCTTTTAATCAGGCTACTCTTGGAGTGAACATATTAGTCACAATTCCTAATGAGAACAAACTCTAGGACGAGCGGGACAATTTGAATTTCTTTAAAATTTTTTATTCTCTATATGTGATTCTAGGAAAGGGGAAGAATTGTTTGGTTAAAGTTTCATGTTAGTCGTTAGCTTGATTTGGTATGGGGTTTAATTTTACCATCCATTTGCAATTGTTATTTTATATTATCTGTATTTGAATAATGAAAGCCAGTTATGTATTTGAATGATTAAAAGACTTTTGAGTTGTTTGTAATTTTTGTGCATTGTTTGCTCATTTAATTTAGCTTATTTGTTATCTACGTGTAAGCATTTTTTTTTTTTTTTTTTAATTTAGACTTAGCTTACGCCTTGGTTCATTGTGAGCGGTTTGACCTACTTAAGGGAGTGAATTTTGTACAGTACTTGTCTGTATGTGCCGTATCGATACTTAGACTTTGTGTATTCAAGTGGTTCAAATGAACCCCCTAAACAAATTTTTTTTATATATAATTTTTTTTTAATTTTTTTGAACCTCCTGCAATACAAATTTGCACACCCTCACCTTGAACTGACCCTTTTTTTTGAAGCCTAGCTTAAACTTCGAAAAAAAAAGTCTAGCAGAAATTTTTGGTCTTTAATCTCAGAAATAAAAGGCCCATAAATCAAATTTTGAAAAATCATAAATAAAAAAAAAGGGCAAAATAAAACCTAAGAATCTGCTGCTGCGTAGTCTCCAGAATCTCCCACTATCCTTTTTCATTCTCCAAACCCAAAGGAAAAAGGCTGCTTCTGCTTCACACAAACAATCTGCCACTGCTGCCACTTAATCTGTCATTGCTTAATCAGGTTTTTCAGCTCTCTCTTTCTTTCACTGTGAGAGTGTGTGCTTATAGTGTTTTGATATACTCTTTCACTAAATCACCATGTGTGTATGTGGGGGGTTATAGTTTTTTGATTTTTTGTTGTTGAGTTTTGAGTCTTTGATCGTGTATGTGTGTGTGTGTGTGTGTGTGTTGGGGGGGGGGGGGGGGGGGGGGAGGGAGGGGTTTAATAGTGTTTTGACTTTTTTTTTCTATGTGTCTTTACTCTTCAATGTTACTATAATAGTGTTCATATTATTTTGATATAAAGTTTTGAGTTATGAGTTTGTCTTTTCCACTTTGACTATTTGACCAAATTTGTGACTTGTGAGTGCCGAGTGGGAGTGGGTTAGTACTTACTACATTAGCACTAAAGAACAATAAACATATAAAACATTTAAATAACTGTAAACTTATAAATTAAAGAATTGTAAAAAAATCACTTAACAACAATAATTAATATGTTTATTGTATTAGAAAAAAAATGTCAAATCAACTTATAATTTATTTTTTATTCTTTTGCCAGTATTATGAACAAATTTTTTCATGTATTTGTTTTTTTTTTTTTTGGGTAATATTGATATATTCAAGTTTCTTTTATTTTAGATTTTATATAATTTACTTTTTTTTATTGACTCCCGAACAAAAATCCTGGAACCACCCTACTTAGACTGATACAAAAACATGGCTAATTCATGTCGGTTTAAATATTAGTTATATTGGCGTTATCAAATACTGGATTCGGCCATTTAATGGATATTGGTCCAGTACTACGTAAACACCTCTCTCCATATCTTTCTCCTCCTCGCACTATAAAGAGATATTGATTGTTGCATTGGAAGTGAGCTGTGGCACCGCTGGCAAAATAATGAGGCTGCAAGTCCTTGATGTTGAGAACTGGGGTTGAAACTGAGTGAGATAAACGTGTAAAGAGATCTCTATCAAAAACCGTGTGAAGGATAAGATAATCTTGGAACTTGGAAGCACCGGCTATTACGCATGTGGAGGAAACAAAACAAAAGAAAAGAAAAATTAAGGTTGGGACTAAGGAGACAAACGGTGGAAGAGAAAAAATAGAATTGATAAGGGCGAACTTTTTGTCTAGTGCACAATTGCACTAGACATGATGTGTCTATAAGGATGGAGTTAGGACTTGAAATTAGAGGAGGCAGTTTTGTTATTGGCTGCGTGCGGTGACTCTGTCCCTCTGACTCTGTGCTTAGTTGCTAAAGTTTTTTTATTTTTTACTTTTTTGTATGTTGTTGATACTTGATAGGACTGATGTCGGGTCGGGTCGGTTTTACTCTCACCTACAACCCAACCCGATAACAATCGGGTTTATCAAGGAGAAACCTGACCCAACCCGAAAATTACGGGTCTCGAGTCGGGTTGGGTGGTCGGGCATTGGGTCGGGTCTATCTTTTTTTTTTTTTTTTTTCCTTCAAATTGTGTGAAGGTAAACTGTGAAAGGCCTAAAGAAAAATTGAAATAGCCACCACTTTAATGAGTTATTAATGGGGAAAAAATTACTTATCCTATTACTCAAACTTGCCATTTAAAAGTTGTCATAGTTTTATTTTTATTTTTAAACTTCCATGTTTGAAGGATCTCCACTTTTATGATAATAAATGTTAATTCCTTTTTTTTTTTTTAAATCAAGTTAATGCACGTCTGTTTAGGCAATATTTTATTGAAATTATTTTACATATTTAGTTATCAAGAAGAAATTTCAACATGCAAATATCAACAGTGCCATGGAAATCAAAATCCCAAATTTGTCATGTGTTTTTGGCTCTTATTTTTCTTTTGTTACATTGATAGGACTTTCAAAAGTCAAAATCAATTCAAAACACTTACCTTTTTAATAGAGAGAAATTCAACATGCAAATTTAGTAGTTGTTTAGGCAATATTTTATTGAAATTATTTTACTAATTTAGTGATTTACATTAATGTGAAAAATTAAATTCAATAATTTATTTATTGTCATATAGGCTGAATGGTCGTGATTTCTTGATTAGGCAACAAACTTTTACAATTTTTTTCCTTGTGTATATCTTGACCCGCTCCTCATTGAATGAGAAAATAAAATTTACCATTTTTATTTAAATTAGCACTAGGCTTAGTTTGGAAATATACTTTCCAATAAGAAACAAGATCCTTGATATAATTAGGACTGAAATAAAATATTTTTTGAACAACAATTTGACTTTCACTATGGAAAATATTATTGTTAGAGTTATTCCTTTTTTACAAATTCCAATTATTTTATTATCATTTTAACCTTCATTTGGATGGAAAGTATTGTCATTAGAAAATTATGCTACAATAAACTAAATTATGCTAAAGATTATATTTGGAAATTTTGCAAGAAAAGACCATTACTCTTTAAATAAAAGCAATATATAAAACAACATTTGAAAGTTTCGGGAAAATGTCAAATAGGTTAGTTTGTATTTAAATATAACTTTTACAATTTCTTGATTAGGCAAAAAAATGTTGTAGGGTTGCAATTTTCAGATTGGGCCCAAAAAGTGAATGAGATTTGGCCCAGCGAACCCGATACAATAAATTTGTAGAGAGTGGGTCAAAGAGCTAGGCTTTAATGAGTTTGATAACGGCTAATGTGGATGTCAAAGATGATTAAGTAGGAACTAGGGACACAGAGCTGGTTGGACTCATGATTCGAAGAGACGAACTCACAATTCGAGGATGTGAGCTTCTATCTAAGTTGATTAAACAGAGCATAAAGGGGGATTGGGATCGCTACAGTGTTCTCCTATCACTCTCCGGTCGTCCCCCCTCTTATGGAAGGCCTCTTACATTATATAGTTCTCTTTGGACCATCTTGGTCCTACACTTGTTAGTCATCCATGCCTATACTTGAGTGCACGTCCCATCAGCCACTCTTTCTGACGTTCTGTGAGTTGCGGTGACCCAGATAGCACTGTTCAAGGGTCATATCCACATAAATGGGGCCAGGATGTTAGCTATGGGTATTTAATGCAGAAGTGATAGCTAATCCTGGAATTGCCTCTCCACTATACTCCCATGGCTGTCTCATTGCACTTGCGCTTTCCTTTGGGACGCTCTGGGAGACTGCCCTTAGTGGCATGCCGCTTTCTCCTTCCGCAATCTCAGTTTGCCGAGAACAGGACTGTCCTTGGCAACGCCTCCTGGCAATTTGGACTTTCTTCGTTCGTCCTTGAATATTTCTTTCTTATCGGCGTGGGCCTTGGGCTTGATATGAAATAGGCCGAGGTTGCGAAATTCTTTGGCCCCACAATAGCCCCTAAAAATCCTGTTGTCCGACTCATCGAGTGGGGAGGAGGATTTTGATGTCCTCGAGCCTATGTCACGGCCGGTCGAGTCTTGTCCCCCGTGAGCGCCAGAGCCTCTTCGCCTGCCCAAGGCACGCTCCTGGCGTTTCGGTGTACGAGGCGCGCTGTCATCAACACTTTTACGAAACGACGCAGATCGCTTCGGTATACGAGGCACGCATTCATTGGTGCCTTTATGAAGCGATGCGGATCTAGCGGTTGAAGGTTTCCTTAGAAATTAGGCGGGACTTATTTCACATGTAATTCTCTCTTTGAGCTTCGTGTAAAGTAAGTTCCCCCCAGATTTCGCCTTCTATATAAGGCACCCTGGGAGAACCGTTCTTTTACATCTACAAACTCCTGAGTTCTGCAGGAACTCTAAGTTCTCCCCCCTTCATGAACCAAGAATACCGCCTAGATCCTGGACGTCGCAGCTGAGGCAAAGGAAGCAGAGGCCAAAGATTTTCCTACCTTTCAACCGGGCAAGAAAGAAAACTCTCCTCCTTCGGCCAAGAACCGTAGCAGCCGTAGATTGTGTCAAGTTCTTGATGAGCCTCCAAACGCTAATCAAGAATGTGCAGGAGTTGGCTAAAGAGGAAAGGAAAGAAAGTAAAGTGAAGTTGAGGGAAGCAATTGAGATATTAGAGGGGGCCACCTTCGCCACTGCAAGCAGCTGGCGAGACTTCTGGAGAACGATTTTTTATGAGTACAAATATTAGCTTCTGGATAAAAGTACGCTTCAAGGTAGCCTTAGCCTCTCTTTCTATAGTTAGCTTTAAAACAAGCTTGCCTTAGCCTCTTTTTCGATAGTTAGCTTTAAAACAAGTCTGCCTCAGCTATTCTGTATATGATGTATCTTTCTTTTATTTAATAAAAAGGACTGCAATTTTTACTTTGTGAATTTTTTCTTTTTCTGCAATGAGTACTCTGTTAATGGGTGTGTTGTTGTTTTTGTTGTTGTTTTTTATTTTATTTTTATTGGGATCTAGAATTGATGCCGTTGTCGGCAACAAAACGTTGTCATCCTGACTTTAACAAAGCTTGCAGTAGCACTCGGATGCTAATTTTAAATGGTTTAACTATGTAGGAATAATCGAGAATATAACCATGCGCTCTATGTCGCAAACTGTGCGACCGTTAGAGAATGTTGGATTTAATGTAGGTGATCCGAGGAGGCCATAATGCGTTATGGCTCTGTTCGACATTTATAATGACGTCGGAGTGTCTGTTTTTCCCAAGCATCTACTTCGAGGACCCAAGTGCAGCTAAGGCTTTGCTTAACATTTAGCAGAAGGTCCGAGGGACCCAACATACCTAAGGCTCTCCTTTTATTGAATGGGTAACAAAAAGTGTTAAGCCCTTAATGCAAATTTTCTCATAGGTTTGTGGTCCAAGGGGTTTACATCTTTGCCGAATGGTGAAAGGGTAGGCGATCCGAGGAGGCGGACTCCTTTTAGATTCTGCTCGTTACTCAGATAGAGACATGAAGTAATTAATCTCTTCAAGGACTGTGGTCCGAGGATTCATACGGGACCTTGATTCTGTCTAACACTTAGATACTTGTCAAGAGTTATTAGTTTCCCCATAGGTTTAAGTCTGAGGACCATGCAAGACCTTAGTTCTGTCTATCACTTAGATAGTTGGCAGTGTGTGATAATTCCTCTAAAATAGGAGGTCCGAGGAGTTTACATCTTTGCTGAATGGTGAAAGGGTGGACGATCCGAGAAGGTGAACTCCTTTTAGATTCTTCTCGTCACTCAGATAGATACTTGAAGTAATTAATCTCTTCAAGGACTGTGGCCCGAGGATCCATACATGACCTTTATTCTGTCTAACACTGAGATACTTGTTTAAAGTTATTAGTTTCTCCATAGGTTTGAGTCCGAGGACCATGCAAGACCTTGGTTCTGTTTAACACTCAGATAGTTGTCAAAAGTTATTAGTTTCCCCATAGGTTTGAGTCTAAGGACCATGCAAAACCTTGGTTCTGTTTAACACTTAGATACTTGTCAAGAGTTATTAGTTTCCCTATAGGTTTGAGTCCGAGGACCAAGTAAGACCTTGGTTCTGTCTAACACTTAGATAGTTGGCAGTGTGTGATAATTCCTCTAAAGTAAGAGGTCCGAGGACCCGTCATAGCTAAGGCCCCGTTTAATCGCTTTAGTAGATCAGAAAATATCAATATATACCTTCCAGAACTAGTCTCACCGCGGGGCCCCCTTGAATCGCTCTGCGTGGCTGCCCTTTCCTCTAATGGGGGTCTAGCGGGGCCGGCCACAAGATTCGCGAGGATCTGACCCCTGACGGGGGTATGGGGCACGCACATGGTGTTAGAAGCCCCTAGAACTGTGCACCATTTAGCAATTCTCCTTGTATAATACAGTAAATTGGCCATCATAATTTCTCATCAGGGACTCTTGCTGATGGGGGTCTGATCCTACCTTAACCAACCATTGCACTCATTATCACACAAGCAATCCCCACAGACGGCGCCAATTGTAAGGTCGCGATTTTCGGATTGGGCCTAAAAAGCGAATGGGATTTGGGCCCAGCGGACCCAGTATAATGAATTTGTAGAGAGTTCATCAAAGAGCTAGGCTTTAATGAGATTAACAACGGCTAACGTGGATGTCAAAGATGATTGAGTAGGAACTAGGGACATAAAGCTGGGTGGACTCATGATCCAAGGAGACGAACTCACCATCTGAGGATGTGAGCTTGTATCTAAGTTGATTAAACAAAGCATAAAGGGGGATTGGGATCGCTACAATGTTCTCCTATCACTCTCCAGTCGTCCCCCCTTTTATGGAAGGCCTCTTACATTATATAGTTCTCTTTGGACCATCTTGGTCCTACACTTGTTAGTTATTCATGCCTATACTTGAGTGCACGTCCCATCAGTCACTCATTTTGACGTTCTGTGAGTTGTGATGACCCAGATAACACTGTTCAGGGGTCATGTCCACATAAATGGGGCCAGGATGTTAGCTGTGGGTATTTAATGTGGAGGTGACAGCTTATCCTGGAATTGCCTCTCCACTATACTCCCATGGCTGTCTCATTGCACTTGCGCTTTCCTTTGGGATGCTCTGGGAGACTGCCCTTAATGGCGAGCCGCTTTCTCCTTCCGCGATCTCAGTTTGCCAAGAACAGGATTATCCTCGGCAACGCCTCCTGGCAGTTTGGACCTTCTTCATTCGTCCTCGGACATTTCTTTCTTCTCGGCGTGGGTCTTGGGCTTGATATGAAATGAGTCGGGGTTGCCAAATTCTTTGACCCCACAAATGTCATTTGGTGAAATGAAGGGAACTGACTAACTTTGTATGTATTCTAGTCTTATCTAAGAATAGAAGCAAATGTGGTCATCATGTGGTAAACACGAAATATTAATAATGACTTGCTTTACAAATTAATGTCTCATTTTCCCTAGCTTTACAAATTTAGTTAATCTAAAACATAAGCTTAGTCAAATTCAATTTATTTTTATCTCACACATATACTAATATATATTGAAAGTCGTTAAGAGCTTTGTAATTATGTTAAAAATTATATTTGGAAATATTGCAAGAAAAGAGCATTACTATTGAAAACGCCCTTTAAACAACAAATTAAGAATATTAAATTCCATTATCCAATTAGGTGCTAAGTCTAACTAACGATTACGGAATAGTATCATTTTCTTATTTGTTTCTATCATCATAAATACAGTCCTATTTTCTCTAGTATAACCAAAAAAAAAAAAAAAACTACATCTCTCTCTCTCTCGGGTCTATATCATATTTTTACTAAAAATAGTACAAGATTTTGAACCATAGTTTCGTGCTTGCCTGATACATTAGTTGTGTGTGCGGGTTTTTTTTTTTTTAGATCAGTCGAGTCGGGTTGGACCTAAAGCTAACCCGAACCAAAGGCAGACCCGAATATTGGACCCGAACCCGACCTAAGCATCCATTCAACCCGCCCAAGACCTTTCGGGTCAGGTCGGGTCGGGTGGGTCGAGTTGGCCGAGTCTATGCTCAGTCTTTGTTGTTGAGTAAGGACAAAATTATTTTGTTAAAATTTTTAGGGATGAGTTGTTTGTTTTTGGTAAAATTTATTGGATGGGCTTAGTTATTTTTAGTTTTGTTATTGGTAATTTTTGTTGTTGGACTAATTTTTTAGAGCTTATATATTTTAGATCTATAAATATTTTTTATGGCATTTAAAAGAAGGAAAATGTTAGAATTATAAACTTTTTTTATAAATTGCTGATGTGATGAGTGGTTATTTGTAAATAAAAAATTGATGTAAGTGTGGGTCCAGATGCGAACCAATAAGAATTTGCTATCTCAACAATTTGTAAAAATGTTGTAGAAAAATTTGCGGTAACATTACTCTTAAAAGAATCAATAATATTGTTATAAGAGTAAAGACTTAAAGCTGAGAGAAGAACTAATTTAAATTTTAAGTGTTTTTTTTTTTTTTTTGGTGTGTATGTTGTTGGGCAAAGACAAAATTATTTTGTTAAAATTTTTAAAGGGCCAAGTTGTTTGTTTTTGGTAAAATTTGTTGGATGGGCTTAATTATTTTTAGTTTTGATATTGGTAATTTTTTTTGTTGGACTAATTTTTTGGGGCTTATATATTTTAGATCTATAAATATTTTTTATGGCATTTAAAAGAAGGAAAATGTTAGAATTACAAACTTTTTTTATAAATTGCTGATGTGACGAGTGGTTATTAGTAAATAAAAAATTGATGCAAGTGTGGGTCCAGATGCGAACCAATAAAAAAAATTTATCTCAACTGTAGGGACAATTTTTGCTTCAAAGGCCAAGGGCTTGACCATGTTGGAACCTTAGGCAATTTTTGTTGTCCCACATAGGAAAGAAAGCCTCCCTCTTTACACCTTATAAGGGATGAGCAAGTGGATGAAGAGTATCACTAGTTTGGCAACAATTTGTAAAAATGTTGTAGAATTGTGGTAGCATTACTCTTAAAAGAATCAATAATATTGTTATGGGATCAAAGACTTAAAGCTTAGAGAAGAACTAATTTAAATTTTAAATTAGATAGCTAATTTTGCACCATGTCTCCTATCAAAAATTTTAAATTTTTGTACATACATTAACACCTAACACGGAAGTTAAGAAAACCACAATAATTGTTGCAAGCATGAAAACCAAAGAGATTTTTTTGTCAAGCTTGACAAACAAAGAGACTGTAATAATAACACTCATAATTCATTGAACTTGGATTCACATTTGTAGAAGGATCAAATGCACAGTCTCACTATCTTTTATATATATATATATATATATATAGCTAGGTTCAAGTTACACCTGGTGTAACTCTTTAGAGTTGCACCTTTTTTAAACCATTGGATTTAAGTAGATCCAACGGTCAAAAAAAGATTCTTATTAATGCTAATATTCTGATTAGTATCTCATTAATTATTCCTTATTTATTGCATTCCATACCTATCTCTATACCCAAAAAAAAATACACGTCTGACTCTCTCTCTCTACGTTTGGTCTAAGCCGTTTGTCTCTCCGTTAGTCTCTCTCTCTCTCTCTATTTTCTAAACCTGCGTTTCTCTCTCTCTATCTCTTCCTCCATTGCTCCTCCACTTCCACCTCCACAGCTTGCCGATAGGAAAAAAAACAAAAAACAAACTGAACTGTTTCTATTTGTGAGTACTCTCTTTCTATTTTTCCTTTCTTTTCTATTGTGAGAGCACTGTTTTTTTTTTTTCCTGGTCTGACTCTATGTGCTCTATGTGAATGCGTTTAGAAGTTTTGACTCTATGTGTTCTATGTGAAGCCAAGCTTAATGGTCTTGAATGCGTTCTATGTGAAGTCGAATTGTTGTGAGTGCTCTGTTTTTTTTTTCCCTGTTGTGAATGCTCTGTTTCTGTTTCTTTTCTGGTTTGTGAGTGCTTTGTTTCATTTGTAGGCATCCTTTTGGCGATGCCGTTGTAACCAAGTGCAAGCACTATTTCTATGAGCATTGCGCATTAAAGGTATACCTTTTATTTCTGTGAGCAAGCACTACTTCAATCAACTATTTATGGATTTTTAGGATGGAATTTTTTTACATTCATTTATAGAAGAAAATCAAATCACACATTTAAAAAATTAACCCTTTTAAATTTTAAAAAGAAGCTGGCAACTGAGTTATAGAAAATCAGATCACACATTCATTTATAGCAGTAATTCTTATGGGACAAGCTAGAACTTATATGTATGTGTACACTGAGTTATTTATGCACATGTTTCTAGAATTGTTGTTCAATCTGCCTATGAATTGGTCTGAGGAATTTATTGTTCATTTTACCCACGATTCTTTTGAGAAATTACTATTGAGATGAATGCCATTTGAGAAATTACTATTTAAGTGCTCATGATGTTTTACATGGAATTTGACGTTTATGTTATTTTGTAGTGGTTGGAAGGTATCATGATTTCAAAGTATATATTTTGCAAATATTGTACTAGAATACTTTTAGAATGATTAATTTTGAAACACATTTACTATTAGAACTTTGAGAGAATGATTTTAACACCCTAAGGCTAGTTGTGATTAGTGGCATGGTACTGTAGGTAAGTCCTTGCAGTCTTTTATGCTACTAGCCGTGCTAAGTTATGTTTTCTTCTTATTGACGTTAAGTTACATGATTTCCAAACTATGTTGCATCTTTCTTTTGACATATTTGGTTTATGTGAAATTCTTCCGAATTATACTACCATGAATCATTTAAACTTTTAATTTGAACTACTTTGATAGATTACATATAATCACAAAATTAAGTATTTAAAAAAAAAAAAAATTATCTAGCTCTTTTCCAAACTCAAGTTAGTAAGTCCTACATTTTTCGATTTTTTTTTTTTAAAGAATTTTTTATTGTAATAATATATATCTCATGTTTCAAATTTACTTATACCTTTTTTTGTTCTACTTTAGGTACATGTGGCTGAAGAGAATCACAAAATGAGCATTTCTTGGTGGAATTTATATATATATATATATATATATATATATATTGAGTCCAAGTAGCTGAAGGAACTATGTTTAAGGACCTAATTTGTTAATCATGATGAAATAGTTTTATTTGGTTTTTTGTTTTGATTTTTAAGGACCTATGTTGGAATACTGTTTTTGTTTCAATTTAATGTCATTAACAGTGTGTTTTTAAGGATCTATGTTGGAATATTGTTATTTAAGGACATATGCCTCATTTTTTCAGATTTTCTGCTGCTCACCTCTTGTTTTGAAGGGGTACCTGCAGCTTTGTGTTTGTTTTTTTAATAACAGTTTTTTAGGGATGATCTATCTTTGTTTGTGGTTTTAAATAACAGGTAGTATAGCTGCTTTAAGTTACTGCATTAGTGATTCTGCACTGTTTACTACACTTTACTGCACTGCATTAGTATAACTGTTTGTTTACTGCACTGTGTGCACTGCATAAGTTACTACATTAGTGGTTTTATTTACTGCATTGTAGTTTTATTTAGGCACTTTACTGCACTTTAAGGCACTGAATACTTCTTGCTTGCCAAGCCAGCCAACAGGTCCTTTTATTTTTCTGGTTCATAGGTATTGTATTTATCATAGATTCATGTCCTTGAGATCACAAACTATCTGTTTATGTGTCATATGCACGGTCACCAAACTTGTCAATTATCTGCTTGCTCATAATTGCTTGTTAAATAGACACATATCTTTTCAAATAGGCCTAAAGAGTTAAAAGAATTGATTCACGTAAAATGCATTGCTTTCCTTAGCCAAATTTGACATGACTTTCAATAATTGAAAGGTTCCTTCACCATAACCATGTTAATCATGAGAAGATGTACCTATATCAATGGCACTGTGACTGTGATTTAGTCTCCATCAATCCTGGGAATTCAATTGGGATGACTATAAAACCAAACCAAACCAGTAAATTTGATGCATTTAACTATAAGCAAGTGTGCTTATACAAAACTTAGACATATAATTACAGATAGTTTAGGAAGGTTTAGAATTTGAAGATATATAACAAATGTGGTCTGAGCCAAAGCATTTTAAAAGTTTGGATGAATAAAATGCCACAAATTTCAAGCATCAAATCAAGAGGTGCTGTAACCCCACGTTTGAACGACTGTAGACTAGTTCAAAAGTGAATTAATGTGGAACTAGTCCTTACAAATAATCAGATCATTACAAGTGTATATAAATCACAACTAACAATTAAAAACTAATCCTAAAACTACAGGTAGTATAGCTACTTTAAGTTACTGCACTGTCTGCTCTATTTACTACACTGTCTACACTGTCGTTTAGGTAGTCTTGGCTTGAACTCTTCCAATGCACTGTTATGGCACTCTGCCTCTCTGCCTGAGTCTTTGTCTTGATACACTCCAATATCAGGAGCAGAAAGCCTTTCCCCGTATGTACAAAACCTTGCGCAATTCGCACCTGTAAAAGAGGTAAAGGAACTCCATCATTTTCATTACATATAAAAAAAAATTTAAAAACTCCATGAAATACTGTATAGAAAAGTATAAAGAATTTAGAAGCATTACACAGAATTGACTATTATTGTCATTGGAAGATTAGTTCCAGAACCATATATTTCTTTTATGCTAGAAAGAGTTGAGTTCTCCTCAACCCATTCAGGAACCATGTACCCAAGATTGTAGTGTGGGCAGGGCTCTTCATTTTACATTGCTCCATTGCTGAATATGTATGGTTGAGCACTAACCAAAAATGCACTCTTGAATCCAATTCCTATAAAGTATAAAATAAGCTAATTAGAGCCACAACATCACATATCCTGCCCAACCAATAGCTTAAAGGAAAAATAAAAAATCAGTTTTATCTAAATTCTAATAGGTTCATACTTCCAACAACTTACTTAAGTATTATTAACTAGTAATCGTCATTAAAATTGTGCATATAACCATAGTAAGGTTGGCATAGAAGTGATTTGAGTAGAAACGTAGTAAAATTGAAGCTAAGACATAAGAGAGGTTAACTGCTGCAAAATCAAATTCCAAGCAACATAAGAGATGTTAACTAAGTGGCCCTCACGTCCAAGTGGCAATAATTGTGGATGGGCGAAAATACTACATCCATAAATATAAAGAACACTTCAAAATACAATAATAAACAGCCACCAATCACACATTTACCACCTCTTTAACATCAAAATAAGCCTAAAAAACAAACACAAAATCATCTAACCAAATGTTGTCCTCACCACATATATCTCGCTGTATCATCTACAAAAGCAAAATAGAAGCAAATGTGACAAATCTAAAACAATTTGGAAAATTTATAAATGGAGAAACAAAAAGCACTTGGATTTCAATAAAAAAATGCATGTAAATTTTCTAAGATTCACTTTGCACATTGTAGTGCATGTATAAGCAAGTGCCAAAATGATCATACCACTAATCTTGATCATATCTAAGCAAAAAATATAACTTCTAGCATGATCTAGAAACCAAAATGACTTACAAATCAAGGTTACATGTTTATGCCTTGTTCCTAATACTTAAGAATTTACATGATAACAATCTTATGTCCAAGAATGAGTCTTGATAATTAAAGTAAGCTTTTCTCAGGGAAATAGGCAAGTTTCATTAAAAGACCATACCCAAAATTTTTAAAATAGAAAAAAAAATTGCATTGGGGCATTTTATCAAACAGTTGGAGCACAAAAGGAATAAGCCCAAGTTGTGAAATCAATTGGCCATGAATTCCTAATTACCCAGTACAAAAATCACTCAAAATACACCATTTTATCAAGGACTTAACTGTAATTATCAAATAGATCAACATGATTATCAAAGGGAATCAAAGAAAAGCAAATAATTAAAAAATCAAGAACACCTATGGTAGAACATTTTATTTTATGGAGCAAGAAAATCCTAGAATTTCATCTGGCCAAAAAGAAAGGGAAAGTGGACTCACCTCATGCGGCGATGAGTGGGTAGTGCCCAACTCTCCATTGCTGCCGAGTGGGAAGTCGGAGATGATGACCCAACTTCGGCAGAAAAACATCTTGTTTGGCATTGGGGGAAAATGACCCACAACCCATCAAAGTCAATTGTGAATTTCCTCTCAACAGTGTTTGGTGTGGTTTTTTATTTTCTTTTTTCTTATTCTGCCGGCAACCTGTGGAGGTGGAAGTGGAGGAGCAATGGAGGAGGAGATAGTGAGAGAGAAACGCAGGTTTAGAAAATAGAGAGAGAGAGACTAACGGAGAGACAAACGGCTTAGACCAAACATACAGAGAGAGAGAGTTAGACGTGTATTTTTTTTGGGTTTTGAGATAAGAATGAAATGCAATAAATAAGAGATAATTAATGAGATACTAATCAGAATATTAGTACTAATAACAGTCTTTTTTTTACCGTTGGATCTACTTAAATTCAATAGTTTAAAAAATGTGTAACTCTTTAGAGTTACACCAGGTGTAACTTGAACCCATCTCATATATATATATATATATATATATTGAAATCAAGGGAAGGAGAGAGATTCATAAAGCATTGAGAGGAAGAGAGTCGTAGGCAAAGCAGAAATAAAGAGAATGATCTGCTTGAGTGTCGGTGGTGGCTTGAGGAGGTTGAGGCTGAGGTGGGCATCTGTGATTGTGATGATACGTGGCTATGGTGGCTTTCCTATGTGTTTCATAAAGTATTACACTCTATATGTGCGCAGTGACCAAACCCCCTAATTGTTAAAAGTGTTTACCTTTGCTTTTAAAAGGCTAAAACTAGCTTTGAAAATTACAAAAATGAATCAAAATTAATGTTTGTCGTTGGATGAGAGAGTGAAGTGGGAATGGAAGATAATAATGAAGGCTTTCAAAAATTAGAAATGAATCAAAGTCATCGTGTTTTTACCATTCGATGAAAGTTAGGTGGAAATGGAGGATGAGATTAAGATAATAAATGTGTAAATACAGTCAGTGACTTTATGTTAGTTGTTGGATCATAATGAAGTGGGAATGGAAGGTTAAGATTAAGATGGTATGTGTGTAAATTTAAAGCTTTATGGTTTGCTATTCTAGTTTTACATTTGTACTTTGTTGAGCCATTTGGAATATATATTTTATTTGATATATCGATAAGTTAAATTCTTGAATGTAAAAACTCAAAAAGGAGTTTCATTTATGTATATACCTTTTTTTTTCGCTTTTAAAAAAGGATCATAGAAATGTGAAAGAAAATTTTGTAATTAGTCCTTTGTGGTCGAAACTGATTCTATGTAATGGTTATTTCCAAGTATAATATACCTTACAGAACTTTAGGGGAAAAAAAATAATTGGTGCCAAACTTTTTAAAACCAAATATAATACAAATGTTGTTTACTGCAACATAGTAATGTTGTTTTTAATTCCCCCATTATAAGAAAAATTATAAACTTTGTGGTTGAATAAATTTTCAAGTTTTTAATTACTTTGAGAATGGCGGTTGTTTATGTATGTGTGGATGTATTATATACCATTTTACAACACTTAAGACTAACTTTCTTAATATTAGTACCAAGTAACACATTCATCTACTTACCAAGTAAGCCAAGTAATCACTAATTTTCTTCAGGTCACTTACATTGCTTTGCATTGAGGAGACAAAGAGCAAACTTGGTAGAACAATGACTTAAGAGTTTTCTTCGTTTGTGAAAGAAAACTCCGAGGTCATTAAGATAGAAAAGTATTCTAAACATGGACATGTTAATCCACAATTGGGTCTCAAGACTCCAGTCACTTGTGCAGGTTGGGATGAATATTTAGGGGCCAACGAGGTAGCGTTTCGTGATGGGAATAGGCCAATGCATGTTTCATATTGGATTGAGTCAATTTTTGATGGTCTTGTCATTGTAATTCCACCTCTTTATCAGGCTACTCTTGGAACATTTTAGTCA
The DNA here is from genome assembly GCA_030820535.1 of Quercus parvula. NCBI lineage: Eukaryota > Viridiplantae > Streptophyta > Magnoliopsida > Fagales > Fagaceae > Quercus > Quercus parvula. The sequence continues at coordinate 31,819,728 of JAUAME010000012.1, forward strand.
CAATTCCTAACGAGAACAAACTCTAGGACGAACTGGACAGTTTTAATTTCTTTTTAATTTTTTTTCCTATATGTGATTCTAGGAAAGGGAAGAATTGTTTGGTTAAAGTTTCATGTTAGTCGTTATCTTGATTTGGTATGGGGTTTAATTTTACCATCCATTTGTAATTGTTATTTGATCTGTCTGTATTTGAATGATGAAAGCCAGTTATGTATTTGAATGATCAAAAGACTTTTGAGTTGTTGTAATTTTTGTGCATTGTTTGCTCATTTAATTTAGCTTATTTGTTATCTATGTGTAAGCATTTTTTAATTTAGAATTAGCTTACGCCTTGGTTCATTGTGAGGAGTCTGACCGGAGTGAATTTTGTACTGTACCGGCCTGTATGTACCATATCGGTACTAAGACCGATCCAAAAACATGGGTATTAAATGCTGGTTTAAATGTTATTTATATTGGGGTGGGTCATTCTAGCCATACTGGACAAATACCAGATTTGGCCATTTAATGAATATTGGCCCAGTACTACATAAACACCACACTCTCCAGGAAAATTATTATGTACTCCTGGAGTACTATAAAAACGTGCTTCCTCCTCTCACATGAATGGTAGGTCCCACTAATTAAATTTATGATGGGACCCACCATTCATGTGAGAGAAAAAAATACACATTTATAATACTCCGAAAGTACCTAATAATTTTCCCGCTCCTCATATCTTTCTCCTCCTCACACTGTGATGAGGGGATGTTGATTGGCAGTGAGCGGTGGCAAAATAATGAGGCTGCAAGTCCTTGACGTTGAAACATGACAGGACATCTCCCATTCTCTTAATTAATAACCAACATCCACGTCATTTACTAAGTAAGCACTGGCTGGGATTTAAAAAACCTACCATTAAAGTTTTCAATGCTTATCATTACACACCTTTAGTCTAATAGTTACTCTACAAGTATAAGTGTTTGTGGAGTGTCGGGGGGTTAAGGGTCGGAAATCAAGTCTCTTGGAGGGAGTTTCACACATATATACACTTAGATTAAGATAGAGTAAAATTTCTATTTTGTATTAAAAAAAAAAAAAAAGACTTCAAAGCTGTTACTACGACGGGGCAGTGCACAAAAATATAATAAATATTTCTTATCTCATTTTTGTCTAGCAGTTGCAGATGTCTACAAATTAGAGTTATGTCCTCTTTTCTTTGCTTCTGAAAATTTCATTTATAGACATCTGCAACTATTTGAGATATTCATGAATTCAACATGCTTGATTTTTTTTTTCTTTTTTGTTAATTATCATCTTTTTTTTTTTTTTATTGGGATTTGTTTTCTAGAAGAAGGTCATGAATTACCTCAGCCTTGAAGACACGGACCAGCTCATTTTGTGGTGGGGGGGATTTTGTTTTTCCTTGATGGTACTTTGAGAAAAAAGATATATATATATATATATATATATATATCTTTTTGTCTTTTTTTGGATGAAAAAAAAAAAAAAAATAGAGGGTGGTGATTTGAGTTGGCATCTTCCACCTGGGCATGAAACACTCTATTTGCTGACACAGATATATATGTTATTTTTTGGGATGAAATATATCTTTGTCTTTGATTTAAACCATTTGACAGATTCTCATTTTTTTTAATTATAAAAAAGTCTAATTTGGAAAAAAATAAACGAGGGTGAAAGCTGGGCTATAAATTAGTTTTTGGTTAAAGAATAAATTGGGTCAAGAGTTGGCGTAAAATGTGTGTTTTACGCCAACCAATCCTAACCCGCCATGTCACCAACTTTTTTTTTATAGCAAAAAAGATTAAGCCTTAAGCCTCTCTCCCTCTCTTTCTCTTCTCTCCTCACCCGATCTCTCCATCTTTGAATCAAACCCATGACCTCCATGGCCAGAGCTTCAAAGCTCAACACAAGCCACCAACACCACTGGCATGGCCAAAACTCCATGGTTCAACAAATAGCTGCGACCACGAGCCATTGCTGTGTGTGTTGTGTTCATGTGATGATTTTACTTGTGTTCACACTTCACAAGCATTACATAAAACACAGCACTCACACATCCAGCCATAGAAAACCCAAAGCCCCAAAATTCCAACGCAAAAACATAGCCACACCCAAGCCAAAAATCCAACCTTTTGAACGCCCAAAACTCAAAACAAAAATCCTTTCTTTCTTACACCCCCAAACCCAAATCAAAATCCCTTCTTTTTCCAAATCATTAAACCCCGAAAAGAAACCCAATCCCCAAACCCACAAACAGGCAAGCAATAAAAAGAGAAACTTTCAGCCATAAATCAAAGAACAACAGCAGAAAAATAAAAAGATAAAGAGAAATAGAGATAGAGAGAAAAGCCAAGGGAAAATAGGACCACCCTAGCGGCGGCAGCTATTGGTTGAACCATGGAGTTTCGGCCATGGTAGTGGTGTTGGTGTCTTGTGTTGAGCTTTGAAGTTTCGGCCATGGAGGTCGTGGGTTTGACTTAGAGATGGAGAGATCGGGTGAGGAGAGAAGAGAAAGAGAGGGAGAGAGGCTTAAGGCTTAATATTTTTTGCTGAAAAAAAAAAAAAGTTGGTGATGAGGCGGGTTAGGATTGGCTAGTGAAATAGTTGTGTTGAGGGAGAAATGTAGTAGAGTTGATGCCTTGACAACTAAAGTGATGCTGATGAAGAAAGTGTTTTCTTAATTGAATCCACTATTTACTATCTCTCAGGTAAAAAAGTTTGAAGTCCATTTGCCATGTTTTTTATAACTTTAAGTTCTAGAAATATATATAGTGCTGCCAGTGAATTTTGAGATATAAGTGGAGTTCACAAAATATAAAAAATTGCACCACCGACATTTATAGCGTAGATAACATAGAAATATATTTAGTGCTGCCAAATTATTAAGCACATTGATAGCATAGAAAACCATGTTCAAAGCAAAAGACAAAGGCTATGATTGCACCACCGATTTCACAATTTGATGTCTTCCTAGAATTTCTGCAATGTAGCTCTGAGTTTTCTTTTGATCCATCACTTGGTTTTACTTTTTTGGTTAAGCTTTTTCTATGAAACAATAGTCATAGCTATTGTCCATTAGTTTTATCCATAGCTAGAGTATGATAGGGACCAATTGTAATGATCACAACTGAGCAAACCTATATAGCAGTTCCCATACTATAGAGTTTGAAAATTTTAATTGTCATACTCATACATCAATAGTCATGGCAATTGTCTTTACGATTAGCTACTCACAGCTAGACTTAGGGATATAGGACCATCCAATGAACAAAATGACAATCACCTAAGTGACAAGTCCCCCATCTCTACATAATGTTTAAAAATGTTCATATGATGACATTTGAAGTAGGTATGAACCAATCAATTTCATAATTTAGTAGTAGTCACTTCTTAGTGGATGATGGGCCAAAGGACATGGATTTCAGATAAGTTTGTTTTTGTGTTCTCACAATCATGAAGAACCATGCATATAAGTTTGTTTTTTATGTGAGTTTGATTCTTGGCAAAGTTTGATGTGTGTTGAGGACCCTTTTTTTGCCTCACATGACACTACTTTATTAGCAACCCACACCACATCAATATATTATTTATTTTTTGGGTAAATCTCTTTAAAGCCCAAAACAAGCTTATATCTCATGGATTGGGCTCACATGGCCCACAAGATCCTTATTTCAAGAGGCAAATTCATGGTCCACAATTCCTTTTTATCAATTGGGATCATAACCCTATGACATCATCAACATCAACATATAGATCGGGCTCAAACAATGAATCAAAACTCATGGCTCATATTACCTCGCTTACACTCATGGCAAGCGGCTTCTTCAACAAAAACCTATATTTACAAAAAATGACAACAAAACCCAAAGTATGCCATCTCATCTTCGGCTTATGATCCAAGCTCATAAGTCTCTTTGGAGAAACTTTGGGAGTCGTGGTTTGGAGGGCCAAGAGATATGTTCAGTAAAACTCCAGTAGTTTAAAGTTGATAAAAGAAACATGTTACTTAGCGTGTTTTCTCCAACTCCCTGAATTTCGACGAATCCATGTGTAGAGGGTAACATATGGTAAGCATCTCTTCTCACATAGCACTTTAGATAATAAAACTCCCCATTACTCTTCTCCTAAAACTTAATATTCATCATATGACAAATACTCAATATCTCTAGCCATCTAAATTTTGAGAAAATTACTATTCATTCAACCTCTAGCTATTCCAATACAAATTTAGAAACTTCATTATATTATTCTACATAAACTACATTACTACTTTAAGTTAAAATCCAACTCAAACACATGGCCTAATATGATTGGCTATCTTTAATCTTCAAGTATATAAAATATTCATGATATCTCTAATATCTAGCTGCTATTTGCCACAATCAGACCAAAAATTTCTCTGCTAGCTGCTAGAGCAAAGCATTAAATACTCTTCCTGCTCACCAAGATTAAGTCACAATACATTGAGACCTTGACTAAATCTCTAAAACTTCATTAATTATCAACCAACCATTCTATTCCTTACTAAAAATGTGTTGTAATAGAACCTTGGACCAAAAATACAAACACCCAAAAAAGGAAACATTTCTAGCAGAACACTAGCAGTGTACTCAGCACTTGACACCTGGCTGGAAGTAATATCACTAGCCATTTAATGCTGAAATCCCAGCAGCCAGCTGCTATACCCAAAATAGTTTTCAGCCAAATCCATGAAATAAATGCCGAATGTCCTCTCCAGCAGTCTGAAATCACCCAGCTGACCTCATCTGCTTTTGCCCAAAGCAACAGCTATCTTATGACAGTTGTGATAGCTTTTCCTGACAGCTGGGACAACCTTTTTAGAACAGTTGTGACAGCTGACCCAACAGCCTGAGCATTACTAATTTTTTCTGATTTGGCTAAAAACCAAAACCAACTAAAGTAACTCTCTTTCTTGCTAAAATACTTTCCTTTTCTGCTGCTCTTTCCCAAGCAGTTCTTACCCAAAACAACAAGAACACCTTAAACCTAAACATACCATTTTTGGCCAAATCTTAGGATGAACTTTCTGAAGATTCAATACTAGTTGGGACAGATTTTGACTGAGATGTTTTGCTAAATACCCCCTTAAACTCAGCTCTAAATGGAACCCCCCCATCAACACCTCAAAGGGGACATCAATGGAGAAGAACAACTTTCTCACAAACTTCTCTATTCTCTCTCTCTCTCTAATTATCTTCATAAGCTCTTAATGAAGTTCTGAGCTTCTGGGTTTTTAGTTTCCAAATTAGGAACTAAACTCTTCAGCCCTTAGCTCATAAATGCCCTTCATAAGCCCATACATCCTCCAGTACAAAATCCCAACAACATTACTAAACACACTACAACACCATTACTCTTCTCATACTTATTCTCTCACTCCCTATGTTCAAAAAATACATTTATCTTACTGCTTCTATCTCCAAATACCTAAACACATCTCCATACTCTTCTCTTACAAAATCTTTCCTTTTGGAAAGCAACCTCTACAACTTTTACAACTTCTCCAGTAGTTATAATCTCATATTTTTACTATCTTTAACCTCCATACCTCTCATACTTCCATAAATACTACATCTCACAAAATATCTATATCTTTTACCATCTTCAAACTTCTCAAGAGATATCAAACACTCATACTAAAAGTCCTTCTAATGGAAGGCATAAATTTCTAATGCTAAAACCCTTCTCCTAGAAGGCACCAAGATCTTGTATCAAACCCCTTCTTATGGAAGGTACAAATCTATCTTACATGAAGCCCTTCTCTTAGAAGGCACAAATTACATCTTACAAAAGTCTTTCCCATGGAAGGCAACACTATTCATAACTTCACAACAACTAAAAGAGCATTTTCAAGGGGAAAACTCATTTAAAGTGCATGATAAGAGGGACAAGCTTAACCAGCCTCTACACACAGCTGGACATACTTTCTCTCCCTTCAGTTGCACCCATTTTTCCCCTTCAATATTGAAGTTATCATGGCAAACTACCTCTCTACCGCTGGAGTCATTCTGCTGGAATGCTATCCACTCACTGATGCTATATAGCTAGAGCTATGGACCATACAAAGATAAGTGATTTTGCTTCCATATCTTTAAATTTACACCATTGAGTACATGATTACTTTACCTCTAAATAAATATTACTTTATTTCAACTATTATTACAAGTCCTAATCAAAGCTATTATATCAAACACATATTATATATTTCTTCCACCATTATCATGATTTTTAGACTTTGGCTTTAATGGTTTTATAGGCCTAAAAATACGCCGATAGTCATTGGACCACGTGGCTCAATGTTGAGTTCGGACGCAACTCCCCAAACACAACTCTGGCCTAGTAAGGTTACCCCTCCAATGGATCACACGTGGTCAAGCAACCGAAAAAGGCCCCCAAACAATGTGTTCAACTAAATTTGCCACGTTATCCATATAGTTATGTAATGTGTTCAATTGGTGATAGACTAGTGATATTGTGTCATTCAATTACTAACGTTGTTAAATAATCTAATTCATTGTGTGTTTATTAATTTGTAGGATGGCGATGGTGATTCGGTAGAGGATGTCCATTCGCCCAATGATCAATGTTTATCATCCGATGACAAGCATTAGGCAATGATGACGTAGATTGTGGGCCTTATTTTGGAGTAGCTAGTTTGACATTTTGATATTTATAATAAAGTTTCAAACTTTGATATATATGTGTGTGTGTGTGTGTGTGTGTGTGTGTGATAGTTGGAAACTTTATTATAACATTCAAAAACAATTGGAATGTATTCTTTTGTGCATAACATTCTACACAATTGGAATGTATTATTTTGTTCATAACATTCTAAACATTTGGGATGTATTATTTTGTGCATAACATTCTAGACATTTGGGATATATTATTTGGTATATATTTATTAATAAGGTGTAATTAAATATATTTGGTTCGTTAGTTTAAAGTGGTATTGTATTTGGTATTTGGTATTTGGTATTGTATTTTGATCACATTATAGGTGCTTGGAAAATATGTATTTCAGGTTTATTATAGGTGCCTGAAAAAAAAAAAAAAAAAAAAAAAAAAAAAAAAAAAAAAAAAAAACCCACCTATACCAGTGTTTTTTAAACCGCTGGAATAGGGTATTGTTCTATTTCATTGGTTACCCTATAGTGGCCGTTTTGAAACCGCTAGTATAGGCAAGGCCTATTACAGCGTTTTAAAAATGCTAGTATTGGGCTTATTTTTATAATACTGAAATGACCTATACCGACGATTTTAAACACATTGGCATAGGCAGTATGTATTACAGCAGTTTAAAATCGCTCGTATAAGATGTATTTCTATTTCTCTAAATACCCTATAGTGGTGTTTCTGAAAGCGTTAGTATAGGCAAAGCCTATTACGGCATTTCCAAAACACTGGTATAGGGCTTATTTCTATATCTGAAATGACCTATATCAGTAGTTTTAAAAGCACTGGCATAGGCAGTATGTATTATAGCGGTTTAAAACCGCTTGTATAGGTTGTATTTCTATTTTCCTAAATACTTTGTAGGGGCAATTTACAACGGCAGTTTTCATTTTTAAAAAACGCCGGTATAGGTCTTGAAACTCCTGATAAAGAATGTCCCAACACTTCAAAAAAAGCGTTGGAATAAGATCTCAAACCACCAGGACCTATACTAGTAATTTTAAAAGCGTTGGTATAAGTCAGGCAAACCTATTGCCACACTCATTGCATAGCTACAAAGCGTCGGGATAGGCCTTTTTGGTCTATACCAACGCTTTTTGGGGTTATCCCAAGGCTTTAATAACGCTGGGATAGCCCCTTTTTTTGTAGTAAAACCATTGACCCAAAACGATCTTGCTAATGATTACTCTTGTTAGATGCCTTGTTTATGGATAGGGGATTGATTCTATTTTGGATTTGGATTCAGATTCGGGTTAAGGCTCAGGAATTGGGGAGGCAATATTTGACATAACCCGCAAACATGACACGAACACAACATTAATAATGGTGAAGTCAATATTTAAGTTAAGGGGGAAAATTTTTATATACACAAGTATATAAAATTGCACTTGAATATATATATATATATATATATATATATATATATATATATATATATATATATATATATAATCATTAAGTGATATTTTAATGTAAATTTATGTTATTATCATCTAACTACTTCAAAATTTTATTACTTATTGCACAATTTTATGAAATAGATTAAATTACTACTTAAATAATTTAAATTCCTATTTGGTTTTTTTAATATATCATATTTGAAAGATAACACTAATGTTCTTCTTCTAACCTTTTTCCCCTTCCCATTATATCTCTAACTTCATTATTTTATTTTCCCTTATTTCCTCATACATTCAATTTCTTTTTGTAGGTTGCTGAGGTCCAAAATATTACGAGTATCAAGAACCAAAGCAAATGGGCCTTCAAAAATAAGGAAGGCCCAATCCGTGAGCCAAGGCTCGTTTAGAACGAGCAAAAGGAAGCCTAAGTCCATGAATGGGTAAGCCTTGAGCCTAAGAGAAGAAAGAAAAGAAAAGTAAAGGAAGTTTGGCCCAGCCCTCCGTAAAATAGGCTCCTAGGGGACCCAGAGATAAGAAAGGGGCTGGACCAAGATACCTTGGAATTGCCAGAACCAGGGAGGGGATTCTCGGGAAGTGTAGAAAAGAATCAACTGGGACTTGGACAGCTCAAGGAAGCATGCTCATGAACACAAGGAACAAAGAAATCCATGTCACATCAGCCACCCACAACTCAAAAGAAAAGCCTTGGAAACAAATGGTGACTTAGAAATCAGCACCTGATGAAGGGAGCCTAGTACCTCAAGGAAAGCAAGAAGGTGAACCATGAAGAAATGTGGCTACGGATCTTTCAACATGACAGGGAAGAATCTACCTATTTGAAGGAAAAAGACAAAGGGCAAGCCAGCCAAAAAGGGGCTCTAAAAAGTCTCTTATAAGCTTTGGAAAAAGGAATAAAGTCAACCCCATCAGGACCCCTCAAAAGAGGAAGGTCAGTTGGGAACTTTTTGGAGGGTAACCTCAAAAGAAGAACGTAATGAGATAATAAGGAAAGGACCACCCACCAATGTTATTGACATAAAATTAGTTTTAGTACCCAAGGCAGCAAAAGGAGGAAATCAACGGCATACCAAAAGACTTAGGAATGTACTATAAAAGGGGGATTAAGTCATTAGCAAAGGGCATTCAGCAACTATTAATCAGAGCAAAAAAGGAGCATTAGAGAGACTCATTAAGCTTCAGAAAAATAGAGAGAAAATGAAGGCATTGTGAAGGATCCTGTAATAAGTACTTGAGGATGTACTTGGATTCAAGGGAATTCAAATCTCACAAGTCTTGGAAGCCTACAAAGAGCTATCCAAGTCTATGACTTTTGAACTTATTTGAACCTCGTGGCATATCCCAATGAGAAATAGGGTCCAATGTACCCAAAAAATAAAAAAATAAACTTAATATAATGACACATCACTCTATTTTCTGAGGATCTCTAACGTTCTTACTTACATTTTTTTATAATTCTTTTACTATTCATCAACCACTTGTTTTATAATATATATATATATATATATATGTTTGTATGTATGAATGTATATGTGTTGTAGGGCTCATGTTTTGTGCACAAATTGGTTCGTAATCAACCCAATATAGATGCGGTGAACCAAGCCCAATCCACCAACCAACAAATATAATTTCTTTGGAGGCTCAGGATCCTCATTTCCATTTGGGCCTGGGCACTGTCCAAAACAAGAACCCACATAGGTTTTGAGCCTTAAAAATTGAGATTTTTTTAATGAGTTTTAACATAGAAAGGAAATTATAGTGTACTAAACATAAATATGATAAAAAAAATATTAACATTTGAACAAAAAAAATAAAGGCGAAAACACCATTTTGGTCCTTACATTTTGGTTTTACAATCAATTTGGTTATTATATTTTGGTAACGGTCAATTTGATCCCTGTTGTTTTCAACTTGCAATCAATCTGGTCTTTATTGTTAACTCACTAACAGAAAATGCATACGTGGCAAACGGTTTGCATTGTTGGTGCACACATAGCTAAAATAATAATATAAAATCAAACAATTAAACATTAAAAATGCCATGCAAGCATTTTAATAAAAAATAAAAATCCACGTCAGCCAAAAAAATTTAAAAAAAATTAATTGAAAGAAAACAAATAAAGAAAGTGAATTAAAAAAAAAAATCTTCAATTTCTTTTGTTTACTTTTGTATTCTTGCATTTTCTCAGTTACTAAACGCAATACCCAGCAAACACCGCAATCTGAAACCAAACACTAATCAAACAATTATCTACACTCAAATTTTCTTTTATATTCTTTCTCTTTTCATATATTTCCCAGCAAACCCACTCAGACCTCTCTCTCACAATCTCACTCTCTTTCTCTTTCTGTCTCTCCATCTCTTTTCTACAATCAGTCCTTATTCTTCTAAAGACTGCGTCGTAAATTTTGGTATAAAAACCAGTAGAGCACTCTTGAATAAAATCATCAAAAAATTATCCCAAATTTGTCCATAGAGTTCAAGATTTCCTTAATCAAATCTACACTTATCCATTGCTTATTTTTGTGTTTCTTTTGTCCTCATTCACTTTGCTAGCCACCATAGGTGAGGATAATAATATCCTGCACGTGCGAAGTGGAATTTGTTAGAGAGGTGAAAGGATTGATATGGTTTGGGTAGGTTGAGATCTTTTCAGTGTTTATTCATGATTGGTGTTTGCTGGGTTCTATCTGTGTGTTTAATTTGGTAAAGGGTTTCATTGTGTTGGGATTTTCAAATTGCTTTGTGTTTGGGAGGTAAGAAAGTACAAGGAAGAATATAAAAGAAAATGAAAGAAATTGCGGATTTTTTTTATTCAAAAAATCTTTTTTTTTCTTTGAATTAATTTTATCAAAAAAAAAAATTTTTTGATGTGAAATTTTCTTTTTTATTAAAATGCTTATGTGGCTTTTTTAATATTTAATTATTTGATTTTATATTATTATTTTAGCCATGTGTGCACTAACAATGTAAACCATTTGCCACATATACATTTTCCGTTAGTGAGTTAACGGTAGAGACCAAATTGATTGCAAGTTGAAAATAACAAAAACCAAATTGACTGTTACCAAAATGTAGGAACTAAAATAGTGTTTTGGTCAAAAAATAAAATATATAGACTAAATTCACCAAAAAATAGTAATTAAAGGAGATTAGGAAAGCTACCTATTTTTTTTCAATGAAAAGGCAGGAATTTATTTCAATATATAAAAATATTACATATTACGTGTCATGATCAAGAATTGATTGAAAGAGGACCATCTATTACCTTTTTAGGCTTTCACTATAGGCATGGATGATAGGATAACAAGAGTGAACCATACATTGTATTCTACACAATGATGGATATTTCTAAAACTACTTTCCTGTTAGTTGTAGACTTGCAGTTAGGCTTTTCTCTCTTGCTCAAAGTTTTAGCTACTTGTCTTACTTAGCTTGATTATTATCGCTTTGTACCAATCAGGCTATTAGCTTTGATTTTTTTTTGGAGGGCCAACGGGGCAATTGCCCCTCTCAACCTCCCTGTCTCCGCCATAAATGACACAACCTTTCCCACATTAGTATTTAATGCAAATGAGTTCGTGTCAATTTCGCGTTAACTTAATTAACCTACAATCAACCCAAATTGACTCAAATCATATAAATAAATTTTATTTTTATCTAATATAAATTTGAGTGATTAAAAAACTTTAATGGTTATATAGATAGATAAATTTTCATTGAAACTATAAAGTCCCAAACCCTTTTAGCTAATTTTTTTTTTTAAATCTCTTTTCAATTTATTTTTTTGAGTTGTGTATTTCTAAATTTGGGTGGAACTTCATTAGGTTGAAATGAGAACAGTGGCGGAACCACAAATTTATCTTTGGGGGGGCCATATATAATATTTTTTTTTGGTATGAAATATAAAATAGTAATATACAATACTTCATAACTCAATTTTTTCCCTTTTATTTATTGAGATAATTGTTAAAATACCTATGTGTTCATTTTAAAGATAATAAATGTTTAATTATTGTAATTTGTTGATATATATTTATAGATTGTATTTTATTTAAATGAAAATTATGTTTATTTTTAGACTTTCTTAAATATGTATGTATATTATGGGGACAAAATGATAAGATTATTTAGAAATTATCAAATTATTTAAGATATTTTAAGAAAAAATCATGTTTTTCAAAAAATTTGGGGGGCCTTGGTCATCAAGTGGCTCCACCACTGAATGAGAACCTTTTAATTGTATGCTATTAATACTTTAATTGATGTTTTTATGAAAGAATTTGTGTAGAATTTATTTTTTTATAATATTATTATAATTTATGTACTTACAAAAGATAAAATAAGTCAATCACTTTGGGCCAATTTTTAAATGGGTTGAAATGGGTCATTTCAACACTAATCCAATATGTGTTTATTAAACGGTTGAAGTTGGTTGTGTTGTGTCAACCCACTTAATAAATATGTTGTAATAGGGTTGAGGGGTTTTAGTATAATTATTAAATGGGTCAGGTTAGGGTTGAGTTTTGCATTTGAATACCCTTAATGCAACATGAACATGGTATGTTAACACAAATTGCCATCTTTACATGGAAAGAGACGGGTATGAGGAGGATGAGAAGGGAAAGAGTGAAGAAGAAGTGGGCTTTAGGGATTATGCTGTTGAGTTTTGAGAGTTGAGAAAACTGCCATATTTTACCATTTCTCTGTTTTCCGTTTTCTTAAAAAATATAAATAAATAAATAAAGAAAACAAAAAAAAGAAAAAGAAGCAAGCCTTTTGCTCGTTACATAGAAATGAACAACTCTAACGGAAAGTTCCAGTTCATACTACAATGGATGGAAATCTTATATTTGAAAGTAGAGCTTTTTCCATGGATTCTTCTAATTCAGCTTATTTAGTCAGGTGAAATTGAAGGCAGTGACATTTTTGAGATTTTGATTTCTGTGTTTTTGATACTATTTTTATTAGTTTTTGAATTTTTAAAACTAAAATATGTCAAAACAGTGTCCTTTTTTTAGCACTTAAGGCAACCCACATAATAAAAAGAGGGGCACATTAATGAGACCACGTGCACAAAAAAAAAAAAATATATATATATATATATATATATAATTCCATCTGTTAGCTAACAATGAATTGACGTCTAATTACTTTGATCCTACTAACCAAATACCGATCAACCATAAGCTAGAAGGAGGGGCACATTAAATGATTAATGTGACCTCACAAAAAATAATTATAATTCCATACGTTAGCTAACAAGGAATTGACGTTTAATTACTTTGATTCTGCTAGCCGATCAACCATAAGCTAGAAGGAGGGGCACATTAATGTGACCTCACAAAAAATAATTATAATTTCATATGTTAGCTAACAATGAATTGACGTTTAATTACTTCAATTCTACTAACCGATCAACCATAAGTTAGAAGGAATTATCACTACACACCCTTGATACGATGGTTACTCTATAAATATAAGTGCTTATAGGATGTGGAGGGTAAAGACTGGGGTTTAAGTCTCTAGGCCGAAGTTTTACACATTATACACTTAAATTAGACTAAAGTAAAATTTCTATCTTATATAAAAAAAAAATGATAAGCTAGAAAGAGGGAGACATTAATGTCAATGGCGAAGCCACTTGAGGACTGAGGGGAGCCTTGGCCCCCCCCCAAATTTTTGAAAAATTTTATAATTTTTTTTTTAAATATCTTAAATAACTTGAAGATTCTTAAATAATCTTTTCATTTTGCCCCCATTCCTGATAATATACCTATATAAAGTCCAAAAATAAACACAATTTTCATTTAAATTAAAATACAATTCACAATTACCTCAACAAATAAAAAAGGAAAAAAATTCTAATTTTCATCCCAATACATTTAGGGCTTACTGTACACAGCAAAAAAATTGAAAAGTTTGAAACTTTGTCTCTCCCACATGGCCACACAATTGCTGCAATCTTGCAGAATAGAAAAAAAATCTTTCTTACAAACTTACACAGGTGATTCTCTCTCTCTCTCTCTCTCTCTCTCTCTCTCTCTCTCTCTCTCTCTCTCTCTCTCTCTCTCTCTCTCTCTCTCTCGGACTTGGACTTTGCATTCTTCTTCTTTTTCTTCTTTCAATACTTTCTCTTTGCCTTTAGCCTCCTTCAGTCCTCGCCACTGCACCACCTTTGCCCTCTTCTTTTTTTTTTTTTTTTTTTTATCTTTTCTGATTTTAGTTCTTTGCTTTTCATCCATTTGTTTAAAAGTAAATGTTTTTTTTTTTTTTTTTTTTTTTTTGAGAATCTAAAAGTAAAAGTTTTGTCTCTTTGTTTAAAAGTAAATGTTTTGCACTTTCCAGAATTGCAATAATTTAATGTATGTACTATGTGTTCAATTTTTCTTTGGTAAACGTACTATGTGTTGAATTTAGCCAATAAAGAGCGACTAATTTTGTCCCTTTCTCATTATCATTGTCAGTAACCTATTGCTAAATATTTATGTTATTGTATGTTTTGCGACTTTGCCCATTAATTTTATAGTTGATTAAAGATATTAAATTATTTTTTTAATTTTGTCTCATGATTGTTTAATTTTAATTAAATATGCTTTGGTTTATACATATTCAGTTATAAAGTATTATATATTACTATTTTACATTTCATACACACACAAAAAAAAAAATTTATACATGACCCTCTCAAATATAAATTTCTGACTCCGCCGCTTATTAATGTCACGGCACACAAAAATATTCTTTGACATGTTGCTAATTAATATAATATGGGCCGTGGGTGCCACCTTACCAGTTGATCAAGATCATCTGTCTACCTACCGTGTCACCATCAACATCGAAAACAATTACTCAATCATATCACTTGGGGCATATCACAACTTAAAGAAAGGAACAATGTAAAACATTTCTATGAAATTTTCGATGCAATTATAAACATATTAATATAGTAAAAATAATTCTAGGGTTACACACACTTTATTTTAATTGTTTTATGTGATAAACTGTGATTAAATGTGCGTCACTTTCACATAAATTCACAATTTTTTCTTTATCATTTACAATCATTCATATATATAGAACAATTGTAACAAAAGTTATGTAAAAGTACATAATCCTATAATTATTCATATATGGCAAAGCCACAACTCTTTTTAGGAGGATTAAGTTGTCATAAGAAAAATATTTAATCCAAAACATAAGCTAGTTTGTATATATAACAAATTTTTTTTTTTTTGATACAATATATAACAAAGAAAATTTTACACACACACACACATATATATATATATATCTTGTTAGTTTGTAATATGTGAACTATATTTTAAATCATATTAATCATAATTAATATTCTTTACACATTTTAGATCAAGAATTTATATTTAAAAATTAGAAATTAGAAGGTTAATAAAAACTATGAAACATTAATCAATTTTAAATAGTATAAATAACAAATGTCACTTTACTTTTCTAAATATATACAAGTCAATATTAGAAAAATATATCAATAATAACAACTATAAGTATATAGTTTTATTATAAAAATACATATAAACATATTATACTATTCTGCATATTTAAATTGATCCTCAATTCCTAATACTAATTAGATAGCTTGCTCACAAACTCACTATTATGTTGAAACTTAAACTTATAAAGCCTAAACCTACAAGCAAGGACTTGACTAGTTTTTTTTCAATAAAAGAACATAAACAAATAGGTCCTCTCTCTCTCTCTCTCTCTCTCTCTCTCTCTCTTCCAGTTTCCACCTGTAGAACCCTTCTCACCTTGATTGGGTAGATTGAAGCATATGTGGCCCACAATTAGCTTTTTTGAAGAAAAATGCTTTTTTAAAGATAAATTATTTTTTTGTCCCTTAAATTTGGAGTTTGATTTTGGTCCTTCAAATTTTAAAAGTTCAATTTCAATCTATATTATATATAAAAAAAAATAATTAAAAAAAAAGAGTCAAAATTTCAACTTTGTCTCTAGGGGAATTTGGTTATAGTCCCCAAAATATGGGGTTGCTTTGATTTTTATCTCTTAAACATGGGGTTGCTTTGATTTTGGTCTCTTAAATATACGATTGGTTTGATTTGGTCCCTAAAAAAATGTTTTGCAACATCCGCGTTACACGTGTAGGTAAAATTTTGATTGTGAGAAAATTTGGGCTCTTTAATAGCTCCTTGCTTTACTCCTTTGCAAAACCCTGGTTGCTTGTCACCTAGGTTTTATTTTTATTTTTATTTTATATATATATATATATATATGAACTTTGTCATCTAGTTATTATCTACATCTATCAGGTGAAAGAATATTATCTAGTGTATTCATGCATGCCGTTATAGCTTATAGGGTTGGAGAACCTTAGGACTTGGGTTGTCACTAATGCAAAAGTAGTCTGTGAATGCTTTTTTTTGGTTCTTTTTTTCTTTTTCTTTTTTCTTTTTTTTAAGGGTCTTCTACGTTGTGCAAATGGATAGATCGAACCTCACAGTGGAAGTACCTTGCATTAAAAAAATAAAATAAATAAATAAATAAAATTTAATCCCTCCAATGTTCTATCTTAAGTTTGGACGTTCTCTCGGTTCTAACATAATCTTCTATGGGAGAGTCTGTCTATGCAGGCTATACCATATGAGACATGGTCATAGACTAGTTTTCCAATTAATCTATGCTAATCCGATGCCAACTAAGAATTCATGTGACCTCAAATAAAATCCAGGGACCGTGGATAGCGTTATCCAGGGCCGGCTGAATGGTGGAGCAAAAAATGCGATCGCCTAAGGCCCCAAGTAAAAAAAAGGCCCCCAAATTTTAACCAATAGGGTTATTTATAATCAATAAATAAAATAATTTTGTTTTATAACTAGATGAAAAACAAATAAAAAATAAAGAAAAATGCAACATTCACAATATTTTTCATAATACTTTTACAACTAATGCTAAGTACCAGATTGTTACAGCCTATTGTTGATGGCAAAAAAAATAATTATAGTGATATTTTCAAATAGAAAACAAAAAGTAACTTAAAATTTAGGATTTGTTGTAAAAAATATTGTAAATGTTGCACTTCTAAAAAAAATAAGAATAATAATAAGAGTTTAGTTAGCAAACTTTTACTAGTTTTCATCTAAGTCTATCACTAACACTATTGTTTTACTTACTACTATCAATTTACCATATCAACAAGTATGAAAAATTTTGTCAAATTTTTTCTGTCTATAAAATTTTTAAAAAAAGAAAAAATTCTACATAGTTCATCAAGCCACCCTTGGCTGGATCAATTTTCGCCTTAAGCCCCCAAATGCATCAAGCCGCCCCTGGCGTTATCGAGGGTGATTATGCATTGACGTGCGTTTGTCTGCAGTGACTGACATGTGTTTGTGTTACAGTAACACAAACACTGTTACTTTGCTAATGGTGTGTGTGTGTGTGTGTATATATATATTCTTTTGATGGGCTAATCAGGAGCTGTATTGCCGTATTGGTATACCATCGAGTCTATTTAAGTAGGTTTTTACTGTAGCTTTCCAATTATATATCGAAAAGCAAACAACCTGACTGTGACTCATCAGCACGATTTGTTTTGAAGATGCAATGGCTGTTAAAGTAGGTAGCTTTAATTATCGTCCCTTTCAAATGAGGCAAGGGTACGTGGAAAATGGAAGTTCACAAAGAAATGGAAATATATGGAATCACTGGATTTGGACTATGCCTATTGACTATTGTAATTTTCATACACTGTCTACCACTCATTCTAGTACTCTTGGAAGACAAGAAAGGTCAAATCTATAAGATCTGAAAAAGAATAAAGCCAAAATGAAATTTCACTGGCTAATGCACAAAGTTTACATGCTCATGGAAGCATCTTGCATTTGCATACTGCAATAATGAAGAGGAGGATATTAGTTTTTTTTTTTTTTTCCTGCAATATGGCAACTAACTTGTCTAGCTATCCCTAAAACATGTGAAGCATGATGCATTTGACTTTGAGTGACGCCAAATTAATGCCTTTAGCTGGCTAGTACAACAAATTCAATGCAAAATCAGTTAGAAGGTTTTGGATTCATAATTGGAGAAAGCAGCAAATTATTACGCATATCCGCTAGTTCAAAACGTGCACAAAACATATATGATTCTTTTCTCCTTCATCACGCTAATCCCATTATCCTTTATTCCAAAACTAACTCTACGATTTATCTAAGTTTTTTGAGCTAACCGTAGTATTTGCTCTTATTTCACTCAATTGGGAGCCTCTGTCTGTATTTTTAGGTCCAAATTTTATGACTACGTAAGATAACACACAAGATTTGTGTATTTGTACCTTTTAGATGTATTAGAATAATGATTAAGTAATTAAATTAATTATTATTTTTATATAATTTAGATTTTGAGAGAAATGATAGTTTATCATAGTATCCCAACCACCACATGATATGTCTCACTATTATTATCACAAGGAATTGACATGAACTAAAAAAATATAATAAGAATTTTTATTTTCTAAACTTGAATTTGCTAAATAATTCTGTATTCCATTTATGGCTGATAAGAAAATGTTGGAAAAAAAAAATTATTCGCCTTCTTCACATGCTTATGCAAATCATGATTTTGTAACCTAGATCACCCTAAAAATGCACCATGGAGAACATTAGGATAAAAGAAAATATTTGTAAAAGTCACATTGAGTTGAGTACAAGCTTTGTTTTGAGATGGTGTGAGCAGAGAATTACGAGTCCAATCAAAGCAACTTTGATACCATGTAAGAATAGCCAAAATTACCACGTAAGAAAAGCCCAAATACATAGAAAATTAAAATAATAAATAATAATAAAAAAAAGACAAGTTTTTAATGGTTCGGCGCTAGGCCTACGTACCTACATCCATTGTTTTATATTTCTCTCTAATATCTAGTATAATGCTATGTTACATAGCTTTTTTTATATACAAATCTTTGGGGAACATAATCCCTACATTTGTTCAATTGAATTTATTATATATATATATATATATATATATATATATATATATATATATATATATATATATATATTGCCTTTCTTTTCCATTTTCTCTTCCTCGTTACATGGGTTAGAATTTTTTATTTGAGAAGTGTTATCATGTTATGTATAACATTTTCATAAAAAATCATAAATGCTAAATTGTTATTAATTTTAATTTAAAAGTACCATTAAAATCACTTTATTGCCTACTAATAATAATCTATAACAACCTGTCATTTATGATTTGTTGTAAAATTATTGTGAAAATATTGTAGATACAACATTTAATTTCTTCCTTCCTTTAATTTGGTCAGTGCAGTTTTTAACTTAAAAAGGAAAAAAGAATTTGTTCAGATCTAGAACTGATCTATAATTTTGGTAAAGTTAAATCTAATGAACAGAATTATATTATATTAAAAAAAAATACTCTTAGCAATTAAAATAGCAATAAAAAGTTTTCATATTTATGTTGCAGTGGAAGACTATATTATTAGAAACATAAAATAAAACTGTCAATATATTATTTGACAAATGAAAGAAATATCATTGAAGAAAGAAGACTGAAATGGTAAGCCACCATTGAAAATTATACTTTTGAAGAAAAGTTGCAACAACAATTATTGCCCTTCGTCTATGCGCAGACTCATTCTAATAGTTTGCACAATCAAGTTTTTTCCAAAATCTAATTTCCAATTAGTTAGGTTAATTACCTTTCAAATAGTGAAATTTAGGAATGTTTTTCAAAATTAACAAGGTACCATTTTAGCATAAGCGTTGTAGCTAAGTTGCTGAAAAATTGATGGAAAATGCAAGACTGTTGTGTTTTTGATAGTTAAGGGATTTAGAGTAGCTGGTCGACTCTCTTTGTTGAGAAGAGAAATGTGTGTTGGGTGAAGTGTTTATGTTCAACAGGTTTTTGGTTCTTCCATGAGTGTTTATGAGCTGCACATCGCATCTAGTATGGATTCATTATTCTCACCAGTGTTCCAAGCTTAATGGGGGGAACTGTTTAGGGAGCCCATATCGATGCAAAATGACTCTTTTTTCCTTCAATCCACATCTTTTAATTATCATTTTGTTGGATTCTTCTTTTCACGTGAGCTTAGTCTGCATAGCAAATAGGAATACAAACAATAAGTTGGACTGAAAATTCATTATTAATTGGTGTTGGAACTTTTTCTTTCTTTTTTGAAAAAAATAAGGCGTTCGTGTGTGTAATCATTACCCCACGCCCCAAGGTATAAGTTAAGTAAACCTAATGAGACCACCAACATACAACAGGACATATCACATTCACGTTTTATACGGCCAAGTCAACTTGGGCCAAATACTGAAGCAATCCACAACATAAAGTTGCAAGAGCTGATTTGAGCCAATGGAGTTTTCAAGGATTTCCTACTATTAAGCCACACTCGCTGATGGTTGGTGTTGGACCTTATGAGCTTGGTCTATAAGCATTTTTATAAGCTCTAGTTGTGGAAAAAATGCCCTCAACAAATTACAAACAACTTAAAGTATTTTGATCATTCAAATACACAACACGCTTTTATTAATCAAATACATATTATATAAGACTTACAAATCAGTGTTCAAACTAAACCGCATAGCAAACAATTTTTAACGAATAGCATACTCGGATGAAGATGACATATTATGAAATAGATCGGGTCATTTTCTTACCCAACTAAATAAACAAATTAAGATATAAGAAATTCTGACCATCTGGCCCATCCTAAAGTTCGTTCTCGTTAGGAATTGCCACTAAAATGTTCACTCCATGAGTAGCCTGATTAGGAGTTGGCATTGCCATGACAAGACCATCAATAACTGACCCGATCCAATATGAAACATTTATAGGCTTATTCCCTTCACGAAATGCTACCTCTTTAGCCCCTAAATATTCATCCCAACCTGCACAAGTGACTTGAGTCTTGATACTCAATTGTGGCTTAACATGTTTATGTTTGGGATACTTTTCTATCTCAATAATATCCTTAATGTTTTCTTTCACAAACAAATAAAACTCTGAATCCATTTTGCTACCAAGATGGCTCTCTTTCTCCTCAACACAAAGGAATGCAAGTGACTTGCACGTTTCACCATCTAAATTTGCATTTTCAGCAGTGACCTTGAAATGCATGGTTTTGACACAATCTTTTCTTGGAGTTGAGCTAGTTATGCTGGGAGGAGAAGAACCATTCCTTTTAAGATTAGGGAGGTAAAATAAGGGTTTTTTGAGTTCATTATTACTAGCAAGTATATTATTGTGTATGTTTGCCCAACTAGTGAGGAATTTCTCTTTCACCAAAAGGTCTGCTAGAAGAATGCTGCAGCTAATCCCAATTGAGTATCCACCACACTGGAAGTTTGTCACCTGTAGGAATATTTGTAAAGTTAGACAAATAAATGGGAAAAAAAAATGCCCCATTTTAATTCACACCTCTATTCTCTAGCTCACTTTGGAATCTATATGATACCATATCATATAACATATGCTTTATAACATAACTTCAAGAATAGTTAAGAAATTTATACTTTTTTTTTCTTGGATATGTAAGCTTAGTTACCTGAACATAAAATAATGGAGAGAACCGAGGATTATGTTCGTCAATATCATTCCAAAAAACAAGTTGAGCTTCTGCTTCTTCCTTTTGTTTCAATTCAAGAAACTCAGACAAAGTTACAGCGACCTGTGTCTCGATGAGTCTAACACCACTATCATTGGAGACAATTTCTAACTCTCCATCACCATCCTCGCCACGCCACAGCCTTCCACCAAGCATTGGCTGTTCGGAAAGTGCTTTTCCTAGTGTCTCCTTAGCCCAACCTGCAAAAATCCACCCTGAATCCTCCTCACTCACGTTCTTGTAGTAAAGAACTACGTGAATACACCTTTTGAATATCCCCGAAGCAATAGGGTCCGTGGCCAATACCCGGCATGACCGTCGCTGATCAGTCACCTTATAGGGTGTGACTGTCTGCACAGCTTCAATGGTTAACTTAGGGACATTGGTGATACCATTGGGACTTGCCATTTTTAGAGAACTGGTGGATAACTTCATGCTTGGTAAGGCATTTATAGGGCATATCTTAAAAAGTAAACAATTAGGAGCCATTGTTAGTTACATTAATCTTGGTCTAGACGCTTCCTAATAAATTAACCAATTGGGTTACTTTCCTTTTCCTCTTTCTTTTTATACTTGCTTTTTGTTACTTCACTACTGGCATGTAGTTAATCAGGGCCTGTACACTGTACAAGATTAGTATACCAGCAAGTCTGTTTTAATTATTGAGGCCTTTGTAGCTTTCCAATCAAGTAAACACTGATTGTGACTCAACACGTTCTGGGGATGCCGTGGCTGTTAAAGTAGGTAGCTTTCATTATCGTCGCTTTCAAATGGATGAGGGTACGTGGAAATCACTCCTTTGGAACTGTTGGAAGACAAAAAAGGTCAAATCTATAATAGGTCATGCAGGTTTTCTTAATGTAATCGTTAATCATTTATTTTATGAAAATTTTAATACTATTTTTATGAAAAATAGAAAAAATCGTCAAAATATTAATTTTTTTTTCCTATAAAAATTTCCTTTAAATGAATTATTAACTATTGCTCTAAAAGAATCTGTTAGTATTTTCAATCTATAATAAAATCTGTAAAAAAGATAATGCAAAAAATAGTCACACATTCCTTATTATATATTGTTACACATGAACTATTAGTGTGTTTAAAACACAATTTTAAAGAGAGCATGAGTACAATAACAAAAGCATAGTAAGAATTTTGATCCGCTGTTTTTTACCTTGCTTAAGAGGAGGATATTGATTGGTTTTTGCAATGTGGCATGCAACTAACTTATTGTCCGGCCAACCAGAGAAAATAGTATGTGAGACTTGTTGCAAATAATAGAGTGGGACCAAATTAATGCCTTTAGTTAGTAGAGCAATTAATTCAATGCTAAATCATTTAACAAGGTTCTTGATTCATAATTGTAGAAGGCAGCAAATTGTTACGCATACACGCTTTACTGTAGCGGATCGATGAGGTCGGACTAAAGCGTGTGAACTGAAAATTTAATCCATGAAGAACTTAAAAACTTTGGTGCATGAGAGTCATAGATGATAGATGACATACCACTGGTATTATTCAAGGCGAAAGATATTGTGGTAGATGGTTTTGAACTCTTTCGTATCAATACGTTTCTTATTAAAAACTGTCAGTTAGTGCAATCCTAATCAAGGTCTGTTAATTATTAGGACCCTTTGTATTTTGTCCGTGGTCATATATGTATCAGCCTGGTATGGAGGGTTAATCTTGCTAGAGCCACATATTTGTTTTTTTAAAGTCAAACTCAACTCTCACCGAACCAAAGAAGATTGATGGCTACTGATTCTTTTTCTATTCCTACAAAAGAATCAATAAGCTCAAAATGTAAGAAAGAGACAATACAAGTACAATAAAGGAACATTGACTTATATCTATCAAATTTTCTCTTAAAAAAATAAAAACCCTTATATCTAAGGATAAAGTAAATAGCAGAATAGCATAGTTCCGGCACTATGCACTAAAATGAAAATAGAACAAAGATTGACTGTTGGTAAGTTAAAAACAGAATAATGTATGTCCAAAGGGTGCATGAGATAAAATAAAATAATATGTTTAGTAGTAAAATATCAATAAAGTGCATGCACCCGGTATATTAGCTTAAATAACAAGTTTTATAGTATTTTTTTTAACTTTTTTTTTTAATTATTGAATTGGCCAAAACACCTGAAAAATCTTCAATATAATCAGTACGACCTAGTATTTTAGTTGGCACATTTCAAATTTTCAAAGGAGTACTAGTACCTATTTAATAGCCACTATGTCTGGTATGGTACAATATTGACTCCCGTGCATATGCCACCTTGGACAAAATATCCCATCTCTTTTATTCTTTATTTTTTTTCTTGTAGAACTATTCTTTTCTTAGTTTTCAATTCCTTTTCTCAAAAAAAAAAAAAAAAATTCAATTCCTATCGTAATTTTAATTTTAGTTAGTTAAAATGTAATGAAAAATAAAATTTCAAAAATAAAAACATGAGTTTTCTTCTTCTTCCTTCCTCTTCTTCTTTCTTCTTCTTTTTTTTTTTTTTTTTTTTTTTTTGAAGTAGCATTTCTCCCTACTATCTTTATGCCTCTACAATGTTACTTGGTTTAATTCTATTTGTGTCATTTTCTCATATGTGAGACTTGATATTCTTTGATACCATCCAATGTATATTTTGGTGACCTATTATAGCAGATTAACTATTTAGAGGCATCATACCTACAAAAAGCTGGAGTATCGTAGAATTCTCCTTTAATTCAAATATTAAAACTAATATAGTAATAGATTTAGAAATTAATGAAAACATACATTAAAATCTCCTTTAAAAAGTTAAATTTGATTTTTTTTTTAAAAATTAAGATTTCATTAATGCTCACATACCATGGAAATTACATTATTGCTTACTAATAACAATCTATAACAACCTACCATTTATGATTTGTTGTAAAAATATTGTGGATATAGCATTTCTTCCTTCCTTTAATTTGGTTTGTGCAATTTTTAATTTAAAAAGAAAAAAAGAATTTGTTCAGGTCTAGAACTGATCTATAATTTTGGTAAAGTTAAATCTAATGAACAGAATTATATTATATTTGAAAAAAAAAAAAAAAAAAAAACTCTTAGCAATTAAAATAGCAATAAAAAGTTTTCATATTTATGTTGCCGTGGAAGACTATATTATTAGAAATATAAAATAAAACTGTCAAAATATTATTTGACAAATGAAAGAAATATCATTGAAGAAAGAGGACTGAAATGGTAAGCCATCATTGAAAATTATACTTATGAAGAAAAGTTGCGACAACAATTATTGCCCTTCGTCTATGCGCAGACTCATTCTAATAGTTTGCACAATCAAGTTTTTTCCAAAATCTAATATCCAATTAGTTAGGTTACCTTTCAAATAATGAAATTTAGGAATGTTTTTCAAAATTAACAAGGTACCATTTTAGCATAAGCGTTGTAGCTAAGTTGCTGAAAAATTGATGGAAATTGCAAGATAGTTTTTGATGGTTTAAGGGGCACCTGAATGCAAATACAATCTATGTTGCTGTCTCCCCCCCTCACAACCCCCACCACCCCCCCCCCCCCCCCCCACCCCCCCCGGCGGAAATTAAGGTTCTCCTCTATTTTATTGATTTTTAAAGTCACTAAAAAGCCTCTGGTGAACAGAAGGAAAGCTTTTCACCAACTTTGGGCAGTGAAATCTCCTATATACATTAGCTGATATGACTTTTCTTTGAAAGGGGGGAACATGGCTGACTAAAGGCCACAAATTTTTGCCTCCCTAAAGGGAATGCTCCCTTCCAGACTTGCTAGATGTTAAGGGATTTAGAGTAACTGGTTGACTCTCTTTGTTGGGAAGAGAAATGTGTGTTGGGTGAAGTGTTTATGTTCAACAGGTTTTTGGTTCTTCCATGAGCGTTTATTTGCTGCACATTGCATCTAGTATGGATTCATTATTCTCACCAATGTTCCAAGCTTAATGGGGAACTGTTTAGGGAGCCCATATCGATGCCAAATGACTCTTTTTCCTTTCAATCCACATCTTTTAATTATCATTTTTTTGGGTTCTTCTTTTCATCATATGTGAGCTTAGTCGGCATGGCAAATAGGTATACAAACAATAAGTTGGACTGAAAATTCATTATTAATTGGTGTTGGACCTTTTTTTTTTTTTTTTTGGAACAAAATAAGGGACTCACGTGTGTAATCATCACCCCACGCCTCAAGGTACAGGTTAGGTAAACGTAAAGGCATTATCAATGCACAACAGGACATACCACTACTCATGCCCACATTTTATACCACCAAGCCAACTTGGGCCAAATGCTGAAGCAGCCCACAACACAAAGTTACAAGAGCTGGAACTCAAACCTTTGAGCCAATGGGACTTTCAAAGGTGTCCTACCATTGAGCCACACTCACTGATGGTTAGTGTTGGACCCTATGAGCTTGGTCTATAAGTATTTTAATAAGCTCTAGTTGTGGAAAAAATGCCCTCAACAAATTACAAACAACTCAAAAGTATTTTGATCATTCAAATACACAACACGCTTTTATTAATCAAATACATATTACATAAAACTTACAAATCAGTGTTAAAACTAAACCGCATAGCAAACAATTTTTAACGGATAGCATACTTGGATGAGGATGACATATTATGAAATAGATCTAGTCATTTTCTTACCCAACTAAATAAACAAATTAAGATATAAGAAATTCTGACCATCTGGCCCATCCTAATTAAAGTTCGTTCTCATTAGGAATTGCCACTAAAATGTTCACTCCATGAGTAGCCTGATTAGGTGGCGGCATTGCCATGACAAGACCACCAAGAACTGATCCGATCCAATATGAAACATTTATAGGCTTATTCCCTTCACGAAATGCTACCTCTTTGGCCCCTAAATATTCATCCCAACCTACACGTACAATTGACTTGAGCCTTGATACTCAATTGTGGCTTAACATGTTTATGTTTGGAATACTTTTCTATCTCAATAATATCCCTAGAGTTTTCTTTAACAAACAAATAAAACTCTGAATCCATTTTGCCACCAAGTCTGCTCTCTGTCTCCTCAACACAATGCAATGCAAGTGACTTGCACGTTTCACCATCCAAATTTGCATTTTCAGCAATGGCCTTGAAATGCATGGTTTTGACACAATCTTTCCTTGGAGTTGAGCTAGTGATGCTGGGAGGAGAAGAACCATTCCTTTTAAGATTAGGGAGGTAAAATAAGGGTTTTTTGAGTTCATTATTACTAGAAAGTATATTATTGTGTATGTTTGCCCAACTAGTGAGGAATTTCTCTTTCACCAAAAGGTCTGCTAGAAGAATGCTGCAGCTAATCGCAATCGAGTATCCACCACACTTGAAGTTTGTCACCTGTCGGAATATTTGGAAAGTTAGACAAATAAATGAAAAAAAAAAAAAAATGCCCCATTTTAATTCACACCTCTATTCTCTAGCGCACTTTGGAGTCTATGTAATACCATATCATATAACATATGCTTTCTAACATAACTTCAAGAATAGTTAAGAAATTTATACTTTTTTTTTCCTGGATATGTAAGCTTACTAATTACCTGAACATAAAATAATGGAGAGAACTGAGGATCATGTTCATCAATATCATTCCAAAAAACAAGTTGAGCTTCTGCTTCTTCCTTTTCTTTCAATTCAAGAAACTCAGACAAAGTTACAGCGACCTGTGTCTCGATGAGCCTAACACCACTATCATTGGAGACAATTTCTAACTCTCCATCACCATCCTCGCCACGCCACAGCCTTCCACTAAGTATTGGCTGCTTGGAAATTGCTTTTCCTAGTGTCTCCTTAGCCCAACCTGCAAAAATCCACCCTGAATCCTCCTCACTCACGTTCTTGTAGTAAAGAACTACGTGAAGACACCTTCTGAATATCCCCGAAGCAATAGGGTCCGTGGCCAAAACCCGGCATGACCGTTGCTGATCAGTCACCTTATAGGGTACGACTGTCTGCACAGCTTCAATGGTTAACTTAGGGACATTGGTGATACCATAGGGACTTGCCATTTTTTGAGAACTGGTGGATAATTTCATGCTTGGTAAGGCATTTATAGGGCATATTTTAAAAGGTATACAATTAGGAGCCATTGTTTGTTATATAAATCTTGATCTAGACGCTTCCTGATCAATTAACCAATTGGGTTACTTTCCTTTTCCTCTTTCTTTGTTTACTTGTTTTATTACTTCACTAATGGCATGTAGTTAATCAGGGCCTGTACAGGATTAGTATACCAGCAAGTCTGTTTTAATTGTAGCTTTCCAATCAAGTAAACACTGGATTGTGACTCAACACGTTTTGGGGATGCCATGGCTGCTAGGTAGCTTTAATTATCGTCCCTTTCAAATGGATCAAGGGTTACTTGGGAATCACTTTTTCCTCTGTTGAAAGACAAGAAAGATCAAATCTATAATAAGACTCGTGAAAAAGACAATGCAAAAATAGTCATAGATCTATATATCAAATTTTCTCATTAAAAAAAAAAAAAAAAAGGCTGAGGATGTTTTTTGCTCCAAATTAAAAAATCAACTTATTTTATTATTCAGCTTATTTTTGCTACTATTTATGGGTCTCATTGCACTTTTTGGTACTATTCATGAGTTCCACTATACTATTTTAACTCATTTTTACATTTATCTACAGTACTTTAAAAAAGAAGTTTTCAATTTCAACAAAATAAGCGAATCCCAAATAGACCTTGATTGTCAATAAGTTAAAACAAAATAATGTATGTCCAAGGGTGAGGTAAAACAAAATAACATGTTTAGCACAAAAATATCAATAATGTACATTCACTCGATATATTAGCTTAAATAATTAACAGGTTTTATGGTATTTTTTTACATTTTTTTTGTTGTATTGGCCAAAACACCTGAAAAATCTTCGATATAAACCGTATGACTTGTATTTTAGTCAGTAAATTTTAAGAAAGTACTAGTACCAATTTAATAGCCGCTATGGCCGGTATGGGACAATATTGACTCGCTTGCGTACGCCACTTCGGACAAAATATCTAGTCTCTTTTATTCTTTATTTTTTGGACAAAATTTAGTTACAAAATTGGTTGTAGCCTAAGGTTATAACATTTTTCAAAAAAAATAAACATTGTTACATATTTTGAAAATATAATCGTTGAATTACATGTTCTTTACGCTCTTAATATACATGTCAAATTTTGTATCAATCGGATATTATTTGCTCTATGATTAATAAGTTTATATTTTATGCATAATTTTAAACTACAAAAACTTGCAATTTAAACAATTTATTGATGACATAACTATTGATCTTTAATTTTCTATAAATTTTGCAAGTATGAAGGATATAAGAAAAAGATGTAATTCAATGGTGGATTTATCAAAAGTCACATCTAATAAAAGGGTCATTCTACGGTACCTATCTATTTTTTTAGTGGGTACCGTACCCACCAAAATCTTAGCCGTGTATTCTTATTTTTTCAATCCTGACCGTTTATTTAAGTTAAGTAGTAAATCTATTACCGGCTGAATGGGTAGTGTATAAATAAAAAACCAAAAAGAAAAGAAAGAAACAGAGAACGAGCGATTGGTTAAAAAAAGAGAACGAAAGAGGGCCAAGAAGATGAATGAGAGACCAGGCAAGCAATGTTCCACCTTCAGATCATCTGCCACTGTCGTTGTTGATCATTTTTTTAGCATTTGAGAAGATGTGTATTTATTTATTTGCTGTGGTTTTTCGAATTGATTTCTCAGCTTCTTTGTGCTGATTCAGATTGATTTTAATTCTGATTCAGTTGTTGGGTTTTGATAATTTTCTTTTTTCAATTTGAATTCTAGGGTTTCAGAAAAAAAAATTACCGCTGGAGCATCCAGATTTTTGCTACGCTTTTTTGAATTTGTTGTAAGTATTCTATTTTATTCCTGGTTTTTTTTTTTCAAAATAATTGTTTTGTTTTAGGTAAATTTATTTGTAAATAAGTTTAGGTAATATATTTGATTGATTTTTTTTTTAGGGTTTCTGTTAATTGTGTAGTTGATGTATATATTGTGTTAATTATGGTTAATAAGTGATGATTGAGAATATACGGTAAGAAGAAATTGTATTTCCGTTGCGACCATTTCAGACTCTGAAATGCCTAACAATCTAGATCCTTTTGTTCTTGTATGTTGTGGCCCTTGAGCCTTGAAGAGTAATTTAAGTCTCATAAACTTTATGTTGTAGTAAATTCTTCATTCTAGATTATTTTACTAACATTGTTGGATGGTTGAACCACAATGTGGAAAGGAGGGAGAAGGAGTGTATATTATTTATTAAATTTATTGTCAGCATCTTTGCTTCCCTATAAAAGAAAAAGAGAAAAGTATAAAGGCTTAAGTTTAACGCAATATACAGAAGTTGAGTACAAACTATACTGTGTTCTGTGTTTGGTATTCAAATCAGGATTTTGATTTTTAATCCTTTTCCTCTCTATTTGTTGAAGTCACCCTATAACTTGTTACTTTTATTACTAAGATTTGTAAATATCAAATTTCATTTGTGGTTTCATAAGTAATTTCTACTGTTGTTTTATAATGTTCATTTCTATGCATAGATTTGGTTAATGTAGTTCCTGATGAGCAGAACTGATTTGGTCTGGGTGCACAAAGAGGCCGGTATCACTTTGGTTGTTGTTCTTTCTTATTTTTGCAAACCCCTAGTGAGTTTGTAAACTATGAGAATAAAATCTTAAATTTAGTAGGCTTCTTTATTTTGGGGTCAAATATCCTCCATTTAATTTGTGTTTCTTTTAGTCCAACTTGTATGTATTACTATGTTATTTATTTGTACACACTATAAAGTTTATAACTTTGTGTTATTTAAGTTGCAATGTTTTAGTGGGCATATGTGCTAGGTGTTTAGGGGAATGACTAAACATGTATACTTGCAATTAGCATGCTCTATTTCTGTTTTGTTAAAACTTAAAAACTGTGTGGTCATTGTGTGGTTTAGAACTTTTTAACTTTCATTCAAGTAATATAGAGTCATAGACTTTGAAAGAGATAGTGAACCCCATCTTTTGTTTTCATTTTAAACTGGTTCCTGTCTCATCTGTAGGTTGTTTTTGTTCTCCAAGTCAAGAATATTTCATCTGGGTCTTACTATTTTTTGTTTTTTTCTTTTGGTCTTTAAATATAATAAACATGATTACTGCTTAGTTTTTGAATTTGATTGAGTTTTCCAGGTTCATATTTCATGGTTTTGGAGATGCTTGAGTCTCTTCCACTCATTAAGTGCAGCTACCTGAGGGTTTTTTTTTTTTTTTTTTGGATAAATTGCAACAACCTGAGTGTTTTTTGATAAATTGCAGGCTGCAGCAACTTGAGGTGTTTTTGATAAACTGCAGCAACCTATTGTTTGTTTGATAAACTGTAGCAACTTGAGATTAGTTCTTTTTCTTCTTCCTTTATTTGGTGGATATATGATGGCTTGTGGGAGATTTGCTTTTAGTTGTTGCATTTGGGAGTTTTGAACAACATTTGATGATTTGTTCTAAAAATGCACACCATGTGTTTGATGTTTCATTCTATAAGCTTTGTAGTAACCTAGTGGAGCTAGTGTGCCTATCTTATGCAATTTTAACTAACTAATTTACTTAATCATGGAGTAAAAGATTGAAAATTTTTCAATCAAATCTTGATGCAAATAATAGATAGGAGATTGATAATGTTATTTGGATAGTGTCTTGCTGAAGTGGCATAGCATCTTTTTCTTTCTCTTTTTCTCTCCTGCTCAAACTTACATTTAATATGAAGTTAAATCATTTTGCAGGGGTAGGTTGAAGAATTGACACATACAATTGAAGTCCATGTAACAAGACCAAGCTCTAAAACAGAGCTGAAACATTGATATGCACCCACAATCATTTACATTATTACTCAACTTTCAGATAATAAGAAACCTCTCAAAGGTTTATTATATGATTATATCCTTTTTTTAGCATGTTGTTGTTTACTAGATTTTTATTTATTTAATATACTTATTATATATGATTTTGAATTTGCTGATATTGTCAGGTTGAGCTAGATGAGCCAAAGTTCTTGAATAATAATAGTTATATAAATAAATATCTAAGGCTCTATGCAAAGAGATTTGCTCTTATGAACGTCTTTTTTTTTTTTTTTTTTTTTCAAGCTCTAATAGTTATATCATGTAAATGCAGATATTTCTGTTGCCAGTGGAGTTGCAGAATGGATAATAAGAAATTGCTACAAGTCAGAAGTTGCCATGTTGAGAACTTAAGAATGAATGATCCAGAAATGCATATGCTTTTGATTCTCTTTTTCAATTGTTGCCATGATAGTATTCAAATATAGATGTGAACAAGACACATTGTAGTGGATTTTTTTTTAAAATGAATTTTTTTCTTGAAAAATGGATTTCTTTGTAGTTTGTCTGCTTCTTTTAGATACTTTGCAACAAGAGACCGGCCTGTAGTTCATGAAAGTGAGTTATACATCAACTTAAGTTATAAATATTATGAGATGAAAATTACCATATTTAGATCCAAGTGCAAGTAGGTGGTCTGATTTCTTTGGATCATCTACAGAACATACAAATATGTGAATTTATTGAAAAATGATTTCTTAGTAAACAAATTGTGAATATACATATGGAATATTTCCCTTGACAATATATTAGTGGTATACTTCTCGATTTTAACTAACCTAGTAATCATAATAGATTTAAATATGTAGAAGTAAAATCTTCCCCCATCTTATTGTGTTTAATACGTGTAAGTGCTCTATTAACTTGTTGGAACAACTCATAAAGCCTAGTTTGCCTATCCAAAAATCTATTCAATAAGGCATTCATGGCTTCACATTGTTGTGTAGTCTTGTACCTAGAAAAAAATGACTTCTCATGTAAGATAATCTTTTGCATGAATGTGCATGATTGTCCATAATATCTGGATTGATCATGATTGTACTCTCCATTGATAATGATTATAATGGAACAATAGAAATTATTTTTAGTAATATGATAAATTCATATTTTGCAAGTCCAAGTTGTTACTAATAGAAAATTATTAGTTGGCTATGATGACAAATTTTTACTCATTATCTTGTCAATTAGGTTATCAATGGCATTTTCATTGCCTCATGTATTTATTAAAAATGTTACTAAAAATGTAGAAGGTCTAAGAAAAAAAATATTTGGAAAAAATATTTTATGATCTTAAGTTCAAATTCAAAATTAGGTATCCAAATAATAGAATTTCAAATCCTTTGTCGTATAAGAAGACCCAAACAAGGAATTTTAAAATCAATAGATTTCAAATCAGTGCATTTTAAATCCATTGGTTCAAAATAATCCAAATCCAAATGTTACCATCCAAATGAATTTCAAATATTTCGGTCATTTTATAGGTTCTAAAGGTAATCTGGTCATTTTTTAGGTTTTAGGGGTTTTCAGTAATTTTTTAGGTTTCAAGGGCATTACAGTCATTTTATAGATTCTAAAGGTTTTTTTGCCTTTTATTTTTATTTTTTTATGTTCTATTGGTATTTCGGTCATTTTATAGGTTTTAATGTCATTATAGTCAACTTTTAGGTTTTAGATTCTAAGGGTATTTTGATCATCTTTTAGGTTCTAAGAGTATTCCGGTAATTTTAGAGGGTTTTGGGGGTATTTGGGTCATTTTATAAGTTTCGAGGGTATTTTAGTCATTTTTAAGTTTTCTAGTCATTTCAGTCATTTATGGCAAAAGTACTATCATATATGATATTGGTACTACTTAATGTGATAATGGAATCATTAAATTTGAGAAAAAAAAAAAGGAACTATTGAATGTGACAAAAGCATGGTTACATGTGATGTTAGTATTGCCTAATGTGACGATAGAACTATTTCGGTCATTTTATAGGTTTTAATGTCATTATAGTCAACTTTTAGATTTTAGATTCTAAGGGTATTTTGATCATTTTTTAGGTTCTAAGAGTATTCCGATAATTTTAGAGGGTTTCGGGGGTATTTGGGTCATTTTATAAGTTTCGAGGGTATTTTAGTCATTTTTAAGTTTTCTAGTCATTTCAGTCATTTATGGCAAAAGTACTATCATATATGATATTGGTACTACTTAATATGATAATGGAATCATTAAATTTGAGAAAAAAAAAAAAAGGAACTATTGAATGTGACAAAAGTATGGTTACATGTGATGTTAGTATTGCCTAATG
The DNA here is from genome assembly GCA_030820535.1 of Quercus parvula. Lineage (NCBI taxonomy): Eukaryota > Viridiplantae > Streptophyta > Magnoliopsida > Fagales > Fagaceae > Quercus > Quercus parvula. The sequence goes on from JAUAME010000012.1 coordinate 31,853,690, forward strand.
TGACGATAGAACTGTTAAATGTGACTAAAAATTAAAGTACCATCGAATATGAGAAAAATACAGTCAAATAAGATGTTAGTACTGCCTAATATGACAATGAAATTATCAAATGTGAGAAAAAAATGAAGGAACCACCGAATGTGACAAAATGATCTACAACATGGAAATGAAGCACACAAGGTCGTGCTTTGCGAACTACTCAATATCTCTTTCTCTCTCTTTGACACAAAATGAAATGCACAAAATATTTTCATCGGGAAAGTTTTTTTTTTTTTGAAAAGTCGTTTTTATGAATGAGGGACTATGAAAATTATATGTTACTGAACATGCACTTTGTTTTAGAAATAACTATTGTGCACAGACTAATTGACTCAAAAATTAAAAAAATAAAATATTATTATTTGGACAAGTAGGCCTAGTCCACATATTACAAAAGCCCAACCCAATGTTTAACTCATGAGCATATAAACTCATATATTATATCTTTCATTTCCTATGTAGGACTCAAGATTTTTACTATTTTTAATAACATCTTCAAGTGAACATAGAAAACATCAATTTCTTATTCACTCCATACTATATTTCCAACGATCCCCCACATGAATAGAAATTGATAATTACAATGCAAATGATGATGCAGATTTCAAAGATGGATTTATTGTATTATTGACAATCTCTTTTCCAAGAAGGCACTTTAGGATTTTGCTTCTTTGAAACTTTAAGTTCATCTTCTAATATTTTAGTTGGCAAGACATTTTTTTAGTTGGCTATGATGGAAGATATTTAATCATTATCTTTTCAATTGGTCTATCAATGACTTCTTTGTTTTGAATTTTGTGTAAAAAACATATATTTCGGATATTTTATCGTCTTTGTTGAAATAAAACTTTTTAGCTATTAAGAACTTTGAAACAATTTTTTAGTTTAAGATTTTAAATGTTGAGAAAAAAACTCATGCATTTGGGTTCTCTCTTTATGTTGATATAGAACATTTTAGTTGCCAATAGTTGGCAAAAAAAAAATTTAGTTGGCTATGATGACAAATTGTTATTCATCATCTTGTCAATTGGATTATTAATGTTTTTTTATTAGCTCATGTATTTATTAAAAAATGTTACTAAAATTAAAATGTAGAAGGTTTAAGAAAAATAATAATTGGAAAAAATATTTTATTGATTTTTAAATTTAAATCCAAATCCAAATTTAGGTATCCGAACAATGGAATTTCAAATCCTTCATTGTATAAAAAGACCCAAACAAGGAATTTAAAAATCAATGGATTTCAAATCAAGGCTTTTTAAATCCATTAATTTTTAAATCAACAGGTTTCATATCAAGCAAATAGAGTGGTTGTATAAAAATTTTATTGTCATTTTGGTCTTGCAAATAGAGGTTTTAAGAGGTATTTTGGTCATTATTAGATTTCACGGGTCCTTCGGTCATTTTTTAGGTTTCAAAGGTATTTCAATAAGTTTCTAGGTTTCAAGGGCATTATGATCATTTTCTTAGGTTTCATGGTCATTTAGGTCATTTTTTTAGTATCTACGAGTATTTCGATTATTTTTTTAGGTTTAGAGGGTATTTTAGTCATTTTTTAGGTTTTAGAATCATTTTGGTCATTTTTTAGGTTTTAATGATATCCCAATAATTTTTTAGAGTTTCAAGGTTATTTTGGTAATTTTCAAGTGTTCGGATGCGTTTTGGTAATTTTAGTATATTTAAGGGTATTTCGAAAATTTTAGAGATTTTAGGGGTATTTTTGTTACATATATTTGTTAGTTATTAGATAATTCAACGGCATTGGGTTGGGTTGGCTACGCTCATATGTAATATTAATACAGCTTAATATGACGGTGGAACTATCAAATATGAGTAACAAAAAAAAAAAAAGAACCATTGATTGTAATAAAAGTGAGGTCATGTGTGATATTGGTACTGTCTAATGTGACAATGAAACCATCAAATGTGAGAAAAAAATAAAGGAACCATCGAATGTGACAAAAGTACAATCACATGTGATATTGGTACTGCACAATTTGAAAATGGTATTATCAAATGTGAGAAAAAAAATATGAGTACAACTGAATGTGGCAAAAGTATGGTCAAATGTGATGTTAGTACTGCCCAATGTGACAATGGAACCATCAAATGTGAGGAAAAAAGAAAAAAAGAGAATCACCGAATGTGACAAAAGTACAGTTGCATGTAATGTTGGTAATACCCAATGTGACAATGAAATTGTCAAATGTGAGGAAAAAATTCAAGTACCACCGAATGTAAGAAATGTACGACTAAATGTGATATTGAAAAAAGTAAAGGAATCACCCAATTTGACAAAAGAACTGTCATATGTGATATTGAAACCACATATTGTGAGGATGGAACTGTCAAACGTGAGAAAAAAAAAGTAAGGGAACCACCAAATGTGAAAAAAATTGTCACATGTGATGTTGGAACTGCACAATGTGAGGATGGAACCATCAAATGTGAGAAAAAAGTAAGGGAACCACCAAATGTGAGAAAAGAACTGTCATATGTGATATTAAAACCGTACACTGTGAAGATAGAACCATTAAATGTGATAAAAGAACTGTCATATGTGATATTGAAACCGCACAATGTGAGGATGGAACTATCAAATGTGAGAAAAAAAAAAAGTAAGGGAACCACCAAATGTGAAAAAAAAACTATTACATGTGATGTTGGAACTGCACAATGTGAGGATGGAACCGTCAAATGTGAGAAAAAAGTAAGGGAACCACCAAATGTGAGAAAAGAACTGTCATATATGAGATTAGAACTGCACACTGTGAAGATAGAACTGTTAAATGTGAAAAAAAAGTAAGGGAACCGCCCAGTGTGACAAAAGAACTGTCATATGTAATGTTGGAACCGCACAATATGAGGATGAAACCGTCAAATGTGAGAAAAAAAAAGTAAGAGAACCACCAAATGTGAGAAAAAAACAGTCACATGTGATGTTAGAACTGCACAATGTGAGGATGGAACCATCAAATGTGAGAAAAAAATAAGGGAACCACCAAATGTGAGAAAAGAACTGTCACATGTGATGTTGGAACCGCACAATGTGAGAATGGAACCGTTAAGTGTGAGAAAAAAGTAAGTGAACCACCAAATGTGAGAAAAAAACTGTCACATGTGAAGTTGAAACCGCACAATGTGAGGATGGAACCGTTAAATGTGAGAAAAAAGTAACCTGGTGTAGCAGGTTACCTACTAGTGGGTACCGTACCCCCTCTTTTTTTAGGGGGGTACCGTAGAATTACTCCTAATAAAAATATATTAAGTAAGGTTATAACTTAAGGCTACAATCAATTTTGTAGCTAAATTTTGTCCTTATTTTTTCTTGCAGAACTATTCTTTTGTTAGTTTTAAATTCCTATCGTAATTTTAATTTTAGTTAGCTAAAATGTCATGATATAAAATTTCAAAAATAAAAAACATGAGTTTTCTTCTTCTTCTTCTTCTTTTTTTTTTTTTTTGAAGTAGCATTTCTCCCTACTATCATTATACCTCTGCAATGTTACTTGGTTCAATTCTCTGTGTCATTTTTTCATATGTGGGACTCTATCTTCTTAGGTATCATCAAATATATATTTTGGTGACATGTTATAGTAGATTAACTACAGGAGGCATCATACCTACAAAAAATTAGGGTATCGTAAATTTTCCTTGAATTCAAATATTAAAACTAATATAATAATAGATTTAGGAATTAATGAAAACATTCATTAAGATCTAAAAAAAGTTAAATTTGAATTTTTTTTTTTTTTTAAATAAGATTTCATTAATGCTCACATGCTTGATTAACGAGTATAATTCATATTAAAGTATCAATAGATGTAGATGTTTTCTTTTCTAATTAAGAATAATTCATTACTAAAAAGGAGGGGGGAGGGCACCGACCTATTTCTATCATTTTGAACAAAAACCCAAAAAGGAAGAGAGGATATGTGAAAGGCCCATCCCACTTACAAAAAGAAGCCCAGCACACAAAGTTATAAGCAATAAAATTTACATTCCTAGGAACAAAAACAAAATCCCAACAGAAATTAAGAACAGGTTTGAACTCAACAAGAATAGCAATCAAAGCTGGATCCGAGACTAGGGATAGGTTACAACATTAACAACTCTCTTGGAATCACCTTCAAACATCACATAATTAAGATTATGTTCAGCTGCCAATGAAATAGCCAAGCTTGCAGCATAGGCCTCACCAAGATGAGGATATCAAGAGAGAGGGCAACAATCTTGAAGAGGCAAAGATGACATCTCCATTTTCATCCCTACACACAGCAGCACATGTGGATCTATTTGCCCTTACAGCAACATCCAAATGTCATTTTGATTTGAAGTTTCAAAATACCGAATTGAGAGGACTATTACACCATGCAATATATTCTTAATGGCTCAAATGAAAAGTTAAAAAGTTAACTTTTGATACCAATCAATTGATCAAGAAAGTAAAAAAGGTAAAAATGATTAAGAGTTTTTAAAAAGTTAAAAATTTTGAAAAAATGAAATTAATGTGAAAAATATTGTATGGTACAATAGCCATAACTATTGCACCGAATCCCAATCCCATTATACCATTACATTTCTTAAATGTTTACTTATGACAAATAAAGATTAATTTTTAATTTTTTTTATAAAATAAGAGGACTTGCCCAAATTTTAATAGGCCCTAATCACCAAAACCCAGCCCAAAAAAAAAAAAAACAGCCCAACCCAAACTTTACCATCTCTAATAATTAACTAAAAAAAAAAGACCAGTTCAATGGTCCACCCCAAATTTGACATTTTGTTGGGTACCTCACTACTTAGGTACAACCTCTACTCAAAGACCATAAGGTAGCACCAATATCACTGTCATTCTAATTCAACTTAAGGTTATCTCAGTCCTTTAAATCTTTCAAAACATTGAACATTCTCATACTTGGTTGACTTGGCAAATCCTATTTTGAACACCTGTCCAGTTCTAGCCAGCTATATTTATCGGTTAACACAGAACCTCAACCCTGTCCCCCTACTTGGGTGTGTTTTTTTTTTTTTTTTTTTTTTTGGACAATACACAACGTTTCAGAGCAAGAGGGAAATCAAATTTCAGAGACCAAAAACAAAATTGAGAGAAAAGAGTGTGGCTTTAGGCTTTTGCTTTTAGAAGTAGAAAAGGTGACAAAGAAAGAGAGAAGCTTGTTGAAGAATGGAGGCTGGTAGTAGCAGTAGTAGTGGTAGCAGTAGTGATATTAGTATTAGCAGTAGTATTGATAGGAATAATAGTGGCATAGTGACGAATCAGAGGAAGGCAAATGAGTTTCAGGGAATCCAAATAGGGAATCCGTTTACTTTGAAAGTGGGTCAAGTATTTACTGGCTTTGGCCTCGGCTGTGGTATTGGTATCGGTGTTGGCAGGCCCATAAATCTAGGTACCCTTCTTTTTCACTTTCACTTCCATATTCTTGGCTCTGAAAAAAACGCTAATTATTTGGGAATATGGACTTGGGAAAGCTCTTCAAGCCCAATAATCTAAAACCCCATTTACAATCAGTGCTTAAGAACCCATGTAATGTTTCAGTTACTGTTGCTTTTGTGTGTGTGTGTGTTTGAAATGGCAGGAGATTGTTTTCTTTGAATGTTTGTTTTGATCTTTTGCTATCTGGGTTTAGTGGGAAAGTGAATGTTCATATAGTGTTAACAGCTACCATATGGAAAAGAAGGTGATAGAGTTTATGTTTGTTGAGAGTATTCATTTAATTAATCTCAAGTTGGTGTTTTGCTAAATGCTTGGTTTTACGTGGGCTAATGAAGATAATTGATGAATGTCGTTTAGCATTGCCCATCATTATATCAGTGAATGCATTACCAGGCCTAATGTTGTATTAAAGTTTGTTTCTGAGGAGGCATGTTTGAATGTCTCACTCCAAAGTCTATTGCTTTCTATTGTGGCTGCAAAGTACCCCCCCCCCCCCCCACCCCTCCTTTTTTCCTGCTAATTTATTGTTGAAACTAATGAATTAGTTGATCAAAATGGTGTTATGTCATGTAAGTTTTTTGAAAGTGGTCATGTGCTATCATTTTTGGTAATGGCTCCCATTTCATGTTGTGGACTCTTTGTCAAGGATGATTATCTAACTTCAAGTACTATGTAGAACACAAAAGAGTCACATGAAACATCCTTATAGCCTCTAGGTCTTATTTTGTAATCAATTTCAATGCACTTGTTTAATCAGCCTTCCATTAGTAGATGATTCGACCACATGTAGGTACATCTGTAGCATGTATAACCATCATGTTAAGTATTGGTTGTCTATTATAAGATTATATGTAAGCAAATATGCTTAGGATTTTCTCATATGACAATTAAAATAAAAATCAGTGTCATATACTGCTTGACTGTTAAAAAATTGATTATGAGCAAGATGTTCTTGGGATTTATTCATGTTAACCGAAAAAACAAAAATGGTATGCTTGGCTTATGACGTTGTTTTAGTGTGATGTGCAATGAGTGTAGATTTCACCGACTGGGTTTTGTTTCATGAAAAAAATATTTGTCATTGTGATTTTATATTGGACCAAAGTATTTGTTGAACCTATGATGATAATGGGTCTTTGATTGGAAGAGTTGTGGTTTTGGTGATAAGAGATAATAAAGCCACCTTCGCTCAATTGGAACAGTTACAGTAGTTGTAATGAGAAAAATAAGAACTTTTATTTTATTTGTAAGTGATTCCTTTTATTGGTTAATGAAAGTGCTTATTCTCCCAAAAATAAATAAATAAATAAATTGTGAGCACCATGTAGACTCTCCCATTTCTCTTTGCATCTAATTTCCATTTAGTTAATCAGGCTCTATAGTTGAGTGACAATTTTATGTAGAAATTTCACTTAATTCACAATATTATTCATTCATAAATAAATAAAATTGTGACCACTTTGTAGTCTCTCTCTTTTTTCTCAAGTCCCAATGGTATCTTTTGATTTGAATTAAACTTCTACTCTATGTTGGTGTCTTCATGAGTGTTTGTGCACAAAACCAGACCATTATGCTTGACTTTACTTCATTAATCATTATGCACTTTGTAGCTCACTTCTCTCACTCTTGATAATGCATTCTTGTGTTGAACCATTTATTACTCATGAAATGGCAAAACAATAAAATGAAATATAAAATATGTGTCGCTAGCCATCTTCCTCAACATCTGTAATTAAGTTACTCTTACATTTTAATCAATATTTTCAAGCATTTATGTGCAATTTTCACTTAATTCAAAATATTATTTGTTCATAAATAAATAAAATTTTGACCACTATGTAGCCTTTCTCTTTTTTCTCAAGTTCCCATGGTATCTTTTGACTAGAATTAAGCCTATACTCTTTGTTGGTGCCTTCATGAGTGTTTGTGCACATGACCGGACCATTATGCTTGACTTTGCTTCATTGTCCACTCATTTCCATCTTATGCAAATTTTCTCTTTGGTTGATAGGGATACCACAACACATAACCCTATGGAATTGCTTGTCAACTTCATAGGTTCCACTTTAACTTAATGGGGGCACAGTTCTGCCCAAATAAGATTAGCCTCAAGCCTCAAATAGAATGCAATTCACGGATGTAATTTAATTCTTTTAATTGTAGCTAACCTTGCTGTGGTCACTCCTTATAAGTAGAATAAAGAATGGCATAAGAAGGTTTTTAATTCTTCAAAAAAATGCTTCTTTCATGAATGTCTTCATTTGATCAGTTGATAGGGATACCACAACACATAACCCTATAGAAGTCCATGTCAACTTCATAGATTTGACTTTAACTTAATTGGGCACAGGTCTGCCCAAATTAGATTGGCCTCAAGATTCAAATAGAATGCAATTCATGGATGTAATTTAATTCTTTTGCTTGTAGCAACCTTGGGTGTGGTCACTCTTATTTGACCTTATAATTAGAATAAGGAATGGCATAAGAAGTTATTTAATTCTTCAAAAACATGCTTCTTTCGTGAATGTCTTCGTTTGATCAATTTAGATTAACTAATTATTAAAAAAAGAAAAATCAAATGAGCTAAATGGGTGCTGTGGGGGGTGGGGGGGCAAAAGTTTCTTGTCCTGTTGTTGAATAGTGATACAAAATTTTCAATTCAAAAAGATAGAAGAGTGCGGAATAGTGATACCATAGAGTACAGGCATTTTGGTTCTTTCTTTGCCTTATCAGCGAATATTCATTTAATAGAAAATTTTGAATTAAACTGTATATCAGGTGCAATACCAATGCTAAATCAAGTTATGAGTGCTACTAGAGGGGCAACTGATGCTTTATCTGGTGTTAGCAGACATGTGAATGACACTGTAAGTCAAACTCCATCTTCTTACATGTTTACTGCTAAATTTGGCGTGGTTATATGACAACTTAGACTCTTAATTAAATATTTTCTCTCATCTGTCCTTATTTAGATGAGAAAGTTGGGAGCTAAGAATATTGAAGCAGGCGTTGGATGTGGTGTTGGCTTCGGCCATGGTTTTGGAGTTGGTATGTCATGTTATACTCTAATGGGAGATAATCTATTGTATATTATTTCTGTTATATATATGGGTAGCACTAAGATCATAAAGCCCAAGGAACACAGTCCACAGGCTGTTTCCATTGTAAGGGAAGATATACAATACATGGTGCAAATGAGCTTTATATCAGCATATACAAATTATTGCAATCTGCATAAATACAAGGTTCAAGAGTTGACACATCTCAAGCTAGTAAATGCTCAATCAAGCCTGACTTATACACATAATTATGTATATTACTAAATATAATCAAGTATAAAATATATGTTAAAATTTAAAAATATTCCATACATTTATAGTTATTTTATTTAATATTTGTTACTAAACTAGTTCAATTTTTCTTGATGAGGCCATCATGACTTGTCAATCATTCCAAGCATGGAGATCATTGGTATATCAAGAATTGTATTACAATAAGGTTATAGATTCTTAAGGTCCCTATATGATTAGACAACACATTAAAGTTAAAAATAAAGTGTGCTGATTAATTGTTTTCAGATGTTTCCCATATGTAAGTGGCTAATATTACAAGTTTGTCCTCTTGAAATGGCTATGCTTATTTTGTACATAATTTGACTTTAATGCCCTTTCACCCCCTTACAATAAGGGAATTATACATGCATGCTCCCTTATTCATACATTATAACTATGATTGTGTATGATATCTGAAACATTGATCATAAATTTCAGGTCTTGCTGTGAAGCCCGGCGTGTTGCATCAAATTCAATCTTGTCTTATGGTATGTATTTTTCTCTCTTACTAGTTACCAACCTGTTATGGTTTGCTACTTATGCGTCTGAAATTTAAATTCTTAATTTCCTAGCAAACAATGACAAAGATGATGCTGAAGTTTGGCATTGCTCCCAATTTACCCATTGGACAAGGTGCTCTTCCAGCGTCTTTGCAAAGTGGCATGAGCATGATGAATCAATCAGTAAACCAAAATCCAATGGGAAGTATCATGCAGTTGAGAACCAAGTTACCTGAAGACACATCTCAAATCCTGCCTGGATATGGAAATATTGGTTCAGGTTCAACTTATGAGAATATGCCATCAAAAGGCACTCCTATTGACTCACCTTTTGGCAGTCGAACAGAAAAGGTTCTCAGTAGCTTTTTGCAGAATCCAGCTTTGAAAGGGGAGGACACTGAATTGAATTACTTGGTAAGAAACTGATGGACCACATCTGTTTGTCACTATCAGGTTGGCTTGAAGTGCAAATTTTTTTCTTCTCCTATTTTAATTACTGCAGATCAATCTTATTCTGCAAACTAGTTTAGAGTCTATTTTTTATTTTTTATTTTTATAAAATTTGATTTGACTTGAAATATATTTTTCTAAGAGTATAATATTAGTGCTTTGAATTCATTTATTTGATGGACTATTCATGGAGTACCACCTGTAAAATCTTTATACAATTCCTTGTGTTTGGTTACTCCTGAAAAATATCATTACCCTGTAACCTTACGCAACATTGTCTCATAAATGCATGTAACTTGATCTTAGATATATTTAGAACTTACATATACATATTCATGTTATTTGAGTTGCTGGTTTTATGTGGTAGTGAAATTCTAATTTGTGAAATTGACCTTTGTAGGCTGGACGTTTGCGGTCAGAAAACAACATGCTTCACATGGTAATTTTAAAATGACCATTGATTTTTAACTGATTTCAATTTATCTTATTTTTTTTCTGTTGGAAAATACTGATCATGTAATATAAGAGAAAAAGAGAGAGAGAGTAGGTTCAGCCATAGTGAGAAGAAGGTGAGAAAAAGAAGAGTGAAGCAAGAGAGAGACCTGGTGTAGAGGAAAAGAAAGAAAAATGAGAACCAAAAAAAGAGGAAAAATAAATAAAAATAAAAGAGAGGCCATCAACAGAGGTGGCAGCAGCAGTGGTGAATGGTGGCAGGGGGCAGATCAAGAAAGCATCCATGAAGGTCTGGGCTTGTAAAAAAGAGAGGGAGAGAGAGAGATCTGTTGGAGTTGGTATGAAATAAAAAATGGGTAGGAAATTATTTAGCAAAGCTAGAGTACTCGACAATGTTGTTGAGTTTCTGTAGCTTTGCAATAATTAGTCTATTGGCTGGCTAGTTGGTTGGAGACCAAAAAAGGGATTTGGCTCACCAAAATTTGGAAAAATAATGATTTATTGAGATCATTATGAATGCTCCTAGAAAGAACTTTTTACAAGAAATCACACATCTCATCCATGTTGGATTATTACATTTCCAGGGCAGTGAATTCATTCAATATAGTAACGAATTGTGTTATGAGCAATTGAGCAGCTAAGTTGTTTTGATGGATTTGTTTGTGACATCCATACAAGGCTTTTTAACCTCCATGCATGCATGGGATCTGTTTTGAAGTTGTTGCTTGAATTACACATTCTGAGAAATGAATTAGATGGTTACAAGTTTAGTTGTCAATAAAACATTTGCCTTTCCTTTCCCTCTAAGCTTCTAGTTGTGTTATCCACTGGCTTGAAGAACTTGTTTAATAAGGTCCAGTTAAATAAATTGCTTTTGCATTCAGGTACTAAAACACCAGCAAGTCATTCAGGAGCTTTTGGAGGAAAATGAAAAGCTTCGCCAAGTACTAGTTGAAGACCTGAAAATACCATCCAGCAAGCTTCAAGCTAATTATTCAAGTAGAGATAAGTCCCCATGTACTGATTGTTTTGAGTGCCGAAGAAAACAAAGAAGAAGGTAGATGAAGATAACTATATGATAATTTCAGTTCACTCTATTTAAGTGTTTTTTACCACAAATTTTAACTGAGACTCTTTCGCCAAGGGGTGTGGACTTTGGTTTGGCTTTGCAACCCTCTACACAGAATTATTCTTGGGGGTCAAAGCAATCACAATAGTAGAAATCTAGATTACCTCACCAATAAATGTATTAAACACTTTAAACATTACAGGAGAGTGGAAAAACTACCAGTCATAGAAGCTTTTTTTTTCTTTCTTTCTCCTTTTCTAGTTAAGAACCAAGCTAATCAAAACTTCTTGTTTCAAGGTTGTTTTTGCTACATCCCTTTATAAATTTACATATTCTTTGAAGTTGCAACTGTGCAAAAGTAAAGCAGAGGGAAAAAACTGTTGATTGTCTGAGGCTTTTTCGTTTCCTTGCTGAACACGAAAATTTCACAAATTCTGTTGGGGTCCTTAGACAAACTCATGAAGCTTCAACCATGTAGACGCAGAGTGCTGAATAAAATAAACTTTTCCTCAGTAATACTACTGTTTTGTCCTTTCCTTTCTTTCAGGTTTGTTTTTGCTAATGCTTTTTGCATTCTACCAATTTGAGTGAGATCAAATTCTGCAACTGGAAAACCTGCATTACTGTTGTGTGTGCAATGTAAGATATAATGTTAATGTTATGAATGATTTTTTTTTTTTTTGGGTACATGGACTAGCCAGAAGAGCTATGATTGTATCATGTTTGATTGATGTTTTGAGTTACAGCTTAATGATAATAGGGAAGCAATATCTAACATCATCAACTTAAGGGCTTGCCATGATTCTCTTAGTTAAACCACCATTTGATGTAAAAACGATTTACTTTGAACTCCCTTGTATTTAGTTTTTAGCTCACTACTATTTGGAGAAAGACTATTTAATCTTTCTTCTTTCTTTTTTCCCTTTTCCTTTGGTCATTGAAATTTTTTTTTTAAAGAGTTTCAACTTATAATACATGCTTTTGATAATAGCTTTTTATCATCATATTAAGATATCAATCAGTTTTTGGTGTATGCGGAGATTGAATTCTAGATCTTTTATTCAACTATCAGAAACTTTATTAGTTGAGCTAATTAGAACTCATTTTGGTCATTGAAATTTAATAATTATTCTTCGCGTCTTTGCAGTATTAAATTTAAAACCTAAATTATAGTTTTTTTTTTTTTTTTTCCCTGGCTAAGATTTGCTGAAATGCTATTGTTGATATTATTATAGCTAGTGCATTCGTAGCATTATCGAATGGGGCAGATATGGGCAAGGCTTACAACTTTGAATAGGTGGGCCACTGTTTGTCATAGTGGGTCACTGAAGAAATGGCCCAAACTAGCTGAAAATAGTGCTTTACTCTTAACTCGATAACTTCAAGTAATGGTATAAATATAATGGAATCCAAAGAGAAAAAATCTTCCGGGTAATGTTCATTGTCTTGTCACCTGATTGGTGGGCTAGAGCCCAACTGAAGGCCTACCTATGTATTATCCGACCTGACTATGAGTCCGTTTGGGCCTTGTAGTTTTCAGTAGTTTATTCAGAAAGTATTTATTAAAATATATACTCCTTCCGTCCCATTTTTTTTGTCCTCTATTTCATTTTGAGATGTCCTAAAATATTGTCCTGTATCCAAAAATAAAAGTCATTAATTTACTAATGTTCCTATTATACCCCTATTAATTTACTAATTCAATTTTTTGGATAAATTTATTTAAGGGTAATTTTGGAAATTTATACATTTTAAAATATAGACAAAACAATAAATGATGTTCCCTTAAAAAGTTTGACTTTTCAAATAGGACAAACAAAGTGAGACGGAGGGAGTAGTTTTTAATAACTTTTATGTTAAATTTGTGGAAAAATAAAAATAAAAGCTAACTTAGTTCTAAAAATGAAGAAAATTTATATTATTTGTCGAAACATAAATAAATAAATAAAAACAAAATTTGTTTTTGCCTTCATCCAAATAGACAGTATGTGACATTTGAAGTGAGGACCCAAAAAGATCAATAACTTGAAAGTTGTGCCCAAATTTCATTCGGTGGTAATTCTAATTCCAACACACACACAGAAACAAAATCCTCATCCACAATGTCAATAAGTCTAGTGACATTAAAAAAATTCTTAATTACTGAGGTAACGAAGTTATTATTTATAAGTAAAAAAATGATATCATTAGTGGGTAAAACAGTAAAAAAATTTCAATTCAATTATTGTAAAAATTATTATTTTTCTAGTATTACTCTACTCCTTGCGATAAAGATTAAAGAGACTTATCCTTTATATATATATATATATATATATATATATATATATATATATATATATATATATATATATATATATATATTTTTTTTTTTTTTTTTTTTTTTTTTTCTTTTTTGGAGAGAACTTATCCTTTATATTTTAAGCATAGGTAAGACGACAATATCAGGAAAACTAAGGTAACAAACAGCTAACATGTGGGTTTTGTCGCTATTAAAGGCTTCAATGACATTTGGGCCCCAAGTGAAAAGAGATAGAAACCAATCATGATCAAAATAATGTCCTAAATAAACTAGGAGAGGGAGGCAGTGTCATTTTGTGATTTGCCAATGTTATCTCAACAATTGGACTCAGAATTCAAAAGCCACCATGACTATTTGCTTTAACTGGGTAAACTTTTATAAGGAGTAGGCAATATTTCTAAGGTTTTAGTTTTTTTACAAACATTGTTGTGGTTGTGGATGGTATCATGTCTTTCTGAATAAAGGCAAAGATATAAAAGAGGACAACGATTCTTATAGTTTCTTATTCATATAGCTCTTTTTAAAGGAATCCAATGCTTTTATATTCACTTTCTTAAAACAACACCTTTTGAAAATTATATGAGAATCTGTCTTTTTGGGCAATGCATCTATACTTTATTTTGCTCAAGGGCCTATTGATCACAGGATAGAATGAGTTTCAAGGGGTAAAATATACAGGTAAATAGTAATTTATAGTAGGCAAAGAAATAGGGCTGCGTTGTGGAAATAGGGTATAAAATTTATTCTTTTTTTTTTTTGGGAATAAAAAAAAAGCTATTTACACTCATTTGTTTTATATTTTTTTTATTTTTAGTATGGATGTGAGTATGTGACAATATTTAATAATTATTTATCATTTATTAGTTTAATTAAATAAATTTATCACTCTTAAATACTGTATCTATTGTTTTTTTTCAAAAATATTCTCTATAGACATTAATGGGAAAATTCTTTGGCCGTTGTCATCCATTATGACTAGATATCCCTTTCTTTCTTTTCTTTTCTTTTCTTTTTTTTAATATATTGGAGGAAATATTTAAATCTTAGATATTTTAGTTAAAAACACTATATTTTAGTTAAGAACACCATAAAGTATCACTTAAAGTATAAGACTCTTAACACTCATGTATTATAAGAGAAAATTTTAATAACGAGCCTTAGAAAATAGAAAGTAAATTATAATAAAGGAATGTTGCAAAACTAGGAAGTGAAGAGACCGATGGTTTATAGGTAATAATATGCTTGACACTATTGTGAAGGATTCATGTTAACATTTTTTATTTTGGGTAAGACTTGGTTTCAGTGTTTTAGTACACTAGATAAACAATTTAAACACATGGCAAAAATCAGATTTGTGTTCTTAGTATGGCGGCTTTGGAGTGCATTAGAGCATAAGAGGTAAGCCATGTTTCAATTTTTAGATTGAGTTGTAAGGATAAAGAATTTTTGGGAATTGAGTTGTTTTGATCATTGTGTCTCTCACAATGTAGTGGTATGAGAATTTTTTTTATATTGATGTTAGAAACTTGAAAATCTCTCTCTCTCTCTCTCTCTCTCTCTCTCTCAAAGCACATACGTTTGTGGGGCTAAGAAACCATGTGCGCATCACTTTCCTAGTCATATCGATTTGTCACAAGCCCCACAGCCAAACAATCAATCATCGCCACCCTTATATATGCTGCCACCACAACAACAAAAAAATGCCCAATTCTCTCCTTCAACCCGCACTCAATAAAGTCCAAAGAACTCCTTCCCCTATTTCCAAAAGCATTTTCACCTCTCCCATCTTTCTTCCACATATAATTCAATCTTAACAGCTGGCACCTAACTTTTTCTTCATCCATTCCTTCCCCACCAGGGCCAGGGCCACCACTGACTTCTTCTTTTACTACTCTACTACACCCATTCACACCTATTCATCAAACCTTCCCATCTACCCCTATTCGTAGCCAACTACCTTTTCTTTTTCCTTTTTTTTTTTTTTTTTTTTTGGAACAAATGCTTTTAATGTCATTATTCATTCCTCTATATGTTTTTTACTCTAAAGTAATATTGGAAACTTTGTGTAAAAAAATTTTAACAACAACTAGTTCTTAAAGTAAATAAATAAAGCATGTTTAAACTAGCTAGTAATTGGAGCTTATAGCAAGCTGAGTCAGTGAAGCAGATAGCAAGTTGGTTCATTTCTTTGTCATCCCACTTCTAAAACCAATGCTTAATCCACTTTTCTTATTAAGCTAACCAAGTGAAACCGACACTGAAATTGTACCTTTCTATCTTCATAGAAAAATCAGGATGTCATTTTCTTTTAGCTAGCTGGTATATATAAAATGTCGGTCATGTGGGGCTAAAAGTAATAAAATTTATCAACATAAGATTTATTAATTATTATGCTACCTGTCATAAAAAATAATAATAATGTTATTATCGTAACATCAATCATATTTATTATCAATTATCAGGACAGTTTATAAGCCTTTTATGAGGAATTGGTAATAGCTTTAGATTTTCCTAAAATCTCACACTTAAAAACATAAACAGGAATCGAAAGTCCCTCTTATTCAACTAAGCCAAAATGCTACAAAAGAGCTGTAAAATCTGATAAATCTCCAAACCCATCTCCTACTCTCACAAAATCACAAATGGATCAGCTCCCAAGAATCATCCACGAGGAAAGAAAAAACAAAAACAAAAACAAAAAAGGGAAAAAAAAAAAATGAATACACAAATAAGTATCATAATTAATCTACATGAATTTAAACAATGACCCTAGCATGGTGTCATTAATAATTAAACATTAAGGAGTGCAATCCCTCCAAACAATGCTAGCACAGCCATGCTGCTTCCACGAACACTAGTTCCTTTGCTTGCAGGTGGGGAAGCGCCCTCTGTTGGTGGCATTCCAATGCTCGACGTCACTGGGGGAGGAGCAGAAGTTGGTGAAGATGTCACTGGTGCTCCACTCGGTGGTGAAGGTGGTGAGATACCGGTTGGGCTTGGGGCCTCTGTGCTTGTTGGGCCTTCAGCTGGAGGACTTGCCGTCGGTGGGGTTGATGAAACTACAGGAGGCATAGCTGGAGGTACGGAAGTAGATGGTGGTGGTGTGGCTGTGGTGGTGGGAGGAGTTGCAGTGCTTGTTGGAGGGGTTGCTGTGGTGGTTGGTGGCATGGCTGTTGTGGTTGGCGAAGGAGCTGTGGCGGTTGGAGGTGTGACTTTGGTGGTACTTGGGGGCTTGGCGGTGGAGCTTGTAGGTGCTGATGATGGACCTTGAGCAATGGAGGATGCAATGAGTGTGAGTAACAGGGTTAGCATGAGCATGGCACGTGAGAGAGCCATGGCTCTTTCTAGTGTCGGTGTTTGTTTACTGTAGTGGAATGATACACAGGAGGAAGGAACAAGAAATGAGAGAAAGAGAGAGAGAGAGACACTGGTTTTGTGAGGATAGGGGTGTGTGAGGTTGATATATAGAGAAGGAAAGTTTGGAGAATATATCTTGGTATGTTTACAGCTAAGTGCATGGAGATTTTATGCCATCAACATATTTGTTGACACTAGGGTCGGCTCAAGTCAAGACAGCTCATTTTGAAATGGCCATTTTTATAATTAATCACATAAATAAGAGAAATGATATGTCTATAATATTTTTACAACATTTTTACAATAAATTCTAAATGGCAAGTTGTTACTAGTTGTTATTGTTAGGGCAAAAAAGTAATCTTAGCGTTAGTTTGAAATTTGAACAAATAACAACTAATCACCTGTAATTTGTTGTAAAAATGTTGTAGACGTAGCATCTCTCAATAAATAATATTTAGCTAGTGTTTTATATTGAAGTTTTTTTTTTTTTTCCCCCCTTTTTAATATGACTAATTCACTTCATGGCAATTGAGCTAAAACTCTGTTAATCTTTTTGGAGGAAATGTAAAAAAATTTAATACAAAAAATTACAAATTAATGTGATTATGAAAGTAATCGGTGGCATTTCAAGAAATAATAAATAAATATTTGAATGAATAATGCTAAGGAAATTACAAATTTTACAATATGAGGTTTATAAAGATTTATCACTAATCACAAAATAAAATAAAATAAGTAAAAATATTATTACACACTCACTACTGCACACTCTTTATACATTCCATTTGAAATCACATTAAAAACATGATTTTAGTTAAAATTATGAAATTGTAAAATTTTGTTTTCAAAACACAATTTTGTTTTCAAAACACAAAATTAAAGAAGGAGAAACTTGTAGTACAATTAAAGAAGGAGAAACTAAGTATAAAAAGAGGGAAATTTCCACCACCATATGCATGTTCATTGGATACAGAGATTATGTGCCACTTAATTAATTGATTTCATTAGTGCCATAAATAGTCATAGTAGGTCAGACTTCAGAGTCATAATTTAGGTTGTCTTTTTTTTGAGAAGGATAATTTAGGTTGTCTTGATTCCAAAAATTTCAAAGGCATGAAACTGCTCTGCGTCGACTAGTTACAGAATCGTTTCTCACCAAAGAATAAAAACAGAAACAGGGGGAGGCCTGGCCTAGCAAAAGGCTGTGGTGCACTGGTGCTGATTTGTCCCAGTTTCTTATGGGCCCTCCATTGTAAGAAAAAAGTTTACCAATCATGACTTGGAGACCATTCAAGCGGACTTTTAGTTACACGGGTTATTTAACGATTCGGGTTAATTTTTTTAAAAGAGCACGTGTGAATAGTTTTATAAATCATTATTTAGTAGATTGAGAGAGATTTCTCCGTCGGCTCAAATAATTTTTTTTTAAGATAATACATATAAATTATTATATAGTAAATTGTAAGAGATTTCTCCTACTAACTTAGCGGAAAACATTGTCTCATTATAATTTGGAATGGCTAAAAAAAGTGGGGGTGTAAGAGCTTACTGCCGTACGTACGCACTGTGTTTAGTGGGTCCTTAGCTTAAGTTGCACACTCACACATTATATAGAGTGCTATCATGCTTGACCGCAAGTAGTTTTGTCTCCCACCAAACTTGTGATCTATAACCTAATCACGAGGATCACAATGATGAATATATTAAACACACATTATGAAGTTAATATAAGTTTTTCAGTCTAGATTGTCGGTGGATGATAAAGGCTTTAGAGTTTAAACAGTTTCTGTACATGCAAATTTCATGGTGATAAATGATACAGTTACAAAGAGTGTAACAAATAATCAATTTGTATTGAGGTGAGTACAATTCTCTATATAATTCATTACAAAAAAACAAAACATAATATAATGAAATCTTTTGATTCAATCTCCAGCAAACTTTACGATGCAGGGGCTATGAATCTTTACCTTTAATCATTTATTGATATGATATCTTCAAACTAGATGTGAAGATGAGTGTTTATTTAATGCCAGTGGAAGTTGGCTTGATCCCTGCTGCAGATTATGATTCAAGAGCTATGGAACTTGATCTCGAATCATTTCTTGATATCTTCCAACTGAAAGTACTTGATTTGAAGTGGAGGGCCATTGGCTTGATCTCAAACTAAATCAAAAGAAAGTTAAAGGAAAATTCCTACTTTGATTTGGAGAGTAATAAATAGGCCTTGATTTTGAATGAGTAAGAAAGCTCTTTTAGACTTAAACATGACTCTTTTTAAGTGAAGTATTCGTAGGATTCTTCCCCAAATGTTTGTGTGTTTTCTTATATAAGAAGCCTCAATTTACAAGCAACTCAATAGTAATTTACTTTGGAATTTTTCCTTACCAATACTTAATTACAAACTTTGAATTTGAATTTAAATTTTGGTCTTGTATTTAATTAAAATTTCCATATAAAACTTTTCATCTAATGCTGCATCATGGGTTTATGTTAATATTACCATTAGTTTTACCATAAAAAGATTTAGAAATTGATAGTAAATATGTACCACTTCAACGTCATAATAAATAAATGTATAGAGTGTTTTATGTGATTGGTGATATCAAATTGTAAAACTTATTTAGTAAAAAGGAAATGCTAAAACTACTACAAAATGTTTATAAATTAATGTGGCCATGAATATGATTGGTGAACTTCACCAACCTAATAAATGAATTTTTGAATTACCTTTTTTTTTTTTTTTTATGATTGGTGACACATTAGTTTGTTTGCTTTATATAGTAAATTTGTTAGTATCTCTAAACACACACACACACACATATAATTCAATTTTACAACAAATGGAGGAGGGGATTCAAACCCTAGTTCCCGGAGATGAAGAGAACACTACCAAGCTACAAGGATCTTGGTATATATCATTAATTCTTTTCTAGGGTTAATTCTTATAAATCTTATATTTACTATAGATCAACTTTTTTTTTTTACCTCTTTATTTTTAAGAAAGAGAAGTAAAATTAATTTTATAAAACTATTTGTATGTAACTATATATCTTATTCTACTATTGTCTATCGTAATGGTTTCATTATGTTACTATTTTCTTAATAGGATTGGATGAGAAACACATCATGCGAACAGCAAGAATTGGATGGAAAATATATCATGTGAAGAGCAAGTTATTCATTTTAATAAAATATTTATTTAAAAATAAAATTTATTTGAATTTGCTAATATATATATATATATATATTAATAACAATATGATCAATTTAGACATTTCAAAAGTTCAGGGACTTAATAAAGAATAAATAGTCAGTTAAATTTTACTCAAAGTTCAGGGAATCTTTTGTTTTCTTTTTCCCCTAAAATAAAACACTAGGTAAGTGTGTCCTAATTGAAAAAGTGAATAAATAATATGTTATTAATTTGGCTAATGAACTAGAATATGTCAGTGTGATTCTAAATGGCCATTCCTTTTTTGGGGGGCCTGAAAGAACTTTGGAACACCACCCAACCAAATTATAATCGAGTTGATGTAAAATAAATCACTAAGTGTGCTCCACATTGCATTAAAAGTTATTGTGGAGTCTCAACCTTTGGTCTAATTATTCTATTCCTTGTTTATAAGACACTCTAGAAATCCCATGAATTAATGGTGCAGTGAATAGAATTTGATACATCATATATTCTTTTTTTTATTAATGACACACTACATATTCTATTTCATTAAAAGAGTAATCTTTTTTATTTTTAATGTAGGCAAAGATTTGCTGCAAACTAAGTTTGCAGCAAATCCTACAAAATAGTAATGTGTCAATATTTGAAAACAACACCTATCTAGAGCAGGCAAGGTGTTGAATTTTGCACGACTAGTATTGTTCTCAAATATTGACTCATCATTATTTTGCAAGATTTGCTGTAAACTTAGTTTGTAGCAAATCCTTACCCATCCTATATACTGCTAATTTGCCATTTTTGTATAAGATACATAAACCACAATAATTTGACTTTAGAATAATGAGCAGTAAGCTGTCAAGACAGTTTGGACTCACATGTTCAAATCACACACTTTGCCATAAATCAAGAAACAAAGGGTTGCTGGAATGCTAGCTAGCTATCAAAAGTCCACCCCCATTGTTGCTTCAATTAAGTCTATAAATGAATTAAGTGTCTGTGTTATGGTCTTTGTAAACACATTACCAACTGTACATAAAAGTCTGCAATGCTTTTATATGAAAGGAGAGAATTTTCCTTATTGAAGAATAAAATTAAAAGCACTACACCTTTATTCTGTGACTGTGAGTCAATGAGCACCACCAGCAAAAAGTAGGAGGAAGCACCAAAGCACGCGGTTGGAAGCCTCTAGAAAAAGAAAATACATAATGGAGACACATAGCTACATCTGTGGTCACCATTTAGCCTAACACAGTTCACAGGATACCATTGATGTTGTTATTAATCCAAGAATATTATTATGGTTCATATAATCATTGTTATACATGTCTTCTGCTACTGCTGCTAATAGTATTAGCTAGCTGGTTTTGCAGGGATAAGTAAGAGATGCAACATTTATATCTCTATGCATTTAATCCTCACATTTCCACATTTATTGACCCGTCCCTTTCAATCTTTTAATTGACAAATTTGCCCATGAATTTTGCTCTACAAAATAAAATAAGCTTAATTTGTTGCAAAGAAAACTATTTGTAAAATGTACTATCTATAAGAGCCACTTTATTTTCAGGGTTTTACTATTGGGTGAGTAAATTTACTACTGAATGAATAAAATCTTTGGTCGGACATACCCTGAAACATTAGGTCAAAATCCATTTTTGAATCACTTTTCTTGGGGTTAATTAATCCGACTCTCTTTTTCATCTATTTCTTAAGACTTTCGGGTATGTCACATCGCATTAATAATATAAATGAAAGATTTGAATCTTGGATAGTTCCATTAGAAATATCAAAATAAGTTAATTGAGCTATAAAACTTTTGTCAATTATAAAAATATTAAAACTATATTTAAAATAAAAAAATAAATAAATAAAAACACCTTAGGTAAGGTGACCCATGAAACACATTCAACTAAATCTATGATTTCCATCTAGTACCTACTAGACCCCTCCAATAATGTGTCTCCCCCTTTTGTTTTGTTGCTGTTGTTGTTGTGGTGGTACCAAGAGGATGGAAATAATTTTTGAGAGGGTTCTTTTGGCACTCAGAAAGACAACTAGGAACTCCCCCTCAAAGATAAGTATACTGGAGATTTTGACAGAATCACATTTCTACAACCCATTTAACCTCTGTGTTAGGATTGTTGTCCTTCAAATCAAATTTGTAGTTAATTCGTTAGTGTAATTGGACTCTAATTAGTGCTACATAAATTTACAAAAAGAAAATCGACATAAGAGGATTAAAATGATCAATTGCTTAAAGTAGTAGTTGTTGCGAATTTTAGATTCTCAAGGAGACATTATTTGGGCTTTTTTTATTTGTAAGGTTAATATTCCTTTCCCAAAGGTTGTGGTCGAAGCAGCAAGGCAACTATTTTAGCAATCATGAGTCCAAATATGTTTGAAACTATCTCTTTCAGTCTATTACACGATGATTTATAAAACTATTCATTTGTATTATTTAAACAAGTTATATAATTCATTATAAAAGTTATGCAACTAAAACTATACATTTTTTTTTTAAGAAAAACAAAAATTATACATGAATAGTCTATTTAATCCCCACCTCATGATTTTGATCAAGATAGCTTTAAATATATTTAGAGTGAAGCATTTATAGGAGAAATATTATAGGAGAAAAAAACGTGTTGGCTAAAAATCACCCCACCAATGTCAATTGCTCACTACAAACTTCAAACATCATTTTGTGTGGCTAGAGAATAGAGATTACTCTAAACTATGAACACAAATCCTTATAGTGCAATTCATGCTACATCAATTACAATATGTCATGCATCTGATTTTGGTTTTTTTTTTTTTTTTAAATAATTTTGGGTACGCAGAACCATAAGAAAAAAATGACGTGTGACAGGACGTGGATGCAGTATTTGTGCCTACGCATGAGCATCTTTATTAAATGTATTTATTTAGTTTAAAGTATATTCCTTAAGCAACAAATAAAGAATTTAGAACGTTCATTATCCATAGGTTTGCCCCAAGTATGAACCAATATATATATTATTATCCAATGATTTAAATTAAAATTAAAATTTTTTTTTAAAGGGTCAATAATTGTAAGTTCGAAATCAATCCCAATTGGCCATGAATCCATTAATTATAGATTATACAAAATTACAAAGAGGTCGAACTCTGAAGACTCGGGGAAAAATCTATGAAGATGTGGGGACTGGTTAATTAGATTGATTTAATTTTACAAAAATATACCATGTTATAGAATTGGGACAAATATCATTAATTACATGTTATAATGTTCCATACAGATAATCCAGTGGTTCAATTATGAATTATGTCCCCTTGTAAAGAAATTATCGAATTTAGAAAAGAGAGTATGAATAATGTACTCTACCTTACTCACACTGGAGCTTCAAAATAATGGGTTAATTTTGTTAAAAAATAATGGATGTCTTTAAGGCAATTGTTTTTTTTCTTTTCTTTTCTTTTTTAGGGAATTTAAGGCAATTATTAATAAACTATTTTTAAAAATTTTTTATACCACTTTTATGAAAAAATAGAAAAAAAATTCAAAAACTTAGGTTATGTTTGGTAACAATTTTTGTTTTCTATTT
Source organism: Quercus parvula (assembly GCA_030820535.1). NCBI lineage: Eukaryota > Viridiplantae > Streptophyta > Magnoliopsida > Fagales > Fagaceae > Quercus > Quercus parvula. Next base: position 31,877,406 of record JAUAME010000012.1, read on the forward strand.
TCAAAAACTTGTTTTTGGGAATATAAATAAAAAACAATTTTCTTGTATTTTTGAAATCAAAAACATGTTTGGTTAGTTGAAATTAAAAAAGATGGTTTTTTAAGAAAAAAAAAAGAAAATACTAAAATATGTTATTATTAGGATTTAAAGTTTAATGTTAACTCATTAAATGAGATGGATTCATTAAATTAAATGCGTGTTTTCATTGACTTTTGAAAATTAGAAACTGAAAATAGCATTTTACATGTTTTCAGTTTCCTTCACAAATTGAGTTTTGAAAACAGTTTTTGTTTTCTGCGAGTTTTGAGTTGTCAAACAAGTTTTTTACTCTAAAAAATAGAAAATTGTTTTTAAAAACAAAAAACAAGGGGAAAAAACAGTTACCAAACATACCATAATTGTTTTTTATTTTCTTTTCCCATTAAATCTTTCTTAAAATAATTCACAAATGCCCTTAGGACATCTGTTAATTTTTCCCTTAAAAAAAGATGATTATCCCTAATAAACATGTCACTCAAAAAAAGTGTAATAAAAAGAAAACCCCACACTTGTAAGTTCACAAATTGAGAACTATAACTCAAACACTCTCTAATAAACAATCTTACCAAACACACCTTTTTTTCCCCCACAATTTTAGTATTTAAATATTGAAAACTGTTGTTTGGAATCACTTACCGAATAGGCCTTGAATAGCTTGGATTATTGGATAAGCATCTTTTGCTAAGAGTTTTAACAATTCAGCAAACAAACATTCTGATTTTTCATGTCAAAGATAAACGAGAGAGAGAGAGAGAGAGAGAGAGAGAGAGAGAGAGAGAGAGAGAGAGAGAGAGAGAGAGAGAGAGAGAGAGAGAGAGAGTCTGTTTTTATCTAAGAAGTACAGACACTTCATTTAAAGTGCCGTACTCATGTCGTATCTATGTCATATCAGTATCATATCGGCCATTTCATATTATAATTCTTCAGAAATTGCTCGTGTCACTGTGTTGTACCTATACCCGTGTTCATGTCCATGCTCTCTAGATTTTTGCATAAATTTTACAGTTTATATTTCCAAATTATTTTCTTTTTATCAATTCTCTATCACTAAAATCATATGTCCATTTTGGAGCTTCCAAAAAGGACATAACAAGTTTAATGTTTTGATCGCAACAGCCGCAATACGAGGCAGGTTCTGGAAGCTGTCGTATTCACATCACATGTACAGCTTGTAATTAAATTATTGATATCGTATTCTCTTACTCTTACATACAAACAATTGCTGATATCTTCTAACAGCTTTGCAGAAAACAAACCATTGTTGCTTTGCAAGAAGGCTCCTACTGCCCTACATAGCTGGAAAAACTACATTTTTGTTGCCAAGTAATGCCGGTAGACGTATTCTATTCCCTTTTTCTTTTTCTTTTTTTAATAATAAAAATAAAATAAAATAGAATTTTAAAAAAAAAGTTAGAGGAGAGAGAATAACGTCTTTTATAGCGCTGCATGGGAGTCTCTACACATAAGTCAGACACACAAGTGTGTTTTAAACTCCGGGCTTAGACTTGCCCAGTCTACCTATTGGTGAGACTCAAACCCAAGCATTTATGGCGAGGAATCCAAGCTTATACCAACCCATTACTGAGAGTCTTTCTACTTCACACTTTTAAGATTTTATTTCATGAATTTATTATTTAAAAATTTAAATAAGACACTGGATATACATACTCCATATAAAATCTTTACCAATACTTTATGAATTGCCAAAACTTTTCATACATTAACCCCTAGAGCAAATGCTTTGGGTTTAAAGAATTTTGAAAGGTTTGCTATAGTATGATAGGCTGTAGATGGCAAAAGCACTGAATTTACATCAAGAAATATCCTATTCGTACAAATCTTTATATATCAGCACAGGGGCGGAGCTACATGTTAGGGTGGGGGGCCATGGCCCCCCCAAAATTTTTAAAAATTTCTTTTTACTATATAGAAATATTTAATATTTCAATAATTAGCCCTCAAAAATGGGACTTGCCCCCCCTCCCCCTAACTATTTGAGTTGGTCCAATAATGTTCTTAAAAAAATTGTCTAATTTGTCTAGTAGTTATAGAGAATATATTGTTTCTCAAATTCATTTTTTATGGTAAAATGTGTTCTCATATTTCTTAAAGTTTTGGGTCATTTATGTCTTTGAATACTTCATTAATTCAATTGAAATTTTTTTACTCACAACGGTAGACAATTTGGTAGCTTATATTGAAAATGAAAATGGTAAGGATTTCACTATGGAAGATGGTGAAAGATTAATTTAATTCTATGAAACATTAAGTCAAAAAAAAAAAAATCTATGAAACATTTAATTTTAAGGATTTATTATGAAAGATACTAATTTTTTTTGTATGTGTATAGATGCATGTGTTTGTGTATGTGTATGAAAGTTTGTATAGACTAATAAATTAGCAACACCAATCGGCCCCCCCAAACAAAAGTTTCTGGCTCCGCCCCTGTATCAGCATCTTGTTTTTAGTGTTTAATGTTTAGTGTACATCATTCGCCCCCCCCCCCCAAGCCTACCTATTGGTGAGACTCAAACCCAAGCACTTACAATGAGGAATCCAAGCTTATACCACCCCCATTACTGAGAGTCTTTCTACTTCACACTTTTAAGATTTTATTTCATGAATTTATTATTTAAAATTTTAAATAATACACTGGATATACATACTCCATATAAAATCTTTACCAATACTTTATGAATTACCAAAACTTTTCATACATTAACCCCTAGAGCAAATGATTTGGGTTTAAAGAATTTTGAAAGGTTTGATGTAGTATGGTAGGCTGTAGATGGCAAAAGCACTGGATTTACATCAAGAAATATCCTATTCATACAAATCTTTATATATCAGCATCTTGTTTTTAGTGTTTAATGTTTAGTGTACATCATTCGCCCCCCCCCCCCCCCCCCTAAAAATAATACCAGGGCCGGCCTTAGGGCTAGGCCTTTGCCTAAGGCCAAGAGAAGGAGATTCACTCCATGTAAGAGGAAGGAAACATGCATCCGATATATGGTGTATTTTTTCCTACAAGAGAAATGCCCCAAAATGCAAACTTTGATTTATTTATTTTTAAAGAGAAAAAAAATTTTTAGAGATACAGGTAAAAAAAATTTATATTTTTCCTCTACTTTTAAGAAGTTTCAAAGAATTGAGTAATACTCCTTTCAAAAAAAAAAAATTGAGTAATACTAGAGATAAGACAACTTTAAATATATAGGTGTTACAACTTACAAGTATATGTGGCACTAATAATAAGAAGTAATTCAAGTAGAAAAATGCTAGAAATGCTATAAATTTTACTTCATAGTCTTTACAAATTAATGTGATAATTAATATGATTTGTAAACTTCAGCAACCTATTAAATACATTTTTGAATTGCTTTTGTTGATTGGTAATACATCTTTGTAGGCCTAGGTTGAAAAATTTATAATACCCTCATTATTCATTAAAATACAGTACATGTTTATTATATTATCTTGAAGTGTAACTGATCACATTCGTTACTATATCATTTGTAAGTTTTTTGTAATAAAATTTGTTATAACTTTAGCATTTTTTTCCACATCAAAAAATAAACATATTAAAATATAAATATATATATATATATATATATAAACACTAATTTAATATTATTTAAGTGATAAAAAAAAAAAGTCTCATCGGATATATCATTCTAGCGGTCCAAATTTGTTGGCCGGCCTGAATAAAACCTCATAAATCTCATGCCAATTGGTAAAATAATTTACTGTTACCTAATTTCGAGGCAATTGTTCTAAAATTACATCACCAGTCATTATGAAGCCTCTGAATTTTTGCATGATTGGAAAGGAGATATGGAACAAGGAGATGTGGAACATAAAATTTCTGGGGAAAACGATATGATAATGGTGGCTCAACCTTTGTCAGCTTCATTGCATAACGATCATTAGATTCTAAGCAAAAAAAATTGCAGAGGTACTATTAAGAGTTGCCCGTAAATATTGTGACACGACATAGACATACCCTCAAATCATTCAACTCCCTTTTCCAAAGAACTTGACTTGACATGAAACTAGCTGTGTTGAAGAAACGAGTGCAGAGTGCTGGGTCTTCTTTTTGGACATAAGTAATTGTTTAAGATTCCCACATGGAAAATAGATAGACCATACAATTTTATTTTTATTGTTTTGCTTGGTAAATAATGAGGGAGAAGTGAGGTGGGATTGGAACCACACTAGGCATTATAGTACTATAGTATAAAATATTATACTATATGCCAATTTTAAATAAAATATATTTTATAGCCAACTATTTTTGTTTTTCCTTTTTTTTAAGTTGTCTATGATTAGCTAAAAATAAAATATACCACTATACATCTCTCTCTCACTAATAAAAGTTTTTTTTTTTCTTCATAAAAATAAAAAAAATAAATAAAGTTTTTCTATCACTTACCGACAAAAAATAGTTTTTACACCTTTCAATCAAATGTTTATTTTTACGCATAAAAATAAAATCACATCGAAAAAATCATGTGAATGACACATGACTTTATTTAATAGTGGAGACCCCATTGGTTTCAATCAGGATCTACAATGGCTTCATATAACACATGACCTTTTTTTTTCCTTTTTTGAATTAGATTCAAGAGTAATGTAACACGGTAAATAGAAATAATCAGTCTAGTCTTTTAAAGTTCGAGTGGGAATACTCATGACTTATGAGTGTCCTAGTCGAGACCCCCCATTGGTTTCAATCGAGGTCTGCAGTGATGGATCCCAGTGAAGCAGATCGGGTTAACTAGTGTGGACCCACCTAAGCCTCATGGGCCAAGGCGAAGAGAAGATGTCGCCACTCGATTTTGGAAGGTTTGAGAACCACTTTGAAACCCATTCGCAGCGAAGTACTAAGATTTTTAAGAAATTCTATCTTTTATCTCACAGGTAGAGATAGAGAGAAGAATTGTATTTCTTATATACACAAGTTTACAAAAGGTATTATAAAGACAAAGAAGAAACATAGGAGATAATAATGCACACGCACCTAAAACTTTCCCAGAATAACACAAACATTTTCTATTGGATTTGAAAATCTTGATGAGTGATATCCTTGTGTGTTAAGGGTGCTTGGATCATGGCGAGTGAGTTCCTTGATATGCTCCTCTGTTTCAATGGTGCTAGGATCACAGAGAGTGATTTCCTCTACTGGTGTGATGGTGCTGTCAACTACTAGTCTAGAGTGAGTCCAGAGCTGAGCAACGGGATTGTTGGTTTCAAGTGCTTGGATGAGTTGTAACATGAGGGTGAAGATTTTAGTGAAACTGGGGCCAAATGAGCACAAAAGTAACCTGTTGAAGAATTTCACATTTATGAGAGTTACTTGATGCGTGGGAACCAGTTTGTGCATTTTTAGGACTTTATTACAAGAGAAGATAATTCATGACTTGCATGGAGGTGGTCTTGCTAGACACCTAACTGATAAGATGATAGCTGGTGTAGAAGAATTGTAATATTGACCCCATTTGAAGAGAGACGTAGGAAATTTGGTAAGGAAGTCCTATACTTGCCAGACAACTGAAGGCTAGTCTCAGAATAACGATTTGTACGTTCCTGAAACAGTTTGGGAAAATTTGTCTACGGATTTTGTGACTGGCCTACTTTGGACACAAATGGAGTTAGCATTTGGTTTTGTTTCAGTTGACAGGTACCTGAAGATGGCTCTCTTCATTCTTTGCAAGAAACATCAAATGCATCACATGTCGCAAGGTTATTTTTCAAAGAAATTGTTCGACTACATAGAGTACCTGGATCTATTACATCAAACCGGGATTCCAAGTTCCTATGTCATTTTTTGGAAGACAATATGGCAGATGTTTGATACTTCTTTGAACTTCAGCAGCACTACACATTCCCATACAGATGGACAGATTGAATCATTAACAGGACTTTGGACAATTTGATACATTATATTAGTAGAGACAAGCCTGAGCAATGGGACTACACACACACAAGTAGAATTTTCTTGACCCCCTTTTTGGTAATTGTATATGGGTGGTCTCCAAAACATGCATTAGATTTAGTTCGCCTTCCTAAAATTCCTAGAACAAGTGTAGCAACTAAAAATATGGCACAGACAAGTTCAAGCAATCCAAGCAGAGATCAAGCAAAAATTGGAAGAGTCAATGTGAAATACAAAGTAGCAACTGAGAAACATGGACATAGCAAGCTCTTCAAAGATCTTCAAAGAGGGTGACATGATTATGGTCTTTTAGGCGAAAGAGAGATTTCCAGTGGGAATGTATAATATGCTAAAACCCCAACAAAAACAAAAACAAAACAAAAGGCAATGCTATCAGAAAATTCTATTCCTATTAGTTAACTGATACACATCACCCCTTTATTCCATATCGTTCTAAATTCCAGCCTAATTCAGTTCATTCCATCCATTTCCGCCCATTAGGTATGGTGATTTTGGCCGGTATGTAAACAAATCATTATTATTTTTATCTCAAACCCATTTTTTTATTACTATACTCACATATGACATTATATTATTATTTTTCATTAAGAATGTGTTTTTCTTATTTACTTTATGCGCATATGACCTATATATATTATTTGCTCATATATGACATATTATGATGACATGTTATGTAATGATGATATGGTATAGTTTTATGTGATGAAGACTTACGTATATTTAGTGGTAATTCCAAAATGATACGTCAAAATAGACCAGTACTGATATATTCCATTCCAATAAATAAGCTAGAAAAGTTATCAAAACAGAATTGACAACACAACACCTATGTAGTTGATCTACCAGATTTAATGGCAATTTCGAAGACTTCTACAAGCCTTCTACCTAAAACTAGAATTTAATTTGATATCAAATTCTTTACAAGTGGAGGAGACTAATGTAGAACAAGTTTCTATAGATCTCCCTAAACATACAGATGGGTGATAGCCCAAATGTTCAGACCATAACAGAGCTTAGTCTCAAGACCATTTTCTAACCCAACATTAGTTTATATTTTTTTAGTCATGATCTTTTTCTAGTCCAACATAATTTTTATGCTTTTTCAGTCCAGCCCTTTTCAATTGTCTTTTCTTTTTCTTTTTTTTTCTTAATATTTGGAGGAGTTCTAACTGATTTTCCTTTACTCTAGAATACACTACTACATGTTTGCTAGGGTTAGGGTTTCTAGTGCATTTAAATTCGTAATATTCAAACCAATAAAAAAAATTTAAAAAAATTCATCTTTTATTCTAAGACTACTCATATGAGATTACTCCAACAACTAAAGCCTAACATTATGCAGATAGGGAACATGATATAGTTAAGTCTCGTAAAACATTAAGCAAACAATAGGGCTGAAGTTGCAAGTTTAGACCCAATTAGTGTTGAGTGGCAAATAACCATGATCCTAAGCATTAAGGATAATGATAATGATAATGACAGGAGATTCCTTTTCTCAGCCTCATGTGTTACTTATTTCCTGTTCACCATGGAAAAAGGATTTTGAATTGAGCTTGACAAGAAGCTAAATACAACATTATTGCCAAGTTCAATCATTTTGGACTATTAGAATAGCACAAAACTGTACAAGCAATAAGAAATAAGGTTGACAAAAAAACTCAATAATGTTGACAGGCAATAAGAAATAATGTAAGTCTGTGACTACAACTCAATTTGGTTCCTCAAAAGTCAACTGGCTTGGAAAGCCCAGTGAATCATGCTAGACAAAATCTAAACATTTCTTATCAGTTTGTGTACGCTAAAGACAATGTACACATGCTAGAAGTTACAAATAAATTCATTAAATCTCATAAATATTTTAAAATACATTTTACCACTTGCATGTTTAGCCTTTTTCTATACTTTCCTCAACAACATCAAGGTTCATGGAACCATGCCGTACTATTACATACCTCATTATCACCTACGATCACTTAGAAGTGGTTGAGTCACAGGAGCTGCAAAAGAAGAGATCACTTGTGAGTTCAAAACTAATGTAATGGTTCCCAATTACTGGGAGAACAGCAGTGATGCTAAATGGATACAACAATAAAAAAAGAGGAAAACGAAGAGGAGCGATGTTGGTAGGGTTGAGACGCTAGCAAATTATGATCCTATCCAAAAGCACAACATCAAAATAAACAATAAGCTAGCACACTTCTAGGATAAAGTACCTTTTCTGAACAGTGAATCATTAATCTGTTGAACCGACATGGCGGTTAACCCAACTACTTCATTACTTCTCACATATTTTCCTTCATAAAAGCCTTATTATTACCCTTTCAGGCTACCTTCACTCAAGTAGAAGCTTCAATTTGTAATTTAAGACTTTTCAAGGGCACTGGGGCAGAGCCCTTGAAATTGCCTATTTTTGTGCTCTCATTACCTCATCTAATTTTCTTCCCCAATAAACTCTGACCTATGCCATCTTAAGAGAAAAAAGCCTTTTAAGATTCAAAAATAACCAACTTTACCTCTTTCAATCTTCTTATTTAGCTAATATTAAAAAAACTTCTTGAAGTAAAATAAAGATTATGCCACCCACGAGTGAAATGAGAAAACTGAAATCCAGTAAGGGGCAAAACAATGCACTTGTCCTCTTAATTGGTGATTTTGAAATAAAAGACAGAAGAAAAGCATAATTTTTTCCCCAATAAAATAAGAAGATGCAATAAGTTTGTTAATTATTCAAGAGGTTCACCCCTTCCAGAACAATAGATACCAAAAGAATAACCTACATATGGCTCCTCCCGTGAGATACAAAAAACATTAAATTTGCATCATACCCAGCATTAATTAGGATTAACTAGCTCGTGATTACAATAAATTTCACTGATCTTCCAAGATTGCCACAAGAGATTGCCTATTGTCTAGAGATAAATAAAAAAAGTCCACAGTTGCTCACTCTCTTGGCACCTAGGGAGGAGGGAGTATGTTGAAGGATGTGTACTGAACATTTTACTATCAATTAGATTAGCAATAGGTATAGCTTCCTTGTGTCAGAGATATTCTGATCAGGCCATAGACATAAATTGAGTAAATACTACATCAGGAATTGGAGCCCTAGATCCATGGAAATAGAAGAATTGCTATACCATGCCTTAGATATTCTACATCTGGACCTACACAGGAGTAGGGAGGAATTCAACATGAGAAATCTGGGGCCTTGATCCAAGAAAAATAGATGAGATATCAGTGATTGATATTGGGTTTTATCATGAATACAATCTGGATTTATCTTTCTTTGGCAGTTACTAGGATTAGAAGAATGGAGTTTTAAGGATCTGTAGACATGGGCTGTATCAGACACCATATAACTTTCCTTGGCAAAGCCAAAGACCATTACATCAAAAATTTCTCAAGAGTAGCACATTTGTGACTTGTGAGCAATATTGTCATCTTAGTACACAATACTTGCACTGGGTAACAATTCAACTCCCATAAACAGTCCAAACTCCCCCAAGTCACTCAAGATTGCACAATAATCAAACTGAGTAAATGTTGGGTAAATTATACCAACCTCCCTTGAGGTTTTAGGAATCAACACTCCCCAAACTTTAGCCAAAATGAAAGTCAACCCCCAAAGACCAACTTTGACTTAAGAAGTTTGGTTTTTATGTAAATTAGTGATGTTCCTATTTTAACCTTAACATATTGATAACATCAAGTTTTGTTCCCCACCCCCATGCTAAAAATCACCATTTTGCCCCAGTGACATCAAAGCTACCATATTGCCCAAGGGTTATCAGTGAATCCCCAAATTGCCCCTTTCTTCTCTTCTCTTTTCTTTTTGCGTTATCTGCTTCTTCTTCTTTAGCTTGGTTTCTCTCTTAGCAGCCAATCCAGTTTCACTTGGTATGTCTCTTTGCCTATGGTTTCTCTTTTATTAGAGTTAGTAACAATGTCAGAGGAGGAGGACTTATCTGTACATTTATCACAAACCACAAGGGTAGGTTGTCATTTTGACTAGAGTTTGGGGGTTAGTGTCAATTCTTGAAACCTCGAAAGAGGTTGATGTAATATGCCCTTTAATTTTCAACTTTGAAATAACTAATATGGGATATCTAAATGAATCGATCATGAGATCCATGAAAGTTAGAAGCAACTATAGAAACTGAAACATGTAATGTGTTTACACTATAGAGAATCACAATTATTCAAACACAAAAGGACACCTACAAACCAATGCAAGAATATTTTTGTATATAATCTATAGATAGTGAGAAGATGATCATCAGCTTTCTATCTGGAATATTTATGTTTAATTCTTTCTTCCAGAAAACGTCTAAGATATTTATCAATCTATCTTTTCATTTTTACATTAGGGCCAATATGAACTTTACAAATAATATTATGAGTTACCCTTGTAGTAATTACTAATTACATTGTATTTAAACTAGCACAGTATATAATTATTTCACTATCCACATATATAACAAAAATCTTCCTAAATACAATGAATACCTTAAAGTTTCTGACTGAGGTTAAAACACGGGTCTCAATTGTTTACTGAGTAACTGGGTATGCTACATTTATACATTCTGTCGATTGGTAAACTTGTTCCTTTCTATCTCACTCTCTTTTTTTTTCATTTCTTTTTTTTTTTTCCTTTTTTTTTTGGGGGCGGGGAGGGGGGAGTGTTTGTGTTTGCACGCACTTTTCCAAGTAAACAATAAGAAATAGCAATGCAGATGAACGTGTTAAAGAAAGGAAGAAAGAGAGAAGGGGAGAAGAGTGGCGGGGGAGGGAGTGGGGAAGGGGAATGATGATATTACCTCCAATACTTTGCTGGCCACTGGATTGAGACATTGGTTTACAAGTTTTCTCAGAAAGTTCAGCAATGACCAGACGTGATAAAAGAAGCCCCGCAATAAGAGCACCAATCATTAGCATCACAAAAACTGCATCCCATCCCTGTGTAGATATGAACCCAGTAAGAAGAGGACCAAGAGCTGCACCCATTGATCCTGTACCATCAATTATAGCAGTCACTGTTGCCAGTGCTCGAGAATCCCCTCGAAGAGAACTATGTGTGCCAAGGTCAGCAGAAACTGCAGTGGTGATGAGTGCATAGGGTCCATTTATAAACAAGCCAGCAGTCATCATAAGTACAATGTTGACAGTCTTTGAAATACTCCCATATGTTCGATATAATAGCATTGAAGGAATTGCAGCATACATGAAGCTGGCAGCTGTAATAGCACGAGCATTAAGTTTATCAGACATGTAGCCAGCTAGGATTCCCCCAACAATGCCCCCTACATCAAACAAAGTAGACAGATTTCCAGCGGATTTTACAGAAACATACTCTCCACCGATTTCTGCCAAATCATAAAAGAGAATAAAGATGGAAACGTTATAGCAGATGCATAAAGATGATTTATAAGCAATAAAGAGTCCCAAAACAGGATATGGCTCCGTGGAATCATTAAAGTATGCAAAGACAAGTAACAGGTACAAGAATCTACCCAGGAGAATTCATATATGATTGTGAACTTAACAACATTGTGCATAAAAAGTTTTCAACTACTGAAAGCAATCTTTATAATGAAATTATAAATTATAAGCATTAATAAAATCAATTTTATAAATTTTAGTGGCTGCTACCATCCACATATAGAATGCATAAGAAATTTGCACGAATTACCTCATGGTAATGATCAGAAAAATGAACCCCCTAGAAAGGTACTTCGACTCTATTGTTACTATTAAAAATAATCAAATATGTTAACATTTTATTACTTAACAAAAAGTAAATAGAAAAATTTCATGAACACCTTTCACTTTGGAAAACAGTTGGATCAATGCTTGGATGAAGACGATGACACCAACATAAGTGTACAACAGCAGATGAATTGATCACTCTTATTCTAGAATGTTTTGATGAAATGAAGAATCATTAATAAAAAAAATTATGGAATTAGCTATAACTACATGCAACAATAGAGGAGCAGAATGGTGGAAACACATGATACAGGAGCTAAATCCAGTCCTTTTAGTTTTCCTCTCCCTTTTTTTTTTCTGATTATATAACACTTATATCTACTACTCCTTTTAGTTATTAATTGGAAACATACAACCATTAATCATTGTTTCGAAAATGACACCTAAAGTTTCACCTCTATTAGGGGAGGGTTTAAGTTGGGAATGCAAAAAATTAAAAAAATAAATAAATTATTATGTAAGTCCCACAGTAAACTAGCATCTGCTCTACTTTCAGCCTCCTTTACATCATCAATCTTGACTATTTCTAACCACCCACAATTACTTGAAAGCTTCTCAGAGTCAATAAACAAGACAACAAATACCATTAAAAAAAATCAGAAGCACTGACAAAGCAGATAGCAATGTAAAATCTTACAAGTTTATAAGTAACATTAGTTTGCTCCTTTATAACAATTAAGGTAATACGTAAACTAGGGAGACAGAAAAATACCTGTCTGACTTAAATAGAATGGTAACCAGTACAGAAACGTGTAGGCCACAAGCTTCGCAAAGAAAAGGCACAACGCAAATGGTATCACTCCTGGAATAGAACAAGCTTCAAGGAGCCCAACACTTTTTCTTCTCACTGATCCATGTTGGGAAGCAGTATTTATTTCCCCTCCAACAACATTTCGTTTACTTATCTGAGCTTCTTCATCATTAGGCTCTGCCACTGCATTCGTAGCTGAACCTTGTGGGCAAGTAAATCCAATATCCTCAGGGTAAGCAGGCAAGAAAAAGTAAACCAATATGCCTCCCATGACTATTAATGCACCGGGAACTATGAAAGACCAGCCCCACCCGTAGTTCAAAACACTAGCAGCAAGGAGAGATCCAGTAATATTCCCAACCGAAGTATGTGCATTCCAAATACCCATTATCAAACCCCTCTTCCTCTTCCCAAACCAATTGCCAATAACAGCAACGACCGAAGGCCAACCAGTTGCTTGAAACAATCCAGCAACCATTTGCATTACAAGATAAAACCAAAACACATGCACATTCCAAAAATATCCCATCCCAAATATCCCAACAAAAATTCCACTCCCAATCATCCCAGTCGTCAGAAACAACCGAAGATCCAACGTATCGCCCAAGTGGCCTGCAACATACATTCCCAAAGAGTAACAAGCTAGAAATGCAACATCAATCTCCCCTAATTTTGATGTCCCGTCTGGTCCATTAAACGGAGCCCAACCCTTGTTCCTCATCCAATTTATGCCAGTATCTGAAAATTTCTCCTTGATAAACACATTGGCAATTGGCCAAGGGTACTGCCCATTGCCAAGGGGCCTATTGGGATCAGGATACAATACACTCTTAACTATGCTAGTGGGTTTTCGAGAAGCATGATAACAAGCATATGCAATGAATGTAACAAACAAAACCACATATCGGTAAGTAGAAAAGCTCCAATCCTTGCCTCTAATGCTTCTCATAAGCAAAATCCCAGGTGGGGTTCGCCTTGTTGTGTCAGAACTCCGAGACATGTTTATAATCTTACACCCAAAAAAAAAAACTCAAATTCCTCACCAATTATTCTCCACAACTCTCATAGCACGTTCATAATTTAAGGTAAAGTAACATAACCCAACAACGTAAAACAAGCTAAAATAACAGCAAAAAACGGCTTGATTCCGTAGTAGTTAGAATATTCCCACAAACTGATTTGGAAAAGGATGAATTTAATGCAAGAACATAAATGGGGAAAAAAAAAAAAAAGTAACCAACCCCAGAAAGAAAGGTTACTGAGTTTGATGGGTCGAAGCGGAGAATAAAGCGTGCCAAGTTGAGAGCCAGAGAGATAAGAAAGCGAAAGCGAAGAAGGCGGGGGTGTTGACGTGGCGAATTTTGGTGATTTGAACTTTTTCTTTTTTTTAGGAACTGAACTGGTGACAACTTACACTTACACACACATGCTTTAACAGTTTAACTCCAAAAAGAAAAAAGAAAAAAAAGCCTGCAAGTGCAAGCCCTTAACACGTGGTGTCATTGTTCCTAAAAAAAACACGTGGTGTCATTAGGATGTCCACCGCTTTTTGGGTAAGTATTGATTATCACGACCTTCTTATGGAAAAGGCAGAACCATCCCTCCACCAACCGCTACTCATCGTATGGACGGGTTATGGTTTTTTTTGTGCCACTTTATATGGCACTAAAAAGACTCCCTTCTTATTATACATTTTAATTTCACGTGAGTTAAAAATATGATTTCAAATAGAGTATATATAGAATGTATAGAGTGTGCTACCACGAATCTATAACAAGATTTTCCTTTCTTTGGTAGTGTGGCAATTAGTAAAATACTATCATATCAAAGTATTAATTAATGAAATAAGTTTATCTTTGCACATATTTGAGAATTATTTTGCTCCAACCAGACTATATAATAAGATTTTCCTTTTTTTAAGTAGTGTGGCAATTAGTAAAGTACTATCGGATGAAAGTATTAATTCATGAAAAAAGTTTTTCTTTGCACATATTTGGGAGTTATTTCCCTTTGACCCGACGTTGTTATTAAATAAACCATTTATATATACTTTTTAAATAAGTTATGACTTCTTTAAATAATCCAAATAGATAGTTTTATAAATTTCCATCTAATATATTAGAAAGATGGTTCCAGATATATTTAGAACCAAACTTTATTCTTAATTCATCCTTGATTTGCTTTTTTGGAAAACCATATTTCTAAAAACTAATATTCATAGTTCATAGATACAAACAAGAAAAGTGCATTAATTAGTAAATTATAAGTGTCTTTGGGTAGGTAATATGTCTCAATGGAAGGCGATGAGGGAAGAATAGAGGATTCGAAAGTTCGAGTATATTAGGGTCACCTTTTGTTTGTGAACGTTTCCTCTCCTTTCCTCTCCCTCAGTTTCAAGTATACTATTAATGAATTATTAATTCTAAATAATTACTCATATTTCTCATTTAGTTACATAACAATTTTTTTAAATAATCACCTCAAATAGACAAAACTAATATAATGTTTGTTTGGTTGATTGTATTCTCATCTTAAAATAGAATGTATAACAACCTACTCGAAAAAACAATTATTAACTAAATTACAATTGCATCTTCTAATTTTGTCCAAATTTCAATTTAATAATATAATTTTGATTTATTAATTTCATTACTATTACTTTCATTTGTTTCCAATGTAATACTTCTATCCATTTTCATTGGAGGAGTTGTTGCTATATGTCCCAAAACAATATAAATTTAAGTGTTTTTGAATTTTCAAAACCACATTGTTTTTAGGACACCTAGCAGCACAATATCATAGAGTTAATAAAAGGACGACATTGTATAGAAGTAAAAAGTTATATGACTAAAATGAATAAATAAAAAGTCACAAGATTGAATTTTAGGCAAAATTAAAATAGCCAAAACAAATCTAACCGAATCAAAATTTGATTTAGAGAGAGAGAGAACAAAGTTTATTAGTAATGGTGGCCTACGGTTTAAGGTGGTTGTCAAAGTTCAATTGAGGGAGGCTTGCAGCAAGCGGTGGCCGGCATAGAACATGTCTCTTTAACTCTCTCATCTATAATTCAAAAACTTTCTTTCTTTTTCATTTTTTTCTTACTTGATAGTTACTTGGTTTTTTTTAGTAGTATTTAGAATTGATAGTTACCTTAAAGTAGACTGGTAGATGGTGATACACCAATTTTAACTCTATAATTTGATTTATTACCTTTAAAAAGTTTTTTTCTTCATAAATTACCATTAGAGGTGGGTTCGGTTAACAGAGTTTATTAGTGATGGTGGCCTACGGTTTAAGGTGGTTGTCAAAGTTCAATTGAGGGAGGCTTGCAGCAAGCGGTGGCCGGCATAGAACATGTCTCTCTAACTCTCTCATCTAGAATTCAAAAACTTTCTTTCTTTTTCTTTTTTCTTTTTTTTCCTACTTGATAGTTACTTGGTTTTTTTTTTTTTAGTAATATTAAGAATTGATAGTTACCTTTAAGTAGACATGCAAACGGTGTTACACCAATTTTAACTCTAGAATTTGATTTATTACCTTTAAAAAGTTTTTTTCCTTCTTAAATTACCATTAGAGGTGGGTTTGATTAACAGGTACCCTTAGAACAATTGTTTTATAAAAAATTTGATTCCACTTTAATGGAATATATATATATGTTGTAAAAAAATTAGTTTTTTTTTTTCAATCAAAAATTTTTGGCGAAACTATGCTATTGATCCTTAAAGTTTACCCTGTGAGCGCAATTGGTCTTTCAAGTTTCAAGTTTCAAGTAAACACTATTAGCCCCTCAAGATTTAAAAATGAGCACTGTTAGTCATTTTGATAACTACCATTAGTATTATTATCTTAGTAACTAACGGAATAATGATGTGACATCTTTTTCATGAATATGTCATTTTTTTTAATTAAAATATTACAAAATTGAATGGAAATCTCTACCTCTCTCCCTTACCGCCTCTCATTTCCTACAACTTGTTCTTCTCCACCACAACGACAGCATTTCCAGCCCGACCTCTTGAGCCCAAAGCTACTACTTTCACTTAAACTAGACTTTTTCTCTAAACTTGAGAGAGAGAAGAGCAACAAGACCTTGATATTCTGGTCTTGCTCTGTGCCACCAAAATATATATAATAATAAATTAAAAATTTAAATTAAAAAAATTTGACCCTCTTAAAAAAAATGAACAAAATTTGATAAACTTTTCAATTTGAATGAGTTAAATAGAGATGACCCGGATGAAGAAATCTGTTTCTTTGGAATTGAATCGTGTTATACCAAATTATTAACAATTCGAATGCTGGGAAAGTTAAAAGAATTTCGTGGGTTTAATGTGAAAGAGCAGAACTTACATGGAGAACCCATTTGAAAATAAAAATATTAATGATAACAAAGTTGTGTTTTGGTGAAATAAGTGTGCGTAAATAAAAGTGTGAACTGAAAATCAGTTTGGTTTATATTACCAGGAAAGAGCTTCTATTCAGTGAGATCATCTTAGCAAGAAAGTGAGAGAAAAATGTAAAAAGACCCAGTCTTTATGGTAGCAGATTAGTGAGAAAGAATACGCAAGAGAGTATTAATTTTGTAATATTTTAATATAAAAAATGTCACATCATTTTTTTGTTAGTCACATAATCAATAACACTAATAGCAGTTAACAAAATGACTAATCTCGTTTATTTTTTGAAACTTAAGGGACTAATTGCATTCGTCAAAGTTTTTAAACCAATGTCCTTAGGATATCATTAAATTTTTCCTTAAAAAGTTTAAGACCTTTATATCATCTTCTAAATTTGACCAAAATTCATGTAAATCCTATAATTTGCTTTCATTTAATTAGATCTAAGTTTTAAGTTTATTCAATAAATATCTCTTTCGAAACTTTTGTTAAATTGAAAAAGTTGAAAAATATTTTTCAATAATTAATTATAAATTTTTAATTAAAAAAATTTAAAGAAAAAAAAAAAAAAACCTAAACACCTAACTATAATATTTTAGATAAGTTAATGAATAAATCTGAATTGAATAAATTTAAAATTGAGATGAGTTAATTATATGAAAGCAAAGTTAGAGACTTAAATCAATTTTGGTCCCAAAAAAAAAAAAAAAAAGGGATAAGGCGTTGTAGTTGTCCTCCTCCTCCCAAGAAGAGTCCACGCCACACTGTGACACCTAATACTCCCATGAACTCAACTCTGTAACTCATCTCTCTCTCTCTCTCTTCGATTTCTCTCTTTTCTTCTTCTCATGGCTTCCAAGCTTCTTCCTCAGGCTCTCATAATCACTCCTACACAATGTCCTTCCAGAAAGCTAGGGTTTTCTACGTTTCTCTCTCGCCGTCCCTCTTCTTCATTCGTTTCCGGTGCTCCCACTTCCACCTCTAGGGTTTCATCCCCCTCAATCCCATGGAATTTCAGCCCCGTTGTCGCTGCGCTGCCGAAACCGTCTTTCGTTGTGAGAGCAGAGTCCATCTCCGAAGCAGAGGTAGTGGCTGACGATAATGTTGAAGACAATGAAGCTGTTGAAGAATCTGAGGAACCGGAGGCTGGGGTTGAGTCTGAGGAAGCCAAGCCGCCGAGGAAGCCTCGGGTTAAACTTGGAGATGTGATGGGGGTAATAACTAATGATTCACTCTAACTGTTTTGTTTTGTTCTTTTTTTTAAATGTCTGTTTGGTTCTTGAGAAAGTTCTGGAAAAGAAAATTCACTGAGCATGTAGAAATTAAGCTTAAAATGTCGTGAAAATTGGGGAAATGTTAAATGTGGGGGCATTGCAATTAGTTAGTATATGGTTTAGGAGTTTTGATTACTGGGAATTTACAGTTTAGGAGACAATGCAAATGACCATATAGTTTGGGGTTTTAGCATGGGAAATTGTAATTTTACCATATATTTTATTTGGTTAATTAGATAATGACCAACTAAAAAGGCATCAAACATCTTTTTTTGGTTATAGGAAGACATTGAAAATATGATGTTTTTATTCTGTTTCTTTTTCATGAAGAGGAAAGAAAAACTGAGAATATCAACTAAATGTTCTCAATACATGTGTTGTTTGAAAAGAAAACTGAATAGTTGAGAAAACTGTTTCCAGAAACAAATTTCTCTTTGGACATTTTCTGTTGGTGGCTCTGCTAATGGAAAATTATCTTCAGAGAATGGAACCAAAATAGTCCCCAAGATTTTAGACAAGTGAATTTTCATGAGGGGATCCAGCTAGATTTATTACCTATGTAACAGAAAAGGTTCAACTCAATTGAGATATGTGAATGGATTGTAGACTACAGAGTTCTACGAAGGGTTCCAGTTAGCTCAACTGGTAAAGTCTCTTGTCGTTGAATGAGAGATTTGTGGTTCAAATCATGTGTAAAACCAATTGGTGTATTGTCCAAATGATAAAGAACAATCATCATGGAGCAAACAAATAGATTGAAATTCTATCTTATATAAAATAAATAAAAGTTCCTCGAATACTCCCTTAAATACTAGAAAGCACGGACGCGGCTGGGAGGGTGCCGCACCCGAGTCTGACGTGATTGACAGCGTGTCGGTGCCACGTCTGAGTTTTTTTTTTTCTTGGATTTGCGCCGATCCGGCTTCGATTTGCACCGAACTGGGCTGATTCGGCCAGAATCGGGCCATATCAGCCATATCGGTTCGTATCGGCCGGCGACCGAAACGGACTGAAACAGCCGAAACAAGCCAAAATCGGCCTTGAATCTGGTCAGAACAGCCGAAATTCTCATCTCAGAGTGTTTTTTGCCTTCTTCTTTCTTTGTTTTGTGAATCAATGATAGTAATGTGTTTTTTAATAATATTTTAATGGTAAAAATATATAGAAAATATAAATAAAAATATTTTTAATAATTTTTTAATCGTCAAGTCCCGCCGCACCCACACCCTACTTTTTCAAAAATTGCCGAGTCCCGCTGCACCCGCACCCGCACCCGTGCTTCATTGCTTAAATATCACTTGGGAGATTACTAATAAGTGTGATTGATCAACCTAAACAATGAGGGATGTAATTTTATCACCATTATGATTGACATCGCTTAGAAACTCATAAATTACTATTTTAATTGTCTTCATAGCCAAAAAAAAAAAAAAAAGAAAAGAAAAAGTAGGATCTCACTTTTATTCCCACTTTTTTTTCTTTTTTTTTTCTTTGCTAGACAAACCAAGGTAGTGATTTTTGTGGTATAATGTGATAGATATTTTGCTGTTGTTTGCGTAGATATTGAATAAGAAGGCAATTGAGGCGGCAGAGAAGGAGAGGCCAGTCCCAGATATTAGAACAGGAGATATTTTGGAAATTAAATTGGTAAATGTGTTCCTGATACTCTAATTTTTAATTTACATTTCTGTACTGTTTATTGAACAAATATTTTTTGCTTTTTATTTTTCTGATTTTGGGTAAATTCTTTCTCTTCCAGGAAGTTCCTGAAAATAAGCGTAGGTTGTCTGTCTACAAAGGGATTGTTATTTCAAGACAAAATGCTGGTATTCACACAACCATCCGGATTCGCAGAATTATTGCTGGCGTAGGGGTTGAGATTGTTTTCCCTCTGTAAGTGTACCTGTTTTATTGCTTCTTAAAGTTTGGTGTGAATTTTTTGCTCAAGTTGGCTAGAGGATCATATATATCGTATGTCTTCAGTCATTTAACTGTGTGTAATTAACTAGCTGGATTTATACATGTTATCTCGATTTGTTGTGACTTGAATCTGAACCACCTAACCTGGAGAAAGCTACTTATTTAAACAATAATAATTAAAAATAAAAATAAGCAACTGAACATGGAGAAATTTATTCAAGGATGGCAATAGCCATGAATGATTATAGCTTTTTGAAAAGAGGAGAAAATAAGAATCAGTGAATTACTACTCAAACACACCATAATAGATTAAAAACAATGATTTATAGTAGTCATTGAATTTTCAAACTAAGGTGGCTTTCAAATTAGTATGTCCACCCAAAATTTTATAAGTGCTGGTAGTGTTGGAAACTTTAATTGTATTTTATGTAGCATATGGAGAACAGCAGCTGGCAGTTTATATAAATGGAAGCCACAAAATGAAATCCTAAGATGCCCTTATTCCAAAGAAACATTAAGGAAGCTATACAGGTTTGTGTAATCAGTAGGAAAGAATATAGGCACTCATTTCCTAGCTTTATTAGGGTGGTATGGATACTAATGTTGGTTACATGGTGTAGGACAGTCTGTTGGGCTAGGAAAGCATGAGTAAGGATACTGGATATGGGATAATGGGAATCATATGATATGAATAAAATTAAAAGGGGAAAAAAAGGATTTGTTGAAAAGACAGGGATTGGTTGAAAGTAATTATATTTATTTGTTATTTCGATACCTAATTGCTTATACAGTGTAACAGTATAATCGCACAAGCATTCTTTATTCAAATGCTAGTCAAAACATCCATCATGGTCCCTTCCTATGTTTTTTATATGCAAGTATGCCTATTGTATATGAAAGGTCATATTCTAGTGTTAAAGGTGTATCCCTCCCTTACTCAAGAGTATCCATGATTATAGGATTTGATTGAAGAATTAAAACTATAGTATATTTTCAAAATTTGGATGTGTTTGTGAAAACATGATGGGAAATTTAGGATAGGTTTGGGATTTATAACATTCTTTACAGATTAAATGCAAGTGCAAATTATAAGTTTTGCATGATTATTCATGGGTTTTTTTTTTTTCTTTAGATTTAATATCTTGTTCTTTTCGTGGGAACTCTATATGGGGACATCATAGTGCAAAAAATTTAAAAAATGGATAATAATGTGCAGAAAGGTTAAAGGATATGTAGTAAGCCAATGAACCCTGCCTGAATTGGTACTCCCTCCCTCCTCTCACAAGTGCGGGCGGAGCATGAAGTTGTGGGCTCAACACCCATTGGATGTACATATAACTTACCGAAATGTGATACCTCTAAATCAAGAGCTCTAATTCTAACTTGATTTGTTCTTTTGGGGTATAGAGCAGATGTGATGAGTGCTTTCCTAGTGTCATGACAATAAAGGTCTTAACACATTAGTAGCAATTAGCAAAAAGCTGGCAGTTGAATCTTTACATTAGGGACATAATAGATTACTTTGGCCAGGGGATGTCTGGAGTCTGGATTTCGGCTTTATAAGCCATTTTGGATTCCTGATGATGAAGCTGATGCTCCAATTATCATCCCTATAGGAGCTATCTTGTGAAGCTTTACTCAACTCTTAATTCATCATTTTTTTTAATATGCTATCCTTTTTTTCTCTTGCATGAACTGGAAGCAGCGTAATTGTGTTTTATCATTGTTATTGCAGTTACTCACCGAACATCAAAGAAATTAAAGTAGTAAAACACAGGAAGGTCAGGAGGGCAAGGTTGTACTACCTGAGAGACAAGCTTCCCAGGCTCTCCACTTTTAAATAAGAACTACTCCGGTGCAGCTGCTTTTTGTTTGTTTTCACTTTCAGAGTAATTTCTTCAAACTTGAGATGTTGTAACTTGTAGGAACTAAATGCCCTTGTAATCAATCTGTTGTGATATATAATATTGCATTCTTGTCTTTCTTCTTTTATTTTTTTCTTTTCCTTTTCTATGATATAACTTGCCACCTTTCTTTTTGCTTTTTCCTTTTCTTTACGTTTTTATTTTTCAAAATTTTGCCTTTTTCTGGGGGTTGATAATCATTAGGCATGCGGTCTAGCAGGCTAGTTGCCTATTAACATGAAGCTTTGATTTGGAGGAAGAGGGAAGGAAAAGAGAGAAAATCCATTGTTTGGTGAAGGGGAATAGGGATGGTAGAAAGCAAAAAAAGGGATTCATTTTCTTCCTTGTCCCATTATTTTCTTCTCTTTTTATTTTTTGTTATAATAATTGGGGGAGAGGGGATTCAAACATTGGTTCTTCTTATAAGAGGGACTAGTCATTGTCACTAAGCTATAAGGCTCTTAGTTTTTCTTCTTAGTTTGAGAAGAAAGGGAGTGAACAAAAATAGGTTATTTTCTCTTATTCTTCTTCCTCCTTCCAAACTTACCGAACACAGAAATCTTTTTATTATTAAAAAAAAAAAAGTCCTTTTTCTTCCCTCTTGCTTTTGCATTTTACCAGATATAGTGTTAAGTCCTAGACATTAGGCTTATAATATTTAAGATTAAGAGTCGAGTCTAGGAACAATAACCTTTTTTTTTTTCACAACTACTGACATGGTCATTTGTGATTGGTGCATGCTAAAGTGGTGTTAGTAGTGGACATAGGTAAAAATGATGTTTCAATCATAGAAGATTGTCAGCAGTTACGAAAAAAAATTGTATTCTTAACATTACTCTTTGTCAATATGCACTAAAAAAAATCAAGTAAAAAACTGTATAAGACATTTTATTTAATAAATTTAATAGAGCTGGTGAACAAATAGGAGTCATTTTATTAAATTGTTAATCCAGTTTAAACAATAAAGATTAAGGATGGAACTGAAATGGATCAAATAACTAAGATGGCACCAATGTGACAGCGGTCTAAGTTTCTTTAATACTTAAGTCAGTAAATCTCGCCTCTTTGTATAATGGAGTAGTATTAAGTATTTTTCTCATACTTGTGATACAGAGAGGAATGTTGTTAATATAAAGTTACAACACTCATAATTCCCCCACTTTAATTCTTGCCATGTTTCAGCAGCATGGACGTTATGGGTATCATTGGTAACTGGGGTTTACCTGTGTCATTTGTGAAGCTCATGCCTCTTTTGTGTGAGGATCCAGGCGCTTTCTCGACAATCTTTAACATCATCATGTTTGGTTATTACTTATTAAGTAACTATGTGATTCTTGTGCCAATTTTGTGGTCTTCTTTGTCTTAAGGTCGTACATAGGCGTGCGACTCTAGAAGATCTTCTTCGATGTTCGAACATATTAGACCATCTATTCCAAGTGATCTTAATGAATTGACAATTTTCTAACCCCATCAAACTTGTAATTCAACTCAAGCTCATCATCAAAATTAATGATCCATGCTTAATTTCTTTACAAAGTTTCAGAGCCTCTGAATGTAATCCATGAAGAAACTAAAGCTTGACTTTCAAATAATTATGTTAAGCGTCTTGTAAATTAATTGACACTTCTTGATATTTCTAGTAGAGACATCCGGGTTCAAATTCCTCCTCTCATTGTAACCATTAAATTATTATTAAATTTTTTTTTAGCCTTTTCTTTTCTTTTTCCTTGACCAGTAGGCAATAGCCAAGCATTCAAGGAGAATTATTTTACAAAGTGACTACAAAATTCTTCATATCTCATTTATCCTTCTTCTTAAATTGCTTGGCTGGTTTATTTATTTATTTGTTTGTTTCATTTTTAAGTCTAGAGTTAGAATAATTTTCACAAAATATTTTACAATTGTGAATCAAGATAGTAAGTTATGAATGGTAGATGATAAAATGATGTTAGTGATAGACTCAAATAAAAACCAATAAAAACATGTCAATTCAATTGTTGTATTTATAGTATTACTATATAGTTTTTAATCCCAAGTCATGCTTTTTTTATTTTTTTATTTATAATTATTATAAATAAAGGTATCCAAACCTCTTCGAGTATCTGATTATTTTCTTGGGTGTATGCAGTCACCCGTCCCATATACATTAGGTTATTACATGGAATAATTCCTTGGAGTAAGATGTTGGTAAGATGATAAAATGAATGGTAGATGATAAAATAAAGTTAGTGATAAACTCAAATAAAACCAATAAAAACATGTCAATTCAATTGTTGTATTTATAGTATTACTGTAGGGTCACAAATCGTAGCCCAAACCCAGGTGAGAAAGGATATGGGCCCAATAAGCCCAGTACAATAAATTTATAAGAGAGTGGGTGAAAGAATTGGGTCAAAGATGGGTTTCCAACAATTAACGGAGGTTAGGAGTTTGTCCGAGGAGAATAAAACACCTAATCAAATGATAAACTCAAGTCCGAGGAGCAAATTCTTGGGTAAATTGGATATTTCAAGTGGCATCCGAGGAGAAAGTTCGTGATAAACTGGTTATTTCTGATGGTGTTCTTCCTAATGCTACAGTGATTCTTCTTCAATGTTTTTCTGTAATCTTTTCTTCTTCTTTTTCTTTTCTTCTGGAGGCTTTACTCCATTATATAGTCCTTCTTTATTCAATCCTATCGTCCACTTGTCTACCATCTAGTTTCGTACTTGAGTTTCTGTCTCCCCTCCCACAGCTTTTTGATTTTCTGGGGGTAAAAGTGGTCGAAAACACTGTTCAGAGGTCTTCTCCACATTAATGCGGCCAAGAAAGCTGCTGTAATGCATTTAATGCGGTGGTAGCAGCTTTTTCCCTAGATATTT
The DNA here is from genome assembly GCA_030820535.1 of Quercus parvula. NCBI lineage: Eukaryota > Viridiplantae > Streptophyta > Magnoliopsida > Fagales > Fagaceae > Quercus > Quercus parvula. The sequence goes on from JAUAME010000012.1 coordinate 31,902,274, forward strand.
TTGTGTCCTTATCCCTTCCGTGTACATTTGAAGTCTATCTTCACTGCTGGAACTTCTTGGAAGGTGGACTAGGGTAAGACGAAGCCCACTTCACTGACATATGTTAGATCCGAGGAGGATAATTCTCTCGGACCAACATCCCTGGACATTTACATGCTCTACTATTAATTACAAGGCTCCCCCATGATTTCTTCTCCTCGGACGTATTGTTAATAAAAGGTGGGACTTAAACCCGATGCAAAAGCCCAAGTTTTTGCTCCCCCACAATTACTATATAGTTTTTAATCCCAAGTCATGCTTTTATTATTATTATTATTATAAATAAAGATATCTAGATTTCTTCGAATATCTGACTATTTTCTTAGGTGTATGCAGTCCTCCATCCCATACATATTAAATTATTATATGGAATAATTCTTTGGGGGTGGCCCAAGATATTGGTAAAAGGTTTCGAATCCAAGATTTTATTAATATCATGAAGTCTTAAGAACCACTTAGTCATCCCATCAAATCGTCCCCATTTTGTATGTAAGCTTATCCAATGGCCAATACGAAGTCGGAAGTCGCTTAAGTGAAAAGCACAAATAGAAGAATATGCTGGTCTTGGCATTGACTAAGTTTTATTAGAAAAACAACTGTGGTTATGCCTATCTTCCAATGCTTATTAGCATAGTTTGACGTGATTAGCCTGGTAACCCAATACTATATCCTGCTATTGATTTTAGAGATCCTATTGGGTGAACTATAGAATACAACAATCATAATAATTCGAGAATGAAAATAGAAAATGAATACCTTTTGGCTATCTCTTGCTCTTGCATATAAAAGGAAAACATGACAGATAAGATAAACCCATTGATGACTGAGCCAGATAGCAACCAGCTCAACAAATTTATTAGGCTCTTCTTTGTTTCATATTTAAGAAAGTCCTATATATATTTTAAAGTTGCAATGTGTTCCCTATATTCCATCTTATCACAATGAGCTGAATAAATTAATGATTCATGCTTTTGCAAATATGTCACTATATGATACATGCTTTCATCATAGCAAGAATTGTTTTTCCGTATAAGTTATCTGTTTTTTATTTCCTCATCTTTAGCAAACTTTCTTTTCATGTTAAGATTTTGAAACATACTAATCTGATCAATTTATGCCTCTTGGTTATAAATAAAAAAAGAAGTTTTTGGTTTTACAGCAAGCACAGTTGGTGGTGGAACAACTTGATATTAATTGGGATGAAAATTTTATGACAAAGCATATATACCATTTTCAGCCGGTTTTATTGGCAGGTTACAATAAAGCACCTTGTTATTGAATAGGACAGCCCTAACTAGTTGGTTGAGATGTTTCAAACAAAATTTTTTTTTTTTTTTTCTAAAGAGCAGTAATAATTACATACGGTGTGTATGGGATACACAAGGTCACATCAGCTAAAATTGTGAAAATATGATTTCAAATGAGTGTGTAACAAAAATTGACTTCTTCCTAATATCGTTGTCTAATTGAAGGTTATAAACCAATTCATTAATAGAAAGTTAAATTTATCAAAATGAAATACTTTGGCAAGGAAAGCCCAACCAATCAAAAGCCTAAACAGAACTCTACACGCTCTTAAGTCTTACCAATAAAATGGCCAAAATGGGCATTGCCCTCTTTTACTAAAACTTTTCAGAAAAATGCCCCTTATCTGAAACTATTTAGGGAAATGCCCATGTTTTGAAACTCAACTTTCTAAAAATCAAGTTTCAATTCAAAACTCGATTTTTGGACAATCGAGTTATAGCGAACTGAAAATTAAAAAAAATATATATATATATATATATATTTTGGAACTCAAGTTCCATGAACTTGAGTTCTAGAAATTTTTTTTTTCCTAAGTACAATTTTGCTATAAGTCAAATTCCCAAAAATCGAGTTTTACATTTGAAACACATTTTCTAAAAATCAAGTTTCAAAATAGGGGCATATCCCTAAATAGTTTCAAATATGGGGCATTTTGCTGAAAAATTTGTGAGAAAAGGGTAAAATTCCATTTTGGCTCAATAAAATCAGAATTCTTGCCAAAAGATTTATTTTTCAATTTTATTTTGCCAAAATGCTCACTAAATGCACTTGCTAATTGGTTAATTCCTATAGGGGATTCCCTTCAAATAATATTAGTGATTCAATTAAATAAGTAGTGTTTCAATTTTGGAAAATTATTGTGTATTCCCGAAGTACCATAAATGCATACTCTCTCCTCTCACATGAATGGTGAGTCCCACTGGGCCCACCATTCATGTTAGAGGGGAGACTACACATTTATAGTATTCCGGGAATATCTAATAAAAAGAGAATTGCAAAACCGTTATTTTTTTAACCAAAAGCGATCTTAACACCATTGAAAATCACTCAGTAAGGAGATTAAAGAATGTAGGGAATTAACCCAAATTCCCAACCTGTGAGAAACAAAAAAATAGAGAAAACACACGCCAAAGAAAACAATTACATGCACAAGACAATATTTACGTGGTTCGATAATTTGCCTACGTCCACGGAGTTGCAGGGATTTCACTATTATCAGGGAAAAATAAAAAGTGCAGCTACAGTTTTTTTTTTTTTTTTGTCTCTCAAGAAACGCAACAACAACAAAACCCTAATCTCAAAATTGGGTTTTCTAGATCCTGCGCATATGATTCACAATGGGCTACAAAACGGGCCAAAATTTTTTCCCAGGGGCAAGTCTCCACTCCATGGACTAAACCTCAAAAAATCTCCCATTAAAAACCACACAATATTATTCGGGTTAGGTTGGGTCGTCAAATCGGATCAAACGAAATTAGGCTCCACAAAGCCCAACAAAAGAGAGTATACAAAATTTTCTTATTTAAAACAAATACATTGAGCGAAATGTTACAACAAATTTCGAAATTTAAAGTATCGTTGAAGAATTTTGCAATGATTTCAGCTAGATTAAATTCATCTTCCAATTAACCGGATTAATTATCTTTGAATTTTATTCACATTTAGATAGCATGCAAGAAACTTAAAAGTGGATATCTGTAACATATTTGATTGAAATCAATGGTAAAAAATCAAAAATTTCCCTTAAAATTAGGCACCAAAATTTTTGGAATTTATTGGCCTCACTTTTTCTTGACATATAAAATTTGAGTAATGTTCAATGTTACAAACACAACTTTTTTTATAATATTTTTACAAACGGTTAATGTTGAAAATTTTTACTGATTCTTATCTAGACCGATAACTACTGACATCACTTTTATATTTATCAATAACTCATAATATCAATTGTTTGTAAAGAAAATTATAGCTCTATTTTCCATAAAAATTAGTTCAAGTTCTTAAAACATGCCTTCATATATAAAAGTAGAACAACAACAATTATGGGAACAATATATGAAGCATCATCTCGGATAAAATGTTGATCTTTGGTACAACCAGTTTGATAATTGGGTTATCACTTGAAGCATTGCAATATTCCAAAAAAAAATATAAAATAATATTTGTCAGTTACCTTTTGTAATTTAAATCTAAAATTCCAACTTCCAATCTCAATGACAACAAGAAATTATGATGTATGAGGTATTGACAAGTTTCTTAATAAATAAGAAAAAAAGGAAATTTTCAGCTTGTGCCAACGGATACTGAAAATCAATCCAATTTACTCCCTTTCTAGCTCTAGTGAACCCCCCCCCCCCCCCCTTTTATTTTTGAGAAACAAACTAATTGCTAAACACACACATTTTTAATTACACTCTCTCACCAAACTCAAACACATTACTTAACTTAAAATACCGCTACAAAATGGCCTGTCTAATTTGTAGCTCTACTGAAAACTAAGATGCAACCTGCAAGATATTTTCAAACCTACCTAATTTGGGTGAGTGGTGATATTTATGGTGCATGTGGGGATTTTAACCAGTAAATTTTTTTTTTTTTTAAAATAACATGTCTAATTTTTTTTAAAACTTAATTAATTTTTAAACATGTGTAATCATGCATCCCACGAAAGGATTACCCCAAAGTTAGAATGAAAAATGGAAAATTTAAGTCGTTGAATTATTTATGGGTTTATATACAATGTATGAGGATAACACAAATAAAAATTTAAAAGTACTCATTTGGTTTTTCCAGCTCTATGGCTTCTATTTTTTTTCCCCCAATAAATTTATAGGCATAAATTTTTCATAATTTTTATAAAAAAAATGTTACTATGAAAGTAATGTCAATAATATGAGGGACAAAAACAACTAATGTCAATAATGTAATAATGTGAAATAATCTTACTCTAATCGCAACTTTAACAAATTGTAAATATATCTTACAAAAGTTTATATGCCAAAGTGACTCTCTTTTTTCTTTTCTTTTTGAATAATGTCACTTTTGAATTGGGTGAAGCAAATCGTGAGCGGATGATATATCAATATCAGTGTCGAAAGATGCATCTTCGACGGTGATGGAGGCAAATCTCCAATGGCCAATGGGATTAGTTAGGGGAGGGGCTCCCTTTTCATAAAGGGGGAGGAGGGCTCAACTTTGAAGAAAAAGCAAAGGGAAAGTGGGAGACAAAAATATGTTTTGAAAAATGGTTTACAAATTTATTTGGCGTAAAACTATTTTACAAAGATCACAACTGTGCTTTCTTGATCAATTGAAAATATTTTTGGTTTTGACCAAGATTGCACACCCAAAAATACTGAAATTTTTTTTTCCACCAAAGTGGTAGATTTGCACTAAAAGAAGGACTCATGCTTAAAGCAACGGGGACAAGTTTTCGAATAATTAAAATGACAATGGCTGACTACCCATTTTATTATTCATATATTTAAGTGATGGATTACCTAAAGCTTCAAGTCACAGAGACATTTTTACCCAAATAAATTTTTTATCCACAGATTAAAAAAGAATCCGGTTAATATATACCCCATATTTTAATCATCTATTTTGAGAGATTTTTTTATGGAGGATTGAAAAAGTTGTCATAACAGTAAAATATTTTTGGATTTGTCTTACCTTCAGTACTTTTACTTTTTTTTTAATTGAAATATTCTTTTATTTTAATGAGAAATTATCAAATTACCCACTAACTAAATAAAATATGAAGATTAAAACCTAATACAACTTATCATTGTATATTTAAAATAACATAAAATATCCCGTAAGAAAAAGTACGTAAACCAAACCCATCACTATTTTACTTAACTAACGTATTAGTACACGTAAATAAAATCCAATTAAAAAGAGAGAGAGAGAGAGAGGATACGTAGACGTAGTAGATATGAAAATGAAAGTAGATATACGTCAGTGGTGGGACCCAAATCCAGATGGTTATCCTCAAACAAACAAAACAAAACAAAGAAACAAGAAAAAAACAACCCTCTCTCTCTCTCTTTTACATTTGAAGCGGGCGTCGCTGTCGTCACTGGTTGACACGTGTGATCTCTCCAACCTACCCTCCCTCCCTTCCCTTTCTCTCAGATTGCCGCTCTGTTCTGTGATCATTATACCCATCCACCACAGACCGATATCAATCTCTCTCTCTCTCTCTAACAAACATTATTCTCTCTCTAACGCACCCAAGCAACACATAATTCTCTCTAACGCACACACACAAACACAAACACACGCAAACATATTCTTTTCTTTTGCTTCTCTCTGTGTTTGTTTGTTTGTGTGTGTGTGGGGTTGAATGCAAGGATTCTGTGAATGAACGGGCGAGTCTCATACAGGGTTTGATTCACTGATTCTTTGATAATTTTTGTGGTGCCAACTCAACTTAACTGACCTGACCCACCGACCATCATGAGTGCCGTTGGTGCTGGTGTTGGTAATCCATTGGTCTCTGTCTATCCTGATGAGCTCAAGTTTACATGTATTTTCCCTCTCTTTCTCTCTTCTTTTACTCTTAATTTTTCTGGGTATCTTTTATTTATTTTTAATCAATGACGTTGTTTTTGCATTGCATGCGTCTCAATTGGAATTACCCATTTTTATTATAAGTGTCAATTTCTTAGCTGTGATTTATTTGTTTGTATTCATCAGACACAGGACTAAGGTAAAGCTTCTCGAATGTTTATTATATAATTAATTTTTTTTAGGCGAATGTAAAATTTATTTGAGAGCTATGGGATATGTGAAATAATGGGTCATTTGATATTCTATCATAAGAAACTAATCTAAGTTTTCTGTTACCTAAAATCATGAAATTTGGAACATACAACATCTATGCACATGGCCATGCTGGTGCAATCGTTTCTCAATGGTATTGGGGAGTTGCATGAAGAAAGAAACCATAAAGTGTTGCTGGTTTTATTTACGAAGGATGATATTGATACCAATCAATATGTATATTTTTTATAGTTGGGGAAGAGGAGATTTGAATTTTGGACATCTCTGAGGTGCCAATTGAGCTACAAGCTCTTGGATGAAGAAAGAAATGATACAGTGTTGCTGATTTTAGTTATTTATGAATGATGATGATGATGACAACGATACCAGTTAAGAAATATATATGTGCTAAAAATATTGGATGCACAGGTTTGATTGTATGGCTACATGGATTTTCAAAGGAGCATGGAAAAGTGATGATCTTCAAGTGGAAACATCAAGGATTGGGATTGGTTGTGGCAGAAATGAAGATTTTGGGTTGTGGATGTGTGCCAATACACTTTTTTGTGTACCTTGAGGATTTGATGTATAAGATGATGGCATGGATAAGGCTTATATGGACTTATCAACAAAAAAAAAAAGAAAAAAAAAGAAGAAGAGTAAGGCTTATATGGGGATGTTGGGATGGTAGATAGGTTCCAAAAGAAGGAATGATATTATAAGAGATAATTACATACAAGAAAATTAAAAGGCAATTGGGAAAAATGGATTGAAGAAGTGGGTCATTTCTTCATCTGTTCTTGTCCACTTCTCTAGTTTGGAACTACGTATGCTCTTGATTTAGAAACATTTGGCTTTTCCAGATTTGATTGAATGTTGATGTTCTCTGAGCTAAGGAAAATCAGCTAGAAATTTGTTTAACCTTGTGGATATATCCAAAGTTATGGATATAGTTAATGGAAATTTAAACAGGATTTATGACAACCTATGATTTTTCAGAAGATCAAGGAGATTTTCTTTATGTGAGATACTATCAAAATCTGAGTTTTCTAACTAATGTTTGCAGATTCCTTGCTTTGTAGTAATTTCTAGAGACATATGAAAGGAAATGGGGAAAACACAGAGCAACCTGGGGGAGGGGGGGGGGGGGGGGGGGGTTTAGAATAAGAATAAGGTTACATTTGGAATGAATGGAGATGAGAGGAGAGGGGAAAGTGGTTGAAATGTACTAAAATAGGGTATGTTTATTTTGGAAGAGTTCTGCAATTTAAATAAATGAGTCAAAAATCATGTTGGATGTGGGGAATACAAATAGAAAAGAAGAAAGAGAGATAATGATAGATTCACCTGGGTTGGTTCATTAAATATATGGGGAAAAAAATGGAATACTGACCAAAAGCATGAAATTGAATTTGACAAAATTAAGTACAACATGACTTAGATATATGCCTACTTCCATACAGCTATTTGGTTCCTTTGTATGCCTATGAGTTTGTGTTTTTTTGATTATATTTGTTTTATAAGAATTTTATTGAAGAAATTTCTTATGGATATCTTGGGATTCATGTAATCAGTTGAGCTGGAAAAGCAAAGCTACTGTGATCTTAAAGTTGTGAACAACACAGAAAATCATGTTGCTTTTAAGGTACTATCTCTATTAGTATGCAGATATAAACATTTTTATTTGTTGCTGGATATGTATTTAGCAAGCCATTCTAATTTCATATCAGTTAAGTATGACTTGAATGTTTCCCCTTCTTTTTTTGCTAGGTTAAAACCACTTCACCTAAAAAGTACTTCGTGCGGCCCAATACTGGAGTTGTAGATCCTTGGGACTCATGCATCATAAGAGGTGCTTTTTAATACCTGGAAAAAATCTTTTGATAGATCTTTTTTCCCCCTGCAAGTAATGACCTTTTGGTAATCTATTGAACATATCTTTAGGAGAAACTGCCTAACATATAGACATGAGCAAAGTAGTGATTGGCCAATCAATGAACACCTGTTGGGTGATGGTTGGCTTTTGATTTGAGAAGTGTATTAGCTGGCACTAACTGACCATATGCCACTTGGTCGCACACTGTGAACCATAAAAATATTTGTTCTTAAAATATCCTCCAATAATCCCTGAAGATTTTCTTATTTTTATGGCTGCCTTTAACAAACTTCTTGATTTGCAGTCACCCTCCAAGCCCAACGAGAATATCCTCCAGATATGCAATGCAAAGATAAATTTCTTTTGCAGAGTACAATAGTGCCTCCGAATACTGATGTTGATGATCTTCCACAAGATTCTGTAAGAACGTTGATTTTGAGAGTCATGCCTTCGTTTGACTAGCTTGATCATATTCTGTTGAAATAATACTGATGATGTACAGTTGATGTTTACTATTGAATCCAGTTTACTAAGGACAGTGGAAAGGCTATAGAGGAGTGCAAGCTTAGGGTTACGTATGTTTCCCCTCCCTCAGCTCAAGCAAACCCAACAGAAGAATCGTTGAGGGACTCCCAACTAAGTTCTGATAGTACTCACCTTGTAAGTTTTCTTGAAGTTTTTATGTTTTTGTGGTTCAGTTTTTTTATTAATAAGTCTGGCTTGGTAGAATATGTGGGGTATGTATGCATGTTTGTGCAGGCTGAAGTTTGTGCATGCATTTGATATATTATTTTAGTTTGGTGGGGGCACAGTTACCTGCACTTATATGTTTCATCTTTTGAAAATGACTTTCAAGGAAGTACTTAGAAGCACTACTTCATTGCCTTGTATGAAATTAGCACCTAGATATCTTATCACAGACAATCCAAAGAATGAAATCAGGGCTTTAAATGTGTGCCCTACTATTCATAGAAAATCTGAGAATATTCCTTTTTGCAAGGTAGATGTGTTATGTGTTGAAAACAGACTCATGAACTGTGCATGAGGCATTATGCTGCTCATCAGATTGTGCTTGAAAGTGGCAACAAAGTTTTCCTCCTAACCAATTTGGAGGAATCTCCTCCATCACAGTACTTTGCATTTTAGATGACCATCCACGGGTGTTTTAAATACATGACTCATGAAGTCATTTAAACAGATTGCATATATATATATATATATATATATATATATATTAAAATAGGTCATGCAATTAGAAGCACACGTCAATGGTCATTTAAATTGCCATGTGATAGGTGTGAGGATTTTTCCTGGTTTGGAGGAAAATTCTGTCATACTTCTGTCCAGTTATTGATTTCTAGTTATCTACAACGAAGTATACATTGAAGCCGCTAGTTAAGTCCAACTTCTTAACATGATCATTGAGATGTTTACAGTGTGCTGTATATTTTTCAATTTACTTCTAATTCCTTTTTCACCCTCTTTTTGTCCAAAATTTTCTTTTGCATGCAGAACCAGGCTTTGCAGCGACTGAAGGATGAAAGAGATACAGCTGCTCGACAAACAAAGCAACTGCAACAGGAACTGGTATGTATTATGTTTTTCCCTGATCTATTTGTTTTCAGTCTTATTTATTAGTTTGATGATGATAATGTTAATCTCTCAGATTCTGCAAGTGAAGATGGTATATTTTTAAATGTACATGAGTGAATTAAACAATACCCCCCTGAAACTTTGATGACATCTGATTACTTTTAAAAGTCAACTGAAAACTTGTTATTGAGTCAGTTACCTTGGACTTATCAGCTTGATTGTTGGAATTATTGACAATTCTCTGTAGGGTAAAATGGTTTGAAAACAATACAGTCGTATAGCCTGCCCCGGTTTAGCTCAATTGGTAGGCCTTAGGGTGTGCTCCCTCAAGGTCCTGGGATCAAGTCCAGGATTACCCGATGCACAGTTCTTGTGGGCAGGGTCATGCATCCGAGGTTTACTCTACAGGGGTGGGTCCAAAGGGCCCTATCTTGAGGAGGTTTCCCATCATAAACAATAAAATTAAAAAAACAACACCACATTTGTATAGCCCATTCCATGATATTCTGATCAGCATATTAGTATCATATTGCAATCCTCTGGATCAGTTTGATTGTTTAATTGTCTCTTTCACCTGTTGATGGGAGCTCAGAATGATCAGTGAAAGTTAATATCATCTTCATTTTTATGTGTAGATATGCTGCACAAGATAATAGAGTTTTTCTAAAATTTACTCTTTATGAAATATAAGCTGCTGACATTTGTGACTACTAGCTAATATATCTGTTTTCTCTCCAATAGGAGATGCTGAAGAGACGAAGAATTCGAAAAAGTGATCATGGCTTCTCATTCACCTTTGCTATCTTTGTGGCACTTATTGGCATCATGGTTGGCTTCCTCTTGAACCTCTCATTGACCTCACCGTCTACAGAATGAATTGATACCTTTCAGAACTTCAGGAGATATTATTTTCACTTGTTAATTTCATCGTATAATTCTCACACTCAGTTGGAGGGAAAGTTCACTTATTTTCTTTTCTTTTGTATATTGATCATGGTAAATCTGTTGTGATCAGCTGTTTTAGAGAACATGTTTCTATTCCATCACTCCCAATGTGGCAGTGAATATTATTCGTTTAATCCCAAATGTTAATATTGCCAACTTCATTTGACATTTCTGGCATTCTTATGGGGCTGCTTGCCAGCTGATGAAGGCTGAGTGCCACCTTGAAAGCACTGCCCCTTCAACCTTTGAGAATTAACATTCCGAGGGAACCCAGTATGATCAGATGGAGGTTAATGTGTCATCGCAAAAGAATTTTAATTTAGATATTGCTCAAATTCAGTTAGCAATTCCTAGTATATTAGGTTTTTTAATAAATCAAACACATGGTTACATTGATCAATAAACTATAAATAGCGAAACAGTGCTATTGAATTTAGTAAACGCCCATAAGAAACTTAAGTTGCAATACATTCATATACACATGCACTAGAGAATAATAACAATAGAAATAAAAACATGCAAAACAAGTGAAGCTTAAAATATACTAGAATAGACTACGATAATGAATTTTGAATTGTAGATGTTGATATTGAAATTCAGAACACTTAGGATAAAGCTAGATATAAGTGGGAATTGAAGAATAGTAGATATTGATATTGAAATTTAGAGAACTTTGGATAAAGCTAGATCCTGAGGTAAGTGGGAATTGAAGGATTGGGAATTTATGGATACAAGAAGAAATGAGATAAGGAAATAGAATGCTAGAAGAGATGTATTATAGAAGTTTATTTCTTTTAGCTTTCCCTTTGGTCTCCATTGTCATTAATTGTCTTGTTGCTATTATTTTGTCTTTGATTTTCTTTCGTTCATGAGAGATATTATTAACTTTTTGAATCACTTTTGAAGTTATATGAAATTAGAGAAATGCACTTCTTTGTCTTTTATTTTTGGATAATTTTGAATGAATGCTATACTTCACTTTATTGCTTTTATTAAAGACACGAGAGACTAGATTTTTTTTTTTTTTTTTTTTTTTTGGGATAAAAACTAGAAACATTTTTGGGAAAAAAAGCTATAAAAGTAAAATAACAACATACAAGTCGGAAACATAAAAAAAATGTTGGCAAGCAATATACAAAGAGATGGTTACCACATGCATTTATTTACAATTACAAGAGAGAAGACAATGCTAGTTTGATAAAATTTGATCAAAATCTTGCCTCAATTGATGGGTGAATTCTAGTCTAATTAATTCTGCAAATTTCATTTTCATGGGAGCGTGGTACAAAATTTTAAAAATTGGATTGCGTTGCTTTCTTTCAGACAAGCTCAAAAACGTGGCCCCCATTTTCTACCTTACTTCCTACTGCCAGTAATGCCATTTCAAAATTTGCCGAAAACAGCAAACTATCCAAAAATCAAAAGGGTACTGCCGTCATTTTGTCTATACCAAATCTAAAACACCAAAAAATAAAGAGAGAGAGAGAGAAATGGCGGGAAATGTGCACGTGCCAATTCTCAAACCCTACTCGTGCCAAATTCCCGCCTCTCATTCTCTCTCTTAACATTTCTGCAAAATCTTCCATTATTCACTGTCTAAAGTTTAAACCCCCCAATTTCTCTCTCAGATCTGAAGCTCTATGGAAACTCGTATCGCAGACTCGGCTTCTGAACTCAGCCTCACCACCACCGCCACCGCCACCACCACCACCACCGCTACAGAGTCGGAGAAAGCGTGGCACTTCCTCGCGATCCTCCTATCTCTAGGCCGTCCGGCTCGCCCAGCCGAGCTCGCTTCCCGATGCGCCTTGTTCCGCGCCACTTCCGACCTCGTCGAGTCGCTCTGCTCCATTCCTAACTCGCCGCTCTTCTTCACCGCCGATCTCCACGTCACTCTCTCCCCGCTCGCCCTAACTTCTCTCGCTCAGTTCGCCGCAACTTCCAATTTGATTCACCTCTTCTCGCCTTCACGGATCCGCATCGGAGTTCCCCAAGCCTATTGGCTGTGGAATCAGATCGATTTTGTCACAACGTGCTCTCGGAAGCGCAAACTGATTTCGTTTTCGGATTGTGAACTTTCGCCAGTGCCGAAAAGAAGAGCGATTTTGAATTACACAGTTGGTAAGGAGACATTTTTTTTGTTCTTTTCAAAAAAAAAAAAAAATCAAATTTTGTGAAAACACACTGAATTTTGATAATTAATTACAGCAGAAGAAGAGGAAAAAACGTCGTCGTGTTTGCGGAAATCAATTCAGTATGTTTGTCCAAAGGTATCTTTTTAATTTTGTTAATTTTGGTTTTTGTTGAATTTAACTTGAATTGCAATTCAAATTGTTGAAGTAATTTGCTTTTCCAATATGAGACTATGCTAGATTTGAATTTATCACATTTGTTGTGGTTATGTGAAATTCAAGAGGATAGTTTTGTGTTGATGTATCTAATATGGTGTTGTGCAATTGGTTAAGAGCTCCTTTTGTAATTCTTGTTTATGTGAGTTTTGACGAAGGACTCTGCGGCTTCATGTTGCTTGTGTTGAGGATTGATTGTATTTGCATGTATGTTCTCTACTTCTTCCCTTAGATGACACATCATCACTCCATAGATACTAAAATCGGCCACTTTAAGTTTGTTAAGGGCTAAAAGTGATCACTTTAAACTTCAGGAACTAAAATTGTTCACGAGTTAAATTTTAGAGACAAACGATGTATTTTGACCTCAACTTATTCATAAATAAAATAAATAAAAATAAGATACCTGCCTCATTATTGTAACAGGAGTACAGTTGCTAGAATTATCTAATGAGATTGTGTTGGCTAATCCTAATCAGTGTGAAATATCCAAATGCAAGTGATTTGCATCTTTTATTGTCAGTGCATGACACTAGTCTTCTACTATATAATAAAATGGCCTTCAATACTGACTTTGTTTGGGTGACACCTCTCTCTCTCTCTCTCTAGAATAACAAGTGTGGTTTTCATGAAATTGTGTGTGTTTTCTTTTTTTTCCCCTATTATTTTCTATTTTGTTTGAAGCAAAATTTTGTTGGGCCTTTTTGTTTATATTATTTCAAGAAAAAACTTGTTTCATTTAATGAGGTGCAAGCTAGCAAATTACTATTCCTGATAGCTTTTGAATCACATCATTCATTCAGGTGCAGCTTCAAATGGCTGACGATATTTGTAGGAGCATAAACATGCAGCCGAGTAACATGTCAGTAATGGTGAATAAGTTGATGCTCACACCCTCCATGTTTGCCAAATCCAGTGCTGGTCGACTAACTTGTAAACTGAAGAACCTGGAATATGTAGAGGGTGACATTAATTCAAGCATATTTCTGCAGAGGACTGTGACTAAATCAATAACAGCATGTGAGCCTGATCCAGGAGCCGCTCTTCCAGATACCATTTTGGACCATCCATTTCTGTGTGAAGATGCTAAAATAAATGATTTTGATCTCGGAAGTATAGCAAATCTTGATGCCAGACGTTGCCCACTAGAGGCTAGGAATGTTAATGATGCTTCTAAAGCTACACAAGTTATAGTGTTTGAAAATGAAAGCATTATGGAAGGACAGGAGGAAGAAGAATTTGTGGATTCTGTAAGTCTTAAAGGGGAAACAGAAAATCCTTTACGCCCATTTAATACTGTTCTTTTGGACCTTTCGCCTGAAAATGATTTTAGAAGGATGAAGAATGTGAATTCTATTGATATGATGTCTTCTTTAAACAAAGAGCAAAAACCTACACATTTGGAAACCCAGGCTGTCTCTCCAGGAGCTGATCTCTCTGTAGCTCAGAAGCAGTTGTCAAAACCCTCTGCCAAAACAAAGGCAATTCACAAGGATGGGATGGCTGCAAGACTGCATGCTCTCTCAAAGTCTTTAGAGCATAGTAAAGCTGTTGATTCTCCCAAAAAGAAGCAGCAGCATAGAAGGGATCAAACATCAGTCAGCATGGCGCAAAAATTAAAGCGTAATTATGATGACATGCGTATTAAGGAAAGAAGGGGAAGCTCTACTTCTGTTCATCCCAAGGTAGCTCCAATCTGAAATATCCATATCTTATATTGTACTTGGTGGTCAACATCTATGTCCAGCTGCCTGGGTCTTAATTTGAGCTAATTTTCTGACCGAAAGGGGAATAAATGAACTTATCAGCTGAGTTTTAGTTGTTAATGACTATAGATGCTTACTTTGTAGGATCAACAGGAGCCAAAAGCACTTCCAGACTTTGAATCCTATATAGTAGTAGAAGAAGAAGGTTCAGGTATCAAAAGCTTTGATTCCCTCCTGGTATCTTACCCACATCTCTGGCAATCCATTGATTGTTATGCAGGTCATTGATTGATTTGTCTAATCCCAAACTTGCAGGTGGTTATGGCACTGTTTACAGGGCAAAGAGAAGAAGTGATGGAGTCACTGTTGCAATTAAATGTATGTGAGACAACATTATATGTCATGCCATTGACTGTTTTAGTCCTGGAATCTGTTTAGTTACACATTATCACTAAAGTGCCTGCAATCTTGGACTTAATTTGACTTTTCTTACTTCAATGTGAACTACGATTAAATCCAGTAAAACTGGAATGCACCGGGGCTTAAACTGTCATTACAAGTGAAAGGGGGGTTGGGGGGTGGGGGGGGGGGGGGGGGGAGGGGGGGGTGGAGGAGGGGGTTAGATAGTCTCATCAATAGAAAAATTGCCTAGGATTTGTTCTCTACATCTTGCTCTTTCTTGTAGTTTTCTCTTCTGGTTGTCTGAGAAGGAAGGCTATGTTCATTTGATCCAGTAATCCTATGTGATCAACCTAGACTAATTTAGTCATTATAGGGGCTGTATGGTTTCATACGAAGGGTATGGATTGCATACTAAGCATATTGGCATATTCTTTTGTGTTCTTACAAAAACCATTTGGAGTTTCTGCTTATTGCATCCCCTCATACATAAGCTTTCATGATGGAATCAGTTTTAAAGTAGACTTTTTCCATTTTCACGAATCTAAAGAATGTGAAACACTTGTGTTGGACAAGATATGACCTGGATTTAGGTATGGGAGAATCTGGGATTTATCAAACTCACCAACTTGTCATTCTTGACATTGATGCTTAACAACTTAAATGAGGAAGAAAGTTCCCTCAACATCAAGTTCGCTTTGTTTCTAAGTAGCTCTATATGAGTGAAGTGCCTATGTTGGACATCCTAAGTTACACATATACTTCATTTTTGGCGTGGTGTAGAACTTAAATTGGTTGTTAGATCTTTAGCCATATCTCTGTGTTCAAACATTCTGAGAGTAGAAGAGTTTGACACCTAGACACATACTTTCACCCAACACTCAAATCCCAAGTCTATGTACTGTAGTGTAGCCAATATTATCATAAAGAATGCCACCACTGTTTGTCTTTTGTAGGAATAGTGACATTCTAGAAGTATGAGAAACTTGTCAAAAGAACAAGAAAATTATCAGAGTACAAGATTACTCCCTGATCTCACGTATTTTAATGGCTCTGCAGGCCCACACACTAATGCTCATAGGCGCCATGTTAGCAATGAACAGAAGATGTTGGAACGGTTTGGGTAAGGATTTCATGGAAGTTCATTTATATGAACTGCATTGCGTTTTGCAGCCAACAAGTTGTGTTTTAATATGCAAGTTATTGTTTTAATTCAGGGGTAAAAACTTTATTATTAAATATGAAGGCTGTTTCACGAATGGAAATTCCAATTGCTTTGTTCTAGAGCATGTTGAACATGATAGGCCTGAGGTAATTATTCAATACTCGTTTCTTTTTCTTTTTTACTTTCTTTTTTTCTTGTCTGATCATGGATGTTGACTTTGCCATAACTCTCAGGTACTAAAGAAGGAAATTGACATGCTTCAGCTCCGATGGTATGGCTATTGCATGTTCAGAGCACTTTTGAGTCTCCATAAGCAGGTAAATATAGTTTCCCTATATGTTTTATTTGAATCATGTACTTTTTGCATGACTAGGGATTCTTAGAATTTTTGTTTCTGCATTTGCAGGGAATAGTTCATAGAGACATTAAACCTGGCAATTTCCTTTTCTCTCGTAAGGCCCATAAAGGTTATCTCATCGATTTTAACCTTGCCATGGTTAGTTACACTTCTCTTGTTATTCTAATTTTGTATCTAGTTTATTTCCGCTGAATTTTTCCCTCATAGATTATAACCTGTTGGGTTACTACTGTGTTTCTTTATATGTTTGACAGGATTTGCATCAAAAGTATGGAAACACTTGTAAGTCTTGGTTCCTCTCAAGTTTTGTGTTTTGGTCTACCACTGGACTGGTTTAAGTAACACTGGACTGTGTACACCTCCAATTTTCATTGTATTAATCCTTATTTGGTAAGACTTAATGAGGGGAAAAGAGAGAGAATGAAACTAAGGTGTTGCCTTCTAAACCAACACCACCCCCCCCATCCCACCCCCCCCCCCCCCCCCCCCCCCCCCCCCCAAAATGTGAGAAAAAGGGGGTGTCTTTGTTGTCTAATGTGTTCTGCTCTTACTTTCACAGAATCAAACTAAAGCTGTTGCTGCTCATTTGTATACATTTACAGGCAAATCAAGGATGGGATACGATTTAAGCGTCAATCGTGTTATGGTTCAGAATGCCAAATCTACACTTCCAACCAAAGGTGGGAAGTTCCCAGCTGCTAAAACTTTGCAAACTGTCAATCAGGAGACAACAAAAGTCTCCAAGTCAACTTTAGATCCTAAGAACCTGAAAAAAAAGGGGCCTGTAATCAAAAGTCAAGGTGCAGATGGCTCAGGCATAACCTCTGTGAAGGATGTGACAAGCACCAGGACTCCTTCAGCAGAAAGGCGGAGGGAACCTATGCCATGCCAAGGTAGGAAGGAGCTCATCAGCCTGTTACAGGAAACAATGCAGAGTCCAAATCATGAAGCATCAAGTGTTCCAGCCCCCATGAGAAAGAGAGTTGCTGCCACTCCTGGAAAAGTGGATAGCAAGCTTGGCTATATTACTCCCATGCCCCTGCATTCATCTGTCATTGGTGTTGCTGGTGCTGGCTTAATAAAGAAAAGAGGTGTGTTACTTATAGCAATTGAGACAATTTTGGATGGAAGTAAACTGTATTCTTCCTATTGATCCCGTTTAATTTGTTGTTAGGGGATGGAAAGCACAAGAGGGAAGGTCCTTGTGTTGGAACCAAAGGCTTTCGGGCTCCTGAGGTGAAAAATATAATCAACCTTAACGACTGATTAATTTGATCTGATTTTTTTCAAATTTTTCCTACCCTGACACTCCGGAACTGTTGTGGAATCATCCTGCCTGGTCTTAAAATTAAGATTCTAGCAGAGAGAGCTGCAAGCTCATTTATCAATAGAATTGTGCTTGATTTTTGTTTTCAAATAGGATTAGAGAAGCTCATGTTTTGAGTGATTAGTGCAGGTCCTGTTCAAATCTCCACATCAAGGCCCGAAGGTTGACATCTGGTCTGCGGGGGTCACCTTACTATACCTGATGATTGGAAGAATGCCTTTTTTCGGAGATCCTGAACAGTAAGAATCATTGTTTTCTTTTTTTTAAAGGATTTATGCAGTCTTAGTTTTTCATCTCCATACTCCATTTGGCCAACCACACTACTGCTGTTGTCAGGAACATAAAGGAAATATCAAAGTTTAGGGGCAGTGAAGATTTATGGGAAGTTGCCAAGCTACATGACCGTGAATCCTCATTCCCAGTGGTATTCATCATTCATATTACAATCTGTTCAATGATATATAAATTGGAAGACACCTTGTATTGAAGAATGTCATTTTTGTTGTCACAGGAACTCTATGATACACAATCGTTGCCATCTACAAAGCTGAGGGATTGGTGTGAAGCAAACACAAAGAGACCAGAATTTCTTGAGGTAATCCCAAGATCGCTCCTTGATCTTGTGGACAAGTGTTTAACAGTAAACCCTAGATTGAGGATCAATGCAGAGGAAGCTCTCAAGCATGAGTTCTTTGCTCCATGCCATGAAGCTCTGAGAAAGGAGAGGCTTTGCAGGCAGGGTTTCAGCCTGGACTCTAGAACTAGCCATTCTTGACATGGACAAATCAGAGTATCAAACCTGTGAAGAATTCTGGAGAGCAAGCTTGATCAGCTTTGTGGAGGCTCTTTGTGTTCTAAACCTGCTTGTATGTTAGTTCTCAGTGCACCAATGAGCTCTAGCAAATTGCACATCCTCTCCTTGTAAGAGCAAGGTGGATGACAAGGTCTTGGGTTCAAGATCCAGCCAATGTATGTGTAACTTACCGATAAAAAAAATGTAGGTTAGCTTTCAGTCTTTAGGCTTATCATAGCAATTTCTGTTGTAATTTTGTACAATATCAGCTGTCTGTTCCATTTCAATTCTTTTTATACCTTGTATAGTTTCTTCTTATAGTGTTATAATTTTTTCAATGGTATGAAGAGCTGCAAAGATATGTTTGATCCAAATTCCAAAAGGAGCAACTATGCAAATTGTTACTCCCTATAATATGCATTTAGATGTTATTTATGCTGCCACTTCCCTCTTTGTTATATCACTGAATTATCCTCTAGATTTATTATATTCATAAATGCTCTTGACCGACCTCTATCTTTGAAAGTGACCTGAATAATGGTAGGTGGCCTCCTTTGCAAATCAAATTCTTTTCAAAGCCACCGGCTGAATTCCACTTTGATGATAGATTATTGAAAGGATGACTTGCAACCATTGTAATGTTTGAACAGTAGATCTGTCAGGAGATACTACCAAAAGAGCATAATCAGCCGATTCAGCCCAAGGTAGAGTTATCTAGAAGAAACTTGAAAGTCTCAAATTTAGGAAGCCTTAAACTATTGCAACATTTTCATCTGATAATTATTGTGCATTCTGTGTTACCTTGGATCTGGAAGCAGTGACCATCAGAATGAAGGAAAACTAAAGCAGATAATCATTAATTCTCTGGTCAGCTTCAGATTGTGCAAAAGTTCATGCATCCAAAGTTCAAAATAAAAGCGGCAAGTTGCATGACGTTGGAGACAAGGTGCCAAATAGAGAATTCGGCATTATTCCTCTGAGTTGGACATCAAAAATTGTGAAATATAAAAAAGCTATAACTTATAATTATTTTCTTTTGCTATTATTATACCCAAAACATTGACTTTACCGATAGATCCTAATCCTATATTAAACAATCTAAATGAAGCTTTCAAAAAATAGGTTAATAACTTAAGCTGATTCTTAAACCTTTAATTGCTCATTCTTTACCCCCCCCCCCCCCCCCCCCCGATCTCTAAATAAATTCATTATATGTATGTTGATTGCATTCGTATTTTGATTCCTCTCTTGGATGTGCTTGAAGTTCATATTTCTTGTCAACCATACAGATCTTTGAAGTATGAACCTGCAAACAGCTAGAGGCAAACGGTTTTTTTTGTTTGTTTGTTTTTGTTTTTGTTTTGTTAGTTTTAATTTAGGAGCAAAGTACGGGGCAAAATCGTGCGGATTTTTTAACATATCCTTAGTTGAGCTTGTTTTGGTTTGACTTGTGCGGCCTCTTCTTTCCTTCTATATCCTTTGTTCTTGCGTGTTAATGAAATGTTCTCCGTCATATATATGTATATATATTATATAGTCAGTATCTGCCCCTTGCTTGTTTCAATAAATAATTCGGAGAGAAAGAGGACTATTTTTTTTTTTTTTTTTTTAATGCCCTATCTAGAATCTTCTACTGAAGTTGAGAGAATTTTTGTTAACAATTTGCACAATACAAAGTTTGATTTGAACTCGTAATGGAAGTATAGAATCTTCTACTGAAGTAGAGAAAATTTTTGTTATCAATTTGTACCATACAAAGTTTGATTTCAACTCAATCATCTGTACTCTTATCAAAATTTATCACGGTGATCTTATGAATCTCAAAATTAATTTATTAGTGATTTCTTACTAAATTTCACAGCAATTTTTGGTTTAAAAATAAAAAATAAAAAACCCGTTAGAATATCAGCTTTCATTTTTATTATGGAACCTCATTTCGACAATATTCACTGTTGAAAATGCCTGTTTCATAATTGTAATTAAAAAAAAAAAAAAGGGAGAATAAGTATAAGAACCATTTTATAAACAAATTGATAGGTTATTGATCTTGCAAATAAAATTTATTTACCAAAAAATAAATATTATTAGTTTAAAAAAGATTCATGTGTCTCTTGAGGATCTAGAGTTAAGCTAAGAAAAAACAATTTCATTACATGTGCACTATAATAATGCTTAATAGCGAAGTCATCTTGTTGATGACAAAAGAAAAATACCCAAACAATTCTTTTTACAAAACAACACGTTTCAACAACACTCAAGTTTAAGTCTCAAATTATTAATTTTGGATCTCAAAAAAGCAGACAATCAAAGTATCATACTAAAATACATGACCATAATATATATATATATATATATCTATATTTTTATGAGCGGATTTTTTTTGGGTAAGGAATTTGGTGTTATTTATTTTGTTAGTAAAAAAAATGTTTTTGTTTCGGAAGGGAGCCACCGGCCATAAATATGGGTTAAGTAGCCATTTTAGCTTTTGGGGATGATATTCAATTGTGGGGGCTGAATTTTTTGAATTAAAAATTTTATATCTATCTATTAATATACACTATTAGAAATGTTTTAAAATTCAAGAGGAGTCACCCCTTGATCCCTTCTTAATTCAGCCTCTGATTTTATTATATAATATAATTTTTTTTTTCTTGGGACCCAATTTTTATTTTTAATTTTTATCATTGAATAAAGGATAAAGATTTGAATACCATTTATTTAAAAAATTAATTAGAGTCTTAACTTAATATAATGGGGAATGCACAATTATTATAGAACAGATGATATAAATTCAGATTCTATAATATCTATAAAATAAAAACAAAAAAACATTTACTAGTCTAATTTTTTTTTTATATAAATAATTTTTTTGGGAAAAATTAAATTATATCATAGTAATTTTAATTAATTGATTATTTATCTATTTTTTTATATAATTTGATAGTTACAAGAAAGAGATTTAAACCCTAACCTAAATTACAATATTTTATCTCCCACCAAAGATAGTTGATTTCAAATATTATTGTTAAAAGAAATGTATCATAAATTTTTAAAGGTAAATAATTGTAGAAAGGGAATGAGTAAAATTTTTATAAACATGAATTCCAAAGCTCAATGATATACTTTATAAGGAAATAATTTTTTTTAATAATAATATTTTTGTCACTAAAATTTGCATAAATTCCATTCTTTTTCTTTCCCCCAAATTTTGCAAAAAGCTTTTTCAAATAGTTTAGGAGAAAGAAAAAATTAAATATTTAAAGACACAATTATAAAACGAACTTTTTAGACTTTTTTTTTTATTTTGATTTTTTTTTTAATTTTTGTTTTTGCTTATATGTCAAGATGCTATTGGTGATACGACGCAATTCCTTCGTCTTTTTTCTTTGTCTTTCGTGTCAAAGTAACCTCTTCGAACTCACCGATGAGTCTAGTCAACAACTAAAGGTCTTTTTAAAGTTTGAGCGACCTCTTGATTTACGTTTTTACCCCTACAGTTATAAACCGTGTCCCCACTGCAACTTCCTTCCAATTTCTATCCCAATACCCGGTAATCACAACCTCACTGCCCTCCTAAATTCACTACCTTTTTTTTTTTTGTGGTCCTTATAAAATTGGATTAAATTTCTTAATTAATTTCCTACCTAACTTTTCCTTCCATTTTTTTTTCTTCTAACTAACTTCAAACATTAATAAATTTTTTTAAATGAAGTAATAAAATTTTAATAATTTTATGCTGGAATTACCTTAAATATTCTAATGTCTCTTCAACTATTATTAAAGGTATATGTATCATAAATCATAATCTTAGTATTAAAATAAATTGAGGTGACTTTTTACTAGCATTTTTATATGTGTTTGATTTCCACTTTTAACAACAATTTTCAAAATATTAAAAATAAAAAATTATTGTTTGGGAGACTATTTCTATTTTTGAGATTTTTTTTTTAAAAAATTACAAAAAGTAATGTGTAGAATATGTAGATTACTTTTTTTTTATATATATAATAATAAGGGCATAGAGTTCATCATGTATTTTTTTTTTAATAATAAGTTTCAAATTTGAACGGTGAGAATTTTTTGTGATAAAGATAAACTTCTTAATTTAAGGGAAAAAAGAATTTGGACAAATTTTTGGGTTCACTGTTTTCAATTTATTTATAACTATGTCATTAAAAACATTTTTTGTATCTTGAAAACACTTTTTAGTCATTTTCAAAATCTACAGTTTTTTGAAAACTGTATTTAAAAAATATTAGTCAAACAATAAATTCAAGTGTGAGACATCATTTTATAGATTGTAAAATATATATATATATATATATATATTTAAAAACTCTTTCTAAATCTGTCCTAAACGTTTCCCTAAAAATGACCGTTTAGTAATATTGTTCTAATAAAGTTATTTTATTGTTGTGAAAATACTTGTTGGTGAAAAAGTATGCTGAAAATAGGAAACAGTTGTTAACAACGCTGACAAACACGCCCTTCACTATCCTAGCGTTCACGGATCTGAAACACCATAAGGATATATCCGTAAATAAGTACAAAGAAAAGGGCATTACAGTTCTTCTAGGAAGCCTAGAAGTTTCGCCGAAATAACCCACCGAACCCCTATATAATGATAAAAGAATCCCAAAACTTCAACCACGTCTGAGATTTCTCTATAATCGCTTAGTTTCTCGCTAATTTCCTCTCGCGCCGATCAAGAATCAATGGACGCTTTCTCTTCGTTCTACAATTCCTATGGCTCCACACAGAGCCGCTGGAGCTACGATTCTCTCAAGAATTTCCGCCAGATCTCTCCCCAAGTCCAGGCTCATCTCAAGAAGGTACTGATTTTTCTCGCTAATATTTTTTCTCTCTTTTAGCGTTTGTTTCGCTTTGCTGAAAATTCTTGGCAAAAAAAAAAAAAGAATGGAAATGATAGGAGAAGCCCGATCTTATGTTGTAGAGATTTTAAATTTTGTAATTTTTCTATTTATTTGACATTTTCTCGGAGAATTTAGGTTTTTGTTTGTTTACCGTGAAAGTTTGACCGAAAATGTGGAAGAAATCAAAGAAAATTAATTTTAGGGACAAATTTTCTAGCCGCAGTGATATATTGAATTATCTGAACAATTATGTAGAGAAAAACAGAGCACATGGAAAAGAAATGAGAGTATGATTTGGATGCTTGATGATTTTTTTTTTTTTTAATAAATGTTTTCATTGTTTAGACCGAATTTTGCTTTGTCTTTGGATCTTGATTGTAGGTTTTCCTTAATAACGGTGCAATTTACATTGTTAAATTACCTAGAAAATTGAGAAACCCTAGTTTTCTTAAAAAAATTCTGATGGTATTTTATTCTTTAGAGTTGCTGAGAGAAATTGGGTAGGGAAAGGAAGTATATGAAAATATTGTTGTGACTATTGAATTTTCAAGATTTACAATCTGGTTGAATTTCTATAAATGATTTTAGGGTTTAACTAGTCATGGTTCATGTTGGGTTTTGAAAGTGAGTTTCTGTGAATTGTGTTATGATATTTGGGAGACATTTGAACTTTGAGGCTTAAAGAGTATGTGCTATGAAATTTTGTTGACAATTTTGGTTACCTCTCTAAGTTCATAAAATGAAATGTTGCAGGTTTACCTGACACTATGCTGTACTTTGGTCGCTTCTGCTGCCGGGGCTTACCTGCATTTCCTCTGGAACATAGGTGGCATGTTGACCACGATTGCTTGCTTTGGAAGCATTCTGTGGCTATTCTCCACCCCTGCTTATCAAGAGGTATTCACTGTTGATTTTTGTTGCTTTCTTATCTGTTTATGTCTCTTGTTTCTGGTTTTTACTCAGTTTTTGTGCGCGGTGTTTTCTTGGTAAGCAGAAAAAGAAGCTTTCTCTGTTGATGGCAGCTGCCACCTTTGAGGGGGCTTCACTTGGTCCTCTGTTTGATTTAGCCAACGCGATTGACCCAAGGTATTTATGGCCCATTAATCAAAGTGTAGCCATTGTTATCTGTTCTATTTACCTATGCTAACAACATTCCATAAATTATTTTGTAAGCTTAAATAAATTGTTGGTCCTAAAGTTTAGCACATGAGCGATTTTAGTGCTCGCTTTTAGTCTCTTGGATGACGTGACCAAACTAATAGTTATGTCATCACTCCATAGTGACTAAAAGCAATGACTTTAAACTTCAGGTTATAAAATCACTCATGGGATAACTCTAGGGACCAACAATGTAGCAAATAAATTGAGGGATTGTTTTTGTGGACTGAAGTCAATGAAATGTTTTCGTCAGTAATATTTTTGTTTTTATTTTTTATTTTTTATTTGCCTCTCGATATGTTGATTGAAATTTCATCTCTCTCTACTTTTATTACTCCTTAAATGATGTTGGAAATGAACATGCTAACTAATGTAATTTTTTGTCTCTTCCAGTATTTTGGTTACTGCTTTTGTTGGGACTGCACTAGCATTTGGCTGTTTCTCAGCAGCAGCTATGTTAGCAAGGCGCAGAGAGTACCTCTACCTTGGTGGTTTGCTATCTTCTGGCCTTAGCATCCTCCTGTGGCTACATTTTGCTTCTGCAATATTTGGGGGCTCGACAGCCATCTTCAAGTTTGAGGTGAGGAGATTAATAATTATAAATCTTTTTACTTTTTTTTTTTTAGTGATTAGATTTTCCCTTTTTGCTTATTGAAATAGATGGTGGCAGTTATCTAACTCAATTTTTCTTGATCGCTTTTGCAGTTGTACTTTGGGCTTCTGTTGTTTATTGGCTTCATTGTTGTGGACACCCAGGATATTATTGAGAAAGCTCATTTGGGTGATACGGACTATGTGAATCACGCAATGCTTCTCTTCACTGATTTTATTGCTGTTTTTGTCCGAGTTCTTGTTATCATGGTGAGTCAAGCTACAATGCAATGAAACAGTCTCTTCCTATTGTGAACCTTGGCAGTGTTAATAACCACTTTTGTTTGCTGCCTATGTATATTTATGTGGAACTTACATGGCTCTATTTGTTGTGCAGTTGAAGAATTCCATTGAGAAGGGTGAGAAGAAGAAGAAAAGGAGGGATTAAGAGTGTATGTAAGGAGCAGCAGCCGGACGAGTGATGCTTCTTGAAACCTTGGCTTACTAATGTGAAATCTTGTCCATAAATATGCTTTTTTTCTTAACTGAACCAAATGACTGTTAAGTGTTAATACTTCGGAATATGTACTTACGGGGTAGTTGTGTTGGTATGTGTTTTTTGGCTGCTAGTATATGTTCGGAATTTCATTTGAGATCAAGACGTTGGTTTCTTTCAGCTTTCTATCAATGGATGCTCTCTACTTGTGGCCTTGTAAATTGATGGTTTAAAATTTAAATTATGATTATGACCATATTAGTCTAACCTTGTATAGACGCCGTTGTATTCATGTGTTCTCTTTTACCTAGTCTGTCTGCAGTCTTTGATTCTAACTTAGTCGGATTCATTTCTTACCTGAACTCTGTGCTCTCTTTTACCAATGTCTCTGCAGACTTTGATTCTAACGTAGCATAGACGTCTAGAATTCATGTCTGACTTGAACTTGCCCTCTTTTATTAGGGTATTAGTAGTTTTTGTTTGTTGAGGGCTATAATTTCTTCCATGTTCATTCGCCTGTTGGCATTTGCAACCAGCAAATCTGAATTTACTGAAATAATGAGTACTAGCCCGGAAAAATAATAATAATTAGAAGTAAGAAAATTTAGATTTGTCCTATTTTTTTTTTTTTTTTTTAAAGTAATAAAAAATAGAAGTTCTCCTCGATTTTGGATGCATGATCCAAAGTTAACAGATATGGATCGTTTTGTATGCATAGAATCGTTTTGGGATGTGTTTGTTACAAATGGAAAGGGAAAGGATACCATTTGAAGAAGGAGAAAAAAATAATCTAAAGGAAAAAGTTTAGCTCTAAACTAGAATCGTTTTGGGATGTGTTTGTTACAAATGGAAAGGGAAAGGATACCATTTGAAGAAGGAGAAAAAAATAATCTAAAGGAAAAAGTTTAGCTCCAAATTAGTTTAGAGGTATTTTTCTTTACAATTTAACTTATCATGTGGTAATTGAAGAGACCTGCAACTTGTTTAAATAATATATTTAGATAGTTTTATAAATCTTCATCTTGATTTGGAACTAATTTTTGTGAAAATCCAAATGGCATAAGCATGAGTCCAAAAGTCAACTAGTAATACAAATCTTCTTTTAGTAAAGCCTCTTATAATACTAAATCTTTTAATTTTTTGATTAATGCATTCATTAAAAAAATAAAGATTTAATTAATAAAGATTTAATTTATAAGGAATGTTATTATAAGTATGGTTCCATGGTAAAAATTTTATCCTTGAATAAAGGACGTGAGATTAAATCTGGTTTAGACTTTGCAGTGTACCTTACTCTCCACAAGAATCTGCAAAGAAATGGACAAACTCAATCATAGCTTCCTTTGGGGAGACACTGCCACCAAAAAGAAAACTATCTTCTAAACTAGGAAACAATCACAAAGTCCAAACACCTAGGTGGTCTTGGTATCAAGAGAAGCCTATGTCGTAACAAAGCCCTCCCTGGTTCCCTGCCAAAAGAGTGGGGGCTATCCCCATAATCTTTAGATCCTCAAAGAGAAAATCCTCCACTTGGTTCAATCTTTGCAAAGCCCAGGAGATTTCTGATAGAGGGACTGGTTTGCTTATTAGAAACAAAGTCTCCATTAACTCCTGGCATGATAATTGGACTGGGTGGAGACTCCTCTATGAAACCATCTAAGGTCCTCTCAATATGAATCAAAGCTTCCTTAAAGTCTCTGATGTATTGGCACCTTGACAACCTCTCCTTGTACTTCCCAACCGCTCCACAAAAATTATCAAGGCTACTCGTAAACCCTTCCACTCTACTCAAGCCAACTGCATAACCTAACACTCCTCCCCTAATGGGAAATTTGATACACACTCTACTTATCACCTTGCCCTCAACCTTAAGCCCCTGGCCACCCTACCTGATATCTCGTGGAACATTACATTTCCCATTGCACTTAGACTATCTGGCCAACTCGAACAAAACTGCCATAGAATGCCAACCTTTTGAACATCATTCAATTCTCAAAAGGATCGAATCCCTCGCAAATAAAATTTTCTTCTCCCTGCCATATAAAACAAAGGTGACCAAACAAAAAATAGCAACCTCATTAGAATTATTAGATGGAAACCACCTCTAGATTTCTTCAAACTTAACACTAATGGATTTGCTTGTAGTAACCCTAGCAAAACCGCTACTGGCGGACTTATTATAGACTATAGAAGGGCATGGATTGGCAGCAGAATTATGGGGACTCAGAGATGGACTTACCCTTGCAAACAACCTCAAATTCACAAGCTCCATTTAGAGCTCACATCTCACTGTACCTTGATTGATGACTATCACCCTTGTAGTGCTCTAATTTCTGGCTACAAGTCCCTCCTCTAGATTTTTGATGAAGCTCACAATATTAGTCATGTTCACCGTGAAGGAAACTCAATCAGTGATCATTTTGTGTTATATTTAATCCTCATTCTTGTATTTTGTATTAGCTTTTAGATGATACTTGGGGTGTTGCATACCCTAGACTTTGTACAATTTAAATTTTAGTTAATCTAATCTTTCCTTTTCACAAAAAATAATAATAATAATAAAATAAATCCAGTTTACATTTAAAAAAAAAAAAAAACCTATCTTGATGATTTAAAAATAAAACAGTTATTATAGAACGAATAGATACTGTAAGTTCAAATCCTATTACTTCTAAAATATATATATATATATATATATTTTAAATCTTAACATTGCACTTGGCTTTTTAAAAAATAAAAAAAATTATAAATTCAATAGTTACAATGGAAGAGTGATAATTTGAATTTTAAATAATTCTACTAAAAACACCATGAGGTGCTAGTTGAGCTACAAGGTTCTTGATACTATATTTGGCATTAATGTTAATAATATGGTGTTGGTAGCTAAAAACTATTGTGAGGGTGGTGGCAACAGTGACGATGGTGGCAAGGTTTTTGGATGTTGTAAACTTGTAGTAGTGTACCTGAAGGGGAAGGTAGCTATGTTGCATGGTAGTGATGTGGCAATGGTGCGATTGTAGTGTGACGATGACAACAATGCTGGTGATATTAATGTGAAGAGTAATAGTGAGTTTTATGGGGGCTTGAATTTGTGAAATCACATCTTCTATGGAAGTTAAACTAGAAATTTGGACACAAAATTTCCAAGTTCATGGGATTTTTGAAATACTTTTTTGTCAACTTAAATCGGAGAAGAGTTTTAGGTGGTCTCTACGATTGTGCAAGATGAAAACATCCCCATCCCATCCGTTCTTAATTTTTGCCTTTTGGAGCAGGATGGAGATGAGTTAATCCCCAAATTGTAATTTCTGTGATTGTTTTAATGAATTTTTTTTACTCAGCAAATAATAATAATAATTATTACGCAAGGGAATGACTAAAGGGGCAAAAGCGTATAACTAGTTATCTTAATGTGTATTGTAAGTCATCACTCTCCTCATGCACCTAGGCATTTAACAACAGTAACAATCTAATGCTCCAAAAACAGGTACAATTGTTGAGTAAATACAGTTATTATCAGGCATGGTAACAGACTAATATTGGGGTAGGACTGAATCATGGGTGCTCAATTCTCACCTCATCTTTTCTTCGAGGTGGGGAACATCTGCATAGAGCAAGAACATGGTGGGAATATGGGCATTTTACCTTCCTAATGAGGTGAAGCTGCCGTAGATGATAGTAAAAGAGATGAGAGAGAAGGTCAAGGGCAACGTTAAGATTATTGAGAGACACAGACGAGTGTGACTATAAAAGTATTGAGAGATAAAGACAAGTACAATATGTTCCTCCGATGAATAGCATCAATTGTTTAATAGAGAAGGGGTTATATGCATATATGACCAACAAAACAAAAAAGACGTCATAAGCAAAACTATAAATGTTTCTGCTACTAGCCTGTACTACAGAGATAGCTAGCTAGCTAGCTAGAGTCTTCTCTTCTTCCTGGAACCACTTGATCTATTCACAGAAGCTCATCATCAAACAAACTAATAGAGGATTAAGAGAAAGGGACATCAACCGAAAGTTAAGCAAGAGTGTTTCTTCCTTGTATTTGTCATGTCAAACTTCTTGTTCCTTCATCTTATGCCTCACAGTATTTCGGCCCCTTCGAGTATTCTTCTTTATCAACGTCTTCAGGTGCTTCTAGATGCCTACTGTGGTGATGTTTCTCATGTTTTGCTCTCTTCTTTGACCTCATCTGATGCTTCAATCTCTTTTGAATGTATAAATTTGTTTGGACTTGGATCTGCTAGTAAAGAGTAAATGGAAGCTGAATTAGCAGGACCACTTACATGCATAACATCCACCTCATGATTAAAGACCTCTTGCTGAGTAGGAAGGTTACTGTCATCTACATTAACCTCCTTCACAGTTACATTCAACAGTTCGTGTTCACTCTTCACTTTCCTATCATGTCCATTGCCAACATCCTCTATACGTGACAGGCGGTCTGTCTGCGTTGAATAGTCCATGGAGCCAGTAAACTTTGGAAGGGAAGATACTGGTGAATCCATAAAATTTTTGATGCAACCTGAGGTTACAGGTGATAATCTTCCATCAGTATTCATGTAAGCTGGATGCTTTCCACCACCAGGTGCAGACCAGAGATCTTTTCTAACATTTATTGCTTCAGTGGTTCTTTCACAAAAATAATCAAGAGAACATATTGATCTTGATGAAGATTTAGAATTAAGTAACAGCTCTCTCCTAGGGGTTCCCTTTCTCTCCAGCTGCATACTTGCATTAACATTTTGATTCACATAGTAACCACTGTCATCCACCTGAAGACCTGCACTTCTGTTACTCAAAAAGTTCTCTATAGAGGGTGACCTTGAAACTTCAGGTATTCTCGAGTTGATGTCCTCCCTCTGCTGAGTTCTATTCCAAATGCTATAATCATTAATAGGACTTCTTGACTTGCTGTGACTACCTGTAACTCTTGAAGGTTTGTAGCATCTAGAATCATGCAACTCGGATCTAAAATACCCAGAGCCTGGGGAACTAGAGTCAACAGGACGATGTCTCCAAGTAGGTGATTTAGATCGAGATCTTCTCCTTGTCATGTGCCTGCCTTTATTCTGGCGGTAGTTTGAATCATTTTTGCCACCAGAAAAGTATCTATTATGTCTGTGACTAGACTTGTAATGGTGCTTGTGATCATCCCAACAGTCATGGTCACTGTAACGTCTATGATGCCCATGACTGGTGGTATCTTTTGATGAATGGTCCTTGTGCTCCTTACATTCTTTCTTGTATCTAGTAGGAGATCTGGATTTCAACCTTAGAAATTGCGAAGATGGAGACTGTGAACAAGATTGCAGCTCTTTAACACCCCTAGACATGTTGAGTATTCAAAGGACAAGACAAATCATGTATTAAAGATCATAATTAGCACGAAATATGTTAGTGATTAACAGATAATTTAACTAGATAAAAAAGAATGTCACAACTATAACATGGAGCCAGGTATGTTTTCATGGAATTTAAGCTAAAAAGTTATGACAAAATAGGCATTTTTGTTTGTTTCTTAATATATTTGTATTGGTTACAAATACAACCTACTGAAGGTATACATACTTAGAGTTCAAGCATTGACAGCTTGCATTTAACAAATTTCTAGACCCCTCTTATGACAAGGCTGACAAGTGTATATAAATGATGCATTAACAAACTTTTCATTAGATCTTAGTATTACGTATGTTGAACTACTTGTGGCTTCTCTATCATAATATGCATGCAGGTATGAAGTCTTAGTTTATGATTTTATTACTTAAATTGTGTTGCTCTTTGGTGGAATTCCATTCAACAATGATGCAAATATTCAAGTTAAAACTACTAAATGAATTTTGAGAATTTTCTATAACCTTTATATATATATATATATATATATAATTTTTTTTTCTTCTTGGGAGAATGGAATAATATGCTCCACCATAGAAAAATCCAACAACAAAAAATAGATGCAATAAAACTGACATTAAGGTGCGGTTTGGATTCTATGTTTCCTGCGTTTCCGCGTCACGTTTTTCTCTTCTTCTTTTCTTTTTTTTTTAGCCGTAAATGTTGACTTTTCCCATAAATTGTGCACCCATGCACTGTTCACAGGACCCACAAACATCACAACAACTTTTTCATTAAAAATGAGTCCCATGGTACTATTTACACATTTAAAAATTATTTTGAATAGAGTTGACGTGAATGATAGGATCTAAGTTTATGGATTTTACCATTGAGAATCAAATTCCTCAACTTTCTCTTTTGGTGCAGCATCTTTGTCCCCAATCAAAATTTTGCCAACTTTTGTTGCACGAGCTGCGGTTTCTTTGACAACTGCTTTTATGCTTGCTTCTTGTTCGTCAACCAGCTTCTTGAACCTCAGCTTCTCACTTGCTAGTGACTGTTCAAAATAATACTGCTGCAGAGTTAAGGCGTCATATAGGGAAGGTAGCCCAACATCTGGAGAAGATTGCGGGGATGTATTTGTTGTATGATGTTCAGAAGTCATAGTTAAAATCACTAGTAGCTATGACATTAATCCTATATTTATTATCTTTCAATTGTTTCACCTCCACCTGCAATTTCAAGGAAAAAAGAAGAGAAACAAATCACTCATACAATGAGTTGAAATCTTTAAGACAACAAATGGTAATTGTTCTAAATAAAAATTCTAGAACACTTTATGGCAATTTATTTTCACAGCATTCATCTTCTTTGTCACAAAACACTAATCTATTCAAGATTTTCACAGATCTTTGTGCACCCATGCACTGTTCACAGGACCCACAAACATCACAACAACTTTTTCATTAAAAATGAGTCCCATGGTACTATTTACACATTTAAAAATTATTTTGAATAGAGTTGACGTGAATGATAGGATCTAAGTTTATGGATTTTACCATTGAGAATCAAATTCCTCAACTTTCTCTTTTGGTGCAGCATCTTTGTCCCCAATCAAAATTTTGCCAACTTTTGT
The DNA here is from genome assembly GCA_030820535.1 of Quercus parvula. Classification (NCBI taxonomy): domain Eukaryota; kingdom Viridiplantae; phylum Streptophyta; class Magnoliopsida; order Fagales; family Fagaceae; genus Quercus; species Quercus parvula. The sequence goes on from JAUAME010000012.1 coordinate 31,934,993, forward strand.
TGCACGAGCTGCGGTTTCTTTGACAACTGCTTTTATGCTTGCTTCTTGTTCGTCAACCAGCTTCTTGAACCTCAGCTTCTCACTTGCTAGTGACTGTTCAAAATAATACTGCTGCAGAGTTAAGGCGTCATATAGGGAAGGTAGCCCAACATCTGGAGAAGATTGCGGGGATGTATTTGTTGTATGATGTTCAGAAGTCATAGTTAAAATCACTAGTAGCTATGACATTAATCCTATATTTATTATCTTTCAATTGTTTCACCTCCACCTGCAATTTCAAGGAAAAAAGAAGAGAAACAAATCACTCATACAATGAGTTGAAATCTTTAAGACAACAAATGGTAATTGTTCTAAATAAAAATTCTAGAACACTTTATGGCAATTTATTTTCACAGCATTCATCTTCTTTGTCACAAAACACTAATCTATTCAAGATTTTCACAGATCTTTGTGCACCCATGCACTGTTCACAGGACCCACAAACATCACAACAACTTTTTCATTAAAAATGAGTCCCATGGTACTATTTACACATTTAAAAATTATTTTGAATAGAGTTGACGTGAATGATAGGATCTAAGTTTATGGATTTTACCATTGAGAATCAAATTCCTCAACTTTCTCTTTTGGTGCAGCATCTTTGTCCCCAATCAAAATTTTGCCAACTTTTGTTGCACGAGCTGCGGTTTCTTTGACAACTGCTTTTATGCTTGCTTCTTGTTCGTCAACCAGCTTCTTGAACCTCAGCTTCTCACTTGCTAGTGACTGTTCAAAATAATACTGCTGCAGAGTTAAGGCGTCATATAGGGAAGGTAGCCCAACATCTGGAGAAGATTGCGGGGATGTATTTGTTGTATGATGTTCAGAAGTCATAGTTAAAATCACTAGTAGCTATGACATTAATCCTATATTTATTATCTTTCAATTGTTTCACCTCCACCTGCAATTTCAAGGAAAAAAGAAGAGAAACAAATCACTCATACAATGAGTTGAAATCTTTAAGACAACAAATGGTAATTGTTCTAAATAAAAATTCTAGAACACTTTATGGCAATTTATTTTCACAGCATTCATCTTCTTTGTCACAAAACACTAATCTATTCAAGATTTTCACAGATCTTTCTCTATTTCTATCTCTATCTGTGGGTTTCTTAATTATCTTGCCCCCTTTAATTATTGTAGTAATGTTTTTTGGGTGATTCTTCTGGTCAAATAAACATTTACATCCTACAATAACTCATGGAGGAGATGATACATAGAGAGAGGGAATGAGGCAGTAATAAGGTGATAGGAATTAAGGCACTGATATTATGAGTTTAGGCTAGTAATGCCACCTTCAAATTCTTATTAGTCAGGTCATATGCCATAATCACGCACCATTAATTTTATTTTTATATGTAAAGATGAACTTTATTATTAAAAAAAATACAAGCTACCCTTGACTACACAAGCAGTCTACTGCTATAGGACTATAAAATCAACAGAACACAAATCCAAAATTCTACTAACGAGGAAAATGAAAAACCATTCATCACAGACATCCAATCATACAAAGAACACAAGATAAAACATTTTATAAAGAATTTGGGGATTTTCTCTCTCTCTCTAAATAGAACGATGAACTTTATTGAATCAGAATGAGTTATACAATTATGTGTACAGTAGCTATTTATACACTAAACTAAGAAAGAAAAAGTAAAAACTGATTTCCGTAAAATAAGGAAAATTAGTTACAGTAAACTTTTCTTTGTACAAGTTATATCACTGCTTGTGTAACCTCTCTGTCCATGTGTCAAGCTCCTATCCATGTGGCAGGCTTCCATCATGCATGTGTATGAAGTGCTCATGATAAGGAATGGATTCAATTGTTTCTAACAATTCTGGATTGATCCAATTTATCTGTGTTTCACTTCTTTGACTGCTGCCCTGTTCTCTATCTTTGGGCTTGCATCTATTAGTGGCTTGATTGCAATCATCCTTGCTTTTAACACATTTCAAGTCCAGTATGGAAGGTTCCTTCTTCTAAAAAACGTGATGATCTTGCTCTCTCCAAATGGCCCACATGAGACAATGGAATAGCCTCCAAAATTCTGTAGCACGACCCCTACTCCCATGACAGCTTGTAGTTACCTTCCTTCCTCCAAGCACGCATGCAGGTGCTTACACACACCATAGATGAATAAAATAGTATGTATAATGGTTCCTTAAGAACTACAAGGACATCTTTGACTAGAGTTCACAATTGAAGGGATCAGTAAGGCTTGATGACCATGTTATTTACTTAGTCAAGTTCTACAGATTTTTTAACATCAGGAAATTAACCCAATGATGTAATTTGTTTTTTCTTCAGGGCAGTAGAATAGGTACTCAGTGGAGGGATAAAGCCTGAAATAGAACGCAAGGATGACATTACCACAAAGACATCTAATTCTCATCCGCAGGTGGATATTTTCTAGCCCTTAAATGTTGTTAGTTTCTAAGGTTGATAATTTATTACTAAGTTCTTCATCCTTTTTTAAGCCTCAAAGTGAAATAGTGGTGAGTTCTATCTAATTACATAAACTTCGGTACAAGTCATAAAGAACCCTCATATAATAATGATTAAAGCCAAATTAGTTCCATAAACTGTATAATTTTTATGGTCAAGTGAAAAGAGAAATTATTATAACATTCAGAGTATCTTTATAGTGTTTTCAACAAGAAACCGGATGATAGCCGCTGGGTTCTAAGATGGCATATTTTAATAGAAGGATCAAGGATCAAAAAGCTCATAAAGCACATAACCATCACCAGATATCAAAGTAGTTTCTCTTTTCCTTCTCTAACAATTGTCTTTGTTGGGAATTAGGTGGTGTCCCTATATGTTACATTAACTACTCAAAGAGGCTCCTCAAGGTGATATCTCCCCAACAGTCTTCAATTATTTATCAAATTCAACCTTATAGATATGCTGGATAAACATATATGTTATATTTTATTTTATAAATAAATAAATAATTTAATAAGCATGCATTAACATTTAGATGTGAAACATGGATGTCAAATAATAAAATATCTATTCCTTTGCTTTTGAGACAAATGGATGTGAACTAGCATATATTTGAGCAAATGTTTCAACTCCATTCATAACATTCAGATCATTCATCTATCTATGCATTGGTAATAAGCATTAAGGTAACCACTCAACAAACATTTCTCCAGTTGCAAACTTCGCATTACCAAAATATTTGCAGCTCAATTCATCCCAATAAATCTTCCCTTAATAACTCAAACCCACCTACAAAAAAAATTCTTATCTAAGACCACACGTAACCCTAAACAATACTTTCTAACACCCCCCCCCCCCACCCCCCCCAAAAAAAAAAAAAAAAACTTCATACTTTGAACTTCTCCGTATTCCCATTATGGGTTTCAATTGCATTTACAGAAAATATGAGGGGAAAAAAGAGAGCTAAATGAGAACTTCCTTAATCAGCAAGTTTTACAATTTTCATATATTTCCCATCACATTCTTCAATAACCATATGGTAAAACAAAGTGGTAATTTTAACAACAATTATTATTGAATATAATATGAATCAAAACTCAACATTTATACATGAAACTAAAAAGAATTTTTATGAAAAGAACAAAGAATCCCAGATCTAGGTTCCTCATCTTTTACTTTACCAATTATGAATTGCCAATAGCTCTATTCTTTCTAAGATTTATTATACAATAAGTCTATAACACAAACAAGTACAAAATTTATGGTAACAAAAAATCATCAATATATAATAAAAAAAAGAACAGGAGTTAGAGCAATCTGGACCTGAAAACACAGTTGGTGGCTTGTTGCCAAAAGCTTTGGAGGGTCACACAGAATAACAATCTCTTTTCTCCGTACCGTGTGAGTTTGTGTGTGTGTGTTTTTTTTTTAGAGTTGATAACTGTTTTGTTTTGTTTTGTTTCATTTTATGAAACGTACACATTATTTATAAAAAAAAAAATTGCGTTTGAGGTGGAGATTAAAAAATGTAGTAACCCTTATGTCACATAAAATGACACAATTTATGTCACGATTAACCCATGTGACAAGTTGTGGTGGTTTCATGTGAGGACACTCATTTATCACTTACAATTTGTCACATCAGTTGTACCACTTTATGCGGTACAAATTGTGCCACTTTATGTGACAACAGCATATGAAATTTTTTTTTTTACTACAAAGCATTGGGCTTTAACCATAATAGAAATGTCACATGCTTTCTGCACATGACTCTAAATATGTTTAAAGTCAAATTTTATCCTTAAAAAAATGAGTTGTGCTAGGGACACAATAAATTGTTATGACATTTTCACTTAGGTGTCATCGTGTCAATCACTCATAGGCTAAAATAAAATAATAAGATATTAGACTTTGACCCACCATAATTAAAAATAAAATTATTGTGAAAATGTTATGAAATTTATTTGTGTCCATTGAATTTCTCTAAAAAAGATAAGACATAACTTGGGTCCAGTGTCCTGTATACTGGACTCAATATAATGCAACCACATGTCCATATAGTATTGGGTCCAATGCATTTGAACTAAGCCTTGCTAAAAAAATAAAATAATATAAAAATCCTAAAATATATTGATCCCAAAATTTTAACGGTTGAAACTTGAAAGTTATTGAGTTCTTCTATGGACTTAGTAAAATTTCATAACTAGTTGAGCTGTCAACCCATTGTAGGTAAAAAATGAAATAAAATTAAAATATGTATATACCAGGACCCATCATAACTCAAAATAAGGGTGTTGTGAAAATATTGTGAGATTTTATTGTGTCTCAAGACTTTCTCAAACTTATTAGTCTTGTAGGGGCAGGTTTTGGTCCCTAAGCCCAAAAGATAAATGGGTCAAGGCCCAAAGAGCCTTACACAATGAATTTGTAGAAAGTGTGCTTAAAAGTTAGGTTTCAATAGATCAGGCAATGCACACAATGGATTAAAGATACTAAGAGAACAAAGAAAGACAAATTCTAAGTAAGGAAAACCTTCCTTGATAAAGTCCGAGGAGAACGATTCTTGAATATAGTTCTTGTGGACTTGGATACAATTTTGGTTCTTGTTGCTACAGTGTATTCTTTACAGATTGTTTTGATCCCCTCTCCCTGGAGGGTCTCTTACATTATATAGCTCCTTTTAGATGATCTTGGCCCTCCATTTGTTGATCGTCCAGACCACTACTTGAGTTCTTGTCCCATCAGACACCTTCCCAAACCCCTTATGAGTTAGGGTAGTCAAGTTAGCACTATTCAGGGGTCTTTTCCACATAAATGCAACTGGGAGGTTTGGTGGGATGCATTAAATATGGTGGTAGCCACCATTCTTTCAGTCATGTCAGGGTTAACCCCCTCCTTGAAACTCTTTCTCAACAAACTACAAGTAATTGCCTGCACTCTATACAATATAAATAGTAAAATGGATAGAGTGCACTGTAATGAATTGTAGTTGATAAAAAACTCTACCTCTTTCAGTCAAAAAAAAAAAAAAAAAAGAAGAAGAAGAAGCAAAACACCTTTTTAGCCTAAAATTTAACCAGGTAAAAACAATATATATATATATATATATTTTTTTTTTAATTAAAAAAAAAATGAAAGAAAGAAAGTAAAACACTTGTGCATCAGGCTCGAGCTCAATGGACTGTGTACACCAAATTTTTCTAGTGCTTCAACGCATCAATTGAGTTTGAGAATTGAGACACTATCTTCTTCACTCTCTCTCTAAGCTCGAGCTCGAGCTAGCGCCATTTTCAGGAAGGAGGAGAATTCTGTTCGTCGACTTCACCGACACAGGGAAAGGGCTTTCCAACGGCACCAATCGAAACCCATTTCAGGTACGCTTCGATTTTCCCCCAAACTTTATTCATCCCGATCGAAACCCATGTGAAATTTTGTCCATTGATGATGGGTATGATGCCCGGTTGTGTGTGTGTGTCAAATTTTGGTGTTGGTGACAGCTTTGGGTTTAATAGAGTTGATAGATTTGTAAAATTTTCACATGGGCTTTGATCATTTTGTGTTATAGTTTATAGATTTGATAGATTTTCCCATGTAAAACTCAAGAGCACAACATGAGCTTTGAGTTTCTATTTTGAAATTATGGAGTTTTATGTCAGTATAGAGTTGATTTGGTTCCCAAAGCATTACAAATTCTAGCTTCAGTTAGTGAAGTTTACATACTTTCATAGCAATTCTGTCCCATTAGTGTGTTGGCACTTGGCAGTCGTATACCCAATACACGGGTTAATCTTGTAACGCCTCTTATTGGTGTGGGGCAGTCATTTAGTGTGAAATGACATGAATATGGTTGCCTAGGGAGAATAATGAATGTTCTTGGTTTATTCTGTCATGATTGGGATGAGTTGGGCTTTGTGGGAATTACAGTAGCAAAACTAGATAAAATGAAATTTAGAAAGTAGGTATTTGCAGTAGAAGATTATGTAATAGAAAATATATCTCTAGATAAAATGAAATTGTCAATTAGGATTGTGTAATTAACTGAATTTCTGGCCCAAAAGCTGTGGTGATCAGGGTTTATTCAAATTGCTCAACAAACTACAAGAAATTCGCTGAAATCTGTCAAATGAATGTATTACTAAAATCACATTCAAATTTCTCAACAAACTACAAGTAATTGGTTGCACTCTATACAATATACATAGTAAAATGGATAGAGTGCGCTGTAATGAATTGTAGTTGTTAAAAAACTCTACCTCTTTCAGTCAAAAAAAAGAAAAAAGAAGAAGAAGAAGCAAAACACCTTTTTAGCCTAAAATTTAACCAGGTAAAAACAATATATATATAGATATATATATATATATATATATTTTATTAAAAAAAAATGAAAGAAAGAAAGTAAAACACTTGTGCATCAGGCTCGAGCTCAATGGACTGTGTACACCAAATTTTTCTAGTGCTTCAACGCATCAATTGAGTTTGAGAATTGAGACACTATCTTCTTCACTCTCTCTTTAAGCTCGAGCTCGAGCTAGCGCCATTTTTAGGAAGGAGGAGAGTTCTGTTCGTCAACTTCACCGACGCAAGGAAAGGGCTTTCCAACGGCACCAATTGAAACCCATTTCAGGTATGCTTCGATTTTCCCCAAAACTTTATTCATCCCGATTGAAACCCATGTGAAATTTTGTCCATTGAGGATGGGTATGATGCCCGGTTGTGTGTGCGTGTCAAATTTTGGCGTTGGTGGCGGCTTTGGGTTTAATAGAGTTGATAGATTTGTAAAATTTTCACATGAGCTTTGATCATTTTGTGTTGTAGTTTATAGATTTGATAGATTTTCCCATGTAAAACTCAGGAGCACAACATGAGCTTTGAGTTTCTGTTTTGAAATTATGGAGGTTTATGTCAGTATAAAGTTGATTTGATTCCCAAAGTATTACAAATTCTAGCCTCAGTCAATGAAATTTACATATTTTCATAGCAATTTTGTCCCACTAGTGTGTTGGCACTTGGCAGCTTTATACCCAATACGCAGGTTAATCTTGTAACGCCTCTTATTGGTGTGGGGCAGTCATTTAGTGTGAAATGACATGAATATGGTTGCCTAGGGAGAATAATGAATGTTCTTAGTTTATTCTGTCATGATTGGGATGAGTTGGGCTTTGTGGGAATTACAGTACCAAAACTAGATAGAATGAAATTGAGAAAGTAGGTATTTGCAGTAGAAGATTGTGTAATAGAAAATATATCTCTAAATAAAATGAAATTGTCAACTAGGATTGTGTAATTAACTGAATTTCTGGCCCAAAGGCTGTGGTGATCAGGGTTTATTCAAATTGCTCAACAAACTACAAGAAATTCGCTAAAATCTGTCAAATGAATGTATTACTAAAATCACATTCAAATTTCTCAACAAACTACAAGTAATTGGCTGCATTCTATACAATATACATAGTAAAATGGATAGAGTGCTCTATAATGAATTGTAGTTGTTAAATCTATACGGTCTAATCGTGCACTCTTTGAAATTGGAGTGAAATTCACTTTGCTAAATTATACAGTTCTATATTGTAGTGCACCTTCTGAAATTCCTTTTAACACTCTTTTAAAATGGCTAAATTTCTTTTAAAACTACAAGAATTGTAGTTTATTCATTTAGGTTTTAATGATCAAATAAAACCTGACACATTTAGGTTTGTTAAGTGAACGACCCATTCGAAACCTCCTTCAAATTATATTCAGAAGATATACTAGTGATTTGGCAAAGTAGTCGAGAACTAAGCCTCCGATTGCCATAGAAAGAATCACGCCTAATGAACTTATGGCGTTGAACAGAAGCACGGTGTGATCTTGATTGTTTTTCATCTTTAGCTAGTTGTATGATTATCTCTAACCCATCATCATTGGAGTATGAGGATTCATTAGCAATTATGTTAAATACAGGATGGTCAAAAGAAAACAAAGAATGAGTGAAGGAAAGATAATTTTGGGTTGAGAGAAAACAAAGTTGATTGAATATGAAAGTGAAAATGAGAGTGTTTGGGTTGAGGTGGACTCAAATTTAAGAGGAAACGATCTCCTTTATAATAAGAGTATATGATCGTTAACATAGACCGTTGGAGAAATATTACTATTGCAAAAAATGACCGTTAAGGTGTTGGAAAATGTTAGCATTTGAAAAAAATGACTGTTACAAAATTGAATAAAGAAATAATGTTTTAATAGAGTAGAGATAGAGTATTGAGCTTGATGTAGGTGTTTGTGAATAGTAGATTAGCTAAAATAGAAAAAAAGTGGGTTTTTTAGATCAAATTTGGCTAAAATTATATTGAGCCTGGTGTGGATGCGCTAATATAGTTTGGTGAGGAGCTTGAGCTTGGTTCGTGTTTGAAATAAAATTAAATGAAAAATTTTAACTTTGGTACTCTACTTGGCTCAGCTCGTTTACTACCCTAATTTAGACTATGACACTAGTCTTTGCTCATCCAACAACTGACACATAAACCTATTGTAACACAGCTTGTCAAAGACATTTATACAAGAAAGCAGGGTAGTTTAGGCAACATGTTTATCTAAACCTGGATTCGGATAACCTAAGAATTCAAATACACCCAAATGACACTTGTTGATTGACGGCCAGACCAGCTCACAGTCACACTGCTCCCTCAGAATCCCACCATTTCAGGGTCAGAATCTCTCACTTCTCTTTTCTTCTTCTTTGAATTAAATGTCAAAATTAGGGCTTTCCTTCGGCCATGAATTCAATTTTCAACCAAGCTTGTAATCCGTCTACTCCTGATGTTCTATCAAATTCTTGACACAGTCCTGTTTGGTTGTTGAGAAACTTAGAAGCTGAGGGAAAAAGAAAAAGAAAAAGAAAAAGAATAAAGTTTGTGTTCACACACACACACAAATTCCAATAATGAATTGTCACTTTTGAAGTGATTTTCTCCCTATTGAAACCGAACATTGCACTGATCATATCTCTTAATAATTTACTTGCAAAATGTGTGCGAAACGATACCTAGTGTTTTTAGGGGCGGCCCTAGAAATTTTGGGGCCTAAGGCGAGAACTAAAAATGTATATATGTTTATGTGTGTGTATGTATATGTTTATATTTATGTGTATGTGCATGTGTGTTTATATTTATGTTCATTTATGTTTGTGTATGTGTATGTGTATGTGCATGCGTGTTTATGTTTATGTTCATTTATATTTATGCATATTTATGTATGTGTGTATGTTTATGTATGTTTATATTTATAAACATAAATATAAACATAAACACATATACACATAAACATACATGAACACAAACACAAACAAATATAAACAAAAATAAACAAACATAAACACACATACATATAAACACATACACATAAACATAAACATACATAGATATAAACACACATACAGACTGAGAAAAATTAAACCCTCATATAGATTGGGAAAAATTGCAAACTAACATCAATTCTCAAACAATTTCGTTAGTTACTTTGGTTTGCTAAATCGAGCTTTTATGTGTTTTTATGTTTATATTTAAGTTTATGTGTGTGTATATTAATGTTTATGTGAGTTTATGTGTTTATGTGTATGTGTGTTTATGTTTATGTATATGTATATTTATGTGTATGTGTATATATGTTTATGTGTATGTGTGTATGTGTATGTTTATGTATGTGTATGTGTGCTTATGTATGTGTATGTATATTTGTATACGTATGTGTATGTGTAGGTCTCTTTGTCTTTTTCAGATTCAGGTGCAATACCCTGATGCAATTGTAATTAATGGCTGAGATTAAAAGTTGAAAAAACAACTTTCAATCTAACTATTAAATAAAATATATTAAAGGAGAGTTAAAAAGTTTTTTTTTTAAAAAATGTAAAAAATGTAAAAAAATACCTACGATAGTGCACTTGATCTCAGTCCGTTTTTCTTCTCTCACTATTTTTCTTTTCTTCTTTTTTACGCGATACTTTATTCTTCTTCCTTTTATTTCTCTTTATACGTTGTCTAGGCTGATAGGAGAGGAGCGAGCGAAAACCACGTCAAGAAAGGAAATCAAAGATTGTGCTGCCGAGCCGAAGACTATGAAAATCTCTTCCTCTCAACTCAGACGATCCTCTTAGGTGAAATTGTGGTTTACGAGACTTCATCGGATTATGGTGTGTGATTTTTGATTATTTATTTATTTATTTGAGATTATGAAACAAATAATTTTTATATTTTGCTTACCATTTCTATTTTCTAAAAACACTTTTCTGAGAAATACCATTTTTTTTGCTTTACTTTCAGTCTATCATTCTTGCTTGTGGTATGTGTTTGATTAATTTGGATCTAAAATTAGTTCAACAAGATGATTATTCTTCTAAAATATAATAACAAAATCAATATATTTTTTTTTAACAGTGGGTTCACTTTTAGTGTTTTCATTATGTGATTTTGGTTGTTTTGTGGGTTTTGTACTTTGATTTCGGTGGGTGTGATTTGATTTGTGATTTTGTAGGCTTTTGGGTTTTTGTTGCAATTTTATTTTGGTTGGGTTTTGGCCGTGATGATGGTCGTGATTTGATTTTGGCTGGATTTCGGTAGTGGTGCAAGGTTGGAGGTGATGAGCTTGAAAAGCTCCGGCCATGGAGGTTTAGAAGGAGAGCTTAGTGGTCAGCCATGAAGCACGGTGTGATGTGGGTTGAGGCAGAGAGAAGATGAGAGGGAAACAAGGGTGACCCTAGACATTTTGGGGTCTAAGGCTAAACTAAAAATGGGGTCTTTTTTATACTTATATATTAATTAAATTAATGTTTTTTTAAATATTTTTATATTATATTTTTCATCATTATTTTCATTTTTTTTCTAAATTATTTTGAAGTTCATTATCAAGATTTGTTGTATTGCAAAATTTAACATTATTTTCTTCTAAATTATTTTGGTGAATTTCTTGCTCATTTGTGACATTTTCATCTAAATTTAGTGTTATATTTTGTTTATTACTAATAACAAATTTATCCATTGATCCTTTTTGAGACTCAATTAATTTTTTTTTTTTTTATAAAGTTTTTCATATACAAATGCATATTTTCTAATAGACATTTATAATCAAACAATATATTTATAAAGACTAAAATAAATAAAAAACAATATATTTATAAAAAGTATTGTTGTAGTTTCACTAAATAATAACAGATTTTTAGCAATCTCAACCTCCATAAATTAAAAAAAAAAAAATTAAGCACAAGCATAACAAAAATTTAAGCACATCCATAACACTGACACAAGACTTATTAATAAGACCACCCAAAAAAAAAAAAAAAAAACACCCACACACACAAAAAACAAATCCTACCTATAACCAAAAAAAAATAAAAAAAAATAAATAAAAAAACTTGAAGGCCCAAACTTAACGCCCAGTCCAGGGAGGGTCCAGGCAGCCATAATGATAAACTGATAAGTGATAAACAAAGTTACAAAACCAGTCATGGAGGGCCAAAATAAACAAAGTTATCTTAAGTTCTTAACAAATAAAATGGCCCAAATATTTATAATTTTATACCTGATTCCTGATACGGTGAGGTGAGCAGTTGAGACTTGAGAGAGGCGGAGAGCAGAGACTCAGAGAGAGGCTGAGGCGGTCCAGCTGGACCAGTCGTCCAGGCGGAGGAGCTTCAAGCTTGCTGCCTTGAGCTGTTGTCTGTTGAGCAGATGAGAACAGACTGAACAGTGGAGACTGGAGACTAGAGCAGAGACTAGAGAGAAAGGTAAAGTTTTTAGGGTTTTGAGTGTATTTATTTGTTTTGATTTGTGGTTAATTTCTTACACCGGATTTGTAGTTTATCTGTTCGTTTTTTGGTCAATGATTTTGTTTAGAACCAATGTTTAGTAGGATTTACCAAAATTTTTGTTTTTTTGGTTAAAAGGGTGTGCCAGATTATTTTTGTAATTCATTTGAAACTCCTCTACTACCCGGTTCTTTTCTAAAATTTTGGGGTCCTTAGGCAATTGCCTAACTCGCCTAAGGGAAGGGCCGGCCCTGAGTGTTTTCCTATATTTTCATGGCAACCAAACAGGGCGCTTTAGCTGAATCATTTTGAATTCGCACTTTAAAAACTCTGGCATTGAAGTCATAGAAATTGTGATTTATATGCTATTGAATTAAATTCATATGAATGTTAATTGTTGCAGGAAAGTAGAATTATTATTAGTATGAATAAGCTATTAGATTTTGGAAGGAAGGCCCTATTCTATGTTAGAGTTCTTTCTGGGTACGAAGAGCGCAGAATCCGATCGTTTAGGTTGGAGCTTGAGCAGCGTATGAAACAGGTGTTGCTTAATTTTCAATGTCATTTCTGTAGTGCTTTCTTTGTTGTATTATGATGTTGTGTATTCTGTGATTAAGTTGTGCTATATGTTTCATTTGCTGTTGTAATTGTAATGGATGCTTTTTGCTTATGAACCAAGTAGGGTAAGTTGGGTTGTTTATCTTTTTCAAACTTCCTTGCTTTTTAGAGAGCTTTTATCCCAGAGTAAGCAATCAATTTGAAGGGTTCATCATTGGTATTGCATTATTTGAATAATATATATATATATATATATATATATATATATATATATATGAGATGAGTTCAAGTTACACCATTTGTAGACCATAGATTTGTAATTGATCTAATGGTTAAAAAAATAGCATTAAATGCTAATTGACTCACACCTCATTCACTTAATTAATAACAATTTTGTTTCTCTCTCCTTATTTATTATTTAAAACCTTTTACATATATTCCTTTTTTTGCCAATGACTTTACAAATATATTTGCAATACTTTTTTTTTTTTTTTTGGTTGAGTTTGTACTAATCTTTTTTTTTTTCTTCTTTTAAGCCGGTCATACTCTTATAGTCTTATCAATTGTGAATATATATCCTGTATCCTTAAAAATAAATAAATGGCTAAGTGTTGTTTAATGAGGTTTTAAATAATAAGTTTCTCAAATAATAATTAACACATATACTTTTTTTTTTTGGTTGAATGACTTTACAATTATATTTGCAATTCTCTTTTCTTCTTTTTTGGGTGCGCCTGAGTTTGTAATACTCATGTCATTTTCTTTTCTTCTTTAAGCTGGTAATACTCTATTAATTGTGAATATTTTCTTTGCCTTCTTAAAATAAAATAAATAAATAATTGCTGGGTAATATAATTGTAAACACATGTCCACGAAGAAATCTTTTTATTAATTAATTTTGGCTTTTCAAAGCTCAAATGGAGGAAACATTGGCTGTGTCTACCATGCACAACTTTTAAAAATTGGCAACACGCCAACACATATATATGTGTTTGCATGATCTTTATATTATTCAACTTTCTTAATCTAATAAGACATCCTAACATGTCCAACTTTTATAATAATAATAAGAAGAAGAATCATCCTTGATTAGCCGCCAAGTTTTTAACTAACCTCATAAAAGTAAACCCATTAGAATATTATCATAGGATTTTTCTTGAGGATGACAAAATTAAGAAACAAGTTTGCAAGAAGAAATTAAAATCATTGAAGGCCCGCAAATGGCAATTAATGGTCATCATATTTGTTCTCACTTGTTTGTATACCATTTGTGTGATAAGACTATAAGAGTATGACAGGCTTAAAAGAAGGGAAAAAAAAAGTATTGCAAATGTATTTGTAAAGTCATTGGCAAAAAAAGGAATATATGTAAAAGGTTTTAAATAATAAATAAGGAGAGAGAAACAAAATTGCTATTAATTAAGTGAATGAGCTGTAAGTCAATTAGCATTTAATGCTATTTTTTTAACCATTAGATCAATTACAAATCTATGGTCTACAAATGGTGTAACTCTTGTTAAGTTACACCAGGTGTAACTTGAACCCGTCTCTCTCTCTCTCTCTCTATATATATGTGTGTGTGTGTGTGTGTGTGTGTGCATGTGTATATATAGAGTTAGAAAAGGCGTCGTTTAAAAACACGTGGTAATTTACTAGTTAATGTCTATAGTGTTTGTTAGGCTACCCATGATGCTTTCAATGTTTCCACCCTCTCTGTCTTGCTTGCTTGTCTTTGGTGTCTGTTCATGTCAAATGATCAACTTCAAGAATGCTTAACTTTCTACAAAATAGAGTTGGCTCATCTTCTTATACGAAAATCAATTTAAATTTGCATGACTTTTTGACTCATTTGGTTACTCTTCCTTTTCTTCAGTTCTCTAGCAACTTCTGTGTTTCACCTTATTTACTTTCTACCAATTGGTGATACCCAGACCTTGCAGTTGCAGCAGGTGTTTTATAGTTGAATAAGACTCTTCATGGAAATGCGTAGAGTTCCTATTTCCTTTAAAATGAATTGTTTGGGGGTTGGTTTTTTTTTTTTCCTCTTTTTTTTTTTTTTTTTTTTTGGGTGGGTGGGGGAGGAGAGATAAGACATTGATCTTGTCGGTGGGTTTTTGATCTCGTATTGATCTGGTATACCGGTGAGAAAAGTAGGAAGACAATGATTCTATCTTGAAGGGGCTAGGCCTCACCACCTACAGCAATACTAATCTGAAACTGATAGAACATTCCTGATCAGAACTTGTAAATCTCATTGTAGGAAGCCTTTGTAATTCCTATCTGTCAGATGGTGTGTAATTTTATTGCATTTTGTGGAGTAATGTTCAATTTGTTTTGAGCTTGGTTTTCTGCAAGATATACGAGTTTTGATGGATGAGAAGATTCTTTTCCTGACTGAAATGATCATATGAGAATATTGTTTGAGTCTAACAGATCTTATATTGAAAAACAAAATTAAAATCTAATTTTAATTCGTACAGGAGTCTCCCAATTGATTTGATAACTCCTAGTTTTGAAAAAGAGTTGAATGACACAGGCACACATCACAGACAATTGTAATAGTGCTTCTCCCCCATCATATTTGTCTTGGCTGTCAACTAGGGAAGCACACCAAACTACCATTTTCTCAGCTTTATCTCCTTTGTTGCTTTTTGGATTTTGTTCATATTTAGCATTCACCATTCGTATGATAAACATGGTTTATCTCCATGTGCTTGACACTCTTTCTCTCTCTGTCCAGGCACAAGAAAGGAAGGCTGCCTTAAGAAAGGTCCCAGAACAGGCTATTTTAGCAGAGGTTCGCCGTATGGTTGAGGAGATGCAAAATTTAAATAAGAAGCTTGAAGAAACTGTAAGTTTTGGTTTCACCTGTGATGGATAATTGAAGAAGGTTTATTGAATTATTTGAAGCTCTACTTTTAACATTCAGTTGATTGCATTTGTGAAAAAATCCTTTTTAATTCACTATAAAACAATGTGAATTTTCATTAATCAATATTGAGCTTGAAACATAGGAAATAACAGTGCTAAAGCAGACAACAAAGTTACCCCTAAGCCTTCATGATTGAAGATTATAGAAGGGAGCCTCATGTCTTAACAATGTTAGTCTTAGTGATGACTTTTTGATGTACTCTTTTAAGTTTATTTCATTGTAATGGTTATATTAGAATTTTAGAGATGCGAAGGAAACTAAACAGATTGAATAAAGTATATCTATAAAGATTATGGAGATGCGGAGTTGAAAGGGGACAGCTTTGGAGGCATACCATTTGTATCAAATATGGAGAAGCATTTTGTGGGGGGGGGGGGGGGGTGTCAAGTCAACAAAGCTGGTTAGGGGTTAGATGTGAGCCTATGGAAAAGCATTAGAGGCGGCAGGGCTTCTTTTTCTAGACAATCTCCCCTTTCAATGTGAGGAACCTAGTAGTTCCTAATCGGATTGGATGGAAATTATAGGGGAACGTATGTGAATTGTAGGGAAATTGACTTAATTCGAGGTAGTCACAAAGTGCTTGGAAGTAGTTGGTGTATTCAATGTTCAAGATCCTTTGGAGTATTGGGTTAGTGGCCGGTTTCCCGTCATGAAGATGTCAACTACAACAACACCTTGTGGGCAAGGTGTTTTGAAGGATAGGGAAATGTTAGGAACCCACATTTGGGTATAGAATGCATTTAGTTAGTTGGTTGATTAGTTAGTTACAATCTCAAGCATGTTAATCACATTTAACACATGTTGGAAATATTAATGCACACGGGGAATAATAGGACCATTAGGATAAGGCCATGTGGGCCGGTAGAATATTTTTATGGTTTTATAAATATCTACTTGTAATCACATTTCCATTATTGAAGAATAAACCAATTGATTGCTTAGTGCATTTCCTTTCTCTCTCGCTCTCTCTCTCTCTCTCTCTCTCTCTCAATGTTTCTCTATGGAAGGTGACTACCTCGAATTAAGTCAATTTACCTACATTTCACATACATTCCCCTACAATTCCCATCCAATCCCATTAGGAACTACTAGGTTCCTAACATTCTCCTTCCCCTATAAAGATTATGGAGATTTGGAGTTGAGTGAGAACAGCTTTGGAGGCATTCATTTTTTGTTAAATATGGAGAAGCATGGGGGGCTGGTAAATGAAGCTGGTTAGGGGATCACATGGGGTGAACCCATGGAAAAGTATTAGAGACTGGGAATTTTTTTCTAGAATATCTCCCTTTTTTTCCCTCCCCTTGGGGCCAAACTTGCTTATCAAAAATAAAATTCTAGACGTTAAATTTGTTGTTGGGGGCGCATGAGTTTGATTTTGGAATGACTTATGGTGTAGAGATCTTTTCCCTAGCAGTGGAAAATAATGCTTCAATTGCCTCTTATTTAGGTGATTCAACTGAGAGAGGAGTGTGGTGGAGGTGGATAACAATACTCGGTTCTTTCATAGATTAGCGAATTCTCATAGAAGAGCTAATCACATTAGAAGCATCGAGGTAGATAGAGTTTTATATGAGGACGGATCTGCTGTTAAATCTCAAGTGATTCGGTTCTATCAAAATCTCTACACGGAGACAGGTATGTGACGTCCAACTGTGGATGGACTTGATTTTGCTTGTATTGGAGAGGATGAAAGGTTGTCTTTGGAGAGGGAGTTCTCTAAAGAAGAGGTTACCTAGGTTTTGATGAAGATGGAGGGGGATAAAGCACTTGGGCCAGATGGATTCACCATGGCTTTTTTTCAAAAATGTTGGAGTGTTGTGGAGGTGGATGTCATGGCTGTTTTTGAGCACTTTCATAGGTATTCAGTGTTTGAAAGGTCTTTAAATGCCTCGTTCCTCGCTCTAATTCCCAAGAAAAATAATGCTATTGATGTTAAGGACTTTAGGCCTATTAGCTTGGTAGGGAGTGTGTACAAGCTGCTGTCTAAGGTGTTGGCAAATAGATTGAGGGTTGTGCTAGATAGTCTCATCTCTGAGTCTCAAAATTCTTTTGTTGGTGGGAGACAAATTTTGGATTCAGTGCTTATTGCTAATGAGTACATAGATAGCAGATTGAAGAGTCATGTTCCTGGTGTGGTTCTGGTGTGGTTTGTAAATTGGACATTGAGAAAGCCTTTGACCATGTGAATTGGGATGCATTATTCTATTTGTTGGGTAGAGTGGGTTTTGGGGTGAAATGGAGGGGGTGGATTAAGGCCTGCATAACTACTGTTCATTTCTCTATTATTGTGAATGGTTCTCCGGTAGTTTTTTTGGGAAGCTCCTGTGGGTTGAGACAAGATGATCCGCTGTCCCCTCTTCTTTTCATTTTAATAATGGAAGTGCAAAGTAGGATTTTGAAGAAAACTGAGGAGTGTGGTCTACTTAGTGGTTTTCATGTGGGGCCAGTTAACTCTATATGGGTACGCATTTCACACATGCTGTTTGCAGATGATACCATCTTGTTTTGTGATGCTTCTAGAGATCAGTTGATGTCTATGAGGCTGGCTTTGACATGCTTCCAAGTAGTTACTAGTTTGAAAGTAAATGCGGAAGAGTGAGATTGTTCCGGTTGGGGAGGTTGGAAATATAGATGCTTTGGCTGCCATACTTCGTTGTTGGGTGGGTAGTTTGCCTATGAAATACTTGGGAATGTCGTTGGGTACTTCATATAAAACAGCATCTGTTTGGAATCCTATCTTGGAGAGGATGGAGAAGAAACTCTCAGGTTGGAAGCGTCTTTATTTATCAAAGGGGGGGTAGACTTACTCTATTGAAGAGTACTCTTTCTAGCCTTTCTACGTACTATCTATCCTTATTTGTCATCCCTGTAACTGTGGCTGATAGGTTGGAGCGTATTCAAAGAAATTTTTTATGGGGATCTTCAGAGGAGTGTTTCAAGTATCCTTTGGTGGCTTGGGAGAAGGTGTATTTACCGTTAGAACTAGGTGGTTTGGGGATCAGGAAGTTAGTGCACTTTAATAAAGCCTTGTTAGGGAAATGGTTATGGAGGTTTGGAAGAGAAGGCACTCACCTTTGGAGGAGGGCTATTGCAACTAAATATGGAGAGGGTCAAGGGGGGTGGACTACTAAAGCATGTAGAAGGGCCCACGGATGTGGTATGTGGCATGATATTCATGATGGATGGGAGAGTTTCTCCAAACATGTGGCCCTAGTGGTGGGTGATGGCACTCGTATCCTTTTTTGGCATGATAAGTGGGTTGGAGAGAACACACTTAAAATGCTCTATTCTCAGTTTTATGTGTGTTCTAATGACAAGGATGCTTGCATTTCTGATGCATTATGCTACCGGGAGGGTGGAAATGATAGATTTTGGAATGTGAGATTTTACTGGGATTTTCATGAAAGGGAGTTAGAGGCTGCCTTCTCTTTCCTTGAGTTCATTCAATCTTGGATCCCTACGGGTGTTGGAAGTGACACTTCTCATTGGTGTCTCAATGGAAATGGCAAGTTTGATACTCGGTCCTATTACAATAACATTCGGGGTGCATCTACCTCCAATTTTCCTAGAAGGGTGTTTGGAAAGTTAAGATTCCTAAGAGGGTGGCATTTTTTGTGTGGACAGCGGTTTATGGGCAGATCCTTACATTGGATAATCTTCTGCTTAGGGGGCACATTTTAGTGAATCGGTGTTGTATGTGCCATCGTAATGAGAAAACTGTGGATCATCTCCTCCTCCATTGTCCTGTAGTTCACTCACTGTGGGTTTACATGTATCAGATTTTTGGGATCCAATGGGTCATGCTGTGTATTGTTGGTGCAATTGGCTGGGAAAATTTAATTCAGACATATGGAATATGGTTCCTGGCTGTTTGATGTGGATTGTTTGGACGGAAAGAAATTGGTGTTCTTTTGAGGATACTGAGAAATCTTTGGTTCAATTACAAGCTCTATGCCAAAAGACCTTATTTGATTGGTCTAAGTGTTGGGGCTTCTCGGATTGTTATACTATCTTGGAATTTATTTCTTCTCTTAGTTGTGCACTTTAAGTTTTTTTTTGTTGTTTGATGCTATTTGTTTGTTTGTTGCATTTCCTTGTGTTCACCATTATGAACACCTTGTATTTGCTTTCGTTAGTGTTAAAGTTTGTTTAATAATATTCTTATTACCTATCAAAAAAAAAAAAGAGAGAGGAGTGTGGTATTGGAATCCTCAATTTAGTAGACCATTTCAAGATTGGGGATTGGATTCCATGGAGATCTCTTTGATTTGTTGTATCCTAGTTTGCCATCTAGCCAAGGTAAGGATCACATATCCTTAAAGCTAACAAAAGTGGAACCAAAAAGTCAGATGCAGTAGAGGTAAAGGATTTTTGGCCTATTAGTCTGAGAGAGAGAGAGGGGAGGGGGGGGGGGGGGGGGGGGGGGTTTACCAAATAATTGCTAATGTATTGGCTAATAGATTGAAAGAGGTGATTGGGGATGTTATTTTGAAGTCCTAGAATGCCTTCGTTAAGAATAGGTAGATTCTAGACTTATGTCTCATTGCAAATGAGTGCTTGGACAGTAGGCTGAGATCAGTAGTTCTGGGGGTGTTGTGCTAGTTGGATGTGGAGAAGGCTCATGATCATGTGAATTGGGGTTTCCTAATGTATATGCTTGAGCGGTTTGGTTTCCCAGAAAAATGGAGAAAATGGATTTTTTTACTGTATATCTGTAGTCAAATTTTCAATTTTGATTAATGGAGCTCCATGTGGTTTCTTTGAGAATTATAGAGGTTTTCGACGAGGTGACCCTTTGTCCTCATTGTTGTTTTTTGTTGTTATGGAGGCAGTTAGCAAAATGATGGATAAGGCAGTGACGGAAGGTTGATTGTTTGGATTTAGTGTGGGTACCTCCGTAGGTGATCGCTTAAAGGTAACTCATCTT
Organism: Quercus parvula; assembly: GCA_030820535.1. Classification (NCBI taxonomy): domain Eukaryota; kingdom Viridiplantae; phylum Streptophyta; class Magnoliopsida; order Fagales; family Fagaceae; genus Quercus; species Quercus parvula. The sequence continues at coordinate 31,955,673 of JAUAME010000012.1, forward strand.
CTCTTTGTAGATGATACGTTGGTTATGTGCGATGCTGATATTGACCCGATGTTGTTTTTGCACCTGATTTTGTCATGGTTTGAGATTATATCGGGATTGAAATTAATTTGGATAAGTCTGATCTATTTCCTGTGGGAGTGGTTCCAAATTTTGAGATGCTAGTAGATATGTTGGGTTGTAAGCAAGGCTCACTTCCTATGAAATATTTAGACCTTCCATTGAGTGCAAAATGGAAAGATAGAGCAGTTTGGAATCCCATCATTGAGAAGGTGGAAAGGAGGTTAACGGGATGGAAAAGATTGTATCTATCTAAAGGGGGGAGACTTACTCTCATAAAAAGTACTTTATCCAATTTACCTACTTATCTCCTCTCCCTTTTTCCAATTCCAGCGGATATGGCATACCATATAGAACGACTTCAACGAAATTTTCTTTGGGGTGGTTTGGGAGATGATTCTAAATGTCACTTGGTGAATTGGTCCAAGGTATGCTCTCCTATCCGGTCCGGGGGTCTAGCAATTTGAAATTTGAGATACTTTAATGAAGCGCTATTGGGAAAATGGTTGTGGAGATTTGGGTATGAGAGAGAAGCGTTATGGAGAAGGGTTATAAAGGTTAAATATGGAGTTGAGGAGGGAGATTGGTGCTCTAATTCTATTCCAGGCTCCTATGGGATGAGTTAATGGAAAACTATTAGTAGTGGTTGGCCTATTTTTTCTCGCTACATTCAGTTTCAAATTGGAGATGGGACTAGAGTGAAATTTTGGCAGGATATTTGGTGTGGGGATAATCCTTTGAGTACGTGTTTTCTAGATTTATTCGGAATCAGTAATGATAAGGAGGCTTATGTGACTGATCTCATGCAGTTTCCTAACGGGGTTCTTCTTTGGGACTTGGAATTCTTGCGAGAAATTCATGATAGGGAATCAAAATCGTCATCTGTTTTTTGGGATGTTATATATGGAGTCTCATTGAGGGGTATTGGTGAGGATAAGATTCGTTGGACACTTGCTAAGAGCAAGGGCTTTGAGGTAAGCAGTTATTACTAGGCTTTGTTGGGTGTATGTACTCAGTCCTTCCCTTGGAGAAGTATTTGGAAGCAAAAGGTTCCTTCCAGAGTTACAATTTTTGTTTGGATTGCAACTTTAGGAACTATCTTGACTATTGATAATTTACATAAGAAGAAGGTGTTGATTCTAGATTGCTGTTATATGTGCAAAAGTAATGGAGAATCAGTAGACCATCTTTTACTACATTGTCCTATTGTTTCTGAGTTGTGGTCTATGGTGTTCACCTTCTTTGGTATCTATTGGGTGATGCCAAAGACTGGTTTAGCTCCTTGCATGTTGGCAAGGAAATTTTGGTCATCATCGTAATGGTGTTTTGAAGACTCGGAAAGGACTACAGTCGATTTAAAACTTTTCTTCTTTAAAACTCTATCGGATTGGATGTCTATCATAGGAAGTCATCCTATTTTTTCGGTTTATGATTTGACGGATACTTGTAATTTATGTATTTGATTGTTTTGGTCCCCTGCTGTATACTTCCTGTATACCTGGGTGACTCATTATTATGTCTTTGAATAAAATTTTCTTTACTCTCAAAAAAGAAAGAAAAAAAAAAGAAAAGAAAAAAAAAGGAAAGTCTGATGTTTGGTCGTATTATGCATTGAGGAGATCTATGGAAAAACATTTCCTTAGAGCTCAGGAGGATATGAGGTGCTCAGGTACCTCGAGTTGTTTTTTCACTTGGAATAATTTAAGAAAACAAAACATTGTGATTATTGATCACCTATCAAAAAAAAAAAAACATTGTGATTATTGAATGGTGTTGTATTTATAGGTATAGTGAGGAGACAGTTTAGTACTTTCTACTTCATTGTTTAGAGGGTATGAGTGTTTTTTTTTTTTTAGGAAAGTGGGTATAGATATATTTGGTCTCTTGTGATTGCATTATTTAGGGTAACTTGGTTTATGTCAAAGATTGTGATTCAAATGTTGGCTTGTTGGCAAGGACGTTTTCATCGTCAAAGGAGTTTGAAAATCCAGAAGGATATTCCATATCTGCATATAGTGGGCAATTTGGTGAGAGAGGAAGAGTCTTTGAAGTTTGCTGGTATTGAATGTCCTCATCATGTTATTTTATTTTTTTTGATAAGTAATGTCCTCACCATGTTATTAAACAGTCTCTGTTGAGATCCTTTTCTGATTGGATGAATGCTTTGGGCAGCATACCTTCATCATCTTTTTTAGATATTATAGATCCCTTGAATTTCATATTGTAATTCCTTGGTTATAATTTGATACACGTCCAGTGTAATTGAACTCTTAAAAAAAGTGTACTTAACTGTCTTCTTTAATGAAAAAATTTATTTCTAATAAAAGAGTATAGCTATGAATGTGAAATGATACCTTAAATTTTTCATTCAACCTTTTAAAGAGCATTGCATGATCTAACTTTTAAGCCCTCTCATAGAATTCAAATGCTTTCAGTGTTTATTACTTTCTGCTTTCCATCAAATTTTAAAAAACTTGTCTATTAATATCTCAAAAGCTGAGTGCCGGAGCATATGGTGATATTTCCTTCTAGTTGATCTTAAATTAGACCCTTATTTCTAGCATGGAAGATGTTTGGCTGAATGAGTCATTTCATTTTCTATTAATAATGGAAGATGTTTCACTATCTTAAATGAGCCCCTTCTGTTTTCTTTTAGTTTGTTGCCCCTGTTGAAATCTATGAGTTGTTTTGTGACAAAATCGTGTTTATGTGCAGGAGGCTGCTATTGAAGAGTACTTCAAACCAATTGATAAAGAAGCTGAGGTCATAATGAAAATGCAACTAGACGGAGAGGAGAAGACACTGAAGGAGATGATGAAAACGATGCAACAACAGGCTTTGCTTGAAAAAGCTGAAGCAGAAAAAATCGCAAATGCGAATCAGGTTGGTGCAAAAGAGAGCGAGGACCAAGCATCCACCAAAACCCCTCAACAAGCTCAAACGAGATGACTCTCTGTAACGTTGATGACCAAAATTTTTGATATAATTTTGTCTGTGAGCATTTCTGTTTTGGTTATCATTTTAGATGTGCTTCTTGGGAGTTGATAGGAACCATTTGGTCGGTTGAAATAACGTAGGAACCATTTGATCACATCCAGTTCATAATACAACAGATTCTTCTATTCACTATGGATTGGTAGTTGTGTAATTCATTTAAACTTTGTTGGAAGTTCATAAAGGAATATTAAGGAATAGAATAGAATGGAATGAAGTAATTAACATTACTATTTATCCCTAATCTGAAATAAAGGGCTGAATATTCAAAGATATTTTGGGAGTTCTAGTAAAATTTCATTTAACATATTCATTATCTTCATTCCTCTCAATTTGGGGTGAATGAAAATTTGAGGTTACGAGGGAAAAAGGAGGAATTAGTATTCCCTCTTATTCTGTCATTCATTCCCACTTAAATTCTCAAATAAGGAAATAGAATGAATATTCTAAAATGGTTTTGTTCATTTAATTTTTTTACATTCATTTCTAACCTCCCAAACAAAGATGTTAAGTTTTTGCTTTGCAACGGAAACATATGAATTATCTATTAATAAATTCTGTTCCAGTCATTGTATATTGATAGACATAGGGTGGGTAGGAAAATTATTAGGTACTCCCGGAGTACCATAAATGCGTGCTCCCTCTTCTCACATGAATGGTGGGTCCTACCATGAATTTAATTAGTGGGGACCATCATTCATGTGAGAGGAGGGAGCACGCATTTATGATACTCCGAGAGTACACAATAATTTCTCGGGTAAGAATTGTCAAGGTGAATCTATTATTAATGAATGGATGGATGCAAAGCAAAAGTAGTTTGGATATGAAGGAGAGTCCTTCACTCATGTACAATATACCGAGATAAGAAGAAAAGAAAGATTGCAATGTGGGGCAGCCCAAGGTCTGATAGCTTAAGCTCAGTCCAGAGCTGATTGAAATATGTGGCCCCAAATGCAGCTACTTAATATTGTCCTTTTCTTTAGGCCCAGGATTGAAGTTGATCATACGAAGTTTGGGGAAAAGTTCGTGACTTGGTTGGTCCTCACCTTCCACCCTTAATTGAACATCATTATAGGCGTTCTTTCGCCATCTTTTTTTTTTTTTTCAAAAAGCTCATTGATCTTGTGAACTAGATTGCAACTTTTCAAATCTAGATTGCCACTTTACGATTTTCAATATCTATTGTACAGGAAAATTCTTGTATGAGACGGTCTCATAAGATACTTTCTCGTATTATAAATTAGAAGACATTGAGTTGTATAAATGTGTGCGTAAGTTGGAATTATCTTTTTTTTTTTTTTTTTGCTTAATGGAGTTATCTTTTTCAAACTCATGTGACGAAAGAAAGAGACTATTTATGTGTAATTTTTCTTATATAACTATTTTTAGTGAGTCAAGTTACTTATTTAAATAATACACTACTTAGAATATTGAAAAAGAATTCTCTAAAGCGGTTTGGAGTATACTTTGTCCTAACAAAAATTACTCAAGTGCATAAATCTTTTTAAATATCCCTTTAATATTACCAAAAACTTTACTTGATAAAAAATATATAGATATATAATAATATCTTTAGGAAAAACCTTGGCCACGCAAAGAACAATTCGGAAACTTCAACTTGATTAATGGCGGGTCATGACTCATAAGTTATAACCTGCTCAGCTATCCCTTCCCCTATCTTTGTCGTTTCCTTTTTTCTTTTCTTTTTTACCTTCCTTCTGGGGTGAAATTCAGTAGTAGTTTCATAAAAAAAGTTCAATATTAACTAGGCCTTTAAATATTTTAAAAAAAAATCAAAATTTCAACCCAAAAACCTATCTATAATAACCCTTCTTTTAGTAGACTTTTTAATGTTAAAGAAAAGCTAAATAAAGAGTTTGGTTTATTTCATTTTCAGTCAGTATGCTAAAGAAATAAGAAGCCCTATTAATTTTTCAAAAAAAAAAAAAAATCTAATTAAAAGTTAAAAAGTGATGTTAAGGATACTACAAATTTAACTACATAGGTCTTCCAAATTAATGTTTCACAGCATAAAAACAATTTAAATATTTATTTATTATATTATTTATATCACATCAATCATATTTGTACCATATCAAATTGTAAAATTGTTATAATAAATTTATAGTAATTTTAATATTTTCCAAAGTTTGAAACTCAATTTGTCAATCTTCGGTTATAACGTGTCCATCATGCTACTGCATCATCCGTATGCAACAAATAGTCAATCCCAATGAAAAACATTGTTTTTGTTTTTATTTTTCGCAATTACATTTATTTTGCACTCCATGTACAATTATTCTTCTTATTAATATCTTTATTTACTTTTGTTTTAGTTTATTGTTATTGGATGAATTATTTTGTATCTTAGTGAAAAGGTCAAAAGAGGTTCTGATTCGGGAGGACCATGATGATTCAATTACGAAGATTATGGTCAATTATGTTCCCTAGGTGAGGTCGGTATAACCATTCAGACGGAACCTTTACTCTTTGAGATAAAACTGGCGAAGGCTTATCATCATCATCATCATCATCATCGTCATCAAACTTCAATTCTTTTTAAGTTTGAAACCATACTAAAGTTGGAACTGAATGGAGTAGTAAGGGTGCTCTTATGTATGTTGTAGACCTGGCAAACGGGTTAGGTCGATTGGGTTTAAATTTAGGTACAAATTTTATTATATTAGAGTGGATGGTTTTTTTACTACTTTTACACATAATGACTTATATTTTTTTATTAAAAAATTAATATACTTTCTAATCTCTATTTTGTGCTCTCTTTTTTTTCATTATAAATAGAGTAATAAACAAATAAAACTCAAAAGATAAAAAAGTTGGAAAACACACAAATCCTTAATTTTATAGTTCAATAATTAATTCTAATAGTCTACTAGTCTAATAATTTCACCAAGAAAAAAGAAAAGATAACGTGTATACGTGATATACATAAAACATGAAATTAAATTAAATCATATATAAACTAAAGTGTGTTTTCAGATTAACTTTTCATTGAAACTTGAAAGCTTATTTTTGCAAAGTTGTCAAAATTATAGTACGAAAAAATTGAACCTTTCAAAAAACTGCATGTAACCACTAACTAGATAAAGTAAAAAGTTAAAAAAAAAAAAAAAGCAAACTAAATTCATTATATATATATATATTTATATATATAAACTTTAAGAATAAGATATAATATCTTAGGTTAAAAAAATAATTAGGAAGAAAATCTATAATAAACTAACGAAAAACTACTCAATATTATTAGGGTATGTTTGAATACCGCTTATTGCTGAAAACTAAAAACACTGTAGCAAAATAATTTTTAAATGCGTGAATAGTATCGTGAGACCCAGTTTTGAAGTTGTTTTTCTAAATAAATAAAAAAGTAATTGTGGGTCCCGTGAACAGTGCACGGGATCCACCATTATTTCAGCTAAATGCTGGAACGCACACTTAGTATATCTGCCATTGAAAACATAAGTTGATGAATAATATCATTAGTATTTTAATATATCTTTAGTATACAATTAGAATCATATATTAAAAATGAGTTAAAAAGAAAATTAAGTTTAAAATTTTATAATAAAGGTTTGATGCAGGTGTCTGGTGCTGTTAAATTATTGATTGTCCCAAAATTTTAAATTATTAGGATATGATAAATTTAATTATTTAACCACATACTTCTAACACTGTTCCTCACGTGTGGGCCGAAACAACCTTTTAATAAGTGAGGCCCAACACGTGGGAATTTAAATGGGAGGTAGAGTGGAAGAGACAAGGATCAAACTCAAGACTTCCCGCTCTAATATCATGTTAAATTACCAATTGTCTCAAAAGTTTAAACTATTAGGATATGGTAAATTTAATTATTTAACTACATACTTTTAACATGTGCTTATTCTATCTACCCAATTAGGCCATATCAAAATCCAGTATGATTTACAAAAAGGTAGTGAATAGAGGAGAAAAAAGTTTAGGAGGCTACTCACGAATCAGGATAGCATGGGGTAGATTTTTTGTGTGTAACTAGGTGAACTTTACAAGTGTGAGATCTATTCCTATGTAATAGAGGTGTTATATATCACGATTATACATAAGGAAAAATTATGTTGCACACATTTGTGCATTTACACATTACTAACGTATAATTGAAAACATGATTCACATTTTGGGTAATGTGTGTAACAAACACTCACACACACACACACACACACACACACACACACACATATATATATATATAGAGAGAGAGAGAGAGAGAGAGTTGGGTTTAAGTTACACTTGGTGTAACTTATTATTGAATTCATATTTTGAAAATCCAACCGTTGAGTTACATATTCTTTATGTTCTTAACATACATGCCAAATTTCATGCTAATCATATGTAATTTACCATTCGATCCATAAACTAATCTTTTATGCATTATTTCAAACTACAAAAACTAGAATTTAAACAATTGATTGATGACATGGTTATTGATCTTTGATCACCTTGAAATTTTGTAAGCATGGAGAACATACGAAGATAGTGTAATCTAATGGTGGATTTGTCAAAATTTGCATTCAATTAAAAACTATTGGTTGGTGTAACATTGCTTAAAGTTACACCAAATGTAACTTGAACCTAACCCCTATATATATATATATATTCTAAGGGATAGGTACCCGAGCAGGTGTATTAGGATGTGCATGAGCATGATAATTAATGACACAAAAGAAGTATTGGTTGTGGCGGTGGACAAAAGCTTTGAGGATTGACAACATTATCATATGAGAATATGTGGTCCGAAAGCGGAGTAAGGACACTAAACAGGTAAATTTGTCCTCAACGCACTACTACTCATCAACACTTTCATAATCAACGAGGCAATGTCCCTCATAAAAGAAATTTAAAGAATGTAAGTCAATAAGATAAGCGACCCCTGGTTTTGGAAAAGTATTTATATATAGACAGACCTATCTACACTCAAGGGACAAAGCCTTGGTGTTTGGCATGATTGATGTTTTGCCTTGTCGTTCTCACTCACAAGACTCGATAACATTGTGGAACCTAACCCACCCTTAAAATCTTTCAATAACTAGGTACAGAACCAAATAGCCTTAAACCAATGATCCTAAGTGTAGGCTTTAGTATTTTATTTTTCCACCATCCAGACATGGGGTTAGAGGGATGATTCGTCCAAGTTAATGAGGGATTGTGGGTTAAGGTCATTCTATCACTTGAAGAGGAAGAACAAAGTTTCCAATAAAAAATTGTTGTTGGAAATATCGGTGTATTTTCAAAATCTTATGGGAGAAGTTAAAAAATGGTCAAATGCTTTCATTTTATATATGAGCTATAGATATGAGAAGTTTTATGGTAACTTCCTAACAAGAAAAATGGAAAATGTTACCGACACCACAAGGTGTCCGTTAAGGATAATATAATGTAGGGTTTATCTAATAAAAAATTGAAATAAATTGATGAAATGACTAAAAATAGTATTGAAATAACAAGTGAAATTTAAAATGTTGGCTTTATTGACTTTACACTTTATAAAATTGGTCAAAAATCTGACAAAAAATTGACAATATTGGCATAAAATTGTTTCTTAACGGGCACCTGTGCCCGTTAACACTATCCAAGAAAAAATTACTATGGGAGGAAAAAACGGGGAAAAAGTGCAACTAAATTTTAATTTGTGAAATATTCTGAAACAGTAAGACTAGAGGGGAAAAAAAGTTTCACAAATTTTTTTCTTAATTATTAAGATGACATATTGTGATTAATATATAATAAAAATGAAGTAAATCATGACTTGAGATTCGAGGATTCTCCAATAATTCCAACACCTTTTGTGGTGCTTGAACATTAAGATTCAAAGCCTACTAGCCTACTTCTCATATTTACTTTAAAATAGATATATGGTAGTGATAGATGCATGTAAAAGTTAAATTGTATTAATCATATGTCACTATCTTAATAAATTGTAAAAAATATTAATTTTTTTAATCTACAAGTACATTTGGAAATAGCATTTCAATCACGACTTCAAATAATTATGTAAACACCATTGTTTCTAGCCCCTCCAGGATTTGGTACCCTTATAGACAGATTAAGAAAATTCCATTTGCATTCCAAGCATAGTCAGAGAAAACATTAATTAAAAAATAAAAAGTTTCAAAGTAACTTCTATTTGACCTTAATAAGTAGTATAATATTGAAACTCCAATTGCTTGGATCCCATGGCATTTGACGGTGTATTCTTTTGAAAATATTGTATTTGACATATTCGGATGTATATGATTCAATCAAATGCATCAATCTGAGGACATTTTCACCTGATGGACTCAGTTTCCAATATTTAAAACATCAAAGGATGAGATTCAACTAGGTCCGCATTAAGGTGGTTTTTCTTTTCTTCTTCCTGAATGCATTACAAGGTGAATGTAGTGATGTAACATAAGGCCAAGGCATATATTAATAGAAAATTGATTTATATTTAATGTTTTCCTGAATGTATTTAGGTTTACTTAATAGACAAAAATTACAAGGAAAAACTAAAATTGCTTGACGTAATTTAATGATCATCTACCTTAATTAGATAGTGCCTCTTTTTTTTCTTTTTTCTTTTTTATTATAATGGAGAAATCAATTTTCGAATTCAATGTATAGAAATGCAAGGAATTTGGTAAAAAAAGACAGTTACATAGTTACATGGAAGGAAATAGAAGAAAAGGATAGAAAAAAGTGGTTACTTGTGAGTTTTAGTTAACTCAACTGGTAAAGTCTCTGATAGTTGAATAAATGATTTGAGGTTCAATATCCGTCGACACCAGAAACCAATTAGTGTTTTGGTCTACTAATAAAGAGTTATCATCAGAAACAGACACCATAAGTTAAAACTCTCTAAATAAAAAAGTGGCTATTTCAATCCTTGTATCTCCTTCTATTTCAAACATACTATAGTCTTAGTGTACTAACTGAAAACATTAATTGTGAATTGCACAATAAATTCGCATCATTTATATTAAGAGTCTTGTAATTCAATTAATTAGCATTTTCAAATGTTTTCGATGGAGACATTTTCAATTCAATCCTCTATGATGAAAAAGAAAAATTATCATTATTTGTTACAACTTAATTTAATGTAATGAGAAGGAGTTGGTATATTAGTCGCAAGTCAAATTCTAGAAAAATAAGGAACGAGAAAAAAGAAAAATTACTTTTAAAAGAAAAGTAGAAAAGGAAGTTCAGAGAAAGTGCAAAAGAAAAAAAAAAAAACAAAAACAAAGAAAGGGGGCACAACTTTCAATTTCATCTCCCAACAACCCACCACATCTGCGGCTCTTTATCGTCTCAATAAATTGAGAACTGTTTTTGTATGACTTTACCATTGTTTTGATAAGTACAACCTCTTTCAAACTGACCTTTCCTCGTATTTCTCTTTGTAATAATCAAGCCTTAGAAGATATACGGCCATTTGACGTAAGGAACCTTTGATTTATTTCAAGTTTTCAACCAAAGAGGGGTTATTTATTTATTTAATGATTATCATGCACTCATTTTTGTAAATCATATGTATACATTTGTGCCTTTATATTTTAAATGTTAACAGTTGTGTTTACCTTTTATTTTATGTGGATTTGCATGGTCATTTTAAATATGTGAATGGGGACTACTATTATTTCTCTTTATTTTTGGACTCATAATGGGATGGATCATTATTCTGAACACGAGAGGAAGCTTCTACTCTCACTTTATAAAATAGCTATTGCTCCCCCACAACAACCCCCCCCCCCCCCCCCCTCCCCACCTCCAACACACACACACATTTCTCTCTTCAACTTGCAACTAACATTGTTTGACAAATCAAGGGTTCCTTCTAAGAATTTCGTAAGGGCTCATCATAATACTCAGGAGGTATGTTATTTCTTCACAATAACATCCTACATTCTACGATTTCAAAAAGTGTATTTGCGTAATTTCTTACACGAACATATTTAAAAAAATGTGAATATCGCGCATGAAATTATGTCTACAAAGTGTACATCAACGATCTGTAAGAACATTTTACCTTTTTTTTTTTTTTTCCTTTTCTAATGTGTTTTGATGTAAGTTTATAAAAGATCAAAACTAGTATTTACAAATGTTGGACCTAATAAATTACCAATTATCCCAAAAACTAAAGTTTACAAAAATGGTGAATTTAATCACTTAATGAACATTCTAAGCATATAGGAAATGATAAATTTAAACATTTAACCAATATTCCACTAAACCTTGACTTAGGTGACCAAACCCTCACTATTCTCTAAAATGGAGATAATTCATTTTAAGGTGAAGATTTTTTTTGTAGAGAAAATGGCAACATGTTATTGCTAAAATAAAATAATTGCAAGAAAAAAAAAATGCTAAAAAAGAATAGTCTCTCGTATAAAATTACAGCCAAAACCAAACCAAGATTTGAGGAGAAATAGCATCACAAACTGTAAACAAATCATACGCTCTCCAAGAAACAGTATTATAATTCCACCTCAATGACACAAGTCCACACAGGAGAAAACCATATCTAGGAAAGAGAAGTCCGCTCCACATTGAAGACACAAGAGTTCGATAGACAACAGGAGGATATCACTTGATGCTTGAGATCCATTGTTTTTGTGCTAAAAGAGCTTAGACCTAGACTGTCAAGTCAAATCTGGGGCAAAAACTCCCACAGGAGCTTTAGAGAGTGACCTGACTGCCACCAACGAAGGACATGCATTCGATCTAGGCCAATGTAAGACCTACGGTAGGGACGAAGAAAAGCACCACTAAGGGCAACGAAAGATCCATGAGGGAAATTGAAAGGCCTTATAAAAGAGAAGAATGAGACTTCACATTAGGAGTGGTGATCGTGGTAGAGGTGCTAACATGAGTTGAGAGCCTCTCTCTCTCTCTCTCTCTCTATAAGTTACAAAAATTTCCATCTACTAGTTTTTTAATTTATGATGGAGATGTAGTATTTCACAAATTCAAAAATAAATGTGATACCGTTTCTAAAATAAATACATAAATAATCAAATATTGTATTTTTTGGTGGGATGAAATTTTAAATTACATGACACCATATAAATTATTAGATTATGTAAAAGAAAAACTTTGTCATCAAATGGAAACACTATTTTAAATCTTTTTTTTTTTTTTGAGAAAGTATTTTAAATCAAATAGAGAGAATCTTTTTTCTAAAGTGGTGAGAAGGTGAATAGAATTGAGATAGATAAAAGTTACCAATGTTAGCCTAAAAGATATATATATATATATATAATATTATTAAAAAAAAAAAGAACAACAACAACTGCATACATGACTTGTGTCATTTCCCTAATATGTGGTATAAATTTTATGTAGTCTTGTTTTTATCGAAGGGAGTGGCTTGTGTCCAGTAGAAGTTTTCACTGGACACAAGTTCTTCCCTTTATCGAAATATTATCATTCTGTTGTTTCTCAATATCATCTGCTTGGACAGTTGTGTAGGAAAGCATACGTCGAAATTAAGACTTTATCCAATAGTTTTTTTTTTTTTTTTAATATTACACATTACAATTTTAAACTTTCTTTTGCTAGATGAATAATATTTTTATAATGATGGTGATAAATTATTGAATATCTTAAAGCATAACTATTAAAATATTGTAGATTTAATCATTTAATCTGATAGATATTATTACCCTAATACAACTAGAAGATCCTAACTCTGAATTATCAATTCAAACTTTCATAAAGTTCTGGCAAGCTAGCCATAGCTTAATTCAAGCTGATGTGATGATTAGAATGCACTAATGACCAAGGTAAGGGAATCTTGGTAGTAGTTATCTTTACCCGGAAGAACTTCAATAGAAAATCTACTTTGCCAAATGTAACTTTTATGCTTTTGTTTTGGAACAAATTTTAGAAAATGTAGCAAGCTGCTTTACACTCATTCCAAAAGTACCAACTAGTATAAGATACTCCTAAACATGCGTAGTTAATAGATTAGTGCTTTAATCCTAAAGTAATGAAGAAATCTTCTTCTTTTTTTAAAAACAATTTGTGATCCTAACATATATGCTTTTGGCCCCATTATAACATGTATTTCATCAAATGCTAATCCCGATCAGAGCCCACCATATCTTGTTTGCTGTTTTAGCATACTTGGGGGGTGTAAATTTCATATTTTTATATTGGGAATACCTCCATCATTTCATTTGCTTTAATCACACCCATTTTACGCCTAATGGCCCTAATGGGTGGGTACATTTCTATTGTCTTTTACCTGTTTGAAGTTTGAACTTAATCGACATGCTTGCATGTTGTTTGGACTTTTTGATATATGCAATCTATTTGACCTCATACGTGGCCCTATAACATTTGCAAATGTGGAGGGCCTAAAAAGGAAGAATAAAAAAAAAAAAACACATCCATTTTCGTAAAGTTTCGGTTTCAATTTTGACGAAAATGTTATTTTTGGTTCAATATTTTGGGGTCATTGTCAGTTTGGTCATTTTTATTTTCAATTTATAGTCAATTTAGTATTTACATTTTGGTAATAGTTAAATTAGTAATTGTTATTTTCAATTTGTAGTTATTTTGGGTCCAAATCTTGGTTTTTTTAGTTGCTAAGTTGATATGTGTGTCTACCGGAGTTGAATATTGGTAAATTTGATTTTTATTTTTGTGTTTGATTGTCAACAAAATGCAAGAAAAGCTGTAATTTGGAGGTAAGGACTAAATTGATTACAAATTGAAAATAACATGGACTAAATTAACTGTTATCAAAATGCAAAAATGAAATTGACATTGATCCCAAAAAAGTAGGGAGCAAAATAGTATTTTTGGGCTGGAGAGGGTTCAAATGAAGGAGGAAAACCATACAATATTGTTAAATCATAAGACTCATAGTGCTTCAATTTTATGAAATGTGCACTTCTATATCTTTTGATTGATGGTAAAAATATTCATACTCATCAGTTTTTTTTGTTTTTTTTCCCCCCTCCCTTTCTTAAGATAATTTTAGCATTAATAATATTTTTTTTGCATTAATAACATTTTCAAAAAGAAAAAGTTTGGCTCCAAACTGATTTCAAACTATCTTCTTCTAACCTACTATGTGCATGTGGTGATTGAATTGAGAATGTATGTGTAATTTTAATCATGTAACTTTTTTAATGAGTCATATGACTTATATAAATAGTACACCTTGATAATCTTATAAATAGTCATTATAGAGTTGAAAAAAATATCTCTAAACCAGTTTTGAGCCTATTTTTGTCATTTTCAAAACATTATTTTTGGAAAACTTTTACGGGCATGGATGACAAGGGTAGGTTTGACAATTTTCACCATATGAGTAATTATCAGGAAAGAAATTACCATATGAGTGATTGACCCCAAATATGATAAGTTCAATATTTTTAAATAGTTATGGAATGAATTTGAGGTTAAACTTTTAAACCCAATAAAATTTGAGTTTTTTTCATTAAAAACAAAAGAAATTTGAGTTTTAACTTTTAAAAGCCAATTTGATTATGCTTTTAAATTCTTAAAATATTCCTACTATTAATTTTATTTACAAGAAGGCTAGAGGTTTTTTTGGGAGAAAAAAGAAGGCTAGAGTTTGTAGACTAAAAATAAACTCTCTCTCAAAAATAAAATCTACAAAAAAAAAAAAAAAAAAAAAAAAACCTTTTGGTTTTATACTCTCTCTCTTAAACAAAAATGCTTATTAATGATTCAGCAGAGAACACTATGCTTCATGCTTATTAATTATTACTTTTTTTTTTTGAGAAGATTATTAATTATTACTTGAATTTGATTTAATTATATTTTCAGGGATGGACCCACGTGAGGGTAAGGTGGGGCCCAAAATTATATATATATATATTTATATATATATATATATATATATATGTGTGTGTGTGTAAAAATTGGGTCTCAAAAATTACATTTGGCCACCAATTTAATCAATTGGCCTAGCCCCTAGAGAGGCCTCCTTTATTTATTATTTATTATTATTTTTTTGTTGGCATTGCATTGCATTCTCTTGTTTTACGGACTTAATGAGATCTCTACATGACGATTCTATATTTCAGCTAGGTTGGGTTAGGTTTTTAATTTTATTTCAATTTTTTTTGGTTCTTGTTTTGTAGCTAAGGAATCTGAGGAAGACTTATTGTGAGATCTCACTTGGATCTTCACTTTTTCTTTTGAGAAGTGACTAGTGAGATTTTTTTTTTTTTTTTGAGGCTGAGACATGAAGAAACTAACTTGGATAAAACTTAAAAGTACTCCTTTTTCCTTTATCATTCCATTTTGGTTTCGAATGGCGGTAATTTAACATTGAACATTCTAATGGTTCTACTTATCAGATTTTCATTCTCAAATGAATTTTAGTGCTGAAGTAAATATGATAACAACAATAAATTAAATTTTAACTCTTTCTTGTTGGTAAATTTATTTTTAACTTCAACACTTACTTGCATAAGCGTTTCATCTATGGTACGTTTATTATTATTATTATTATTTTTGAGAATGAACGTTTATTATTATTGATGATTCATTTCTTTTCTTTTTTTTATACTCATTCTTAGTTACAGTATGTTACTCTTTGGTTATTATTATTTTTTTTCCTTTTTTACTTGGCAAAATTATTTGATTTTTTCGATGAGAAGAAAACTGGACATGTAAAAATAAAAACAAATATGATTTTTATTTGATTTTTAGTTTATGGGAAAGCCAACTACAATATGTTAGTTTTATTCTTAAATCATGGTTTTTTTTTTTTTTTTGCTTTGGCCTCTCAAAGAGAAATCATGCTTCTTGTCCTTTAATATTTTAGATTTTACTTTTAGGTTGACTCGAATTAACCTAATTGGTTTAAACCAACTCATGGTAAGATGAGCATACGGGTTTAAATGAGTTTGAGTTTTTAAAATATGAATGGAACGCGTTTGAGATGAACTCTCTAAGGTGCGGTTTGAATACAAATGAAATGGCATTTGCGTTTTCTACGTTTTTTTTTTTTCCCTAGACGCGCATTTGGCACTGTTCATCGTCCATGAACAATGATTTTAGGCATATGAATAGTAAAAAAAAGTGAATAGTAATTTTTCACACATTTAAAAATTATTTTGCTACAGTGTTTTCAGTTTTCAGCAAAAATAAGTTATATCCAAACGGACCTTAATATTTAAATGGGTTTGAGATCGTAATGTATAAAACATTTAACGAGCTTGGATTTGAAAAGGATTTTTCATCCAAAATCCAGCATTTTCCCATCCTAACTTCATAGACATTCTCAAAAAAAAAAAAAAAAAAAACCTTCCAGTTTTCTCATATATATATATATATGAGTTGAGTTCAAGTTACACCCAGTATAACTTTAAGTAATGTTATATTACCCAATAACTTATTATGTAATTTATATTTTGCAAATTCTATCGTTGAATTACATGTTCTATATGTTCTTAACATTCATGCCAATTTTCATTTAATTGAATGTTATTTACCATTCAATCCATAAACTCATTTTCTATGCATTATTTTAAACTATAAAAATTTGAATTTAAACAATTGGTTGATAATATGACTATTAATCTTTGATCACCTTGAAATTTTGTGAGTATAGAGAATATATAGAGATAATATAATCTAATTGTAGGTTTGTCAAAATTTACATCTAATTATTTGGGTTTTGTTTAATCTGCACCTAAAAAAATAATTTGGTTTAATTTATAGATTAAACTACTTAGTATGTCAAAATAAAAGAAGAAAAGAAAAGGTTACAATTGCTACGAAGTGGACACTTTTTTTTTTCTTTTTCTTTTTTTTTTTAAGAAGAACGAAGTGGACACTTCGCTGTGGAATAGACACCAATACAAATTTTACCTAATGAGTAAAAATAATATACAATATATAATATAAGTTGAGTTTTGTAAGTAGTGATTGTGATGAGCAAAAAAAAAAATAGTGATTGTGCTAAGTAAATATTCTATCTTTTTTTTTTTCTTAAAGGAAGTAATAAATATTCTATCTAAGCATCACATTCGCAGCAACTTTTACTATTAACTTAATAACTTTTAATAATAACTTTTGATTTATAGTTTTTAACGCAACTCTTTTCGTTCTCATCAACTTTTTTCTTATATTGAATTATTTTTATCAATTTTTAAGTAATGAGTAGTTTTTTTTTTTTTTTTTCAAATCTTATAACAGGTTAGGTTAGTTATGCCATAAGAGCATTCGTATCAATTTGTACAAAAATTTATGTCTGTTTTAATATAAGAATCTACTTTTTCTATTTTACACAACCATTTCTCAAAAACACACACATTAAACTATATATTCTTCATTCTATTTTATTTAAATAATCATTTTTCATTCTTTGTTTATTATTATCTTTACAGAGAGAGAGAGAGAGAGAGAGATATTTGATGAGACAAGAGGTGAGAGAACAAAAATTAAAATAATGATATATAAAGCTATAACAATCGTGTATATTTTTACGATACTGTAGCAATTTTACAAATTTACATATTTTTAACTTGACTGATACGAGTGATTTTGGGACTCAAATGTGTAAATTTGACACCTAATACAAGTGCTCTAACAATTCTATAATACACGACATTGATTGAAAGAATTTTCTAAATTTCAGTCATTTCAGAGTTTGTGTGGGAAAGAGCAATATATGAGTGAATAGACAAGCTCCAACAAGTTACAAGTCTCATCCTTCGCAAACTATCTAGGGTTTCTATGATATTAAGAGTAATCTCATTTGCAAGTCAAGGAAGATTTGATGAGATTTTCGTAATATCACATCAAACAATGAACTTAATTATCAGTGTAAATTTAGTGCTACTTGATGAGAAGGCAAGATATGAAGCCAAATAATGAAATTTATTTTAGATCTTCAAATACAATTGAACTTTATTTCTTCTGAATTAAGTTTGGTTCCTAGGTTGGTTCTAAAACTAGTATTAATTTTTATAAGATAACCTTATTCATCCAAGTCTTTGAAAGGATTTTATTGACCGTTTTATAGATATTATACATGAATGAAAATATATACATAAGGACACGTTTTTCAGCCCAAATCCAAAGTGTGTGGGATATTGGCCTAGTGAGCTCAGTACAATAAATTTATAGAGAGTGGATTAAAAAACTAGGCCCTAGTGAATTGGACAACGGCTAGTATAGAATCAGATGACAATGAAGCACAAATAAGAGGTACTGATATGAACGAACTTACTGTCCGAGGAGGTATTTTGTCATATAAATCAATAACAGTTGAGTACAAGTACAATTTTGATTGCTACAATATTCTTTCTCTATTTTTCTGATCCCTTCCTCATGGAGCATCTCTTACATTATATAGCTCCCTTCGGACCATCTTGATCCTACACTTGTTGATCATTTGAGCCCTTACTTGAGTGTCTGTCACATCAAAAACCCTCTCTGACTTTCTGTGAGTTGTGGTAGCCAAGACAGCACTGTTCATGGGTCTTCTCAACATAAATGCAGCCAGAAAAGTAGCTGTAGTGCATTCAATGCGATGGTAGTAGCTTTCCCTTAGATATTTTTGAGTTCCCATCATCCTTATACGTTTAAGTGCACTTCCTTATCACTGGAGCTTCCTAGAAGGTCACTTTGATTGTTGGAATACATATTTGAGTTGTATTTATCATGTTTGAGGAGATATTCCTCCTATGACCACCCTCCCATTTGTATTTTACTCATTAAGTCTTGGGTCTGAACAATTCATTACCATTTGTTTGTTCTCGAACTACTCATGCTCTCGGCCAAGGCCTAAAACCCAATATATGATTTGGGCCCTTAACTCTACAATAGCCTCTCAAAACTCCAGTTTTTTCCTTTCATCCGAGGAGAAAACTGGGGTTTTGAATTTTTAAGAGTTAATTCTACTTGATCCTTTGATTTACTCGTGTAGGAGTGTCGTTTCGCACGCCGCATAATTGCCATTGACGCTTCGAAACTTGCGAGGCTCCATTAATTGCTCCAGGCGGCACTTTGTTCCCCAGATCTAACAGTAAGGCACAAATCCAACGGCTGATTTTTCTCTTGGAATTTTGAGCGGGATTACTCCCACTCATTTTCACCCTCTATATAAAGCCTTGAGGGAAATCATTCTCCCCTCACTTTACGAATTTTCAAGTTCTCCAAAGATCTCAAGCACTCCAACTCAATAAAACCTCTACACTCCTAAGTTTCCCTAACTCTTTTCCTTTAAGAAATTTCCAAAAGATTTTTCTAAAGGTTCAGGGTTTAATACACTTACTTTCGTAAGTATCCATCTCTTTAAACTTTCTTTTTCTCCTCGGCCAATCTCCTCGGCCTTCTTCCTTTTTTTAGAAAACTTCCTTTGTGTCATCTACATTTGCTTAGATTGGTAGATTCAAGCATTTAGTAGACTCTCCGATTGGTATGAAGGGTTTTAGGGTCAAATACTATATCCCACAGGGAGTAGGCTTACAATATTGTCCCCCGGACCAAATACTTACAAATAAACAGGAGGGTGAAGTTGTCATTCCAATGATCGCCTTACAGAGGGAGGAATGACACTTCCCATGGGTAGGATAACCAGAGACTACCTGCTCAACCACAAGTTGTGTCCCCATCAATGCGCTCCTAACCTGTTTAGAGTTCTAGGGAGTGTAAATGCCTTGAACAATCATATGAACTTAAGGCTCACCTGGCACGACGTCGTTCACATGTACGAGTATCATTCCCTTGCCAGCGCAGGATATTATCTTAAGTCCCGGTCCGATGTTGTTAGATTGATATCTTGCCTTCCTAAGTCCAACAAGGATTTGAAGGATGACTATTTGGTCACCTCCGAGAAGTGGCATGACTGTCTTCACTGCCCAGTTCGGGTAGAAAAACCAGGTGGGGTACCCTAGGATTAGGTCCCTTAGCAAAGACTTTAGTTTCCTTAGTTTTGTTTTTGTTTTTTTGTTTTTTTGTTTTTTGTTCTTTTTTGTTTTTTGTTTTTGTTTTTTTGTTTTTTTGTTTTTTGTTCTTTTTTGTTTTTTGTTTTTTTTTTTTTGTTTTTTTTTTTTTTTGTTTTTTTTTTTTTTTAACTTTGCCTCAACATTTTGCCTTCTTGAAAAATAATTTTCATTAATCTAACCACAATTTCCTTCTCGGATGTTTTTGCAGATAAAAACCACGTCGCTTCGAGACTCAGTTTCGTCAACGTACCGGGTCTCAACAAACTGTTGAGATCTAAGATATTCATAAGTGAAGACAAACAACTATGGGCCGCTCACTTAGTTTTGGATTACGAGCCTCTGTCTCACATATTTTAGGACATAGGCTAGGCAATAAGGGTTGGTGACCCTAGATTAGCATGCATAGACGTCTCTAAGCCGGGGTTTTTAGCTTGGAGAAACCTTCCGCCTGTTGAGCTGCTCATTCAACGTGTCCCTTAAGAAGTAGCCACTCCGAGAGAAGAGATAGCTTCTATACACCTATCCCTCGAGGCCGAGATCGACCAATTCCACCTTGAGGAGGAAGGTGAAGTGCCAGAAATGCTGGTAGAGCTCTTGGACTCTGAGGCCGATTTTGACAGATTCTTGGCAGCTCAATCTCCTAAACTCGTAGTCGTTTGGATTGATACAAGCTCCGAGGAAGAGGTAGAGATGGCCTTAAATCCGAGGAGAGGTCTTAGGGACCTAATGGTTGGGAAGAAGGGGGGGACCATCCAAGGATGCCTCAAAGACTCAACTTCCTCCCAATCCTACTCTTCCCCCTTTGCCTTTCCCCCCCCCCCCCCCGGCCTGCTTCCCGACCCAAACTTGCAAAAGAAGAAGAGGAAGGGAAAAAAGATCGAGGAAGGGGAGTTTGCCCCACCGAAGGACCTAAAACAGTAGAAAACGAACAGAGAGAGATATAGGGAGACTTTGATAAAAAGTAAGGAGGACTCTTTGGGAACTAAGGTGCGCCAACCACAGTGCACTTGGTCCCCTAGGCTAGAGCTGGATGGCGCCCTTATCCCTTAGGATGCCTCAATCCGGAACTTCCAAGAGGGGCATTCGGGTTATGTTTCCAAAGCCCTTGAGCAGCCACTTTTTCTTCCCAGAGATATGGATGCTTACAGGCGCTTCAAGCAGCCCGACCTCTTCCTATCCCTGAAGAGGGACTTTACTATGGTAAGTGATTTGACATAACTTGGAATTAAAAACTTAATAGCTCTTTCATTCTATCTCATTCCTCCGTTATTTTTATGCAGGTTACCCAACAAATTTTTGTAGCTGAGGAGTGGGTCAAGGACGCTCGTAACCAGGTTAAGGCGGAGGCCTAATCTTGTGCTAAGGTTAAAAAGTCCCTAGGGGCCCTCAAGTAAGAAAAAGCGGAGTTGTCTGACAAACTAGTCGAAGCGGAGAGGGCCTGTTCAAGTGCTGAGGCTGGTCTGAAAATAGCTGAAAGACAGGTTGAGGACCAGCGTTAACAGCTCCATATAACTGAGATAGACTTGGCCACCCAGAAGCAGCTGGTCATGGATCTCAAGGCTGAGTTGCAGAAAGTCAAGGAGGTAGCTTGGGTGGCCAAGGAGGCTTTCAAGGTTGCAGAGATAGCGTCCTATGAGCGTGGGGTGCTGGAAATGGAGACAAGGTTGGCCTAGGAGGTGGCAGAAGTTTGCAGGGACTACTGCATCGAGACTTGGGCAGAAGCGCTCAATCGGGCGAGAGTCCCTGCTGAATCTGAGCTGAAGAGATCTGAAAATGTATTTTTCCCCGAAGACATACGAGAAATTTCGAAGACGCTGCCTCCTCCCATTGCTGATCTTCTCCCCCTTCTTAGGCAACTTCCCGCTATCCAAGCCCCTACTCCTTATGCTGAAGATTTAATAGTGGCTGGGAAGGGTAAGGAGGTCCAGCCAATAGTCAAGGCCAATCAATCCGAAGATGATCTCACAATCAAGGACGTGGTCTCTAAGGCCAAGGATGAGGTGATTAAGTCTAAAGCTGGTGATGCCCACTCCAAGGCTGTTGATTCCAAGAAGGGCCCTCCACAAGCCAAGACCTAGATATAGGATTTTCTTTTGTAGTTTTCTATGCGTATGCTTTTTTTTTTTTTTTTTTTTGCAACGACAATTTGCCAAAAATCGTAATGTATTTCCTCTTTTGTTTAATGACAAGATCTTTCTTTCTACCTCTCGTGTCTTTACTTTATATGCTTTTAGGCTTATTGTCATTGCAAATAAACTTGAACTGTTGCCACTCTAGCTTTAACAAAAACTAACAACAATATTCTGCTACCAGTGTAAGTAATTTGACTAAGTACCAACAATGAAGGCTGAATCTAATAAAAATAAGTAATAAACTTTGTAAAGAATAAAAAGTGAGAGATATTCTTCTCTCTTTTCAACACTTAGATAAATAAATAAGGACATTAACTTACTCAGAGCTACCAATTTGAGGAGTTGGTTATAATCTTGGATCTGTCTTGACACTTAGTGAGAAACAAATAGATATCACAGAGAGTTAATTCCCCCAAAGTATGTGGTTCGAAGAGCCAAGCATAATTTAGGTTCTGTTTAACACTTAGGAATAATGAATAGATGTCATTGAGTGTTAATTTCCCTAAAGTATGTGGTCCGAGGAACCTGACATTACTTAGGTTCTATTTAACATTTAAGAAGAATGAATAAATGTCATTGAGTGTTAATTTCCTCAAAATATGTGGTTCGAGGAGCCTAACATAACTTAGGTTCTGTTTAACACTTAGAATGAATGAATAGATGTCATTGAGTGTTAATTTCCCCAAAGTATGTGGTCCGAGAAGCCTGGGATAACTTAGGTTATGTTTAACACTTAGAAAGAATAAATAGATGTCATTGAGTGTTAATTTTTCCAAAATATGTGGTCCGAAGAGCCTGACATAACTTAGGTTCTATTTAACACTTAGAAAGAATGAATAGATGTCATCGAGTGTTAATTTCCCCAAAGTATGTGGTCCGAAGAGCCTGACATAACTTAGTTTGAGTGTTAATTTCCCCTAAGTATATGGTCTGAGAAGCCTGACATAACTTAGGTTTTGTTTAACACTTAAAAAAAATGCCAATAAGTATTAATTTGGCCAAAACATGTGGTCTGAGGAGTCAGACATGACTTAAGTTCTATTTAATACTTATAAAAAAATGAATAATGGAAAGTACAATACCCTTATATATCAAAAGAACATAATGGCAAAGGAAACTTTCATTAATGAAAATGCTTTTTCAGGTTGTTTACATTCCAAGGGTGCAGTATTACACGCTCATCTAAGTCTTCTAGAAAATATGCTCCTATACCAGCCACCGAGGTGATGCGATATGGCCCCTCCCAGTTGGGTCCTAACTTTCCCCAAGCTGGGTTTTTTGTAGTACCTAGAACCTTTCTCAGCACCAAGTCTCCAAGCGCTAATGGTCTCAACTTCACATTGGCATCATAACCTTGCTTGAGTTTGTGTTGGTAATATGCCAATTGAACCATCGCATTTTCTCTTCATTCTTCAATTAAGTTTAAGCTCTTCTCTAATAACCCATCGTTGTCGTTCGGAGTGAAAGAATTTGTTCTCTGCATAGGGAATCCAGTTTCCAAAGGAATGACAGCCTCGGCCCCATAAGTCATTGAAAAAGGCGTCTCCCTAGTAGACGTACGAGGTGTGGTCCGATAAGTCCAAAAGACGTGTGGTAGCTCTTCCACCCATTTCCTCTTCGCGTCATCCAACCTCTTCTTGAGTCCATTCACTATGACCTTGTTAACAGCCTCAGCTTGCCCGTTTCCTTGGGGATAAGCTGGGGTGGAGTATCTGTTCGTAATTCCCAGGTCACAACAGTACCTCCTGAAGGATTTGCTATCAAACTAAAGGCTATTGTCCGAGATGAGGGTACGAGGGACCCTAAATCATGTGACAATGTTTTTCCAAACAAATTTCTTGGCATCCACGTCCCTGATATTTGCCAATGACTCAGCTTCAACCCACTTTGTGAAGTAGTGAGGGTACGAAGGACCCCGAATCATGTGACAATGTTTTTCCAAACAAATTTCTTGGCATCCACGTCCCTGATATTTGCCAAGGGCTCAGATTCAACCCACTTTGTGAAGTAGTCTGTGCTGACCAGCAAGTATCTCTGATTACCCACTGCCTTGGGGAAAAGGCCAACGATATCTAAGCCCCATTAAGCAAATGGCCAAGGGCTGGATAGGGGGTTAAGGACTCCTCCTGGTTGATGTATATTTGGTGCAAATTTTTGGCATTGATCACACTTCTTCACATATTCTTGCGCTTCTTTCTGTATATTTGGCCACCAATAAGCCTGAATGATGGCTCTATGAGACAAAGATTTGCCACCTGTATGGCTTCCACAAATCCTTTCATGTAACTCCTCAAGGAGTAGCTCTGATGCCTTAGGGTGAATATAGAGTAGATATGGCCCAGAAAAAGAGTGCTTGTACAATTTTTGGTTCTCAGATAGCCAAAAATGGGACGCCTTTCTTCATACTTTGTCAGCTTCTGATTTATCCTCTAGCAAGATGTCATCTTTCAAGAATAGTACTATGAAATCCATCCAGCTAAGCCCTACTCTAACTTGGTGAACGTGGACCACCTCTCCCTTTACCTCTGTGGGTTTATACAAGTATTCTATAAGGATAACCCGAGGTAAGCTTTGCGCCGAGGAGGTCGTAAGCGTCGCTAGGGAATCAACATGTGTGTTTCCACTTCTAGGGATGTGCAGTAAGCTGAATGAGTCAGAGCTTGATTGTAATTGTCTAACTTGACTTAAGTATCCTTGCATTCTCTCATCTCTTACTTTTAGCTCGCCCTTCACTTGGCCAACAACCAATCTTGAGTTCGAGAACATTTTTACTACTTTTCCCCCCATTCTTTGAACTATGGACATTCCTTCCAGTAAATCTTCATATTCAGCCTCATTATTTTTAGCCGAGAAGCCCAGTATTAGTGACTTTTTAATGGTGATTTTTTCAGGAGAAACTAGAACTATCCCCACTACAGAGCCCATTTGATTTGCTGCATCATCAACATATACCTTCTAGAATAAAGGTTCTTACAGGGAGATTGTGCCAACTGATTTTCCATCCATGCTTTATGTCGCTGCCACTTCCTTTAATAGAGGTTCAGCAAACTCGGCCACCAGATCTGCGAGGACCTGGCCTTTGTCAGAGGCATGATGCATGTACATGATATCGAAAGCCCCTAAAAATGTGCCCTATTTAGAAAACCTCCCTGTGTAATCAGCGCTTCGAAGTATAGACTTGAGTGGAAGCTGAGTTAGGACAACAATTGTGTGTGCATGGAAGTAATGGGGGAGTTTTCGTGTGGCATGCACCATCGCCAAAATGGCTCTCTCTAGTGGTAGATAATGAACCTCGACCTCATGTAGTGCCTTGCTCACATAATAAATTGGCCGTTGTATGCCACTATCAACTCGTATCAACACCAAACTTACTGCATGAGGGGCTACAGCGACATAAGCAAACAAAACCTCATCCACCTCAGGACTGAACATGATCAGTGGCCGAGATAGATATTCCTTGAGTTGCTGGAAGGCCAAAGCACACTCCTCGGTCCACTCAAATCCCTTCCATTTATTCATCAAGAGGAAGAAGGGTCTGCACCTGTCTGTTGACCAAGAAATAAACCGGTTCAAGGTAGCAGTCATTCCGGTAAGCTTTTGGACCACTTTGGGATTTCGATCGGGATTGACCTTGATTCCCCTGTGAGTTACCATGTAGCCCAAGAATTTGCCTGATCCCACACCAAATGAGCACTTTGGAAGCGTTTAGGCGCAACTTGTGTTTTTTCAGAATTTCAAAGATGTTTTCGAGGTCTCCCACATGCTCAGACACTACCTTACTCTTCACCACCATGTCGTCTATATAGACTTCAATACTCTTGCCCAACTGTGGTTCAAACATTCTCGTCATCATCCTTTGATAGGTAGACCCTGCGTTTTTCAAACTGAAGGGCATTACTTTGTAGTGGTAGTTTCCAATGGGAGTGACAGAAGCTGTCTTTTCCTGATCGTCCAGGGCTAGTGGTATCTGATGATATCCTTGAAAGGCGTCTAGAAAGCTCATCCGAGAATGGCCCACCGTTGCATCCACTAACTGATCTATCCGAGGCATAGAGAAGGGATCTTTTGGGCAAGCCTTATTCAGATCTGTGAAGTCCACACACACTTGCCACTTCCCGTTCTTCTTTTTCACTACCATAGTATTGGTCAGCCATTCAGGGTAGAAAACTTCCTTGATAAGCCCTGCCTGCTTGAGCTTCGTCATCTCATCTCTGATAGCATCTGCATATTCCTTGGATAGGTGCCGAGGTGATTGCTTTTTGGGAGTGATAGATGAGTTAACATTTAAATGATGACAGATGAAGTTCAGATTCACCCTTGGAGCTTCATAAGCGACCCATGCAAACACATCAATGTTTCCTCTAAGAAATTCTACTAGCTCTTCCTTCTCTTGTGGAGGCAGTTGAGCCTTGACTTGAAATAACTTCTCCGGATCATCACCTATAACAACCTTTTCTAAATTTTCACATTTTGCCTCTTCGGCCCGTTCGTCGATAGGCAATGACAGAGTTTTTGATTGCTATAAGCCCCTTTCAGCAGAGGCCGACGACTCAATCTCCGGCCGATGCAATATGACAACCACCATGCATTACCTAGCCGTGGACTGACTTCCAAGGATCTCTTTAACCTAGCCCTTAGACGAGTATTTCACCTTTTAATGCAGAGTAGAAGAGACGGCTTCCAGGGTATGAAACCAGGGTCTGGCCATAATGTCCATGTACGGGGAATAAGCGTCCACCACAATAAAATTTACCTCTACCACTTTTGGACCCGTTTGTATGGGTAGTTTGATTTGAACCTTTGGAATGACAATCCTCCTATCAAAACTCACCAGAAGAGAATCGTAGGCTGTTAAGTCTTTAGGTCTCAAATTCAAACCCTTGAATAGGTCGGGGTACATAATCTCAGCACCACTACCCTGGTCCACTAGCACTCTCTTCACGTCATATCCCCCAATCCTGAGTGTGACCACCAAAGCATCATCTTGAGGCTGCATGATTCTAATTTTATCCTTATTTGAAAAACCCAGCACCGGCTGAATATCTACTTTAGCCCTCTTCGGCCCTAGATTATCGTCCTCGGCAGGCAGCTGAGCCATAAACATCACTTTAGAGGGACAGGAGCCAGTTCTCCCTAGAGTAGCAAAGATGACGTTTATCGTTCTTAATGGGGGTCTTGAGGAATCATCTCTCTGGGGTTCTGAATTTATCTGGCCCCCCTGGCCACTGGAGTGATGCAAGAGCTGCTTAAGTTTTCCCTCTCGGACTAGTTGGTCCAAATGATCCCACAAATTCCTGAAGTCCTTCGTAGTGTGCCCCTGGTCCTGATGGTATTGGCAATAAAGGCTCTGTTTACACCTCATGGGGTTTCCAGTCATCTTGTTTGGCCATTTGAAAAATGGCTCATTCTTTATCTTCTTCAAAACCAGATACACCGATTCTCGGAACACCGCATTAACCGCCTGAGTATTAGTAGACCCTGACTGCCCAGCAAAGTCATTCTAAGGCCGGTTGTTGTTGTTGTACCGGTCCGACCTGAAATCTCTCATCTCCTAAGGGATAACCTTAGCTTTTCCTTTCCCCTGTTTCTGGGCTTCTTCAATCCTTTTGTACTTATCAATCTGGTCCATGAGTTGGCGCACATTGGTGACAGGCTTGCTAGTCAAAGACTTCCTTAGACCATACTTGGTTAGGAGGCCGACCTTGAAAGTACTGATGGCGACATTATCAAAGTCACCATCTATTTCGTTGAACATCTTCCAGTATCTGTCCGAGTAAATTTTCAGAGTCTCTCCTTCTCGCATGGACATGGACAGTAGGGAATCTATGGGCTGAGGGACCCTAGTACACGTAATAAAACGAGAGCCAAGTGCACGGGTGAGCTCCTTGAAGGAATTTATGGAATTGGCCCTTAGGTCGTAAAACCATCTCATCGCCACGGGTCCCAGACTAGATGGAAATACCTTGCACATCAAGGTTTCGTCTTTAGAATGGACAGACAATCTCTTATTGAAATGGTTCACATGTTCCATAGGGTCCGTTCGACCGTTGTAGATGGTGAATGCTGGCTGATGGAAGTATTGCCCCTTCAATCTTGTGCGTGAAGGGCGACTTGGAAATCTAGTTCAACACTTTGCTCATAGCGTCGTTTTCCAGGCCTCTACGAGTCGGGCTCTTGTACCTACGTTCATAGTGGTGTTTCTTTTCATACGAGAAAGACTTACTAGGAGGAGTCCTCGATCTATGACAATAGCTACCATCCTTCTCATTATCAGAAGAGGAGTCAGACTGAGAAGGAGTTCGTCTTCGTCGCACATGGCATAATTCCTTATTTAGATGGTTAATCTCCTTTTGCATGGCTCTGTTGTTCTATTCTTGAGAGACGTGACTTCTAACTCGAGAGTGACTTCTACTAGTATATGTGGTGTGTATGCTACTTTTCTGATCTTGCCTGTGTTCGAGGTTAAGGAGGTCGTCTTGTCATTGGGAACCCATGGATTCCTGTTGATGGGGACCTGATCCTACCATAGATGATTATTGCACTCGTTGTTACACAAGTTCTTCCCACAGACATTGCTAATTGTAAGGACACGTTTTTCAGCCTAAACCCAAAGTGTGTGGGATATTGGCCCAGTGAGCCCAATACAATAAATTTATAGAGAATGGGTTAAAGAACTAGGCCCTAGTGAATT
Organism: Quercus parvula; assembly: GCA_030820535.1. Taxonomy (NCBI): domain Eukaryota; kingdom Viridiplantae; phylum Streptophyta; class Magnoliopsida; order Fagales; family Fagaceae; genus Quercus; species Quercus parvula. The sequence goes on from JAUAME010000012.1 coordinate 31,984,517, forward strand.
GAGCAACGGTTAGTATGGAATCAGATGACAATCAATCACAAATAAGAGGTACTGATATGAACGAACTTACTGTCCGAGGAGGTATTTTGTCATATAAATCAATAATAGTTTAGTACAAGTACAATTTTGATTGCTACAATATTCTTTCTCTATTTTTCTGATCCCTTCCTCATGGAGGATTTCTTACATTATATGGCTCCCTTTGGACCCTTTTGATCCTATACTTGTTGATCATTTGAGCCCTTATTTGAGTGTTTGTCCCATCAGACACCCTCTCTAGCTTTCTGTGAGTTGTGGTAGCCAAGGCAGCATTGTTCAGGGGTCTTTTCAACATAAATGTGGCTAGAAAAGTAGCTGCAGTGCATTCAATGTGGTGGTAGTAGTTTTCCCTTAGATATTTTTGAGTTCTCATCATCCTTATATGTTTATGATGCACGTCCTTATCATTGGAGCTTCCTAGAAGGTCATCTTGATTGTTGGAATATATATTTGAGCTGTATTTATCATGTTCGAGGAGATATTCCTTCTCAGACCACCCTCCCATTTGTATTTTGCTCATTAAGTCCTAGGTCTGAATCATTCATTACCATTCATTCGTCCTTAGACTATTTATGCTCTCAGCCAAGGCCCAATGCCCAATATATGATTTGGCCTCTTAACCCTACAATATATATTTAAGTATTTCGTAGTTAATATACTACTGTCAGTTTCTCTAAGACCTTTTCTCCTCTCCCTATGTGTATGTGTAAAAATACTTAGTATTCTTTAAAAAATAAAAAATAAAAAATAAAAAAAGAAGTATTTTGTAGTCGTAGAAAAATCTAAAAAGGATATCTACATATTTAGATTTATGCAACATATGTAAAGCTGACAAGTATCTTCCTAATAATAAAAAAGTTTCAAGATATTTAAAAGATCTTTATTATTTGTTTTAAATTATTTTATGAAATAATTGGGTTTTGATAAAAAGTTGGACTTAAGTGATGTGCATTTATCATTAATATAAAATAAGTTTTTCTTGTACATATAATTCTATATTTAAAATATTTTTCTTCCTTTCTCAAAAAAAAAAAAAAAAAAATCTTCATTTATTTTGTAATCTATAATTAATGCTTAAAGTATATATATTTTTTAAAAATTTATATATGATATTTATTACATACTTTAAATCATATTCAATATAATAAAAGTTGAGTTCTAAAAGTCGTGGTTACTTCAAATTGATATCCTACCTAATTGTCACGCGTATTGCTTTTAATAATTATTTTACTATTAACAATTTTTTAATCACAATTTTTTTCTTCTTCTTATCAACTCTTTATTATTATTGTTGTTGTTGTTGATTATTTCTTATCAACTTTTTAGTAATCTTTTTCAATTTTAGTTATTATACAAGTTTTATAGGTCGTGAGGTCTTTTGTTCTTATTTAAAAAAAGAAGTACATCCATGCTTTATAAATCCCAACAACCCTACTTCCATTACAACTAGTGTAATAATTAGGAGTGTGCAGCGAACCCTCCAAAACTGATCTGATGCAACCCAACCCATCGGGTTGAGTTGATTTTTAAGGGTTAGTGGGTTGGGTTGAGTCATGATTTTTTTTTTTTTTTTTTTACCATGGGTCAGGTTGGGTGTGGGTCATAAGATTTACAAATCTGCTTAACCTGACCTGACCCACCTATAAAAAAAAAATTATATAATGTTGTTACTTACTTTTTTGCCCCTCTTTCTAAATAAAACCCAAATCCTAATTTCTTCTCATATAGTTTGTGTTTGTTAGTATTATGCTTATGATTATTTGGTTATAAATTTGCTCTTATTTGTGGTATTGCTGTTCTAATGCTCTATTTAATAACAATAATACTAATAATTAAAAAAAAAAAAAAAAAAAAACTATCCAACCCATGGGTCAAACCTGACCCAACTTGATCCACGTGGGTTGGGTTAGGTTGGACCCCTATGATGGGTTAGGTTGGGTTGGGTTGAAAAAACTTCTCAATCCGATCCATGCACACCCCTAGTAATAACTACATTCTAACTGTGGAACATGTATTTATGAAGGCAACAATCACCCAGGTAACCTATATAAGGACAACATGACCCCATTGACAAAGGTACAAGAAAAGCTTAGACTAATTTCATATGCAAGCATTTTCATATAAGTTTTTGAGAGATCTCTGACTTAAACATCAGAGACACTTAAGCTAGTACCACACTGGTATCTTTCTATAGCATTTTCTTCTTGCAAGTCTTCCAACGCTCCGTGATTGGATGAATTGCTCACTGAATGGACAATTAATCACCATCCTCGTTATAATCATCCACACTTGGCTTGTCCACTTAGATGAATGACCATGAAGTTGGCTGGTCTAGATAAGGAAAATGTAACAATTGGGATACAATTAATTCATGATCATTCCCAACGGTCATGAACTTGATGACCTACATCTGTTACAATTAGTGTAATAACTACATTCCAATTATGGAATAAGCATTTTTGAAGGCAATGGTCACCCAAGTAGCCTATATAATGACAACATGATCCCATTTGTGAAGGAAGAAGAAAATTTTGAATTGATTTCATATCCGGGCACTTGCAGCTAAGTTTTGAGATATCTCTAAATTAAGCATCAGAGACATTTAGGTCGGTACCACACTGGTGTCCTTCAATAGGATTTCCTTTGTTAGGCTTTGTGGAGCCTAGTTGTGTTTGATCTGGATGATGACCCGATCCGAAATAATGTTGTGTGGTATAGAAACTGTGTGCAAGATATAGAAACTGTTATTTTGGTGATTAGGGTTTCTTGATGTAGTTTTTGAGAGAGAGAAAAATTGTACTGCTGCACTTTGTATTTTTCCCTGATAATAGTAAAATCCCTGCAACTCCATGGACATATGCAAATTGCCGAACCACGTAAATGTTATCTTTTGCGTGTGATTATTTTTCTTTGGTGTGTGTTTTTTCTCTATTTTGTTTTTCACAGGTTTGAGAATTTCGTGTTAATTTCCCTACATCCTTCATGTAGGTATTCAAACACTTTTCTTTGTGTTCAAACTAGTAGCTTATTGAATTTTTTTGCATCATCAATAAATATGTTCAAATTTCATTTATGGATGTGCTTGCCTTGCAAGTTGTGCTTATCTAGAATTAGGGGTGAACTTACATAGCCTTCAAAAAAATGTAAATACGTTCCCCCACGGGATTATAACAATCATTGGTCTAGAGTGTAATTTAACTAGATATAAGAGAACCTTAAAAGGCCCTTATTAATAGAAGTGATAATAAATTTTTACCAAAAGAAAAAAAAAAGTGATAATAATAATATGCATAAAGGAAATTTCGATCCCGTAATGAAACTAAAAGGAGAAGTGGCAAGCAAATAACCGAGATATTTTTTTTCCCCTTTAATATGAAATTATCATAGAAGGATTTGTATTGGTTTATAGTTTTACTACTCTTGAATTCATAGTTTTTGTCATTGTTGAGTCATGGAACTATTTGTTTCATTTTTAATCAATTGGACATACATTATTCCATTTTTATTTTACTATACTAATCCTTGCTATATTATTTTGTTACTTACCATATCGTTAAATATAAGTTGAATTTTCTTCTTTGATTTTACTCTCTATTATAAATTTTGGACATTGTTTCTTTCGTAGGCCTAAAAGTGTTACGGTAGTTGATGGATTTCTATAAGTTGGTGTTGAGTTCCAGGCTTGATTCTTAAATACAAACTTGGAATAACAAGACCAATCAAAGTTTTAAATTCCGTTCTGGAGACCGTTCTCGATTGACAATTGGAATAAATATTCCAGTGCCAGCGTGTTTCAGTGCACTGTTTTGAGATTACGCACCGGATACACACACACACACATACATATATATATATATATATATATATATATATAAATATATATAACTTCATATTTCATTATATCCAATTAACTGACACAAAATTCAAAATATGATATGCGAATAACTTGGATTTCAATGTTTTAAAAAATCCAACATAGTCCGAAATACCCCGAAATAGGCCAGAATTTGTATACCAAAACAACCAAAATTCATCCATAAGACTAGAATATTCTGGAACAAACTGAAATTTAGATCAGAACAGAACAAGAAAGTAAGTGCACCAAATTAAGCACCGAAACGGAATATTCTTGTTGAAACGGTCAGAACATGGAGAAAATGGGCAAATGCTCTTTTCAAAAAAAAAATCTAGCATTTTGTCCCTTTTCCCAGTCTAATTAGAGAAATGCCCATTTTTTGAAATTTGATTTTCTCAAAATCGAGTTAAGCCCTATAGTGGCGTTTCTAAGGAGTCTATAGTGACATTTTAATGACCTATAGTGGCGTTTTGAAACTCAAGCTCCATAAACTCGAGTTATAGGTAAAAAAAAAGAAAGAAAAAATTGCATGTAACTCGAGTTCATGGAGCTCGAGTTCCAAAACGCCACTCTAGGTCTTTAAAACGTCACTATAGATTCTTTAAAACGCCACTATAGGGCTCCATAATTTTTTTTTTAACTCGATTTTGAGAAAATCGAGTTTCAAAAGAATAACATTTCCCTAATTAGTTTGAGAAATTTGGCAAAATGTTAATTTTTTTTTTTAAAAAAAAAAAGGCATTTACCCATTTTCTCTATCATAATAGAATGGAATTTAAAACATTGATACCAATCTTTCATCAATTAACACTTAACCACGTCCTAAGAAAAAAAATACCCAACAATAATTTTTATTTTACTGTATCATTCCTTACTATATTGTTTTGTCACTTACCATATCGCTTTATATAAGTTAACGTTTTCTTTGTTTTTACTTTCCTTTATGGATTTTGGGTTTTTTTTTTTTTTTTTTTGGCAGGCCTAAAAGTGCTATAGTAGTCTATAGACTTCTTCAAGTTGGTTTTGAGTTCAAGACTTGGGTATAACAAGATCAATCTCTCAACAACTTAACCACGTCAAAAAAGAAAAAAAAACAATAAATTTTTTTTTTTTTGAGAATCAATTAACTGAAATTTCTTTAGGTAGACACACAATTAACATTTTTCTCATCCATTTTTTTTTTTTCATTTCTTAACTATTTGTAGTTATGTGCAGCAATGTATTGTATTGTGGTGGGTAGCCTTGAACCCGACTCGACACGACATGAAATTAGCAGGTTATGGGTTAAGTCTTAATGGGTTCATGTCATATTTGGGTTGACACGACTGGCTTGTTTAATAGATGAGTTGAGTTAGTGTTTAACATATAGAACCCATTTGACCATTCTAATTTAACGACATTTTATCAATATACCTTTCAAACCCTATATATATAAACTTATTAGTTGTTGTGGTTTATTTTCTTTGACATATAGTGATTGATTATTTGTGATATTGGGATATACTTTAGTTTTGAATGACTATTTGTGATGCAATTACTCATTAGTTTTGAATTTTATATTAAAAATATTTTTTGTTTGTTTTTTCATAATTTTTCTTTTCTTTTCATTTTAAAAATATTTAATAAACAGGTCGACACGACTGGCTTGTTTAATAAATGGATCGTGTTAAGGTTGAAGAGTCTTGACTCGTTTAATAAACATATCAAGTTACTGTTAACATATATAATTGTATACTCATGAGTTGATATGATACGAATCTAACACACGAATACGGATTGCCACTCCTATTTGTGCGTAGGTGTGGGGATTAGCGTGAGCCATGATGCAACCATGTGTTGTCATTGGGCTTTTAAGTCAGCTCCAGGCGGGTGGCTTCCAGTGGCTCTAATATATCTGACTGACACGCCGTTTAGCCAATCACCACCCCCACACACGTCACTATTTTGATGGCTAAAAGTGGATTATGGTCAAGCACCCATGTTCTCATTCATGAACCTATTTGGAGTTTGGACCTAAAAAGCTAGTCTTAAGACTGTGACTCACGAGCCCACTAGATGATTGAAACAGTAAAAGGTTATAGACTTATAGTGCTTTCAATAACCCAAAAAAAATAACAAACAAAGAGGGATTAGGATTTAGAAAAAAAAAATTTTAATGGAAAAGTTGGATTCAAATTCACTATTGCTTGAACTAATCTACATGATATATACTTTGATTCTCATTTTCCTTTTTCTTTTTAATTCGATCATGTCTCTCACCTTTTTTGGCTTTCAATATTTGATAGAGTTGAAAGAGACCATTGATATCATTATCTTTGATTCTTTGTTGAATTGGCCTACAAATTGACAAATTAGCTGCAGATAAGTTTTAAATATCTATCTCTATAAAATTCAAGTCATTAGAATTCTATTAAACAAATTGAATTTTTAGTATAATGTTGCAAGCACGACATTAGAATTAAAGAAGACAGAAATAATATGTTTTTTTTTGGTGAATAGAAATAAGTTGTGTTACACAATTAGAGGGCAAAACATATTTATATAAAAGGTAATGACAGAGAGTAGAGAGTTTTGGTATGGAGAGAGGGTAAAATTATATGTTAAAATTGCACATACCATTTTAGAGATTCTACATTAAATCCATATGGATATGATGCATTTCCTTATTTCTTATGTCATAAATGATTGACACATCTTAGTGTTTCTATCGGAAATATTTAAGATTCAAATTTCTCAGAGGTGGCTCCATGTTGAAGACAGGATGATCATAGGACCAAACTAACTTGAAAAAAAATATTTATATATAAAATTTTAAAATTTTATGATTTGTCTACCCTTAGAAAAAAAAAATTATAACCACACTAAATTTTTTTTAAGCCCAACAAAATAAAACTTCAGTCTTCTTAACAATATATTAAAACCTTAAAAAAAAGCCCAATAAAAAATGTTATTGAACTAAAATTTAAAAGAAATATAGCTTGCAACATTGATAATGAGATTATCATGTAATGATTTTAAAATATAAAATTGTAAAATTTTATATATTTGTATGTGTGTGATTGTGCGTGTGTGTGTGTGTGTGCGTGGTTTTTTTTTTTTTTTTTTTGTCAATATATGAAGTTACATATTTATTAGATTTTGTATAATTTAAGTTTCTTAATGATCACGTTGGAAAAAAAATTTCTAGAGCCACTACTAAAATCACTCCTCCTGTATTATAACTATTGAATTATTATCATTTATAAATAAAAAATAAATAAAAAATTCCCTACCATTTTTATAATTTTATTATAAAATTTTTTCTTAACATTTCCATTTCATATCTCGAAAGTGAGCAAAAGAATAAATGTAGAATATCCCAACATCTTCCCTCCAACTGATCTAACAATTTTAATGAATGCACTTAGCCAGTATATGTATGTAAGGACCAGTTTTGGCTTGGACCCCAAAACAGGATTGGGTTCTAGCCCAACGAGCCTAAACAATAAATTTGTAGAGCGTGGAAGAAAGAACTAGCCTAATTTTAGAAAGGAGGTAACGATCGTGGATGGTTTGGAAGAAAAGTTGTAAGTATAAGATATAAAAATCGTTTTTGGCGTAGCCTGAATAGTATAATCAAGAATCTGGAGTTCTTCCTTTTGTGTCGTATTTCTTAATCTTTTTTCTATATGTTTTTCAATCCCCTTTTCTTTGGACACCTTCTCACGTTATATACAATGATTTTAGTACCATTCTTACCGTACAAGTGTAAATTGGGTTATGGGAGCTTCTCCCTGTCCCATCTCACACCTTCCTGAACCTTCTACTACCAGCTGTAAGGTTGTTTATTCACTATTCAGGTATCACCTCCATATTAATACGGTCAAAGAGTTAGCTGGGAAACATTTAATGTGGAGGTAACAGCTCTTACAGATATTTGTTATCCTTCGCCCTCATCCCTTATCCAATATTCGACCCCCTTGTCATAAGGTTCCCTTAAAACAGTATCCAAGGGATAGGGATGTTTCAAACCATCTCGAACAAATGTTCCGAGGTGACTTTTTACCTCGGATAGGTTTGGGTCTATTACAAATAACTTTTAGCTCTTCCTGCAATGCAATTTCCACTTCTACCTTAGTTGATCGTCCTCGGATATGTCTGCGTCCTCGAACTGGGTCATTGGGCCATAGGCCCAACCCATTCAGCCTAAACAATACTCTAGAGGCAACTAGTCCTCACAATGTATATATATATCTCCAATATAAGTTTTTTTTTTTCTTACCTTTTCTTTTCTTTAATAAAATTTTATTGATATTTTTGAATTATCTGCCAAATTCTCAAAGCACTATCCATTTTTACTATATGACCATAATTGCTCTTTGTTGACACGAAGCAAAAACAAGACATTTGGACTTTCTACTGAAGTGGTACCTCTCTTGCTTCATAGAATTGGCAAGTTCAAGAATTCAATCATGTGTAATGGAAGGGATGAGTTTTAAGAGTATGGTAAGTAAGGCCTACCCTCATTGTAGTCATAGTTGACATTTGATTATTATTATTTTTTTAATAAATTTTTTGAAAAGGAGGTAAAAGGATAACACAACAAGAGCATGCTATCATTTCTGGACTTTTAGCTTGCATTTTCTTTATTGCTCTCAAATTTATTCTCTACTTTCCTCTAAATTACTCTCTCACACACCAACTACTCAACTTTCTGCTTGCTATATTACCAAATAAACCTCAAATTCCTTCCAAAACAGGAGGATTGTGCACACCTACAGGAAGATAATAAATGTGCTAATGCTCTTGTTAGGTTCGATTTTTCATTATGATCATGTACTTTTACTGTTTTTGATAACTAACCATCTGTAATGGAGATCCTATTGTCTTTGGATGTAGAAGGAAAGGAGTGTAACAGACTTATTTCTATTTAGTATTGCAAATTCGTTTATGCAAAAAAAAAAAAACCCTCAAATTCTGAGGGTGTTATTCTGAAAGAAAAATATCTTCTAATAAAAAAGAAAGTAAAAAAAAAAAAAGTAAAAAAGAGAGAGACATATAATGCCAAATTAAGAAATTACTTTTTACAGCTTTCTAAATTTTCTGTAAAAATATAGCCAACATTTTGTTGTATTAGGAGTCTAATCCCATCACTCATGTGCGCACTAAACTTGTCTAAACATTCCTTATCATATTATAGAATTTTTTTTCTCTCTCTCTAATTTATTATTAATATGAAAATCAGAGTTTACTTAACAAGATAATACGAGAGAGAATGGAGACAACACCCATGACTCATTGATTCACAAGCCTGTATATCATTATATTATATATAAATCTAATGTTTTACCTAAGAAATAAAAATATTAACTATAATAAAGCCAAAAACAACTTACTAGATACATCTAACTACCTAATAGAGGACTTTCTTTACCCTCTACAATTTAGTATAAAACAAGAGATCCCACCTACTGGTTTTCTACCTTGGCTGATTTGGTGTTATTATCTAAGTTCCATTACCTTAGATGTGCAACAATTATTATCTTCTTCTACAATTTTTATTATAAGATCACTTAAACATGATTTAGGTATAATTTAACCAACAATCTAAACCAGTAAATTTGAAACATAATTCTACCAAATGACTAGCTTACAATCTTTCACTAGCCTTTTTTTTTTTTTTTTTTTTGGTGATAATTATAAACATATTACTAACTCCGCAGCTCGAATTCTTTAACTACAAGACCCCTAAGCACAAATAAATAAATAAATAAATAAAATGACCCCTAAGCAAATTGTGCGCAGGGAGGTGCCAATTAAACTACTAGACTCTTGGTTGATCTTTCACTAGCTTGTTGGCTGATCTGCTTGGTGACATATGGACCAAAACAAAGCCATGGTCAATTTGGGCAACCAAAAATCTCATTAGGGTAAAGTCTTAAAAATTAATTTTATGCATAATTAACACACAATCTAGTCTTAATGACAACACCATAAATAACACTAGTAATGTGGAGTTTTTGGTGAGGGGATTATTCCAAAATTTAAGCTTTTTTTTTTTTTTTGATGGGTCTATGACAGGTCCATTGGACCTTTGGATTATATAATGTGAGATAAGCCAATAACCATTTTTTTTTTTTTTTACCTTCTTCTAAACACTCTTTCCTAATATACACAGAATCCAAACTCTAGATTTTCTCTGCTATGAAAAAGATTTTTACTACTAATTAAACTGATAGATTGCCATAAATTCCAATAAATTTCAGGGATGGGTATTTTGAGCACTTTATTATTTTAGCATAGTTTATGGATATCCAATTCCATATAAAAAATTGAACATGACCATTGGTTTTTCCGGAGATTAGGTCGATCTTCTGCCCTATTAAAGACGGCTTCTGTTTCAACTTTCAACCTTCGATTAAATTAATGACACAGAACTTCCTGTGACTATGCACATGACTACAACCATGCACCTTAATTCCTTAGCTGTCCACGTGTCAGCCACAATAAATCCTACTTGATGGACCCTAAATGATATTAGGGATCTAAAGGATTTGACATTTTTGTTAAAACTCAAAAAATCTGAAATCCACTTCAACTAATTCATCATTTTCCATGTAATTACAATGTTAAGAATCTTTCTTTTTTTTTTTTTTTTTTTTTTTTTTTTTCATATTAAAATAACAAATTGTAATTGGTCTAAACTTATTTTTCACATGAATACATGGGTGTTTCTTTTACTCTATACCTACTTGTAAATATATCATGAAAAAGTTATAATTAGACTTCATCTTTTCAATTAGAATTCTTTGAGACCTTCACAAAAATACCTAAGTGGTGAGATGATTGATTTAGAATATGATATAAATTCAAATATCATTATATTTAATTTACCATATTATCAGTTCATGAGACATTTATAGATACATAGTGAAATAATTTGATCAAAAGATTGCAACATTTCTTCTATATATATTTAAGAAAAATACAAAGTATCTTATAAGTACTTACATGGAATATTCAAACTCGAAAGGAAAACAATGAAATGGAGGAACTAGATCATGGACCAGCAGTTATGAGCTCTGCCAAGGACCCACTAATGAGTTTGACTATATATTAAATTTTTTTTCAACCTTAATTTAGTGTTTTAATTTTTGTTTTTCTTCTTATATATATATATATATATATATATATATATATGAGGTAATGTATGGCAAATTTTTCAGCAATTGCGTGCTGACCATCAATCTGGCATGTTGAACTAATTTCCACCCTTGATCATAACAACATTGCGTTTCTTGAAGGGTTATCATAGCCAAATCTTCTTCTAATTTTTTATGTTATCACAAGCCAATTTTTATATACTGCTATGTTGATTCAGCCCAAAACAGAGATATATATACTATGTTAAAGACACATGGAGGATGTAATGACCATTTAAGAGAAGCTCATCAAGGCCAAATTGGAATATGGTAATTATTTTGTCAAATAAAATATAATAAATTGGGCCCATCTAAAACAAATAAATTGATTCAATGAATGGTCTTGATGCAAAGATTGCAGTAAGTAAAAGGTATGAACAACACTATATATAACAAAACAGGCAACAAATTTAATCAATATAATAACAAGTCATGTTACTTGGCATGACGTTTATGATATTGACCTATTTTTTGGTACTCAAAAAAGATTGATGTGATTATCATTTTTCAGCCGTTGATTTTGGGGAAATTTTTTTTTCATGAGCTGTATGTCAGTTGGGTTTTAGATGCGTAATCAAAAATTATTTTTGATGAAAAGAAGCATCTATCTAATGGCTAGAATGTCCCTAGTCATACCTTTTTGGTGCAAAATTTTAGAGGTCGGAGAAGCCAACTTCTAACACACATGGTAGGCAGACTTATAAATAAAAAAGAAAAAAAAAACTACATGGCTCCAAATGAGTCAAATTCATGGGATGCCCACTATGTACTATTGTCACGTTATTGCCCTCTTTATTTATTTATTTATATTGATATTCACTATATATATACTTTTTTTTTTCATAATTATTGATGTAATAAATCTTGATTACAACAATACTTTTAGATAGGTTTAGTGTTTACACTATTTTTATATTTGTGAAGTATATTTATGCTTTTGAATTTTTATATTTATACTCAAAAGGCCTAAAATAAGTTGCTCACTCCCTTATCAATCACCCTTAAAACCTAAATTGAAACAATCCTCAAAAAAAGAAAAGAAAAGAAAGAAACACCCCATAAACCTAAATTGAAAGAAGAAGAGAAACAATGTTAATCTGGTGGGGTATCTCTCAATGCTCTCATTGCAATTGCCAATTGCTAGGCAAATGAACGATGGCCAAAGGATTTGTAACATCCAATGGTCACAAGGGCGGTGACTTTAGGCTTTATTCTTTTCAGAAAGACCCACTAAATATTTATCAACATCATGTCATCACACACCTAAGAATATATATAAATAAATAATATTTTAGGTAAAAAGGAAATAAAGAGGAAGAAGTCTAGGAAGGAAAATATATTGAGCCAAACAAACTCTCTTTGTTTCTTTCTCCTTTTCTTTCTTGTTCTGTAGCTATAGCTTTTCATTTTTTATTTTTTTATTTATATCTTTATCAAAATTTCAGCACTTCTATAATACCATATATATAAGTTTTTTAGGAGAAAATTTTAAACCAATAAAAATAACTCAAATTCCACTTTAATTCTGTGGTCTTATTTTTCATGGGTTTTTTTTTTTTTTTTTTTCCCTGACTGAAAGTTTTATAGGTTTTGAAAATTTACAAACACTAAAGCTAGAATAGTCTATAGTCAACAGGATATAGGCAATAATATTATTCCAAGTTCTACTTCTACCCCTCGCCCCCTTTTGTGGGTTAAAAAGAAAAAAAAAAAATTTTTTTCTTGAAATTTTACATTCTAATAAAAAAGAATTGAAATCTTTCAAAAAAAAAAAAAAAACATCAAATTAAAGTAAAAGAAAGCTGAACATTTACTTCATATACAATACAACAAGAGGTCACATACAACACACACAGAGACCCTCTCTCTTTCTCTTTCTCTTTCTCTTTCTTCTCTCTCTCCCATTTCACCTTCCTTTTTTCACAACCATTTATGAGATTCCTCCAATGGTCTTTTCTTTTCCATTGGATTGTACAGATTCCTAGATGAAATACCCATCTTAATCCCTATATTTCTTGTTCATTTTTAGCTGTTCTTTGTGATTTTTCTGAGACTGTAAAGACATTAAAACTCTTCTGGGTCTCTTGGCTTTTGCTTTCTTATGCAAACTCTCTTTCTGGGTTGTTGCAGAAAAGCCTTTGTACCCAGTATTATTATTATGCCATACAAGGCTTGAAAAGAACAATTATATATTTTCACACAAATTTTTTTTTTTTTTTTTTTTGTAAAAAAAAATTAAACTTTTGTCTATAAATTGGTGCTTTTTTATTATCTATTTCTGGGTGAATTTTCTTTGAATATCTTTTTCTTCACTTGAGGAAAAGAGAGAGACATGGGCAAGCAAGGGCCTTGCTGTCACTGTGGAGTTACAAGTGAGTTCTTGTTTCTCCAATTTTTTTTATTATATATAATTTGAACATAAAATAAAATTGGTTCTTCATTGCTTTAATTTTCAACTAAATCTTATGCAAATGGTTTTATATAAATAATTCCTTCATGGAAATGAATAACTGTGTAGGAAAGGGAAGATATTACCTGGACAAAGGAAATGAATTTACAGTATGTACTGCTCTTTGTATTGTTCTGTTTGCATATTCCAGAACCACAAGTAATCTTGTTTTCAGTTTGAGTTTGTTCATGAATTTATTTTTTCATTTTTGATTGTTTCCCTAACTCTGTACTTTTTATCTCTTTGTTGGGGTTTCTCTCCTTTGACTGTCTTTCAAGTTTAAACTAAATCACCTGTTCAAAATTGATTTTTGAGTCTGTTGAATACTGGGTAGTTACAGAGTCTACACGTTACTTGTAGTGCTTTCCCATTGCTCTCTAGGTGTTTGTGAACTAAAATACCAAGTCAAACTGTAGTTTCTGTTGGTGTTTTTGCTAACTTCAGGATTCAACTCACAAAAATGTTCCCTTTTTGTGATACCTGTGTGTCATTTCCTTTTTGCCTTGGACTTGTTAATGATAGGTTTCTTCCTGGTGTTCCTTCTAAACCATTTCTTGCTGTTTGTCATTGGTGTGTTTGTGCTACCATTCTCTCAAACTTCACTGGTTATGGTTACTCTAAAGGCTCATGGTTTTAATAAGAACTACTCCTAAAAAAAAACTACTTCTTTTCAATGTGGAGCTTTTGTTCCAACTCACATTTTCATTTTCATTGGGATGGAAATTGTTCTGAAGCTTAAACGGTTCTCTTTTAATTGCAAAAGAGTTTGGTTTGTTATCACAAAACTTAGTGTCGAGTACATTATCTTGGGTGCTCACTCAACATTGAAGATGTTCTTACCTATTTTCCACAACTTCAATAGCTCAAGTCAGCCCAACAAAGTTCAATTTTAATCATTTGAGTTAGTACCACAAGTATTCCTTTTGCTTATGAGTCTTTTGAATAGAAGTAGAACAAAGAGGATAAAAGCTTATTCACATTACCAATCATTCTTACCTTCTAGTCTGCGCTTCAACTGTGAGCTTAATGTTAAAGTGACTCGAAGATTTAACAATGCTTAATTGGTTTTGGGAATTGCCAATGACCTTTAAGTCAAATGGCATTTCCTGGTGTTTCAAACAGGACTATTAAGTGTTCCAACCCCCTTCCCCACTTACAATGTATCAAAAATTGGTTTTGGGAACTACTTCTGACAAATGGTGCTGTTGTGAGCAAAACCTCAAGCGCAATCCAATTCGTTTTGATTTGTTTGTTACTCAGTTAGTGCCCATAGTCTCAGTCATTTGTTAATGGGTTAGAGTTCACCTGTTATATTAAAAAGAAAGTCCTACCTTCTTGTCTAGTCCATCTAGACTTATGCCACGGATTCCATCCCGTATTTCTTCCTGCATTAAGAGAAGTCCATATAGACTTATGCCATGGATTCCATCCCATGTTTCTTCCCGCATAAAGAGAATTATAGTAAAACCTCTCACCCTAGGTTACATTGGGAGAAGTGGTAACCTGGGTTTACATTTTTAAGCATGGATGGGAAACTATTGTTTTTTGAAAGGAACTGAAGCAATGAACTAACAATCTAAATCTGCCACATGCTAGAAAAAGGTACTTGCAAACCTGACAAATCATTAGTTGCAGGTAATGTCCATGTGAAACTACTAACATCCATTTGTCCCATTCATCTAATTGTAAAAGTGATTTTTTGTTTCCATCTCTTCATAATAGCCATGCACTTTTTCCTTTTTAAAATTTGTTAACAATAAGTTGTGCTTGGCAACTCTTTGATTAAAGGTCAATGTTACTTTCATTCCTGGTCTGAGCTTATGCTCAAACACTATTATATGTTCAGCTGACCAGCTAGAGCTGAGCTGTGTTCTAATTTGAGAGGTTTGGGCTTTTCCAATCCTCTTTTCCATAGTCCAGCTATTATTAGTTCCATGGAACCAGCTGCTCTTATATTGTTCTATTATGTGATAAGAGTCATAGTTAACCATAATGCTATTTAACAGGCATTGCTTCTGAGCATGCTGCTCCTTGCTTGTACCGTTGGTTAAAATGCTGGAACCGTTGTCTCATTCCAATCTGTCATTCAGCATGAAACTCTGTGGGTGAATACAAACGGTCATAAAATTGTTTAATCTTTGTCTTGCAGATACGCTAAGCTTTGTCCATATAGTTTTGTGATGGCTTGTATGCACATTTTTCATCTTCTAGGCTTATCACTTCTTGATACATTGATGAGATGACACATCACTTTGTGGGGTTCTTTTCATGTTAACATGACAAATGAAATTGGATTAATTTGAAGTTTTAGACGAGCAATTGCTTAAAGTTCATCTGCTAATCTGTATTATATCTCCCTTGTGCTTAAAGTCATTTTATTGTACTGATTGCTGACAACCAAGCATTTTAACAGGCACTCCTCTTTGGCGCAATGGTCCTCCTGATAAGCCAGTCTTGTGCAATGCATGTGGGTCTCGGTGGAGGACAAAGGGAACACTTGCAAATTATACCCCTCTACATGCACGGGCAGAACCTGATGATTATGAGGATCACAGGTATTCCAGGGTGAAAAGTATATCAGTAAATAAGAACAAAGAAGTGAAACTACTCAAAAGAAAGCAAAATAGTGATAATATGATGGTTGGAGGGGGTGCCCCCGATTACAACCAGGGTTTTCGAAAGGTGATAGATGAAGATACAAGTAATAGATCAAGTTCTGGCTCGGCCATTTCTAACTCGGAGAGCTGTGCACAATTTGGCAGTGCAGATGCAAGTGATATGACAGGTTGGACACTCGCTACAACTAGTAGTCTTGGGGCCTGTTCCTTTATTGCAAAAAGAGATTCTATTTTGTTTCATTAGAGCAAAGAGTGATGGAGTTTACCTTATTTTAAAGTCAATGGAAGAGTTGTTAATTCGTTTCCAAATGTATAATTGCCTGTTGCTATTATAAGTTTTATGTTTGGTATTAGGGAAGAGTGGATTCAGGAAAAAGGTTCCATAATAAAAGAGAAAAAACAGAGAAGAAGACACTATGGTATGTAGTTTGTGCCTTTGCGGCAAAATAAGATTGATGTCTTGTTAGATACAAGTCAAAATAAAAGAAGTACCCTCCTTTCATTTTTCAGAATGCGAAACTCTGGAAGTTGGCTTCTATTCACATCATGTTCATCTCTTATTGGCGAGAAATTCATGGTTTTATGGTACTAAGAAAAATCATTATGATAAATGCCTTATTTGATTAGTATAATTAACTCCATCTTCATGATTGTATTCCCCCTTTAATCTAATGGAGCCCAAAAGTAATTCAACACCATTGATTTTCCTTGGTCAAAGTTCTAGTTGTGGCTGACAGTTCTAAGTGCATTTTTCCTGTATTCATGTAAGGTATTCATTGTTATAATTTTTTTCTGCAGGTTTTTCCCTGGGAAGTAGATCTTTATCTGAATGAGTTTTAGTTATGGACTCATTTTTAATCTGTTTTATTTATTTATTTTTATCATCATTTGATTATTTTACTGTACCTGCATGATAAAGTTTTGTTCTTTTATAATAGCTTAGTAAATCTGACAATATGTGTCATCCAATTGGTGTCCTTCCAGGTCCGGCTCAGTCAATGGTGTGGGACTCAATGGTGCCTTCTAGAAAGAGGACCTGTGTGAGTCGTCCAAAGCAATCTCCAGTTGAGAAGCTTACAAAAGATCTTTATACAATTTTACATGAACAACAGTCTTCATATTTCTCTGCATCTTCTGAAGATGATCTGCTTTTTGAGAGTGAAACACCAATGGTCTCTGTTGAGATAGGACATGGAAGTGTTCTCATTAGGCATCCGAGCTCAATAGCTCGAGAAGAGGAATCTGAAGCTAGCTCACTTTCGGTTGAGAACAAACAATTTCCATCTAATGAGGCTTATTCCCACTATTCAATCACTTCTGTACATAATGGCAGCAAAGGTGTCAATTTCCCAAGTCCTGGGGTCGAAAAAATTAAGAATCATGCTGGACAAGGGATGCAACCAGAGCATCTTAAAAGGTAACTTCTTCCTGCGCTAGTTTCAGAACTTATGCATTATTATGTATGAAGATACATATGCAGGTGTTGTTATTCAACTTAGAAAGGAAGTTTTATACTTGTTGACCTCCAAAAGTTTTTAGTACAATAGAATTGTAATTGGTAAGCATAACTATAGATTCGTGTCCCAACATCGATACAGAGCCTGCAACTTGTTTCAAAAGATATAATAGAAATGTCTTTGCTGTGTATTTTCCCTAGAACACTGATCATAAGTGTGACTGTGAGTCATGGACCATATGTGGAGAAACTGTTACTCCATGGGCAGGGAAACATATTGAAATCATCTCTCACCATAATTAATATTTCTTCTGTTTGCAATTACAGGGACAAGTCTCAGAATGAAAACCTACAAATCCTGGCCAGCCATAATTCACCACTGTGTAATATAGATTTGAATGTAAGTTTTGTTCCTATGCTTCTTCTTTGGTTGTGCCACTAAAACTGATTTTTTTTCAAATTTGATGTTATTTAACTAATAGCAAATGCAAATAAGGCCTGTGATCAAGTTATCCATTTCTTTAGGAAGCAACCTAAACCGTGCATAACTTTATGCATAGCACTATATGTGGTGTTCACAAACTTCTGAATTTTTGTAATGGTTATGATCTCTTCAATTCTTGTCTTATTCCTATATCCTGTTGCAGAGTGATCCTGGATCCAAATTAATTAATGTGTTGAGTGCTTATCATAATTGTAGTTCATGTTTTGTGTAGGATGTTCTAAACTTTGAGGAATTAATGAGAAACTTGACAAATGAAGAGCAACAGCAATTACTGAAGTATTTATCTCCAGTTGACACTCTTAAAGTTCCTGATAGGTTGGCATCCTTTTTGTCATATAATCTTGACATTTATCACTGTTGACCCCAAGATACTTTTTCCATAAAATGTCGTGTGCAACGATGAGCATTTATTTATTTTTAATTTTGCAAGATGAAACACATTGCATATGCTGTGTTCTATCAATATGTCCTTTGCAAGCATGAATATGTTAAATCCATGTTAGGTATGTTTAAAACCATTTCATACATACATTTGCAATTGAGTGGACAATCCAGTCTTTTGGAGTGGAGCAATATTGCTGCATGAGTTTAAGTTATAGCAACGCAGATAGATGCACACACTGACACACACACTCTTGAATCCTGATGCTTCAATTCTTTTTGAGAGTATCACTTAGTATCCAAAGAGAAAGATTAAATAAGGTGAGCTATGGTCTATGGTGTTCACCTTGTTTGGTATTTACTGGATAATGCCAAAGACTGGTGGAGCTTTTAGCATGTTGGCAAGAAAAGTTTGGCCGTCATCACAATGGTGTTATTTGGATGGCTTTCCCTTATTGCTTGATGTGGTGCATTTGGTGGGAGAGAAACAACTGGTGCTTTGAGGATTCAGGAAGGACAGTAGTTGATCTTAAACTTTTTTTCTTTAGAACGTTGACTAATTGGATGTCCATCGTTGGAAGCCATTCCATTTTTTCAATCTATGATTTGATGGATGTTTGTAACTTATGTACTTGATTGTTATGATCCCTAGCTGTATACGTCGTGTATAGATTTGAATAAATTTTACATTACTTATCCAAAATAAAGATCCTGCCCTCATGGTTGTTTTAATTGTTGCATGCAGCCTCAAAAGCACTTTTGATAGCCCTCAATTCAAGGAGAACTTAATTTACTTTCAGCAACTGCTAGTGGAAGGGGTATTTGACAACTCCTTCTCAGGAGCAAAATCTGAAGACTGCAAGAATTTGAAAAGGCTTGCAATATGCAATTCATCGAAATGCAAATGGGTTGAAAGCTATCATCTACTTAAGGTTTGAGCTGGCTTTCAAAATCTGAATGGCATTAGATGAAAATTTTAAAATTAATTGATTCTTCCGCCATTGTATGGCAACTTGTTAACATCTTTCTATAGCTGCAGAAATATAAAAATGGTTCTGGAGGATCTGTTTTAGGACCCAATGCAACTGCCTCAAGTAATTTCATAAATGTCAAGAGATTTCGTGACAGCCAAAGCCAAAATCTTCCAGGTTTGGTGAAAATTTTATTTTTGGCAGTAATTTGTTGAATGATCTTGTTTTTTTGTCTGAATATATCTGGTGGACATGGAAACACTTCAAAGGGTTTAACTCAAATTTTTTTTTTTGATAACTCAAAGGGTTTAACTCAACTTGGATTTTCTTATGCTTGGTTTTTCCTATGAGGAGGAAAATTACTTGAGAAGCCTAAAAAGAGCTTCAAAAGTTGAGTCAATGTCTTTGCCTAATGACAACTAGGTGTTACTTGTACAACTGATGTGGTGAAAAGATAGTCTTCTTAACATCATCTGCAAGTTTTTCCATCCAGTTAGAAAGTGCATACAAACAACTTTTCAAAACTTGCGTTCTTCCATTGTAACTGTTCTATCTTGTTTAAGTTACTTTTATTGTAATTATAAATTATATTAGTAAGATAAAGTTTATGAATCACACAGACACAAGTCAAATACAATAACAAGAAGTCTAAGCCCCCTTTTCTCCTTGCACTTCTCAATTCCTCTTGTCCTGTCCGCCAATAAGTTGCATTCCATTCTTGTGGTTCTAGGTTAATTTGGCAGTTGGCACTACCTGGAAATACACAATCCTTATAATCACCTTTGGACTGGACATGGGACACCGATGGTTGTTCCTATTAGGCATTTTATGTACATAAGCTAAGGCAATATTCTCTCATATTTAAAATAATAATATTAATTAATTAATTAATTATGTGGCCTTTAAAGTGCTCTTGGACTTGGAACCCCAAGAAGGCATACTCATAAGACAAAGCAAATATGAAGTTATTTTCACCAGAGAATGGATAATTACTGGAAATTTACCTCTCTCTCTCTCTCTCTCTCTCCAAACATTCAATTACGGTGGTTTTAAAGTATGAGATGTTGACAAGATATGCTAAGCCCCATGGACAATTTTGTTTTGTAGATTGTACAGTGAGCAGCATTATCACTTTAAAACTTCATAAAATGGTAATATTTGCAATAACATTAATATACACTGGAATGGTTCTTAAAGAGTATCCTGCATCTTGCAGAAGTGAAGACTGCAATGAAGTGCCCAAAAAGGATGATTGTGAAGCCTAGCTATGAGAACAAGGAACTCATAGACAATGATAGTTCTTGCTTTAGTCCAAGAAGCCTATTTGCTTTGCCAACTGAAGGTAGCTCCCTCATGTTGGATTCTTTCAATTTTGTAGAAGAAAATTCTGATCAGGATCTGCTGCTGGATGTGCCATCCAATGGCTCTTTCGCACAGGCAGAGCTCCTTCACCCATCTTTAAGTTTTGATGGCCAACAGGCAAGCACTAGTAGTAGTTCAATATACCCACATCTTGTCCGTCGCTGACAATGTAAACGGTTTCTAATCACTAGGGCTATATTGTAGGTATGCCTTTGAAACCTGTGACTTGGATTCACATATTTTGAATGGTAAACAGTAAGTCTGTGAATGAGGTTTGCTGGTTGCTCCTTATTTCTTTTATCCTTTTTGAACTCGGAATAGTAAGGGTTGAATTTTGTGGGCTTTTTGTATAGGTTACAACAGATTGTAATATATAGCTCATAATACGGAACTGGTAATTCCAGAGTTTTGTATGCAATTTTTAGTTTGTCTTGCATAGTAACTTAAAGATACCCTATTGTAGGGTTGCTTTATTTGTACTCAATATTTTAGCCAAGAAAAAAATGAAAAGAAAATATATGTATTTCAAAAAAAGGGTGTGAAAACTTTGTGAGATGCATGTGAAGGAAGTGGACGTTTAGCCTGCCTTTATGGCGTGTGGTGGAGTCCTGCATTGTTCAATTGGCTGATTGCATCATAAGATTCATAACAATCTGTCTGCCATCCACCAAAGGATAAAAAAATACAGAAAAAAAAGAAAGTGGTGCTTACATGATAAGCTTCAGAGTTTGACCTTAGTTTTAAATTTAATCTATAAGTTTTAATGTACTTAGTGTTGATGTAATTGTTTCAAATTTGTTGCTATCTGTATCTGTAATAAATTATTTTCATTGAAAGTAACTAGGTACCACACAACAACACTTTGGTTAGGACAATCTTAGCTTCTAGAGGCTTGAATATTTCCCCCTTCTACCCTAGATTTGGCTTGAGTACAGAATTTATTGTGCATATGCTTTGTGGCATCAAGATTCTTTTGGAACAATTCGGGTGTTCTAGGTTTTTGCATCTCCTCTTTTGGTTCACTCCTTTATGATTGGTTTCATGTCAATTGTAATTCTTTGATTATACTCCATGAGCATATTGGTCTTCCACCCAAACAAGCAATTCCTTGGGCCTCAAGCAAACTTTTTGGAGAATTGCTTTCATAGGGCCTTTGAATTTTTCTTGGTTTTGGGGGTAGTTATTTGTTTTTTTTTTTTTTCAAATTTTTTTCAGAGAAAAGTTTCAAATTGCATTTATCAATAAAGGATAAATTTGCCGTCTAGTGGTACATCTTCCATCCATAATAAAATTGCTTGTCTAGCTAAGGAATTGGCTACTGCTTTCCCTTACTGACGAACATGAGAAAAGCTAATACATTAAAACTAAGAGGCTAAGATCTTTGAATCTTGGATTAAGTGACCGAACATGGTAAGAGAGTTTCCCTGATCTTTGAATTAAGTTCAATGAACTGAGGGGCCTCTTCTTTAGTTGGAAAACTTCCATAGCAATATGCAGTCCAACTAATATTTACTGATTCTAAGAGTGATTTCAATTATGTAAGATTTTTTGTTTTTTCAACGGGTTTACTTTTATGAAGGGGGAATGAAATAAGTAAATTTGGAAGTTAGTACTTCATAGCAATGTGAATGAATAAGAGGAAAATAGAAAAGTAATTTAGTGTTCTATTTTATAGACAAAATATAGGGGGAAAAAAGTGGTGCGGTGATTTGATCATACTATGTGTTTACAAATTTGAAAAATTGTATGATAGATAGACATGTTTCATGTCTATTCAAGAATGTAAATATAGTTTTAAAGATAGATGAAATTAGTATTTATCTTTATCTATTTGGGAGTTTGTCTTGTATAAATTTAAATGTTGACAATGTATAAGAAAATAGTAATGAACTTCTGAGCTACAAATTATTAGCTAGCCTAATGTGGAGGTATAAACTCTGATGAAGTAGTCCATTTATCAAATTAGGAGATCTTGATTCTCTCAAAGCAACTAATAAAAAGTTAGGTTCTTAACAATCGCATAGAAGTCAAACATGTTTTCATTGGGCATTAAAATAGTCATGTGTACTACCTTGGCTGCTTTGGGAAGATCATAGGCTAAGGATTTTATTTTGTTAAATTATCTTCTCGTTGCTTTTGAAAACTTGGTGAACTTTAGAGCTAGTTTGGTCATAGAGTTTGAAAATTGTTGTTTAAAAAGATCTGAAAATTGTAGTTTAAAAAGTGTTGTTGAAAAACGTGTTTTTAATGTTTATAAAACAAAAAAAAATGTGTTTAGTATCATAGTTTAAATAACGTGTTTCAGTGTTCAAAAGACATAAAAAATGTGTTTGGTACGTGTGTTTATTTTTGTAAGAAAAACTGAACAGTGGATCCGAGCACAGAGAGGAGAGGAGAGATGAGATGAGAGTACAGAGAGGAAAGGAGACAAAATTAAAAAAAAGCTGATCAGTGGATTCGAGACAGTCAAAAAAGTTGATTATATATTTTGCTTTTATTACGGAATTGCCATTGAATGCATTAGTTTATTGTTTAAAATCACCTCCGGCCACATTCCAAAATATATTGTTCAAACATGGGTTTTTCAGCAACAATTTCCAAACAACCTTATTTTGAACTCTGTGACTAAACATATTTTTCCAAATTTTGGACACTAGTGTTCAGTGTTTAAACACTGAACACTGTGTTTTGAGCTGACAGACCAAACGGCTTCTTAGTCTTTGACTTGTCCTTATCATTTTTTTAGTATAATATACTTCCTTAATTACTAGAATTAGCCATTTCAAAACAAAAATTTGAGGGTAAAGTTGTCTACCATAACCTCTCTCATATCCTACAAAAGTGAGAAATTTATGCACAGAATATGACCTTTTTTATTCTTCTTAATTACCCCCAAAAATAACCTAAGAAAGTTGAAAATTATTTTGGAAGTGCTTTTGGATCAAGCCTAATTGATACATGGTAGTAAGGATTTACATCACTATCTAAGAAGTTTGCACGCAAACCCATACCCATACAAGGAGAAAAATCAGAAAAGAGAATAAAATTAAGTAAATAATGGTCATAAGCATAAACCAATGCCCATACATGTCTCTTTATATACACAATGCATTTTCATAAAGCGGATGGTAATTCAAATCTTAATACAAGCAATTGCAAATAGTTTATAAGCATTCAACCATTTAAAATTTCAACAACTGTTGAGCATTAAATCGAACCAAAATAGAAATCAACAAATGATAAATGGAACAATTGGAAATTTGTAATTTTTTTTATTATTAAATAATTTCAATGAAGGGCACCAAAGGGTGCAAAAGTACACTAAAAGTATACATGAGACTTTATAAGATTCGTGTATTTCTATTTCATGCTAAAAATACGTACTTTCTAGGGGAAATCAAAAAATTTCACAAATTTAAATTAAAATGAGAATTATTCAAGTGAATTCAAATTAACTCAATTAGTAAGTCTCTGTTATTGAATAAAATATTTGTGTTCAAAATCTATCTACGTCAATCAATTGATATTTTTAACATAATAATAAAGTATAACCATCATAGAAAGCACACTATAAGTTTAAATTTTATCATATTTATAAATAAATAAAAAAAGAGAGAATCATTTAAAGATAATTGAAAGATAAGCGTTGCCCTTTCGTGCAAGTAGCAAAAGCTATGTGCGTGTATAATTCAAGTAGGCCAACCATTAGCTACGTGCTTGTGCAATTCAAGGGGGAATATTTGCCTACATATTTGGAATCATTTTTTAGAGTTTGAAGAGCCTTTTTGGTGCAACTAAACTAGCACATACCTTGCCCAGGAAAAAATACACCATGCATCTAATGCGCGGTATTCCTCCTCCTTGCCCAGACCATGAAACAGATGAGAATTCTCGGAAGTCAAAACTATACATGATGTGACTATCATGGTTTCTGGACCTGCTTTGATTGATTCCTTCACTGACCGCTAATGGCATAAGCTAATTTATCAGAGGCCATGAATTGTGAGCCATTAACTTATGACTCAAAAACAGTAGGCAAGTTGACTAGTGTATGTCTACGAGTCTATCCATGAAAGACACAAAATAGAGTTGTGGACAGCACAAAATATAGTTCTAAACAAGATTCACTATACAAGATAGCAATTACATTGCATACTTTTACTACCTTTACCTCCCTAATTTGAAGCCAAAACAAAGTTCCTATCCTCTCCATTTTGCTTTTTGAAATAGACATGGTCCATTTGAAAAACACCCTTTTTCCCATACTGGCTACCACATCAACAGCTCCCAAAATGTCAATGACCCCAAAACACATACCTTTTTTCCCATTTAGCATCTAAAATTTACAACCCCTAAAATTAATCAATGACCCACAAAACATACTACAACTTCTTCCACAATGGTAAGACCAAAACTTCCATTTTTTTATTTATTTCTCCAAACCTACTCATCTTCATCATCAAATACTTCAAACCCCTTTTCCGGCCACCAACACGGCCGTGGAAAAGTCACTCCACGCCGCTTATAAAACTCTAAAATACTAACACTCTTAAGACCATCATCCCTTTCTTCTTCTTCTTCATCACACCTTTGTTTTAACATTTTCAACACATCCAATATTGTAACCTCCTTCCCAATTACGCCGCGATTATTCTTCACTCCCTCTGCTCTGTTCTCCTCCTGCGCCATTGACGCCGGCAGCACGCGGTACCTCTCGCTACCATTCGCCTTTTCGCGCAACTTCTCCTGATTCTGCTCTTCACCTTCTTTCTCCTCGGCTTCTTCCCAATCGTTTTCTTCCGATTCAGAATCAACAATTACGGTATCTCCATAAGGAAACTCCAGCTTTCTCTTTGTCGAGCCTTCCATGGAAAGTTGGGCTTCTTCGTCTTTGTTCTCTTCCACCGCCATTTCTTCAATAATTTCAGTATCTTGACGAGTCAATTGAGCCACAGAATCCGAATTTTTCGAAAGCCCTAATTTCTTCGATTGCTCCAAAAACCCTAGATCAGAGTCCTTCCCCAAATCAACGGCCTCATCGCCGTCCGTACAATTGGGCTCGGGAGCGCGTGGTCTGTCGACCGCCGGATCATCGGCGGCCACCGGTGGCTGCTGTTCTTCCGAGCTGGCGATTAGGGAACCGTCGGTTGGGGTCTGGAACAGGTCCTGAGGGGTACTATCGTCTTTCTCCTGCTCCTCCTCCTCCTCCTCGTCGTAAGTCTCTGGCAGAGAGAGAGATAACATGACGATCCCCGTGGACTCCACTTCAACTTCCATGGGCTGGGTCGGGTCGTCGGAGTCTTCGTTGGCGTCGTGGTCGGAGCATCCGTCGCGTCCTGTGGCAAACCCGCAGTGGCGTAAGTGCTCCTCTTGCGAGGCCGACACGTGGCAGAGCTCCGTAATGAAGGCAAATGGGTCGTCCATTTTTAGGGTTTGGAGTCAGAACTCCGAAATCGGAACATACGAGGGTTTTACCGTTGTGTTTTTGTTTTTCTTTTATATATATATATATATTTATTTATTTATTTATTTTATTTTTTAAAATTGATTGGAAATTTAAAACGGTTATTATTTTGAGCTTTGGGGATTTTTAATTTTATTGGGTTTTGCTTCCCGCCTTTTTTTTCTCTTCTGGTTGATAAATTTTGATGGGACGGTTGGGCTTGGGCTTTCACTTTCGCGGGTTTCAGTTTTTAATAACTTTCTCGAAGCGGCGTCGTTGATTGTGAACTTCTTGTGAGTCTTATGGGATAGCAACGGGCAGGGTGGGTCGAAGGATAGAGTCTTTGCCCCGCCCCACATGTTTTTTTCTTGCTCTATCTCCATCCCGCCCTATATGATAAAGAAACTTTTTTTACCCCATCCCTGCCTCTTAGGACCAAACCTGTCTCACTTCGTAAAACTCTATTTCTTGTTAATTTACTCCACAATTATTACAATTTCTTCAAATAAAATTACATGTTTCAATAATAAAAATATATTTGAAATTATAAATAAATTTATCCCATCAATCAAACTAATTTTTAGCAAAAACTGAATAATATTATCTAAGTGTTTAACAAGACAATATCACAACAAAAATCTCATAGTATGACAAAATAAAATTATCCAAACTCTTAATACATAACACAATAAAAATTGCCTAGTTCTTCAAAAAGAATCTCCACTTTCTTCTTCATCATCATAATCATCCAGGATGTTTTAGAATGTATCTTCAATTCCATCTATGGTAGATGAAAAGCCTAAAAAAAGGTAAAATAAATTCAATCAAACAATTGAAAAATATAATAAAGAATGCAGCAACATAAATCATTGCATAATTAAACTAGTATATTTAATTACCATTAATTTTAGACCATAACCAATTTTGAGCACACATTAATGCCTCCACAGTCTTTTGATTAAGTTTACTGTGATGTGGACTTAACAATCGACCACTTGTGCTAAATGATGACTCTGAGGCAACAATTGACACTGGAATGGCAAGGATATCCCTTGTAATACGTTACAAAGTAGAATACTTAGGTCCATTAGATTTCCACCATGCTAAAATATCAAAATCCACGGTTCTTGGCATTAAATCATCCTCAAGGTAATGGTCCAACTCCAATTTAATATTCCCACCCCTTTTTTTTTACTAAGATATCTTTCAAAGTCTATAAGGGAGTCATCAACTTGTGGATCCTCTCTCACACAAGGGCCACGAGTACCTTCCCTACTCATTCTCCCAAAACTGTAGTCACAAATCATTTCATAACAAATATCTCTAAACCTTTGAATTTCATTATCAGCTTCATTACCATAAATTATTGGAAAATAATATTCTAACAATTCAATCTTATATCTTGGGTCTAAAATGGTTGCCATGGCCAAAACACCATGAATCACATTCTAGTAACAATCAAATTTTTCCAACATTTTAAATGCCATACTCCTAATCACCTCACTTACGCTTGTAAACCAAGAATTCAAAGCTATTTTTATTTCACACACCTTAGGAAAGAAAAGATTAGCTGTAGGGTATGAGGTACTTGAGAATAGCTCTGTAACCTTGTGAAACACTGCCAATCTCTCACAAATTTCACTTGTCATCTCCCATTCTTTCTTCGTTGGAATGCACTTATAAGATGACTCACATATGTTCAATCGATAAAAGACATTTTGATACTTTACAGCAATAGAAAGCATGAGATAGGTAGAGTTCCAACGAGTCTTACAATCAAGGGCTAGTTCTTGGTGCATTCAACATGTGTTTGTCGGGCTGTTTCTTCAAACTTTTGTCTTCTCTTTGTTGATGCAGTTTAAAATCCCACACTTTCTCGAACCTTTTCAATGCATGATCCAATTACATCCAAACCATCCTAAACAATCAAATTAAGAACATGTGCTGCACAATGCATATGCAACATTGATCCACGCATAATAAGTGCACCACGTTGAAGCTTATCTAAGATAATTTTTATAATTGCATCATTGGTACTGCTATTGTCCATAGTCATAGTAGATAACTTCCTATCAATATTCCACTCCAACAAAGTATCTAGAAGGACACTAGAAAGCACTTCTTTTGTATGTGAATGTTAAATATATTAGCAACGCGCTAATATGTCTAATATATCTCTAACAGTGGAGAAGACATAAATAAACCTTAAATGAAAATTTTAAATAGTTAGAACTAAAAATGATATAAGTTCATAAAACATTTGAAAAGAATTTAATTAAAAGATAAAAATGAATGTATACTTTAAAAAAAGTACCTCATAACTCAGTTTTTTAATCTCCACAAACCATCAATGAAGTGTGCTGTTACAACCATAAAGCCTCGCTTTTTGTTTTGTAAAGTCTACTATCAGTGGTAATAGAAATTCTACCCTGATTTTTATCAATTTCATGCTTTGACTTCTCCCTCTCTTTCTCATAGATGCTTAAAATGTCAATCTTGATTGTGTTCCTAGAAACCATCCTGAACAATGGTTGAAGAGAAGTTGAATATTTTTTAAAACCAATGTGGTCAACTATAGAGAAGGGATACTCATGCAAGATGATCATAAGAGCTAGTTCATTTCTTGATACATTTTGATCAAAATGATAAGCATTCACACTTGCCATTGAATCCACTTTATTTTGATCCTTTGCCAAATTTTTTTGATTCATATCCCTAATGTCTTGAAACTTTCTCCTTGGACATATTTTCACATGGTCATGCAAATGTTTAGTGCCATAATTGGATCCCCTTACTAGTAATTTCTTACAATAATTGCATTTAGCCTTATCTTTCTCATCAACTCTCTTTCTCTTAAAACGATTCCAAACAATTGATTTGTACTTCCCCTCTTCTTCAATTATCCCATTGCTAGGCTGGACTGCCTGGACATCTTTTGGCATATTCAATAAAGGTGATGACGGGGTTGCATTATCTTCATCTACTATCAAAGGAAATTGATTGCTACTAGATGGATTGGAGCTACCAATGTTTTCATGTGAAGTCATTTTTTTCCTCATGTTAATTTAGCAACTTAGTAATGGACAAACTATATTTTTCCAACAAAGATAATATAAAATAGGCGTAAATGCACTTTTAGTTCCTATATTTTGACTTTTTTCCATTTTGGTTTCTACATTTTAATTTTACCACTTTTAGTCCCTAAACCAATTAACGCGTGTTATTTTCGTTCTTTCTGTCAGTCAACCGACAAAAATAGCTGAGGTGGCAGCTGGAGCAGTTAAAATATTATAAAAAATGCCACATCACCCATGACACATTAGCATATAAATTTTAAAAATTAATTTATTAATTTTAACTAAATAAAAAAAATAAAAACATAATTGAAAACCAAAATTCACATGAATTAAGATCTAAAAGTGCATTTAACAAGAACACCAACCCAAAAATTTTAAAACCCAAAAAATTAACATAAGATCCAAACCTGAACATTATTCTGGGTTTGGGTATTTGCTTAAAGTTGAAAGCAACTCCGGCAGCGGAGTAATGGGTCCTCCAAAAACAACAACAACAGCAATAATCTCAACCAACTCACTTCGGTGACACGTGAACTCTATGCGAAGACGACAGAGTCATTGAAGAAGCTGTTGGTTTCAGAGCTTTCGTCATGGTCTGGGGACGTGGAAACGATGGTGGCATTGGCGAACAAGGCTTTCAAAACCTTGGATTGGCTTTAACCAGACTGCACTCAATTCAATGACACCATTAGGGCTCTCCTCTCTTGGCGCGCTTAACTCTCATCCTTAGAGACCGTGCTCCGAACCCACCAAAACGAAGAAGAATCTGGCGCTAGCAATTTTCAAGCTCGGTCAAAAGAAGCTCTGGAAGCATTGGCTAGATCCGAAGCTGAGTATAAGAAACCCAGAACAAATACCCAAACCCAGAAAATCAAACTCGAAAAATGAAACCAGAAAAAAAAAAAAAAAAAAAAAAAAAAAATCAATGAGTCGAGTTTGATTCAATGAGCTGAGTTTGGATGGGTTTTTTTGGGTTTGTGTGTTTGTTTGATTTAATGAGCCGAGTTGGCCAAGTTGGTTGATTTTGTTGTTGATTGTTTGAAATAAACTGGGTTTTGTTTGAGTTTTTGGGTTTTTGAGTGTTTGAGATTTCTGAGTTTTCTTTGATTTTATGATTTCAGCTATGAATCTTTGGGGAAGAACGAGAAAAATTGATGGATTTTCAGCATGGGTCTTTCAACATTGGTCTTTGTTGTCTTCTTAAATTTTATTGCATTATTGATTTGATTGTAAGTGGGAAAGGAAGTTGATTCAATGGGTTTAATTTTGAATTCGTGTTCTTGGGTTTGATTTTTTGGGTTTGTGGTCTTGTGTTCATAGGCATTTGATTTTATTGTTTTTAATTCTGTTTTATTTTATTTTATTTTATAGTTAAAATTGACAAATTATTTTAAAAAAAATTAGATGCTGATGTGGCATTTTTTATAATATTTTAATTGCTCTAGCTGCCATCTCATCTATTTCTGTTGGTTGACTGACGGAAAGGATGAAAATAACATGCGTTAATTGGTTTAGGGACTAAAAATAGTAAAATTAAAATGTAGGGACTAAAATGGAAAAAAGTCAAAATATAGGGACTAAAAGTGCATTTACGCCTATAAAATAATGGGAAAGAAAAAATAAAAAACCTAATATGAAGCTTTTATTTTTATGAAAGAACTTTTATTTGTGATTCATATATTTAGCTTCAGACCCCTACTTTTATTTGAAACTAATTTGGTGCTTTTATTTTTTCTAACATATATATATATATATATATATTTATAGACCCGTACCTATTGTTCCAATTTGTTCAAATCCTAAAAGCATTGAAATAAATGCCTTGATGAAAAGGTAGAATGTGTCATACCAACAAAGATGACCCTTTAGAGTCTATAAGAATGAAACGGCTAAAGAAGGACACAATCAAATACAAACAAAAACAGCATTTTATGAACAAGCCCTATCTATCTATCTATCTATCTATCTATAGACCCGGACTATAGCTACCTTAGACCTGTACCTTATAACAGCCACACGCCCACACACAATGGCACAAACACAAACATTTAGATCCGTACCTCATAAAAATAGAAAACAGTCTATTATGTTCATGATAAAATCTAAGTTGAGAAAGACGCATGAATGGAATCAATGATTCAATAGTATATAAATTTATTTCTAATAAAAACAAAAGAAAATGTTAAAATTGGTACCTTATTTCCAAATTTGCTAGAGAGAAAAAAGAGGTAGAGAGCCATGTTAGATAGAATAAAATAAGCTGATGATATTTTTGTTTAAATAGTAGGGTTTTAGAGTATGAAAAATTTATAATTTAACCCTTATTAATGCGGGATGGGGCAAGGTGGGTCTAAAAAGTGTAAACCCATCCCCGCCTTGCCTCATGGTGTGGGTCTAAAACCTCGCCTCATCCCCACCCTACTATCTTTGCGGGGCAGGAAAAACCCGCATGAGGTGAAGCAGGGAGGGGTAGGTCAAGCGAGGCGGGACAAAATTGCCATCCCTTTCAAAGACTTGCCGTTGTTTTGTACAACATCAACCCATTCCAAAAGATAAACGCAGATTATCAACATAAATTGCAATGAATAAAGCCACCATCACAACAATTTCACAATAAAGTTTAAAATAACAAATTGTTAATGGTAAGTAAAAAAAGTGGTTAGCTCATATAAGAATCAGTAACAGCTTAAATTGTTGTGTTCATAGTACTATTCAGTTACAATCGAGTCCAATCCCCACAATTATAAGATTTTGGCAAAAATGCATTTTTGGTCCTTACATTTTGGGTATATTCTCTTTTTGGTCCCCATGTTTTAGTCACACTTACTTAACTCTTTGAAAATGAAAAATCATGCCCATTTAGGTCCCTGCCATCAACCTACTAACAAAAAATTCAAATGTGACAATGGAGTGCACCGTTAGCATGTTAAATGTTGATGTGGCTATATTATTAATACAAAAATTTATTTGATTTTTAAAAATTCCCACATCATCATATAAATAAATAAATATTGAAAAAAAAAATTCTATAAATATAATATATAATTTTTTAAAAATTAATTAAAAATATTATTTTCATTGGAATATGCAAAAGAACATGTTCTTCCCCTAATCTTTGGTAACATGTTTAAACTCTCTCACTCTCTTCCAATTCCATTTCCAATTACAATTCCTAACCAAAACCAAACAAATCATCTTCTTATTTACAATCACATTTTTTTTTCCTGGTTGGCATTTAGAAATAGAGGTGGTGTGGGTGAAAAAAGATCTACCACCGCTGGACTTGAAAGAATGAGAAAACAAAGGGAGACTGGGTAACCTAAAGAGAGTAGGACACACCAGCAGCAACAAGTATCGTCAGTGGTGATGGTAAAGGACATCCTCTTCGCTTAGATCCAAGCTGATATCTGCTCCAACGACCCCCTCAGTGGTGGTGGGTTGTTTTTCTCCTAATCTCTGACTTTCTCTCACTCTCTTGATTGTTTGATTAGTGGTGTGGTGGTGGGTTTGATTGTTCGATTGGTGGAGGGTTTTTTTTGGGTTTATGTGGGGGTGGTCGTTCATTTGGTTTGTGTTTAAGTTTATTTCATAAGTGAATGATGGAAAGAATTTTGTTTTCTCTCACTTGTGTAATTTGTTGGGAGGAGGATGAAATAGTGAAAGGATGAAAAACTCATATGTTAGGTAGATAAGAAAAACTCATTATGCCATTTACAAATTTCAATGTGATTGGTGGTTTTCAAAAACATAATAAATGAATATTGACTTACTTTTTTGAGATCAGTGGATTTACAAAATTTGTAATATTTTTTAAATCACTCTTTTTTTAATGTTTTTTATTCGATAAAAAATTTGTTTTTTATTTATTGGCTACTATTTGGGGATTAGACGGACCTTGTTGATTAAAATTTGGGGGTTTACTTTCACTTGAAGGTTTTAGGTGATTACCTAACTGGCCTAATGCTTGAGTCGGCACTGCATTTTCCCTCCCAACCAAATAACCAAAAGTCTTATTTTTCACTCCTCCTTTTTCATCCTCCCGCAAATCACCCAAACCATAAATGAATAATAGAGCTCTTTAGTAGTAGAAGAGGGTTCTTATGGTGCTTCAAGAACGAATTTTTGACTTTCGATTGAAAATTTGAAAGGCTAAACAACCTAAATTTAATCCTAAGTCTAAATTGGTTAATACTATACTAGTCGTTGTCTCTTTGAGCACATATACTAGTCTTTTCTCATGTATTATATTTTTTCAAAGATTTTTTTTTATAAAATATATAAGATTAGTAAGTTATAATTACAAGCAATTATAAATTAGATGTAAAACATGTGTTCTAACTTTATAGAATTTGAAATTTTAATCATACTTTTCTAACATTTTGATGGACAATTTTGAACATGAATTCAAATAGAATAAAATGATGAAAAAGAATATATGTGACCGACTCTAATTAATCTATCGAAGATCCATAACCAACTCCAAACTTTTGAGACTAATAAGGTTTTGTTGTTGATGGGAAATTTTTTATTTCTTAATTTACCATTATATCCTTCATTAGTCTTATTGTTAAATAATTTTTTATTAGGTAATAAGACTATTTTTGGAAGTATAAACTCAAAAAAAAATTTCCCAATTATATATTTAGATATACTTTTCCAAATTGGAAAATTATTATGTAATTGCCTTAAACTTTTAAGGTAGTATGTATGTGTGTGTGTTTAAATATAGATTTAATTCAAGATAATTGCTCTTTACTAATTGAACTAATTATAATTGATGGTTATATAATTTGGATAAAGGAAAATCTTACTATTATTGAGGAGAAATATTATGTTCTCAATAGTTTCACAACAAATCCCAAGTGATAGGTTGTTATTGGTTGTTATGAGTGGGTAAAAAAATAATTTAAGTTGTGGATTCAAATTAGGACCAACAACAATTTACCACATGTGATTTGTTGTGAAAGTGTTTTGAAAATATTGTGGACGTAGCATTTCTTATTATTGAGTCAAGTTTAATTCAAGATGTAATGTTTTTATCATTTTCTTAATAAAGTTACGATCTTCTTAAAAAAAAAAAAATTATAACCTACAAGTCTACAACTTTTGAAGTAATTCTTAATATGTTATTTGCAAATGTCAAGAGGTGTGGGTCTCGCTGGAAATCAGCCATAGGGCATCAGCCGGGTTTACCTTATAATATATTAAACTTGTTTGATAAAAAAAATTTATCTTAACTAGTTAAAGAGAATTTTAGTGGGGGGAAGAGCAAAATCAAAAAAAGTTCCAAAAATATCCTCAAAAAAAAAAAAAAATCCAAAAATGCTGAAAGTTTTGTATCATCTCTCAAAAAGGCTAAAAAATAAGATTAAGGCTTTTCTTGTGTTTGGTAGCACGAGTAGAGCTCTCTCTCTCTCTCACATTTTAATTTGTCCATGGTTATGAATGGTTGCAATTATTGATCAGTTTTGGTATCTTTTTGCGTCTGATTTATTTGACAAACTTTTAGTTTTAACTTTTATATACAATTTTTTAAAATCACACTTTTTTTTAAAAAAAGAAGAAGAATATTTTAGCACATTTTCAATAAAAAAAGAAAAAGAAAAAAGCTATAACCTAATGCCAAAAAACACACTTACACTCTGTTTGTTTTGAAGTAAAATATTATATATGTAAAACATTTTCAGTAAAATATTTTTAGATATTTGGTATGAAAAGTAAAATTATTTCAAGTAAACCACAAAAATTGATAGCTCAACACTAAAATCACTAGTGCCAGAGGTCTGGTGGCTAGACCGTTGGAACCAGTAGTCAAAGTAGTAACTCTGGTAACCAAACTGCTGACGATCACTACTAGAGTGGTATCTTTGGTGATCGAATTGCCAACACTAGTAGACAAAACAACGTCTTCAGTTATTGGACCTTCGGCACCGGTTGCAACGCGGTGTCTCTTTCCACTGAATCGCTAACATTAGTTAATAGTGCGGTGTCTATGGCCATTGAACCGTCAACACATATCTAGAGAGGCATCTTCGACCATCGAACAGCCAGCATCGATCATCGGTGTGGCATCTCTTGCCATTGAACCATCAACACCGATTGGCAGAGTGGAGTCTTTGAACATTGGATTGTCAACATCAATTGAGGAGTAGAGTCATCGGCCACCAGACCGCCATCACAAGTTGGCAGAGAGGAGTCACCAACCACCGGACTGTCAGCATTGGTCGCTGGTGTAGAGTCTCTAGCCACCAAATTGCCGGCACCTGTCGCTAAAGCAATGTCTCCGGTCCGATACTAAAGCAATGTCTCTAGCCATCGGACCGGTGACCTAGTGACCAAATGGAGGAGGGGAAGTTACTGTGTGTTTTTGGAAAATATTTCACCAAATTTTCAAAGGTAAAATATTTCACCAAATTTTTATAAAAGATTTTATTGTCAATTGAAAATATTTAATAAGTTTGACTATATTTTACTTGCAAACAAACACCTAAAAATAAGAAAACATTTTCTGGAAAATATTATTTCAAAACAAATAGAGCATTTATGTTAGTTTCTTCATTCATGAGTTTGCCATCTTCATGTGGGTTTCCAATGCATTCCACTAGTTATCAATAGTAACAAATGTTGATGTGAATAGTGGGCTTAGCTCTCCATCCTATACCCCTAGCCTCGAGGTTCATTAGCACATGAGACATAGCAAGGTAATGAAAACGACCCCAACATCTAGCATGAGCACTAGCATTAGGGGTTGTAAAAACCCCCAATTGCTATTTTACAACCCAAAAGAATAAAAAACCTACTACATTTGGGTGGGCATACTCAAATTCTTTTGCAACATTTCTATTGATGGTTCTAATAAAAAAGAACCCATTGTCGCAGGTTGTAAAGAATTCTTTAATATAAAAACACTCTCTCTCTCTTCCCTGGTATTTGAGTTAGATTTTATATTATATTATTTTATTATGTAGTTATATTATTTTAATGAGTTGTATGTAAAAATAAAAACTGGGATATAGAGTGTATTATAAAGTGAGTTGGTACAATAGATAAAGTAAATTTTTAGACGGTAAAATACCAACTTTTATATCATCCTCGGTGCTAGTGCTTAAATATTCCCACTAATAACAAATACAAGCCATTAAAAAAAGTAATTTCCTAGAAATAAGAGATTAAATAAAAGAGTAAAAAAAATTCCAACTGAAAAAATCAAATTCGGTAAAATTAGTATTCATATTCTGTATTTTTCCTTGAAAAGGTCATGTTTGTATTTAAATTATAATTACTTTTGGTTAGAACCTATAAATATTATATCTTTTATTAAAAAAAAATGAACATTCACATGCAAAGAGGCTAGTAGTATATGGCTATATGCAGTGGCAAAGCGAAAAAAAAAAAAAAAATTATTTGAGAGGTCACAATTAACCTTAATCATATAGATATGTAACATTCTATAAAGTATATCTAATCACTCTACACTCTTATATAAAAAAAAAGAAAAAAAAAAAGATATATAAGATAGGATTTGAAACTAATGCTGTCATTATAATTTATTTGTAGAATAATTTGAAGAATTCTTTTTATATTTTATACTTATATTTTTTATTTTTTGAATTATTAAAAAATATTATATATTCTCAATTCACATTTTATTCACTCTATGACTATAACTTATAAGCCATATGAATATTATATAAAACACTTTTTCTCCCTACAATTTGTTGACAGTATATTAGATAAATATTGTGATTAACTCAGTTATACAAATAGAATAATTTAAGATAAAAATATATTTTTAAAGATACAAATAGAATAATTTAAATAATTCTTTTATATTTAAGTTTCTATTTTTATTTTTTTAATAAATTATAAAGAATATTGTAAATTCTTAAATCACATGTCATTTATTTATAACTGTGATTTATAGGCCATATATATATATATAATTTTTTTGAGAAACAATTTATAGGCCATATAAATGTTATATGAAATGCCTTTTTTCTCCTATAATATGTTGACAATATACTGGAAAAAGATTGTGATAAAATCAATTATAAATTATAGACCCATGATTAAAACAATTAAAAACAAAATGTCATTATAAAAAAAAACATATATTTGTTGATTAAAAGTAAAAAGAAGAAGAAAAAGTAACCATAGTTGGAAAGATATTAATACATTTTACACAAAAAATTATATTAATTATATATTACATCTTATCACTTGAAGATAGTTTGGGATGGTTATTTAATTTGTTAGGATATTATCTATAAATATACTTACACTAATTATAATTTTAAATAAAAATCTTGTGGAGACCAAATAGTATATTTTTTTCTTTCTAGGAGCTAATTTTAAATATAATTACACAATATGGATGGATAAATAAATAAATTTTAAAATTTTTTTACATAAAGGATTCCAATGTGATGGGATCTCAATTAGATGTCGAATTTGGGACATCAAAATCTTCTCCATTTCATTTAAAATAAAGAAAATTTATTTTTATAATTAATATTTAATTTCATGGATAGTTGGATATAACCATTTATAGGGTGTATTGCCATTAAATAATGGGTACAACAAAAATGTATTATCTTTTTTTGATAAGACAAAAATGTATTATCATTTTTTATTTTTATAAACAAAATGTATCATCTTATTACATCAAAAAGTCTCATATTTAATATTTTGGCCGTGAAGAGAAAATAAATTTCCCTTCACAAAACTCTACTCCATCTCCTCTAAACTAACACTAAAATAGTTCATCGCATCTCACTGTATTTACAATCACGCTATCAATTCACAATTAGCCGTTGATTCCTCCGAAAACCTGAATTCAACTTTGCTTCGTCTTCGCTCCTCTTCTACTGTTCGTTCGTGCATGAAGATTTTCTAGTAATTTTTTCGATTCCGAGCAACTCTATTTGCCTAAACTTTTGATGCATGTGTGGGATTTCTTCAAATTTGAGTTCTAATTTCAGTTTCTCTGAAAATTAGCTTAAAGTCTGTTTGGTTGCTCAGAAATGAGAGGAAAATAAAGGACCGCTAAGAGTTTATTAGGTTTTTTTGTTAATACCTATGTTTATAATTGATTACATTTACTTCTATATTCTTTTTTGCATTTCCTTCTATTCTGATATTTGCTTTTAATTTAATTGCTCTGAGTCTGAGGATTAAGATTTTTTTTTTTTTTTTGGATAAAAAAAA
The DNA here is from genome assembly GCA_030820535.1 of Quercus parvula. Taxonomy (NCBI): domain Eukaryota; kingdom Viridiplantae; phylum Streptophyta; class Magnoliopsida; order Fagales; family Fagaceae; genus Quercus; species Quercus parvula. The sequence continues at coordinate 32,023,062 of JAUAME010000012.1, forward strand.
AGAAAAAAAGAAGAAGGTGCGGATGAGAGAGGGCAGGTATGAGAAATAAAGGTAAAAAGACGGGTAAAATAGGGAACAAAGAAAATAATGTTATAGTTCCCAACTAGCCGTTATTTTTGAATGATACAAATACAAATCCCTCTGTTTTGGTCTCTCCGACTCAGAGTCGGAGAGGGAGACCGAGAGACCGACTCTGCTTTTATTCTCCGACTCAGAGAAGGATATTATAATGTTTTTAATTAATATAAATACATTCATATTTCCATACCCAAGAACAAACCCTCTCTCTCACTCTCACTCTCTCTCTCTCTCTCTCTCTCTGTGTTTCTAGTTTTATCTCTGAAACTCACAGAGAAAACCCACTTTGTAGCCCACAATTGCTTTCCTTATCTGAGTGTAGAAACAGAAATCAAGAATTTTGGAGGCCAATTCAACTTAAGAATTGAATTTGGAGTCTCTTTCTCGTCTCTGTTTTTTGCTTGTTGTTTTATCTCTGTAACTCACAGAGAATTGATCATCAAAACCATGGTGACTCCCTGTTCCCTTTTTGAGTGTGAGTCATTCAATGAACTCAAAAGAGAGTGCACCAGAGATGAACAAGTGGACTTGGACTTGCTCACTCTTAGGGTTTTGAAGGACTTGATTCTATTCCTCCCTAAAAAACCGTCTCTGCCACTGACTTCAGAAGAGAAGAAACTTCAATATCGTTTCAAACCCACCTGGGGCTCCTTCCAAAGAAAAAGATCGAATCTTGGTTCTTCCAAGCCTCATACCCATTACCAATTGCCAAATTTGAACGTCAAAAGGAAGAGGTTTTCTCAATCCACTGGCATTGCAGATCCGGAATTGAAAGCTTCGCTACTACCAGAGGGTTTTGCTTGTACTGCCCCCAAGATCATCACACGCCTCAAAATAATCCCACCCAAGAAACCCCATTTGGGAATCTCTGCTGCTTCATCCATTGCTGTTTCCAACCACTCTGAATCTCTCAAACCCACGCCACCCAGAGTAATTGATGGCCTCAACTGTCAAGGTTTGAAGCTTGTTACCCAGAAGCGAAGAAAAGCCACCAGAGAAGACCAAATTGAAGAAAAGCCACCAAAGAAGCCCAAATTGAACCCAACCTTTCCACTCTCAAACCCATCACCAAAACTGCCTCAAAATTTCCAGAATATCATCGACACAATGGGTGGAACCCAACTGGTTTTGGTCATACAGAAACCCCTCACTAAGACTGACCTAAACCGACATAATGCTCGGTTGTCCATGCCTTTAAGCCAAATCAATGGCAGTTTCTTGAGAGAGGCAGAAAGAGTATATCTGGATCAACAGCAAGCAATGGAAGTCCCATTCATGGAGCCCTCCAGTAAGGTAAATAAAATTGTTTTGAGGCAATGGGACATGCCCAAGGAGTCAGGGAAGAAAAGCTCATGCTATGTGATGATAAAATCTTGGAATGAGGTAGTGGAAAAAAATGGACTTGGCAAAAAGCTTCACCAAGTGATCCAAATTTGGTCTTTTAGAGTTGGTAACGAAGATCAACTCTGCCTGGCTTTTGTTGTGGTCAACACAGGAGAGAACAGTGAAGGAGCAAGTAGCAGCAGCAGGCAAGGAAGAGATAGGGATTGACACTAATTTTGGCCTTTTCAATTGACCAATTTTCTTGTAATTAAATATTTTGTTTAGAGTTTATTAGAGAGAATGTCAATATGTTATGACTCATGATGTATTGTTTATTAGTATTTTTTTAAAAAAAAAATTTTAGATAGGGATCTATTGTCAATTAATGTAAGAGTCTGTTCATTGAAATTTTGATTAATGAAGTTCCTAGAAATTTTGATTAATGAGACTGAGCCACATTTTGATTTTGATACACAATGAATATGCGTAAATGGATTTGCGATTGATTTGGAATGCTAAAAGGTATATGTTATGGAATCTTTTGCAATATGTATGTTTAGTTGAAATATACATACATACATGCATATATATATATATATATATGATGAAGAGTTTGACATCTTGTATCAGGTAGAACATACGAGAAAGTCATAAAACGTTGGAGGAGCTTGAAACTGTGCATAACAAGTACCTGAAGGCTGAAGAGACAAGAGGTTTGCTGAAAATGGATCTTATATTGTCATAAACAAATGCCTACAAGGACCTATTAATATTGTTGGCATGGTATATGATTGTGTCATTGCGAGAACCCTTGTTATATCTATTTTCAAACCATGCGCTAGCCACTATTTGAAATGACATGTCTGCATTGAATGTTTACTGAATTCACTTTGATCTTATTTAAAGGATCCACTATTTACCTTTTATTTTTAATAATTAGGAACTCGATAATCAACTCAGAAACTGTAAGGAAGATTTTAAGAATTTTGAAAGGCAGGATGTGAAATATCGCGAAGATTTGAAGCACATGAAGCAAAAGATCAAGAAACTTGAGAATAAACTGGAATAGGGATGGGAAAGACATTGTTCACTTGAACTGAACATGGTTATCATTAACTTTTTGGCTTCCCATTTCAGGAATCAGCAAAGATTAATAACTTAGAAAATGAGTGTGAAAACTCAAAAAATCTGATTCCGGAACTTGAGGAAAATATTCCAAAACTGCAAAAGCTGTTGCTGGACGAGGAGAAAGTCTTAAGAGGAAATTAAAGAGAATTTTAAAGGTGATTTAATTTTTTTTTAAATTTTAATATTATTATTATTTTTACCTTTTTGGTTATGAACAATAGGAATATGTCAGTCGTCGTATTGCAAATCACACTTCAAAGAATTATGTGCATCAGTATTAAGTTTTTAATTTATAGCTGTTTGTGTATGTTTGACACCATTGTAAAATATTATTGTTCATTTTCTGTTTTATCTTCTAAAAAATAGTAGGGTTTTGTCATAAGCTATGCCTTCAATTAAAATTTTGGATTCTCATTACATTGCTTTGTGTTTCTTTAGGTCTATATACTAAGTATTCTCTAGTTGGATTTTTATTTTTATAAATATGGTGCCATCCCCCATGGTAGATGTAATAACATTGTAAAGGATGCCCAAATAACATATCACGGAGTTCTGATATTCAGAGTTTGTGCTATGATATACATGATTTATATGGCTTTAATATGTATGGCATAACTTAGTATTCCTCTACAACTATTTTTGGAAAATTCTTAAATTATTTTCTAATTGAATTTGGACGTTTGATTAGGTCAATTTTAAAGAAATCCTCAATATCATTTTCAAATGGGATTAAGAGATTTACTATTAAAGGATTTTGAAATTAACTTTGCTCGTGCCTAAACATGTGAAAAGGTTCTACCCTTGACATTTTTAACACATTTCAAGTTGGTGTTATTCTTATGCCTCCCCGGGGGGGCTATAATCAATGTATTATTTATATTGAATTCTTCTGGCTGAATGCATATATATTAGGCCTTTAATTTGTTTTTTCCTTTGTTCATTGTTAAGTTAGGCATGCACCTAGTGGCCTTGGACCTACGTCCTCACCTTCCATCCCATTATTATGGGAAAAGGAAGTGGTAGTTGAGCTATACGTCTTAGGCACCTTTGATTTTTTTTTTTTTAATGCATAAATTGCTCCTTGTTCCCCCCCAAAAGAAAAAAAAAAAAAAAAAAAAAATCACCCAATTCCATGGGGAGAACCAATGAGAAACAAAGAGGTTTCTTTTGTAACATTGGTGTGGATGCATTTTTATGTTTATTTTGTTTATTCTTGGTATTGTATGTAATCTGTTTGTTGCTTGGGAAATCGATACCATTTTGTTGAACAGGAAATCCCCCTTGAAATAATTAGTGTAATATTGTCTTTCCTCTAGCAAACATGGGCATGTGTAGCTAATTATTGGAAATATTACTTACCCCTGATTGGTCAATAAGCAGTTGAAACTGAGATATCTTGCTGAGCTTGCAAAAGTTTGTGCTGAACTAGAACCTTGGGAAAAGCAACTGATTGAACATAAGGGAAAACTTGAAGTTACATGTACCGAAAGCAAGCTTTTGAGTGAAAAGGTGAGTTTTGGTACTTTGATAGTATCTTTTTAATTAATTCTAAGGGATGAGAGAATTAGCTACTTGTTATTGTCCCCTTATTTTTCTTTCTCACATATAAATGGAAAAATTTGTATTAAGCAATTCATTATTTGTAAAGCAATTCATTTCTTGTGTTGATTGACATTGTGAGAAGTAAAAGGTCCTATAAAATGAATTGTGTAGTAGAGATTAAAATATAGTTGGCTGAAAGTGATGGTTGTTGTTTCAGCATGAAGCTGGTCTTGCAGCATTGCAGATATTCAAACTGATATAGAAAAGTAGAAGCTTGAAGTATTGGGAGCTCGTAAAGAGGAACAAAGTTTGTGTTTTCATCATAATTAATTTGAATTTCAAGTTCACTTGTTGCTTTGCCATTAGGAAATATGATGATAGTACTTGACCCTTATTATAGGAATGCATCAAAGAACAAGATGCAGTGATTCCTATTGAACAAGCTGCAAGACAGAAGGTTGCAGAACTCTATTTTGGATACTGAGAAGAGTTGGGATCAGTTCTGAAAGCAATCTTGCAGGCTAAGGAGTCCAACTGAATTGAGGGAATATAAGGAAGAATGGGTGATCTTGGTGCTATTGATGGTAAGTCTTCTGCTTTGTTATTAGTTTATAATCTTTGTTTTCTAGCCATCTTTTCAAGATTAACAATGACATAAGTCCAATTTTTGTGACTTATAATTGATGCCTTTTCTTATACCTGCATTTCCACAACAGTTCTTGTCCTAGGTATACAGAACAATACATGTGATTTATATGAGTTGAGATTTGTGTTTGATGTTTGTGAAATTGTGTTTGGCTTTATTACTTTACCAACCCTTTCCAATTATTGCCGTGTTTGATGCATCAATGAGCTCATCATTTTCTTTACCAAACAGTATGATATCAAATCCCATATATATTTTTAATTTTCAAATAAAGTTTGTCTTTTAACTTTTGTGATTTTCTATCTGCAGCTAAATATGATGTTGCCATATCAACGGCTTGCCTTGGAAACAACAGGTGCAACACAAGCATGCGTTGAGCTACTTTGGAGGGAGAATCTTGGTGTTGCAACTTTCATGATATTGGTACCAATTTCATATTACCGTCCAAACAGTTACTTTAATGTTTTGAGTATCTGAAATACCTTGTTTACTTATAAGTTCGAAGGTCGGCTGGTTTATTTGTTTGATCCTAGGAAGTAGGAAACTTGACTGAAAATTTTCAGAACTTGTGACACATTCATTGAATCTTTTAGGCCGAAAGTTGGCTGAATCTCTGTGCATGAGTTTGATATCTCCAGTTGTAGATCACTCTAATTTAAAATTATGACAATATAGATTGTTCCCATTGAATCTGCTAGCTGGTTTTGAAATAGTAAGAAGAGACAATGTAGAAAACAAAGCAAATCTTTACATATTGTAGGATCTATGGGATTGCTCATTTGGGTTCAGGTTGCAAAAAATTTTGGTTAACTTTTTGGTGATGTGCAACCAAAACTTGCAGCAGTCAAAGGGGTTTTGAAATTTTAATATCACAACTTACTTAACAGGATCCTGGAATCAATAAATTTAGAAAATGATAATTCAGATTTGGTGGCCACTTAATATTTAATGCCATACAGTTGTGTGTTTGTTGGGAAATTATTGTGTACTCCCGGAGTACCATAAATGCATACTCCCTCCTCTCACATTAATGGTGGGTCCCACTAATTAAATTCATGGTAGGACCCACCATTTATGTGAGAGGAGGGAGTACGCATTTATGGTACTTCGGGAGTACCTAATAATTTTCCGTATTTGTGTATCTTTTTCCTTCATATACGGTAGACTTCCATTAATTGAAGAGGACTCATAAAACTATGGCTACTTTATTTTTTATTTTATAATTTTGAATTCCTCTTGCAGGAGAAGCAAGTTGAATTTTTACCCAAGTTGAAGGAGAAGATAAGCACTCCAGAGGGAGTTCCGCATCTTTTCGATTTAATTATAGTTCAGGATGAAAGAATGAAACCTGCTTTCTTTGCAGCATTGGGAAACACTGTTGTAGCTAAGGATCTTGACCAAGTGGTTTCCAGTTTCTTTATAAATGATTGGATTATTCTTCTGTTTCAAAATTGTAAAAAAATGCAGTGTTAAAGTATTGCTAACTTGTTTCTAAAAGCAAGCTGGTGTTTTGATAGTTTGGTATTGTGCCTAAAAAGTTCGTTTTAGCAGCTTGTGCTTGGTTTATCTGGAATAGTTGCCATGGAGTAACTAAAGTTGTCAATTTATAAGTTTTTAATTTCTTTTTGCCTGTGTGTGTGCGCGCGCACGCACTTTCCTAAAGAAAATTTTGTACAGTCTACCTTGTGACAGATCCTTTTCAACTGGAATCCAAGACAAATGAGGAGGAAATTTTAGATGCTTTACTGCTGATAGAATCTTAAGTGGAATATGTCACAATGTAAGCAAACATATTCTAAGAGATAAGAAATCATTTTTAAGGCATTGGGCATCTTAACCCTACCATACATTGTATTAGAAACGTAAATCTGTTTATACCAAAAGGAATTATCATTAATGCCTAATTTGCATTGATCCCTTGATGAGGTTAGGTCCTCAAGTTTTGTCTGTGCGTGGTTTCCATCTTATTGAGGGTAAAATAACCAATAAACTTGGAAGTTTATATGGTTTATTGGAGATTTCACATTTATGTTGACTTGGGTCTGGCAAATTTTGAAATAGCTTCTATTTTCCAATTTTCAGGCAACACGTATTGCATACGGTGGAAACAAAGAATTTCGACGAGTGGTAACACTTGACGGTGCTCTTTTTGAAACATTTGATACAATGAGTGGTGGAGGAAGTAAGCCTCGTGGTGGCAAAATGGGGACATCTATTTGAGCTTCTAGTGTGTCGGGAGAAGCTGTTGCAAATGCTGAGAAGGAACGGTGTCTAATGGTTGAAAAATTGAATAGCATCCGCCAAAGAATTGCCGAGGCAGTGTGGTGTTCTTAAGTCACATGTCATTTATTTATGATTGTGATTTATAGGCCATATATATATATATATATATATTGTACGAGCATCAAGTCTAGGCCCAACCAATTAGTCCTCATATGATTAAGAGGTTGGGGCCTAGTGTCAAGTCTGGGCCTAACCCAAAATCACAGGTCGGGGCCTAGTATCAGGTCGACAACAGCCCATTGGTCCTCTACTCCCTGAGACCAACTTCGGCTCGAGTAGAAAAGAATGATAGTACCTTGGGGAAAATCGCTTGTTGAGCACCATTTGGCGATAGTTTCAAGTTTTTAAGAAAGTCATGTTAGTCACAAGTAGTGGGTCCCATATGGTCAGGAATATATCTCAGAGGGACCCACCAATATGGAAAATCACTCTCTCATCATGACGACCCCACTAAGGGAAGTCTATAAATAAAGGTTGATGGTTAGAGGGGAAGGGGCTGGCATTTTTAGGAGGGACACATGAGAGAAAAGTGAGGAACAACGAGAGAGAGAGAGAGAGAGAGAGAGAGAGAGAGAGAGAGAGAGAGAGAAGGTTTCAGCTCGACACAGCTTGAGTCTTCTCGAGGAGCATACACACAGGTGAAGAGAATAGAGAGTGAACCTTAAGCACCTTCCCCTAAGCCGTTAGGTTGACTCAAGGAGGTTTTCTCATTATAGGAAATTTCATACCTATAAAAAAACAAGTAAATTGAGAGTCTGACCTAAAACTTATCAAGTATCTTGGGCTCACGTACCCCCCCCACACACGCACACACACACACACACACACACACACACATATATATATATATATATGAGAAAAGATTTAGAGGCCATATAAATGTTATATGAAATGCTTTTTTTTCTCCTGCAATATGTCGACAATATACTGGACAAATATTGTGATTAAATCAATTATAAATTATAGACACATGATCAGAACAATTAAAAACAAAATGTCACTATAAAAAAACATATATTTGTTGATTAAAAGTTATAAAAAAAAAAAAAATAGTTGGAAAGATATTATTACATTTTACACAAAAAATTATATTAAATATATATTACATCTTATCACTTGAAGATAGTTTGGGATGGTTATTTAATTTTTTAGGATATTATCTATAAATATACTTACACTAATTATAATGTTAAATAAAAAACTTGAGGAGACCAAATAGTATTTTTTTTTTCTAGGAGCTAATTTTAAATATAAGTACACAATATGGATAAATAAATAAATTTTAAAATTGTTTAACATATGGTTCTAAGGATTCCAATCTGATGGGATCTCAATTAGATGTCGAATTTGGGACGTCAAGATCTTCTCTATGTCATTTAATATAAAGAAATTTTTTTTTTATAATTAATATTTAATTTCATGGATAATTGAATATAACCATTTATAGAGTGTATTGGCATTAAATAAAGGGCACAACAAATTTTTTTTTTTATAAAACAAAAATGTATTATCTTCTTTTATTTTTATAAACAAAATGTATCATCTTATTACATAAAAAAAGTCTCATATTTTTTTCCTCAAAAAAAAAAAAAAAAGTCTCATATTTTGGCCGCGAAGAGAAAATAAATTCCACTTCACAAATCTCTACTCTAAACTAACACTAAAATAGTTCATCGCATTTCACCGTATTTACAATCACGCCAGCAATTCACGATTAGCCGTTGATTCCTCCGATAACCCAAATTCAACTCTGCTTCGTCTTCGCTCCTCCGCTGTTCGTGCATGAAGATTTTCTGGTAACTTTTCGATTCCGAGCAACTCAATTTGCCTAAAGTTTTGATGCATGTGTGGGGTTTCTTCAAATTTGAGCTCTAATTTCAATTTCTCTGAGGATTGGCTTAAAAGTCTGTTTGGTTGCTCAGAAATGAGAGGAAAATGAAGGAACCGTTAAGAGTTTATTAGGTTCTTTTGTTAAGACCTATGTTTATAATTGATTACATTTATTTCTATATATATATATATATATATTTGCATATGCTTCTATTCTGATATTTGCTTTTAATTTAATTATTCTGAGGATTAAGTTTTGTATACATTGGTTAGGTTGATAGAGAGTTCTAAAGTTGGATTTTTTTTTTTTTTTTGGTTGCTTATAGAGAAAATTTTGGGATAGAGAAATGATTAAATTTCTTAATGTTAGTAGATTTTGCATTTTTTTGGGATCTAGGGTTTTGTTGTTGTTGTTTGCTATGTCACTATGTCAGTGTGACCAAGAATCTGAGGTCTTATTATAGACTGCAATTCATACATTTGTTGAATTTTGCCTTTTCTGGTTGTCTTGGTTTACTGATACTTATATGGTTTTTTTTGGGGGTTGTTTTAGAGTGCTCTTTTGATTTGTTTTAGGAGTTGGAATGGGGGTTATGGAGAATATGCTGCATTCAGATTCTCTTAGAACGGTTACATCAGTAAATGGTAGTTATTCTGAAGGGAGGTTGGGAAAATTGGCAATGGATATTGGTCCATCTAAACCTAAGAGGCGTTCAGTTTCTGCTGTTCGTGATTTTCCATCAGGATGTGGACCACTTGGTAATCGAATTCAGTCTCCAGAGGTTTCTGAAACTTTGGTTTCTGCAAAGACATTGGAGCAAGAAAACGTTTTGACATCAGAAGATAAAGTGGTTGTCTCATCTGACCAGGGGAATGAACTTGAATCTGTGAAAGTTGAACCTGTGCAAATACACTCACCAGTGTCAGAAGCTTTGAATAATGCAGTGCTGAGTGAGCCTGTGAAAGTACACTCACCAGTGTTGGAAGCTTTGAATAATGCAGTGCTGAGTGAACCTGTAAAAGATTTAGAAGATGCAGCCTTTGATTTGTTGAAGATACATGTGGTAGATGCTTCTGCTTCTGCTTCTGCTTCTGCTTCCAAGGAAGAGGTGGTTTCACCAAGTAGTTTTAAATCATGCTCACCATTTTATGGTCCCAATGATGTTCCCACTGGCAGTGGTTTGAAGAAGACCATGGCTAAAAATTATGCTTCACGAAGAGCAGTTTCAGCCATCAGAGACTTCCCGCTCTTTTGCGGTAGAGATGCTCCACGTCTTAGTAAGGAAGAAAGCCTGGAAGAGCTTGCTTCTCTGAAGAACAAGAGTTTGTGTCAAGATAAGTCTGATATGGATGACATGCCCTCGGAAGAAATGAGAAAAGCTGATGAAAAGCAAATGGGAGAGGATGTTCAAGATGGGGATGCAGAGAAGAGTGAATTACAGGGGAATGTTGCTTCTCTGAAGAACAAGAGCTTGTGTGAAGATAAGTCTGATATGGATGACAGGCCTGTGGAGGAGACTAGAAAAGCTGATGTAAAGCAAATGGAAGAGGATGTTCAAGATGGGGATGAGCAGAAGAATGAATTACAGGGGAATGTTTCTAGAATTACTGGAGACAAATTCGGAGCTGAATCTGATGGATGTGCTACTGAAGAAATCAGGAAGCAGGATGAATTTGGAATGGCTTCTGAGATGAAGGTGCGACGGGATGATACAAGAGAAAAGTGCACTAGACCTTCATCTAAAACTGAAAGTAATCAACACCAGTCTGACCGCAAGTCCAAGACAACAGTTAAAAAAGAATCTAGGGACATTGGAGGATTGGAGGAAACAAAGGGGAAGGAGATTGTGGTTTATGGAAAGGACTCAAGTCTAAAGAGAAAGCATTCCGATATATCTGGTTATCAGATCCAATTGCAGGAGGATTTTGGCAGTTTGGAACCTGAGTTGGAGAGGGCTGTGGTGCAAGGTCTGATGGCTGCGCCACATTGTCCTTGGGGGCAGGGGAAAGGGGCCTACAAACCATATACAGCTGGTGTTACTGGTCAAAGCAAAGGAAAGACACATAATTCTCTGCATCTCGTAAAATATAAATCAGCTGTCAAGACAAAGGATAAAGCCGGAGGTTCTGGAGTGAAGTTAAAAAAGAAGAAGTCATCTATCACAGGAAACACTGCTAATCATGGTATATGTCAAATGGTTAGTAGAGATAAGGAGGATTCTCTTGAGGAAGATGATGAATGTAAAAACTTTCATATTGCTCCAAGACCTCGTAGTTTTGATGTAAACCTTCCTCCCTTTGAACAGAGTGCAAGTGTTAAGCATCATGAAAGTGATGCAATTACCCGAAGCAAAGTGAGGGAGACACTGCGTCTGTTCCAAGCCATCTGTAGGAAGCTCTTGCAGGAAGATGAAGCAAATCCGAAGGCACGAGGAAATGGCAATAAGAGGATCGATTTACAAGCATCACAGATTCTTAAGAAGAACAGCAAATATGTTAACACTGGCAAACAAATCTTGGGACCTGTCCCAGGTGTTGAAGTTGGTGATGAGTTCCATTACAGGATTGAGCTTAATATTATTGGCCTTCATCGCCAGATTCAAGGTGGTATTGATTATGTCAAGCATGATGGGTTAGTCCTTGCAACTAGCATTGTAGCATCTGGGGGCTATGCTGATGATTTGGATAATTCAGATTCCTTGATTTATACAGGTCAGGGAGGAAATGTAATGAATACAGGTAAAGAACCTGAGGACCAGAAGCTTGAAAGGGGAAACCTTGCTTTAAAGAATAGCATGCAGGAAAGGAATCCTGTTAGGGTGATCCGTGGATATGATTCCTCAGATGGAAAAATGTATTTCTATGATGGGCTATATGTGGTGGTGAAATGTTGGCAGGATTTGGGGCCGCATGGTAAGCTGGTTTTCAAGTTTCAGTTGGACAGAATTCCTAATCAACCAGAGCTTGCTTGGAAAGAAGTCAAGAAGTCCAAAAAGTTCAAAATAAGGGAGGGTCTCTGCGTGGATGATATCTCACAAGGGAAAGAGTCAATTCCCATTTGTGCTGTGAACACCATAGATGATGAGAAACCTCCTCCATTTAAATACATAACTAGAGTGATATACCCTGATTGGTGCCGCCCTCTCTCTCCTAAGGGTTGTGACTGTACCAGGGGATGCTCAGATTCTGAGAAGTGTTTTTGTGCAGTCAAGAATGGAGGAGAAATCCCATTTAATCATAATGGGGCCATTGTTGAAGCAAAGACCCTGGTCTATGAGTGTGGTCCTTCTTGCAAGTGCCCTTCTTCTTGCCACAACAGAGTTACTCAGCATGGTATCAAATTTCAGCTTGAAATTTTTAAAACAAAATCTAGGGGATGGGGGGTGAGATCCCTTAATTCCATCCCTTCAGGAAGTTTTATATGTGAGTATATAGGAGAACTCCTTGAAGAGAAGGAAGCTGATCAAAGAACCGGTAATGATGAGTATCTGTTTGACATTGGGGATAACTACAGTGACAGCTCTCTTTGGGATGGACTCTCGTCCCTCATGCCTGATGCGCAGGCAAGTTCCTGTGAAGTTGTGGTGGGGGATAGTGGATTCACTATAGATGCAGCACAGTATGGCAATGTGGGGAGATTCATCAACCACAGCTGTTCTCCCAATTTGTATGCTCAAAATCTCCTTTATGATCATGCAGACAAAAGAATTCCTCATATAATGTTCTTTGCTGCTGAGAATATTCCTCCCTTGCAAGAGCTGACATACCATTACAATTACACGATTGATCAGGTTCATGATTCAGATGGCAATATTAAGAAGAAGAGTTGCTTCTGTGGTTCCCTAGAATGCACTGGTAGGATGTATTGATGTAGCGTCACAGGAGAAGGTTGTATTTATGTTGAAATAATTTTCTTGTCTTGTACTTGTAGATACCTCAGCGTTGTTTACATTGACTCAAAATTTTCACTTGTAGACTCGAACACAAACAGTTTTCAGTAATCATATACTCATTTCTTGACTTATTTGACAATTAATGTCAAAATTAAGTCTCATAGCCAAAAGGCTTTCCTCTCTCTCAACTATTTGACAATGAGAACATCGTTGTGCCACTTCTACCAAAGAAAAAAAAGGGGACATTGTTCTGTCATTGTTACCACTTACGGGTGGTATCATTTTGCACCCGTAGTATTTAAATGTTAATTAACAGGGCATATTAATAGGGTTAAGTGTTTTAGTATGTATGTTCACACAGAACTGTACAATCACTTATTTATTTATATATATATTTTTGGGATAATTCAATTGTTGCAAGTGAAGGAGGATGGGTTGAACCCTAATTCTTTTTATAGACCATTCAATATCGTTGAATTAATTTGTTAAGGCTCTTAATTAGTTAATAATAATTCTTTATTTTTTTGGTTAAAATTAATTAGTTAATTCTCACTTTAAAATATATATTTTTAATTATTATAGAATAGTTGACTCTCGCTTTTTTTTTTTGGTGCTGAATGGTAATTCATAAATTAGGAAGTTTTATGTAATTTTGATCCATTTAGATCAGTAGGAGAATTCTTCTCCAAAAAAAAAAAAAAAAAAAAAAAAATTCAGTACAAGAATATATTACAGTATCTTGCGGTGTCATATCTCTTGAACAGAAACAAATGAACCACAAATCCAAATTGCCTAATTAGATCTTATGCAAAAAAAAAAGTCCCGCAAGTGTGGTTAGTGTCCTTGCATCACTTAAACCTCATATTGCGTTATGGTGTGGGACTTAGGCACTAATGGGGTTTGCCACTACTCGAGTCCACAACTCCTAACTGATCCCAACCGATGAGATGAGTTACAAGGATTTCTTAATTCTCACGGCTAGACCACCTCCCAAGCCACATGGTTAACAATTTGGATATTAATTAGTGGGCATTTTTTTTTTTTGCCAAATATTCAGTTTTTGCAAAGTATATTGAAAAGCTCTTGCACCAAGTTATTTTATTTAATAGTCTCTGTGAGTCAAATTTAGCAAACTCGAGTTACAAGTAAAAATTGAGTTTAGTGAACTCAAGTTTCAAGTAGATAGGCATTCACATGGATAATTTGATGTGGCATTTTAAAATAACATATCTCATGTGGAACTCAAGTTTACTAAACTCGAGTTCCTTAAAAAAGAAATTTGTTGAAATGAAACTTGAGTTTACTTAAGTCGAATTTCATGTGAAATATCTTATTTTAAAATATTACATCAACTAATCCATGTGAGCACCAAATTGTATGAAACTCGAGTTCACTAACTTTAATTTTTACTAGGAACTTGAGTTTAGCAAATTGGTTCTAAAATGTGCTATATAACTAAATAACTTCGGACATATGCTTTTTGATAATAAATTTTTTTGGTGCAAAAAACTGAATATTTGGAGGAAAAAAAAAAAGTCTTAATTATTGCCAACAAGAAAAGTAGAAAACGTTCCATTTTTGGGCCGTTTACAAGGTCATCCCAAGTCCCAACCCAACCCAAAAATCTAAACTCAACTTACACAGCCCATTCGGCCCACTCACAATTCCAATAAAATCCTCACAAACCCTAGCACATTTATCTCTCTCAGTGTGCCTACCTTCCCTTCTCCCATTTGCAAAAGCCAGACACAGAGAGAGAGAGAGAGGTAAGCTTTCGAAGCTGTGAAAGATGAAGTACAACCCAAGAGTCACGAGCTCTCGCCGCAAGAACAGGAAGGCTCACTTCACTGCCCCATCAAGCGTGAGGCGAGTCCTCATGAGCGCACCCGTCTCCACCGAGCTCAGATCCAAATACAACGTCCGATCCATGCCGGTGCGCAAAGACGACGAGGTCCAGGTCGTGCGCGGCACCTTCAAGGGTCGCGAGGGCAAGGTTGTCCAGGTCTACCGTCGCAAGTGGGTCATCCACATCGAGCGGATCACCCGAGAGAAAGTGAACGGCTCCACCGTCAACGTCGGTGTCAACCCTTCCAAGGTCGTCATCACCAAGCTCCGCCTCGACAAGGACCGCAAGTCGCTTCTCGACCGCAAGGCCAAGGGTCGTGCTGCTGCTGATAAGGAAAAGGGGACCAAGTTCACCGCCGAGGATATCATCCAGAACGTCGATTAAAATCGGTCCTAGATTCTTCTTTGTCGTCTCTACTTTTTTGCTTTCGGTTTCTGAGTTTTTAACATTTTACATTCGGATAATATATTTTTGTGCTTTTTGAGAATCTATCCATCTATCTATCTATCTATCTTTTTGAAATGACAAAGCAGAAATGATAAATGACCTGTGGTTTAGTTGCGGGTGCCCGAATGCAGTGGTATCGTTTTTGCCTTCATTACTGTTTGTCTAATAGTTTGCTTAAATTCATAGTTTTCACTCTCATAAAAGTTTTACTATATATTTTTTGTTTGTTTGGAATGTTCTTGTGAATATTGCTTGATTTATCATTAGTGACATTGTATCCGAATTGTTTTTGGATGCTCGATTATACAATTCTGATGCAGTTGATTGTGAGTGGTGTGGTTGTCCAACACTCAGTTGTGGTCATAGTTTGGATACCACCTGAGTTTTTTTTTGGGATGAATTTGTATTTCATTCAACCTAACACAATGCTAGCAAAACCGTATTCAATCTAAAACAACAAACTGTATCTTCAACCCCAATGAAAAAAAAAAATTACAAAAAGGAACATACTAAGTAAGAAAATAATCCAGTTCAGAATGTTTTTCTCAATCCTTACTTTACCTATGTATTACATCATGAACAATGTGTGTTTGATCTTATAGATTCTAGCATTTTTTTCATACCATATAATTGCTAGCCTAAGCTAGCTTTGGAATGTCTTCAACTCTTTGCCTTTGAGATTGGCATTTGCCCAATTAAGCTTAACATTTCAATCATGAATTGGTCTTCTTATCATACATTTATCAAGGGAAATAGTCCATAAACATTTATTGGACATGCAAGTAAAAACTACTCCCTCCGTCCCACTTTTTTTGTCCTGTTTGAAAAGTCAAACTTTTCAAGGGAATATCATTTATTGTCTTGTCTACCTTTTAAAAATATATATGTTTCCAAAACTACCCTTAAAAAAATTTATCAAAAAATTGAATCAGTAATTAATAGGGGTATAATAAGAACATTAGTAAATTAATAAATTAATGACTTTTATTTTTAGAAACAGGACAATATTTTGGGACATCTCAAAATGGAATAGAGGACAAAAAAAGTGGGACGGAGGGAGTAAATGATTACGACTCTTATTTATGCTTCTATAGAGAGAAAAACACACACCCTTATTGCATGTCTCTAAACTTGCAAGCCAATTCCTTGTTAAGATTGACTGACAACAGGATATTTAGGCACAACCATAGAGAACCATTTCCATTTCAACAATATTACTTCAAACTTTTCTATTCTAATAAGTTTCCAGAGTCTTGGTACATGTGTACTCCTGATTTCAAAGCAGTCCCAAGAGATAATAGTTAGCTTGATGCAATTGAATGTCAAACAACCAACCATGAATCAACACTAAGTCCTCTAGTTACAAGTTGAAATCCCATCATGCAGAACACTAGATGGTTTTGGAGCACAATTATTTGCTGTATCATAGATCACCCATGGAAAGTTTTCACCTTGCCTCAAACAATGCTTTATGAAAGGTCTAGCAAGTTATCTTATGCCAAGAGTTTTTCTTCTACTCCATGAACACTTTGCTGGTATTGAAATGGTCAATAAGCTTCTATTCCCTTAATATCCTGCCTGTGTGCAAAATATGCTTCTATTCCTTTAACAGACAGAACTCAGCAAGCCATATGTCTCGAGTCAAGCGAAGTAAAAATGTTTTCATTTCTTCATTTCTTCAGTCTTAACATCACTTCTTCTTGGTCCTAACCTTATTTCTTTTAGGAACATGTAGAGCATGCCAAAGCTGCTTTAGCTCCTATAGCTGTATCCATGCACCCTTACAGATATATGCATTAGATCAATGCTCAATTTGCCTGAACCTTTATACTATTTACAGCTTTAACAATTGAAGCCTACCAACATAGGATAGATCCTCTGCACTCTTAGAAAGATATATTGGCTGAAATCTTTTCAAAGGTTGAAAATCCTAAAGCTTCTTAACGCTGAAAGCTTCTCAATGGCACACACTGTCTGAATTGGAGCATGTCCACCCTAAAATTCGGAATGGGGAGGACTATATTTTTTCAGTATCCGATACCTCAACAAAGAAGTGAAAGAAAACTTCACTTTTGCTTTGATATGCCCTTGAAGCAAAAAGGTGTCTAAAACTCATTCAAAACTTACTGAATGGTGTAAGTTGAATCACTATGAACAGAAAAACACAAGTTGGAAAGTTAAAAGCCTTTGACATTTTAGATGAAAAACTAAGTTATGTTTAAAGGTTAATCAGATGCTGGATAAGCTTAGAAAACACCTCCGTACCATTGATAAGAAGTCACTCTGATAGTGGATCACCCTGCAGTAGACCGTTCCTGCCATGCCATCAAAATAGGCTTCCAAACTGCCATTAATAGCTACTGAGTAGTATTCTGTATTTTTGAGAAGTTATACAAAGCTTGACCCTATTTTTGAATCTGTTAAAGCCGTACCAATCCAATCGTCTCTAAATTATAGAAAATAAAATAGGTCAATGGAATCATACGTCCTAGTAGCAGACCTAGCAGAAGACCCTTCTCTATGGAATCATACGTGAAAGTTGTTTGAGTAGGACAAATGAAATCATTAAAGTGAGAGACTTTATACATAAGGTTCTAGATATGCTAGATGGTGTTACAAAGAATATATTGGTTAGACCTTTTGTCTAACCAACATTTTGGGTTCAAGAGCGATGGTTGTGGGCCTTGCCCATCTCCAAACAATAAATTGACCTTTTGTTTCAGGAGGGCTTTATGCATTTATCTTTGCTTTTCGATATGGACATTATGGCCCAAACGGAGCCAGGATTTTATTTTTAAGGGAGTCAAATTAAATTTTTTTTATTAAAAAAATTAACCTTTTTGCATATAATGTATTTTGTTATATATAAAAATATATTATAAGAATGTCAAAGTTTGGTTACAGACTACCGCTTATAACTCTCACTAAAAAACAACTATAACTCTTACTAAAAAAAATTAATATGGCTACGTATATTTTGAAAGTATAATCATCGGAGTGCATGTTTCTTATGTCCTTAATAGGAATGTCATTTTTGTGCCAATTAGATGTTATATATTATTTGATCCATAAATTTATTTTTTATGCTTAATTTTAGACTACAAAAACTTGAAATTTAAATATTTAATTAATGATGTAGCTATTGATATTTGATCTTTTGAAAATTTCACAAACATGAAGGGTATAAGAAGAAAATGTAATATAGTGGTAGTAGATTTGTTATAATTCATATCTAATAGAAAAATATCGAGTGAAGTTGTAACTATTTTCTAAAATAAAATTTGTAGCTAAACTTGTAGCTACAAGTTTGTCCTTTGTAACAATAATTTGAGATACTAATAAAAGCATTTTCTAATTCCGTAAGTGTAAATCAAACTGGACAATTGTGTGCTGAGATTAACCAAAAGATTGGGTAAGTAAAAAAGAAACTCATTCATTTTGTTGTGAAGCATATGACTTAATTATTTTCACAAGTGGGGGTCTGGTGGTTGTTGCAAAAAGTTGGGAGGCAAAGAAACTCATTATTCGTAATTTTTTTGGTAAGATAAATGAACCCTAGACTTCAAAATTTTAAATGGGTTTGGGTTAGCACTCCCAGGTATTGAAAGAGATATAAATATTGGACCTTGTAAAGTTGCATATCTGTAGATACGGATACCTTATTTTGCAATCATAGGAAAAAATAAAGGGCAAGGCTAAAAAATCTTCATTTACATATGCGTAAATTTAGTCTAGAGTAAAAATTCATATCATAATGGGTCATTATGGAATTCATTGACAAAGTTGTCATAAAATCTTAAGTTTTGACCAAGTCACATAAAAACATGATTTTCAATGGTTAAAATGATTTTAAAGTGAGCTTAAATGTGTGGAATTAAAATTGATTGATTTTGATGGGTTCTTAAGAGGAGTAATGGCCAAGAGCCTTGTAGCTCAAATGGTTGGCACTTCTTGGTGTTTCTAATATAGATATCTAATGTTCAAATCCTCCAACTCCCAAACATTGTAACACACACACACAGACACAAAGAGGAATAATGAAAGTCAAATAAAATCTTAATTCTCATTAGTTTAATTGAAAGATTAATTATAGTCATGCATCATCCATTAGAAGATAACACAAGTTAGGGTTTATTCAGTTGAGGGATGGAAAAGTGGGAGTACAGAAGTGGAGAAGGGATGGAAAAGTGGGAGTACAGGAGTGGAGAAGGAATAAAAAAGTGTGTGGTGGGGTGGGGGGGGGGGAGAGAATAGAAGAGATTTTAGTTTTCTCTCAAAGTGTTTGGTTGGGAGTGAAAAAATGGATGGATGAAAAATGAGAGGATGGAAAATGTAGTTTGTATACATTTACTCTTATGCCCCTATTAAATAAAAAAAGATAACAAATTAGCACCAAAAAAAAAAAAATGATGAACCAAAAATAAAACCCTAAACATATGGGGAAAAAAGGGACGAGAATTACTAGAAAAAGGCAAAAGCTAAAAAAGAAAACCAAAGAAAAAGAAAAAAGAAAAGAAGAATAAAAAAAAAAAATATTGATAACAGAAAATGACAAAAACGAGAGAGAGAGAGAGAGAGAGAACGACAAAATCTATGTGAACATTGTGTTAGTGTGGCTTGAATTTGCCACAAGCCCATAAAGCCCAATCCGGCCATAAATTGACCTAATACAAGTTGTATTAGGAATCCCACTCAGCCGACTTTACATAAAGTAATATGTGTGGCTAGAGAGAATAGAATTGATTTAAGAAAAATTCCAATTAACCTAGTGAGCAAGTCGCATGAGAGAAAATAGAGAAAAGAGAGGCAGCCAGCTTCTATTCTTAATTTTTCTGTGAGAGAGTGCTAGGGTGTAATTGGGATTTGGGTTTCTTGAGAGTGTTCTTGTGCACTATTGTATTTTTCCTGATAATAGTGAAATCCCTGCAACTCCGTGGACGTAGGCAAATTGCCGAACCACGTAAATATTGTCTTGTGCGTGTGATTTTTTTCTTTGACGTGTGTTTTCTCTATTTGTTTTGTTTCTCACAGGTTGGAATTTAGGTTAAATTCCCTACAACTGGTATCAGAGCCTAGGGTTAGGTTTGAGTGGGAGCAATGGCAGAGGAAGCAGGAAAGGCGTCTGGAATAGAAAAGTTTGATGGCACAGACTTCGCGTATTGGAGGATGCAGATCGAAGATTATCTCTATGGGAGGAAATTGCATCTGCCTCTTTTAGGGACAAAACCTGAGGCTATGAAGGCTGAGGAATGGGCTCTTCTTGACAGACAGGTACTAGGAGTTATCAGGTTAACTCTGTCTAGGTCTGTTGCACACAATGTTGTAAAAGAGAAGACCACAACAGATCTGATGAATGCTTTGTCTGGTATGTATGAAAAGCCGTTAGCAAACAATAAAGTGCACTTGATGAAGAAATTGTTCAATTTGAAGATGGCAGAGAATGCATCAGTAGCACAACATCTAAATGAATTTAACACTATCACAAATCAATTGTCGTCTGTAGAAATTGATTTTGATGATGAGATCCGTGCACTGATCGTTTTGGCTTCTTTGCCAAACAATTGGGAGGCAATGAGGATGGCAGTAAGCAATTCTACAGGAAAGGAAAAGCTCAAGTACAATGATATACGAGATTTAATTCTAACTGAGGAGATTCGCCGAAGAGATGCAGGTGAAACCTCAGGATCTGGTTCTGCCCTAAACCTTGAGACAAGAGGAAGAGGTAAAGATAGAAATTCAGACCGGGGTAGATCAAAATCCAGAAATTCTAATCGAAACAGAAGTAAATCTAGATCAGGCCAACAAGTACAATGCTGGAACTGTGGGAAAACAGGTCACTTTAGGAATCAATGCAAAAGTCCTAAGAAGAAGAATGGAGATGATTCTGCTAATGCTGTAACAAAAGAGATTCAGGATGCATTACTTCTTGCAGTAGACAGTCCACTTGATGATTGGGTTTTGGATTCAGGAGCTTCGTTTCATACCACTCCACACCGAAAAATCATACAGAATTATGTTGCAGGTAATTTTGGTAAGGTGTATTTAGCTGATGGTTTAGCCTTGGATGTTGTAGGTATGGGAGACGTCCGGATATTGTTGCCCAATGGATCTGTTTGGTTACTGGAGAAGGTTCGACATATTCCTGAACTGAGGAGGAATTTGATTTCTGTTGGACAACTTGATGATGAAGGGCATGCAATACTATTTGTTGGTGGTACTTGGAAGGTTACAAAGGGAGCTAGGGTATTGGCTCGTTGACAGAAGACTGGTACTCTATACATGACCTCAAGTCCAAGAGACACTATTGCAGTTACTGATGCAAGTACTGATACAAGCTTATGGCACCGCAGACTTGGTCATATGAGTGAGAAAGGGATGAAGATGCTGCTGTCAAAAGGAAAACTACCAGAATTGAAGTCCATTGATTTTGACATGTGTGAAAGTTGCATCTTAGGAAAGCAGAAAAAGGTGAGCTTCTTGAAAACTGGCAGGACACTGAAGGCTGAAAAATTGGAGTTAGTACACACTGATTTGTGGGGGCCTTCTCCGGTTGCATCCCTTGGAGGTTCAAGGTACTACATCACTTTCATTGATGACTCAAGCAGAAAAGTATGGATTTATTTTCTGAAAAATAAATCAGATGTATTTGAAACCTTTAAGAAGTGGAAGGCCATGGTTGAGACAGAAACAGGTTTGAAAGTAAAATGTTTGAGGTCAGATAATGGAGGAGAGTACATAGATGGAGGGTTCAGTGAGTATTGTGCTGCACAGGGAATTAGTATGGAGAAGACCATTCCTGGGACACCACAGCAGAATGGTGTGGCTGAGCGCATGAATAGAACTCTCAATGAGCGTGCTAGGAGTATGAGGTTGCATGCTGGACTACCAAAAACTTTTTGGGCTGATGCTATTAGCACTGCAGCTTACCTGATAAACCGAGGACCTTCAGTTCCCATGGAGTTCAGACTTCCTGAGGAGGTTTGGAGCGGTAAAGAGGTAAAGTTTTCACACTTAAAAGTTTTTGGTTGTGTTTCTTATGTTCATATTGATTCTGATGCTTGTAGTAAACTTGATGCAAAGTCTAAAATATGTTTTTTCATTGGCTATGGTGATGAGAAATTTGGCTATAGGTTTTGGGATGAACAAAACAGGAAAATCATCAGAAGTAGAAATGTGATATTTAATGAACAGGTTATGTACAAGGACAGGTCAACTGTAGTGTCAGATGTTACAGAGATAGATCAAAAGAAATCTGAGTTTGTCAACTTAGATGAATTGACTGAAGGTATTGTCCAGAAAAGGGGTGAAGAAGATAGGGAAAATGTAAATTCACAGGTAGATCTGAGTACACCTGTAGCTGAAGTTCGCAGATCTTCCAGGAACATTAGACCTCCACAGCGTTATTCACCCACTTTAAATTATCTCCTGTTGACTGATGGTGGTGAGCCAGAGTGTTATGATGAAGCCTTGCAAGATGAAAATTCAAGCAAGTGGGAGTTAGCCATGAAGGATGAGATGGATTCCTTGTTGGGGAATCAGACATGGGAACTGACTGAATTGCCAATAGGAAAGAAGGCTTTGCACAACAAGTGGGTATACAGAATAAAGAATGAGCATGATGGTAGCAAACGTTACAAGGCCAGATTAGTCGTTAAAGGGTTCCAGTAGAAGGAAGGCATTGACTACACAGAAATATTTTCTCCAGTTGTGAAGATGTCAACAATCAGACTAGTACTGGGAATGGTGGCTGCAGAAAACCTACATCTTGAGCAGTTAGATGTGAAGACAACATTCCTTCATGGTGACTTGGAGGAAGACCTTTACATGATTCAGCCAGAAGGGTTCATTGCTCAAGGACAAGATAATTTAGTCTGCAAACTGAGAAAGAGCTTGTATGGCCTAAAACAAGCTCCTAGACAGTGGTACAAGAAATTTGACAGTTTTATGCACAAAATTGGGTTCAAGAGATGTGAAGCTGATCACTGTTGCTTTGTTAAGTTTTTTTGACAATTCTTACATCATATTACTGTTGTATGTGGATGATATGCTTATTGCAGGGTCTAGCATTGAGGAGATTAATAATCTGAAGAAGAAATTTTCCAAACAGTTTGCAATGAAGGATTTGGGAGCTGCAAAGCAAATCCTTGGTATGAGAATTATTAGAGACAAGGCTAATGGTACATTGAAGTTTTCACAGTTAGAGTATGTGAAGAAAGTTCTCAGCAGGTTCAACATGAATGAAGCAAAACCAGTGAGCACACCCTTGGGTAGTCATTTCAAACTAAGTAA
This sequence comes from Quercus parvula, assembly GCA_030820535.1. Lineage (NCBI taxonomy): Eukaryota > Viridiplantae > Streptophyta > Magnoliopsida > Fagales > Fagaceae > Quercus > Quercus parvula. Next base: position 32,046,367 of record JAUAME010000012.1, read on the forward strand.
AGAACAGTCACCAAAGACAGAAGAAGAAAGGGACCACATGAGCAAGGTGCCTTATGCCTCAGCTATTGGCAGCTTGATTTATGCTATGGTATGTACAAGGCCAGACATTGCACATGCAGTGGGAGTTGTGAGCAGATTCATGAGTAGGCCTGGAAAGCAGCATTGGGAGGCAGTCCAGTGGATTCTGAGATATCTGAAGGGTTCATCAGATACATGTCTTTGCTTCACAGGTGCAAGTTTGAAACTGCAGGGTTATGTAGATGCTGATTTTGCTGGTGATATTGATAGTAGAAAGAGTACTACTGGATTTGTTTTTACTCTGGGTGGTACAGCTATATCATGGGCTTCAAATCTACAGAAGATTGTTACTTTGTCTAGTACAGAAATTGAGTATGTTGCAGCAACTGAAGCTGGAAAGGAGATGATTTGGCTACATGGTTTCTTAGATGAATTGGGTAAGAAGCAGGAGATGGGCATTCTACACAGTGACAGTCAAAGTGCAATCTTTCTTGCCAAAAATTCGGCTTTTCATTCAAAGTCGAAGCACATACAGACAAAATACCACTTTATCCGTTACCTTGTTGAAGATAAGCTGGTAATGCTTGAGAAGATTGTGGATCTAAGAACCCGGCAGACATGTTGACTAAGGGTGTCACTATTGAGAAGTTGAAGCTGTGCGCAGCTTCAATTGGTCTTCTAGCTTGAGGACAGGAGGATGAGTTGCAGGGATGAGGGATTGTGTTATGGAGGATTGTGGCTGATGTTTGCAGCTTGTGAGCCCTTAAGGGCTAAGGTGGAGCTGATGGAGGAGTTTGCTAGTGTAGCTTGATCAATTCAAGCCAAGGTGGAGATTTGTTAGTGTGGCTTGAATTTGCCACAAGCCCATAAAGCCCAATCTGGCCATAAATTGACCTAATACAAGTTGTATTAGGAATCCCACTCAGCCGACTTTACATAAAGTAATATGTGTGGCTAGAGAGAATAGAATTGATTTAAGAAAAATTCCAATTAACCTAGTGAGCAAGCCGCATGAGAGAAAATAGAGAAAAGAGAGGCAGCCAGCTTCTATTCTTAATTTTTCTGTGAGAGAGTGCTAGGGTGTAATTGAGATTTGGGTTTCTTGAGAGTGTTCTTGTGCACTATTGTATTTTCCCTGATAATAGTGAAATCCCTGCAACTCCGTGGACGTAGGAAAATTGCCGAACCACGTAAATATTGTCTTGTGCATGTGATTGTTTTCTTTGACGTGTGTTTTCTCTATTTGTTTTGTTTCTCACAGGTTGGAATTTAGGTTAAATTCCCTACACATTGCACATGGGCTTTTCAATCTACACGAGCAAAAAATTTTGTTCAGTATTCTATCTAGTTTTCTCCCTGATTTAGTAAGAAAACATTTTGGTGTGCATAGAAAGAAAACACTCGAGTCCCACCAGTTTTCTTTTCTAAAATCACTTCAACCAAACACTCAAAAATTATTCTCTCTATTTTTCTCTCCCCCTTTTTTATCCCCCTAAAATCACCCCAACCAAACGGGGCCTTAATTGTGGAAATTCTCATGATAAAAAATTATTTATTCATTTTTCAAAAATAAATAATTAGATTAATAATTTGGAAGGGCCAATCCAATTGGAATCATTTCATTCAAAAAAGAGTTCATTTTGATTTTTTTTTTAAAGACTTATCTTTTAAATAGTAAAAAAAAAAATAGAATAAATTTGTATTGGGTGCAAAAAAATAAAAAATTTTGAAAACTAGGGTTAAATTGTTGATTGACACTTTAACCTAGCCTCTGAACTTAGGATTTTTGGATAGGTAGATTAGTGTTTTATTCTTTTTTAATTTTTGGTAGATTGTAACTAGGATCAAAGTTTTGTATTCTTTTGCATAGATGGTAACTAGGACTTAAAGCCTTGTAAGGTTTAATTTACCAAGATTGTACTTGTTTTCATTCAATTAATGACAATGAAGCATTTTATTATGTGTTTTGTATTTTATTTTTCCTTATTTTTTTGTATAAAAAATAAGTGGTAACTCCACACCACTTACCCAAAAAGAGAGGTGCCCTTAAAAACACTTAAATCTCTTTTTTTGAGAGCACCCTCCTCAAGGAAGTTTGTGGTCTCTCACAGATATACCAAGAGATTCCCTCATTGGCTTACGGCCCTGGTGCTAATGAGTCCCATACTACTTGAATTCAAGTGTTCTGGTAAGGTGGATTAGGTGCTTGACCACTAGACTTCCATACTGAGGTTCATATATACACAATACAACAATTTGGCTAGCATTTCATAGCTCCAATTACTACCTTTTGAATACTGTTAACCAGAAAAAGAAAAAAAAGAAAGAATACTGCTACCCAAAATTATACCTAGTAGTATCACTTAAAAGTGATTAATATATAACTAACAGGGATGGAACTAGGATTCATACCTGGGGGGGGGGGGGGGGGGGGGGGGGGGGGGAAGCTTAAAACCAAAAAAAAATTTATGAAAATAAAAACTAACATCTATTTCATATTTAACAAAATACTACATACAAAATAAGCATTTCTTAAACATTTCATATTATAAAACATATCAACAAAGTATAACATACAAAATAAGTGTTTCTTATTTTGTGCGCGATTTTTGTTTAGTCGATATTTATTTTTTTATTTTGTTTTTGTAGTTAAAGGGGCATGAATTTTATTTATTTATTTATTTTCTTGTAGGTCAATATCTAAATATTTTATAGGAGAGACAAATATATATATATATATATATATATATATATATATATATGGGCAAATCTTAATTTTTTTATACTAGTTTTTTTATTTTTTTATAATTTGGGGGGGGGGGGGGGGGGAATGGCCCCCCTCTACCATAGTGTAGGTCTGTCCCTGATAACTAATATGTTAGAATCCCAAAGGATTAGTTTAGGAGTTTTTAGTCTTGGTGAGTCATGAAGTTATTGGTTTAAATGTGAGTTGGATTAATTTTAGTTTATTTACGTGTGTATAGATTTTAAAGGTTCATTTTTTCTTTAGATAAAACTATACATTTATGGATTTTCAAAAAAATAAATTAAGCCATTAAAACTTAAAAAAGAAGTTAACCCCCTTTTTAGAAACAAATACACACATACAAATGAGAAAAATTGAGGTTCAAATGCAAAGACACAAGAAGTTAACTAATCAAAACACAAGTGAGCTAACTACATATAAGCAAGCCATATAAAATCATAGAAGGTGTTAGAGTGACTATAAAATGATTAATTGGAGGACTTTATCATCTAAGAAATGAATGTTTGAAATAAATTTTTTGGTGATTAAATATATGTTTATAAGATTTATGTAATAAAATTAGGACAATTCCTAGTATTACTACTGTCTGTAATGTCGTTTTGTCCAGCAACATATATATATATATATATATATATATATATATATATATATATATACACACTATATATAAGAGGATTCTCCTTCTTCAACTGAACTTTTTTCATGTCAAAAATACCCTCATCACGTATCCAATAACTTTTCTTACAAGTTTTTAAAAAATAGGGTCAATAACGTCACACCAATTTCCTTTTTTTTTTTTTTTTTTTTTACTTTCAAAAACAGACATCCTTAAATTTAGGTTTCATTTTTCCAATTTCTTTTCAGTTTTTTTAATTCTTTTTTCTTTTCTTTTTTAATTTCACGTTCTTTTAAATCCTATACAGCTCAAGGTTTTTTTTTTTTTGCTATATTTTTTTCACGTTCTTTTTCATTCTATAAGGATGAGTTTTTTCTTTTTTTTGGATAGAATTATTGATGTAGATTATTGTGGGATAAAGATAGGGTTTTTTTAAAAGAAAATTCAACCTATTGGATGAGATTTTTTCTTTTTTGGATAGAATTATTGATGTAGGATACTGTGGGATAAGGATAGGGTTTTTTTTTTTTTTTTAAAATTTTATTTTTTCTTTCAACTTATGGTAGGTTTTATTTTGACAAGTAGAGTTGTTTTTAAAACATGAGTTAGTGGAAGGGTGGTTTTATTTTTATTTTTATTTAAAAAAAAAAACACTTTTCAAAACACTTATCCTAATCCCAATCTTTTCAAAACACTTATCCTTATCCCAATCTTTTCAAATACTACACCACTTTCAAATACACATTCAAAGAAATGCACATTTATCTTTTTATTTGTTTGAAAAAAAAAAAAAAACAATCACGTACTACTTTCAAATACAGATATTAAAATCATGTTTTAAAAAAAATCTCACATTCATCTCTCTTTTTTTAAAATTATTTATACTACTATTTAAGGGGCTTTTCCTATTTGGATTCCTCATTTTTTTTGAGTTCAAAAATGCCCCCTACACCCCTATGTTTAAGTAGAGACAAAATTAAAAGACAATCTGGTAAATATATAACTCTAACTCCTACTAAAACATTGCTTAAAAATAGGGTCACTCTTCTGTTGATTTTCAAATTACTTTATCCACTTATAAATTAAATTCTCAAAATAAAAATTATATATAATAAAATAAAAACACAAAATTTTGTTTTGCTAAAAAATAGGACTACTAAAACAAAATAAAAAAAGCCTCATCACATTCTCGTGCATGTGATGAGGCTAATAAATGAATAGAGCAATTTGAAAATCAACAGGAGAGAGACTCTATTTTTTAGGCAATATTTTAAGGGGCTTCGCCTATTTGTTATCCTCAATTTTTTAAGAGAGATGCTACGTTTACAACATTTTTACAACAAATCATGGGTAGTTAGTTATTATTTGTTCAAATTTGAATTTAACACTGAAATTACTTTTTTAACCCAATAATAACAACAAATAACAACCTGCCGCTTAGGATTTGTTGTAAAATTGTTGTAGACATATCATTTCTCTTTTTTTTTTAATTAAAAAATGCCCCTACGCCCCTATGTTTAAGTAGGGACAAAACTAAATGATAATTCGGTAAAAATACAACTCTAACTTCCACTAAAATATTGCCAAAAAAATTAGATTTGCTCTCCTATTTATTTTAAAATTGCTTTATCCACTTATAAATTAGATTCTCAAAATAAAAATTATATATATAATAAAAATACAGTTTTTTTTGCTAAAAAAAAACCTTATTACACACGCTAAGCGCGTGTGATGAGGCTAGTCTCTTTTATGTGGTTCCAAAGATACCCTCAAAAAATAAACCATAACTCATCTTAGAATTAGGGTTAGCAATGTCAAACACCACTCAACCTTCCCCTAAAAACATAAAATTAGTGAACTCACTCAATACACAATCATTCATCTCCCGTCTCCCACTATTTTTTCAGAGTCATTTTGTGAATGAATACTACTGAAAAGGTGTGTAAACCTTTAATTTTGGTACCACATCCTCTTTGTGCACAATATATATTCATTGAATTTGTTTCCTGTTCATGCAGATTTTTCACTAGAGCCATTTTATGATAGAATTGCACAATCAACACAGTTTGAAAAAAAAAAAAAAAAAAAAAACACAGTAGGAAAGGAAAGTATGCAACATTAAACCTTAAATTTTGGCAGTCATTAAATTTTGGTTGACAAAGTGTTTTTTTTGTTCATGCAGGTTTTTTGCTAGAGCCATTTTGTGATAGAGCTGCATAATCAACACTACTGGAAAGGAAGGTATGTAACCATAAACCTTAATTTTTTTTAAATGATTTATTTTTAGATAAATAAAACAAAAAAAACATATAACCGATATTTCTATATATATATATTTTTCGTTTTTAAGTGAATCTGCAAATCTTATAGGGAAAAGTCTGCTCTTCCTCTTCATTAAGTTTTTTGTTTGCTTGGTTTTCTTTTTTATTATTTTCCTTTTTCTTTTGTGATTCATGGTTTTGTATTTTGCAACAATATAGGAATACATAAGTCGTTTACTTCGGGTCATACACTTAAAATAGAATTCCTTAAGTTCCCTCTTTTATCTGATTCTTTTTAGGAAATAAAATGCCATTCATATTTATTTTATAAATAAAACTATTGGCACGAACAGAAAACAAATTCATTAAAATCTATATATATATATATATATATATATATGAGTAATTCTATGGTACCCTCAAAAAAGGGGTACAGTACCTACTAGTAGGTAACCTGTTATATTAAATTATTTTTTGCTCACATTTAACGGTTCCATCCTTACATTATGCAATTCCAACATCACATGTGACAGTTCTTTTCTCACGTTTGGTGGTTCTCTTACTTTTTTCTCACATTTGATGGTTCCATCCTCATATTGTGCAGTTCCAACATCATATGTGACAGTTCTTTTCTCACATTATGTGGTTCCCTTATTTTTTTTTTCTCACATTTGACGGTTTCATTCTCACATTGTACAGTTCCAACCTCACATGTGACAGTTAATTCTTTTGTCACATTAGGTGGTTCCCTTACTTTTTTCTCACATTTGACGGTTCCGTCATCACATTGTGCAGTTTCAACATCACATGTGATAATTTTTTTGTCACATTCAGTGGTTCTCTTACTTTTTTTTCTCACATTTGATGATTTCATCCTCACATTGTGCAGTTCCAATATCATATGTGACAGTTCTTTTGTCACATTCGGTGGTTCTCTTACTTTTTTCTCACATTTAACGGTTCCATCCTCACATTGTGCAGTTCTAATATCACATGTGACAGTTCTTTTGTCACATTCGATGGTTCTCTTACTTTTTTCTCTCATTTGACGGTTCCATCCCCACATTTTGTAGTTCCAACATTACATGTGACAATTCTTTTGTTACATTTGGTGGTTTCTTTATTTTTTTCTCATATTTGACAGTTCTATCCTCACATTATGTAGTTCTAACATTACATGTGACAGTTCTATTGTCACATTCAGTGGTTCCCTTATTATTTTTTTCTTCATATTTGACAGTTCTATCATCACATTGTGTAGTTCCAACATCACATGTAACTGTACTTTTGTCACATTCGATGGTTCTTTTATTTTTTCTCACATTCGATAGTTCCATCCTTACATTGTGAAGTTTTAACATTATATGTGATTGTTCTTTTGTCACATTTGGTGGTTCCCTTATTTTTTTTTTCTCACATTTGGTAGTTTCATTATCACATTGTGTAGTACCAACATCAATTTTGATCGTACTTTTGTCACATTCGGTGGTACCCTAATTTTTTTCCTCATATTTGAAAATTCCATCGTCATATTGGGCAGTACCAATATCACATATGACCGCCCTTTTGTCACATTCAATGGTTCTTTTTTTGCTTACTCACATTTGACAATTCCATTGCCACATTAAGCTGTACCAACATTACATATGGGTGCAGCCAACCTAACCCAACCCAACCCCACCAAATTATCTAATAATCAACAAATATATATAACAAAATTACCAATATCACATCTGACCGTACTTTTGTCATATTCGGTGGTACTCTCATTTTTTCTCACATTTGAAAGTTTCATCGTTACTGTGCACACCAAAAGTGAGGTTGATGGGCCAATCCTCACTTGGGCTCATATCTTACTTGTAATATGGGTTTTGGATTTCCTACTTTGGGTAGTTCCTTATACAAAGACCCAATGAGACCGCCTTTCCCTCTAAATTATGTTATTCCTTCCCTTCCTATTATCATTGCACTAGCCTGATACCCTTCTTGCTCTTTCTACCCTTACTTTCTTTGTGAGTTTTTTTAGCACCCCCCCTCTTCGCCTTTGCTTTTCATATTTATAGCTAAAAATTTAGTGGAGGAGTTGTGATTAATCTTGTGGTAAGTGGAGAAGGAGATCCAATGTCGTTACACTTAAGTGGGTGTTTAGTTGGGAGTGGGGTGAGGTGAGAGTGGCATCGGAACTGGCTCCCCACTTTAGGGGGGATGTTCGGCAGCGACGTTACTCAAGGTGGTGCTGGGTAATCGGGGTACAACGTTTCCAAGCAATCATGCTTCCGCTTGAGGTGCACGTTGCCGGACAATTCCCAAGGTATGAACGATGAATTGTATGTGTTATAATGGCTTGCTCAATGGGTTTTGGGTTGAGCACAATGACATGAGGTCTGGTCCCATGGCCTCTCCCGATTCGGAGCCTAGCTTCAAACGAGAAGGTTGGGCCCATGGGCCATGCTATAAGGCTGGAGTTCAAGGCCTAAGGCCTAAATGGGCCTACAGAGCCCTGTGCCGTATAGTTACATTAGGCAATACCAACATGACATCTGACTATACTTTTGTCACATTTTGTGGCACTATTATTTTTTTATTATCACATTTAACAGTTTCATTGTCACATTAGACAGTATCAACATCACACGTGACCTTCATTTTGTCACATTCGATGGTTCTCTTATTTTTTTCCTCACATTTGACGGTTCCATTGTCACATTAGGCTGCACCAAATTCACATGCAACTGTACTTTTATCACATTCGATAGTTCCTTTTTTTTTTCTTACATTTGATGGTTCCATTGTCACATTAGGCAGTGCCAACATCACATATGACCGTACTTTTATCACATTCGATGGTTCCTTTATTTTTTTTCTCACATTTGACAGTTTTATTGTCACATTGGATAGTACCAACAACATATGTGACTGTACTTTTATCATATTCAATGGTTCCCTTATTCTTTTCTCATATTTGACGGTTCTATTGTCACATTGGGCAATACCAATATCATATGTGATCAAAATAACCCAAAACTCTCAAAAAATACTAGGATACTCTTAAAACCTGAAAATGACTGAAATACACTTAGAACCAAAAAAATAACCAAAATACCCTTAGAATCTAGAAAATGACCCTGAAACCTAAACAAATGACTGAAATAACTTTGTAACCCAAAATGTGACTGAAATACCCTTAAAACCTAAAAAAACAACCATAATACACCTGAAACCTAAAAAATGACATTGAAACCTAAAAAATGACTGAAATACCCTTAAAACCTAAAAATGACCGAAATTACCTTAAAACCTATAGAACCTAAGTTGTTGTATTTTGTTGTATACTTATTGTAATTTAAAAAATGATAAGTTATCTAAAAAAAAAAAAAACTATCTAGTACACACACACTTATTTTTTTTTAAATTTTTACTTTGAAATTCCTGCAAAAAAACTTAAGGTTGTGTTTGGATGGCAACATTTAGATTTGGATTTGGATTTGGATTTTAAATCAATGGATTTAAAATGCCTTGATTTGAAATCCATTGATTTTAAAATTCTTGTTTGGGTCTTTTTATAGAACTCAAGATTTGAAATTCCATTGTTTGGATACCTAAATTTGAATTTGGATTTAGAATTAAATTTAAGATCATAATTTTTTTTCCAATTATTATTTTTCTTAATCCTTCTACATTTTAGTAATATTTTTACTACCGCATACGTGATGATCACTCTACAAGTATAAGTGCTTGTAGGGTGTGGGGGACAAGGGTCGGGGTTCAAGTTTCAGGAGGAAGTTTCACACACATATACATTTAAATTAATCTAGAGTAGAATTTCTATGTTGTATTAAAAAAAAAAAAAACCCATTTTTAATAAATACATGAGGTAATGAAAAAGCCTTTGATAACCCCATTGACAAGATGATGACTAAAAATCTATCATCATAGACAACTAATAATTTGCTATTAGTTACAACTTGGACTTGCAAAATATGAATTTATCATATAACTAAAATAATTCTTATTGTTCCATCATAATCATTATCAATGGAGAGGACAATCATAATCGATCTAGATATTATGGACATTTGACCCCAAAATTTATAACCCACTTTTATGTACTACAAATAGGTCTCTTTGTTGTAAAGTATCTAAAGAAAGAAGCCAGACTACAAAGAAATCAATTATAAGTATCTTGACTACTACTTACTTTGCTACTTGCTCATCACAAGTCGGAAAAAATTCATTTACAAAGGAAATCCACTACAATGTATTTCCTTCACATCTATATTTAAATACCATCATGGAAATAATTGAAAATGAGACAATCAAAAGCAGCTTGCAATGGGTCTTCATTTCTAAATCATTCATCCCTAAGTTTTCAACAAGGCAACTTCTAACTTGTAGGAATTTCTTATTGTCCCTCCTGCAACTCAAGTGGTAAATGAAATATTTGCATTTACATGGTATAACTACCAACCCTTAGAAAAATGAGATGTTCATTAGAGCACATCTCTTTGCATAGAGCCTCAACTATTTATTTATATAATTGAAATGATTCAACAACTTTTGCTCATCTAGCTTAACCTGAAAATATCAGCAAGTTCCACATCATATAAATAAGTTTAAAATAAATTCAAATAAACAATGGCATGCTAAAAAAATAAGAATATGATGAACCTTTATGAGGTTTCTTATCATTTGAAAGTTGAGTAATAATGTAAATGACTGTTGCTGCAATTGATATTGGGTATCTTCTAAAATTTGGGAAAAAAAAGATTCTTTAATATAAAAAATTGCCAACCAAAGAAAAATATCAACAAGCTTATTTTCAAAACACACGAAAATATTAGTCTCACTCATAAGTCACAACACAATATTATCTCACATTTGTAAGTTACTATAAATTGTAGTCACCAAATTATACAATCAGCTTCATCTGAGTTGGAGTCAGTTACTCTAAAATCCAACATTGACATAATACTCCAAAAACAGGGCTTATATTCATCTTATATAATTAATTATTAGATCAATATGCCTTGCATTAGATTTGTGGAGGGAAACAAAAGAAAAGAAAAGGACCCCCTAAGCAAAATGCAGATGAGTGGGGTAAATGGAGAACCAATAGCAAGATTATAATTAAGGAAATACTTAAACCACAACTGAAGAATGAAGAATTAAAAGGAAGTGAAATTACTTGGAACTTACTTAAGACCCATAAGGCATGTGCGATTTTGCCCCATTAACAAACACTTCACTGTACATTTTGGCTGAGTGGTGCAATCTTCCTAGATTAAAGGGAGAACAACATTTAAGCTTCAAGCATCCATAGGACCAAGAAAAATACATAATTTAAATGCTCCAATTGAAATGACAATAGATACCATGCTTAAATACCTACAATAGCCCTTAGTAAAGTGGACTTTTCCCTAATCTAGCAGGACCCATGATTACTGTCATAGTTCCAGGCAATGCATAACCATTCGAACTCTTCACAACTTTGTCAGAGTACTTCCTTTTACCCTTTATTGTGAAAGTCAAGTCTTTCCAAACAACTGAAGCCCCTGTAATTTTCCTTGCTACAACTACACCCTCTGGTAGTGGTGGAAATGGCAAGGACCCACTATTGAGCTTTGAGAGAGATGAGGAGGCTGGGGTGATCGCAATGTTAATAGTGTCATGATCACCTCCTTCCTCCACCCTCACATCAACATCTGTATCCTCCCATCCATTATGGTAAATCCTTAAATGAGATGGGTTGTCTCAGTGAACCAGGTTTATGCAAATAGAAAAAATTACTTAAGGGCACCCTCTTTGCTGGACTACTTGTTGAAGATGATTAAGACCTATAATTATCAGACTGAGATTGTATTTCTTGCAAATGGGTCACACACGAGAAGCTTCATTTAGCAACAAGTGAAAATAAAACATATTGCAAAGATGAAAAGCTGATCAAAGGGGAGAGGAAAAAGTACTTTTGCTGCATTACATAAATCCCAATCCCATTCTTTAACCATCGAATCATATAAAGTTAAGAGAGAGTAGTTCATCACCAATAAACCAAATAACAAAGAATCAAAGCTAGGAGTGAGATACATCCAAACACTTTAGATACTTCCCAAAATTGATGATACAATAAGAACTCTCCATGAAATTATTTTAATTATGATAGTTTTTAGACCCCTTAAAACCATAATTGGATTAACCTAGATAATTAGCCAAGTTGTTACTTAGTCGAAATTCCAATTCTAGGCTATCACAATCAAACAATCATATCATGCAAAGTAGCGGAAAGATAAATAACACAAAGATATGATCACCCAGGAAACCAACCCGGTAAAAACCTAGAGAGGATTTAACCTAGCTATCCTCAAGGTAAACCTGAATCCACTATGAAAGAATCAAAGTTGTTCAACAGAACTTAGACCACTAACATCCTATCGCTACCCATCAGTAGAAACTTACTGACACGATCACATGCAAGCTCCGAAACCACAGACTCCTTCTTTCTTGGATTCTCCAGCAAGTACAAGTACACCCGCTTGTGTATCTTTAAGCTTTTATTGCAGCAACTGAATGATCATCAATTTCTTGAAGAAATCTCCTCCTTGATAATCCTAAGCTTGTGTGAAGGAAAGCTCCTCAAGGATCTCACAAGAGATTCACACAAACAGCAATATGAGTAATCTCTAAAACGTGGTTAGGGTTTGCCTTATATACCTAGACAAAACATAAAACCCTCAAATGTTTTAATGAGCTAGGGCTGAGTTGGAATTATGCAGAAAAAACACATCAAACACGAAATTTGATCGATCCAGCCTAAGTTTCGATTGATCGAGCCAGGTTGAGATGCACAATAACTTCTGCATCAGCTCGATTCCAACTTTACAAAAACAGCACAACTTTGAGCAAGTCTAAATAAGACTAAACAACATGTTTTGATCATGGTTTTCCAACAATACAAATTAAAATTCTAAATACATTAATCCTAAGTTTTTGAACCTAACAAATTATTCTAGAATCTTCAACATATTGAAGTACCTAGCAATAGCCAAACAAATATCCAAGCCTATAATGCAAAATAATAAGCAAATGAAACTCAAGCATTCCCCTGGCAAATCTTAAACTCTCATGAGCAATAGTAAATATATCCTTAATCGGCATATTTGACTGTATCTAAAAAGTAGTAGCTTCAATGGGTTATTATAGTACAATAATAAATCACAGGACAGATTAAAGAATCATTTTGAACCAATCAAGGCTATTTCTCTTTAAAAAAAAAACCATTAAGAACACAAGCAAATCATTAACATAGAATACAAATAATTTGGAAATAAGGGTTTTGTTTTGATCCTTACCTTCACTGGTGAGTAAATCGAGATGCAGAAAGGAGATCATTGGACACAAAGCACGCACGCAAGAGAGAAGAAAAAAATATACTTTGATCAAAACAATCAATCCTCTTTAGCTAGTCTTGTAATCGCTTGGTTTGCCCCCTAGAATTCAGAGAACGTGAAAGAAGATAATCTAATTCTTTGTTTTTTGTTTTCTTTTTTGGTTTTATACGGTAACTTGCTCTACTGGTAATTGGTATTCCACTCAACTTAAATATACAGTTTGGATTGAAAGCATTAGAATTGACTGTCAAGATATTAGTGGGTACCGTACCCACTAAAAAAATAAAGGGTATTGTAGAACAACCCCTTGACCTTAATTTTATTTAAAAGTATTGCCAACAGGAAAAATTCAAAACCCAGCATCACATGACTATACAAACGTGATAATGGACTCCACAGTACTTAATAACAATGTACATGTTCATGATATTGTTCATTGGGAGATTTGGAAGAATAATCAATCAATTTCAAACATGGAGGCCATTGATAATAAGGTACAATTTTTTTTTTAATAAATTCTCCCACTTATTATTTTATCCAAATTAATATTAAAACAAATGTCGTGCCACCAATGGGTTAGGTTTGAAAATTGCAAATTTATTCGCCCCGCTGGGAATTTTCTAGTAAAGCTGACAAAAAAGTGTTTTGTAAATTGGTGAGGCAAGTCTTAGAGTCACAAGGTGTGACGTACGTTATGGTATAATATTTTAAATGATATTAACTAATATGTAATCTTAATTTTTGTAAACCAACTCCTTTTCTTCATTTGAAAGTTTCAAGAAAAAAGACAAACATAAAATAAAAGTAAAGGACAATGTGGTTTCCAACATCAATGAGGATAAAGGCAAACTGAAAATTAAGGTCAAGGACAATGTTGTTTTCAACCTCCATGAGAATAAAGACACATAAAATGAAAAAGAGGCTCGATAATGCAGTACTAAAGCAGGTACAATCACTACTACATCTACTTCTACAAATAATTTCATTATAATGTAGATACTCGATTTTGCACCCAAGATTTAATTAAGGAAGATAATTGGAATGACCATTCATGTACCCGAAACTCATGACTGCATTACTTGCATTAATTTGTTCATTGCATATCATAAAAATGATCTTGAGATTCTAACGGTCGCGACGATATGCCTGGTTTCCAAATCGGACTATCGGATTGAAAGATATCACATGATCAAATTTGCACGATTAGCATGCATTATGTCTAGGTAGAGTCGACCACGCATGATTAATTTAAATTAATTTTGATTGGTTAAACAATTAAAATTAATTAAATGATGTTGTGATTGGTCGATAATTAGTGTCCAAAATAGGATTGCTTGCATAGGAAAAAAGGGGATAATTGGATAATAATAAAATTGTGGATAATCTGAACTTTATCAAGATTTATTTTAGAATAATTATCTATAAGATAATTGTTGCTAAAAAGACCTGAATTATCAAGAAAAGAGATAAAAATCTTAGAATATGGATTGAAAATACGTCTAAGTCCAAGGCTCGGCTCAAGAAAACCTAAAAAATGAGTCCAAAACACACCCGAACACGAAAGTTTGATTGACATCCAAGGGTACCATTCGGCACTTTTGGAGTGCCGATCAACACTTTCAAAGTGCCGAATGGCACCCATTTGGGCTTTGGCCTAACGCTCTTTGGGTGGCGATTTAACACATCCTTTTCGACTTTTTCGCAGAAAGACGCGTCCCGATTCACATTCTACTCGTTGTTGCTTATTTTTTAAGCATTCCAACCTCTATAAATAGAGATTGGATCTCAAAATTCAGCACACTCTTTTACGTTCTCAGAGAGACACTTTCTCACACTCTCAAATTTCTCATATTTCTGATTCCCTTTTTTGATATTCTCTTAAGCTAGGGTTTTTAGGTTTCAAAGATAATTGCATAAATTTCTTTGAACCCTAAAATATCCTCTCAAGAATAAGAGTGCTCCATGCAAGAGGTTGTTTCTTATTAACTCTTTTTTTTTCTTGTGTTTCTCTTGTTGTGATGATGCATGTTTATATATATTTGTTAGTTTAGTTGTTTCAAATATTCACATCATGAATTATTAATTTATTTTGTTGAAACATGTTCTTGATTCTTTTTATTATTATTATGATCTGTTTCTTAGTTTCAAAAATCTGCATGTTATCACTTCTTTTTCTCAAATAAAAATGGATATGTATCTTCATTAGATACAGATCTAAATTTTTATCAAATAAAAATGGATCTACAACTTCATTAGATACAGATCTAAATTTTTCTCTAAATAAAAACAAATCTGCATCTTCATTAGATGCAGATTTGAATTTTTCTTAAATAAAAAACTGATTTGCATGTTCATTAGATGGAGATTTGAAATTTTTCTTAAATAAAAAACGGATTTGCATCTTCATTAGATACAGATCTGAATTTTTTTAAAATAAAAATAAAAATTGATTTGTATCTTCCTTAGATACATATCTGCTTTTTTTTAACATAGCAGATTTTGAAATAAAAAAGATCATGAATGGTTTTGTTTGTTGTGTTTATTTTATTTAATACATGTAGCATGAATTTATTTCATGAATGAAATCCTCTTCTCAAGAAATCTTTTTCATATATTTTACACAACAAAAACAGATTTGATTTTTCTAAACCAAATTCAAATTTTTACTCACAACACAGATCTAATTTTTTTTAACAAAGAAGAGGATGCATTCATAAATAAACTTGTTTGATTTTGTTTTGTTCATTTGTGCAACATATCATTTATGTCATGCATAAAAGGGTACATTGGTCACAAGAGTGTAGAAGACTAGACTCTGTCTGGGAGGAATGGGTGTCTAGCACCTTCCCATTCCGTAACTTAGCCTTCGAATTTAATGTCTTCGGATAGGTAGACCTAGGCTTTATCTTTATTTTTATTTCGGGTAGATTGTAACTAGGACAAAAAGCCATGTAATTATTTGGTAGTTTGTAACTAGGACCCAAAGCCATGTAATGCTCAATTTATCAAATATGTATTTTTTTTTATTCAATCAATGAAATGGAACCATTCAGTCATGTATTCTTTATTTAATTTTTTCTTATTTTTTTGTATAAAAAATAAGTGGCGACTCCACATCACTTACCCAAAAAGAGAGGTGTCTTTCAAAGCACTCAAAATTCTTTTTTTTTTTTTTGAGGCACTTTTGCGGTCTCTCATAGATACAGTTCTATTAAAATTAAGTTCCTAAATGACAATTCTTCAAGTCCCAAGTTGAAATAGATTATTTAACATAAAAAGAGCTATGCAAAATCATTACAAGGTACGTTGTTAGGTTCTAAGACTTTAGGAACTAATGTATTAGAACTTCAATTTGTATTATGTTGGCAAACCATGATCAAAACATAGAGTCTAGGTTTAGGTTTTTTTAAAGTGTGTTTACTTGTAAAATTGGAATCGAGTGATTGCATAAATTATTAGACTAAATCTGCAAGGCTCAATTGATCGAAAATTAGACTCGATCGATCGAACCACGTGCAGATTTATTTTTTCTGTAGAAATTCCAATTCAGCCCAAGCCCGTTTGACATGTAGAGTTTTGTGTTTACTCCAAGTATAAAAGGAAAAACCCTAGCTACATTTAAGAAGTCTTTTTAAGAGTTGTGTATTGAATCTTTTGTGAGATCTAAAGGTATTTACCTTCATACACACACTTGGGGTTATCAAGATCAAGATTCATGTCAAGGACTTGATGATCACTTCAGTTGTTGCATAAAGAATTTTAAAGAAGATCTAAAATCTTTGAGTGGAGTCTCAAAGTCACAAGTAGGGGAACTTGTGGTTGCAGCGGATCAAAGAAAGAAGTAGTCCGTGGACTCAGAGCTGTCACGTAGTCGTGGTAGTAAGTTTTCTACTCAAGATAGCAGTAGAATGTTAGTGGTCTAAGTTCTATTGTACAAACTTCAATTTTTACATAGTGGATCTGTTTTACCTTGAGGATAGTTAGGTTAAATCCTCCCTAACCTTTTTACCGGTTAGGTTTTCCTGAGTTATCATATCGTTGTATTCTTTATATTTCCGCATTATTTACATGATATGATTTTATTGTGTTAACCTAGAACTGAATAATTTATCTAAGTAATCACTTGGCTAAATAACTAGGTTAAACAACATGTGTTAAGGGGTCTAAAAACGTACATACGTAAATATATATGCTTCAACAAGCATATGCTTGATTAGAATTTAAGTTATCATAATGTTGTATATGCTATAAAGTTCCTATTTGTAACCAAAAAATAATACATTTTACAATGTGAAAATAGGTTAATGGCAAATGCGGTTGGAAAGCAATTATAATGGTGAAGAAAAGATATTGCTCCACCAACTTCTTCACAAAAGCTTGCGTAGTTTGGATATATATACAATTTCTTTTGATGTAAATATTTCAAATTCCTTACATTGGTCCATTAACTTCTTAATAGTAGATTCCATAAACATTTGCACACACTATTTTAAACGGCTTATAATTACAAAATCATATTATACATTTTCACTTGATGTAAATTTTTTATAATTTATTTTGATAGTCTAAAAAATTAACATTAATCATGCATTTTTTGTTATTAGAAAAATTAGTCTTTAAGCATGCGCATTGCGTGTACTCAGAAACTCTTTTATTTTTCTGGGTAAAGATTAATAATTTGTATCTATTATAATTTGGAAGTACTACATTTCTAATCACAAAAAAAAAAAAAAAAAAAATTTATCACACCCTTAGGTTTTTTTTTTTTTTGTTATTAGAAAATATAATAATCCCAAATTATAATAAATGTTCTAAATTAACCTTTACCCAAGAGTCTGAATGCGCGCTCAGAGACAAGTGTATATATATATATATATAACCACTATAGCTAGGCAGTGAGGATAATTGCTATTCTCATAGACCTTGAATGGTAGGTTAGGTTATAAGTTATAACCAGAGTATTTGCATGCAATCCTTCTGTATTCAACGTCAATCACGCCGTAAGGAAACAACTGCAAACCTACGTTGGGACGCGTGCCAGACTTGCATAGGCACGAGGGCTGAGGATGACGCCAGTTTTGTCTACGTCACCATATTCGGTCACCACGTCATCAACGCATGCAATATTGTGCTGCCGTGCACTTAACCTGTTGACTCATTAACAATTATGAATTTGGAAGAAATTCGATTTCATTAGCCTGATTGGATTCTTTGGTTCAAACATTGTGATATTTTACAAAAGGCAAAATTATTAAATTAAAATTGTTTAAGGTTCTTCGGTGGTGGTGATGGAATGATAGAGAAGTTTCAAAGTCCGCACCAGTTGGTTGGTGTGAGAGTTGAAGTGGAACAAATGATGGAGCAAAGACAAAAAGAAGTCTCTGGTTAGAACACCACAAGTGAAAGGTAATTATGAGTTAAAGAAAGTTACATCTGTGGAAAATGTCAAGATTGTGGAGCTAAGTTTGAGTAAGAAGTTCAAGCTAGCATTGCTTGAACTCCATTATTGAGCTTATGTTTTGTTGAGGACGAGGTGTCGCCGACACCGTGTCGGGGACCTCTACGGCTCTACCACAAAGTCGGTAAAGAGAACATCTAAAGAGGCACCAGTGAAGAAACCTCATGAGCTGGAGGTGGGGAATTGTTAAGTCCAGCTCATGAATAGTTTAGAGTTAATTTAGCTTGATTAGTTATTAGAGTTTTCTACATGTACTAGTCACTAACCTGTGTGATGTATGAGGTAGTTAAATAAAAATTAGAAGTATTTATTTTGCTTAAAGTCTTAAAGTCTAGGACTTGACTTAAAAAATGTATAACTTGAAAATGAATGAAAATAAGTAATTTTTTGTTCAATATAATGGTTTAGAAAAATTATTTTTCTTTCATACCATTTGTTCCATATAACACATTTCGAAAATGAGCTATTCTATGGTGATGACTTCACACAATACTTAACTGCAATTAAATTTACTATCTATCACCAATCTAATCTATGTTATTTTGATAGTAGATCTACAAATTGCATTCTCATTTCCTCCATCATTTAGAAGGTAATTGGAGTAATGATTATACATAATGTATAAATTTTATTCTTTTACAATATAAAATTATTATGATAGATGATTAAAATAATTAAAATAAAATCTAATGTTTTGAAAATTTTTTGAAATAGAATTTTAAATTTCTTAAAACTTAGTTAATAGAGTTTCTATTTTACCTAAAAGTGAACTATCATATTAATGAGAATTTAAACATTTTTTGCAAAGAAAAGATAACCATAGGCCCAATTTTTATTTAATAGTATAAGATATTACAGTTAGATCTGAACCATGTGTAATACATTAGTCCATTATGATAGTTCCAAATAATATCCTAATACCTATTGTGGGGTGTCCAAGGACTGAGAAGAACAAGGAGCGGGACGTCATTCACCAAGCCATATGTAAAGTGCCTCAGTTGCCCAAGAAGAGGATGGGAAGATGCATGGTGTCTTATGAGCGCTCGAGGAGGAGAGGTGACACTCAAGGGGAGGAACAGTGTGGTGGTAGGAAGCTTTCTGAAAGGGTATACCTAACACCCCCGCTTTGAATGCTCTGTAACAAACTTATCAGCTGCATTGATGAATAAGTGACCCATGAACAATATTTTCACAGCTAGCAACCCCTTCTACCACATTCAGCGAAGTCTTGAAGGGACAAGTATCAAAGGAAGAGTTTTTGGGGCATACACGTGGAAGGTTAGGATGCAAAGAAAGAGGATATATAAGAAGAAAGAAGTTCTATAATGAGGGGACTTTTTTGAGAGAGAGAGAGAGAGAGAGAGAGAGAGAGAGAGAGAGAGAGAGAGAGAGAGAGAGAGAGAGAAAAGTGAATAGTGTACTACTTCACAAAATTAAAGTAAAACATATATAAGAATTTATCCTCGGGAGTGATCGAGGATCGCTTTTTTCATCAATTGCTTGAGTCATACTCTTCCTTGTCTGTGAACCACATTATTAGCTCTAAGCTTATGTAACCATTCTATTGTAATTGCCTTCCCATCTCTACACTAAAATAATTCTATTGTCTAGGTTTGGATTGAAGTGCTAGGCATTACTAATCTAAGTGGGCTTGGGCTTCCAAATCCAGTCCTTACACCTATCTATATGAGTTTTCTTTTTAATGATACCATAAATGATGAAATTTAATAGAAGTCATTTAAGATTCAACGTATCCAATAATTAAAAAAAAAAAATTAATTTCAAAAGTCTTTTAATTGTAAATGTTTTTAATCATAAAATAGACTCTATCTAAATTTTAAAGGAAAGCATTTGGAATGATCACATCATTGATACCATATCATAATGGTTGCAAATAGCAATATTATTATTCATGATTAATAGATGAACATATATAGAAGACTCGAAATATTGGAACATACTTTTTCTGCTATTTTCATTATTCAATCAAAATCAAAGTTTCAAAGATAATTCTAATTCAATTAAACCTAATACATACATACACATGAGCGTAACAAATTCCAAAAATAAAAACAACAATCTCCAAAAGCCTCTGCCTAATGCAGTCACTATTTTTTTTTTTCTTCAAATTATTGACCAAAATATCTCTCATATATGTTAACATTAAACCTGATAAGAAAACTTTACATATCAATGAATAACTTCCATTGGCTAGGTATCAAAGTTAAGACATAGTCATATTGTCTAAAATCATATATATCAATCAAAGTTCAAACAAAAAAAAATATATCATTCGAATACATATATAAAATTATATATTCAGTAATCAAATATATTTTTAATAATCCTTTATTCTTTACTTTAAATTAGTAATACAATTGAAATAAATTGTAACAATTATAAACAATTTTCAGTAGTTAAGATACAGTAGTATAAACTAAATAAAACCAATTATGATAAGGTTACTTACCTTAGTTAACTTACCACAAAAAAACTTCTCTCTAACACATTCTCTAAAATCCTTAGATATCACATAAAAAAAATTTAGATATTATTTACTTAATAATCAAATAATTTAAGAAAACTTATATCAGTAATTGGAAAAAAAAAAAAAAAAAAACCTAAAAATATATAATAATTTTTCACTATTATCTCACACAAAAAATTTATATATTTATAATATATATTTCCTTTACTTTCTGTCACTAATAGTTCCTAGAAATAAGAGCATTCACATCAGCTCGTGGAAAAGATTCCGTCTATTTTACACAAAAAACCTACTTTTTCTATTTTACACTATCACTCTTACAAAACACCCACATCAGTTTATCTATTTTACAATACTTTTCAATAAAATATTCATTCTTCATCAATTTTTTATTATTTTCTCTATTGGTTATACTTTTTTAATTTAAACTTATATTTTAAATAAACTACCAACACCAATGGCTCGGCCAATGGAGCTACTTGTGGTGGAGGTCTGATGGCCCACCGGATTGGTGTCTCCGACTATTGTACCGCAATCACCGGTGGGCCGATTGTTGTAATAGTGGCTCTGACGACCACCGCCGAATCGATGTCTCCGACCACCATATTGCTAGAATCGGTGACCGAACCGATGCTGCCGAATTGATGTCTCTGCTCAACGGTCATATACATATATATATTATGCAGAAAAATAACACAATGCAAGTATAGCCACCTGTTACATTGTGCAGAAAAATAACATTATGCAGAAAAATAATACAATGCAAGTACAGTCAGTACAGCCACCTGTTACATTGTGCAGAAATATTACACTATGTAGAAAAATAATACTATGCAGAAAAATAACTCAGCAGAAAAATAACATCATGCAGAAAAATAATACAATGCAAGTACAGCCACCTGTTACATTGTGCAGAAAAATAACACTATGCAGAAAATAACACTATGCAGAAAAATAATTATGCAGAAAAATAACACAATGCAAGTACAGCCACCTGTTACATTGTGCAGAAAAATAACATTATGCAGAAAAATAATACAATGCAAGTACAGCCAGTACAGCCACCTGTTACATTGTGCAGAAAAATAACAGTATACAGAAAAATAATACAATGCAAGTACAGCCAGTATAGCCACCTGTTACATTGTGCAGAAATATTACACCATGCAGAAAAATAATTAAGCAGAAAAATAACATTATGCAGAAAAATAATACAATGCAAGTACAGCCACCTGTTACATTGTGCAGAAAAATAACACTATGCAGAAAAATAATTAAGTAGATAAATAACATTATGCAGAAAAATAATACAATGCAAGTACAGCCAGTACAGTCACCTGTTACATTGTGCAGAAAAATAACACTATGCAGAAAAATAATTAAGCAGAAAAATAACATTATGCAGAAAAATAATACAATGCAAGTACAACCACCTGTTACATTGTGCAGAAAAATAACACTATGCAGAAAAATAATTAAGCAGAAAAATAACATTATGCAGAAAAATAACACAATGCAAGTACAGCCACCTGTTACATTGTGCAGAAAAATAACATTATACAGAAAAATAACATTATGCAGAAAAATAATTATGCAGAAAAATAACATTATGCAGAAAAATAACACAATGCAAGTACAGCCACTTGTTACATTGTGTAGAAAAATAACATTATGCAGAAAAATAACACAATGCAAGTACAGCCACCTGTTGAGAAAGTGCAGAAAAATAGCATATTCAACCAATAAAATCAGCAACCAATAAAATAGCATATTTACATTCAAATAGCATTTACAACAAATAAAATCAGCAAGCACAACCACCTTCAACAGAGACATTGCTTCACCCAAAACAGAATGACAAGAACAGAATCACAAATTAAATTGAATAATCAAGTGTTATTGTTTGTGCACAATACAAAATTTACAACATTGCATCTATTTCCTTGCACAAGTGAAGACTACAAAAATATATCTAACATGATTAGGGATTGAATAATCTTGTTCCTTGCACAAGTAAATACTACAAAAGAGATGTCTAACATCAAATCATCTATGTCAACTATGTGCTAGTATCTTTGCACCATACAAAAAATTACTTGATTAGATATTGTCAATAATAATATTTCATTATGATGGATATTTAGACCTTAACCTCTCCAAGATTTCCAAACAACGTAGACTAATATATTCTTTCTGCTCAGGATCCATTGTTCTTGTATCTTTCATCATAAGTTCATCTTCCATTTTCCTCTTTTCTACTTCATTCTTCTCTTCCTTGATACAAATCAACTCTCTTCGTTCTTCGGATGCAATGCGCACTGCCTCTCTTCATTCTTCTAATCCAATGCGCACACTTTCCTTTTTCTCCTCATGCATTCTTCTCTTTTCTTCCTTGATTTCGTCCAATTGAGAGGAAAGCATTGGGACCACGTCATCACAATTCTTTCTTTTCTTTAATTTCTCCTTTTCGGCCTTCTTGCCTATGGGTCTCTCTAAGGTTTCGCCGGAGTTCATCTCATCATTATCTTCATCTAGATTTATTGAACTTGTAAAAGTATGACAAGATTGTGTGGCTGGTTGTGCGACTGGTTGTGTGGCTAGTCGTTTTTTGCGGGACTTCAAAAGTATCTCTTAGAATCAACCCCTTAGCTTCATTCCTCAAAATTCTCCAACAATGTTCCAAATGAAATGCAATTTTACAATTATTTTGATACATAGCTTTTGCATCTTCAATCTACAAAAGTAAAAAATTGAAAATAATGAGAATCATAAAACTAAAAGTGTTTTGATGTACACTATATATTAGATGTTGAGTTGAAATACCTTGTCATGCTCAGTTTTACCACTTTCATTCCGGTTCTCAATTTGGGCCAAGCATCCATAAAACTCGTTGGTCTCCCTTTGAATTGTTGACCACCGACTATTTAAAGAATCCCTGGTGCGGTTAAATTTCTTGTCATTGTGGAAGGTGAACCAAATTCTCTCCCAAAATGTTGTGTGTTTTTGGTCCGTCGATGTCACGACATCTAAGCTAACATTGAGCCACGCCGACACTAGCTTAATGTCTTCATCTACGGTGAAGTTGATTCCCCGTTGACCTCTCTTAGTAGTTGATTTTTTTGCAATGGGGGGTATAGATTGTCCCATTTCAACTTGGGGTGGAGATTGATGGACATTCACATCTGAATGCGGAGTGGACATCAAAATACTACTGTCAAAAGACTCAAAACCTTGTTCATTGTCTTGTAAAATGTTAAGGAAGAAGGGATTTTGATTTTGAGTCCATCACCTAACAAACACCAAAGTAATTTAGAAGTAGCACTAATAAGCAACAAAATTGAAAACAAAAAAGAAAAGACATTGTTTAACATAGATTTTAGAGTATAACTCGCTGAAAACACAAACGTAAACAGTATGGGATCTATATTAGAGCTTCTCCATCCTTTAGAAACTAAAAGAAACCTCACGAACTAAGAAGATGAACACAAGAATTTGATTAAAGAACACCAACCGTCCCCATTGACACATGATCCATCCATGTCCAAAACACTAACATTATCAACAAAACTCTCAACTCTCTAGTAAAACCTATATGCATTTGTACTTATATTAACACAGAATCAAGGAAACTCATAGGCAATACAACAACCAAAATTCATTTAACTGTATAGAGTTAATCAAATTCCACAATCACAACCAAGCACCCTTATGGGCTAATTCATTGACCAATTCATGTACAAACACAAGAAAATCAAACCTCAAAGCAACATAAATAAAAATCAAAGTCAAAACCCTCACTTTCAACCCCACCAACAAAACAAAAAAAAGAAAACCAATAAGACAACTACAAACACAATCCTTCAGCTTTAAGATAAAACCCATATGGAATTCAACCTTAGAAATAATAAGTATTCAACAGAATTAAAAAATAAACCAAAATTTAAACCGATTTCCCACAAATTATTCTCAAATGAAAAACTAAAAAAAGACTATGATTTTATCAAATTTGGCTTGCAAAAGAGAGATAGAAAGACAAGCAGTTAGCTATACTGTTTGCAACCTATAAGATTAGTCTTAGAATAAAAATAAAAAAATCAAAGATTAGTCCTAGATTAAAATTGCTCCACAGGCAGAGACATACTAGGCAATTCTTTCATGGCCAACAAACAGTATAATTCTCAAGTATATCCCAAAGAAATTGTAAAACGAATATCAAGATTATCTTCCACTAAATGTTCAAATAAA
Organism: Quercus parvula; assembly: GCA_030820535.1. NCBI lineage: Eukaryota > Viridiplantae > Streptophyta > Magnoliopsida > Fagales > Fagaceae > Quercus > Quercus parvula. The sequence goes on from JAUAME010000012.1 coordinate 32,071,605, forward strand.
ACAGTTCTTGCATGTATCAGTGTCATCAAGTTGATTGCATTTACTATTCCTAATAGTTACTATTGAAATGAAAGTTTTACCTTGAACCAAAACCATTCCTAATACCCCAGTACCTTACCCTAGAAGTGAAACTTTTACCTTCAGAACTGAAACTATTTTTAGCACCTCCTTTGACAGTAATCAATCATCAATCATCAATATATATATATATATATATAAAGGCAGAGACCTCGTGCAGGAGACCATGAGGTCCTGCCATGAGCCTCTCGAGTATGGACAAATGCAAACAAAGACATGTTCCTCATGTACTCTTCTGCCCAAGCTATTTCCACATCTTTAAATCTCACATATTTGTCAAATAAAACATCTTTTTCAGCAGAATTTTCCGATTACTATATTCATGAATAGAAATTGCAATTGTCGATTGGGAAAAAAAATAACTGCAAAAAATAGAGTGTAGCTCACAATCAACTGTTGATAAATAAATACAACTGAATTGTTACCACCGCACTGGTGTCAAGCAAGTAAGTCTCACAATCAGTCCTAGATTAAAATTGCTCCACAGGCAGAGACATACTAGGCAATTCTTTCATGGCCAACAAACAGTATATTTCTCAAGTATATCCCAAAGAAATTGTAAAACGAATATCAAGATTATCTTCCATTGAATGTTCAAATAAAACAATTTTTTTCACCAGTTGAACATCCTAATACATAAATAGCAAAACTCTAGACAGAACTGAGAGCTTCTTTTACCTCTGGTGTCCAAGTCAACAGCTGCCCGTTGCTCAAGAGATTTGGCCTGTAAGAAACGGATTGCAACAGATAAAGTTTTTAGATCAAGCTGCAAGAAAAAAAATAATTTGAGCATCTTTTTGAGGAATAAGTTACTTGCAAAATTAAATAACCGAACATAATAAATTTATATCGTTGAGAATTTTACAATAATTTATTGCTACAATAATTTATATAGTTTTCTTATTAAAACATAAGAAAACTATGAACATCAAACACTCCCTACAGTAGTTTATAACTAAGTATATACCCTGTTCAATCAATCCGAAAACAGGGGAGAAATAGAAATTTAATACAAGTTAAAAAAACTCCAAATTCTGAAAAACACTCCCTACACATGGGGAAACTAATCCCTATCAAAAGACAAAAAATTTAATCCTTACCTGAACTCTAAAATAATCAAATATAAATACACACAAAATCTGAAATGCTAATAAATTCCAAAAATAACTTCGGGTGTGCTCCGAAGAATCCATAAAAAAAAAACCCCAAACGGCCAAACCAGAAAAAATTTGAAACAAGAAACCCTAAAAAAAATTAGTTTAGAGAAACTCCCAAGAATATTGCTTGAAACCAAAAAACAATAAAACCCCAAAATCTCAATGAGAAAAACCATACCTTTTTAGAGAAATTAGCCCCAAGAACAAGTGACCGTGGCATTCAACTTGGCATTGGTATCAGGTATATTGTTGCGGTCATAGCTATTATACTTCCGCAACAACTGATACGTGGTCAGATTGGCATAATACTTCTGTGCCACCGTCAAGTATGTATCCCCTGAATGAACCGTGTACTCAAACATGTGAACCAGAAACTCGCTGTTGATACAGTCACATGGGAAAGGAACATTGGCCTTTACACCATCTTGAACACTGTCTCACATTATTATTTTCGGTGATGGTGAGAATGAGAAAAAGTTTCAGACTGTAAATATGAGAGGAAGAACTCAGGAGGGAGAGAGACACTGACCTGAGAGAGGAGTTGGTGTGCTCAGTGACAGGAGAGAGAAAAAAAAAAGAGCGAAAATGAAGTTTTTATACCGTACAGATGATATTTTTTTTTTAAGGGATAAACGAGCTACAGTACCCGTGTAAATATACACGGGTACTGTAGCTCATGAAAAAATATACACGCTTTTACATAACTTTACACCCACTGATGTGGGTGTTTTTTTGTTCAAAATGTGTAAAACTTGCACCTTTTTCTATTTTAGAAGGGTTTACATGAGTTGATGGGGATGCTCTAAGGCCTCTAGATTACATATAGAGTCAATGTCAATTTGTAAAGGGCCCCCACCTAGACCCATCTTCTTCTATGCGTGTGTTCCTTTCTTCTTTATTTTTATTATCTCCTGCCACCTGCCACCATTAATTCTCTTTTGAGATGAGGACAAAACCAAGTACAAGTAAGGCATATGGGCACTTACGGCTTACGGGATACACCATTCTTCTCTCTCTTTTTTTGTCTTTTATTTTTTATTTTTGGCTACATCTGATAGACTACAAGCCCACACCATTACTTTTCCTATTCACCAAATCCACAATTCGGTAAACCTGTGCAGAACCGGATCCATTAAGCCTAAAAATCTGCCGCTTCTTTTGACACTTAACTTGAAGAGTCAAAATCAATATAAGAGACAGTAGAGTAGTGTTAGAAGCGTGGAAGTAGTTTTTTTAAATAGGAGAGAGTGTGGAAGAGTGTTATTGTATTTGGCTAGAAGTCTAGAGGTGTTTGGTTTAACTGTTTCCGTAAATCAATTCTCAGTTCTATAACTCATAACTCAAAAATGGTGGGACCCATGACAAAAAGGTTGTTTGGCAAACGATAACTTTGTTTCCATCACTTAATTATCTGATTTTTCAGTTATGAGTTATGGAAACTGAAAACACATTTGACTGTTTTCAGTTTCCATAACTCATAACTCAATGGCAATATTGTAATTAAACACACATAGGGGACCCACAAACAATACCCAGCCGCAACTTTTGATCACTTTTGACTTTTTTTTTCCTTTCTTCTCCTAGTCGGCTGTTCGGTTCTTTTTTTTTTTTTTTTTTCACTTTGGTCTATTCTGGGTTTCTTCTCTTCTTCTTTCTTTCACTTTGGTTTGTTTGGGGTTTCTTCTCTTTTTTTTTTTTTTGGTACAAAAAAAAAAAAAAAAGCCTGCAATGAGTGACAGGTATGGGGCCCACAAATAGTGTGAAAAATATTAAATAATGGAAATTGAGTGATGGTGCCAAACGGGTGTAGTATTTAAAGTGATGAGTGATGAGTGACGGAAATTGAGTGATGAAAAAAAAAACAAACAAACCAAACAAGGTCCTAACTTGCGTGTTAAGTTATATATATATATATATATATATATATATATATAAATAGAGACAGAGTATAAGGAGTCTAGGGATGGTGGGAGAGTATTGTAGAAAGAAGTGTTTGTTTTATATTTTGTAAGTTTTGTTTAAAAAAACAAAAATAATGATGTGGTAAGTTCTGAAGAGGTCAACAAAAAGTCAATTTTTTTGATTATATATATATATAATAGTCACTAACCTATGCTATACATGAGAACCTACCTATTTGTGAGGTTGAGTAAAATAATTTTATAAAATCTTAAATTAATTAAGAAACTACACCATTGCATAATTTGTGTTACAATTTGATAAAGAAGTCATTGCTTGAACATGCAATGACTTACAAAAAATTTGTCAAACAAAGAATCAGATGATTCACTGCTTAGAAATTATTGAAAAAATAATTATATATATATATATATATATATATATATATATATATATATATATATATATGACTAAACAATAGAGAAATATAAGAAAAAGATGAGTTACATTCAAAATAATAATTTCAATTATTGGAAGCTTTTTTATCTTGTAAAAACGGCTAAAGAGAGTTTTGTGATTCATATACAAAAATTACTTTTTAAAAAATACATGAAAAACCATAATATATATATATATATATATATATATATATATATATTTTAACAAAGTAGAGGAGAAGAAAATAACACAAAATCTTGAGTTTGAGTTTGAGTTTAAGTTGGACTTGTTAGAGAAATAGAATTTCACTCTTTATTAAGTTTGGATTAAATAAAAATAATTTTGTTTAAAAAATATGATAATGATGAGTTTGAGTTTAAGTTGAACTTGTTAGAGAGATAGAGTTTTATTCATTGTTAAGTTTGCCTGAAAAGTTTTTTAATAAAATCAAAAAGAAAATTTACAAATCCTTTATTGAAATTAGGAATATATTCTTAGGTCCTTTCATAAAGTAAAATAACAAACAGAATAAGCCTTTCATAGTCATCATTAATATATTTTCACAAAATCAAAACATGAAAATGCAGTAAAATACTACAAAATTCTTACTAAAATAATAAACTGATGCTTTCAATGATGATAACTTTTAAACATACACAGGGAAAATAAAAAAAATACTATATTATTAGATAGATAAATATTTATAAGGTACAATTGTACTAAGGATAGATATAAATATACCTACTCCATATCTGTACATCATCTCAAACTGATTTTTAGAGAATAAAAAAAATAAAAAAAAGAAAAAAGAAAAAAGAAGAGAGAGAACATATAATTCAATATGACGTGTTCCTTGTAACTTGAGTCTATTGACTATAGAGCAAAGTGTAGAGACTGGATTGAGAGAGTTGGAAGAAATTGAAATGAAAAAATTAACTACATAAAATGTGGGAACTTTAAAAAAAAAAAAGTCAAATATTAGTCAAAAAAACCCTAGGCTCTAATCCATTAAGTGCTCCAAAGTCCAAAGTCCAAATTACTTAATTCTGAAAATAAAATGTATGGGTAGCATTTATGTAAGTGATAAAGGGCCATTGGTTGCATGACGCTGGACTAAGGCTCCGTTTGGGAGTTCATAAGGGAATGGAATGGAATTGAATGATCATAAGAGAATGGAAAGGAATGGAATGTACTTAAGTAAGGGAATGGAATAGAATGGAATAGAATTAAGTAACCTTGATTTTAAAATGAAGGAATGAAAATGAATGAAAATGAATGAAATGTAAGTAATCTTGTTTGGGAGCAACATGGAGGGAATGGAATGGAATCATTTTATGACAATATTACTATTAGACCCCTATTTTAAAATAAAATGTTAAATATGTAGGAGTATTTTGAGAGTTTTAGTAAAAAAATCATTAAATCTAATTCAATTCCTGCTCATTTCTCTCAATTTCGGATGAATGTAAATTTGAGATTTTAAGGGAATAGAGAGGAATGAGTGTTCACTCCTATCCATTCCATTCCCTCCCACTTAAACTCCCAAACAAGGGAATGGACTTTCCATTCCCTTTATTAAAACTGTTGGGAAATTTAGACCCCGGTTGATAGAATTAACAAGTTTTAAACCCAAGTTGTAATTAGATTTATTATGAATAAACCTTGTAAAAACAAACTAACATCAATATCATGCAGCGGAAAAAATAAATAAGACAAGATATGATGACCCAGGAAAACCAATGAAACAAACTAGTTTCACAGTAAAAAACCTGGGGGGAAACCTTCCCGAAAAGCAATTCATTATAGTAAAGAGAAGTTTCAGATCTAATACAAAACTTTTGTCTCTAGACTCTACAATCCTCGTAGATGAACTTACAACAAAAACCTTCTACCGCTTCAGAACCTCTGAAATCTTCAATATATGAATGCCACCCTTTTTGTACGGATCCCAGTACGTGACTAACCAATGATGCACGGCTCCTAGTACGTGACTAACACACCAACTTGAAGAAGATTGTTGGCTACAAAGTTCTTTACTTCATCAATAATGAAGATCAAGAAGCACTTGATTACAAAACCTTAAAGAGCAAAGACGCAGTAGCTTCTTCTCGAGAGAATAAGGCATCCGTCACATTTTACATATGTTCTCTTTGTATTCTCTTATGTGACGGCCTTTAAAATAAGCCTTATATATGTTTAGGGTTGTGAGAAAAGAACCCCTATACAAATACGTCAGCATGGGCCGAAAATCAGATCTGAAAATTTGAATTTCGTAATTCTCGATAGATATCTCAATAGATAGTATTTGTCGAGCAGTTGTCGAGCTCGATAGATAGCTATCTGTAAGGAATCTGTCCAGTTTTAATGAACAACCCTTCTTCACTTGTTTCTTGGACAGATTTGCATGGCTTCAATACTAGACTTGAACTTTTGTTCTTTGAAGTATTAAATACATCTTAGATCTACCAAATTACAAGTAAAGTGTGTTTTGTCAAAAGATTAGTCAATTACATAAAATATTGACATATGTTCCTAACATCAAATCACATATGTCCTAACAATCTCCCCCTTCTAACACAAATTCTTGAAAAACTTTGCAAGAAAAGAGTTCATGGCAAGAAGACTTTGACAACCTGTATTTCTGAAACACTTTAAACAAAACTCATCAAGGCATCTTAGTGTGAAATAGAAATAATAAATTGCATACATTGATAGAAACATGTGTATAAAGATAGAAAAAAAACAACACATGTAGAGGTAGGTGAAGAAAACATACATCATCATCATATATATATATCAAAGATAAGAACAATGTATGTAAACATAGTCACAAGTCCGGTGTACAAGAAGAATTAGGTAAGCACTCCCCCTAACAAGATGAAACACATTTTCTCCCCCTAACATATAGAATCTTAAAAAGAAACCACATTTTCTCCACAATTTCTCCCCCTTTTTGTCATGATTGACAAAGGGTACAAGAAGCTATAAAGCTTCACCCGAGAAACAAAGATGATCAAGGAATCCATATTAATATATGAATATAATGAAACAAGATGCTATGAATGACAAGATAATAGAAAGATGCAAAACATGTGAAAGACAATGCATGCAAGATGATTTCGACAGATCGAGAAGCTATCGAGAAGTTATCGAGCAGAAGCCAACCTCGATGGATTGAATAGCTATCGAGCAGATAGAAAGTTTCTCGATGGATCAAGAATTTGTCGAGAAACTGTCGAGACTGCGATAAAGAAAACACAAAAGGCTCGATAGATAGCCTAACTGTCGAGAGGTATCGAGAAGCTATCGAGATTGCTTAAAAACAGTGTTTCAAAGAAGAGAAAAACACAAATATGAATGCAATCAAGCATGCTATACAAATAAAGATCCAAGCAACATTTTAAGCTCTCAAAATCATCTCTCAACAAAATATATCAAGCATATAAATGCAAAACACACACACACACATAACAAGTCCAACCAATTTTATATTTCAAAAACAAGTTAAGACAGTTTAGTGAGCATACATTAACACATGTATTCCTTGTGATGACCAAATCACATTGTACCTGCACATGTATCAAAAATAGCAAAGAATATTGCGTGTTGTGTGTGAAAAATATTGCAAGATTGCATAAGTGTCTACATGTTATGATGATTTGAGATATGAGAAAATCGCTCTTTAACTCACACACAATCATAACTGTTTGATGAGGACTATCACCTTCGAGATACATCCTATAACTCCTACATCTCTTAGAATACACATTTGCAATCATATATAAAACATATTTATTCTTTTTTGCTTTACTTTTTTCTTTGCATATTTTTCTTTTAATAAGCATATCATGCATGGGCATATATGAAAGAGAGAAGAAATACCCAATAATGTTAAGATTTTGACATTGCACTTTTACTATGCCGAAACATACAGATATCATTTCATGATTGGTGGGCAACAGTGGTGAGATGGTTATTTATGTCTTTCTCTTAGGATTTTCTAGTCCTTCCTGTCAAAAAGAGTGATACAAGTGTTAAGTATAAGAGATCACTTAATCTTACTCATCACAAACACGAGCCACAAAGCTCACTTGCTTAGTTGTGCAAAAAGATGCTCATCTAAGTTACAAAATATTCAAAGTTTAGAAAACTTTGTTTCAATGGCCATCCAAGGTGAACAAGTACCAATGTACACAAAACACACACTGTTTTTGTATTTTTCTGATTTTTTTTTTTTTTTTTGGGAAAACAAAACAAAATAAAAACTAAAGAACCAAACAAAAATAGATAAACAACATGAAGGCATGAAAGAAAGATGCATATGTATGAAAGCATGATTCCAAAGCAGATAAGAAATGAAGCAAAGAAAGTCCTATTTAAGATAGAAAGATTTAAAGCAAAGAACAAATAGAAAAGACAATTAAGATTTAGGCTCCTTTTTCACCCACACAGCATAAGTCTTTAGCCGTGAAGATGAAAAGGCACGTGTCCTAGTATGTCTACTAAAGGACATAGAAGAGTTAAAATTCTCCTAAAATTGAGTTAAAAAGCTCAAGGCTTTTAGTTACTCTCCAAACAAAGGTGTAGGTCATTGAGAGGAAACCTATGACCGTTTGGACACTTGCTTTTGAGGATACAACTTAAAGTAATTAAGACGAATGTGTCCAGAAACACCACAATGGTGACAAACATGAGATCTAACAAAGGATTTAAAATTAGTCAAATCAGTTTTGGGTTTCATACCTTTATTACCTTTCTCAGATTGTGGCATAAAGACAGTCCTTGATCTAGAAGCTATGGAAGAGGAGGGGCCGAAGGAATCAACATATCCTATGCTAGCCTTATCAGAACTAGGCTTTTGAGCACTCAATATCTCATCAAGCTTTGCACTAGACATCCTCTCTATTTGAGTTCTAGCTTGACTAAGCTCAATCTCAAGATTTTTAACCTTCTCTTCTAATGAGGTGTTCTCCACAACAAGAGTTTTAACCAACCTTGTAGTCTCATCTAATTTGACCAATAGATCTTTTTTTTTTTTTTTTTTTTTTTTTTTTTTTTTTTTTTTTCAGTTTTTGCCTCATTAAGGTCTTTTCTATAGTGATGAAAAGTATTTTCAGATTTTATGAATTCAGTGCATAGCTTATCATAGGCTTCTTGAAGGGTCAACTTCTTGGGTGAAAGCTCGAAAATGTGTTAAAAACACAAGAGCTGTTTAGACCCCCAAATAAAAGTTATGGCTCAATAGATTTTACATTATCTTAATTCTAAGTGTGGAATAGTGTAAATGTGAGCATATAAACAAACAAACTACTCTAACAAATATTCATATAATTACAATAGTAAAATGAAATGTAAAAGAGTAGGGAAGAAGAATGCAAACACAGATAACACGCCGATATGTTATCGAAGAGGAAACCGAAGAACTCAGCGAAAAACCTTTCTGCCGCCCTCCAAGCGGTAATCGATCCACTAGACAATCAGTTGGGATACATGGGTTAGCAAGAGACCTTCCAAGTCTAATCTACCCGCTGTACCTAAGCCCTCCAAGCTCCTACTCCAACAAGGCTTCTCAGAACCGTGTCTTGTCTAGCTCTCTAGATCCCGCAACAAACTCCATGTTGCATTTGCCATCCTTAGTTTCTTCCAATGCTTCCCAACAGCACCAAAATCTCACTTGACACTCTGAAAGGGTGTGGTAAGTGTTTGGGCTATCAACCTCTCAATGGTATGGAAATGGAGAGGTAGGAGTTGAGGAAATCCACAAGCATATGTGTAAAGATATATGGGTATGATAATCTCTAACTCTTAAGGTGTTTGGCTAGGGTTTTTTCTCAGAAGCACTCCTTAACATTTGTGAGTACTGTGGGTATATATGTGTGGGTACAGAAAGTGTGTATCAAATAGTACAGACTGGCAGAACAGAATGTCTCGTGGGTGTCTCGCGCAAAGGCCTTACCCGCGAGATACTAGCAAGACACAGCTGTCTCCATCTGTACTGACTCTTCGTATTCCAGTCATGTGCAGGGCACATGCATTACTTCATGGGATGCTAAGTCGTGAGATACTCATGAAAACCTCTTCAGTCTTCAATAGCTTGAGTCTTCACACACTCTCTCTCTATCACATAACCCTTACAACCAAATCCCACAATAAATACAAGGTACAAAAGATTGAATAAAATTACAATCAAATTTGGCACGGAATAAAAGCCAACTAAATATATAGTTATAAATCACAACTTTACAATCTCCCCCTTTGGCTATTCCGTGACAAAACCCCTATAACAGACTCTAGATTTAAACGTGAGTTTGGGAACAATGGCAAAACTCATTCACACCTAATCTAGAAGCTATGAAGTACTTGCACTTATATACTTGTAACCTGAAATGCTTGCACACAAACAAAAACTTCCATTAAGCTTATGACAAGTTGAATACATGGTACGCATATGAGCAAGTAAAATGCGATCAAGTTAGTAAACACACTAGAGCATATAAGCAAAACTTGATCAAACAAGATCAATCATTGAAGAATGACTACAATGAACATTTAGCAAGTAAATGCTCATCCAGACACGCAATGTAATAATAGCAATCCCACAGATCAATTGCATATCCAACACTTGACTAATGCAAAATATATGAAGTATATGCATCTAGGAACAAGATCCTACTAGGCCACAAGAGTGAGGTACTCAAGACATATTGGCAATATCTTAAGAGTACAAAAAGATGCTACAAAGCAATAAGGTAAACAACAATCTGAATATAAACTGAAATTAAAAATAGAGTATACTGAAGTTTTAAACAAAAGCAGTAAAAACATAAACATAAACCAGCAGTTATAAAGGCTAAAAATAAACACATGTAAACCGCCTGTGAACCAATAACCAATGTTTCTAAGCCTAAGCCTATGCTCCCCCTAACACTGTGCAAGCTCTTCCTCAACTCCCCCTCAAAATTTTCTCCCTCTTTTTGATCGAAATGGCCAAAAGGCTAGAACCTCTCAGACTCAGAATCTAAACTAAGATCAATGGACAATTCCTCGATTTGAGAAGATAAGGCTGTGATCTGTCCCTGAACATAAGCAAACTGGTCCGTTGTGTGCTGCACATGGGAATCCATCATAGTGTATAACTGGTCCACTCTAGCTAGGATGCGATCTAGTCTGTTTGATCCTCATGCTGGTGTAGAAGATGATGGCTGAGCTGAAGGCTGATCTGATGGCTCTAGAGCAGTAGTAAATCGCTCTATCTCTTCCTCTGTATCACCTCCCTCGTCCTCAACACATGCCTGAGGTATGGTATGCACACCTATCTTGGAGCCTTTGATATGGGCTGTGCTCTTGGTCAGTGTATGTGCCCCAATGGGAAAGTCCCTCTAAACTATCGTGAGGCCACTCGGAATTTTAAGGCGCTCCTTTTCAATTAGACCAATAATGAGAGAGGGAAAGGGCATTATAGTTCTTGGAGCTGATAATGTAGTGAGGTTGGTGACTGGGTACAAGTTGTGAATCATCACATAGGCCAAAGTCCTCATCTCTGGTGAAAATGGTATTGTGTTCATGGAGTTTTTCTTTGGTGACCCACCAAGTATCCTCACCATCTCCGCAATGGATCCCAATCTATCGTCGTATTGAACTAAGATTGGTTGTGAGGGAGGACGAACCTCCAAAAAGTCTTGTATGATCTCCCTTGTAATCACAAATTCTGTGTGCCTTACCTAACACTCGATATGATCCCCTTCTACAGCAGCATTGGAGAAGAACTCCTTGATTATCTATGAAAAAACAACCCCAACTGGGTTCAACAACTTGGTCCAAGTTCTTTCTTTGAACACCTCAGGTATGAAAGTGCTCTTAAGTGATTCCAGTTGCATGACCCTTTCCATGATGATCGTTTTATCCTTATAGCAGTCATTATACTTCATATCAGCTTCAGCAGACTTGAAATGATTAAAAGCAGTGCGTGCACATTTGGAAGTTGGTTTCTTGGTGGCTGCATGCTTAGTAGGAGCCATCTGTGCAAAGAAATACAAAACAGAAAAGAAATAAGTGTGCAAACACAAAACAGAACACAAAACATGATTAGGAACATGTTAGTTTAGAGTACAAGTAAAACCAACTCAAAACAGAGTATATAAACTTAAACAACATGCTAAAGGTGTTGAACCATGAATTAAGTAACTATGTATGTGTGTGTCTGTGCTGATGCATGTGTGTGCAGCATGTGATGCGTTGGGATGCAGCATGAGATGCATGAGGTGTGCTTAGTGTGTGCATGGCATGGCATTGAGGCACAAATTGGACCTAGTGTGTAAACACCATAAACACTGACCAAAACATGATAAGCATGATCAATCAAGACAAAATCCAAGCATTGGAACTCACTTGAGTCCAATTCAACACAAAAATGTCACTAGGACATTTTGTCAAACATCTAACATGCAACAAAGTACACAGATGATGTAAACTGCATGAACATAATGAACTTTGCCTCAATACATGCTCAAACTGCCACAAGGGGCCAACACAGATACATAAACATCAAATGGGACTTAGCCCAATCAAAGATTTTGAAAAATTTTCATAAAAACTAAAAACTCCAACTCATTTTCGAAAAATCCCCAATTTTTGAACCTTAACTTAAAATCTGCATAAACTAAGAAAAACATGAAGAAAATGTTTAGGAAAACATACCTTGCAGTAAGTTTGCAGAGATTTTAGCTTGAAAATGATGGGGTTTGAGTGAGTCTAAGTGAGGGAAATGAAGAATTTTTGAAAACCTGTCACATCTGCTGCATAAAAACTGAAAACACGCGTTTTTCGCGGGTTAGAAAGTAGCGACACAGTCACAAGAAAGTTGCTAGACATACTGAAGCTTTTGTGAGAAGCCCTTAGTCGTGAAACAGTCACGAGACAATCGCGATAGCCTCTGTATAAATTTGAAAAATTTCAGTTTTTGCCTAAAAACATTTCGTGAGAAGAGTTTAGTCACGAAATACTCACTAGGTAGTAGTGAGACTTTCTGTATGAAAAGGTGACTTTTTAATTTCCCTTAAGCACATTTCATGGGAAGCTCTTAGTTGCGAGCTTCTCGCGAAAAGACCTCTGAACCAGTTTTTTGAAGAAAAACACAAAAATGCATTTTGAACAAAAACTAAAAGCACGAAAGTATAAAATCACTTTCAAAAACATATAAAATACTTTAAAAAAATTTTGGGCTTGATCAGCAAGTACTTGAGCATACACATCACATTTGAACATGTACAATCACACAAATAAGATAAGCACTAATTGAATTGAAGTCTTGTGTGTTGTGGGTGAGTATCAAATGTGGAATAGTTCTTAGACCAGAGTGAAGTGTCAATGATCAATTCAATCAAGTCATACACAACTGGTATGAAATCAAGTGGACTATCTCAATTATAGAAATGAACATATATAACCTCCCACAAGGGAATGATTATAAAACTTGGAAGCTTTTCATTTGGCTTCTGCATAAATCATAACAATTGATCCTTTTTGAATAATACATCTCTTTTTGAGATTGATGCTTGAAATTTTAATATTTCAACTTTTAGATTTAGCCTTTGGCTTTTTGAGCACCATACATTTTAATACAAAAGTCGCTTTCCCTTTTTCCTAGTCAAATACTAGTATGTGCGATAGACTTTTACAGCTTATTATCTCTTTTCATTTGGAGATTTACATTTTGGAGAGCTCTATAGCAAAAACATAAAAATAAAGTGGGAAGAGATATAGACACAAGTCTATGCAAGTATCAAGACCATCAAGACTATTGACCAATCATTTATGACAAGCTTGAAGATTTATTTACAACAATCACACATAGATTTCAAGATTTCTCCCACACAGATATATGTGCATACATAACAAGCTAGGCTCGTAAATGCACTACGCCATTAGTATGAACGTACTAGGCCAAACTCACATATGATACACATAAAACAAATGATCAAACTTTTTGAAGATTTTTCAATTTTTATGGTTTTTGATTTTTTGAACACACTCAAAAACAAAATCAAGAAAAGTAAGATCAATAACAACAAGTAAGAGAAAAATTTGTAAAAGAAACATGCTATATACAGAAAGAAATGCATGATATGATACATGAACTTATGATCCTAAGCATTGGAAGTATTGATGCATGGACATAGGAGATAATCATGCATGAGTAACCCTCTTCACCCACACATCACGTGCGTTTGGGATGATATTCCTATAGGATTGGGTATGTGAATTGTGTCCTTCAAACCTGCTATTGAAGTTTGCCAAACATGTGATGAATGCCTCAATCATCTTCATTACTTCCATCACACCAGAATCTCCATTTTGACTTCTTGGTTGCCCAATAGCCCAATTCCTCTTGTAATCTCTTGGTCCTCTTGACCTTTGATCCCTAACATTATTCAATGCTCTCAACTTATGACAATTGGGTATGGTGTGTCCTTGAAGTCCACAATGATGGCATACATGGTTCATTCTCGGACCTCTTTGTGATTTTGAAGGTGATCTCCCTTTGGCTTCAGACTTGACCGTTGATTGGTTACGAGGCTTATTCAACACTTGTTGGTCAGCCATATTCTTCTTCTTCTCCACATTTGCTTTATCAATAGTAGATACAACTACAATTGGCTCTTTGGCCTTCACAAACTTCACTTCTTTGGAGATATTCACAGCTGAACTACTTTCTCCAGTGTATCCCAATCCGGTTTTGTCGGAGAAAGGTTTTTGATGAGAAAGGACTTCATCGAGCTTCTTGGAGGAGACTCGCTCTACTTTAGCATTGGCTTGAATCACTTCAAGCTCAAGAAATTTTATCTTTGAGTAGGCTTCGGTCAGTTCTCCATTCAATGTCTCTATTTCACATTTGGCCTCCTTATAATGCACTAGAAGACTTCTATAGTCTTCCTCTGCTTTCTTCATTTTCTTCACAGCTGCCTTGGCCACCCTTGCATACTCTCTCGATTTCTCAAGGAGAGAGTTGTAATTTTCTTGAAGATTGGCTATATTTTCATCTACTTCAACATCTGATTCTTCTACAATTCCCATGGATTCCTCATCACTATGCTCCCCAAGTTCTTGCACAAGCAAATTCAAGTCCTTTGAAGATTCAACATGAGCAATAGTCATAAATGCCGAGAAATTCCCTTCTTCATCACAGCCATCCTCCAAGTCTGAATTGGAAGAGTTTGAATCACTGAGAGTTGTGGCATATGCCTTGCCCTTCATTCTCAAATAATTAGGACATTCTCTCTTGACATGTCCGTGTCCATTGCACTCGAAGCAAGTGATTCCTTGAGTAGATTGAGGCTTCTTCTTATCTTTCTTCTTGAATTCCTTCCTATCACCCTTGTAAGATGAAAACTTCCCTTTGTTGAAAGGCTTCCCACTGTTTTTCATCTTCAGAAATTTTCGGAAGTTCTTTGCAAGGAGTGATACTTCCTTCTCCATATCATCCTTTTCGAAGGAGTTGTCCATTCTCTCAGTGATGGTTTTAAGAGCAAGTGATTTGCTTGATTTATGAGAAGGCAATCCCAGTTCATATGTTTGGAGAGATCCAATTAGCTCTTGGATTTTAATCTCATCCAAGTCTTTACTCTCTTCTATAGCTATGAATTTTGCTCAGAAACTCTCTGGTAAAGACCTCAAAATCTTTCTTACCACCTTAGAATCTTCAATGTTCTTTCCAAGATTGAATTTGGCAATTACAATTTCATTGAGCTTTCCATAAAAAGAGTTGAAAGCTTCATCATCTCCCATCTTAAGTTTTTCAAATCTGGTGGTAAGCATTTGAAGCTTTGTGTCATTGACTTTCTTGGTACTCTCATAGGTCATTTCAAGGATTGTCCAAGCTTCCTTAGCTGTCTTCATGTGCGATATCCTGTGAAACTCATCAGGGGACACACCACATAATATAGCATTAATGGCCTTACTATTCACATTAGCTAATGCAAGAGCTGCCTTGTCCCATTCGGACTTGACAGTTGTGGGTTTAACATACCCATTCTCAATGGAATCCCATACAGACTCATCTATAGCACACAAGAAAGCCCTTATTCGGACCTTCCAAAAAGCTTAGTTGCCTCCATCAAAGAATGGTGGGGCATTAAGAGATTGTGACCGGTCCATCACAAAAGGTTAAGGAACACACTCAGGTATTTAAACCATAGTGAGTGTACTCGCTTTGATACCAATTGAAAGCTTGAAAATGTGTTAAAAACACAAGAGTTGTTTAGACCCCCAAATAAAAGTTACGGCTCGATAGATTTTACAGTAACTTAATTCTAAGTGCGGAATAGTGTAAATGCGAGCGGATAAACAAACAAGCTACTATAACACATATTCATATAATCACAGCAGTAAAATGAAATGTAAAAGAGTAGGGAAGAAGAATGCAAACACAGATAACATGCCAATGTGTTATTGAAAAGGAAACTGAAGAACTCGGCAAAAAACCTCTCTGCCACCCTCCAAGCGGTAATCAATCCACTAGAAAATCAGTTAGGATACATGAGTTAGCAAGAGACCCTCCAAGCCTAATCTACATGCTGTACCTAAGCCCTCCAAGCTCCTACTCCAACAAAGGTTCTCGGAATCGTGTCTTGTCTAGCTCTCCAGATCCCACAACAAGCTCCATGTTGCATCTACCATCCTTGACTTCTTCCAATGCTTCCCAGCAACACCAAAATCTTACTTGATACTCTGAAAGAGTGTGGTAAGTGTTTGGGCTATGAACCTCTCAATGGTATGGAAATGGAGAGGTAGGAGTTGAGGAAATCCACAAGCATATGTGTAGAGATATATGGGTATGATAATCTCTAACTCTTAAGGTGTTTGGCTAGGGTTTTCTCTCAGAAGCACTACTTCACATTTGTGGGTAATTTGGGTATATATAGTGTTGGTACAGAAAGTGTGTATCAGATAGTATAGACTGGCAGAACAGAATGTCTCGCGGGAAGGCCTTCCCGCGAGACACAGCTGTCTCCATCTGTACTGACTCTTCGCATTCCAGTCATGTGCAGGGCACATGCATTACTTCGCGGGATGCTAAGACGCGAGATACCCGCGAAAACCTCCTCAGTTTTCAATAGCTTGAGTCTTCACACTTTCTCTCTATCACACAACCCTTACAATCAAATCCCACAATAAATACAGGGTACAAAAGAATGAATAAAATTACAATCAAATTTGACATAGAATAAAAGCTAACTAAATACATAGTTGTAAATCACAACTTTATATTAGGTACTTCATCATCAGAAGAATCCTCACTATCACTAGTACTCTCCACAATCACCTTATCGGTTGTGGCAGCAAAAGCCATAAAGTGACCACATTCATCCACATACTCATTAGAAGATTCATTCTCAGTATCACTCTAGGTAGCAACCAACCATTTATCTTTTGACTTCTTGGCCTTTTCCTTCATAATGTGGTTTGGGCACTCTATCCTCATATGACCAAAACCTTTGCACTCATGGCACTAGATAAAGGGTTTCTCATTCTGGTCCTTCCTAGAGGATTTAGATTTCCTAAAAGGTTTGCCCTTATCATTTTTCCTAAATTGAAGAAGCTTGATAATCTCATCAGCTATGAAGGTTAGATCCTTATCCTTATCCTCATCTTCAGAGTCATCACTCTCTTTCTCTATACCTTTAAGAGCCAAGTTTCTACTCTTTTCACCTTTTCCCATTAAGCCTAATCCCATCTCATAGGTTTGAAGGTTTCCTACAAGCTCAGTTAAAGGAATTTTATCAATGTCCTTCACTTCTTCGATGACAGTGATCTTGGCATGGAATCTTTCAGATAAGGACCTAAGGATTTTCCTAACAATTTTGGATTCTACTATAGATTCTCCAAGGTTGAATGCAGAATTCACAATATCCTTGAGTTTGGCATAGAATTCATCAAAGGTCTCATCCTCTTCCATCCTTATTTCTTCAAAACTACTGGTGAGTCTTTGAAGCTTTATAGTCTTTACTGTCTTGGTACCTTCATAGGTGGTCTCAAGAATGGTCCATGCTTCCTTGGCAGCTTCTGTGGATGATATTTTCTTGATTCCTCATTGGTCACCCCACAAAACAAAGCATTCAAGGCCCTACTTCTGAAATTTGCAGCTATGATTGTTGCTTCATCCCAATCCACTGACGCTTCTTTTGGCTTAATCCAACCAACTTCAACAGCTTGTCATACCTGTTCACCTAGAGCCTACAAAAAAACTTTCATACGAACTTTCCAGTATGCATAATTAATGCCATCAAATAAAGGAGGAATCAAAAGAGATTATCCATGATCCATGATCCATGACAGCAAGAGTCAAGGATCACACTCAGGAAATTAATCCAATCAGAGTGTACCCACTCTGATACCACTTGTTGGGAAATTTAGACTCCGGTTGATAGAATTAATAAGTTTTAAACCTAAGTTGTTAATTAGATTTATTATGAATAAACCTTGTAAAAATAAACTAACATCAATATCATGTCAATATCATACAACGGAAAAAATAAATAAGACAAGATATGATGACCCAGGAAAACCAATGAAACAAACTAATTTCACAGTAAAAATCTGGGGGGAAACCTTCCCGAAAAGAAATTCACTATAGTAAAGAGAAGTTTCAAATCTAGTATAAAATCTTTGTCCCTAGACTCTACAATCCCTGTATATGAAATTACAGTAGAAACCTTCTACCGTTTCAGAACCTCTGAACTCTTCAATATATGAACGCCACCCTTTTTGCACAGATCCCAGTATGTGACTAATCAATGATGCACAGCTCCTAGTACGTGACTAACACACCAACTTGAAGAAGATTGTTGACTGCAAAGTTCTTCACTTCATCAACAATGAAGATCAAGAAGCACTTGGTTACAAAACCCTAAGGTGCAAAGACGCAGTAGCTTCTTCTGGAGAGAATAAGGTATCGGTCACCTTTTGCATATGTTCTCCTTGTATTCTCTTATGTGAGGACCTTTAAAATAAGCCTTATATATGTTTAGGGTTGTGAGAAAAGAAACCCTACATAAATATGTCAGCATGGGCCGAAAATCAGATTTGGAAATCTGAATTTTGTAATTCTCGATAGATACATCAATAGATAGTATATGTCGAACTACTGTCGAGCTTGGTAGATAGCTATCTGTTAGGAATCTGTTCAGCTTTAATGAACAATCCTTCTTCATTTGTTTCTTGGACAAATTTGCATGGCTTTAATACTAAACTTGAACTCTTGTTCTTTGAAGTATTAAACACATCTTAAATCTACCCAATTACAAGTAAAGTACGTTTTGTCAAAGGATTAGCCAATTACATAAAATATTAACATATGTTCCTAGCATCAAATCACATATGTCCTAACAAAATTCCCAAACAAGGAAATGGAAGAATATTCTAAAATTATTCTTTTCATTCCTTTCCATTCCATTCCATTTCCTCCTCCCAAACAAAGCATAAGATTAAACACCAATACGGGGGATTAAAAAGGATTGGCGAATGTTTTTGTTGAAATTTTTGTTATAAAATTTTAGTAGAAGTAGAATTTTCAAGCTCCTGCAACATATATCTAATAGTTTTACTTAAATTAAACTATTGTAACACTTGAGAAGATAATTACACGTTGAAGAGAAATAATAAATATATAAGATATAAATATAAAATAAAAAGAAAAATAAAATAGTGGTGATGTGAAAAATTGTGGAAGGTCCAGAGGCTTTGGTTTGTATAGATATAGAGACTAATATTATGCCTGTGCGATACATGGCTTAATCAAGAATCATGTGTAAATTAATGAAAATAAAAAATAAAAATTTTTAAATTAATTAAAAATAATAGATAATAAAAATAAAGTAATCTTTTGCTCTATTTTTTTAAACAAAGTAATAACCTTTTACTTTAAGTTATATAATGAATGCATATTGTGCAAGATTAAGTTTTTATAATAATAATATAAAAAAATCATATATAGGTCCAAAATTAATTGAATGGAATGCGATAGATAACTATGCAACTAATGTAAAAGGAGATGCCTGAAAAATATAAAGGGAGTTTGCATATTTAAAACTCAAGTGCATATTTAAATGAAAAACCTTAAATTCAATAATTAAAAAAAATAATTGAAAGTATATTTAAGTGGTAACCTCAATGTAATAGTTAAGAATTATGAACAATCCAAATTACTAAACACTAGTCGCTAACCCGTGCGATGCACGGATTAGTTGAACAAAAATTTTAAATTTTAAATTAGCTTAAAGTTATGATCACTTGAAAAAATAAGTTACAATTTAAGAGGGGAAAAAAAAATACTAACACCAATAATGTTAGGCATGCCATGTCTATTATCAATGGCATCCTTTCTTTAATGAAAATTAAAGTTTCGATCATTTTTTTAATATAATATAATCCCTCCCATTGCTCAATTTGTTTGCAAAATCCTATGTTTTTTCTTGTCATATAAAATGCAACCAAAAAACCCAAAAATAAGAAAATAAAAACTACAGAAGTTTTTATATAGAAAACAGTAATTATTTACACTCAGAAATGAAACTGACACTCAAAAAGAGTCATTAGAGCAATAGGTTTTGGAAAAGATTTTTTATTTTTTATTTTTTATTTTTTAGAGAATTGGAAAAGCTAATTTAGTGTTGTAGGCAATAGTTATAATATTTTAACATGTAAAAGAACAACATCAAAAAGGAGTATCAGATGAATAAATTGACTTCATTAGAGAATGAAGTCAAATAAATGCATTGGAAAGAATAGATTTTAGAATATATGAATGTAAAAAGAAGAAGAAGGATGTACCAGTTGAAAGGCCATAGAGTTTTAATCGAGATAGAAGACGACCAATCTAAGAAGCACTTGGAATGCTCCTAATATTAGAAAAAATATAAGAGAAAAATAGGTTACGTCAAAAGAACAATGTATTACTATACCAATTGAAATTTTTCAGGACAATTTCATATATTGCAAAACATGAACCCAAAATTTAGATGTTAAAACTTCTAAAAAGCCAAAAGAAAGAGTAAAGAATTAGTGCAAAAATACCATATTGATTTCTTTTGCCACACCATACAAAAAAGTAAAAGCTAAGAAAAACACCATAAGAAAGTGCAAAAATAAAGCAATCTTATATTCAAGTGTGGTAGATATGAACTTTATTGATTATTCCATACCATCTTGACAAATCCGTAGAATGTTTTGTTTCATATTACAATGCATTGATAGCTATTTTCATGCCGTTTGTGCAATGCCTTGGAAAGCTGCAAATAAAAACAAAAGTAAAAAGTAAAAAAATAAAAAATATGACTACATAACAGAAAAAATTGACAATTCTTATTAACAAAAACACTTCTTAGCAATCATAAATTCATAGTTCTAAATATCTAATCGGTTACTGATTGTATTTTAAAGTTTAAACTTTATAAAGTCAATTGATTTTTGTTTTGACAATTTTACTCACAGCATCAATTGTCCATTAGATTTAACAAAACAAACATTTTTTTTTTTTTATAAAAATTTTGTATCAACACAGAATCATCACTCTAACAATCACGTCATGTGGAAATCAAACGAAAGAGTAAAGACTTATCGGCACACCACTATGAAATCAAGCAGAAAAGCAACACCGAAACAGATCTAGCCCACAATACTCAAAAGGATTGATAGCGCGCATATCCAATCACATATGATATGAATATTTAGAACAAACTCGTATAAAAATAATAGTAGTGCCTCTGAATCAGGATTGTACTAAAACACAAATCAACATTGAAGTAAAAATAGAGGACTAAACACGGCAACAAATCATATATCTCATATATTATGACACACATATTCATGTCGGCATGATACCACCGATGTGATCTAGTGACTGTGGTTTGGTTTGGCGACTGACAAGTTGAGGAGTAAGCGTGAGTCTATCGTGTGGACCGTGTGGTAGTATTCAATTTACTTCTTAATAAACCCTAATAGTGATGTAGTGACCAGAGAATTAGAGAAGGAGATAAGGAAGAGTCCAAAACAAAATAGAAAGCTATATGAGAGAGGAGGTGTTTGCCTTTGAATATATAAATAAAAAATGCTGATATGGAAAATTGTGGGAGTTTCAGAGGCTTCGGTTTTATATATATATATATATAGATTAAAAAATAAAAGTAGATAAACTTACGTAAGAATTGAATTTTTGTCTTTGAAAGTGAGGAGGATGTGCCGAATTTCACCCTATCAAAACAAAATGTGTAAATATAAACTTCAAGAAATTTTTTTGAGAAATTTTTCTGATCAAGTGCTTCGAAACCTTAAGGAAACTCCCTAAAAAAATAGAAAAAAAAATGAATAAAAAAAATTGGGAATTTATTTTTTGAAGTGAAGAAGGACTGAATTTGAGAGAAAATAAATGATAGATACTTGGACGTTCAAAATATTAATAAAAAAAAAAAAAAAACATGAATCTAGCCTTATTATTTATGAGTGTAAATTGGATCCGGTCATGGCGTAAAAGCCATGTTTTTTGCCACCTCTAATGTACCCAATAATTAAATGCCACGTCATTGTCTTACCAAAAAAACAGTACAACTTACCACACAGTGCAAACACAATAATTATAACCTATTTCAAAATTTAAAATTAAAACCTTTTTCTTAGAACAAGTAACACCGATTCAGCAACCCACCTCAGAATGCCACCACCAACACCGGAGACGCTATCGTCACCATTGCCCGATTTACTCCCCCACGCACAATAACATCAAAAACAACATATTTGAAGCACGATTTGAACTGATGTCCTATAGAAAAAAAAAATAATAATAATAATAATAAAAAAGAAACAAAAATCTGGACGTAGATAAAGGCAAATGGGTTTGGGAAGCAAAAATTGGTTGAGAATATCAATTCTGAAACTTCGAAAAAGAAACCCAAGTACACATAATCTTCGATATGACTTGGAAACCATAACCACCATCAAGACCAAATTCGTTTTTCCTTAAAAATTCGTTTTTTTAATGGACTAAAATTTATGCTAAAAAAATTCATTTTGTTAATGTGAAACACAATAAACGACAAACCCAGCAACATAATTTCATTGAATTTTTACTAAAAAAATGGTTTTATTTATTTATTTATTTAAAATTTTACTTTCCAAGCCACAATTAAAGCCAACAACATAAGTACTTTCTAACCCATAAGAGTTTGCACTTGAACTTCCTTTCTTGCTTCCAGTCCAAACTCTTCGATGTCCCTCTTTTCCTTAAGAAGCTTAGCTCTCAAGCGGCGTGTGCAGCGCTATCTAATTTGTTGTTGATCTGGAGGGTGGGAAAATAGATCAAACGGTGGTGATGGTAGTGTCTCCGGTGGTGTCTGATGGCATCTGTCGCCCTGTGGCGGGGTGGCTGGATCTGTGCAACCTTTTCTAAGGAGGAGATTCTGATTTTTATTTCTGAAATATGTTATAAATAAGTTGTTATTGTGTGAGGTAAGTTGTAGGGGTTGTTTAGTAAAATGCTGATATGCCATACAACTATTGGATGGTGTAATCTAAAGCTTTTCTACCACATCCTGACTGAATTTAAACTCATTATTTATAGTAACCTGAAAATCTAAAGATTAGAGTCATGGTATAATAAAACTATTATCCATAATCATTCCTATATTTATCCAACAATCAAATTTTCAACCATGGTAAACTTCAACCCAAAAAAAAAAAAAAAAAGTTGATAAGAAATTTTTTCTATTAAAAAAATAATTTTAAGTTGTGAAGAATTTGTTATAAGCAAAAAAGAGAAGGAATTTATTTAAAATCAAATACCATAAAATCAAGTTGTTAACGTTAATTACAAAATTTTTTTCCCAATTATACGGTAAAGATCAAATTGTTAACGTTATTAGCTTCTTGTTTTTTGTTATCCAAAAATTTGATATTTATCCAAAAAAAAAAAACTTAAAAAAAAATATATTTGAAAAAAAGTAGATAACAAATTTATTATTAATTCCTCCAGTGTGTATATCCTCCCAATGAAAATGTTTTTTTTTTTTTTTTTTTTTTTTTTTTTTTTTTTTTTTTTTTTTTAATTCATGGGATTAGCTATACTTTTACGTACACAACTACACATTTTAATATTTTATGCTTGGATTTTTTTTCTTTCTATCCTATAATATTTAGATAGACACAATTGTAGGTTGTAGTTGTATAGCACCAACGAACTAAATTTAATCTAAAAAATAAAAAATACTTCTCAAAGAAGAAAACCAATTAAATTTAATCTCTTTTTAAAATTTTACTTTTTTTTGAATGTAGGTTGCATGTTTTGTTAAAGCACTTATTTTTTAATGTAAGTTGCATGTTTTGTTAAAATTGCTTTTTTTTTTATAATACACTGCACGTAAAAATAAGAATTAGATAGATTAGATGAAGATTTGGATTATAATACACTACACTTACAAAATTAGGATTAGATGGATTAGATGAAGAATTTGGATTGTAATAAAATTAAGATTTTTATCAACTTAGAAATTATAGTAGATGGATTAGATGAAAAATTTGGATTGTAATCAAATTAAGATTTTTATCAACTTAGAAATTATAGGAAAAGAAAAATTATATATATATTTAAAATCTAAAAATCTAAATATATATATATATATATATATATATATATATATATATATATATATCTATTTTTTTAAAATCTATAAAAAAAAATTCTACAATTTTTTTCGTGTAGCAAAAAATTTATGGAAGTGTGAAGCTGAATTTTGTTTTAAGTGTTCTACTTATCGACTGTTAAATTACATTAATTATAGGATTAGTTGAAGAATTTGGATTGTAATCAAATCAAATTTTTTATCAACTTAGAAATCAAATCAAATATATATATATATATATATATATATATATATATATATATATATATATATATATATATATATATAGTTTATTCCTTGTCAAAAGAAAGGTGTTCCTTCTCTATATATATAGAAAAAAAAAAAAAAAAAAAGAAAGAAAGAAAGAAAGAAATGTGTTCCCTAATCACCAAAGGATAAGCTTTGAAGCCATATATATTGGCATGTACAACACGGAGGATCCGAGTAGCTTTGTTTTGTTTAAGAGTTGGAAGATAAAACTATGTCTAGTGAGAGAGTGATGTAGGACAGAATTTGCAATTTAGTTTTTGTTATTTATTAAATTTGAATTTGAATTGTAATTTTTGGAATTTTAGGTTTATAGGATTTTATTTACTTGATTTTAGGTGTTTTAATACTTTTTAGGTTAAATTAGGTTCCCATTATGATTAAGTATTAATTAGGATTTATTTTAGAATACATTATATTATTTTTTTAAGTTCTATGGAACCTTTTAATAGGTCTCCAAGTTTATAAACGTTTTTTCACTTTTAGATTCAGTTTAATAAAAGTCATTTTTTGGTGGATTCCAGACTCCTTTCTCTTTGTGGATTCAAGAACTTTTGTGGATTCAAGGTTATCTCTTAGAAACAAACATGTTTTGTTTCTTGCATCTTGGAATAGATGTGTTCTATTTCTTGTAGGTATTTCACTACATTAGTTGATATTAGAGCTATGACTTATCAAGATCTGATGGCTACTAAATGTGATGGTAGTAGTTCTAGTAACCGAAAGGTTAAAGCATAAGTCCTTAGGAAGGAACACCTTCAACTTTAGTAAGATGTCCAGCAAGTATTATGCAAACTATAGCTAGCAGTCACTATCCCCATTACTAGGAAATCTTCCCATGACAACACCAATTTATAATATACTCAAAGACACACTCCTAAATACAAGAACATTCCATTTTTTGATGGGATGATGTGTAAGTTGGAATTTATTGCTTGACCTTTGATTTGAAAGGGTATTTAATTTTTGGAAGTTTTGTGATGAAGAAAGAGTATGACTTGCATTTTAATAAATTAGACGGTGAAGTAGATGAATGGTTGAAAGACATTCAAATTGATAGAAAGCATTGAGGTAAGCATCCAATTCACTCTTAGCAAAGAATGAAAAAATGTTAGTTGATTTATGGTTTTTGCAATATTATTATGATATACTAGATTATACAAGTGTGAGTTATAGATCTGTATATTCATATGAAGAGGAATATGTTCAAAACATGAAAGGCCAAACACAAAACAAAAATGATCACATCCAAGTTCATGTGTCAAGAAAAGAAAAGGGTTTGAGGGTTGATAAGATGCTGCCAATTTCTAAATAAAATATAGAAGTTTAAGAGGAAGCTTGTGAAGATCTCATTATAGAAAAAGATAATGAAATTGAGATTGTGGAGGAGATTAATGAATATCCTACTGTAAAGAAATTTCTTGAAGTCGAGATGGTAGAGACCATTAAGGAAGAAATTGAAGATAAATTTTTTAAAGATCTCAATGTAGTTAATATAGTTGATTGCATGCCTTGAGCTTCTACTATTTTGGTGGGAGACAGCGGACCAAAGTTTATTGATTTTATTGGGTTTGAAAGGTTTGACGCAATCGTTGACTCTTATATTGTGAATCCTGTCAATTATATAAAGTTCAAGGAATAAGAAGTCCAAGTTGTTTAATTGATGACTTTTAGGTTTTGCAAGAAGACTAAGAAGATTTTTTTTTTTTTTTGAGAAGGGACTAAGAAGATGAAGCACTCAAAGTATTTATTTGCTTGGCATGAAAGATTTCAGATCTCAACCATTAACTCAAGGACACTTTTTTTTCTTCTTCTTCAAGTGGAGGGTTATGATGTAAGACAAAATATGCAATTTAATTTTTGTAATTCATTAATTTTGATTTTTAATTTTTGGAATTTTAGGTTTAGGATTTTTATTTGCGTGATTTTAGGTGCTTTTAATGCATTTTAGGTCAAATTATGGTTAGATATTAATTATTATTTATTTTAGAATATATATTTTTTGAATGTCAAGTTTTATGAAGCCTTTTAATAGGATTCTAAGTCTATTAATGTTTTTTCAATTGCAAATTTAGTTTAATAAAAATCGGAGTTTTTCTCTATTATTTTATGGGGGATTTCAAACCCATTTTTCCTTGTGAATTTAAAGACTGTCATAGATTCAAAGTTATCTCTCAAATAAAGTACTAAACATATTTTGTTTCTTGCATATTGAAATAGTCTTGTTCTATTTATCGTAGTTATTCCTCTACATTAGAGAGAGACTAAGCCTTTAGTGTGATAATGAGAGGGCAACTTTGGCTATATTAGATTTTGTGTTGATTTTTGTTTGTGAGAGTGGTTGTAATATTTATTATAAGTAGTGGATTATGGTTAACGGTACATGTCATAGATATAAGTATAGAGCTTGCCAATCACGTTAAGTTTTGTGTGTTATGGTTCTAGATATTTTATCATTTTACGTGTCACCGCTAGCAAACCCAAATTCTTTCTAATGGCAATAATAGTTATTCTAGAAACTCAAACAAGGAACGAAAAACTCCTTGGTCTTCATGAAATCTACCATTTTCACTTTAATTTCAACAATACAGAAATTGTCTACCTTCATTCTACTAACCATGTCCTTTATTTCCTTCTGCTTGGAGTCTTGGAGAGGCATCAGCCTATCAGGCCACTTACATTTCATACAGATATACTTATGTACACACCACCCCTTATTAACAGGATCCCATACAGGTTGCAATATCTGAGAACTTTGCCAAAATGATTAACATTGTCATGGTAAATTTGATGTTGATAGGTTTAGAACTCGTCTATGAGGTGTCGAATAGTGATGTAGTGTTAGGCTAATTAGAAGATTAGAACTGTTGACCTTGATGGTTTTGGAAGTATCATGCATTCATGCAAAGCATTGCTGTAATTGGAATGTTTGGACTTGAAAGGGAATTGTATACGAATGATTTCGGATAAGGAAAATCTACCCTGGCTGCCGGCAAAGCATTTGAAGTGTTGATTGGCCAAATAATTGACCAAAGCATGTTCATTGAAAGTTGAAACGAAAAGTCATTCTTGATGGCAGCAACAAATGGTATATATATTAGAGAAATCGTAGAAGTCACATTTTAGTACTATTGAGTCACTACGACGTATAAATGAAATCACACACTTCTCCATCAAGTTGCATAATTTATTAATTTGTAGTTCCACTCCTGATTTGCACATATAAGGAATAGCCAAGTATTTCCAAAGTGAAACTTTATTTACTTATATTTTTATCACTGATCCATAGCAATACATAGAGCACTTGTGCTGACAAAGCATGCACTACAATCCCTAGACTAGCAACTAAATGATTAACAAACTGTTCCAATCATATACTAATATTGGAAGCTAATGAACAACAATCCTATCATTTATTGAGAAACGCGAATTAAGAGCTAGCACTACTTGTGCTGAGAAAGCATACAATACCATACCCTAGTTACTAAAAAGAAACCATTACCAAACTGTTCCAATAATAATCACACTTAAAATATTATTGGAATCTAAAAAAGAGAGCTTCAAGTGAGCTGAATGTATGAGTCATAAGCAGCCCCAGCCTTCCAATCACTAGGCAGATCATTTTTTGACTTAACCCACTTTATACCCGAGCTGCCACTCACTTGGAACCTCAATTTGATTGGACCACTTGGCGGGCTAGCAAAGTCCCACACCGCCCCATAGGCCCTACGCATGGCCATCCATTGTTGAAAATCCTCCTGCATCATAAAGCAACGAGATCCATTATTTTAATAAGAGTAGTGTTTATTATACAACATATTTGAGTATACATATTGCCTAAAATAACTGAAATTGACTTAAAGTTACAACTTTAGTTATTTCAAGCCATGTGTATTGTGTGTACAACAAGTATTAATAATTTTATATATGTATACCATTCTAGCTATTATTTCATGGTTCCAATTATTACCTTTAATTTGAATGCTACTAACCAAATAATACTATAGTAATATCACTTAAAAGGGATTAGTATATAACTAATTTATTAAAATCTTAATGGATTAGTTTAGTAGTTTTTTGTCTTGCGTGATTCATAAAGATATTAGTTTAAGCGTGAGTTGGATTAGATTTTAGTTCACTTACATGTGTATCGTTTTTTAAAAGGTTCACTTTATTATTTTAGATAAAACTGTACTTCTACCAATTTTCAACGAAAAATCAAATAAACTGTTAAAAGAAGTTAACTAAACGAATAAACAAATAAGACTTGTAATATTTTCAATATCACTCTTTTTGAAGTGCACATACCTGCCACAGTTCAACGGCAGTGATGTCGTTTTTTCCAGCAACGTACATTAATAATATAGCTAGGTAGCTAGGATAATTGCTATTCTCATCGACCTTAAACATGAGGTTGTAACCAGAGTATTTGCATGAGATCCTTCGGTATTCTATATCAACCACACCGTAAGAAAACAACTGCGAAACAACGTTGGGACGTGCCAACTTTGCATAGGCTCTTGGGCTGAGGATGAAATCAGTTTTGTCTCCTTCACCATAGTCAGTCACCACTATGTTCACCCCTTCATCAGCGCAATATTGTGGTGTTGTGCACCTAACCTGATGATTCATTCACAAACAATTACGTGTATGATTATGGATACTACAGCAAAGGAGTCACTTTTTTTTAGTGCCTAACACAATTATTGCACTTGAACTTCATATAATATTCATATGAGTAGTGTTATATAGTTCAGTTATCTACGGTATCATTAAATAATAAACAAAAAGTAATTATATCTTCATAAGTTGAAATTCTATTGTATTTATAAAGTATTATTCTGACTGTATTTTGTAAGGTAGTCAAGCGGCTTCATTTTACCTGATAGCATGCACCACAACCAGTTCCATTCCTAAACAGCCTAGACACTCCAGCCACGCTGCCATCATTGACAGTCCTTCCAAACTCGCGAAAGCCACAAGCTCCACCTATCACCATCTATATTATGAGTTCAACTATAACATGATAAGCCAAAATTCTACGTACGTACTGCTTGGTTAGCGATTGTTAATAGAAAAAGAATAGAAGTCCAACACACACATTTGCATAATATCTTAAACGTAACAAATTAATGCACGTACTTGGAGTCCCATAGCAATCAGGGCTACCATAATAGGTTGCTCTTGAGCGGGTAAAAGTGTCTTCAGAGTAACACAGTACTGCAAGCAAGAGTACCATGACACAAAGAAGAAAGACTTGGTTTTTAAGTGCAAATCCCATGTCTTAAGGGACCAAGTTTCCAAACACTATGAAGATATAATATATGAAAATTGGACTTCAGTAATAAGAAGCAGAAGAATTTAAATGAGAATGAGGTAGGCTATGAGATGGGAAGCCAAGAAATGACAATCCCATATTTATAGTTGGGGTCTTGAGGGAATTTGTTGAGATAAGAGGCAGCTATAGCTACTTTCTTCCACTTAGGAATAGGGAATGTGAAGTGGGGCTCAATATTTAGATTAATAATTTTACATGTACACGGTACACCCTCCTATTGACCCCTTAAGACCATTCTATAATGACTAGTATCTATTATTCCAAGAAAATGATTTAGAAGAAATCTGATCAACTTTTTCCTTGTTTTACTTTTTGCAAGGCTGCCTGCACCTGCGGTTTTCTTAATTTTGTATCTAAAACCTTAATTATTGCTTTTGGAACTAAATCACTTTCTTTTGACTCTAATTAGTCATCCATATTTGCTAAGTCTTATTGTTTAGTAACATTTTCCATTTTCTCCAATGAAGAAAACTTGGATTCAAATTTCTCTCTTTCATTTTTTACATGTATCGGGGTGAAAAAAAAAAAGTTCATCAAGATTAAATGGTTCAGCTAGACCAAAACTACTTAAGCAAATCCAATTAAGTGCAAGCACAGTGAGATCAAACAAGAGATTGCTCTGCACGTTTTTTGCAGGATGTGGAAGAAGCTAGTGAGAAGTTTCGGGCATGTGGAGGAATCTACTCCTACCCCATTATTTGACAATAGGTTTGGCCGTTTGGCAACATTCTTGTCCTTTATTAATTTTTTAAGGATATATATAATTCAGCGTGAAAGAGTTGAAAGTTGAAACATCGGCTCCGTTTGGGATCCGCTTATTTTGTTGAAACTGAAAACTTTTTTCTAAAAGTACTGTAGATAAATATAAAAATTAGTTGAGATAGTACAGTGAGATCCATGAATAATAATAAAAATAAATTGAATAGTAAAATAAACTGGCAAAATTAAGTCATGCCAAATGCACACATCATCAAATTGAGAGAAAACTCAATCCCTACTTGAGAGGACTGAAGTGGTGACGAAAGCAAGTTATCTTATTCACAGCTTAAGATGCACAAGTTCGGGTATGGGACCACGAGTAGGTACAAGATACGTTGATATGACAATTTTTGAAAAAAGTAGAATACGATGTAGTGGAAATGTATATATTAATTACTTATTAAATATGTTTTATTAGGTATTTATTTTTCATATATATATATATATATTGTTAAGTGTATAACAATTAAGAGTAATTATAGATACCAAAGTGAATCCATGACATTAAGTAGTGTTTAGAATATAAATCAATCCCAAAAGAGTAAATAAAAACTAAATAGATAAGTATTCAATATTAAAATTAATATATAAAAAATATAAATTAAAACTCTTGCAAGTTTAGGCTATCTCTTACTATCAAGGGGTTGAATTACAACTGTATTTTAGTCATATCACGAGTGTATCCTGGACGTATCAACACTTTTTTTTGAAAAAAAAAAAAAAATAGAAAAGAAAAGGATTGGAACACACATGTTGAGGTCGCATGTACAATCATATTGAATACGGATAGTTTAGCCAAAAAAGGGAGTATTTGTGCCCCCTAGTCACAACTCACAACCATATAAATATTTATTCTTTCATTTTTGTATGTTGTTTCAAATGGTTGAATCTAATCATTACATAGATATTTTGAATTCTTCTTTAAAAAAAGAAAAAAAAAAAGAAATCAAGAAAATCAGTTGGGATGCACTTTTGATATCATTTTAAGTCAAATCTAAAAAGACATGAGGTAATTACAATTGAGTACCCTTAAAAAAGGCATTTCCATTCATAGTTTACACATGAATAATTATTAAGAATATTACAAATTTTATTACATAGCTTTTACAAATAACTGTATGCAATCACAAGAAATTAATTCTGACAATAATTTATGATGTTGTATTTGTATTTATTTGTCAAACTTTTTTTTTGAGAATATTTTAATTGTCAAACTAAAATGCAAAAACTATTGGCTTTAAACAACTGGATAAACCCACAGCCACCAAAGCCATCATTAGGTTTAGTTGTAACGCACTAAGAGGTTCTGTTATACCTATAAGTATAATAGTATATAACTCAAAGGTATATGTTTCCTCGTGTCAAAATTTGGGTTAGTGGATTTGGGGTATTCGCACTCATTATAAGTCATAACTCCGTTGCTAGGATTTCGAAAACAACTTGGACAATAACTTTAATTTGGGGTACTACGTGAATGTGGCTCAATTTTACTGTATCAAAGACCATCCTTGGAAAATTCTCTCCTTGCCTCAAAAGATGCTTTCATGAAAGGGGTAGCAAGTTATCTTACGCTAAGAGATTTTTCTTCTACTCCATGAGCACTATGTTGGTATTGAAATGGTCAATAAGCTTCTACTCCTTTAGTACACTGCCTGTGTGCTTTGGTTCCCTCTATTGATTTCTTTATTCTATGAAGTTATATTATTTATCAAAAAATAAGCTTCTATTCCTTTAACAAACAAAACTCAGCAAAGCCGTCTGTCTCGAGTCAGGCTAAGTAAAAATGTTCCACATATATCTTATAATAGAAAGCCACATTCCACTTTTCATTTCTTCAGTCCTAACCTCATTTCTTTTTAGGAACATGTAGAGCACGCCAAAGCTGCTTTAGCTACTATAGCTGTATTCATGGACCCTCATAGATATATACATTAAATCCATAGTTATTAAACTTGGACTGACCCAGCTGGTTGGACTAGCAATTTGGTGACTTGGCACCTAGACTGGTCCGGGTGTTTAAATGGACTGTTTATGCATATAACCTAGTCAAATCTGGCGGGTTTATGGTGACCCGAGTAACCCGGATAGGTTTATATAACTCGGTTGAGTTTCTAAAATTTGTAAAATTACATCTATAGGTTCACTTTATTGACTTTTTTGTTGTTTAATGTGTTATAATATAGTAATTTAAAGATGAGAAAACTTAAAAAAAAAAAAAAAAAAAAAAAAAAGAGGGAACTTCTTTGTCTATCTACTACCTTCAAGACTCACATCTTATCAAAAGACTACTCTGATATTGTAAAAACTTGATTTTGAATTATAATTGCAAATTTAATTTAAGCATATGCCTATTTTTTAAATTTGCATATTTATATTATGATTTTTCAAACATATATATATATATATATATATATATATATATATATATATATATATATATATATATATATATATATATATGGTTTGATCAGTGATCTGCTGATTGAACTGGTGACCTAGTGACTCGATTCATAGACTAGGTCAATGTTTGGCCGGGTTTAATAACTATGATTAAATTTATGCTCAATTTTCTTGAACCTTTTTGCTATTTACAGCTTGAACAATAGAAGCCTACGAACATAGGATAGATCGATCCACTGTAGTCTTAGAAGATTTTTGGCAGAAATCTTATCAAAGGTTGATAATCCCGAAGCTTCTTAATGCTGAAAGCTTCCCAATGGCATACACAGTCTGGATTGGAGCATGTCCTCCTTGAAATTCAGAATGAGAAGGACTCTATACTTTAGTATTCGAGACCTCAACAAAGAATTGAAAGAAAAATTCAATTTTGCTTTCATTTTCCCTTGAAGCAAAACGGTGTCGAAAACTCATTCAAAACTAATTGAATGGTATAAGTTGAAGCACTATGAATAGAAAAACACAATTAGAAAAGTTTTAGCCATTGACATTTTCGATGAAAAACTAAGTTATGTTTAAAGTTTAATCAGATGCTAGATAAAGCTTAGAAACCACCTCTGTACCATTGATAAGTAGTTACTATGATAGACTGATAGTGGATCACCCTGGAGTAGACCTTTCCTGCCATGCCATCAAAATAGGTTTCCAAACTGCCATTAATAGCTACTTTTTTTTTTAGAACTAATACAAAGCTTGACCCTATTTTTGAATCTGTAAAGGCATACTGTTAGGACATATGTGAATTATGTTAAGAACGTATATCAATATTTTATATAATTGGCTAATTCTTTGACAAAATGCACTTTACTTGTAATTGGATAGATCTATAATGTGTTTAATACTTCAAGAAACAAGGTTTCGAGTTCAAGTGTTAAAGCCATGCAAATCTGTTCAAGAATTAAGTGAAGAAGTGCTGAATTTTAAAACTCAACAGCTAGCATCTATCGAGGTTTAAAAAGCTGCTGAAGCCCGTGGCTTAATAGCTAGCTCAATAGATGGCTATCTATCGAGATTTTTGAATTTCAGTTTTTCAGAGTTAATTTCAATCCAATCCATGAGAATGTGTTTAGGTCTTCTTTTTTCACAACCCTAAACATCTATAAGGTTTATTTTGAGGGCTGTCAAAGGTTACACAAGTTGCACAAGTGTGAAGCAAAGTTTTGTTTTATGCAAAGTTTTGTTTTACGCAAATTGTGACCGAAGATTGAATTTGCCTTAGTTTATCTTTCTCTTGAAGAAGTTGCTGTGTTTGTACACTGTAGGATTTTGTGACCAATGAGCTTCTTAATCTTCATCATGTGATGAACTGAAGAACTTTGCAGCCAATATTCTTTCTCAAGTTGGTGGTTAAGTCGCTTACCGGGATCTGCACAATTGGTTAGTCACGTACTAGGAGCCGTGCATTGAAATGAGAGATTATCACTATAGAACAAGTCTAATTGGGTATTGGTGTAAGAGTTCACCTGTAAGTTGGTATAAGGTATTGGGATTCATTTACTTGTAATCGCTTGTTGTGATAATAGTGGATTATCGGGAGTGGTGACCTTAAAATCACTCTGTGGAGTTTTTGCTGTGTAAATTTTCCCCATTCATAAACAAATCACAATGTCAATTTAATTTTTGCTGCATACTTAGTTTAATTGGTGGTTTGTTTGTGCAGCTACGCATTTTCCATGTTAATTTGGTTAATTAATAAACTTTGCTAATTAATCAATTAATTTATCACAAGAGGTCAATATATGCTTGGCCTATCACATACCCATCGTCTCTAAAGTATTGAAAATAAATGAAATCATACGTAGTAGTAGACCTCGCAGAAGACCCTTCTCTATGACAATTCTTCACAAGTTCCTGACCAAGCATTGCACGTTCAGTTACTCATGAAAACTGTTTGAGTAGGACTAATGAAATCATTAAAGTGAGAGACTTTACACATAAGGTTCTAGACATGCAAGATGGTTTTACAAGAAGATATTGGTTAGACCTTCGTTTTAACCAACATTTTGGGTTCAAGAGCGAGGGTTGTGGACCTTGTGGCACCAGCTCCAAACAAGAAATTCTCTAGACCTTTTGTTTCAGGAGGGCTTTATGCATTTCCTGTGGATACATAACTACGCCGAAGTTCTCTCTGCTTTTCGATATAGACATTATGGCCAAAATGGAGCCATGATTTTATTTTTAAGGGAGTCAAATTAAAACTACGATGATAAAATAAAATAAAAATAAAAATTTAACCTTTTTGAATATTATGTATTTTGTTATATATAAAAATATTTTATAAGAATGGCAAAGTTTGATTACGAACTTAGTTGTAGTCATTGATTATAATTCGCACTAAAGAAATCAATATAGTTACGTATATTTTGAAAATCTAACATTCAGAGTGCATGTTCTTTATATTCTTAATAGGTATGTCAATTTTTGTGCCAATTAGATGTTATATACTATTTGATCCATAAATGTATCTGTTATGCATAATTTTAGACTATATAAAATTGAAGTTTAAACATTTAATTAATGATATAGCTATTAATATTTTATATTTTGAAAATTTTGTTGATATAAAGAATATAAGAAGAAAATTGG
Organism: Quercus parvula; assembly: GCA_030820535.1. Classification (NCBI taxonomy): domain Eukaryota; kingdom Viridiplantae; phylum Streptophyta; class Magnoliopsida; order Fagales; family Fagaceae; genus Quercus; species Quercus parvula. The sequence continues at coordinate 32,107,250 of JAUAME010000012.1, forward strand.
TCCGTTTGGATTGAGCTTATTGTTGCTGAAACTAAAAACTGAAAACTGAAAACTGAAAGTACTGTAACAAAATAATTTTTAAATGCGTGAATAATATCGTGGAACCCATTTTTAATTTTTTTTAATGCGTGAACAGTGCATGAACAGTGCGTAAACAGTGAACCCATGTGAGGTTACTGTTCACGCGCCCAAAAGAAAAAAAAAAAAAGGCAAAACGTGGAATTGAAAACGCAAGAATAAGCACAATCCAAACACTCACAATATAATCCAATGGTATTGTTAGGACATATGTGATTCAATGTTAGGAACATATGTTACTATTTTATGTAATTAGCTAATCCTTTGACAAAACGCATTTTACTTGTAATTGGGTAGTTCTAGGATGTGTTTAATGCTTCAAGAAACAAAGTTTCAAGTTCAAGTGTTAAAACCATGCAAGTCTGTCCAAGAATCAAGTGAGAAAGTGTAGGATTTTAAAACTTGACAGCTAACATCTATCGAGATTTAAAAGTTGCTGAAGCCCGTGGCTTGACAACTATCTCAATAGATGGCTATCTATCGAGGTTTATGAAATTCAGTTTTTTAGAGCTAATTTCAATCCAATTCGTGGATATATGTTTGAGTTTTCTTTTCTCATAACCCTAAGCATATACAAAGATTATTTTGAGGGCCGTAAAAGGTTATACAAGTTGCACAAGAGCACAAGAGCACAATTCCACAAGTGTGAAGAAAAGTGTGATCAGAAACCTAGTTTGCCCTAGTTCTTCTCTCTCTAAAAGCAGCTGCTATGTTTGTGCACTATAGAGTTTTGTGACCAAGCAACTTCATGATTTTCATCGTTTGATAAACTGAAGAACTTTGCAGCCAACATCCTTCTCAAGTTGGTGATCAAGTTGCGTACTGGAATTCGCGTAATTGGTTAGTCACGTACTGGGAGCCGTGCATTGAAAGAAGAGATTATCACTACAGAACAAGTCCAATTGGGTATTGGGGTAAGGGTTCAACTGTAGGTTGATATAAGATATTGAGATTCATTTACTTGTAACCGCTTGTTTTGATAATAGTGGATTCTCAGGAGTGGTGACCTTAAAATCGCTCGGTGGGGTTTTTTCCATGTAGGTTTTCCCCCATTCGTAAACAAATCATCGTGTCAATTTATTTTCCACTGCATACTTTAGTTAATTGGTGATTTTTTTGTGTTACCACGCGTTTTGCATGTTAATTTGATTAATTAATAAACTTGACTAATTAATTAATTAATTTATCACAAGAGGTCAATACGTTTTTGGCCTATTAGGTAGATTTGTCAAAATTTACATCTAATAAAAATATATCGAGTGGAATTGTAACCATTGTCAATAATCAAATTTGGAGCTAAACTTTTTCCTTTACAACAATTTGAGATACAAATAAAAGTATTTTCTAATTCTGTAAGTGTAAATCAAACTAGACAATTGTGTGTTGAGATTAACTAAAAGATTTTCTCCAAAAAAAGAAAAAAAAAAAGATTAACTAAAAGATAAGTAAAAAAGAAACTCATTCACTCATTCATTTTCTAATTCATTTTGTTGTGAAGCATGTAACTTAATTATTTTCACATGTAGGGGTATGTGGTTGTTGGAAAAAGCAGGGACGCAAAGAAGCTCATTATTCGTAATTTTTTTTTTATAAGATTTAAATGAACCCTAGATTTACCACACGGGGGTGTGGCTTGATGGTAGGAGTTCTTGCCCCAGCACTTAGAGAAGAGCGGTTCAAGCGATAACTCTAACAAGGCTCATGTGGTACACGTGGTATTACCCATTGCCGTCACGTAGAGTGGGGTTGATAAGCCCACACTGGAAACCCATTTTTTCATTCAGGAAAAAAAGAACCCTATACTTTAAAATTTTAAATGGTTTTGGGTTAGCACCCCTAAGTATTGAAAGAGATATAAATATTGGACCTTATTAAGTTGCATATCTTTAGATACGAATACCTTCTTTTGCAATCATAGGAAAAATTTTAAGGGCCAAAATGGTCATTTTATGCATCCAAGGCTAAAAATCTTCATTTACATGTGCGTAAATTTAATCTAGACTAAAAATTCTTATCATAATGGGTCATTATGGAATTCAATGACAAAGTTGTCATAAAATCACAAGTTTTGACCAAGTCACATAAAAATATGATTTTCAATGGTTAAAATGATTTTAAAGTGAGCATAAATGCGTGGAATTAAAATTGATTGATTTTGATTGATTCTTAAGAGGAGTAATAGCCAAGAGCCTCGCAGTTCAAATGGTTAAGGATGACCAACTCCATGGGATGACCGACAGCCCATGGAGTCAGTCATCCCTTTAGGATCAGTTTGGGTGTAAGGCTGATGATCAGACGAGGAAGGTTTGGCACCCCGTGTCGATCAATCAAAAATTATCCGCATCATTTATGTTTTGTATTAATTTTTGTTTGTGAGAATGTTTTTTGGCGGATTTGTTCGTGAGAATTAGTGAGAATTGTAAGTGTGGTTTTAATCAGTAATATTAGTTGATAGTGGACTTAGTTAATGGTTCCCATGGATATAAGTAGCAAATACAATATTTCTTTGCAACTCATGTAATGGCAATTAATGGTTATTCTAGAAGCTCCAACAAGGAAATAAAAGCTCCTTGATCTTCATAAAATCTACTATTTTCACTTGAATTTCAACAATACAGAAATTGACTATATATCTTCATTCTACGAACCATATCCTTTAATTTCTTATGCTTGGAGAGGTATTGGGCCACTTACATTTAATAAAAGTAGATTCATACTTATCACTTATGTACACACTACATGCATGATCCGCTATAGCAGAATCCCATACAGGTTGCAATATCTAAGAACTTTGCTACTTTGGTTATTGGAATATATAATATCTGAAGTTCTTTGTTGTCTGAGTGATTTGTAGCCTATCTATCGGGGAAGCTAGCCAAAATGGTTTATGGGAAATTTGATAGACATTATGCAAACATTGTCATGGGAAATTTGATGTTGATAGGGTTAAAACTTGTCTATGTGGTGTCGAATGTGATATAGATTCGTATAGTTTTAGGCTAATTAGAATTGTTGACATTGAAGGTTTTGGAAGTATCATGTCAACATTGATGTTGGAATGTTCAGACTTGAAAGGGAATTGTTGAATGATTTTTTATCAGGAAAATCTACCCTGGCCAGAAACAGGGACGGAACCAGGACTTGGAATTTGGGACGGCGATTTTGCTACTGGCTACGTGTAGAGATTTAGCTTTTGACTTTGCTGCTTAACTGCTAAGGGGTTTAATTTATTTATTTTTGTGTGTTTTTGATGTGTGCCTTGCTTCTAGGTAAGGACAAAATTATTTCATTTAAAATTTTTTACAGGATCAGGCTGTTTGTTTTTGGTAAAATTGATTGATTAAGCTTAATTGTTTTTATCTTTACTATTGATTATTTTGTTGTTGGGTTAAATCTTTTTGGGCTTGTATATTTTTTTCTAGATTTTAGATCAAGTTTTTTTATGGCATTTAAAAGGAGGAAAATGCTAGAACTACAAACATTTTTTTTTTTAAATTACTAATGCGGTGAGTAGTTATTGGTAAGTTAAAAAGTGATATAAGTGGTGAGTCTAGATGCGAACTAATAAGAATTTACTACCTCAATAGTTTGTAAAAATGTTGTAGAAAATTTTGTGGATATAGCATTACTCGTAAAAAAATTAATGATATTATTAAGGGAGAAAAGTGTAATTTTATAGAACAAACTTGCTAAAATTAGTACCTATATAATACTAGTATTTTTTTTAAAAAAAAAATTTAGGGGAAGTCATTGCCGCCCTTCGTCTAACTATGCCTCTGTCCTTGGCTAGAAAGCATTTAAAGAGTGTTGATTGACCAAATGGTACATACATAAGAGATGGATGAGTTTTTTTGGCTAAATTAAAAAAATGTGAAATTTTGGGAGCAAGTTACTTTTTACAGTGATAAGTTAAACTCCTATGTTAGATGGCTTCACCAACCCTGGTACTAAGGCATTCCTCACAACTCAAACTCAAGCGCTAAGGTGAGATGGACGAGATGCTTGACCACTAAACTCCCATCCTGAGGTCATAATTATTAATTTGCGTTCCACTCTTGATTTGTAAATTAAAAGGAATGGCCAAGTGAAATTTTCACTCCATTAATTTGTTTTAACATTAATATTTTCTAGATTATAAATCGTTTTCTAAAATCTATTTTTTAGAAAACTAAATCATTTTCTAATATTTGGTAGTAATCTTAAAATGAGTTGAAAAACTATTTCTTGACTTTCCTTATTAAACTTGGTGTGAGATGGTATTGTTTTCTAGAAAGTTTTAGCAAAAAACAACTCTATTTTATGCTAAGCTAAATAAGAAAAGTTAAAAGATAATTTTCCTTTGAATCAGTGTTTTTTTCCTGATACTACTTGTAGGGTCACGATTTCCTAGCTCAAGCCTAAATAGTACTGGATCTTGGCCCAATGAACCTTAGTTAATAAATTTGTAGAGGATGGATTGAAAAACTGGGCTTCAGTAAGTTTGATAACAACTATTATGGTGTTTAATAGCGTTTTTGCAAGAAAATAGTGGACATGATAATCAATAGGTCCCTTATCCGAGGAGACTTTTCTTTTCTTTAGTTTCTTAATCCCTCTCCAATAATACCCCAAAAATCTCTCTCTGTTCTGATTCCCCCCCTTCCTTATGGAAGATATTTCCCATTATATAGTCTCCTTGAACCATCTTCCCCCTACACTTGTTCATCATCCAAGCCACCACTTGAGTAGTTGTCCCATCAAACTTCTTCTTCAGCTTTTTCTAAGTTGTGATCTCCCAGGAAACACAGTTCAGAGGTCTACTTCACATAAATGCGGCCATAAAAGCAAGTACAATGCATTTAATGTGGTGGTAGCAGCTTTTCTCTAGATATTTTGGAGTCCTCCTTCTTCCTTGTATGTTCGTGAAGTGTCTTTGCGTGATGGGAACTTTGTGGAGAATTATTACAATGGTCCGAGTAAACAATTGAACAGTATTTAATATATCCGAGGAGGAATATCTCCTCGGAAAGCTCCTCGGTTATTTCTCACGCCTAAAACCTTAGTTGGTAAATTTTAACAGTCTTCAACTTCTCATTCATACCTCCTCGGAATTTCAGGTTCTCGGATAAGAACTAGGATTCAATAATTATCAATTTAGACCCTTGCAAGCCTAAGGACCAGTACAATTGAATTTTGGACTTTCGCCCCTACAATAGCCCCTCAAAACTTTGGTTTTTCCTTTTCATCGGAGGAGAAAAAACAGGGTTTTGACTTTCACGACATAAGACCACATGATTCTTCAATTCACACGTGTGGGGTGGGTAATTCACACGCCTCAGACTTGCTACTGACGCTTTGAGGTTCGCAAAGCGCTATTAAATGCTCCAGGCGGCGCGTTGTCTCGCATATCCAATGGTGAAACACAAATCCAACGGATGGGAACTTTCCTGAAACTTTTGAGCGGGATAATTCTCACTCACTTCACCTTCCTATATAAAGTGAACGGAGACGTCATTTCTCCATTTTCACAAGTCTTCAGATTTTTCAGAGATATCACACACTCGAACTCCCCATATTTTCTTTAAGACAAAAAATATTCCAACTCTTTTTTTCTTCCTTGAGAGATTTTTGAAATATCTTCTTTAAGGTATCATAGATTATCATATACATTAGTTTCTGCAAACTTATATTTTTCCAAACATATTCTTTTCTCTTCAACTACTCTCCTCGGCCACTAGCTTTTACTTTTCTTTACTTATAGAATTAAGTCATTTCATTCTAGGTTTGTCTAAATGGGTAGATTCACGAGTCTGGTAGATTCCCTTTCAAAAATAGAACTTTTCAAAGAGAAATATTACATGCCCCAAGAAGTGGGCCTACGATATTGTTCCACAGAACAAATCGTCACAAATAGGGAAGTGGGGGGAAGTTATCATTCCAATAATAGCCTTTATAGAAGGTGGAATGACCCTCCTCATAGGTAGGATAACAAGGGACTACCTTATCAATCACAGGTTGTACCCTCATCAGTGCGCACCCAATATGCTTAGGATTCTAGGGTGTGTTGATGCTCTTATTGAGCATTTTCAATTGGGACTCACATAGTATGACATGGTGCACATGTACGAATGCCATTCCCAAACCGACGGAGGATTTTACCTCAAGTCCCAGTCACCTGTGGTCAGGCTCATTTCGTGCCTCCCTAAGTCCAACAAAGGGATGAAAGATGACTACCTCATTACCTCAGGGGAATGGCACGATGGTCTTCACTGTCCAACCCAAGAAAGAAAGCCAGGTGGGATACCTTAGAGTTAGGTCCCTTAGTAAAACACTTCAGATACTCTAATCCTCATCATGTAGTTATTATTCTTTATTTTGCTTTATCTCGATGATGGGTTTTCATGAGCTAACCATGGTTCTTTTCTTGGCTGTTATTTTAGATAGGAGGCATGTTGCTACTCGGCTCAGCCATACCAACGTAGCGGCCTTAAACTACTTGCTCTGATCAGAGATTTTCGTGAGTGAGGATCGACAATTGCGAGTAGTTCATTTGATCTTGGATTTTGAACTTATTTCAAAGGTTTTTCAAGAGATAAGATACGCCATCAGGGCAGGAGATCCTCGGATAAATTGTATCAACGTATCCAAGCCAGATTTCTTGGCTCGAGAAGATCTTCCTCCCGTCAGATTACCTATTCATCAAATCCCTCCTTCACTCGTGATTCCACTACAACAAGTTCCCCTTGAAGCAACAGTCTCAGCAGAAGAGGAAATCACATCTTTTTGGCTATCCCTAGAGGAGGAAATAGATCAATTTTGCTTCGTGGAAGACAAGGGACCATCTGAGAAGCCAGTTGATATCTCAGATTCCGAGACTGAATCTGCTAATCTCTCCTCCATTCATCCGAAACAGTTGGTTATTACTCGAATAGATTCGGAATCCGAAGAGGAAGAAGAAGAAATGGACCAGAAGAAGAGACCTGGTTTGAAAGGCTTGCTAGCCAGCAGGAACAAAGGGGGAAGTTCGAAAGAGGCCCCCAAAACGTAACCTCCCGTAGTTCTTCCCCCTCCTCTTCCTCCTCCTCCCACTGGTCTCGGCCTACAGGCCATGCCAAATTTGAAGAAAAGGAAGCCAGATCATGAGTTGGAGGAAGGTGAGGTGGCTCCTCGGAAGGACAATAAACAACAAAAAATAGCCAAGGACCCCAGGGATAAGAGGGGTACCTCCGTAGATAGCAGGGATGAGGCTGAGGTACGTCTGCCTCAGTGGACCTGGGCTCTTCGGATAGAAATGGAGGGTGCTCCCATTCAATATGATGCTTCAATATGGGACCCGCAGAGAGGCCACGCCAACTACTTAGCGCAAGCCCTACAACAACCTCTCCTTCTCCTAAGGGACATGGAGTCCATTCAGCGTACAAGATAGCCTGATTTATTCATGTCCTTAAAAAGAGATCTAGCTATGGTTAGCCGTATCTTTCCTATTCAAATGTTTAAGATAAATTCTTTTTGTCTATTTTTTTGATCGCAGCTTTAATTATATTTGCTATCTCTATGCAGGTCACTCAGCAAGTTTACGTGGCCGAGGATTGGGTGCGAAATGCCCATAACAAGTTTGATGCAGAAGCCCAATCTCAGCACAAAGTTGAGAAAGTTCTCGGCACAGCAAACCATGAAAAAACACAGCTGGCCGAGAAGCTTAAGGCCGCAGAGAGTACATGTCAAAGTGCTGAGGCCAGGTTGAAAACTGCTGAAGCCCAAGCTAAGGATCAGCGTAAGCAGCTCTACACTACCCAAATCAACCTTGCCACTAAGAAAGCAACGGTTCTAGACCTAAAGGCTGAACTGCAGAAAACCCAAGAGGCATTGAAGGTGGCCAATGAAGCTGCTAAGGCCGCGAAGGCAGCAGCTTACGAATGTAGGGTAGTGGAGACTGAGGCAAGGCTGACCGCGGAGGTACTATTGCGTTGAAACATACTACAAAGCCCTTGATCGGGCAGGAGTCCCTGCTGACTCCGACTTGAGGAAAGCAGACAAGGTATACTACCCAGAAGATATCAGGGAGGATCCAACTGCCCTCCCTCCTCCTACAGCCCTTCCCCTTCCTCCTCCTGAGCAATCTCTCACCACCTAAGACCCTTCTCAGGGATTGAGATCCTAGTATGGGTTCAAAAAGAGAAAAAGGGTGATGTGGGGGTCTCTTGGCCAGACGATAAAGCGAAGGGTAAAGAAGTTCAACCTCCTGCTGATGCCAATCCCTTCGAGGACGCCCTCACAATTGGAGATATGATGTCCAAGGCTAAAGCTGTTGAATCTAAGTCCAAGATTGACTCCAAAAAAGATTCTCATCAATCGCATACCTAGATATAGGGTTTTAGCTTCGTTTTTGCGATTTTTGTAATGACCTTGTGCTTCTAGATGTAATACTCGTATTTATTATCTAATGAAGGCAGTTATCTTTTTATTTGACTTAGATTCTAAATGATATTATGAGTGGCTTTAAGTTATTATCATTTCATCCTTGATAAACATTGTTGATAACATGTATTTGGTCATTTATTTATTTCAACTAAATGTCATCCACCAAAACTGTAAATTGATATTACTATATCAAAGGTCAGGTTCAACATAGACAGGTAATACCCTTAGAATATTATTATTAACACAAGAATACTTGGAGTTTTAATGAGTGTTTAATCTTCAAATAAGCATCAACCAAAGTTAAGTTGATATAAGTTAATTTCATCTAAGTATGTGGTCCGAGAGACCTGACATACCCTAAAATCTATTTAATAATTATATAGATATTAAGGAACGTTAATTTCACCCAAGTATGTGGTCCGAGAAACCTGACATGCCTTGAGGTCTGTTTAACAATTACATAGATACCAAGGAACATTAATTTCACCCAAGTATGTGGTCTGAAAGACCCGACATGCCTTAAGGTTTGTTTAACAATTACATAGAAAATAAATAGCAATTAACTTAATGTATTTATACAAAGAAATGTTAATTTCACCCAAGGACTTGGTCCGAAAGACCTGACATACCTTGGGATTTGTTTAACACTTATATATATATATATATATATATATATATGCCAATGAGTGTTAATTTTCACATAAGTATGTGGTCCGAGAGACCTGACATGACTTGAGATCTGTTTAACACTTATATAGATGCCAGTGAGTATTAATTTTACACAAGTATGTGGTCCAAGAGACCTGACATGACATGAGATCTGTTTAACACTTATATAGATGCTAGTGAGTGTTAATTTCACACAAGTATGTGGTCTGAGAGACCTAACATGACTTGAGATCTGTTTAACACTTATATAGATGCTAGTAAGTGTTAATTTCACACAAGTATGTGGTCCGAGAGCCCTGACATGACTTGAGATCTGTTTAACACTTATATAGATGCCAGTGAGTGTTAATTTCACAAAAGTATGTGGTCCGAGAGACCTGACATGACTTGAGATCTGTTTAACACTTATATATATGCCAGTGAATGTTAATTTCACACAAGTATGTGGTCCGAGAGACCTGACATGACTTGAGATCTGTTTAACACTTATATATATGCCAGTGAGTGTTAATTTCACACAAATATGTGGTCCGAGAGACCTAACATGACTTGAGATCTATTTAACACTTATATAGAGAACAAACAACAGTAAATTTGATGTATTTACCCAACAAAATAAATACTTGTGAGAGACCGCGCCCCGACCCCCTTTTTTATGATGATGTTAGGCCAAACCCATGTTAATGGGTGGAGTCATGTTATTGCCTCTCAAAATGGAGGTTCGACTGATTATATTTCCCCCCCTTAAATTAAGGGTTTTACAATAAAGTCGCCACTTATTTAATTATTGAAAAAACAAGAAAACCATAATTGAAAAATTCCTCATTTTATTAATTTGAAATTGAATTTATATTGATCATAGGAAATTACATGGCTTTGGTCCTAGATACAATCTAAGACAAAGTACATGGCTTTGTTTCCTAGTTACAATCTAGAAATTGAAAATTACAAGGATAAGTATTGGTCTATCAACCCTTGATCTAAGTTCGGTGGCTATGTTACAAGATGGGAAGGTGTTAAGCACCCACCTTGCCTGGTGAAACCGGTTTTCTAGACTATGGTGGCCAACATTCATATCATATCATCCAATATGTCAATCAAGTTATATGTTGAATTTAATGTGTATGCATGTAATAAGCCCTAATTCAATTTATTAAACATTGCATTTGGATTGAAAAATAAATTCTAGTGAATGTGTGTGGATGGTGATAACCTAGATTCAAGGATTTGAAAGAATTATTAAACAAACATGTTTTTCATATTTTTGATGTGGATTTAAGATCAAAACTAGTGTTTATGCATGAACATGTGATGAACAACCAAGAACATGTGAAGAACATAAAAGAACATTCAAACATATTCAAAAGAATTTAAATAATTACTATCATGCTTTAATCCTAAATTCTCATCATGGAATACAAAAAACAAGTTAAGGAAAAAGATTATACCTTCATGCAATATTCATACAGTGGAGGAGGAAACTCTTGGTAGAGGTCCTAAGGGTAGAGGAAAAGAAGAGTTACGAGAGGAAGAGTTAGGAGAGGAAGAGTGAGTCTCACTCAATACTTTGAGTTTCAGGAAGACCAAGATATGAAAAGACTACTCAACTTCACTAGAACTCAAGAGAGGAGAAGAGAGGGGGTTTTGTGTGCTTTGGAATGAAGGAGATGGAGGGTTTATATAGTAGTGGTGGAGAAAATATGAATGAAAGACCATTTAATAAGGGTTGACAAAGAATCATGAACCTAGTCCTCATTTTAGTCTTGGGGGAAATCTGGTGTATTAAATGGAAAGATTGGTGGGAGTAAGGAGTAAGCTAAGTTCGGTTTTCCCGTAACTGCTATAACAGCTTGTAGAACTAATTTAGAAAGCCAAGTTCTGACTCAATTCTAATTATAATTGTCTCATTCTTATTCTCAAATTGAAGCCCCGGATGTCTAGTTTCTGAGAAAATTAACCTCATTCACAAATTCAAAATATTTTGAGAGATATAGATGAAATGGTGAGCAGAGGTCATTTGTTAGAAAATGGTTTCAACACAATTAATATTAATAGGTCCCAAATTAGCTCCCAATTAATATTAAATGGCTTCAATCACTCCCATTTCAGACTTAATTGGTTCTAAATTTACTCTAATTAAAAGATAATTGCACAAATTACTCAATGAATAATTAATGTTTAACTATCTAATTAATTAGGTGTATGCAACCTCACCATAAAATGTAGTCCTAACCAATCAAATTATGACACATCATTGATTTCAAATTGATTACACTTATAACCAATTGAAATCAATTGTTCATAATTACATATAGTCGGACTCAATTTCAGCCATTAAAACTTAATTTGATGATAACTTTCAATTTGGTGGTCCGATTATGGCTTATGACCAGTCAATTTGATCGTTACGACATCAAGATCATTTTGGCGAAATGAGATTAAGGATCTAATGGCCAGAATCAAGATGCATATTTTCAAGGCAAAATTATCCTTTTACCCTCCATGTGAGGTTAAATGCAGGTTGCAAAATAGGGTATCAACAATACTTGAAGAAAGGAAACTTTTATTAATAATAATACATTCTCAAGTTGTTTACATTCCAAGGACGAGGTATTACACGCTCATCTAAATCTTCTAGAAAATATGCTCCTATGCCAGCCACCGAGGTGATATGATAGGGTCCCTCCCAGTTGAGTCCTAATTTCCCCCACACTAGATTTTTTGACGTACCCAAAACCTTTTTTAGCACCAAATCCTCAGGCTTTAGTAGTCTTAGTTTTACCTTGGCATCGTAGCCCTATTTGAGTTTGTGCTAATAATAAGCCAATTGGACCATTGTATTTTCCCTTCTTTCTTCAATGAGGTCCGAGCTTCTTTCCAACAATTCATCATTATTACTAGGATTGAATGATTGGATTCTTAATGTCAGAAAGCTCGTTTCCATAAGACATCGAAAAGGGGGTTTCTCCAGTTGACTTGCGAGGAGTGGTTCGATACGTCCATAGGACATACGACAGTTCTTCCACCCATTTTCCCTTTGCATCGTCCAACTTTTTCTTAAGTCCACTCACTATGACCTTGTTAACAGCTTCAGCTTGTCCGTTCCCATGGGGATAAGCTGGAGTGGAATACTTGTTTGTAATTCCCAACTCACAGCAATATCTCCTAAAGGATTTGCTGTCGAACTAAAGTCCATTGTCCGAGATGAGGGAATGAGGTATTTCAAAGCGGGTGACAATGTTCTTCCAGGCAAACTTCTTTATGTCCACGTCTCGGATATTCGCTAAAGGCTCAGCTTCAACCCATTTGGTGAAGTAGTTTGTGCCGACCAGCAAATATTTCTTGTTTCCCGCTACTTTGGGAAATGGGCCAACAATATCTAAACCCCATTATCCAAAAGGCTAAGGACTGGAGAGAGGGTTCAGGAATCCTCCTGGTTGGTGTGTGTTTGGTGCAAATCTTTGACATTGATCACATTTCTTTGTATATTCTAGTGCTTCCTTTTGTATGTTTGGCCACCAATAACCTTGGGTGATGGCCCTATGAGCTATGGATCTCCCTCCTATATGGCTCCCACAGATTCCTTCATGTAATTCCTCAAGGAGTAACTCTGATGCCTCAGGATGAATGCAGAGTAGATATGGCCTAGAGAAGAAGTGCTTGTACAGTTTCTAGTCCTCGGATAGCCAGAACTGAGGAGCCTTCCTACGTACCTTTTCAGTTTCTAATTTGTCCTCTGGTAAAATGTCCTTGCTTAGGAATTGAATAATGGGGTCCATCCAGCTGGGCCCTATTCTGACATGGTGAATGCAAATCATATTCTCTCTTATTCCTAAGGGCTTACACAAATCTTCTATGGGAATAACACGAGGTAAATTCTGCGCCGAAGAGGTTGACAGCGTGGCCAGGGAGTCAACATGGGTATCTCCACTTCTAGGGATGTGTTATAGGCTGAATGATTCAAATTTCAGTTGTAAATGCCTAATTTGAGCCAAATACCCTTGCATTCTTTCATCCTTTGCCTCTAATTCGCCCTTTACTTGACCGACGACCAGCCTTGAATCCGAGAACATTGTAGCCGACTTTCCCCCCATTCTTTGAACCATAGATATTCCTTCCAATAATGCTTCGTACTCGACTTCATACTCGGCCTCGTTGTTCGTGGCCAAAAAGCCTAGCCTTAACGACTTTTCTACGATGAGTTTTTCAGGCGAGATCAGGACTAGCCCCACTCCAGACCCTTTTTGGTTCGCTGCCCCATCTACATATACCTTCCACTGCAATGGTTCTTACGCCGTAACTAGGCCAACTGATTTTTCACCCATGCGGTATTCCTCTAATTCATTTTCTGCAGGGCCTTTAGCGAACTCGGCAACCAAATCTGTAAGGACCTGACCTTTGATTGAGGTACGAGGCATGTACTTGATGTCAAAAGCCCCTAATATCGTGCCTACTTTGCTATCCTCCCAGTGTAATCAGCACTTCGAAGTATGGCTTCGAGTGGAAGCTGGGTTAGGATAACCACCGTGTATGCTTGAAAGTAATGGGGGAGCTTTCAAGTACCATGCACCACCGCTAGGATTGCCTTCTCTAATGGTAAATAGCGAATCTCGGCTTCATGTAAAGACTTGCTCACGTAATAGACTGGTCGTTGTCTACCATTGTCGACTCATATCAACACCAAACTTACGGCATGAGAAGCTACAACGATATAAGCGAACAGAACTTCATCTGTTTTAGGATTGGACATAATAGGTGGATGAGAGAGATACTCTTTAAGTTGTTGGAATGCCTGAGCACACTTCTTGGTCCACTCAAAACCTTTCCATTTGTTCATTAATAGGAAGAAAGGTCTACATCTGTCTACCGACCGAGAGATGAATCGATTCAAAGCTGCCGTCATTCCAGTTAACTTTTGAACCTCTTTGGGATTCTGAGGTGGTTACAAATTATTTATAGCTTTAATTTGGTTGGGATTCACCTTGATCCCCCGGTGAGTCACCATATAGCCAAGGAACTTGCCTGACCCTACCCCAAAAGAGCATTTGGAGGCATTAAGACGGAGCTTATATCCCCTTAGAATTTCAAAGATGTTTGTGAGGTCCCATATATGTTCGAACACTATCTTACTTTTCACCACCATGTCATCTATATATACCTCAATATTCTTACCCATTTATGATTAGAACATCTTGGTCATCATCCTTTAGTACGTCGACCCAGCATTTTTCAAACCAAAAGGCATCACCTTATAATGGTAATTCCCAATGGGAGTGACAAAATCTGTTTTCCCCTGATCATTTAAGGCCAGTGGTATCTGATGGTATCCTTGAAAGGCGTCCAGGAAACTTATTCGAGGATGTCCTACTGTTGCGTCCACCAACTGATCTATCCGAGGAAGGGGGAAAGGATCTTTCGAACAGGCTTTGTTCAAGTCTGTGAAGTCTACGCACACTCGCCACTTTCCGTTCTTCTTTTTTACTACCACGGTGTTGGCTAGCCATTCAGGGTAAAATACTTCCTTGATAGCCCCTGCTTGCTTAAGTTTAGTTACTTCGTCCTTAACCGCTTCATAATGGTCTTTGGATGAATGCCTAGGTGGTTGCTTTTTAGGAGTGATTGATAGGTTGACATTCAAGTGATGGCAAATGAAGTCAGGATTAACTCCTGGGGCTTCATAAGTGTTCCAGGCAAACACATCAACATTCTTTCAGAGGAATTCTATTAGTTCTTGTTTTTCTTGGGAGGCAATTGAACCCCGACTTGAAAGAACTTCTCGGGATCATTATCAATAACCACTTTTTCTAGATCCTCACAGCTCGCCTCCTCGGCTGATTCCCTTTTCGATGAAGCTGGAGCTTTTGATTGTTATAGGAGCTTTCTATCAAAGGCTGAGGGCGCAACCTCGGGTTTATGCAAGATGGCCGCCACCATGCATTGTCTAGCAACGAATTGACTTCCCAAAATCTCTTTAACTAGGCCTTCCGATGGGTATTTCACCTTCTGATGTAAGGTAAAGGAGACAGCCCCTAGGGCATGAAGCCAAGGCTTGGCCACAATGGCTGTATAGGGGGAATAAGAATCTACCACAATGAAATCCACCTCCACTACTTCTGAATCGGTTTATATGGATAGCCTAATCTGACCTTTGGGAATGACAGTCTTTCCTTCAAAACTTTATCCTCGTCTGAGAAGCCCAAAGTTGGTTAAGTTAGTATTCTAGCCCGCTTCGGCTCTGAACCATCTTCATCGGCTGACAATTAAGCCATTGGCATTACTCTGGAGGGATAAGATCCAGTCCTTCCAGGAGCAGCGAAGATGACATTAATTGTTCCCAAAGGAGGCCTAGAAAGAGCATTTTTCTAGGAATCTGAACTCGTCTGGTTCCCTTGGCCACTAGAATGATGCAAGAGTGATTTTAGTTTTCCTTCTTAGACAAGCTGGTCCAAATGATCCCATAGGTTCCTACAATCTTCCGTAGTGTGTCCCTGTTCCTAATGGTAATGGCAGTAAAGGCTTTAGTTGCGCTTTATAGGGTCTCCAGCCATTTTGTTTGGCCATTTGAAGAATGGTTCGTTCTTAATCTTCTCTAGAACTTGCCGAACTGGCTCTCGAAACACCGCATTAACTATTTGGGTATTAGTAGACCCTGATTATCCTACATAATCCCTTCTCGGCCTTTTATTATTGTATCGGTCCGACCTGAAATCCCTAATTTCCTGAGGGATAACTTTAGCCTTCCATTTTCCTTGTTGTTGGTCATCTTCAATCCTCTTGTATTTATCAACTCGGTCCATGAGCTGGCGTAAACTGGTTACAGGTTTACCTATCAGAGATTTCCTAAGACCTTGCTCAGATGGGAAGCTGACCTTGAAAGTTTTAATGGTGACGTCATCAAAATTGCCATCAATCTTATTAAACATTTCCCAGTATCTGTCTAAATACGTCTTTATGGACTCTCTCTTCCCCCGTTGACATGGACAATAAAGAGTCCAAAGGTTAAGGAATCCTACTGCATGTGATAAATCGGGAACAGAATGCTTGGGTGAGCTTTTTAAAGGAACTAACAGAATTTGTCCTTAGCCCGTCGAATCATCTCATCGCCATTGGTCCTAAGCTGGATGGAAATACCCTACACATCAGGGCCTCGTCCTGAGCATGGACAGTCATCTTCTGTTTGAACTGACTTATGTGTTCTACAGGATCTGCTCAACCATTATACATGATGAACGTAGGCTGGTGGAATCGTCTAGGAAGTTTTGCCTTTTCTATCCCCCGTGTGAAGGGTGACTTAGAAATTTGATTCGATGCCTTCTTCATAATGCCAGTTCCTACTCCTTTGCGAGAAGGGCTTCTGCATCTTCTTCAGTGAAGGAGCTCTTCATCATAGGAGAAGGATTCGCTTGGTGAAGTTCTTGACCTCTGTCTGTAAATAGTGTCATCTTCATCATTGGAAGAGACATCGGAGCTGGAAGGGAATCACTTTTGTTGTGCTCGATGGAGTTGCTTCTTCAAGTCATCAATCTCTCGTTACATGGCTTTATTATCATCTCACCCGTGGGAGATGTGGCTTCTTCTTCGAAAACGGCTTCCACTTGTATGGGTGGTGTGTACACTGCCTTCTTGATAGTTTTCCCGATCTCTTTCACGTTCAAGATTGAGGAAATCATCTTGTTGATGAACGTTCGCAGATTCCGCCTGATGCGGACTTGTTTGATGTGGACCTGATCCTGCCATATTTAACCGTTATACTTTACTAAAGCATAAGTTCTTCCCACAGACGGCGCCAATTGTAGGATCACGATTTCCTAGCTCAAGCCCAAATAGTACTGGATCTTGGCCCAATGAACCCTGATCAATAAATTTGTAGATGATGGATTGAAGAACTGGGTTTCAATAAGTTTGATAACAGCTATTATGATGTTTAATAGCGTTTTTGCAAGAAAATAGTGGACATGATAATCAATAGGTCCCTTATCCGAGGAGACTTTTCTTTTCTTTAGTTTCTTAATCCCTCTCCAATAATACCCCAAAAATCTCTCTCTGTTCCGATTCCCCCCCTTCCTTATGGAAGATATTTTCCATTATATAGTCTCCTTGAACCATCCTCCCCCTACACTTGTTCATCATCCAAGCCACCACTTGAGTAATTGTCCCATCAAACTTCTTCTTCAGCTTTTTCTGAGTTGTGATCTCCCAAGAAACACTGTTCAGAGGTCTACTCCACATAAATGCGGCCATAAAAGCAGGTACAATGCATTTAATGTGGTGGTAGTAACTTTTCTCTAGATATTTTGGGGCCTTCCTTCTTCCCCGTATGTTCGTGAGGTGTCTCTACGTGATGAGAACTTTGTGGAGAATTATTACAATGGTCTGAGTAAACAATTGAACCGCATTTAATATATCTGAGGAGGAATATCTCCTCGGAAAGCTCCTCGGTTATTTCTCACGCCTAAAACCTTAGTTGGTAAATCTTAGCAGTCTTCAACTTCTCATTCATACCTCCTCGAAATTTCAGGTTCTCGAATAAGAACTAGGATCCAATAATTATCAATTTAGACCCTCGCAAGCCCAAGGCCCAGTACACTTGAATTTTGGACTTTTGCCCCTACACTACTAAATATAAGAAAATACATAAAATTACCTTTACATATTGTTTTCTATAAAAACAAACAATATATATATATATATATATATATATATATATATATATATATATATATATATATATATATATATATATATATTTTAAATTACTAATCCACAGCAATACATAGGGTCCGTTTGGATTGAGCTTATTGTTGCTGAAAACTGAAAACTGAAAACTGAAAACTGAAAACACTGTAGCAAAATAATTTTTAAATGTGTAAATAGTATCGTGGGACCCATTTTTAATATTTTTTAATACGTGAACAGTGTATGAACAGTGCTAAACAGTGTATGAACAGTGCTAAACAGTACGTGAACAGTAAACCCATGTGAGGTTACTGTTCACGCGCAGAAAAAAAAAAAAAAAAAAAAAAAAAAGAGGCAGAAAACGTGGACGTGGAAAACGTGGAATCCAAACGGTACCATAGAGTACTTGTGCTGACAAAGCCTAAAATACAATCTTTAGACTAGTAGTAACTAATATAGAGCCGGTGGTCCGATGCCCAGTATTTACGGTCTAGTTACTTAAACCTCAGTCAATTTGATTGAACCACTTGGCGGGTTAGCCATGTCCCACACTGCCATGTAGGCCATATGCATGGCCCTCCATTGCTGATAATCCTTCCGCACCATAAAACAAAAAGATCCATCCATCATTTTAATAATTTCATATATATAACAATTTTTTTTTTTTTGCTGGATAAAAAAATGGTAGGATTATGGATGTAAATCACATCTTACCTGATAGGATATTGTAGACACTTGATTTTGTACCCATAATTTAATCAAGGAAGATGGTTAGAGTGACCATTCATATACCCGAAAAAATCATAGTTGCTTTACATGCATTAATTCATTCATTGCATAACATAAAAATGATCTTGAGATTCTAACGATCGCGATGGTATGGCCGATTTCCAAATCGGACTGTTGGATTGAAAGATATCACATGATCAAGTTTGCACGATTTGCATGCAATTTGTTTGGGTGGAACCAACCACGCATGATTAATTTAAGTTAATTCTGATTGGTTAGACAATTAAAATTAATTAAATAATTTTGTGATTGGTTGTTAGTTAGTGTCAAAAATAGATGTGCTTGCATTGGAATAAAGTGGATAATCATATAACAATGAAATTGTGGATAATTAAGACTTTTTGGAATATTTATCTACAAGATAATCATCACTTTAGAAACTTGAATATTTAGAAAAGGGGTTTAATTTTTAGAATACGGATTAAAAATGTGCCTAAGTGCAATTTCCGGCTAAAAAATCCTCAAAAAAGGAGTCGAAAATGGACCAAAATTCAAACGCGGGTCCAACACCCAAGAGGGCCATTCGGCACTCTTGGAGTGCTGATCGACACTTCCCAAGTGCCGATTGGCACAAACTCGAGGCCCGGCCCAGGGACTCTTGAATTAGGATAATCTCTACCCTTTTCGATTTTTTAGAGATGAGGATGCGTCCTAATTCGTATCTGACCATTTAGCTAATTTTTTGAAGCATTCCAACCTCTATAAATAAATGATGCCTCTCAAAATTTAACACACTTTTTTACACTTTCTGACCCCCCCCCCCCCTCCCCCCTTCTTTCTGGCTCTTCTCTAAAAAAAAAAAAAAAAAACCCCTACATTAAAGACGTTTTGGAGGCTCTCGCCTTAGGAATTTCTTTTTTGTAAGTAAAGTATTTTAGGCTTCAAAGAGTTGAATAAATTTATTTGAATCCTAAAATATTCTTTTACTAGAAGATCATGCTCATGCAAGAGGTATCTTCTTCTTCTTCTTCTTCTTCTTTTCTCCTTTCATTACTTTTTGTTCTTGTTTGATGCATGAATATTGTTTAGCATGTTTTTATTATTATGTTCTATTCTTGATATATTATTGCCATGCTCATATGTTGCTAGACTTTTCTTTAACATGTGATTGTTTACAGTAATTATTTTTCTTGAGTTTCGAAATCTGCAATGGCTAACAATTTTTTATGAGATCTAAAACCTGATTTGAATTTTCAAATATGATTTTTTAACATAAAACTGATCTATATTTTCATTAAATACAGATCTGATTTTTCTCTAATTCAAAAACAGATTTGTATTTTCATTAAATATAGATCTGATTTTTCTCTAATTCAAAAACTGATTTGAATTTTCAGATTTGATTTTTTTCTAATTCAAAAATTGATCTGTATTTTTCAGATCTGATTTTTCTCTAATTCAAAAACTGATCTGTATTTTTCAAATCTGATTTTTTAAAAAACATAAGGCAAATCTGTATTTTAATTAAATATAGATCTAATATTTTTTAGAAAAGATTTTCTTTGTTACTAATTGCAGGTTTTGAAATTTAAAAGAAGAAATTGAAAGTTAGGTTGAAATTTTTTTTTTTTTTTTAAATATGTGATGCATGCATAATAAATTCACTTCATGAATGTGGATCCTCTTTTAAGAAGTCTTTTTTATTTTTTATTCATAAAAAAAAAAAAATATATATATATATATATATATCTGATATTTCTAGATAAAATCATTTTTTTAACAAAAACAGATCTGATTTTTCTTTACAAATCAAATTTTCTTTTCTACACAAAACGAATCTGAATTTTCTTAAAAAAAGAGGATGCATCCATAAGGTAAATTTATTTGAATTAATTCTAGTCAAGTGTTTGTCATGTATGTTCAACATATCATTCACCTATGCAAAAAGGGGTATATTTGTCATTAGAGTCTAGAAGACTAGACTCTATCTAGGTGGAATGGGTGTCTAATACCTTCCCATTCCATAACCTAGCCTCGAAGCTTAGGATCTTTAGATAGGTAGATTAGTGTTTTATTCTTTTTTACTTTTTGGTAGATTGTAACTAGAACCAAAAGTTTTGTATTATTTTGCATAGATTGTAACTAGTACTCAAAGCCTTGTATAAGGACTGGGTTGAGCACTTCTACTGTTAGATGAGTAGATCCAGACCCAACTAGCCCAATACAATGAATTTGTAGAGAATGGGTTTAAGAACAGGGCCTTAGTGAGGGTTACAACAACAAGACATGGTTATGGTTGGATTGAGTAGTAAGGACATGGACCAAAGTGTGAAATGTTGCCCTCTGCTCTCATCCGAGGAGCTTGTAATTCTTCTTCCTTCTTCAGTGCTTCCTTCCCGGGGCTTTCTAAAAAAAAGAATCCCTTTCTCCTAGAGGGCTTCTTACATTATATATCCCCTTTTAGTTGATCCTGGCCCTCCATTTGTTGATCATGCAGGTCACCTCTCGAGTGCTTGTCCCATCAGCCGCCTTCCCAAACCTTCTGTGAGTTGCAGTAACCAAAGTAGCACTGTTCAGGGGTCATTTCCTCATTAATGCGGCCAGAACGTTAGTTGTAGGCATTTAATGCAGAGGTGACAGTTTCTCCCCGAATTGCTCCTCCACCAAGCTCCCATGGCTGACCCATAGTACTTGTCCTTTTTCTTGGGATGCTCCGCGAGCATGCTTTCGGTGGCATGCCGCTCTTCCCCTCCATAATCTCGACTGGCCGAGGACAGGATTGTCCTCGGCAATGCTGCTTGGCAATTTGGGCTTTCTTCATTCGTCCTCGAGCATTTCTTCTTCCTCGGCGTGGGCCTTAGGCTTAGTATAAAGTGGGTCGGGGTGGCCAAACTCTTTGACCTCACACCTTGTAAGGTTTAATTTACCAAGATTGTACTTGTTTTCATTCATCAATGACAATGAAGCATTTTATTATGTATTTTCTTTTTTCTTTTTTCTTTTTTCTTTTTGTATAAAAAATAAGTGGCGACTTCACACCACTTACCCAAAAAGAGAGGTGCCCTTAAAAGCACCCAAATCTCTTTTTTTTAGAGCAACCTCCTCAAGGAAGTTTGTGGTCTCTCACAAATATACCAAGAGATTCCCTCATTGGCTTACGGCCTTGGTGCTAATGAGTCTCACACTACTTGAATTCAAGTGTTATGGCGAGGTGGATTAGATGCTTGACCACTAGACTCCCATACTGAGGTTCATATGTACACAGTACAACAATTTGGCTAGCATTTCATAGCTCCAATTACTACATTTTGAATACTATTAACTAGAAAAAGAAAATGAAAAAGAATACTAGTATCCAAAATAATACCTAGTAGTATCACTTAAAAGGGATTAATAAATAACTAATATGTTAGAAATTTTAAAGGATTAGTTTAGGAGTTTTTAGTCTTGGTGAGTCATGAAGTTATTGGTTTAAATGTGAGTTGGATTAATTTTAGTTTATTTACGTGTGTATAGATTTTAAAGGTTCATTTTTTCTGTAGATAAAACTATACATTTATTGATTTTCAAACAAATAAATTAAGCCGTTAAAATTTTTTTTTGAGAGAGAGTTTCAACTTATAGTATCCGCTCCTGATAATAGTTTTTTATTATCAGATCAAGACACCAATCGGTTTTTGGCGTAAGCGGGTATTGAACCCCAGATCTCTTATACAATTATCAGAGACTTTACTAATTAAGCTAACTGAAACTCACAATTAAGACGTTAAAACTTAAAAAAGAAGTTAACCCCCTTTTTAGAAACAAATACACACATACAAATGAGAAAAATTGAGGTTCAAACGCAAACACACAAGAAGTTAACTAATCAAAACACAAGTGAGCTAACTACATATAAGCTAGCCATATAAAATCATAGAAGGTGTTAGAGTGACTATAAAATGATTAATTGGCAGACTTTATCATCTAAGAAATGAATGTTTGAAATAAATTTTTTGGTGATTAAATATATGTTTATAAGATTTATGTAATAAAATTAGTAGAATTCCTAGTATTACTACTGTTAGTGATGTTGTTTTGTCCAGCAACATATATATATATATATATATATATATATATATATATATATATATATATATAAGAGAATTTCCCTCATTCAACTGGACTTTTTTCATGTCAAAAATGCCCTCATCAAGTATCCAATAAATTTTCTTACAGGTTTTTAAAAAATAGGGTCAATAACATCACACCAATTTCCGTTTTCTTTTTCTTTTTTTCTTTTTTTACAAGTTCAAACTTGCTTTTTTTCTTTTTACTTTCAAAAACAGACATCCTTAAATTTAGGTCTCATTTTTCTAATTTCTTTTCACGTTCTTTAATTATTTTTCATTTTTTTTAAATGTAACATTCTTTTAAATCCTATACAGCTCAGGGTTTTTTTGCTATATTTTTTTCACATTCTTTTTCATTCTGTAAGGATGAGTTTTTTTTTTTTTTTGGATAGAATTATTGATTTAGATTATTGTGGGATAAGGATAGGGTTTTTTTAAAAGAAAATTCAACCTATTGGATGAGGTTTTTTCTTTTTTGGATAGAATTATTGATGTAGGTTACCGTGAGATAAAGATAGGGTTTTTTTTTTTTTTTTTTTTTAAATTCTTTCAACTTACCGTAGGTTTTGTTTTGATAAGTAGGGTTGTTTTGAAAACATGAGTTAGTGGAAGAGTGGTTTTAATTTTTTTTTTTTTTAAAAAAAAAACCCTAATCCCAATCTTTTCAAAACACTTATCGTTATCCCAATATTTTCAAATACTACAACACTTTCAAATACACATTCAAAAAATAAATTACATTTACTACTTATCTGTTAAAAAATAAATGCACATTTATCTTTTTATTTGTTTGAAAAAAAAAATCACGTACTATTTCAAATACAGATATTAAAATCACGTTTTA
Source organism: Quercus parvula (assembly GCA_030820535.1). NCBI lineage: Eukaryota > Viridiplantae > Streptophyta > Magnoliopsida > Fagales > Fagaceae > Quercus > Quercus parvula. The sequence continues at coordinate 32,130,758 of JAUAME010000012.1, forward strand.
AAAAAATATCTCACATTCATCTTCTTCTTTTTTTAATTATCTATACCACTATTTAAGGGGCTTTCCTTGTTTGGATTCCTCATTTTTTTAGTTCAAAAATGCCCCTATACCCCTATGTTTAAGTAAAGACAAAATTAAAAGACAATCTGGTAAAAATGCAACTCTAACTCTCACTAAAATATTGCTTAAAAATAGGGTCACTCTCTTGTTAATTTTCAAATTGTTTTATCCACAAATAAACTAAATTCTCAAAATAAAAATTATATATAATAAAATAAAAACACAGATTTTTGTTTTGCTGAAAAATAGGACCACTATGTAAGGTTGAATTTTATCAACCATCTTGTTGGCTTTATTCCATACCAAATTTGCTTGTATTTTAGCAATTAGTAACCCTGTATTTAGGTGGGAATCATGTAAAGGTAGTGAGTGAGAGAGTGTGAAGAAATGCTCAAGATTGTGCAAGGTTGCAGAGACTCGTGGCTGGACTCACGGGTGATTCGCGACTGGCAAGCTGCCAAAGTTGGCACATGTATGGAGCATGCAGGGGAGCTGAAGAGTCATGCCAGTTGTTGCACTACAGGACAAAAGTCCCAAGCTGGCCATGCCGTTAGCTCGCAGCTTGAACTCACGACTCAGCCTAGTCACGAGGTTAAGTCGCCAGACCACTCTGTTTGGGAAAAACTGACTTTTCACATTCCTTTCTCACCCTACTATATATAGACCCTTATACCCACGAAATGTAGAGAGCTTCCAGAGAGATTTTTGAGAGAGAAACCCTAGAAAAAAACAAGATTGATTCATCCATAATCTTCACATAAAGACTCTTCAAATTCCTCTACTCTCTTCCTCTCCATTGTTAAATCCTTGAGAGGCACATTACCAAAACTTTTTCTCACCATACCCATATCTGTGAGAAGACCATTTGGTGTTTGGGAAGCAGTTAAGAAGGGACTAATTTCATATTGGTAGATGCTATGGTCAAGTAGTGGAATCCGATAAGCTAAAGAAGAAATAGGTTCGGCGTAACCTCATTGGAGTAGGAGCTTGGAGGGCTTAGGTACATTGGGTAGATTAGGCTTGGAGGGTCTTCTGCTGTTTATGTATCCCAACTACATTCTTTAGTAGATTGTTTACCGCTTGGAGGGCGGCGGAGAGGTTTTACGCCAAGGGTTTCGGTTTCCTCTTTGATAACACATCGTATGTTGTCCTTGTGTCTGCATCTCTCTTCCCTTAATCTTTGCCATTTAATTTCTACTGTGGATGTAATATTATTTGGTTTAGATTGTTTACCAATTTTGTATTAAGCTTATGTTCATATTCCGCACATTAATTGTTTGATATTAAGCTTGAATTGATAATTTGTAAATTGGGGGTCTAAACATTCATAATGTTTTATACACTGATTGAGCTTTCACACTAAAACAAAATAAATAAATAAATAAATAAAAAAACCTCATTGCATGCGCAAATTGCATTTGATGAGGCTAATAAGTGAATAAAGTAATTTGAAAATCAATAGGAGAGAGACTCTATTTTTTAGGCAATATTTTAAGGGGTTTTCCCTATTTTTTATCCTCATTTTTTAATATTAAAAAATGCCCTTACTCCCCTATGTTTAAGTAGGAACAAAACTAAATGACAATTTAGTAAAAATACAACTCTAACTCCCACTAAAATATTGCCTAAAAATCAGAGTTGCTCTCCTATTGATTTTCAAATTGCTTTATCCACTTATAAATTAGATTCCCAAAATAAAAATTATATATATAATAAAAATACAGTTTGTTTTGGCTAAAAAAAAGAACCTTATTGTACACGCGAAGCGCGTGTGATGAGGCTAGTCTCTTTTATGTGGTTCCAAAGATACCCTCAAAAAATAAACCATAACTCCTCTTAGAATTAGGGTTAGCAATGTCAAACACCACTCAACCTTCCCCTAATAAAAACATAAAATCAGTGAACTCACTCAATACACAATCATTCACCTCTCGTCTCACACTATTTTTTCAAAGCCATTTTGTGAATGAATACTACTGAAAAGGTATGTAAACCTTTAATTTTGGTACCACATCCTCTTTGTACACAATATATATTCATTGAATTTATTTCCTGTTCATGTAGATTTATTTCCAATAACAAAGAATGCATGATTGGTGTTAATTTTTTAGACTATCAAAATAAATTATAAAAAATTTACATAGAGTGAAAATGTGTAATATGATTTTGTAATTATAAGCCATTTAAAATAGTGTGTGCAAATGTTTATGGAATCTACTATTAAGAAGTTAATGGACCAATGTAACAGATTTGAAATATTTACATCAAAAGAAATTGTATATAAATTCACTACATTAGAAACATCATAAAAAATCATATCCAAACTATGCAAGCTTTCGTGAAGAAGTTGGTGGAGCAATATCTTTTGTTCACCATTCTAATTGCTTTCTAGACGCATTTGCCATTAACCTATTTTCACATTGTAAAATGTAATACCTTTTTGTTACAAATAGGAACTTTATAGCATATACAACATTATGATAACTTAAATTCAAATTAAGCATATGCTTGTCGAAGCATATATATTTACGTACCTTGTAATGATTTTGCATAGATCTTTGTATGTTAAATAATCTATTTCAACTTGGGACTTGAAGAACTGTCATTTAGGAACTTAATTTTAATAGAACTGTATAATGAAATTATTTGTAGAAGTAGATGTAGTAGTGATTGTACCTGCTTTAGTACTGCATCATCGAGCCTCTTTTTCATTTTATGTGTGTCTTTATTCTCATGGAGATTGGAAACAACATTGTCCTTCACCTTCATTTTCAGTTTGCCTTTATCCTCATTGATGTTGGAAACCACATTATCCTTTACTTTCATTTTCTGTTTGTCTCTTTTCTTGAAACTTTCAAATGAAGAAAAGGAATTGGTTTACAAAAATTAAGATTACATATTAGTTAATATCATTTAAAATATTATACCATAACGTACCTCACACCTTGTGACTCTAAGACTTGCCTCACCAATTTACAAAACACTTTTTTGTCAGCTTTAATAGAAAATTTTTTTGTGGGTGAAAATTTACAATCACATTTGTGGGTGAAATTTTTTTTTTATCATACCCTTTGGTTTGTTTGTTAGAGGCTAGTATATATATACAACACGCCGTGAGAATAATTGCTATTCTCTTGGACCTTGTACAGTAGATTAGGTTATAAGTTATAAGCAGAGTATTTGCATGCAATCCTTTTGTATTCAACGTCAATCACGCCGTAAGGAAACAGCTGCAAACCCACGTTGGGACGCGTGCCACCCTTGCATAGGCTCGAGGGCTGTGGATGACGCCAGTTTTGTCTCCGTCACCATAGTCAGTCACCACTTCATCAACGCATGCAATATTGTGCTGCTGTGCACTTAACCTGTTGACTCATTAACAATTATGAATTTGGAAGAAATTCGATTTCATTAGCCTGATTGGATTCTTTGGTTCAAACATTGTGGATATTTTACAAAAGGGAAAATTATGAAATTAAAATTGTTTAAGGTTCTTCGGTGGTGGTGATGGAATGATAGAAAAATTTCAAAATCCTCACCAGTTGGTTGGTGTGAGAGTTGAAGTGGAACAAATGATGGAGCAAAGACAAAAAGAAGTCTCTGCAGCTGGTTAGAACACCACAAGTGAAAGGTAATTATGAGTTAAAGAAAGTTACATTTGTGGAAAATGTCACAAGATTGTGGAGCTAAATTTGAGTAAGAAGTTCAAGCTAGCATTGATTGAACTCCATCATTGAGCTTATGTTTTGTTGAGGACGAGGTGTCCGGGACCTCTACGGCTCTATCCACAAAGTCGGCAAAGAGAAAATCTAAAGAGGCACAAGTGAAGAAACCTCATGAGCTGGAGGTGGAGAATCGTTTAGTCCAGCTCATGAATAGTTCAGAATTAATTTAACTTGATTAGTTATTCGAGTTTAATTTCTATATGTACTAGTTGCTAACTTGTGTGATACACGAGATAGTTAAATAAAAATAAAAAGTATTTATTTTGCTTAAAGTCAAGGACTTGACTTAAAAAAATGTATAACTTAAAAATGAATAAAAATAAGTAATTTTTTTGTTCAGCATAATAGTTTAGAAAAATTATTTTTCTTTCATATCATTGGGTCCATATAGCCCATTCTGAAATGAGCTATTCTATGGTAATGACTTGACACAATACTCAACTGCAATTAAATCTACTATCCACCACCAATCTAATCTATGTTATTTTGATAGTAGATCTACAAATTGCATTCTCATATCCTCCATCATTTAAAAAGTAACTGAAGTAATGATTATATGTAATGTATAAATTTTATTCTTTTACAATATAAAATTATTATGATAGATTATTAAAATAATTAAAATAAAATCTAATGTTCTAAAAAAATTTTGAAATAGAATTTTAAATTTCTTAAAACTTTGTTAATAGAGTTTCTATTTTACCTAAAAGTGAACTATCATAATTAATGAGAATTTAACCATTTTTTGCAAAGAGAAGATAACCATAGGCCCAATTTTTATTTTATAGAATAAGATGTTACAGTTAGATCTGTACCATGTGTAATACGTTAGTCCATTATGATAGTTCCAAATAATATTCTAATACCTATTGTGAGGACTAAATTAAGTCATTGGTCCAAGGTGTGATTGGATCCAAGCCCAATAGGCCCAGTACAATGAATTTGTAGAGAGTGTGTTGGAGAACTAGGTTCTAATGAATGACTTAACAGTTAGGATGGACTTCAAAAGATAATCAAACAAAGATGGACTGAAGTTCTCTAAGTAAATTTGTCTTCAACCCAATCCGAGGAGGTCTGTTCTAGTATATATTGATTGAAAAATGTTACAGATCTAGATCCAAGCTATTACAGTACTTTCTCTTATAAATTTCCAATCCTTTCTCCATGGAGGGTCTTTTACATTATATAGTTCCCTTTTGATGATCTTGACCCTACACTTGTTGATTATTTAAGCCATTACTTGAGTGTTTGTCCCATCAGACATCCTTTCTGGCCCTCTATGAGTTAGGATAGCCAATCCAACACTGTTCAGGAGTATTCTCCACATAAATGAGGTCAGAAAGTTAGCTGCAATGCATTCAATGCAGTGGCAGTAGCTTTATCTTAGATATTTCCTAGCTCCCATTCTTCCAATTTGTTTGTAACACACGCCCCCAGCAATGGAGTTTCCTGGAAGGTCATTTTGAGTGATAGAATATGCATTCAATCTGTGCTTGGCTTATCCGAGGAAATATTCCTCCTCAGACCACCTTTCCCAACCTTTCAACTTGCATGTTACTTAGGGGACTCTGAACTTAACACTCTCACTACTGTTTATTCGTCCTCGGACCAATCAACATCCTCAGCCAAAGCCCAAGGCACAATATACAATTTTGGGCCCTTATCCCTACACCTATCTATATGAGTTTTCTTTTTAATGATGCCATAAATGATGAAGTTTAATATAAGTCATTTAAGATCCAACATATCCAATAATTTTTATAAAAAAAATTCAATTTCAAAAGTCTTTTAATTGTAAATTTTTTTAATCATAAAATAAACTTTATCTAAATTTTAAAGGAAAGCATTCGGAATGATCACATTATTGATGCCATAACATAATGGTTGCAAATAGTAATATTATTATTCATGATTAATAGATGAACAATGAAACTGTGAATTAACAATATTTTAACAATTCAAATACCAAGTTTAAACTACAACAACACACATATAGAAAACTCCAAATATTGGAACATTCTTTTTCTGCCATTTTCATTATTCAATCAAAACCAAAGTTTCAAAGATAATTTTAATTCAATTAAACCTAATACATACATATACATGAACGTAAAAAATTTCAAAAATAAAATCAACAATCTCTAAAAGCCTCTGCCAAATACAGTCACTATTTTTTTTCTTCATATTATTGACCAAAATATCTCTTATATATATTAACATTAAACATGATAAGAAAACTTTACATACGAATGAATAACCCTTATTGGCTGGGTATCAAAGTTAAGACATAGTCATATTATCTAAAATCATATATATCAATCAGAGTTCAAACAAAAAATATATATATCATCCAAATACATATATAAAATCATATATTCAGTAATTAAATATATTTGTGATAATCCTTTATTCTTTACTTTAAATCAATAATACAATTGAAATAAATTGTAACAATTATAAACAATTTTCAGTAGTTAAGTTACATTAGTATAAGCAAAATAAAACCAATTAGGATAAAATTACTTACCTTAGTTAGCTTACCACAAAAAACCTTTTCCCTAATACATTCTCTAAAATCATTAGATATCACCTAAAACAATTTTTTAAATATTATTTACTTAATAATCAAATAATTTAAGAAAACTTATAACCGTAACCGACTAAAAGAAGAATTGCTAAAAATATATAATAATTTTTCACTATTATCTCACACCAAAAATCCACATATTCATAATATATAAATATATATTTTCTTTACTTTCTGCCGCTAATAATTCCTTGGGATAAGGCCTATAATTACATATAGAGTCAATGTCAATTTGTAAAGGATCCCCACCTAGACCCATCTTCTTCTATGCGTGTGTTCCTTTCTTTCTTTTTTTCTTTTCTTTTCTTTTTTTTTTTCTGCCACCTGCCACCATTGATTCTCTTTTGAGATGAGGACAAAACCAAGTGCAAGTAAGGCACATGAGCACTTACGGTATACAACAATTTTTTTTTACATCTGATAGCTTGTCAGACTACAACCCTACGTGACTTTTCCAATTCACCAAATCCACAGTTTGGTAAACCTGTGCAGAACCAGACCCATTAAGCCTAAAAATCTGCAGATTCTTTTTACACTTAACTGCATCTCCAAATACCAAAATCAATGCAAGAGACTATATAGTAGAGTGGTGTTAGAAGCGTAGATGTAGTTTTCTTAAATAAGAGAGAGTACGGACCGGGAAAGAGTGTTATTGTATTTGGCTAGAAGTCTAACTTGCGCGTTAGGTTTTTTTTTTTTAATTTTTTTTCTTATAAATAGAGAGAGTATAAGGAGTCTAGAGATGGTAGGAGAGTATTGTAGAAAGAAGTGTTTGTTTTATATTTTGTAAGTTTTGTTTAAAAATAATAATAATAATGTGGCAATTTTTGGAGAAGTAAAAAAAAAGTCAAAAACTTCAGTTATATATATATAAAAGAAGAGTTTATTCCTTGTCAAAAGAAAGGTGTTCCTTCTCTATATATATAGAAAAATAATAAAAAAAATAAATGTGTTCCCTAATCACCAAAGGATAAGCTTTGAAGCAATATATATTGGCATGTACAACGTGGAGGAGTAACTTTGTTTTGTTTAAGAGTTGGAAGATAAAACTTTGTCTAGTGAGGGAGTGATGTAGGACAGAATTTGCAATTTAGTTTGTGTTATTTATTAAATTTGAATTTGAATTGTAATTTTTGGAATTTTAGGCTTAGGATTTTATTTACTTGATTTTAGGTGTTTTAATACTTTTTAGGTCAAATTAGGTTCCCATTATGATTAAGTATTTGTGAGAACCTAAGATGTGTAGGCTTGCTTTGCAACTCCTAAGCATGCTTGGCAACGTCCTCGGCTGTCCTCGGCATGCTTTGCAACGTCCTAGGCATGCTTTGCAAGGTCCTTGGCCGACCTCGGCATGCTTCTGCAAGGTCCTAGGAGTCCCACATCGAAGAGAAACCCCCCCCCCCCCCACTTGCTGCCTTATAAGCTGTGAAGTCAAGGAAGAAGTGTACCACCAAGCTTTATAAAGCTTGGTGGTACACTTCTCCCTTGACTTCTATAAAACTTGGTGGTACACTTCTCCCTTGACTTCACAGCTTATAAGGCAGCAAGTGGGGGGGGGGGGTTTCTCTTCGATGTGGGACTCCTAGGACCTTGCAGAAGCATGCCGAGGTCGGCCAAGGACCTTGCAAAGCATGCCTAGAACGTTGCAAAGCATGCCTAGGACGTTGCAAAGCATGCTAAGGACGGCCAAGGACGTTGCCAAGCATGCATAGGAGTTGCAAAGTAAGCCTACACATCTTAGGTTCCCACAGTATTAATTAGGATTTATTTTATAATATTTTATTTTATTTTTTAAGTTCTATGGAACCTTTTAATAGGTCTCCAAGTTTATAAAGGTTTTTTCACTTTTAGATTCAATTTAATCAAAGTAATTTTTTGTTGGATTCCAGACTCCTTTCTCCTTGTGGATTCAAGGTTAACTCTTAGAAACAAACATGTTTTGTTTCTTGCATCTTGAAATAGATGTGTTCTATTTCTCGTAGGTATTTCACTGCATTAGTTGGTATTAGAGCTATGACTTATCATCTGATGGCTACTAAATGTGATGGTAGCAGTTCTAGTAACCAAAAGGTTAAAGCATAAGTTCTTAGGAAGGAACACCTTCAACTTTAGTAAGATGTCCAACAAGTATTATGCAAACTATAGCTAGCAGTCACTATCCCCCTTACCAGGAAATCTTCCCATGACAACACCGATTAATATACTCAAAGACACACTCCTAAGTTGGAATCTATAGCTTGACTTTTTGATTTGAAAGGGTATTTTAATTTTTGGAAGATTTGTAATGAAGAAACGGTATGACTTGCATTTAATTAATTAGATGGTGAAGTAGATGAATGATGGAAAGACATTCAAATTGATAGAAAGTATCGAGGTAAGCATCTAATTCACTCTTAGCAAAGAATGAAAAAATGTTAGCTGATTTATGGTTTTTGCAATACTATTATGATATACTGGATTATACAAGTGTGAGTTATAGATCTGTATATTCATATGAAGAGGAATATGTTCAAAACATGAAAGGTCAAACACAAAACAAAATTTATCACATCCAAGTTCATGTGACAAGAAAAGAAAAGGGTTTGAGGGTTGACAAGATGCAACCAATTTCTAAATAAAGTATAGAAGTTTAAGAGGAAGGTTGTGAAGATCTCATTATAGAAAAAGATAATGAAATTGAGATTGTGGAGGAGATTAATGAATATCCTAATATAAAGAAATTTCTTGAAGTCAAGATGGTAGAGACCGTTAAGGAAGAAATTGAAGATAAAATTTTCAAAGATCTCAATGTATTCAATATAGTTGACTGCCCTTGAGCTTCTATTATTTTGGTGGGAGGCAACAGACCAAAGTTTATTGATTTTATTGGGTTTGAAAAGTTTGACACAATCGTTGACTCTTATATAGTGAATCCTGTCAATTATATGAAGTCCAAGGAACAAGAAGTCCAAGTTGCTTAATTGATGACTTTCAGGTTTTGCAAGAAGACTAAAAAGATGAAGTAATCAAAGTATTTATTCGCTTGGTATGAAAGATTTCAGATCTCAACCATTAACTCAAGGACACTTTTTTTTTTCTTCTTCAAGTGGAGGGGTTTGATGTAAGACAAAATATGCGATTTAATTTTGATTTTTAATTTTTGGAATTTTAGGTTTAGGATTTTTATTTGCTTGATTTTAGGTGCTCTTAATGCATTTTAGGTCAAACTATGATTAGATATTAATTATGATTTATTTTAGAATATATATTTTTTGTATGTCAAGTTTTACGAAGCCTTTTAATAGTATTTTAAGTCTATAAATGTTTTTTTCAATTGCAAATTTAGTTTAATAAAAATCGGAGTTTTTCTCTATTATTTTATGGGGGATTTCTGACCCATTTTTTCCTTGTGAATTCAAAGATCCTCATGAATTTGAAGTTATCTCTCAAATAAAGCAAACATGTTTTGTTTCTTGCTTATTGAAATAGTCTTGTTCTATTTATCGCAGATATTCCGCTACATTAGAGAGAGACTAAGCCTCTAGTGTGATAATGAGAGGGCAACTTTGGCTGTGTTAGAATTTGTGTTGATTTTTGTTTGTGAGAGTGGTTGTAATATTTATTATATATAGTGGATCATGATTAACGGTACATGTCATAGATATAAGTATAGAGCTTGCCAACCACGTTAAGTTTTGTGTGTTATGGTACTAGATATTTTATCATTTTACGTGTCACCGCTAGCAAACCCAAATTCTTTCTAATGGCAATAATAGTTATTCTAGAAACTCAAACAAGGAACGAAAAACTCCTTCGTCTTCATGAAATCTACCATTTTCACTTTAACTTCAACTATACAGAAATTGTCTACCTTCATTCTACGAACTATGTCCTTTATTTCCTTCTGCTTGGAATCTTGGAGAGGCATCAGCCTATCAGGCCACTTACAATTCTTACAGATATACTTAAGTACACACCACCCCTTATTAACAGGATCCCATACAGGTTGCAATATCTGAGAACTTTGCCAAAATGGTTAACGTTGTCATGGTAAATTTGATGTTGATAGATTTAGAACTCGTCTATGTGGTGTCGAATAGTGATGCAGTGTTAGGCTAATTAGAACTGTTGACCTTGAAGGTTTTGAAAGCATCATGCATTCATGCAAAGCATTGGTGTAATTGGAATGTTTGGACTTGAAAAGGAATTGTATATGAATGATTTCGGATAAGGAAAATCTACCCTGGCTGCAACGCAATTAAAGCGCGTTGATTGGCCAAATAATTGACCATAGCATGTTCATTGAAAGTTGAAACGAAAAATCATCCTTGATGGCAGCAACAAATGATATATATATATATATATTAGAGAAATCGTAGAAGTCACATTTTAGTACTAATAAGTCACTACGACGTATGAAAGAAATCACACACTTCTCCATCAAGTTGCATAATTTATTAATTTGTAGTTCCACTCCTGATTTGTACATATAAGGAATAGCCAAGTATTTCCAAAGTGAAACTTTATTTATATTTTTATCACTGGTCCATAGCAATACATAGGGCACTTGTGCTGACAAAGCATGCAATACAATCCCTAGACTAGCAACTAAATGATTAACAAACTGTTCCAATCATATACAGATATACTAATATTGGAAGCTAATGAACAACAATCCTATTATTTATTGAGCAACGCGAATTAAGAGCTAGCACTACCTGTGCTGAGAAAGCATACAATACCGTACCCTAGTTACTAAAAAGAAACCATTATCAATCTGCTCCAATAACTATCACACTTCAAATATTATTGGAATCTAAAAAAGAGAGCTTCAAGTGAGCTGAATGTATGAGTCATAAGCAGCCCCAGCCTTCCAATCACTAGGCAGAGCATTTTTTGACTCAAACCACTTTATACCCGAGCTGCCACTCACTTGGAACCTGAATTTGATTGGACCACTTGGCGGGCTAGCCAAGTCCCACACCGCCCCGTAGGCCCTACGCATGGCCCTCCATTGTTGGCAATCCTCCTGCATCATAAAGCAACAATATCCATCATTTTAATAAGAGTAATGTTTATTATACAGCGTGCATGAGTATACATATTATCCAAAATAACTGAAATTGTGATTTAAAGTCACAATTTTAGTTATTTCAAGCCATGTGTATTGTGTGCACAACAAATATTAATAATTTTATATATGTGCACCATTCTAGCTATTATTTCATGGTTCCAATTATTAACTTTAATTTGAATGCTACTAACCAAATAATACTATAGTAATATCACTTAAAAGGGATTAGTATATAACTAATTTATTAAAATCTTAAGGATTAGTTTAGTAGTTTTTTGTCTTGCGTGATTCATAAAGATATTAGTTTAAGCGTGTGTTTGATTAGATTTTAGTTCACTTACATGTATATAGTTTTTTAAAACGTTCACTTTATTATTTTAGATAAAACTACTATCAATTTTCAACGAAGAAACAAATAAACTGTAACAAAAAGTTAACTAATCGAATAAACAAATAAAACTTGTAATATTTTTATTATCACTCTTTTCGAAGTGCACATACCTGCCAAAATTCAACGGCAGTGATGTCGTTTTGTCCAGCAACGTATAATAGTACTATAGCTAGGTAGCGAGGATAATTGCTACTCTCATGGACCTTAAACATGAGGTTGTAACCAGAGTATTTGCATGAAATCCTTCGGTATTCTATATCGACCACACCGTAAGAAAACAACTGCAAAACAACGTTGGGACGTGCCAACTTTGCATAGGCTCTTGGGCTGAGGATGAAGTCAGTCTTGTCTCCTTCACCATAGTCAGTCACCACTATGTTCACCCCTTCATCAGCGCAATATTGTGGTGTTGTGCACCTAAGCTGATGATTCATTCACAAACAATTACGTGTATGATTATGGATACTACAGCAAAGGAGTCACTTTTTTTTAGTGCCTAACACAATTATTGCCCTTGAACTTCATATAATATTAATATTCATATGGGAGTGTTATGTAGTTCAGTTATCTACGGTATCATTAAATAATAAACAAAAAGTAATTATGACTTTATAAGTTAAAATTCTATCATATTTATAAAGTATTATTTTGACTGCATTTTGTAAGATAATTAAGCGGCTTCAATTTTACCTGATAGCATGCACCACAACCAGTTCCATTCCTAAACAGCCTAGACACTCCAGCCACGTTGCCATCATTGACAGTCCTTCCAAACTCGCGAAAGCCACAAGCTCCACCTATATCACCATATATATTATGAGTTCAACTATAACATGATTAGCTAAAATTCTACGTCCTGTTTGATTAGCAATTGTTAATTTCTTGCTCTCTCGAGCAAAAATCAATACAAATCTGTTGAGAAAAAGAATAGAAGTCCTACACACACATTTGCATAATATCTTAAACATAACAAATTAATGCACGTACTTGGAGTCCCATAGCAATCAGGGCTACCATAATAGGTTGCTCTTGAGCGGGTAAAAGTGTCTTCAGAGTAACACCGTACTGCAAGCAAGAGTACCATGACACAAAGAAGAAAGACTTGGTTTTTAAGTGCAAATCCCATGTCTTAAGGGACTAAGTTTCCTAACACTAGGATGATACTGTAAATGAAAATGGGACTTCAGTAATAAGAAGCAGAAGAATATAAATGAGAATGAGGTAGGCTATGAGAGATGGGAAGCCAAGAAATAACAATCCCATATTTATAGTTGGGGTCTTGGGGCAACGTGTTGAGATAAGAGGCAGCTATAGCTGCTTTCTTCCACTTGGAAATAGGGAATGTGACGTGGGGCTCAATATTTAGATAAATAATTTTACGTGTACACGATACACCCTCTTATTGACCCTTTAAGACCATTCTATAATGACTTGTATCTATTATTCTAAGAAAATGATTTAGAAGAAATCTCACCAACTTTTTCCGTGTTTTACTTTTTGACTAGGCTGCCTGCACCCGCGGTTTCCTTAATTTGTATTTAAAACCTTAATTATTGCTTTTGGAACTAAATCACTATCTTTTGATTCTAATTAGTCATCCATATTTGCTAAGTCTTACTGTTCAGTAACATTTTCCATTTTCTCCAATGAAAAAAACTTGGATTCAAATTTCTCCCTTTCATTTGTTACATGTATCGGGGTGAAAAAAAAAGTTCATCCAGATTAAATGGTTCTGACCAAAACTGCTTAAGCAAATCCAATTAATTGCAAACACAGTGAGATCAAACAAGAGATTGCTCTGCACGTTTTTTGCAGGATGTGGAAGAAGCTAATGAGAAGGTTCGGGCATGTGGAGGAATCTACTCCTACCCCATTTATTTGACAATAGGTTGGGCCGTTTGGCAACATTCTTGTCCTTTATTAATTTTTTGAGGATATATATAATTCAGTGTGAAAGAGTTGAAACATCAACAAATTGAGAGAAAACTCAAGCCGTGCTTGAGAGGACTGAAGTGGTGACAAAAGCAAATTATCTGATTCACAGCCTAAGACGCACAAGCACGGGTACGGGACCACGTGTAGGTATACGATAAGAGAATATGACAATTCTTAAAAAACTAGAATACAATAAAGTGGAAATATTATTAAGTATTTATTTTTCATATATTGTTGAGTATATAACAATTAAGAGTAATAATAGATAATTAAGTGAATCCATGACATTAAATAATGTTTAGAATATAAATCAAACCCAAAAGAGTAAATAAAAACTAACTAGATAAGTGTTCAATGTTAAAACTAATATATAAAAAAATATAAATTAAAATTCTTACAAGTTTAAGCTATCTCTGACCATCAACAACTGTATCTCAGTCGTATCACGAGCGTATTATGGACATATCAACACTTTTTTTGGAAAAAAATAAATAAATAAGATTGGAACACACATGTAGAGGTACCATGTACAATCATATTGAGTGTCTGTTTGGCAAAAATTATTTTTGCCAACTTGTTTTACTATTCATTTTATTTTTGCTACTATTTATAGGTCTCATTGTACTTTATAGTACTATTCATGGGTCTCACTGTACTATTTCAACTAATTTTTACTTTTATCTACAGTACTTTCAGCAAAAGATTTTTAGTTTCAACAAAATAAACGGATCCCAAACAAACCTTGAATACGGATAATTGAGCAAAAAAGGAGTATCATGCACCCTAGTCACAACTCACAACCATATAAATATTTATTCTTTCATTTTTGTATGTTGTTTCAAATGATAGAATCTAATCAAACATATCATTACATAGATATTTTGAATTCTTCTTCTTCCTTTTTTATAATAAAAATATCAAGAAAATCAGTTGTTTTATGGCGTAAATGCACTTTTAGTCCCTACATTTTGGCTTTTTTCCATTTTCGTCTCTACATTTTAATTTTACCACTTTTAGTCCCTAAACTAATTAACGCGTGTTATTTTCTTCCTTTCTGTCAGTCAACCGACGGAAATAGCTAAGATGGCAGCCGGAGCAATTAAAATATTATAAAAAATGCCACATCACCATGACACGTCAGCATATAAATTTAAAAAATTAATTTATTAATTTTAACTAAATAAAAACATAATTCAAAACAATAAAATCAAACCCAAACCCAAAAAATCAAACCCAAGAACACGAATTCAGAATTAAAAACAATAAAACCAAATGCCTATGAACACAAGAAAACAAACCTAGAAAATCAAACCCAAGAACACGAATTCAAAATTAAACCCATTGAATCAACTTCCTTTCCCACTTAAAATTAAATCAATAATGCAATAAAATTTGAGAAGAGAACAAAGACAAATGCTGAAAGACCCATGCTGAAAATCCATCAGTTTTTCTCGTTCTTGCCCAAAGATTCATAGCCAAAATCATAAAATCAAAGAAAACCCAGAAATCTCAAACACTTAAAAACCAAGAAACCCAAAAACTCAAACAAAACCTAGTTTATTTCAAACAATCAACAACAAAATCAACCAACCTAGCCAACTCGGCTCATTGAATCAAACAAACACACAAACCCAGCCAAACTCAACTCATTGAATCAAACTCGGCTCATTGATTTTTTATTTTTTTTTTCTGGTTTCATTTTTTGGGTTTGAGTATTTGATTTTCTGGGTTTGGGTATTCGTACTGGGTTTCTTATACTCAGCTTCGAATCTAGCCAGCACTTCTAGCGCTTCTTTCGACCGAGCTTGAAAATTGCCGGCATCGGATTCTTCTTCGTTTTGGTGGGTTTGGAGCACGGTCTCTAAGGATAAGAGTTGAGCTATCTCACTTGATGGCAAAGCTTAAAGGCAACGACAGAGCTTGAAGATGACAGCAACAGTGGCAGAGCTTGAAGGCGATGGCAGCGATGGCAGTGCTTGAATGCGACAGTGGCGATGGTAGATCTTGAAGGCGATGACGGCGATGACAAAGTTTGAAGACGACCTTTTACTCGCCTGGGTTTGTTGTTGTTGGTTGTGGCTTTTGCTCACTGGGGTTCACTTGTTGTGGGTTATGGCTTTTGATCGCCGGAGTTTGCCACCGTGGGTTGAATCGGTTTTGAGGCTTGGGTTTGAATGGGTTGTGGGTCTGAATAGGTTGTGGTTCTTAGGTGAGTATAAATTTCATGTTCTTGGGTTTGATTTTTTGGGTTTGGGTTTGATTTTATTGTTTTTAATTATGTTTTTATTTTTTTTATTTAGTTAAAATTAATAAATTAATTTTTTTAAATTTATATGCTGACGTGTCACAGTGATGTGGCATTTTTTATAATATTTTAATTGCTCCGGCTGCCACCTCAGCTATTTCCGTCGGTTGACTGACGAAAAGGAAGAAAATAACACGCATTAATTGGTTTATGGACTAAAAGTGGTAAAATTAAAATGTAGGGACTAAAATGAAAAAAAAAAACAAAATATAGGGACTAAAAGTGCATTTACGCCTTGTTTTATTCATCTTTTCCATTAGGATGCACTTTTGATATCATTTTAAGTCAAATCTAAAAGACATGAGGTAATTACAATTGAGTTCCCTTTAAAAAAGATATTTCCATTCATAGTTTACACATGAATAATTGTTAAGAATATTACAAATTTTGTTATATAATTTTTACAAATAAATGTATCATTAATCACAAGAAATTAATTCCGACAATAATTTATGAAGTTATAGATATCTGAATATTTTGTATTTTACTTGTCAAATTATTATTATTATTATTATTTTTTTTTTTGAGAATCTTTTATTTGTCAAACTAAAATGCAAAAACATTTGGCTTTAAACAACTGGATGAACCCACAGCCACCAAAGCCATCATTAGGTTTAGTTGTAACGCACTAAGAGGTTCTGTTATGCCTATAAGTAATATAACTATATAACTCAAAGGTATGTTCCTCGTGTCAAAGTTTGGGTTAGTGGATTTGGGGTATTAGCACTCATTATAAGCATAACTCCGTTACTAGGATTTCGAAAACAACTTGGTCAATAACTTTTGGGGTACTATGTGAATGTGGCTCAATTTTACTTTATCATAGATCACCCTTGGAAAATTGTCTCCTTGCCTCAAAAGATGCTTTTATGAAAAGGCTAGCAAGTTATCTTATACTAAGAGATTTTTCTTCTACTCCATGAGCACTATGTTGGCATTGAAATGGTCAATAAGCTTCTACTCCTTTAGTACACTGCCTGTGTGCTTTGGTTCCCTGTATTGATTTCTTTATTCTATGAAGTTATATTATTTATAAAAAAAATAAGCTTCTATTCCTTTAACAAACAGAACTCAGCAAAGCCATCTGTTTCGAGTCAGGCAAAGTAAAAATGTTCCACATATCATCAATCAATATATTATATATACGAGAGATGCTACGTCCACAAAATTTTTACAACAAATCATAGATAGTTAGTTGTTATTGGTTCAAATTTGAACCTAACACTAAAATTACTTTTTTGTCCCAACAGTAACAACCTGCCACTTAAAATTTGTTATAAAAATGTTGTGAAAATATTGTGGACATATTATTTCTCTATATATAAAAGTAGAGATCTCATGTGAGAATGCATAAGGTTCTGCCATGTGCCGCTCTAATTTTGTATTTAACATTTTTTTTACCTTTTTTCATTAAGTTTTTTTTACTGTTATCCAAAATTTCACATTAACTTATTTTTACTGTTATCTTATTAATTGTTTGAGCCACTATATTAGTATTAAAAACAAAAGCAAAAAATAATCATAATAATAAGAACTATTAACTGCCACCTCCATCATACATGGCATGGTCCCGTTACTCTTTTGCATTTATTTTTGTTTTCATGATTTAAAAAAAAAATATATATATATATATATATATATATATATATATATATATATATATATATATTACCTTGAGAATGCTACAAAAGTGCAATGAAACTACTGTACAAATTTTGAATATCTCAAAATATATTTGTTTCTTTACTATAATTTAGTTTACTTTTTTTTATAATATATGTGCAACATTTTCCAAAACCGTCTTACATAAACTATCACAAAATAAATAATCCGTGCATCGCACGGCCAACTTACAAGTATCTTATAGTAGAAAGCCACATTCCACTTTTCATTTCTTCAGTCCTAACCTCATTTCTTTTTAGGAACATGTAGAGTATGCCAAAGCTACTTTAGCTACCATAGCTGTATTCATGCACCTTTACAGATATATGCATTAAATAATTTAAATCTATGCTCAATTTGCTTGAACCTTAATGCTATTTACAGCTTGAAAAATTGAAGCCTACCAACAGAGGATGGATCCCCTGCACTCTTGGAAGATATTTTGGCAGAAATCTTATCAAAGGTTGAAAATCCTAAAGCTTCTTAATGCTGAAAGCTTCCCCATGGCATACACAGCCTGGATTGGAGCATTTCCTACTTGAAATTCAGAATGGGGAAGTCTTTATTTTTCAGTATTCGAGACCTCAACAAAGAATTGAAAGAAAAATTCAATTTTGCTTTGATTTGCCCTTGAAGCAAAACGGTGTCTAAAACTCATTCAAAACTGTAATACCCGAAAAAATAAATAAAATAATAAATAAATAAAATAAATGGAGGGATATTTAAGTAAATCTTTTTTGAGGCCAATTTTATAATTATTATTACAAAGGGAGAATTTAGAAAACTAGGTTGAAACCATAACTATATATAAGCTAATTAAGTTAATGTATAACAATAGATATTTTTAAGGAGGATTTCTGAGTTTGTTGAAATAGAGAAAGATTGACAGTACACATGATGTAAGAGTTTAAGAATCTCTTTCTTGTCAAATTTAAGTTTTAATTGAAATTAGAGCTTTTTTTTTATGTAGATATTTCGGTCAATGATAAAATTATTTAATTATTCAATAGTTTTAATGATACAACGGGAGAAAAGTTTGGATTTATTTTCGATATACTGGACGCTGTTACCGCAGAAAATTCACGCTGTGTTAAGCCGCAAATTTTCTTTTAAGGGGTTAGGTGTTTTGCACAGACTTTCTTTAAACTAGTCGCTAACCCGTGCGATGCACGGGAAAATTTTTAGTAATTATAAGATTTCAGCAAATCAAATGCTTTAAAATTTGAAAATCTTAAAGAACTTACATAAGCAGTAATCAATTTGTTTACAAAGCCAATGCTAAATAGATCTACAAATTGCATTCTCATATCCTCTGTCATTTGCAAGGTGACAGGATTCTTTTCATTACGATTTGCATCCTTCTATCCTTCAAAAGCTTTAAGAAGTGTCATGTGGTCACTGCATAAAAATGTGTATAAGGTTATACAAAATTCTATCATTATAATCAACATCCTAAAACTAATATCCAATCCAAAAATGTGTAACCAATGTTACATATTAGAGTGTTGTAGAGGGCAGAGAGTAGAGCAAACATTTTCTTACAACCACGACCAGATGGCTTAGAGTTCTAACCATTATTCTAAGGAACCCAACAATATCAATAACCCAAAAAGTATTGTTGTGATACATTTACTTTAGGACAAATAAATTCGAGCAATCAAAATCAAGCAACCAAGCTGTGTGTGAAGACAAAGAAGGCTGACGTTTTAGGTGCCCAAATAATTATTTAATCAAACAAACGATTAAGCTATAAGCTAAATCAGATGTGCTAAAAAACCTAGATAGCAAAATAAAGCAAAACTTGAAAAAGCTAAAAGAATCAGGGAAAGGCTGATTTGCTCACCAAGAAAAAGCTAAAAAGGGGGGAAAAAAAAGACATTGTAAAAGAAAGAAAGATAAAACTTTCTTTTTTTTTAGAAAATAATGTTGAAAACTAAAGTAACATTAAGACAATGTGAAAAATATTTGCAAAGGATTGCAACCTTTGTATGTTTACTTGGCTCAAAGTCAAAATCTAAATTCAATTTTGAAACAATGAAAACATACAACTTTATATTAATTGTAAATCAATCTCACTATATAAATTCACTTTTCACTCTAATGTATTTTGTAGATCAAATACTGTCAAAAGAATTCCAATAAACATTATTGCCACATCTATATTTGTTAGAAGCATTTAATTTACATAGAAGCCAATTGCAATCGCAATAGCTATCACGGTTGCTCAATGCTATGACAATCTAGATCCAAACACTCTCCTCCTAGAATCTCATATCTTTTCTTTAAACCTGCACATCAAGCTTTGTGAACGTGCATCCCCCTCATCTTCATGGAAGAACAAAAGAAAATGAAGTTGACAACTGTATATTTATTGGTTGCTTTGCAAAGGAACACCACTCCTTCAACTGATAACATAGGTGTAGCTTATATATAATAATCACCAAAGGCAATGGTGAAATTAACAAAAACATCAATTACGGGTCTGAAAATAACATGTATACATATAACATATAAGAGGTTAACACTCATTGATAATTGTCCACAAAACCGTATGAAAAAAAAAAAAGCCACCAACAATAACAACAAAATACACTTTACAAATTAATGCCAAGTGCATGTTCTCCCCAAATGATCTCTTAGGCAACCCTTTTATGTTGACCATAGACTAACCCAATTTCCTAAATCAAAACCAATCCACCACAATATCAAAACCTAAGTCATACTTAAAAAAAAAAAAAAAAAAAAAAAAAAAAAAAAAACCCTTACCGGTGGATGTATATAGAAATGGACCCAAATTAGGGTTTCAACCACTATAAAACCAATTCTAATTCAAAACCAAATCTAACACAATTACATACAATGCATTTAGTGAGTCATTGTGGTGTAATGCGTGGACTTGTTTGATAAAATATGTCAAAGTATCTGTGTGGAATTGGGGGAAGGATAAATAAATTGAAAGCAATGGAATATTGTTACTATATTATTTTCTTGGACACCTACCATGCTTGGTTAGTTAACAGTCAATAGTATTTTTGATTTAATGTAGGATGAGAGCACAGGTGGTGTTTCAGTGTATTACCAATTCCTATGACAACTAAAACCAAGAGACATAAACCATAAAGTTGACTTAAAATAATGTGAGAGTATAACTATCAAATTCTAAATAAATAAATAAAAATGCAAGAGGGAGTGAGATTTTTTTTCAAACAAAACACACAAACCCAATAGGCAAACACAAATTGAATATACCAATATGAAAATGCATGTAGAGCTTACATAGGTCAATCCCACATACATATAAAAGATGTGTTCAATACATCTATTTCATAAGAAAATTTTAGATAGAACCTAACATTATACAGTGATATCCACAGTATTAGAGTGCTATTACATAGCTTTGCCGTTCACGCTACATATATTCAGATAAAAATAATTTATGTAGTGAAGTCATAGGTTACAGCATCATTTTCAGCTGTTTAAAATGTTGCTTAAATAAAAATACAACAATTAAAAAGAAAACCAAAATTCCAAAGAACTAATCAGTAAAAATCATTATTCTTAACCAAAATTCTAAACGCTTATAGTTCTTTATTAACAAAATTATAACTCACAGTTCTAGTTGTGAGTTGCAATACAAATTCTCACCAATAGTACCTGCTGTAATTCACAAATAACCCAAAAAAATCAACTTATAGCAACCAATAATCTGAAATACTAAACTTAACAGCATAATAACATATAAAGAGAGCAATAAAAAATTCCAGACTTTTTCAACCAATCTAAACATATTCTAATTTTTACCAATCCAAAATACAAGACATTCACTAAACAAATGTAAATTTTTTTACCAAGCCTTTAATCTACACTGATTCTAATTTCATTGAGACAATTTGTCAAACACTTAGGGTTGGCCTATTTTCAAAAAGGATACCAATTCTTATATCATTCTTTCAACCATTATAAAAACAAAAACATGAGAGAGAGATAGAGAGACAAAGCAAGAAATCTGGTGAATTTGTCAAACAAATTTGGATTTTGAATAACATAGCTCTTCAAATTGTTCATCCTACTACAATTCCATACATTCAAATGTTTTCTTATTTCAACTGACAACCCATGTACACAGTTACTCTTTTAGGCCATTTGTCAAACACCTAACAGATATGGCCAAGAAATAGAACTTAGTTGATGTATAGGTGCTGAAACAGAGGAACTTATAAAAAAATTATAGTAATGTAATCTAGAAATTAAAAACTTATTGACAGAAAATTGATATACCACCAATTTCAGGCTTCAGCCAGAAAATCCAATTTATATTCAATACATACAAAAAAAGAATTGGACATGAGGATAACCTTATTGCAACCCATGAACACCATTGTTAGTCTATTACCCCGCCCAGTAAATCCATCTCAAAGAGCTCCTTGGCGATCATTGCAATCTTATTTGACAAAAATTTCCATCTTAAATCGCCAGAACCAAAAAAAAAAAAAACTAATTTTACTTCAAAACCGAGATGGAAAAATAAATAACAATTGAAGTGGAGAAAGAACAGTATATTGGAAGTAAAAACTGGGTAGGTAGGTTTTCAATTGAAGAGCAAATTAGAATTCTTACCTCGGATTTGGACTTCCTCTACAGAGGAGGCTGGCTTCAGTTGCAATTGACAGCCAAAACCCAACACACTCGAGGGTTTGGAAGTGAAATCCCTAAAATGACAAAAAAACCTAATTAAAGACACAATCCCTAAATTGACAAAAAAACCTAATTAAAGACAATAGGAAAAGATATTATTTATAGATTAATTGAGAAATACTGAGAGAGAATGGTCTGATACAGAGAAGGGCTTTGGCCGACCTGTATTTGCGATTGGAGTGAATCACTTCAGAGGAGAAGGGGAACGGGATCAGGTTTTGTTGGAGCTAATATGGGTCTGGGTTTTGGATGATGGAGAAGGGTTTGGCCATGGAGAATGTTACACCGTGGGGTGTGTTTTGAACAGAGAAGGATCAAGGGATCAGGAGAAACATAAATCTTTTATGAGGAGAGTATATATTCTCATAGACGGAGAGTATATATATTTAATAAAAAGAAAAAAAAATCAGATTTAAAAATAAAAAAAATGATGATGTGGAAAATTGTGGTGTTAGCAAAGTCTTCGGTTTTATATATATATATAGATGACAATACCGAACTAGGGGATTTGATGAAAAAGAAAAACTTGTTGCGCGGCTTGCGCCTAGCTTTAAGTTCTGACATGCCATCATGAAAAAAATTTTAAAAAAAAAAAAATTTGAAGAAGAAGAAAGCTGTAATGTAAGTGCAGCACTTGAAGGATGGCCCACGTCGTTGTCTTTCCTAGTGTGACATGATACTAGGTGCTATAGCCTTATCTTTCAAGGCAATGGCAGAATAATATATATATATATATATATATATATATATATAGAAAAATATTATGATTAGGTGGAATTTTGGTGTGAGATACGTGAATAGATATTGGATATTTTTAATAATTTTTCTTCTAGCTGGATACCGTTATAAATAAAATATTTGAAAATTGTTTTAGGTGATACCTAGGGATTTTAGAAGAAGTGTTAGAGAGAAGTTCTTTTTGGTATGGCTTTTGGAGGTAAATAACATTATCCTAATTGGGTTATATTTTGCTTATATTAATGTATTTTTAACTACTGAACATTGTTTATAATTGTGAGAATTTTTATTTCTATTGTATTTCTGATTTCAAGTAAAGGATTATTACAAATATATTTTAATACTAAGTATATGATTTTTATATGCATGCTTGAATAAGATATATTTTTGTTAGAAAATATAATTTCATATATATGATTATGAACTATCTGACTATGAATTTATTCTGATACCCAACTAATGAGGGTTATTCATTAG
The DNA here is from genome assembly GCA_030820535.1 of Quercus parvula. NCBI lineage: Eukaryota > Viridiplantae > Streptophyta > Magnoliopsida > Fagales > Fagaceae > Quercus > Quercus parvula. Next base: position 32,154,386 of record JAUAME010000012.1, read on the forward strand.
TACTCTGATATCCAAACCAATGGGGGTTATTTATTGGTATTCTGATACCCAGCCAATGGGGGTTATTCATTGGTACTCTGATGTCAGTCACGGGGATATAGCGTGACTATAGTCATAAGATTGTTAAGAATATGAATTACGTTTGCATATTTGAACTATTTTGAGTCATTAAAATTGCTTATGTATTTTTGGAACCTATTGTAAGTTATAGCTTTAATATATGAAAAACTGACTACTTTCTAAACCATCTTTGATATATTATGTGATCTATTTGCAACTTATTATTTTAAGACTATGAAACTTCTTTAGTTATTTTTAAAATCTATAGTATATCATAACTTTTGAAGACTCATATTATATCTTATTACTTTACGGATCTATTGCTATGTCCAGTCATGGGGATATAGTGTAACCATAGTTATAAGATTGTTAAGAATACGAATTACGTTTGAATATTTGAACTATTTTGAGTCCTTAAAACTACATGTGTGATTTTGGAAATGTTTGAGTATTTGAACTATTTTGAGTCACTAAAACTGCTTATGTGTTTTTGGAACCTATTGTAAGTTATAACTTTTGATATATGGAAAACTAACCCTTTTCTAAACCATCCATGATATATTTGCAAGATTAAAGTATGTGATCTATGTGCAACTTTTTATTTTAAGACTACGAAACTTCTTTGATATTTTGAAAACACATAGTATATTATAACTTTGAAAATACATATTACATCTTATACTCTTCAGATCTATTGCTTAATAAAACTTATTAGGATTTTAGTTACTTATTAAGTTGTCAACTCACCCCCCTTTTTACCCCTACCAATTTCAAATTGTGAAGAATAGCAAGTTTTTGGGAGTTTTGTTGTTGTGTTGTGAGTAGAAGAAAGAAAATTAGTTGTTAGTTTTTAGACCCCTTAAAACACAATTGGATTAACCTAGGAATTTAGCCAAGTTGTTACTTAGTCAAATTAATTAAATCTAGGTTAACACAATCAAATAATCATATCAAGTAAAGCAGCGGAAATATAAATAACACAAGAAATGATCACCCAAGAAACCAAACCGGTAAAAACCTAGGGAGGATTTAACCTAGCTATCCTCAAGGTAAACTTGAATCCACTATCTTAAAAGAATCGAAGTTCATACAATAAGACTTACAAGCCCCCATGCTCGACTTCTTATTACTACCCACCAATAGAACTTACTGACACGACCACGTGCAAGCTCCGAATCCACGGACTCCTTCTTTCTTGGATTCACCACTAGATACAAGCACACCCGTTTGTGTTTCTTTAGGATTCAATGGCAGCAACTGAATTGATCATCAAGGTGTAGATAACATTTTCTCCTTGAAAATCCTAAGTTTATGTGAAAGAAAACTCCTCAAAGATCTCACAAGAGATTCACACAAACCGCAATATGAGCAACAAGTCCTTAGAGAGCTTTTGGGTACAAAACCCTAAAATACAAAAGGAGACACACTCTTTTCTCTCTAAAAAACTTACAAAAATGTTTTAGGGTTTTCCTTATATATAGGAGTGTTTTACTTGAACCCTAATACGTTTAAGTAGAGTTTGAGTTGAACTGGAACTCTGCAGAAAAATAAATCTGTATGTGGTTCGATCGATCGAGTCTAATTTTCGATCGATCGAGCCTTGCAGATTTAGTCCAATAAGTTCTGCAATCACTCGATTCCAATTTTACAAATAAACATACTTTGAGCAAGGCTAAACCTAGACTCTATGTTTTGATCATAGTTTGCCAACATAATACAAATTGAAGTTCTAATACATTAGTTCTTAAAGTCTTAGAACCTAACAATCTCCCCCTTTGTCAATTCATGACAAAACACATCACAAACATGAAATGCTCAAAGTTACAAATAGCCCAAATACAATTCAACCTAACTACTATCTATCAGTTGCAAGTGTAGACAGCAGTACGACTGAATCAACCTGTATATTTCCTGAAACACTAAACAAAACTCATAAACGCATGTATGGAAAATAAATAGAAAAACAGGAAAACAATAAATATGCAAACTAACTCTCCCCCTAAGTTAGATACAACAAAACATACTTATATTTTCTATTATCATAAATAATCAATGTATCTCCCCCTAAACAAAACAAACAGGATTCTTACATTTCATCTAGATCTCCCCCTTTTTGTCACGAATTGACAAAGACAACTCATTAAAAAGGAAACATATGCAATAAAGGATAAGAGAAAAAAAAATCAAGGGAACACAAAACAATTCAACTCTATATGAAATAGAGACAACTCCCCCTATGAAGAGCGACAACTCCCCCTAAGAACAACAAAGGTTTAAAAAAAACTTTTCCCCCCCTATAAAAATAGGAAAAACAATACAAGTTTTGGGAAAAACAGTTTTGGGAAAACTTTTGAAGGTGGGGAAAATAAAGACACACAAAACAAACTTAAAGACTAAGTTGAGGATACACATAAAGAAAAATGTTCTCTCTTTCAATAAATGCAAACTTGACACTATATGACCCATAAACAGTTGCATGAGTAGAGAAAATATTTGCACATTGATTATCCATCATATCTCTTAAGAAAAATATTTTCTATAGTTCACAAAAAAAAAAAGGCATATACTAGAAATACATAGCTCAAAAATTAATCAATCAATTTTTTGATCAAGTTGAGTACCCAATGTAGTAAAGTGTATGCATGTTATGTGTGAAAACACTGAGAGATATGACTACAAACTGCAAGATGGATACAAAAACAATGCAATGCATGTGAATCCTAAACACAAATGATGCATGGAAAAAAAATTTCGGTCAAAAACATAGAAACTGAAAATTTTTCAGTAGCGATCAATCGAGAATTGATCGAACATCAATCGAGTCAGGCAAACTCAAACCAAAAAATTTAATCACAATTTCGATTGATCAAAAATCAAGTTCGATCGATTGAAAGTCTGGAAAAAAGAGATTTTTGAAAAACAGAGCAATTTTATGCAGAAAACTCCTCAAAGAATAGTATTTCATGAATGAAATGCATGAGCATGAGATTAAAAGTTTTTCAAAAACACTAGAATTCAACCTAGATCTTCCAAAATCAAGATTTTCAATCAATTTGTCCTCAAAGCGCAAACATTAAACACATTTTGCATTAAAATCAAGGAACTTTTAATTTTGGATGGCCGCAACAAAATCACACACAATATAATGTACCAAGTTTAGCAAAGAGTAACTTGTGTAGTGTGTGCAACTAGCAAAAGCTTGAGATACATGTGAGGTGATATGTGAATAGCAATCAATCACAAAGTCTACAAAATTCATCACATAGAATTTAAAAAAGACTATCACCTAAAGAGTTACATCATATAACTCTCACATCTCCTAGAACATAAGCTTGCAATCATGTAAATTTATTGAATTTTGCCTCATAATATACACACCAATTTTAATTTATTCAGAAACTTATTCAAAAGTCAGGATAATATACACACCAATTTTAATTATGTGATTTGGCATCAAGCCTAATAGTACACACCAATTTTAAGCATTAAGCAATTAAATCGAGGCTACACCTTATGTTCTTTTTGTGCATGTGCTACACTTTCTCGAGCACAAAATCTTACGATATGCACTAAGGTGTTCATAATTGGCTAGTGAACAGTGGTGAGATGGTTATGTATGCCTTTCTTAAAAGGATCAAGTCCGATAGTCAAATAACATGTGACTTCAAGATTAAGACAAAGTGATAAACACCTTAAACCTCTTTCCCACACAACATGCACTACAAAGTTTCAACTAGTCAAGTGCAATAAATAAGCTCATCAAAGTTAAACAAGGTACATAAACTTGTTATGTAAAGATAATATGGTCAATCCTCGATTACAAATCCAAGATGTGAAATACAAAATACAAAAATATTTTTGGTTTTAAAAACTATATGACCAGAAAACAAAAAAGCACATATTATGCTAAATGAACAATGCAAATGCAATGCATGACAGTGCTTAACTAAGCAATAGAGGGTACACAAATAAGAAATATCAATTTCTTAATTAATCCTTAAGTACGTGTACAAACTAGTACATACTCACACAGAATCAGAAATAGCTTAGCATACTATTCAAGTTTCTCCACAAAGTCAAGCATGTTCTAAATCAAGAGAGATATAATAATTCATGTAATCCTCAAAAAGAAAAACTAGACACAAAAATAAAATATTTTTTTCTTTTTGAAATTTTTCAATGTTTTTGGATTTTTTTTTATTAAAAAAAAAAAAAAAAAAAAACAACCAAAAAAAACAAAACAACCAAAAACAGAATCAAGACATGTTCACAAACAATTGAAAGAATTAAATCAAGGACAAGTCAGCAACACTCACCTTAGAGAATCTTTTCTCACTCATATAGCACAAGTCTTCAGCTTTGTAGGTGAAAATCCATATGAAGCAGAGTGTATTTGAGGAATTACACCAATCTTCTGAAAAAGACCAAAATCCTGCAAATTCCTTTCACAAGCCAACAAACTCAAATTTTTCAAAAGAATATGAAACAATTTATATGGACTTATGACAGGAGAAATATCATCACATATCCTAGATTGAGACACAGAATGCTTAAATTTCAATTTATGACAATTAGGACGAATGTGACCATTAACACTACAAAAGTGGCAAACAAGAACAAATTTATGAACATCAGTATTTCTAATGGGGTTTTCGGTCACAAGCTTTGGTTTTTGCCTTAACAAAGAACAATTTGGTCTAATATGACCAACAACACCACAGAGGTGACAGGCAGGCACAAAAACAGATTTATTATGCTCTCTAACAGTAAGTTTAGACATAGGTTTAGAAATTTCAACGTCTACATCAGAACTTTTACCTTTGTCTAACCTAGCAAAATAAGCCTTTTCTTTATTATTCCTCTTGAAATGAGGGATATAAAATTTCTCATTTTTAGGCTTAAGAGAGACAGAAACACTTCTGTTATCAACAGCAAGCTTGGTACTAGTCAAATTTTCAATTTTAGCTTTAGATTCAACTAACTCATGTTCCAAGCTTTTCATCTTCTCATCTTGAGAGGTAATTTGATTTCTCAAAAATTCATTCTTTTTATTAGATTCATCTAATCTAACAACCAATTCCTTTTTTTCAAGATTAGTCAATTTTAACTCTTCCTTGAATTTCTTAGCAATTTTCGTAGATTTCAATAATTCCTTACAAAGAGTTTCACAGGCATCAATAAAATCAGCAAAAACATGATCAAAAAGACACTTCAAATTATCCATGACAACAAGGGTCAAGGATCAGCTCTTAGATCAAAAGATCTAAAACAAAAGAGCTACCCGCTCTGATACCACTTGTTAGTTTTTAGACCCCTTAAAACACAATTGGATTAACCTAGGAATTTAGCCAAGTTATTACTTAGTCAAATTAATTAAACCTAGGTTAACACAATCAAATAATCATATCAAGTAAAACAGTAGAAATATAAATAACACAAGATATGATTACCCAGGAAATCAAACCGATAAAAACCTGGGGAGGATTTAACCTAACTATCCTCAAGGTAAACTTGAATCCACTATCTTTAAAGAATCGAAGTTCATACAATAAGACTTACAAGCCCCCATGCTCGACTTCTTATTGCTACCCACCAATAGAACTTACTGACACGACCACGTACAAGCTCCGAATCCCCGGACTCCTTCTTTCTTGGATTCACCACTAGATACAAGCACACCCGCTTGTGTTTCTTTAGGCTTCAATGGCAGCAACTGAATTGATCATCAAGGTGTAGATAACATCTTCTCCTTGAAAACCCTAAGTTTATGTGAAGGAAAGCTCCTCAAAGATCTCACAAGAGATTCACACAAACCGCAATATGAGCAACAAGTCCTTAGAGAGCTTTTGGGTACAAAACCCTAAAATACAAAAGGAGGCACACTCTTTTCTCTCTAAAAAACTTACAAAAACGTTTTAGAGTTTTCCTTATATATATGAGTGTTTTACTTGAACCCTAATACGTTTAAGTAAAGTTTGAGCTGAACTGGAACTCTACAGAAAAATAAATCTGTACGTGGTTCGATCGATCGAGTCTAATTTTCAATCGATCGAGCCTTGCAAATTTAGTCCAATAAGTTCGCAATCACTCGATTCCAATTTTATAAATAAACATACTTTGAGCAAGCCTAAACCTAGGCTCTATGTTTTGATCATGGTTTGCCAACATAATACAAATTGAAGTTCTAATACATTAGTTCCTAAAGTCTTAGAACCTAACATTAGTGATTTTGGGATTGGATGGTTTTCTAATAGTTTTCTATTTATTGGCCAATTGGCATTATGTACATAAGGTTTGGATTTTGTTCCTATTAAATTATTGGAGATCTATTTGTAAAGAAATTTTTTAGGTATTTTGGATTTATTTGATTTAATTTCTGAGAATAAATTTTAGTTGTTAAGAAGGCCTTGCACACTTGTAGGATACTTACTTTATAAGTGTGCGGCCATTGTCACATGCTTATTTTAATAGTTGGGTTTGGGGCATAACAAAAACTACCTGAATGGTATAAGTTGAAGCACTAACACAATTAGGAAAGTTTAAGCCATTGACATTTTAGATGAAAAACTAAGTTATGTTTAAAGTTTAATCAGATGCTGGATAAAGCTTAGAAAACACCTCTATACCATTGATAAGCAGTTACTGTGATAGACTGATAGTGGATCACCCCGGAGTAGACTTTTCCTGCCATGCCATCAAAATAGGCCGCCAACCCCAACAAGAAGAAGTGGGGCCAACCTTCCATGTTTGACCGGTCCGTCATCCAGCGAAACGGCCCATCGAATGACTGAATTGGAAAATTCGTTGATAGACCAACTTGCCCAATCAGAGCAAAGGCATTAGGAGGCTATCGTCGCATTGCATGCACAGCATAAGGAAGAAATCGCCGAAAGGTTGGCTGAATCAGATGCACGACATGAGCAGCAAATGGCGGAATCAAAGCGGCAAATGGATGAATCAAAGCGGCAAATGGATGAATGTCTGGCGGGCGTGAAAGCCATGTTACAAGGATTTGGGGAGTATATACCTGCTACACAAATTATGCAGGTACTAAAAATGTTGCCTTTAATATATTTTCAGTTGCGTGTTTATTGCAATGCATTGTTATGTGCCACTAATACGATGTCTATAATATACTCAGGATAGCGCTACTAGATAGAGTGGGACTCTTCGTGGACATTTTGAAGATGAAAAATATGTTGTGTTTGGACAATGTTATTTGGAATATTGTACACATGAAGTTTATTTGGACAATGTTTTTTGTGAACATACATTTAAGTTTACTTGATCAATATGTTAAGTACTTTTTTATGGTTCCACATTTGTGTACTTTTGTTGGATATGAATTTTTCCATTATGCTTGCTGACATATTATTTTGGAGCGCACTGGGACCATTAAGAGAGGACATGGTCAGCCTCAATACCTTGAGAAGTTGCAGGCATGTCCATTTATACTTCTTTAGAGTGTATGCTTAGTTGTTTCATGGGTTAGAAGAGTTTGTTAGGAAGAAACTAATAAAATATGAAGTTATGATGTTCTTAGTTCTCTGCTTGGCTCAAAATAGCTAACTGCTTTTATTATATTTTTGCAGTGCCATTATGGACATTGGCTATGAAACATCCGGGATAGACCGTTAGAGTAGCCGCATGTGTGATGCTCGCTGCATCTTTTTTGTGTCAAATGAAGTTTAAAATTTTTCCTCCATTTTGTTGCTGTAAACTTCCTCAAACATTTGAACTTCCTTAAATTTTGTTAAAGATATTGATTGAAATTGTGACAAGTTTGAGAAAATTTTAGCTTGATATTGTGACAGGTTTTGTTGCTGTATTAATTGAAATTGTGACAGGTTTTGTGTGTTGTAAATTCAGCTTGATAGGTTTTCTGGCCTAGAAAGGGAAAAAAAAAAAAAAAAAAAAAAAAAAAAAAAAAAACATAAACTATAGCCGCGTTTCTAAAATGTGGCCAAAAAGTAGTATCTGGGCTGTCTACGGGGAGACTATGGCCGCACTTATTAAGCGAGGCCTAAGGTTATGGTCTTAGGCCGCGTTTTAAATGTGGCCTAAGGTTAGAACTGTAGCCGCGTTTAATAAGTGTGGCTATATCCCGATACATTAGGCCGCGTTTTAGGCATGAAGGTAAGGTCGCGTTTTCAACGCAGCCTAAGGTGTACGTCTTCGGCCGCGTTTAAAACGCGGCTACAGTACTGCCCTTAGGCCGCATTTTAAACACGGCTATAGGACCTAGTCTTGGGCCGCAGTTAAAAAGTGCGGCCGTAAACCTATCAGTCCTATAGTCGCATATTTTAGGCCGCTTTATAAAATGCGGCCTAAAAAAACCCGGCTATAGACCAAATAGGGCTGTAGCCGCGTTTTTTTGCCCTATGGCCGCGTTTTAAAAACACAGCCTCAGAACCATTTTTTTGTAGTGAGGCTTCCAAACTGCCATTTATAGCTACTTTGTTTCGAGAACTAATACAAAGCTTGACCCTATTTTGAATCTGTAAAGGCATACCAATCGTCTCTAAAGTATAGAAAATAAATGGAATCATACGTCCTAGTAGTAGACCTCGCAGAAGACCCTTCTCTATGACAATTCTTCACAAGCTCCTGACCAAGCATTGCACGTTCAGTTACTCATGAAAGCTGTTTGAGTAGGACCAATATGAAATCATTCCAGTGAGAGACTTTGCACATAAGGTTCTAGATATGCAAGATTGTTTTACAAGAAGATATTGGTTAGACCTTCGTTTTAACCAACATTTTGGGTTCAAGAGAGACGGTTGTGGGCCTTGTGGCACCAGCTCCAAACAAGAAATTCTAGACCTTTTATTTCAGGAGGGCTTTATGCATTTCCTGTGGATATATAAGTACGCCGAAGTTCTCTCTGCTTTTTGATATGGACATTATGGCCAAAACGGAGCTATGATTTTATTCTTAAGGGAGTCAAATTAAAACTATGATGATTAAAAAAAAGAAAAAAAAACTTTTTTGCATATTATGTATTTTGTTATATATAAAAATATTTTATAAGAATGACAAAGTTTGGCTTTGAACTTGGTTGTAGTTGTTGACTATAACTCCCACTAAAGAAATCAATATAGCTACATATATTTTGAAAATCTAACCATCGAAGTGCATGTTCTTTATGTCCTTAATAGGTATGTCAATTTTTGTACCAATTAGATGTTATATACTATTTAATCCATAAATTAAATTTTTATGCATAATTTTAGACTATAAAAACTTGAACATTTAATTAATGATATAACTATTGATATTTGATCTTTTGGAAATTTTGCAAATATGAAGAGTATAAGAAGAAAATGTAATCTAATAGTAGATTCATTAAAATTTACATTTAATAAAAATATATCGAGTGAAATTGTAACCATTGTCAATAATCAAATTTGGAGTTAAACTTTGTCCTTTACAACAATTTGAGATACAAATAAAAGTATTTTCTAATTCTGTAAGTGTAAATCAAACTGGACAATTGTGTGCTGAGATTAACTAAAAGATTTTCTCCAAAAAAAAAAGATTAACTAAAAGATAAGTAAAAAAGAAACTCATTCATTTTCTAATTCATTTTGTTGTGAAGCATGTAACTTAATTATTTTCACAAGTGGGGGTATGTGGTTGTTGGAAAAAGCAAGGAGGCAAAGAAGCTCATTATTCATAATTTTTTTTTTTTTTTATATAAGATTTAAATGAACCCTAGATTTACCACATGGGGTGTGGCTTGATAGTAAGAGTCCTTGCCCCAGTATTCAGAGAAAAGCAGTTCAAGCAATAGCTCTAGCAAAGTTCATGTGGTACATGTGGTATTACCTATTGCCATCATATGGCGTAGGGTTGATAAGCCCACCTGAAAACCCATTTTTTCATTCAGGAAAAAAAGAACCCTAAACTTCAAAATTTTAAGTGGGTTTGGGTTAGCACCCCTAGGTAATGAAAGAGATATAAATATTGGACCTTGTTAAGTTGCATATCTGTAGATACGGATACCTTCTTTTGCAATCATAGGAAAAATTTTAAGGGTTAAAATGGTCATTTTATGCATCCAAGGCTAAAAATCTTCATTTACATGTGTGTAAATTTAATCTAGAGTAAAAATTCTTATCATAATGGGTCATTATGGAATTCAAAGACAAAGTTGTCATAAAATCATAAGTTTTGACCAAGTCGCATAAAAATATGATTTTCAATGGTTAAAATGATTTTAAAGTGAGCTTAAATGAGTGGAATTCAAATTGATTGATTTTGATTGGTTCTTAAGAGGAGTAATGGTCAAGAGCCTCATAGTTCAAATGGTTGACAATCAAATAAAATCTTAACTTTCATTAGTTTAATTGAAATATTAATTATGGTTATGCATCCATTAGAAGATACTACAAGTTAAGGTCCGTTTGGTTGGGGTATGGAAAAGTGGGAGCATAGAAGTGGAGAAGGGATAGAAAAGTTTTTTTTGGGGGGGGGGGGGGGGGCGCGGAGATAAGAGATTTAGTTTGCTCTCAAAGTGTTTGGTTGGGGGTGGAAAAGTGGATGGATAAAAAGTTTACTCTTATGCCCCTATTAAATAAAAATAAAAAAAGCAACAAATTAGCAACAAAAAGGAAAGATGAACCAAAAATAAAACCCAAAACAAATGGAAAAAAGGGATGAGAATTACCAGAAAAAGGCAAAAACTAAAGAAGAAAACCAAAGAAAAAGAAAAAAGAAAAAAGAAAAGAAGAAGAAGAAGAAGAAGAAGAAAAGCATATTGGTAACAGAAAAAGACAAAATCTAGAGAGAGAGAGAGAGAGGAAATTGACAAAATCTATGTGAACGTTGGACAAATCTCTCTAGTTTTCTTCCCGATTTGGGAAGAAAACATATTGTTGGGCACATGGAGAAAATACTTGAGCCCCACTAATTTTCTCTTCTAAAATCACTCTAATCAAACACTCAAAAAATTATTCTCTCTATTTTTCTCTCCCCATTTTTTATCTCCCAAAATCAACCCAACCAAATGGGGCATTAATTGTGAAATTTCTTATGATAAAAATTATTTATTCATTTTTCAAAAATAATAAATAGATTTATAATTTGGAAGGGCCAATCCAATTGGAATCATTTCAATCAAAGAAGAGTCCATTTTGATTTTTTTTTTTTTTAAATGACTTATCCTTTAAATAGTAAAAAAATTAGAATAAATTCGTATTGGGTACAAAACAAATAACAATTTTGGAAAACTAGGATTAAAGTGTTGATTAACACTTTGACCAAGCTTCGGATCGAGTACCAACTAGGCCCTTCTATTTCTTGAACGGCAATTTGAGAAGTCAAATCAGCACTTTGATTTCACACCTCCAAAAGGGGAGCATGGGCTAGAGGCAAAGATTTTTTAAGTCTAGCCCGTAAAAGGAATAGTTTAAGATTCCTAATTTAAATTAATTAATTATTTGAGTTTTTTTTTTTTTTTTTTACAAGATAGAATTCTACTCTAGCCTAGTCTAAGTGTATATGTGTGTGAAACTCCCTTCTGGAGACTGAAACTCCTTTCTGAAGACTTGAACTCCGGCCTTTGCCCCAAACATCCCACAAACACTTATACTTGTGAAGTGACCATCGCACCAAGGTATGCAGTGGTATTATTTGAGTTTTCTTTGTATAGAAGAATAGTTTATTTCTTGTCAAAAGAAAGGTATTCCTTGTCCAATCCATGGTAAATTATATTCATTGTCTTACTAAGAAAAGTGTTCATTGTCTATTAGGAAAAGAAATGTGTTCCTTATCCATTAAAGAATATGTATTGAAGCCTTATATAGACTTGTACAACACAAGGAGTAACTTTGTTTTGTGGAAGAGTTAGAGAAGAATGATTTGTCTAGTGAGAGAGACTAAGCCTCGTTTGGTGTGTTAATGAGAGGGCACCTTTGGGTGTCTTACATTAAATGATTAAATTCTTAATTTCCTAATAACTTAAGCTTTTTAGATAATTGATAATTGATCATGATATCAGAGTAAGATATCACATGAAGGGAGAGTATTAGATTAAATGATTAAATTCATACCATAGATAATTTATCAGAATGCATTGAGGTTTTGTGTTAATTTTTGTTTGTGAGAATTAGTGAGACTTGTGAGTGTGGTTGTAATAAGTATTATTAGTTAATAGTGGATTTTGGTTAATGGTACCCATGGATATAAGCAGCAAATAGAATTCTTTCTAACTCATGGCAATTATGGTTATTCTAGGAACTCCAAAAAGGAACTAAAATCTCCTTGATCTTCATGAAATCTACTATTTTCACTTGAATTTCAACAATACAGAAATTGACTACATTCTACGAACCATATCCTTTAATTCCTTATTCTTGGAGAGTTATCGGGCCACTTACATTTCATACAGGTTACAATATCTGAGAACTTTGCTACTTTGGTTGTTAGAATATCTGAAGTTCTTTGTTGTCTGAGTGATTTTTAGGCTATCTGTCGGGGAAGCTACACAAAATGGTTTATGGGAAATTTGATAGACATTTCTTGAATGCAAACATTGTCATGGAAAATTAATTTGATGTTGATAGGGTTAAAACTCATCTATGTGGTGTCAAATTGTGATTTAGATTCGTATAGCATTTAAAGAGTGTTGATTGGCCAAGTAATTGACCAAATGGTGTATATATATATATCAGAGAAATTGTAGAAGTCACATTTTAATATTACTGAGTCACTGTGACATATGAATGATGTCATACTCTTCTCTAACAAGTTTCATAATTTTTTTTTTTTTTTTTTGGCTAAATAAAAAAAGGTGAAATTTTGGGATCAAGTTAATTTTTCCCATGATGAATTAAACTCCTATGTTAGATGGTATTGCCAACCCCGGTACTAAGGCGTTCCTCACAACTCAAACTCAAGTGCTAAGGCGAGGTGAACGAGATACTTGACCACTAAACTCCCACTCCGAGGTCATAATTATTAATTTGCGGTTCCACTCCTGATTTGTAAATTAAAAGGAATGGCCAAAGTGAAACTTTTGCTATGTTTGTTTTGATATTAATATTTTTTAGAAAATGACCTATTTTTTAGAAAATTATCTTATTTTCCAATGTTTGATAGTGACATTAAAATGAGTTGGAAAACTATTTTTTAATTTTTCATATTTAGCTTGGTATGAGATAGTGTTGTTTTCTATAAAATTTTAATTGAAAACAACTTTATTTCATGCTAAGCTAAATACGGAAAATTAAGAGATAATTTTTCTTTGGTTCAATTTTTTTCTTAATACTACCAAACACAAGAAAACACATAAATTATCTTTACAAAAAGTTTTCCATTAAAACAAACAATTTTTTTTTTTTAATTAATCCATAGCAGTACATAGAGCACTTGTGCTCTATTATAGAGCTGGCGGTCCAATGCCCGGTATCGATAGTCTGGTTACCGAAACCTCAATTTGATTGAATCACTTGGGTGGTTAGCCATGTCCCACACTTCCACGTAGGCCCTACGCATGGCCCTCCATTGCCGACAATCCTTCGGTACCATAAGACAACAAGATCCATCTATCATTTTAATACTTCCATGTGTACGCCAATTTTTTTTTTTTTTCTAAATAAAATAAATAAATAAATAAGTAGGATCATGGAGGTAAATCACATTCTATTAAGCAGGATATACCATGAGATGTCCTTATTGGCTTGTGACACTGGTTCAAATGAGTCTCACACTACTCGAACCCAAGTATTATAGCGGGGTGAATTAGGTGCTTGACCACTAGACCTTCACACAGAGGTTCATATGTGCATAGTACACCATTTTGGCTAGCATTTCATAGCTCCAATTCCTACCTTTTGAATACTATTAACTAGAAAAGAAAAAAAGAAAAAGAATACTACTATCCAAAATAATACCTAGTTGTATGACTTGAAAGGATTAATATATAACTAATATGTTAAAATCCCAAAGGACTAGTTTAGTAGTTTTTAGTCTCGTGTGATTCATGAAGTTATTGGTTTAAGTGTGAGTTGGATTAATTTTTTGTTCATTTGCACGTGTATAGTTTTTTAAAGGTTCACTTTTTCTTTAGATAAAACTGTACATTTATCAACTTTCAAACAAATAAATAAATAAACTGTTAAAATTTAAAAGAATTTAACCCCCTTTTTTTAATTAGAAACAAACACACATGTACACATGAGAGAGAATGAGGTTTAAATTCAAAAGCACAAGAAGTTAACTAATCAAAACACAAGTGAGCTAATTGCATATAGGACAGCCATATAAAATCATAGAAAGTGTTAAGAGGCTTAGAGCGACTATAAAATGATTAATTTACGGACTTTAATAACCTAATAATTGAATATTTGGAGTTTTTTTTTTTGTGATTGGTGACACATGTTTATAAGATTTATGTAATAAAACAAGTAGAATTTCTAGTATTACTGCTCTGATGTCGTTTTGTCCAGCAACATATATATAACCACTATAGCTAGCTAGCTATATAGCTAGTGAGGATTTTCTCATGGACTTGTACAGTAGATTAGGTTCTAAGTTATAATTAGAGTATTTGCATGCAATCCTTCTGTATTCAACATCAATCACACCGTAAGAAAAAAACTCCAAAGCCACATTGTGACGTGCCAACCTTGCATAGGCACTAGGGCTGAGGATGTCGCCAGTTTTGTCACCGTCACCATTGTCAGTCACCACTTTGTTCACCACTTCATCAGCGCATGCAATATTGTGCTGTAGGTGGTGATGGAATGAGAGAAAAGTTTCAAAATCTGTACTAGTTGGTTGGTGTGAGAGCTAAAGTGAAACAAATGATGGAGCAAAGACAAAAAGAAGTCTCTGGTTAGAACGCCACAAATGACAAATGAAAGGTAATCATGAGTAAAAGAAAGTTACATTTGTGGAAAATGTCACTTACAAGATTGTGGAGTTAAGTTCGATCGAGTAAGAAGTTAAAACATTGCTTGAACTCCATTATTGAGCCTATGTTTGGTTGAGGACGAGGTGTGGGGGACCTCTACGGCTCTACCCACAAAGTCGGCAAAGAGAACATCTAAAAAGGCACAAGTGAAGAAACCTCATGAGCTGGAAGTCCAGCTCATGAGTAGTTTAGAATTTAATTTAACTTGATTAATTATTTGAGTTTTCCATGTGTATAAGAAGAGTTTATTCCTTGTCAAAAGAAAGGTGTTCCTTCTCTATGTATATAAAGAAATGTTTTCCTTAATCACCAAAGGATAAGCTTTGGAGCCATATATACTAGCATGTACAACGCAAGGAGTAACTTTGTTTTGTTTAAGGGATGGAAGATAAAACTTAATTTGTCTAGTGAGAGAGTGATGTAGGTCAGAATGTGCAATTAGTTTTTGTTATTTATTAAATTTGATTTTTAATTGTAATTTTTGGAATTTTAGGTTTAAGCATAAGTTCTTAGAAATGAATTCCTTCAACTTTAGTAAGATGTCTAACAAGTATTACACAAACTATAGCCACTAGTCGCTAACCCTCTTACTAGGAAATCCTCCCATGACAACACCAATCAATAAAATCGAAGACATGTACTCCTAAATACAAGAACATTCTATTTTTTGATGGGATGATGAGTAAGTTGGAATTTATTGATTGACTTTTTGATTTGGAAGGGTATGTTAATTTTTGGAAGATTTGTAATGAAGAAAGAGCACGACTTGCATTTAATAAATTAGACGGTGAAGTAGAGGAATGGTAGAAAGACATTCAAATTGATAGAAAGCGTTGAGGTAAACATCCAATTCACTCTTAGCAAAGAATGAAAAAGTGTTAATTGATTTATGGTTTTCACAATATATTATTATGATATACTAGATTATACAAGTGTGAATTATAGATCTATATATATTCATATGAAGAGGGATACGTTCAAAACATGAAAGGCTAACCACAAAACCAAAATTATGACATCCAATTCCATGTGCAAGAAAAGAAAAGGGTTTGAGGGTTGACAAGATGCAGGCAATTTCTAAAGAAAATATATAAGTTTATGAGGAAGCTCGTAAAGATCTCATTATAGAAAAAGATAAGGAAATTGAGATTGTGGAGGAGATTAATGAAGATCCTATTATAAAGAAAGATCTTGAAGTTGAGAAGGTAGAGACTATTAAGGAAGAAATTAAAGTTAAAATTGTTAAAGATCTCAATGTAGTCAAACTAGTTGATTGCATGAGTTGAGCTTCTATTATTTTGGTGGAAGGTATCGAACCGAAGTTTATTGATTTTATTGGATTTGAAAGGTTTGATGCAATCGTTAACTCTTTATTTGGTTTGAAGTTCAAGTTGCTCAATTGATAACTTTTAGGTTTTGAAGAAGACTAAGAAGATGAATTACTCAAAGTATTTATTTGGTAGGTATGAAAGATTTCATATCACAACTATTAACTCGAAGATGAGTGTTTTTTTTTTTTTTTTTTCAAGTGAAAGGGTCTGATGTAGGATAAAATCTGTAATTTGATTTTTGCTATTTATTAATTTTGATTTTTAATTGTAATTTTTGGAATTTTAAGTTTAGGGTTTTATTTGCTTGATTTTAGGTGTACATTTGACGATGAAATAATTTTGTTGTCAAAAGTTTTTTCCTAAAAATGGTTGGGCCTTTTGGCGATGAAATTTTTTGTCACTAGGACTTTTGGTGATACGGTATACGCTACGAAACCAATTTTGTAGCCAAAAGTCATTGGTGACAAAAATTAGGACTTTTGGTGACATAAATTTTCAGTCACCAAAAATACATTTTGTTGTAATGTGTTTTTAATGCTTTTTAGATCAAATTATGATTAGAAATTAATTAGGATTTATTTTAGAACATATTTTCTTGCAAGTTTTACAAAGCCTTTTATTAGGTCTCTAAATCTATGAACGTTTTTTCAATTTCAATTTCAGTTCAATAAAAATCAATGTTTTTCTCTATTATTTTACGGTGGATTCTAGACCTCTTTCTCTTTGTGAATTCCAAGACTCGTGGATTCGAAGTTATCTCTCAAAAATAAATATGCTTGTTTCTTGCATCTTGAAATAGTCGTGTTCTATTTCTCATAGGTAGTCCGCTACATTATAAAGAGACTAAGCCTCTAGTGTGTTAATGAGAGGGCAACTTTGCCAACCACGTTAAGTTGTGTGTGTTATGGTTCTATTTATTTTATCATTTTACGTGTCACCGCTAGCAAACCCAAATTCTTTCTAATGGCAATAATGGTTATTCTAGAAACTCAAATATGGAACGAAAAACTCCTTGGTCTTCATGAAATCGACCATTTTCACTTTAATTTCAACAATACAGAAATTGACTACCTTCATTCTACTAACCTTGTCCTTTATTTCCTTCTACTTGGAGTCTTATCAGCCTATCAGGCCACTTACATTTCATACAGATATACTTATGTACACACCACCCCTTGTTAACCGGATCCCATGCATACAGGTTGCAATATCTGAGAACTTTGCCAAAATGGTTAACATTGTCATGGTAAATTTGATGTCGATAGGTTTAGGACTAGTCTATATGGTGTTGAATTGTGATGTAGTGTTGGGCTAATTAAAACTTTTGACCTTGAAGGTTTTGGATGTATCATGCATTCATGCAAGCATTGATGTTGGAATGTTTGGACTTGGAAAAGGAATTGTATATGAATGATTTCGGATAAGGAAAATCTACCCGGGCTGCAAAGCATTTAAAGAGTGTTGAGTGACCAAATAATTGACCAAAGCATGTTCATTGAAAGTTGAAACGAAATGTCATTCTTGATGGCAGCACCAAATGGTATATATAGTAGAGAAATCGTAGGAGTCACATTTTAGTACTGAGTCACTACGACGTAGTATGAATGAAATCACACACCTCCATCAAGTTGCATAATTTATTAATTTGTAGTTCCACTCCTGATTTGTACATATAAGGAATAGCCAAAGTATTTCCAAAGTGAAGCTTCATTTATATTTTATGACTAGTCCATACCAATACATAGAGCACTTGTGCTGACAAAGCATATAGTACAATCCCTAGACTGGTAACTAAAAGGAAATGATTAACAATCTATTCCAAACATATACTAATGTTGGAATCTAATGAACAACCATCCTATTATTTATTGAGCAACGCAAATTAAGAGCTAGCACTTGTGCTGAGAAAGCATACAGTACCGTACCATAGTTACTAAAAAGAAGTCATTATCAAACTGCTCCATTATTTATCACACTTTGGAATCTAAAAAAGAGAGCTTCAATAGAGCTGAACGAACGAGTCATAAGCAACCCCAGCCTTCCAATCACTAGGCAGAACATTTTTCGACTGAACCCACGTTGTACCATAGTTGTAACTCACTTGGAACCTCAATTTGACTGAACCTCTTGGCATGTTAACCATATCCCACACTGCCCCATAGGCCCTGCGCATGGCCCTCCACTGCTGCCAATTATCCTGCACCATAAACCAACAAGATCCATCATTTTAATAATGGCAGTATTTATTATATATAATGTGTGCGTATGCATATTATTCAAAATAACTGAAATCATGACTTAAAGTCATTATTTTAGTTATTTCAAGTCGTGCACTATTTGCACAAGTATTAGCCTTTTAATAATTTTATATATGTACACCATTTTAACTATCATTTCATAGTTTCATTATTACCTTTTGAATGCTAATAACCAAATAATAATATATTAATAGCACTTAAAAAGGATTAATATAAAACTAATTTATTAAAATCTCAAAGGATTAGATTTTTAGTTTACTTACATGTGTATAGTTTTTGAAAAGGTTCATTTTTTATTTTAGATAAAACGGTACTTTTATCAACTTTCAACGAATAAACCAATTAACTGTTACATGAAGTTAATTAATCGTATAAACAAATAAAATTTACAATATTCTTAACATCACTCTTTTTGAAGTACACGTACATGCCACAATTCAACGGCAGTGATGTCGTTTTGTCCAGCAACGTATAGTAAAACCATAGATAGGTAGTGAGGATAATTGCTATTCTCATGGACCTTAAACATGAGGTTGTAACCAGAGTATTTGCATGAGATTCTTCGGTATTCTATTTCAACCACACCGTAAGAAAACAACTCCGAAACATCGTTGGGACGTGCCAACTTTGAATAGGCTCTTGGGCTGAGGATGAAGTCAGTTCTGTCTCCTTCACCATGGTCAGTCACCACTATGTTCACCCCTTCATCAGCGCAAATTTCTGGTGTTGTGCACCTAACCTGATGATTCATTCACAAACAATTACGAGTATGATTATGGATACTACAGCAAAGGAGTCACTTTCTTATCAGTACTGCCTAACACAATTATTGCCATTGAACTTCATATAATATTCATACGGGGAATGTTAGATAATTCAGTTCTCTACCGTCTCTTGTAGCTAAATAATAGACAAAAAGTAATTATATCTTTATAAGTTGAAACTCTATCGTATTTATAAATAATTATTTTGACTGTATTTTATAAGGTAATTAAGCGGCTTCAATTTTACCTGATAGCATGTACCACAACCAGTTCCATTCCTAAACAGCTTTGACACTCCAGCCACGTTGCCATCATTGACAGTCCTTCCAAACTCGCGAAAGCCACAAGCTCCACCTATATCACCATATATATATATTGAGTTCAACAATAACATGATAAGCTAAATTTCTACGCATTGCTTGGTTAGCAGTTTTTAATTTCTTGCTCTCTCTCTCTCTCTCTCTCTCACGAGCAAAAATCAATAGAAATCTGTTGAGAAAAAGAATAGAAGTCCAACACACACATTTACATAATATCTAGACGTAACAAATTAATGCACGTACTTGCGGTCCCATAGCAATCAGGGCTACCATAATAGGTTGCTCTTGAGTGGGTAAAAGTGTCTTGAGAGTAACACAGTACTGCAAGCAAGAGTACCATGACACAAAGAAGAAAGACTTGGTTTTTGAGTGCAAATCCCATGTCTTAAGGGACCAAGTTTCTTAACACTAGCAAGATACTCTGAAAATGGGACTTCAGTAATAAGAAGCAGAAGAATATATATGAGAATGAGGTAGGCTCTGAGATGGAAAGCCAAGAAATAATAATCTCATATTTATAGTTGGGGTCTTGAGGGAATGTGTTGAGATAAGAAGCAGGGATAGCTACTTTTTTCCACTTAGGAATACGGAATGTGAAGTGGGGCTCAAGATTAGATTTTGATAATTTTACATGTACATGGTACACCCTCTTAAGACCATTCTATAATTAAGGATCGACCTGTATCTAAAATGATTTAGAAGAAATCTTACCGACGTTTTCCCTGTTTTACTTTTTGGCTAGGCTGCCTGCACCTGCAGTTTACTTTGTATCTAAAACCTTAATTATTAATTCTTTGCTAATTCTTATTGTTCAGTAACATTTTCCGCTCTCTCCAATGAAGAGAACTTGGATTCTAAGTTTTCTCTTTCGTTTGTTACATGTATGGGTGTGAAAAAAAAGTTCACCCAGATTAATTGGTTCTGACCAAAACTAATTAAGAAAATCCAATTTAGTGCAAACAGTGAGATCAAACAAGAGATTGCTCTGCACTTTTTTTGCAGGATGTGGAAGAAGCTAATGAGAAGTTTCGGGCACGTGGAGGAATCTACTCCCACCCCCATTAATTATTTGACAATAGGTTGGGCCGTTTGGCAACATTCTTGTCCTTTATTAATTTTTGAAAGATACATATATTTCAGCGTAAAAGAGTTGAAACATCTTAAAATTGAGAGAAAACTCAAGCAACCGCTTGTGACTGTGGGGACTGAAGTAGTGACAAAAGCAAGTTATCTGATTCACAACCTAAGATGCAAAAGTATGGGTACGGGTAGGATATGAAATAGGATAAGGCGATATGATAGTTTCTGAAAAAATATGATACTATACTGAGAAAATATGTGTACTAATTACAGGTCAAATCAAGATTTTAAGTTAGTGAGAGCCGGAATATAAAGAAACAAAAAATTTTATATATGCATCTATATAATATTAAAAAATTATAAATACTCAAAATTGTTGTTTTTAAATATATTAAGATGCAATCATTTACCAATAAATAAATAAAAAACAAAAACAAAATAATGTCTTCTTTTTAATACTAGGCTAGCTAAGATTTTTTTTTTTTTTTTTTAAAGTTAGAGTATTCACAGTGGTAGTGCTAAAAATTTTAGCTTTTAACACTTCAAAAAGCTACTTTAAAATAATAAAGGAAGGGAGAAAATTTGAGTTTTTTAATTGAAGAAATATATAATCTTAATAAAATATTGTATTTTATTTTCAACAACTTGCTACAATCAACTGGTATTTATACCAGTTTACTATAGTTGCAAAAAAATTAGCTTTAGTTTCCAATAACACATGAATTTTTGGTTCTTTGTTGGTAAAATAGTTTTTTTTTTTTTTTTTTTTTGCTAAAATACAATCACTATTATGAATGTTTTTATTTTTTTTAGGACAAAGTTTAGTTACAAAATTAATTGTAACCTAAAGTTACAACCTTACTCAATAAAATAAACATTACCACATATTTTGAAAATCTAACTGTTAAATTGCATGTTTTTTATGTTTTTAATACACATGTCAAATTTTGTATCAATCAGATATTATTTATATGGGGCCAGAAGGTTCTAGAGGCTTCGGCCCATTCCATTTCAAGCCCAAGGCCCATGCCGAGAAGGAAGAAGTGCCCGAAGACGAATGAAGGGAATCCAGACTGCCATAATGTACTGCCGAGGAAGACCCTGTCCTCAGTAAGCCAAAATCACAGGAGAGGAAGGCGCCACGTCGCCCGAGGCAATCCCCTTGAGGATCCCAAAAGAGATTCCAAGCCCTATGAGCTAGCCATAGGAGCATAGTAGAAAAGCAACCCCAGGAGAAGCTGTCACCTCCGTATTAAATACCCACAGCTAACACCCTAACCCCATTGATGTGGATGTGACCCCTAGACAGTGTGATGGGGGCCACAGCAACTCACAGAGCGCCAGAAAGAGTGGCCGATGGGACGTACACCCGAGTATGGGCATGGATGACTAACAAGTGTAGGAGGAGGATGAACGGAAGAGAGAGATATATAACAACAGAGATCACCCGAAGCAGGAGGGGACGGGGAAGAAGAAGAAGGCCCAGAGAAAGGAGAGAGGCTCCTGGGATGCGAGAGGAGTTGGGAGTTCCCATCCTTGGGCGAGGGGTCCTTTCTCCCTGGGACGTTGAGCCGTCCAATTCTGTGTATTTTTCAACCCCAAAACAAGCTGTCGCCTCATCAGAGCCAAACTTTTGGACCCATTCTCTACAAATTCATTGTAATGGGCCCGGTCCGAAAACCGAGACCCTACAATTTACTATATGATCTATAAACTTATATTTTATACATAATTTTAAACTACAAAAACTTGCAATTTAAACAATTTATTGAAGACATAACTATTGATTTTTAATTTTCTAGAAATTTTGCAAATATGGAGGATATAAAAAGATGCTGAGTAAGATTGTAACTTTAGGCTACAATCAATTTTGTAGCTAAACTTTCTCATTGTTTTCACTAAGTTTTTGAGTTGGATAATTGCTATTTGGGTGAGAATAGTTAGACTTATTGAGCAGAAAGTGGCTTAAGGTTTTAGAAAGAGGGCCCAACTACAAAAATAAAATATATTATAACTATAAAAAAATAATAATAAATAAATAAATAAATTGGACCCGGGGGGCTTGAGCCCCCTTGGCCCCCCACCTAGGTCCGTCCCTAACTAATTACTTATTAAATATATTTTTTTATATATTGTTAAGTATATACCAATTTAAGAGTAATAATGAATAATAAAGTTTTTTTTTTTTTTTAGGGGGATAATAGAGTTAATCAATGGTCATGATGCTTAGAATTTTTTTTTTTTTTAAAATTCAAAAGTAAATAAAAAGATAACTAGATAAGTGTTCAAGTTCAACATTAAAAACAATATATAAAAAATATAAATTAAAATTCTTGCAAATTTGGTCTATTTTTCACTATTATGAGGTTGGGTTACAATCGTATCCAAGTCGTATCACATGCATATCCTAGATGTGTCGGCACTTTTTTCTTTCTAAAAAAAAAATGAATGGTACATACATGCAAGGTATTTGGTACAATACATATCAAATAAGGGTATTAAAATAAAAATGAAGTATATGTGCGCCCTAGTCACAACCATATAAATATTTATTCTTCTTTTTTGTCATTTGTAATCAAACATGCCACTTCATAGATATTTTGAATTCTTCCTTTAAAAAAAAAAAAAAAATCATGGGTTTGTCCCACATCAGTGGGGTGTGTGTGTTTTGGTTTATAACTTGCTCCGCATTTCTAACTGTTGCATGCAGTTTTGGTAATGGCGTATGAGTTTAACCAAAAAAAAATCAATAAAATCTGTTGTTTTACCATCCTTTCCATTAATTAGGATTTACTTTTGATATATTTTTAAGTCAAATCCAGAAAGAAATGAGGTAATTACAATTGAGTACTCTTTTGAAAGACATCTCCATTCATAGTTTATTCATGAATAATGTTAAAAATATAACAAATTTTATTACAAATAAATGCATCATCAATCACCAGAAATTAAATCCTATAATAATTTATGATGTTATAGAAATCTGAAAATTTTCTATTTATTTGTGAAACTAAAATGCAAAAGCTATTGGCTTTAAACAACTGGATCAACACACAGGCACCGGAGCCATCATTAGGTTCAAGTGTAACGCACTTAGATGGTCTGGTTATACCTATATATAACTATATAACTCATAGGTACGTTTCCTCGTGTCACAGTTTTTTTTTTTTTAATAGGACTCGTGTCACAGTTTGGGTTAGTGGATTTGGGGTAGTAGCACTCAAAATATTAAGTCATAACTCCGTTCCTAGGATTTCGAAAACAACTTGGACAATATCTTTTGGAGCTTCAATTGGATTTGAACTTTTGACGCACCCAGTCCCATCCAAACACACCTATTAGAATTTTTTTTTTTTAATTTTTTGACTCATTTGGTGTCGGCATTCGTGGATGATAAATACAAGCCAAGTGTAAATTACGCATAGGAGAGGAAGTGCACAAAACCAAAGTTATGTAGTCTCACAATTGCGGAAGTAGGTTTTTCTTTTCTTTTTTTGAGAAATAATTGCGGTAGTAGGTGAATCTTGATCACAAACGTCCATTTTGGTCCACTTACTTTTATAAACTACACACGAAATTATCATGATCATCTCGATAATTATCTATCACCACTTTGATGTTAAATTTTATTCATATATTTCTGAATTTTATGATGCATAAAAAAAAATCGTCGGTAAGCCGATAGTCCAAACGGATAGCATCAGAAGGCCTGCAAAGATAAACATACTCTTGGAGAGCACCTGTGTGGGTCGACTTATTGGCCGACAACCCTTACGACCCTTTGATAGAATTGTGATTTTTATGTACCCTTTTAGAAGGAGGGGACATATCTCTTTATATAGTAGCTTTGAGCTTCTCTCTTTGTCGAGAATGTAGGCACTTTTTTAGTGATCAATGTTGCGGAGAGATAAGAGTGTGGCCCAACCACCTTCCCTAAATTGTAGCAGATGCGAGCTATCCCTCAGCAGAATTATAGGAGATGAGAGTTATCCCTTTGCTTGTGGTTGTGAGAATTTTAGAGGATCTTGTGTAATGGCTTTTATGCATTCACTGTAAGGTAATAGGCTTTGAACGATTGTCTTCACCCATCAGTCTTGAAAGGTGATGGACGAGTGTCTAAGCCGGACTTGTATGTGTCTCACTTGTTCGTCCTATGAGTCAATCTATTTAGAAGGGTTGGTCTTCACATAACTACCTTCACTCATCCGTCTTTTAGGGGTGAGACATGGCAAAACGGGCTGAAATTTGTTGGCTCAACCTGAACCCGCCCGTTTTTAACCCGCTCAAACCCGCCCATTTTGTTTCGAATTAAATATGGGCCAACCCACAAACCACCCATTTTTTGTGGGCCAACCCGACCCGACCCATAGTCCACCCATTTTTTTAACTTTATATTTTTCCCTAAAAAATATTTAAAAACTATATGGCATTATGGCAAGGTGTGCTAGACTACTCCTAAGTACATAACATTATTATAAAATGCACAATTAATTGTGTGTTCTAATTAATTGTGTGTTCTGGCAGTTTTGCCCCCTATTTACTAAAAAAATAAAAAGTTAAATCAAGGGAAAAAATATATACAAAAGGAATAGTAATATACTAATATCTATCTAAGTATCTAACAACATGTCCAAGTTTTTTTTTTTTTTAATCCAAGTTTGTCTATTTAATTTTAATATAGTATTAATAGTAATAATGTAATATACTAATATCTATCTAATCTAAGTATATATCTAGCACAAAGCCACAAACTCGGCCACAATGAGTCAGTGACAATTGATAAAATGACAAATAGTAAACAAAACAAAATAATTCAATAGTGACTCAAACAAAATAATTGCAATTTTTTTGAATGATTAGGAATTTGAGCATTATGAAAGTTGTCGTAGTGCCAAAATAAATAAATAAATAAATAATCTCAATTGGACTTGTATTTAAAAGAGCCTAGACTTAGCTAAAAGCAAAATCCAAAGTTAGAAGTTCTCCCTTGGTGGAAAGAACATTACAACGGGTTTCCAGAGCTCTTTTTAATGGCACAAGATCTCATGAGCACAAGAAGAAAAAAAATGCATTTGAACCAAGTTTTAGCATAGGAAAAAAAATTATTACTCCATATCTCAGCCTATACTCGAGTATCTGTCCCATCAGACACCCCCTCCAACCCCTTTTGTGTGCTAAGGGAGCCAACGTAGCCCTGTTCAGGGGTCTTCTCCACATTAATACAGTCAAAAAGTTAGCTGCAAAGCCTTTAATGCGATGGCTACAGCTTTCCCCTTAGATATTTTAGGACTCCCCTCTGTACTTTGTTTTGGCAATGTTTGTCTATGCCTGCAGAACTTCTTGGAACGTCTTCCCGGACGGTAGACCGTTTGTTCGAACCTCGGCTTTGTTTATCTGAGGTAACCTTTGTCCTCGGCGTGCCTTCTTGTGCCATTATGACCCTGACTGACTTGGTCGTTCACTAACATGGGTTCCCATGATGACGTTTCCCCCCTCTCGGACGATCCCTAGTCCTTGGCTTGGGTTTTGGGCCCAATACAAGCGTGGATAATGAGCCCTTAGGCCCAATACCCTTACAGATGACAATAACATCAAGAAGTTGAATGCCCACCACCACAGAGTGTGGTTTGGTGGTAAAAGTTTTGTATCGTTTAACATAATACTTGGCAAGAGTTGAGCGATTAGAGTAATACTTTAATGAATGTGTTGTGCCCCACTATGATAGCCCTATCAAGTCCAAATGGTACATATGGTATTACTCATTGTTGTCATATGGCATGAGGTTGATGAGTCCACACCAAAAACCCTCTTTTTATTTGGGAAAAAAGAAAAGAAAAAATTGAATGCCCAACCGTTTCACTAAATCACATTTGAATGTTTGTACATGGTAATATCTTAGTAGTAACAAAGTTTGCTTATAGTTGCAGGATTAATTGGTCTAACCTAAAAGAAATTGATTTTAGTATAGGATTACTTGACCAATTAGATTAATCAATTCGAATAGCTCTCAAATCTCAGGACCTATTTGATAGCCCATTTTAAACACATTTTTGAGCATTTTAAACAATTTTACACACACTTTTTTACTCACACGTATATCAAAAATACTCAAATAACATTACTCAAACTCTTCTATCAAACACCCTCGATCTAAGACTAAGAGAAATGAAATGCAAATATGTCTGCATTCAATCAAAATAACTTCAATAATATATATATATATATATATATATATATATATATATCATAAAAAATTATTATCAAACTAAGTGTGGTTTTACAACTTGACAAATGCATCATTGTTTTTTACTAAAAATTTTTTCTATTTCCATATCCTTCTAGTATTTTCTCTAATTAATGACTATTTTTTAAAGAATAAAGAATAGGAATGATATATATTGATTTGTCTTCTTTTTTTTTTTTTTTTTGTGGTTATCGGGTTTGACCCATTATTTTATTGTATGTGTTCTAAGTGGTGCCCCATCTTCCTCTTATTATTTTTGTTTGTTGTTTTTCTTACATTTAAGCCTTACTCTCTATTTTTTTGTATTTTTTTTAGGTTGACGTATCAACAATTTGGTTAGATTGCGTAGCAGACACATTGGATGAATTCGGGTGAGCGAAGTGGTAGTCAATCTATCAAGTAGTTATTAAAAAACATTTTTTGTAAATATCCTACGTTATGAAATTTAATATTGTCCTTTTTTGTGCCTTTCATTGCACATTTGATGATTTTGTAAGCAATTATTATATACCCAAATTTGCTAAAGCAAGAATGATACTAGAGAACTTATCTTTAAGTGTTACGTGTCCTCAATTAATAAATTTGCATCAACATTTTTTTTTTTTTGAGGGTGGTGAGTCCTTTAACGTTGATTTCCTATTTTTTTGCAACTTCAAGCAAAAAAAAATCCCTATGTTTTAGGTATTTTAATAATATACCAACACTGTTAAATTTTTTTTTTTAAAAAAATTGTTTTAAGTATTTTTATTCCTAAAATTTTGCCTATTATTTAGATACTAAAGTAAGAATGATACTGGAGAACTTATCTTTAAAGATAAAAATGAGCAATAGGGATCCCCCACAAGGTACACAAAAAAGTTTTTTTTTTTTTAATATGAAGAGTACACTTGAAACATGTACAACACTACAACCAATCTTTGTTCTTACTTTCCACTTATTGCCTGAAACATGCCATCTTCAGTCCTCATGGCGCCATTAAATATTCGAGCATTCTTTCTGAGTCCAAAGGTGATTGCATCAGCTCATGCTAACCTCTAGTTTGCTGAATTCATATTCTCTGTGGTTACTCTGTATTTAGTCTAACAGAATGGTCCATTTCTAGAATTTGGTGGGCTGTTGGATACTTTAATTACTTTACTTTTCTTCAATATCTCATCCAATGGTCAATGACATATATATATATATATATATATTTTGAACGGAGAAGACTTAGGTACAGTAATTAGGCACTGTTTCTTAAGTTCTTATTTTAGGATTTTACCGTATAGATTTTTTCTCATGAGATGAAAGTGCATTTTTTAGTTAAGTAATCATATGGCTAAATCTTAAAAGGTGAATCTAAAAAACAACACTTAAGGTATTATATCTAAATTTTGTCCATTTAATGGGTTGTGTAACATCATCGGTTATTTCAATATTTTTCAAATAATTTACACTATATAGTTTTACTATTGTGGGAGCCAAAACACCCAAAGACTGAACAACGACAAAGGTTCTTGATCTACACAACTAATTTCCAAAAGATGAGGAAAAAATCCACAATGAAAAAAATCAGACATTAGATTAAAAAACAAAAATAGATAGAATGAAGCTTTCATATATGAAGGAACAATGTTCTCCAAATTTTTAATAATTTTGAGAAGAAAAAACAAATGGGAGCTACTTGGGGGGGGGGGGGGGGGGGGGGGTGTGGTTTCGCACTCTTGGGACACGCACAGATGGGAGCCACTTGAAATTGAAAAAGGAGCTGGAGACATCTTTTATTGATTGCAGCTTTCTCTAGACCTCTAGGAAAATAGTTGAAATTAGGTCTACTTGTCTAGGACATGATCAATTCCAAATGAATGAAAATGTGACTAAATTGGTCATATTTACTCTTGAGGGAGGAGTGACAAAGGGTGGCTACAATTGAGGTGGAGTATACATGGAAGCCTCAAAAGTGCTACCACTCTGGTGTTTAGTCATCTTGCAAAACCATGTCCTCGAAATGGTCATTGCTCATTTACCTTTAAAAAGCATACATAAAAAATCATACAGTAATCTAATGGGGAAGTAGTCGCAATTACAAATAATATAAATACTACATCAATTTAAAGTAAAGATAATGCACAGGATAATCAAGATAATCAAGTTGGCTTTAATATTTTCTTCTACTTTGTAAACTAATAGATAAATGTATCTAATATTTTGTTTAGGAAGCAAGGACTATTCAGTGTGGGCATCCTCAAGAACAGAGGCAGTGCATCTTGATTATTTTAGTATAGGATTACTCGACCAATTAGATTAATCAATTCGAATAGCTCTCAAATCTCAGGACCTATTTGATAGCCCATTTTGAACACATTTTTGAGCATTTTAAACAACTTTACACACACTTTTTTACTCACACGTATATCAAAAATATCCAAACAACATTACTCAAACTCTTCTATCAAACACCCTCGATCTAAGACTAAGAGAAATGAAAAGGCAAATATGTCTGCATTCAATCATAATAATTATTTTGCCTGAGAACAAGGAAGCTATGTTGTGCACTAAAAGTTGGTTATATGGATTTGAAGGTATTTTAATTTATTAATAGTGTCATATAAATTATACATTTTTAACTCTTTATTGATAAGCTTTAATTTGCTTTCACGATACACTTACGTTATATTAAAATATTGTATTGTAGATAAAGATATTGAGGTATAATTCTTATAAAATATTTATTTGTTCTTCTTTACTTAAATTGTTATGTTCATTTTTAAAGGTATTATTTTATATTTAGTTTATATTTCTATATAATCTAACGTTATTATTATTTTAAATGCAACAAGAATTTGTGCACTTAAAAAGGTTGATAACTTGACATGATCCATAACATTTAGTTTTGTAATTATTATTATTATTATTATTATTATTTTGGTTCTTTTGTAAGAATGATATCATTAGTGAACTTTGAATTTGAAGTATATAAAGAATTTTAGTCATGCTCAAAAGTCAAAACTGTTTGAATTGCAAGGATATGGAAATCTTTATGTTTTTTTATTTGTCTGTTTTTTTCCCTTCACATCACATGTCATGTATAATAGTAAATTAGTAACAAATAGTCTAACTATTTGATTTGATTTGATTTATTCTCTCTATAAAGTTGACACTTATTTATTTTAAATGTAAAAATATAGATCAACCCAACCCAATTCAACCCGCAACCTAAATGACCCAACCCAAACCCGACCGTTTGCCATGTAATGACAGATGAGTCCTATCAATTCAAACGAGTGGGTCTTCTTCGGACGAGTAGCTCTTGTAGTTTTAAGTTAGCTAAAAAAGTTTTCCATCACAAATAAATGCCTTTACTCTTCCTTTTTTAGAGATAACAGAAGAGTATTGAAGTCGGGCTACTCAATTAGAAGGATTTAACTAAAGTAGACCAAGCGGACGATTTAACCAATTCGGAAGGGATAATCTCGCCTATAATGGGTCTAGCTAGTGGCTTCAGTTCCAAAAAGATGATTAGTGAAGGCTGATTAGTGAAAGCTGACCGATGAAAATATTCCTCATAGGTGCAAATGAGCATGTAGGTGTCAAGTACTTGTAGAAATATTCCTTACCAGTATTTATTCTTTCTTACACAATATCGTGTTGGATTCTATGATTCATTTAAAATATTAACATGTTTAGAATGCAATTCCATGTGTCAATAATCTTTGGCACAATTTAGATTCAAATCTTATATTGCATGAATAAATTTACTTGAGAGAGAGAGAGAAAAAAAAAGAGGGTGTTTCATATCAACAAGTCTAATACATGAACTGATACACCATTTAGAATTTGTTTTTACACACTTGAACGAGACATCAACAAGGATATCATCAAACCATAAAACCATTGGTAAACCTTTGGGGGTTGAAATAGACACAGTCTGTCAATCGTTTATGAGTTCCTCAACTGTGATTAGATTTTCACTGGTAATACTGTTACCAATTACCACTAAACACTTGATAACCAAATTTGGTGCTACTCTTGTTCCAGCCCTCTAAAAGCTAATTTTGGTATAATCTTCAATCTATTTAAAGTAGGAAGAGAAAATGAAGGTGACTAGTATAATGGAGTACAACCAGCTGATGTATACATCCAATTTACCAACACGTATAACTTGCACACACATTGTACACTAATATTAAAGAATTGGGATTTCTGCCTTGCTCCTCACCGAAGGACACTACGGTGCTGATGTGAACTCATCAAAAGCACAATTTGTGTGCTCAGTCTCTAGATCCTCCATTCATTTTGATTTACATTGCTATAGCAATCAACAAATTCACAAAGCAAGAAAGATTGACCTATGAAAGATGACCATTAAGAACATATTATTAATCTGTTCAGACCTGCAAAATGATTGTTTCAAGAGAGAGAGAGAGAGCTTCAACTAAAAGAAAGTGAATCACTATAATGGGCTTGGACAATGACAACTCTCTCCATAAACAGGTCATACCAATAAATAATGGAAGAGACAACGTTGAGACTACAGACCAGACTGCGTGTATGTTTCACATTTCCAGATCTGTAATTCCTCTCATCCCTCTCCTGCACTCGTAATTTGGAATGAGAAGGTAGGGACAAAAGGTCATTTGGTGCGAGATGAAACTAAAACTACAAAGCAACAAGGCATACCACCAACCACCAATGCCTCTCCAGAGTCACTTTCAATCTCAATTTTTAATTCTAAAGTACTTTCAGTCTCAATTTGAGCAATCATAACAAAACAATCAAAAAACAAATGAAAGGTGTCAAGCAAGAGTTAACCAACAGTCACAATGAGAAACTTTAGCTAATACCCACTGCCAGGTGTCACATTACTCCAGGTTTTGGCAACAGATTGCTTCAGGATAGAAGCTGGTGAGATCCTAGGCGCCAAAATTCAGAGGCACATGATTTGAGACCAGACTCTAGTGGGTGCAAAGTTCATAAAAGCATTTCCAAATGATGCTTGACTGGTTCTGTAATAGCCTCTTCATTCATTTATCAATAACAGCGTTGGCATCAATGCATATGAAGTGGTGAATTCCTTTTTTTTTTTTTTTAATAATAATTATGAAGTGGTGAAACATTACATTTAAGAACGCTGAGAAATCATCCTATCTATGTCTTGATATGTTAAGATGCCCGTTACACCTTGAGGTCCCATATGACCATCAAACTACCAGAGTTTATGTTAAAATTGTTAAACAGCACAAGCAGAAGTGCATAACAAATCACAAGCCCCATAAAGGATAAGAACAATCTTTGACAGAGTGACAGTGAAAAGAGAGAAACTTATTGTTATCCCTGAGCTATTATATAACACAATTTATTGAAAGCATTTTAATCATAACAGAATTTAAAATGGGGCAATGACTTGTGGTCGCACTTTACCTGAATATTCCTTACAATAATTAATCCATGTATTCCTACAGTCAAATAAGTTTCGCTTTTTTCAGGTCAGAGACAACTCCCCGGTCTTCAGGACTTCTTTCATTGTATAGTACCTGAGGAAATTATGGAAATGATAACTTAGTGTTGTATAGAATTAGACCAAAAACTAAATCAACTCCATCTACTGGAGGCACCTTGTCAATGATGCCGTATTCAACAGCTTCACTGGGACTAAAATATTTTGGGCGCCTGATGTCTACATCAACCTGCTCAGGTGATTTTCCAACATGCTTTGCGAGGAGATTAACCTTGAATGTAAATTCAATAACCATGTCAAGCAGTATATCAGGTCATGCTTAAATGCACATCTAAATGCAGATCTAAATCAACAATCTTCAGTATTGGCTATTGCTTTTCTTCTCTTTCTTCTTTCCCAGATTTTTTAACAGGTAGATAATATTTTTTTCATACCATTGTTTTTATTTAATTCTTCTTGATGCAGGGAGCATTAAAACCAAATTCATTTAAGATTTTGATTCTAAATTTGAAATTTGAAATTAGTTTTTGATTTTAGGGTTTTAAGGGATTTGACTAGGCATTTTCCATATCAATGTACTCCCTAAACCCTATTAAAATAGTGCCCTTGTAATCCTGAAAAAGACAGCTGAATTTGACTAAGATTAATTACTATGAGTTGAGAATATGTCTCCTCCTCTGTTTTCTCTATTTGGTGGTGATGCCAAACGCCCCTATGTGGTGATGCCTAGGGTTTGCAAGCTGATTCTAGGTGGTGAATCCTAGGGTTTGTTCTGTTGTTACTTTTGTTCCTCTTTTTATCTCTATTTTCCTACTGTGTTTGGCATCATTTCTTCTTTTTTAAATTATTTTTTATAGTGCTGCCCAACCATGAAGCATTCAAGGGGAGAATATTTGTAATATAACTAGCCAATATCTTGCGATGCAAATTTAAATAAGTTTATTTTAAAAATTTTAATAAGAAATTATTTCTATGACTTATTTATAATACTCATAATATGTCAAAATGTTTGGGGAATTAATTTTAATTATATTCAAAGTCATTGAAAAGAAAGGATACACGTGATTTTGAATACATTTTAAGTTTTTTGCATTTTAAATCATAAAGAAAATATAAATTTTATATATCAAACAGTAAATAGCATCCAATTAACCCAAAATTTGGCGTGTTAGAACAATGAAAATGTGTGATTCAATGGTGCTAGACCAATTAAAAGTTATGTAGTAATATTAATATTAGCAAAAAGCTACAACATGTGTAGCTTGAGAGAGAGAGAGAGAACCATATAAATTCCTTGTACATAAATGTCATGCCCAGTGCATAAAGCTCCCACTTTTGAGGATTTGGGAGATGTTATGGGAGGTAGCCTTACCCCCAATTTGTTTTGAAATGGTTGATTCCACTCGCAACCTATCGATTTTGGTGGAAGGCACTAGCCATTGTACCAAGACCCGACCTCTAATAATTAATACATAGAAATAAATATATCTATTCATTAACACATGATAATGAATTAATACTTTAACATAAATGCAAAGATTTGATGAGGTGGAAGGATAAATGTATCTATTCATTAACACATGATAATGAATTAATACTTTAACATAAATGCAAAGATTTGATGATGTGGAAGGATAAATGAAGAAAATTCTATTTCCTCCTCAAAAAATGCGCCACATGGCAGCATCTTGGTTCTAGCTTATATATATATAGATTGACCACTAAACTTACCAACTCTGCCTTCACATTCTTTATTTCTTTTCTTGCTAGCTCAATATCACTTGCCTGACCTTGAAACCTGGCAATTGGCTGCAGATTCATTGAGAAATAAGACCACAGGTTTGTAAGAATTTAATCAATGTATATTCACCATTAAATTAAATAATTATTGACATCCCAAGCATGCAAAGGCTAAACAAGACTGACACAGAAGACAGACATTGGGAAAGAACAAACATGTTAAAGTATTAGATATCGTATACTTCCCGTCTATTAGGGTGGCACACCTTTTTTTCCCTTATTTGACAAAATCTATTACTTTAAAATAAAAAAAATTAAAAAATTTATTAAAAAAAAAAAAAAAAAACCCTTAAAGAGTATTAGATATCACTGGTCACAAATAACCTGCTTTATCATTATTGTGGATGATGGCAAGGCTGAGCGGTTTCCCTTTGCACCAGCGGCCAAAAGTAAGGCTGCTTCTCCCCAAGCATTACCAACACAGAGAGTGAATATAGGTGGCTTGACGTACCTGCAGTGGAAGAAAATACCTCAGTCATACACGTAACAACCGGCCCATAAACTCATCCAGTTGTATAGACAAATAAAGGACCGTAACCCAATTTACAAACATAAAATTTTTTGCAAAGCTTATTTTACATCATTTAGAAGAAGCTAACCTTTAAAACTGAAGGTACGAATTCCACCAAATACACAAAAAATTAGCAAATGAGATAAGGATCTGTGTAAATATGTGTATTTCTAAAACTAAGTACATTGATAAGCCAGGGTTGTTACAGTGCGAGAACATTGTATAAATAAAATCAAGGGCAAAGTTGAAACCATTTATGATACATTTTATGCTAGGATGCAATGACATTCTCAGTGGCAGTACTTTTGTCTAACATCCGTCTTTCCCTGGCCAACCAGATTTGGGATATATCTGATTTTATTTTTGATATGTAATATAAATTTTATTGATAAAGAAAAAGTTCTATATTCATGATGATGAACACAAAGTACTTAAAGCAATTACAAGAAAATCAAATAGAAATTATAAATGCAAGAATGTTTGGAAGTCATGATTTATCATTTAGTGCAGAATCAGCTTTGTTTCCCAAGATGCATGCAACAAAGCTCATATTTAATAATAAATAAATAAATAAAACATTGGAACATGGAACTTGGGGAGATTCATCACATCAGCCAGATCTTGTGGCCGGTAATTAAAGGCAAAGTAACATTTATTGCATAGAAAACTCTGCAAGTTACTATAAGGCCTCAGCATGATTCACAAAGTACATAATAGGTGCCATCTGAATCAGTTGAAACATTCTTGATAATAAGTCTAAATTCAAAATTTGCATGAGAGAGCCAACGAGCTCCAGCTGAAGTGGAATTTCCTCCCACAATTATGGGATGGAGCATGAGGTTGGGTCGTTGGTTGCATATGTACCTTACCAATCAAAATGTTGATAACAGAGTGCTGAGAAGAAAGTAAATACAAAAATAATCGCTAAAATTTACAAATGAAAATATAGTGCACAACATATCTAAACAGTTCAAAATAAATTACATAGCTTTATTTTTTATTGGTAAGTTACACACACACCAAGTGGGTCTTGAACTCAAAACCTCACCCTCCACCTAGCAATTGCAAGGGGAGTAAGTGACATAACTATGTGATTTTTAATGAAATTACTTTCTTTTTTTTAAGAAAAAATAATTTAAAAAAATTTTAAAAAAATTAATAAATAAATAAATAAATAAAGAAGAAGAAGAAGAAGAAGAAGAAGAGAGAGAGAACTATGAAAAAAATGATGACCTCATAACATCATAAATTGCAAAAGCCTCAGTCTCGTAACTCAACTTCTCGCCACCCTGAAAAAAAGTGGAAATTTTTTTTTTTTGATAAGTAATAAGATATATTGATAAAAAGAAGGCCACCCTAGTGCACAGGGAGTGTACAAGGGAAAAGAAATCAAATACAGAAATTCTAGGAAATCAATAAAAGAAGAGAAAGATTTATGTTGCAAAGCAAACAACCAATCCCTTAAAGTTCTAAAAAAGAGAAGCTTGAGGTCCGAAATAGATCTCTCAGTATCTTCAAAACATCTACTATTCCTCTCCCTCCAAAGACACCACAATAAGCAATGAGGAGTGATGGACCAAATACAACCATTTCGATGACAACCAAAGCTGCCTTGCCAAGTGGAAATTTTTTATCAAAGTATGATTCATTATATGAAAATACCTTCATACCATCATATTAGAATTTTGGTTGCTTGTCTAAGATCTCCCCCACCCCCTTTTTTTCTTCAAACAAATGGGGGGGAAAACAACAAAAACAAAAGGATAAAAGCCAAATAATTTATATTTGATAAAAAACTTAGATATGCTAAAAAAAAGGCCAAGCAATTTTTTATTTTTTTTAAAAAGAGGCAAAGCAAATATAGGGGCAGCAGCCCTGGGGGGTGGATTTTTGTTTTTTGTGGGGGAGGGGGGGTGCGCCTTATTATTTTAAGAAGACTATTCTCATGCAAGCAAAATCTTCTCTACTTTTCACACCAGTGACATTAATATGACACAATACAGGCAATAATATGGGATTGCCATGAACTCAACCTCTACATTTTATTTAAAGTAGAGACGCAATTGTATCCATAGAACATTGTCACAACCATATGATGGAGTAATTCTTATTGTTGGAAATATCCAATTTGGATGCATAAGGCTAAAGCTATGGGCCCTCATAATCTAAAAGTTCAGGCTTCATGTATGAATGCCTAGGATTATTCCTTGAGTTATTAATATCTTATTTTAGTTTTAAAGTTGACTTTTATTTAAGTAATGAAGCTTGGTATTTGATAGTTTTTGCAGTTGCCCGACAACACATATTTATTTGGTAATAGTGAGACTAGTTAGTTATCAGGCCTCTATGTGTGGCACTTGGCATGCAGTTTTTTCCTTCTTTTTCCTCCTTTTTTTGCTGCCTAAGACGTGAGGAGGTAATTTGGCTTGGAAGTGTTTCATTCTTGTTTTATGCTGAGCATCTAAAAGTAAAAAAAGAGAGGATTTGTTAAAGTGAAGGAACAATGCATTGGAAGGAGAGGAGCAATTGAATTTTAATGGGATGGAGGTTTCATTTATAAATATGAAATCTTTGTTTGTGAGATCTCTATTCAAGTGGTCTCGTTGCATGGGAGTTAGTGATACTGTAATTGGCATTCATTTGTAGATTCTATGCATTCTCTTTCATTTAGATTATAAATTGTTTGTATTATTATTTAGAAGAATTTTGTATATAATTTTCTTTTCTTTTTCATTAAAAGTATTATTTAATAAAAAACCGTGAACGAACAATGCACTTGAAGAAAACAAAAGCAGAGTGTTTTTAGAGCTAACATTGGTTGGGTAAGATTAGAGATTTCTCAACCCAAGGAAGTCAGGTTATGTTGAAAATACCCCAAACCCAACCCATGCTCACCCTATGTATCTCCTCACGGCTCCTTTCTCTTTCCTTTTGGTAAATCCTTTATTTGTTTTTCTACCTTAAACTTTATTGCCACGAATTTCGATTTTGATTCTATATCTCTACCTTCTCTTTAAGGTGAAGTCCTAAGTTTTGATTAATGATAAATTGTTTTGATCAATGATAAATTGATTTGTTTTTGGAAAGGTGTTTAGTTTTCACTTCTGCTCTCTAATTTTCTGCTCACAAAGCAATAGCTCTCTGTTAGCTGTTTTGAGAGAAGCTGCTCATCACAACACCCTATTCTACAAATTTCCCATCAGCTTAAAGCAATCTACAGCCATCCTGCTGTCTTTCCCTCACAAGAATCAAGATTGCCTTTAATTGTTAATTTTTCAAGGCTGTCTGATGTCATTGTCCCTAAAATGCAACCAACAACAACAATAACAAAAACTTAGTCCCAATATTTTTTGAGTGGGCAATAGATCCTTAACAAGATTAGCCAGGTCAGCCACATATATTTTCTTTTGATAGTTACAATGGGTAGGGAGAATTTGAACCCTAGACATCTTTGTTGGAAACACTAGGAGGTGCCAATTGAGCTACAAGAGTTGGTCGCATGTATTCTTTTTCTCCATTCTATTCTATCCAAAGTCATAGCCTCTGTTACTTCTTTGACATGTCCTTTTTAACTACTTATGGTCTTCCTCTACATTTTTTCTTTCCCTCAACTTGAATCAACTCACTCTTTCTCACTAAAGTACAACCACTACAATTAATCTCACTACCTTCAAGGGCAAAGCCACTTGCCAATAAACGCAATCACATCAGCCTTTGCCAATGAGCATATACATTTTTCTTCATCATACCTTGCACTTTATGTTGCTTGGTGTATGTACATAAATTAAGCTCAAGGTTTAATTATAATCATTTCTTTTTTAAAGTAGGGAACCTTTCTAAAGAAGAGCCATTTGAACTCGCCCCTAGCTAGTAAAACTTAGTGTGGGTAAAAGCGCATTTATGCACAAAGTGCAAAGGCTCCAGCACTCTTCGCCACTAAAGCAAGGCGCATTCAAAGAAGCCTTAAGTGCTTTTTCAATAAGCATGAAGTGCACTAATTTATATTTTCAAAAAAAAAAAAAAAACTGATTGTAACCATAGGATTTTAACACTATTGATATAAACCATTGATTTGGCATATAAAATTTAATGTTATGGGACGCTGCTATGCACTTAAACCCAAGCCCTCCAACTTTGCAAATTCTATGAAACACATTTGGGATTGCAGTCCACCACAGTTCTCATGTTCTCACCAGGAAGAATTGACAAATCTCTTCTTTTGTCTTTACCAGGTATGTTTCTCTCTCTTTATCTTCTTCCATTGAAACTTTTCCTCATTCCAAAACCCACAAACCTGAAACTTTTTGAATATCTTACTACTATTACCTCTTCTTTTCTCTCTCTCTCTCTCTCTCTCTCAATATTTTACTGTGCAACCTGGAACCACTAACACCCCCTCCCTTTCTTCTCCTGTACAAACCTACACCCTCTTCTCTTCTCTTTTATTTTGGGGTGGGGGTTTATTGTAACTTGTCCTGAAACCCACAGACCCCTAATCCTTATTCCTTTTTTAGTTTTTAGGGTTTTTTATGGGTACAGTTAACTGGTGCCCTTAGGCATTTGTTAATGGACTACTTTAAGAAAGTTTTGATATAACTTTTACGGGAAATATAAAAAACTAACAAAAAAATCAGTTACTTTTTTCTTTTACCATAAAAAGTTTATAAAAATATTTCTTAAATCAATGCCCTTAGGGCATCTGTTAACTTTTCTCTTTCTTTATTTCTTGGTTTTTTTCTCCCCAAAACAGTAAGCTGCCCATGATCATTTTCTACTTATTTTATTTTTTCCCTCTGATTTTCTGCTTGGTACTAATTATCAAATTGCCATGTCCTGAAATTCTTAGTTCATTCATGAAGAAGAAAAAGTATGATATCATTTAATTGTGGTAATTTTTTAATTACTTTAGTAGTTTATGTTGAAAATAGCACTTAAATTATTAAGTAATAATAGCCATTAGTCATAGGGCATCATGGCTACATGAGATTCAATAAAGTATATTGCATGGAAGTACTCATATCTAGCTAATCCAAAAAACAAAAACAAAAAATGACTTGACTTGACTTGACTTGACTTGACTTGCAATTTTAATATAAGTATGATATGAATTATATAAAATGTTTTATTTCAATTTATATGATTATTTGATCACTTTATTGTTGTATTGCCCATTAATAATTATTCTCAAAAAATTTTAATTAATTTTTAAAATATGTGCATTTCACTTCAATCAGGGGTGCGCTTGTGCATTGCGCCTAGGCTCCAGGAGGCCGTTGCGCTTAACTGCGGCCTGGCTTTTTCTAACTCAAGTAAAACCCATAGCAACAAACTCCACCAATCAGAACTAGTTGTTGAGTAATCCAAGGGCATTCAACCTTAATGGGCTAAGCAATTTATGCTCATGCTTTGGAGCAAATTATAATCATCTAAACAACGATGCATCGCATATTTCAAATATTTTCATAATGTTCTATAATCTTTTTTTATTTGAATAAATTGTTTTGACTACATTTGGAGAAGGGGGTGGAGGGAGAGGGAAGCTTAATACTAAAGAGTAACCATGTGTTTGGATTGAGAGAAGTGGAAAAGAGAAGTGAAGCAAATAAAATTTTAATAACTTCTCATGTTTGGATTTTATTGACAAGTGTTGAGAGATGAAAGGAAATTGGCACCCATAATATTCTCAGGCAATAATGGATGGATTTGGTGAGAAGTCAAGGGAAGTGTTCATGTACAACATACAAAGCATATTTGACAACCTCAGTAGACATTTGTTTTTCTTTCTTTCTATTACCAAACAAAAGAATGTACTACAAACTTAACTCTCTTCTCATCAGTCCTTTTATAGTCACCTACCTTTCTCTAATTAAAATCAAAACACATGTAAATGTTGCCAAGGTTGAGTCTATGATTGTTGAGCTAGGGAAAAAAAATTGTTTTTGTCAACCTCTATGTCAAGAGCTGTCTAAACAAAACCAGCATCAGATTTATCTTTAACAAAAATGAAGAACCCTCTGAACCGCAGACCTTGTTATAATTTATTTATATAAGATAGTGCAAACATCTAATTAGCAAAAAAACAATGTCAATGAAACCACCAAGGAAATTGTCAAACACAAACACACTCTATTTCTATAATAGACATGCACAAAGAATATAAAGAGAGTTTCAAAAGCAAGTTGAGGAGAATAAGGAAAGGTCTTAACCTTGGTTGTTCCAGTGGAGTTTATATATAGGTAGATAGGCTTCTCTTCATCTTCATATTGAAGGTACAGAAATTCCGCTAGTATCAACTCTGTGACAGAAGGAACAAGAGACATGCCCAAGTAAACAATTCGGTTTTTGTACAAGTACGATGCTAAGTCTGGAGGAGGCTGCTCCCTTGCACTTCCCCTTACAAATGGAATGACCTGTTCACAAATAAATAAGAGGACTGCATTCATAGAATTTGGCAACACAGATAACATCTTAGTGTGAAATATAGAGAACTAGATTGGTACAGGTTACTAGAAGCTCCTGGAAAAGGCAAGCTTAAAGGCCAATACTATTCAAGATTACAGTATAATTTTGATCCGGGGCCTAATTGATGCCCTCCATAGGCTATATTTCCTTTTTGATTGGTAAGTTAGCCACACCCATTCGATCTTGACCCCAATACCTCACTCCACCTAGTACTAATAAGGGGAGGCTGTGCCAATTCAGCTAAAGCTCATTGGCAACCTCCATAGGCTCGATTACCTGCTATTGAGTCAAATTCTAGGTTCCTTTATGTTAGGAAGCTTTTGGTTTAGTATTGTTTTAAGTGCTAGGGGCATTTCTGCAATTTCAATATTTTCAGGCACAAGTTGTATTTGACTATTTGTAGTCCATGGGTCATACTATGGGTTTTATTATGTTACTAGACTTTTATATGTAGGTTATTTTTTAAGCCCAAACTTGAGATTAAGTCCTATAAGGCTTATGGCGCAGACAAAATGATATTTTATGAGTTTTTTTTTTTTTTTTGGGATAACCAAGACCTGCCCAACACGTGCCCTATGGACTCGTGGTGGCCAGTGAAAACTCGGGATGTGGGTCCCCCCTTAAGCTTGCACATCAGGTAATTGCAACTCAAATGCAACAGCTAAGGATCAAACTTGTCTGGGCTTACAGCTTAGGATCTCACCCTTACCACTGAGGCATCATTTACAGCTTAGGCTCTCATAATATTTTATGACATTATTTCAGATTTATCATTATCATTTTCAGTTAGGGAGTACTTCAAATTCTTCAGGATAATTCTGTTGAGGACTTTATGGGATTCATCAAAAGTATCCCTAGAAGCTCTATAAAAGGCTCCATGAGGTATTTTAATTATATTATCATTGAAATAATAATTTATTCTAGTGAGAAGTCTAATTATTTGCTTGGTGATGATTCCAAGCACCCTTAGATGGTGAAGCCTAAGGTTTTAGGCTACTCTGGGTGGTGAAGCTTGGGGTTGTCCTACATTAGGTTAGCTTTGGTTTTCTATAAATACTAATTTTAAAATTCAAGGGGGAACAAGTCATATGAGATTTCCCAACAATTATGCTGTTGATGTTGTGTGATGTAATCCTTCTCCAAGATGTATACTAATATAAATAAGTGTGATACCAAGGATATCCTAAATAAAAAACTTAGGGAAACTAAAAGCGAGTCATGGATCTATCTTCTTTCTCTCTCTAATTTCCAGAAATTTATCCAGGCTTCAAAAACTACAATCCAACCTTGATTTCTCACCCTTATAACTCTAAAATCCCTACAATAGAAACCCAACAGAAGTTACATACTATTAGCCTCCAAACCCACAAAACTGGATCTGCTACAACTCCAATTCACAGCTACAAACCTGATCTGATTTTGTTTCTTCCTTTTCTCATCTGTTTTGAGCTCCAAACATACCAATCATTTTAACAACCATAAACAAGCCTTAACCCAGCTTCTTTTTCCAGCCCCTTCAACCCCAAACCCAAACAACCCCAATTCCCCTCAAATACCTGCTGCCGGGGACAATTCCTGCAAACAAAACTACCATCACCAGTTACTCTCCATGATTCATTCATCGACTCATTTCAAGCCTATATCAATCTTGGCAGCCATAAGACCCAGCACTGCATATATTGCTATTGATCGTTGAAGGCCTTTCAAGAAAATATCCATTAAGCCCAAAAATGACTAACATACGTGATTGGTATTAGAGCCCATTTTTCCTATGTCATATGTGAAATAAAACAACTTAATACTTCTCACAAGAAAATCAGATTAAGGGAATCTAGACTGTTTTATTTTATTGAAAGACCACATATTTTACTTGTAGAGAGAGAGAGAGAGAGAGAGAGAGAGAGAGACCACATATTTCTTAAATAAAACCCAATCAACAACAACTACTATTACAAGTGCATTTTAGCTAGGATATATTCAAAGAAGCGATGGCGATTAAGTTTCTATTCATACAATTACAAGGAATATCACACAGATCCGTGTTTAAAACAGTTAGGTGGGTGCAGTGTGATGGGGTCAAGAAATTATGTAACTCCAATGATTCTCGCTGGGTAGAGGCAACTTTTGTTTTTCCATCTCAAAAGGAAATAATTAAACTCTGCCTTCTCATTTATAAACAATGCAATCTGAATAAATTTCAAAATTATGACCTGTCCATGTACCATGTGACAAAATAAATAAATTGGTTGACCATCTCTTCCTTCATTGTCCGGTTGCCATGGATTTGTGGTCTATGGTTTTGGGTTTATTCGGAGTAAGTTGGGTTATGCCACAGTCAGTTGTGGGGCTCCAAGCTTGCTGGAAAGGCCAGTTTATTCGTCATCAAAATGGTCATATATAGATAATTGTCCCCCATTTTCTAATGTGGTGTCTTTGGAGGGAAAGAAATAGCAAGTGTTATGAAGATAATGAGAGATCCATACCAGAACTCAAGTTTTCTTTAGAACTTTATTGGATTGGTTGTCTACTTTGTGAAAACAA
Organism: Quercus parvula; assembly: GCA_030820535.1. Taxonomy (NCBI): domain Eukaryota; kingdom Viridiplantae; phylum Streptophyta; class Magnoliopsida; order Fagales; family Fagaceae; genus Quercus; species Quercus parvula. The sequence continues at coordinate 32,198,111 of JAUAME010000012.1, forward strand.
TCATTCTCTTCTTTTCTTAATTTTCTTGATTCTTGTAATTTGTGTTCTTGATTTGTTGACCCCTTTGTACACTCCCTGTGTTCTAGGGTGTCCTTTTTTTTATATCAATAAAACTTATTAATTATAAAAATAAATAAATAAATCTGCTGCCCTGGATGTTTATGTTGTTTGTGAGTCTAGCTCTTAAGTACCAAAGTCTCCTTTCAGTGACAGCAGTTGGCCATTGAGTTTCTGGCATCTAACAATGAAATCACTTAGCAGCGAGGAAAAAAACGAAGTTTTATAAATCCCACTTTGTGTGGCTGGTAAAATTATAACCTTGCAAGTAACTTTTTCATTCATCAAAGAGGAAAAGAGGGAGAGGAAAAATCATTCTGGTGTTGGTCTCTGCATTCCATCGAAAGGAAGCCTTTTGGGGAGCAATCTAATCTCAAGGAGTGAATCTTCACACTCAATTCGTTTTTCAAACTCATTCATTCCCCATAAGAGAGCAAGTCTCAAGATAATATCAAAGAAGGACTAAACGGACTTGAAATAGGTCCTCAGGCTTTCATCATTTAACTACATCACATTCATTTCCGGGCAATGAATCAAACTCTAGGTATCGATATGACCCTCGGTTGAATATTTAGCCCTTTCCACTTCATCTTCACTCAGATTTCATTTCAACACCAACCATTTTGAATTTTTTCGGTTTTTCCAAGTTTTTCCCCTCTGGCATGAATGTTAAAAATCCAAAAATTGTTCATACCCCAAACAAACAACCGGGACATTTACCATACAGTACACATGAAGTCCTCCATTGCTACTTGCTGTTTTCTAAAAGTTTATTAATACACTAGAATTTTCTTTCTTCTTTTCGGCTTGCAACTTTGAAGTGTAAGCTCTCTCTCTCTCTCTCTCTCTCTCTCTCTCTCTCTCTCTCTCTCTCATACATTATGAAAAAAGATAAATCCTATCAATTCCTAAGATCGTTGATAATAAAATCACAAGTATTTCCCCTAATTGCAAGATGGAAAAATTGGCGAACAATATGAAAATCGAATAGAGAGAGAGAGAGGTATACCATGGTGACGACGCCTCGCTTGGGCTTGGAGCTAGGGCACGACGCCGGATTGAGAGAGGAGGGACGGAGCTTGTGGCCGGAGAAGTCGGAGGAGACGCTGCCTCCGACGAAGGGAGCGACGAAGTTGGTGGAGAGAGAGGCTCTGGGAGAGAAGCTGCGGTTAAGATTTACGTTTCGCGAAGTTCTGGGGGGTGCTACTAACGTGTGCCGGTGGAGCGCTAAGCTCGAAGCTGCGGTTGCCACCTCCATAGCTTGCAGTGTAAGAGAGAGAGAGTAGAGAGAGTGAAACGAATCGGAGAAGATTAGAGAAATGATGAACCTAGTGGGCTGGCTTTGGGTTCTAATTTTAGGGGAACCAAACCCAAATTGTTAAGTGAGGTCACTTTGAACTTAGGCCACTTCTACTCACTCCTTGTGGGCTGATGACTAAGGCTTGAGCCTTGGAGGGTTGTGACTTGTGGAGCAATTGTAGGACTATATCCTTTTTTTTTTTTTTTTTTTTTTTTTTTTTTTTTTTGGGGATAAACGGACTATATCCTTTATCACATGTTAGATTGTGACTGATTGTTTGTAACGCCTTATATGGATTCACTACTTTTTCTCTTTTACTTATAAATATTGATAGTTTTTTTTTAGAATATTAAGTATTTTTTTAACACACACGGGGAGAAGAAAGAATGTCTTAAAGATACTAATAAGTTAGAGTTATGATACAAAAGATTGAGATCCTTAATAGCGTTCTTAATAATTATCTTTTGCATCTACTATTTTACAACGTGAAAGTTTTGTTATAGAGTATAATCCATATGCTATTGCTATAAGTGGAAAGATGTGTAATATCTTCTCCAATGAGGATTGCCATCTAATAATATATATTGTTAGGGTTTGCACCCTAAAATCTAATTTATTGACATGTTATAAATAATTAAACTATTTAATTATATGAGACTATTTATAAATGAACTAATGGGATATTATCATAGTTCTTGATATGCATTGTATGTGATTTATGTAATTTAATTACAGAAGATATAAATTACAAGTTTCTTGTAAACTCAAAATATAGTTCATAGTCGATGATGAAATTGGGTGTTTCATCTGTGAAGACTATAACGCATCAACTAAGATGGTTTGTCTTGATCATGGAAGTGGAGAATTCTAGTTGATGTGTTGATATGTCTTAAGTGTGTAAGACATATTGAATTGGACCGCTATGAGATTAATTATTCAATTAACAATTGTCATCTGAATAATTAATCTCACGACTTCTAATTTTATAGACTCTCGATCCTAAGAGGATAGTAAACCCGATCATGAAATGTAGGTTACTTTAATATATCAGAAGTGAGATTTAGTTTAACAGTCAAAATCTCAGTATATTGGATAACCACACGTAATGTTAAGGAAACATATATTCTCACGATAGAATTCATAATCTCTTTTTATAGAGACATGAAATATCCCTTGAGATAAGTTTAATGGAAACCGGTTATTCAGGGCCAGCCACTTTAGTAAAGAGTTACTAAAGTTCATATTTTATGAAATTAGATTTCATAAAAATGAATAACTAAAATATTAAACTGGGTATTCAAGGAATAAAATAGTTGTTTACAAAGTGACAGTTTATTATGACTTTGTTCACTATAGATATTTCACGGAGGGGTCAAATGATATCATATTAGAGTCTTGGGAAATAATTTATTAATAAGGCCTAAAGTGTAATTATATTTCTATAGTGGTACTTGTTATATAATTAATGGTAACTTTGGGCTTGTCAAAAGTTGACAGATAAGTCTAAGGCCCATTGGAGCTAGAGTCTTATTAGTCCATTTGATCCCATCCCAAGTCACACACTTAAGCCCAATTGAGCTGGCCCAAAAAGCTAACCCAATTAAATAATCAGTTATTTATTTAATAAGAGTTATTAAATAAAGTAACTGCTAAGGCAATTAAAACGTACATATGATTAAAAGGAATAGAAAATGGTTTCTTGGAAATACACTTTTTAATGGAAAATCAACGTACACAAGAACTAATTGAGAGACCACTCATCTTGGGCACCATGTGGAACTAGGATGAAGATTGAAAGTATTCTCAAGTCATGTTTTTTGAATTTTACTGCACCAAGGTACGCTTTCTCTTCTTTGTTCTAAAATTCAAGGTTACATGTTATCTTTCATGAATGAAATAGATCATTTTGTTGCTTTCGCTGTAGTTTTTGTATAAGATGCAAAAACCAATTTTTCCAACAAATAGTATCAAAGCCAAGTTCATGATATCATTGTATTTGTATAACATGTGATTGAGTTTTAGAATTAAAGAAAACCTTTTTTTTTTTTTAATGTTTCAAAATTCTACAGTAATTTTTCTACATTTTTTTTTTTTTTTGTTTTAGAATTATTGTTCAATAAACCTATGTGCTGAGATTGATATCTGTGATATATTAATTGAAGTGTCGGATACTGACTGGGCATATATATATTTATATATGGGTACAATCTTGATCCGTGATTCCCATGGTCAAAGATGCACGGCTTGGACGATTTTGCACCGCTTGGACTATTTAAAACTGAAATATAATCATCCAAAAAAAAAAAAAAAAAACTGGAATATAAACTGTATTATGAATATAGTTGACAATTAGGCACAATTGTTGAATTTCATTCAATAATTGTTGCTGATGCCATTAACGCAAATGAGTATATGCATATGGCGTGATCAATTTTTATTCATTGAATTATCGTGGACCCATAGGCATATATAAATGTATATTGTGGACCCGCATCTATCTTAATTATTATATTGTATCACGTGGCGTTTGACTTTTGGCTGGACATACATGTATGATTGTATGTTTTTTCATTCTTCAATGGTAAACGTGTACTATTGTTAGTCTTGCATGATATGATTTATATAATTATAGTCAAACAGTTTACGTTAATGCTAGGATTAAAGTATTCCTTTAATGAAATTTATTCCTAATGGGATTAGGATTTTGTTTTCAAGGGTTTCTAGCATTTTAGGGTTCTTGATATTGATCTTGAAAAATTTAATGTTTGATCTATAAATCTTTATTTATAAAATCAAAAGGTGTTTTTTGACCATGTAAAACTAATTTGATTAGTGTTGATCAAGTGTTAAAACAAAGATAAAGTGCAAAGTCATGTGTGATGAGATTACACATAATTTTATATAAAGTGATTAATTTTATAGTCCTTAAAAGTTAAGGATATTTATTAATCATTATTTAACTAAAAGGCCTAATGAGATTAAAATATATTAGTTAAATAAAACTCTTAGTCCTAAATAGTTTAGGATTTGTCTTTTAAGAAACATTCTAATGAGATTGGAATTGTTGTACGATTAAAAGTTCTTAATTTATTTTAATTAAAAGTTTTTAATGAGATTAAAGCTCTAATTAAAAGTTATATAGATTCTAATGAGATTAGAATTCTTTATCAAGTAAGTTAAAGATAGAGTTCTATATAACTAATTTTTTGATCCATTAGAGTATATGGAATCCTAAATAGTTTAGGACTTCCATTTTAGTTAGTGATTCTAATGAGATTAGAGTCTTTAACGAATGCAAGGTTATAAATTGTAGTGAGATGACAATGTTCTAAAGAAAACCCAAATAACAGGTGAGAGTGTTGGATTTAAAATAACACTTTTGTTAAATTTATTGTAATGTAAGTAGGTACCTTGTCTTGGCCTTGAGCCTTGCATTCCATTTGGAGGTTATTTACTTCATGGATTGCATGATTAAACTTCTTTGTGATTACGCAAATGTTCGTTATACTATTGTGACGTGACTTAGTCCGATCACATCAAATTTAAACAATTAAACAAATTTGGTGTGTAGGATTAAAATTATGATGAGATCACAATGATTTAAAAACAATCCACTTATTTTAAAATTTATAGTAGGAGAGAGATTTATCTCACGGCCACCATTGTCAGTTTATAGTAGTGTGATTAGGCACCTCACCTTGGCGTATATGCCTTGCTCCCTACAGAGGGTGTTTAATTCATGGTACTACAAGTTAAACTTCTTAATGATAGATAAAGCGTGTTTTTACATTGAGAACGACCATGCTACCATGGAGTTACTTGGTGACTTACATAGAATCTAGGGAATTGTGTACACTAGACTAAGTATAATATTAACCTCCCAACAGAGCTATGTCATTATTACTTAGAGGCTAAAGGAAGAGCGGCAAATTATTTTTGTTTGGTAAGAGTTATCATGATAGCATTAATAATGAGAATAGTTCTCGCCTGATCATAGTGATTGGTATGACCTCGCTACCAAGGAATAATAATTACGGGATTGAGTTGTCGTTGCACCTAATTTAATATGTTTTTATGGGTTCCATATTTTATGGTTGTGGATGCAAAATTATAATATTCTTGTAATTATGTTCATAGTCTTAAATTAAAGTTGTCATAAATTTTTGTTCTCTAGCTACTATTTTAATTGAATCACATTGATTAAGAAATAATTTTGGACATTGTGCTTAAAGGAGCTAAAGTACATAAATATGTTTCAATTCAACATTAACATAATTTTCTATACATGATGCATTTTTGGAAGATAGCTTATGATGTGATCATAGTCTCATTGAAATGCTAAAATGTTACATTGGCTTCTATCTCAATTATGCTATAGCATGAGATGCAAGAGTTAGCACTAGGTTTAGGCTTTATATTAAGTCTAAATGAGATGTTTGGTATGAATCATATTGAGTGCTAAGAAAGGCTTAAAGAGTTCCAATTCTATATTATTTTATGAAAATATTTTCATCTTCAAATGAATTGGAATTCTTCGATGTAGAGATTAATTGTTAATCTCATAGGGATATGATCCACAAGTCCTTGTTAGAATCATTTAATCAATTCAGATCGTTTTTAAAAAAATTATATTATATTATCTGAGTTGATGAATGAGTTCTACGCAATGGAAGACATCCTAAAGCTAAGGCTAGGATCAATATAACTTAATTCAAATTCTAAGCCTTAACCGAAAGGTAAGGGTAAGAAGAAAAATGATAATACCAAACAGTTGGGCAAGCTAGTTGTCCTAGGAGTTGCCAAAAAGGAAATTAGACTCAAAAGCATTGTCCATGATTGTAATCTAGATGGAAATTTACATGTTTTACTTTTAAAGAGAAAGTTTCCATCCTTTAGTATTATATGTTTTGGTACTTAAGTATAGGTTTTATTAATCTAAATGGTATTCTAGACTGGTGAAAGATGAGCTTTTAGAACCATTAGTTTTTTGTTATATTCACAGTCTACGAATTCTATTTAGAGGATAATATGACCTAAGGCTCCTTTATTGTAAAGAAATATAGTTTCAATGACTTATTTAAGCTAGTGCATACATGAAAGAGGAATAAGACTCTTTTAGAAATAGTAAAGTACATGATAAGTATTTTCATTTGCTTATTTTTTTGGAGATATACTCTAATTATTACTATACATTTTCTAAAATTGATTTCAAAAAGTTCGTTCCTAGGAAATTTGTCAAATTGTAGATTGGGTGAAAACCTAATATATGATACTTCCACTTTTGGAGATGTCCAGCACTTGTGCTAGAAAGGAAGTCTGACAAATTGGAATCAAAAGGTAGAAAAATGTGTGTTTATGTTGGGTATCCAAAAGGAATTGCGGAAGATTATTTTAGTAGTCATAAAGATGACAAGGTGTTTGTAAAGTATAAATATAAAGTTTCTAGATTATGACTATGTGAATAATCTTAAAGCTAAACGTAGAATTGTTCTAGAAGAAAAATGTCAGAATTTGTTGTAAGACAACTATAAAATACATTTAGAAATGAGATAGTTGTATTAGATACACCACAAGGCATTATTCTATATATATAGCTAGTACACCGGTACAATATCGTAGTGGGATGATTATCAGATTACCCAATAAATTCATACATTTGGGATAAACTTGAGAAGTTATCCCACAAGGATATGAATTTGATCCTCAATTCTATGTAGAGGCAATAAATGATATGAATATGTATTACTGGATCAAGGTTATGTAATTAGAATCAGAAATTAGATTCTATTTAAAGTTTAGAACTTGTAGAGGTGCTTGATGGCATTAAGCCTATTGTTTTTAAATAGGTCTACAAGAAAATGAGATTGATAGATTAGAAGGTGTAAACCTTCAAAGTTAAGACTAGTGGTGAAAAGATTTATTCAGAAAAAAATAGATCGATTATGAAAAGATCTTTTCATCAATAGTCATGCTTGACTCTATCTAAATTCTCTTATCCATTATATTTCATTTAGGATGAAATATGGCAATGGATATCAAGAAAGCTTCTCTTAGTGGCAATCTTGAGGAAGACATTTATATGATGTAACTAGATTAGTTCATAGCAAAAAACTAGTTGTATTTAGTATGCAAGTTGCTTAAAATCCATTTATGGACTAAGCAAGCATCTAGATCATACAATATCATCTTTGATCAAGCAATCAAATTGTTTGATTTTGATCAAATCATGAAATGCCTTTTATGTGTAAAAGCTATATAAAGTAATAAATCTCTTAATGTATGTTGATGACATTCTAATCATTTAGAATGATGTATAGATATTGTCATCAATAGAATTTTTGTTGTCAAGACCAATTTGATATAAAGTACTTGGGTTAGATTGGTCACATCTTAAGAGTTAAACTTTGATTAGACTCAGAAATTAGGATGTTGAGCCTATCTCAAACTACTTAAATAGATTAGATTCTAGCTAAGTATAGCATGTGATACTTCAAGAAAGGACTCATTCCTTTTAAGTTTGAAGTTCTTTTGTAAAGGACTATAGTCCTAAGACTTATAAAAGAAAGAGCATATGAAGACGGTTCCTTATACTATATTAATAGGAAGCCTTAGTTATGCTATGCTATATGCTAGGCCAAGTATCTATTTTGCAGTGGGCATGGTAAGCAAATATCATTTAAATCCAGGATCACTTAATTTAGTGGGAGTAAAGCATATACTCAAATATCTTAGAAGAATGAGGGATTATATGCTTATCCACCAAAGTGAGGATTTGACGGTTACTAGTTGTATAAATACTGACTTATAGTTTGATTGTGATTCATCAAAATTTGACGTCAAGATATGTGTTCACCCTAGGTGGTGAAGATACACATTAAGCTTAAGTATGATCTCATTAGAGAGATACTAGAACATGGGATGTAGTAGTAGAAAAGATAATTTATGCAATAAATTTGGCTGAAACTTCTTTCCAGACATTGCCTTAAAGTAACTGTGGGGGGCGAAAACTTGAGCCTTTGCGTTAGGCTTGAGCCCCACTCTTTAATAATAATGCGTCCGAGGAGAAAAAAGTACAGGAAAAGGCCCTGTTATAGATAATAGAGCAGATAAACATCCAAGGGTGTTGGTCCGAAAGAGTCATCCTCCTCGGATCTGACATATATCAATAGAGTGAGCTTCATCTTGCTCTAAACAATCTTCCAGGAAGCTCCAGCGACGAAGATATACTTCAAATGTACAGGGAAGGGATAAGAACACAGAAATATCTAAGGCAAAAGCTGCTACCACCGCATTAAATGCAGTACAACAGCTTTCATGGCCGCATTAATGTGGAGAAGACCTCTGAACAGTGTTTACAACCACTTTTACTCCCAGAAAATCAAAAAGCAGTGGGAAAGGGGAGAAAACTTGAGTACGGGGTTAGAAAGTAGACAAGTGGACGGTAGGATTGAATGGAGGATGACTATATAATAGAGTAAAGCCTCCTGAAAAAAGGGATCGAGAAATATAAAGGAAAAAGATTGAAGAAGATACACTGTAGCATTAAGAAGAACACCAAAGGAAACAGCCAATTTGTCTAAGAACTTCCTCCTCGGACATCATCTGAAATAGCTAACTCATCCTAAAAATTGTTCCTCGGACTTGATTTCAGCATTTGATTGTGTTTTATCCTCCTCGGACAGACTCATAACACCTATTAACTGTTATAAAACCCATCACCAGCCCAATTCTTTCACCCACTCTCATAAATTTATTGTATTGGGCTTATTGGGCCCATATCCTATTCCATCTGGGTTTGGGCTACAGTTTGTGACCCTATAATTGGCGCCGTCTATGGGGAGAATTAGCGCTAGTGAAGTTTATAACAGCTATGGCGGGTTCAGGACCACAGCAGATCAGTCCACCCCATGCAGAATCAGTTAATGTTCATCAACAAGGCGAGCTCCACAACCTAGAACAGGAAAATCACGTAGATAACCAGCAAGAGGGCAGCTCGCAGACGATACATGCTGGTAGAAGTGGCTATCGACGAAGGAGTCACTTAGTACACGAACAAGCTGAAAAGAAGGATTTGCAACGAGAAATTGAAGACTTAAAAAAGAAACTTCGTTGTGCACAACGAAAGCAAACCCCTTCAAGCTCTGATGTTTCTTCCAACGATGAAGGGGATGCCAGTTATAGGGAATGCTCAGAAACTCCACCAAGTGAATCCTATTCTTATGAAGAGGAGCACTCACACAAGAGGAGGAGAAAAAGTTCGTCTGGAAGGGGGGTAGGAACTAAGGTCATGAAGAAGGCTCTGAGCCAAATTTCTAAGTCCCCCTTTACTCGGGGAATAGAAAAGGCGAAGCTTCCCAGATGTTTTCACCAACCTACGTTCCCCATGTATAACAGACGTACCGATCCTGTAGAACATGTGAGCCAATTCAAACAGAAGATGACGGTTCACTCTCAGGACGAAGCCTTGCTGTGCAGAGTATTCCTCTCCAGACTGGGACCGATGCCGATGAGATGGTTCGATGGGTTGAGGACTAATTCCATCAGCTCCTTCAAGAAGCTTACACAATCATTCTATTCCTGGTTTATTACATGTAGTAGGGTCCCTCAGCTCCTAGATTCTCTGCTCTCTATGACAATGAGGGAAGGAGAATCAGTGAAGTCATATGCTGATAGGTACTGGGAGACGTTCAATAAGATTGATGGCGATTTCGATGAAGTTGCTATTAGAACTTTCAAGGTTGGCCTTCCCTCCAAACATGGATTAAGAAAATCCTTGACAGGTAAACCGGTCACCAGTTTGCGACAACTAATAGATAGGGTGGACAAGTATAAAAGGATAGAAGATGATCAATAGCAGGGAAAATGGAAAGCTAAGTTTGTCCCTCAAGATAGGAAAGAGTTTAGGTCAGACAGATACAATAATAACCGGCCAAGAAGGGATTATACTGAGCAGCAGGCATCGAATAACAATCAGGTGGTCGAAGTTGTATTCTGAGAACCCGTTCATCAAATCTTGGAAAAGGTTAAAAACCAACCCTTCTTCAAATGGCCCGATAAGATGATAGGAAACCCTGAAAAGAGAAATCGAAATCTCTATTGTCAATACTATCGAGACCATGGTCACACTACCGAGGACTGCAGAAGTTTATGGAATCACTTGGACCAACTTGTCCGAGAAGGCAAATTGAAACAGCTGTTGCATCACTCTAGTGGTTTGGGTGGTCAGACCGATGCTCGGTCGGAAAGGGAGAATCTTTCACGACCCCCTCTCAGAACTATCAACGTTATTTTTGCGGCGCTTGGCAGAACGGGGTCGTAGCCTTCAAGAGTAATGTCCGTGGTTCACCTGTCTCCCGAGGACGGCAGAGGTGAGCCGAAGAGAGCTAAACTAGATCGGTCCCTGGTCATGGGATTTTCAGACGAGGACAAGATTGGAACTATTCAGCCTCATGACGATGCCCAAGTGATCGTTCTCCGAATTGGAGGTTATGACGTGAAGAGAGTGATGGTGGATCAAGGTAGCGCGGCTGAGATCATGTATCCCGATCTTTTCAAGGGGCTGAATTTAAGAACTGAAGATCTGACTCTTTACAATTCTCCTCTAGTAAGTTTTGAAGGGAAGGTTATTATCCCGAAGGGACAGATTAGACTACCAGTGCAAACCGGTTCGGAAACGGTGGAAGTTGATTTTATCGTAGTAGATGCATATTCTCTTTATACAGCAATCGTTGCCAGACCTTGGCTTCATACCTTAGGAGCGATCACCTCCACCCTACATCAGAAGATCAAATACCCATCCGGAGGCAAAATAGAAGAAGTATTGGGTGATCAAACTATGACACGACAGTGCATGATAGCAGCCATCCGACACAAACCTGAAGAAGAATCTGTGACTCACGGAATGGAGTTATAGCAGTTAAAACCCCCAATGACACCTATTGATGGGACATCCGAGGAGGTGAAATGTGAAGATCTTGTGAAAATCACCATAGGAGACGATCCGGAGAAGTTTTTTCAAGTCGGATCACAACTACCTCATCAAGAGAAGGAGGAACTGGTAGAATTCCTTAAACGAAACATCGACGTCTTTGCCTGGAATACTTATGAGGCTCGAGGGGTGGATCCAGACTTCATTTGCCACCACTTGAATGTTAATCCGTTAACAGCTCCTAAAAAGCAGCTCCCTCGTCGTCCATCTAAAGAGCATGCAGAAGCAATCCGTCAGGAAGTGACGAAACTCAAACAGGCTGGGGTTATCAAGGAGGTCTTCTATCCCGAATGGTTGGCAAACACGGTAGTGGTCAAGAAAAAGAGTGGGAAGTGGCGAGTGTGTGTTGATTTCACAGATTTGAATAAAGCCTGCCCTAAAGATCCATTCCCCATGCCCAAGATCGATCAACTGGTAGACGCCACTGTCGGCCATCCTTGGATGAGCTTCTTGGACGCGTTTCAGGGTTATCATCAGATACCTTTGGCCCTGGACGATCAAGAAAAAACTGCTTTTATTACTCCAGTTGGGAATTACCATTACAAAGTGATGCCATTTGGCTTGAAGAATGCAGGTTCTACCTATCAGAGAATGATGACGAGGATGTTCGAATCATTACTGGGAAAGAGTATTGAGATTTATATAGACAATATGGTGGTGAAAAGCAAAAAGGTGTCGGAGCACCTTGGAGACCTTCAAGCTGTCTTTGAAATTCTCAGAAACTATGAACTACGTTTAAACGCTTCCAAATGCTCATTTGGTGTAGGATCGGGCAAATTCTTGGGTTACATGGTTACTCACAAGGGAATCGAAGTTAATCCCGACCAGATTAAAGTCATCACCAATATGTGAACTCCTCGAAACCCGAAAGAAGTGCAAAAGCTAACTGGAATGGCTGCCGCTTTGAATAGATTCATATCTCGATCAACAGATAGATGCCGACCTTTCTTTCTATTGATCAACAAATGGAAGAACTTTGAATGGACAAAGGATTATGCCGAAGCCTTTCAGCAACTTAAAGACTACCTAGCTCGGCCGCCGGTCATGTCTAGTCCTGAGCCAGATGAAGTTCTTTTCCCCTATATTGCTGTAGCCTCATATGCAGTAAGTTTGGTGTTGATACGGGTGGATAACGGTGTACAGCGGCCAGTATACTACGTGAGTAAATCGTTGCACGAAGCGGAAATGCGTTATCTACCACTGGAAAAAGCTATCCTGGCAGTGGTGCTTGGCATGCGCAAGTTGCCTCACTATTTCCAAGCGCATACACTGGTTGTTCTTACGCAACTCCCACTAAAAACCATACTCAGAAGTACTGATTACACGGGAAGGATAGCCAAGTGGGGTACAATTCTGGGAGCTTTTGATATCAAGTACATGCCTCGTACCTCCGTGAAGGGACAGGTACTCGCCGACTTGGTGGCAGAATTCACCGAACCTAAAGCGAATGAATTACTAGCACATAAAGACAAGGATGAAAAATTGGTGGGTACAATCTCCCAATACCGCCCTCCGACATAGGAAGTACATGTAGACAGAGCATCAAACCAAAAAGGTGCGGGGGTTGGATTAGTACTGACGTCTTCCGAGATGGTTATCGTTGAGAAGTCTCTGAGGTTAGACTTTCCAGCTACGAATAACGAAGGGGAGTATGAAGCTCTATTGGAAGGAATGACTATGGTCCAAAGGATGGGAGGGAAGTCCATAAAACTCTTCTCGGACTCAAGGCTGGTTGTCGGTCAAGTAAAAGGGGAATTCGAAGCCAAGGATGAAAGGATGCGGGGATATCTTAGTCAAGTCAAGATTATGTAGACGAAATTTGAATCCTTTAGCTTACTACATATCCCAAGAAGTGGCAATGCGCATGCGGACTCTTTGGCCATGCTTGCAACCTCCTCAGCACAGAACTTGCCTCGAGTAATCCTTGTTGAGGACCTACATAGACCCTCGACAACAGTGAACATGGTTCAAATCAACCAAGTGAGAGCGGGGCCAGGTTGGATGGATTCTATCACGCAATTCTTGAAGGAAGATATTTTGCCTGAGGAGAAAATCGAAGCTGACAAAATACGAAAGAAAGCTACTAGTTATTGGCTGTCGGAGGACAGCAAGCTATATAGGCATTCCTTTTCGGGGCCTTATTTACTATGTGTTCATCCCGACCAAACCGAATTACTCCTGGAAGAGATGCATGAAGGAATCTGTGGAAGTCATACTGGAGGCAGATCCTTAGCACATAGGGCCATTACTCAAGGTTATTGGTGGCCAAACATGCAGAGAGAAGCTTTGGAATACATTAAAAAGTGTGATCAGTGCTAGCGGTATTCACCGAGTATACACCAACCAGGGGGAATCCTCAATCCACTATCTAGCCCATGGCCATTCGCTCAATGAGGCTTAGATATCGTCGGACCATTTCCTAAAACTGTGGGAAACAAGAAATATCTCATAGTCGGCACAGACTATTTTACGAAGTGGGTTGAAGCAGAGCCTCTAGCCAATATCCGAGATGTGGATGCAAAAAGATTCGTCTGGAAAAGCATTGTAACTCGGTTTGGCGTTCCTCATGTGCTCATCTCAGATAATGGACTCCAGTTTGATAGCAAGATGTTCAGAAATTATTGTGGCGAGCTGGGGATTACTAACAGGTATTCTACTCCGGCTTACCCTCAAGGGAATGGACAAACTGAAGCTGTGAATAAAGTCATACTAAGTGGATTGAAGAAAAGATTGGATGATGCAAAAGGCAAATGGGTGGAAGAACTTCCACATGTGCTCTGGACGTACAGAACCACGCCTCGTAGGTCCACCGGAGAGACCCATTTTTCAATGACTTACAGAGCTGAAGCTGTCATTCCTTTGGAGTCTGGGTTCCCAGCGACGAGAACCAGCTCATTCAATACAAGAGACAACGATTAACACCTAGCAAAAGGTCTAGACCTGATTGATGAAAAGAGAGAGAACGCGATGGTTCAATTGGCCCATTATCAGCAGAAACTGAAGCGAGGTTATGATGCCCATGTAAGGACGAGACCTTTGGCCCCTGGCGACCTGGTACTACGCAAAGTTGTGGGCTCGGCAAAAAATCCAACGTGGGGAAAATTGGGGCCGAATTGGGAAGGATCATATCGTATCAACTCCAACGCTGGCATTAGAGCATACTACTTAGAAGACCTGGACGGACTTGTAGTACCCCGCCCTTGGAATGTTAATAACTTAAAAAGGCATTATTATTAATAAATGTGTATTTGATCAATATTTGTTCTTTATGTGAAATGTGTATGCCACTCTTGATTCTGCGAAGTGTTTAAACTTAAACCCAATCATGCATGAGTCCTCGGACCAGATGATTTGGATTAGTTAGCACTCTTGCGGTTCTACAAAGTGTTTAAACTTAAACCCAATCATGCATGAGTCCTCAGACCAAATGATTTGGGTTAGTTAACACTCTTGCAGTTCTACGAAGTGTTTAAACTTAAATCCAATCATGCATGAGTCCTTGGACCAGATGGTTTAGGTTAGTTAACACTTGCAGTTCTCAGAAGTGGTTAAACTTAAATCCAATCATGACTGGAATCCTCGGACCAGATGATTGGGGTTCGTTAATACTTGTTCTAAGTTTCTTTAAGTATTTAAATTTAAGCACATTATCTAAAGTTCCCATTCGGATTAGTTATATTTGTTGTTACTATTAAAGATACTTGTCGAATTAGTTATATTTATTATTACTATTTAAAGTTACCATTCGGATTAGTTGTATTTGGGTTGAGTTAGTCTTCTAAATCATACATACAATTCAAAAAAAAAAAAATGATGAAACGAAATGACAACAGAAGAATTCGCCATTACTTCATTGATAATGAGGATGGAATACATGTCTTTCAAAAAAGAAAAAAAAAAAAACATACAAAAGCAGTAAACAAAGAAAATAGGTGTATTCATAAAACTAGTGTCCTAAGCTTTTGCCTTGGGAGCTTCTGGGTTAGCAACTTGCTTGGACTGAGAGACGGCGGTATCTGAGGCCTGGTCTTTTCCCTTATCTTGGTTCTTGTCCTTGCCCTGAGGAGCTTCAACTTTTTTCCCTTGGCCATCAACTTGGCGAGAGTCAGTTGAGACTTCCACAGGAGCAGGAGGAGCTTGATCTATTGTAGGAGCCTCAGATACTTGGACAGGATGCTCAGGGGGAGGAAAGCCAGAACCTGGGAGCTCTCGGATGTCCGAATCGTAGTATATGCTCTCAGGTAGTCGTAGGCTGGAATCAGCAAGGATCCCAGCGGCTTCGAGGGCTTTACCCTAAGTGATGTCGCAGTAATCCTTGGCTACGGAAGAAAATTCCTCAGTAAGCCTACTCTGAGTCTCCTGTACCCCCAGAGCATACGCCGCCTGCTTTTCGGCCTCAGCTGCCTCCTTTAGTAGTTGGGCAACCTCCTTGGCCTTATGAATTTCTTCGCGGAGATCTTTCACCAACTGCTTCTCTGTTGCCAGATTAATCTCGCAGTAGTGCAGCTCCTTGCGAAGGTCTTCAGCCTGTCTCTCAGTCGTTTTTAGGCCTACTTCGACACTAGCCTTCGCCTTGAGGGCTTGTTTCACCTCCTCAGCCATTTGTGCTTGTTTATCTCTCAGTGCACCTAGCTGAGCCTCTACGGTATCTCGGGAATCATAGGCAGCCCTCGTCTCTTCGCGAGAGTTCTTTACCCACTTTTCGGCCACATAAACTTGTTGCATGACCTAGTATGCGTCATGATAAAGTGACTTGTGTTAAAAAAAAAAAAAAAATGCAAGTAAACGAAAATGAAGGAAAAATGAGTAGAATTGCTTACCATGGCCAAGTCCCTTTTGAGGGAAAGGAAGAGGTCAGAATGATTAAAACTCCTGTAGGCAGCCATGTCCTGAGGAAGGAGGAGAGGCTATTGCAGAGCCTCAGCCATCAGGCCGGCATGCCCCCCACGATAATGCCTAAGCGTGGCATCAAACGCGATGGGCATACCATCGACCTCCAGTACGGGTGACCAAGTACGTGGAGACCGACGTGCTTGGGCCACCGGGGCTTCCTCTCAATTGTCCACGGAGTTGGACCTCCTACCCTTGTGGTCCTGAGTCTGTCTGACCTGCTTATGTCCTTTAGAGGGGCCCAACTCCCTCTCTTCGACAGTATCCAATGACCTTTTCCTCATTAGGTCAGGGTTAGGTTTCAACCCAAGGTCAGCAGGGATTTGAGGTGGAGGAGGAGGGGGATTTGCAGGTAGTTTAGACTTATTTTATCTTGAGGGGATGGCGCCTTATTCCTATTCTTCATTAATTCCTTCAGGCTTGGACCGGTCTTGGGAGCCATTGTTTCCTCTTCATCTGATGTGTCGGCAATGCAAGTTACCACTTGAGCAGGAGTCTGCACACACGAATGCTCGTCTGCCCCCTCTTCGGCCTCCGATACAAGGATTGTTTCTTCTTCAAATTGGAATCTGTCAATCTCTTGTTCAAGGGAAGAAGAGGAAGCTGTGCCTTCTCTGATGATAGCCTCCCCAAGTGGTACTTGTTGTAACGGTTGGGCAACGAGGGGTATCCCTTGTGGGATAGGATGGTCGACAGGGGGAAGATCGTATGGGGCAAGGAAGTCTGGCCGAGAGACGTCTATGCACGCTAAACGGTGGTCGCCTGCTCGGATAGAGTTACCGACGTCCAGAAATGACCTAGAAATTGGCTCAAAGTCCAAAATTAGGTGAACTGCACGAAGTTGCCCGTCGTCGTTCACAAAAATTTCTGACTTGAGCAGGTAGTTAAGTGCTGGAACGTTGATTAGGCTGAGCTTTGGGTTGGTGAACAGTTTATCTGTCAAGTAAACAAATCACATAGTTAAGAGCCTCGGCAATACAAAAAATAACTAAACAAATAAATGTAAATGTATTAAAACGATATTTAAGTGCAGTAAAGTAAAGCCGAGTACTCCTTATATCTAATGTTAGAAACCCTAGATCTAAATTGCTCCACCTGGCTTTCCTAGCTTGGTTGGGCAGGCTAAGCCGTCACTCCAAGGGCCCGACAGGATGAGGTAGTCGTCTTTCATCCCTTTGTTAGATTTTGGGAGGCAGGAGATCAATTTGACTACACTGGAACGG
Source organism: Quercus parvula (assembly GCA_030820535.1). NCBI lineage: Eukaryota > Viridiplantae > Streptophyta > Magnoliopsida > Fagales > Fagaceae > Quercus > Quercus parvula. The sequence continues at coordinate 32,215,569 of JAUAME010000012.1, forward strand.
GACTTAAGGTAAAACCCTGCCCGGGATTCTATATGGCCTTCATATAAATGGGCGACGTCGTACCAAGTCAATCCTAGCCCCAGATGTCGGTCCAAAGCATCAATTGATCCTAGGACTCTAAAAAAATTGGGAGCACATTGGTGGGGGCAGAGTCTATGGGCACGTAGGTAATCCCTTATAATCCTACCCATGGGGACGGTCATGCCTCTTTCTATGAAGGCAATCATAGGGATTACGACCTCCCTTACTTTTCGGTCAAACTCCACCCCTTCTGTGGTGCAGTGTCGTACCACCACCTCTTGGGGAATGTGGTACTTTTCTTTGAACAACTCTATCAAGGCCGGAGTCTTTACTAAACGCTCAAATCTACCCATTTTTAGCTTGCGAGATGTAAAATGGTTAGCCGAGGAGGTTAGCTGAGAAGGTAGAGGAAGTTCGAAGAACGAAACTTACGTGGGGTAAGATGCGAACTGATCTTCTTGTCTCTGGAGGATCTTTGAAGTTTCTTTTGTGAAGGTATGAGGAATACGAAGATATGAACGCTTTGAAATCGCAGACTCTGATGAGAAATGAAAAGAATAACGTTTGGAAGCTTTTATAGTAGAGACGAAAAATGAAGGAGACGCAATCCCACCCAAATATTGAAGGTAAAACCTAAACCGTTAGATTAGAGTTCCACCGTTGGATGTCTGGAGTGTAACATGTTCCAAGGCGTTTAATGATGATGTGCGAGTTCCCAAGCGTCAGAAACTCTCATGAAATGGCTGAAATGACCCTTCTGCGTGCCTAGGTTTAAATACCCTTGTGGACTTAATTGTAATTGCAGGTACATATCAAAATTATAATTTTTCTCCTCGGATGAGAGGGAAAAATTAGAATTTTGAGGGGCTATTGTGGGGGGCAAAAACTTGAGCCTTTGCGTTAGGCTTGAGCCCCACTCATTAATAATAATGCGTCCGAGGAGAAGAAAGCATGGGAAAAGGCCCTGTAATAGATAATAGAGCAGATAAACATCCAAGGGTGTTGGTCCGAGAGGGTCATCCTCTTTGGATCTGACATATATCAATAGAGTGAGCTTCGTCTTGCTCTAAACAACCTTCTAGGAAGCTCCAACGATGAAAATATACTTCAAATGTACAGGGAAGGGATAAGAACACAGAAATATCTAAGGAAAAAGTTGCTACCACCGCATTAAATGCAGTACAACAGCTTTCCTAGCCGCATTAATGTGGAGAAGACCTCTGAACAGTGTTTACAACCACTTTTACTCCCAGAAAATCAAAAAGCAGTGGGAAAGGGGAGAAAAACTTGAGTACGGGGTTAGAAAGTAGACAAGTGGACGGTAGGATTGAATGGAGGATGACTATATAATAGAGTAAAGCCTCCTGAAAAAAGGGATCGAGAAATATAAAGGAAAAAGATTGAAGAAGATACACTGTAGCATTAAGAAGAACACCAAAGGAAACATCCAATTTGTCTAAGAACTTCCTCCTCGGACATCATCTGAAATAGCTAACTCATCCTAAAAATTGTTCCTCGGACTTGATTTCAGCATTTGATTGTGTTTTATCCTCCTCGGACAGACTCATAACACCTATTAACTGTTATAAAACCCATCACCAGCCCAATTCTTTCACCCACTCTCATAAATTTATTGTATTGGGCTCATTGGGCCCATATCCTATTCCATCTGGGTTTGGGCTACAGTTTGTGACCCTACAGTAACTATGATTTACTCTAAAATAAAATAAGTGTTAGATATATGCAAAATTGTTTTTGAGAGCAAGTGGGAGATTGTTAGGGTTTGTACCCTAAAATCCAATTTATTGGCATATTATAAATAATTAAACTGTTTAATTATATGAGACTATTTATAAATAAACTAATGAAATATTATCATAGTCCTTGAGATGCATTGTATGTTATTTATGTGATTTAATTACAAAAGATATAAATCACAAGTTCCTTGTAAACTTAAAATATAGTTCATAATCGGTGATGAAATTGGGCGTTTCATCTGCAAAGACTATAACACATCAACTAAGATGGTTTGTCTTAATCATAGAAGTGGAGACTTCTAGTTGATGTGTGGATATGTCTTAAGTGTGTAAGACTTATTGAATTGAACCGCTGTGAAATTAATTATTCAATTAACAACTGTTATCTGAATAATTAATCTCACGACTTCTAATTTCATAGACTCTCAATCCTAAGAGGATAGTGAACCCGATCATGAAATGTAGGTTACTTTAATATATCAGAAGTGAGATCTAGTTTAACTGTCAAAACCTCAGTATATTGGGTAACCACACGTAGTATTAAGGGAACACATATTCTCACGATGGAATCCATAATCTCTTTTTATAGAGACATGAAATATCCTCTTAAGATAAGTTTAATGGGAATTGGTTATTTAAGGCCAGCCACTTTAGTAAAGAGTTGCTAAAGTTCATATTTTATAAAATTAGATTTCATAAAAATGAATAACTAAAAGGTTAAACTGAGAACTCAAGGAATAAAATAGTCATTTACAAAGTAACAGTTTATTATGACTTTGTTCACTATAGATATTTCACTGAGGGGTTAAATGATATCATATTAGAGTCTTGGGAAATAATTTATTAATAAGACCTAGAGTGTAATTATATTTCTATAGTGGTACTTGTGTAGGGGCCTTTTCTGGTAGGATTGGGCTGCCTCCTGCCGTAACGGGCTGGGCTGCCTCCTGCGATGGTGGGCCCTAGTGTTTCTGAGTAAGGGAGCTGGGGCCGGTCCAATTGCAACTCAACTTGGGCCGGTTTGTGCACAAACTTATGCCACGCTTGCTAGGAGCAAGTTCTTCGGCAAGCAGAATCGTAGCAGACGAGCTACGACAGGCTAGACTGTTGCAGAAGTTATGGCAGGCTAGATTGTTGCAGACAAGTTATGACAGGCTAGATTGTTGCAGACAAGTTATGGCAGGCAGATAATAATGACAAAAAAAAAACAGAGTATTCTATTTACTCAAACAGACTGTTACGTATTTCCTGTTAGTAAAACATGATTATTGTCACAATGATACCAATCATTAAGGAAAATAAAGAGAGTAACACTGATTAATTTGAATAGGCAAAATATTAAGTTATAAGTTTTGTCTGCCGCAGCAAATCCAAAGAGGGGAAAACGCCTCTTCTCAATGCAAATAATCCCCCAGGAAGAATCCTGCTATGGGAATTAATGGCTTTGAGGGAGTCGGCCCTGAATGGTTATAGTCCCACTGGGAAAGCTCTCGTTTGCATTCTTTGGAGGAAAGGTGAGATTTTGAAGGGGGAGAGAGGGAAGCTGATCTATTGGTGCATGCTCTTTCGAACTAACTCTCTCCTTTCTTTCTTAGTTTCTTTCCTTTTCTCTCTGTTTCTGTTCTATTCTTTTTTCTTCTCTTCTTACTCTGTTTTTTCTTTTTACGTTGTGAAAAAATCCCCTGTTTCTTGATCCTCTTTACAGGGCACGGCAAGGGCCTCTTTATAGTGCTTGCCGTGACTAGTATTTTACTATCTTGCCCCTTAACCACCTTTGTCTGGCCTGGGTGTACCTGCCGACCATGCTGTGCGACACAGAACCCCTGCCAGACAGAGGCGGACTCATTTTGTCCTCCTGTGCGCCGCGGACTCATTTTGTCCTTCTGTGAGCCGCGGTCTTTCCTGCCACGATGTTAATCTCCTCTCTCCTCACACTCAGAGCATGCACTCAACGGTTCCTTCTCAAATTGCCTCTTTTGGGTGGTCTATCATCCCAGCAGGACGTACCTCCCAAAAGAGGCTTGAGCAGGGGCCAAAAATAGGTCTTTTCCCCTCTCCCCACCACCAAACCACACCCCCTTTACCTCTTACCTCTGACCCATGGCCCCACCATGTCCTGTATTGGCTGGGTACAGGCTGGTGGCGCCTGGGCCTTGCGCGTGCTTCCCTTTCAAATTTGTCCAAGAGTCTGCCTGCTGCTCATGCGTCTGCTGCAACCTAGAGACCCTCCGTCTGCGTTTCCTGGCCTTTCATGTGGGTTTTCTTTTGGTCCTTCGCTCTGGGCTTCGTATAATGATGGGCTTTATATTCCTTTGGCCCACCTTTGTTTTTCTTTGCTGCCTGCCGTGTTTGGCTCGTAATTCCTGCCGTAATGACTCAATCCTGCTGGGCCCCCTTTTGGGCCGGCCATTTTATTCCTTTTCTCAGTGGCCTATCATAGGCACTGTTTTGTTTCTTTTTACTCATGGGCTCCTATGTCCCTTTGTTTTCTCCTTTTGGGCATCCATGGCCCGTTTGCTAATTCTTTTGGGCTTCCTCGGCCTGTTTGCTAATTCCACACTCCCATGGGCTCTGTTACTAACTTCATTGGGCTTCCCCGGCCCAATAACCTTATCCTTATCTTTGAGTTTTATGGGCCTGCCATAAATCCCTTACTTTCTTAGTTTACATTACCTTGGGCCTGCAGCGACCCTTTCTCACTTTTCTAACTCATATTCTGCCCATGGGATGCTATTTCTTTCTTTCCTGGCTTCTTTGAGCCCGTTTACCTTTTCAAGGCCCATGTATACATTGTTGGGCTAGTGACTCATTATTCCTGCCGCTTGGGCTTAATGGTCCTTTTTAATTATTCATAGTCAATTTCTTGTTGCCCTCATCATTGGGCTTTTCTTTCCATTGGGCTTTCCACAAATGGCCCTCAACAACTTGTTATATAATTAATGGTAATTTTGGACTTGTCAAGAGTTGACAGATAAGTCTGAGGCTCATTGGAGTTAGAGTCTTATTAGTCCCTTTGATCCCATCCCAAGCCACACACTTAAGCCTAATTGGGCTAGCCCAAAAGGCTAACCTAATTAGATAATCAGTTATTTATTTAATAAGAGTTATTAAATAAAGTAATTGTTAGATAGTTAAAACGTACATATGATTAAAAGGAAGAGAAAACGGTTTTACTCAACAGGATCTTGGAAATACACTTTTTAATGGAAAATCAACGTACACAAGAACTGATTGAGAAACCACTCATTTTAGGCACCATGTGAAATTAGGATGAAGATTGAAGGTATTTTTAAGTCATGTTTTTTGAATTTTATTGCACTAAGGTATGCCTCTCACTTCTTTGTTCTAGAATTCAAGGTTACATGTTATCTATCATGAATGAAGTAGATCATTCTATTGCTTCTGCTGTAGTTTTTGTATGAGATGCAAAACAAGTTTTTCCAACATATATATATGTGCAAGGACATAACATGTTACAAGATATGATGAATCGGTAATTTTAAAAAGGAAGTTAATAAAATGTTACTGTGGGAGTAAATGATCCGAACACATTTTTAGACCATGGGCCTTGTCCGAGGATTATCAAAGATTCACATGTTAACCAAAGTTTGACACGTGGACCAAGTCCGAGGAGGGAAGAGTCAAGATCATTTTGAAATAGGCACAAATTGTGAATGAGAGGTCCAAGGAGAGAAGGCAGACCGGTCCGCCGACCGAGGATCCCAAGGAGCAAAGGCACCTCAAGAGTACTTTATGTAACTCCCTACACCGGAAAGTAAAGCTTTAGGGAAGACAATAGAGTCGTGCAAGCAACAGAAAGGGGGAAATATCTGGGAAGATAACTACCACCTCCACATTTAATTCATTGCACTAACTGAACTGGCTACATTTATGAGGAAAAGAGACTTGAATAGTGATTTCACAGCTTATAGCCCTCTCTACCTCCTCTAGAAAGGTACTGATGGGACAAACATCCAAATGATTCCCCTGAGACATACAAATGGAGAGCTAAGATGCAATGGAATGGACTATATAAGGAAAAGAACCCCATAGAAAGAGGGAATGAACATCTTACAAGAGAGAGAGAGAGAGAGCACAACACCATTCTGTAAACACGTCACTCTTATTTATTAATGAGAAACCCATCCTCAGACTTGCCTGAGGAGGAGCTTATACTGAATTATCATTCTTTTCACTCATACTAACTGCTTTGGTTCTATTGGTTCTAAACTTGTAATTTCCTTAGCATTGCAATTGACTTAGAAGCTCACTCTCTCAAAAATTCATTGTGTTGGGCTTGGCTTGAAGGACTAGGGGCTACTATTCTAGGTGGACTTTGGCCTTTCTTTTTGAGTCCTTACAGTTAAAGTGACAATAAATATGATTGACAATACATAAATTCAAAAGGCTTATATTGTAAAATTTGTAGCATGCTTTAGAAATTATAAGAAATAGGTTAGCATGAGACACGACAAACCTAATTTTGAATATATATATATATATATGAGATTAAATTATATAAAGATGGGGTGTAAAACCCATGTTTTACACCATCTAATAAGTGATTGACAAGTCAGGATTTTACTTAAAATTCAATACATCTTACCACACCTAGTAACATCTCAATAAATTCCCAATTTGGTTGAATTTATATATGGGTACTAGAATTGATTAAGTGTAATTGTGTTTATTTTTAAATATGTGATAAGATAATGTGGCATGTTAGGATTGAAGGGGAAAAACATGAGTTTTACACCACGTCCTTATAGAATTTAATCTCTCTCTCTCTCTCTCTCTCTCTCTCTAAACACACAGAGTATATATATATATACATAAGAGGATTCCCTTCTTTCAACTAGACTTTTATATGATTTAAAAATACTCTCATTAATGAAGGATAACTTCATTTAGAAATATAGTCATAAATGTCGAATAACAAATTTCATTTTGAATTCAAAAAGAGAATTCTTAAAATTTATTTTTTATTTTTTTTCCATTTAAAAAAGAAATTACAGTTACTGCTTATTTTTAAAGTTTATCATTTTTATTTGTTTGAAAAAAAATATATATATATATATATATATTTCTAAATTATAATAAATACAAATTATTAACTTTTACCCAAAAAAATAGAAAAGCCTCTGAGCATGCGCGTGAGCGCGTGCTCAGAGGTAAGAGGATTTCCCTCTTTGAACTGGGCTTTTATGTAGCCCATAAATACCCTTAACATGCTCAGAGGTAAGATGATTTCCCTCTTTGAACTGGACTTTTATGTGGCCCATAAATACCCTTAAACCTTACGTTTAACAGGAGAAAAAAAATTTAAGGACAACCCGTTAAAAATAAGTTTCAAACTCCATTTAAAATCCCTACAAAATAGGGCACTTTCTTACTAATTCATGTCTTCAAAACAAACTTATCAAAAAAAAAAAAAAATTATGATACTGGATCAACTAAAAAAAAAAGCCTCATGTGATGAGGCTAGTGTGTGTATATATATATATATATATATATATCATAAAGTTATTGTTTAAAAGTGACCAAAAAAATAATTGAAAAAAGAAAAAAAAGAAAAAAAGAGGTTAGTGCGTGTCGTGGTAGAGTTCATTGTTGTATTTGAGACAAACAATTTTTGTGATCCCGTCACAATCTACCATACCTAAAAACAATTAAAAACTTATAAACGTAGCAATGAAGGTATTGCTAAATGTAACATGAGTTATCATTTGATGTGACAAAGTTACTATCATTTATTATTTTGTTATTGCTTCTTAAAGTGATATTTACAACTTCCATTAAAAAAAAATGTGATCTTTAGAAAATTAAAATATAAGAAATAAGTTAGCATGCCACAAGATTGAGCCTAACTTTAAATTAGATGTAGTTGTCATATTGTGACAAGTTACTATTAGATGTGGACAAAATTACTATTATTGGTGACCATGTTATTGTTTGGCCAAAGTAACTAGAAAAATTGAGATAAAAACAAAAGAAATAAGCTATTTGTAATATGGTGGAGTTCGTTGTTGTATTTGTCACATACAATCTTTTGAGACCTTATCACATTCCATCAAGAAAAAAAAAGGTTTTAAATAAGGCAATAACAAAGCAGAGGTAGGTTATTAAAAAAAAGTGAGGATATTGTAGAATTATACTTAAATTAACGCTCCATTTGTTTTGATGTATTTTCACATTTTATGGTATTTGTTTTGCAATAAAATAATTAGTAAAAAATAAAATATTTTCAGTCAATCAAATCAATTTAGGCAAATTTGTATTTTACATTTGAAATTTTGGTAAAATATTTTACATTTACTGTTCCCTCTCAGTCTCGATATCCCTTTCACACTCTCTCCCTCTCTCGCTCTCTCTCCATCACAATTTTCTCTCCACAACCTAGGCCCCTTTGATCCCTCTCTCCCATGGTCCCACCCATTAATGGCTCCACCTTCTCCAACAACACCCAGCAAGGTAGTTTCTCCGAGATAGAAGAAGATGGGAGAAACTCAGTATCATTTCGTGATCTTCTAAGGCTTTACCATCATAGAAACCATTCAACATTCAATACTTCAACAACTCAATTAATTGTAAGCCACAAAAAAATACTATTTGATCTCCAATTTGAAAGTTCTTTCATAATCTGGGTTTATTGGCAGATCTGGGTTTTTTGAGAATTTTAGTTTAAGTTGGTGAGAATTTTGAGTTGGAGTTGTTTCTTATTGATTTTTTATTTTTTTTTACAATGTAGAAACACTAGAACTTGAGTAATTTCTAGTACACCATCAAACATTGTAAAATAAAAATATTTTTAATATAAAATATTTTCATTACTCCGAAACAAAAAGAGCATAAAGTCAAAAATGAATTGAAAAATAAAGACAAAACCTCTATTTGGATACCAATGAAAAATGAAAATTATTTCACTATTCAGCTTATTTTTGCTACTATTCATGGTCTCATTACACTTTTTGTATTATTCATGGGTCTTATTGTACTATTTCAGCTAACTTTTACTTTTATCTACAGTAATTTTAGCAAAAGTTTTCAGTTTCAGCAAAATAAGTGATATCCAAATAGACCCAAAGTAGACTAAAGGGTACACAAACAAACAATAACTAATAAATAGTAATAAAAGTCTATTTAGATACCGCTTATTTGCTAAAAATTTATTACTGAAAATACTGAAGGAAAATAATTTTTAAATATGAATAGTGTTGTGTAGGACCCAGCAAAATATATAACCTGCATTTAAAGTGGAGTTAGCTGACAAGTGTACAGTTGTTGTGGGACCTACCTTTTAAACGCCAAACGCAGACGTGCTGAGGGAAACGCTTTCCAAATGGTCACTAAAGCTCCGTTTGATACTATTCATGGTCCTATTTCACTTTTTGATATTATTCATAGTCCAACGGTACTATTTTAATTAATTTTTACTTTTATCTATAGTACTTTCAACAATAAGTTTTCAGTTTCAGTAAAATAAGCGGTATCCAATCAGACCAAAAGTAGGTTAAAAGGTACACAAACAAACAATAACTAATAAATAGTAGGCAAAAATGCAAAACTGATTTTCTAACTTTCACTGTTTTTCATTTCAGTCCTTTAACTTTCAGTTTTGTCAATTCAGTCCTCTAACTTTTAATTTTTGTCAATTCAAGGCTCCGTTACAACTCAGTTAGTGCTCCGTTAGATATGCTTGAAACGACGCCGTTTTGCTCCTTTTGAAAAAAAAAAAAAATTTGGAATTAAAATAAAATAAGAAAAATCTGAAAAAAAAAAAAAAAAAATATATATATATATATATATATATATATATATATTAAGGGAACAACGACGTCATCGTTCCCATGCCCTGAATCAAAACAAATGCCAATAACATTTTGCAGGCAAAACAAGAAAAAATGCACCAAAATCAAGCAAACCAAACTACACCACGTTAAGCTACAAATAACATAACAAACAATCAAGTCAGAAATGAACAATTTCAGTACCAAACTTATCACTAAACAGGGAGCTATATATAGGGATAATAATTACAAGTTAATTCTCAATTGGGATTTTAATAATATGACTCATTACAACCATATTATCTTGAAATCAATATACCACCAAGAGGATGAATAGCACTAGTACTGTACCCAGAAATTGACAATCCAAAAGTCCTAATTACAATAGTATATAAAACGAAAATGTAAAGGTATACAATATTGGATTATTGATCCGATTCAAACATATATAGATCCGAAACTCACCGATATATTAGATTAACGGAGATTAGATATGGATCCTGAGCTGAAAATGAACATAGAGAGAGAGAGAGAGAGAGAGAGAGAGAGCTTCCATGGAATTGGCCATGGAGATTTCGTCGTTCCCTTAATGTTTTTTTTTTTTTTTTTTTCAGATTTTTCTTATTTTATTTTAATTCTGAATTTATTATTAAAAAAAAAAAAACAAAACTAATGGTAGCACTAACTGAGTTGTAACGGAGCCCTGAATTGATAAAAATTGAAAGTTAGAGGACTGAATTGACAAAACTGAAAGTTAAAGGACTGAAATGAAAAACAGTGAAAGTTAGAGGGTCAGTTTTACATTTTTGCCTAAATAGTAATAATAGTCTATTTAGATACCACTTATTTATTAAAAATTTATTGCTGAAAACACTGTTGGAAAATAATTTTTAAATATGAATAGTGCCATGTGAGACCCAGCAAAATATATAATTTACATTTAAAGTGGAGTTAGTTGGTAAGTGCACAGTTACTGTGGGACCTACCTTTTAAACGCCAAACGCAAACATGCTGAGGAAAACGCTTTCCAAACAGTAACTAAAACTCCGTTTGGATTGCGTTCCACGATCATGCGTCTGCGTCTGCCTCTTTTTTTTTTTTTTTTTTCTTTTTTAGCTTTTCTAGTGGGTCCGTGCACTATTCACAGAACCCACAAACCCCTTTTTTTCAATAAAACTTTCATTAAAAATGGATCCCACAACATTATTTACACATTTAAAAATTATTTTGTTATAATATTTTCAATTTTTAGCAAAATAAGTAATATCCAAACGCACACTAAATATCACATAAAAAATAATAAATATTAATCAATATCACATCAAAAAAAAAAAAAGTATACCATGAAGGTGCATGGATTGATCATGCTAACAGGCTTACCAGATCACTCCACTTAGCAGTGTACCTTACAGTCTTTACCACTCCAAAGTATCATCAAAGCTTGAGAGTTGAGACAGAGTAAACCAAAGTACAAACCCAGTGTTGGGCCATTTCTGAGGCTGAGGAAAGGATAGCCTAGAGGAGAAGAAGCACCCATGTTCTAAGAGACACAGCTCCTTGCAAATTGCAACCAAACAAACCATCATGTCCATTTCCTTGGCCTTGTTTTCTCCTCCAACCCAACCCCCACTCCTTTTTCCCTCTTCCCCTTCCACCAAACCCCATCTAACTCTTAAGCCGCACCTCTCTCTCAGACCATCCAAGTTCCTCACCACCACCAAGGCCTCAGCTGAAAATGGTGCTGGTACTTCACCCACAGCTGCTACTGCACTTGAAATACAACCAGACCAGAAGGTAGCTGAAACTCCCCAGCAGGTAGTTAAGAAAGATGAGAGCTCTGTTGGAGCCAATGGGTCTGCGGGGGCTATGGAAACTGAAGAAGATAAGTTTTTGAGTCAGTTTGTGGACCCCAAATGGGTTGGTGGGACTTGGGACTTGAGCCAGTTTCAGAAAGATGGAAAAACTGACTGGGATGCTGTTATTGATGCTGGTGAGGTTTTGGGTTCATAGTTTTTTTTTTCGATTTTCTTTATGACATAGGATTTCCTTTATTTTGGATTTGACTTTGAGTTTTGTTTCTTCCACTCATAAAAATCTTTGCTTGTGTGGTGAGGAAGATAAGAAATGTGGTCAGATTTTTTGGGTCATAGAAATTGGCCAATAATCTTTACTTAACTTTCCCTAATTGTGTAATTTGACTTGGGGTGAGAGTATTTTGTTTTGTTTTTATTTCCAGTTACTCTTGGAAACTAAGATAACTTGCAACTCAAAAATTAAAAATTTCAGTGATCTTTATCCCTATTCATCTGTTTGCTTGGCAATTAGGAGGAACAGAATGAAAAATCCTGAAAAAAAAAATTATATGACCATCACGGAGTTGGGAAACTAGTTGAAATTGAAGTTGGCAATTGCATTCAATATATGATGGAACCATAGCAAGGTAGCTACAGAAACAAAATGAGATTTAACCAGAGTGAGATTGCAAGTCTGCCAAACAAAGAAGGTTTTCTTAACTGAAATATCGTGGATTTGTTGAGCAACTCCATTTCTGTAATCTCAGATCATTGAAATATTTATCTTGCTTTAATTGGTCACAACTAATTACCATAGTTGGCAAGCTCGAGCAGCAAGTGGCATCTACTAGGAAGATTCCCTTCATTTCTTGCTATACTAGACGTTTCTTAGTACCTCACATTCGTGTTCATTGTCTAGTCTTGACATGTGGTCAGAAGCATTGGAAATTTCGAACTAATATTGACTGGCACTTTGATTGTTTATTTCTTGCACTCTGAATTAGGAGCTCAAGGTGTGATTATGTTTTTGGGGATTTCAGAAGTGCATGTGTTTATACTTGGAACACAGAACTGTCTGGTAACCATAATTTCAAGCCATGTCACCTCATGGATGTGACTGGAATTGAAATCATTTGGTGCATCAGTGGCGGCTCTAGGATTTTTATTTAGGGTAGTCACTAAGAAATTTAAATTGCCATAATATTTTTCTTGGTACCATTTTTTAAGAAAAAATGAAATTAGAAATTATTTTAATTGAATAGGTTGGACGGACTACAAATTTTATATTTTTGTTTTATAATAGATTTTTTGTTGAATAATTTTTTCACTTGATGTGTGGTCTTGTATTGTTTTTATTTGGTTTATGTTTGTTGTTATTTGGGCTAAATTTATTGTTGTTATTTAAGCTTTAAAAAAAGAAGAAGAGAGATTAAGAATGATGTTTGGGGGCAGAATTAGTTTTGGAGTAATGTTATGTCCACAACATTTTAATAATAAATCTTATGCAAAAAGTTGTTATTGATGGGTAAAAAAATAATATTAGTACTTGGCCCAAAGTAGAATCAATAACAGTTTACCAGATTAGATTTGTTGTGAAATTATTGTGAAAATGTTGTGAATGCAGTAGCACTCCTCTTATTTTTGTTGAACCCAAATTTTTGTAATTCTCAAGTCAGGTGTTCAAAATTTTTATTAGGGTAGTTACAATAAGTTAGTTTAGCATATAATATTTTTTTGACAAGTGTATATGTACCTTTTTTCCCAAGTCAGGGTGGCCTTGTGACCACCAGCTTGCATGTACAGCCGCCACTGTGGTGCATCCACTAACTTTAGGTGCAGAGGGAGTCTTCCATCTTCCACAGCACAAGGAGATTCAATAGCTTAAACTGAAATTAATAATTACGGTAGAACATCCTACTTTCTATCCCAAACCCAAAAATAAATGTCACTCTACAATACTTCTATCTTATTACTGAATTTTTGTAGTTGGACAAATTGTTCAACTACTCATGGGACAATATTAGGACATCTGGTGCTCCCTCCTTTGTTTTCCACAATGTAGTAAAGCATAAAACCAGCCTTTATCTTGGAAAGAACCAAGGCAAGGAATCTGTAATGAATGCTTAAGACTTAGTCTGGATTTCATAACTTAGTCTGGATTTCATAAATAAGGAGAGAGAATCTGTAAGGCTTATGGTTCCTATCTTAGGCATTCTTGCAGATTCAATCTCCCCTTTCTTTCTGTTTTTGAGTTCCAAGCGGATGTCATGTGACTCCTGTCAAATATTGTGTGTTTTTTATGAGATGTAATCATCCTATGTGTCTGCATTTTACTAGTTTTATATTTGCTTTACAGAACAATGTGTGTATATGTCAGTCATATTTTGTTTAGTTTGTGTTCCTCCCACCCCCCCCCCCCCCCCCCCCCCCTTCTCTCCCCCTCTCTTTTATGCATAAGGATGAAGATTCTTGTTTTATTTTATTATCATGGATGTGCTGTTCTTTGTTGGTTAAGTTTCGCACAGACTACTTGCGTATAAAATTTCGGTCTGAAAAAGAATTGAATGGTGCTATTTTTCAAAATATTAAACCCAATATATTCACATAAGCTTTCTGAATGAACCATGGGGGTAAAAATATTTGTAATTTGTGCTTTGCTTATATTTAGCCTGAAATTTGGATGCTTGCTTTCTTTTTCTTGTCTTGTTAAAGCCTTAAAGGGAAGAGAGGATGGGATGAGTTGAAGATGGAATTAAATTATAATTACTTAATAATTTATTTGTATTCCTCCATATACCTTAGTGATTACTTGATTTCTAACGGACCTCCTTATTACTCATTTCAGAGGCTAGGAGAAGAAAATGGCTTGAGGGTAACCCAGAAACATCCAGTAATGATGCCCCCATAGTTTTTGACACATCTATCATACCTTGGTGGGCATGGATAAAACGGTTCCATCTACCTGAAGCAGAACTACTTAATGGTTTGTTCAGTGCATTTGTTTTCTCTTAAATGAAATGTGTGTGTATATGTGTAAGATGCTATATCTTGCTAATCTTCTATGCTGTATATTGTGTTTTATGCAGGCCGCGCTGCAATGATAGGCTTCTTCATGGCTTATCTGGTTGATAGCTTGACTGGGGTGGGTTTGGTTGACCAAATGGGCAACTTCTTTTGTAAAACTCTACTGTTTGTAGCTGTTGTTGGAGTCCTGCTGATCCGGAAGAATGAAGATTTAGAGAATTTAAAGAAACTGCTGGATGAGACAACCTTTTATGACAAGCAATGGCAAGCAACCTGGCAGGACGAGAAGCCTGGCAGTTCCAAGAATTGAGTAGTGACATTTCTATTCCTGAGTTTGCCCCTTCAAATTCAATCATCAACCTCCTTTACTTATTGAAAAATTATTAGCATCTTCCTGTCCATTTCATGTTATTGTAATTACTCTGTTTTAGCGAATGATGATGAATTTAAATTCCCATCATTGTAATTTAGTCTTTTGATTTATTAGTTCTTGTGCCTTTCCAGTTACAAGGTTCTTTCTTTTCTGAATTTCTCTTAACATGTTTTCTTGTGAATTGAGGCTTTGAAAAAATCACGGTGGACCTAACTCTAGATTCAGTAATAAATTGATAATTATTCGCAGCTGCACGTCTGTAGATACAATTTTTGGATTATTACATTTACTTTCTCCCATTGAGGGCATATAGCTTGTTTTTATTTGCAAGAATCAGTAATTTCATTGAACAAAGAATAGAATACAGAACACTTGCAGAAGTGACTACAAAACACCAACACCCAGTCATTACAGACCAACAGGAAACAAAACAGCACCACACTAATGCAGAAACTACCCGCAGCACCAATCTCTACATGAACAAAACCAAAACAAGCACCAGTGAGCTAATTACAACACAAACTATAGACAATCAATTACCAAGACTGCATAACAGGGCAGCATTGGTTCCCCATCTACAACACTGTACACGGTTCAAGATTGAGCCTTTGAATAACATTTGGCCTTCAATTTGTCATTAAACATCTTTCTTTGATGACTGTTATAAGTTGTTCTTCGGTGTAGATCTTCCTTGCATGGATGCTAGCATTTCTTTGACTCCACATATCATCAAATAACATTTGGCCTTCAAATGTTATTTGATGATATTTGGCCTTCAAATGCTAGCATTTCTGCACTCCATATATATATATGTGTGTGCATGTGCGCGCAAGAATAAACTGAATATAAACGGAATACTGTAACTTTGAATGCAAAAATAAACTGAATATAACTTGACTGAATATAAATTGGAATATAACTTGAAATGTCTTTAAATGCAAACTTGAAATAACTAAAATAACTCAAAATACTTACAAGTGCAAGGTAACTAAAATATAATTTTGCTTAATTAGAAAATAAAATATAATTTTGCTTAATTAGAAAATAAAATATAATTTTGCTAAGAAGGTTATCAACTTAGATGGGAAATTAGGTAATGGAATGAGGTTGTGGAATGAGTGATGACTTCTTCCTTTGAAATGCTAATTTATATAGACTTTTCATGTTTCATGGTGCTAGGGATTCCTGACTCCTAGATTGTTTTGTCTCGGGGTGCCTGGGATTCTTGTTGGATTGCTTTGCTTTTAGGTGGCAGGGATTCCTGATTACTGAACTGCTTTACACCAAAAGTGGATTCTTTTAACTGTAAAGAAATACTTTAACTGATTGCAAATCTTTGCTATTTATACTGAGAGTAGATTTGATGTTGACGACTGACTGTCCATGGATAGTAACTTGTTGAGTACCATTTCGAATAGTGGCAATATTTTTTTCTTGACTTATTGGTGGTGTTGTTCATCTTTAACTTTAGTGAGAGGAAGTTTTTCAAACTTCTACAAGATCACAGGGATATAAGGAATCTTGGTATGGTGAATTGAGATACGGGTTGGGCTCAATTCTTCTGGCTTGTTGACTGGAGGAGGATGCTTCTAAAGAAGCCGGAGAAGCGTTTTCTTGATCATCTCCCATTTGGGTGACTTGAAGCATTATTTTCCTGGCAAGTTCACTTTGTATATACTGTAGAAATGGAGCAATGTCGGGAATTGGGCATTATGCTGGTTTACTTGGTATTCTGACGAGAAATACCTCATTTGGCCTAACAAGGCTTTTGAAAAGCGTTTTAGGATGGAGCCATGCATGGTCCACCATCTGAGGAACCATGAAGGAATTTGGCTTCTGTACTTCTTGTCAAATTTAAAGAACCAGGAATGAGAGTGGTCCCATTCTGGTGAAGGATTACTCTAAACCATGCTTCTATATAATCATAGTAGCAAAATTGAACTGGGTGAACTGGGAGTTCTTTAAGAAGAGATGGATGAGACCCCCAATCTGTGCAAGAAATGAAACAGACTATGAATAACTTGTGATAGACTACTTTGGTAGGATCATCTCGACTATAGATTGGAATAATGCGAATATATATATATATATATATATATATATATATATATATATATATATATATATAAAGTAGAAACCTCACATGAGAGAGTACGAGATTTTGTCATGCAATGCATTCCTTCATATTTTATTTATTTAAGGTCAACAAAGTTTTGCATTTATATCAAAATGTTAGTTTATTCAATTAGCCAATGAACTAAATCAATAAATGCACTCTTCTTTAAAAAAAAAAAAAAAAAAAAAATCAGTAAATGCATATACTAACAGAATAATGTTATAGTTACAAACTATTTTACAATATTTTTACAAAATGTTGATGTGACCAATCTCTTATTGGTTTCATCTAAGCCCACTTTATAATTACTCACCACATCAACAGTTTGTAAAATTTTTTGTAAAATAGTTTGTATCTCTAGCAATATTCATACTAACTATCTATCGTTATGCATTAATTATTTATATTAAAGGAATTTATATGATTATTTATATGAGAAACTAATTTTATCTGTAATAATAATAATAGATTAAGAACATAAAAACTTTCCTCATGTTTAATAGTTTTGACAACAATTAACAGAAAAGTTATAAAAAAAAAAATTTATATATTTGTGAATTCACTAAACTTAATCATTTAGATTTCATAACTTCTGTTGAGGGCCATTTGTGGAAAGCCCAATGGAAAGAAAAGCCCAATGATGAGGGCAACAAGAAATTGACTATGAATAGTTAAAAAGGACCATTAGGCCCAAGCGGCAGGAATAATGAGTCACTAGCCCAACAATGTATACATGAGCCTTGAAAAGGTAAACGGGCTCAAAGAAGCTAGGAAAGAAAGAAATAGCATCCCATGGGCAGAATATGAGTTAGAAAAGTGAGAAAGGGTCGCTGCAGGCCCAAGGTAATGTAAACTAAGAAAGTAAGGGATTTATGGCAGGCCCATAAAACCCAAAGATAAGGATAAGGTTATTGGGCCGGGGAAGCCCAATGAAGTTAGTAACAAAGCCCATGGGAGTGTGGAATTAGCAAACAGGCCGAGGAAGCCCAAAAGAATTAACAAACGGGCCGTGGATGCCCAAAAGGAGAAAACAAAGGGACATAGGAGCCCATGAGTAAAAAGAAACAAAACAGTGCCTATGATAGGCCACTAAGGAAAGGAATAAAATGGCCGGCCCAAAAGGGGGCCCAGCAGGATTGAGTCATTACGGCAGGAATTACGAGCCAAACACGGCAGGCAGCAAAGAAAAACAAAGGTGGGCCAAAGGAATATAAAGCCCATCATTATACGAAGCCCAGCTTCTGATTAGAGCGAAGGACCAAAAGAAAGCCCACATGAAAGGCCAGGAAACGCAGACGGAGGGTCTCCAGGTTGCAGCAGACGCATGAGCAGCAGGCAGACTCTTGGACAAATTTGAAAGGGAAGCACGCGCAAGGCCCAGGCGCCACCAGCCTGTACCCAGCCAATACAGGACATGGTGGGGCCATGGGTCAGAGGTAAGAGGTAAATGGGGTGTGGTTTGGTGGTGGGGAGAGGGGAAAAGACCTATTTTCGGCCCCTGCTCAAGCCTCTTTTGGGAGGTACGTCCTGCTGGGATGATAGACCACCCAAAAGAGGCAATTTGAGAGGGAACCGTTGAGTGCATGCTCTGAGTGTGAGGAGAGAGGAGATTAACATCGTGGCAGGAAAGGCCGCGGCGCACAGAAGGACAAAATGAGTCCGCGGCGCACAGGAGGACAAAATGAGTCCGCCTCTGTCTGGCAGGGGTTCTGTGTCGCACAGCATGGTCGGCAGGTACACCCAGGCCAGACAAAGGCGGTTAAGGGACAAGATAGTAAAATACTAGTCACGGCAGGCACTATAAAGAGGCCATTGCCGTGCCGTGTAAAGGGGATTAAGAAATAGGGGATTTTTCACAACGTAAAAAGAAAAAACAGAGTAAGAAGAGAAGAAAAAAAGAATAGAACAGAAACAGAGAGAAAAGGAAAGAAACTAAGAAAGAAAGGAGAGAGTTAGTTCGAAAGAGCATGCACCAATAGATCGGCTTCCCTCTCTCCCCCTTCAAAATCTCACCTTTCCTCCAAAGAATGCAAACGAGAGCTTTCCCAGTGGGACTATAACCATTCAGGGCCGACTCCCTCAAAGCCATTAATTCCCATAGCAGGATTCTTCCTGGGGGATTATTTGCATTGAGAAGAGGCGTTCTCCCCTCTTTGGATTTGCTGCGGCAGACAAAACTTATAACTTAATATTTTGCCTATTCAAATTAATCAGTGTTACTCTCTTTATTTTCCTTAATGATTGGTATCATTGTGACAATAATCATGTTTTACTAACAGGAAATACATAACAGTCTGTTTGAGTAAATAGAATACTTTGTTTTTTTAGTCATTATTATCTGCCTGCCATAACTTGTCTGCAATAGTCTAGCCTGCCATAACTTCTGCAACAGTCTAGCCTGTCATAGCTCGTCTGCTACGATTCTGCTTGCCGAAGAACTTGCTCCTAGCAAGTGTGGCATAAGTTTGTGCACAAACCGGCCCAAGTTGAGTTGCAATTGGACCGGCCTCCCTTACTCAGAAACACTAGGGCCCACCATCGCAGGAGGCAGCCCAGCCCGTTACCGCAGGAGGCAGCCCAATCCTACCAGAAAAGGCCCCCACAACTTCTTATAGTGATATCTGTGTGTTGAATTAACATTAAAGTATTTATTTTATGTAATTAAAAAGCGTACAATAGGATAATTACATTTATTTTGTTATATGAATTATTTTAAGTGATGCGTTAATTATATAAATATAATTAAATTTTGAAGTCATTTTTTCTAAGATTTATATGAGAAACAATTGATTTGAAATATGGTATTCTTGCTCAAATTTAGTTGCTTTCACAACAATTGAAACAAAGTCCAACCACCAAAAAAAAAAAAATAATAATGATACAGAATCAAGAAAGCATGGGATGAGGGAAGATTAGCAAATTCAGATTTTCCTCTTGTGAATTGCTTGGATTTATGCAGATCAAGGCTGGTTGCATGGAATAAAAATGAGTTTGGACATGTAGGCAAAAAGATTGTAAGCTTACAGCGAGGCATTTGAAATGGTTGGAACTACAATCTAATTCTCCTGTTATAATTGAAGATATTCGAAATACCCGGGTAGAGTTGAATTGTTGGTTAGACAAAGAGAATACCATGTGGTTACAAAGATCTAGAATAAATTGGTTTCAAGATGGAGACCAAAATACTAGATTTGTTCACTCTAAAGCTTCAACCAGGTATCAAAAGAATTTAATATCTGGTATGATGGATTCGAATGATTGTTGGCAGGAGGATATGAGGAAGGTTGAAGAGATTGTGGTTAATTATTATTCAAATTTGTTCTCTTCTTCTAACCCTTCTGAGTTCACAGAATTAATAAAAGCAGTGGAGCCTAAAGTTTCCCAAGATATGAATAACATGCTTACTAGAGATTTCAAAGGTGCAGAGGTGAAGGCGGCTCTCAACCAAATGTATCTTTTGAAAGCTCCAAGCCCTGACGATATGCTGCCGGTGTTTTTTCAACACTTCTGGGCAACGGTTGGCAATGAGGTGGTTAAACTGTACTTGACTTCCTTAATTTAGGTATTTCTCCTCCTCACTTCCATGACACTCATATTGTCTTAATTCCGAAAAATAATGAACCACAGGGAATAACTAATTATTGTCCTATTAGTTTATGTAATGTGGTTTATAAACTTGCCTCTAAAGCTATTGCCAATAGACTTAAAAGGGTTTTACCTTCCATTATCAATGATTCACAAAGTGTTTTTGTACATGATAGACTAATCACTGATAATGTATTGGTTGCTTTTGAGACTATGCACCATATAAATCAGAAGAAAGTAGGAAAGAAAGGTGAGATGCCGCTAAAATTAGATATGAGCAAAGCATATGATAGCATTAAATGGAGGTGTCTTGAAAAAATCATGGAGAAGTTGGGGTTTGATTAGAAAGTCCGAGATCTTTTATTGAAGTGTGTTTCATCAGTCAAATACTCTATTAGGATTAATGGAAAGCCATGTGGTAACATTGTTCCAACACGAGGTTTGCGTTAGGGAGATCCTCTCTCTCCATATCTTTTCTTGTTATGTGCTAAAGGTTTGTCAGCAATGATAAAGAAGGCCACGATGGAGGGTGATTTACATGGAGTAGTTGTCTGTAGAAGAGGACGGAAGATTTTACATTTATTCTTTGCAGATGATAGCTTAATTTTCTGTAGAGCTTCTTTGGAGGAATGTGACTCTTTGCAGCGAATATTTCAAGTTTATGAGGCAGCTTCGGGTCAGCAACTGAATAGAACGAAGACATCATTGTTTTTCAATTCTAATACGGACACGAGTGTGAAGGAAGAAATCAAAAATCGATTTGGAGCACAAGTGATCAAAAATCATGAGAAATATCTTGGTCTTCCGTCGATGGTTGGCAGAAATAAACGAAACTCATTTAATTCAATTAAGGAGAAACTTGCTAAGAAATTGTCAGGTTGGAAGGAGAAGTTGCTGTCAAAGGTGAGGAAAGAAATTCTGATCAAGGTGGTGGCCCAAGCTATTCCGACTTACACGATGAGTTGTTTCAAGCTTCCGGATTCTCTATGTGATGAACTGACAAGTTTGATTAGAAATTTTTGGTGGGGGTAGAAGCAAAATGAAAGGAAGACAGCTTGGTTGAGTTGGGAAAAGCTATGCATGCCAAAGTCTTGTGGGGGATTAGGATTTAAATTGCTCAAACTGTTTAATTTGGCGCTTCTTGCAAAACAGGGGTGGCGTTTGCAGGTTGGAAAACACTCTTTGGTCTTCAAAGTTTTTAAAGCAAAATATTTTCCTGATTGTGATTTTGTGAATGCATCCATGGGGAATAATCCTTCTTATATTTGGCAAAGTTTAATGGCTGAACAAAGGGTGGTTAAATAGGGGATGAGATGGCAGGTTGGTAATGGGACCAATATTAGAGTGTGGGGAGATAAATGGCTTCCAAATTCGTCTTCTCATACGGTAGTTTCTCCTTGGGTTAACGTTTCTCCAGATTTTCGTGTCTCTGAGTTGATTGACTCCAATAAATCTTATTGGAATTCAGACTTAATTGAACAACTCATTTTACCTTATGAAGTGGAGACGGTTAAGAGTATACCGTTGAGCACGTGCTTACCTACAGATAAGTTGATTTGGGCAGAGACTAACAATGGGCTGTTCACTGTCAAAAGTGCTTATAAGGTGGCTGTTGATATCTTGGCTGCTTCTCCTTTGGGTTCATCAGGTTCTAGTTCAGATGAGAGTAATATGAAAAGGTTTTGGAAGCGTGTTTGGGAATTAGATGTGCCTCATAAGATTCGACATTTCGTTTGGAGGGCATGTCGAGACATATTACCGACGAAGAGGATTCTGAAAAACCGATAGATTCTAGCTGAGGATATCTGTGCTGAATGTAACCTGGATTCATAAACCACAGGACATGTGTTTTGGTCTTGTCCTAGAGCTCAAAATATTTGGAAATGCTCTGGGATTTTCCAACCTGGTTTTATTGGTTTATTCCCTTCTTTTCTTGACTTGTTATGGAAAATGATGATGTTGGATGATTGTGAGGAAAATATTTTAGCTCTGGTGGTTACAATTGCTTGGAGTATTTGGACAAATCATAATGAAGTTCGTAATGGAGGAAAAAAGAAAGGGGAACATGTTAGTATTTGCAGGAGTATGTTTGTGCCAAAAAGATGTTAGTTAAGGCGGATCAGATTCAGATTGACCATTGTTGTCCACCTCCGCAGAATATGTATAAAGTGAATGTTGATAGGGATGTTTTCTCGGCAAGGAAGGAAGTAGGGATTGGAATTGTTGTTAGGGACTGTCACGGATTGGTGATGGCTGCAATGTCCATGAAAGTGAATGCTCCGTTGGGTCCTTCGGAAGTTGAGGCAAAAGCCTTTGAGGCTGGTCTGATATTTGCAAAAGCCTTTGAGCCGTGGTTACTCCTATAATATATGGGATCCCTGATTCTTGTTATGATATTCGTAATGTCAGGTTTTCTCATGTAAAGCATAAGGAAAATACGCCTGCGCATCTATTAGCTAAACATGCTTGTGGCATTGTTGATTTTCTAGTTTGGATGGAAGAGAATCATTATTTCTTAGAACAAGCTCTTCGTCATGATGTAATTTCCTTTTAAGTAACGAAAGTTTCTAGTTTATGATAAAAAAATAAAAAAAACCAATTGAAGGATATATATATATATATATATTTCCAC
Organism: Quercus parvula; assembly: GCA_030820535.1. Taxonomy (NCBI): domain Eukaryota; kingdom Viridiplantae; phylum Streptophyta; class Magnoliopsida; order Fagales; family Fagaceae; genus Quercus; species Quercus parvula. Next base: position 32,238,657 of record JAUAME010000012.1, read on the forward strand.
AGTTAAAACATTTACCTTTTCCTGTCATTTGTTTATCATATTTTTTGGAAACATTTTTCTTTTTAGCATAAAAATCATTTGGTTTGACAAAATTATTTTTGTATTTTTTATATTTGTTATGATAGTTTTTGTGACTTTTAACATGTTCTTTCCCTTTTTGCCTGGAAGGAGCAATAGGGGGCAAACCATATTGTTCACAAAAATTTGCGATCCGTAATGATCCTGATGCTTTATATGCACTACTTTCTAAGATGGTTAAAGATGATGAAACTCCTAATTCTGATGCTACCAATTCAGACGATGAAAAAGCTTCTGTAATCAATATGTTTGGCAAAAATAGGCAACCCTGTGGGATATAGATCCCGCCATTTATGAAGATTGCTAGAAAAATCATTAACAAGTAAATCAACAATATCAATTTGGTCAATGTCATAGGCATGAGCAATACCAACTTCAGACATATGACTTATGATTTTTTGTTCAGATAATCCAGAAATATTCCATTTGTAAGGCTTATCAATAGAAATAGAAAATTGTGGTTGAAAAATTCTTTTTTGAAATTGTATATCTGGAGGAATAGATTCGGAATACCAATTTTGTGTAAAAGACATAGGTTTGGAATTTTCAACAAATCTTTTGATTTCTGGTAATTCATCATTTAAAATCCCCTTAGGAGGAACAGAGGAAATAGTGTCAGAATTAGTATGTTCATCAGAAACAATCTCTTTTTCATTTTTTGAAATAGTGCAAGGTGTACTTCTAGAAGTACCTTCAATTTTTATTTTCAAATCCGAAAGCATTTTATCAACAATTTCAAGCATGTTAGACGGAGAGGTCTTGAGCAGAACTTTCTCCTTTTGACTTGATAAATCAAATAAAGGTTTCTTAATTAAAACAGATTTTTCAGAAGCAGTATTTTCAATATGGTCAGGTTGTTGGTCAATGACATGCAAAGATTTATTAGTAGAATTGGGTTGTTCAATAAGACTAGTGATAGGAGTTTGATCATTAGAAATTTTAAAAGAAGATGTTTTAACAAAATTTGATTTTCTTATCATACTCAAATGCTGTTTTGAAATTTCATTATTTGGAACATAATAATTTTCAAGAAAATCAAAGAATAAAATATGTTTTTTCAATTGTTTCATTTTTTCTAACCATTTACTCTTGACATGGTTTTTGTCAGACTGAGCAAAATTATTTTGGAAGTATTTTCGTTTAATTTGATTTTTTGAAAGCATAAATTCATCATACAAAGGAACCAAATCAACTTCAAAGTTTTCATTTGAAACAGTTAAAACTCTTAATTGGTTAACATGGTTAAAATTATTAGTGGGAGTAAAGTTGGGGTCAACAGATTTATCATTATCCCTTTCTTTAGTAGTTTTTCTATACAAACAAGAAGCATCAGAATAATATTTAAAACAAGTATGATCATTCACAGAAACATCAGTCATAGACAGAATGTTATTTTTAAAATTCTTAGATTTAGTATCATGTGAACACATGAGAACAGTAGCAACACAACTCTCAACATTGTGATCTTCTTCATTTACAATACCAAGAGGACAACTAGTCCTGGAGCTGATAGAAGAGTTGGATCTCCACAATCTATCCATACTATCCTAGTTTTAACACTCAATTATCATGTTTTTCTCACAACCGTTGCAGTTCGTAACACATACCCTAACCAACCTTATACCTCTCATGCCCTACACGCCCTCTCTTGGCTTAAACGGGCCTTACAGTTCGGTTCTAGGAATTCACTTTACGACTAGGGTGGCGCCAACGACGGTAAGAAGGGGACACAACAACTGAGCACCAAAGTTTCGGGTAGACACAGACGGAGAGACAGAGAACACAACAACACTATCGACGGCCAGAAAAGAGTGGCTCTGATACCATAAAGGGGGAGGAACACACAGATGGGAAGCGGAAGCACAGTTACACAGTAATATTACTTGAAAATAATGCAAGTAAAAGTAATGCAGCAAAGTTATAAGACCAACCAAGTAGGCGGCAGAGCCAGCCAAGTAGGGGGTATAACTTTTAAGTTTAAAGGAAAGTAAAGAATTATAGAACCGTCCGTGATGGCGGTAATCCGACCAAGATGGCGGTAGCAACAAATAGTATAATGCAAGTAATGAACATAAAACTGAAGTTACTTGTTATTGAAAGTAAACTTGAACACTTACAGTAGTAGTGATTACAAACTGGAAATAGTTACAAAGCTTTAGAAGTTACAGGCTTTGTGGAGAAAGTAGGAAGTGTAATAGGAAGTGTAAGTAGGGAGATATTCTTACAATAGAAAGGCTCTCAAGGGAAGTCTCTCTCTAAGGAAGAAGCTCTGAAGAAACACTTAAACAAACACTTCCTTGAATACAAGGGACAGCCCCCCTTAAATAGGCAAAAATAATTGAGTGAACAGTAATAGTGAATAGTACCCATGAATAGTGACGGGTGAATAGTGACAGGTGAATAGTGATATGAATAGTAAATTTCCTTTTATGCCCAAAACTTGGAGAATCATTTGGGGAACTCATCATTATTGTTCTTGTAGTAGATAGTGTCAGATGCATTATGGCAAAATATAGGAATCATTGCCTAGTAGAAGGAACCAAAACATAGTCTTGTCTTGTAGCACTTATTGGATCTTTTGGAGCATTCTGAATGTTTGAAGCAAAGTTGAAGTAGTGGCATTCCGTAGAACTTTTTTGAAGCTTATTTCTTGAAGCAGGTATTCAGTTAAATATTAATTTCTACTCCTCAGGATTCTCTTCATCATGTGCAAACCAATTTTGTGGATAAGGATAGATTTGATATCCGGGGTCCTTTGCCACAGAGACCTGAGAAGCTTTTTCATCGTCTGAATTGGTAGCATCAGAATTAGGAGTTTCATCATCTTTAACCATCTTAGAAAGTAGTGCATATAAAGCATCAGGATCATTACGGATCGCATCTAAAGGAGAACTTTTCTTTTTGGATCTAGTGGAAGATGCAATATTTTTTGTTGATGAGGAAGCAGGTGCATCAGTTGCAACTGTTTGCAATGGAGTAGTAATCTTTAATGGAGAAACATGTGAAGCAAGGAAGTCCCTTTCAACATTGTTAATAATAGAATCAGTGTGAGAAAACCTATCCCACCACTTAACATACCAGCACCGTGCAAGAACATCATCTTCTTTGGCATATTGCCATTTCAAAATCCATGGAGTCTTATATTTTTTGATAAAATGAAGTAGAGGGGGAAATTTGGCTTTATGAATATCAGGTTTGAATTTTAATGAGAAATTTCTGAAACAATCTGTTAATTGTGCAGGAAATATTTCAACGGCTGAACCAAATTGGGTCCACCATCGGATAAACCAGAGGGGGAAAGGAGAATCAAAATCTTTGTGAAAATTGACAAACCATGAGTGGGACATGGTTTCATTTTGGTGAAGCATAAATCTGAACCAGGCTGTAATATAATCATGGTAAGAGTAGGGAATAGGGTAATTTGGTAATGACCTTGTAGCAGTAGGACAGGGGCCCCACATATCCTCTGAAATAATGTGTTTTAGATAAAGACTGTGGTAAATAATTTTTTCTCTATCATTCTTGTCTCTAATAGGATTAATTTCAACTGAATCTTCCTGTCGTAATATTGCAGTATAATATTGCACCGTCTTTTGGTTGTGCTCAGGAATCCAATGAAATAATGGGGGAAAGTAGCTGGTAGCAAGTCTAAAAGGATTAGTAATGGAGGCCCTATTAGGCTCTACAGAGAACAGGTTTTGAACATATCGTTTTTTAACATATTGGGAAGCATTGGGATTTCTAGGGAAACCAGTTTGAATAGGTTGGGGGCTGTGAACCAAAGTATAGGGATCATAAGTAGAAGCTAAAACAGAAGAGTAGTTAGTTTTGGGAATAGTTCCTAAAGTAGTGAATCGGTTAACAGTGTTTATGGGGGAAGCAGGTTGAGCTTTGACAATTTGGTTACTATTGTCAGGCGTCTTGTCATTCGACCTTCTACTTGCCATAATGACACTGCAGAAATTCACGGGTAAGGAAATCAGGAATGGTATTTTGGGATCCTTTAATATATTCAATATCAAAATCAAACACACTCAAAATAGCTTGCCACCTAGCAAAAATATGTTTTGAAGCAATATTTTCAACATCTTTTTCAATAACATATTTAGCACTTTTGCAATCAATTCGTAGCAGAAATTTTTGGTTTAATAAATCACTTTGAAATTTTGAAATACATAGAACTGTAGATAAAATTTCTTTTTTAATAGTACTGTAATTTAACTGTGCATTATTCCAAATACCAGAATAGAAACGGACAATTTGCTCAAGTGACTCTGGTGAAACTCTTTGTTTCAGAATACCTCCATAACCAAAATCCGAGGCATCTGTTTCAACGACTTTGAAAGCACTAACAGTGGGAATACCGAGACAAGGTAAAGTTTTAACATGAGATTTAATTTGTTTAACAAGGGAAGTATGGATGTCAGACCAAGGGGGAGGATTACTCTTTAACCTATCAAATAGAGGCTTACATTGCTTTCTCATATCTTTGTAAAAATCAGCAACATAATTTAATGACCCAAGAAATCTTTGGAGCTGAGTTTTCTCGGTGATCACATCAGGAAACTTATCAGCAAATTGGATGGCCCTATCAATAGGACGAATCTATCCTTCAGAGATGTCAAAGCCAAGAAAACGGACTTTTGTTTGAAACAATTTGACCTTTTTAGCAGAGACAACAAGACCATTTCTTCTGATAGTATCTAAGAATGAATGCAAGTGTTTCCAATGTTCATCAATAGAACTAGAGTAGACAAGGACATCATCAATGTAAACAATGGTAAAATGACTGAATGAATTGAAAATATCATTCATAATGTTTTGAAACTCACTTGGGGCATTCTTAAGACCAAAAGGCATAACATTCCACTCATAATGTCCAAAAGGAGTGGTAAAAGCAGTTTTGTACCTATCCTTTTCGCTAATCTGGATTTGCCAGAACCCAGACTTCATGTCAAACTTGGAGAATATCACGGCTTCACTCAGCCTATGAACCAGGTCATTCTTATTGGGAATAGGATACCTAATCCATTCTAAAACCTTATTCAAAGGTTTATAGTTAATTACTAATCGATGAGTTCCTCTTTCAATCTCAGCATTTTTCTGAACATAAAAAGCAGAACAAGACCAAGGGGACTTGCTATTCCTAATCAATTTTTTCTCCAATAAATCATTAATTTCTTTTTTACAAAATTCAACAGTTTCAGCATTCATTTGAATAGGACGAGCTTTGGTGGGGATATTTTTCTCATGAAAATCTTTAACATAAGGCAAATCAACAATATGTTTCTTTCTGTGCCAAAAAGCATTAGGAACATCAGAACAAACATTATCAATCAACATTTTTTGAAAATTATCAATTTTTGATTGTAATAATTTATTAGAAATTTGTTCAGCAATTTTCTTGTATCTAACTTCTTGTTGAAGGAAGTTAAGATGTTTAACTTTAGCATGGATCAAGTTTAAAGTATCATCAATTTCAGTTTTTGAAGCAAATTTGAATTTTACTTTTTGTCCAAAAGGATCAGTAGTAATTCCATCATGTTCAACAAGAAAAGGATACAAAGCATTTATAAAAGGCAAACCAAGAATCACTTTATCAGTTATATTTTTGACAAGAACAGAAGGAATCTTGAAGCAAACATTATCATGGCAAACATGAGCATTATTCAATTCATATTTGATTTTCATTTGGGAACCATTAGCTGAGACCAATCTTTCGGTTGATTTTTCAAAATATTTTGAAGGGATCAATCCTTCTTGGATACAGTTCATATCCGCACCAGAATCAATCATGGCAATAACAGTGAAATGATAATCAGGAGAAACTACAATTTTAACATTTGTAAACCATTTTGGAAGAAGCATTTTATTGACAAGAGCAAGTTGAGAATCAATGAAAACATCAGTAATACCTTTATCAGAACGGGCCTTACAGTTCTGGCCGCTGATAGAAGAGTTGGATCTCCACAATCTATCCATACTATCCTAGTTTTAACACTCAATTATCATGTTTTTCTCACAACCGTTGCAGTTCGTAACACATACCCTAACCAACCTTATAGCTCTCATGCCCTACACGCCCTCTCTTGGCTTAAACGGGCCTTACAGTTCGGTTCTAGGAATTCACTTTACGACTAGGGTGGCGCCAACGACGGTAAGAAGGGGACACAACAACTGAGCACCAAAGTTTCGGGTAGACACAGACGGAGAGACAGAGAACACAACAACACTATCGACGGCCAGAAAAGAGTGGCTCTGATACCATAAAGGGGGAGGAACACACAGATGGGAAGCGGAAGCACAGTTACACAGTAATAACTGATTCTGATACTGTTTCTTCTGTTTCTGCTACAAAGATTTTTGGTAATGATTTTCCAGAAATTAAAAGATTTATTGCATTTCTCGAAAAAGACAATGATATTTTTCAACAAACACTTCGAGCCCTTGAAATACACCTGGTTAACCTCACTGCTCAAAATGAAGTTTACACACACTACTATAAAAAAACCTTTGCTTCAGATACAATCTATCCATACTTTCCCTCCTATTGATCCTTCTGGTTATGTTAAGCAATTAAGAGTTTTGACTATTTTAAATGAAGACTTTAAAGTTGATTTGGTTCCTTTGTATGATGAGTTTATGCTTCCAAAAAACCGGATTAAAAGAAAATATTTCCAAGATAATTTTGCTCAATCTGAGAAAAACCGTGTTAAGAGTAAATGGTTAGAAAAAATGAATCAATTTAAAAAACATATTTTGTTTTTTGATTTTCTTGAAAACCATTATGTTTCAAATAATGAAGTTGCAAAGCAGCATTTGAGTGTAATAAAAAAATCAAATTTTATTAAAGAAAAGGATAAATCTACTATTCGGGCTACTCATCCGCCTCTTGAGACAATTGTGCTAACTTGTCAAGATAAAAAGACAGAAGTTAATGCTACTCCTTTTAAAATTGCCGATGATAAAACCCCTATTTACAGTGTTATTGAACAAAACAACTTTACTAATGAGTCTTTGCATGTTATTGGTCAACAGCTTGATCGTATTGAAGAAAAGATTATTGAAAAAACTGTTTCCATAGAAAAACCTGCTTCAGAAAAATCTGTAAAAACTGAGAAACCTTTGATAGATTTACCCAGCGAGAAAGTTATGTTCAAGACTTCTCAGTCTAAAATACTTGAGGTTGTTGATAAAATGCTTGCTGACTTAAAGGTTAAAACTGAAAGTACTTCTACAAATACAACTTGTACTATTTCAAAGAAAGGAAAAGAAATTGTTTCTGATGAACAAACTGATTCTGATACTGTTTCTTCTGTTTCTGCTACAAAGATTTTTGGTAATGATTTTCCAGAAATTAAAAGATTTATTGGAAATCCAACTCCTATGTCTCTTACAAAAAATTGGTATTCAAAACCTACTCCTCCTGATATGCAATTTGAAGAAAGAATTTTTCAAACACAGTTCTCTGTTTCTGCTGATAAGCTTTATGAATGGAATATTGATGGTTTCTCTGAGCAAGAAATCATTAATAAAATGAGTCATATGTCCATGGTTGGTATTACTTACCAAAATAACCATGATTTAGATCAGCCTGAAATTGTTAATTTACTTGTTACTGGTTTTTCTGGAACTCTTCGAGGATGGTGGGATTCATATCTCACAGAAGATTCCAAAGAATCTGTTAAACATGCTGTTAAAAAGAATGATGAAGGTTTGCCTATTTTTGATGAAAGTATTGGTCGTGGTATTCTAGATGGTGTGAATACTCTGATATATACCATTCTCAAACATTTTGTTGGTACTCCATCTAATATTTCATCTCGAGTTTCTGATTTATTAAATAATTTGAGATGTCCTAGTATGACTGATTACAGGTGGTACCAAGATGTTTTTACTTCCAGAGTAATGCTTCGAAAAGATTGCCACAAGCCTTATTGGAAAGAAAGGTTTATTGACGGTCTGCCTCCAATCTTTGCTCATAAGGTAAAACAAGTGTTAATGGGAAAAAATGATTCTATTGATTATGATAACTTAACTTATGGAGATATTTTTAGTGCTATTAAAAAACTTGGTATTAACATGTGTAATGATGAAAAATTGTTAAAATACCATTTACAGAATAAGAAAAAAGCTAAATATGAAATGGGTAATTTTTGTGAACAATATGGTTTGCCCCCTATTGCTCCTTCCAGGCAAAAAGGGAAAGAACATGTTAAAAGTCACAAAAACTATCATAACAAATATAAAAAATACAAAAATAATTTTGTCAAACCAAATGATTTTTATGCTAAAAAGAAAAATGTTTCCAAAAAATATGATAAACAAATGACAGGAAAAGGTAAATGTTTTAACTGTGGAAAACCTGGGCATTTCAGTAGAGATTGCAATCAAAAACCTGGCTCTGATACCATAAAGGGGGAGGAACACACAGATGGGAAGCGGAAGCACAGTTAAAGTAGTAATATTCCTTGGGACTATTGACTGAAGTGTATTCCGCCAAATTCGGGATGTTCTTGAAAATCAATCTTTATTGGTCTAATCAGTGGAAGCAGCATCGGAAGGATAACCATCAAAAGGGCCTTGTGGAGAATGGCAATCATGATTATGAGAAGTGGCATATTTATTACAGAATCCACAGTAAAAAATTGGTTGAAATACTGGGGGTTTCCCTGGGATGAGAAACTCAACAGGATTACAGTGGTTAGTGGCCCGTAAATGAGCAACTGCATCAGAATATGGTCTGGGACCAAAGACAGCAATTCTATCTGTGCTACCTATGAAATGGTAGTGTTTCCAGAGACTGTCAGCAACATTAATAATTTGGTTATTGAAATAATTTCTCCAGCATTCTATAAGAGTAAGAGGATCAGCAAAAGATAAATGAGTATTTCCTTCAAACCATGGCCCTTGGTGAGTATGACCATTAATGAGAATGAGATGCTTTGAAGGCTGAACATTCATCCAATTGTCTTGTTCCCATTGTGGTAACGTACTCCAACATCTGATGGTAACAAAAGGAGTATTGAATCTTCTAACTGACTCTTTAATAATTTGTGGGAGTTGGCTTATTTGAAAATGGTTTGTTAATCGCATGTATCTGACTAAACCATATTCAAACATTTGGGAAAGCCAGTAAGGATCTTTATCATATTCATCATCATCTGAAATATCAGAAATATATGAACCATCGTCAAAATTTATCAAAAGACCAGGAAATGGGTGTTGCTTTTCATATACTCTGAGACTACTTTCAAACTTTTCCTCCCAATCAGCTTGGAGAAAAACATTATCATCTTCATCTAACTCATCTGGATCAGGAATAGTAGCAGTAACAAGTGTTTTGAAATATTCGAACCATAGATCAAAAGACCTAAACATAGCCTTGCTTTCCAGAATACGTAATCGTATATCTGTTGGCAAGTTGGCAACAGCACTTCTTAAAACTGATTGAGTCTTAAGGCTCAATCTAGCATAATCTGTGCCCATTATAGTCATTTTATCCTTTGAATGGATATCCTCTTTGCCAAAGAGTTGACTGAGATAAAGATCATTTGTAATATTTGGATGGGTAATATGATGACTTCTAAAGGCCTCATTTTCTAGAATGAAGTCATCTTCTGAAGCAAAGGTTTTTTTATAGTAGTGTGTGTAAACTTCATTTTGAGCAGTGAGGTTAACCAGGTGTATTTCAAGGGCTCGAAGTGTTTGTTGAAAAATATCATTGTCTTTTTCGAGAAATGCAGATTGCAGGTTATCAAGAATGAGTTTAATAGAAGCTGGTAATTCTGAGTAGGTACCATTGTGGAATTGTAAATTTTTTGCTAAAACTTCTTGTAAAGCAATTATTATATCACCACTAGAGTATGTCACCTTTGCAGGGACATCTCTTTGAAGGGATATTGCTTCCTTGGATTTTTCCCCAGAAGAAGCGCCTTCATGCATCATGAAAGGTCGTCCCATTGGAAGCCTTTTGGGTTGAGAATAGTCCTGTGCAGGAGCTTTTCCCTTTGAAGACATAATAATCCACTTACTAGTGGTATAGGTATAAATATTACTAGTATCCCACTTATTAGTGGTACTTATCCTTGCATCATCGTCTGATTCCTGCAAAGAAGTTTTGAAAATGTGAGGGCGATTGATAGTATTAGTTCTGTGAGCATTAATTTTAGAATATGGACAAGAATTCATCATTATTTCTTGGACAAGAGTATGCATGGGAGAATCTCTTTCATAAGTCAGGTTGTCAATATCTATATCAGTTTTTGAAGCAAATTTGAATTTTATTTTTTGTGCAAAAGGATCAGTAGTAATTCCATCATGTTCAACAAGGAAAGGATATAAAGCATTTATAAAAGGTAAACCAAGAATTACTTTATCAGTCAAATTTTTAACAAGAACAGAGGGAATCATAAAATTGACATTGTTATGGCATATTTGAGCATTATTCAATTCATACTTAATTTTCATATGAGAACCATTAGCAGAAACCAATCTTTCGGTTGATTTTTCAAAATATTTTGAAGGAATCAATCCTTCTTGAATGCAGTTCATATCTGCACCTGAATCAATCATTGCAACAACAGTGAAATGATAATCTGGAGAAACAACAATTTTTACTTTTGTAAACCATTTTGGAGGAATCAATTTATGGACAGGGCTAAGTTGGAAGTGGTCAACAATACCTTTTTCAGAAAGAAGAGCTTGTTGACTGGATTCGTCTCCATCTTGATGCTCATCTTGTTCATTATCAATTTGTTGATGATCAAGATTTTTATCAATTTTTAACATTATTAATTCTTGTTTAATATCTTGATTATCATTTTTAAGGTTTTTAAGATCATTTTTTAAACCAAGCATTTCTTGTTTAACAACAGTGATTTCCAATTGGAGATCATTAACAGTTAAATCTTTGGATTTCTTTTTATTGAATCTTTCCAAAGTTTCTTCAAAGTTTATGGTTGGTTTTAATTTTTTACCAGTTTCATTTTTTAACAGATTCTTCTTAAATTTATCTAGATATTCTTTTTGCAATTCAGGATTTTGGATCTGATTGATTAATTGGATTATTAATTTTTCATTTTCTTCGCTTTTAGTGAGAGTATTAACAGAGTTAATAATATTACAACAGGAATCTCTACAGCCAATTTTAATATTAGGGGAATCAGAAGAATCATCAGCAGATTGGTAACAAGAATCAGAAGAAGAAAAATCATCTTCCAAAGAATCAGACGAATTGTGCGAATCAAGGATTCTGAACAATTCTTCTTGCTCTTTATCATTAATTTTTAACATGTTAAACTTATTCTTTAATTTACCAGGTTTTTTTTTTTGCTGGAGATCCAACTCAATTATCAAAATGATAATTGCATTCTTGAATAGGCATGAAACATGCCCGTCTATGTAAGTCATTATATCTTGAAACTTTTAAATTTGTATATACATATAGTATGATCAAATCATTACACCACTCTTATTATCTTTCTATTTTGTCTATGAAATAGAATAAGAAATATTTCAATTTTTCATAGATAAAATTATAGAAATATTGGAGGAAATTAATAACAAGTTTGTGACTTGATTATCATAAAATATGTCAAAATGCAAACAATTACCCTATCAAGAATCACTATGTTTGGAGGAAATGAAAATTTAGAGAGAAAGAAGGAATGTAATCAGAGGAGAGGGAAATAAAAACTAACAGCTAACGACTTGTACACGCGGATATCAGACTAACTAACTCTTGCAGTTCCCATTTCAGCAAGTTGAGAACTTGAAATAGATACATGTTTCATCAACTCTTAACACTTTGTGATTGTAGCTATGAAAGAGCGAATTTAGGAGTCTTAGATGCAAGTGTTTGGTTAGGAACCTTAACACTAGCCGATCCCTATTCTTGGAACTGGAACCACTGGCCGATCCCTATTCTTGGAACTAGAACCATGACCATAAGGGCTTCCAGTTCTAGTAGCTAGCACAGTAGATTCAACCATTTTTTTTTTTTTTCCATGCCTACAGATTTTTGTTTTTCCTTTTGTCCTTTTGTTGAACTAAAGAGAAAATTTTATTAATTGAAGACATAGGGTCATGTAAAAGAATTTGCCCTCTGACATTGGATCAAACCCATGAGGAATTAAAGAACAAACAATTCTTGAAATATATCATGCATCCTTCAACATAGCACCACATGGACAAGCATACAAAATTTTATAACTGATCAATTCTTCTTACAAACACTCCAGCTTAGTGAAGTACTCTCCAACAATAAGTGAACCTGGAGTGTTACAACCTAAATCTTTTTTCAATTCAAAAATTCTTGGACCATTTCTTTAAATATATTGCACCTTCAAATCCATCCAAATATCATGAGCTCAATCTGAATAGATCTCATTCCACCAAACTTGGAACAAAGGAGAATCAGGATCTGACGATTTTGCATTGGATTCATCAACAAAGCCTAATTTGTTCTTGGTCATTAATCTACTCCATGTTGGTTGATTTATTGTTGAAAGCAATTGCAAGACCAAAATAGTTCCAGAATTTTCTCCATTGTGAAGAAAATAGAGCGGAAAAATTTCAAAGAATACGGCATTTTGATCTCAGTTAAGTCTCTGAATTATTTCGTTTTGTCCATTGTGAAGAAAATAGGGACTAAAAGGCTGATCCACAATTGAGGAATAATAAGAAGATCTAGTTGGAATAGGTGGCTGAGAATTCTCACTTGTCACCATGGAAATCCCTCAATATCAAGAATTAAAGCTTGACAAGAAAGTAAATGCAACAAACAAAGCAAAGAAAGAAAATTCAGAAAGAATAGCTATTTCATAAATGTGAAAAATGCTCTAATATCATATCATTACAATATTTGGAGGAAAGGAAAAACTAGAGAGAAAGAAGAAATTAAATATAACTAACTGTGATCGTGATTAACTTAGTACAAAAATACATAGCTATGTCATTTGTATACTGACAGAATTAGAGACTTGAGAAAGAAAAACTAATAGCTAAAACTTGTACACTTGGATAACAGACCAACTAACTTCCACACCTATACACTTAGATAACAAACCAACTAACTTCCACATTATTTGTAGGTTAGAAAAACTAATTGTAGCTTAGACAAATGGTGACTTCAACACTTCTTCAACTTCATTTCTGCTACTTTTCTAGCATTTGTACCATCTTAATATGCGCACCAAGCTACCTTAAATTAGGGGTGTCTAGACCCAACTAGAAATTGTGGAACTGACCAAATCTGACACATATTCTGCCCAATCCAAAGCTCCCATAGGTCTCCGCCTACAAGAACCGAAGCTGGTGGGTAAAGTGGTGGGTTTCCTTCTCCAAAACCTAAGCCACCCAACCTGACCATTGATAAAGATAAACTTTGCCAAATCTGATGAGATCAAAATTTGGCCTAGCTAGTTAAATGCGGTGAGATATTGACTAGATTTAGTGAAATCTTGACCAAATTTGACGAGATCTAGCCAAATCCCAACCAAGTTCGGTGATTTTTGTCCAAAATGGGAAACCCATTTTTTAAAAAGGGAGCCATATTTTCAGTAAAATTGTAAAACAAAAACAAGAGAGAGAGAGAGAGAGAGAGAGAGAGAGAGAGAGGGTTTTTTGGAATTTGTGGAATAGAAAAGTCATGGTGAAATAAATCAATGAGTCAGGAAGCACTATTTTTTGGAGAAATAATTCTTCTTTAAATGACTAGCACTATATAGATAAATAGTTCTCACAAACATATCCAAGAATCATAATCCATAGCATGTTTTATGATAAAAACAGGATGAAATAATATCAAAAAACGATTTCTTTCCTTAATGACTTTTTGGCCTTTAGAAGAGCATGAACCAGTGCCACCACCTGAAGTATAAACAATGAATTGCAATTTTCAATAATAGTGATGTGAGTAGGAGAAGTATGACAAACTAGGCATCAAGCTTAACCTCAATTCAAAATACGCCATGTTGAAATTCTAAGAATTCATGATAAGCCCTCTTTAATATTCTACTCGTAAATCCTCCAATGGAATTGAAGTTTACAGCATATGAGGTGATAAATCATGCTATGCATCCTATTTATAATAATAATTATAAATAAATAAATAAATAAAATTCTACACTACATATTTGATGTATTATGTATATGAGAAACAATTTCTTCTGTCATAGTTGACTACAACAGTAACATGAAAGAAACAATATTAAGGACATATAACATGAAGCAATACCTTTTGGCTAGATAACGATGCCTCACTTATTAAGACAGGCTCTTAACTTTTCCAATAAATTCATCTTTATCATTGTAGTCACATAAATCCAATCTTTTACTTCATTGGCAAATCCAAAATAAGCATGCCTCCAAGTCCTATTAAAGTAGAGAGCTCCACAAATTGCCCAAAAGCCAGTTGAGAATCCTACTCCCATACCAATGTAGAAGTTGGAGCTTTTAGAATCATCTTCAACACTGCCAATTGGTGATCTATTCAAAGATTGTTCCTCAATTGTGCAGTTTTTTGGAAGAGGGTCACCACATAACTGAGGATTTCTAATGTACCTAACAGCATCGAAAGATTGAAGCTGGGTGCTTGAAGGAATTCTACCTGAGAGGTTGTTGTATGACAAGTCCAAGAGACCAAGAAATGTCAAATTAGACATACTTGGAGGAATTTCACCTGATAAATGATTTTGTGAGAGATCAATTGACTCTAACTCTTTCATACTCCCAATTTTTTCTGGTATTTTTCCCATCAAATGATTTCGAGACAAATTCAAAAAGAGTAGTTCGGAAAGATTTGAAATTTCATCAGGGATTGATCCGGACAAGTTGTTACTTGAAAGGTCTATGAGCCTAACTAATTTAAGGTTCTCTTTGTATTCCATTTCGTTCCCTTTGGGAGCCAACCGAACATTCTCAACATAGGATGCATTTGCATACGAATACATGAAAGAGCTCAAATAAGAAAATGAAATATCATTGGATTCTGGTAATGCCATGGCGCTAATATTTTTCAAGCAGTTTGGTATGGATCCTGATAGGCTATTATTGGCAAGATCCAATACTCTAAGAGAAGAAAGTTGGCATATTTGTTGAGGTATATAACCCTTGAATTCACTTGATCTTAGACGGAGAACTATAAGATTTGTTATTTCTCCAATCCATAGTGGTATGATGGACAAATGATTATCACCCATATCAATGAGCCTCAGATATGAGCACTTTTTCAACGATGAAGGAATATCTCCCGAGATGCTATTGTTTTGTAAATGCAATGATTGGAGGTTAACTAAAGCTCCCATGGAGTAGGGAATTCCACCTACTAGATTATTGCTCCCTAAGTTTAAATGGATCAAAGACTGCCAATACTTCCAGCAGTGAGAAAGTACTCCTGATAAGAGATTGTTTGATACATCTAAAACCTCTAATTTATTCTTTCTAATTTTCTTTTGGCATAAGAAAGTAGAAATGGGTCCATAAAATGTGTTGTTAGCTATATTGAGCACTTTGACAGTGGAACTCAGAAAAATGTCTGATACATCACATTCTATGTGGTTGTTAGAGAGATTGATAAATGTAATGTTTGAAATACAATTCCCAAGCCAACCCGGAGCTTTGCCTGAAATTCCTGACATGGACATATCTAAAAAACTGAGGGATTTTTGTGATTGTAGCCATGAAGGAAAATTAGGACCTATCTTGATTGAGCTCATGGAGGCATAGTCAAGTTGGAAGGGGGGAACCCAATTGGAATTGACATTAAAGAACAAAGGTGCTTCAGACATATAGAGAATCTTTAATTTTAAGAGTTTTCTGAAATGCCCTTCATCTACGGTACCTGTTAAAGAATTTTTTCCCATAAACAACGTCTCTAACTTAGAGAGAAGCCCAAGACTCTTTGGAATGGTGCCATTCAACTGATTTTGGTCGAGGAATAATGCTCTTATATGAGATAAATTCCCAAAGGAAGAAGGTATAGGACCATTTAAAGAATTAAGTCCGAGATCAAGAAATTCTAATTTCTCTAAATTGAAAATGCTAGGCGGTATATTGCCTTTCAAAGAATTTTTGTACAGGGAAAGCTGTAAGAGGCTTGTATTGAGATTAGAGAACTGTGGGGGCCTTTTCTGGTAGGATTGGGCTGCCTTCTGCGGTAACGGGCTGGGCTGCCTCCTGCGATGGTGGGCCCTAATGTTTCTGAGTAAGGGAGCTGGGGCCGGTTCAATTGCAACTCAACTTGGGCCGGTTTGTGCACAAACTTATGCCACGCCTGCTAGGAGCAAGTTCTTCGGCAAGCAGAATCGTAGCAGACGATCTATGACAGGCTAGACTGTTGCAGAAGTTATGGCAGGCTAGACTGTTGCAGACAAGTTATGGCAGGCAGATAATAATGACTAAAAAACAGAGTATTCTATTTACTCAAACAGACTGTTATGTATTTCCTGTTAGCAAAACATGATTATTGTCACAATGATACCAATCATTAAGGAAAATAAAGAGAGTAACACTGATTAATTTGAATAGGCAAAATATTAAGTTATAAGTTTTGTCTGCTGCGGCAAATCCAAAGAGGGGAGAACGCCTCTTCTCAATGCAAATAATCCCCCAAGAAGAATCCTGCTATGGGAATTAATGGCTTTGAGGGAGTCGGCCCTGAATGGTTATAGTCCCACTGGGAAAGCCCTCGTTTGCATTTTTTGGAGGAAAGGTGAGATTTTGAAGGGGGAGAGAGGGAAGCCGATCTATTGGTGCATGCTCTTTCGAACTAACTCTCTCCTTTCTTTCTTAGTTTCTTTCCTTTTCTTTCTGTTTCTGCTCTATTCTTTTTTCTTTTCTTCTTACTCTGTTTTTTCTTTTTTTACGTTGTGAAAAAATCCCCTGTTTTTCCTCCCTTTTACAGGGCACGGCAAGGGCCTCTTTATAGTGCCTGCCGTGACTAGTATTTTACTATTTTGCCCCTTAACCGCCTTTGTCTGGCCTGGGTGTACCTGCCGACCATGCTGTGCGACACAGAACCCCTGCCAGACAGAGGCGGACTTATTTTGTCCTCCTGTGTGCCGCGGACTCATTTTGTCCTTCTGCGCGCCGTGGCCTTTCCTGCCATGATGTTAATTTCCTCTCTCCTCACACTCAGAGCATGCACTCAACTGTTCCCTCTCAAATTGCCTCTTTTGGGTGGTCTATCATCCCAGCATGACGTACCTCCCAAAAGAGGCTTGAGCAGGGGCCGAAAATAGATCCTTTCCCCTCTCCCCACCACCAAACCACACCCCCTTTACCTCTTACCTCTGGCCCATGGCCCCACCATGTCCTGTATTGGCTGGGTACAGGCTGGTGGCGCCTGGGTCTTGCGCGTGCTTCCCTCTTAAATTTGTCCAAGAGGCTGCCTGCTGCTCATGTGTCTGCCGTGACCTGGAGACTCTCCTTCTGCGTTTTCTGGCCTTTTATGTGGGCTTTCTTTTGGTCCTTTGCTTTAATCAGAAACTGGGCTTCGTATGATGATCGGCTTTATATTTCTTGTGCCTACCTTTGTTTTTCTTTGCTGCCTGCCGTGTTGGCTTATAGTTCCTGCCGTAATGACTCAATCCTGCTGGGCCCCTTTTTGGGCCGGCCGTTTTATTCCTTTTCTCAGTGGCCTACCATAGGCACTGTTTTGTTTCCTTTTATTCACGGGCTCCTATGTCCCTTTGTTTTCTTCTTTTGGGCATCCACGGCCCATTTGCTAATTCTCTTGGGCTTCCTCGGCCTGTCTGCTAATTCCACACTCCCATGGGCTTTGTTACTAACTTCATTGGGCTTCCCCGGCCTAATAACCTTATCCTTATCTTTGGGTTTTATGGGCCTGCCATAAATCCCTTACTTTCTTAGTTTACATTACCTTGGGCCTGCAGCGACCCTTTCTCACTTTTCTAACTCATATTCTGCCCATGGGATGCTATTTCTTTCTTTCCTGGCTTCTTTGAGCCCGTTTACATTTTCAAGGCCTAAGTATATACTGTCGGGCTAGTGACTCATTATTCCTGCCGCTTGGGCCTAATAGTCTTTTTTAACTATTCATAGTCAATTTCCTGTGGCCCTCATCATTGGGCTTTTCTTTCCATTGGGCTTTCCACAAATGGCCCTCAACATTTAGCCCCCTGAACATGTGAAACGCTTCTGCGATTCATATGTGAATGAAAGGACGCTTCTGCCCCTTTCTCATATTCTTTCTTCTTCTCCTTTTTCGCGGTTTTTTTTTTTTAAGCTGTGGACCCCTTTTCATACACATATCCTCCTTCCTGCTGCGAACAGGGTTGTCTCTTCGAATTTCCCATTTCGGCAGTTATTTTCAAAACAGAGCCGCCGCTTCATTAACTTCATTCCCTTCTGATGGCTGACTCTTCACCTCTTTTCATGCGGACATTAATGTGGGTATTTAAAAAAGAAATCCTTCTGTATTTTGGACACAAATCCCTTTCTCTCCAAAACACACGCTCTTCACATCTTCTTCTTCCTTCAAGCCGACCATACCCATTCTCTCCGGTTAAACTTTCCCATCATGTCTCCGGCAAAAAGTCCTGGTTCTTCTCGTCGCAAGGGGAAGGCGGTAGCCTTCGACCCCCCTGTCGTCTCTGAGGAGGTGGATCGTTCCGATTCGGAGCGGTCCATTGAGGAGGAGGTGGAGCGCGACCCTAACGGCGAGTGCGCCCCTTTAATTGACCCGTGGTACGAAACCAGCCCTTACTTCTCAAAAGCTCCCGGCGAATATGTACCGCCGCCGCCAGGCCGTGTACTGATCACCCTTGTCCGGCGAGACCCCGACGTTTCTTGGGCTCCGTTGGCTTCTTCAATCCCCGATTTGTCCATCCGTCAAGACCAATACTCATGTTTGTTTCATGAAACTTTGTTCGTAGTAATTGCACTTCAACTACTATTTGTTTTATTATATTATTTTAGAAAAGACTTTGACTTGTTGACTTAAGCCAAATGCCGAAGACCAATACCCGTGTTTGTTTCACGAAACTTCGGTCGTAGTAATTGCACTTCAAGACTTGATTTGTTGACTACATTTTTTGTTTCTTTTGTTCTGTGACTTAGTCTTAGGTTTATTTGACAATCTTTCACCTAATTGCGTAGAAATTTTTCATCAGTATCTAAATCATCAAGAATATGACTTATTGACATTTTTTCTGACTTGTTGACCTTAAATCCATCATGCAATATTTTGATATTTTCTACCGGGCAGCATAATTTTCATTCATGGCTAGAAATTCATATTAAGGACATTTGTCAGGCACTTAAGGCTCATGATTGAGTAAAATCTCATGTGAATGTGCTCTTATTGACATGATTCCATTAGTGAAAATATAGGCTTTGAGCCAAACTCCCAAAGCTCGATACCGACCACATGTGTGATGAGATGTGATAGGTTCATCTGACAAAATAAATATCCTAAAACTAAATCATATAGGAAAAACCAGCAAAAAAAAGAAAAGCATTTTATCAAAAAGAAAAATATAATTTCTTTGTTTGGTTTTAGTCTTTAGCCAAATATGAAAATTCTGTAACGTCAAAACCATTGGGCCAATTGTCACATCTATTTGTGAGCTTTGTTAGAGACATTTGAGTATATACACAATATTATGGACATATCATTTCTCATATACATTTGATTAGGACATTAATTAGGTAGTTGACAATGAGTGGGAGTGGGGATTGATAAATAAGTTTTGGGCGAGTTGAAAAATGTTTTATGGCAAATAAAAGCTCAAAACTGACTCAACTTGTTGGTGCTGGTAATCGGTGGCAGGTCTCTCCACCTGCCACCCATTGTAAGTGGGTTGGGTTCGGGTTAAGTCTAAAACCAAACCGACCCGACTTGTGTACACCCCTAACTTGCACAATACCTTTTTCCTTAAGTAGAAGAAATGGGCTCTTATCTTCAGTGCTGGACCCAAAGAATATTTATAGATTACCCACAACCAAGCCCATTGGATCATTTTAGCTTCGGTTGGAATTCTATTTAGCTTTGGTTGGAATCCACCACGCCACCCTTTTCCCCAATTTTATTGAAAGTATGAACAATGCTGGGATGAAGATCATAAAGCTCTATCGTCCTCTTTCAAGTCGAGTAGATGAAGTCTGCTTTGAATCTTCAAAAGCTGATCGAATTTGTCAAGAGCTCCAAAGCCATGTTTTATCCCTAACAACAAATGCAACATTGGTCTTAACCTGACTCATAAGTAATGGTCTACAAAATTACTTATGAACTAACCCCTTATGGATGGTATTAGAGAATGAGTCAAGTCAGAATTGATGGCAACTAAGCATTATAGAAGAAATACCCTAAAATGTCTTTTCAATCTAAAGGAAAAAAAAAAAAAAAAGTAATAGATTTGTAGGTCTCTCACGAGATTACTATCAAATCTCCCTTTCTACTAATTCTCGAAAAAGATTCATGAAAAACTCCACTGAAGGTGGCCTTTGAAATGGAGAAGTCAATTCCAGTCCATTGTATACTTTTAGCCTGTCTCATAAGTCATAAAATGTTCTAGAAATTGATGACTCTGTTATTTTGGTTCATAAATCCTTTCTCTCAATTGATGACTTTTTTTTTTTTTTTTTTAATTAATTTATTTATTTATTTTATTTCATTAAAACTAAATAGAGTTCATACAAATTGCATCATTATGCACTTGATCAACTATTATAGGTGGGGTGTCCTCCACCTAGGGATGTCAATTCGGGTTAGCGTGCCAGGCTTGTGTCGAGGTAGAGATATTCGACTAAATGGCTCAACCCTAACCCGACCAATTTAATAATCATGTCATGATCCGTCAACTCTAACCCGACCTGTTAATAAGGTGGGTTGACTTGACCCAACCCATTTAACCCGCTTAATAAACAAGTCGTGTTGGGTTGACATGAATGTAACACAACCTATATCAATTTACATAATATTAAATATAACATCCATCTAGAAATAATTTTTTTTACATCTCAAAAGCAGTGCATACACTTCAAGTCTTCAACCCACATTCAAAATAATATAGTTCAACAAAAATATAACATTCATCTAGAAATAAGTTCTTTACACTCCAAAATAAGTGCGTACACTTCAAACCAAATTCAAAATAACATAGTTTAACAAAAAGAAAATAACATAGTTCAACAAAAATATAATATCCTTAAAACTCGCCAAATGCTAAGTATTAATATTGAAAGAATTGGAGTAAATAGTAGGCTAATCCCAACTATGACAAACACACAAAAAAAAAAAAAAAACACACACACACACACACACAAGACACAAGACAAAAGCTACAACCGTGGCTTTAATCAACAATTAATATATCTCATATATTAATAACAAAACATGGGTTCAAAGTATATAGAACAAAAACATTATGCAGAAAAAATTACTGCAGAATTTTGAAACACCAACAAAACAGTTTTCTTTAATTCTAAAACTCACTAAACACATGAGAGAGAGAGAGAGAGAGAGAGAGAGAGAGAGAGAGCAATAACCGGTTTAAGACTTTGAGTTTGAGAATTGGGCGTGAGACTATAATATAGTAGAGTGAGTAGTACGGTTGAAATAAAAAAATTAAAAAAAAAGATATTTATAAGAAGGTTTAGAGATTTAGGGTTTGCAGGATTTAGAGAACTAGGGTTTGTAAAGTTTTAATTTCCAATTATATCTGTAAGAACCAGATTTGACTTGAATCCAGAACAGGAATGGATCCAGGCCCATGTAGCTCAAACAATAAATTTATAGAGTGCATGAGAAAAAGCTAGTTTGAATCTTGGGCCGAGATCTTGGATTTTAGCGTTAAAAGGCCAGAGCTATACGCGTAATCTATGCAAATAGTATCCTCGGACATGCCCTAGTGCTATGATTTGAGAATACTTCCAGTCCCCTTTCCTTTCTCCTTCCTTCGTATTATATACTATGGCTTTTTTTACCTTTTTCATCATCCACGTGTGGACTTGGCGTTGAAAGTTCTTTTTCTCCATCCCTCTTGCCTTTTCTTGAATCTTCCATTCTTAGCTGGAAGGCTGCATGTTCACTGTTCAGGTATCACCTCCACATTAATGCGGCCAAAAGGTTAGTTGGGCGGCATTTAATGCGGAGGTGACAGTACCCTTAGATATTTGTTATTTCTTACTCTTATCCTTTATTTGATATTTTTCCCTTCATTTTGCTGTAAGGTTTGTCCGAGGTGTTACTCTAAATGACTGATAAGTTTACCAGATACCTCGGATAGAAGTTCCGAGGTGGCTATCGTCCTCGAACATGGTCAAATTCCTCACGAGCACTCTTTACCTCTCCTCGGAGGATAATTTTATCTCTTCTTTTGTTGGTTGTCCTCAGATATTCTCTCACCCTCAGATTGGACATTGAGCCTGGCCCTTTCTTACACAGTTTGTATATATGAGACTAGATATTGGGCCTGGCCTCCTCCAACGTAGTTTGAACACAGGGTACAATTGGTCCCCACAATAGCCCCTCAAAATCTTGAAGGGTGCTGAGACACAGGCCGAGAGCAAAAGGAAGCTGGCCAATGATATTAAAGGGCAGTTGGTTACGACCAAGGAGCAAATGGCAGCCCTTAGGCAGCAGCTTGAGGAGGCTAACAAGCTTAAAGACTTGGCCGAGAAGGCCAGACTGCAGGCTGAGGAAGACAGGCTCAAAGCTGAGAAGGAAAGAGACGAGGATGAGCAACACGGCTACGATGTTAGCGTAGCCGAGACCAAGGACGCTCTACGGGCTGAGGTCCCTGTAGTCTGTCGTGCCTATTGCACCCAGACTTGGGAGGAAGCCCTCAACCAAGATGGAGTTGACGTTTCTTCTGAGCTAAGGAAGCCTGAGAACATTGTCTTTCCTCTGGCCTTGCGGATTCCTAACCAGAAAGATGCAGCTCCTCCTGCTTCCCAGCCAATCAAAGAGGCTCAATCTCAGCATCCTTCCTCAACCAGTCAGCAGATCCAGGGCAAAGAGCAAGAGACCTTAAAGGATTCTTCTCTGGATAAAGTGACTGAGGCACCTCAGCCTGAGGCAGCTTCTCAAGACTTTGAGAAGCAACTAGCCTTGGTCACTTTACCTGCAGGAGGGTCTCTTAAGGAGAAGGAGAAAGAGGACCCTCCTGAGGCAGCTGACAAGGCTTCCAAAATCCAAACTCCAGATCAAATTGAAGCCTTAGCTTTGTATTTGTTTTTAAGATAGTGATAACGACTGTAATTTCATCTTCTGTGCTTAAAGACCAATTTTGATAATGTATGAAACACTTTTCTCTATTTCAAGTAATACTTGTCAGCATTATTATTTTACTTAACTATATGATATTCACTTTGCTCTGTTCTCTATTTACTTTCAAAACACGATACATTATCAAGGAACCAGCATACATTAGTGAGGAACAAGATGCATTAATAATACATAATGTTAATCTTTCAAAAATGTATCTCCCTTTTACTAAGTTCACTAATAAGTTTCACAATTTTCAAGCAATATCACAACACCTAAACAATAAGTAGGATGTGAACATATTGAAACATACTTACACTTATTTGACATCCATGAAGTCAATCATGACCTATAAAACAGGTCAAGACTTAATCCAGAAAATAATAACTTATATTCAAGATCATGTTCTAAAGATTTTAACACAACATATATTCCATTAAATATATTTCTTAACACTGCAAGGACAATTATTTTTACAAGGTTCATGGTCCGAGGACTAGACACAGATGATTTTCCATTTCTCATTTTAAGAGATGTTCTGAAATATTAATTCCCACTAAGTTTGTGGTCCGAGAACCTGACATAACTTAATTTCTGTTTAATATTACAATAAATGCCATAGAATATTAATTTCCAATAAGTTTGTGGTCCGAGTACCTGACATAACTTAGTTTCTGTTTAATATTTCAACAGATGCCATAGGACATTAATTTCCACTAAGTTTGTGGCCCGAGGACCTGACATAACTTAGTTTCTGTTTAATATTTCAACAGATGTCATAGGATATTAATTTCCACTAAGTTTGTGGCCCGAGGACCTGACATAACTTAGTTTCTGTTTAATATTTCAACAGATGTCATAGGATATTAATTTCCACTAAGTTTGTGGTCCGAGGACCTGACATAACTTAGTTTCTGTTAATATTTCAACAGATGTCATAGGACATTAATTTCCACTAAGTTTGTGGTCCGAGGACCTGACATAATTTAGTTTCTGTTTAATATTTCAACAGATGTCATAGGATATTAATTTCCACTAAGTTTGTGGTCCGAGGACCTGACATAACTTAGTTTCTGTTTAATATTTCAACAGATGTCATAGGATAAATGGAAGTAAGGAAAAAACACAATGTAACTTTTCTTATCAATAGTAATATCTTTTCAGATTATTTACATTCCAAGGATGAAGTACAGCTCTTTCATCTAAATCTTCTAAGTAGTAAGCTCCTATTCCTGCCACCGTCGTAATGCGATATGGTCCCTCCCAATTGGGCCCCAATTTTCCCCAGGCAGGGTTTTTAGTGTTTCCCAGAACTTTCCTCAAAACCAAATCCCCTGGGGCCAATGGTCTCAACTTCACACTAATATCGTAGCCTTGTTTTAGCTTGTGTTGATAGTAGGCTAACTGCACCCTAGCGTTTTCTCGTCGTTCTTCAATTAGATCCAGGTTCTTCTTTAGCAAGTCGTCATTTCCATCCGAGGTAAATGTGCCAGATCTCATAGTAGGGAAACCGTTCTCCAGTGGGATTACAGCTTCAGCCCCATATGTCATTGAGAAGGGGGTCTCCCCAGTAGACTTCCGAGGTGTTGTCTTGTATGTCCAAAGAACGTGTGGTAGCTCTTCAACCCATCTTCCTTTGGCGTCATCCAACCTCTTTTTAAGTCCGTTCACGATGACCTTATTAACAGCCTCAGCTTGCTCATTTCCTTGCGGATAGGCCGGAGTGGAATACCTGTTCTTTATTCCCAGGTCAGAACAGTACTTCCTAAAAGTTTTGCTATCAAATTGAAGGCCATTATCCGAGATAAGGACGTTGGGAACCCCAAATCGCGTAACTATGTTCTTCCAGATGAATCTTTTGACATCCACATCCCTGATATTGGCTAAAGGCTCAGTTTCGACCCACTTAGTGAAATAATCTGTGCATACTAGGAGGTATTTCTTGTTCCCTACAGCCTTTGGAAAAGGACCCACAATATCTAGGCCCCACTGAGCAAAAGGCCACGGACTAGACAGAGGGTTAAACACCCCTCTAGGCTGATGAATGTTTGGTGCAAACCTCTGGCATTGATCGCATTTCTTGACATATTCCTGCGCCTCTTTTTGCATGTTTGGCCACCAATATCCTTGGGTAAGAGCCCTGTGAGACAGTGACCTTCCCCCTGTATGACTTCCACAAACCCCTTCATGCAATTCCTCTAGAAGTAACTCTGATGCCTCTGGGTGGACACACAACAAATAAGGCCCAGAGAACGAACGCTTGTACAGTTTTCTGTCCTCGGATAACCAAAACCGAGGAGCTTTCCTCCGTACTTTATCAGCTTCAGACTTTTCTTCAGGCAGTACATCTTTTTCCAAGAACAGTGATACAACATCCATCTAGCTCGGACCCAGCGTAACCTGATGTATCCGTGGAGCACCATGATGCGTCAGAGCTTGCGTATATAGGTCTTCCACCAATACTACCCGAGGCAGATCCTAGGCCGAGGACGTGGCAAGGGTGGCCAACGAATCTGCATGGGTGTTCCCACTTCTAGGAACATGAGACAAGTCAAAAACTTCAAACTTTTCTTGTATACTCCTGACCTGACCTAAATATTCCTGCATTCTTGAATCTCGTGCCTCTAGGTCACCTCTTACTTGTCCCACAACCAGTTTTGAGTCCGAAAAAGCCCTTACTGCCTTTCCCCCCATTTTTTGAACCATCACCATTCCCCTCAACAAAGTTTCGTACTCTGCTTCATTATTCGTAGCAGAGAAATTCAGTCTTAAAGATTTCTCGATGGTAATTTTCTCAGGGGATACCAGTACTAGCCCCACTCCTGATCCCCGTTGATTGGCTGCTCCATCAACATATAACTCCCAAGGCGGTAGGCCCTGAATAGAGGCCACACCTACCAATCTTTCATCCACTGATTTGTCCCCCATGTCCACCTCCTTTGGACATTCAGCAAACTCAGCCACCAAATCAGCGAGCACCTGTCCCTTGATAGAGGTACGGAGCATGTACTTTATATCAAAAGCCCCTAGAATCGTACCCCACTTAGCTACCCTCCCTGTATAATCGGCGCTCCTGAGCACTGACTTGAGGGGAAGTTGAGTCAGAACGACCACAGTATGCGCCTGAAAGTAATGGGGAAGTTTCCTTGTGGCATGCACTACAGCCAGTATCGCTTTTTCTAGTGGCAGATAGCGCACCTCAGCCTCGTTAAGTGACTTGCTCACATAATAGACTGGTCGTTGTATACCATCGTCCACCCGTATGAGCACAAGGCTTATGGCATGTGAGGCAACGGCGAGGTAAGAAAAAAGGACTTCGTCCACCAATGGGCTAGACATTATGGGTGGATGGGATAGGTAGCGTTTAAGCTCTTGGAATGCCCTGACACACTCCTCGGACCATTGAAACTCTTTCCATTTATGCAATAAAAGAAAGAAAGAAATGTCTACACATTTCCGCTAATCTAGATATAAACCGATTTAATGCCGCCATCATTCCAGTAAGCTTCTGGACTTCCTTTGGATTCCGAGGTGGTTGCAAGCTATTGATTGCTTTGATCTGATTTGGGTTTACCTCAATCCCCCTATGAGTCACCATGTATCCTAGGAACTTTCCTGACCCTACTCCAAAGGAGCATTTTGAGGCATTCAGACGCAACTTGTGCCACCTCAGGATTTCGAAAATGCTCGTAAGATCTGCTAAGTGCTCAGATACTAACTTGCTCTTTACAACCATATCATCAATATAGACTTCAATAGTTTTTCCCAGCCGTGATTCGAACATTTTTGTCACCATCCGCTGATAGGTTGATCCTGCATTTTTTAGGCCAAAAGGCATTACTTTGTAGTGGTAGTTCCCCACAGGAGTGACAAAAACCGTTTTTTCCTGATCTTCCGCTGCCAATGGTATTTGGTGATAACCTTGGAAGGCGTCCAAGAAACTCATCCGAGGATGGCCTACTGTCGCATCTACCAATTGATCTATCCTCGGCATAAGGAAGGGATCTTTGGGGCAAGCCTTGTTAAGGTCTGTAAAATCCACGCAGACACGTCATTTTCCTGTCTTCTTCTTCACCACTACGGTATTAGCCAGCCATTGGGGGTAGAAAATCTCCTTAATAGCCCCTGCCTGTTTGAGTTTAACTACCTCAGTCTTTATTGCCTCCACATGTTCACTCGAGAGGCGCCGAGGAGGTTGCTTTTTTGGAGTAGCTAAGGGATCTACATTTAAACGATGACAGATGAATTCTGGATTTAAACCAGGGGCTTCATAGGCGTCCCATGCAAAAACGTCTACGTTTCTCCTCAGAAACTCAACCAACTCTTCCTTCTCTTGTAGGGGCAGCCGAGCCCCAACCTGGAAGAATTTCTCTAGGTCGTCCCCTATAATCACCTTTTCCAGGTCCTCACAATTCGTCTCGTCATCTGGCCCCCCGCGCAGTGACGATGAGGTTCTTAACTGCTATAAATCATTCTCTTTACTGGTCGAGGCGCCAGTCTCTGGTTTGTGCTGAATTGCCGCAATTAAGCATTGCCTAGCCATAGACTGGCTTCCCACTATCTCGAGCACTTGACCTTCAGAAGGATATTTTACTTTCTGATGAAAGGTGGAAGAAACGGCACCCAAGGAGTGCAGCCATGGCCTGCCCATAATGGCCGTGTACGGGGAAAAAGCATCTACCACGATAAAATCCACCTCGACCACATCCAATCCAGTTTGCACAGGCAGTCTGATCTGGCCCCTAGGGACAACCATCTTACCCTCAAAACTCACCAAAGGCGAGCTGTATCTAGATAAATCCTCGGGCTTTAAACCCAGACCCTTAAAGAGGTCAGGATACATAATCTCCGCTGCACTTCCTTGGTCAATCATGACCCTCCTCACATCGTATCCACCAATTCTAAGGGTAACCACTAGAGCATCATCATGTGGCTGTATGGTTCCTTGTTTGTCCGCTTCTGAAAAACTCAGCACTAGAGGGACATTTGTCTTGACTCTCTTCGGCACTGAATTAGGCTCATCATCAGTGTAATGGGATACTGACATTATCCTGGAAGGGCAGGATCTAGTCCTCCCTGGGGCAGCGAATATAACATTGATGGTGCCCAGAGGAGGCTTCGATGCAGGATTTCCCTGAAACGCTGCATTAGTCTGGCCTCCTCGGCCACTGGAATGATGCAATAGATGCTTTAACCTCCCTTCTCGGACCAGCTGCTTTAAATGGTCCCATAAGTTCCGACAATCTTCAGTAGCATGACCATGATCTTGATGATAATGGCAGTACAGGTTTTGGTTACGATTGCTTGGATCTCCTGCCATTTTATTCGGCCATTTAAAAAATGGTTCATTCCTTACTTTCTCCAAGACTTTCTGCACTGGTTCTCGAAACACAACTGCCTGGGCGTTGGCAGATGCAGATTGCCCTGAGAAGTCTCTCCGAGGACGATTGTTCTGCAACCGATCCGACCTGGAATCCCTCCTCTCTTGGGGGATCACCTTCGCTTTCCCTTTACCTTGCAACTGATCTTCCTCAATTCTCCTGTACTTGTCAATCCTATCCATTAGTAAGCGTACACTGGTGACAGGTTTGCCAGTGAGTGACTTTCTCAAATCGTGCTCCACCGGCAGTCCTGCCTTAAATGTACTAATGGCCACATCATCATAGTCCCCATCTATCTTGTTAAACATTTCCCAATATCTATCCGAGTAAGCCTTCAAGGTCTCTCCCTCACGCATGGACATTGATAGCAAAGATCCTAAAGACAAAGGTACCCTACTACAAGTGATGAAGTGGGCGCCAAAGGACTAGGTAAGTTTTTTGAAAGAATCAATGGAATTTGCCCTGAGGCCATTAAACCATCTCATTGCCATTGGACCCAAAATGGACGGAAAGATCTTACACATTAGGGCCTCATCCTTTGAATGGACGGCCATTTTTTGATTAAAATGGCTAACATGCTCCACTGGATCTGTCCGGCCATTATAAAGAAAGAAAGTTGGTTGATTAAATCACCGAGGAAGGCTGGCACCCTCAATCCGACGCGTGAAAGGCGATTTGGCTACTTGACTTAATGCCCCGTTCATAGCTTTGTTTCCTAGGCCCTTATGCAAGGTACTTTTGCTCTTCCACCTGTAATCACTGTACTCTTCACCGCCGGAGAAGGTTTCATTGGGCGGAGTTCTAGATCTTTGCCTATACGTATCATCCTCTGTATCCCCAGAAGAAGGCTCAGATTCAAATGATGCTCGCCTCCGCCGCGCGCGACGTAACTTCTTCTTCAACTCATTAATTTCACGTTGTATGTCTTTCTCATTCTTTGCATGGGACACGTGACTTTTCCCACGCGATTGGCTCCTATTAGTGTGCATGGTTTGCCCACTTTGCTCACGATCTCTCCTTTGTTGAGGGTTGACCTCCGAGTAGCTATGCTGCGAACCTCCTGATGCCGCCTGGTGCGGATTGTCATTACCCTGATGTGGCCCTATCGTTGGTTGATGCGAACCTGATTCTTCCATTTTATGCGCTAAACCAAAATCTCTTTCTGATCAGATCAAGCAGCTCCCCACAGACGGCGCCAATTGTAAGGACCAGATTTGACTTGAATCCAGAACAGGAATGGATCCAGGCCCACGTAGCCCAAACAATAAATTTATAAAGTGCAGGAGAAAAAGCTAGTTTGAATCTTGGGCCGAGATCTTGGATTTTAGCGTTAAAAGGCCAGAGCTATATGCGTAATCTATGCAAATAGTATCCTTGGACATGCCCTAGTGCTATGATTTGAGAATACTTCCAGTCACCTTTCCTTTCTCCTTCCTTCGTATTATATACTATGGCTTTTTTTACCTTTTTCATCATCCACGTGTGGACTTGGCGTTGAAAGTTCTTTTTCTCCATCCCTCTTGCCTTTTCTTGAATCTTCCATTCTTAGCTGGAAGGCTGTCTGTTCACTGTTCAGGTATCACCTCCACATTAATGCGGCCAGAAGGTTAGCTGGGCGGCATTTAATGCGGAGGTGACAGTACCCTTAGATATTTGTTATTTCTTACTCTTATCCTTTATTTGATATTTTCCCCTTCATTTTGCTGTAAGGTTTGTCCGAGGTGTTACCCTAAATGACTGATAAGTTTACCAGATACCTCGGATAGAAGTTCCGAGGTGGCTATTGTCCTCGGACATGGTCAAATTCCTCACGAGCACTCTTTACCTCTCCTCGGAGGATAATTTTATCTCTTCTTTTGTTGGTTGTCCTCGGATATTCTCTCACCCTCAGATTGGACATTGAGCCTGGCCCTTTCTTACACAGTTTGTATATATGAGACTAGATATTGGGCCTGGCCTCCTCCAACGTAGTTTGAACACAGGGTACAATTGGTCCCCACAATATCCCTTGTAAGTTTTTGTAATTACTCATTTTTCTTTTTAAATTTAAAATATATGTTGGATATAAAAGGTATTTGACAAATCTAAAATAAAATGAATATTTATTTGTTATACGAGTTAAACGGGATGTGTTAAGTGGGTCATTTCGAGTTGACACAAATAAATTGACGTGTCAAACGTGTCTATTGTGGGTTATGCGGGTTGACTTGTTTATGACACGTTTTTTATCATGTCGCTTTTGGGTTGACTCGTTTATGACCCAAACCCATTAAGGTCCAACCCTAACCTGCAAAAACCTATGTCAAGTTCATGTCGTGTTCGCAGGTTGGGTCGAACATTGACACCCCTACCTCCACCCATATAATACAATCAGTAATAGACTTGGCATGACGTGCCAAAACTTGAGTTGCAAAATTACTACTCCTACGTGTATGGGAAGCTTCCCACGCATCAAAACAACGTAGATTCCTTATTGTTCCTTCTACAACTTTATGAATGTTGCTCGGTATCAAACTGTGCTCCCTTAAAAAGTTGACCACTGTTAGAGAATCACTCTCAAGAATGATCAACTTGAGGCCGAGATCCCAGGCTAGTTGCACACCCTCTTCCACAGCTTTAGCTTCTATTTCTAGAGCACTTAAAGGTAGCTCCACCCTTTTACTCATTGATCCCATCATCTGTCCCCTGTCATTCCTTATAACCACACCTATACCACAACCCCCCACCTCCTTGAATACAACCCCATTAGTGTTAACATTGTACTATCCCTGCTGTGGTGGTGTCCATAGTTGTAGGGCTACGGGTACAACTCTTATCGGAGTGTGATGATCCTACTTGAACTCATCTATAAATTCAGTCACAAACCTGGTGAGAGCTTCCTGACCTCTGCCCTGTCCACCATTTACTATGGTATTTCTATTGTTACAAAGGCTCCAGGCTATAACTGCAAACTTGACCTAGTCAATGTTGGAGTGGGATTCCATAACCACCCACACCAGATCTATGAAGTCCCTCAATGGATCAGGCAGCCAAGGCAATTTAATTTTTGTAGCGCTCCAAACTGTCTTAGCAAATTCATAGCCCCATAAGGTATGCCCCAAAGTTTCACTGAGGCCACACACAGCACAGCAATCTTCCAGTCCCATTCCCCTCACTTTTAGGCGGTTCTTGGTTGGGAGGATGTTCTTGCAAGCTCGCCACATAAAGTGTTTGATTTTGTTTGGACAATTTAGCTTCCAAATCATTTTCCAGATTGCTTCCATCTTTGAATTATTAGAGCTGCTACCTGTTTCAGTTCAATTAATACATTCTTTCAGCCACTTTTACGCCACTTTATACGCGCTCTTGACTGTGAATTTTCCATTTATGGTCCAAGCCCATATGAATGAGTCTTTAGGCAATCTATTGCTGACTGGGATGCCCAACACCACATCTACTTCCTGGGGGAGAAAGATACTCCTCACCTTAGCCACATCCCATACTTTCTTATCAGCATCAATGAGCTCCGCCACCAGTTCTGCCTCTGCCTAGGGAGTATGTGGGCTGATTACACTGAAGGAGTCAGGTCTTGGAACCCACCTGTCTACCAAGATATGCACCCTCTGCTCATTACCAACGTTCCACCGAGAGCCCTTCACAATTATTTCCTTCGCTGCCAAAATACTCCGCCACTCATTGGAGGGTCGTTTACCCAACTTAGCCTCCAAGAAAGGAACATTCGCAAAATATTTCGCTTTGTAGACCCTATGAAAGATCTTGGGTTTTCCAAAATCCTCCATCCTTGCTTTGCAAGGAAAGCTAAATTAAAGGCCTTAAGATCCCTAAAGCTGATTCCCCCCTCAAACTTAGGTGTAGATAGCTTCTCCTAAGAAACCCAAGTTAATTTCCTATCATTTTCCTTCTGACCCCACAAGAATTTCCCCATCATGCAATTCAGGTCCTTACACAGCGAATCCGGGAATTTAAACACACTCATTGTGTAGGTGGGCGTGGCTTGTGCGACAACTTTGACAAGGATCTCCCTACCTGCATTTGATAGGAGTTTGCCTTTCCACCCTGTAATTTTCCTCTCCACTTGGTCTTTTATTCTATTAAGTACTTTCTTTTTACCCCTTCCAATTAGTGGGGGTAACCCTAGGTACTTTTCATGATGTTGGATAATTCCAGCCCCAAACTTCTGCTTAATCTAATCCTGTACATCCCTCCTCATGTTCTTGCTGAAAAACAAGGAGGTTTTCTCTTTATTAATTTTCTGACTTGAGTCCCTTTCATAATCCTCCAACATCTTGATCACTCTATCACATTCTGAGACTGAAGCCCTGTAGAATATAATGCTATCATCAGCAAAAAGCAAGTGGGAGATTCTCGGTGCACTTCTGCAGACAGCCACCCCTTTAATGTGCCCTTCCCTTTCCTCCTTTCTCAACATAGCCGACAGCCTCTCTGTACATAAAAAGAAAAAGTACAGCGAGGTCGGATCTCCTTATCGCAATCCCCTCGACGGGACGATCTTCCCTTTCGGTTCCCCGTTTATCAATATTGAATAAGACACTGTGGACATACACATCATCATTAGCGAAATTCACTTCTCGTTAAACCCTATTCTCCTCATCATGGCTTCAAGGTATGACATTCTACCCTATCGTAGGCCTTGCTCATGTCGAGCTTCACAGCCATTAAAGCTTCCTTACCCTTCCTTCTTTGATCAATACAATGCATTGTCTCAAAAACTATTAGCACATTGTCTGCTATCGATCTGTCGGGCACAAATGCATTCTGAGATTCATGAACTACCTCCTTTAAGATTCTTTTCAGCCTATTGGCAAGAACTTTAGAGATAATTTTATATAGCACGTTACACAAGCTGATAGGCCTGAATTCAGTAATTTTTTGGGGTGACTTGACCTTTGGTATAAGACATATATATGTTTCATTGAGCCCATAAGGCAACACAACAGAATTTAAATCATCTAAGGCACACTGTACTACACCAGGACCTACTATATCCCAATATTTTTGGTAAAAAATGGGAGACATACCGTCTGGGCTTGGTGCTTTTGTAGGGTGCATCTGTTGTAAAGCTCTCCAAAACACTTCCACCTTGAACTCTACCAGCAACTCCTCATTCATGTATGGTGTGATCCGGTTAGAGATTGCATTCAAACTCACATCAAAGTTGGAAGGATGATTAGACTTAAATATATCCGTAAAGTACTCCAGAATTGTCTTTTCGATATTCTCCTAATCGTCTTTCCACTCCCCAAGCTTATTTTGCAGCCCCACAATTTTGTTTTTCCTTTTCCTTTGACTGGCTGTGGCATGAAAAAACTTCGTGTTTTGGTCTCCCCACTTCAATCACAAGGCCCTGAACCTCTACTTCCACATGATTTCCTCTCTGATTAGGATCTCATTGATTTCCTTCTTTGTGTTCTGGTTTCCTCAGCCTTATTAAGGAAACCATCAATGGATTCAAGTTGTTGAAGCCAGTTCTATTTCTATCTCAGAGTTTTGTTTACATTCCCGAACACTCTCCAATTCCATCGCTGGAGATGCTCTTGGCAGCTTTTCAAGCGATCCTTTACCAAAAGGCCTGGGTCTCTCCTCAAAGGATCCCACGCCTCCTCAATCACCTCCATACAACCTTCCTTCCTTGTCCCCATGGCCTCAAAGAAAAATCTTTCATTACATGTTTGCGGCATTGTCTTCAGTTGAGGAAAAGCGTTAGCAGACAATGATCAGATATGGACATTGCAAAATGATGAATACACACTTCAGGAAATCTTTCGATCCAACTCATACTAGCCACTATTTTATCAAGTCTAAGCTTAGTTCGGTGTTCCCCATACCTTCCGTTACACTAGGTGTATCTTTGCCCTGGGAAGCCCAGATCATTCAGACTGCATTTGCTTAGACATTCTCGAAACTCCCTCATCTATCTAGCATCTCTTTTTTATCCTTAATTTTTGGTCGGAGTGGGTAATTTCATTAAAGTCATCAAAAACCACCCTCAGCAACTGACTTTGCCCTTTCAAAACCTTCAATAATTGCCACGAAGTAAAACGTCTTACTGCATCAGGTTGTCCGTAAAATCCAGTTGCGCGCCATGGTGTCGATGAAGAATTCTCATGAATCTCCATGTCGATGTGAGAGTTGGAGCAGCTCTTGAACCTCACATCAGTACCTTCCCTCCACAGCAACACCAGACCACTACTTCGACCATCACTAGGAACTGTAATTCCTTGTGTGAAATCAATTTTGTTCTGAATGCCTTTGATTCTGCTCACTCTGGCCTTCATCTTCGATAGGAAGACCAGAAGAATGTCTTTTGCTCTCACCTCCTCGGTGAATGTCAGAACCGCTAGGGATGACCCTAACCCCCGACAGTTCCAGGCTATCACACTCATTGGCTTGGCGGTGGCTACAATCTATTTCCCACCAAACACCCCTAAAGTAGCTTCCGTCTCGCCCACATTTCCCACCAGCGTTTGGTGCTTTCCATTCTCGGGTAACACCTCTGTCCTAGATGTAGAAGGGTCTATTCCAACCACTTCCCATGTAAGGTTGCTATCTACCAGGTTTATCGCTTTATGCACATGATTCCCATCTACCCCGGATTGCTCCCTCAACCTGTGCGCCCTTTCCGGCGACTTTGCTGTTTTGGCCTCAGCTATCCTGGGGTTACCCATCTTATCTCCTTGCGTTTCCAGCTTGTTCAGCTCCTTTCCACCTCGCCGTATCGATTCACCCTTAGGCCACGCCCCATATTGCAGATGGTTCACTCCGTCGAGCTTGCTATTTTCCTGCCCCTCAGTACACTCTTTTAAAGCATGATGGAGGAGGCCACATCTGAAGCAAAAAATAGGGAGCCTCTCGTACTTAAATATGACCCACTTAGACTCACCACCTTCAATGGTGATTTTCTTTCCACGTACTAGGCGCTTCGTTACGTAAATACACACCCTCACCCGAAGGCACTTACTCCATTGTACTTCAGATTCTGACACATCCACGTCTAATACCGACCCTAAACTTGAGCCAATAGTCCATCCCATTTCCTTTGTTCTACTCTTCAAGGGTAGATTATAAATTTTGACTCAAAATGGCACCCATTTGAGCTTAATCTCCTTTGGGGTTAACTCGCTTCAAAATCTTGGATTAGGACTAGTTGTTTCTCATAGCTCCAAGGGCACATATCCAACACTTTCTTTTTATCCTTCTCGTCACCAAACTCCACCAAGAATAACTCTTCCTCTAACTCTGAGATTCGTACCCCTTTATTTGGTTTCCATAGCATTCTCAAATTTTTCCTTAATGCATCCATATTTATGCTTCACTAGGATAGGACCTTCATCACAGCACAAAATTTCCCCACTTCTCGTGCAGCTTTTGTACTTCTGCTATCTAATTCGATGCCTATGTCTTCCTCCTCTGTGAACGTTAGTTTTTTCCATAACTCTTCAAGTTCCTCAGCCATGACTTGCTATCTCTTCATTTACTCTTGAGAATGAGAACCTGGTGTCAGTAGAGAGAAAGGAAAAGAAACAACGACCCCACAGCAACCTCACTCAGGGGAGGTCACACCACTTCTTGCAAGGACCTGCAAGACTCTCCACTACTTCTATGCGCCTAAGCATGAGAGCACTCCATTGCTTCTACGCGCCTAAGCACAAGAGCACTGTTATATTCTCAATTCTCAAGTTAGCTTTATCAAATGTACCCATTTCACTAGTCAATATGTTTGCTAGCTCCAGCTAGCTAGCTTGCATTCTATTTTCCATCAAATAATTTAGCTACTTGATCCCCAACCAAAAGAGGAAAAAAGAGTCACATTTCCATTTTCTTTGCTGCAGACTATTTGACAACTTTTAGACTGCAATTAGTTTCTTGCCATGCCTCCCTTATGCCATTTGAAACTCAGTGTTCAACCCTTATTCTTGCAGTCTTATTGTTAGGTGCATGATTCTTAAAATTGACAAAACTTGAACACAACATACCCATCTAGAAGCAGACCAGGGCCGGTTAAACAATTTTGGGGGCCTTAGGCGAAATTTTAAGTGGGTCCTTTTTTAAACTTTAAAGTCTAAACTTGCACAAATAAAAAATAATTTATTACATGGTTCAATAAAATAATATCGTAATAATACAAATGAGTTGATATAATATACATCAAATTATTAATTTGTGTGATAATTTATAATCATTGATAAAATAAGAGTTTGCATTTTTTAAAAAAAAGATGTGATAACTTATTAATTAGTATGTGGCCATGTGGCGTGTGGGAGCCAGATGTAAAGTCAGGACTAAGGAGTGTGAACTATGGGCTTAGCTTGATTTGCTGTGGCTTGTGGACAAGACTATGTGGTGCGGGAAGGGCTTGTGTCCAATGGCAGTTGCCACTGGACACAGGCCACACCTGTGCAGTGCACATAGCACTGCACAGTCTTGTCTTATCTACATTGTCATTGTGTAGTGTTTTACATTTTAGGATATAATGTGATCTTTTTAATGCATTTTATTGATCAATAAAAATACTGATTTTTTTTTAATTAAAATATATAAATAGATATATTATATATATAAATTTTTTTTTTTTTTACCAGTGAAGGCCTTCTTTTATTTAGGAGACCTTCTTTTATTTGACGGCCTTAGACGTTTGCATCAATTACGTATCTATTGTTCAGCCAACCTGAAACAGACAATCAACAGACAAATTTATATCCAAAACTTGGCATTACACCTGTAATGGGTCAAGCCATGCAACACGAGCGCAAAGAGCAAGCCTGGCCAAAGTTGCTTATAACGGCAAGTCACCATCATTTCGCCATCATTTTGATAAGGCAAGATTAAGGGGATCGTTATCCCGGTCTCACCACACCATCAGATCCCTCAGGAAGAAGCGTCGGTCGTATAAAATAGCAGTCTTCTCCACATTTATTGCACTCCAACAACCTCCCATTGCAATTAATGTGAAGTGATATGCTCCCTTCCTCATCTAAAGTGGGTCAAAACATTGAGTTACCCAATTGTCCCCTGAATGACACTAGACTAGTATGACAAGTATCAAATCAAACAAAGAAGCCCGGGCTTTGAGGCCCAATTTGGGGAAGAGAAAGATGCATTTTCTACTAGTATAAAAGTGATCCGTCAGAAGAAGGTATGATTTTTTCCCATTTCTGACTTTATCAACTTCCATTTCTGTCTTATGTCCTTTAGGACAGTCATGCTATTTGAAGGTTACTCAACATACGGGCAACATGAGTACATCTGCCCACAGAAGCACTTAAGCATCCAAAGACTCAACTCCATTTTATAACTAAACAATGTCATGTCCTATACATGTATCCTATTACAGATTAGCTACTTTCAGAGAAGTATTTATTAGTAAAAGATGTAAAGGTTGGATGTTGATATTTATCAATGAGTCGCAGGAAGCACACAATATTGTAGGCAAAGAAACAATCTTCGTGTTAATACTTCATTTCTTTAAACCTATTAATTCATCTTCCATTTTTTCCTTATGTGCCCCACCAAGAAATACCATTCCTCAAAAACGACACTCATTTCACAGCCAAATTCCATTACTGAAACAGTGAGATTCAAAGAAAACAGGAAAAAAGAAAAGAAAAAATAAATAAATAACAAGGCTGGTAACTTCTGTTTTCACTTCTTGGATGATAACCTCTGGATGCATCAAATGGACAAAGTAAGGAAAATAATAACTTGCCTCAGGCTTCCCAGCCCCTCAAGAGGGTAGCACGAGCAACCCGGTTCACCCCCAAAGTGAAGGCCCCCATTCTCAGGTTGCAGTCATGAATTTTACACATTGCCTTGATTTCATGGAAAGCCCTCCTCATGTACCTGCTAAGCTCAAAGTTCACCTTCTCTTCATCCCACATGAATCCTTGAATATTCTGCAGCCAAGCAAGATAGAGATATTTAAGCTCCAGTAAAAAATCAGCTTAATATGAGTACATACCAAAATATCATAAATCCGTATAGGATTAAGAATTAAATAACAAAAAATATTTTATCATTATATGGAGGACAGCACCAAAAAGAAAAATAATTATGCAGAGAGAGGCAGGTTTTCTGGCAGTTAAATTTACCTGTACCCACTCAAAGTAGCTCACAGTCACACCGCCAGAATTTGCATATATGTCAGGGAGGATAAGAACTCCTTTCCTAGATAAGATCTGCAGAGAAGATATATTTTTTCATATAAATTTTGTGATATAAGTAAATATTTCCCTTACCAAATTAGTAAAAACACATCTACACTGTTACCTCATCTGCCTCTGGGTCAGTGGGATGATTTGCAGCTTCTATTATGAATTTTGCCTTAACATCAGCAGCATTTTCCCTTGAAATAAGAGATACAAGTAAACCGTAAATGACTTAGCTTGTATTTGTTTGAAATAATCAGGATGGTCGAAATACAGAAATGGAAAGTCATAAAATGTTTGATTCTTCATGTCCTTAGGTTGTTATCTAAAATTGCAATTTCTCTGACAATTTGACAAACAATTCCTCCTAGGTTGTATAATACAAAAGATAGAATTAATGTTGATCAGCAGCCTGACTGTAATAAAAAAGCAGATTACATACTTGTTGAGAACTCCACCTAAGGCACACGGGATTAGGACATCACATTCACATACAAGCAAGTCATTTGGGTCCATAGAATCTCCTCCCCTAAAATCCTTTAAAGTTCCATTGTCATCTTTGTATTTCAGAAGAGCTGGGATATCGATTCCATTTGGGTTTTTAAGTGCACCTGTGATGTCACTAACAGCAACAACCTTGCCTCCTCTCTCATGAATAAACTTTGCTGCCCATGAGCCAACATTTCCAAAACCCTGCAAGTAGTTTTCAGTAAAAAAATTTACAAGAAACTACTTTAAATGGACTAAAACAGAATGGTTATTCATGTAATCTGCCTAGCCCCCAAAAAGGCAGGTTTACTTGTGACATTCATGCTACCTGTAGAGCAAACTTCATATCAGAGATTGATTTCCCATTTTCAGTGAGTAAAGCCTCTGTTGCAAAAACCACTCCAAGTCCTGTTGCAGCCTCCCTTCCTAGTGAACCTCCAAGATCCTTAAATGGTAAAAAGGAACCAAAAAAAAAAAAAAATCAATTCCGTATGTCCTTAATTTAAATTGGCCACATTTTTATATTTCTCTTTCACTTACAATAGGTTTTCCTGTCACAACTGCGGGCGAATGCCCATGAAACTTTGAGTACTCATCAAGAATCCATGCCATTGTCTGTACAATTTGAAAATTAGTAAGCATTTTATGATAATCAAAACTCATTTAGTCACGGG
Source organism: Quercus parvula (assembly GCA_030820535.1). Lineage (NCBI taxonomy): Eukaryota > Viridiplantae > Streptophyta > Magnoliopsida > Fagales > Fagaceae > Quercus > Quercus parvula. The sequence goes on from JAUAME010000012.1 coordinate 32,278,675, forward strand.
TCTGGAAACAAGATACCTGTGCATTAGTTCCCATGTCAGGGGCAGGAACATCCCTGTGAATTCCAATAAGATCATGGATCTTCTGAGTGAACACACGAGTCAAACGTTCTAATTCACTAATACTCAAGTCCCTCGGGTTACATCCAATCCCACCCTTTGCTCCACCATATGGAATGTCTGCTACAGCTGTCTTCCATGTCATTAGTTGGGCCAGAGCATTCACTTCATCTGGGTCAACCTTACACAGGAGAATTTGAAAGTTCAGTACTCAATAGAGCTTATTAAAACTTGCAAGATAAGGGAGCTATTTTATGCCAACCTATAAGTATAGTCCCAGGCAATAATCTTAAATTCAAGCCATAATGGAGAGTTTTCTAAAGGAAACCATGATGGGTCTTAGTTATACTAAGCTTTCATAGTTGGTTGTACAATAAATTAGAGGACTCTACGTGCTTATTAAGATTATTATTTTTTATTTCCTCTTAGCATAAACAGAGAATAATATATGAAATCTGAAACATGTAATAATTTAGATGACAAACAACATCTGACATACTAAATTGTAATTTATAAGCATTGGGCAGCTTGTTCAAACAGTTGAGGGAATGTTTGGAAATCCCTTAGATCCCTTCCTTGATGGCCCCATGCCAAGTTATTGATAACCATTTGTCCTACAACTTCCTCTGAAATTGCAGGTGTATCAATTCTATTCTCCATGGTTTCATTTGGTAAGCAAAGAACAGACAGTTGATGCTGTCTCTCATACATCAAGATATTAGACAGCTTATATATATGTATCATTTTTAGCGCTGAAAAACAATGAAATGGAACAAGGAAATGTTGCACTCTAAAACTTAAATTTGGGCTCCCTGTCTACACTTCACAACTACAAAGTAGAGATTACTGGTTGATACCAAGATTTTTCTACAGATATAACTTATTGTCATGACCAACCCGAAATAGAACCAAACAACTATAAATGAAGGCTCTAGTTTTATAATCTTTTATAAGCATTAATGTAAGTTTATAATAAATCGCAAGATCATTCAAACGAATTGAAGACAAACAAATAATAATGGAAAAAGCATATGAAGGAAAAAATTTACATGGTGCATTTTCATGTAGCCCTAAAATTATTAGAAAGCTTTGAACCCCACCTCCCCTAACCCACTATATACCAATCAAAAAAAAAAAAATTCCAGAAATCAACCATATCAGAATGTATAGTATCTAGGCTTCTAGGGTAATATGATTTGTTCATAATATAGTTGATCATATGTTGTTTTTATCCACCTTGTGTAACATTTATTTCTCAACAACTTCATGACTTCTTGTAACACTTTCAATGTCACCCAGATTGCTTCTCCGGTCCTCCTTACTGGAACCCACAAGTGCTATCCTGTTCATATCCATAAATTCAGGATATACTTGACCACTGATATAAAATATTTATAAGTCATGTCCTCAAATGAAAACTCGGAAATTTTTAATACACTTTTAGTTTGGGTCTGATTTAAAGGATTATTGCTCAATCTAATCTGCATTGATACAGACAATTACTAGTATAGGAAAAACCAAGAAAAAAACTACAGTTGTACATAATAAAACCACAAAACAGCAAAATAACACTTGATTTACCAAACTTACAGGCATGCACAAAGTTAAAATAAAATTTAGCTACCATATCATGTAAACACTATTAATATCATTGTAGAAGTGCATATAAGAATGAAATGTTCTTCATCCTCAGTGAACAAGCTAGTGCCACAGCATATGAACACTGTCTAATGTAATCAAACAATCAGGTGCTACAATGTGATTTGAATCATCTGCACAAACAAACCATTAGCTTTGGATATCCTAGTGTCTGTTTGGGAACAGCTTATTTAGCTGAAACTGAAAACTTTTTGCTAAAAGTACCGTAGATAAAGTAAAAGTAACTGAAATAGTAGAGTGGAACTCACAAATAGTACCAAAAAGTACAATGGGATTCATGAACAGTAACAAAAATAAGCTGAATAATAGTAAAAATACGATGAATAGTGAAAAAAGCTGGCTTTTTAAGCAAATGCCAAACGCACAACTAATTTACTTTTTAAGTTACCAGTAAGTCCTCTGTTCACATTACATTGTTACATTAAGAAGTTATGAACTTCAATTTTCCAGTTTATGTTGTCAATCATGACAGATAAAAAAAAAAATCCTCTTCATTACATCAAGTCTGGTACAGAATATGGAGATAAATTACTAAAACATTTCAATCAAGCAAGCCATTGGTATAATAACTGTGTAACTCAAGGTTGATTTCTTGATTTCAAGTAAGAAAATTTGAAACTAAATTCAGATATGATCATCAAAATTCTAGTCATCAAGGTTGATCTAACTGAAACTAATTTAAATCCTGATATTTTTAACCTGATATGTTTCAAAAGATCACAAATACGAGTTTCATATCCATTTTTGCTTAATCATGCATAAACTCAAACAGTAAGAGTCCAGATTCCACATCATATTACCCAAAAAAAAATAAAAGATTCCACATCACAAAGCAAATGGTCCAGACAACAACCTTTTTTTTTTTTTTTTTCTGAGAATGTCCAAACAACAACCTGAAGCCATACATTTATCTTAAACTGATTAAAGAATTGAACTTGACCAAAACCCAAAACCCAAAATCCCAAATCAAAATAGCTTCAACATGCATTATATATATCAACATGCACAATCATCTCAATTATGAAAAAGAACACAAAAAATGAAGATAACCTCAGGATGGTAACGGATTCCGCCTTTCATTGGGCCTCGAGCATTGTCATGTTGCACTCTAAATCCAACATAGGAAGCCAGAGTCCCATCATCCTTTGGAATCGTACATTCAACCTGCAAAGATCAAACATTTCAAACAATAACAAAGCACACAGAGAGTCAAACACTAACAACAACAGTGTAGAAATAGTTGATTGTTACTTTGATTTCTCTCAAGGGTATGAGAAGGCTCTTTTCAAGCTTGGGATCCAAGCCAAGAATGCGAGCTGCATGGCGAAAGTTGCGGTTGGTGGCTGCAAGGGCGTTCATGGCTGCCTCACCTAACAGAGTAAAGTAGTAAAAAACAGTGAGGACCCAGAAACTGAAATGGCATCTAAATCCCAAAAACCAAATGTAAAGAAAACAAAACTGGGTGTTACTGATATGGGGTAGGTGAAATCTGAAGCTAGATTTTTTTTGTTTGGTAAGGAGGCACAGATATTAAGGGAGAATAGCTTATATAGCCTTATATAGAGTTGATTTTTCAAATAAAAAATTCTGGCAGTGCTTCTTAGTGCATGCAAAATAGCAAGGTGGACTTTGAAAGTTGGAACATTGACGCCGACACTAATCTGACTCATTTTCCATTTGTGGAAGAAGATATCCAATTTAAAATGACTCATATAACTCCCGTGGATTGGGGGATGTTTTGGGACATTTATTTTTATCCATAACATCAAGCCCTCACGTTGTTGTTCAAACTACAAACATGTGTGGTGCATGTATCATGAATATTGAATAATGCAAGGCAAAAGGTAATGGTTGTCCTAAAAGAATTGGTTTAGAAAAATATTTTTCAAATTTTTTTATGATAGAAGAAAAAATAAATAATTTTATTTACTATTTTTTATATTTTATAATTTTTATGAAATTTGTGTTAAAATTTTTTTAAAATTGTTTATTAACAAAAGTTTTACGACTTACAAAACTTCCCTAAGGGCAAAGTCATAAACTTTTTCTCGAAGGGACCAAGTTAAATCTATCCTAAAATTCTAGTATCCTTAATTATCTAAATATAAATGTGTATGACTTTATTTTTGGAAAATAAAACAAAAAATGGCTAAAGAGATTTACTTATATATATTTTATAAATTTTTACTTTAAATGCTCTTAAAATTAATGACTTATACTATATGACAAAAAGTCAATATTAAAAGGAAAATAAACTAGACAACAATAAATTAAAGAGTATTTATACTTTTTAAAAAATCATTACCTAAAATTTATTAAAAATTTGGAATTTTTGACGTAAAAATAGAGTGGGAGGGCATTTTTGGAAAAATCAGGAGTCTTGGCTCCACACTCCACCCCTACCGAAGGACACCCATTAATAGGACTTATAATATAATACTTGAAGACATGTATTACACACATATTAACACAATTTTTTTAATAATCCAAATGTCTCATATGAATACACTATGAAGTGCCAAAAAATTAATTAAGCATTTGATCCACAAAGCTCTTAGCATTATTTTTATTTGATATGTTTGAGTTAGAATTTATTGTCAAACTTAACACAATTTTGCTTTCTTTTTTTTTGGGAGAAGGTGCTAATTGTTTTCTTGACAACTGTTTCCTATCCTAGCTCATGTTTTGGTCTTTATATGGCATTGTGAACTCCAGGTCCAGGGCACAGAAAAAACAAAAAAAGTTATTGGTTATACAATTATTTTATTTATTCTAGAATAAATAAAATAATTGTAGAATAAATAAAATAATTGTATAACCAATAACTTTATGGTAATCTACTAGTAACGTGTCAAAAGTCATTTTAATTTTTAACCCAATAATAATAATATTTGTGAATGAAAGAAGTGGGTTTTTTTTTTTTTTTTTTTTTCTCAATTTATGGGAGGGGAAAAAGCCTAATACTTTAATTCTTTAATCCTATTATAACAAAGACTTTATAGCTATAATTATGGTCGGTATGTTACTACTCAACGCAAAGGGTACTTCATATAGAAATAGCAAGATTCTGATTGATTCAGCGAACAAAGAAAGATTCTTTATCCATTTAAAAAAAAAAAAATTATTTGTTATTTTTAACAAAGAAAGATTCTTATTGATTTGATGAGTTCTAGTCCCTTCGGGGACATCCGATAAAAATAGGATTTGATGAGTTCTAACTTTTGCACAAGATATCGTTAAAAGATATGATATGTTTCTTATTCTTTTTTCCTTTTTTTAATTGCGTAGTCTGATTCTAATTGATTTTTTTTTTTTTTTTTTTTTTTTTGAGAAGCGATTCTAATTGATAATTAAATCAATGTACCTTTGCCAGACACAATTCCTTCTCTACGGACAAACATTTGGGCAGAAAAAAAATTATTTACCTTTTTCATCTTGAGATGTTATAAAGGCCTCCATCCTCCTTGAAAAGCTAGATTTCAATAGAAAGACCGAAATCCTCGTGATTTTGCTCAAGAGTTTATAGCTATAAAAGAAAAATAAAAATGGGCTGCAAACTTGCCTGTAACCAAAGATATGTCATGTGTTCTACTAAAGAATGCTTAAATAATTGTACACAAATTATTTTAAGAGAGTTATGTGCATTGCACATGATGAGAAAACGTGTCATTTAACTATTATTAGTTGTAACTTAAAACTACAACAATCAAATTAATTTGTAACTAAACTCTATCTATAAAAATATATATATATATATATTACTTTGTTTGATGACCCTAATGCTTTAGTTGAGTTACATGTACCAAAAAACAAAAAGAAAAAACAAGGGGTCTAATAACGCTCTTCTATAAAAAGAAAAAGGAAATAATGTCTTGTCTATGTTAGAAATTAGAATGATGGTCTCATAATCTAATAACAATTTTAAAAAAAATAGTGAAAAATTATGTTAGTCTATTATGAGTGGGTTTTTTTTTTTTGAGGGGGGGGGGGGGGTGTTTGTTGAGAAAGGGGTATGATTATGAACTTTATTATATCATTAATCAATAATCGGTATATCTCTACACCAAAAGCTTTATATTCATGTGGTATGGTCTAATTATTCTACTGAATCTATTTTTTCTTTCCCAATTTGTTAGACCTATTTCAAAAATTGAATTTTTTAAAGAAACATCATTTAATGCTTTTTCTTTTCTTTTCTTTTTTTGTATAAAAAGATACAAGTTTTCAAAACTATCATCATTAAATTTTTAAATAAAGTAAGGGACATATTAGGAATTTTATATGTTAATTTTAGAAAGAAAATTTTATTTTGAAATATCTCAAAATGGAATATAGGCCAAACAATTTGAGACGGATAGAGTATTAAAGAGAGTTTGAATTTAATTTCCCTTTCCACTTATTGAAAAAAAAAAAAAAACCTTCCAATTTAAATTATGTACTCTTGTTTAAAAAAAATGATTTACTCTTCAATAATAATAATATTAATAATTATTATTGAGTTTTAGTTATACTTAGTATATTATACTACCTAATATATAGATTTTTTATTGAATTAATTTTATAAAACCTTCGCTTCGCTTAGTTCATGTTTATTTGTTTCTCCAAAAAAAAAAAAGTTCACTATTTATTTATATATTTTTTATATTGGGTGTGGCTTACTTTTGGCATTCTTGTGCATTGAAGAAGATCCAAGCATGATACAAGTCCTAAAACAGCCACATGTCAATTCAGTATACACACGAGCACTAAACAGAAATCAGAAGAAAATTGACTCCTTTATATTTTCTACATACATATCAAATTTCGTACTAATTTCTAAATACTTTTTGGTGTTTAAACAAATAAAACAAACACTATATAAGTCCAAACTCAATTATCTACCGCCCAAAGGCCAAAAGAAAATCAAGATTCAGGAATGTTTTTGCATAGAGAAAGCTTATTAGGGACAAAACTTTTTGTCAACTTGCTAAATCGGTTTATTAAAAAAAAAATTGTGCATTAGTTTGAAAAAATTGTATCCGATGGAAGAAGTGCTTTGAAAAACAAGCAGCTGATTGAGTAATCAAGAAGGCCGGCCTTTTGTTTAGGTATTTATTTAGTACCATTGAATTTTCCGTTGCAGCTTTTTCCGCATGGAACTCAGTGACATTATCAGATACTAATATAAAAAGATGTTCAGCAGCTGTACCTAAGACTAATTAAGGTAAAGAATCCAAATCAAATGCCGATTACCATTAATTAATCCCACTCCACTATGCATGTTTCATTCTATATGTAGTGAGATGGAACTCCATAGAAAATTTGGTGTAACTTTATATATTTATTTTAAATAAAATAAATTTTAACTTATAATATTCCGTTCATAATAATTGTTCTTTATTATCATTGAATTTTTATTTTACAACAAAAAATTTTACCGATTAAGTTAAGGACAAAGTTTAGTTACAAAATTGGTTGTAACTTAAGGTTACAAACTCACTCAATAAAATAAATATCACAACATATTTTGAAAATCTAACTGTTGAATTACATGTTCTTTACGCTCTTAATACACATGTTAAATTTTGTATCAATCGGATATTATTTACTATATAATCTATAAGTTTATATTTTGTACATAATTTTAAATTACAAAATTTTGCAATTTAAAAAATTTATTGATGATATAGCTATTGATCTTTAATTTTCTTGAAATTTTGCAAGCATGGATGATATAAAAAGAAGATGTAATCCAATGGTGGATTTGTCAAAATTCACCTCTAATAAAAAGATATTAAGTAAGTTTGTAACCTAAGGCTGCAACTAATTTTGTAACTAAATTTTGTCCTTAAGGTAATTGAAACTCACTTAATTTGATAATATATATAATAATAGGTGAAACTGAGAGAAATTCAAATTAAAATTTCAAATTAGAGTTCAAATTTTGCGTTATGTGTCCAAAATTATTTATTCTTAAAGAGTTTTATTTTTTAATTTTAGAATCAAATGTGAGACCACATTATAAATATCCATTCAAGTTAGTTATTAAGTACAAAAACCAAAGAATTTAAAATAAATGAATAAAAAAAAAAGTGCTTCACAATAAAAAATTAAAAAAAAAAAAAACATGGACAATTTACATTTTATACCTAATAATATCCTTACAAAATTTTTTAAAGAGTTAACAAAGTATAAAAATGAATATTAATAATTTAATAGTATTTAAATTATATATAGGAATTATATCAATAGTGTTTCCATGCATATGCATGAGGTTACAAGTTAATTATAGTAAAGGTGAAGGAAAATTTGATGATATCAAGAAGTGTTAGTTGAACTATAATACTCTTGACCATAACAATTGAAACTTGAAAGTTAAAAAGTACAAACTTTCAAAAAGTTCATTGTTAGTTAAGCCTTGTATACAAAAGGCATTGATAAGATTTTGTGATACTGAAACTTCTAAAAGATTTTGGGATACCAAAACTTCTAAAAGGTTCAAACTTGATTAAAGAATTTAGGATGACAAAAATTTCTCATCCCACATGATCCATTCTGTTCTAGCAAGTTTTTTTGTTTTTTGTTGTTGTTGTTGGCTTTTTTTTTTTTTTTAGTTGATAGGAATGGGATAGATTTTGCTTGTGCTCAACTCCTGTCTTGTCTCGAATATGTATGCGTGTATTTTCATTGGGCTTGAAAGAAAATATCATATGCAGTCCAATTTTATATTCTTCACAAATCTTATTCTTTTTTGCCAATGTGTACAATTATATGCATTAAGTGTTGTGTAAAATTTCATATAAAAAAAAGAAAAAGAAAGAAGTAGTGTGTAATAAACACTACTCATTAATAAAAGGACAAATTTTATCTACAAAATTGGTTGTAGCCTTACTCAATGTTAATAGGCTACAACCTTACTCAATATTATTAATATTATTACATATTTCAAAAAAATAACCATTGGATTGCTTGTTCTTTACGTTCTTAATACACATGTCAAATTTTGTGCCAATCGGATATTATTTACTACATAATCTATAAGATTATATTTTATGCATAATTTTAAATTACAAAAACTTACAATTTAAACAATTTATTGATGATACAGCTATTGATCTTCAATTTTCTATAAATTTTACAAGCATGAAGGATATAAGAAGAAAATATAATCGAATAGTGGATTTGTTAAAATTCACCTCTAATAAAAAGATATTAAGTAAGGTTATAGTTTTAAGATACAATTAATTTTGTAACTAAACTTTGTGCTTAATAAAACTAGCAATAGGTCCGTGCAATGCGCGAATAATGCTATAAGTTGCTATGTGAAATGATTATATAGAATATTCAAAATATTTTAAAGTAATAACATGAAATAGTGTTACAATAATATGAAGACGTTTTTGTTAAATTATTGATGTAATACAAAATTAAGGAGATGAAGAATTTAGACTATAGAGTAAATGTCATATAAATTAGAAATTAGTTATTATGTGATGTAACTAATAAGTTAATTGTTTGTTTAATCATAATTTTTGTTTCTTCAATGCATTGGAGTTAGTATAAATTTTTTGTAATATCATGTTGATGTTTAGTTGACTTACGAAAATATTATAGAAAATTTATGATGTCACATTTATGTTATTGATTTTTTGTAATATCATGTTGATGTGTAGTGGACTTATGAAAATATCATAGAAAATTTATGATGTCACGTTTATGTCATTGAAGTATGATAGTGATAGGTTAAACACTAAGTGAAAATATTAATATGTAAAGAATGTGAGGTGAAAAATTATGTAAAAAATTACTCTAATAAAGTGCCACACGGTAGAACTACATAATTTCCCACATGAGATTTTTGCTTTCTTCTATAAATTTAAAAAAAAAAAAACATATAAAATACTTATTTATATATTTATATATAATTAGTGCACACCTATAAATAATTAAAATGTGTTTTTACTTCATTGTCATATTCAATGAACTAAAAATTTTATATAAATGCAAACTTTGATGCAGTAGAAACCTAAATGAAAGAGTTTTAAGAAACTTGTCACTCGACAGAATCTCATACTTTCTCACACGAGCTCTATATTTTTATATATAGATTAATTTGTCGTTCGAATTGGGTATAACAGACTAACAGTGGCTGTTAATTCGTGATTGCCATGTAAAGCGAAAAGGCATATAGCAAAGTGGCCTCGTAGCCCGTAGGTTTTGTTTCGTAGTGTCCTTGATTCTTTGGCTCTAGACTAGAGAGAGTCTAACCCCAAAAAAATAAATAAAAAGAACGCAAATTGCATCAGTGTGGAATTGCCTATTTGAAAGCTCCTTTACATATAGAAATGTGTTTGGTTTCGATTGGATCAATGGTGTCCTGTTGACCTTCTCTGTTTGGCCTGGTATTTCAATCCGGATATAATATTTCCTGTGCCCGCATTATAATACATGCAACTATATATACATCCACACACACACATATATATACCTTTTTTTTATTTTTTAAAAACATCCATATATGCATACATTATATACAAACACACTCAAAACATATATATAATATACTTGTTCAATCCATTAAGCCCTCTCTCACCTTCTCCAACATTCCAACAAAAATGGTAAATCATCTCTCTCTGTCTCTCTGTCTCTCTCTCTCTAATAGCATATGTTTGACATGGTATTAACTTTCAGGCAACATGTCGCAAAGAAAAGGCTGTGTTAGTAACAGTGTATGTAGAGCGTCCAAGAAAGAAGGCGTCAACAAATCACCATCACCATCACCACCATCACCATTATCTTCATCACACCACCAAAAGAGAGGTAACACAAGTCAACCATGGTGCTTCTGGACCTGGTAAAGGGTATGATAGGAGAGCCCAGCTGCTTCAGTACTCTAAACGTCTACGGGAGTCTTCTCGATCAGCAACAATCACACCCTTACCATTAGAGCCAACTTCATCCAGCAACCACAACCAGCAACCTTCAACCCAAGTACAACCTTGTATCTTATATTTATTGTATATACTTAGCCTAGCGTTCTTATCAAAGCTTCTTTTTGTGTGTGTTTTCTTTTGTCAATTTTATTTGTGCACACAACTGTTACAATTTATCAGTAAAACTAATTTAAAGTTTTCAACCCCCACCACAAATCCTAAATAATTTACTATATATTGTGATAACTAGGACAAGCCTTTTGGCATCATAATTATTGCTTATAATACCTAATCTTTGAGCCAGGCTGCATTTAAATCCTTGATTGCATCGTTTACCATTTTCCTTTAATTACAAATATTTGGCTGATACATCATTACAGAAAGGCATGGTTTTTTTCTTTTTTTTCTTTTTTTTTTAAAAAGTCATTTCACACCTTAGAAGGGGGAATTTGAATCTTGAACATCTCAATTAGAAATATTAGGAAATGCCTATTAAGTTATAAGGCCCTTAGGCCAATTTTGCGTGTAGAATTTTTTAATATTTCATACAAAATAGGAAGAAGGTCAACTTAACCATTTTAATACCCTTCAATATCTACTTGTTTCTATAAGCTTTCTTATTTAGGAAGATGCTAACATTGGATGTAATTGAGTATTTATTTTCAATTTTGATTTGTCAGATTGCTGCTTTTCAGGGAAAGCAAAAACAAAATAGAGCACCAGCTTGCCTTGGCATATGGAAAATCTTGCTTCCAAACTTCTTCAGATCTTTGTTAAGTTCCAAAGCTAGGAAAGAGAGAGAAGAAAGAAACACCGTGGATCAAAAAGCAATACGCTTAAAGATGTCATGAAAGATTTAGAGGTGAGATAAGTAGTGAATTTCATGTAGTGTAAATCTCATAATCTTTTGGTCTGACAAATGAATTATTTCTTTTAGGGGCAAAAGAAGCAGGGATTTATTTCAAAACTGTCTTCAACATTACAAAAGAATTGGTGAAGCACCATTTATATGAATACAAATCTACGGGTGTATTATGCAACTCAATAGAATGGAAGTAAAAAAAAAAATGTCAGAATCAAATTTTTCATTATGTTTATAGATTATGTGATCCATAATATACAATAAAACCACTTCTTTTTCTTCTTCATTTTTTTTTTTTTTTTTCTATTCCATGCTAAAGAAACTTAGGGTACAAAAATTTCAGTGCCCACAGAAATGCAATAAATTTTAAGAAATCAACGCAGAGAAGGGATTCACTGACCATCGCAATAATACTCTCTCACATATGCTGATGAAAACAAACAAACATGCGTTCATAGGTATCTGACATTGTGATGGATATTGTAGCAGAAAACCTGAGGACACGGACAAAGTTGTTCTCTATACTATGTTGTTGGAATCTTCTCCAAAACATTATGTTTAAATTGATCATTTCCGGAGAATTAGATGGTCTTCCAGGCTTTTTATTTGATGGTTATAAGACAATATACATGTATTAAATCTTATGATTCATTAAATTATTTAAACAAGTCACATGACTTTTAAGTAAGTCATTTGACTAAAAGTATGGTCTTTCTAATTGCCACGTAATGGGTAGAAGGAACTTTCATCCAAACTGGTTTGGAGGAAAATTCTGTCCTTTTAAAAATAAAATTTATCCAATAATTTGGACCATATTATTGATAGTATCATGAAGCAACATCATATCAAAACAAATGTGACACCAATTGGTCATCTGAATTGGTTTTGGCATTATATATTTTGATGAGTAAACAGGAATTTTATTAAACAAAGCCAAAGAATGGAATCTAATTGTTACATTTCCATCATTCTACCATTGTTTAATCCACATATTATTTGTCAAAAAGGCCAACAATGACAATAATAATTTGGACCATATTATTGATAGTATCATGAAGCAACATCATATCAAAACAAATACCATTGTTTAATCCACATATTATTTGTCAAAAAGGCCAACAATGACAATAATAATTTGGACCATATTATTGATAGTATCATGAAGCAACATCATATCAAAACAAATGTGACACAAATTAGTCACCTGAATTGGTTTTGGCGTCATATATTTTGATGAGTAAACAGGAATTTTATTAAACAAATCCAAAGAATGGAATCTAATTGTTTCATCTCCATCATTCTACCATTGTTTAATCCACATATTATTTGTCAAAAAGGCCAACAATGACAACAGCGCCATCAAAGAATATTCACAAATGGATCAATATATGAATCTAATACAAAGACAAGCATGTGGTTTGTAAAATCATTTGCTGCTGAGACATTACATCCAGAAAATCCCTGACTATAATTGAAAGACAGCATTGTGTTTAATGAAGATCTATTGGGACCTTTGCTGCCGAGTATACTCCCAGAGAGCAATGGCACCACTGACATGAACATTGAGAGATCTAACAACTCCCAATTGTGGAATCTCAATGCAAGCATCTAAAATATGTATTATATCCACAGGTATACCCTCCTTTTCACGCCCAAGGACAAGGACCTGAAAAAATGATGAAATGACCAGAACAATAAATATACAGAGAATTGAATGAAATTTTCAATTTTATAACAAATTAAATGGAAGCACTTCCACCAATGTAAAATTGAAACTGGAAAATTGAAAAGGGGAAGAGAAGAAATTGGCAAAGTTTACTCCCTTTTCCTCTTGACCAACAGAACCCAAGTAAGCTTTTTTTTTTACCCTCTTTTATGAGCACAGATTAAGTGAACCTACTTTTACTACCATTACAATAAGAATGTAAGCCGAATAGAGAAGTATGTAATGTATTTCATCAAGTTCCACTGACTTTTTCAATATTAAATGAACTGGAAGGTCTGAGTTCGCAGAACAACTTACTGTCTTTGTGGGAAAGACATACTGGTCAAGAGGTATACTATTTGCAGTTTGCTCTAATCCCAATATAGAGAAGCCTTCTCGTTTCTTTTTCTCCAAGAAAACTTTCACACTATTCACAGGGACTTCTATGATAGGAACCCACTTCTCTGCTGTCACACTAGAAAACATAACAATGGGCTTAAATGACTGACTGAAATATTGTAAGAATATTTACTTCAAAACCTATAAATATGAAACAATATATAGAAACCTTGATGTGAGAGGGGAGAAAACACCAAATGTGTGGATTTTGTATGGGTGTTCGAACAATATAGCAGATTAGAATAAGACTATATTTAGCGAGTTAGCTTGTACCTGAGACTACTGAGAGGCGATGTAAGTATCTGATTTATAACTTAAATATTCAACAGAAGAGGTATCTATCCCTAAAAAAAAAACATAAATATTCAACAGAACAGACCAAATCACATGAATCTTCAATCTTAGGTGATTCTCCCACATCTGAAACTGCTATCCTGCTGCTTTATTATACCTTATTAAGTTTAAATCACTTCATTATGATAAACTCCATGCTAGTTGACACAAATTCAAATTCCAAAGGTACTCAACCCTTAAGTTTCAAATAAGTTTTATAGGAAAGAAATGAGAAAGATTCTCTATGAGAGAGCTGCCATTTATCAAACATGATGTAGAGACTATATTCCAGATCCAACTAAGATCCAATGTAGGTATAGAATATAAAGAGCTTCAAATGTAGGGTAGTGGACTATCATCAAACCTGATGAGTTGGAACTGTTTATCACTTAATATATTTGCATCTGCAATGGCCAATCCTGATGCCTTAAATACCTGCAAGGAACAACAATTGGCATAAAAAAGAAGACGAGTGAGATAATTAATACTACCAAAACATGAAATGGCAGAAGTATAAGTTGATAAACTACCAACTGTCCCAAAAGCTTAAGCTATTAGGAAATAGCGAATTTAATCGTTTAACCAATATTCTAACAGTCCTCCTCACATGTGGGCCCAAACTCCCCCTTAATAAGTGAGGCCCAGGATATGAGTTTTTGACATTTAAAAAGGAAGGGAGAATGAACGCAAGGTTCGAACTCATGATCACCCGTTTTAATTATATATTAAATTACCGACTATCCCAAAAGCTTAAACTATTAGGAAATATTCTAAAACAACTCAAGAGAGGAGAAAAAGGGGGTGCTGGGGGGTAGAGAAAAAAACCTAGTATTATGAGCACCATAACATACCTCACATGTTCTTGCCAATCCAGCAAGGTTAGGTATACGATCAAGCAGTGATGCTACTAGGATAAAAGTTTGCTGACTAGCTTTTACTCTTTCCATAGCCAGACTTCTAGACTGCAACAGATGATCTAGAAGCTGATCATCCTTTTCCATTCCTGGTTCACATAGTGCAGTTGTGAACTTCGTTAGAAGAGAAAGATAACAATTTTCATTAGCAATACAGTTATGCAACACTTAAAACTTCTAGACTGCCAAAACGATTTGTTGAATTTCTTGTTGAGGACATGGTAGAGCACGGCAAGCTCCTCTACCCAAAAAAGGGGTTCAAAGAGAGCACCGGTACCAGTGAAGACACCTCAAGGAATGGAGGTGGAAATTCATCAAGTCCAGCCTATGACAGAAAAGTCTAGAGATTTCATTATTGGTTTTGGAATTCCACGTAGGCTAAAAGAATAATAAAGAGGTGCAGTGATCCTATTAAAAGTGGTAGTCCTAAATTGATAAGTAGGGAAACATGGTAATCCCTATAAATAGAGAGGTGGTGTACCTTTGGGGTGTACAAGAGTTAGAAGACAAAATTTTGTCTAGTTAGAGAGTTTTTTAGTGTGAGAGAACCTGTGGGTGTATTAAGGATTTGGGTTAGTTTATGTTTGTGAGGTTAATGAGAGTTTAAGTTATTGATAGTGGAATTTTGTTGGCATTGCCCATGGATATAGGCATAGAGTTTATTGAACCAAGTTGAATTTTCTGTCAAGTGTTGCTTGTTATTTTATTGTTTTGCGGTTTTTTTTTTTAAACAATTTGTTCTCAAAGCTTCCACTAACACAGAACAAATGGTGGATGACAAGGAATGGGAAACAGTATCTTGTTTGGGAGTATATCTAGACAGGATACTCGTACCCATTTCATGCTGGGTTTCACCAGAATTCTTCATTCTTCTCCGCAAAGGGAAGCAAAGAGTTAGCACACCAGAAGATAATGAAGATTAAGCAATAACAAGGCCCACCTTTGATGATTAAGATCTTTATCTAGATCTTATTGAGGAAAATATATTAAGCAGTTTAGTTCAGGACAGCTAGAATGGTAAAATATTATTATCTAATGCAGGGTGATGTCTAAAAAAAAGTAGATAGGTGATGTGCTTCTGCTTGTATGAATTGAGTATTAACAAACAATAGAATGGTACAACTATCTGCGTCCTCTTCATCCCTCTAATTAACTTCATGAAATTATACATACCAACAAGTTGTTCATAAATTTCTTTGTTGCCGAAGAAGGAACTAACACTGGTTTCATTCTTCTCATGTTTGGAGAGAGTAACCTTCTTTTGAAAATCCAAACAAGTATCTTTAGGCTGCTGGATAAGAAACTTTTCTCCTTTGGCATTAGATGATAGATCCATGCGGTGAGGATCTAAGCTCTCATTCTTGATAGTCACCACATCCCTTGCCATTGACCATCTAAGATCTTCCCTGACATCCTGTAACACTGTAAATAAGATACAAACCCCATAAAAGATGGCAGTTAAAAGTGATCAAGCTCTTACATTTAGGAAGCTGAGTACTTGCTCCAAAAGGGATATTGGGACGCATTCGAACTCAAGTTCCTTCAACATAGACCCAAAAGAGAGGGGGAAAAAAAAAAGAATTTAGAGACAAAGTATTAAAAGGGATATTATCAAATGCTGGTCCCACTTAATAGGATCCTGGAAATTATTATTTACAAAATGTAGAGAATATCTCAAAAGCCATGAAGCAGCACTAGTAAAAATAATGGATTCCATTTAGTGAATTTATCAAGACAGAATGTAGAGAAAAAAATGCTGACTCACTTGCAATGTTTGATAGATGCCTAATATTGACACATTTCAATCAATTTTTACTGACTGGCTTCAGAAAATTAGGAATTAGGTATCAGAGGACATCATCAGACAATCTTGAAAAATTAATATGGAAATGGAAGTGTTTGTACAAATGATGCCATGTTCCTACATGTACCAGGTTAATCAAATGTTTCTTTCTGAACGTTAAACTTATAATTTGAATTTTCTGAAAGAACAATAAATTTGACATGAACTGATTATAGAAAACCTCCATTGTCCGGTAGCTCACTCTCTGTGGGTTTATATGTTTCAGATCTTTGGGACACAATGGGTCATGCCAGGCTCTGTGGAAAGCTTGGTGTATTGTTGGAGTTTTTGGCTGGGAAAATTTAATTCAAACATATGGAATATGGTTCCTGGCTGTTTAATGTGGATTGTTTGGACGGAAAGGAATCGGCGCTCTTTTGAGGATATCGAGAAATCCTTGGTTCAATTACAAGCTCTATGATAGAAGACTTTATTGGATTGGTCTAGGTGTTGGGGCTTCCCGGATTGCTCTACTATCGTCGAGTTTATTTCTTCTCTTAGTATTGGCTTTCATTTGTTTTTCAGTTTGTTTTAATAATATTCTTATTACCTATCAAAAAAAAAAAAAAATCCCTGAAAAAAAATTCATATAGTTCAGCAATATGAAAATAAAGTATATACCCAGATTTGTACTTCAACAATAAAACTGCCCCTCTCAGCAGTTTTACAGTTCTAAAAGAAATAATAATGACCAAAAAAAAGATCTATTGCTTTTTTGAAGGTAAAATGTCCTTCAAATTTAAAGTACCTTAGATATTTAAATTAAGAGAACAGAAAAGTACATTTGTATCATTGGGTACCATATCCTCATGAAACAAATCATATAAGTGAAAAACATGTCAAAAGTTAAGATCTAGGATGGAAGCCTTAATTATTGGATTTTTTAAACATATTTTGGTGCATATATCTTCCTTAGGGTTCAGATATTTTACCTGATATAGTTTTAAGTTCCAGAACCATCATTACTAATTACAAGGAGGAAAGAATATTCCATTACTGCTTGCATGGTAATTCAAACACATGCAACTGTGTTCTAAGTTCTCCTATTACTACGACCATAGAGACTATTTGCTATACTTCTTTTTGCTTCATGTTTGCCTACAATGTTGACAGGGTTTTTTTTTTTTTTTTCCTTTTTTCTTTAACAGTATTGGCCTACAGGATCATAAAAGGGTTTATAATTTCCCCATTCCTCCTATTTATGCTTCTTTTAAAAAAGGATAGAATTGCAAACTTAAACAAAGAAATCCCATACCTCAACCCGATTGATGAAAATTCCTGCTGGAGTGACAGAGATTTTGGGATCATAGGCATCAAGATATCCTTCCATTGATGCTCGTAAGCTGAAATAGGATCAAACAAAGCTACTATGTTAATAGCTTTCTACAAAGCATATGTATAACTAGAGGCATGAAATCAAAAGAGCCTATCAGCTATGCTTTTATTGGCTCAAGTAATGCTTTTCTTCCTACTAGCAGTTACAAACATGTTCACACTGTTTGCTAGACATGCTTACACATCAGTTTTTCTGTCAATTTATCAGATATAGTAGAACAACTAGTTCTCTTCCCTTTTTTTTAAGAGTAAACTAAAGAAGCCAATCAGTTTAAACATAACTATAAGTAAGGTGTGGCAATATAACTCTGGTATATATAACCAATAACATCATTAGGTAATTCAACTAAATTTTTGGGACAAGCAAATTACCAAAATCTATCTTATAGGCTGTGACTACCTAGAAATCTATCCGAAGAATCCACCAAAGTCAAAGACTACATTGAAAAATGCAAAAGAATCATAATTTGAGACTACAAGAAATGGACAGGGCACTTGGTTTTTGCCATGTATTTAATGCATGACAGTAAAGATGGCCTTGCTCAGAGTTCTTCAAAATATATGAATACCCTTGTGTTTTAAAAATTGCAATCGACATAGGTACACCATGTTTTATAAATTGACATTATATTCTATAGCACTTAAAACAAAAAAGAAAAGTATTTTTCTTTATAAGTAAGTTTTGGCCCCAGGGATGGGGAAGGGGAGATTGGAACCTGTGACCCCAGTTTCATGAGACATGGTGCCCAGCCGATTGTGCTAACCCTTGGGGTTATGAAAGAGGAAAATATATAATTTTGAAAAAACAAGAAGACCTGATTCCAAAAAGAAAAATGAAGAATTTGGAATTGAAGTTGCATTCATAGCACATACAATTGAACTGCAGTTCTGCTGGATATGTAATGGCTATACTTCCATTTACAAACTTTCAGACATCATTCTCACTGACCCTCAATAGACTGCATCAAATCCACATCACATACCAAAATGAAACTACACAAAACAAGCTAATACATATTGAAATACAAATTTGGGTCATTCTACTAGGCTCCTTTCTCTGTTGTTGATATGGAACCATTTATGCTTTTAGAACAATGGTCAGGTGATTAAATTCATAATTTTCAATCAACTTTAACTTTTGGGATTAGTGATATTTTATATTATATTATCAGAGTAGGTGCCAGGTGGTCTTCTATTCAAAACTTGTCTCCGCCCAACCACTCTTCTAAAAATTAAAAATGTCCATGTGTTGGGGATCATTATTGAGGGGGAGTTTGGGCCCATATAAAAGTTGGAGTTTAGAATAGTTATTAAGTGAATTTCCTATCAGCTTAAGTTTTCTGGATTATTGGGAAGCTATCACATGAATTTCCATGAATCATATACAAAATTTTGCTCCAGGACTCCTAGTCACTTTATTTGACTGCTCTACTACATCAGAATGGGAATTAAGTAGTTCTAGTAGCAGCATCTCCATTGAATCAAACGTTTAAAACAATTGTTAGATTCCAAAATATGCATCATCCGGATTTATCAGATTGTTGCTTATTAAGCAATACTACCATTTGGAAAATCACAGCCAACTTCTAACCACTACCACCAAAAACACCAATCAGGCTCAACAATAATTTTTTATTTTATTTTTAATAATCAAGTCTTAACCCCAAGGGAGGACAAAGGGGAGGGATTCAAACTGGTGACATCCGCTTTATGAGATCTGGTCACCCACCCAATTGCGTTACCCCTTGTTCTCAACAATAATTTCGTTAATAAATATTTTGAATTAATATTGCTCAACAATTATATATCTATGCACATTTCCCCCAATATAAACCAGAATCATGACCATACCTAAAATTTTAACATAAAAAATAATAACTCAAATTTCCCATGATGGAAATCTAATTATATAAAATGATAACAGAAACCTCAGGTTGAGTGGGCTTTTTATTAGGCATGAGGTTTTGTCATGTGTCTATCGAGTTTTTTGTTAACAGGATTTTTTTTTTTTTTTTTAAATGTTATTTAGAAGAGATAGGTCAATATACATCAAACAGACCAAACCACTCCTAAAAGCTTAGGATCTCAAATTCAATAAATCTAAAAATTCAAATAAAAGAACTCAAATGCATTCTGCCCACCCACGGCAGCCATCCAGTCATATAAACTTCTCAACACTGATTGTTTGATGACATGATTAGGACATTCAACACCAACCAAGTTTAGCTAGTCCATTGATGCCAAATTCTCCACATTACACACAAGGGAATAGTTTTCCAAATCTTAGTTCACCCGACAATGAAATCTTCCTTGCCAAAAGTCCAACATCTGAATCACCATCCTTAGCACAACCCATGAAACCAATGTCATTCAAAGTACAACAAATGAATAAAGTTGTCATGCCAAGGATAGTGATTTAAAAAGACAAAAACACAAAAATTAAGCAGGTGTTGGACTGTTGACAAAAATAGGTAGGTGTTAATTGATCAAATGAAATGCTATCATACAAAAAATGTAGTATGATAGATTTTTGTTTTGTCATAAGTTACTTAACAAACGCATGCTAACACACAAAGTTCATGGTCTAACAAATTATATTCTTTTCAGAAACATAAGGTCCAAAAACTATCAGTAAATATCATACCGCCTGCAATCAGAGTTATTTGCCAGGTATGATTTCAAATCCTCAAAGCATCTTTTCTCTAAAGGCATTGTTTGAGAGGCTCCAAAACCCGAAGTAGGAAACAGTTTGCAAAGAACTTGGTATACTAGTAACTGCAAGAACAAAAAAGACTCATCATAAATAAGAATTCCACCCCCCACCCTCCTAAAGTTGTAAAACAGAAGATTCACCAGCTTCACAAAAACTGACCTGGGTGAAACCACGTAAGCTGTGGTGATGTGATGTCAATAATGGAACTATAGGAGGAAGTAATTCATCCAAATGCCTATATTGAACCGCTTCAGATGCATGGATGATGACATTAGCTGCTATAAATACATAAGAAGAGAGTGCCTGCATTTGACGTCCAACAAGGATGATAATGTTGAGTACCACAATTAATGTTGACTACTAAAATTCAAGCAATTAATAACTCTGAGCAATGACAGCACCATTTCAGCCAACAATATATATATGAAGTTAGTCAGGATTAAAATTTGCTCCAAACCACAGAGCAGAAAATCATATTGAATACAGGGAGCCTAATAGGTATCATTCTGAAAACCAGCACTTCTACAACATCATTTTCTTCAATAATATAATTTTAGAAAAAATGAAGTAACCAGTAATGCATGGAATCAAAGGAAAAACAAAAAGAAGATACTTTATTCATTACGTAGTATCTGGCTAGGTCCAAAATGTTTTTTTTTTTTTTTTTTGGGGGGTGGGTGGGGGGGGAGAAGAGTGCAGTTTAAGATCATCACTGACATCCTTGAATTAAATCAAGACAATGAAACTGGAAAAATTAAGGAAAGGCATCAAGTGTTTGTACTGCAAATAGTCATATGGAAGCACTTGGCTGTTCATGACATCATGATGGCATTGTACTTTTTAAGGAATAAATTCTACACTCTTTCATAGCCAAACAAGAGTAAGAGAAAGAGGGATGCCTTGCGGCCCTTGCCAAAGGGCTCATCACTCTTATTGTCATTATACTTGCCATTTTATTATCTTTGTAATAAAAATAAAAATAAAATTTAACAAGTAAAAATTATAAAGAAAAACCCAGGGATGCAACCAAAGCACATTAGAAGTAAACAAGAGAGAATCAACTTTATAAAAAGAAAACGATAAAAATAAATTACGCTAAAAACTTTATTAATCCAAAAGGTATGAAAGTGCAAAGTAGTAGATTCTGCCATCCAACCATATAAACTGCAATGGAAATTTTAGTTTATGATCACATAATGTCCCAACACAATATTTACCTGGGGCCTCATGTCATAATCTCGTAGTATAGGAACTAAATTCTCTCCAACCTGTCAATTAAATAAAATTGCAAGAATTAATAAGAGAAGCCTTCATCTTATAAAGGCAGCGATGAAACAATAACTAAAGGTGCCAAAACATTGTCCATAAAACCATGTAAGGACAAAAATTAAAAATCTAAGCAGGCGTGAGAGTTACATCCTTAAAACAACTCATTGACACAAACTCTACAAACATGACGTTCACAATATTTTGGTAATAACATAAAAAGAATTAAAAATCCTTTTTTTTTTCTATCACATAAGATGTGGGATGGATTAAAAACCTGCTTTAACACAAGCCACTTCCATAGCTTCACAGTTTTCTATCAGTGAAGCTAGCTTTAACACAAGCCACAACCTGCTTAACATAAAATAAATAATGTTCTTTATTTTCTTTTTAAGTCAATGATGGGCTATTAAGAAGCAACATATTCATAAAATGAGTGTCACTGAAATGAAAATGTTAAGATGGATAAGTAGAAATATAGGGAAAGGTTGGATCTGGAATGAATTTTTTTCCTTAAAGATAGAGGTGGCCCCTATTGATTAAAAGATGAGAGAGAGTCGTTTTAGGTTTGGTCATGTGTAGAGTAGAGTGATTAATGCACCAATGAGGAAGAGTGAGTTGATTCAAGTTGAAGGAATGATAGAGAAAGACCTAAAATACTGTTAGTAGAGTAATAATAAAGGAAATGTCAATTAAGAAGGTGATTGTGAGTATGATTTTGGGTAGGATAGAATGGTGTAAATGAAATAGCCAACCCTAATTAGTTTGTTGAGGATCCATAACTGACCCCCAAGTTTTGAGACTAAGGCTTGATTTTGGATAGGATAGAATGGTGCAAAAGAAATAGCCAACCCTATTAGTCAACCAAAAACATTAAAGAAAGTACTCTTTCTTAATCTTTTAAGTCAAAACTGACCAACGGGGTGGGTGAGAGGTCATGGGTTCTATCCTGCACGGTGTGAGTCAATTTACCAAGCAAAAATATTTTAAGACAAAACTGAAGAACAAGTTAAGTGCAGACAAAATAAGCAAATAGATAATATAAATTTGGTTTTTAGTTTTTGATACATGCACCAAAAAAACTTTGCTAAACTAAAGCTTCAAAAGTTGACAGGCCTTCATAAAAAAAGGTAGCTGATTTCCCTTCCCATCTTTCACAATACCCATGAAAACGGCTGGGTGTATTTGCCTTAACAATGCAATAGAAAATTCCTTACCAATGGAGGAAACTTCAGGTAAATATTTATTGCAAATGTCTCTAAGTATTGCCGGACAGCAGGTAAATTGTTTCTCTGCAAGAAGAAGCCAAATAACAAAGGAAAATTGTTACAATTCTTCAACAACAATACTGACGATAGTTGCAGCATAATAGAGTACAGATTCAGCAGCTTCAATCATGCATAAGCATTTAAACTCCCATCAAAGGCAGATATATAGTACAGATTCAGCAGCGTCAATCATGCATAAGCATTTTAACTCCCATCAAAGGCAGATATATAACACACATCAAGCTTAACATTATCAATCAGGTTGGCTCTTCTTTAATCCAAGGTAATGATATTCTAGACAACCACATTATTGTTAAAAAAGGAAGGGGGGGGGGGGGGGGGAGGGAGAGAGAGAGAGAGAGAGATGAATATTTTGCAGTCAAACAACCCTTAATTCCCCAACTCTTGAAATCGCATCCTTGCTCACAAATGTTAAACCGTGTCTAAACCAAAAAATAAATTTTGGAATTGACAAAGATTAGTCAGTGCATGTAGTGCAAGCTTTACATCATTCTAGGATTGATAATGACCAGCTGCCATTGGAAAACAATGAAAAAATATTATTTACATTGCTTGCTTTTTTTTTTTTAATCTTTTTTTCAAATATATATATAAGATGAGCAGTGTATGAGAAGCATCACATAAATAGTCAGACACCACCTATGAAAATTTGTAACCCATTTTCACATTCCTTGAGGAGAAAATCGTGGATATGAGAAGCCTCATAAAGGATATGATAAAGCTGTTTAAATCAGCAAGTGTGCATATGGGGAGGGGGGGGGGGGGGGGAGGGAGGGAGGGAAGCCAAATTGAAAGCATGATTGCTGTTAAAATTATGGTTAAATAATTAAATTCACAATTTCCTAACAGCTTAAACTTTTGTCTCCATGCTAACTCTCATTTAAAATATTAAAAATCCCACATATTGGACCCCACTTATTAAGGGGGAGTTTAGGTCCACATGTGAAGGAAAGTGTTAGAATTATAGTCAAATGATTAAATTAAACATTTCTGAACAGCTTTAACTTTTGGGACAATCAGTAATTTAACACTTGGTAAAAAACTAGCATAATTATTAGGAATGGCAAATACAAATTAAATCTTCAAGCATTTTGCCTCTATAGCAAGCTAATAGACTCCAACCTAGAAAAGACAGAAAATGAATTACACAAAAGTGGAGCTCATGACATATGCATATGGCCACAAGATATTAACTCTTAGCAGATAGATGGAAAATACGTCTGAACAGGGCTCCCATGAAAGTTTTTAGCAAAAATGAAACTTATTTAACAAATCCTAAAAACAATACAGAAAATATAATATAAAAAAAAAAAAATTGAACCAGTTATTCCAAGAGCAAGACCAAATTCCTGAAACAAATTAAATTTGTACAAAATATTTAATGGAGAGAACTAGAATTGTTCTGAAGCAAAATTTACTCACATAAAGGGATGTGTGCAAGCTTTGTGCAACTTGCCCAAGTGAATCTTGACGAGCAAATCGTGATAAGACACATATCATCTGCCAAGCACGTATTTTGCGCCTGTGAATCTGTTAATAGTAGAAGTACAAATGATTATCTCAAAATATAGCAAAGATCAGTATAAGGAAAAATGTACATAAGGAGAAATTATAATTAATGGTATGGGGAACTCATTTCATTACAATTAGGTCACTTTTCCAAACTTTTATCCAAATACAACTCAATTTTAGTTATTTTCAATTTATTAATTGAAGCATCTTCTATATAAAGCAAAATTGCAATTATATTTTCATATTCTCCTATAATATTTTGATTTTGTGTTAAAGTAAGCCTCCCTTTATTTTGCATATGATCTTGAAGGATTAAGCTAGTTTTATTATTCAAGCTCTGAATAATCTCAACTCCCCACTTTAAAGGATTAAAAGGAAAAGGATTGCTCACCGCACTGTACTTTTTATACAACTCCTTTGAAAGGTCCTTATCATTTACCTACATCAACCAATAAATCAACACTATAATACCATTAAAAGAAATGTGCTATTCTGCAAAAGGATACTGGCATGCAGGCAGCTTGACATGAAAAATGAACTAAAAGTAACAATAATAATCCATAGCAAGTTTATCAGTCTACGCTTACTTTATTGTATGCTGAACATTGAGCATACAATTGTAATTCAGTCTAAAACAGATATGCTATTAGAGAAAATTAAAAAAAGTATTTCATAAAAGCAGTGACCGACGCTGATGAAATTCTCTGATGTAGGGAATTTCAACATGACTACTCCACAAAACACATGCATGCTGACATGGCCGGATAATGTACATGGGCCTGATAAGTTGGCCAACTTTTCCACATGGGATGATGACATGGCTGAATATTCTGCATGGAAATGGACCATTTCTTTAAACGGTCAAGCTGTCATCTGGAATATATCCTTAGTTAGCCGAATTTCTCCCATGCATCTTTGCTAGGGCAAAACGCTCATTCCTTTTTGAAAGACTTCCCCAGGAATCTCTCGCTTGCTTGCATAGCCAACAAGATTGACTAATATTAGATAAAGTGGCAGGGGGGTGGGGGGAGTGAATCTACTAAATAGGCAGTATGCAAAGGGGAACACCCAAAGAGAAAAGTCCTAGCTCCTAAAGCAAAAGTTAAAGGAACTGTAACAAATTAAAGAAAAAAATTGTAAGTAGTCACCCAACCATGAAGAGCATGAAAGAGAAGATGCTTCAACTTCAACATTGTTATCTAACAACTCTCAAAAGTCCGAGCATTTCTCCCTTATCCAAATGTATCCAATGATACACTGGAGAACAACCTTTAAAATCATACCACTAGGGTTCCTATCACACTGTCCCAGTCAGCAAGCCTAGCCACTGATCTAGGCGTAGCCTGCCTAACCCCAAACAAACAAAACAGAAAACAAAGAGCTCTAGCTATATTGCAGCGAAGACAAATATGATCCATTGTCTCCCCACCATTTTTACCCATGCAACACTAATCATAACAATTCTCCTTTTTCTAAGGTTTTCCATTGTTAAAATCTTCACAATGCAGCTGTCCAATTGAAAAATGCCACTCTTCATGGAGTTCTAAACTACTAAATGCTCGTCAAAGGAAAGATCCACTCCCAATATCTCTCAAAACCATGTAGCAAGTTTTAACTTCAACTCAAAACTCCTTGAAGCTGCCTAATTCAACTTATGATCACCAACACCATGTATACCAAGGATTCTAACTCCAAGTGAGATCAAGTATAAAATTCTAACTGGTACAAGCAATTAAATTCATTTTCAGAGGATAGAAGGGTAGTGTACACATGGTTAAGAAGCAACATTAAATAAAATTGATCAATGGTGACACTGAGTAGATAAGTAGCAACATAACAAAAGATGGAAGAAGAAATGAATGCATTCACAATAAGCTAGAGGATCATCAAATGCGGGCACAAACAATTGCAACGTTAAGAAGTTCAAGATTAACGACGGAGGAGCCACAAAGACGAAAAAAAAACCATGGGAAGGTGGAGGAAGCAAAGCGAGGCAATGAGAAATGGCGTAGTGCAGATGATATAATGAAGGCAATGGCAAACAAGGATTTGAGTACCTACATTAGGAAATAAGCCTTTTAAGTTTACATAAATCCATAATCATTGAAGATATACTTAGAATGCACAGAAATAGAACCTTATTGCTCAACAATGCGTTCTTCAAACTATTTTGGATGCTTAACAAATCATTATTAATGCACCAGTTTATATATTCTGAATCTATATTGCAAAAGATGAAATATTTGTTTTAAATATTTCTTTACATTAATGTATGTAGGTATATGTCTTTGTCATACTTAGACCTTCAACTTAAACCAGTGTTGTAGAGTAGAATTTTTTTATTTTATTGGTACACTACGCAGACACTCAGTGGGTGTAAAACTTGCTCACTCTCTACCCCTTTTTTATGAGAGCAGGAGGAACTATTAGAGCTAGAGTTCAGATTTAGTTCATCATCGAAAGTTTGAGCATTTCTCTCTAACATAAAACAGGAGAACAGTTTTCTAGACCTTACAACTCTCATGATAGCCAAACTTCTTTTTTTTTTTGATAAGTAATAAGGATTCGTTGATATCAAAAGAGAGAGGCACCCAAGTACACAGGAAGTATACAGGGGCAAACAAATCAAGAACGAAAATTACAAAAGTCAAGTAAATCCAAAATAGAAAGAGGTTGGTTTCTCCACACAAAGAACCAGTCAAATAAGGTTCGGAGCAAAAGAAACTTGAGATCAGGCATAGAACACTCAATGTCTTCAAAACATCTACTATTTCTCTCCTCCAAATACACCACATCAAACAAAGAGGAACGATCTTCCAAATATCTCCATTACGATGGCGACCAAAACGACCTTGCTAACAAGCAAAGAGCCCAACAATAGACAAAGGCATGACCCAACTAACTCCAAATAAACCAAAAATCATATCCCATAACTCCGAAGCAACCGGGCAATGAAGGAAAAGATGGTCAACACTTTCACTATTACACTTGCACATATAACACCAATCCAAAATGCAAACTTTTCTTTTCCTTAAATTGTCAATAGTCAGACAATTCCCCGAGGTTGCTGTCCAGACAAAAAAAGCCACTCTAGAGGGGATCTTCTGCTTCCAAATGCTTTTCCAAGGGAAAAATTGCTCACTATGGCCAACAAGAAGATGGTAGTATGCACTAACCATGAACCCCTTACTCTTACAAGGCAGCCAACATCTCTTATCCTCCTCGATTCCCCTTACAGGAGTGCTATAAATGGAATTGATGAAGCTCTTGAAAGCTTCCAATTCACAATTATGCACTTCCCTACAAAACTAAATCTCCCAATGGAGGACTCCATTGGAGTACCTCATTAAATCCGCCACACTTGCCTCTTTGCTACAGCTAATCCTATATAATTCAGGATAGCGGACTGCAAGCGAAGAAGTCCCACACCAACAATCTAGCCAAAACTGCACTTTTGATCCATCTCCAATTTCATACATAATAAACCAAGATAAAGAGTGCCACCCCCTTCTAATATTTTTCCACAAACTGACTCCATAAGGACCAGAGAAAGAGCCAAGTATGAACACCACCATTCTAGGCATCACCAATGCATGCCAAACAAGGATAACAATAGTGACCAAAAGTCCCCCACAATATTGAAGGAGATGAGTTACCGTCGCATCACCACCCTTGCACAGGCAGCACGCCAGCACCAGGCTACAATAATTTCTCCTCCCTCAAATTCTCAACCATCAAAATTTTACCAAGCAGATGTCCACGCAAAAATAAATAAATAAACAATTAAAAGCTTTTTGGACCTTTTAACTCGATATACTCTTTTAGGATTCCTCACTATAGTCCCTATTATCATGCTTTGTAGAAGGAATGAATCACAAGCCTTCTATTCCTTTGTTAGCCTCCAACACAATTCATCCCTACCTCAACTTGAGTTAAGAGTATCAAAAATCAAACATGCCTAACTCCCACTCTGGAAATGACTGCATCAAACTAGTATACCAATGTCAAACTCCATCCACTCAACAACCTCAATAAGAGGCAACAACACTGTCCCTAAACTCAGATATGACAAACAATAAGTATATTATCTCCAGAGTGCATATTTGAAATGTAATTTGGATTTACTACATTAGGGAATGTGACAATAACCTAAAGAAGAAATTAAAGACCGCCAATAATGCAAATCAAAATTCAGAGTTGTTGACTAATTAAAATGAACAAAACCAGCTAAGCCTTATGCCAAGTGATGCACCTCCTAAGCTACATGAATTCGCATAAAAGAAGGGAAGAAACACAAAGACACTGAAGTGGCAATGCTACAAAGATCATCCACTCCTTTGATTACAAGGATCCATCAAAGTGTCAAACATTGACCACCATAAGCATAGACACAAATTTCAAAAATAGTTTTTCTTTGATAAGTAACGAATTTTATTAAAGTAAAAATAAACCCAAGCACACAAGGGGTATAATATGGGTACAAGATAATCAACCTCTCAAGTAACGACGATCAAACATATCTAAAAGAGAAGAACAAGAAAAACATTGCAAAGCTAGAGTCTAATCAAACAAATTTTAAAATACAATTTAGCTTTGTAAATAATATTTATAAGAGACTGGGAAGAGTGCATGAATTATAGAATTAAAGAACGTTAGACAAAACAAAATATCATTAGCAATTAGAAGATGCAAAATAAGAAGCTACCGCAGAATCAAGAAGCTCCAGCAGAAATAATTTTCCAGACTCCAAAGCAGAAAGGAAATCTTCAGTTTCATTTGCAGATCCCATCATATCAGCCAAGTCAGCTAGCTTGTGAAACAGAACAGCAACAGACACACGTCCATACAACTCTGTGTTGATAAATGCCTGACAAGAGATGCTACCAAGTCATATTGCAAATTTGAGAAGTTCTTCAAAGAAATCTAAGTTGGATCATTATGTATTTGATAAGTAACCACCAGCATCCATAAACCATTCAACTTGCCTTACTTAAATATTTGTGTTACAAGAAGTTAATTACCTCCACCCAACCAACCCAACCATATAACACACCTTTCAGTTTTGAATTTGAATAACCCACAGCTTACAGTCTTATGACTGTTTCAATGTGATCCATTAGTTAAGACAACAATGGAAGAAAATTTATCGTTTTCTTTCTAGATAAAACACTAAGGTCTCCAATAACTCCACATAAGTGGCCCAGTAATTTTTTATTTTTAAGGGTAAGTCTCTGTTTTCTTTTTTTCTTTTTATTATCCCTATCCAGAAGTCTCTCTTAGGTGAAAACCTAATTTACTGAAAACATTTCCAAGTTGTTCCAAAAGCACCTACAGAGTAATGTCATGATCAATTGTAGTTCACTTCAAATGTAGAATGATGCATAACATGTAATAAAATGTATCAGATAACTTTATATATTGGATAGCTTACTTCAGTCAGCTCAGAGTCGGGGTTTTTTGCCAATAATGATACTTCAGTCCTCGCATCAAAATTGTCTGCTAATTCAGCTTCAAAATCCTCATCAAATGCAACTGTAAAAGAAATTTCACATTTTATGTCACAAAGCAAGGATAACTATAAAACTATGGACATAAGACATGGAAAAGATGAGCATTGAACACACCAGAACCATACAGTGACAGCAATTTGAGCTCTTTCATGTAGTACTTAATAGTCTTGGGATTCAAGAACCAAAGCCCTGTCAAGTGTAATGCTGCAAGGCGAATTGTACGAGGACTTTTTTTACCTTCCTCAAGAACTTTTTCAACAAACTGCAACAAAGACAAGATAACAGTCGTAAAAATCCTGTAGGTAATTAGCACACCCACAAATGAGAGAGAGAGAGAAAGAGACCACACACCCACTTCAGAGGACCAGGTGCATTTTCGGCTACATGCATGTTCTCATCACTAAACACAGAAGAATGCAAAATAGAAGACAGAAGTGCAGCAATAGGTGCAACCCTCCGCTTTTTGCAGCTGACATGCAATATCCAGGAGGCACGAACCAAATGCCACATCATCTGAATCATATTTTATTGAGAATTGTAAAATGATTCATGAACAAGGTCTGCATATAAATGAAGAAAAATAATTTGCAACAAAGATTGAAGTGATAATTATAGATGGACACTGGACACGTTGATATTCTATTAATTTTCTTTTGTTGATGAGATGCTACAACTTTATTGAAAGAGAGAAAGACGCCAAAGGACCAAGTCTCCAGACACAAGTGATCTAAGCCATGAACAGGGGAAATGCTGTCAACGAAATAACAATACACACCGTCAATGGGAGCATCCTCTAAAGTCCATAGACGTTAATCCACCTTTGACACCATTAGAAGCAAAACTTTTACAATCAAAGAGAAGCATATGCCATGGGCTTGAGAACCTACTTTTGTCCATCAAATCACTCAAACTGAAAATACCCAAACAAATAAAGGTTGAAATCTTAACCCAAGAAGCTTCATCTACCACCACCAACAACCCTCACAGCAAAATTAAGTCCCCACCATGACAGCTGGACTCAGTTCAACCTAAATAAAGTTTAAAATTTTATGTTGAGTGGGGCATCCGCATTATTCTACCATTTTAATGAATATAGCATGTGGTATATATTCTATGAAACAACAACAACAAAGCCTTAGCCCCAAATTTTTAGGGTCCACTATAGATCCTCATCAAATTAGTCAAGGTCAGCCATATGTATTCTTTTCCTCCATTCTATTCTATTTGAATTCATACTCTTTATTCTTCCTTAATTGACATGTCATTTTTTGCTACTTCTGCTGACGTTATTTTTGGTCTTCCACTACCCTTTTTTGTTCTTTTTTTTCTTTTTTTAAGAACAAAAATTTTATTTAAAAAAAAAAAAAAAAAAAAAAAAAAAAAAAAAAAAAACTACTTCATTTGAAAGATCACAAAGCAGCCAAAAAGTACAAAGGAAATAACAAAAACTATATAAAAGAAAGAAGCAAGTCTATAAACATCGGAAGGGAATCACTAGATGTGAGGCCCCAAACCCGAGACCAATCAAACAAAGAGCCCATAAACAAGGCAAGAAGCTGATTCCCAAGCTCTCCACATCCTCAAATGTGCAGTTATTAAGCTCCCTTCAAATGCACCACATTAAACACAACAATGTCAAATTTCAAATATAAGACAAGTGCTTCCCCAACCAATTCCTCCATCCAAATAGAAGATCTAGCACCCTTCTTAACTCTCCCTCATCTTTTCATTAATATATAGGCAGATTTCCTTTTTTTTTTTTTTTTTTTATAAGTAATAAGTTTTATTGATATTAAAAAGGAACACCCTAGTACACAGGGAGTGTACATGGGGTCAACAAATCATATACAAAAATTGCAAGAATCTAGGAAATCAATAAAAGAAGGGAATGATTGTTTTTGCAAAGCATACAACCAATCCAATAAAGTTTTAAAAAAAATATAGCTTGAGGTTTGGAATGGATCTCTCAATATCTTCAAAACATCTACTATTTCTCTCCCTCCAAAGACACCACATTAAGCAATGGGGAACAATTGACCATATATAACCATTTCGATGAAGACCAAACCTGCCTTGACAACACCCTAGCAGCCCCAAAACAATACACAGCATAACCCAAGTTACTCCAAATAAACCCAAAACCATAGACCACAAATCCATAGCAACGGGACAATGAAGGAAGAGATGGTCAACTGATTCGCCATTACTCTTGCACATGTAGCACCAATCCAAAATCCATTCCTTCTTTTTCAATCATCAAGCATTTCCCTAAAGCAACAGTCCAAACAAAGAAAGCTACTCGAGAATGAATCTTTTGCTTCCACAAACTTCTCCAAAGAAAACCGTAGATAGTAAGGCCCACTAAAATTCTATAGTAATCATTAACCATGAACCCCTTATCTTTACCAAGTATCCAACACATCTTATCCTCACCAAATCCCTTATTGAAGAATCATATATGGTTTCCATTAAAGCCTGACAAAGCCTCTAATTCCCGAGCATGCACACCCCTAAAGAAGCTTACATCCCAAAAGAGGACTCCATTGGAGGACTTCATAAGCTCAGCCACACTAGCCTCCTTATTTCTGCAAAATCTGAACAAGTCAGGATAGCTGACAGCAAGAGATGTCTCTCCACACCAATGGTCTTGCCAAAACTTCACCTTAGACCCATCACCAATATCATACAAAATATGACGTGAAAAAGAAGGTCTTCCCTGACTGATACTTCCATAAACCAACACCATATGGACCATTAACAGATCTAGTACACCAGCGCCCCCCATACACATCCATATTTCATCTCTATCACTTGTTTCCAAAGGGCATCCTTCTTAATCCCAAATCTCGATAGCCACTTCCCAAGTAAAGCTTCATTGAAAAGTTTTATTTTCCTTATCCCTAAGCCACCCGAAGAAATGGGAGCACAAACAA
Source organism: Quercus parvula (assembly GCA_030820535.1). Classification (NCBI taxonomy): domain Eukaryota; kingdom Viridiplantae; phylum Streptophyta; class Magnoliopsida; order Fagales; family Fagaceae; genus Quercus; species Quercus parvula. Next base: position 32,311,917 of record JAUAME010000012.1, read on the forward strand.
TAGCCCATTTAACCAAATGAAATTTAGGTTCATCACCAAAGCCGCCCCATAAGAAATTCCACTGAAATTTCTCAATTCGATTAGCCACACTAGCAGGTATAGGAAATAAAGATAGAAAATAAGTGGGTAAATTAGATAGGGTGCTTTTGATTAAAGTGACTCTACCTCCCTTGGACAAGTACAAGCATTTCCAACCCGCTAATCTCCTCTCCATTTTCTCCAAAATTGGGTCCCATATAGTCTTATCCTTGAATTTAGCACCCAAAGGAAGACCCAAATATTTCATTGGAAGAGTACCCTGCTTGCAGCCAAGGACATTCAGCAATAAGTCAATATCATGCACCACTCCAACCGGAACCAATTTTGACTTGCCCAGATTTATCTTTAGACTCGACATCGCCTCAAACCAAATAAGAATCATATGGAGAATCAAAATCTGTTCTAGATCAGCATTACAAAAAAATTAGAGTGTCATCTGCAAAAAGAAGATGAGACACCGCCAAGAATCTCCCCTCCGAGTATACTTTACGAGGACCTTTCCTCATTTCAAATATTCACTTTCCGTCTATTTCTACGTATACATCTTAACATTATCATTTCAAACCTATCAAAAAAAACATTATCATTTCAACTACAGTAATTTTCTGAATATTTTTCCTCTTAACAGCCCAACATTTAATTCCATAGAGCATAGCTGGTCTTATAACAGTCTTATAAAATTTTCCCTTTAACTTAATAGGTATTCTACGATCACACAATACCCCAGGTGCAGATCTCCACTTCATTTACCTTGCTCTTATCCTATGGTTCACATCATCTTCAATCTCTCCATCTTTATGAATTATTAATCTAAGATATCAAAAGCTCTTGCTCTTTAGTATCTCTTGACCATTGAGCCTTACTACAACTTCATATCTGTCTCTACTTTTACTAAACTTAGATTCCATGTACTCTGTTTTAGTCCTACTTAATCAAAAGCTTTTAGACTCTAGGGTGTCTCACCAAATTGCTAGCTTGGCATAACTCCACTTCTAGTTTCATCCACTAAAATTATATATTCTACAAAAGTCATTCATTGAGGGACTTCTTCTCAAATCGATTTAATGAGCTCACCCATCACTAGTGCAAAGGCATAGGACTTAGTGTTGATCCTTGATGCAAACCTATAGTGATAGGAAACTCACTTGTGATGCCTCCACTTGTTCTTACACTAGTTACAGTACCATCAACTTCATATACTTTACGAGGTACTCCTTTCTTTTTCAAAACCCACCTCATAACCTCTCTAGGGATGTACTTTCTCTAGGCCTATAAAAACCATATAAAAATCTTCAATATAAAAATCTTAACAGGCCTCTCTATGTTTTTCAGTTATTTTCTCATCAAAAGACCCCATCTAAATTTATGAAATCCCTCATAATATAAGAGAAATCTAAGTGCTTTCAACCATGCATTGTCAGGAAAATAGTTATGTTATGTTGAGAAGGGGGTCACTTTTGGAGACATGGTATTGGTGTAAAATTGAGAAATGAACCAAGAGCTTTCTAGCTCAATTGACATTTTCTGGCGTTTCTAATAGAGATGTCCAAGGTTCAAAAACCCCTTCCCCCAACCACTGAATCATCAAAAAGAGGGAGATGCTTGTGGTTAATGGACGTCAAGTTTGGTTCATACAGGTTAATCAATCTACTCATAAATGACATCCACACTCTACAATTTGTTACCGGAAATCACCCTTGCTGCATCAGGGCAATCACAAACATAAGACAACTTGCATGATCGACAATCAAAGCACAAACCATGTCCATGCACATCAAAGCATCAATAATAGAAGAACATGCACATAATCCCATATTCAGCATGGAAGTTGTGAGTGAACCTGGACATCCACACCATTGCATGAGGAAACAACTGAACCAAACTTTCCTCTAGAAAAAAGCCACAAAGCCAGTCTGACTGATCTCAGCATGGGTAAAACAGACACTTCTCCAGCATTCTCAAGGCTGTAAATTTATTTGGGGGTGAAGAGTTAAAAACAAAGGGGAAAACAAAACAAAACAAAACCTCGCAGAATAGCACCATGATTGTAACAAAAAATTTCATCTAGAAGCCAAATTTGGAAATTAATTAACAGCAGATGCAGACCAATTCTCCACAAGCCAGGTAGATATTTTGTAAGAATAAAGCAAGAATAATCTAATGAGCTAAAAATTTTTTTTTTTTTTTTTGGAAAAAATATATAATAAACAAAGAATTTGCATAAATAATGAAACTGGAAATGATGATTGCCCAAATAACTACACCCACCACCCCCAACCCCCTTACGACAAAACAACAAGCACAAATATTTAAAAGAAGATAAAAAATAAATATAAGTTGTGCAAGTAACCTTTGTCTCATTTCTCACCTCTCAACAAGGTCAGTGAAAATCAATCTGAGAGTAGCATCTGAGAAAAAGCTGATACTGTCCTCTACATTAAACCCATCCTCATAAGCATAGCTTGGAATTGTCAAAAGAGATTCTAGGCAAAGCCACTGAATAAGTCACAATGGATAAGTTAACAACTTTTCATCATTCTATCACATCATATCCACATGGAAAAATGTAGTCTCCTTGTGTGCAAACTAATTAACCTAAAACAAATTAACAATACCCGTAGAAATTCATAATATATGCATGACACTGAAAAGTGGAAAAGAACATTAACAATGAAAGGGAGTGCACAAGTTGATCACAATTACAGCAAAAAATAATAATAATGAACCAATAATGCAAGTCTAACACAAACTAGAACAATATGGCTATATAACCCCCTTTATTACAATTCAAATTTTTGAGATCCTATAACAAACAGTTTAGGGAATGCAAAAAGAAATAAACAACGAAGGCAATCATCAGCAACAAAAGTTTAACAGAAGACAGATCCATACCTTCCAATTCATTAGAACTGCCCGACGCGTCCTTGCCAAAACTCCAATGGTAAGAAAATTATTGATGTTTTGAAGAAAAGAAAGAACTAAGGAATCTAATAGAGGTCTGCCTTCTACTTTAGGTAGCAGGAATTTATTGTTTTCCCTGATGGTATCCAAAAGTTGAGGAGAAAACACGGACACTAGTGCTTTGAGAACTGGAGCTAATCCTTCATATGCTGCTAGACAGATTTCTGCTCCAGTCTGCTTTGGAGCTTACAATTTATCACCCATAATAAATGTACTAAATCTTTATAACATAAACCTGAATAAACTTTAGATTAGAAAATCTATAAAAATTCCACAATACCTCCAAATCACAAGATGGAGATGAAATAGTCTTTAAGAAGAACTCCCACAAAAAGCTGAAAGCAAAATTTAGTACAACATCACTCTTAAACTTTGCACACCATGATGAGATAGCTGCAACAGACTTCATGGCTGTTACCTGTTTATGCATACAGAAGGAAGACAAAAACAAAAAATAAATGACCAATAAGGAGCACTCAATAAAAGCAAGTTATATTAATGTAAGAGGCAATGGATTCGACAATTAATTTATCAGCAGATACATCAGATAAAATTGAACAAAAATATGCATTTAAGGATTTTTTTTTTTTTTCCCCCCTTAATACAATGACCACTGTTGCTGAGATCATTATTAAAAAGATAGGACTCATAATACGAATAAGTTGAAAATCTATATTTAAAAAAAAAAAAACACTAGACCTACCAACATATGATACCTAAATATAGAAACTTGACAAGATTAATTACTACATAAATAATATATAAAATGGATAAAAAAGAAATATCAAGTTACCACGCATGTGGCATGTCTAAATGTAACTGTACATTCTTTTCCATACTAGATCAAGTATATCAACCCAAGATAAGTAAAGTGCAGAAAGATTAATACAGCTTGCAGAACAGCAGTGGTGGTTGAAGATGACAACCGCCGTTGACTTGGGCCTCCAAGTTTCCCTCTCACAGAACTAGGCAGAGTCACGTCCTCCATCATAATGCTAGATGAAAATATGGAACAAGACATGTTTGCAAATGAAATCAGTTCCTCCTGCAAGACAGATTTAATTTCAGTATTACAGTAACATCAATGACAAGCACATAACATACTGCAGAAACGTTTACAGGCTTGATGCAGTTAGTTCTAAATACCAATATATGAAGAAAAGTCTTGGCAAACTTCTCAAATAAAATAGCCACTTCTCCATTATTCAATCGAACAACTGTCTCAAGCATGCTAAATTCTGATTTGCTTCGAACTTTGGTACCACATTCAGCTGCTCTTTCCTGCAGTATTTGAAGCTCCAGAACCAAGCTCAAGGTTATGATGAGAAACTTCACAGGTATCCACTCCATATCTTTATTTTGTTTGCAAATATTAGTTCCATAATTTTGAATAAACTGCACAAATAGGTAAACCATCAGAAGTTTGACAACAAAACCTAACTACAGCAAATTAGGACAACGATGCACTTAAGCTGGACAAAATCCAGTAGACATCATGCAGAGTATATAGATGCCAAAATGAACTGCACAAGGATAGAGAGTGAGACTTAAAAAATTTCAAATCATTAAATATTCATGATTCAAGAAAATAACCATTGATATGTTGATAGACTTGATGCCCCTATAAAGTGATAATTGTTCATACACTATAATATCCACGCACAAGAAGCAGAAAAAATGCTTTGATTGGGTAACTTTGTTATTTTACTATGGGGTTGTTAGTATATTTCTCTTAGTTTGGAGGGGATTTTTAGAAAAAGCAGGCTAATAACTTTCTTCCATCAGATAATACAGTTGCCAATATGATGTACATTCACAAAGGGACTACGATTGAGGATCAAATTTTCAAATCTAGGATTCAACTTATTGAGCCATTCACATAGAGCATGTCCAAACTTTTTAAATCTTTAGAAATTCATAGCTCAGAGATTAAAAATTTGGGGGATTTGTGTGGCTCGGTGTTTTAAGTCAATCTAATGTTTATGCTTCTATATTATGATGGATATATGCGACGTTAGAGTTATATTATTAATTTTAGAGCACCAATAAACTTGTCTTGAGGGGAGTTTAGTAAGAAAATTAATTCAAAATGGATTAGAAGATCAATTTGATGTTGTAAACTTCGGAATTTGATATGTACTCTTCCATTTCCTTCTGTTCTTTCCAGTGGCTATCCTTTTGTATACGCCCAATTAACTAAGTCACCCCCTTTGGTGGCTTCAATATATTTATACTTATCAATAAATAAGAAATCATTACTTATCAAAAAAATAAATAAATAAGAAATCAAGAATGTCAAAAAGATATATCAACAAGACACAAAATGAATCTAAAGGTTTTTCTCCATTAGCTTCATATTGCATTTCTACTGTTCATTTTCATATTCAACATGACTATTATTTATAAAGTTTATAATATTCCACTAGCAACCTATGAACAAAAAAATATATATTTGTGAAGGACCAATAGAATAAGAATTATGAAAAAAAAAACAAACAAACAAACAAACAAAACAACAATTAAAGAGCTTAACTATAAATTTATCTAGCAAACAAGAAAAATGTATAACATCAACCAAGTCCTAGTCTCACTTTTTTTTTTTTTGGGTCAGCTATGGATATCGATCCTCGACAAATTAGTCAAGGTTTCCACATTTATTCTTTTCCTTCATTTTATTATATCCAAAGTCATACTCTCTGTTACTTCCTAAATTGACATATCCTTTTTACTATTTTTACTAATGTTATTTTTTGGTCTTCCTCAACCTATTTTTTGTTCCCTCAACTTGAATCAACTTACTCTTTCTTGAATCAACTTACTCTTTTTCACAAGTGTGCATTATTCACTCTCTTTTGAACATGACAATACAATCTCAAGCAACTCTCCCTCACCTTTTCATCAATAGAAGTCACCATTATCTTCAAGTGAATTTCATCACTTTGAATCCAATATTTTCATGCATTTCCGCTTATATATCTTAACTTTCTCATTTTATGAATATGTTAATTTTTAACTGCCTAACTTAGTGTCATAGAGAATAGCCGATATTATAGTAATCTTATATAATTTTCCCTTTAACTTAATAGGTGTTCCACAATCACACAATACTCAGAATACGCTTCTCCATTTCATCCAACCTGCTTTTATCCTACGATTCACATCCTCTCAAATTTTTCCCTCTTTAGAATTATTGATCCAAGATATCAAAATTTCTCACTCTTTAATAACTCTTGACCATCAAGGCTGTAAACAAAAGCTCTTGCTCTCTAACAACTCTTGACCATCAAGCCTTACTGCCACTTCATCCTTGTCTAAATTTATGTTCCATGTACTCCGCTTTAGTCATACTTAATCAAAATCCTTTATATTCTACAATGTCTCACCAAATTTCTAACTCGCATTAACTCCATCTTTAGTTGCATCCACTAAAACTATATCATCTGCAAAAAACCTACACCAATGGACTTCATCTTGAATCGACCTAGTGAATTCATCCATCACTAATGCAAAGATATATGGACTTAATTTTGATGATGCAAACCTATAGTGATAGAAACTCGCCTATGATGCCTCCACTTGTTCTCACACTAGCTACACCTCCATCATACATATCCTTAATCGACTTAATTTATTTTTTTTATGACGAGGAACCTCCTCAAGGTATGGGCCAGTGGTTCCACCCTTGAGGGGTAAAACCCCGAATGCCTACACACCCCACTGAGCAGACATCAGGTAAATCGCGAAATGCCTCAGCAAGGAGTTGAAGTAGAGACTACTAGGTTTACAGTTCCTTAATCAAATTAATATACTTTAGAGGAACTCCTTTCGTTTTCAAAACCCACCACATAACTCTTTAGCGACCCTATAATATGTTTTCTCTAGGTCAATAAAAACCATATGAAGATCTTTACAAGCCTCTCCATATTTTTCCATTAGACTTCTAAGTAAAGAAATAGCTTTCATGGTAGATCGTCCTAGCATAAAACCAAATTGATTTTCCCATATTGTTGTTTTGTGTCTTAACTTATGTTTAATCACTCTCCCAAAGCTGCAGACTAAGGCAGCTCCATGTCTTTACATACCATTACGTCATCATATGCATCAGTTCATACTTTTGCTGAGCATATTTATAAGCTATATAGAGTGGTCCTCTGTTTTGAGTCCTAGCAGGATTCATTATGTTGTAAATGTCACTGATTATCTCTTTTCAATTGTAGTCATTCTTTTGTAATTCTTTAGAACTACCTCATGTATACATTTGTGCAATTGAGGAAGTTCTTTTTTTTTTTTTTTTTTTTTTTTGATAAGTGCAATTGAGGAATTTCTTCTTAATCAATAAAACTTATAAGATATTTTTTGAAAAAATAGAAAGCTATGTAGAATAGACGCATTGAGATCTTTTCTACTTGTTTCAGTTCTCTTCCCATGCATCAGAAAGGTTATATTCTAATTATTATTTTATCCAAAAGTAAGTTCATTCTCAACTTGACAATTGTAGCAGCTAATACCATTTATCCTAATTATAATATACTGGACAACCCTCTGAATGGTGCTAAGTCTCCTCTGTCTCTAGAAATATCTCTGAAGTTGGAGCGTGGGCTGAACGGTAAGTGGGAAATCAAGCACTCCAGTGTTAAGGATGTGGACTGGGTTTGTAATTCTGGTCTTGGGCCCACGCAAGCAGCAGCTAGGCCCATTTCTTCTGCTAAAATCATGCCCTCTAACCCACCCCAGGCCCGGGTCTTTAAGCCCAAGCATGCGATGGTCTGGCAACCCAAAAGGAAATTGGTTTCCTCCAGGCCTCTCCAGATGCGTGAGACAGTTCCTCCAACGACATCCTCTGCGCGTCCTCATCCTCGCGAGAGACCCATCCAGCCTTCGCCGTGTCCTCCGTTAAGCCCATCGAGGTCGCCGATGGTCTCCGACGTCGCCGATGTTCATTTTCTCAACTCCGACGTTGCCGATGATCATTTTCTCAACTCCGACATCGCCGATACTCATTTTCTCAACTCCGTTGGGAGCGATGAAGCCTATAATGAGTTATCGGCGGCACCATCTGTCTCGACAGACGTGAAGTTAGGCTCCAATGAAGTCGAGTCTGCGCTGCTCGGCTCCAACGAGTCTGAGGAGGTTGGGAATGAGTCGGTTTGTGCTTCAGATAGTGATGAGTCTTTAGAGCGCGACCTCCGATTGCTCCTCCAGGATCATTCCGGCGATATAGTCAAGAAATTGGGGAATTCGGAGCAATGGGTTCTTGAATTACGTGATGGGAGGAGGGTTGCGGTGCCGATTCAGTTCTCCTTGCCTCGGTGTGTTACTACTGAGGTATTGGACAAGCAAAATCAGCTAGCCTTATGTCCCCTGGATTCTTCTGATGCTTCAATTTCGTCTTCGGCTCTTTTTGAAGAGGATAAGGTGTTGGTAGAGGACTGGGTTTCGGATTCTTACTCGGAGGATGCTGTTCAACCCCTAGAGGTTGAACCAATTGCTTTTTCACTGCCTGTGGCCATGGCACAGCAGTCTCCGGTGGATGTGGAAGGTATTGTGAGTGTAGGTGCGTCAGAGAGTCAGGAACCTTATTCTGATTGGCTTCTAAAGAGACTCAATAGCTTTGATAGCTTCCTAGGCACGTCCCTTCAGGGTTTGAAAGGCCAAGCTATAGAATTTTTGCTGGTTGTCGAATCTGAATTAAATCGGAGGGCTGAGGTAAACAAGAAACCTAGTAGTCTGAAAGGCTCAGGGGGGAAAGGATTTAGAGAGCTGAAAGGGTTGTTCAGCTCTATTAATTATGGCTGTTCGTCTGCTAGGAGAAGTGGTGTTAATAGGAGTCGGGTTCTCTCTGTTGCTCAATGAATTTGAAGTTTCTTTCTTGGAATGTCAGAGGGCTGAATGAAGTCGCCAAGAGGCTTCAAATTCGCAACTTGTTGCGAGCTTGGAAGGTTGATATTGTGTGTTTGCAAGAGACCAAACTTGAGTGGATTACTAGAGGTATTGTGCGAAGCATTTGGGGCTGCCCTTTTGTAGATTGGCTGTACTTGGGTTCGGATGGTGCTTCGGGAGGTATCTTAGTGATGTGAGATAGGCGGGTGGTGGAAAAGGTGGATGAAGCGGTGGGACATTTTTCGGTTTCTTGCAAGTTTAAAAATGTAGCTGACCATTTTGTGTGGGCTTTTTCTAGTGTCTATGGGCCAAACCTAAACAAAAAGCGTAGGTTGATGTGGGAGGAGCTTACTGGTCTGATTACTTGGTGGGATGTACCTTGGTGTCTTGGAGGGGACTTTAATATTATTCGTTTCCCTTTTGAGCGATTGGGGGCTGCTAGCTTCACTCGTGCTATGAATGGTTTCTCTGACTTTGTTTCTTTACATGGTCTGATGGATATTCATATGGAAGGGGGCCTTTTCACGTGGTCCAATTCATCCTCAGCTTCTCGGCTTGATCGGTTCCTTTTCTCCCCCCTCTTCGGTGATCACTTCTCTCAGTTCTCCCAAAAAAGGTTGTCTAGAGTTCTTTCGGACCATTTTCCCATTTTGTTGGAGGGTGGGAGCTTTCGGAGAGGAAAAATTCCGTTCCGCTTTGAAAATATGTGGTTGAGGGTGGATAATTTTGTCGACAAAGTGAAGGAGTGGTGGGCTTCCTATGTGTTCCAAGGAACCCCTAGTTTTATTCTAGCCAAGAAGCTGGCTGCCTTGAAATTGGATTTAAAAAAGTGGAATGAGGCTGAGTTTGGCAATGTTTCTTTCAAGAAGCAAGCTCTTTGGAGTAAGCTGAATGTCTTGGATGCTAACGAGGAGAATCATAGATTAACAGCTGAGGAGAAGTTAGAGCAATCTAATCTTCATACAGATATAGAAAAGCTGACGCTTATGGAAGAGATTAGTTGGAGGCAAAAGTCTAGGGTGTTGTATTTGAAGGAAGGGGATGCCAATACCAAATTCTTTCATAGAATGGCTAACTCTAACAGAAAAAATAATGGTATTGAAAGCCTTATGGTCAATGGTTCCTTGTCTTCAGATCAGGGTATAATTGCAGACTACATTTCTCATTTCTTCATAAACCTGTACTCTGAGCAGCAGAATGATCGTAGGTTTCCGGACTCGTTGGTTTTTCCAATGATTTCGGGTGATGATGCGGAGTGGTTAGAGCGTCCTTTTGAAGAGGTCGAAATTTTTGAGGTAATTCATAGCTTTCATGGTGATAAATCCCCTGGTCCAGATGGCTTCCCAATGGCTTTCTTCCAAGCTTGTTGGGGGATTGTTAAATCTGACCTTTTAGGCGTTTTTCATCATTTTTATGCCAATGGGCAGTTCGAGAAAAGTTTAAATGCAACGTTTATTACCCTCATTCCTAAGAAGCAGGCTGCTAGAGAGATTGGTGATTTTCGGCCCATTAGTTTGGTCTTGGCTAATCGTCTCCGTTCGGTGATGGGGAAGATAATCTCAACATCTCAAAATGCTTTTGTGAAGGAGAGACAGATCCTTGACCCTGTTCTTATTGCTAATGAATGTCTTGACAGTAGATTGAAGTCTAGGTTGCTAGGGCTGATTTGCAAGCTGGATGTAGAAAAGGCTTTTGATCGTATAAGATGGAGTTTTCTATTGCAGTTGTTAGAAAGAAGTGGCTTCTCCGCCAAATGGAGACAATGGATCTTGTTTTGCCTTTCTACTATCCACTTCTCCATCCTGATTAATGGCTCTCCTTACGGTTTCTTTGGTAGCACCAGAGGACTGAGGCAAGGTGATCCATTGTCTCCTTTGTTATTTGTTTTGGTGATGGATGCTCTTGGTAGAATGTTGGATAAAGCTGTTCTTGAAGGCCGCTTGTTTGGTTTTAGTGTGGGCAACTTGGAGGGAAGATCCTTGACGGTGTCTCATCTCCTTTTTGCGGATGACACGCTTATTTTCTGTGAGGCTAATCTAGATCACATATTGATTCTTCGCTTGATTCTTATCTGGTTTGAGGCAGTGTCGGGTCTAAAGATTAACTTTGGCAAGTTAGAAATTGTTCCTGTTGGGGCTGTCCAGCATATTGACCTCTTCTTGGGCGTTCTTGGATGCAAGCAGGGTTCTCTCCCTATGAAATATTTGGGTCTTCCTTTGGGTGCTAAATTCAAGGATAAATCTATTTGGAATCCAATTCTGGAGAAAATGGAGAGGAGATTGGAGGGTTGGAAGCGCTTATATTTATCCAAGGGTGGTAGAGTCACCCTCATCAAAAGCACCCTTTCCAATTTACCCACATACTTCCTATCTCTATTTCCCATTCCTGCTAGTGTGGCTAACCGCATTGAGAGGATCCAGCGGAATTTCTTATGGGGCAGCTTAGGAGATGATTCTAAAATTCATCTGGTTAAATGGGCTTCGGTGTGTGCTCCTATTTCCTCAAGTGGGTTAGGGATTAGGAAGTTAAGTCTCTTCAATCAAGCTTTGCTTGGGAAGTGGCTTTGGAGATTTGGGATTGAGAAAGATGCCCTCTGGAGGCAAGTGATAGAGTCGAAGTATGGTTCTTTGTGGGGGGGCTGGCATTCTAGACTTGTGAATGGTCCCTATGGTGTTGGATTATGGAAATATATCAGTTAAGGTTGGTCCTCCTTCTCTAGCCATATTCTGTTCGAGATTGGTGATGGGTCTAGAGTGAAGTTCTGGTATGACCGGTGGTGTGGAGAGTCTTCTCTTGCTGTTAGATATCCTACTTTGTTCAGATTTTGCAGGAACAAGAAGGCTAGTGTGGTTGAGTTTATGCTGTTCGCCAATGATGTCCCCTTTTGGGATGTGAGCTTCTTTAGGGGGGTGCATGTTCAGGATTTAGAGGCTTTGTCAGATTTCATGGAATCCCTTTACGATTCTCCTCTAAGGGGGCTTAGCGAGGATAAAATGTGTTGGATTCCTAACAAGCATAAGGGCTTCAGGGTTAGGGATTTCTATAAAATTTTAGTTGGCAACACTCTCCTTGGTTTTCCATGGAAAAGCATTTGGAAGTAAAAGATTCCTTCTAGAGTAGCTTTCTTTGTTTGGATTGCTGCCTTAGGGAAATGCCTGACGATTGATAATCTTCGGAAGAGGAAGGTGTGGATTCTGGATTGGTGTTTCATGTGTAAGAGAAATGGCGAATCGATTGACCATCTTCTCCTTCATTGTCCTTTTGCTTGGGACCTCTGGTCTATGGTTTTGGGCCTATTTGGTGTTTCTTGGGTTATGCCGCGCACAGTTTTGGGGCTAATAGGTTGTTGGCAAGGAAGCTTCGGTCGTCATCGAAATGGTTATATTTGGTCCATCATTCCTCATTGCTTAATGTGGTGCCTTTGGAGGGAGAGAAATTGTAGATGTTTTGAAGATTATGAGAATTCCATTCCGGACTTTAAGCTTATCTTTTTTAGAACTTTAAGGGATTGGTTGTTTGCCTTCCAAAGTCAATCTTTCCCTTCTTTTATTGATTTCCTAGACTCTTGTAATTTTTGTTTGTAATTTCTTTTCCCTTGTTCACTTCCAGTGTACTTGGGTTTCCTTTTTTATCAATGCATATATTACTTATCAAAAAAAAAATATACTGGACAACAAGAAATAAAAATAAGGAAATGAGAATTAGTTTAGAGCATAAGACAGTAAAGGCAAACCGTAAATAGAGATATAAAATGATGCTCCTCCTTGCTTGCAAGGAAAAGCACTCTTGCCCATCTTTTTGCTTGAAATTCCCATGCTTCCAAATCTTCATCATCATAAGTATGAACAGCATCAACCTGATAATGACAACTTGTAAACCTTTTGGGGAAGTCATGAAGACTCTTTAAAAGCTTCTCCTCAGTATTGCAGCAATTAGCACAACAATGCTTTTTACCACACCCTGAAAGCCATTCTTGTACTTTTACTCTTAAAAAACCTAGGATAGGAGACAGGGAGAAAGAGAATTAAAGATGGTTAATTTAGTGAGTGGTTAAACCATACAACAACCAATAGTTAAATAAAAATATAGAGAGGAAGAATTTCACAAGCGCAAAAAAGGTAAGACTTTCAACTTATACAAAATATAAAACAAATATTAAGGGAGTCAAACTTCCCATTACTAACAACAATATATTTCCCAGTCTTAGTAGCTATTTACATCTCTAAGTCCACCAATATTGTGTTTTGATAATGTTCCAGAGCAGCAAAAGTACTCTTGAAGTTAGATGGTCAGTGAACATATAGTCAAATCTGGTCACTAGGAATCCAAAAAGGGAAGTGGCTCTAAACAGGTGTTAATAGATAAAAAGTTATAATGCACCCAACTTCAAGCAGTTTGGCTCAGCTTTTTTTTTTTTTTTTAATTGTAAGTTATACACGCACCCGAGGGTCTTGAACCCATAACCTAACCCTCCACCTTGCTTTTACAATAGGAGAGAGTGCTATTTGAGCTAGAGCTCATTGGCATTTGGTCAAGCATTTTATCACGTTCACTACAGCAATGATTGTGTATTCATCCAAAGCACATGTGGCCCCTGTTCTACAAAAAAGTATCTAATGTTTCGGATGCATACAGCATCACAATCACTATCTGTGGGCCCCAAATGTTGTAAGTGTGATGTTGCATGCATCCGAAACACTAGATACCACCTCATGCTCTATATCCCCTTCCATGGCACAACTTTAGGCTAATAAAAAGATAGCAGAAATACATACAACATTTGTACATATTTAAGTATGCAAAAAATCCTGGCTCTAAACATTATTCGTGTGACCAAACACGGGCTGCTTAGATATACATTTTAAGTTTGATTGAGCAAAGAATTTTACCCTGTTATCTCACTTTTTGGCTAAGAAACTGACTTAAGCATCAATTGCATATTGATTCCAGGGAAAACTCATTAAAGCAGTTAATCATGGTTCCAAACAGAACTGAATAGCAAATGGACAATTCATTAGGTCACCAAAACAAATGCCTGAAGTCTGAGGCTTTTTTCTTCCAATGAAACATTCATCTACTGCAAAAGGCAGAAAATTTTATAAAAAAAAAAATCTCGACTCTAAGGCTTATTTTTAGCTTTCTGTGCCCATAATTAGGAAAAAATTCCAAGTTTTGAAATCAAAATGGCAAAAGCAAGAGTTTGCTAGCACATCAACCACCAATCAGAAAGCAATAACTTAGAAAAATGTAGGCATACTACTAGCCAAGAAGACAACACCTCTCTGATTCTTTCTGATGATATCAAAAAGGCAAGGTGGAAGCTAGCAGTAGATACAGTATGCCACGGTAATTTCACTTACCGCCATAATCAGTAAATTCTCGTGGCAGAGTTGAAATGAAGTGCAAAAGAATCTGCAAGGGCACTTCAAATGTACACACCACTGAAGCAGCAGCCTCAAGGATTTTTTCACAAACTAGTAGACATAGAAAAGGAATCATGTTAGTTATGATCTGGCCTGTTAATAATATCACTAAGAAGATTAACTGTATAAGAGAAAATAACATAATCTAACCAGATTAGTGATTAGAGACCTCGAAAACGATAATTAGGATTGAAATGTTGTTTGCTGCTCTCAATAACAAATCTCAAAACATCCAGTAAAGTCGTTTTATCATGTTGAGGAAAACTTTCCGAAGCAATTTCCAATTTGACCAGAAAAGCATCTTCACCCCATTCTGCTTCACTGTCAAGTCTATGGGCAGCTGAAGCAATGCATTCGGCAAGACCCATCAACCCAGCTCTACAGAAAGATTGCTGCTTGGCAACTGACGCTAAATTACTCAAAAATGCAATTCGTTTCCTGTAACCATAAGGAATGAATAGGATATATCAAACACTTAGCCCCAACAATAACTTTTCGATAAACAGAGTTCTAACAAATTCCTCTAATTTTTCTTTTTCCTTTTCTCACTTTTTTTTTTGGCAGGAGTGGTGTTTGAGCTGTCTGAATTCATTTGGTGGCCCTCTTATTTAAGACTAATCAAAGTAGCTTTTGTACAATGCAAAGTCATTTTTAAAGTCACTTCCAAGAGAAGCGGTACCTTAGGGATCTTGGTAAATACACTCCTATGCCTGGTATGTGGCAGGATAGAAGTAGGCGTGGTTTGCTACCTAGTTCATGGTACATAGTGCCATGCATTCTTGGGTCATTTAGATGTAATGTACAAGTACCACACACAGACAGTTTTGCAATTCTGCTCTTAAAATAGGAAATAAAATTCTTTCTTGAAAGGGGTGATATTTGTGATATCCAACTACCTTATTTCAGATACTTATTTTAATATTTGAAATTTAAAAAAGAAAAAGTCAAATGACAAGTTCAAATAAACCCTTCCATTTTTCCTGGAATTTCCAGACCATATTAGATGGTTGATAATTCTAAAAATCTATTACTTCAAAAAGGAAAAATAATATTTTCCCATGAGATCAAATCAAAATATCTATATTATGTTAGAATGGAAAATATATATATATATATATATATATATATATATAAATCAAGTTAAATGACATATTCTTTTTTATATTATGATCAAATTAGTTTAATAGAAATTGGTATTGCCGAAACTGAAGACCCAGATTGCAAGCATACCACAAATTGGGTTGCTACTAGATCAAAATTATGGCTAGAGGAGGGGAGCAAATCTTGTAACACTCGTTTCATGATGGTGTTCCTGTCATTCTAGTTTCCAGGAGCTTTTGGAAAAGACTAGGTGGTTTAATTTCCTATTGGCAGTCTGGTGATTAGAGCTTTATATTAGTGAGTCTCATCATTCCTGGAAATTGAAAATGCAATAATGTGGCTATCTAGCCTTAGTAGACTCTTTAACTTATTTAAGAACTTATTGAAGAAGTTAAATTCTGTCTAGAATGCATAAGAGAACTTAGGTGTGGCTTGTAGTCTCTATCGACTGTGAATGAAAATATGAGAAGTGTGAGAGAAAATATGAGAAGGTAAACCTCTCTTATCTATAAAAATAATTTTTAAATGATGCATTCATATCAGCCTAGTAAGGTTTTATTTGCAGATTTCTTGTAAGAAATCATTCTAGCGGCACTAGGCTAGTACTTTTTATCCAAATTATATTTTATCAAGCACATGATAATGTACCTCTCATTCAGACAACTTGTATATTGTTGAAAAAACAGTGATGCACCTTCAATTGTCCTCGATGAATAGATTCCTTTTACACCTGTTAAGGGGAAAAAATAAGCCAACTTAGTGTAACATGATAATCAAAGTGATTCTTTGCACATAAGGTGATGCAAATATGAAGAAATTATGAAAGGGAGCAGTTATTTTCTCCGTATTGCCCTCACCCAATCCATTCTAGTGGCAGCTGGTAGGGACAACTCACCATAGACACCTCACCAATAGTATCTTATAGAAGAGACTAGAATAGGGACACTTCACTGATGGTATATTTATAGAAGGATACTTATCTCTCTTTTTCTAACACTTCCCCTCAAGCTGGAGCATATACAACAACAACCAAGCCTTAGTGGGATCGGCTATCGAGTCTTAACAGACTAGTCAGGGTCAACCACATGTATTCTTTTCTAGAGAAGCATTTACAAAATATGATAAAGAAAATTCTGATAGTGGCAGCTGGTAGGGATACCTCACCAACAGTATACTTCTAGAAGGATACAATTCTCTCTCTTTCTAACACGCCCTCAAGTTGGAGCATACAACAACAACCAAGCCTTAGTCTCAAAATCTTTATGATCAACTATAGATTCTTAACAGGAACGTGTACCTTTTTTGAAGAGCAACACAAAGTAAATTGGAGTTAGTAGATGATGGAGGATTAGCAGATTGTGAGGATGATGGAGGGGGGCAGGGGCGCTAGAGTTGTTGGTTGTAGATATCTAGTGTATACTTGCTACGGGCCTGGGGCCTTTAGTGGCAACAACTTTGTGAAAGGTATAGGAAAGGTGAGAAAAATAAGGAACTCGAAGTTGAAAAAGAGATAAAAGATGTAGAAGACTCAAACTGATATTCCTCAAGAAACTATGTTTCAATCTATTCCCTAATAATTATAAATTAAATTTGCATCATTAATACCAAATGACTGAAAGTTGCTTCATAAATACCATAAGATTTTGCAAGAAACAGGACACTAACTGAATATGAAGAAAGTAAGCATTATTAAAATTATTCTAAAACAAGTTATTTTTCAGAAAGATGGCAAATAGAAATCTTTTTTTTTGGTCTAAGTTTCACTAATGCTCTGTTTGTTTCGATAGAAAACCTTGTATAAAAATAGTTTTCCATGTTTTCCGATATTTGGTAGCATGAAAAAAATGAGTCAAAGGAAAACTATCTTTGGTCAACATAAAAAGTATGGCTTATTTTTAGAGATTGTTTTCCACTAAATTTTTTTAGAAAACAACTTCATCTCACAGCAAGCTAAATCAGGGAAGTTAGGAGATTGTTTTTCAACTCATTTAAGCTTGCTACCAAATATTGGAAAATGAAATAGTTTTATAGAAAATATTTTTTGGAAAATGACTCGTATTCTAGAAAATATCATCGTTGAAACAAACAGAGCGTAAGGGAAATCAGAGCCTGTTTGGTAACAACATCAAAACAAATGGGAGAAAAAGACATCACAAAAGTCCCTAGTCTTCACCAGATATCTAGTAGTTCAATATAAAAGTACACAACTAAAAAACCAGCCAATCACTTCAATACATACATACATATATATATAAGAATTTAAACTCAATGAATCTATAAGAGACTAGAGGTAGAACTATTTGTGGATGAAATATACCAAATGAGCTCTTGCTCAAATGGCACTTCTTCCAATCGACAAAAGGGTGAGGTAGTAGTTCAAAACCCACCAATGACACTTCCTCCAATCGACAAATGGGTGAGATAGTTCAAAACCCACCGGATGCAATTGTAAGTTTCCAATATACAAATATAGTTGGGCACGTAAGATAATAAAGATGGTTTTCAAGGACCAACGATCACAGTAAAGAAAAAGGTTGATGTAAATTATTTAATTAGGGCATGGACTAGGGGAGAAAAGAAAAACCATGAAATGATATATGTATTCAACATTGTTGTCTACGCTAGATCATTGTACAAGGAAGAGAGTACAGAAGAGTATGTCGTTTAAATGAGGTCAATATTCTTTAAAAATAATGAATTTTTAAAATAAATTAAATAAAAAAGGGAAATTTCTGAACTAGACAAATGAAACTTGTATAGGGAATTGTTTAAAAGCTGATGGTTCTAATCACTGCCCCGTTAAAAATTAATACTATTTGGACATTACCATATTTTCTAATGGTCTTGCAGGTGAAGACTTAAGTTAAAAGACAACTTTGTATTATCTACACTTCTGATGCACCAGCTCATGCTGGAGTACCCCATAAGATACCAAAGAAAAGATAGAATATCAAGGCACCATAAGACTTAGCATGAAAATGGTTATCAGTCATCATCTATGGAAATCTTAGACCTTCACTGCCATGTTGCCAAGGCCAGTGCTGTGCGATGCTCATAGCATCAAGTACAGTGTACAAAATAACAAATTTAATAAATTACTCCAATCTTCTACTAAAAGCCCATTCTTTTTATCAATAACTTCCTAAAATTATCATAAGTAATTGCCTATAATAGAATACAATAGTATCAAATATTGTAGAAGAGTGAAGTTAATGTAGTAAACAATCAAATTGAGAACAAACCGAAATCTTTGTGGTGCACAGGGTCATTCAACCCTTGTATAAATGGACCAAGGACAAAAGTTTCAGGCACTGATTTTGCATAGTTTCCATAACTTTTCCACTCAATTCCCAAAAATGACTGCATAATCAAGCACCTCACTGCATTACATATAAAATAAAAGGGGGAAAATGCATTATGTCAGCAATATCCAGTGAAAAACTATACTACAAGGTTACAGTAAACTAACTACAGCAATGTAAATTAATTAATAAATAATTATAATAAGAAGTCACAGGTACCTTGAGGATTATCATGACAAAAGCCCCGTTCCCAAAGAATTGACAGCCAATTAAAGATTTCACTCGAAGTTTGAATCTCGTTTTGATGAACTCCTCCATTGACAAGGCTAGCAAAATTAACATGTGATATAGAGAATTGTAGCAACAATGATACCTGCAAGGAACCAATAGTTTCAAGCAAAATAGGCAGAATAAAATTGAGGACATATAAAAATTTGTATACTGCAATAATAACCATCCAAGGAGATCCTTACATGATGGAGAAAATTGGTGGAAATGAGGGCTGTTTTAGAAAGCTAAGCTGCTTAAAGAAAATATAGAATGAACATAGTTCTTCAAGAGACACACTCTTGGAATAATACCTCACAGGTATAGATATTTTGGATTCAAATTCAACTAGTTACAATGAGGGAAAGCCTTGCTTATTTATAGTACATAAGCAAGCTACTGATTGGCTAGGAAGTTAGTTCCAAGAACCTACCATGTGATTGGCCAAAGCCTAACAAGCTTCTCTAACTAACTAATAGGCTATTGCACTAATCACTAACAACCACCTATCGGCTAACTAACTTTCTATTACAAGTGATAAAAGCTATTACAAGTGAAAAAACAATTTATCATACAACATAAGCACTAGTGCTGATCATAAAAAACTAATGATTGTACTTGCTGGACAGTAACAAGTAGTAAACAGCTAGCTTTAAAATGAACTGCATCATTACACCATTGAGACAAAGTAAGACATCCTATTAAGAATCATTCCTTCCAGGAGCTCATCAAAGAGCATATTTAGTTCCAAGCATGGAAGGAGCATATTTGGGTGCAGTGCAACTTACTGATCAAAAAAATAAGTGTGTCATGGTACTCAAATTAGAAGATAGTTGATTAATAGAAAATTCGAATGTTTTTATTATTGCCTTGGTGTGCTGTTTTTCTTTTTTCTTTTTTCTTTTTTCTTTTTCCTTTTTCCTTTTTCCTTTTTTTTGGAGAGTGGGAAGGGGGGAAGTGGGGGGTGGGGGTACTGCAAAAATACTCCTAAATTGTTAGTTAAATAAATTGACCCCATGTTCTTCTTATTTGAAACTCAAAGAATGTAATGTTAAGAAAATGACCAAATTAGTCCTTCTGTCACACTTCCAATGATTAGTAACGGAAAATGCTATCAATGTGATGCACAAGATAGCTTTTAATTTATTTAAAAAATCTTTAAATTTAAATTTAATAAAAAATTCCGTTTTTAAATCTCTTATAAAAAATTTTAAAATTCTTCTTTTTTTTAATAATATTTTTCTTCCCCACTCTGGTACACAAAATCACCAGATGACCACCAGCCTCAACCACCTTCTCTCTCAACAAGATAAAGAAACACACCAACCCCAAAACCAAACCCATATCTCATTCCAAAAAATTTTAAACAAATATATTACACACAATACCACTGCTCAAGGTGAGTAAGGAACATTAGGTTGACCCAATTATCTCTCCCTTATTTTCTTTTCCTATTTTGCTCCAAAAAAATCTCTCAAATGTCCCAACAATGCCATCTGCCCTTGCTCCATCAAACCCTTCTGACATATTTGTTCCTAAGACGCCCTCTAGATGACATAACTTTTAAATTTGGCTAGTCATAACGTTCTGCAAGAAATGACTGGATTTCACTTAGAAAACATAAGAAACTGGTTGGTAAAATTCATGCGAACTGTTTGGTTCAATTTAAAGGCAAGTCGATAAGAGCATGAGTCATTAGAGGTTCTCTATGGGGAGCTGATAGAAACATAGATTTGAGAAAGCATCTCTAACCACTCTAAACTGCAAACTTCCCTGAAATTTTACAGGAAATTTTGTGAGAGAGAGTAGTTCAATGTATTTTTCACTTTAAAAGTGGGTTCTTTTATCTTCCATAATGCATGATTACATCAAGGGTGGCCCTCAAGCCACCAATTGAAGGCTTTGTGCTTTGTAGTTGATTGGGTGTGTAGGTTTCACATGATGTGGTTATTAGGGTTTGATTAGCATTTTGGTTAAAGGGTAGTTGCCAGCATGTGGGGCTTTTATTTGTGCGTTTTGACTTGTGGTGGGGCCAGTGCAAGATTGCCAAGATGGGTCGAGTTCTATAGCGACACTCTTGGCAACCAACACCAGTGGAAGTCTTCATTATTGTCATTCTCATTGCCAAGGCAAGCTTTGCAGTGACCAACTTTAAACTAAATTCCAAATATGAGGGGGGAGAGAAAAAAGAAAGGAAAAATAAAAAAGAAGAAAAGGGAGAGACAAGAGAAAAGTCAATTTTTAAAAGAATTAATTTGTTAAAATGCCATCAAGTGCACTTAACCAATAGAAGTGCAACAGGACCAATTTGATCATTACCACGATGGTAGGGGCTTCAAATTTCAAATTTAAGGAATAGGGGAGTCAATTTGATTTTGATCCAAAGCACTAGAATTGTTTTGCATATTTCCTTCTTCTTTTTTTAATAACTAGGAACAACTGTATTAATCAAAAATAATTGTACAATGATTCAGGACAGTAGTTTAAATATACAGTCTATATATTAACTACCCTTTATGAAAAAAAATCAAGCAATATAATAAATCCACAAAATCAAAAACCTTAGAGAATCTACAGTCATCTAAGGATATCCAAGATAAAGAACTAGCAAACCCAGACTCTCCACAGAGAATTCATGCCCCTTAAACATTCTTCAATTTCTTTCCCTCCAAATGTTCCACATAATGCATGAAGGAACTACATTTGACACCCTATTATTAAATGAGATTGGTTTCTCCTCCAACATCAAAGTATATCATACACCGTTTTTGGCATCACCATCTACTCCAAAAACCATAAAAACATAAATCCACCACTCCATAGCTATGAATAGTAAGTGATCCACATTCTCCCTATTATTTTTGCACATGCAACGCAAGTCTATAATCACCCTCTTCATTTTTAGATGATTATCTTACCATTAGTCTTCTCCCAAACATTGCAATTGAAACAAAAGCAAAAGGACCTTAAGAGCTTTCACTATCCAAATGGCTTTCTAAATAAAATCTACTCTAATATTCCATCTAAAAGCCTTATTAGATGAAGTGATGAACGACCAGAGAAGAAAACAAATCTATCTATTGTACCATGTATCTTAGCTAATTACAACAGCTCAAAAAAAACATTAATTGACTCCGACTCCAAGCATTGGGCAAGTCTTGAAAAAAATTAGATTTCAATACACCGCTCCATCTCTAATCTTGATGTAACCATGAACTTTAACATGTTTATCCACCTCTAACCAGAATATTACAAGTTATAAAGACACCAATGCTTCATTAGCAACTAAGAAGCACGGCATGAACATGACATGATACATGACATGACGACACAGCAAATCTAGAAAAACTAGGACACAACAGTTAGTTAATTAATTAATATATATTTTGGAAAAAGTTTTCCCCCAAACTAATTTGGAATAATCTCTTTCAACTCATTATGTGGCAATTCATAAGACTATCCACATGTATTAACAAGTCCAATGACTCGTTATAAAAATCATGTGACTAAAAGTTCTAGTGGATGATCCTCTTACCCGCTACGTAGCGGGATGAAGGAAATTTCCTCCAAACCGGTTTGGAGGTAAAAATTGCCCATATATTTTTTAGATAATTTATATATATTTTAGGTTTTATAAATAACTAACAATCCATCAAAGAGTTTGAAAAAATATCTAAAATTAATGTAAATGCAATAATAAAATGTTTAAAAGCAATAATATACTAAAAAAACCAAGAAAATAAATTAAAAAAAAGCTAATGTCTGCTTCGTTTTAACCCACTAACCCACTGTAAAGAGAACCCAGGCCACTAGCCTTTAACCAAATATTAATAAACAAAACCCATCCCACCCTGCCAGCATGTGGGTTAGATTGAGAACGACAAGAAGCATCAGGGAAGATCAATGAGAGTGAAAAGCAAAGGCAAAAAAGAAAAAAGAAAAAACAAATGAAATAAGAAGAGAACAAGCAACAAATGAGAGATGGAGAGAGGGAGATCTAAGATCCAGATGTACAATCAAAGGCAGAAGCAGCACTGTTCCCTTTATTTTTATTCTTCAACTTTGATGTTGCTGTTTTGTGACCATGTCGCAACCATGCCAGAAATAAATTTTAAAAAAAAAAAAAAATTCTCCCAACACCCTGCAAACACAAAAGCAGCCATGTCCCAGCCATGTCAGTGTCTAACGCATGTCTGCCACAAACAAATTGGGCTTTTAGGCATGTCCATGCTTCCTGGGTGAACACATCACACATCATACATCATACAAAAGCTCACTCTTCTCCAATCATCAACTTATAATTTGATATAACTTAAGACAGAATCCCATCCTATTCTGATTGCCTTCCAAACTCCCATCCCATTTGTTGATCTCACTAAATTCAAAGTCCAACCCCCCTCGTACTCCCCATATTTAGGGGCTATTTGGTTTTTTTTTTTATCACTCATCACTCCTCACTCAATTTTCATCACTCATCACTCATCACTTAAAATACCCCAATTTCCTATACCCACCCGTTTGGCACAATTTTTCAGCTCACATCACTCAAATATTTCAACCTTTTTGTGGGACCCACACCTGACTCCTCACTTAGATATTTCCAATACCTAGACACAGCTCTCTCTTCCTCTCCGCCCATCCATTCTCTTCCTCTTATTAGCTCCAAAAAAAAATCAAAGCTCAAAAAATTAAAGCAGAGAGCAAAGCCCCGGCGTGTGGATGTGTGAGGTCTGCGAACAAGCTCCGGTGTCCGTCACGTGCAAGGCCAACGTGGCGGCGCTCTGCTTCACGTGCGACTCCAATATCCACGGCGGCCACTGATTGGTGGGTTTGGTGGTGCGATGGGTTTGTGGTGTTGCTCCTGAAGTGTGGCTGTAACCGACGAAGCCTTAGATGGGCAGCCTGCAATTTTCGATGGGGCATGGTGGCTATTAGCTGCACTTGGGGCAACAATAGCCTGGGCAGATTTGAGTTTGCTTCTTTTTTTTTTTTTTATGATTGAGAAATCTGGATTTGTTCTGGAATATATTATGCATGTTTAATTTTGTTCTGGATTTCATTTTCACTTCTATTGGTTTTTTTTTTTTTTTTTAAGTTGGGATTTTCTGTGTATTTTGAAGATCTCCATTGGTCTGCGAGAAAAACAGGGGAAAAACGAAGAGAAAAGCAAAGAAAAACAGGGGAAAAGGAAGGAATAAAAAAAGAACAAACTGAGATGAGAGTGGCAAAAAGGAAGGAAAAAAAAAAATGAAGAAGACCAGACCAGACCAGACCCAGCGTGAGCCAGTGCGAAAGGAAAAAAAAAAAAAAAAAGAAGGCCAATGTGAAAGGAAAAAGAAAAAAAGAAGAAGAAGAAGAAGACCACCCACACTCACCAAACCTAGTGAAAAAAAAAAAAAAAGTCAAAAGTTGCGGCTGTTGCTCTGACCGTAGGTCCCTCAATCACTAAAAAATCAGAGAATTGAGTGATGGAAACAAAAACTGAAAACAAAAACCAAACAAACTTCTCAGCCGTAGGACCCACATATTTTGAGTTATTGATGATGAAAATATAGTTATGGGCGATGGAAACACAAAAACCAAGCAGTCCCTTAACTACCACCAACCTCCCATATTTCAATTATAATGCTTAATTAAAAGTGATCACTTTTCTAATACCCAATCCTCCCAAGCTCATAGGTAAAAATATTATCCTCCAATCTACCACGTCAATCCTTTTATACTCCCCCATTCCCCCTATAATTATGCACATTGTATTTTCTCCAATCTATTAGCACACTTACCAGCATGGTGAAAAGGGATGAGTGGTAGATAGCTATTCCTATAGATGCATGGATCCTATGATGTGTATAATTCGATCTTAGACTTTCTACCCCTTTTTTGTCCCTTGGAGATCTCCTTTTGTTATCTGCTTCTTTCTTTAAATATATTCTTCATATTCTACTCAAAAAGAAATATAAAGGGATTTCAAAAAAGAATTCAGAATTCCTATAGCAAGATTGTAAATATAATTTTTTTTGTTAAAAATTATTATTAAAAAAAAAAAAAAAAAAAAAAAAAAAAACCCTATGTGGCTTCAGAAGCAAATGAATTCTCAGATAGCCACTTCACACGGCCATTAAGAAGTAATGGCTCATTCCAACACCAAATTTAGGATTCAGTACTGAAATCAAGAATAAAATAAACATGATGCCACACCTGGTGATTCCAAGCTGCTTCAACTAAGTGAGTACCATACTCTTCAAGCATCTCATATAGAAGTATGAATGCCTCCCATTGCTGGTGGCTGTTCAAATAGAGATCATCTGAGTTGCAGATTTTCCCTACACCCATTGACTTCGCTTCCTTGTCAGCCCACTGTTCCCTCTTTGTCATACCTCGAGGGATTGACTCTCTCTCACCCAATTTTATCTCTGAAACACCAGAAGAGAATGGGCTTCCTCCATTTATGTGTAGTGCATTTTTCAATATTTGTAAAGATTGCTTCCTCACTAAGCCCTCCTTATCAACCTGACAAGCCCCACCAAAAAAAAAAGTACCAAACATAGAAAATAAGAATTAGAATGATTTAGAAGTTTGATGTTCAGTTGAAAATCAGTGTGGTCTAACAAACGTAGAAAATAAAGCTCAAATACCAATCCTCTTTTAATTTCATCCCAAAATTCCTTTTCAGCTCTTATGTCAAATTCTTCAGCATCTTCACCTTCTTCTGTACAAGGGAAAAAAGACAAATACAGAGAGAGTACATTATATGCATCTCTTCTCTCTAGAGGTCCAAGAGAAAACAGTGCTCTGCAGCAATTCCAAACTTTCATAAGGAAAGACTTCCTGTAAGAAAATCAAATACATCCGTTATAGAAAGCTAAATCAATAAGATGGAATGCATATGAAATCAGGACACCAAGATGTAAGACTCACATAGTTAGAAAAAGTTGTAGGTTTTCACCTGGAAAGTGTACATGTTTGCCCATGAATTGAGATGTCAAAAGAGCGATGGAAAACTAATGCTTTGAAAATAACTGGGAGAAAAAATCCAATCATGCAGGAACGATGTTCCAAACTTTGTAGAAGCAGTTTTTCAGTCACATTACAAAGATCCCATATCAAATTACCCACAAACTTTTCAGCATAACACCCATTTGCCACCATCAATTCTGACGTTGGAGTTGCTTGCAGGCTTTGAAGGGCCGCATCCAGCATAAAGTTTAGTATATGACATGATATTGATAATGGAAAGGATCCACCTGGCGATAGCATTTGTTCTTTTACCATTCCCAAATCATTTACCTGGTCAGTTAAACCCTGGAAAACTGAGCATTCCAAGACATCTGACTCTTTTCTTTGAAGCACACCCACAGAAAGACCAACAGATCTTAGAGAAAATGGCACCAAGGTAGCTTCCACAACAGCCCAGGAATTAGTCTCAACCACAACATCAACGAACAATTCAGCAATCTGAATATAAAATCACATGAAGCCAAGAATGATCACATCAAAGAAAAGTCAGGGCGGGTAAAACATCTAAGAGTCCAGTAAACATGACAGCACCCTGCATAGACATTCTACCTGGTTTCGCATTTCACGATCAGATGCATGTACCATCCTCAACAAAGGAATAAAACTTCTCCATATAAATGATTGCAAAGCATTATTATTATTGGCCCCTGCAATAGAAATTTACTCAACTTTTAAATGTTTATTTTATTTACATAGGTAAATGTAACTCATCCACCCATACAAGTTTAAGCCCTCCACCTCCTAGGCTCCTACATACTGGGGAAGGAGATGTCACTTGGTTCAAAGACCACTGGCTTAAATGCATAGTATGTATAACCCCACACATCACTAAGACAGTTGAAAACCAAAATTGTAAGAGCACAAACAGCTCAAAAGTCAAAAGTGCCTATGAGCTTCAGCTCAAATGGGAAGATGAGGTCATGGGTTAAATCCAATGGTGAGTATGTAACTTACCAATTATATATATATATATATATATATCTGTGTGTGTGTGTTATAAGCAATGATTCAATTGAAGTTCATTTTACTTAGAACTCTTTTTGATTAGTCAAAGAACATTGAGAAGGTTAATTATTCTTCCTTTTTGGAGTTCCTTGATTTCCATAACTTAAGGCTTTATATTGTGTAGCTCTTGTATACTTCCCACCTATTCAGATTCACCCCTTTTAATTTCAATCAAATTTTAAGATTTACAGAGAAATTAAGTAATGAGATTTTATTAGAATGGAGACACCTCATGTACACTGGATGTACGTGAGATTCTCCTACAGAATTACATATAATAGGCTCAAAAGAAGATAAATTAGTATAGCTCAAGATTACATGACAAGACATGCTAACCTGATCAAAGAAAAGACACAGGAAAAAAGTAGATTTATGGAAGTTATAAGTGAAAATTTAATAAATTTTTCCCTGTAATGTCGTGGCAACCAAACAGAACATAAACAACTCCATATAAAGGGTAGTAACTGCAACCTAACAGAGTATGAAAGTACGAGGAAATGCGCTAATGTTTTCAAATAAAAGATTTCCAAGCTTGTACTTCACATGATAACTCACCAAATTTCTTTAGAAGGTGACAAAGTGCTCCCACCAATGATGTAAGATAGTTACACCGATCAGAACCCAACTTCTCATCCTCCTTTATTACGTCCTATCCACAACAGTCAAACCCAACCAAACATCAACAGAAATTCAATCACCCTGTTTTTAATTCCTTAGAAGAAGAAAAAAAAGTGCAGAAAATAAAAGAAATTTGCACTTTTGCTTATCACACTTGAATGCCATTTCCACATTTTCTAATAACAAAAAGATTCAAATATACAATTATGCCAAACACCATTAGAAAAAGAACATATAAACAACTCAAAATGCCTACATAAAACCCAGGTGGCAAACACGTTTACTTAGTGCTTCAAAGAAAACTCATCACCCCCATTAAGCTTTAAACCCTTTTCTTTCGTTTACTTTGCAGAATATATCATTATTACTCTATTCTTAACCCAGCACCCTTCGAAATGCAAATACTTATCTTACTGTGATTGCATTTTCTCAGCAACCAAACACAGAACTGGAAAGTTTTACGAACTGGGTGTTTGATGAAATTGGTGATACCTTAATGAGATTAGGGAAAGCGTCGAGAAGCGACGCATAGAGAGACGGCGGAGATAAGCCCGTGGAAGCCAATATGCAATCCAACATCGCCGGAATAGCCGCCAGAGGCACTTGGCCGAAGCTCGCGGACAGTGAAGCGATTACAGGGTCCATGGAGTCGCTCTTTGTTGTAGACATATCCGTGTACAGAGTCTCTGAGAAGAAACGGTGTAATTCAATTCAAACGGTAATGAAAGAGAAAAACCCTAAAACCCTAATGTAGGGTTTTTCTTTTCTTTTCTTTTTTTTTTTCATAAGCTTTTGTTTTCTTTTAGTTCCCACATATTTTTGAATTTCGAAATTTTCTGTAATATATATATATATATATATATATAGAGATGGATTCAAATTAATTTTCCTCATTTATTACATTCTAAACCTATTTCTAAACCCAACCAAAAAAAAAAAAAAAAGTCTAACTCTCGCTCCTCCATTGCTCCTCCACCATTATTCCACCTCCACAGGTTGCCGGCAGAAAATAAATAAATAAATAACCAAGCCGAATTGTTTCTATTTGTGAGTTCTCTGTTTCTATTTTTCCTTTCTTTTCTATTGTGAGTGCTCTATTTTTTTTTTCTAGTCTGACTCTCTCTAGAACTCTACGTTTCTTTTTTGGTATGTTCTTTTCTGGTCTTACATTTTTCTTTGGTGATGGTTGTTTTTTTTTTTATGAAAAAAAATGCATTCTATGTGTATGATCAAATGCCACTTAGAAGTTCTTATCTTTCTTTTCCTATTCTAATGTTGTATTCCATATGAGTTTTCTACATGTTTTTATGTAGTGTCTCTAATGAAGCCGTTTTGTTTTTGTATTTTCTGGAACAAATATGGTGCAAGTTTTAGCTAGTATATATTGTATCAGATAAGGTTTTAACGTGGTTTGTGAGTGCTTTGTTTCTGTTTCTTTTCTAGTTTGTGAGTGTTCTGTTTCTGTTTCTTTTCGGGAATTTATATATATATATATATATATATTAAGTCCAAGTAGCTGAAGGAACTATGTTTAAGGACCTATATTGTTAATCATGATGAAATAGCTTTATTTGGTTTTTTGTTTTGTTTTTTTAAGGACCTATGTTGGAATATTGTTTTTGCTTCAATTTAATGTCATTAACAATGTGTTTTTAAGAACCTATGTTGGAATACTGTTATTTAAGGACATATGCCTCATTTTTTCAGATTTTCTACTACTCACCTTTTGTTTTAAGGGGGTACCTACAGCTTTGCATTTGCTTTTTTAATAACAGTTTCTTAGGGATGATTTATCTTTGTTTGCGGTTCTAAATAATAGGTAGTATTGCTGCTTTAAGTTACTGCATTAGTGGTTATGCACTGTTTACTGCACTTTACTGCACTGCATTAGTATAGTTGCACTTTATTGCCTCTGAATCCTCTTATGTTAGGAAATGCAAGATAATGTTTGGTCATAGAGTTTCAAGATAGTTTACTACGTCGTTGAGTTATAAAATTTACATATTGCAAATATATTTTGGGAAGACGAAAGAGATGGTGTGCACCTTACGACCACCAGTTGAAGTTGTGATGAGACTGCATGATAGCTGAGATGTGGGATTCAATGGCATATGAGATAGAGAATTGAAATTCTTTGCATTTTCCAAATTTGCTTGGCAGTGTGTTGTTATTGGCAGATTGTTTGTACTTCCTATGTAAGTGGAATCTGATAGGGACAACTAGTTTCATAATGCAATCTGACAGGGCCAACAAATTTCATGATTGTGTATGAGTCAATATAACAAATATAAAAACCATCATTTCCAGAAGTATTGCTTCAGTTTTTATTTTTATTTTTTCTATTCGTCGCTTTAGTTGTTACTAGAACTGTGGTATAATTCAGCAATTTTCCTGATTGAATTATTTAATTCCACTCGTTATTAATAGAATTAGGATACTTCCTGTAAGAAATATATCAAAGGGCTGTCATTTGGTTAACAATTCTATTGCAAAAATATGCACAATGCTTCCCGTGAAAAATATATCATAGAGAATAGAATTTATGGTGGTGTGTTGTCAAAATAGAGGAGGAAGTAAAAAAAAACATACGTAGAGATGTTAAGAGGCAAAATGGAGGTTAGCAAGAAAAATTAAGGATCCATCCTCAACAAAGTCTTTTATGTCAACAAAGTCCTGATTGAAATCCTTTTTTTTTTCCTCTCTAAATGTGAAATATGTTTGAATCATAATGATGTCAAGTAAATGGACAATCAAATGAAAACTTCAAATCTTATTTTATTTGTTCTTTCTATAAAAAAGGGGGGAAATAATGTCATTATCCATGAGCACTATAGGAATCCTCTCATCTCCTGGCATACTTTTGAGGAACAGTTCCTTTATAACAGCCCCTTTGCACTGAATCTCTTTTGCAATTTTTTAGGGGTGCCTAGCACAAGTGTTAAGCTCAAATGTTGAAAGATGATTGTGCTAACCACATCAACATATGCAACTGCACCTAATAATTACACATAAGCATGAGCTGCAACATTATCAGCTCATCTATCAGCCTCTGGTGAAGAGTTGCAGTAAGGTGTGCGCAAGCTAACCAACTTAGTAAATGTTAAACACATAGTAGCAAACACCACTCCCACTGCAACCCCGTAACTACCTTTTCGTGTCTCCAACCTTACTGCTCTCTTGATAATTCTTCCAAAGCTTGGGAGTAATCCCCCATTAGCAAACACCATCACATAGTCTAGACCTATGTAGTCAATTCCCATGAGTATGGATCCAATTGCGGATAAAGGACCTGTAAACCCAATTAGAGCAGCATAGCTTCATTAGAGACACTATGTAAAAACATGTAGAAAACCCATATGGAATACAACATTAGTATAGGAAAAGAAAGATAAGAACTTCTAAGCTACATTTGATCATACACATAGAATGCTTCTTCTTCTTTTTTTTTAATAAAAAAAAAAAAAAACAAAAAGCAACCATCACCAAAGAAAAATGTAAGGCTAGAAAAGAACATAGCAGAAAAGAAACATAGAGTTCTAGAGAGAGTTAAACCAGAAAAGAAAAAAAAAACAGAGCACTCACAACAGAAAAGAAAGGAAAAATAGAAACAAAGTACTCACAAATAGAAACAGTTCGGGTTGGTTTTTCTTTTTCTTTTTTTGCCAGTAACTTGTGAAGGTGGAACAATGGTGGAGGAGTAATGGAGGAGGAGATAGAGAGAGAGAGAAACGTAGGTTTAGAATGTAGAGAGAGAGAGAGAGAGAAACAGAGAGACTAACGGCCTAAACACCAAACATAGAGAGAGAGAGAGTCAGACGTTTTCTTTTGTTGGGTTTAGAGATAGGTTTAGAATGTAATAAATGAGGGTAATTAATAAAATTCTAATAAAAATATTTGTAATAATAAGGATATTTTTTTAACCATTGGATCTACTTAAATCCAATAGTTTAAAAAATGTATAACTCTTTAGAAGTAAAACTTGAACCCATAAAGTTTATGACATTTTTTTTGGGCGGCCAAATACCACATTGTCAAATTTCAAAATTTTTAGCAAAATATCATTTTTTGCAAACTATATAGTAGAATACCATCATTTTAGAACTCGATTTTGTAAAAATTGAGTTCCACATTTTCATTGATATTGAGTTTCATGCGAAAAAAATGCTACATGATGTGCCTTTTTTTAATAAAAAATGTCACAGGGAACTTAATATTTATAAAATCAAGTTCTATGTAATTTCCTTTTGGAACTCAAAATATATTTGAAACCAAGTTCTACATAGAAAATTGAGTTCCAAAAGTGTGGTATTTTGCTAAAATTTTTTGAACCATTTTAACCCACATTTTTGTTGTAAAAACAAAACAGTTTGGAGCTTCTTACATGATTAACAATGTCTTGGAAATCACCAAGTACAATATATATTTTTTAGAATATTTAGTATTTGTAACACACACACACTGGAAAAGAGGAGAAGATTTTTAAAGAAACTTACAGTGGTGTATATCCAAAAGTATAATTTTTAGTTGAAAACATTGAGTGTGTGTGAGTTTTATTTTATTTTTTATATATAATTAAGTGTGTGTAGGGTCACAATTTGCGGCCCAAGCCCAAATTATATGGGGTATTGGTCCTATGAGCCCAATACAATAAATTTGTAGAAAGTGGGTCAAAGAACTAGGTCCTAGTGAATTGGACAACGACTAATATGGATGTGAAGATGATTAAGTAGGAACAAGAAGCATAGAGCTGAATGAATTCACTATCCGAGTACACAAGCGTTCATGTCCAAGGAGGCGATTGTTTATATAAATTGCCCAAACTGAATACAAGTGTAATTTAGATTGCTACAAAGTTTTTTCTTTGTTCCCCCCCCCCCCCCCCGCCCCTTTACTCTAGGGTCTCTACCCTTATTTATACTACATCTCCTTCATCTTTACCCTACACATGGACAGTTAATGGTTTATACTGATACTTGTCCCATCAGCCCCCTTTAGAAGTCTTCTAGAGTAGTTGTAAGGCTGAAAAACACGATTCAGTTAGTTGCAGAGCATTTAATGCGGTAGCAGCTTTCTCTTAGATATTTTTAGGCCTTCCTTTGTCCTATTCCTTCTTAATACTTATCATGTTCCATGGAATGGTCCAGAGTATCACTCTTAATGGCAAACCATACCTTTTCTCCTCGGCATTACCTTGCCAAGGAGGGGTTCTTTCTCGAACCGCTCCCAGGATGATTCCGATTGGATTCCATTTCTTCACTTACTAGCGCAAAGCCTTTCGGAAGTGTTTTTCTTGTCCTCGGGCTATCTCGAGTTCTCGGATTGGGCCCTTGGCCCAACATATGCATTGATTCGGATTGCCTAGCCTTTTACCCTCATAGTGTGCACAATGGACATTTTCCTTTACGTGAATAAAAGTATTCATGTGTAATTTTAAATTTTTAATCTTATGACTTAATGTATAATAGGCATTTCCCCTTGCATGAATAAAACTATTTTATGTGTATTTTATAACGTATAACTTAGTAGTCAGTAACCGTACTATGCACAAAAACATAATATAAATGTATATATATATATATATATATATATACATTTCAAATATTTTTTAATATATATGTTTTAGATACAATAGATTCAATAATTATTGAAGAGGATAAAAATGAAGCCCAATGGGCCCCGTAAGATGGGCCTGACGAATCCATGTCTATGGGCCGATAAAAGGCAAGTCCAATTCATGTAAAGGTCCATTGTGAATAAATGCTACAAATAAATAGAATCCTAATGGAAGTAGAGCCCAAGCGCGAGGAGGATTCTGGAAGATGCGCGCATTAATGAAGATCTTCTCTACAAGGGAATGACTTGTCCATCACGTTTAGGATTTCTCAAGAAGACTCCTATAAAGAAAGGACTTAGACTCAAAGGAAAAGAGGTTAATTTTCGACTACTATAAAAGCCTCAATACCCTCATATATCAAGGTACGCAAAATTTACCCCTCTTTAGCACTCTAGAGTTGTGAGAATAGTTCTAATTTGACCTTCAGAGGGTATTTGGCCGGCACCACACCGATGCTCTCTGTTAGGTCATTTCTTTCTTCCTTTTGCGCAGGTGATTCATTTGAGCGTTAGGATCGTGTAACTCACTGGTGAGATTTACAACATCATCAATTGGCGCCATCTGTGGGAAAGACTGTTTAGGTAGACTAATCGCTTCTCGTACACAAGAGTTGCATGGTACTCACTCGCTCGATGGCTACCACCAACAACGTTCAAGGAGACGAGCCGCCGTGACCCACCGCATTAGAGAGACAGGTATAAACCCTCATGGCTGCAATGGAACGTCTCACGAAACAAAACCATGATTTGGAGGAACAATTATGTCAAAGAGACGCAGGACACAATGTTCAAGAGGAAAACCAGGAAAACAGTTAAGAACGAGAGGAACAAGAGAAGCCAGAGGGCAGTAACGCACCGAGCAGACCAGAGTGGCGAAACTTGAGCCTCCCATCTCTCATGGATACGGCCCTACCACCTATTGTCACAGAGATGTAGGCCATGAAGGAACAAATGGAGGTTATGATGAATGCCCTCAAGGGACGAATGTTCAGCGACCTTGATGATTTAGTAAACAAAACTGACTCCCCGTTTACTCTCTCCATCAATTCCTTTCCCCTGCCACAGAAATTTCGCATGCCACAGATTGAAAGCTACGACGGGATCAAAGACCCCCTCGATCACCTAGAAACCTTCAAAACCCTGATGCACCTCCAAGGAGTACCAGATGAGATCATGTGTAGGGCCTTCCCTACGACGCTGAAGGGTCTTGCAAGAATTTGGTTCAGTAGATTGACGCCAAATTCAATCAACACTTTCAAGGAGCTGAGCGCCCAATTCACTTCACACTTCATTGGAGGACATAGGTACAAGAGATCTATGGGGTGCTTAATGAGCATTAAACAGTGGGAAGACGAGACGCTAAGATCCTACATAACTCGCTTTAACAAGGAAGCACTACTAATCGATGAGGCCGATGACAAGATATTGGTAGCAGCCTTCACGAATGATTTGCGGAAGGGTAAGTTCTTGTTCTCTTTATACAAAAATGACCCGAAGACCATGTCAGAAGTACTCTATAGGGCCACCAAATACATGAATGCGGAAGACGCACTGCTGGCTAGGGAAGAAAAGCCTAGAAAGAGAGAGAGACTAGAAGATGCACGGCAGGACTAAGGACGGAAGAAACCGAGAACAGGAGACAGAAGGGATGAAAGACACCCTAAGCCCCCAGGAGGAAGGTTTACAAGCTACACTCCGTTGAATGCCCCAATAAACCAATTCCTAATGCAGATCAAGGACGAGGGGGCTCTAACGTTTCCCGGAAAGTTGAAGAGTAATCCAAGCAAACGATCTAGAGACAAGTATTGTTGCTTCCATTGTGATCACGACCATGACACGGCTAATTGCTACGACTTAAAGCAACAGATTGAGGCCCTTATTAGACAAGGAAAGTTGCAGAAGTTCGTCAGTAAAGAGAGAACGGATACACATCCTCGAGAGCAAGCCCCTAGACGGGACAATGAGCATTCGAGACCCCCCATTAGAGACATAAGGATGATTGTAGGGGGAACCGCGACTACTGGCTCTTCCAAAAAGGCTCGAAAGACCTACCTTAGGATGGTCTAGAACGTCCAGCTGACAGGCTCCGTACCTAAGATAACACGGCGGGAAAGCCTCCTCATTGGATTCTCAGAAGAAGATGCGAGATGACTTCATCACCCACACGATGATGCACTTGTTGTTAGCATACATGTGGAAGACTACAATGTGCACCGGGTGTTGGTCGATAACGGCAGCTCAGCTGACATCTTATACTACCCAGCGTTCCAGCAATGTGGATTGACAGAACACAATTGATACCAACAAATGCTCCGCTAGTTGGCTTTTGAGGAATAGGGGTATTCTCGATAAGAGCGATCACACTTTCGGTGACGAAGGGCGATTATCCTCAGCAAATCACTAAGGATGTAATGTTTCTTGTGGTCGACTGCTCATCTGCTTATAATGGTATCATCGAACAACCCACACTTAACTTGTAGAAAGCAGCAACATCGACATACCACCTAATGATCAAGTTCCCTACAGATTATGGGGTTGGGGAGTTGCGAAGAGATCTGGTGGCCGCTCGCGAATGCTACATCGCCATGCTAGAGATGGAGGATCACCAGCAGACTATGTGTATAAAAGAGCGATGAACCATAGCGGAGCCGATTGAAGAATTGGAAGAGGTAACCCTCAACGAATCAAGGCTTGAATGGACGATTAGGATGGGCATGTTAGCCAGCCAGCCAGCCAATACGTCAAGCCCTCGCAGCCTTCCTTAAGATGAATCAAGATGTGTTTGCATGGAGCCACAAAGACATGTCCGGGATTGATCCCTCGGTAATAGTTCATAGGCTGAATATGAACCCAGCATCCTCACCCATTCGACAGAAAAAGCGAGTGTTCACACAGGAACGAGACAAAGTGATAGTAGAAGAAGTCAAGAAGCTACTGGAAGCAGATTTCATTCGAGAAGTACACTACCCCGACTGGTTGGTGAACATAGTCATGGTTAAGAAGGCTAAAAGGAAGTGGCGAATGTGCGTTGATTTCACTGACCTAAACAGGGCATGCCCAAAAGACAGCTACCCCCTCCCTCGGATAGATACTTTGGTAGACTTGACGGCTAGACACGAGCTCCTAAGTTTCATGGACGCCTTTTCAGGTTTTAATCAAATAAAGATGAATAAGGACGATCAAGAAAGAACTTCTTTTGTCATTAGCTAAGGACTTTTTTGCTACAAGGTGATGCCATTCGAACTCAAGAATGCAGAGGCAACGTACTAGAGATTAATGAACAAAATGTTCATGCACCAAATTGGAAGGAACGTACAAGTTTACGTTGATGACATGTTGGTGAAGAGTCTGCGCGAAAATGACCACCTAGACGACCTCCAAGAGATATTCGACACCCTTCGGTCATATAACATGAAGCTGAATCCAAGCAAGTGCGTGTTCGGGGTAACGGCCGGGAAATTCTTAGGGTTCATGGTATCCTAAAGAGGCATAGAGGTCAACCCGGAGAAGGTACGGGCCATAATGGAGTTAGAGCCAATGAGGACGGTGAAAAAAGTGCAAAGCTTGAATGGCAAAATCGCGGCCTTAAACAGGTTCGTCTCCAAAGCGACGAACAAATGTCTGCCATTCTTCCATACTCTGAGAAAGTCGTTCGAGTGGACGGACGAGTGCCAGGAGGCATTCAAGGACTTGAAGAAATACCTTTCGTCTCCACCACTGCTCAGCCCGTCCAAACCAAGAGAAGAACTCTACCTCTACATAGCGGTTTCGCAAGCAGCGGTCAGCACGACCCTAGTAAGAGAGGAGGAAGGAATGCAACGACCCGTCTATTTTATAAGTAGGGCATTCTGAGGGGCATAAGAAAGGTACCTTCGGATGGAGAAGTTAGCCTTCGCACTGGTAACGGTGGTGCAAAAGCTCAAGTTGTACTTCCAGGCCCATACCATTATAGTTTTGATGGATCAGCCCCTGAAAAGAGCCATGAGCAGCCCTGAGGCAGCTAGAAGAATGGCCCTATGGGCAATAGAGTTGAGCGAATTTAATATATAGTACCGCCCGTGAACTGCAATAAAAAGACAAGCTGTGGTAGACTTCATCGCTGAATATACTCAATTGGAAGGCAAGGGGGCAGAAGGACTCGGACAATGGAACATCCACACAGACGGATCTTCAAACCGGCATGCAGGAGGTGCCGGTGTGGTGATACAAACCCCGGAAGGGGATAAGATCGAGTCTATTATACGACTGGATTTCCCTACGACTAACAACGAGGTCAAATATGAAGCCTTGGTGGCAGGGTTAGACCTCACGAAGGCAACAGGTGCTGAAAACATGATCGTGCATTGTGATTCTCAAGTGATAACAAGCCAGATTAACGACGACTACGAGTGTAGAAATGAGAGGATGAAGAAGTACTTGGAAGAAGTGAAGAATCAGATCGGTAGCCTCGAAGTCAGATTCGTTCAAATCCCAAGGGAAGAGAATGAATGTGCCAACCGTCTTGCAAAAATAGCCTCTGCGGAATTTATGATTGCCTTCGAACAGATATTATCTTTTGTCCAAATCTCCTCGCTTATCGATGACGGAGCAAATGTGCAGGAAATAAATTCTGAGAAGAATTGGACCACACCATTGATAACATACCTGAGGTCAAGCATTCTGCCAGACGGGAAAAACGCTGCTAGGAAGCTGAAAGTCCAAGCCTCACGATTTGTACTGATCAGAGATGTCTTATACAAAAGAGGATTCTCTCGACCGTACCTGAGGTGTTTGAGCCACAACGAAGTAGACTACGTGATGAGAGAGGTTCACGAGGGTATCTGTGTAAACCACTCAAGGGCACGGTCATTAGTGCACAAGTTAATCCGAGCAGGGTATTATTGGCCCACTATGCTGAAGGACACCCAAGCTTACGTCAAGACCTGCAACAAATATCAAAGGTTCAGGAATCTGATCAGGCAACCATCCGAGGAGCTGACACCTATGAAGGTCCTTTGGCTGTTCACCCAATGGGAACTAGACATTATGGGCCATTTCCTGAAGGCAGTAAGACAACTAAAGTTTCTGGTAGTTGGTATTGACTACTTCACTAAGTGGGTGGAAGCAAAAGCCCTAGCCACTATCATGGAGAAGAACATCCGAAACTTTGTATGGAGGAATATCATCTGCAGGTACGGGATACCAAAAGTACTCGTCTTTGACAATGGAAAATAATTCGACAACAATGCATTCAGGGACTTCTGCTCAGAGCTAGGTATTAAGAATCACTACTCGTCTCTAGCACACCCACAAGCCAATGGGCAAGTCGAAGTCACGAACCGATCCTTACTCAAGATCATCAAGACCCGGCTCGAGGGGGCAAAGAGTATCTGGCCTGACAAACTACCAAGCATCCTATGGGCATATCGTACTACCGCAAGAACACCAATTGGAGAAACACCATTTTGACTAGCATACGGAACTGATGTTGTCATCCCAGTGGAGGTAGGACTTATAAGCTATCGGGTGGAGAACTACAGCGAAGATAACGAAGAAGCCTTGCACCTTCAGCTAGACATGGTAGACGAGGTCCGGACAGCAGCAGAACAGAGGTTGGCGCGATACCAGAATCTCATGGTAAAATACTACAATTCCAATGTCAGGTGTAGAGACTTTCAGGTTGGAGATCTTGTTCTACGGAAGGTAATGGGAGCTGCCAGATATCCTTCGCAAGGAAAGCTCGGCCCCAACTGGAAAGGACCCTACAGGATCATGTCATGGTAGAGGAAGGGCACCTACTAACTTGAGACTCTGGACTGACGAAAGTTTCATCACCCATGGAACTCAGAGCACCTTCGGAAATACTACCAATAGAGATAATGGATGACGACTTCCCCTTATTTCCCAGCTTATTTAATTTTACTGCTACTAGTTTTCTTTTTTAGTCAAGTTTTGCTACAATATTCTTAGTACCTTTTTAAGCCTAAGGGGGTAGGTACTCTTCTACAGATGCATGCTTTAATTTTTTAAGGAGAAAGAACATTCAGACTCAACTATGTTTCATTACTACTGTGCTTTACTAAAAAATTCTAGCTACTAAGTCCACAAAATGGATGGACCCTACAAGGGTTCAATATTTAATAAGTCCACAAAGTGGATGGACCCTAAGAGGGTTAAAAATTTGACAAGTCTACAGAGTGGACGGACCCTGCGAGGGTTTAAATTTTTGACAAAATCTACAAAGTGGACGGACCCTACGAGGGTTAACTGTTAGATTAGTCCACGAAGTGGATGGACCCTAAAAGGGTTAAAAATTTGACAAGTCTACGGAGTGGATGGACCCTGCAAGGGTTAAAATTTTTGACAAAATCCACAAAGTGGACGGACCCTAAGAGGGTTAAAAATTCAACATGTCCACAAAGTGGACGGACCCTATGAGGGTTGATCAATAAATAAGTCCATAAAGTGGACGGACCCAACAAGGGTCAATTACTTTACAAGTCCACAAAGTGGACTGACCCTACGAGGGTTGATTACTAGACAAATCTACAAAGTGGACGGACCTTATGAGGATTAACTATTAGACCGGCCCATGATGTGGACGGACCCAACTAGGGTTTAAAACTTGGCCAGTCCACAAAGTGGACGGACCTTCTGAGAGTAAACTATTAGACATGTCCAAAAAGTGGACGGACCCTATGAGGGTTAATCATTAGGCAAGTCCACAAAGTGGACGGACCCTACAAGGATTCAATATTTAACAGGTCCACAAAGTGGTCGGACCCATCTAAGGATGAAAACTAGACAAGTCCACAAAGTGGACGGACCCTGCGCGGGTTAATTATTGGATGGACATAAACTTGGCCCTCAAACTGGACAGATTATCCCAAAATGATGAAAATTCTAAGTCCATAAGTGGACGGGCATAATCTAAGTCCAAAGGTGGAAGGACCATCTCAAGAGGACGAAAATTCATAGCCCAAAAAGTGAACGGGCCTCAATATGAACAGAGTCTATCATAGTATTGATAAAATCCATAGTCCACGAAAGACAAAAGCATGTTTAAATAAAGCAGCATGTTTAAATAAAGCAGACTGATACATTCACAAACAAAATATCAAAAAGACGATGTAGGGGACGCATTAAGCAAAGTTTAGCAAATAATAAAAACCCTCAAAAGGGAAATGTCTACATAACTCAAAGTGTAACAGGGAGACCATAATTTGTTCTCAAAATATTCTTACATCAAAGAAAAACAATGATAAAAGTAAATGACTTCAATTTGCAGCAAGGGTCTTGGTCTCCTTGACTTGACGGGCCTCACCATCTTTTGATTCACCTTTAACCATCAAGTCCATACGGGCATTAATGACGAGGAAATCATCTCCAAAAAGCTCATTTGTATCCTTTGACTAGGCAGGCTGAACAGATGTCTGCTCTGGGACATTAATGTTGACAGATGACACGTCCAGCTCTAGATATAAGGCCTTTACTTGACGGAGGGCATCGTCAAAGCCGTTATTGTATAAGACTCCGAGCTCTGATAAAAGGGCATCAGAGTCACGATACTCCAGCACCGCAACCTCCTTAGCTTGATAGACCTCTTTCTCCTTGTCCTCTAGAGCTTTCTTCAAATCCTCCGTCAACTTATAATACTCGTCCTTGGCCTGTTCGGCTAGTTTGAATTTTTGCTCCGTCACTAGCTTCCAGTTCTTTAGTTCAATCAGCTTATCCTCCGTCAGCCTGGCCTTCTCACGTACCTGACCTAACGTCGTCTCGTGATCGAGACACCGTCCCATCAACCCCTTCATCATGAGCATGGCCTAAAAAGGAGTAGAAATTAATTTCAAACAAAGAACATGGACGGACGAGAAAACAACGGATATTACCTGGGCAATGCTAAAAAGACTCGTCTCCCCTATGGCCTTCGTCGAATGGTTGCCCAAGTTTTCATAATCCTTGAAAGTGATGATTGATGAGAGCTTCTTTAAGGCATACTTGGGGTCTTCGCGGAGTAGGACGAGAGGTTTCTTTTGGCTGCCTGGCGGAGCGATCATTAGGCCTTTACTGGCCCCATGCTTTGCCGGAGTTACCGTCTTAACACCCTTGGCCATTAGACCAACGACGGGCTCTAAAGAAACCTTGGGTTTCTTGGGTGCATGGTCTCCTTTGGATGGCAATCTCCTTTTAGTTGACAGTTTGCTTGAGCCCGTTCCCATGGGATCCACGTCAGCTTCTTTATTTTTGGCGGCCTGAAGTCTGATAGCTGCTCTCCTTTTTGCGTCGTCCATCTCTAAAAAAGAAGACGGGTAAAGTTGGGCATAAACGCAAACTATTTAAACAAAAAGAAAATGACAAACTTACGTTGTCGAGTTCGCTTTTTGTATTTAATTGCTCCTTGAGTAGGTTCGGGTCTGTTGCAATACCAGTGGACGGTGTTAAGGTTAACGAGCTTGGCCCA
This sequence comes from Quercus parvula, assembly GCA_030820535.1. Taxonomy (NCBI): domain Eukaryota; kingdom Viridiplantae; phylum Streptophyta; class Magnoliopsida; order Fagales; family Fagaceae; genus Quercus; species Quercus parvula. The sequence goes on from JAUAME010000012.1 coordinate 32,353,583, forward strand.
GGTTCATTCCTCTGGCTTGGACTTTGCAAAAATTCTCTCAAGAAAGTTAAACTCCTCGAGATCAATTTGTGGGCGTCGTCGGACTAAAAAAAAAGAAGACAGACGTCAAAAGCACTGAAAAGTATCAAACAAAATGAGAAAGTCTTTGCATGTTATATGACAGGTGTATACCAGATGGATTTAATATTCCCCAAATCTTGTCGACAGGATGTGTTCCGTCTCCCCTGGATGACACATCCAACCGTCGCCCTCCAGGAAGAAGTAACAACTCTTCTAGTCTCTATTGGAGCCTAGGGTTTCAAAAATCACTTTCAAGACAGACTTCCTAGGAACAAAACTATACATCCCTTTTGATTTGTCTATCTCATTCGGACGGTAGCAGTGGAGGAATTCCCTTACCGTCAACGTTTTGGCACTGTTTGACATGGCCCCGTACAGGACCTCTGTCGCTATAAAAACCCTCCAGGCATTTGGGGATATTTGGTTGACGGATAAGCCCAAGTACTTAAGAAGCTCACAGTGCAGGGACCTCAGAGGAAACCTAAGGCCTGCCTTGAGCACCTGTTCATACATTTCTACGTCGTCTACCCCTTCATAGTAACATTTTTCTGACTTATAAGATAGACGGATGGGGATGTAATCTGGGATTTGGTAGTTGGCCCTAAGGGTTTTGAAGTGTGGCTCCTTGATGGTGGACGTAAAAGCATTAACCGTCCACTCTGGTAGCATGATGAACTCCCTAAGTCCATCAGCACCCACGACGGATTTAATTCTTTGGTCCTCGCCGTCATCAGAACCTTCCTCTGGTTCAGCCACCTCCATATCCTCATTTTTTGAGGACGGGGAAGAGGCAGACGGACTCCTCTCCTTGCTTAGATCGTCTGGATCTCTATAACCCGACAGGTACACTTCTTCATAACCCGCCCCGTCACGGACGAACAACTGATTACTTGACACACTAGACATTGCCTACACGTAGTGACAGAACCTAAAATTGACGAATTTAGAAAGGGTGATGGGCACAAAAACCAAATAAAGGGTTTCAAAAAGAAAAATGAAAGATGAAAAAGAGACGAAGAAAAGGGAAGAAATTACTTACCGAGCCAAAGAGTGAACGGATGAGAGCGAAGGATGCAGGAATTGAACGGACAGATCTCTGACAAATATGACGGACATGATTTGACAATGTGTTTTTGCGAAAAGTAGGGAAATGATAGGAAAAGGGATTGGTTTTTATAGGAAAAGTGCACGGAAAATGAAGTGACGCTTCGATCCGAGATAAAAACCAATAAAAAAATGACACGTGTCATGCGCCATAAATGCTTCCGGACAACTTGTTAGATGTTTGTACACCTGATGATGTCTGCGTTTTCAACCGTTAACCCATTGACCTTGTCACCGTCAACCCAGTCATTTCAGCCGTTAACCCATGAACATTGAACTGTCAACCTGTAATTTTTTAACCGTCACCCCAATTGGTCTTCTTTCTCAGTAACGACGGACCAAAAGGGGTGAAGGGGGCAACTGAAGAGGATAAAAATGAAGTAGAGCCCAAGCGCGAGGAGGATTCCGGAAGATGCGCGCATTAATGAAGATATTCTCTACAAGGGAACGACTTGTCCATCACGTTTAGGATTTCTCAATAAGACTCCTATAAGGCAAGGACTTGGACTCCAAGGAAAAGAGGTCAATCCTCTATTACTATAAAAGCCCCAATACTCTCACATATCAAGGTACGCATAATTTACCCTTCTCTAGCACTCTAGAGTTGTGAGAATAGTTCTAACTTGACATTCGAAGGGTATTTGGTCGACACCACATAGGTGCTCTCTATTAGGTCCTTTCTTTCTTCCTTTTGCGCAGGTGATTCATTCGAGCGTTAGGATCGTGTAACTCACTGGTGAGATTTACGGCATCATCAATTATAATAGTTATTAATACTATACTACATAATATAATATATTATATACTATTAATATATAGGAAAATTTAGTTATCACTTTTTCTACTTCCTCAAATACTCTCAATATTTTATCCCATCATATAGTAGGTATTGATCATGAGTGTGTTTATATATGAAATTATACAAAGTACTAGGCATTTATTTCTTAAAAAAAAAAAATACTAGACATTTATTGTGATAGTATTTGTTATGAAACTGTATTATCTACTATTTAAATAAAATATAATGTGCTAATGTTCTAATGGAGGATTTTTTTTTTTTTTTAATATAAGATAGAATTTCTACTTTAGTCTAATCTAAGTGTATATGTGTGTGAAGTTTCCTCCTAGAGACTTGAACACCGACCCTTACCCCCCACATCTCACAAGCACTTATACATAAATTTTAAATTGATTAAAAATATATTATAATGCTAATATGTTAAATGCTTATGTGGCACAATATTATGAAGTTAACCAAAAGTTGAACGTTTTGAATTTAATATAGATCTTGAAATTACAAATTTCTTGAGCCGTGTCACTTGTTTAAAGAGAGGTACTACGTTCACAACATTTTCATAACATAACAACCCATAACAAACATTTTTTAAGTATCTTGAACCTACCACTGAAATTACTTTTCTACCCCACCAATAACAACTCATAACAACATGTTACATAAGATTTGTTGTGAAAATATCGTGGACCTAGCATTTCTCTTAAATAATACAAATCTAACTATAAATGGATGTCTCCCACCAATCCTAAGCTACCATGTGGCATCCACTTTTTTTTTTGGGATAAGATGTGGCATCTACTTTAATCCTTCTCAATGTTGTGATTCCACTAGAATGACATATAGTCACAAGATTAATCGTTCTCTCAAACTATATTTTCCGTTCACCGTTCAAACTTCATATGTAGTGTGTACCATATAATTTCCCACCAAATAATTGAAGCCACCTCAACACACACATTATGTCCATAACCAAACCCCCAAAATTCTCCTCTTTTTATTTTTTTTATTTTTTTAATACCTTTTTTTTAAGGTCCGTTTGGTTGAAAAGGTAAAAAATGGAAGAATAGAGAATGGTGGGAGAATAAAAAAGTAAGAGAATAGAAAACATTTTATTTTCTCTCATTTTTATTTGGTTAGGAGTGGAAAAGTGAAGGGATGGAAAAAATAAGTTTGAATAAATTTATTTATATACTCTTGTTAAAGAATGATGACCAATTAAAATAAAAAAGTGGCAAATAACCACAAATAAGAGCAATCACCCAAATTTATTAAAAAAATACAAATCATGTCCCCAAAAAAAAAAAAAAAAATCCAGTTAAAAAAAAAAACTATCAAGCTCAGGCCCTAGAAAATCAAAAGAAAAAAAAAGAATAGAAAAAAAAAGAAGAAGAGGCAAGTTACTGACCAGAAGAGAGAAAAAAAAAAAAAAAAAAAAAGGCATGCTCAGGCCTAGAAAATCAAAAGAAAAAAAAAGAATAGAAAAAAGAAAAAAGAAAAAGAAGAGGCAACGTCCCCCCTCTCCCCCCCCCCCCCCCCCCCCCAACAAAAAAAAAGGCAATGATCCTGCTCAGGGGAAAAGAAAAATAAAAAATAAAGGCAATTTGAAGAAGCCTATACAATCTTTTGAGATGAAATTTGTTTTATACTTATTTTGAGACATAAAACATTTTCAACTCTAAAAAGGGTATTTTTTACCGCAAATTTTTCATCAATAATACCTAAATTATTTTTTTGAGGGGATTAATCATACCTAATTGACGATCTACAAAATTAAAATTTGAGGAACCTATGTGCAATTCATTCTTATTTTAGGTATTAAAAAAAAAAAAAAAAACTCCAAATATTGCTAGTGCCACCTTTCTGTGCACGTGCAAAGCAGTTGAGACACATATACTACTCTAGTCAGCATTTGTCTTCTTCCACTTCTTCGAAGTTCACACACATAAAAAAACACAAAGCAAAATCAGGGGAACGAACAAGCCAGCACTGTCCTCCACACACAGTCACAATGCACACTCCTTCATATTTCCTCCTCCTCACCATTTTCAGTAAGCAACATTCTATGACAAATTTTGGTTGCTCACAAAATCTTTATATTTGCTTACTCAGTTTTCTCAGAAGCCAAAACCCACATGGGGGATTGCTTGATCATTTTTATTGTTGTTTTTCCTTCTCAGGTTTGATCAAAGTTGCAGTGAGTGAAGAAGGGATTTGTTCTATGCCCCCTTCTATTATTAACTCTGATTCGGACTCGAAGCCTCTGTACTGGAAGGTCACCAATCCTACACTTTCTCCTTCTCATCTTCAAGGTAAGTGATTATAATTTTTTCTTCTTATAATAACTTGATCCGGGTATTCGTAGAAATGGTTTGTGTTAGTCTGTAGAGAAATCCAAAGCATAGAGTTTGATTGCTTTAAACTTTTTTGACTGTGTTTGGTTGCTGAGGATATAAAGCAAAAAGGGGGAGGGTCCAAAGGTATAAATTTTGGGATTTGTTTCTACCTTTGTATTGAAGAAGAAAAAGTAGAAAACAATGCAAAAATATGTTTTCACAGGGTGCTGTCGAAGAAGGTTTTTTTTTTTTTTTTTCCTTCTTCTTAAAAGAACATATCAAAATGTTTAACAGTTGATTTCTGTGACAACAGAAATTGAAAATGATGATTTATGAAATTTTTTTTTTACTGTTTTATTTAGAAGTTGATTATAATTTTCTAAACCAAGCAAGCCTTTAACTTTAGAATTCTGTGCTTTAGTGATGTGAGATTAATAAGATGGACAACACAACTCAACCATGCAGTAGTAGCAGTTTGGTTGGGTGAGATTTTTATTTAATAAGGTTGAGTTACTTGAGTAGTAAAAGGTTTATCAAACATAACTTTTTGGGTTGTGTTTAGTAAGTAAAAGTGTCCTTATTTTCTCCAGTTTTAGTGAGAGTGGAAAAATCATAAGAAAACATATTTGGTTAGTTCAACAATTCAAAAAAAATATTTGATTAGTTGAAACTTTAAAGGTCTTCTTTAAAAACGATGAAAAGTGATATAAAGGTGATAAATCAAAGGAAAAAAATTCAGGGAATGAAAATTAAAAACTTATAATTCAGCAAAAAAAGAAGAAAACTGAAAAACTTATTTAATAGCTGACCAAAGCTCAATTTTTTTCCCCTCTGTTTATGCATGCGTTATTTCAAGGATAATGTTTTGGAATACATCACGTGACAGTGAATCACTGTGCGACTTTCTCAATGGCAGTTTTTGGATGCCAAGAAACTAGTGAATAACTCTGGGAAAGTTGATACTTAGCTATCAACCAGTGCTTGCATCTTGTGCAATTATTTTGCTGTTGACATTTTCTTTTGAAGCTACAATCAGAAATTTTTAAACTTTATTTTTTTCCTTTTTATTCTATTTTTGAATTGAAACAAATCTAAAAGGTGTTGGAGAGATCCTATAGTCATCTGAATTCTTTTTGGGTTCTTATTGCTAGACTTGCCAGGTTTCACACGCAGTGTTTATAAAAGAGATCATGCTTTAATAACACCAGAAAGCCAAGTATTCAGTCCTTTACCTGAGTGGTACTTTTGATTTTGCATTACAATTTATTATTAAAATGGTTATTTATTTTCTGCTGGTGCAGTAATTTGAATTTCTTTGACAGGGCTAATACATTGGGAGCATACTTAATTACACCGGCAATTGGCTCAAACTTCGTAATGTATCTAGCAAAAATGCAAGGTTTGATTGTAGAATTGTATTGATAGTCAATTTCTTTGATTTCAAGTTTTGGTATGGGTCATATAGTTTTCATGCATTTTGTGGTATTTGATGGCTCTTCAGCTTAAGAGATAAACGCTTCAACATTTTAGATTGGTTCATACTTTAATGTGTCACACTAATTGCAAATCATCATTCATCATGCACAAGTTGGCACATTTCAATGTTTTATAAAGACTTGAGCTTTTTGCCAAACATCTGCATGCAAAAAAAGGATCAATCTAAGATTGGTGTATAGACATTGCAGTTGTTACACCATAAATTGGGAGAATTTGCTATTGACGAAAAATGGCTGGAGTTTGTGTGATTCAACTTGGTTCCTTAGAGAAAACTGACTCATTATACATCTTGTAAACTATAGATAACAAGCATGTAGTTGAACTCTGCAACTATTTGTTTGTTTTGAGAGGAAAATTATCCAGCTTATGATTTTTAATGACACTATAGAGATTTTAGTACACACGACCAATTGTTGAAATGCAATGAACTGTCATGTTTTGTGTCTAGTCTTGTTAAATCCTTACCTTTTAGTGTCAGATGGAAAATGTTAGTGTCAATATATATTACTTGTTATACTTCTATTCAAGATTTATTTTATCGGTTCAATATTTAAATTCCAATTTAATTAAGAGTCTTATAGTCTTAAAGGTCCAATTATAAGAATTATAGGGTTAAAACAGTATCTAATATGGGTTTTTATTTTACAAATTATGGCCACTTTTGTGTTCATGGTTAGAAATATAATTTCTGCAACTCTTGCAAATTAAGGGTTTGGTAGTTTAGTTGAGTCTAGAATTATCTTATATTTCCTTTGAGTCCAAGTTAGTCTTTATTACATTATTAGGTTTTTAGTTTGGTAGTCTAATGAGGAATTTGTTTACTAGTCGAAATAGGAGTCCTAGTTCTATTAGAAAAAGCAAGATCTAGAGACTATATAAAGTGTGTCATTGTACTCAAACAGGGAGTTGATTAATACAAGTCTATCGCCCACATCCGGATGTGCTGAATTTTCCTAAAATCTCTAATGACAAGGCTGGCTGGTTGGTGAGGCCTTTTGATGGTGTAGAAGTTTTTGGGGGTAGTTAAAGACTTTGAGGGGGATAAAGCTCCTGGCCCAGATGGTTTCCCTATGGCTTTTTTCCAAGCTTGCTGGGATGTTATCAAATTAGATCTCATGGAGATTTTTCAAGTTTTTTTTGAGAGAGGCCAGTTCGAGAAAAGTTTAAATGCAACCTTTATCTCCTTGATTCCCAAAAAGTCAGATGCAGTAGAGGTGAAATATTTTCGGCCTATTAGTCTAATAGGAGGGGTTTACAAAATTATTGCTAAAGTATTGGCTAATAGGTTGAAAGAGGTGATTGGGGATGTTATTTCGGAGTCTCAAAATGCTTTCGTTAAGAATAGGCAGATTCTAGACTCATGTTTCATTGCAAATGAATGTTTGGACAATAGGTTGAGATCAGGAATTCCAGGGGTGTTATGCAAGTTGGATATGGAGAAAGCTTTTGATCGTGTGAACTTGGGTTTCCTAATGTATATGCTTGAGTGGCTTGGGTTCCCAAAAAAATGGAGAAAATTGATTTTTTACTGTATATCCATGGTCAAATTCTCAGTTTTGATTAATGGAGCTTCACGTGGTTTCTTTGAGAATTATAGAGGCTTACGACAAGGTGATCTTTTGTCTTCATTATTATTTGTTGTTGTTATGGAGATAGTTAGCAAAATGATGGATAAGGTAGTGACGGAAGGTCGATTGTCTGGATTTAGTGTGGGTGCCTCCACAGGTGATCATTTATAGGTATCTCATCTTCTTTTTGCAGATGATACGTTGGTTATGTGCGATGCTAATATCGACCAGATGCTTTTTTTGTGCTTGATTTTGTCATGGTTTGTGATTGTATTGGGATTGAAAATTAATTTGGATAAGTCTGAACTAGTTCTTGTGGGAGTAGTTCCAAATTTTGAGATACCAGTAGATGCGTTGGGTTGTAAGTAGGGCTCATTTCCTATATGAAATATTTAGGCATTCCATTGGGTGCAAAATGGAAAGATAGAGTAGTTTGGAATCCCATCATTAAGAAGGTGGAAAGGAGGTTAGTAGGATGGAAAAGATTGTATCTATCCAAAGGGGGGTGACTTACTCTCAGAAAAAGTACTTTATCCAATTTACTTACTTATCTCCTTTCCCTTTTTACAATTCCAGCAGATATAGCATATCGTATAGGACAACTTCAACAAAATTTTCTTTGGGGTGGTCTGGGAGATGATTCTAAATGTCACTTGGTGAATTGGTCACTTGGGGGTCTAGCAATTCGAAACTTGAGATACTTTAATGAAGCACTATTGGGAAAATGGTTGTGGAGATTTGGGTATGAGAGAGAAGCACTATGGAGAAGGGTTATAAGGGCTAAATATGGAGCTGAGGAGGGAGATTGGTGCTCTAATTTTGTTCTAGGCTCCTATGGGGTGAGTTTATGGAAAACTATCAGTAGTGGTTGGTCTACTTTTTCTCACTACATTCAGTTTTAGATTGGAGATGGGACTAGAGTGAAATTTTGGCATGATGTTTGGTGTGGGGATAATGCTTCGAGTATGTGTTTTCCAGATTTATTCAGTATCTGTAATGATAAGGAGGCTTATGTGGCTAATCTCATGCAGTTTTCTTACGGGGTTCTTTTTTGGGACTTAGAATTCTTACGAGAAATTCATGATAAGGAATCAGATTCTTTGTTTGTTTTTTGGAATGTTATATATGGAGCCTCATTGAGAGGTATTGGTGAGGATAAGATGTGTTGGACACTGGCTAAGAGCAAGGGTTTTGATGTAAGCAGTTAGTATTGGGCTTTGTTGGGTGTATGTACTCAATCCTTCCCTAGGAGAAGTATTTGGAAGCAAAAGGTTCCTTCTAGAGTTGCATTTTTTGTTTGGACTGTAGCTTTAGGAACAATCTTGACTAATGATAATTTATGTAAGAAGAAGGTGTTGATTCTAGATTGGTGTTATATGTGCAAAAGTAATGGAGAATCGGTAGACCATCTTTTACTGCATTGTCCTATTGTTTATGAGTTGTGGTCTGTGGTGTTCATCTTGTTTGGTATCCACTGGGCGATGCCAAAGATTGTAGTTGCTCCTTGCTTGTTGGCAAGGAAATTTTGGTCATCATCGTTATGATGTTATTTGGATGGATATCCCTCATTGTTTGATGATGTGGTGCATTTGGCGGGAGAGAAACAACTGGTGTTTTGAAGATTTTAAAAGGACTATAGCTAATTTAAAACTTTTCTTTTTTAAAACTCTATCAGACTGGATGTCTATCATAGGAAGTCATTTTATTTCTTCAATTTATGATTTGATGGATGCTTGTAATTTATGTATTTGATTATGTTGGTCCCCGGTTGTATACTTCCTGTATACTTAGGTGACTCATTATTAAGTTCTTGAATAAAATTTCCTTTACTTATAATAAAAAAAGAAAAAGAAAAAAAAAGGGAGCTGATCAATGCAAATATTAACTGTTTTGAGTACAGAGACATGTTGGTCTTATTGTTCTTTTTCTCTTACTATTCATGGGAACTATTCACAGATTTTGGGTAGATTTGATTTCAGTTTTTCTTTACCTCTTTGCAATCCTAAATCAAACTTATTCTGTTCTCTATTTAAAGTCTAAGTCATTCTTGAACCCAAGCTCTTCTTTCTAAAGTTCTAAACACTAGATCCACAAATTCCCCTAAATCTAAATCCACCACAAGAACATGTAGACAGATTTCCCCAAGTTGTTCTATTTCACCAACTTCCCACATGCTCTATGTTCTTTGCCTGCATTTCTTCACGTTATTTTGTGAATTTTTTTATCATGCACAGACAAGAAAAATGTGATGTGAAATTACAGAAATCAATACTTGACATACATGATTTGGCACATTGAGGTTTTCTCTCTCTCTCTCTCTCTCAACTAGAAATGAATTTCCCTGTGGTCTTTAACAAGAGTGACGTAGCCCATAAAGTCCTTTATTATAGTTTGTGTCTGAAAGATGACACAATGCCCTGTGATGATTTAACTAGGTAGTTGGGATTAGCTTTGTGAATTCTGTTGTGCTACTCTGCTCTGATGGCCATTTTCAATTATATTCATTAATTTCTTAATTACAACTCAAGTCATGTCTTCTAGTCTACTCATCTTTCCCCCTTTTTTTTTTTTTTTTTTTTTTTTTTTGCAAGAATAAAATTTTATCAAAATAAAAAGGTGAAACCTTAGTACATGGGGTGTGTAGAAGAGCCCCACCAAATAATTAACATCTGAAACTACAAAGATCTAAAAATTAATAAAAGAAGTACAACTCTGAAGGTCATTTGAATTAGGAGCTCATGTTTCCTGATTATAGGAGGCGTGTTTCAATTAAAAAGAAATGCCTCATAATGGTCAAAGTCCAGCATTAACGTGCATGAAGTCTAGGACAAGCTTAGGTATGTTCTCTGACCACACCCAACTTTCTTGCATGGCATGGTGTGATCAAGTCAGCTTCTTACAGTCTTTACATTTGCCTTAAAATCAGAGATATCCTATTTATTACATCCATTAAATGATCATGTGATTCAGTTAAAATTGTTGTTTTTACCTCTTTGTCTTATTGCAAAAATAAAAGTGGTTGAAATTTTTGTTTTCACCTCAGAGGTCTCGTATTGCAGAGATGCAATCAGGGCACTGCTATATATGTACCTTTAATTAGTCAATATACTGAGCAAAAAGTGTATGGAAAGTTATTTCCTGATGTGCATTATATGCCATGTCTGTCATCCATGATTTGTGTGATGCCCATTTAAAGATATGTTGTTTGAATTTATTGTCTGCTGAGTATTTTTTTGGTTGCTGATATTTGCTCAATCCTGAGCAGGGAATTCAAAATCAGGGCTCCTGCCATCTGATGTTGAGAGGTACGCATATTTACTTTTTCTTTCCCCCTTCTATATCATATGGACTATTATTCAAGCAGGTTATAATTATAAATTTAATTTACTTTGTAACATTTGTTGTTTATCCCTCTAGGTTCATATTTGTGGTTCAAGGTGCTGTGACTCTCGCCAATGTTTCTGGCGTTAGCCATGAACTGATAGTAAGAAAGTTTATTGATATTTAATTTTAATTATATTTCTCAGCATGAGACTAGTTTTGATAGCATCAAGGTTAACTCATTATGAAATATATCACATACTTTTTCAACTATTCCTATTATGATAATTATTATGTTTGCTTTATTCATTATTAAATTATCACACATATTATTGCTATCTAATTCTAATACTATTGTGAAAATTAAATGCCTCAACTTTTATCTACCATATGTGTAATATGTCTTGCTTCACTTCCTTATGTTCATGAACATTCACAACTTAATTTCTTATTTTAAATTTTATAAAAAAGAATTTTGTTGTTGTATTGGTGTGTAATGTAATTCATACGCCATTCAGAATCTTGTATGGTTTTGGTTATGCTTATCTATTTGATTAATCATTCTTTTATGTTTCCAAACATTCTCAAACATTTAAACTATGTTATGTTTGCAAAAAAACTTCACTTCTTGGCTAATGAAACCTACCTTTTAAAACAAAAGTTTAAACATGATCCTATGAAGTTTTTTTATTTTTTTTACAGTTCGAAAGTTAGGTGGGTGGGGAGGGAGGGTGTGGGGGTTCCAACTAGTTGAGCTACAAGGCTCTTGAAAACCATAATCCTAGGAAGTTGGGTTGATCTAAAAGAGAAATTGTGAAACAGAACAGAAGACAAACAGAAAGAGCGCAGAAGCAATGACTTAGGAAATCGATTAAGAGTGAGATGGTACTGGTTTGTGTGGTTGAGAACATAGTTGAACTAGCCAATATCCTATGCCATAAAATATGGTGTTTGCTCTACCTTGGTATGCCCTTTTTTTTAGGGATAAATCCTACCTTGGTATGCCATTAGGGCCTATTTTAAATTGAAATAGATATGGAACCCTGTTCTAGAGAAGTTGGAGTGTTGGTTATTGGTTGGAAGAGACTTTACATGTCAAAAGGGGGGAGGATGATGCTTTTTAAGAGTACTTAGTTGAGCTTACCACTTTTTATTTTCATTAATTACCATCCCAACTAGTGTGGCAAACTGGATTGCGAGATTACAGTGGAATTTCTTGTGGGGTGGCTTGGGAGATGAATCCAAACATCATGTAGAGGGATGGGATACAGTTTGTTCTCTTGTTGTTCATGGAGGTTTGGGTATTAGGAAGCTTGCCTTTTTGTAATCAAAATCTGCTAGGTAAGTGTCTCTGGCACTTTGGGGTAGGGGAAACATGCTTTTGAAGGTGTGTAGTAGCGGTGAAGTATGGTGTCGAATGGGGCGGTTGGAGTATGAAACCTATTTGAGGACCCCATGGATGTGGTTTGTGGAAGAGAATCAGGGTGGGTTGAGATAGGTTTTTACATTACACTCATTTTGATGCAGGAATTGGTAGTTTGATTCGATTTTGGCATAAATGTTGGCGTGGAGATCAACCTTTGAGGGTGGTTTTTCTTGTCTTGTATGACTGTGCAACAGATAGAGACATGTCTTTGGAGTCTTTGTTGGTGAGACAGTCAAGGAGGAGGAGCTAGGATGTCACATTTCTTTGGGGCTTTAATGATCGGGAGTTAGAGTTGGTAGCCTAATTTCTTCTTCTTATTGACTCTAATATACCTCTTAGAGAGGGTTGTGGTAAAATGAGGTGGAGGTTACAAAGGAGTGGGGAATTCAATGTTTGTTATTTCTATACTGCTTTTAGTGGCTCTTTTGTTGTACTCTTCCCTGGAAAGGCATCTGTGGAGTTAAGGCCCCATGACGGATTTCCTTCTTCGTCTGGATGGCGTTTTGGGGGAAGATTCTTACTTGTGAGAACCTCATTTAGCAGGTTTTATGCTAGCAAGCTGGTGTTGCACGTGCCAGTATAGTGAGAAGATGCTGGATCATCTATTGTTACATTGTACTACTGCATTTGAGTTGTGAAGCTGTCTTTTTGATCCTTTGGGATTCAGTGGGTGTTACTAGAAAAGGTCATCAATCTTTAGATCCGTTATGCTTGATGTGAACTATAGGGACCCAATTATTAGCGATGTTAACTAGTTCTTTACGTGATTGGTTTCGGCATTTCGCACATTACATAGGGGTTCACTAATAGTACTTCTATCGTCATGTTTATAGATTTGTCGTCTTTTTGTATGTAATTTCCCATGGTAATTCTTTAGGCTTCTTTGTGTCCATTGTTAGTGTGTGTTTGGGACTAGCTTATAAGCTAGCTTTTTACTTTTTAGCTTCTATGTAAAACCCTCACTTTTTCTTACTTTTTCTCACATTTTCAAAATACGAGTATACTTTAGCACACTTTTAGCAAAAAGCTAAATAAGCTGTTCCCTAATAGACATTACTCTTTTTTCAATGAATTTAGCATTACCTATAAAAAATAGTTTGCTATTATACTACAATGAAGGCAGTTTACAGTTTGCTTGAATGATAAAATTTATTGGAGTTTTTCCTTCAATAGCTTGGTGTTGATTCCTGTTAATCGTAGGTGTGGATTCCTTGGTTTTGTTTCTCTTGCTTGGTGCTGATTCCAAGCAAACCTAGGTGCTGATTCTTAGGTTATTTTTATTTTTCTGTTCTTCAATTTTGGTGTTGCATCAGTTTTGGTTTAGTCTTGCATCAGTATGTATGTACATAAAAGTAGTTGTTTAATTTATTTGGCTTTGTTTGTATAATAGCAGCAAATGTTTTTGTGATTTGGTTGATGTTTTGCATGAGGTATACATTGAGACTACTAAGAATCATTGATAAAGGTTGGGAGAAAGTATACTGCCATTTTTACTTATCAAACAAAGAAAGTCTAATACGTACTTATAACAAAAAGTAAGTCTATTGCCATTTCTCTTTAAAACGCAGGTTGATTCATATGCTTATCTACCTCCTAATTTTCAACATTCACTAAAGTGTGATGCATCTGCTACTCTTGTGGTATTTGAGCGAAGGTATGCGTCCCATTGTGTTGTAATTGATTGGATGTGTTGTGATCTCTTCCGTACCTTTCATTTCATTGCATGCTTAGAATGAGAATTCACTCAGGGTACCCTGACATGCCATTCAAGCTACCGAAAATTTTGTTTTATGAGTTATGGATTACTCTGATATTGAAACATTATTGACACCAAAGATATTTAGGTCTATGAGCTAATCCTTAATACATATTATATTAAACTGTCATGTTTACTTTTAGGTATGCCTCTCTGGAAAAGTATGTCACTGAGCAGATTGTCAGTTCAACAAAAAAACAGCCACTCCTTGAAACTCCAGGAGAAGTAAGTTGTGGATTGTTTGTTATTATGTTCTTAATATTTCAGAAAGGTTGGAACTTGAAAGTCCTGTTTTCTTGTATACTAATATTTTTTTGTTAATTCAAAATAAAAATAAAAATAAAAAATAAAAAAACACCCACCCGAAATACTGGTTGGAAATCCATCATTGGTTGCATTGGAGACGTTCCTTGATTTGTATTGACGAGAAACAAGCCTCCTTTATATATTTTTAATTTTTTCTGGCTCTTGGAATCCACACAACAAATACTCAACTGTATACAGCCAATCTATATGTGATTTCTGGGAACTATTTCTTTTATTTCCATTGGGTTTGTATTTTGGTGATAAGCTTAATAGTTGTTATTAACTTTGTGTGTTCTAACTTTTTCTTTACATGTTATCAGATCTTTGAACTTAGGAAGCTTCTCCCCACATCTTTGCCTTATGACTTCAATATCCATGTAAGCTTTAATCAATTTGTTTGAGGCCATTCCCGGTTTTCTTGGTCATGTCATTCTTTTCAGTAATTTACTATATACCATGCCTGCAGATCATGGATTTTCAACCTGGAGAGTTTCTTAATGTGAAGGTATTCTTCTCTTTCTTGATGATTAAACCCTTTTCATTGAGTTTCTAGAAATTGCTCCTTGAACCTTGATGTAGGTTTGGATATGTGACATATTAAATCATAATATCAGTCTAAGTAATTTCTAATCTGAGTTCCTTAACTTACATTTAAGCTAAAGGTTGGTGATCCTAAAAAAGTAATTAATTTTATGAATCTTTAGAGCCTTGTATAATTCACATCCTGTACAATATAATTTCTTTTTCAAAAAATAAATTTGATTGATTTCCTAGTGTAGGTTATGTTAAATAATTATTAAAGTACCTAATTATAGTTATTTTAGTCTCCAGCTTCTCTGGGATGATTTCCTCCCAATGTTACGAGGGACTCAGTAAATTATATCTTTTGTCTATTTGCTTTTATAGGAGGTGCATTACAATCAGCATGGTTTGTTGCTTTTAGAGGGACAGGGCATTTATCGCTTGGGTGATAGTTGGTAAGAGTTTTTTACAGCTGAGAGTGTGTTATGATGTGAATATTTTTCCTGCTGATGTCATCTGAAATGGACAACAATTATTTGATGATATTGTAGACTAATGTGAAATAGTTAGTAGGAAATGGAGTCTGCTAAGGATTACCTGATTTATCTTGTACCTCTCAATGACCTAAGGTTTTGGCATTCAGTTGGAAGCCTAGATGCCTACCTATGCTTTACATCTTATCTTGGACCATGGTTGCATTAAACTGAATGGTGCCAGTGCATGCAAGGAGTATTATGCTCACTGGCTTAATATTGATTCTTCTTAATTTTGGCAGACTATAACTCTTATGTTTGATGTGTCCCTCCTTAATTATTTTTTTCTTAGAGTGAACTATTGTATGGTTTTAGAGATAATTGTCTTACAAATGGGATTTTATTATGAGGTCGAGTTTAAATTTGGTTGTTGATTGTATTTATTAATTACACAGTGCTGGTGATGGCATAGAGAATCTTCATAGAATATCTTATTGGATTGCAAGAAACACTTGTCCATGAATTGATGCTAAGATGTCATAAATTAGTATCTTCTTGGCCTTAGAGGGATTTTGATCTTTGAGCATTATGCCAAAGAATTACAGCTATGTTTTATTTGGCTTTGTTCTTCCTTGGGAATCATGGTGGTTGTCGTCATCTCTTTTTGTTTTTGTTTTTATTTTTATTTTTTTGCTTACTCTAATGCCAAAATTTCCGTGAGTTTATTGTGATAACTGCTCTTATTTGGCAGTAACTATATGAATTATGCAGCAGAATGAACTCCTTCCAGCATCCTTTATGTTCTTACTTTTTTATGAGATCACTATTTCAACACATTTCTATTCTATTTGGATCCACCATAACTGGCTGTAAGATCAGCAACACAGTCAATGACTCTTTATAAGTGGAATCAATCATAGCAATTAAAATTAAAGTACTTTTGGTTTGTACTATTTTTGGCAAGTTCTGAAATGTCTAAGAAAAGTTGCCTGGCTTTGCCAGTCTGTGTGACAGTTGATGAATTTGCTTATTGCAATATTTTAAGTTTAGTTTACAGTTATGTGTTATGTCTGCATTCTCTCTGATTTTTGTTTTTTCAGTTTTTACTAGTTACTGCCACATGCTAAATCATTTCCAATTACGTCCTCTATTTTCATAAATAGGTATCCGGTTGAAGCTGGTGATGTCATTTGGATGGCTCCATTTGTGCCTCAATGGTAAGTGAGAAATATATTCTGTGATTCCTGGATGAATTAAGTGATGATGATATGTAGAAATGTTTTGCATCTTCCTTCAATAAAGTCTAAATCAATAAACAATGACATCTTTCGCAACCTTTTCAGGTATGCTGCACTTGGTAAAACTCGGACACGATATCTTCTGTACAAAGATGTAAATAGGGATCCATTGTAATAATATGTAACATGAAATAAGCACATAGATGTAACTGTATGAATCTGACAACTCCTATTATATGATGTGTGAACTGTAGCTGTCATATGCTATGCACATCACTTTGAATTATCGTCATAATGTGATGTATGCATCCATTTATCAGAAATTCTAGTAATTTGCTGCAGGAATGCCATTTTCTCCAGTTTTTAAGTTCGCTGGAAAATTCTATCATTTCGGTCACCAAAAAAAAAAAAAAGTTCGCTGGAAAATGAAATTGCCAGAAATATGGCATAAAATTATGGGAAATAACTGATTTTACTTGAATGTAAGATACCAACTCTATATGATTTTCTTTATTTGATATTTGTATGTTAACGCACGTATTAGGTAACTCTTGAACCTATTACTCTATTGTTTCTTAACCAATTAAATAGAAAAGAAATATAAGAAACATGAATTTCAATTTGAAGTAAGGTTTCTTTAATCCTATCAAACAATTTGCAATTACATTCTCTCCAACAATGGAGGAAATGATCAATAGTCTCTCCATCTGCTTTGTACACTACAATACGAATTGATAACGGTAACTTGTTCTTCCAAAGGCTATTTATTGAGAATTTTAGCATGGTAGCAGGCCAAATGAAAAAACGCAACCTTCATTAAGGACTTTGATCCTTAAAAGAGCTCACCAAGGATTTCACATCAACTTTACGAGCCTATGTATACTTTAATATTCCAAAAAAAAGTGAGAAGCATAAAGGGTATAAAAAAAAAATGTTTCCAATGACTTCAAGCTTCTGATCAGCTAAAGCCTGAGAAAAAGGACATCAATGGATGGCATTGTTGTTATGCCTATAATCTCTTTGTGCCCATGTCAAAATGCTGCAATTTTTTTAAAGAAGAAATACATCGATTTCATTAAATCAAAGAGGCCAAACTGGTCTATCAAAAAAAAAGAAAGGCCAAACTGGCCTAAACAACATGAAGAATGTCCGGTGACACATCTTTCATCCTACAATTAAATTGGGCAATGTAATTGCCCTTCTAGTAAGAGAATGAGCTCTCTTGATGGCAAACATGGCAAAACCAATTAAAAAAAGAAAGAAAGAAGAGAAGCTATGCAATATATTTCTTCACGTTAGAACATAAAGCAATGGCAATGTGGTCTTATAAAATGGGTTTCTTTTCGAATATTGTCTCTGTGCATCATTCAATCTTCCATGTGACAAATAATATAGATCTAGAAACCTACTTGTATGAGACTGAACTAGAGGGAAACTCATAAAAGGAGCCATCTTGGTTCACCATTAATTTTGTGTGCCAGTCAGTCAGTCTAGCATTGGACATAAATTAGGAGGTTGAGAATGTATTCGATTTATATCCAATCTAACATAACACAAAGAATCAAGAACTGATCATGAGAAGAAAAATATGAAAGAATTAAAAAATAGTTTGCAAATGAGCTTTAACTTAAATAATAATTCCTCTCTCAATAAAAAAATAAGGTGGAAGTTGAAATTCTGAGTTCAAGATACCAAGAAAACAAATATCCAAACAGTTTTGTTTCTATAATCTGTGATCAAATTATCATAAAAGAAAATCAGAGATCAAATTGTTCATAATAGTTGTCCCCATATTAAAAAGATGAGGAAAAGAAGATTAATTTTGCAAATTTACTTTGAAGGATCAGGATAGTTTAAAGTTAAGATTATAGCTTTACTTAGAGTACTTAAATTCTTGATTATTTATCAAAAAATTGGTTCAGATTTGGCACATCATCATCTAAATAAGAATTTGTTAAAACTATTTTATCATTTATTTAAGTTATTGATTTTTGTTGTAAACGAAACCATCCATTTATCAATCAATAAATAAAGTTTAAAATACTTAAGAGCATTCACATCCCAAAATTCTATCCCATCCTATTTTACCATATCAAAAAATTACTTTATTAATTATACCATACAATTTTATAATATTCAGCATCCCAATTTTTATTTTACAATACAACACATTAAAATAATATTTCTATACAATAAAATAATATATCTCAAAACCAAAATAAAAACAAAAACCCAAAAACCCAGTGAAAGAGAAAGGAATTAATAAAGTAAGTGAATAAAATATTATTTATTTATTTATTTATTTTAAAGAATTGAGCTACTGTGCAATTCTAAGGTAGAATTGCATTGTAGTACTAATGCAAATTTTCTTCTAATAGTTGATTTTTACAAGTTTAGATATGTGGGGGGTTTTGAACTTTTATGCTAAATTTTTTCTACATATGACATATGTCATTTTCAATGCGAATGCTCTTATAAACTCTAAACTATCTCAATTTTATGTTGCACACGTATTCTAGACTAGAAGTTTTAGACTCACTTTGACGCAATCTGAGTTTAATTATCAACATTATCATCAAATGTACGATTATCCTCTTAAAAAAAACTTTCCACCCCAATTTCCTTGTAGCCCCTGACAATATCATGGGGGAATAGATTGTAGAGCCTATGGTCCGTATATTTCCACGTGGCACTTGATGCATCATCTTGGAATAAATAAATAAAATTTGGACCCACAAATAAAATGTGATGAGAGAAAGCACTAGCAAGTAGCAACACCACCACTACCGACCCATTTTCTTCACCACTCCTTTCCTCCATTTTTCTGCACTAGCACTCCAAAGGTAGCCTTTCCCAATTCGGAATATTATGATAAACATTACTCTGCTTTTGTACAATAAAAAAAGAGTTTTTATTTATTTATTTTTTAAAATTTATTTATTATTTATTATTTTATTATTTTTTATCTTTTCATTTTTTGGGTCGATTAAGGGAAAATATAAAAAATTGAAAAGAAAGTTAGTTAATTGTTTTTTTTTTTTTTTCATAAATTAGTGTCTTTAGGGCATCCCATTAGTGTCTTCCTTTTTCATAAACTACTTTCTCTAAAGCTATCATTAGTGACATACTTACTAGGCAATAAGATGTCACAAATTTTCCCTTTCTAAAGGCTTTCCAAATTCCCTTCCGATGAATTCCTTTTGATTAGCACTCTGACTAAAGTGGTACCACTCAAATGCCAAAGAAATAATGTTTTGAAGAAAAAAAAATTGATTTTCTATATTCATATATTAACAAAAGAGAGTATTGGTTAATATCATAGACCTTATCATTATTATGTTGTCGGTAACACTTACCATCCTTTATTTGATAGGCTTTTGGTTAAATTGTGTGGATTTGGTTAGATTGGATTGTATGATTAGTGTATGTTGTGCGGGAGTGTTGAGTCCTATATTAAATTAAATGTTTATTTATTTTTTGAGAGAGTTTTAACTTATGGCATCCGCTTCCGATGATAGCTTTTTATCATCAGATTAAAACACAAATTAGTTTTTGGTGTAGGCAGGGGGATTGAACCTCAAATCTCTTATACAACCATTAGAGACTTTATTAGTTGAGTTAACTGGAACTTACTATTGAATGTTTATTAGGTGAATGCTAAGTATATAAATGATTTTAAGGAACTCCAATTATAATTTGACTAGTCTTCTTGGGGGTATAAGTGTAAATGTCGCTAGTGCTTTTCTTAGATCATGACAAATGATATTAGAAGTAACTATATGTAGCTTGAAGGGGCACTGTAACACAACATAGGTCTTGATGAGGATGTCAAAAATTTAAGTAGAGAAGACTGAAATATCCCAAATTGTGTGGATTTGATTGGATTAAGTATTTTATATGTGTTGTGTGGGTATGTGTTAAGTCTCAGGATCTTGGATATATAAGTAATTATAAGGTGTCACAATTGTTATTTAACTAGTCCCAAAAAATATATCACATATATATTGCCAGACCCAAGATTTTCGTATTTTGAAAGTATTTCATAATTGCATCATGGTTAATGCTATCCAAAACATCTATTAAATTAAGAAACTCATTATTTAAAAACAAAATAATAAAAGCCTAATATAATCAATTTCAATTCAAACAATTTAATAATCAAATAATTCAAACAATGCGTTTCTTTAAACCACATTACTAATTAAGTTTTTGATATATTTTGTTTATTGCTAGTAAAAAATTTATTAAGAGATTCTTTTTGAGATTCAATTATTTTTTATATTCTTCTCTCTCTTTTTTTCTTCAAACTTGTTTCAGAACAAAATCTATAATTTTAACGAGGACGTTCACAATTAAAAAATATTTACAAACCAAAGAAACACCATGCGTATTTGATATATAATTATAATATATATCTAGAACAAAATTAATTTTAAAATATAGGATAATAAAACATTATTATTATTTTGTTACAAAACATGATTTATTAAGACACTAATGTAACTTCACTTAACAATAAAATCATCCAGTAGCTTCAAAATTTACAAACAAAGACGGATATTCTTTAAAGCATTATATATATATATATATATATATAAAATCTATTTTTATTTTAAATATGACCCGTGAGAATAAGTTAGAGTAAGAGAAAGAGAGATTAATTTGATGGTGCTTAGTTGGGAAGAGAATCTTAGAGAGAGAGAGAGAGAGAGAGAGAGAGAGAGAGAGAGAGAACAACAAAAGATATGTGAGTTTCAATTTTTTTAGCTAGTTGTAGACCACTTTCTAAAAAAATAAGGTTAATTGCCAATCGGGATGAACATGATTTATTAAGGCACTATTGCAACTTCACTTAACAATAAAATCATCCAATAACTTCAAACTTTACAAACAGAGACATATACACTTTAAAGCATAATAATATAATAAAAAATAAAATAAATCTATTTACTTTAAATGTGACCTGTGAAAATAAGTTAGAGTAAGAGAGAGAGATTAATTTGATGGTACTAGGTTGTCGAGAGAGAGAGAGAGAGAGAGAGAGAGAGAGAGAGAGAGAGAGAGAGAGAGAGAGAGAGAGAGAGAGAGACTTTTTTTAAGTTAGAGAGATATATAACAACAAAAACAAAAGATATGTGAGTTACTATTATTTTAGCTAGTTGTAGACCGCTTTCTAAAAAGAAAAAAAAGGTCCACCGCCAATCAAGATGATAATATATATATATATATATATATATATATATATATGCATTCTTTTCTTTCACTTGGGGCATTACTGCATTAGTAAATTGTTTAAGTTCTTTTGTAGAAGTCTTGGCCGGAACAAACTCACCCCAATGCTTCACTTGTTGAGAAATGGTGACATTGGTGAGGGCTATGTAGAAAGTTATTAAAATTTTGAAAATCTTTTCATTGTTTTTGTCCTTGACCAAAAAGAAAAAGAAAAAGAAAAAAAAGCTGCCGTAAAAAACTATAATGCATTCATTAATTATACAAGTATAAGGAAGTTTTGAACTTAAAGGGTACGTTTGGATTGAGGGCGGAGGGAGGGGGAGTGGAGGGAAGTAGAGTAAAGTTAGCTAAAATTAGGCTTACTTTTGGCTAATTCTATTATATTTTACTTTACTCTCCTCTCTTCATTTCAATCCAAATGGACCATAAGAGAAAACAATTGTCATAAGAAAAAGACTGAGAGAGAGAGAGAACAATTGCTATTTTTCCATCCTTTGGTGTTGTCATAAAAAGGAAGTAGGGTATGGAATATGGAGAATGGATAACATATTTATGGAAAGTAAACCAATGGAATCAAAGAGACGCCCAACATATATGGAAACCAATGGCTATATATTTTATTACCCTTAATTGTCAACTAAATCTTGACATAAAAAATTAGAGAATCAAAATTCAAAAGATACCCAACGATAACGTACATACATTAATTTTGAAACAAACTGCACTCAGCCTTATTAATTGACATTATTGTGAAGTCTTAGCTGTTGTTTAAGTTAAGTTTAGGGTTGACTAAAATTTAAATATAATGGTGCCACTTTGTGATCATTTCATTATGGAAATTGTTATATATAGGCACCAAAAATCTACACTTAATTTATCATGCTCTTGAAAGAATTTTGTTACATATACTTAATAATATACATTTCGTATTCATTATATCTAGAATTAGGTGCGTATCCACAATTTTGAAATGATTTTCACAGTAAAATATGAATGGTGTTAATGTGTACAGGCGTTGTGTACACCATTGAATTTATGATAATCACTACTCCATTACTTTTGTGTTGTGGTGAAACATGGGTGAAGTGAATGTTTGCAAGAGGGTGTGAAAAAAAATCCGTAATTTTTTCGTTGCTTGGAGAACTGTTCTTTTGTTACTGTTTGTGAGCCCTCCAGAAATTTGAAGCTCCATCTCCTGTGTTACAGAAATTAATTTGAATATTCAACTTATAATTAATTATTATCAGTGCCTTTGTATCATTTTTGCTTGGCATCTTTATTATATATTCTTTTTTTTAAGAGCTCAATATATTTTTTTTTTAAGCCTTAATTTATTATATATGATATATCATTATGTAGATTTAAAAAAAAAACCACTTTTGCATTATGAGAATGAATAGAATATATAACACATCTATCAGTTACCTTTCCAAGTCCCATCCAATATAGTCATAGATCAACACCGTTAAACTTTTGTTGTGTTTGAAGTGGATTGTTCATATATATATATAAATATATATATATATATATATATATATGTAAATTGTCGTTACTCTGATAGACATTTATGACAGCCGCATTTCACTCGAGTGATTCCGAAACAGAGATTTAGTTAAGGTTTGGATCATCGAAAAGGAGTCTGTTTTAGGCTTTTAGATTTCATATATATATATATATATATATATATAGATGGGTTAAAGTTACACATGGTGTAACTTCATAAAAGTTACACATTTTGTGAACCATTGATTACTATTATATCTAAGGGTTAAAAAACACTCATTGTAATGTCATTATTACTCCCTAAAAATTAGTGATTTAGGCATTAACTCTTTTTGTTAAAAAAAAAAAAAAAAAAAACCACAACATTAACTCTTTTTCTTTTTTTCTTCTTCCATATCATTATCTTCTTCCTCTTGTCCTTCATTTTGCACTATACTTTCAGGCCTCTACCATTCATAAAATTACACGTGTGTGTGTACACTTACATGTTGACAACCTTTCAACACTGTGCTGGGTAACTTCAATGTTGGCTGCGTTACTGTGCTTTAGAGTAACATGCATTTGCATTTACTGGACGTACATAAGCAAAGCACATCCTTCGTATTTTTCAAAAATATAATTTTTAATAACTTTTATATTAAATGTGTAATAAAAAATTAAGAATTTATAGTTTATTTTTTTAAAAAAAGTAAGATTATAAACGTGTTTGGATATTACTTATTTTATTGAAACTGAAAAAATATCGTTAAAAGGACGATAGATAAAGATAAAAGTTAATCGAAATAGTATAATAGGCCTATAAATAGTGATAAAAAGTACAATAAAATTTATAAATAATAATAAAAATAAATTAAATAGTAAAATAATTTTAATTTTTAAACAGAATTTATAACATATAAAAAGACAAAAAAAAGCAACCAAACAAAAAAAAGAAAGTAAAAACCAAATGCACTATAATTATCAAACTAGTACTAATTGATGAGTCAGTTTTCAGTACTCGTTGGCGTGACACGATTGACGTTTTCTTTTGAGTAATGGGTAAAAATAAAAAGATACGATTGACTAATGAAGCATTGAGACGCCACGGGATCAATGCAATTTGTTATTTGTCCCCCCAATTCAAATTTCACACCTAATTTCTTATTTTGTTTCGTATAGAAACGGTGAAATTTTTCCATGCAATTATTTAAGTGCGATTCTTCTAAAGGGTTCTATCTCTTCATAGACCAGTAGCAACCATTTACCACTATTCATTAAAAAGGTATATGTTGGAATATAAATAGACTATATAATAGACCCTATATATATATATATATATATATATGTTGGAATATAACATTTTTCAAAATTTTTATAATATTTTTATAACAAATCATATATAGTAAGTTATTATTGATTTTAATTTGAATCTACAATTTAAATTACTTTTTTATCCATCCATAATAACTAATAATAATTTGCTATTTAAAGATTTATTGTGAAGGTATTATAAAAATATTAATATTGTGAATTTAACATTTCTCTAATTTTTTTAATGCCATTTTTATCCTAAATTCTCTTATACCATCCATGGTGCTGCCTGACTTTTGTCACCGTGGTTGATGTGGGTGATCATGACTTTGTAGGTTTTAAGAAATTAGACCCGTTTGGTTTGACATTTCTAGTATCATTATTTAAAATGATGTGAAAATTATGATTTTAAAAATGTGGTTGAAACACGTATTTACAGTATTCATAAAACAAAAAATGTGTTTGATATCATATTTCAAATAACATGTTTTAATGTGTGAAAAAACATAATTGTATGTTTGGTATATGCGTGTTTTATTTTTAAAAAGTTGACAAGTGGGCCCCATTGTTTGGTATGTGTGTTGTCTAATCAAGTGGATCCCATGTTTTTCAAAATATTTATAAAAGTGCTATTGAGCAACGTTATTTGAAATCTAAAAACTGGTAATAGGAGTTTTCCAAATTAATGTTTAAACACCTTAAAATGAGTAAAATAACTCAAACACTTCTAAAAAAGATACCCTTACCAAACGAGTTGTTTTTTTAGAACCACAGTTTTTAGTGTTTAATCAAGTATTGTTGTTCAAAATGATGTGAAAACTATGATTTAAAAAGTGTTGTGAAAATAAGCGTTTAAACTCATAACGCAAAAATAAATTTTTGGTAACATATTTCAAATAACATGTTTTAAAATATGAAAAAAATATAATCATGTATTTGGTATGTGTATGTATTTTTTTAAGTGGTAAATTCTAACAAGTACTATTATTTTATTAATATTTACTAGAGGAGTACACGTGACAGAGAAGGGATGAAAAGAGAGAAAGAATAAAAAAAGAAAAAGATGAGGTGTGCATGAGAGAGAGAGAGAGAGAGAGAGAGAGAGAGAGAGTTGTAGTTTTGTTAATTCTTATCAAGCAGTTCCCACATTTTTCTAAATTTTTACAAAAGTTGCATTGAGTATTATTATTTGAAAATTGAAAATTGGTAGTAGGAATTCTCTAATAAAATTCAGTGTTTAAACACTCTAAAATGAGAAACGTAATTCAAATACTCCTAAATGAAATCCCTTATCAAACGTGTTTTTTTTTTCCCACAATTTTTAATATTTAAACACTAAAAGCTGTTTTTTGAACTTTAAACTATTTTACCAAACAGGCTTTTGATAACGTTGTGGGTTCAACATATGATAGATATAATAATAAATTAATGTCATACATGCAAATAAGGTTCTCAAGAGTGATATTCATATTTTGGATTATGTGAATTAGATTGGATATGAAACGTTTTATTCAGTGGTAGAGCTAGAAGATCTTATTTGGAGGCCATACTTATAGATGTGTGTGTCAATAATAAATTGTACTCCCTCCGTCCCACTTTGTTTGTCCTGTTTCAAAAGTCAAATTTTTTAAGGGAACATAATTTATTGTCTTATCTACCTTTTAAAAATGTATAAGTTTCTAAAACTACCATTAAATAAATTTATCAAAAAATTGAATTTGTAAATTAATAGGGGTATAATAGGAACATTAGTAAATTAATGACTTTTATTTTTAAAAACATGACAATATTTTGGGATATCCTAAAATGGAATAGAGGACAAACAAAGTGGGACAGAGGGAGTAGGTAATTACTCTAACTCTAAAAAGCACATAAACAAAGCTTAAAAAAAATTAACACTATCATTTATGTGTAGAATAGTTTAAGGACTTCTTTTTAAATTTTAAGTATTTATTAGAAATTTTTTTAGTTGTAAAAGAATATTATATAAGTGTGTTTAGGGTATATATTCTCAACTCACATGATCATGTACTTTTATTTTTAACAATTTGCTTACAGTACATTGCACCAAGATTGTGAGTAAATCAATTAAAAATTGTACACACAAGATTAAAATAATTGAAAACTAAGTGGTAAATTAAGAAGGAAATAATTGGAGAGATATTCTTACATTTTATACACATAAAAAAACACTATATATATATTTTTGGGGGCCAAGTAGTATATTTTCCTATACTAGTAAATATATTATATAGTATGGGGAACTACAGGAATTTTAAAAAGTTTGGGGGGCCATGCTTCCTTGGTTTACATGTGACTTTGTCATTGATTTTACTACATAAACTTAATAAAATGATGTACCACCCATCGTAATTAAATAATTAACATTTATTTATTTGTTATATTGTTAAAATATTATATAGTTTTTAAGTCTTTTATAATAAAATTGGTTGTAGATTTAGCATTTTTCCAAAAGCTTTAGTTGAGGTAACTTTGCAAACAATAGGATTAGTGACTGAGGAAATATTAGCCACTTGACCTCCATATATTCCAATCAAATTGTGTTAGTGTGTAACAGAGTATGGACCACAAGAACAAGAATCATCTATACATTCTAACGCACAGTCCATCTTATATATTTCTTTTAGTCACAAAACACTAATAAAGCTTATGACCTTCATACTCATTTGGAATCATTATATTGATTTAATAAACAAAAGAAGTCATTTGAAATTTGGTTGTGAGGCCTTTGGTTTTTAGCTTTATCCAATCCAACCTAGAATTATGGCTTTTGCTTATAAATTATAAAGAATTAGAGGTGGCTCTACAGCTAGCCTAGGGGTTCAAATGAATCCCTGATCTGGCTAAAAACCAAAAATTATATATATATATATATATATAATCTTTTAATTTTTTTTTTTCATTTTAGTGCTATTTTCACAATAAATTTACAATAAAGGTTAAGTGGCAAGTTTTAATTGGTTTAATCTAGACCCACAAATGACATCATTTTTTTACAAATCTTTAACAACTTGTCACCTAAATTTTGTTATGAAAGTGTTGTGTCAGTAGCTCTACTCTTAAAATTGCTGCTTCATTTTTAAAAATAAATAAATAAATAAATCATCTCTCTGTCTTATTTTGCCATTGGCCACGGAATGAATTTTTTTTTTCCAGTTCTTTTTTTCTTCATTAGCAAAAAATTACACAACTTTTAGCACACAAAAATTACAATACTATTGACCCCTTAGAAAAAAATTCTGAAGCCACCAATGAGAGTCGGTAAAGCTATAATAATTTTCTGGCAAATGCTTTCATTTCATCAATGATTCAATATACTATTCAAACATGAGTCATGTGAGGGGTGTATTAATACCCCCAACAAGACTGAGGGCTGGAAGCCGTAATGGGTTTGGTTTGAATGCATATGGGTCCCTAACAAGATCTCTTTGGTAGTGTCAGGAAAGGAGGATATATATCCTTGAAGCGAAGACCTAGTCTATGAAGCTTTGCCCTTAGTTCATGATTTTAAAGAGTGGCTTGGACGTGAGAAAGGGGTGGTTGCTATGATATATACTTAAAGTAGAAATTGTTAATCATGTTGTACAATCATGCAAAGGGAAGTGCATTTGTCGATGGTGAAAGTTTGAGTCGTCTCTAACATTCAAACATACTATTCACTCTATGATGTTTTAAAAGGAACCAATAAAATGACATGGAAAATTTATAATTTTTCTATCAAACAAAACTAGGGTTTGCATGGGTTAGGTTGAAAGGGTTTTATTTTTTATTTTTTCAATGTAACCTAACTTTGTTGGGACGAGAAATTCCTAACTCAACCCAATCCATTACACGTGTAGAAACTAACCCAACTCAACTCACATGAGTCAGGTTGGATTGGTAAGTTGTGTATATATGTTTTATACCTCGGAAAAAAATTGAGCTTTCATCAATTATTTAAACGCTTTTCAATAAATTATGAAAATTCATATAATATGCTTAAATTATTTTTCAAATTTATCAAAACTAATTCTCAAAATACCAAAGTCAATCAAACTAAAAAAAATTGAAATAAGGATAATAAAATAAACTTATATATATTATAGATTGGTTGGGTTAGATGGGTTGAAAAGACTATCAAATCGAACCCAAACTAAGCCAAGGCTCAAAATAATATTCAAACTGAACCCACCAACCCACAAAAACTAACTTGAGACATTGGGTTGGATTAGTTTTTTCAGGTTAATAGGTTTGATGTGCACTCCTAAATATCCCTATATCATTTCTATTTTTCCTTTTCATCTTTTCTTGTATAACATAATTTATATCTCATATGTTCAATTTCCCTAAACTTCTCACCTATCAAGATCGTTTATTGTAGGCCTACTATATTTATTTCCATTCTAATTATTATATCTACTATTTGATTACTTTCCTTGTTAAAGATCCTATATTTCAAGTGCCT
Organism: Quercus parvula; assembly: GCA_030820535.1. Classification (NCBI taxonomy): domain Eukaryota; kingdom Viridiplantae; phylum Streptophyta; class Magnoliopsida; order Fagales; family Fagaceae; genus Quercus; species Quercus parvula. The sequence goes on from JAUAME010000012.1 coordinate 32,382,473, forward strand.
ATAAGAATGTTATTTTTCTAGACTAACTTCTTTTCCCACGTTTGTCCATCAAAGTGCAGGAATCCTTGACCATTTCCAACTACACTTGGCCATTCCTATAGTGAGTTGCTTATTAATGCCCTAGCTAAACATTGTCTACTTTTCATTGCATATGAGGTCTAGTGATGGATGCCAATGAAATAAACTTATATACGTGGTGGATCGGGTTGGGTTAAATGGGTTGAAAAAATTATTAACCTAAATCCGAACTAACTCAAGACTCAAAATAAAATTCCAACCCAATCCACAAAAACCAACTTGAGGTGTTGGCTTAGGTTGATTTTGTCGAGTTGGGGTGGGTTTGATACCCGCCCCTAATTATCCCTATATCATTTTTGTTTCCATCTTTTCTTTTATTGTATAACATAATTTATATTATATATGTTTAATATCCCTAAACTTCTCACCTACCAAGTTAGTTTATTGTAGGCATGCTTTCTCATCCTAATCATTATATCTACTATTTGATTACTTTTTTGTGTGTTAAAGATCCTATGTTTCAAGTGCCTATAAGAATGATATTTTCCTAGACTAACTTCTTTACCCACATTTGTTGATCAAAGTGCCGGAACCCTTAATCATTTCCTACTACAGTTGGCACTGATGTAGTGAGTAGCTTATATGGGACATTCTAGCTAAACATTGTCTACTTTTCATTGCATCTAAGGTCCAGTGCAATGCATCATTAGTAAGGGACGCTGTAACTTATATCTCATAAGGATTCATTCAAGAAACGTGACTAAATTTTACATTAGCCATTAATCTACTGCAACCCCTCCTCCTTTGTGTGGGCTTAAAACCAGCTATAAACAAAGAATTATGACACTAGGCATGGACACAAGTGGAATACTTCCCCCTCTTTTCGTTACGTTTATATGTACGTGTTTATGTGGGTATTTATTTTTCATGTATGTATAGGTTTAGTAAGTAAACATGAGATGAGAAAATATAGGGCATTAAGCCAAAATTGTAGTAAATGTGTTCTTAAAGGCATCGGTATAATAATATTGAACTGGATAATGACCACAGTTTGAGATATAAAAGATATCTTATTATTAATTGGGATCTAGTTAGCTTAATTAATTGGTAAAGTTTTTTATCTCCACATAAGAGATTTGGATTTGAATCTCATCTACAACAAAACCAATCAATATCTTGATTTGATGATACATCACAATCACCTATTTTGTGTGTGTGTGACTGTGTGTATATGAAGTTTTTATCATTACACTAGTCACAGACCCATGCGATACGTGGGAAAATATGATATGATTATTTTTTATTAGATAATTATTTTATTAATATATTGGATTGTATATTTTTAAAAATTTAATATGTGTTATTTGAAATTATGTTTTAAATTAGAAGTTTTTTGTAGTTAGGTATGTATGAAGACATAATGCAATAATTTTATTTTATATTATTTAAAAAATTGATAGTGTGAGAACTATTAGACCAATTTGTAACTATGTATACTTTGTTTATTACTATATAGATGTATACGATTTAACTCTTATAGATATATATTTTTTCCAAAACATAGATCCACATCTCTTTCTTCCTCACAATTGAAACTAAGTGAAAAAGTAAATAACGATAACTATGCAATATATCATTATCAATAAATCATATATTATAAAGTGGAAATATAAAATAAAATAAAATGCAAATTAAAAAGAAAAAGTTCCTTAAGTATCTATACATAAAAAACATTAATAGTATAATGATGCTATAAAGTAAATTATATTTTATCTTATTCTCTTTTTGGCATTTTCAGTAAATATGATCAACTAAGCAAAGTAAAAGCTTACCAAGAAAGTTCAGATTAACTAAAAATTTGGTGGTGGAGATGCTAATTATTTGTAATAAAATGACCAAAATAAAAATAACAAATAGATTTGAGAACAACACATAAGATTTTAAAAAGAAAATTTACCAAACACATGAGATGCAACAATACAAAATTATTACACTGAATATTTGTTGACTTTTTTGATACTCTACAAATAAAAAACTTTATTCAGTTTTTGTCACAGTATAGACTATAGAGCGATTACAAAATAACAAAAAGTTAAGGAACTTATAGAAAAAGACTTTCTATACAAAATTTCAGTGGAAGGGAGATTAATAGGCCCTCCACTTTCTTCAAGACATAGAGGATTATGAAAGACCATACATCATTTGCATACCCTTTTCTCTTTCTCAAATTCACATTACCAAAGAAGTATATGAAGCTAAAAACATTGTGAATACATCTCTGTTTAGTGGAAGTCCATGGATAGGCACATTCAAATTCGTAGCTATGTATATTTTGTTTTGATGTAAACTCAAATTTCTATTTAAAAAAAAACCACGTATTAACCCAAACCAAAATTCAACCAAAGCTATAAGAGTGATTTGTGATGGGAAATTTAAAAAATACAACACAAAAAAATTAAATAAAAAAACCTTTAACCTAAATTAGAGTTATAAGAAAGAACAAAAATCAAACAAGAGAGAAAAAGAGAGAGTACTCACAGTTTTTGTGTGGAAAAAAATATGGATTGAATGGAATAAATGATATCAAATTTATATGAAATCAGATGGAGTGAAGAAGAGTTAAAATATAAGAAAGAGGAAATGATGAAGGAAGTTTAACGGTAAAGTAAAGAGCAGTAGGAAGATAAAGAGGCAAAGAGGGAGGGAAAATGTTGGAGGAAGAGAAGAAGAGTTTTTATTTATTTATTTATTTAGGATAGGAAGATGAAAAGTTTAAATATTCAATTTTAACAATTACTTGAAATTAGAAAGAAGAAAACGAGAAGTTGAAATCAATTTGGATATCTGAATATAGTAAAACATTTGCATCTAATGAATAGTAACGTTTGTAATGAATGGTAAACATGTGCATATAGATAATGAATTATTTAATTTTAACAATTACTTGAAATTAGAAAGAAGAAAATGAAAAGTTGAAATCAATTTGGGTAGTTGAATAGTCGAATATTTGCATTTAAAACAAATGAATAGTAACATGTTAAATTGTAATGGAGTGCATTAACAGGTTTGTCCATTAACTATATTTAATTATTTTATATAAAATAAAATATAAAAATCATAAAGGAAATTAAAAAAAAAAGTATGATGTGACTGATAAGATGATTCAACAAAATTACAACAACATTAAATTTTACGTTTCATCTTTTAGATAGATATATATATATATATATATATATATATATATATATATATAGAGAGAGAGAGAGAGAGAGAGAGAAGACATTTGGGTTTGAATATTTTTTATTCTAAAATCAATTAGTATCTTAATTTGATGATATAAGACAATTATCATAAAATCTACATTACAAGTAATTTTATTGTATAATAAGACATGTGTACTAGTATTTTACCTAAAATACATATCCTAGGATTCGCGTAATGTAACACTATTCATAGGATATAAACCACTAAAAGCCAGTAACTAATCAGTCTAGGAAAAGTCCACTAGGCACTTTGTTATTTAGGATTATCCATCCTTGATTCCTCCTCCCCAAAAGGGCTTTTTCTTCTCCTGGAGCTGGAGCCTGGAGGTGACTCTCTTTACCTTACTTTTCTATTAGTATATTTTTATATAATAATAATAAAAAAGAACTTTTCGTGTATGACATGACCTATGAAGGTTCCTTTGCAACACTCACTGAGAGGTGAGAATTGAGGTCAAATGAAAATTGGATGACCCACTTCAGAAAATTAAAAGCAAAGGTCTTCCACTGCTTCCAGACACCCTCTTGAGTGCAATTTTACCAATCACATTGAAAGGCATAACAAAAATTCCACTCTACAAATGCTTTTCTTATTATAGCATGAATATGCTATCTACTGTTTGTGATTGTTTAAATAATCCTATTGATGGCACCAACAATACCCCATTCTTTATCATTCTAACTTGTCCCTTATACCATAAATGATGCAAATGCCTTATTTATTTATTTATTTATCATATATGATTGAATTTTAATTTACGGTGTCATTCGATAAATTTTTTTTTTTAAGAATGCGGTGTCATTCAATAATGATTGTTCTTATTATTAAGTTAAGAGATATCAATCGATTTTAGGTGTATATGAGATTCAAACGACTATTAATTGAACCAATTGGAACTCACAATAATGCAAAATTTTAATTCAAAATTAAATAGTTAACTATAATTCGGACTTTTTGAAAGATTAAGATGTGTATGGAGCAGATAATGGGGGCACTGTTATCGGCAAAAGATGCAAGTAATTGACAAAAATTAAAGCAAGTTGAAGAGACAATTGTTTGTGAAGTCATCCGGTACTAATTTTGCGTTTGATAGGTTTCTGTGTTAAGGATATATATTAGGCCAAAGATCATACAAATCTATTTCTTTCTTTTTTCAGTATTAAATATTAATGTCATGGTCTAGAGATTAGGTTGTTGAAGCCAATATGAGATCACATGCACGATATGGAGCATTGTCCAATTAAATCATAAACATGATTTTTACTATCCCCTTCTGCAGGGTTGGCTACTTATGAAAAGTTTGCGCAGCTACACAAGTTTCTCATTTTTGAAATGTCTAAAAGATGTAGTTGGTAGGGGTTCTTACCCCCTAATTTTGGAGAGATTGAATCTAAATTCGAACATGTAACATATCTTTTGGATGGAAGGCACTTGTCATCACGTCAATGCCTAACTTGTAACTAGTGATAAAGTGACGAATTAGTTTGCAAATTGTTCATGGGTGTCCCCTTTTTGTTTTTTAATAAGATTTGCTTTTAGTGAGTTTGGAATTGCCTGAACTAAAAGGACTTGAATGAGTAAAAAATTGAATAATAAAAACAACTACAAATATCAAGCAATAAATAATGAGAAATTTGCATTTACCTCGTTCAATCAATCACAATAGGAATCAATGAGCATCCTCACTCAACTCCAAAAATTGACACTAGTTGCTTCAAACTGCTAGGTTAAGCCTAGTCCTCGATTCTATTGCTAATGTTACAGAATATATAATTTTTTGAAGATTCCGATGATCCCTTTCAAATGCTTTTTCTAGAATATTTTATAGAGTTTTCTCCCTAGAATTTTGGAACAGTTACTTCTTAAATCTTACTCCCAAAGCTATCAAACATCTCCATCTATTTTTGAGTTAAGGATCTTTTCAACCGTTTAGACTTATTTTCACCATTCTAAGAATACCAATCACATGGCTAGTGCTAGAAGTTTCAAATTAATCATCAAGAGCAAAAACTCGTGTTCCATGGCAACTTGATTAGCTTAATATTCCATTATCTAAAATTGTGATGTTAAGCAAACAATACCCACTTCATGACCCTCATGATTTGTGTTTGAAAACGCGATTAGCATTCAGATAATTCGAGTACGGCTAGCCTATATAGTCCAGACACATCTCAAGTGGTGTGCACGGATAAGTTTCTTCCTCACAGTAAAGGAATCCATAGAGATTTTGACAGAATATTTGCTCCACAGAATCAAATTTTTGTTGTTGTTTCCCATTGCTACGCGTGGAGAAGTAAAGGACCTCATGGACCACTCAATCTCAGCCTAATATTCTCGTGCCACAGTTGCTTTTAAATCACTGAGGAAAAACTCCATCAGTGACAACTTGTGTGGATTTGTAACATGACAGAAGTATTATGTATGTCACAAAATCAAGTAAAGCTTTATCTTTTCCTTTTTACACAGCTTAGATTTGGGTTTGATTCACACATAAGAGAGAGTTCCTTTTTGTTGTGATACATATGAATACAAAAGAAAAGGATAAAGGAAATATATACCAAAGAGAAAAGGATAATAGATTAGCTTTCGCATGGTGGTGATATGCGCACCACTTCCTCTACCACTTGTGTTTTAATAGATATAGAAATTCTACTTTTTTATAACCGTTAACTGCTACATACTGATTCCCATCCATTTTCTTCCTTTTACCGAAAGTTACATAAAGCACTTCTGGGCACAGCTTGTAAAGTATCATGAAGCCCTATTGGACGTGGAGACATAAAGATGGGAAGCATTATGCTTTTGTTGAAAAACTTGACTCTAAACTGTGAAACGAGGATAGGGTTGAAATCTGAGTAATTCCTAGGTTATATCCCATCTGAAAAGGATAGAAACCACACCGAGAGGTATTTACTTAATAGAGTTATGAGTTCTATAGGCTAAAAAGGAGTACATTCAAGTAGAGAAAGCCAAATCTCTACAACGAAAGAGACTTAGGTGAATGACATATATTCCATTTGCTTAAAATATAGAATACCAACCAATAATCACCTCGTTGGATTCTGGATAGAATTTTAGAACCATCCTCTTTAACAATATTTTGGTTTAAGTGATGTTAAGTTCACAATATTTTCATAATAATTTCACAACAAATGCTAAGTAGCCGATTGTTATTGATTACTAAAAAAGTAATGTCAATGATGAGTTCAGATTAAACCTAATAATAGTCTGTTAACTAAGATTTGTTGTGAAATTATTGTAAAAATATTGTAAATGTAATATTATTTATGAGAGAGAGAGAAGGAAAAAGAGGGGGGGGGGGGGTAAGGGCCAATCGAATAGACCTACCAAATGTGACCACAATCATGGACGGAACTGCATACATTTTTGGAAATGCCTTCCAAAGTTTCACTTTACTAGCCTTATATTTCAATTTAATTTTACAAGAATATAGGTGGTCCTGCCCCAATCTTTCCTTATTTTCTATATAACCCTCTTTAGTTTGTTTACTTTTTATAATTGTTATTACTTTATTGACCCCTAAATTCTGAAATTCTAGTTCCACTACCCTTGACCATAATAGCTAAAACCCATTAAAGAACCAAAAGGTAGGGTCTAAAATCCAAATGGTATGGGGTATGTAGGCTTTTCATTATAGGTTCAACCTCAACCTCACCTTAGCTCCACTAGGGTTCTCTTTATCAATCATATAAATTATTATTGGATAAGTAGCAAATTTATACTAGAGAAAAAACTGCATCTTTTACTTCTTTATTATTATTATTATTATACCACTGCGCACTAAGGGTGTTGGGATTCAAGTTTCTAGGAAAAAAACTTCACACATATATACAATTAGATTAAGGTAGAGTAAAATTTATATCTTGTATAAAAAAAATTATTATTATTATTATTTATTGATGTTATGAACCTAACAAATTTCATAAATATATTTTTTTATACTTAAGCTTCATTTGGATTGCGTCTGTGTTTTCATGCAGATGCATTTTTGGTTTTATTTTATTTTTATTTTATATATCAAGGCAAATGCACAGTATTTTCATTAATGAATAGTAACCAGAAAATATATATATTTTCAATTTTCAGTAAAATACGAGGTATCCAAATGCACACTTATTGAAGCGACATATTATAAGTGATCCAACGTCACTTTTATAGGAAACATAATTAACATAATTTATATTATATACCAATTTATTTTCTTTAGAAAATTATTATATACCAGTTAATTACAAATTATCACCTCAATTATTATAAAATATGTTATAAACTTTGTTGTGTCTTTAGACTTATTTTCGTTCCCCATAGTCTATCAAATCACTCAGATGACAGTGCATGTAAATCATAGAGTCTGTCTCAATATGCACACCAAATGAATCATCAGAATAAATGTATAGTGTTAGTCTCAATTGAGACAGTCTGTGTACACCAAATAAATAACAGACCATCTCTTGCATGTGAAGTGAGTGAAAATTTATGCAAGGTGTATGTGTTTCTTTTGGAGATTTTTTTTCTTTGTTTGTGTATATAGCAAAGCTTGTTAGTTTTTAGACCTACTTATCCAAGTTTTAAGGCCAAGTTGTTACCTAGTTAAATTATGAATGGTCCTTGGTTATGCAGATAGATCCAATATTGTGCAATTAATAGAAAGAACAACGTAACAATCAACACACATTATGGTAACATAGGAAAAATCAATGGAATAACAATTCTAATGTCAAAACCAATAAACCTAGCAACCAAAACAAATCTACTAACTAAATTGAAGTTTTACAAACTAAATATGGAGATGTTGCATGTGAACCTCCATCCACCACTTCAAGTACCCACTTGAAAATTTTGGTCCAGTATTGATATTTTAGAAAATGCAACAACTTCAACACACCGATTCTTTAAGTTCTTCAATCTGGAACACCAATAGTGTCTTTTGAGAGCAGGAGGCTTAACACCTTCAGATTTACAATCAATAGAACTCCAAAATTATTTTGCATGTTTACTAGGGTTTTCTTATATACCTTAGACTTGTATACATGAAAACCTAGACACTTGATGGGTTGAAATGAAACCATTTTGTTGCATTTCAATTGATCCAATTTAAAGCTGAATCGATTGAAAACTTGACTTCTAGATAAATAAAAAATCTATCAAAAGCTGTCAGAAGGCTTAAACTTGAAAGCTAAAATGCAGAATTCGGACAATTATCTTAACCTTTAAGATCAATACAAAAAAAATTTTGATCACAGTTTGCCAACCTAAGTCCTAGACTTAATAGAGCTCATTTTACAAATGAACCGCCATATGCACAAAATTATGTTTGAACAATGACACAACATCACATGCACTTTTATATATATAAGTCTTCTGTCTCACTTTTTTATGTTCTATTTTATGCTCTACTAATCATAGTATGCCATGTGTTTGAATTTTTTCCATTTAAAATATTATTTATTTTATAAGAAAAGTCAAATGAAAACATGGCAAGTTATGATTGGTGGTATATAAAGCGGAACACAAAAAATGAGATAGAGGATTTGTATTCATGTATTTGTATGTACACATGTATGAATACAAATCCTATGTACTACTTTTTTTGTTTCACTTGAGGCTCCATTAATTACAACTTATCATGTATTCTTTTTACTTCCCTTAAAATCACTAAAGTTTAAAATGAATATATATATAGCATGTATTACAATTGATGGAATACAAAATGCAACACAAAAAGTGATAGAAATAGGGGCATAGCCAAAGTATTTTACTTGGAGGGGCTGAATTGTAGTATTGATATATTAATTATTGTTCATATTGAATACAAAATTATTAACTTTGATATATTGTTATATTCTTAAATATTAATGAACATACAAAAATTATGTAGTTTATCATAGACAAATACAAAAAAAAAAAAAAAAATCCAATAAAAGAACAGTTCACATCAAAATTATGCATAACAATCTTTAATGGAATAAAGATAGCAATAAAAAAATGTGAACAAAAAAATCTTAAATACCCTTATTCATATCAACACACACATAGTGGCAAAAGAAAGAAACAAAAATAATACTAATGGTAAAATAACAATGATGATTGATAAAAGAGAGAGAAAAGAAAATCCACTTGCATATTCACTTCTTTAAAGAGTCAAGAAGATGATGTTGCACTAGGAAAAAAAAATGGATTAATAATTTTGGTTGAGATATGAGTTTTTGTGTTGAGAAGAAAGAAAATGGGGCAATGGGCTGGCACTAGTAGCTACAACAAAGCTCCGTAGGTACCTAAAGATGAAAAAAATTGAAATTATGTTGGGAAATGAGTTGTCAATGATGCTAGAGAGTCAGTTATTATCCATTGAATTAATTATAAATTTTTTGGACAATAGAGAAGATCAACTATTAGTCATTATCTTTTGGGCTAATTATAAACCTTAGGAATAATTGGGGTGGACAAATAATAAAGTTTTGAATAATTGAGGAGGCCAACTAAAAATTCATTGGACTAACTAGAAATCTTAGAAAAAATTGGGGGGACCAGTTCTAATTTTTTGGGAGGACTATATCCTGTTACTAGTATAGTTCTAGGAGAAATTTTTTTTTTTTTGGGGGGGGGGGGGGGGCATGGCCCCTGAGGAGCAATGTAGCTCCGCCCTGGATAGAGATGATTTGTATTCCATATACATGTATGTTTATTTTGTCTATATATGTACATAAAAATGTAGAGGACATCCCAAATCATTAAGTCCTATATTAATCTCTTCCACAATAATTAAGAAGGGAATTAAGCCCAATCAATTTCTTGATTCTTCTCTCCCTTAGTGGCAGTGGGATATGTCAAATAGGTGGCAAATAGATGCAAGGCTAACTCTTTTAATAAGTGGTTATCTTAATTTGAAACTGAAATACTTTACCATATTAGGAACATATAGTATATGTCTTTGAGAAGTATGCTGTAACTTGAAGAAGCTACAATACTGCATTATGTTGAAATGCCAGACAAGCTTTATTCCGTATATTTTGAAACAACCAATATATCAATTTGGGAGCTTAACATATGGTTTAGAGAATATGTTATGTTGCATAACCTGTACAACATCAGATGTCAGACAAGCTTTCACGAAGATGACAATTAAAGGTTCAAAGCTCCAACCTCAGTTTATTATTATTTCTTTTACTTGTTCTGGACATTATTTTAGCTTATGAGTACTCAAAAACCACTCGTTTCACTTCTTAAGCTGAATTTTAAATTCAACTTTGAAAGATATGGTTCCATTAAATTGAGTAGTTGTTATATTGGTCATAGATCAGATGGAATCAGATGTGGTAAGACTATGTAACAAAATATATTAGTCCAGCTTTGGTGCACTAACACGTGCTTGGCTTTAAAATTTTAGAGACTTTCTGGAAGCAGGGGCATCATCAATATATTGGCTGGAACTATGAAGTGAAGGTGCTTCTGTTGAGGAATCAAGTTCAATTATTCTTGAGACTTATTTGAAGAAATCTTTAGTTACTTTAACAAAGTGTTGGATGCTTGTCACATCTTTTCAAAATTTAGATGTGAAATTCCAAAGATTAGGTCAAAGTCCCTTCTACACATAGTGATTCCTCTAACTAAAGCTCACTTCAAAATAGTTGGGCCTTTTTCTATCTTTTTTGTGCATGCTTTTATATAACAGAAGAGCCTCTCTTTGCGAAGGTCTTGCTTGGGACTCTCAAAGGCTGTTAGTAATCAAAGAGAGGGAAATTAAGAAAGAGAAAGGGAGAGGGCATCATTGTCATTTTATACACACACAAGGACAACTAGGTACTCACAATAAAGCTAGCTAGTAGGGACACCCATTTGGATTCTCTCATCAATCTTTATTAATAAAAAACTATCAAGCATTATATGAAATCATTTCCCAAATGTATATTTAAAACCATCACTCCCACCTTCATTTCATGGAAGCAAAGAGACTCACAAACATGGCCACCACCCAAACTGCACCCAACTCCATTTGCATCTCCAAATACCTCAATTCCCTCTCCCAAACACCTCAAAGGCTCAGAAAGAGAATGTTAGCCACTTGGACCCCAGACCAAGAGCTCAACCAAGTGAGGCAAAGGTCTGGTGCAGACATGAAGAGGAAGCTGCAGTGGTATGATCTGGTAGCCCTTGGTGTTGGTGGAATGCTTGGTGTTGGAGTCTTTGTCACAACCGGTACTGCAGCCCTTGAAAAATCTGGTCCTTCGGTCTTCATTTCATTTATCATTGCTGGAATATCAGCCCTTCTTTCCTCCTTGTGTTACACTGAATTTTCAGTTCAAATTCCAGTTGCCGGAGGTGCCTTCAGCTATCTTAGAGTGACCTTTGGTATGTATATATAGTTTTGTCAAAATCCTTGCTTTTTCCATTTCCCTAAAGAAAAACTTGTTGGGTGTTTTTATTTTTGTTTTTAATTAGTATGGTACTCCATTTTGTTCTTCATCTAGAGCTTTATTTTTTATATGATGTAGGAGAGTTTGTGGGTTATTTTGCTGGAGCAAACATACTAATGGAATATGTATTATCCAACGCTGCGGTAGCACGAACTTTTACAGAGTATTTGTCTAGTGCTTTTGGAGTACATAATTCAACCACAGCATGGAGAGTCCAAGTGGATGGACTAATAAAAGGTTACGACATGTTGGATTTCCCTGCCGTTGCTCTTATTCTCCTTCTCACCCTCTGTCTCTGCCATAGGTTTGATTTTTTTACCATATTTCATACAAACTATTTATTTTACTAGTTTTCTTTCTTATGAGGTTTTATTAATATTGGTGCACAGGGTTCTTGTAGTTTGGTAGATCTTCCATTGACGTGGGTTAGTGGCCATTTGGCTTGGTTTTAATCTTTTTATTTTTTGTTTTAATTACAAGTGGGACTGGGATTCTATTTCTAATCCCAAGTTTTCTCCCTAAAAATGTCATACAATCCCACTGAGTCACAAGTCTTTTGGAGTAATGTTTTATTTTTTATTTTTTTATAATGTTAATCCTATATATATTATGGAAGATTTAATATATTATTCTTGATGTTATCATAACTATTATAATTTCGTTGGTTACTTATTATCATCATTATAACCATATTAACTATTACCATTACAGATAATTGTACTCTCTCTAATTTTATTGGACCGTCAGTCAATAATGGTTTGATTGTTGGTGGATTTCAAAAGTGACATATGGATGTCTTTTTTATTGATGCAGTACAAAGGAAAGCTCTATCTTGAACCTTACTATGACAGTCTTTCATGTAGTTTTCTTTGCATTTATAATAATTGCTGGCTTTCTTCATGGGAATTCCAATAACATGGTAAGGCCAGATGGACTAACTCCCCATGGTGTTAGAGGTCTCCTAGATGGAGCAGCTGGTGTTTACTTCAGCTATATTGGCTATGACTCAGTTTCAACAATGGCAGAAGAGATCCAAAACCCTTCAAAGAGTCTTCCAGTGGGAATTGTAGGTTCAGTTCTCATTGTTTCTGTACTATATTGCCTCATGGCCTTGTCTTTGTGTTTCATGGTTCCTTACAACAAGGTGAGTAATCTAAATTTGATATCTCAAAGACATCATGTGTTAACTTATTAAGCATGTAAAGAGCAAAAGCATATAAGAAAACTTCAAGCTCTCTTAGAGCAAATTCTAAATTATAGCCATTTTATAGATATCAGAATCAGCCTCCTTTTCAATGGCTTTCCAACATATTGGGTGGAAGTGGGCGGCTAATGTTGTTGGGGCAGGCGCATGCTTGGGAATTATTGCTTCTCTCCTGGTTGCCATGTTAGGTCAAGCCAGATACCTTTGTGTTCTTGGAAGGGCCAGGCTAGTGCCGCCATGGTTTGCTCAGGTGCATCCTTCAAGAGGCACCCCCTTGAATGCCACCCTCTTCTTGGGTATGTAAATTCTTGCACGCGTGATATGCTTCTCCTTGAACTTTTTCTCTCCCAATACATCCCAAAGAAGAAACACAAAATAAACAAATCTATATTGTATGTATTTAATTGAAAAACCTGAGGTAAGATTCATATAACATAGAAGATGTTAATCTCACAATTTCCTAACAATTTAAACTTTGGGACAATTGGTCATTTAATTGGTATCAAAGCTTGATCATGTACCTGGTAACAATCAAGTGGATATCAATTCATGTAATACTTCCCATCATTTATTTTCTTAAAAAGTTCCGTCTATCTTTTCTTTTTTGGGTTGGATTTTGGGGTGGATTAATGGAATTTCATGATAACTTATTTGACACGTTCTTACCACCAATCTTGTCCAAGCCAAGGTCTATCCATTTTCCAAAGTGGGGGAACACCACCACAAAGGTAACAGAAAATAATAACAAAAATAATACTACTAGTATTTAAGAAAGAAAACCGTGTTTTGTTTGTAACAATTCTGATATACTCGGGATTCATTGAGAACTTAGAAAGAAACGTCCACCCGATAAAATTTTTAGCCAGATCTTTCCCCCACCTAATTCATTGCATGTAAGAGGTGGGGAGGTTGTGGGGGAGGAGGATAATGTCCAATCACATGAAAAAAAAAGTCTTCATACACAATTATTTTCATAACCATTAAGATAACAAGTTATCAATAGTAGTTAATAAAATAATGTTAATAATAGCCCATAATAAAATCAATAATTTGTAACTTTTAGCAAATTGTGAAACACGTTGGGACAAGACTTCTGTCTCTACTACTCTGCACCAAACAAGACATGAGATCAAGTAAATCCAGTGGAAAATGACTGGTGCACAGCTAAGTGTTCACATAGTAGATACTAGATACTACACACAAGCTACAACTAGAGTGCGTGTAATAGACATTGCTTGAAATAAAAATACTATCTACCAGGCATTTCTCTTGCATAAAAGTATGGAAGTACTTTATCTATTTACTTTCAATTATCTATTTTCTCATTTTAATTGAAGTGTTGAACCATCAGCATTCTTATCAGTTATGTATATAAAAGACATTATTTCAACATTTTACCTATATTTACCATGAGTAAAGACAAAGTCTCACAAATCCTTCCCTCTTCATGATGTAGGACTCTGCACAGCTACAATCGCACTCTTCACTGAACTAAAAATAGTGGTGGAAATGATCAACCTTGGCGTACTCTTGGTGTTCTACCTTGTGGCCAACGCTCTCATCTATCGAAAATATGTGATGATAAGCCACAACCCCCCTTCCCATACCTTCATGTTCCTTTTCCTCCTATCATCTTGTGCTCTTGGCTTCTCCATATCATGGCAGTTCCACCAACAATGGTGGAATCTTTCCATTTTCGGAGGATCCATGATCATCATCACTGCCCTCTTCCAATACATGGTACCTTGTCTACGGCAAGACATGGAATGGTCGGTGCCATTCATGCCATGGCCAGCCGCAATGTCAGTCTTCCTTAATGTCTTCCTCATGAGCACATTAAAGATGAGTGCATTCCAAACTTTTGGTATATGGGCATGTTTGATAACTTTGTTCTATGTGCTATATGGTGTTCACTCAACTTACAAAGCAGAGGAGTTCGAGATGGGTGTTAATGAAGTGAATCCAAACTCATCAATCCTACTGCCTAAGGTTGATATTCAAGTGATTTGAATAAAGAATGTCCAGCCAAAAAAAAAAAAAAAACAAAGCATTGAACACCTTGAGTTCTGTAAATTTTCAACATTTTTTTTTCTCTTTAATTTCTTTTGAAGCAGTCATTTTAGTTTTAACCTTTAAGATTGTATTACAATGTCTATTTATGGAATTTCCTTGCAACAAGAAGAAAATCCCATAAAACAGACATACAACGAATAAATAATAGGTCACCAACGAAAGTAAAAGTTTATTAAATTACTGATGGTTCTAAAAGTTTAAGCTATTAGAAAATTATGAATCTAACTTAATTATAATTCTAATACTCATCCTCACGTGTGGGTTTAAACTTCCACTTAATAAGTGGGGGCCCAATATGTAGGAATTTAATATTTTAAATGAGAGGTAGACTGAAGATAATAATCAAACTTAAGATCTCTTGCTTTGATACCATATTAAGAGTCCATTTGGATACAATTTATTTTGTTGAATTGAAAACTGAAATTACTGTAGTAAAATAATTTTTAAATGTGTGAATAGTACCATGAGACCCATTTTTAATGAAAAAGTGGCTAAAAGGTGATGTTTGTGAGTTCGTGAATAGTGCATCGATGCACTGTTCATAGTTGAAAAGTCGACAAAACCAGCTCTGAAAAAAAAAAAAAAAGAAAAAAAAAAGGCGCAAAGGTTGAAAACATGAATGTGGACGTGCTATCCAAACCGCATCTAAATTAACGATTGTTTCAAAAGTTTAAACTATTAAGAAATGATGAATTTAGTCCCTTATACCATGTTAAATTACTGATTGTCCAAAAAGTTTAAACTGTTAGAAAATTGTGAATTTAATCACTTAACCATGATTCTAACAAAGGAATGAGAGAGAGAGAGAGAGAGAGAGAGAGAGATATTTCCTCATGTACATGGTTGGTTGCACTTTCTTTCTTTTCTTCCATCTGTAATGGTGATCACCATCATATAAATTGGTTAGATGTCAAGAGAATGGCGTTTTTGGTAGTGGAGAAGATGATTGAGGTCATTTCAGGCCAAAGACTCATAGTAAAGTAATGATGGACACGATATATCGAACCACTTGGCAAATACAATGGTTGGCTTAGTTCTTCATTTTTGTCATTTTCTGGCTCGTCTAACAAAGTGGGAATGTTGTAAGTGATAGATTTTGATGAACGGAGATTTATTTTGTTTTAAACCATTTTTTCTCTATGAAGGCAGAGGATTCTATAGAATACAACATATAGCGTGTAAAAGTAATATGTCTCATTTTTTAATTCTTGTGCCGTGTAGGTGCAAGTGCAATCCATTTGAAGATTCTAATCTTAGATCAGTATAATTTTTATTTTTACTTTTATTTTATTTTTGAAAAAAATGTAAAACATTCATGAATTTGGGTCAGATTCAAACTCCCTATATTTTAAAGTAAAAATAAAAATGTATTCGAGGAGGAAGACTAGGGTAGATTGGCCCATAATCATCATCCTCTTCAACCAAAGCCCAAAAGCTCCTTGTTCTTTAAATTTGAAATTAAACACCCCTAAAATTTGAGGATTGTCTAAATTGGTTCTTATTTGTGCACTATCATTCTGTCAACTTGGTTGGGCGGAAAATATAGGGTATATTACCTATTTGATCCCTAATCGTTAGGTTGTATGTCAATTTGGTCAATCACCTTTCAAATGTAGTAAATTTAGTACCAAACTTTTTTGCTATTGTGTCAAAATGATCATTACTTTTAATAATCAAAATTTGTAAAAATAGTTAAGTTTTTTGGCTAAAGATTCAATGCTTCTATGATATCTTATATGTTTCAACTTCGATTGGGCCTGTAAATAGTCACTTTAAAGAGAATTTCATGATCTTTAAAATGAGCACAATTTTTTCACAATTGGATTGGATTTTGGTCTCAATTGTCCAAATAATTTATCCAATATTCGATTGAGGAAAATTAATTTATTTCATGTAATTATTTTTTATCTAATATCGACAGACTTGCCCACATGAAATCACTTCAGCTATCATATCCATTTTCTAAACACCCCTTTCATCTTGACCCTATAGCATTCCATAGCCAGATTTAGCCTCATCAAATCTTTCTTGCTCAACGCACCTTCTTTGCTGCTATACAACACTAGCTTCAATCCGAGAACTACAAAGATGGCAACACGCACACCCAAGCAGAGAAAACCCTATCTCTGCTAAACACCAAACTATGAGCACCATGACTTGAGGAGATTGAGAGACTTAAGAGGGCAAGGACGGACTTAGGATTCCAAGTTGTGGGGAGCAGGAGTATAAGCAAAAAAAAAACCTTTAAATAGGTATTCATATAGTATAAACTAATTATCAACCAAAAAAAATACACAAAATCATTATTTTTTAATACATTAAGATGCAATTATCTACCAACAATGACCAAAAAAAAAAAAAAAACACAAAATTATATTGTTTCTTTTGAGCATTTGCATCAAACAATGCAATAAAAAGAAGAAAAAAAAAGTATCATTGATATGTTATTTGCAAAGTTCTTACGGTAATTGTGTAAATTTACACTGATATCACTCACTTTGTATATATATATTTATTTATTTTTCTTCATGTATCCCGAGGTTGAAGGAAGAGTGTGGATGTTGGTTATTATGTGCGAAAAAATTAAAAAAAAAGAAAAAAAGAAAAATTGATATTTTAATGTAATATTGTGTAAAATAAATAATTTTATGTGAAGTGTTTTGAAAAATAAGTATGTAAAATATAAAAAGTAGGTTCTTATGCTAAAATAGAAAAATTGTTTTTGCATGAACTAATTTGAATTCTCTTATACTGGGCTTACTAGGATTTTTAATTTTATTATTATTTAAAATTTTTTTTTTAAAGTTTTGTTGTTAAAGTTTTTGGGTTAGGTGGTTGCTAGATGGGATGGGCTAGCTAGGCTAATTGGAGGGGAGGTGGGCCTAAGTTTTTGGAAGATGGGGCCTAATTGCAATATATATATATATATATATATATATATATATATATATATATATATATATATATATATATATATATATATATATATATAACTAGTAGAAAAAAAATTTCTTAGGAACGGGGGGCTCAGGCTCTCTTGGGTCCATCCTTATTAGAGGGTGTTTAGTAGGGGTGGCTTGAACCATTTGGGGGCAAAGGCAAAAACTAATTATCTTGTTTTAGATGCAAAATTACTACTTATTAGCATGAATCACGCATAATTTTTTCTTATTTTTGAAAGTTTACAGATATAAAAAAAATTTGACAAAACTTTTCACAATTATTGATGTGGCAGATTGATAGTGATAAGTAAAAGAGTGATATTAATGGTGGACCTAGATGAGAACTAGTAAAAATTTACTAACTCAACTATTGTGAAAAATGTTGAGAATTTTTTTGTGTATTGCTAACTGCTTTTTTTTTTTTTTTTTTTTTGAGAAGTGTAACATTCAATTTATTTTTTACAACAAATGCTAAGTGTTAAGTTGCTTCTTATTTTCGTGATTTCCAGTTAGCTTAATTGATAAAGTCTCTGATGGTTGTATAAGAGATTTGGGGTTCAATCCTCGCCTACACAAAAAACTGATTGGCGTCTTGGTCTGATGATAAATAGCTATCATTAGGAGCGGACGCTATATGTTGAAACTTTCTAAAAAAAAAAAAAAATTGCTTCTTATTTTCTATTTGAACTCACCACTATAAATATTTTTTTGCCATCAATAATAGGTTATAACAACCTACTACTTAGTATTTGATGTAAAAGTGTTGTGGAAATGTTGTGGATATTGCATTTCTCTCTCTTTTTTGTTTGTTTTTCATTTGATAAAAAAATAAAATAAAATATTATTTTATTTATTGGTTATAAATAACCTTATTGGTTAAAATTTGGGGTCCTTTTTTTTACTTGGAACCTTAGGCAACCATATTAATTGCATCTACCATTCAACCGACACTAGTGTTTAGTTTGAAAAAAAAGTAGGTGTTTTCTATATTCATTTTCAGTTTTTGGTGGGATCTACCACTAAAAAATGGTTTGGTTTGAGGATTTGTACTTAGTTTTCATTTTTAGTATTCTAAAATTTGGATTTGGATATAAAAAATGAATACACATTTCCAGCGTTTTCATTGTTAGTGAAAACGAGTAGAGTGACATTCTTGTTAATTTCTTGAAAATGACTGGGACCCACCAACTGTTAAGTCCGCTCAAGTCAGATCTACTGCTTTTATTGCATTTAATGAACAGCTACTAGCGCCAACGACTCTTTCTGGCGCAATGGACTAAATTGAAGTATATTGAAGAGCCAAAACTAGTTTTGCTCTCATTTTTCACACTTTTTCTCCATCATCTGGTCTCTCACTAGTTAACTCTCACCTCTTTCTGCCTCAGTCGCTCGCCTCTCTCCTCCCAGCTAAGCAAGGTAAGTCCTCTCTCTCTCTCTCTCTCTCTCTCCCCCTCTCTCTGTATTTTTAGGTCATGTCTCTCTGATTTTCGTGTCTATCTATTTTGGCCTTAGTATTGAATCTCATGATGGAGGCAAGACTATAGATATATTTCTATTTACATTTTACTTTTTCAAAACTTTGAATCAAATTAAATACATATATTCCCGCACTTGTACATTCTAATAGGTTTATTACTAATAATTTAAAAAAAAAATTGCTATAAATAAGCCAAGTTGATCAGAGTATTAAAAGTTTAGGATTAATTCATTTAATTTTATTTCGAATGAGAGCCAAGCTTGAGTTCATCACCTAACAATATTACATGTTCAAGCTTGTTTCATTTTTTTTTTTTTTTGGTGCCAAACAAGCCTAAGTTTGTTCACGAGCTAATTAACTCATTCTTTTCCTAACTTAAAAAAAAAAAAACCCTTATTTTTCCCAATATGATAAGCACTGTCATGGTTTTAAAAATCATTTCAGTTGGTTCTACCAATGAATTATGCCTAAATTCAGTTTGGTTTTATCTGAAATGGAAAAGAAAAAAAGAAAAAAAGAAAAAAAGAAAACATGGTTCAACCGAGAACTAGACCAGTTAGACTAGTTTTTTATCAGTTCTGTTTGATACAAAAAAGCATAGTTATTAAACCTAGACCAACATGGCTGGTTGCACTGAAAACCAGGTGACCCAACACCTAGATTAGTCTGAGTGTTTAAATAGACTGTTTCTACCTATGAGCAGGTCAAACCAAGTTAAACCCAATGGGTTTGTGGCAACCCGTGTAACCTGGATGAGTTTTTATCACCCGACTAAGTTTCTAAAATTTATAAAATTACATCTATAGGTCCACTTTGGGTAATACAGAGGATGCTAGCATTATCCGTAATGATTGGGCGTTAAGTGTATGTAGGTGGCTTTTTAAGTTTGTCGTCAAATCCCAGGGCTCAACCCTAGACAGGTAGTAGAAATGACCAAGCTAGAGTATGATAGGGGCAGAGGAAATTTTCGGTGGAGCGGTGAAAAATGTAGAGATCGGAAAGAACACCAATAGCGAAAGCACTCCGTTGGGTCGACACTGACACTAACACTGAGAGATGAAAGCTAGGGAATCGAGAGATAACCATTGAGACTTTGGGTTATTCGAACACATACTTCATGAAATGGTTTGTGCATGTTTTTTGCCTGCAGTAACAAGATCAAGTTGGTAAGCATTAAAATATCATTTCATTTTTTATATTCATTTCTATGGTCATAGAGGAGCCCCTTTACCATTCCATTTTGTATAAATAATTGCCTTATTTATTTTTTAATGTGTCATAATATGGTAATTTAAAGAGGAGAAAACTTAAAGATTTTTTTTTTTTATAAAAAAAATGCACTTCTTTGTCTCTCTACCTACATCCAAGACTCTCATCCTATCAAAAGACAACTGTATAATTGTGAATCTTGATTTAGAATTACAATGGCTAGTTTAATTTAAACATATGCCTATTTTTTTTTTAATTTAAATATTTGTGTTATAATTTCTCAAACTTATATATATATATATTTTCTTTTCTACATTTTTTATTTGACCCTATAATTTGACAGATGACCCACTAGTTGAACCAATGACCTAATAACTTGGGTCATAGACCGGGTCAGTATTTAGGTTGAGTTTAATAACTACGCAAAAAAGTACTTCCTCCAACCCATTTAGTTTGGCATGTTTAGAAAATACAATTTTTTTAAGGGAACACCATTTAATGCATTTTTTTAACATAAAAAGGAACAATTTTCCGAAACTAGTCTCATTAATTTAAACTTTATTGAAAGAATGATATTGAATTTTGAAATGGGTCATGCTAATCCAAATAAATTTCCCAAATATAAAACAATACTAAATAGGTTCCTAATATTTGCATTGTTTTTTCTTCATTTAATGCATTGATGTGATTTCCTAATAAATAAGTTTGAGACCTAATTTTCCACTCTTACTTTTAATTGCATTAATGTGATCATATTAATGAGAAATTTTTCCCAAAAATAAATTTCATTACATGCCTCTTACTTTATTTCAAATGGGAAATGCTAACGAATGCCCTTAAGGCATTGATTAATAATCTATTTAAAGAAAGTTCTTATGGGAAAAGAAAAAAAAATTAATGTTTTGACATCTTTTTTTATTTCTCATAAAAGTGGTATCAAAATTTTTCTAAAATGGATTGTTAACCAATGCCATAAGGGCATTCGTTAGCATTTCCCTTTTGAAATAAAGTAAGAGGTATGTGATGAAATTTATTTGTTGGCAAAATTTCTCATTAATATGATCCCATTAATGCAATTAGAAGTAAGAGTGGAAAATTAGGTCTCAAACTTATTTATTAGGAAATCACATCAATGCATTAAATGAAAAAAAAAAAAAAAAACAATGCAAATATTAGGAACCTATTTAGTATTGTTTTATATTTGGGAAATTTATTATTTATATTAGGTGTTATGGCTTTTACTACTACGCACCCTTAGTGTGATGATCACTCCACAAGTATAAGCGTTTGTGGGGTGTGGGGTCAAGGGTTAGAGTTCAAATCTCTAGAAAAGAGTTTCATACACATATACATTTAAATTATGTTAGATTAGAATTTCTATCTTGTATAAATAAAAGGTGTCACCACTTTATCCAGTTTAATATTTAATGAGATAAAGGGAGTTTGTCTTGGCAAAATTTCTCATTAATACGGTCACATTAATGCCATCAAAAGTAAGAGAGGAAAAGTAGATGTCAAACTTATTTAATAGAAACCAAATCAATGCATTAAATGCAAAAAACAAGGCATATATTAGAAACCTATTTAGTATGAGCATTTAGTACATCCTCCGTCCCAATTTGTTTGTCATTTATTTCATTTTGAGATGTCTCAAAATATTGTCATGTTTCTAAAAATAAAAATCACTAATTTACTAATGTTCCTATTATACCCCATACTTTATTTTCAAAACTATTTGAAAAAAAAAAAACTAACAAATATTTTAAAAAATCAATCTAATTGTGGTACCTTTTTAATTGCCTTATTAAGAATAACTCTTTAAAAAAAAAAGATAAATTTATTTAAGGGCAATTTTGTAAATTTATACATTTTTATAAGGCAGACAATACAATAAATGATGTTCTCTTAAAAAGTTTAACTTTTCAAACAGAACAAACAAATTAAAATGGAGGGAGTATTATTTTATATCTAGGAAATTTATTATTTATATTAGGTGTCATGACTTTTATGTAGTTTAATCTTTAATGAGATAGAGGGAGTTTGTTTTGGAAAAATTTCTCATTAATACGTTCACATTAATGCCATCAAAAGTAAGAGTGGAAAAGTAGGTGTCAAACTTGTTTAATAGGAAACCACATCAATGCATTAAAAGCAAAAAACAATGCAAGTAAGAGTGGAAAAGTAGGTGTCAAACTTGTTTAATAGGAAACCACATCAATGCATTAAAAGCCAAAAACAATGCAAATATTAGGGATCTATTTAGTGGGAAAATTATTAGGTATTTTCGAAGTATCATAAATACGTAATCTTCTCTTTCATATGAATGGTAGGTCTCTAACAAATATTTAAAAAATCAATCTAATTGGGGCATTTTTTTAGTTGCTTTATTAAGAATAACTCTTTTAAAAAAAAAGATGATAAATTTATTTAAGGGTAGTTTTGTAAATTTATAAATTTTTATAAGGTAGACAAGATAATAAATGATGTTTCCTTAAAAAATTTGACTTTTCAAACAGAACAAACAAATTAGGATAGAAGGAGTATTATTTTTTATTTAGGAAATTTATTAGGACATTTATTATTTATATTAGGTGTCATGACTTTTATGTAGTTTAATCTTTAACGAGATAGGGATTTTGTTTTGGAAAAATTTATCATTAATACGTTCACATTAATGCCATCAAAAGTAAGAGTGGATAAGTAGGTGTCAAACTTATTTAATAGGAAACAACATCAATGCATTAAAAGCAAAAAACAATGCAAATATTAGGAAGCTATTTAGTAGAAAAATTATTAGGTACTCCGGAGTACCATAAATGCATAGTTTATAGTTAAGTTTTATTTTGGATGTGGCTTGTATGATGTATTCAATGAAAGTTTCCACTGGACACATTGGATTGTGGACACGTGTTTGAATCCGGACGTGTTTAGTGGAAACTTCCACCAAACACAAGCCCTTCCCTTTCATTTTTTATATTTACCATTGTACATGTTACCTCTTCATTTTATGTGATACTAAGGCCTCGTTTGGGAGGAGGGAATGGAATGGAATAGAAAGGAATGAAAAGAATAATTTTAGAATATTCTTCTCTTCCTTTATTTGAGAGTTTTAATAGAGGAAATGGAAAACTTCTTCCCTTATTTAAGAGTTTAAGTGAGAGGGAATGGAATGGGTAGAAGGCAATACTCATTCCTTTCTATTCCCTTAAAATCTTAAATTTTCATTCCTCCCGAAATTGGGAGGAATGAGAGAGAATGAAATTAGATTTAATGATTTTTTTACTAAAACTCCCAAAATACCCTTATATATTCAGCCATTTATTTTAAAATGGGGGTCTAATAGTAATATTGTCATAAAATGATTCTATTCCATTCCCCTCATGTTGCTCCCAAACAAGATTATTTACATTTCATTCATTTTCATTCATTTCCATTCCTTTATTTTAAAACAACCGATCAAGGTTACTCAATTCCATTCCATTTAATTCTTTTCCATTCATTTCCCTTACTTAATTCCATTTCATTCCATTCTTTTCTATTCATTTTCCTTTCTTAAATACATTCCATTCTTTTCCATTCCCTTATGATCATTCCATTCTATTCTCTTATGAACTCCCAAACGGAGCCTAAGAGACCGTTTAGGAAATTATGAAAATTAAAGCTTATTTGATTTTGTAGCTTCTTTTTGGTGGTATTTATGAGTTTCATTGCACTTTTTAGTACTTTTTATGGGTTTCATTACACTTGTTGGTATTATTCATAAGTCTCATTGTACTATGCAGTTAGCTTTTAACCTTTTTTTTTTTTCTACACTTTCAGTAAAATATTTTCAATTTCAGCTAAATAAGCCGTTCTCAGATGAATCCTAAATATACCTTTAGATTTATAATATTAAAGTGTATCCATTTTTATGGATTCAGCTCACCTTTAAAGCCATATAAGACCTATGACTCATCATCTTACTTTGCCAGATTTTGGCAAAAAGCAGTGAAGTTTTGGCCAGTTCAAAGTTTGGGTGCAACCACAAATGCCATCTTTTCTCTTATACAAGCCAGCCAATTGTCTGAGCTTCCCTATAGTAGGCCTGATTGATTGAACAATGCAATGCCTCTACCCAGCATGAAAATGCCGGATTTATGAGTTTTGTGACAGAATATGAAATTCTATCATAACTGAAAAGGGAAGCCATTGAGGTCCAAAAGGTGATACCTTGTTGGAAAAATGCAGTCGTCATGTTACTAGAAACAATGTCTGAATCTCAATTCCCAAATCATTGAAACCCAGAACAGTTAATTGAAACATGAAGGAAGGAGGTCGGTGGTGGTGATGACCATGGCAACTTTGGTTTGAAATGCCATTTAGAAAGGCTCATGTCAAAGAAGACAATAATGACATCTCCAATCCTCTGTTTTTACATGAAATTTTGTTCCTGAATATAACCAAACCTCTTGGAAGTCTTTCAAAATTAGCTGAACTATTTCAGAATAAATATCCTTTTTAACTAATATTATGAACTTTTATGTCACTTCTTCCATCAAAAAGCCCAAATTAAACAAGTTCAAAGTTTAGTTGTATAAATTTTTTAGCCTAGCAACCCTAGAAGTAGTACATTGTCACTAACAATTAAAGCCATCATTCAAAAGCAAACCTAACCTATAGTTCTGCAAATTCAACCACCAGAAAGTAAAGAGTAAAAAGCTTAAGGAAACGCACAGCACAAAAAACATACGCAATGATTCTGTATGAATCAAATCACATAATTCATTTATCTTTGAACCTCGAATATACTATATGAAGAAAAGAAAGTCAAAAGGTTAAAACCAACTTACAAAACTAAAACCCGCAGCATGTGAAAGTTCCATCCTACGGAAAAAGTTTCCTAGTCATTCACCAGGGTCGGTACATAAAAGGAACATTCCTAAATTTGCAAATTCCAAGTTGAACTGTAACTTCACTTCCATCTAAGAATCAACTGAAACCACCTTCACTTTCTTCTTTTTCCTATCAAACATTGCATTCAGAAAGGCTTCCACAGCAAGTTTATGTGACTCGAGTATCACCTCGTTGCGCTTCACCTCCATCTCCATCCTCATTTTCTCAATCTCCATAGCCATTTCCATCTTCATCGTCTCCACCTTCACATACTCCTCCCCCAACATCTTAATCGCCGAAACCACTGCCGTAAACGAACCCACCACCTCCTCTCTCTTCTTCCGAACCACATTCCTATCCTCGAATTCAAAATTCGAATTCTTCGGACTAATTCTCGAATTCACAGAATTCCCACCTCTTTTATCAATGGCATAGTCCATCCTATGCTTGTATTTAAACTCCGGACTAAACTTCTCACCTAATTTAACAGAATTCTTCTGCTCAAACCCCGGGGGCACCAAATTCCTTTCACCTAAGGTTCTCACAGGAAACCCACCAACATTTTCATCAAAATCAGGCTTAGAACTACAACTATCCGTAACGGTGCTATAGCTTCTCGACCTAATCTCCTGAGGCGCCACCAAATTTTGACCAACTAAGCTTTCTACGCCAGACCCACCTCTCGATTTGCGGTAAAATTCACGATCAGCATTGAAACTCCCACCAACTTTGGAAAAAGTTTTGGCCGTCAAAGCCTGAGAAATCGAATTCCTATCGGAAAGGGTTTTAATAGAAATCCCATTTCCAAAACCAGGAACAGAGTCAGAATTATCATTAGTCTGAGCAATTTTCTTCTTCTTGGGTGGCACCGGAGACGGAAAAGAAGAAAAAGAAGAGGAAGAGCGAGCTTCTATATCGTCCAAGAGAGGAAAGAGGACCCAGGAAGAGACGAAAGAGTGATGATTGTGCTTTTGCTTTTCGGAACGGTAGCGTTTGCGGAGCTTCTCCATCTTGTGGCGGCACTGGGTGGAGGATTTGGAAGTGACATCGGTAGCCACGGCTTCCCATTCGGAGGCGCTGAGGTTGCCGCGGCTGCCACTGCGGCTGAGCCACTTGTCGTTGAAAGATGAGATTAGAGCTATGGTTTCGTCGTGGGTCCAGCATGGTGGTGGGACCCTGCGTGGGGTGGACATGATGGTGGTGGTTGTGGTTGTGGTAGGGTAGGGTCTTGTGGAGTAGTTTTAAAGGAAGGAAGTCGTCGGTGGTGGTGGTGGTGGGTGAGTCTTGAAGTGATGCTAGAGTGCGCGCAAAATAGAAGAGAGGAGTAGAGTTGGCAGCTGAATTCATCACTCACCAGCCGCTGACTAATGGGGTTGGGAGCCCCACGAATTGCATTCATTGTACGGATGCCATGTGTGTTGTTGAATGTTGTTGATCCTTCGTTCTTGATGTTGCCTTATTGGTCGGCTATAATGGTGGTGATGGTGTCATGTGTGTTGAGAAAAAGTAAGATTGGTGGTTGTATTTGATGGGCTGTAGTACAGGTCATACCTGAATTGAGTGTGGGCCATCTAGACTCTTGATAAACTCTTCAGTCTTTTCCTTATTTGGAAAATACTTAAGTCACACACAATTTTATAAATTTTTGTACAAATTAACGATATAGTAAATAATAATTAGTAAGTAAAAAACTTATGTTATTTGGCGGGTTTATATGATAATTAATAAGAATTTAACACATTAATAATTTGTAAAAATATTATTAATATAATTTATAACGGTAAAATTATTCTTCTGATTTTCATGTTGATATTCAAAATAAATTCATCTATTCAAAATAAAAAATTTTGATGGCAACTATGGAAAAGAGCTATATTAGAATCACGTTCCTTCCATCAATTTGAAAAAGAAGTATTTTATGATACTCGTCTTCTGCAAAATGTATGTGTTCCATATGTGCAAGCCCTACTATTGTGAGGATATGATCTCATGAGATTGTTTCATGAAATACCCTTTCCATTTCAAAGGTTGGCGTGTTATCAAATTCTTTGCCTTACTACATGGGTAAAAACCCGCCAACCTTCATTAGGAGAACCCTACAAATACCCCTCAAAATAGAGAAAGTATGTACCCTTTACAAAAGGTTTTGTACGTGGGAATCGTAAATCAAACGTTTTATAAAAAAAATCCCCTTCTAGGGTCCTAACAACAAGAATGCTATAGGACCCTCGCATCATGTCAAAGACATCGTGGAGGTGATCGCCAACAATGGTATACACCAAGCTCTACTAGCTTAGTGGCTTTCAGCATAACAAAGATACATATTATTAGATTTTCCCACCCTAGTGGTCCAGTGGAAGTAGTAGTGGTTAAGCTATAACGTTGACTATCAAGAGATGCGATCAAGAGCCCAGCCATTGTAGGATGCACAAGTCAAAAGATTACTTCTGCCAAATCTAAAGTTTAGATTCTAAGAAGCAATGCAACCAGATGAGAAGGCCAAACCATGGCCCTTGCCCCAGTCCGAAGAAAAATTGGAGAAGGAAATACTCAGGGAACCGAAGGCAAGGATCGTCGCAGTTCTAAAAATCTAGGGAAAATCTTACTTTAGAAATCCGAGTATAGAAAACATTAGAATCCACATTTTTCAATCATTTTAGAACCAAGGGAAAATGATAATTAACATGGATGAAAAAAAAAAAAAAAATCCATAATTGAGCTTGAACTTAAAATTCACATTACATGTGTTCAAGATGCAATCAAGGATAAATTGGTCTTTTTCTATGTATAAAACAATGCTTTGACCATGGTTTGATGAAAGCTTTTTTTTTTTTTATTTTTTTTTTAAATTTTTTTTATTTATTTATTTATTTTTTTACAAGATAAAAATTCTACTATAATCTAATCTAAGTGTATATGTCTATGAAATTTCCCTCTTGAGACTTAAAACCTCAACCCTTGCGGCCTTTCCCCCCACTCCACAAGAACTTAGTACTTGTGAAGTGATCATCATGCCAATGGTGCGTGGTAGTGAAGAAAGCTTAATTTTGATTGGTCAAGATATAATCTTTTATAAATATGCATGATTAACATGATTTTAGATTAATTTTTACCAAAGTACACTTTGGGCACTTAAAATTTTGGGTTTTTATTTATATTTACTTTTAGTGCTTTACATTTCAAAAATTTCCCATTTAGGTTTGATCTCGTTTACATATAGGTCATGTTGTCTATTTTTGTTAATGGTTACATAATACCTGACATTAAATGGGTGAGGTGGTTTAATAGATATCACTTGTCTATCACTTAAAGGTCATATTACTAACAGAAATAGATGTGAGGGTCAATATGAAAATGAAATCAAATAAAAAGAAAAATTTTGAAATGTAAAGGGCTAAAATGAAAACAAACTTAAACTTTAAAGACCAAAGTCTACTTTAGTCATTACCTTTGATTGGTATTTAAAAAATTAACTATAAATTAATTGAAAGATTAATTCCTATTAGATTGAATTTTAGTTGGTAGACTAGGCACTGGACAATTCCAAGAGGATAGTGCCAATTTCTTTAATTATTTAAGATAATTATTTCATCTTGTTGGATAATGCAAATATATTAATTAAATAAAGAAGATACTATACAAATATATAATCAAGAAAATGTTCAAAAAGGCTGGATGCCCTGGATTATCTTTTAGAATAACAAAAATTGGGACTAAAATCGGAAAATTATAAAAAGAGTGGGCACAGGGCAAATTAGCACTTTTAAAGGACAAGAGTGACGATGTTACAACCAGGGTACTGATTGGAACTCTCGTTTTGGTTTTCAATTTTTTATAATTAAAATCTCATTTTTTATAATTATGTTATGACGGATAATCATCATTTATAATCATAAAAAAGACAAAGCTTTGTTACAAATTTGGTTGCAACTAATAACCACAATTCACACTAAAAAAATTAATATTATTACATATTTCGAAAATTTAATTGTTTGATTGCATGTTTTTTATATTCTTAATTAATATATATGTCAAATTTCGTGTAAATAAAATTTTATTTACTATTCGATTCATAAATTTAATTTTATACATAATTTTAGACTACAAAAATTTGAAATTTAAATATACTACACATTTTCCACTATATTAATCAACTTCATCGTAGTTCCTTTATTCCTTTGGTTCATGTCCTCATTGCTAAGTCTTCTAATCTTCTTGAATAGGAGAACAAAACAAATGCAATGAATTTATCATTTATCTATATTTATAAAAAATAATATATCATATTTAAATTTATTTGGAGAACAAAACAAATGCAATGGATTTATCATTTTTCTTTTTTTTTTAATAAATAATATATCATATTTAAATTTATTTGGATGGGGCAAACATGCCTTGAACTCCTATATTAAAGGAGGCTTTTTATTATTAATTTTTTTTGGGGGGTGTGTTTTGGGGGGTGGGGGGGGGGGGGGGGGGGACAAAAGCCATAAAAAAAATGTTAATATAACAATATATATATATATATTGCGGAGAATAGTAAGAGAAAGAAGAATAAAAATGTTTATATTATTGTAAGGACTCAAAAAATAAAGGTACAAGCCCACTTAGATTAGTGATACATTGTTCTTCAAATCAGGTCTAAATAATAGAATTTTTAAAGAGAAAGTGAGAAACTAACTCAAGTACAATTCTAAACTAAGTCCAAGTCTAAGGCCGAAGAGCCTAGAGTAACAGATAAGCGCGATTTAAACAGCAATTAAGGATAATGTCCTCCTCGGGTAAGTCCGAGGATCAATCTCTTGTATATAAGTTTAGTTCAAGTTTTATACAAGGCCATTAACTATTCTCTTTCCTGTTCTCTTGGTCCTTAAAAAAATGTCTATCCCCTTTTTCTGGGGGGTTTCTTTCCCTTTATAGCATTTTTCCAAGCATCTTAGCCCTCCATCTGTATGTTTCAAAGCATTTTTCAAGATACTTGTCCCATCAAGACTCTGCTAAAGATGGTAGAAGAAGCTGCTAGCTGTGAAGCTACTGTTTAGAGATTATTTTCACATTAATGTAGTCGATAAGGTTAGTGTAGGGTATTGAATGCGGAGGTGGGATGCATATCCTTCAGGAAATTCCCCCCACCACCCTTGCCCTCATTGTTGTCTCTTCTCCTTTCCCTAGGTCTTTTAGGAATATCAATTGTCTTGATTCTCTTACTCTCCTTGGGTAGGCGGAATCTTACAATATATATATATATATATATATATATTTTTGTGGAGAATAGTAAGAGAAAGAAGAATAAGGGGTGTATTACCTTATAATAAAAGAGAAATGCTATATCCACAACATTTTGTTGTAAAAATATTGTGAACGTAGCATTTATTTTAATAAAATAAGTGAAGATATTCAAATTTTGTGTTTATTCAAAAAATTGATATCAATAATTAAACTTTTGTGTTTATTCAAATTTTTTTTGGGGCAAAAATATTATTTCGATATCTACATTTTGGGATTATAGTTAATTTGATCTCTATATTTTGGTAGCAGTCAATTTGGTTATGTTATTTTCAACTTAAAGTCAGTTTGGTTCCTATTATTAACTTACTAACAGAAAATACTTACGTGACACATGACATGCATAGCTAGCATATTTCACTCCTATGAAGCCAATAAAATAATAATAAAACATTGAAGTAATTAGATTTCCTTCTCTTGATGTTTGGGGAAATGACACTTTACCTCAAACTTGAAAGGAAAAAACACTCTCCTCTATCGAGGTTTGAAGAAATTAACACTCCTCTCATTTTGTTTATATTAGTAATGAAATATTCTAAATCTTTATAAAGATCTCTTTACAAAAATTTAACAATAGTTAGTAAAAAAATAATTGATAAATCTAGAACAAAAATGCAAGATATATCAAGCACCAAAATACTTACAACAACAAATCTCTATATAACTCATTGAAAAAAAAGAAAAAAATTAGTAAGCAAAATTCAAGCTTAATATTTTAAATACACTTTAATAATTAAAAATTTAAAACAATGAATTTTAATTATGAATTAAGATAATTTTGGAAACCTACCCTTAAGCAAAAGGCAGGTCAAAGCACAATATTTTTAATATTAATTTAACAAAATTTAGTCAATTAAATGTCGAGAGGAGAAGTGTTTTTTTTTTTCTTTTAAGTTTTGGGTGGCGTGTCATTTTCTCAAACTTGAAAGGAGGAGAGTATAGTTACTCATAAAATATTTTATTTAATATTTTAAAAATGCCAAATCTCCCTCTAAAAAAATTTGCCAAATCTGCATTTAAATAAAAAATTTTAAGACCAAAAAAAAAAATTATTAAAATCCCAGTGGGATTTTCTTGGTTTCAAACAAAGCTTAAGCCACTAAACTCAGATTGCAGACTCAAAAATGCTTGAGATGTAAAGAATTAATCCACAATAGCAAAGAATTAACTATAAAATAATCTCATTCTACGCCAAATTATACTGATACAGAATTAATCCACAATCAAATTCACCACCCCTCTCCCTCTTTTGCGCTCATCATCATAATCGTCAATTCTCTATCTCTCTGATTACTCTGTTAATTTTTTTTTTCTCTTTTTCTTCAAAGAAAAAATAAATTTAAAATTCACTCTCAAACGTTAGATCTGAACTGAGAAAGAAAGATTGATTCTTGTTAATACGTTTTGTCACGGATCGTTAAATTTTATTATCCAATACAGTTATTTCCCATAATTTTATGCCATATTTCCGACACTTTCTTTTTCCAGCCAACTTAAAAACAGGAGAAAATGGCATTCCTGCTGCAAATGACTAGATTTATGATAAATTGATGCATATATCACATTATGAGTTATGACTTAGGAAGCACAGACAATTCATCTAGGTGCCATACTGATGTCGTAACTATATAATTTTTCAAAAATTTCTCGTGTCATCGTGTTGTATCTGTATCCATGTCTGTGTCTTATAGATTGTGACGACAAGTTATTGATTCAAATTAATGTGAATAGCGTGTGAGAGCTATAGTTAGCACATTATATAATAGGTAAATCAGTTGCCAGAGAACCATGCAATTACATCTATGTGCTTATTACATGTTACATATAATTACAATTTACAAGGGATCCCTATTGACATCTTTGTACAGGAGATACCGTGTCCGAGTTTTACCAAGTGCAGCACCTGAAAAGGTTGCAAAAGATGTCATTGTTTATTGATTTAGACCATACTAAAGGAAGATGCAGGACATTTCTGCATATTATTATTATCACTTAATTCATCCAGAAAAAAAAAAAGAAAAAAAGAGTATATTTATCACTTACCATTGAGGCACAAATGGAGCCATCCAAATGACATCACCAGCTTCAGCTGGATACCTATTTATGAAAATAGAGGATGCAATTAGAAATTATTTAGCATGTGGCAGTAGCTGGTAAAAACTGGAAAAATCAGAGAGAACACAGGCATAACTCATAACTGTAAACAAAACTTTAAATATTGTAATAAGAAAATTCATCAACTGTCACTGACTCTGGCAAAGCCAAGCAACATTTCTTAGACATTTCAGAACTTGTTAAAAATTGTACAAACCAAAGGTGCTTTAATTTTAATTGCAAGGATTGATTACACTTGTAAAGAGTCGTTGACTCTGTTGCTGATATTACGACCAGTTATTGTGGATCCAAATAGAATAGAAATGTGTTGAATAAGTGATCTCTTAGAAAAGTGAGTAAGAACATAAATGATGCGGGAAGGTGTTCATTCTGCTGCATAATTCATATAGTTACTACCAATTTACCAAATAATAGCTTTTATCATAATAAACACACAAATTTTGGCGTTAGAGTAAGGAAAAAAAAAAAAAGGTTGGGGACACATCAAACAAGAGAGCTAGTCTGCCACAGCTAAGATGTATCAATATTAAGCCAGTGAGCATAATACTCCTTGCATGCACTGGCACCATTCAGTTTAATGCAACCAAGGTCCAAGATAAGATTTAAAGCATAGGTAGGCATCCTGCTGAATGCCAAAACCTTAGGTCAATTGAGAGGTACAAGATAAATCAGGTGATCCTATTCCTATATACGCTCCATATCCTACTAACTATGTTCACATTAGTCTACAATATCATCAAATAATTGTTGTCCATTTCAGACGACATCAGCAGGAAAAATATTCACATCATAACACACTCTCAGCTCTTAAAAACTCTTACCAGCTATCACCCAAAAGATAAATGCACTGTCCCTCTAAAAGCAACATACCATGCTGATTGTAATGCACCTCCTGTAAAAGCAAATGGACAAAAGATATAATTTACTGAATCCCTCATAACATTAGGAGCAAAGCATCCTACAGAAGCTGGAGACTAAAATAACTGTCATAATTATTCGGTACTTTAATAATTATTTAACATAACCTACACTAGGGAAAATCAATCAAATTTATTTTTTGAAAAAAAATTATATTGGTCAGGATGTGAAGTATACAAGGCTCTAAAGATTCATTAAATTAATTACATTTTTAGGATCACCAAACTTCAGCTTCGATGTAATTTAAGGAACTCAAATTAGAAATTACTTAGACCGATATTACGATTTATATGTCACATATCCAAACCTACATTAAGTTTCTAGGAGCAGTTTCCAGAAACTCAATGTAAGGGTTTAACCATCAAGAAAGAGAAGAATACCTTCACATTAAGATATTCTCCTGGTTGAAAATCCATGACCTGCAGTGCAGGCATGATATTTAGTAAATTACTGAAAAGAATGACATGACCAAGAAAACCGGGAATGTCTTCAAACAAGTTGATTAAAGCTTACATGGATATTGAAGTCGTATGGCAAAGATGTGGGGAGAAGCTTCCTAATTTCAAAGATCTGATAACATGTAAAGAAGTTAGAACACACAAAGTTAATAACAACTATTAAACTTATCACCAAAATACAAATCTAATGGAAATAAAAAGAAATAGTTC
This sequence comes from Quercus parvula, assembly GCA_030820535.1. Classification (NCBI taxonomy): domain Eukaryota; kingdom Viridiplantae; phylum Streptophyta; class Magnoliopsida; order Fagales; family Fagaceae; genus Quercus; species Quercus parvula. Next base: position 32,416,954 of record JAUAME010000012.1, read on the forward strand.
CCAGAAATCACATATACATTGGCTATATACAATTGAGTATTTGTGATGTATGGATTCCAAGAGCCAGGAAATATTTGAAATATATAAAGGAGGCTTTTTTCTTATCAATACAAATCAAGGAACAGCTCCTATGCAACCAATGATGGATTTATACAAGAAAACAGGACTTTCAAGTTCCAACCTTTCTGAAATATTAAGAACATAAGAACAAACAATACAAAACTTACTTCTCCTGGAGTTTCAAGGAGTGGCTGTTTTTTTGTTGAACTGACAATCTGCTCAGTGACATACTTTTCCAGAGAGGCATACCTAAAAGTAAACATGACAGTTGAATATAAAATGTATTAAGGATTACCTCATAGACCTAAATATTTTTGGTGTCAATAATGTTTAAATATCGGAGTAACTCATAACTCATAAAACGAAATTTTCAGTAGCTTTAATGGCATGTGAAGGTACCCTGAGTGAATTCTCATTCTAAGCATGCAATGAAAATGAAAGGTCCTGAAGAGATTACAACCCATCCAATCAATTACAACACAATGGGACACATACTTCTCTTAAAGACCACAAGAGTAGCAGATGCATCAGACTTGAGTGAATGTTGAAAATTAGGAGGTAGATAAGCATATGAATCAACCTGCATTTTAAAGAGAAATGGCAATAGATTTAACTTTTTTTTTAATCAAGTAAAAATGGCATTAGACTTTCTTTGTTTGATAAGTAAAAATGGAAATATACTATCTTCCATCCTTTATCAATGATCCTCAATAGTCTCACTGTACACCTCATGCAAAACATCAACCAAATCACAAAAACATTTGATGCTACTGTACAAACAAAGCCAAATAACCCAAACAACTTCTTTTACGTACATACATACTGATGCAGGACAAAACCAAAATTGATGCAACACCAAAATTGAAAAACAGAAAAATAAAAATAACCTAAGAATCAGCACCTAGGCTTGTTTGGAATCGGCACCAAGCAAGAGAAACTAAAACAAGGAATCTGCACCTACGATTAACAGGAATCAACACTAAGTTTAGAGGGTGAGTTTTGCATTTTGGCCTAAATTTTATTATTCAAGCAAATTGTAAACTACCTTCATTAGAGTATAATAGCATACTACTTTTTAATAGGTAATGCTAAATTCATTGAAAAAAGACTAACAATGGACACATAGAAGCCTAAATAATTACCATGGGAAAAGTACATAAAAAAAGGCAACAAATCAATAAACACAACGATAGAAGAACTTTCAGTGAACCCCTATATAATGTGCGAGACCAATCACGTAAAGAATTAGTTAACATCACTAATGATTGGTTCCCTAAAGTTCACATCAAGCATAACAAAACTAAGTTCCAAATATCTTATGAATGCTTACCAACCTAGTTTCTTTATCTAAACACAAGCTTGATGACCTTTTCTTGTAGCACCCATTGAATACCAGAGGATCAAAAAGAAAGCTTCACAACTCAATAGCAGAAGTACAATGTAACAATAGATGATCCACCATCTCCACACAATATCGGCACATGCAACATCAATTTGCTAGCGTATAACCTGCTTAATGAGCTTCTCAAAAGTAAGAATCTTCCCCCAAAATGTCATCCAGACACAGAAGGAAACCGGTCATGGGGCTTAAAACCACAGATGCCTTTCCAAGGGATGAGTACATTAACAAAAAGCCCCTAAAAGCAGTATAGAAATAATAACATTGAATTCCCCACTCCTCTATAACCTTCACCTCATTTTATCACAACCCTCTCTAAGAGGTATATTAGAGTCAACAAGAAGAAGAAATGAGGCTCTAATTTCCGATCGTTAAAGCCCCAAAGAAATGTGACGTCCTAGCTCCTCCTTGATCTGTCTCACCAACAAAGACTCCAAAGATGTGACTCTGTCTGTTGCACAGTTATACAAGACAAGAAAAACCACCCTCAAAGGTTGATCTCCACACCAACAGTCATGCAAAATCGACTCTAACTGCCAATGCCTACGTCAAAATGAGTGTAATGTTTGAAAATGCTGATTCTCTTCCACAAACCACATCCATGAGGTCCTCAAATAGGTTTCGTACTCCAACCACCCATTCTGCACCATACTTCACTGCTACTACAGACCTTCAAAAGCATGTTTTTCCTACCCCAAAGTGCCAGAGCCACTTACCTAGCAGATTTTGGTTACGAAAGGGCAAGCTTCCTAATGCCCAATCCTCCATGAGCAACAAGAGAAAAAACTGTATCCCATCCCACTACATGATGTTTGGATTAATCTCCCAAGCCACCCCACAAGAAATTCCGCTGTAATCTCTCAATCCAGTTTACCATACTAGTTGGGATGTTAATTAATGATAAATAATAAGAGGTAAGCTCAACTAAGTACCATCCCACTCTTAAGATTAAGTCATTGATTCTTTTGTTTTAAAGGTAGGTTTCATCAGCCAAGATGTGAAACGGTTTGCAAACATAACATAGGTTTAATGTTTGAAAATGCTTGGAAGCATAAAAGAATGTTGATCACAAAGATAAGCATAACCAAAACCATACAAGATTCTGAATGGCGTATGAATTACATTAAACACCAATACAACAACGGAATTCTTTTTGATAAAATTTAAAATAAAAAATAAAGTTGGCACAAGATCCTATAGCACTTATTGATGAATTGGTAAAGATTCTCAACCTTTATTCCAATCCTGGAGTTGGAAATCACTCTAATGTGAATACAAACTCCAATGCTCGTGGTGCAACTAAAAGGTTTTGATGTGCAAAAGACTCGATCTAATTGAGTCTTTCTGATATGGTTATTGTGCTTCATTGTTTTTCCCTTTGTGACCATTGTTCTTTGATTTTTGTGTTTTTCCTTTTTGTTTCTAGGATTTTCATTGCATAACATTCATGCATTTCATTCTAGGTATTTTATTTTAATAATAATAATAAAAAAAGAAAAAAAAAAAGAAGAAGGAAAAGAAAGCAAATTGTGTTTTTGCACTATTCTTTTTGTTTTTGAAAATAAGGTCGGTCAATTTATTTTCACATAACATGTCTTTTGTACTTTATTTAGCTTTGAAGAGCTTTGTAGTGCATGTTGTTTGGGAAAGATGTTTATGGTGTTTATCACTTTATCTTAATCTTGAAGTCACATGTTATTTGACTGTCGGACTTGAACCTTTTGAGAAAGGCATAAATAACCATCTCACTACTGTTCACTAGCCAATTATGAACACCTTAGTACATATCATAAGATTTTGTTCTCGAGAAAGTGTAGCACATGCACAAAAAGAACATAAGGTGTAGCATCGGGTTAATTGCTTAATGCTTAAAATTGGTGTGTACTATTAGGCTTGATGACAAATCACATAATTAAAATGAGTGTGTATATTATGAGGCAAAATTCAAGAAACTTACATGATTGCAAGTTTATATTCTAGGAGATGTGAGAGTTATATGATGTAACTATTTAGGTGATAGTATATTTTAAATTCTATGTGATGAATTTTGTAGACTTTGTGATTGATTGCTATATACATATCCATGGTTTTAAAAACCGATACGGTGGAAGAACCGGAAAAATAGCTAATTACCGGTTTTATGGTCAAACCGGGGTCCGACCAATGGTCGGACCGATGACGTCATAAATAATTTAATTATTATTTATTTAAATTATATAAATAATTAATATTTTTTTAATATACTAAAACTAACAAACCAATAGTAATAAAAAAAAAAAAATACAAGTATATAAGTATATAACATCTTTTTAAAGAACTTAACATAATAACATTACAAAACATTCATCCTTAACATAATAAACTTTCAACAAAACCAAATAAATAAGTTCATTAGTCATTACATTTACATCCAAATGACAAATAACAAATAAGTTCATTACATCCAAATAGCAAATAAGTTTTAAAGTTTCAAACAAACAACTACTAAATTTTAAGACCCAAGCGGCCAAGCCTCATTTGTCATGAAGAAAATTGAAATCAATATCATAATGTGAACCAAATGCTCCACCACTAGCATCATTATCATTATCCTCATGCTCATCTTCTTCATCTTCAAAATGAATAGGATGAGTTTTTATCTCTAAATCCGGGAGGAGCATCATCTTCATCACCAAATGATTCCAAATTGATGTCATCATCATCCTCAATCACTTCATTGTCCATATCTATACAAATTCCAAAACCAAAGAATAATAAATGAAATAACAATTCTAATAATCATAATAATCATTTAAGACCCAAGCGGCCAAGCCTCATTTGTCATGAAGAAAATTGAAATCAATATCATAATGTGAACCAAATGCTCCACCACTAGCATCATTATCATCATCCTCATCCTCATCTTCTTCATCTTCAACATGAATAGGATGATTTTTATCTCTAAATCCGAGAGGAACATCATCTTCATCACCAAATGATTCCAAATTGATGTCATCATCATCCCCAATCACTTCATTGTCCGTATCTATACAAATTCCAAAACCAAAGAATAATAAATGAAATAACAATTCTAATAATCATTTCTCATAAATCATAAATAGTCTAATTAAAATATGTAACAAGGCAAAGAATTGTTATAAGCTAACCTCTTTGTACATGGCTAGAAGACCCTTCTTCGATTGGATAGGCTCCCTCTTCATATAATGCATTCTCTATCTCCTCATGATCCAAAAATGGAGGTTCCTCATCTTCCACTACCCAAAATTTAGTTTTATTGATACTTGCATAATCAATAGGATCAAAATTGAACTTCTTCCTTTTGACTCTATATCATAAGATGAACATAATGAATAATTAGTAGCCAAGTCACTTATATTTCACAATCACAAAGAACCCACTTGACCAAAAACATTGAAAGAAAGAGATTATATAATATATAGTATATACCTTTCTTTCAATTGGTAGTTATAATGAACAAACACAAGATCATTAAGTCGTTGATGCTCCAATCTATTTCTTCTTTTGGTATGTATTTGTTCAAAAACACTCCAATTCCGCTCACATCCCGAAGAGGCAGCTGTTTGGCTAAGGATTCGAATTGCAAACTTTTGTAAGGTCGGAGCACAAGATCCAAACAACTTCCACCACTCATCTAAGTTTCATATACAACACAAAACAAAGATACAATGAATCAATAAACACAACTATACTTATCCCAAAAATACAAAAAAAAAGCTATGATCTTTAAAACATATTTTCATTTTATTGTTAGTTAAAGTAAACAATATCTTACCCGGCTGAGATGCTTGGCTGATTCTTGAGCAAGTTCGGTTCCAAAAGTTTGTTCACGCTCTCGAAATAGGCTTAATTACTCCACCAACTTCAATCGACCAACTAAAACTTTTGATTCAATAACATCTGTCACAGCAGATTGTGTCTCTAGCCTCTTATTAAGAGTGGATGAGTCATATTGGAATGCAGGATTCAACCAATAAGCAGCTGCATGAATATCTCTATAGAATTGATTATCCCATCGATCTTTGATAATATTAACATAAGGCTCCCATAGTCTCTTCTTGTCCTTGAATTTTTTTTTGATTCCATAAATTACTCTATACATGCCATCATATACATAACCCATAGCTGGTTTTTCATCAGAATCAACAATGCGCAATAAACGAATCAATGGTGACATAATGTGCACAATTACATGACAATCATTCCAAAATTGATTGTCAAGAATGATTTTCACCACTGTCTTTGCTTTCTTATCTTTTGCATATCTTGATTCAACATAAAATTTGCTAGTCACCAATGCTTGTAAATCATGATTATGTTCCTTAAGACTCCCTAAGGCAAGGAAAGTAGTAGCAAACTTAGTTGGCCCTGGACGCACAATTTCCGTCCAATTTTTTCTAGTCCTTAACCAAGCTTGCAAAGCCACATGATTATAAATAAACATTGTGATCTTGGATGCACGCTTTGCAAGTTTAGCCACATGATTCATCTTCCCAATCTCCTTAAAAATTAGGTTTAGGCAATGTGCTGCACAAGGTGACCAACTAATGTTCCTATATTTTCCACACAAAATTTTTCCAGCAGCTACATAATTTGCAGCATTGTCAGTAACCAAATGTACTATATTTGCAGGACCAACCCAATTAACAATTTCATCAAACAAGTTACTCAAATTAATAGCATCCTTAACCAAGTCAGAAGCATCAATAGAACGTATAAAAATAATTCCTTTAGGACAATAGACAAGGAAATTAATCAATGTTCTATGCCTAGTATTAGTCCACCCATCAGCCATTATTGTACAACCTGTGTCAGCCCAATATGAACGATGAGAATCAACAATCAATTGGACTTCTCTTTTTGCATCTCTCAACAAAGGCACTCGAAGGGCATGATAATTTGGGCCTCTATATCCAGGACCATAAGAAGCTACAACATTAAACATAGGTTGATAATAACTAGAATTCACAACATTAATTAGAATGCAAGCATCATACATCCATCTTGCTACAGCCATATCAACCCTCCACTTCTTTTCTTTACCAGCAAGCACACTTTTAATAGAAGGTTGAGCCCCTGGTGTTGTTCTAGGAGCGAAGTAATTACCAATATCACCAACCTTTCTCTTGCCAAGATTGGATCTTTGTGGAAAATTACTAAGACCACTTCTATTTCCCCTTCCTAAACCCCTACCTCTAGGAGTAATTTCTTGGACATCTTCAAATTATGGTGAGTCCTCTAATGGCGAATAATTAGATGCTTCTTGATCCTTTTTTGTTTGCTCTTTAGATTTTGAAATTTCCTTCAAATTCTCAACCATTAGAAATCTAACATCATAAGGTACACCCATACATGCAGCCACATCACCTTTAATTCCAGCTAAATGTCTTTTCATCCTATTGATGCCCCCTCCTTTATAACTTTTCCCACAATGTATACATCTATAACTACTCTTTCCATCTTTCACCTCTTCAGTTACATGATCCCATGCAGGATCACATTTCGCTCTCACAGACGAAGAATTAGCATTAGACCCAGTTGTAGAAGCATGTTCATTAGATGGTATAGAGGCGGACTCCATTTCACTCAACAATTTCAGACTGGCAGCAACCATTTTATCAACAGACAACATACATAAACAATAGTCAATAATTTCAAACTGACAGCAATCATTTTAACAACAAATAAATTCATCAACACAACATACACAATCAATAGTACAATACTCTGTAAACTATTAATCAATAATGCTCATTGCTCTGTAAATAAAATCCACAACATACACAAAATCACAAATAAACTAAAATGCTATTCTAATAATTGAAGTTATCACTTACCAAAAGAAGAACCTGAGATGAAGCCGAACATGAACTGAGAATTTGAGATGAAGCCGAAAAAAAAAAAAAAAAAAAAAAAAAAAAAAAAAAAAGAACCGAGAAAATAATCAAAATCAATATCAATATCAAGTACTCAAAATCATAAAAAAGAAAAGAATACTAATTATTATGGTATTACCTGATGAAGCTGAGAGAAATGAAAAAAAAAAAAAACAAAAAGAAGAACCAAGAAAATCAAAATCAAAATAAAAAGAAAAGAACATAAACATTACCTGATTAGCAGAGAGCAGAGCTCAAATGGCGACGGCGTGAGGTAGAGAGCCGCTGTGCGTGCGTGCCGCGGTGCATGCCTACGTGCTGCTGTGCGTGCCTGCGTGCCAAGGCAGAGAGCCAGAGAGAGGTGAGGCCGTGAGGGGTGAGACAGAAAACAGAGTGAGGTAGAGAGAGCTTGAGACTTGATGGAGATGAACTGAGTTGAGTGAGAGAGTGAGGGCTGTGAGGCAGAGTGAGGCGTGAGTGATGAGAGAGTGATCAGATTAGGCTTAGGGTTAGTTTTTAGGGACCAAAACGACGTAGTTTTAGGGGCAAAGTCAACAAACCTCAAACCGGGCATTAACCGGTTCAACCTTCAGTTTTTCTGGTTCTCAGGTTGAACCGGACGGTTTTTACTGTTTACCGTTTTTTTAGTTATTTCTGGTTTTTTATAATAACCGAATCGGATTTGATGCCAGTTCCCGGTTGAACCGGTCGGACCGGCCGGTCCGGTCCGGTTTTTAAAACCATGCTCACAAGTCATATCAATTTTTAATTTCTTGAGCTCAAATATAACGAATGAAATAAGGTTTTTATTTTATTTTTATTATTTTTTTGTGCTTTGTTACTTTAGTAAACGGCCAATCTCCTAAGTTTGATTTTCAAATTCTTCTAAAAAAAAAATTTTTTTTTTTAAAAACCGTCTTTTTCACCTTGAATAAAGCCCTAAAAAATTACCATAAGTTGTGTTAAATGACTTTCATTTAAAAAATAGTAATAATTAAGGGATTTTGTTGTTGTCATGGTGATGATTATAATTATAATTATTTCTATTATTAATAGTATTTATTTTATATATATATATATATATATATATATATATATATATATATATATAACTGAAACATTTGACTTTTAGTTAACCTCTCCACAATTTTTCGCATCAGCTTTTTTTATTTATATTTTTTAATTTGATTTAATTCTTTCGATTTTATAGTAGCAAATTGCAGAAAAATTATTAAATTTATTTTTAAAAAAAAATTAGTTGTTTGGTGCCATATAACCACTATACTTAAAAGAGACCTAAATTATCACCTAATTAGGGAATTTTTAGATAATCCTAACAAACTATATAATAATTCCATTAATATAAATCTATCCAAAAAATGGAATATATCTTCATTAATTTGATCATTTCTATGTTAATGACATTTTAAAAAAAAAATTCTATCATATTTCCTTATATCTATCAATTACATTTTCTATTAATGATTATAAATTATAATTTCAATAGGATTTAAACTCTATAATTATATCAAATGAGACTCAACAAATATATATCATTTTTAATTTCAATAGGATTTAAATTTTATATCAAATGGATTCTACCAACATATTCATCCTTTAAATATATATATATATAACCAAATTTGATTAGGAATCCATAACCCTATATTATATTATAAATAGTTTTTTTTTAGGGATTATTTGTTACAATTCCAACTCAGCTTTTCATTCCTATATTATATTTTAAATAAATTTTTTTTTGGTATTATTCTTCCAACACCACTTTGCTGTACAGTCTCTTGCATTGATTTTGGTTCTTGGAGCGCCTTCAAAACAAAAGGTATGTGAAGTTTTCTTATTAGGTTTAATGTTAACATAGATGAGAGGTATTTTGGTCAATTAGAAAAAGTTTGATGAAACATAAAAGGAAAAATAACTACAGAACACACAATCTAGGGAAAAAAAAAATAGTGACTGTATTAGGCAGAGGCCTTTGGAGATTGTTGTTTTTATTTTTGGAATTCTTTACGTTCATGTGTGCGTATGTATTGGGTTTAATTGAATTGGAATTATCTTTGAAACTTTGGTTTTGATTGAATAATGAAAATGGCAGAAGAGGTATGTTCCAATGTTTGAAGTCTTTTGTATATGTGTTGTTGTAGTTTAAACTTGGTATTTGAATTGTTAAATTGTTAATTCACAATTTCATTGTTCATCTATTAGTTATGAATAATAATATTGCTATTTGCAATCATCATGATATGGTATCAATGATGTGATCATTCTGAATGCTTTCCTTTAGAGTTTAGATAAAGTCTATTTTATGATTAAAAAAATTTATAATTAAAAGAATTTTGAAATTACATTTTTTTTTAAAAAAAATTGTTGGATATGTTGAGTCTTAAATGACTTCTATTAAACTCCATCCTTTATGGCATCATTAAAAAGAAAACTCATAAAGATAGGTATTAGGATATATTTGGAACTATCATATGGACTAACGTATTACACATGGTACAGATCTAACTGTAACATCTTATGTTATAAAATAAAAATTGGGCCTATGGTTATCTTCTCTTTGCAAAAAATGGTTAAATTCTCATTAATTATGATAGTTCACTTTTTGGTAAAATAGAAACTCTATTAACTAAGTTTAAAGAAATTAAAAATTCTATTTCAAAAAATTTCCAAAACATTAGATTTTATTTTAATTATTTTAATAATTTTATATTGTAAAAGAATAAAATTTATACATTACATACAATCATTACTTCAGTTACCTACTAAATGATAGAGGATATGAGAATTCAATTTGTAGATCTACTATCAAGATAATATAGATTATTGGTAATGGATAGTAGATTTGATTGCAGTTGAGTATTGTGCGAAGTTATCACCATAAAATAGCCCATGCCGGAATGTGTTATGTGGAACCAATAATATAAAAGAAAATGAATTTTTCTAAACCATTATATTGAACAAAAAATTAGTTATTTTCATTCATTTTCAAGTTATACATTTTTTAAAGTCAAGTCATAGACCTTTAAGTAAAATAAATACTTTTAATTTTTATTTAACTATGAAGCTGTGCTAACTCAAATGATGGTGACAAGTGTCACAAGATAAGTGGAGTTGAAGAACAATATAATAGTTTCTTTCGAGGACTTTTAAAGGAGGGTAATATGGTAAATTCACATATCCAAAAAAGTTAGAAAAACTAGAGTCACTACTTGGGCCGCACAATATGCTTTTTCTTTTGCTCTCACTTTTAAAATTTAGAAAAAATAGGTTCGCTGCTTGGGCTGCACGATATGCTTTTTCTTTCACTCTCACTTTCAAAAAGTCTTAGTCCCATGACATGGAAAATTAAGGTCTCGAGTCTACTCAAACAGACAAAATTAAGGTCTTGTGATCACTCTATTAACTAACGTGAATTATGGTTTGTGGAATTGTTGTCACTTGTCAAAGGCATGGAAAATTTAATATCTTGTAGGTTACCGTATTTTATAAGAACTAGTTTTTTTTTTTTTATATAGGTATAAGAACTAGTTTTGAAAGTGAAAAAAAATCAGTTATCTGGCTCAGATTTTAAAAACTAAAATCTCTTTATAAACAAGTATCATAGTAATCCCATATACTTTAAATCTAGATTCACTTATATTGATACCTATAGTGGATGTATTTGTCTCTGTCTATTTTGGACCATCAGCTTATAAAAATAATTAACCTATGACATTTACGCCAGACATTTTTTTTGGGTAAAAAATGCTAGACATTTAGCACACTGTAAAAGACCCACCCAACAAATAAGAAATAAGGCATCCTCTTAAGGTATGAATTTAAATAAAAAAAAAAGATTTATATATATTACAAATTATATCCTCTAATATTATCTTCTCAAAAAAAAATCCTCTAATATTATTTCATTTTTTTCTTTAATTTTAATTTTTTATTTCATTTTAATTTTTTTTCAATTTAGTCATTTAAACAGTTCTATATCCAATTTTAACTTTATTTATTTATTTATATTTTTCACTTGACAAAACAATGTTGTTTTAATGGGCTTGACCATGGGGATTTGATGCCAAGAGCCTTGCAGTTCTATTTGTTGACACTTCCTAGTATTTTTATAACATCCAAAATTCAAATCCCCTCACCTAAGTGACAATATATCTTTTGCTTATGCTAAGTAGATATATTAATTTTTAAAATAATATAGTTTAAATGAAACTTTATTTACCAAAATATTAAGTTGCTTATTAATTGTTAAGATGTTAATTCTATGTAAAACTCTATTACCTAAGCTTTGATAAATTTAATATTCTATTACACCTAAAGCTCATTTATTAAAAATTAAAAAAATGAAATTTAATACTTATTTTTTGATCATATCTATTATAGTTTTGTGTTTTAATGTAGCCAAACTACATGTTACATGTCTTGCGCAAGCCAAGTGACTCAAGATATATTGCACATAAAATTAAAGAGTTTTTGTGTGTTCTAATAAGTATTACAATTTCCTCAAAAAAAAAAAAAAAACTAATTATTAAGATAGTTAATTTATTCATGACTCACTAATTATTAAAATGATTTCAATAGTACTAGTATTTTTTTTTCTTTTACATAAAATTTTAATCCAAGATAATCAATAAATAGGATATTAAAAATTAAATCATTTAAATGAATATGTACATTTTATACAAAATATGGTGAGACGAGCAAAATCTGTCCCATCCATTTGCCTCTATGTAATGGGAAAAGTTTGCATGATATAAAAAACACAAAATGGATCAGACGAGGCTGAGATTGTCAAAGTAATAGCTAAGAAAAGTTTAATTATTGGCTTTATCTCTTAAAATTAGTATGGGATAAAACAAAATTATATATATATATATATATATATATATATATATATATATATAAATCTCACTGCTATTTTTTGAGTCTTTGATCTGCCAGATTCCTTCAATCTTGAAAATGTGTGGTTCGGAGGTATAAATTGTGAAAAACATTTCACCATGTCTTTTGTAATAATTGTTTGGAATTCCAAAGACTTGTAATTTTTTGTTTTGTTTTTTTTAAAAAAAAATTTGAATAGAAGAAAATACTTTGAAAGTTAAGTGTTACAGTCTTCCTTCTATTATCCAGCATGAAATTTGGACTATGAAATGGTTTGTTTCAAATTGCAAAGTTGCAAACTGAAGATGTAGCAATCATTTTATCTAGGTCCCTGTATTGATCCAACAATCATGTTATCAATTTATCTTGTTCATGTGGCAATCATGTTATCATATAGCAACCGTGTTATATGGATCTCTATTTATTTTCTATTTACTCGGATTTTTTTTTTTTAAGAAACTCATTTATAATTACATATATACTCAAATTTACTCATTAGTATCCTGTACAAGGATCAAGGATAGAGAAGGTCAAACAAATTATGAAATCATGAAATAAAAGTCACCAAAGTATACATGACATGTATAGCTAGAGACCATATCAATCAAGTAGTTATTAGCGACATGAGTGGGTTTGCACATTTATAAAAGATTCATAGCATTCACATTCAAGTATCTAAAAAAATACACACAATTTACACTTAAAAATCTACTTTATCTATTTTATCATACCATTTTACAACTCGCCTACATCTCAATTTTTATATATTTAGATACAACATATTAAAATAATATAATTTACTCAATCAAATAACAATAATAAACCATCTCACAAAATTTTTTATACTACTTTTATGGGAAATAGAAAATATTGTCAAAAAATTAATTGTTTTTTTTTCCCGTAACTACTTTCCTAAAATAGTGCTCTAAAAAATCCCTTAGAGCATCTATTAACCTTTTCCTAATAAAATTTTCATTACTTATTGAAAAAATAAAAACTCTAAAGCGTGTATATAAAGTGAAAAGTGTGGAAGTGAAGTCCTTTACAGTTTACTATTGGACATTTTCAAAGAATATACGGGCAGTGAAGCAGTGTTTGTTGAGCGAGAAAACAAGAACAAATAGCGGTCTTGTATGTTGAGTCGTTGACCGAGTTTTTGTTTAATTAATTAATTAATTTTTTATTTATATTAATTAACATTTTTGGAATTACTTTAATTTATCCTACTTTTATTTTAATCTCGAATCATGAACTAAAATCTTGCCTTTGACACTGAATTTGTTGAAGTCTTTTTTTAAATACTAGTGATAAATGACCTGTGGTTGTCCATAGAATAACTAAAACGATTCTTGCACTGGCGTTTCTGTAATGGAATCTGTTGAATTAGTTACAGTTGTTATGGTTGTTAATTAATGGTTTGTCATGAAAGATATCTGCCATCAATTTGTATGGGAGGGAGAAAACAAAATACGACTGGAATCTGTTTATTTGGTTGAAATTGAAAAATTTTTGTTGAAATTAAAATTTTTTTGCTGAAAGTACTGTAAGTAAATGTAAAAGTTAATTGAAATAGTATAATGAGACCTATGAATAATATAAAAAAGTGCAGTGAAACTCATAAATAGTAATAAAAATAAACTAAATAGTAAAATAAGTTGGTAAAAATCATTTTTACCAAACAGATACTAAAAATTCAATGAACCTTGAAAACGTGTGGTTTAGATTAGTAGACTTACTGTTAACGTTTCACAAGTCTTTGGTCATTATTGTTTGTAACTTCCAAAGATTTTGGAAAGCTGGTGCTTGAAATTTTGGACTGTATAATAATTGCTTGATGCTGGTTGCAGAGTTGCAATCAAAATTAACACATAGGCATAGCAATCAGGCTATCCTTATCCGGGTCCCTCCGTTAACTGAAGGAAAGATACCTGTGATCAAATTGTACACTAGAAAACAAAATACAACTATTCTTACTAAAAGTCACAATGAAAGATATTTGTCATCAATTTGTGTGGAAGAAAATAAAATACAATTAATCTTACCAGAAGCCATTGAAAACATGTGGTATAAGTTAGATTTCCAATTAATGCTTCACAAGTTCTTGGTCATTGATTGGAACTCACAAAGACTTTGAAAAGTTGTAGTCTTTGAATTTTGGACTATATAAGAATTGTTTGATACTAATTGCAGAGTTGCAGATATAATGTGTAGATAGTAAAAATCCTCTATTATTCATGCTAGATTGAATGTGTAGCAATCAAGTTTTTGGGTTTGATTTATAAAATCTCTATATAAACAACAATGATAATTGTGAAAGTTGTTGTGTGATTGTGTGTGATGATTGAATGATGATCGGAAACATGAAAGAGAGAGCATACACAAAAGTACTGTTTGAAGAAGAGAAATGCAGTGAAATGATAACGTATAAACACACGCAAAATGTTAAAATTAAAAGATTGCATGTGCGAAAATTTACATATTGAAAATTAAAAAAAAAAAATTAATATAAAATTATTAATCAAGACGGCAGACTTTGGCATTTGATGTTGGCCTCGGCAAAGTGGCATGATCTTGGACAACTCATCCAAAATTTAAAGCCATTAAAGAAAAGAATTTTTTTTTCTAAGATATATATATATATATTTCTTTTAAGACGAAAATTGGTTAGCCCATTAGAATTCTTGATGATATGACTGGCATAACAAATTTTCCAACTAGGCCTCTGTCTCATTCACTTTATTTCCTCATTTTATTTGGTGCAGAAGGGGGTCAAGGCTCAACACTCCCAGTATGCCTGCGTGTGCTCCCGGTACTTACTTAAAGATTTAAAGTTATTATTCATTATCATGTGATTATTTAATATATAGATTTTTTTTTCTATGATTTTTTTCAAACTTGCAAATTTTTAGAGGAAAAAATCTCAACCGTACCAAAACACCCATAAATGTCTCACCCCTTTTTTTTGCTGAAAATTAATGCATGATATTTATTAACCATTATTTTAGCTGTTTTTTAATATAATGCTTGACATAGATTTTTTTTTGGAGAGAAATGCTTGACATGGATTTAAACTTTTAACTATAGGTTTTTTTTTTGGTGAAATTATTAGTTTTATATATATATATATATATATATATATATATATATATATATATATATATATATCATTATGAAGCTATTAGTTATAGAATTATGTGAAAAGAATAAATTTTTGATATTCCATTTTTTAAGTTTGAATCTTGGGTCCATTCCTGTGTACTATTCAACGAAATAGATAAACTTTCTCTTTCGAGTTAGGTAAAACGATAAATCAACGAGCCACACATATGGGTTGGAAAATAATGTGAGGGCAAGCTGCTTAGAAATTGGTAATTGGTTACAGTTTCTTAAAGGGGCTCCACTTGGGTTCACACAAGATTTTTCAACAAATCATGTCTTTTCAGTTTCAGTTGAGTAAACTAGTATAAAATGTGGGGCACCAAAGAATAGACGTAATTAGAGTCCTCTTTAATAGATCCAAGTCTTCCAAGAGAAAAATATTAATTATGGGTTCATTTCAATGTTTTGGATATATGGTCTTCGACAAAATAGATATTTTTAAATACGAAAAAAAAAAATTCAAAAATTATTAAAATGTTTGACATGTATGTGATAGTAATGGTGACGGGGCTGGGCGGGGGCCAAGGCTCAACGCTCAACGCTCCCATTATGCCTGCGTGTGCTCCTAATACTTAGTTTTTTTTGAGAAACACTCCTAATACTTAGTTAAAGACTTAAAGTTATCATTTATTATTATGTGATTATTTAATATATAGATTTTTCTTTTTACTATTTTTTCAAACTTGCAAATTTTTAGAGGAAAAAATCTCAACTTTACCAAAACATCAATAATTGTCTCACCCTTTTTTTATGCTGAATATTAATGTATGATATTTATTAACCATTATTTTAGCTGCTTTTTAATATAATGCTTGACATAGATTTTTTTTTTTTGGAGAGAAATGCTTGACATGGATTTAAACTTTTAACTATAGTTTTTCTTTGTGTGAAGTTATTAGTTATATATATATATATATCATTATGAAGTTATTAGTTATAGAATTATGTGAAAAGAATAAATAATTTTTTTAATTTATAATGTGGATAGAATAAATAATCAGTCTAACCTTGGTCAAATCTTGAAAACTCTTTATTATAAATTCTTATTATTGATTTTTTTTAAAAGAAATAAATAATTAAAAAATTAATACTAACAATGCATTGTTGTCAACCTTTAGTATTGAAATTTCTTTTTTTTTTTTTTATAATTTTTGAACAAAACACTTCGGCCCCCTAAGTTTGAATCTTGGGTCCATTTCAGTTTCAGTTAAGTATAAAATGTGGGGCACCATAGAATAGACTTAAGTGTCCTCTTTAATAGATCCAAGTCTTCCAAGAGAAAAATATTAATTATGGGTTCATTTCAAAGTTTTGGATATATGGTCTTCGACAACATACATAATTTTAAATACAAAAATAAAATAAAATTATTAAAATGTTTGACATGTATGTGATAGTAATGGTGACGGGGCCGGGTCAGGGTCATCAAGCAATTTCTATAAATATGATATGAAGGTCTAAAAAGAAGCACTGAACTATAATAAAAGAAAAGACGATGATGGAAAAGAAAACCAGAACAATTCAGCACATAACTTGGTTTCTATGGTTCGTGGTGGTGCTGTTTGTATGGGCGTGCATAGCCACTGCATCATTAGCAGCAAGTTCTGTTGCAAATCCCGGTTGCCTTGAAACATGTGGAGATGTAATTGTTCCGTACCCGTACGGGATTGAAGACCCCAAGTGTGCAAAGAACGAGTCCTTCCTACTCGTTTGCGACCGTAGCACCAATCCTCCTAAACTGTACGTAGGTGAAAACATGTTTGTGTACAACATATCGGTGGAGAACAACACAGTAACCACCGGCATAGATGCAGCATCTGTTTGCTACAATGAAACAGGGCACATGGTGTGGCAATTTGATCAGGAAATTACGCTTTCATACGGGCCATGGACCTTCTCCAACTCCCGAAACAAGTTTACATCTCTCGGTTGCGATAACTTGGCCCTCATGAATGATGCTAACGGTGGTTTTGGGGGTGGATGTTTCTCCTTGTGCAGCGACAATGAAAACAGTCCTCCTGATGATGGCTCTTGCTCAGGTGTTGGATGCTGCCAGACACCAATTCCTAAGCACCTCAAGACATTAAATATTACTCTTGGAAAAATAAGGTCAAACAATATAAGCGATAATTCGATGAGTAATATTTCATGCGTCTATGCCTTCTTAACGGATCCAACCTTGTTCAATATGTCCACTATAGACCTCCACATTGACCCATCAATTGATGATCGGTATCCTACTCCACCAGTGGTGCTTGATTGGGTGGTGGGAAAGGAAAAGTGCGAAGCAAGTGAAGGACCCTCAGGATACGCCTGCGGCCACACTGGAACTTCGTGCAAAGACTCTGACAATGGCCGCGGATATCGTTGCTCTTGTCAAGAAGGATACATGGGAAACCCCTACCTCCGCGAAGGCTGCCAAGGTGAATTAATCAATTGTTTTCATTTATTGTTAAACTCTTAATCAATTGTTGATTTTTGTTTTTTTTTTTTTGGTAGAATGATTTTTGTTATTGTTACTACTGTATATTCTTTTGGGATGAATATTGTTACTATTTTTTTTTTCTTCCTATGAGGAGGAAACTTAAATTAAGGAAGAATTAAGTACTAACTAGTATGGAATAACTAAACCCCCTAAGAATCTGCTAATAATTAGCTTACAACACTATTAGAACTCGGGAGGATCCAAATATATCACAAAAGATTCACTTTAGTTAATTATACTATAGGCACAGACTTATGACAATCATTTTAATTTTTTATTTCTCTTTTCCCTAATGATTAGTTTGTAACTGTAGTCCTTATTATTTCACAGATATAAATGAGTGCAAAGATCCAAGCACCTACCCATGTGGAGGTAATTGCAAAAATACACCAGGAAATTACACATGCATCTGCCCACTTGGTATGCGTGGTGACGGTAAAGTTGCTTGTCATGGAGTTCGTCTTATCATAATTGTCACAGGTATTATTTACTTTTCCATGATTAAAAAAATTTCATGCATCTTGAGTAAGTGGCATAGCTAGAAATTAAAAGAAATGACTTGAGTAAAAAAAAAAAAAAAAAAAGAAAAAAAAAAAGGAAGAAGAGTATAAAGGCGTTGACCAAATCTCTTCTATGACATTCTAGATGTTTCTTATAAAGCTATCCTGACATATTTTACAATCAATAATAGCACAGGGACCCGGACCCCCTGTCCCAAAGAAAAAAAAAAAAAAGGCTCCCCTAAGAGAAAAAAAAAAAAAAAATTTATTAGTTATATTTTTTAATTTCTAGGGTTGCGCTTCTCTTTCAAAAATTTAGACCACTTTCCTTTTAATCAGCCTAGCCCAACTTATAACTATTCAATTAAAAAAAAAATAATAATAATAATAAATAGCCTAGTCCAACTATCAACTATTTAACTCAAAAAAAAAAACTTTAAAATGAAAAAAAAAAAAATGCTATTCAGCCTACTATTAGAATATTAGCATCAAGTATTCTAAATGCTAAATATTTAGTATTTAGAACACTAAATACCAAAAACACTATTGTATAGACATATCAAATGCTATATTAAAGTTAAAAAGGTAATTTTTGGTTTGGGTAATTTTTTTTTTCTTTTTTGCAATAGTTGATACTCTTAAAAAATAATATTATATTGTGGTTTTTTGTTGTTTGTAGATAATTGCATCTTAATCTATTAAGAAATAATAATTTTATGTATTTATCTTGATTGATAGTTTGTTACTACTATATGAATACTTTTTTTTTTCTTTTCTGTATATTTCGGTCCCCTAACTTGAAATTATAGGCCCACCCGTCACAACAAAAGTACTAAAACAATTTATTGCATCTGTCCCATCACAAAAAAAATTATTGCATGTGTAATATCATTGTAATAATTTATGGCAACTAAAAAAATCATTGTGATAAATTATTGCAACACAATTTTGTTGTAATAAATAAATTCTAATAATAACAAAAATATTTTGTTGCAACAAAACGTTATTGCACATAAATTTTCCGTCGTAATAACCTTTTTTCTCAATCTTTATTGCAATAGTGTGCAATGAAATGTTTTTGTTGCAATAAGATTTTATTGCAACAAAATGTTATCGCAACGAAAAATAACCTATTGCCTAAGATTTTATTGCAACAATGTTTTTTGTTACAACAAGAGATCATTGCAAAAATTTTGAGTTTATTGCAACAAAAAGTTTCTTTGCAATATACTTTTTTATCTTGCATAGCAGCCAAAATATTACATACCATGCAATCAATTATTAAAAAATATTGTGCTCATTTAACAAAGTCAAATATTTGGCAATTTAATTACTAAGAATTCATGAGCTGTACTCTATGGTTTTTAGACCTAGATCGTTTAAAGAATCAGTGAAAGGGAGAAGTTCAAGGTTTTTAAGGTTGGATCAAGGTCCGATCGAGGTCGAACCGTAATGATGTCATAATTAATTTAGTAATTAATTAAAATAAAATAATTATATTAAATTTGTAAATATTAGCAAGATTAACTGAAAATATCTATAAAATTTTGAAAAAAAACTTTCAAATAAATTTTCATGATATTATATGGTTAATAGAAAATAATACAACATAAATAAGCATGAAAATAAACTTGTATAATTATCCTTCAAATATAAATCATTTTGATTAATTTTTTTTTAAAAATCACTTTTAATTCATTTATTAAATTCCCATGCGAATGAGAATTATTATTAATCACAAGTAAATTTATCAAAGAAAACAAATTTAGTAATATTTAATAAATTGAGAGGGAGGTAATATAATATGTTGAGAAATTATAAATCATATAAGTATAAAATAAATATAATAATAGATTATAGTTGAACACAAGGGGAGCAAGTGGTGTGATGGTTACAATGTTGGTCTTTGTTCTTAATTGAGTTTCAAATCTCAAGTTTTCTCTATTTTTTAAAATAAAGTTATCTCTTTGAACTGGTTGAACCGACTCACTGTTCAAACAATTTTTCGAGTCGAACCACGGTTCAAGGGGTTCTCTCAAGTTGTTCAAATAGCTGGTTCTCACTCATTGAAAATCAATTTCTTGAACAGTTAACAATTAACCCGGTCAGACAGGCTGGTTTGGTTTGGGTTTGAAAACCATGTTGTGCCCAAAAAGATGGAATAAAAATGTTGTTACCAATTTCCTCATCATTATTGTTGGTCATTAAACTATTCTCATTTCTTTTTGCCATTTTTTATTTGCATACAGTTCTAGGAGCAATCATTTCGTTTGTGATTATCATTCTCCTGAGCTTCATTCTCTATAAAAGGAGGAGAAAAGAAAAAAACTTCATAAAACATGGTGGTTTAGTGCTGCGGAACCAAAGGGTAAGGATATTTAAAGAGGAAGAGCTAATAAAAGCCACCAATAACTATGGCGATATTCTTGGTCAAGGCGGTTTTGGATCAGTTTACAAAGGGGTATTAGCTGATGATACCCACATTGCCGTCAAGAAGCCTAGGAGCTTGGACAAGACAGATCTTAACCAACAATTTCAACATGAAATTTGTATTATTTCCCAGGTCAATCACAAGAATGTCGTCAAGCTCTTAGGTTTATGCCTACACACTGAAATTCCATTGCTTGTTTATGAATTCATATCAAATGGAACACTCTTTGAACATATCCATAAGACTAAGTCAAGTTTCTTAAAGTCATGGAAGAGTTGTCTAAGAATAGCTGAAGAGATAGCATCCGCCCTAAATTACTTGCATTCTTCAGCAGATCCACCAATCATTCATAGAGATGTAAAGTCCAGTAACATACTCTTAGATGATCACCATACAGCAAAAGTATCTGATTTTGGAGCTTCAGTTCTCATTCCATTAGGTCAAAGTGGACTAGGTATAACTGTGCAAGGAACTCTCGGTTACTTGGACCCCGAATATCTTACAACAGGTAATTTAACCGCAAAAAGTGATGTATATAGTTTCGGAGTTCTCCTCGTAGAGCTCTTAACTGGACAGAACCCATGCACATTTACTAGGCTTGGAGCAAGGTGTAACCTCATTCAATATTTCATCTCTTCTTTACAAGACAACAATCTATTACAAATTTTGAATGTTGAGGCCATTGATAGAATTGAAAGGGAGCAAATATTGGAAGTTGCTAAACTGACAATGAATTGTCTTAATAGTTGTGGGGAAAAAAGGCCACCAATGATGGAAGTGGCAGAGGTTCTTGCTAAGCTAATGAAAGTGTCCCGTGATAGCTTGTTGGTTCAGCACAACAGTGAAGATACAGACAACTAGTGACTTACCATTCCATGCAGGGATGGGGCCAGGACTTTGAGTTAAGGGGGCGACTCTGACCTCTAGCTCAGCGACTTCTTAGCCGCTGAGGGTTTTTTTTTTTTTTTTTTTTTTTTTTTTTTTTTTTTTTAAGTTTGTGACATGTGTGCTTGCTTGATTAATTGGACTTAATTCTCTTTTAGCTTTACTATTGGTGATTTCTGTTGTTGCGCAAATGTTTTTGGGCTAGTATATGTTGTTTTAAATTTTAGGTCTATAAATTTTTTAATGGCCTTTAAAATGAGGAAAGTGCTAGAGGTATATTGTTGATATAGTGAGTGATTATTGGTAAGTAAAAAAGTGATGTAAATGATAGGTTCAGATGCGAACCAATAAGAATTTGTACCTCAACAATATATAAAAATGTTGTAGATAAGTTTATAACTGTAATATTACTCTAAAAAGAATCAAAGATATTGTTAAATGGGAAAAATGTAATTTTATAGAACAAAATTGCTAAATTTAATGCATATATATATATATATATATATATAGGGTCATGCTAACGAGTGCCCTTAGGGCACTAATTAAGAATCTAGTTAAAGAAAGTTTTGACATCACTTTTATGAGAAATGAAAAAAGCTGTCAAAACATTAATTGTTTTTTTTTCTCATCAAAACTTTCTTTAACTGAATTCTTAACCAATGCCCTAAAGGCACTCATTAGCATTTCCCTATTTTTTTTCATATATTTTTACCACGACATTCTACTTAGATTTAGAAAAGGAGATTATCTTCATTTTGCCTAAGTAAAAGATTATTGTAAATACTCTATTTAACACCCATAATTTAATCTTGGAAGAAAGAGAAATCGTCATTCTATATATCCAAAAGCATGATTGTATACATAAATAATAGCATAGATAGATTGCATATAATTATCTATTTAGATTTTTACTTGATTATTGATAAACAAGCACTATCCACATAAATCTAAGAATTCGCAGAAGAATCCTACACCACCATTATCAATTTCACTTCCTATTCGAATCATTATTTACTCACCTATCCAGTTTCTTTTATTCTATTCTAATTCTTGATTAGTTAGGGAAGCAAAAAACAAATTAGGCCAAAATGCTATCCCTATCTCTAATAGAAAGAATTATCCAGAAAAAATTAAATATTTTTATTTTTGTTAATTATTCAAGCGGATAGGTTTTTAATTTCCTCCAATATTTCACATGAAAAATTATATACATAATTGAGTAATATTTTTATTTTTTATAATTCAATGATTGAGTTGGAACAACTTAAACCTGATATGGTGTCAGTTGAACCAAGAGATAGTTTATATACTTTAATCACATGAAAGGGGTATTCAAAGTTTTTTTTTTTTTTTAATGAGCGATGAACTTCATAATAAATGTTTTCATGCATGCGACATGCAACAATATTTATATGTGTGAGTTATTAACCCAAAAAAAAAAAAAAAAACTTATAACATTGACCCTAAAAAAAAAAGAGTTGAGGCGATGAGGATAGTTAAATATAAATTAATATTAATATTTTTTAAATTTTTATATGAATTATCATTTTTGTTTGAACTTTAAATTGAGTGATTGCCTATTTGTCTTTGGTGGTGGTGTCTGAATTTTTCAAACCGGATGTGACCCAGTAATTTACTAGTTTGTCCACCTTAAGTTATGTTTTTAATACTTGCGTAATTATTTGGCAACAGATTTTTTTTTTTTTTTTTTAGAGAAAAATTTGGCAACAGATTAATTAGACAGAAAATTCTTCACTCTCCTTCTTTTTTTTTTTCTTTTTTTTCTTTTTTTTTACTTTCTATATCATGTATAGCTAAATGATAAGTTTGTATCATTTAAATTTTTTTAGTTAGAACATCAAACAAATTTTTGTAGTTAGTCTAAAACTTTGGAAGTGATATGTGCTAAGAACTTGGATTTTTTTTTTTTTTTTGTCTTTTTTTTAATAATTGGACATAGTTCTTAAAGGTTGAGAGATTGTGAAAGAGGAAGATAGTAGATAATTTTGACTAAACTTTTCGTTTAGTTTTTTTAATTCTCTATTTGTCTTTTTTCAGAAAAGCCGATTTAACTAAAAGATAAAGGTTGTTTTAAAAACTTCTTAATTCAGTGACTTTTTACTAATTTTTTTACATTTATGGTCTATTTTGATGTAGAATATTTTCAAACGTAAAATATTTTACATGTAAAATATTTTATTAAAAATATTTTCATTTTATAGTGTTTAATTGTCTACATGAAAATGACAAGAAATGTAAAATGAAAAAAGTTTCCTAATCTCACAATCCATCAAATCTAAGCTACCACCACCAAATCAGTAAAAAGTAAAAACCAACCCACCACCAATATGCCAACCACCCAACACACTGACCACTTAATCCACCTTTTGAAAAGGGAAAAATAAATTTTAAAATTTTAAAAAAATTAAAAAAAATTAAAAAAAAAAAAAAAAGATGGCCAACCCCCCAGTGCAACCCACAACAGTCACTACCGCAAACCATTTTAGCTACCCACCAAAACCCACAACCCAGCCACCACCAATACCTACAAAACATCCCAGCCATCCACCACAACCCACAAACCTAGCCACACATGACCCATAAACCATCCGAAAATCCAAATCGGTAAAGCCATGTGGCAATAAAGGGATAAAAATTATAAAAAAAAAAGAAAAAAGAAAAAAGAATTGAGATTAAAAGCATGAACTGCCGATAGTGGAGGTGGCCAAGAAATAGTGGGGCTGATGACGACGATGGAGGATAACAAGAAAAAAAAAAACTTAGGGAGGTGAATCGGTGGGTGGTGCTAACGGTAGTGGAGATGCAGTCAGTGATGAGTGGCGTCAACAAGTGGATTGATGGCCGATGATGCCAATGATGAGTGGCATCTAGAAGTGGATCAATGGTTGGTGGTCTGGTTTGTGGAAGATAAACTCTGCTCTAATATTAAGGACACTGTATCGAGACAGTAGGAAGAGACAAGTGAGTGAGTTTTGTAAAATATTTTACACTTGTTTTAAGCATAAAATATTTTACAATTGGTTGGCCTGATTTTACACTTTGACTAGAAAATATTTTACAATTAACCAAATTTTTCATCAAACACAAACATAGTAAAATGTGTAAAATATTTTACTTCAAAACAAACGGAGCGTTATTATCAAATAAAAACAATCCAATTATGCAAATCTAATACTATAAAGCATAATACACATTTTTTTTTTATAGGAACATAATATACAATTTGTGTGTTTATATATATATATATATATTAGAAAACAGTAATATTTATTAGAACACACAAATAAGAAAGTAATATATAGAGTTTTTTAAACAAATTTATAATATATTACATAATCAGAGTACCACTACAAAAGGGTCTAACATTTGTAGTGGTACCCCAGACTACTACTACGACGGTTGAACCTAGAAAATTCAAAGCAAAATCAATTCCTCCAAATCAACCTCAACAAACCCCAATATATATATATATATATTGTCCCTGGCGCTATGTGAATCGACTCCCACTGTTCCCTTAGGTAGCTCAAATAGTTACCTTGGATTTGTTTTTTTGAACTTTTGTAATTTTAGGGATTTGAAGGTTTGCTTTGAGTCATCCTTGGAATTTTCATAACTGTGGAATGTAGCAATGTGATTTTGACGTATTTTGATTTGGTGAGGATGGATGTTGGGTTGATTTGTGATTCACGACGGTGGCTTTTGATGAATAGAAAATGAGGGTTTTTTTTTTTTTTCCCCTCTTTGGCAGTGTGAAAGATTAAGGATGACTGGTGTGTTATGGAGGTTGATTTAGGTTTTGATTTGTGGAGATTGATTTAGGATTTATATTTCTGGTTTCAAGTTCTTGTTCGTGTTGAAGATTGTTATGGATCTGAATTAACGTCATTTTTTGGTTTTTATTATTATTTTTTATTTATTTAAATTTGAATTTTCTTTTTTAATTCAAATGCTGATATGGCATTTTTTAATGTCAATAAAAAAATGTTATTATTTTTAGTTGCCATGTAAGCTTCAATAATGCCAACAATACACACCATTTGTAACATAGGCGTTTTCCATTAGTGATTTAATAGTATGGACCAAATTGACTGTAAGTTAAAAATAGCAGGGACCAAATTGACTGCTACCAAAATATAGGGACTAAATTGACTGTTACCCCAAAATGTAGGGACCAAAATGATGTTTTCGCCTAATAAGTTTACATCTGAATAATATAGACTAAATATTGTACTACTTAATTAAATTTGGCATGTCATAAATGCTTATTTATTTTAATTATTAATATTGCTACATTTTAGTTATATATATATATATATATATATATATATATATATATATATATATATCATGTCAAACCTAACAAAACTCGAGTTCAATGCCCTTGACATTTCAAGCAAGAATTATCTATCATGGATCCTGGATGCTAAGATCTAGTTGGATGTAATAACCCTTGTGGTGGGCCTTTTTATATCCTAGACTGGACTGCTCTTGCCGTACTACGGCCCAATGATTCTGGGGTAGGAAAGTCTGGACTGGCTTAATTGAAACTCACCTTAAGTCAGCTTGTGCGCAAGCTAGGACCCCTAACATGGATCTTAATCACATGCCCATGATAGGAAATACTGTCACGAAAAATGTTATGGTAGGAGAAACATAACACAGCAGGCTAACTAAAATATTTTAACTGAGGTACTTGTTACTGACCAAAGATAATGTTTAAATAATTTTGCAAAAGGAAAATACGATAATATGAGTATGGCAAAAGTGAATCAGTAATAAAAAAATATAACTTTAGCACTTAAAAAATCGTAATAAAAGAAGGAGGGGGATTAATCTACTAAACTCAGCTCCTTGGCAGGTTTAATTCCAAGAAGGGAACCAATCTCCAATATGGGTAATTTCATAGGGAAGTCCTACCATAGAAAATACATACTTTGGAAAATGGACCTAAGTGGCTTAATCTCAGATTCTTAACTTGTTAGAGAGTAGACTATTAAGAGGGAGAGAAGTGGGTAGCCTATTGGTGCATGCTTTCTCACTCCTCACTCTCCTGTTTTCTATCTTCACTCTCAATTCTCTTATTTTTCTTTGTTTATCTTCTCTATTTTCGTTGTTTTCTACTTCTCTATTTTTCAATGCTTTCTCCTATTCCTCCTTGTTGCTATTGTTGTTATTTACTGTGCACAGCTAAGGCCTTTTTATACTGCCTGTCATGATAAGATTTACCATTTTACCCCTCAACTACTTTTGGCCTATTATGGGTGTCCTTCCTAGATTGCCCATTGGTCTACTGGCTACTCAACTACCACCGCTACCCTACGCTAGCTGCGCCACGCTTTATTCCTAGAGAAAAGTTGTTTTGTTTTGTTTTCTTGCTTCCCGTGGCACTCCCATTCAGATAAGGGCTGAGGTTCTCTCTTACTAACTCCTATGGCATGCACCCAATGATTCCAGCTCATCTTTACCTCTTTTGGGTGGTATGTCATCCCAGCCCCAAAAGAGCTTGAGCGGGAACCCCAGAATAGGCTTCTCCCTTCTCTCCACCGCCAAACCATACCTTCTCTTACCTTTGACCCATGGCTCACCATCTTTGTATTAGTTGGGTACAAGTGGGTGGTGCCTAAGCCTTGAGCGTGCTCCACTCCCATATGAGTCCATTGCTTGTCTGGAGTTCATGCGTTTACTATTGCCTGCGAGTTTGTCTGGTCCTACTATGCATTTTGCTGCTCATTTAGCTCTTTGTGGTGAGGATGAGTCATTGGGTCTTCATTCTTTGCATCTCATTTCTTCTTTGGGCTAGGTATTGCTTAGGTATGGGCTTTTTCTTCTTTAATTCAATCCCCATCTCCTTTTACTTTCAGTTTGTGGGCTAACTGGTACTACTGCCATGCCACTACATTGTTTCTGCCCTGATATTGTTTAACTTGTGTTTACCGGGCTTCCTTTAGGCCCATCATGCTAGTTTCATGTAGTATTCCTTCCCTTAGTTTATGTTGCCCAATATTCCTACTGGGTCAATTCTCATATCATCTTGGGCTTTCTTGGCCCATTTTATTCCTTTGGGCATCCTCTACCCATTTCATTCCTTAGGGCATCCTTGATCCATCTCATTCTTTCCTACTTCTTACATTCCCATAGGCCATTGCTAAAATCTTTCAGGCTTCCCTAGCCCAATTATCATATCCTTTACTTTTGGGTTTATTGGACTTTGAAACAATCCCATTTACTAATCCCTTTCTTTAGGCTCCTTCGACCCGTCTTCATTTGCTTTCTACTTCTTATGATTCTCATGGGCTTACTACTTCATTCTTTGAGGCTCCCTTGGGCCCATTTGCTTTCTTTGGGGCCCTTTTACTATTTTGTAGGCATGTGAACTATTATTCCTGTCATTCAGGTTTAATGGTGTTTTTTTTCTTACTTTGCTAATTCTTCTTTCATTGCCCATTTTATATTGTTGGGCTTCTTCTGTTATTGGACCTTTTTGCCAAAATGGGCATCAACATTCAACCCCCTGAGTATATGAATTACTCGTACAGTTTATATGCAAATAAAAAGTCTCTTCCTTTTCTCCCTTTATTTTTTCGCGGGTTTTTTCGAACAGTGGGCCCCGCCTAATTTTATTTCTTGCTGTGAACAATGTTGTCTCTTCGAATTTCCCAGCCTAACAGTTATTCTGAAACACAGCTTTTGTTTCATTAATACGATGCTTCTTTTGGTGGCTAACCCATTGCATCCTTTCAGGTCATCTTTACTGTCATTAGTGCTTAAATTTATTCCCTTCCCATCATTTGCTAAGAACATCTTTTCATTCCCTTTTCCTTCGCCGTGTCTTCTTCCTTAAAACATCCTCACCAATCTATTCCAATCAAATAACCCATCGTGACATCAACGAAAGGCGAGGGTTCTTCTCGCTGTAAAGGAAAAGAGATTGATGCCGACGATCCTGCCACCAAAACCGTGGGTGAGGATGCTCCCCTCTCTGAATAGGAATGCTTCAAAGAGGAAGAAAGGAGTCGCGACCCAGATAGTGAGTGTGCTCCCCCATTGACTTGAGGTACGACACTCACACCCATTTCTCGGTAATACACAGTGACTACTTGCCTCCGCTGCTGAGTTACGTGTAGCTCTCCACTTACTGTCATGACACGGAGATGTCTTGGACCCCTTTGGCTTCCTCGATCCCCGATCTTGATATACGCCAAGGCACTTCACTCCTCATGCCCATTCTTTTCAAATTTGGGTCGGGTACCTCTTTGGGTTAGAAAGAGTGGGTAGATGAAGAGTTGGCCGATACGAGTTTCATGGTAGCACTGCAGCAGGCCAGTGTGTTGAAGGCTATTGTTTCATCGCGTTACTTGTTCAATTATAAGGACTTGCTTAACCTTCATCATTTGGTCCGCAGATGGTGTACTGCTACCCACACTTTCTTCCTTCCTTGCGACAAGATCAACGTGACCTTGGAGGATGTGGTGAATCAACTATTGTTGCCCATTCTCGATGATGTAAACCTGAGTAATATTAAGCTTTCTCCCAAGGAGGAGGCCATGGAGGCCAAGTTGAAGAAAGGGATGAGTTACAACGCAAAGTTGTCGCATTGGGTGCGGGCTTTCTCCAAGGCTTCCGACGTAGTCCACCATGCGGCTTTTGTTGCATTTTGGCTTTATAAGTTCATCTTTGACTCTCATCCTCATTATGTTGTAAAACCTTTTTATTTCTGATTAGCCATAAAGATTTTTGCTAGGGTGAGTCTGCCATTAGCCCCTATGTTTCTAGGTCATTTGTATGTGCAATTAGATATTTTGCATAGTTATGAGAAGCAGGCAGGTTCCTGCCATATAGTTACTACTTTTGCCTACAGTACCATTTTGTAGCAGTTGTTATGGGAGCGTTGTGCTAGGCACTTGGCTAAGTGCAAGTCTATCCGTTTTGCCAAAGAGAAGTACCATTCCTATCCAAAGGTTATTACTGATTTTTGCATCCTTTTTGTTTTTGATTTTCCATTG
The DNA here is from genome assembly GCA_030820535.1 of Quercus parvula. Taxonomy (NCBI): domain Eukaryota; kingdom Viridiplantae; phylum Streptophyta; class Magnoliopsida; order Fagales; family Fagaceae; genus Quercus; species Quercus parvula. The sequence continues at coordinate 32,446,690 of JAUAME010000012.1, forward strand.
GCTTACCGCTAGGTTCGATTGAAGCCATTTAGGCATCATGCTGTAGAGTTTTTTGATAAGGGAGTTGGCTTTTATTAGAGAGCATACAGGAATTTGGGCATTGGCTTTACATGTGCTAATTCGGTCATAGGCCCCTTTATTGACACTGTTAGGACCACCACCCCATTGACTACCTTGATGATAGGGGGATTACATACATGGCAGCCACTAATGCTAGGTGGCTGCCTTACCTTGCTGATGAGGGCATCCAATTTGTGCACTATTCTGTCAATAAAGTGAGTAGGCAGTTTGGGTTGGATAAGGACACACCTGATGATTTCACTGCCATTCTAGAGTCTGCTACTTCTGTTTAACCATTCATGCAAGGTGCTTTTGAGTTTTGGAGCAAGCATTTCACAACAGTCACTATCCTGAGTTCACAAAGAGAAGGTATTTGCATAATTGCAATGCATGGGTATTGGCAGCTTGTGATGACTTCATTTAAGCAAGAGTTGTTGGGTAGCCATGGGTTTTCTCTCATTCCTTTTGATGGTCTTCACACCATCATTTCTGCCAACTCGCGATTGTTGCTTCCCACCAAGTCTGTGGCGGCATATGCTAGGAAGCAAAGTCGGTCTGCTATATTTAAGTGGCAGGTAAAGGAGAATGAGTGGTACTTGTATGCTAGTGATTACTCCATGGGTTGGGAGAAGAAGGTGAAGGTGGTGAACCTTCCTACGCCCGCAAAGAAAGGCTCAATGTCTTGGTCCGCTAAGCCCAAGTCTACCAAGAGAGGCAATGATTCTTCTGAGACTTTTTTTAACATTGTTCCCTATAAGGGTGTTCTTCCTCCCATTGGTAACATAGTCCTTGAGAGTTCTCCTCCTCCCTCTGCTCATACCCATTCCAGCAAGCGCCCTACTATAGGCAAGCCCAAGCCTTCCACTCCACGGCCATCCACATATACTCCTCTTTCTGGTAGGACCCAAGGCAGCAAGAGGAAGACATCTCCACCACCTTTATCTGCCACTACTAAGAGGAGAGTATGTTATCTCTAACCTTACTTCTTCTTTATTTTTTTTCTTATTCATGGGGCCTTCAAGTAGCCAACTCCACATGTATACTCACGCATCTCCCTTCTTTTTTTAATTTATTTATTATTTCTTGGCAGTCTAAGCATAAGGAGGACACTTCTGCCACCCACCCCATTTTACTTAACGAGCCCGAGTTAGAGGTACATTCCTTCCCTTCCCATGCATTCTCATTGCCACGTGTTACCACGTGTTCTCTCTCCCTTTTCATCATCATTTTTTTTTTTTTTTTTTTGCATGTTTGCTTAATCCTAATTTTGAGTAAAGAGATATGATCAAAATATGAAACTGGTTTTGATCTGAAAAATCAGCTTACTCTTATCCAAATCCCCTTTTTTTTAAGGATTTTCCCCATACGTTTTTTGCTTATTTTTTTCAGCATTCCAAACTCTATAAATTGGGACTGGATCTCATAATTCAGCAGACTTTTCACCCCCTAGGGAGAGACACTTTTTTAGGCTCTAAGAGGCACACTCTTTTAGGCTCTCAAATTGCTCATATTTGCTAATCCCCTCTTTAATATTTAGGGTTTTTAGGTTTCAAAGATAATTGAATAAATTTCTTTGAACCCTAAAACATCCTCTCAAGAACAACAAGTGCTCCATGCAAGAGGTTGTTTTCAATCACCCTATTCCTTTTCTTTATGTCTTTCTTTATGATGATGCATGTTTTTTTTATCTTTACATGAATTGTTAATCATTGTTTTGTTAAAACATGATCCTAATATATATATATATATATATATATATATATATATATATATATATATATATATAATTGCTATGATCTTTTTCTAAATTTCAATAATCTGCATATAACCAATTATTTTTATTAATTAAAAACAAATCTACATCTTTCTTAGATGTAGATCTAAATTTTTCTTAATCAAAAACAAATTTGCATCTTTCTTAAATGTAGATCTGAAATTTTCTTAAAATAAAAACAGATTTACATCTTTCTTAGATGTAGACCTGAATTTTCCTTAATCAAAAACAGATCTGCATCTTTCTTAGATGAAGATCTGAATTTTTCTTAAAATAAAAATAGATCTGCATCTTTCTTAGATGTAGATCTGAATTCTTCTTAAAATAAAAACAGATCTACATCTCTCTTATGTGTAGATCTAAATTTTTCTTAATTAAAAATAGATCTGCATCTCTTTTAGATGTAGATCTGAATTTTTCTTAATTAAAAATAGATCTACATCTTCCTTAGATGTAGATCTGAATTTTTCTCAAATCAAAAACTAATTTGTATCTTTCTTAGATATAGATCTGATTTTTTTAACATATGCAGATTCTGAAACAAAGAAAAAGATTAAGCATGATTGTGTTTATGGTTGTTTGTTTTGTTTGGTTCATATAGCATAAATTTATGTTATGAGTTAAATTATCTTCATAAAAAATCTTTTCCATATTTTTTTGAACATACAAAAAATAGATTTGATTTTTCTGTTACCAAAAAACTCTTTTTTATCATCACAAAATAGATCTATATTTCCCACCAAAAACCAATTTTTTGTTATCTACAAAACAAATATGATTTTTTCTTACAAACCACAAACCAATTTTTTCTAGTTCCCAAAAATAGATCTAATACTTTTTCAAATCAAAAGACTTTGTTTTATGTAATAAACACATATCTGAATTTTCTCTCCAAAAGCCACTTTTTTATTATTACAAAACAGATCTGGTATTTTTAATAAATCAAATCAAAAAAATTTTATCACCAAAATAGATCTGAATTTTCTCTCCAAAAAACCACTTTTTTTTATTATTACAAAACATATCTGATTTTTTTACAAATCAAAAACCATTTTTTATCATCACCAAAACAGATCTAATTCTTTTTAAAAAAGATGAGGACGAATTCATAAATTAATTTATGTGATTTAATTTTTATTTCACATGTTCAACATATCATTCATAGCATGCATAAAGGGTACATAGGACACAAGAGTCTAGAAGACCAGACTCTGTTTGGGCAAAATGGGTGCCTAACACCTTCCCATTCTATAACCTAGCCTCTGAATTTAGGTCTTTCGATAAGTAGGTCTAAGCCTTGTCTTTATTTTTATTTTGGGTAGAATTTAACATGTAACTAGGACAAAAAACCATGTAATTATTTGGTAGTTTGTAACTAGGAGCCAAAGCCATGTAATTTTCAATTTTTCGAACATGTATTTTATTTTATTCAATCAATAAGATGAAAAGATTCAGCTATGCAAAGTTTTATTTAGTTTTTCTTATTTTTTTGTATAAAAAATAAATGGCGACTCCACACCACTTACCCAAAAAGAGAAATATCCTAAAAAGTACCCAAATCTCTTTTTTGAGAGCACCCTAGGTTCAAGGTCTCTCACACCTACATGACCTTTAAAGAGGGTGTCATCACTTTAGGTAGGCTCATTACCTCCATTTCGTAAACTAAGGAGAAAGGTGAAAATCTCGTGGTAGACTTGGGTGAGTTTCAATTGGCCGAAAGGGCATCTGGCAGATGTATTGCCCATCCCCGGGTGTATTCTTGATTCACCTTGCTAATGATCTTGATGAGAGTCTTGTTTGTTGCTTCTACATGCCCATTCCCTTAGGGGTAATAGGACGATGACCGGTGGTGTTTGATTTGATAAAACTCTAGCATCTTTCTTACCTCACTGTTGACAAATGGAGTGCCATTGTCATTGATGATCCTATAAGGTACTCTGAACCTAATAATCATGCACTCCTTGATAAAAGTTGTCACAACTCCTCCCATGGCCTTACGAAGTGGTATAGCTTCTGCCCATTTGGTAAAGTACTCCGTAGCCACAAGAATCCATATGTACCTGCGAGAGGGTGGATTAACTGGTCCTACTAAGTCAAGCCCCCAGGTGTGGAAGGGTCATGGGGTGACCATGCTAAATAAACTTTGTGGGTGAGTATGAATCAGGTTAGCCTGCATTTGACAACTATGGCATTTATTCACAAATTCTACTGTATCTTTCTTCATAATGGGCCAATAATAACCCATCTGCATCATACACAAGTATAGCTTTTTCTTTCCTTGGTGCTCTTCACATTCCCCTACATGTACTTTCTTTATCATTTCCCTCACTTCTTTCGGACCCAAACATCGTAATGGATCTCCATCATATCCTTTCTTAAAAAGGATTCCCTCATTTAAAAGTAGTGCACTGCCAGCTTTTTAAGTTTGTATCTTTCATTATGCTTCTGTGGTAGGACACCTTCTGCCAAGTATTGCACAAACGGGCGTCTCTAGTCTTCACTGGTGAACACAGCGTAACTTTCCTCCCTGTCTGTAGCTAAATGGCAGGCTTTGCACTGGGTTTGGACTAGGTTTGCATCCTTACCCATGCTTGGCCAATAGAAACTCACTCTCTGAAATCTGCGATAAAGGTTGATTTCACAGCAGAACCCATAAGTTCTACCATGCACTTCCTTCAATTCTCTTAAGGCCTCTTCTTGCTCCACACATCTTGACAAAAATCCTCCTGACATTCTGCGGTATAGTTCCCCTTTCATCAGGGTGTAGTCCTTCAATGTCTTCAAATCTGCCATATCTCCTTCTTTCAATAGGGATTCCTTAATGGGAATTCTCCAGTCCTCCTTACACCCTTATTCTTCTTGGAACCTTTCCTACAGCATTTCAACAATAGATTCCCTTCGTTTGCTAACTTTGACTCTAGTACTACTTCCTTCAAAGGCTATCTGTGAGCCCAACACGACCAGTGCATTTGCGTGCCGATTCTCGCTTCTCTGGGCATGCTCTATCTCAAACATTGAAAACCTTTCTTCCATTTTCCTGGCCAACATCCTGTACGGAGCCAAACTGGGTTCCTTCAAAGAGAAACTCCCTTTGGCCTAGCAAACCACTAGGTTGGAGTCACCTATCACCTTTAAATGCTTAATTCCTATCTCAAGGGCTGTGACCAACCCAATGAGATAAGCCCCGTACTCTGCGGTGTTATTTGAGCAAGGAAACTCCAACTTGAACAAAAGTGCCACGGCCTTTTCTTTTTCGTGATAGAGGACTATTCCTGCACCTTCGAAGTTAGCCATAGAAGAGCCATTGAACTTCATCACCCATTGCTCTTCAACTACTTCTGCCACGGCCACTTCCCCTAGAACTTCGTAGTCCAATGGGAATTCCTCTTCTCTTAGGAATTGTGTTAGTAAATCTACTATAGCCTGACTCTTTACTGCCTTGGGTGTTCTTGCCTACAAGTCATATTGTGATAGTTGTAACAACCACTAAGATATCCTCCCAGAGAGAATCGGCTGCCAAAGAAGAGCTTTGATTGCGCAGGACTTCGTCATTAAGCATATCTCGTAGGCCAAGAAGTAAAGGCGCAACCTTTGTGATGCGTATACTATTGTCAAGCATGCTCTTTCTGTTCTAGGTAGCGGGTCTCTGTATCCTTTAGAGCGCGACTCACATAATAAACTGGTTGTTCAATGCCACCTTCATCTTCTTAGGCGATAAAAGCACCTATGGCATATGAGTTTAAGGCCAAATAGAGTAGCAGTGGCCTTTTGCAGATTGGGGCTTGCATCGTAGGGAGGTTTGTCATAATTTGTTATAGCCTTCTAAAGGCTGTTTGCTGTGCCTCTCCCCACTCAAAACTTTTTCGCTTTTTAAGTAATTTGGTAAAGGCTGAAGTGATTAACGCTATGCCCAAGATGAACCTCCAGATGTAAGAAGCTTTCCCCACAAAACCCTTCAATTCCTTCACTATGGCAAGTGGCTTCATGGTTGCTATAACTGTAACTTTGGTTGGGTCTACGTCTATTCTCCTACTGTGGACTAAGAACCCCAAGAATTTCCTGGCAAACACTCTGAAAGCACACTCAAGTGGATTCATTCTCAGCTTAAAAACTTTGCATCTTTCAAATACCTTTCTTAATACTTTAACATGGCCCTCTCGCCTCCTCGACCTTACAACTATGTCATCCACATAGTCTTCTAGTTTGCGATGCATCATGTCATGGAATATAGCGGTCATCGTGAATTGGCAAGTTGTGTTTGCATTTTTCAACCCAAATGGCATCACAGTGTAGGAGAAGTTACCAATGGATGTTCTGAAAGTGGTTTTCTCTGCATCTCTTGGCACCATTCGAATCTGGTTATATCCACTACAGAGTCTATCAGCAAGTCCATGTTTGGCAGTAGGAATTCATCCTTTGGGCAGACTCAATTGAGGTTTCTAAAATCTACGCAATATTTTATCTACCCATTTTTCTTCTTCACTGGCACAATATTGGATGGCCATCGCGAGTGCTAGATGGATTTAATGAAATCAGCGGCCAACAACTTTTGCACTTCCTTTACTATCTTTTCTTCTATTTCGATATGAAACACTCCGGCAAGCTGAGCCACCGACTTAGCCTCGGGATCTACGTTGAGCATGTGCACTAACAATCCTAGGTCTAGCCCAGGCATCTCGCTGTAGTCCTACCCAAAAATCCTTGAATTCTTTCAACAATAGTATCAACTTTGACCTTTTCTCCTTTGACAGTTTTGAACTAGTTAAAATGGGTCTTGGCTTTTGTGGGTCCATTCAACATTCCTTTCATGCGTTGATGGTAGGTAGATGAGACCAATTGGTGTTTATGCAACCACATCCTTTCCAATAATATGTGGTATAAGACTTCTGTTTTTACTACATAAAAGCGGGCCAAGAAGGCTATTGGTCCCACTTTCAACCATAACTAGATGTGGCCTGCGATATATTCACCTCTTCCCCCAAATCTTGTTACCTCTATTGGACACCCTATATTTTTCCTTTTGAAATTTCTGTTGTTTGCAGCGTGCCAAGTGGAATAAGGTTTACTAAAATGCCTATATCGACCAAGGCTCTTTTGATGGGGATTTGATTTATGAAGGCCACCAGGTAAAGAAGTCTCATGTGATCTGAATACCCTACTTCCATGTCTTTATCACTAAAAGTGATCTTGTTGGTGTCCTGTAAGAAGACTTTTTTAGCTCTGGTTTCTATCGAAAAGCATTCTACTCCTACCCCTAAGGCAATGCTCACCAAAGCCTTAATGGCAATTCTTCGCCCATTTACTATGAGTTCCAACTAATCAAACAAGTTCTTGAACCTAGAACTTTTCTGCAAGGTGGTAATTGCTGCAGCAGGTAGGGTTGGCCTTTCCTCTTCATCTTCTCCTAGATCTGCGCAAATAATGATAGCTACTACTCCTTTTCCCTTATGGTTCGAGAGTGGGTTTCTTTGAACTTCCAGCCGAGATAACTCGAGAATTCCTTCTTTGATCCTGTGATGCACTAGTCTATAGAGCGCCCAACATTCTGTAGTAGGGTGTTGCACATAATTGTGTAAATGGCAGAAAAGCGGGTCCCTCCATTCTTCTTCGGTAGGTTCCCTGGAAACTTGGTTGGGCTTGAAGACCTCATCTATAATCCATTTATCTAGGAGCACATCTTACTCCTTTAGTGTACATGGCAGTGGCGAAGGGGTCTCGTACTCTCTCCCATCCGACTTTCTTTTCCTTTCGCTAGTAGATACTGTCATGGCTTGCAAAGTGAACCTCCATTCTTTGGACCTGTCAAAGCTCGGTTTTATAGATTGGGCGGTCTTCCTGGCTTTCTGTAGTAACTGTGCTAACTGGGAGATTTCTAAATTCTCCAAAATAGCTCTGTATTCCATAATCATGTTACCCATACACATTTCCACTAATATCTTTTCTTCACAATGATTGTAGCAGTCAAGAGCTATGTCCCTGAATCTCTTAATGTACTCCATCAAGTCTTCATTGCTCCTTTGCTTGATCACTTGCAAAGTTGCAAGTGTTACTATCTCTTCTCCATGAAAGTATTTAGTACAAAACACGTCCACCATGTTGTTCCATGTCGGGATTGACCCTAGTTTCAAATCGGTGTACCAAGTGTACGCACAATCACATAGGGATTTAGAAAACTCCCGAAGACACAAGTTCTCATCTGCCGTGTAGGGACTAAATGTGTTAATAAACTTGCTCACATGTTCAATGGCACTTCCCCTTTTGCCATCCTGTTTCAAACCGGTGTACCAAGTGTACGCACAATCACATAGGGATTTAGAAAACTCTTGAAGACACAAGTCCTCATCTGCCATGTAAGGACTAAAGGTGTTAATAAACTTGCTCACATGTTCAATGGCACTTCCCCTTCTGCCATCCTATTGTGAGCAAGTTCGCAGTTCATATCTCTTAGGATATGGTTTGTTGAATATTCTCAGCAAATAAGGAGGCCTTCGTGCAAAAAATCTCTCCTTAGGCACTTAGCCCTTTCCCATTCTAAAAGCACTGCAACTTCAGCCATGGTAATGAAACGCTGCTCTAGATTTTGTGGGCCACCCCCTACAGGGGTTTCTTCTTTGTCTGCCGCATGCTTTGGGTCATGCTAGTTTCCTTTTTCTTTCATCTTGTCTGCCTTCATCTGGCGGATCTCTTCCACTATCTGCTGCTGGGAATGCTGCACAGATTGCAGCACCTCGATGAAAAAGTTGGCATTATTAGTAGGGACTCTTTGTTGCTGCTGTGGTCTAGCCCCCGCTCCGTTAACATCTTCCGCCTAGTTGGGCTGGTGCTGGTCGCTTTTGATTAATAGAAAACAAAGGTTTTTTTTTCCCCCTTTTTGGCAGTGTGAAAGATTAAGGATGACTGGTGTGTTGTGGAGGTTGATTTAGGTTTTGATTTGTGAAGATTGATTTAGGATTTATATTTCTGGGTTCAAGTTCTTGTTCGTGTTGAAGATTGTTATGGATCTGAATTAACATCTTTTTTTGTTTTTATTAGTATTATTTTTATTTAAAATTGAAAAAAAAAATTAATTCAAATGATGATGTGGCATTTTTTAATGTAAATAAAAAAATTATTTTGTTATTATTTTAGTTGCCACGTAAGCTTCAATAATGCCAACAATACACACCGTTTGCCACATAGGCATTTTCTATTAGTGATTTAACGGTAGGGATCAAATTGACAGCAAATTAAAAATAACATGGACCAAATTGATTACTACCAAAATGTAGGGACCAAATTGACTGTTACCCCCAAAATGTAGGGACCAAAATGATGTTTTGGCCTTATAAGTTTACATCTAAATAATATAGACTAAATATTGTACTGCTTAATTAAGTTTGGCATGTCATAAATGCTTATTTATTTTAATTATTAATATTGCTACATTTTAGTTATATATATAGATCATGTCAAACCTAACAAAACTCAAGTTCGATGCCCTTGACATATCGAGCAAGAATTACCAATCATGGATCCTAGATGCTAAGATCCAGTTGGATGCAATGACCCTTGTTGTGGGCCTTTTTATATCTGGGACTAGACTGCTCCTGCCATACTGCAGCCCAATGATTTTAGGGTAGGAGAGTCGAGACTAGCTTAATTGAAACTCACCTTAAGCCACTAGCTTGTGCACAAGCTAGAACCCCTGACAAGGATCTTAATCACGTGCCCACGATAGGAAATTCTGTCACGAAAGATGTTATGGCAGGAGAAACATAACACAGCAAGCTAGGTAAAATATTTTAACTAAGGTACTTGTTATTGTCCAAAGATAATGTTTAAAAAATTTTGCAAAAGGAATATACAATAATATGAATATGGCAAAAATGAATCAGTAATAAAAAAAAAAATAGCGTTAGCACTTAAAGAATCATAATAAAAGAAGGAAGGGGATTAGTCTGCTAAACTTAGCTCCTCGGCAGGTTTAAGTCCAAGAAGAGAACCAATCTCCAATGTGGGTAATTTCACAAGGAAGTCCTACCATAGAAATTACCTACTTTGGAAAATGGACCTAAGTGGCTTAGGGTGCGTTTGGTTCCTGTAAAATGTTTTCCAGGAAATACATATTTTCCGGAAATGCTAATTTCCGAAAAAGGAAAATGTATTCAGACTGTTTGGTTGTCTCGAAAATCGTTTTCCGGAAAATCAATTCCGGTGTTTGGTTTGTCCAAACATTTTACGGAAATCGTTTTACGGAAAATCAATTCCGGTGTTTGGTTCGTCCAAATATTTTACGGAAAATACCTTACGGAAATCGTTTTACAGAAAATCATTTCCGATATTTGGTTTGTGGATCATTTTACGGAAAATATGAAATGTGTTACAAATTCAAGCACCTGCATTATCTAGACAAACCTGTAACAGTACAAAACTAATCATCCACTTCAACATCAAAAATAATCATTCAAATTGAAGAACCTAGATTGCCTAGACATATCTTTAATAGTACAAAAATAACGAGTACTTCAACATAAAAAATAAGCCTCTTTAATATACCCATAATATTTATATAAAAACAGCCACATCAATCGTTCACCTGAAATCATTACACCTCCATGGTGTACAAAAATGATACCTATTCGTGGTATCTGAACAGTAGAAATACATAATTTGGGCAATTATATCGTCCCAATAATACAAAAGACTACATATATAATACAATGGTAGGTCAATATTAGTACAACAACAAAAGTGAATTCCTAAATCTACCATCACTGTCAACATGAAATAAACAACTCAAATTTGTGAAAACAAAAACCCATCTAACCACAACTTCCTCAACCTAGCATTCTTGGCTAGAAATCCACGAGTTGTCTTCTCATTCTCACAAAGATGGTCGAAGGCAGTTGCGAGCATATCTTTGCTATATCCATCCGCCATCATAGCCATTACCTCATTGTACAGAGCTGTGTAATCCACAGGGCCCCGATTGATTTCTTTTAGAGCCACAGCTATTTCCTTCGGCTGATCAGACAAATCAGTCAGCACACTATCATCAGCATTAGAAGGTGCACGCCCTCTTTTGCGGGACTTGGAAATTCCCAACCCAGTGGTGGATAACTCAACTGCATTCTTCCCTTTCTCAACCACACCTTCCTCCACATTGTCCGCAACAAACTCCTCACTATCCCTATTGTCTGGCTCATTTTCAAGATCCACATGGGACTTAGAAAAGCCACTCGTGGCTGTGTCCTTCCCCACAAAAATCGCTAATTCATCATAAAAGTCAATTTTTTTGTTTAGATATTCTGCATGCTTTTTATGCGCCTGTAAGGGAGAAAGGAACGTATATAACAATGCAATAATAACTTCACTCATAAATTCAATATAAAAGGTTATGAAATAACAACTAAAACAAAGACTCCATACTTTTTCCTACATTTTCTCAATAATCAAACAAGTAATGCAAGAAAACTGTCAAATAAGGATTGAACAAGTCAATACATTGTGTTACTATTATGCACACTTCACTGCTACAAGAGCCCAATTAAATTAAAAAAAAAAAAAATTACAACAGCAAGCACAAATCTTTTGGTCAAAAACTTTGTTTTCTTTCCTTCACTTTTTCCTGGCAACCAAATGGAAAGATCAAAGAAAACAGTGGGTCCTTAATTTCCTATTATTCCCAAGTCATTGCTGAAAAAAACTCATTTAAAAAATAACCTTAAAAAGAAAGTATCAATCTTTTCTTTACTTTTCCAACATTTTATTAGCAACCAAACAGAGAACCAAAGACAATTGTAGCTCAAACACATATACACATATAGATAGATGAAAACACATAGATATGTATAGATATAATACATAGCTAAGGTGACATGAAAGTTATATTTGAAAAACCTTATAAAAGCAATGGAATCCTAAAAAAAATGACACTATAAATTTCATATAAAAGGCAAAAACATATATTATCATCTATATTAAGAAAATATAGTTGGAAGCCATACCATAACTTCTTCTTGGTATGTTTTAGCGTCGCAAGTTATCATTTTCAGATTATCATCCCAACCAAATCCACTCTTCTTTCTAAGAGTTTGAATAGTGGACCACATGGTCCTTAGAGTTCGCATCCGGTTGTCAACATAGGATGAGTGGCACTCAACCCCGAATTGGGCCGTTATCTCCTTCGCTACAAGAGCTAAGGAGCCGGCCCTGAAAGTACTAGAGGGCTTATTGCCTTTTCCAACCTCCTCTGTAAGTATCCTAAGCATCATTTCATGCATGGGTGGCAGCCACCTAAATTGCTTGCTGCTGCTAACTTTGTCTTTGCCCTTTGACATTACTACATATGAAAATAGTATAGTGAGAGTAGCATTTAAAAATGAGAGTAGCATTTAGTAATTACGCTCAGAACATGAACAACAAATCAAACACACATACAACCACGCTTATAAATGTGCACAATAGAATGAAACATGCTAACACTGGAAATGACAATGTAATACCATCAAATAACTATGTAATGCTGAAAATACTTTTTCATTACACCACCAAAAGTCTATAGTAAATACATTGTCTTTACCAAAAACGAAAAGAAAAAACACATTACAATCATAGAAATCTAAATAAAGTACTACTCTCCACTCCTGGTATAATCAGACCACATGGCTCGGCATATCTCATCTCTCTTAGCATTCCACGATCTACTATCTTCGACGGACTCCCGACGTGATTGTGTTTCTTGTTGGTGGTCACTAAACTCTACTTGGTTCATTGCATCTTCCATAATATGGTCATTTGGTTCAACCCCCATAATGTGATTATGAACCACATAACACGCTAACACTACTTTCACTTGGGTTGGGAAAGACCAAAATAGTTCTGCATCCAACACTCAAAAACGTTTCTTCAACACTCCAAACCCTCGCTCAATGGTAGTTCTCAATGAAAAGTGTCAGAGGTTGAACAATTCTTGCGCATTCTCAGGAGGACGATCACTAAACTCTTTCAAGTGATATCGCACACTCCGATAAGGTGACAATATTTCATTTTTATTACCATACCCAGCATCACCAAGATAATATTTACCTACATATATTAAAAAATAAAATCAAATCACTACTATGCTTAGGAAAACGCACAATATTTATTAAACTAATAAAAAAAAAAGGTGAAGTAATCGTATAATACCATCAGGAATTGAAAATCCTCCTAGCCTAGCAAATGTATCATTTAACACACGTGAATCATATGCACTGCCTTCCCATCCAGCCAATACATAAGTGAACTTTAAGTCAAAACTAATGGCAACTAACACATTTTGCGTGGTTCCATCTTTGCGACCACGAAATCTTCCTTGTATTGCAGGTGGCACAAATGCACGAACATGTGTACCATTTATTGCTCCAACACAATCCTAATTTTCGACAGACATAATGGTTTAAAATTACATAAATCTTCACAATTTACAAAAATTCACAAGTCGCAATATTTACCTTAAAATATAGGTAAAACCTTCTGCTATTCCTTATCTCTTGGGATGTATCTTCGCTACGCAGTCTTATTAGAGCTCTATATAATTTCAAGACCCCCCTAAGGACGACCTTGAAGTATCTATGGACAGTCTCAGTTGATCTATAGATTCGACTACCCATTACACGAAACCTCATATTATGACCAATAATGTGTAAGAAAATGAACACTTGCTCCGTAACAGACATGTGAATAGTCAGACGTACGTGCTCCCCCTCAGTGAGGATGTGACATAAGTGGTGGGAAGCTATAGGCTTCATCCTAAATTGATTCACACAATTTATCTCAGTTCCATGCATAACACTATTTATGTATTCCTCTCTCTCGGCGGCATGGTTAACATAAGGCGCCCTAAGTAGTTGTCTACGTCTACGTCGCAATTTCCTTAACAATGCAACCCCCACAAGGAGGACAGATGCAACTGAGGCAAGAATTGCGGCTTTGGTTTTTTTCTTCATCTAACAAAATTACAAACACTGTGGTCTAAGAGGTATGTAAACAAGCATGCTATTGATTACACAGTAAATAAAAACAGCCACAAACATAAAACATTCAAACCACATTGATAATGAGTACCAAATCACATTGCATTCTATTTACACTATCACAATACCATCACATTGATAATTGCACATTGATATATCACAATACCATCACATTGCATTCTATTTACAATCAATATTTACATTATCACAATACCATCACATTGATAACTGCACATTGATATATAACAATACCATCACATTGCATTCTATTTACAATCACCTCTATATACCCAAAGCACCTTCAATTAAGGTTTAAACACACACATATTCTACTGTAAGAACATAATAACACCAAGCATGGGTGAAGGTCCAAAATTTCTACACATAACCCAACTAGCCAAATTAAAAAAAAAAAAAAAAAACAATCACAGCAAAAGTTCTACACATAACCCAACTACCCAAATTCTAAATTCTAAAAAAAATCACAGCAAAACCAATCATGCATAACCAGTCAAGCTCCAAAATTCTAAAAAAAAATCAAAACAAAAACCAATCCTGAATAACCTACAACCAGAAAAGTTCCAAAATTTCATATGCATAACCCAATTCTAAAAAAAATCACAGCAAAACCAATCATGCATAACCAATCAAGCTCCAAAATTCTAAAAAAAAAATCAAACCAAAAACCAATCCTGAATAACCTGCAACCAGAAAAGCTCCAAAATTTCATATGCATAACCCAATTCTAAAAAAAATCACAGCAAAACCAATCATGCATAACCAATCAAGCTCCAAAATTCTAAAAAAAAAAAATCAAACCAAAAACCAATCCTGAATAACCTACAACCAGAAAAGCTCCAAAATTTCATATGCATAACCCATAAATACACAGTTTAATAAAACATGGATAATTAAAAAAATTAATAAATAAAAAAAAGTAAATAAATATATAAATATATATATATATATATATATATAATGCAGAGATCGGATCGGGAGGTGGGTTGGACCGGTGAGGTGAGTGTGTGGATCGGTCGTGTGTGGGTCGGAGGTGAGGTGAGTGTGTGGACGGTCAACCGGTTCCGGAAAACTCACCGTGAGTCTGTGTTTGGCTCGGTGATCGGAGTGGCTGGACCGGTGATCGACTGGCTGAGCTGGATCGGGTGCGTTGGTCTGGATCAGTGTGAGTTTGAGCTCTCACTCACCGTGGGTCTGCGGCGTTTGGCGCGGTGATCGTCTGGCTGAGCTCGGCGTGACCAGCGTGAGGTAGATCGATGTCGATGGCTGGATCAGAGTTTTGGTTCTTTCTCTCACTCGTTGGTTGGGTCGGAGGGTGCATTCTGGTTCTCGCTCTCTCTGTGTTGTTCTTTCTCTCGCTCTCTCTGTGTTTTGCGTGACCTGGAAATGATTTGCAGTGAAAATGAGAGTGTAAAATCATTTCCGGGTCAAAGGCGTAAATTTCAGTCAACAGGAAGTGAATTTCCGGAAAATTTCATTTTCTGTTGCTGCCAAACATGCGGGTTTGGGGGAAAATGATTTCCTGAAATCATTTTCCCCCAAAACAAACGCACCTTTAATCTCAAATTCTTAACTTGCTAGAGAGTTGGCTATTAAGAGAGAGAGAAGTGGGTAGCCTATTGGTGCATGCTTTCTCACTCCTCACACTCCTGCTTTCTCTCTTCACTCTCAGCTCTCTTATTTTTCTTTGTTTATCTTCTCTGTTTTCTTTGTTTTCTACTTCTCTGTTTTTCAGTGCTTTCTCCTATTCCTCCTTATTGTTGTTGTTGTTGTTTACTGTGCACATCTAAGGCCTTTTTATACTGCCTAGTGTGATAAAATTTACCATTTTACCCCTTAACTACTTTTAGCTTGTTGTGGGTGTCCTTCGCGAACTGCCCACTAGTCTGCTAGCTACCCAGCCAATAACACTACCCTGCGCTGGCTGCGCCAAGTTCCATTCCCAGACAAAAGGAGTTTTGTTTTATTTTCATGCTCTCCATGGCATTCCCATCCGGATAATGGTTGAGTATTCTTTCTTACTAACTCCTATGGCATGCACCCAGTGATTCCAGCTCATCTTTCCCTCTTTTGGGTGGTATGTCATCCCAGCAAAATATTTCCCCCAAAAGAGCTTAAGCGGGAATCTCATAATAGACTTCTCCCTTCTCCCCACCACCAAACTATACCCTCTCTTACCTTTGACCCATGGCCCACTACACCTGTATTGGCTGGGTACAAGTGCGTAGTGTCTAAAAGCCTTGTGCATGCTCCACTCTCATGTGAGTTCTTGGCTTGTCTGATGTTCACGCGTTTGCCATTGTCTAGGGTTTGTCTAGTCTTGCTGTGTGTTCTGTTGCTTATTTTTAACCCTTTATGGCGTGGATGAGTCATTAGGTCTTCATTCTCTGCATCTTGTTTCTCCTTTAGGCTAGGTATTGCTTAGGCATGGGCCCTTTCTTCTTCAATTCAGCCCCCAATCCCCTTTTACTTCTGGTTTGTCGGTCGACTAATACTTTTGCCACACCACTGCATTGCTTTTGCCATGATATCACTTAATTGTGCTTGCTGGGCCTCCTTGGACCTGTTATGTATTTTTCTCACTTAGTTCGCGTTGCCCAGCATTTCTGCTAGGTTAGTGTTCATATCATCTTAGGAATTCCTTGGCCCATTTTATTTCTCTAAGCATCCTCAGCCTGCTTCATTCCTTTAGGCATCCTTGACTCGTTCCATTCTTACATTCTCATGGGCTTTTGCTAAATTTTTTGAGCTTTCTCGACCCAATTACTATATCCCTTGCCTTTGAGGTTTGTTGGCCTTTGCACCAACCCCCCTTTACTAATTCCTTTCTTTGAGCTCCTCCTACCCACCTTTGCTTGTTTTCTACTTCTTATGATTCTCATATGCTTACTACTTCTCCCCTAGACCCGTTTGCTTTCTTTGGGGTCTTTTTTATTACTTTATAGGTCTGTGAACCATTATTCCTACAATTCGGGCTTAATGATTTTTCTTACTTTACTAATTCTTCTTCCCTTACCCCTTTTGTATTGTTGGGCTTCTTGTTATTGGGCCTTTTTGCCAAAGTGGGCATCAACACTAATTTAATTGAAATAATTTCATTTAGTTAATTAAATTTGTTAACCCACCCAACTCACTCAATCCACTGAGTTGAAACCATTAAGATTTTTGATTGACCCACCGGTTTAATAGATTCTTGAGTTAGCAACGGATTGAAATTTTCTAGGGTGGTTAAAAATATTGCCCTCCACATGCACAACCTAACCCGCGCAAACCCTACCGTGGATGCAAGCCTTAAATTTTTGTGTTCACTAAATAATTGTTTGTTCTATTTTTTTTTTTTTTTTCTATTTCTGTTTTTGCTTCTTTTCTTTCTTTTTTTTCTATTTCTATTTTTGCATAAAGCCAGTGGCCCATTATTATTTGATAAAACCATTAAAAATAAATAAATAGCATTTTCAGGTTTGCTTTTGGTTCTTTGTTCAAGGCTTCAAGCAACTAATTGTTCCAATAAGCAACAACCACCAGATTTTTTTTTTTTTTTTGATAATTAAATAGTTTTGGAACGAAAAGTTTGAACCTTAGACATCTTTATTGAAGACACCAGAAAATGCTCTTAGATGTCTCTATTGAAAATACTAAAAAATGCTAGTTAAATTGCAGGACTCTTGGCCCAATAGCCACAAGATCTATTAGGTTGAGTGATTCTTTATATAGTTTGGATTCTTTTGGGATGACAACAAACGTAGAATGATTTTAGTTTGTAGCGTATAAAGATGCATGCTTTGTGATCGCTTGAGGAGGTTAACCGTTGTTTCCCTTTTCTATTATAAAAACAGTTGTCCAACCTTGAAATTAAGAGGGCCCATAAACCAACATTCTAATCGCTGACGTGGTCCATTTAAGGTTCCCCAATGAAGCCTATGCGAATTTGAAGCTGAACTTATCCTCCTCCTTTTTGCCACTTCAGTTCAACTCGAATTAAATGCGAAATAACAATAATTATAGGCCCTTGAGGGGACTAGATTCACCAACCTGTACCTACAACCACTTGAAGGAAAGAATTGGTGTAAGGGCATCCTCCCCATTTTTTGGGGAACTAGACATCAACTGATCAACTCACCTCTTTAGGTGGAAGGCACTTGCTTCTATTACACCAAGGCATGACATTGACCTCTTAACTTAAAGGTCAAGACTCCATGACATAAATTATGCATATGAAGGTTAGACATAGAAAACAACCTGCCCAAAAACTATAGAAAATCTTTCAAGCTTGATAAATATTCAGAAGTTGCATGGAAATCACACCAAGGCAACAAAATTTTACATCCATTATAACTAACAACATGAAAGGCACATCAAAGTCAAGAAATTTAATATATCATAATCTCATATTGAAAAGGGCATGATGTAGTCATTAAATTTGTAACATCATCACAAACTAGAATGTTGCTTATGGTTCAATGCACAAAGCAGGCTTCCAAAGCACCAGTCATGCACAAGCACAACCACCCCCCCCCCCCCCCCCCCCAACACACACACAGAGGTCCAACTATGACGAGCATAATTTATAAAGAAATATAATTAACAAGCCAAGGGCCTCCATTTAAACAAGAATTTTATGGTAGCAAAAAAAATGTGTCTACACTCTTCTATATATATATATATATATATATATATAAAAGACCCTAAATAAAATGATTGAGAACTACCAGGAGCAAAAGATCAAAACCTCAAAATATCTCACTTCATAGGACCATTACCTTTGAAAGTTGTTAGCAGGTTTTAACCTTTTCTTCCTCAGCCTCTCAGCTATGGCAAATGCCAATTCAAGTGCCTGTGAAGCATTCAGCCTGGGGTCACAGTGTGTGTGATAGCGGGAACTCAAGTCTTCAAAGGTCACTGCCTTTGACCCTCCAATGCACTCCGTCACATTCTGCCCAGTCATCTCCAAATGAACTCCCCCAGGATGACTTCCTTCTTGTGCATGAACATCAAAGAAAGCCCTCAACTCAGCCTGAGACAAAAGAAAAGTATCATTACAGACAAGCAATGCCTTTGTGAAAAGAAATTAGAAGGGTAGAATTCAAAGAAGAAAAGGTCAATAGATTTCGACTAAGATCGAGTCTGGGAGAGGAAGCAGTTAAAGTAGGGATCATGCTGCTAGTAAATGATTATTCCATTTTCAATTGTAAAGTGAAGATTGAGGGAAGTAGAGCAAAACTCCCTTCTGGGGTATTCTGAAGGTGTAACCTGGGTCCAGAAGCTGAGAATGGTTGAGTTCTTACCCTGATTGCATCGAACGGTCGTGTCTTGAGACCAGAAGGAGCCTTTATTGTGTTCCCATGCATGGGATCACTAACCCAAGTGACAATAAGCCCAGCCTGGCGCACAGCTTTAATCAGATGGGGAAGCTTTACCCGCATATTATCTGCCCCCATTCGAGTTATTATTGTCAGCCTTCCAGGTTTGTTGTGAGGGTTGAGAGTTTCACACAATTTCACAAGCTCCTTTGGATCCATTTTGTCACTCACCTGCATGAACAAGTCCAGACATCAACAACCCAGAGAAGAGAATGTAGAAAAATATTATCATTGAAATTTTAATCTCATGTGTGAAATTACAGAGAACTTAATAATTGACTTTTCAACAATTAAAACCTCGAAGAACATAAATCTTGAGCACCATTTGAGTGAAAGCAACTGAGCCCACTCAATTGCTTCAAGACCCCCTACACAAGAAAACCTCAACTTACCAAGATTCTTCATAAAGAGATCAATGACATGCACCAATGTCCATAATAAGAATCCAAAGAATAGCTCAGAGTATCACACACAAAAAGCATGAGACAGTTAGTCTCCTTAAATCTTTTGGACACATTTCATCCTTATACGCATTAAATTATCAAGTAAAACAGGGGTTTTATGACTTTTACATGGATCTAAAATTAAGCATTATTTATATTAATTTGAGTAGTGTGTGATTTAACCTGGAAATCCCCCTTGCTCTCACCATTGAGGTTTATAGACAATAATATCATCAGAGCAACATTTTTATTAAATTAAAATCATATAACTTGAGGTTGCCTTTGTAGATTCTCATGAACACAACTGCCATTTTTATCTCCTTATAAGTGCAGCTGTCATTTACCTTTATGCCAAGAGGATTAGATACACCCCGGAGGAATTCAACATGTGCTCCATCTAACTGCCGAGTCCTCTCACCAACCCAAAGCATGTGAGCAGAACAATCATAATAACACCCAGTTGTTGAATCCACCCTCGTCATGGCTTGCTCATATGGTAAATGAAGACATTCATGAGATGTCCAAAACTCAACAGTGTTCATCATCGGATGATTTACAGTAACCCCAGCAGCAGCCATGAACCCCAGAGCTTCATCTACTCTTTGCGCAAGTTCCGTGTACCTTTCCTCAACAAGGTAAGGTGCAGTAAGTATGATACAAAAAGAAACCAACCCGGGTAAATTTGAATACAGAAAGCATTCATTTTCATGCAACTCTCTCACTAATAAGGAATATGGGACCACAAAATAACAACTATTTTTATGAAATCCACTGCTTGAGTCGAAGCATAAAGTTATTGACTAAAATAATCAGAATAACTATAGATAAGAAATTGAGGCACAACAGAAAAATTGCATTAAATGGAGGTGTTATAAATAAAATACCTGTCTCCCTGTTCACTGTGAACCACAAAATCAAGATTCCACTGTGAGACTCTCTGCATGGCAGCATACCCTCCAGTGGCAAATGCTCTAAGGAGATTCAGTGTGCCAACAGATTGGAGGTATGCTCTGATCAACCTTTGCGGATCAGGTATTCTAGATTTCTCATTAAAAGCATCACCATTGATATTGTCTCCCCGATAACTAGGGAGCTTCACACCATCTTTAATCTCAAAAGCATCTGACCTAGGTTTTGCAAATTGGCCTGCCGTCCTTCCTAACTGTCATGAAGTAAACAAAGTGAGGCAAATTTCACTTAAATGTCTTGTAGTTACACATGGCATTATATACGTGATTTTAGCACACAAGGCTTTGCACATTTTGTTATGGTACACTAAGCTTTAAACGTTAAACAAATGCAGCAACTTTCAGTCAGAATTTGGTCACTCAATCCCAAATCTGGAGTTTGTCAACTACATGTAAGCAAGGTGCACACACAAAAGATCATGGAAAAAAATATTAGAACTAAGAGTTGACTTAGTATAATAAAATTAACCACAAATCATTACATATTAACGATAACCCAAATTACTAGTTTGGTAAACATTCAAGGGAGAAGCCTATGGGACACAACAGCGGGAAATGCAGACTAAAAAGAATTCTTGAAAACATGATGCAAGAAAAATTATATTTATTAGACTGCTGAAAATTTTTACAATAAACTGCTCTACTCTAAAATAAACCAGAATTACAATTTGCAAAATGCCAGTTCGTTGGATATAATGATTCAATGTGTAGCAATTTCATCATATATAAGACTTCAACTTTCCACTCTTCCTATATAGTTTGTAGAATAATCATTATGAGAGTAGTTTCAATCATCATTTTGCTGCTATAATAGTACGAAGATCCTATAAAACTATAAGAAAGCACCCATGTGTGTGTGCGCGTGTGTGTATAAAATAAGGTGTCAGTCAACATGGTCAGGCACTAATAACAAAATTGTTAGCAACTCATGAGGAAAATGTATTAATTTATTCATGAAATAAGTTAAGGATGGTGTATTAATCCGTGGCCAAAACCTGGTAAGTGGTAAGGACGCCATATCATACGAATCAAAAAGGCTAAAAGGTAGAGTGTTTGCCAAAAAAAAAAAACCGAGACAAAAAGCAAAACTTTTTTCAATAATTCCCAAACGCACGCTTTATATGTTAAAATAAAAAATAAAAACTAAACAAACATGCATTAAGCAACTCAGACCCACATATCCATTTTTCAAAATTCCCAATTATGAAGCATTTAGCACTCAAAAGAACGAACAAAACGCATTCCTAATCCTCGGAACACAACAAATACACACTCGAATTCCCAAACTCTTAAAGCATGCAAGTAACAACGAAAGAGCCACCCAAATCATCTAACGAAAAAAATCCAAAAAAGAAACGAAAGACAGAGAGAGAGAGAACCAGACCGAACCTTAATGACAGGTATTTGTGCCCCGTAGGTGAGGACGATACCCATTTGCAACAAAACCCGGAAAGTGTCTCTGATGTTATCGGCACTGAACTCCTTGAAGCTCTCGGCACAGTCACCACCTTGAAGCAAAAAGGCCTCACCCAATGCGGCCTGAGCCAGCCGCCCCTCGAGGTTGCGGGCCTCGCCGGCGAACACGATGGGAGGGAAGGACTCGAGGGTATTGAGGACCAACCGGAGCTCTTCCGGGTCCGGGTAGTCCGGGAGCTGGAGGGCCTTCTTGGACGTCCATGAGTGTGGGGCCCAGCTTTCTGAGGAAGAAATGTCAGAGACTGACACAGAAGGTATGGTGGTGGTGGTGGTGGGTTTTGGAGTGGTGACGTGGAGGAAGTGGGGTTTGGTGGTGGGAGTAGTGGTGTGAGAATGAGAGAGAAGTGGGGTTGTAGAAACAGAGCCTCTGAGAATGTGAGTCAGAGACATCTCTTTCTTTGTTTCTTTTTGTTTTTGTCAGAGATGAGATGTGAGAGATAAGGATGGATAGGAATGAAGTGGCGTTTGTGTGTGGACTGTGGAGTGCGGAATGAGCTGCGCGCTATTTTGGGATACATACGAGGGGAAAATTTGGCAATTAACACAAATCCTCATACAATATATTGCTTTAATTAATTTTATCATTTTTTTTCCAATATTGTTATTATCTTTTCTTTTTTATCAATTTTTTTTTTCCATAAGTAATTTAAATATATATATATTAAAAATATATATACATATACTAATCGCTGAACACACGCAGAGGCTCTTCTATTTTTTTGATAAAGATTAATAATTTACATTTATTATAATTTGAGATTTTTACTTTTTCAATCACCAAAAAAAAAAAACCCTAAGGATGTAATAAAATTTTTTTTAAAAAAAATGAGGACATAAGAAACAAATACATCATGATGAAGTAAAAAAAAAAATACGTGGGTAAAGATTAATAATTGTGATTTATTATTATTTGGGTTTTCTACTTTTTTCAATCACAAAAAAAAAAATGAAAAAAAAAAGAGGACAAAAGAAACAAATACATCGTGATGAAATAAAAATAAAATAAAATAAATATGTGGGGTGAGTTCTGTAGATTAGAGAAGTTTTAAAACTAATAAAAGAGTAATCCTATTTTGTAGGGAGTTAGTGAGTAGAAGTAAGAATTTAAATTAACATAAAAGTAGGAGTTTATTAGAAACAGAAAGACATTTCAACGTAAAAGTAAGAATTTATTATTGTTTGTCAATTTACTATTTTAACCCCATTTTCAAGTTTTAGGTAGTGGTATTTTTGACAATAAAACAAACAATAACTAACTTTCTTTTTCCAATTTACTATTTTAACCTCATTTTTAAATTGTTGATTAATTAATTTAGGGGTATTTTTGACAGAAAAAAAAAGCAATAACCAACTTTCTGAATCCTCTTAATATATACAGACAAATATAGATATATATATATATATATATATATAAATCATATAATATACTTATACTATATAATATATAATAAAAGTTTGAGCTTAAAAATTGTGCTTCATTATGGATTTTTTTTCCTTTTTTAGAAGAAGGCTGTAATTTCATTACTAAAAGTTAGTTAAATAAGTTAGAATTACATCGTGTAGGTGAGATGGAATATCCTCTGTCCACATCTCAAAATTGCTAACATGTCTAGCAATATGATGAATAGCAGAATTGGTATATCTTTTAATATGAGAAAAACTACAAACAGCAAAGGAACCTACAAAGGCTTTTGCCTCTTTAGATGACCACAATCAACTAGAGAAACATTGTCGCTCACTAATTTTTGCGAAAGAATTGAGTAATTTTTAGAGCTCTGTTGAGGGTGATGTTGAGGTAATTATCAAGGTCATCTTAGTTGGGGTCATAATGAATTTGAAGTATGGTCATGTGATACATGATGTTCTCATGCTAGCTAATGGTTTTCGTTCTTGTAAGCTCTTTCATGTTAAACACATAGGCAATTCAGTTGCCCATTTTTAGTAAGAAAAATAGTTTCTAGCAATGAGCTTCAGGTTTGGATTGAATCATCTCCTAACGATATAGCTCCTTTGGTTATTCATGACTCTTTGTAAGCTGCTTTTTTTTTCTTTTTTTTTGCAATAAACTTGAACCTCAGGTCTAGATTCCAAAAAAAAAAAAAAATGAGTCTTATTTTGATATTTAAATCATCTATTTTAGTATTGATTTTATTTAAATGGTTAACAATCTAACTTATACAATTTGAGCAATCTAACTTATACAACTTGAGTAATGTCTCTAATTATATTGTGTTTTAGCTTTTAAGAACACATATGTTAATATTACACATGAAAAACAATCCATATTTTCCGAATTTTTTTAAAAAATGAAAAAGAAGTTAAGTAAAGATAGACTTACATAGGAATTTGGACTGATAAATCTAATTTAGCTAAATATTATCTATGATCTAAAAGAATGGAGAAGGAATTCTAAACTGAATTTAGTTAGACTTTTGAAGAAATATGGGAGGAATTCTGCATACTAAGAAAATAACACAAAGCAAAACAAAATATAAAAATAAATAAACATTGATAAAGTCTTAACAATTAATAAGTAAAAGTAACTTGGAATCAAATTGCACTACAGCACATGAAAGACATGTTTTGAACCAAATTCTTCTTAATGGTAGTCAATTGAAAAAATCAAAACAATTATAAACTAAATACATAGAATAACCAAAACCTAAAAGACACAAAATAGTTCAAAAGTTGAGAATTTAAAAAAATAAATAACTTACCTCAGAGAAACCAAGAACTTAATCGGGTGTCCCTTATTTTGCTTCTTTATAATAAACTTCCTTTGACATAATATATGTACATGAAAATTTAGAAACAAAGAATAATAAGTAAGATAAATTTATTAAATCAAAACTATCATATACAAATAAATATGTGTAAGTTGCAACTTTAAAAAACAATAAACAAAAACATGGGGTGTTGTGTGGGATTCCAGATTTTAGTTTTGAATTTTTTTTTTTTTTTCTAGTGAAGGAAGTTAAAAAAAATTTATAAATATTATTTAACGTTGTTAAAATTTAAATGAGAGAGAGAGAGAGAGAGAGAGTATCATATAACTTTATCAACTCCTATGAGTTTATACGACATGCATATCCTTCTAATACAAATACTTGTGTAAGTTGCAAGTCAAAAAAAAAAAAAAAATACAAAATAAAAACAAAACATGGGTAGAGAGATTCTATGGAAACACCATTGATGAATATATATAAGTTTTGAAATTTTGATAATATATTTTTAGTTGAAGTATGATTTATATTTCTGAAATTTAGATGTATGTTGCATGTTTTGTTAAAACATTTATTGTTACTTTATTTAAAGAAATTAATATTAATAAGTTGTTGTCTCTATTAACTAAAATTTAGATGCATGTTTCATGTTTTGTTAAAATACTTATTATTATATTATCTAAAATGCATGTTGTATGTTTTGTTTAAACACTTATTGTTAATTAATAAGAACAAATAAGTTGTTGTCTCTATCAACTGAAACTTAGATGCATGTTGCATGTTTTGTTAAAAGACTTAATTTTATTTTACTTAAAAAAATTAATAAGAACAAATAAGTTGTTATCTCTATCTAAAAAATTTTTTATCCAAAATATTGTTGTAATTTGGTGAAGCCACTTTTTTTTCTTTTTATTTTTTGAGAATCATGGTGAAACCATTAGATGTAACTACGACTTTTAAATTCAACTTTTATTATTTAGTATATGATACGATATGATATGATAGGATTATTTGGTTTTGAATTTGATAATTTGATATCATAAACAACTACGTATCAAAAGCGACAAGTCATAAATTCAAGTTTAACAATCAACCTCTTCCAAAATATATATATTAGGGGAAGATTGCGCCTCGCAAAAGTAGAAGCTTTATGAATGTATTAACTTTTTATTCAAGTCAAACTGCCTAGTACTATGACATCTCTGGAACACCGCAAAAATAAAAATTTTGTGGACCATGTACTTTTTTATACAACTGTGTGATTTGAACTTAGATATGAGTATTTCGTGGGCTCGTGTGTGTGTAAATATATATGTTGTTATGGAAACATTATGTAACAATTTCCTTTTTCTTATTGTTTTCATTTTTGGCATGCACTTCAATATTGGACGTCGATGGCAAGCTCTGTTGTGATTCTAAAATGACGTATAATTTTATCTATAAAATTTCGGCTTTAGTTGATAAACAATTGAAAAGGTTGTGAAGTGGGGACTGGAAAAATGGAAAAGATGGAGTTGGAGCTGAAAAATCAAAACTTATAGGAACAACTCGTTCGCAAGCATTACAACCAGTCATCAACCCAAAACCCGAGCACAGAGAGAGAGAGAGAGATTACAGCTAAAAAAGTCTAAATTTTACACTCTAGCCATTCAATAGATTGCCAATAAAACGGCCAGATAATCTATTTAATTTAAAAATTACAATTACATTGGATCAGCTAGCAATACATGGGAACCATAGAGGAGACCTTAATCATCCTCTTTTTTCTTTGGCTCTTTGGGGAGGGGGGAGAGGCAGGTGCCAATCAGGCTACTACAACAACAATGATCTCATAAAACCCTACATACAAAATTTCAATAGCAATGCACTAATGAATAAATCAAATATCCAAACAAATGAATTAATTAGGGGTCGGTTCTGTATCACTTGATACAATCCCTCATAACAAGGTTGGATACTTTGCATCAAGGAATTCCCTGAGAGTCCTAGCAGCTTTCTGACCACCCATTAGTTCAGCTAGTCTCTCTACAGGAAGAAGAGCAAGATCTGCCAGGCTATTGCATCCATCCATTATAGCCCTGTAATTTGAATCTGTCACACCTGGGAGTCGTCTCAGAAACTCAATTGCAGATGTATTGTAGTTTTCGGCTCTGTAAAGAATGTAACATACCATCAAATTCATATAGTAGATGAAAAGTGAAATCAAGCAACCTAACTAGACTAATTCAAACCCCTGTAAGGCTCAAGAACAAAAGGTCCTCTTTTTCTATTGCAGCACACACCATTAGGCCTCAAGTGTACCACCTGCTCTATTAAACATACCTCACAAAATTAAATCATCTTTATGCTTATTTGCTCAAGGACTGTTAATTTTGATCATTTCCACCACCAAAACTTGTCAGCCATGAAAAAAGTTCTGGATTCACACCAATAACCCAGCTAATGGTAGTTACCACTATATTTTTCTTCCCGTTCTCTCTAGGAGCATCAGATTGAAAACCTCAACTATTGGCAGTGAAAACCAAATTAAAATTACACAACTTACCTCACATCATCTTCCACAATACCCTCTTCAGAGGGAACACCAACTCGCATTGCTTTGGTCTCATCGGGTTCATCCTGATTTGCCTTGAGTGAAGCAAATATTTCAGCTGTCGCATGCAGACTCCGAGACCAGATGATTCGCAGACGGGGAAAATGGAGAGCGAGCAAAGAAAGCTTCGATATAATACTGTTTGGCGTCACATCATCACCAATATCACTTGCAGACTGCAAACCAAAGTTTAAAAAATCAAACCAGCAGAATATTAAGCCTAAACCATGGCTTTCTGTTCATAAATGTAAATCAATTACCTGAAATGAAAAACTTTTGTCTTGGGAAAACTCAATCAGGAGAACAGGTATTTTATAATAGCGGACCATTGTCTCTACTTGGTGGTAAAGGCGACCAGATGTGAAGCTCATAAAAAGATCTTGGATACTCTTTCTCTCTACACATATTAACGGTGAGATAATATAATCCCCTACTTCCAAGGTTACTGGTATTATGCGCATGCCCCTCTGGTGGAGAATATTTGGAAGGCTGCTCATAAACTCCCTCATGTCCACTATTACCTGAGAAGAGAAAAAATAAATAAAGTAAAATAAAATTCCTAATATGCATATCTGAAGAGAGAGATTGCAGAGGAAGAAGAAAAACAGACACCTGCATTTCTTTCTCAATTTCCTTCCTTCCACCTGCCTTTCTTGTTATTGAGTTTTGGGAACTTGAGGCTTGTGGCTCTACAGAAGAATTTAATCCCAGACAGCGCCCGTCCTGACTCAAACCC
This sequence comes from Quercus parvula, assembly GCA_030820535.1. Classification (NCBI taxonomy): domain Eukaryota; kingdom Viridiplantae; phylum Streptophyta; class Magnoliopsida; order Fagales; family Fagaceae; genus Quercus; species Quercus parvula. Next base: position 32,474,837 of record JAUAME010000012.1, read on the forward strand.
AGGTGAGTCCCACAACATACAAAAGCATATAAGTACTTAATTTTAATTGTGAAGGGATAAAATGTAGGATGAACAACATTTCAACTAGTATATGATGCTAGAAAAATTCATAAATCCAAATAGACAAACAAAATTCTGCTTCATGGACACGCTAAAATCACTGAGATCTGTATTGAAGAACAAGAGAATCATCTATTTCACTTGAAAAGGAGAAGATAACACAATCAGGCTTTGCATGTCAAAAAGTGAGAGGGGGCATCTCTGCATAATTTCAAGAAAACATTTTGAGGGCATTAAAAGAATCATCCAAATTATAAATCTAGGATGTTCAAAACGGAGATAATACACTATATTATTGCTACTGTTAGAATTATGATTAAATGATTAAATTCATCATTCTAATAACTTAAGCTTTTGGGACGATCGATAATTTATCATGACATCAAAGCAAGAGATCTTTAGTTTGATCCCTATCTCCACTTTACCACAGATAAGGGGGAGTGTTAGAATTATGATTAAATGATTAAATTAACAACTTCTTAATAGCTTAAGCTTTTAAGGAAAATGGTAATTTATCAGCTACAAAAGAATGAATTCACATTAGCAACTTGTTGAATTTGTTCTAAATGCATGCAAGATTAATGCCATGGTCGGTACCAGTAGATTGTAAGTAAACATATAACCATGACAAACGAGTCCACAAGAACATCCTCTATGTTAAAAAATAAACTGAACTACAAAAGTCATACCTGATCAACTGGAATCATCATCATTGATTTCTGCCTGATCAGAGATTCAAATGCTGCATTCTCCCTCCTTATACTAGCCTCAAACTTTTGCACTTCAGTAGAATCTTCATAAAAAAGAAAGTAAACCTTCAAATTTTTTGATAGATTCTCAGATTTATAAACTTCAATTTCCCTGACAAAAGTTATGTCTGGTTGGTATACAATAATTACAGAGGGCTTCAAAGCGTCCAGTATAGGCTGATCACTTTCTAGGGCATAAAAGTGCACTGGTGGCAGTGGCTTAGCAGTTCCGGATCCATTAGACTCTTGAGTATGCTTCCGAAGAATTGGTTTCTCTACAGTGGCTGGATTGATTTCATCTTTTCTGCCTTCATTTTCTGAATCTGATGTTTCAACTTTATCATTTCTTGCTGCCTTCTTATTCCCAGGACTCTGAACATTAGCTGGGCCTTTCTTACTCCTTCCCTTTCCTTTTCCTTTTCCACCTTTTTTGCTGCTATCATGAGGCTGCGGATCATCTCCAATAGCACAATCCTTTTTAGCTTGATTTCTTAACTCTGATGCGGCAGCCAAAAGTGCATCATGTTCCTGCTTGTTTATGCTGCTGCTAGCCTGTGCATTCGGCACCGGTGTTATAGGGACAATGCCATCGAGAACCCCAAAACCTTTAGGATCCTTTGGTTTCTTTTTATAACGTGTTTGTAGGTCACGCAGGTCTACTTTGTTTAGTAAGTACTTCTCCCATTCGTCACGCATGACCTTCAGCACGAAATGTAACATTAAATAGTTATTTTTAATGCATCCATTCATTATCAATTTCCCAAAAAAAAGGAAAAAAGATAAAAGAGTACACCAAAAAGTCCATACCGGCCTACTCTTTGTACAAATCTTTTTTAAGAGAACCCAAAATTTTATTAAGCAATATTACCAAAAGTTCTACGTACATACTGTTGCTTAAAAACCTGTTTGATCAAATATGGAATTGCTTTTGAAAGAAATCATGAACATGCAAAATGCAAGTCTATCAAAATGAACACATGCTATTTGACATAAATTTATAGTCATAGGTTTTAATTAATAACCAATTATAAGTCAATTAAGGTTGTGTATCATTCACTTAGTTTTCAAAATAGTCAAAAAGATTTTTTTATCAAAATGCAACCAGGTTCTCAGTGCAAGTATGTAAAAATCTGTGAGAACCTTTGACCAGGCACATATGAATTTCATTGCATAGAAGAATAAATGAGTTTCATTTCATATTTTTATCATATATAGTATTTATCAGTTAAAAGACTACAATCACAAATATTTGTGGTGGGCTGAAAGTGCAAAGAGGATAAGTATTAGTAAAGGATGTGTGCGTGTGGTCATTATGTTGAAGGTAACAAGAAGCGTATATCTGTGCTTTGATAAAACCTTCAAAACATCCTCAAGATGTCAATAGCTTGGTTTAGTTAAGGTCTGAGGGTTGCTAACCAATTGACTAGACTTCAGTATGATATTTGAAATAAATAAAAAAAATACATAATCTTACAAACAAGCGTGATACAAAGTGAATATAATAACGCTAAAGAATACGAGGAAATCTAACGCATAAGAAGAGAATGTATGAAGAACCTTCTGTGTACTGTTCAAGATGCATTCTTCAAGCTGCATGCACGAGCGTTCATCTTTGCATGCCACTAGAACAATACCACTATCATTTTCTTCACCTTCAACCTGAAACTCTTCTCTCTGCTTTTGTCTTTCCCCTTCTATCTCTTCAAGAACCTCCTGTAATAAAATTGTAACTCTTAAATTTAGAGTGGACTTCTAAGATCAACACCTTCAAAGTTTTTGGAACTAAAACCACAAACTGAAACAATAGGAGAAACTAAAAACACAAAATAAATATGATCATCAGGACAGAATCATAGCTTATCTTTCCTTTGTAGGGCACATTAATCGCTTACGAATATAAGGTTGCAAAATAAAAAATGTTCTGCAACAATTAGAAAAAAAAAAAAAGCCAACAGATTGCAAAGAAAATGGAACTCACTCACTCACACGTAACACCTTCCACTTTGGTGCCTCCTCCAAGACTTCCTCCAAAACTAACCCACTACTTGTACTTGCTGATGAAGTACTGCCAACTGCCACATATTCATTTAAAGAATAAGAGTTAAAAAGGAAAAGAAAAAAAAAAATTGGTTCACAAGAGCTCACCAGTGCACCACCATTCCTCCTTTTTACTTGCCCTCTTAAATTTTTTTTTTTTATGTCTTTGATGACAAAATTCAAAATTTAAGCTAAAATGACATAGAACAATACACATGGAAGCCAGAGCAAAGCAGAATAGTAAAAATAATAACAACCACTAACCTTCTTTCTCATTCTTGTCATCCCCCTTTGATTTTCTCTTTTTGCCTGTCACACTCTTACCCTGCCCACTTGGTTTCACACCATCTGACCTCCCAAAACGATATACCCGTTTCTTTGCATAGTCAAATATCTTATAGCTCGACTCTGCAAATATCCAAACAGACCGAAAACTCTCTGACACCCTCAGCGTATCCAAATACTTCAAAAAAGTCACTGCATCATACCTACCCAAGTATTTTCACAAAAGTAATCACAAAAGCCATCATATCTCTACTCAAGTTCTTACATTAGAACAAACGGAAACTCTTTATGCAACAAGAAACTCCAAAGACTTGAATTACAATCTATTTGACCAGAAACATGGAAAGAAAAATCAATTCATCCACTAAGACCATCCAAAAATTCCTTCAAATTCACACATTGTTCAATAAACTCTAAATCATTAGGTGCACGCATATCATACTGATTAAAAAAATTAAAAAATAAAAAATAAAAATCTTAACACACTGGAAACTAAAGCTACCAGCAAAATCATAATCAGCAATGCTACAAGCACAACAAATTTCACAGCATTTTTCACTTGGATTACTACTAACGTCACTTTTATATACACCGATCAGTGCTACTTCAATAGTTATGAAAAACGTCACGAAATTCATGGTATCTTTAGACTTAATAAATCACGAATTCACGATACGCATACGAATGAAATATAAGTCATATTTGAAAGTATAATCTAGTGAAGTGAATTCGCTTTTATTAAGAGTGATCAAAATGTAAGTTTCTTCAAAATGAATGAATTGAGCAAAGCAAGTACAAGTACCTAACGAGATAATCCAAGAGTTTCCTCAAGGTCTTCAAGTCGGAAACAAGCTGCTTCGTCTTCTTCCCCAAGGTATGCCAAATCGGATCCAATTGCCGCCTCACAATCTCATCGAACGACTTGAACAAGCCATTCTCCACAGTCAGATCCTCCACATCAACCTTATTAGTCTTCCGCATCTCCTTCAAGCACGCATCCATAACCTCAATAATAGCCTTCTGAATCCCAACCATATACTTCGTCATTGGAACCCTAACGTCGACCACAACCGGCGGGTCCCGCTCGAGCTCCTCCGCGACGTGGACCTGGAATCTCGGCCAGAGGTGGAGGCGCTTGAGGTAAAGGCATTTCATGGTGCGCTCGGCTTTGGCGAAGCCGGAGACCATCGCGTGAGGCTTGTCGGAGAAAGCTCGGACGTAGAGGTCTCTGTTGGAGGACCGGAGGATGCGGACGATGAAGGCTTCGGTGGAGGTCTCGGAGAGAGAGTGAGCGTTGAGGATGACGAGGCCGGAGATGAGAGAAGGAGAGAGCTTGTTGGACAAGAGATCCACGATGAGGATGCGAGGGGTGATGAAGAAGATGGAGTTGGAGGAGTAGAGAGAGAGGCGGTGGTTAGCGGGGAATTCGGCGGAGATTTCGGAAGGTAGTTGAGGGTGGTTAGAGTGGTGGTGGTGGAGGATGAGGGATTTGAGAGAAGGGGGAGAGAGGAGGAGGAGGGTTCCTGTGGTGGAAGAGTGGAGGTGGAGGAGAGAGGAGATGAGTTTTGGGAGAGAAAGGCCGGAGGAGAGGACTACTAGACCGCCGTTCGGGTCTTCTAGAAGTTCTCCGATTATTTGCTCGTGGAATTGGACCATTCTGGTGGTGGTGGTGGTGGTGAAGAGGAGGGTTTGGCGGTTGTTTGTGGCGGGGCGGTTTGATTTTGGAATTGGGAGACTATTTATTTAGGAGTAGAATTGAGGTGTTTGCTCGTCGTCTCCTCGGTCAATACTCAATAGTAGATCAAAACGACGGCGTTTCCTTCACAAACTACAGGTATGTTACATGAGATTCTTAAAAACCATATGATATAAAATAAACTAACGAAATGTAGTAAAATTCAAAGTAAAAAATAAAAGAAAAAAAATTAAATGATGAAAATATATTATGTATTTTTTTTAATCAAAACTAAAACAAATATTAGGATTATTAAAATAATCTACAAAATAATAAAACTCTTTTGATTTTTTTTTTTAAAAAAAGCTTTTAGCCTTTAAATTTTAAGGCTGAGTAGTATTTTAAATTTGTTAAAATTTTGATAAATATTTAAAGTACGATCACATGATAAAAGCGAGTTATACAATATATATGACACTTACTTTAAACAAAATAACACATACAATAAGTAAGAGCTAAATTTAATTATTAAAATAAAAATAATGGTGGATAATTAAAACTTTTGGCCATTTTAATAGGAGTAAATCATTTTGATTTCTTAATATTTTTATAATCAAAATTTAAGTAGAGTAATAGTTAAACATTAACGAAGGTACTACATAGTAACACTTCCTTTTTTTTTCTTCTTCTTTTTATATAACAAAAAAAAAAAAGGTGAAATTATAGGAGCAAGTCACTATTCATCTAACAAGATAAGTCCTATTTGTGCATGGCCCACCACCCTATGCTAAAATGTCCCAAACTACTCAAACCTATGTGCTAAAAATAAGGTGGACAAAGTGCTTGACCACTAAACTCCACACCGGGGTTATATGATAACACATTTTTTGTTGTTAAGATTAGGACATATTCTAGAGGGTGCCAAAGTGATAGTGCAAACATGTAATGGATTGAGTTTAAACCCTAGAAAAGACATTGTAATGTGATTGCCCACCTACTAGAAGAAATTCCAAATTGTATTGTATTTTAAGATCCAAATGATATTAGTCATTTGATGGAATAATGTGTTGCTTATGTCCTAAAAGAAAATAGAGTAGCAATTTAATTAATTTGAAACTTTGCGCAAAAGGAGAGTAACTCTTGGTTTTTTAGACCCCCAATTATATTGGTTAATTAATTCTAAGGCCAAATGATTAATTAAACAAATCATGAATATTTACTAATATTCATGAATAGCCTTCTGTCAAAGTGAAACAACTAATATTTACTAGTAGCCTCCATTAGTCTATTAGTTTTTCTACAAGTTACAAAAGAGAGTAACTCTTTTGTTTTTTAGACCCCAATTATATCAGTTAATTTATTAATTATTAATTAAACAAATCATGAATAGCCTTCTATCAAAGTGAAACAACCAACATTCACTAGTAAACTAATATAGTAGCCTCCATTAGTCTACTAGTTTTTCTACAAGTTACAAAAGATTTCATAAGGATTCTAAGGAGAGTAGGCTTATAGAATCTTGAAGGCTCTCTTGTGGTAAGAAACCTAACGAAAAAAAAAAAAAAAAAAACTTTTCTCTTCTTTAAATTGATGGATTATAAAGAAAATATGCCAAAATAAAACTCTTTCTTGAGTCTTCAACTGCTCAAACATTAATTTTCTAGTTCAAATAACTAACCCTGAAACCAATTTAGTAGACAATCTAGATTCTAACTGTTACAATTGTTCACGGTTTGCCAACCTAAATATATGGACCTAACAATTGCGATCCAACTCTTAGATTAAGCACATTAGAGTGAGAATTGAGGTGTACCTTTTCTTGAGTGTGTTCCAAATATCATGAGTGGATTTAAGTCCAACAACGATGGACAAAGCTGAAGCTGTAAGAGTAGCTTTGATCAAATTTAGCAGTTATTGATCTCTATTTAAACAAATTTGATGCTTTGGATTCTTGACTCCATTGAATTTACCTTTGCCATCGAGGATAAACTTACTTGGAGGAGAGTGAGAGCCATCGATATACTCAAATATTGAGAAGGTTTTCAAGATCAAAGTTAACTGGTTCTTCCATAGCAGCTAATTCGTGCTATCAACCTTGATTGACTTTAAGTTGGACATATTTCATAAGAGTGCTAATGGGCTTGAGTGGAAGAGTTTGATTATGAAGCAGAATCAATGGTATTCGAAAAATTGACCATGCTGGCTCTGATACTATGTAAACTTTGAGAACAATTTCAGAGAGATGAATAAAATGCACACCAATCAATTTTACTCGAAATGGTATCTTATGGTTTACAATTATGAAGCACTGTGTATATGCACCTAGAACAGAGCCTATAACTGTTACAACAAACTAACTAAACCCAACGGCTGTCTAACAGAATTACACATGTTTAGCATGTGATTGATTAAATATAGAGATACAGCATCGTATCAGTTTTACAGTGAATTGGATGAAAGCAAAGACGATGTCGTGTCTTACAGTCTTAGGCTTTATGTAACGGCACCATTCACTGACTTAACACAAGCTGGTCAGCTTGTAATCTCAACACATTCTGTATCATCACACATACGTTTATCCTCTGATCAACTACCTGCTATACTGCGTAATGGAGTCACACGCAAGATGCTAGTAAGTGCAAGTAGTAGTACTTCATTTGTATTTCTTTTTATGAATGTATGAAGTTTGTTACATAGACCAAAGAACAGAACTCTCATATGACTAAGCGCCCACCAGCAAGATCAATACAAACAGTTCCAGAAATTGGTGTTATTACTACCACAAACTTACAAAGATATGCAAATAGAATTTGTAACATCTGAAAGCAGCCGTGAAAAAAAAATGCAACAAAAATTGTCATTTACACATAAACATCTACATATGGATTTAACTGAGGTTACATGCCGTTAAGATCTCCATTACTCTTCTTGATTCTTTGAATCGACAAGGGAACAGGTTTCTTCAAGACGGTCACGTTGATATTGTTCCAAACATCTGGTGTAGTGGGGAGCTGAGCAATTTTCTCAACAATTTCCATGTCTTCTGGAAGGACTGAACCAAACACTGTGTATGCATTTTTCCACTCTTGGTGGTTTGCAAGGCTTATGAAAAACTCTGGGCCAGAACCAATCCAAGCAACTGAACCCCTTCTTATAACTGGGCATACTTCAGTTGGGATCTTATTGAATGTAATTCCTTGGGGTTCCAGTTTTCCTTGAATCAATGCAAAAGGAGGGCCTAAAGGCGCCTGGGAAAGTCACAAAACAAGGTTGAGTTATAACTATTAAATACTCAAATTATTATAAAAACAGTGTTACTGCAGTCAATACACACAGTAAATCAGAGGAAGCCAAGGAGTGTTTAACAAAAGCTGGTGTTGAGAGAGAGAGAGAGAGAGAGAGAACATGTATGTGTACATATGGTCTGCACAACACTTCATCCCTTTAGTATGTCCAGAAGCTAACATGGATCAAAAGTTTCAAAAGGTAAGGAACCTCCACATTTGTCAAAACACATGAAAAGGACAATAATTGCATCATTGATGTAAACATTAATGGTCAAAAACAGCTAATTTCTGGTGGCTATTTAGTTACTCTATTGGCTTTCAAGTTTAAACTTAAAAGCAAGATATTCCCACATGCATGTGTCTCTGTATGGGTGAATTTTTAGAGAGAATTAATTTCAAGTACTATCCTCACTATCCATTGGATGCTCTGAATTTATATGTAGCTATGTTGATGGATTATGCCCCTCTCTCTCTCTCTCTCTCTCTCTCTCTCTCTCGTGATAAATGTGATTGGTGAAGCCCCTTAATTTGAATTTTATATATAGTAGAATCACAGTGTGTTGGGGGAGTGGAAAAAAAAACTTGAGGCCAAATGACAAATCAAAGTTTTAAAGCTCATGACTTTCTCAAAAAAAAGAAAAAAAAAGTTTTAAAGCTCATGAGAAGCAACTATAGACTCTAGATGAAAGCCTAAATACAAATACCAGTATGACCGAGTTAACATAGGTGAAACTATAGAGCAAAAGTACACAATTAAACCAGAAAGTGGACATGTGCATTTCCTCCAATTTCCTATCATACTGGGGATGGATAAGTAAAAAGAAAATTAATGAAGCCTCACATTTTTTATGTGGTTTCCTTCTGAGTCCCAAGAGAGACCCCGGCTCTCCGCCCGATAAAATTGGCAACCTGCACAATGGCGCAACGTCAACAGCTCAAGAATGTAGGTCACAGAATGCGGGGCACAGTCAGGGAAAAGCTGCACAAAATGCAGTATTGTCATTATGTACTGGAAATATTTGAATGTTATATAAAACCAGAAAACCAAATCAAAACATATGTAGACCATGAACAAAAGTTTGATATTTACTACAGGAAAGGAGGATATCAACTAATGCAAGCTTGTACGCTAGTGCACCTAAACTTATCATCTATAGAAAAGATTCTAGCTTCATTGCCAGTTAACTATACCAGTGCTACAGGTCATTATTACCATATAAAAAGCATATGGAGCTTAAAACTGCAGAGAGCATTAAGGCTTACTTTTATATGAAGAGTGCCATATTCTGTTTCCAAGCCCACAATGCCCTACAAGAAAGGACAATAATATAAGACTAAGAGATAAGCTAACCATACCATTAAATGCTGAAAATTTAACATTGAAAACAGAGAGAGATGACGGAATGATATCATCAATAGCAAATGTACAAAAACATCACAAAAATGATGAGAACCTTCGGATTTCACAGTATGAAAATTATTCACATCAGCCAAAAAGTTCTTGTATACCTCTCCTTTTCCAAAGATGAGCCCAGAAGTCCAACTAACTTTCTGCCCCAAATCTTGCCGTTGTGGGGCCAAGGTGTCCTTTTGTTTCTTCAGCCAACACTGAAGCAATTTGAAGTGAATGAAATGAAGTTATAACTCATTTAGTTGAGAAATGTAGTATATTGTTTAATTAGAACTTTATGGGCAACCATGGGATGAGAAAATATAAATATCTGGTTAAAATTCACAAAAATCAAACATATTCTGAAATTGTGTCATAACTTTCCACTACCAATCATCAAAAGAAAAGAAAAGAAAAGAAAGAAAAAAAAAATTCCGGAAGTGCTTTAAAAGGTGAACAATCCAACTAATCTTAGGAAGCCCAACGGAATAAGTTACATATAGATGAACTCTTGTTATTTCAGAGTTCACGCATATCCCTCATTTTCGAATAAATTGTTTCAGCATTTCAAAGATTCACAAACAAACAAGCAATTCACCAGAATAACCAAATGACATACCAAACATATTATACCAAAATTACACATCAAAAAATTATAGAGATCCAGGAACCAAATTACACTCACCTCTCCGAATTTCGATCCGCAAGCCTCCCGATTTCCACAAAAGACCCAGGAATCACACAAACACGGCCCATCATTGCCACTACACATAGCCTTACAAGCCTTGCAACACTCCTCAGAGGAATTGAACTTGAAGTCCGAACCCCACTTCACAGCATTACCCCAAAGCTCCATGTTCTCAATCCCTCTACAACAAGCTCCATTCTCTTCCCCTGCAACAGCATCTTCTTCAAGCAATACCGGCTCAAGTTGAATAGAGTACTCTCTACTTGGTGTGAGAAACACAGAGAGGAATAAGTAGACCAGAGCACAGGAACTCAGAACCACCAAGAGGACGATCAGAGAGGTGTTGCTGGTGGACTCTGAGTCATTTGGCTTACGACCCATTTGAGATTTGGGGGAGAAGAGTAAAACCCAGAAAGGGATTTGGAGTCTTTGGATTGTGGGGAGAGAATTGGGCGTTGAGATCTGGATGGAGTTGACTGTGGAAAACAGAGGAGGCTGAGTTTTGTGTATAGAACAGTGACTTCTTTTCTTATTAAAGTAAGGACGAAGAATCTAACAAAGAAGAGTGAATAAATCAATGAATGATCATGGAGAGTGGAGCAGATGAGTGAGTCAACGATTTTCACAGATGTTTGTGTTTCCTTCTTTAGCAGCCTTTGACTGGACAGTGAAAATGATAATGTTCTAAAGCTATACCAATAAAAATTTCGGGAGAAATTACTTTTCAAACAAATTAAATCCTAAAATTTTAAAAATAATAATATTTTAAATCTCATCTATCTATTCTATATATGAACAGAAGATTTTGAAATTCTCATAATTTTTCAGTACAATATTTAAATAAAATTATTATTTTATTTAGTCTAAATTTAACAAAGAGTGAAATTTTATATTTATAATAAGTCTAACTTAAACTCAATCTTATCATTATCATTTTTTTTAAACAAAATTATTTTTCTTTAATCTAAACTTAATAAATAGTGAAATTTTATCTTTTTAACAAGTCCAACTTAAACTCAAACTCAAATATCGATAATTAAAATTTATTTTATGGCTTATTCATTAAATTATAACACAATTTGAAGTCATACAAAAGCAGATTATGTAATGATGTAGTTTTTTAAAAATTTTATAAAATTATTTTAATTTACCTCACAAATAGGTAGGTTCCCATGCATAGTAAGGATTAGCAACTAATTTTTTTAAAAGAAGAAAATCTCATATATTTAAATGGGTGTCGTATTTAGGATTTAGTTGTAATTTCATGGTTTTAAAAACTAGACCGGCAGGTTCAACCGGGAACCAGACCTTAATCCAGTCCAATTATTAGTTAAAACCAGAAATGAAAGAAAAACCAAATAAACAGTACAAACCGCCAATTCAACCGACATAATTGGAAACCGGTGCAGTAAACCGATTTTAGCATTTCTTCATAAATACTTCAGTTGTTATGTTTTTTAACCCAAAATAATAATAATAAGAGAGATCTTGTTTCAGATTTAAGAAGAGAGATTTTGAATTTGAAAATACTCTCTCAAGTATGAAGTGGTGAAATTACAAAGAAGCCCAAAGATAAGCAAATTTGTAATGATCTGTCTGCTTCAATTGAGGCTTCTTTTTGCTACTCTTGCCTCTTGCACATGAACTTATTCATGAGAGAGAGAGAGAGAGATGAAAATTGTATGGATGTATGGATTTCAAAATGTGTGGTAGTTGTGATATTAGTGTGTAGAATGTGTGGAAGGAAAAAAATATCAAGTGGGCAATGGTATTGCTATCTATTGGTGCACTTACTTTTTGTTATTTGAAAGGTTAAAAAATAATTAAAATATTTTATAGTGCGCTTGTGAGTTGTGGGTGCTTGTATATGTTTTTTTGTTTTTGTTTTGGTTGAATTGCCGTAAGCTAAAGTTTAATGTTTTACTATTATTTAATTTTTTTAGTTAAAATGACCAATTATAAAATTATTTATTTATTTTTATAATTATTAATTAAATTATTTATAACACCACCGATTCAACCAGAAAACCAGTAACTAGTCCCTTTTTCAATTCTTTCACCATACCGGTTTTTAAAATCATGAGTAATTTACTACTAATATGAATTGAGGTTGAGGGTTTGGTTTTACTTACCTTTTCAAATTTCAAACTTTAATTTATTAATTAAGGATTTAATATCTTACACGTATATACTTACATTACATCCTAAATGATAAGCTTAAAAATATAATGTTTCTAAATTTTGATAAAACTATGAAAAATATGTGGATGGTCAAAAAATTCCTAAAAATTGGAAATGCAAATAAGGCGGTATAAACTATAATTTGTTTGGGAGTTCATAAAAGAAATTACTTTGTATGCTACTATACTCTTCTCGCATAAAAGTAAGTTCCATGTACTTTAAAAAAATCTCCTGTTATGTGAGAAAATGACTTAATAGTTAATACACATAATACATTGAATAATTTTATGGTACGAAGAAAGCAAAATTTAAACGGCAATCGATCCAAAAACTCCATATAAAAAAGACACCACTTCTGAAAGAATGAAATTAAAGGACATGTTGCTTTTATCTAGCATATATCTTTACATAAAGAAAGGTTTTCATCATATTAAGAATTAATAAGCAAGAATGAATGAAATTATTAATAATAATAAATATTTGCAAAAAATGAAACATGCACTGAGTTTAATATTATCAAGAGTCCTATAACTTAATAACATTGGCTCCTTTATAGGGAGAGTAAAAATCCAAATCATCGCTTTCTCAACGTTCTGAGTTCTAAATAGGGACTTATAATAATAAAAAAAGGATATTCAATCTATTATTAAACCGTTTGAAACTATTAAGTTATATAATTTGAATTACCCTAGATTTATTATCGAAGTAACTTTATGCTTGACATTCAAAAAGATATTAGCAGCACCCAATTTTGCCTTCCAAAAAATGATAAAAAATTTAAAAGGAGACAAAATAATATATGGAATGTTCGTCTCAACTCTAAACTCTCAATTTCACTAAAATGCTAATCAATAATAAAAATTTTAAAAAAAAAAATCTATTGAATTTTTAAAAAATTCTCTTTGCTCTTTCCAACACTTTCTCTACAAAATCAAACATAAGAATGTAATTATTAATTTAATTTTTTTCTCTCCATTATTCCCCCTCCCCTCCCAAAAAGAAAGAAAGAAAATTATGTGGTGTCAGTGTTATAAAATTAAAGATGAAGATTAATTGAAGAACATTACCATTATTATTACATTTAAAAATATAACAAATTTCTTTTTTAAAAAAACAGAAAACAAATGTGATAATAAAGTTATTGTGTTGAAGGGAGTAAAAAGTATAGGATGTCTACCATAGAGTTGAAGCCCAACTCATGTCGTAGGTTGTATGGATTTCTTTCTTAATCAATTACTTCTTCTTAATTTCTTTTTTAAAAGACAGATATTGCGTCATAATTATTAAAGAAGACTATTCAAATCAGCCTGTAGTATAGATGAAACGTCTGGTGGAACATCTTCCATCCAAACTACTAAATGAAAAGAAAAAAAGCTATTCATAATATATCATATTATTTAAGGGCTTTTTAATCACTAAAAAGTTCTAATTAATTATTTGGTAATTTCAAATTACAATTAATGTGATACTTATTATTTGGGGGCAGAATACTGAATCAACAACAATTATAGGGTTTGTACTTTTTTTTTTTTTTTTTTGGGACTTAAGGCAATAGATGGAGTGTGTACCATAAAGATGAAGCCTTGCGTATGATGTAGGTTTGGATGGATTGCTTCTTTAATTAATTACTTTATGATAAATCAAATGGTTTGGCCGCATTTTATAATTACTCTTCACTAAAGTCTTTCCCACACCCCCAAATGCGGCAATGCCCTCACACGTAAGACATAGGGGGCCCGCTGGACTTAAGCCCAATGTGCTAATACATATCACATACAGTTTGGTAGATGCAAGATGGTCTTTGCTCTTTCCAGCACTTTCTCTACGAAATCAAAAATTCAAACATAAGAACGTAATTATTAATTTCATTTCATTTACTTCCTCTCCATTATCCCCCATCCCAAAAAAAAGAAAATTATATGGTGCAAGTGTTATAAAATTATAGATGAAGATTAATTGAAGAACCTTACCATTATTATTATATTGAAAGATATAACAATTTTTTTTTCTTAAAAACAGAAAACAAACGTGATAATAGTTATTGTGTGGAAGGAGTAAAAAGTATAGGATGTCTACCATATAGAGTTGAAGCCCAACTCATGATGTAGGTTGTATGGATTTCTTTCTTAATCAATTACTTCTTCGAACTATATCACATCGTTATTAGGTGGCTTTTCAATCTTTACTAAAAAGTAATTATTAGATACTTCTAAATTACAATTAATGTGATACTTATTATTTGGGGGCAGAATATCGAATCAACAACAATTATAGAGTTTGTAGCATGGAGTCGAAGCTTTGCATATTATGTAGGGTTGGATGGATTTCTTCTTTAATTATTAATTACTTTATGATAAATCACATGGTTTGGCCGCATTTTATAATCTCTTCAATAAAGTCTTTCCCACACCCCCCAAATGCGGCAATGCCCTCACACACACACACGCACGTAAGACATAGGGGGCCTATTGTTGAAGAATGTATCCCTTACTCCAATCTATAGAGTGGGCCAGTAAGATGGTTTTCTTAACTATTGCTATATTTAGTCTTTTTCTAACTCAAAAAATTATTTAATTCACAACATGCTTTCTAAATAATTCTCTCTCTCTCTCTCTCTCTCTCTCTCTCTCTCTCTCTCTCTCTCTCATATGGTGTTATTCTATTAGTCAATTCATGTCATCTCATTATATTTTATAAAGAAAAAAGAACAGAATTTGGGACAACTACAAGGAATGAGCTTTTTTTCAAAAACTCCTCATGCTTTTCAAGTCGGGATCACAACTCACAATTTCTTCACTTGATGAAATGGACTAATGATCCATAGCTGTTAACATCACTTAATGGACTCATGGTTAGTAATAATACATCAATAGTAAAGATGATTAATCAACATCATGCAATGAGCTCAAGGAACCGTGAGAATAATGTTCTAAAAATGGTAGGGCGCGATCAAGTCTTCAAGATGATTACTCAACAAATGATGTCATACCTTCTAGTGAAGTTGCGACTTACTTATATTAGAGAATGAGGATTAAAAAAACCTCATGAAATAAATAATTATTGAATAAAATGAAATTTGCATCATTATTCAAGAAATAAATTGAAATTTACCACCTTTTTTTTTTTTAATCATAATTTGCATAATCTATTGTGATTAGTTTTAACAGGGGTTGACGTCTCAATGAGTCCATATGGATTTTAATTAAATGGTCTTAGTTTGGGGTCAGGCTCCTCTCCTGTTAAAAACCTTCCCGTTCTCTCCCTTTTTTGTATAGATAAAGGACATGTGGCAATTAAATGATCTAATGGTTCAAAAAAAGCCAACTCAAATTATCTTTATTTCTGCAATCTTCTACCCTTCACCTCCGAATTTTATTTCCAAATAACATTAAATATTAAAAAATTTAGTTAGTTGACACATTTTAAAACAATGTTAAAAACTAGCATCTCGAGTGTCAAAAACTCGAGTTCCAAGTGAAAATCGAGTTTTTAAGACTCAAGTTTCACTTCTTCTTCCTCACATTCAGATCGTTCTTCATTCTTTGTTCTTCGACGGCAGATCTGAAGACCAGATCGTGCCTCTTCAAATCATCTCTTTGTTCTTCCTCTTCAGATCAAATAGTGCCTCTTCAAATTGTCTCTTCGTTCTTCAGATCAGATCGTGCTTCCTCTTCAAATCGTGCCTCTTCAAATCGTTCTTCTTCTGTTTTTCTTCAGATATCCAAGTACAAAATCGAGTCTTAGAGACTCAAGATGCTAGTTTCCAATATTCTTTCTAACCCATCTTAACTTATGATATACCCCTTCCTCAGTGTGCTATTCTGCACATTCCCTCCTTCGCCTCCCTCTACTTTCTGAAACATCCCCACTGCCAGACCCATTCTCTCCTTGTTTTTTTACAAACTCATCATCGTTTCAAACTTCATCACTTATGAACTTGAGCTTTTCAAAGGAATCAACAAAAAGAACCTTTTTTTAACTATAAGAATGCAGGTATAAAGGTTTAGTACCACTTTAAAAAACTGAAAACTTGTTATAATCCCAGCCAGAAAATTTTACAGAAATTCAACCCATTTGGCTAACTTTTACTGTCAAAATATGAAAATGAATGACAAAATCTTTAATCTTTTCACCATTTTGCCTCCTAAGAAGCAAAAATACCCAAGCAGCAGTAAATTGGGTTAAAAAAAAAAAATCATTTCCTGCCATAGTGCTCTTCAAGTTTGAAAAACAGAGTGTAAAGAAAGTTAGCCAAATCAATCTCCAGGCTTACAAGCATTCGAAAAATAAAAAGATTACAACAAAAAGGGATAAACTCTAGTTATCTGATGTTATGTGAGACTTTATCTTTTTCTCTAACTTTATCTTCAATAGCTTCAACAAATGGTGATTTACTAGGATTCATATTCTTAACACTTATACCCATCAAAAACCCACAAAACAAATACAAAACAAAAACAGAAAAATTACTTCTCTGTTGTACCCGCAAACGATGATGCTGAGATATCCGAAGGAATGAAAAAAAATGTTACTAAGCCCGCAATTTACTCTTTAGTATAATAAATAAGTTTAATTCATAGAAGGAACAGTACATTACATAATCATCAATTATGAGGCTGGGAAATAACCCAAGAACTTATTATTAATAATAACAATCCATTATTATCTGTTGATCTCTCCAACCACGTTGACAATAGCTAATCATATTTTTATAGTAACCA
This sequence comes from Quercus parvula, assembly GCA_030820535.1. NCBI lineage: Eukaryota > Viridiplantae > Streptophyta > Magnoliopsida > Fagales > Fagaceae > Quercus > Quercus parvula. Next base: position 32,491,910 of record JAUAME010000012.1, read on the forward strand.
GAAAATAGAGCCAACAAAGCATTAGCAACTTTGATTCATGGAGTAGTGATACCTGCAAAAAGGGGAAAAAAGAAAAAGAAGTCATAAACAAAAAGCATGTATTCAGTTAACTAAATGTTTAATTTTGGTAAAAAGACCAAAACTTTTCATCTCGAACCATATGTAATTAATTAGCTTGGTTAATTCAAGTCTCTGTTGATTGAAAATAACTTAATTCAAAATAAGAGTTAGTCCAATTTTCCAATATTTTGTAACATATATAGAGAGATTGAAAGGAAGGACTCATCCTATAAGGGTGAATAATTTCTCGAGATAAAGGAGAGACAGAGTACTTACTCCCACACTTGAAGTGGCGAGGAACCCTGCGACCACAACCTTCAATGAGGCGAATTGCACGATTGACATCAATAAGGGCAGCCAACTTTGGTGTAACGACCGTGCAAACACATTCAATATGGGTAACCCTTACACGCTCACAGCACTCTGGCGTGGGAAGCTTGCCATAAACAACTGGCTTGCAAGCATTAATCCCAAGCCTCCTCTCCTCTTTGCATTGTGCAGCGCTTGGTCCTGCAGCTTTGGCCAATTTTACACCCTCCTCCATGCTTAAAACAACCATGATGATCACTAGCAAAAGCATGAAAACCCTTGAGCCTTTCATCATATTTCCCATTCCCTTTTCCTCTACGAGGTAGAATGAATTAATACGATTGAACATGACTGATAATAATATATATAGGGGATGGGAGGGCTTAATTTGGTGGTGCAAGATGCTCTTTGTTCATTCTCTCTGTCAAAGCGGTTTGTGGGCTGTGTTGGACTTTCAATATTTGAGGCTTTTATCATCATTTGTGTTCATGTGCAGGAAGACTTTGATAGTTGTTCTAGATTCCAGACCATTGACTCTGGAGAATGAGCTTAGTGGACACTGGGCACAAACCAGTGACAGAAATTATGTCGGAATAACAGTGGTCATTCATCAATATTGCTATACGAAGGGAAAAATTGTTTAAAATACATGGTTAGGCCCAAACGGAAAGTCCATTAAGTGGGTTAATGGCTCTTTATTTTCCATAATAAAAATGAAGTATTAATTCGGGCCATTTACTCACAAACGGATATGGTAATTTCTCTGAATGGGCTGTCAAGTAGGAGGATCCAAGAGGCTGATTCATTTCCAATTTTGATACCTCCACTCTTCACCTCCCCCTTGCGCACGTATTTAGCCCAATATCTGAGACAATACATTTTAGCCCATTAATCACCACTATTAAAAAGAATAAAATAGTCTCTCTCCTTTTCAATGTGGGATTAACCATTCTCACTAACTCTTCATCTTCCTTATTCATTCCCATATCTTTACATTTATATTACAACATTTATTCATTTTAATTATTTAATATTAAAATGCTCCAACAATCCCCCACTCATTTTAATATTAAAACTTTTAGTTAAAGAGAGATTACCAGGCAAAGACGGATCACTATGCATCATGAAGGTGTGCTCTGCATTGAACCTTCACTTAGTAAAACAGCAATCTCAACTCCAGAGTCGTAGTGGTCTCCGACTTGAACTAGAACTGCTTTAGGGAAATTAAGTATCACTGCTTACACATAATAACCCAGGTGTTGACATGAGCTTTTATAGCTAGCACTTTACGGCCGTGTGCTGATCCCAGTTTCATGAGTGTATTTGAGACTAAGTCCAAATCTCATAGGGAGCGGCCCCACCCCCACACTCACATAGGTGAAATTTTGTCAAGGGTGCTCCTGTAATTCTGACACCCCACTCATACGAGCTACAAATTTCATTAAGAGTTTTTTAACTCATCCTCTCCACATTACAAGATAAGCACTTACATCATAGGGATGAACAATTAAAAAATTATTTACAAAATAAATAATTAAAAATAAATAAATTGTGCATTTCTTACGACCATCGTATGATTCGTTTTTCCCATTGAACCCAATTCTCAGGATCTCTGGTCCTTAGGTTGGGTATCCTCATACATGGCTCATGATTCTATGGACTTTAGTCCCATCCCCCTCGATGTATTCCAGACTCTATCTTTTGCCAAGGCCTTGGTAAATGGATCTGCAAGATTATCATTAGATTTAATATAATCCACATTTATGATGCCACCACTCAAATAAGATCGCACGGTACTGTGCTTTCTTCTTATAGGTCTGGATTTACCGTTATAGTAACGGTTTTTAACTCTACCAATTGCGGCAGTGCTATCACAATGAATTAATATAGGTGGAATTGGCTTTTCCCAAAGTGGAATTTCATATAACAAATCTCTAAGCCAATTTGCCTCTTCACTAGCTGAAGCTAATGCTATTAACTCAGCTTCCATTGTTGAATTAGCAATTATTGTTTGCTTTTTAGATTTCCAACAAATAGCACCACTACCTAAAGTAAAAATATAACCAGTGGTAGAGAGAGAATCACCTGACAAAGTATTCCAATCGGCATCACTAAAACCTTCAATCACAGCAGTGTACTTTTTATAAAATAAGCCATAGTTTTTGGTACCAATTAAATATCTCATAACCCGCTCAATAGCTAGCCAATGATCTTTACTAGGCTTGCTAGTAAATCTGCTAAGCACTCCTACTGCATATGCAATGTCAGGCCTAGTACAATCAGTAGCATAACGCAAACTACCAATGATACTAGCATAATCCTTTTGATTAAAAATCTCATCATCATTATTCACAGGAAATAAATGAACACTAGAATCAAAAGGAGTAGCAACACTTTTGTGATCATGAAAATTATATTTTCTCAATATTTTCTCAACATAATGTGATTGATCAAGATATATTCCATCACATGCTTTTGTAATTTTCATGCCCAAAATAAAATTAGCCTCACCAAGATCTTTCATATCAAAATGGCTTTTAAGCATATTTTTTGTCTCATTTATAACATGCATATTTGAGCCAAAAATCAACATATCATCTACATAGAGGCTAATAATAACATGTAAATTATTCCATGATTTAGAATAAATACATTTATCACATTCATTTGATTTATAACCATTCTCAATCATGCAGGAATCAAACTTTTCATGCCACTGCTTAGGTGCTTGTTTTAAGCCATATAGGGATTTAGTTAGCTTACATACCTTGCTTTCTTGTCTAGGCTCTACAAAGCCTTCGGGTTGATCCATATAAATCTCTTCCTCTAGGTCCCCATTTAGAAAAGCAGTTTTTACATCCATTTGATGAATTTTCAAATCAAAAATTGCAGCAATAGCAATTAACAATCTAATAGATGTAATTCTTGTTACCGGAGAAAAAGTATCAAAGAAATCAAGATCAACTTTTTGTTTAAAGCCTTTTGTAACAAGTCTAGCTTTAAACTTATCTATTGATCCATCCGGTTTCAACTTTTTTCTAAGGACCCATTTACAACTTATGGTCTTACAACCCGGTGGAAGATCTACTAATTTCCAAGTTCTATTAGAAATTAGAGATTTCATTTCATCATTTACAGCCTCTTTCCAAAATATAGCATCAGGTGATGTTAAAGCCTCTTTTAAATTTTGGGGATTTTCCTCAATGTTAAAAACATAATAATCAGGACCAAAATCCTTTTCAACTCTAGCTCTTTTACTCCTTCTAGGTTCCATTTCAAAATTTTATTGATTTTGTAAATGTGAAGTAGAAGAACTAGGTTGTGACAAAATATTTTCTTCACCCCCACTATTTTTCAATTTAAAAGGAAATTTTTCTTCATGAAAAATTGCATCACCAGATTCAAAAATTATTTTGTTTTCAAGATCAAAAAATCTATAGGCTGCACTATTAATCGCATAACCAAGAAAAGCACAGGTAGTAGCTCTTATACCTAATTTAGGCATTTTAGGGTCAGTAAGCCTTACATAAGTAAGACAACCCCATACTCTCAAATATCCCAAATTTGGCTTATGTCCTTTCCACATCTCAAAAGGTGTGGTGTGTGACTTTTTATGTGGCACCCTATTCAAAACATGACATGCAGTTAAAATAGCTTCACCCCAAAAATGTAAAGGTGCACCAGATTCAATTAACATGGCATTTGTTAACTCAATTAAAGTTCTATTTTTTCTTTCAGCCACACCATTAGAAGCAGGTGAATATGGTGCAGTAGTTTCATGGATAATTCCCAAAGACTGAACAAATGAGTTGAATGCACTTGATTCATACTCACGGCCTCTATCACTTCTTATTCTTTTTATTTTTCTATCGAATTGATTTTCAACTTCTTTTAAAAAATCTTGAAATTTTTCAAAAGCATCACTTTTATTTTTCAACAAATAAACAGTTGTATATTTTGAGAAATCATCAATAAAAGTGATAATATATCTATTTCCTCCACGAGTTAAAATTCCCTCAAATTCACATAAATCAGAGTGAATTAACTCAAGCAATTCGGTATTTCTTACAACATTTTTATGAGGCCTTTTTGTAATCTTAGCTTGACTACAAGTTTCACATTTTTCAAAATTTTTTGACAGTCTTGGAATTAATCCTAAACTACTCATGATTCCCACATATCTACTATTTATATGACACAAACGAGCATGCCAAAAATTAATAGAAGAAAGCATATAAACTGAACTGGTAGATGCTTTATTATTCTCAACATTCAATTTAAACATTCCATCACAAGCATAACCCTTGCCCACAAATAACCCCTTTTTAGTGATTACATAATTATCAGATTCCATAGTTTGCTTGAAGCCAGCCTTGTTAAGCAAAAAACTTGACATCAAATTCTTCCTCATGGACGGAGTGTAAAGTACATCTTTCAATGTTAGCACACGTCCAGAAGTGAATTTCAATTCAACCTCACCACTCCCAAGAACCTTGGTTTTGCTAGAGTCACCAAGCATAACAGTTTTTTCTTTTTCAAATGGAGTGTACAATTTGAACCAATTTTTGTCATAGCAGACGTGCCTATTAGCACCAGAATCTGCCCACCACCCTTCAACATATTGCACCATATTGATGTCTGTAATCATAGCCACTAAAGGCTCTTCGGTTACGTTAGCCTGCGGGACAGATTCACGTTTCCGAAATTTGCAAAATCGAGCAATATGCCCACTCTTGCCACAGACAAAACAGGATCTATTAAATTGATCTTGTGAAGGGGGTCCTTGGTTCTTATTGTAATTTTTATTTGGGTTTCCCCTTCCTTGAGGTCTATTATTATTTTTAAATGCTCTTTTTTTAGGCTTCAATTGAACATTTCTAGGAAAATGATTTTTGGGCATATTATTATTGGATGAAATAAGGTTTACCTTTGTGGTGGAATTACCATTGCTCTCTTGTGTCATGAGTGCATCTTGTCCTCTAGCCTCCTCCTCCACACGGATGCGTGTGATCAAAGTCTCCAAGGATGTCTCCTTTTGTTTGTGCCGCAAAGTCTTTTGGAACTCCCTCCAAGATTGTGGTAGTTTATCAATTATGCCAGCTACCACCAAATTGTCTCCAATCTTTATGCCTTCGGATCTCAATTCTGCTACAATCATTTGGAAGTCTTGTGCTTGATCCACCACCGATTTTCCATCCACCATTTGGTAACGGAAAAATCTGCTAGCAGCATACTTCTTTGCACCAGCCTCCTCGGTATCATACTTGTTTTGTAAAGCTTTCCAAATTTTCTTAGCAGAATTGTAAGTTGTATCATAATAATCATAGAAATGATCCGCAAGACAATTCAAAAGATAAGAACGACAATTATATTCATCTTTTGTATACTTATCTATTTTTTCTTGATGAAGACTATATTCTTCCTCACTCATCTCATCGGTAGGAACTTTTGATGGATTCTTGTCAGTGAGGATGTAGGAGACTTTGAGAAGACTCAAGTAAAAGAGGACATTTCCTTTCCACCTCTTGAAGTGGGCTCCCTTAAAGCGAAAGGGCTTGTTAAGATCTCCAACTGGCTCATTTGGTTTCTCTTGTGTAGGCTCCATGAATGAATCTCCTTAAAATTGTTGGTGCAATCACAATAATAATGGAAATAACACAACGAGAAACTGAATAATGCTTCTGAATATTATTAGTATAAAGAAAGGAATTACACAACACAATTTTTGGACTGAGGCGCGGCACTCGCTCTCTTTAAGGAGATTCAAGCCCTTGGTTGGCTAAACTTTGTAACCGGTGCAAACCTTCTCTGACTTGTCTCCCCCAGGATACAACAGCCCAACAAGTGTTGTATGGCTAGAACAACCTCTGCACAAAGTGTTCAAGCCCAAAGCTCCACCAGAAAGAACACCCTTCCTTGCCAAGAATCTCTCTATTTTTTTCTTTTGTGTATTGTGAATTGCTGTAACTTGGATTGGGTCTGAATTAGTCTATTTATAGGCTCAATGGGCCTCACGAAATTATTACCCAATTTATTTTGATTTAATTAGGTCCATTATTTTGATGTAGTGGGTGTTACAAGATTAATTGTTGGATATTAATCTGATGGGCTGGAGTTACATAATTAAATGATGAGACAAGGAGTTTCTGAAGAATGAATAGGCCCAAACGGAAAGTCCATTAAGTGGGTTAATGGCTCTTTATTTTCCATAATAAAAATGAAGTATTAATTCGGGCCATTTACTCACCAACGGATATGGTAATTTCTCTGAATGGGCTGTCAAGTAGGAGGATCCAAGAGGCTGATTCATTTCCAATTTTGATACCTCCACTCTTCACCTCCCCCTTGCGCACGTATCTAGCCCAATATCTGAGACAATACATTTTAGCCCATTAATCACCCCTATTAAAAAGAATAAAATAGTCTCTCTCCTTTTCAATGTGGGATTAACCATTCTCACTAACTCTTCATCTTCCTTATTCATTCCCATATCTTTACATTTATATTACAACATTTATTCATTTTAATTATTTAATATTAAAATGCTCCAACAGATAATTTAACAAAAATCGATAGATGTAATAATTTCTTCTTAAATAGGTTGCTTATAGCAGCACAGCCAATAATATTTTTCCAAAAATATTTTTAGTATTTTTGAGTGTTTGCACAAATTAAAATAAAACCCTGATCAAATTGAAAATATTTTCAGTTGACAAAACACTAATGTTGAGAAAGGTGTAAATTAATACTTTACGTCTGGGCTCAGGCATAAATCATTTTCACATATACACGCAAAATACTCCAGTCCCTCTGCAACCCTCGGCAAACCAATTAAGCAGACCTCCCCTCTTACTAGCAGAGCTGGCTCAATATTCGCCTAAGTCAATTAATATAACTTATAAGTGAGGCATTTCTTATGTTTAAATATCAATTAAATAATATTTGTTTTTAAATTTCTATTATTTGATATTTTATCTTTTCATTTAAAAATCATTTGTCTTACTTTTGGAGATGCAAAATAACTAATTAATTTTTTGCGAACATTTTTTTTAATTGATAATAATATACTCAATCTTTTTGTGACATAAATATTGATCATAAGTAGGATTTTTTTTTTGGAAAATTTTCTTTCAACATAAACTAACAAGTATTATTACTAAAATCCTATAAGAGCATCTCCAATGGCTTCTTTAAAGCCAATTTTAGAGAGAAAACATCCCAAAAATCCACTCCAACAGCTTCTCTATCTCCATTTTTTATATTAGAATTGCTACAGTGCTTCTCTATAAATAAAGAACACTGTAGCGTTTACTATTCACACTTCAAACATTTTTAACTATTATAATAATCAGCTATTGAATAAAAAAATATTGGAAGATGTGTAGTTGTTAAAAAAAGAATAAAGAATGAATGAAAAAATAATATTTAAATGAGATGGAGAAAATGATAGAAAATATGTTGGAAAGTGTATTTGAAAAAATAGGTAGGTAAAAGCTAAATATCATCGTTCACTATTCAAACAGTATAAAAATTTAGATAAGCTGCTGGAGATGCTCTAAAAGACATATGTATTTGAGAAAAATAGAATCTAGCTTTTCAAAATGAGGGAGAGTAGTGTAATTGTGTAAAAGATTAAAAGTGACTAAAGTTGACAATCTATGCGCATATGATGGTTAGTTTACAAAAATTGAACTCTCAAGCTATTAAAAAAAAAAATTTCATTAATGATAATTCACCAGATCGAGTTACAATATTTTTTCTAAACAATTTAGGGTTTCAATTGAGCTGAGTTTTTATCAATCCAATATTTTAGGGTTTTCTTAGAAGTCCAGAAAATATTCCACAACATTTTTTAGATTTTTTTTTTTTTTTTTTTGGTGATATAACTACAAAGAATTGGAAAGAATAAAGAACTGGTTGGTTGAAATAAATTAGAACAATTTATGTAAAATTATAAAAATAAAAAATCACTTATACAGCTCAACGTTAGACATGCATCTCATGTAACCCAACTCAAAATATACCAAAAAAACTCCCTCTACACCAAATACAAAAAATAACACACAACAGGAATCTATTAGATCTCTTTTTCTTCTTAAGTTCAAATCAAATAATAAGTATACAAAAAATTTCACAATTTTTTTTTTTTACAACAATTTAGGAACATGAGGTGTAAATTGAGCTCAAACTCATTGATTGGGATGTGATCTCTATTGACAATTGGGCTAAATCTTATTACACACTCCTTGTGAAATGAAAACACAATTTCATTTATAATTTTGAAATGATGAAATTGTGTTTTGAAATACGATTTCACAATTTTAACTAAAATTATATTCTTAAAACATGATTTCAGGTAGCATGACATTGTGTATCTAGTACATGCAATGTAAAACTATCATTGCTCATTTTGCAGCCCATTTCTCTTCAACTTGAGAAGCTTGCTCATTCATTTCTCACCGAAAAGACTTGACATTGAGTCTTCAAGCTGCATGTCCCATCAATTTTTTTTTGATTAGCTGCATGAGAAAAAGAATAGTGGAAGAGAATCAAATCAAGAAGATTGAAATAATTAAGGCATGTCTAAAGTGTGGTAGGTCAAAGGAAAGGGATACCGAAACTTCCACCTCTCTAATTGTGGATTTTCTTTGATTCAAATTTCCAAGCATTTGACGATTGCAAATTTGTAATTAAGAATATATATATTTATTGACTTCAATTGAGCATAGAACATCTAAGGTAGGCGTGGACATGGGATTTCGCCTCCCTTTTGATCTTCTTTTCTTCATTTGCTTGCTGAGACCCCACCATTACAAAGAGAATCAAATCTTGGTAACCACTCTGTCTTACTAAGCCTCCCTTTTGGACTATGGTTACCAATAGGATAGGCCATAACCAAAAGCCATCCACGGCGTTTACATTGAACTTATTGAAGCGAAATGCTGTTCAAGTCTGAACAAATCAATATACCTAGTTTAATTCCAAGGTCAGGCTATCATAGCTGAAGTCTGAAGATGCCTACTTGATTGCTTCAAAGAATGCCACTCAATCTGAACAGTGCACATTATTGCCAAGGATGTATAAAGATTACCAGCAATGCTAATTTTTCACAGAAAATCCGCATTCTCTTTCACACACTCACTTCACTAGTCGCCGAAACAAGAAAAATGTTAGAACCATAATTTTTTACATTACTCGCTATTTAGCGAGTTGTGAGTGGTGGAGGTGTGGATCTACCATTTTTTTCTCCGTTACTCACAACTCATCGTATGGTGAATTGTGGCAAAAGTTGTGGTTCCATTATTGTTCCCAAAAAAAAAAAAAAACAACTACTCTAGGGTGTAAGAATTTAGTGTAAAAGTCCGGACTTTCTTAAAGAATTAAGACCTAAAAGCGTCAAACCTAGAAATTAAATATCAATACCCGACTTGACTGAGAAGATATATTGTGTTTCAGGTTTATGAAGTGAAAACCATCATAGTACATGGTGGGGCTCACAGGCTACTAGAGATTTACTGCACACGTCTAGAACACAATATACTTTTTTTTCTTTTTTTTTTTTTGGAAGAAGAAGAAGTCCTTCCTATATACATTGATATTAACAGTTTTTTATCTTTACTTTTTCAGCGCAAATTACTCCGTTTGTCTTCTTTTTTGGTTTGAATTCTTATTTATTATAATTAATTATTATTATTATTATTATTATCATTATTTTGTGCTCGTAAATAATTGATTTAAACCAAAGAAAATTAGACTTAATAATTTTACATTTGGATTAATTAAAAATTATATACCTGTGGTTTAACTCGATTTTAAGTTACCTATTTGTGGTTCAAAAGTTGACACTTTATCCATTTAATATTTGCTCCATTAGGTTGTCATAATCCACCTCTAATTTTTCCGTTAAAAAACACATTTTAATTTGAAAACATTACATAAAAAAGATTAAAAAGCTAGGATTTGAATTTTTACAAAAATGGATGAACAATACGGATGAAATTGAACTAGTTTGCTTGGTGGTGTCCACTTCACATACCTGAAGGGAGGCAACAAAGACTCTCAGATATGGATGAATGCTCGACCTTTCATTGAATGTCTCCAGAGTGCTGAGTCTGAATCTGAGGAGGAATGATATGTTTTCATTTAACTAGTTTACTTGGTGGTGTCTACTTCCATTCCTGTTACTACAAAAAATGGGTTTCTTCATGGTCTCTGTGTTCTTTTCTATTAACTTTGTAGTGTTGTGGACTACAAATAAATGGGTTTCTTCCTAGTGTTGTGCTTTGTCTGGTTTAATGTCAGAACATTCAATGCAATTTGTTTCTGTCGCTAAACTTCATTCTCTGTTAGAAGTGAATGTCTTTGGTTATGAAATCATGTTGACTTGTGTCTCTGAACCTACAACATGGTCTCTTGTAAGTTGTAACCATCAAAAGCAAAAAAAATGTGTAGGGGAAGGTTAGACCAATAGTTCATCTTGCGACCTCTCCTTTTTTTTTTTTTTTTTTCCTCCTTCTGGTAGTGGATTTGCTCTTGCCATTGTGGTGATGGTGGTCAAGGAGGCTTTGCTAAAACAAAGTTTCTCTTCAAATTAATTTTGAGAGAAACTCTTCAAACATCTTATATTTCTCTTCTTCTTCTTTTTTGTGTAAAATTTGAAAATTTAATTATTGAATTTTATGTTCCTTATATTCTTAACACGCATATAAAATTTCGTTCAAATTAAATGTTATTTACTATTCGATCAATAAACTTATTTTTAATACACAATTTTAGATCACAAAAATTTAAAATTTTAACATTTGTTTAATGACATAGCAATTGATTTTTAATCTTCTTAAAATTTTATAAGCATGAAGTATAATAAGAACATGCAATTCAACGGTTAAATTTTTAAAATTCACACTCAATATAAAGATATATAAGGAGCTTGTAGGATTTTTCTTTAAATTAGTTTAAAGAGGGACTTTGTTCAAGTGAGTTTTAAAAATAAGATATGAGATGTATGGTGAGTTATGAAATAGTGAGTTAAGGTAGATAAAGTATCATTATTTTAATGGGCTTTACTATGGTATTGATTGGATCATAAATATTTCACAAACCAGCTAGTATTGGTATAATCAGCCTAAAAAAAAAAGCTAGTATTGGTATATTAATTATATGGTCCCCACTTTAGCAACAAGGATCCGTGGCGCAATGGTAGCGCGTCTGACTCCAGATCAGAAGGTTGCGTGTTCGATTCACGTCGGGTTCAATTTTTCGTTTATTTTTTCAATTTATCGTTTAACGGATCTGTCTTTATTTTCTCCTGCTTTTTTCAATTTTTCGTTTCAAAGCTAAATAATGGCGCGTGTTTGGGTTCAATTTTTCGTTTATCGGATCGGTTTTTCTTTTCTTCTCCCCTTTTCAATTTTTCGTTTCAAAGCTAAACAATAGCGCGTGCTTAAGTTAAGTTGTGTCCAGGTCCAACTATTTTTGACTTCTTTGAAGAGAAATAGAAACAGCTTAGTCAATCTCTTGTTGGCCTCTGTATGTAAAATCCCCAAATTCTTATTTTATAACATCAAACCATAAAGAGTGTGCATTAGATTGTAAAAACTGGGCTCATTGATGTTATGAGTTGTGAACTAGATCTGAAGGTTTTCGATTTAAGACACCACGTTATTTTGTTCCATATGATTTTCTAGAATGTCTCAAGAATAGAGAATTAAATAGTTTGGTTAAAAGTTGAGATACTACACATTAGTTTTTTTTTTTTTTTTTGGGTGTTTGTGGGGGGGGGGTGGGGGAAGATTTGAATTTACATGTTTTCATGGAAAAATCTATGAAGTGTTAGTTCAACTACAAATGCACCTATTATGAAATAGACAAAGTTTAACTACAAAATCGATTGTAACCTGAGGCTATAAACTCACTCAATATCTTTTTATTGGAGGTGAATTTTGACAAATCCACCATTGGATTACATCTTCTTCTTATATCCTCCATGTTTGCAAAATTTCAAGAAAATTAAAGATCAATAGCTATATCATCAATAAATTTTTAAATTACAGGTTTTTGTAATGTAAAATTATGCATAAAATATAAGATTATAGATGATATAATAAATAATATCTGATTGACACAAAATTTGACATGTGCATTAAGAGCATAAAGAACATGTAATTCAACAGTTAGATTTTCAAAATATGCAGTAATATTTCTTTTATTAAGTGAGTTTATAGCCTAAGGCTACAACTAATTTTGTAATTAAATTTTATCCTTAAAAAATTCAGCCAAAAAAAAAAAAAACACTTACTGAAGAGGATAAAAATAGGAGATAAGGCCTGACGAGCCCAACGGGTCCATGTCCATGGGCCAAAAGAAAGTCGAGCGCATTCTTTGTGTGGAGTCCCTGATGAAACGAAGGCTCAGCATGAATAGGGCAAAGCATGGGAAAATATTGGAGGAACACCTTAAAGACTGCAGACTCTTCACAGTAAATAACTTGTCCACCACGTTTCGAATTCCTAAAGACTTGTTCTACAAAGAAAGGACTTGAGCTACAAGGATAGGACTTGTCCTACAAGAAAAAGACTTGTCCTACAAGGATAAGACTTAGGCTACAAGGAAAAGACTTGGGTTACAAGGAAAGGAGGCAAGACCTCACTACTATAAAAGCCCCAACACCCCCTCACGTCAAGGTACGCATAATTAACCCCTCTCTAGCACTCTAGAGTTGTGAGAATATTTCTGACTTAACCTTCGAAGGGTATTTGGCCGGCTCCATACCGGTGCCTTCTGTAAGGTGTTTCTTGTTTTCTTCTCGTGTGTAGGTGATTCTTGAGCGCAAGGATCGTGCATCTCACTGGTGAGATTTACGACATCATCACTTACTAAGAAAAAAATAAAATTTGACAGCAAAAACTTGATCATAGCTAAATCTACAACTTCACTCACTATCTTCTTATTAGATATGAATTTTGATAAATCCACTATTGAATTACATTTTTTTTTTTATATCATCTATGATTACAAAATTTCCAGAAAATCAAGTATTAATAACTATCTTATCAAACAAATATTTAAATTTCAAGTTTTTGTAATCTAAAATATGCATAAAAAATAAGTTTATGAGCTGATTGATAAGAAATTTGACATGTATGTTAAGAACATAAAGAACAAGCAATCTAATAGTTAAATTTTCAAAATACGTCATTTTGGTAATTTTTTTAATGAAATTTATAGCCTTAGACTACAACTAAGTTTGTAGTCAAACTTTATTAATATATGTATATATATATATATATATATATATATATATATATATATATATATTAAAACATTAAAATATTTTGGTAATCTATTTTCTGATTTTACTTTTTTTTTTTTTTTTTTTTGGGTAAAGGAAATATTGAAACTAATGTTAAGGTAACAATAAAACTGATCATATTGATAAATTTTCAATTGCCAAATTGATCACTAATATGGAAAGAACAGATGCATGAAATAAATTCATTTCCCACCTCTTAGCGTTATGACGATAGAATATTTTATCCAAGGGTCAATTAGTTAATATAACTTATTTTAAAGGTGAGAGACACAACCATAAGCATAAACACTACATGCACTACATCTCAATCAGTGGAAAAATATTTTGTGTAAATGAAAAATATGCACGCAAAATATTTCATACACACAAAACCCCGCTCAATACACAGTTCAAGTTTACGTGTACATTGTACACATGTTTCTTGGATATAGTCAACTGTACAATGTGTTCCACACAACAAATGAAAGCCAAAGTTTGTGTAATTAAACTTAAAACACAAATCCTCTATCAGCATAATTCCTAAACCATGCTCACACAGCAGAGGCATAGTCACCACTGGCATCAACTTCAGATTCAATATCTGCCTCTATATCATCAACGTCCGATGAACTAGCAGCAGCTTGACCACCAGCTTTGGATCCTTCTCCTGGCATCTTTGCCTCTTGTATGATCCGCATTATTTCTTCTATGCTCTGAGTTGGTTGTTCTGCTTCTGCTTCTGCATAGTTAGTCTTCTCAATCTCTATTAGTTCTATTGGCAAATTTTTCATAAACCAAGGATTCCGTTTAATTTCTTGGAGTGTGATCCTCTGTAGAGAGAATTGAAAGGATTAGTTAGTAGATATTTTAGGAGGCATACAAGATGGAGTTGAACCAATATCAATAACACAAAATCTTCTAAATAAGAATAAGCTTGCATTCATGTTCACCTACAAGATCCTATAGGCATTTATAAGAAGAAATCATGTGGGCTCATATCAAATGCTTTATGAAGCATATGAAACTGTTAAGTTATATGCACAGATACCTTGGCAGGATTGGCAACAAAAATACGAGAAAGGAGTTGCCTGCAGTCTGCTGACACGCGTACATAGTCAGGAATGGAGTACTGAACGTTCATGATTCTCTGTTAATAACAGTGAAATGAAATTAACTTAGCAGTCAAGAATAAACAATAATGTGTGTGGACGGTCAGAGGTGATTTTTTATTTGACCATAATTTTAGTGTTCAGAAGTGACTCACCCCGATAGTCTTACGAAAATTTCTAGGATCTTCAGGATCCTCAAATGGGTATGCTCCTACCAACATCACATATAGCGTCACACCACATGACCAAACATCTGCAATCTACAAACACTACAAATTATCAAGCAAATAGAACAAATTATGAAATATATGGTAGGAATATCCATTTATTTGATATTATGAGAGTAAACAATGGCTACAATATGACCATAACTAATACATAGATGCTCAAACCACCCAAGACTTCCCTGCAAATAAGTGGAATGCCCCAATAAAGCTTTCTAGTCATTCTGCAATAGAACTTAGAGAATTAGGTACCTTCCCATCATATTCCTTTCGCTGGAGTACCTCCGGGGCAATGTATGCAGGTGTTCCAACTGTTGATTTAGGTTGGGAGTGCAACAAAGCAGACTGCAAGGCATGAAAAATCCAAAATCTAATATATCAAAATTGAATAGAAATAGTTACTGTAAGAAAGCATCAAAAGCTATTTAGTGAGCTCAAATGAATATAGCCTTATTTAATCTGGGAAATTCATTAACCTTGGAGTAACCAAAGTCACATATCTTAAGTCTAGGTGTTGGACTTCCATCCAAAAGTGTGTTTTCCAGTTTCAGATCCCTGTGACAAATTTCCTGCAATAAAAGCGAGATGACAAAAGAAAAAAACAAGATTGTAATCCAAAACTAGAAGAAAAAAAATTCATATATGATACCATGGCATGACAGTAGCTGACTCCAGAGATTAGCTGCTGGAAGAAAAATCTCGCCTGCCGTAAGAGTCACCATCAAACAGTCAGTAGGGAACTTCAAATAAATGACTTCCATATGCATCAAACTGAAGGGCAAATTGAACCAATGTGTTAAACAGATATGTACAAACTGCAAGTTTACAACCTCATCTTCACTAAATCGGCCAGCACTGCATATTCTCTCAAAGAGTTCACCACCAGCTGCATATTCCATGACAATAGCTAAATGTGTGGGAGTCAACAATACCTGCAGCCAAAATGATATTTAAAGTATGCTCCTGTGTATATACAACTCAATAAAGGTTTATCTTCAATCTTCTCTGCAAGTTTCAAGTTTAATTTATATCATCAAGTACAGAAAAATTTCACACAGTTAAGCCTATAGGGGACCAACTATAGACCTCATAGAAAATAGAAAAGAACATGCTAATTGCTAACCAACAAAATTTGGAAGTGTTTTATTATTGTTGTGCATTCAAATTGATGTTTGACTTGAATATATAATGGAATACGTCTGTTTCACATCCTTGTGTATTGGTTTAGTTAGCATGATTTAATTTTCTTCATACAAATTATTTGTAGAAAATATCTCCCCAAATGTAACTCAAAATTTTTTATATAGACATGTTGGTGTAACTAGATTTCTAGAAACAAAATGCAAATGATTCCTTAATGAAATTAAAATGACATAAACAACATGGACACAAATGACAAAATGAGGCTAATTAAGAACCTCTCTGTTCATGAGTCTGTGTACATTTGCATACAGGATTTGGAGTCAATGTCATCCCCTAACTTTATAAATATCAGATTGTGACATACCTAAAAACTAACCTTGTAGATATTAAAAAAAGACCTTAAGAGTCCCAACCTAATGAAGGTACACAATAAACATACAGTATACTAAACTCTTACCTCTTTGAATCTGACAATGTTTGGATGCCTCAGAGATCTGTGATTAATGATTTCTCTTTGAACATTCTCTTCAATCTGAAACCCAGAACAGAAATCATAATATTTCTTTATTTATTAATAAGTTACACACATCACTTTCTATTTTTTCTTATAAGAAGAGGAAGTACCCATTTGAGTCAAAACTCATAGGTCAACGAGAATAATTTCATAATAAATCAATAATTACATCCATAGTGATATGAAGCAGTCAACAAACTATAGAAAGTAAGAAAAGGTAGGAAAGAAATTCCAGGACCAAACAACTAATCCACAATTGAGGAGCCCAATGACTTGAAAGGAAAAAGTTGTTATGCAATATTAAGTTATTAACCATGGCCTGGCTACATATCAGGTAATGAATTATGAAAATGACATGATAATGTAGTTGTGAAACACCATAAAATAACTAGTTCTCTTGGCTGGAAAAATCGTGAAATTTTGCATATATCCAGCTGCAAAAACACAAGCATGGGAACAGAAAAGTGTTGGTCCCATTGTGTGGACTGTGGAAGGTAGTCTTTTGTGGATGGAAATCAAATCTAGGAATGTTGTCCCAGAAATGGAGAATTAGAATGGCTTGATAATCAATAGTTCAGTCCTTGTGTCTCATTTATAAACACAAACCCATCCCTTCGAGCAAGGTCACAACCTTGTGATTGACAGATTGATAAGGTTGTAGCACTTGTCATAGGTCACACCTGTTCAACCAGGCAATACACCTTCATGGCAAGCTATTTTCATAGAGAATGCATTGAGTGAAGGAACACAAATTGTTATGGTGTTTAACACCTCGTGATTACAAAAAGTGGTTCCCCAATAATGAGATAATAATGTTACTGAGCAATTGAACAAGAAAAGTTTTACTGATTAAGTGAAGCATTAAACAAGCCTCCTTCCAAATTCACAAAATCAGTACTTCTGCTCGACCACAAATCTTGTGTTGACTATCTAATACGCACAAACAGAACATTATGGAACTTGTAGTGCCAAATACACATTATGTATATAGTGTTTTACAAACAGAGTTTTTGACTACACAAACAATGAGCAAAACAGTTTCTTATGGATGCCCATAAAAATGGAAAATCTCTATCAAAAAATAAGCTATATAAAAGCAGCAACTGGTAATTTAAGCAAGAAAATGCTTAATTTTAACAAGGCCATTTCTATGTACCTGCTTTTTGGGGGGGGGGGGGGGGGGGGGGGGGGGTGGGGGGGGAACAAGCCTAATTTACAAATTAAGATAAAGCAAGAAGTAAAACACATTACAACTTCTAGCACCACATTTGCAGAGTTTTAAGCATAAATGAATTAACTTTACTCCAAATCGAAATTACCTTCTTTCCCCTTTCTATGTATTTGACTGCAACAAGCTCTTTTGTTTTCTTATCTCTCACCAACCTTGCCACCCCAAAATTCCCTACACCAAGGTCCTTCAATGGCTCATATCGCTCCTCCATCTCAACTCACCCCAATGAAAAACAATCACACACACAAAATCACAATACCAATATGCCAAAAATCACAAAGCAAGTAAAAACCAAACAACCCCAACAAATTTTTATAGACACCAAGCTCTAACAAATCCTAAAGTCACCATAGATAACAATAAAAAGCACAACAAGAGAAGGGGAGTGCTGCAAAAAACGAAGACAGACTCAAGCTTTAACCTTCCAGGAAGTTTCGAAAAGGTCCAAAAGTTGAAAGAGAATCTGAGACACGGTCATTCTCTAAATGAGGGAAAAATATCAGAAAGATTTTTTAAGAAAGCAGTATAAATCTAAATCTAATGAAATCCAAAGGTGGATCTGTCTTTTGGCAGAGAATTAAAGGACACGTATGCCATAAAGGGTCGCTTCCAAGTGTCGCTCGATAAAAAAAGAGTGTTTTTAAGACTCTGACTCTGACACTACACAGACCACTCCTAACGTTTCTGACAAGAAACGAAACGAAACGAAACGAGTTTTCTTTGTTGTTTCTAATTCTATCTTTCTGGGATGCGTAGGTTTACGGTCCAACGAGGCGCACGACACGTCCCTTTCAATGTCGGAATATAATAATCAGCTAACGTACGCCACGGGGGTCCCGACCATGGTAGTTAGCTGAGGCTGTCAGTTTTCACCAGAGTATAATATTAATATCTAATCATGGGCGTAGGCTTTTAGCAGCTGTTCGTGTTTTTGTTTTGTATTTATGTATGGGTGTGGCTTGCTGGCCACTGGACGCGTTGGATACGTAACACATGTCCCCTTAATACATAAAGGACACGGCTTCTGTCCAGTGGCACTGGCCCCTGGACAGAAGCCGTGTCCTTTATGTATTAAGGTTGAGTCGGCTGCCTCACGCTCTTTTATCTTCTGCGGACATCAAAACATACACTAGTTTTTCTTCCATAGGTCAAAGAAGAATATTATTGGAACATTCTCGTATATACGACCTTTCTTTATCATTAATTCAAAGTTCAAATTTTAAAGTTTCTCAGTTTGTCATTTTTTAGGTCGGTAGAATTTTATTTTTTGAAACTAAAAAAAGGAATTGATTTTTTCTTTTACTGAATTTTATATTTGTCGTGGATATAGTATAAAATTTTTATAAAATAGTCTATTAATAAATATTTTAAGGACATTTTTTAACCAAGCCTATTAAAAATTGTTACAATCATAGTTATTAGTATCGTGTATTAAAATTTTTGTGTTGTAAGGGTGTATTATAAGTGTTCATGAATCATATATTTAAATTTTGAATTCTTGAGTTTGTTATTTTTGAGGTTGGTAGAATTTTTATTTGAAGATAAATTAAAAAAGGGAAAAGTTAATGGATAAGAAATATTTTTAGAAACTTAAAAAAGAATTAATTTTTTTGACTGATTTTTATATTTGTCAAGAAAGTAGTGTAAAACTTTTCTAAAATAGTCCATTAATAAATATTTTAAGGACATTTGTTAAATGAACTCACTAAAAATGGATACAACCATAGTTATAAATATCGTGTAACCTTCTGTATTTTAAGGGTGTATTATAAGTGTTCATGAATCATGCATTCAAATTTTAAGTTCCTAAGTTTGTTATTTTTGAGGTTGGTAGAATTTTTCTTTGAAGATAAATTAAAGAAGGGAAAAGTTAATGGATAAGAAATATTTTTGGAAACATAAAAAAGAATTAATCTTTTTTGATTGATTTTTATATTTGTCGTGAAAGTAGTGTAAAACTTTTCTAAGATAGTCCATTAATAAATATTTTAAGGACATTCGTTAACTAAATCCACTAAAAATGACTACAACCATAGTCATCAGTATCGTGTAAACTTCTATATTGTAAGGGTGTATCGTAACTGTTCATGAATCTTACGATACAGTGGTGTGTTTCGTGAATCGTCAAAGCGTATCGTATCAAATGTATTGTATGGTATATAGACAAGTATTTTAAAATAAGTTTTTTTTTTTTTTGTGCTTTTATTTGAATCCAACAAGTTGTTATATTTGTTTATAACACAAACATATTAGGTTACTTAATTTAGCCCAATAAAATAACATGTTCATAAGTTTTTTTTTTCTCTTTATTTGTCGTACAAAATTAGGATTACACACTTACACTTCACTTTCATATTTACAAAATTCTTTTCTATATTATGAATAAGGTATTAATTGAAAATATAATTTATTTTTGGGTTATTAATTATTGTTATAAGTCCAAGAAGCTAGAATGCCAAGAAGAAATATTAAAAAAAAATAATAATAATACTAAGAAGAAGAGATAGTAAATTTTAATGATGATAAAGAAAATTTCAATGAAAAGATAAATTTTCAAAATAATGAATATGAAGATAAATTCTACAAAAAAAATTAAAAAAAGAGAGAAAATATTATGATTAACACTGACTTAGATGTAGTTGATTAGGCAAGTTGAAGAATATGACGAAAATAAATTATTATTTTGGTTTATTTGTCATATATTATTATTTTTGAGTTTAATTAATTTGAATATGTATATTATAAACACATGTTAATTTGATTTATTTAGTTAGCTTGTTTAATATTATTACATAAGTGATAGTAAATTAGTTATTAATTGAATATATTCTGAATTTATAATGAATATATTATTTATATATGTATATCTATAATTTTTGTATAAATTTTATTAAATATTTGTGTCTTGCAATACAAGATCTGATACACAATATAGAAAAATAAAAAATCAAATCACAATACAATTTACATTTTGACAACTGTGGGGGGCCAAGACTTAAGCTTCTGTGTTGGGCTTAAAGCCTCGTTTACTAACGAGAGTACGTCCAAGGAGGAGAAAATGTTTGGAAAAGCCCCATAGTAAGTGGACGAATAGAGAAAAGTTCAAAGGCACTAGTCCGAGAGAGTCATCCTCCTCGGACCTGACGAATGTCAGTAAAGTGAACTTCGTCTTGACTTTGGTAACCTTCCAGGAAGTTCCAGCAATGAAGATAGACTTCAGATGTACAAGGAAGGAATAAGAACACGGAAATATCTAAGGGAAAAGCTGCTACCACAGCATTAAATGCACTACAGCAGCTTTCCTGGCCACATTAATGTGGAGAAGACCTCTGAACAGTACTTTCAACTACTACCGCCCACAGAAAACCAGAAAAACTGCTCAACAGGACAGATACTTGAGTACAAAGTTAGATGATAAACAAGTGGACGATGAAAATGAATCGAAGGGGACTATATAATGGGGGAAAAACCTCTATAAGGGGGGATCAGAAAATATCAAGGAGAGAGATTGAACAAGATTTATTGAAGCACTGGGAAGAACATACCATTTAAAATAGCCAATCCATCCAAAAAATTACTCCTCAGACTTGAATTCAACCTCTGATTATGCGTCTATTCCTCTTCGGACAGACTTAAAACCTCGATTAACTGTTAGAAAACTCATTCCTAACCCACTTTTTTCGCCCACTCTCTTGCAAATTTATTGTATTGGGCTTATTGGGCCCATATCCTATTCCTTTTGGGTTTTGGCTACAATTTGTGACCTTACAACAACTATACCTACAAGGCTAATTGACACTTCCATCCAATTGAGTTTTACTTCTCTAGCATCAATAACCAAACCTCCTATAAATTATAGATATTAATTGTTTTAGTTATTTTTATTTTTTAGACCAGCATTTTAGTTAGTAATTATTAATATTAATATTATTATACACCATTGATCCATAAAATTTACTAAGATAAATTGTAAATTATACCCCTAAAGTATGAGAGTGTTTAGATTTTATATCCTGATTTTCATAATTTGAATTTCACCCCCTAAATCTCGGGGTGTTTTGATTTTATACCACAAATTCTGAAACTTCAAGGTATAAAATCCAGACACTCCCAAATTTTAGGAAGTAAAATCCAAACACCCCAAAAATTTATGGGGTAAAATCCAAACACCCCTAAATTTTATGGGGTAAAATCCAAATACTCCAAAACTTCATGGGATAAAATTCAAAATTTTAAATTTTAGGGTGTAAAATCCAAACACTCTTAAACTTGGAATTTACCCAATTTACTACGTTAACATATTTGTTTAAATGTGTTTGGTACTATATTTCAAATAACATATTTTAAAATGTGAAAAAGCTAGTGTACAACACGAGACTACCCAGGCCCATCGGGACCTTGGGCATTGCACTCCAATCTTACAGTACGGCCCACGGGCCCAACCTCTTCATCCCAAAATAGAGCCCAAGAACTATGAAGGTTATGGGCTTGGATCCCATATTACTATATTCAGCCCAAAACCCATTTGGCGCGCCATTGTAATACTTTCGCATCGAAATATGTAGCCTAGGGATTGTCCGGTCACTCACATCTTGGACGAGAATGTAATCGCTTGGAAGCACCATATCTCAGATGCCCGGTATTGTCTCGGGCAGTATCACCGCCATATAGGTCTCCTAATGTGGGAACCAGTTCCAAGGCCACTCCCACCTAAACACCCACTTACAATTAACGATATTGGACCTCCTGTTGCACTAAACTCGAGAGCAATTGTAATCTTTTCACTAATACTAGGCTATAAATAGAGGAAATGAAAGGAGAAGAGGGTTGTTGAAAGGTTCCCAAGGAAATAGAGAGTAAAGAAAGAGAGTGAATCAGAGAGAGGAGAGGCAGTTTCACTGAGTTTCTGTGTCGAGAATAACCCAAAGTAGGAAATCCTAAACCCACTTTGCAAATAAGTTGTGAGCCCAAGTGAGGTTAGGCCCAATAGCCTCATTTTAGGCACGCACAACTGTTTTAGTTGTTTAAAATATGTTATGTGTTAGGTGTGTTTGGTAAGTGTATTTAAAATATCTCTCTTTTAAAATATGTTATGTGTGTTTGGTATATATGTGTATGTGTTTATTTATTTATTTTTTTAAGCTAAAAAGTACAGTAAGAGTATTATTAATATTTTATTTGAAGAGAGAGAAAGTACTCTTATGTGATCTAATCCGATGGAACTTACAATTTTTAGCATATTTATAAAAGTGTCATTGAGTAATGTTATTTGAAAACTGAAAACTAATAGAAGAAGTTCTCTAAATTCAGTGTTCAAACATCCTAAAATGAGAAGCGTAACTCAAATACTCCTAAAAAAAAATCTCCTATGAAATGTGTTTTTTCTTTTTTTAAAGCTCACAGTGATCATTTGCATTATGAATACTTTAAACATATTTTCTCAACACTTTTTAAATTACAATTTTCACATAATTTTGAATAACAATTCTTAAAATCAGGTAATAAGAGGCCCTAGTCCTTCAAAATTTCAAATGTGACAAACTGTTTTTATTTGGGTTTTGGTTTTGCTCGAAACTCCTGTCAATCCATATGCATATGAACCGTTAAGATTGTTAGGGTCTGTTTGGATAGGACTTATTTTACTGAAACTGAAAACTTATTGCTGAAATCACTGTAGCAAAATAATTTTTAAATGTGTAAATAGTACCGTGAGACCTATTTTTAATGAAAAAGTTGCTAAAAAGTGGAATTTGTGGGTCCATGAACAGTACATAATGCACTGTTTGCGGCAGAAAAGTCAACATTTGCAGTTACTGTTTATTGAACAGTATATGAATAGTAACCACGTTTTGCCAAAACGCGTGAGAAAAAAAAAAAAAAAAAAAAAAAAAAAAGGGCAAAACGCAGACGTGGGAGGGAAACGTGGATCCAAACATACACTTAGTCTCATCACGCGCCTGAGTGCGAATTCCGAAATTTGGTAAAGGATAAAGGCGCATTTTAGTGGATATCCCGGCTGGGCCGACCTGGAGCTTTGGGCCCCACTTCTTGATTAGGAGGCCGCTTTCTTCGTTAATAAGCTGATGCCATGTCTCCTGTTGATTTGTATGTAAAAGTCATCAATTTTTTCATGGTTTTCCCACTATTATATGTACTATTATCTTCACAGTACATAGTCATACACGCATTATCTGATATTGATATGCAGAATTTGGACGGTCAAACAGAATAAGATAAAAGATACAGGCTATCAACTCAGTGGTTGGTCGAGTGGTTGGACACTCGGTTTTAAAGTAACTGTCTTAAGTTTATTTGAGAGCTTTTGAAATATTTAAAAAAAACTCCTTGAGTCAACGATCTACCTTACTATAAGTCCACCCGTTACGAATAATAATTAATTTCTGGTTAAAATATTTAAAAAAACACTATTAGAAACCAAAAAAAACAAAAAAAAGGATACAGGGTATCAAATCAAATGGAATGGTTGATTTGCTTTCAGTGGTGTCCAAATTCTCAACCTCTAATAGACCAAACTTGATTAATCTTTCTTGTTGCCCTTCATTTTCGGAAAGATCACCGAAAGGAAAAAGGGTTTAAGTGAAAAAGTATGATTTTTTTAGTGATTTTTTGGGCCTTATTTGAAGTGTTTGAATTTTCATGTCTGAACATATGACCTTCCATTTTTTTAATTTTATTTTATCTTTGAGTGTATGACCTTCCAATTGATCTTTGGAATAAATAAATTCCAGGCATCTCCAGGATTGACTGATTACTTTTTTTTTTTTTTTGACCTAGCTTAAGCTTTGAATTAGTATTATTTTTTTGGGCTTAAATAATGGAGTTTTTTTTTTTTTTGAGAGTAAAAATAATGGAGAACTTGTAATTGTATATTGGATTTCTAGTAACGTTATTTAAGTTTTGTAAAAATACGTATATGTGAAAAAGTATGTAGAAATACATATTGTGGTGCTTAAATAACAGTTTTCATTGTTTAAACACTGTTAAGAAATGGTTCCCAATTTTGTTAGAGCATAGATTTGTCCAATGGTAATATTTTTCAACCAAACTAAGTTCTGATTAGCAGGGCAAGATTTGTCGTATGATACTTTATTTAAATGGACGTGGTTGAATATAAACCACATCCAATTGAATTCTTTAATGACATTTGTGCCACTGGTAGCTTGGGAGTTGGGATTAGCTGGAGGCATATATCCACTGGGTTCAAGACAGCGCAACACCAACCTGGCCGGCCCAAACAAAATACAAAGTTGGACTGCAAGCCCAAACTATTGAATGTGTAGGATGGGCCTTGTTTGCATAGTTTTCAGGACAACATGGACGACATGGATCATAAAATAACCAAGCCCATACGAAAACAATTGAAATGGGTCGAGTGAGCTTAGTTCGAGTATAATTTTAAATTTCTTTAAAAAGTAAAAATACAAAATACATCATTTAAGTTTCAACAAAATTCATTTCAGTCTTTTAAATTCTGAAAAAAAAAAAAATTCAATCATTAATTGAATTTTTTTAATTAAAAAAATTTGAAGGAAAAAAGTAAAAATTTGGACAATTAACCGTAACATTTTGCAGAAGTTGATGAAAAAATCTTTAATTAAATAAATTTGGAACTTAGAATACTGAAATAAATTTTGATAAAACTTAAAATGTGGTTTTTACATTTTAGCCTTCTTAAGAAAATTAGGTAATAGAATAAATTATGATAGGCTTTCTCAAAAAAAAAAAAAATGATAAACTTGATAATGAGTTTCCTTTAACATAAATTTTCTTGAGAGTGTAACCACTTGTCACAAAAGAGAAGATAGTTGGTACAATCAGGACTTTTATTATGAAATTTTTATTATATAATATATGATATTACTAAGATAATACCAATCATATTTATATCAATTTGTAAGTTTTTAAAGTAAAATTTGTATTAGCATTTTCCTACTTAAAAAACTTTGACACTCATGAAGATAGGTGGATCCTAAAGCGATACCTTGGACCAAACCGGAGAGCGTGCGCATATTTTTTGGTAGTATAGAATATACTGTCTGAAAGGTGTGAGAGTGGTTGATTAACCCACCATGGTACTCATGGAGATGGAGTATCCTACTAGTGAATTTGGTATTAAAATAGTTACATAACCATGTGAGTTCCATTACATGTCAGAAGATAAATTATTCAATGTACTCTGAAAGAATCATGTCAGCAGGTTTAATGGTCCACACACCTAATAAAAAAATGAAAAATTATTTAATTTGATGATTGATACAACCAGTAAAAACTAAAAAAAGCGCGTGCACGCACACACACACAATACCCATGTACTCATTATTCATGAAATGTTACACAAAATACCCATGTACTCATTATTCATGAAATGTTTCACCCCTTTCCTTTAAAGGATAATTTTTTTTTTATAATTTTTTTTTAAAAAAAATTTTCAACTTATGATGTCCACTCTTGATGATAATTCTTTATAATCAGACTAAGACACCAATCGATTTTAGTATAGACGGAGATTGAACCTCATATCTCTTATTCAACCATCATAAATTTTACTAGTTAATCTAATTGAAACCAACAAATACAAGAGGAATCTTAAGGTCTTTAGACTATTACCTATTCACCAATTAAACTAACTTCTTGGGAAGCTATAAACCGTTTTTCTAAGAGAATTTATTCCTTCACAATTTTCATGTGTTGTAAATACTTTGAATTACATATCTTTCATAGTTAAATTCTAGACATCAAAATTCTTAAATAGTACATGTATAAAGGTTGTTTATAAAATTATTTGCCAAATGCATTTTTGATGATTTTTTTTTTCATTCTCTCTTTTACCCTCCTTCACTTAACAGTTATCCATTCATTTTAATTTTTAACATATCTACTTCGATTAATATTTTTTAAAAATAATGGTTTAGCAACCCAATTATAAATTTCATGAAATATAAATTTCATAACTTCATTGATGCATTATAGCTCTTCTGCTCTTAAGAGTGTAGATATTTGTTTCCAACTTATCAGTTTTTATTATTATTTTTTATCACATAAAAATAGCCGCTAACTCATTTGCCATGTGGGATATGCAAATAATAATAATAATAACAATAATAATAATAAGTAATCAATTTAAAAAAAAAAAAAAAAACTTCAATCCAGATAGTTGGCAGGAATGACCATATGTAATTCGAATATAATTTAATTAAAAAAAATTTAGTGTTAAGAGTCCGTTTGGATAGAATTTATTTTGTTGAAACTGAAAACTGAAAACACTATAGCAAAATAATTTTTAAATATGTGAATAGTTCTGTGAGATCCATTTTTAATAAAAAAATTGCTGAAAAGTAAAATTTACGGGTCTCGTGCACTGTTTACAGGACCCACAGGATTGATAAAGGGGCTAAAAAGTCAACAAACTATGGCTACTGTTCATGAACAGTAGCCATTGTCCCCACAACAGAGAAAAAAAAAAAAAAAAAAAAAAAAAACGCAAACATGAAACGCAACCTTTGGATCCAAACCGCGCCTAAGTCTAATAACTCATGACAAGTCTTCTCAAAAAAAAAAAACTCATGACAAGTAAGTTCTACTTAGGTTTCATATGCAATGACAAATTTAGGATTCTTTACAGACTTAATAATTATAAATGTTAACATGGAAGAAAATTAAACATAATTTAATCAACATTGTTTAGTATTAGGTTGCGTCAATCCAATAGAACTCTTGATAGGTTAGTCTTAAATAGTTTATGTTATGTCAAGTCAGTCTAGCCCATTAAAGAAATAATTTTGGAGGTTTCCTAGCTGTTATGGAATCCTATATTGATTAAAAAAATGTCAAGAGTCATGACCTTAATTGGTTCCTCTCATTTACAAAGTGCTTGAAATTGTAGAGAGAAAATGTTTAAGATGCGGAATTAACAGCATATTATAATTATCTAAAAATATATATTTGTTAGAAAAATAATGAGATATGATGGGGATCAACACAATTATCACTCGTCCTTGTGTTGTCATCCATAGTTTAGCCATGTCCATATCAAGTCATCCAAGAACGAGAACATACACAAACGCTTGTCCGTTGATAACCGAGTGATACAATGAAGAGAGTTCTTCATGGACGAGTTTATCTAGACGACCATACCCTTGGACGATAAAATTGTACTTGGTAAATTCTACAAAGAAATTTTCCAAAGGTTCTACATAAGCAAAACACGACACGCTGCTTAATACATGGAAGGAATTCCATACACTTCGTTCCACAAATCTCATTTTCTTCATTAACCACTAATATCACCCACGATGGGATAGGTTCCAAACAAGTAGACCCACATCAAACTCTCTATAAAAGGAGCAGGTCCCATCTACCAAAGGTAAGTTACAACCATTCACTATTTTCCATCCTTATGTTCTAAAAAGAAAACTGACTTAATCGTCGGAGGGTCATTGGCCGGGTCACATCGGTCATATTTGATAGTTCTTTCTTTCTTTTCAGGATTTACAACCATCATCATAGTTCGAAGCATTTTAGCCTACTGATTTTCGTGCATCATCAAGATATAATAAATCCTTTTTTTTTCTTTTTTTCTTTTTAAGTTAGAAATGTAATAAATTATAGTAGTAACATTAAGTCTCATTTTGATAAGAAAATAATTTAAAAGGGAATGGTGGTATAACCTTTATGGAAAATGATCTCCTCTGATTGAATTATTCAGCATCTTATTATTTTTAGCTAGGTGTGAGGTAAGATATGTGACCTTTTAATTATTATTAAGATACTGTATGTCTTATATCTAAATAAAAATTGGTAGAAATGTCTTATATCTAAATAAAAATTGGTAGAAATTGAAAGATTCATTTGAGGTGTGTGTGAGAGAGAGTTAAAGTACAAATTATATGAAATTTATGTTCAAGATTATAAATGAAAATTTGCAAACGTAAACTTATCATTTTATACCAATAGATGATAAAGTGACAAATGATAAAATAAAGAGTTGCAAAATGAGTTATGAGTTATCTATAGGCTCTAGTGGGCCCTAGGTTTTAGGGCCTAGTTATAAACTAAAATACTCAAAGGTTTTAAAGTTATTTGTGCCATAATGCATTCTTAAACTTTAATTCAAGAAGGTTGGGAGCATTCATTTTACTTAAAAAGTTGCCCTTAGCCATGCACTATCTTTTGGAGTTAATAGAGAAAAGGAACGGAACAGTAGAATATAAAAGAATGAAATGGAGTAAAATACTAACATTGAATAAGAAAGGTTAAGTTTACCATATTTTTATAAAATTATAATAAATTCTAAGTGGTAGACTAAGTTTACAACATTTTAATTTTTTTTTTCTTTTTTTAAAAACAAATTATCAAGATTTACGAGTATTATTGAATAGCCGGTAAATTAGCAATAACAATATTATTTATGTCTAAAGAAACAAACTTTATTCATACAAATACGGAAAAGAAAATTTTGCTCTCCGAACAAGAGCACCTCAAATCAAATATTCTTTTCATTTGATTATAATTTCTCAAATCCTCTAATCCAATTAGGCTTTAACATATGCCATAAATACTTTACTAGATCTCATCCCGACATGTTTTAGCAATAATATCACTTTCTTGCAGTTAAATTAAAGAATTATAACCATGAACTCTTAACAAAACTTTGTTTTTATTTGTTGAGAATAATAAAAGCACATTGTTGGCCAACCTAACTTTGATATTACTTGACAATGACTAGTAAGACCTAATTTTTTTTTCAAGGAGTCAATCAATCTCAAACTCAAACCTACAAGAGTTCACTTGCAACTAATACTAAATTCAAAAGTAATAATATAAAAAAGGTGAAAACACCATTTTGATCTCTATATTTTGGGGTCACTGTCAATTTAGTCTTTATATTTTAGTAGCAGTCAATTTGGACCATGTTATTTTTAAGTTGGAGTCAATTTGGTCCCTATCGTTAACTTACTAACGAAAAATACCTATGTGGCAAATGGTTTGTCTTGTTGGCACACACGTGGCTAATATAATAATATATTTAAATATTTAAAAAGCCACCTAAGCATTTTAATTTTTAATAAATAATAATATATTTAATATTTTTTTTCTTTCGATTAATCTTTTCGTTTTTTTTTTTTTGACATGGATTTTTAAAAAATTAAAATGCTTAGGTGGCTTTTTAAATATTTAAATATATAATTATATATTTTTATATTAGCTACGTGTGCGCCAACAAGACAAACCATTTGCCATGTAGACATTTTCCGTTAGTAAGTTAATGGTAGGGACCAAATTGACTCAAATTTAAAAATAACATAAATCAAATTGCCTGCTACTAAAATGTAAGAACCAAAATAATGCTTTCACGTATAAAAAATTAAAAAGCACAAAAAAGATCCAAAGCAGCAAAAATCAATTGAAAACAACATAGCATGAGCGGCAGGGAACATAATTATAGCCGACTAACAAAAAGTAAACGATAAGAAGTGACTAGGTAGCAAACATAATCATCGCTGATTAACAGAAAGTACGTCAATTTTAAAATAATTAACATTATCTAATGTCGGTCCAATGCCTAACCTTCCCTCTCAACACGGAGTTGTCCATGGTTTCCACAGTGTCTGAAGACTGAGTCCACCAAGCAATGACAAACTGCCAACGCAAAATGCTTCATCAACCAATCAAAAAGAAAAAAGAAAAACGGATGAACGAATAAGAGACAATAGTCATCAATCAATTTGCAATAGATTACGGTTCACTGTAGACGTCAATGGAGGAAGATTATTATTTTTTTATTTTTCTTGGCTTGATGATGGAAAATATTTTGATGTGACCAGAGATGGCTAAAAGGGTTGAACATCAATCAATGATATAATATTACCATCACGCAACTTTAATCTGATAGTCATTTTACAAATATAAATATTTATGGAGTGTGAAAGATAAGAGTCGAGATTCAAGCATCTAAAACAGAATATCACACAAATATATAATTAGATTATCTTAGAGTAAAATTTATATTTTATATAATATATATATATATATATATATAAAATATTACGATAACCAATCTATATATAATATTTATCACTTGACGAATTTGTAGAGAATAAATCAAATTTTAACAAAATCCAAAAAAAAAAAAAATTATTTAATATACAAAAATATAAAAAGAATATTTTTTTTCTTAAATTAAAAAAGTAGATAAACATTTACCTATTTATGCAAACAATATTACAACATGTTCATATTCTAAATTTATTAATTTTAAATTTATATTTTTCTAATGACATGTAAGTAACCGAAACTTATTTCTCAAATATTATAATTTAGTATTATAAATTGTTTATAAAGATAAGTTTTTATCAAATATTTCAAAAGAAATTTATAGCATACACGCGTGCCGAATGGGACATCAACTAGTTAATTACAATGTGCAAGAATTCGAAGTCAAACAAAAAGATAAGTGGAGTGATTTGCATTGTAAAAAAAAATTGGTAATTTCAATGAATAGGAAATGCCTCATCAAGTAGAAAAAGTAAATCATGTTTCAAGTGTATATAGCGAGTCTCTCATAATTTATGGACCTTATATACTGGTAAAATTCACATTATATGAGTTTCTCGATACGTTCACCTGAAACACAACATGCCTTCTTGGTCAAGTCAGGAATTGAGGTTTATTTTCAACATTTGACAATTTTGGTTCTTTAGAGTTAATTTTTTGTGTTGTGGCACTGGTGCAGTGAAGTGAGTGTGTGAATTTATGTGAAAAATTAGCAATGGTGGTAATATTTATACATCCCTGGCATTAATGTTCACTGTTCAGATTGATTGGCGTTCTTTGAAGCAATAAAGTAGGCCTCTTTAGGCTTCAGCTTAAATTCCTTGACCTCGGAATTAAACTTGGTATAACGAATCGACTTGTACTCAGGTTATATGGTAGTTACAATTTTCTTTTTCCTTTTTTGATCTGAAAAATGGTTTTTAATATTGAAAAAGTTTACATAATGCCTGGGAAACTTTTATTTCTAAGGGCTCGGTAATCATCAAACTAAAAAGTCGATTCCATTATTCTTTTTCTTCTTTTTTATAAAATTTAAATTTAAATTATTTATTTAAATATTTAGTTTTTTTATATTTTATATTAATAATGAATATAATTTGTAAATAATAGAATTTATCTCAAAAGAATAAGGCATTTTTTATGTCATTTATTTTTAGCAATTGCTCTGCCTAATAAAATTCTGGTAATATGTATACTATAAATATGACTGACATGGTCCACATGGAGATTGAGTGGGAGTGAAAACATAATAGTAGGTTTAATTAATAATGGTGATTAAATTCATTCTTTCTAATCTTAAGATTTTGAGGCAATTAAGTAATAGTTTATCATGGATAGGGATCGATGTTGTAGGAGAGCGCCTTCAAATAGCACTCCTACTTTAATATTGATTGTGAAAATATTATGACTATAGAAAGATCTCCAAGAAATAAAAAAAAAAAAGAATGAAGCAAACCCAAAATCTAAAAATAAACACACACAAATAAAAAAGCATTAATGAATTCCACTAATCAAATATGGAGATATACAAACTGGTGTATCAGTATTTTCACAATACTCTAAACCTCAATACACCCAATAGCTTTCTCACAAAAACAATGAATAGAGAAAACCTTACACTCTATTCTAAACTAGAGAATTCTCGTAAATATGCACCGGCCAATTTCTTTATTTCCACACTCTTCAATTGTCGCAACACACTGCTTATATAAGATATCAAGTCGGCAAAGATACAAGTCATTCAAGCACCAGAATTGTTCACGTGCAAAATACAAATCCTAGTAAAGACAAAGTCTACTTCAAGTAGAACTCTAAATATCAAGTATATCTACTTTGCTACTATTCCAAACCAGTCAATATACATTGAGCATGCGAGCTCCAAACATCAATTCCAAGTTGAACTTGGATATCTAAGGCTAGTTGGAAATTCAATGGGCAATTATCCCAAGCGACGTGGTGCACAATAATAATCCAAGCCATCAAATATAACAATGGAGGTATATATATAATAATAATAAGTGAAGCTGAGAGAAACTCAAATTATAATTCTAAATTAGAGTTTCAATTTTGCACCATATATATGTCCTAAATTATTTATTCTTAAAAAGTTTTATTTCTTTATTTTAGAATCAAATATGAGATCACATCATAAATATTCATCAAAGTGAATTATTAAGTACAAAACCAAAAAGTCTAAAATATATGAATTGTAAAAAAAAAAAAAGTGCTTCACAATAATTAAAAAAAAAATGGACAATTTACATTTTATACCTAATAATATCATTACAAATTTTTTTAAAGAGTTACAAAATATAAAAATGACTATCAATAGTATTTAAATTATATATATATATATATGAATTATATTATGTATCTTATTGTATATTATTTCTAAGTGTTTCCATGCATATACATGAGGTTACAAGTTAGTTTTTATAACAATTGAGGTATTTTTTGGCCAAGGTCCCTGGAATTTTGAATTTTTTTATTATAAAATTCGTATGACCCCTCCAAAATTGAAAACACAAAAATTAAAATAGTCATCTAACCCCAAAAAACCTCAAAATTAATTAAAATGGTTATATAAGAAATTAATCAAAATTTTGGTGCTCCCTTTAAAAAAAAAATTCACTTTTTACTAATAAAACAAAAATAAATCCATTAAAAAAAAATCTTTGATGAAATACAAAAAATATTGGTATGACATTTTGGTTGTTTGCTAATTTGGGATCAAATATTAAAAGTTTGGGACCAGTTTGAGATTTGGAGGTTATTCAGTTGGTTAATTCCACCTAGTGAATTTTTTAAATATTTCTCATTAGGAAACTGACTTTACAATTGAGCATTATTATCGATTAGATATTTTTTATGCTTAAACAAGTGTTAGTAGCAAGATTCATAAATTATGAAAACTACCATTGAAAATAGAATTTCACCATTATGATAATATTTTTTTTGAGATAGTTTCAACCTATGGCGTCCGCTCTTGATAATAGCTCTTTATCATCAGACTAAGACACCAATCATTTTTTTGGTGTAGACAAGGATTGAACCCCAGATCTCTTATTCAATCATCAGAGATTTTACCAGTTGAGTTAACTAGAACTCACACAATTATAAGAATAATGTGGTTTACATTTAGATCCAAAAATTGTTAAATATTTTTAAATTTT
Source organism: Quercus parvula (assembly GCA_030820535.1). Lineage (NCBI taxonomy): Eukaryota > Viridiplantae > Streptophyta > Magnoliopsida > Fagales > Fagaceae > Quercus > Quercus parvula. The sequence continues at coordinate 32,526,038 of JAUAME010000012.1, forward strand.
TTCAATAACTAGTAAGGACTAAAAAATTAGTAGCTTGCCAATTTGTTTATAGAGTGGTTGTATAGTTATAATTAATCTTTCTATTTCCACTACAACTATGGAATGGGTATTTTCAACCATGAATATTTTTAAAATTGGGTTCACAACATAAAGTGGAAGATGATATTCAAATAGACTCTTTGATTTTATACATTAATTGAAGATGGTTTTTTAACACACTCTTTGATTTATACATTGAAATGGAAATTTTAGTGACATTTACGATGGAATTAATTAATTACGATGATTTACGAGATTTAAAAGAACGTTGAATTTCATTTTGATAGATAATTGCATTACAAAGTACTAAGAAATAGTTGTTTTGTGTTTTTTAATTGTTGATATTTTGTTATTAATTAAATGGGTACTAATATTGATTGTAATAAAAAATAAATTTGGTTCATACTCCCCCCCCCCCCCCCCTTTCAATAGAAACCCCGGCTTCATCACTAGTCATGGTACAAATAGATAGTCTTGAGTTCAGTTTTGTCTTCCTTGGATCCATCCAAGAATGATGGTAGTTGAGTGTTACCCATTTTGGTGAGATTTGCTCAATCCATGTAACTATTACCCTCTTCTATGGAATTTTCATTATTGCTTCCCTTAAGCTAATAGGTCAGACACTCCGCCCCAAGCCCTTGTGATATATAGCTTTTGCAAACACATCAGCAATTTGGTCCTTTGTGTTGAGGTAACAAATGGTGAACTCTTTTAAGCACTAACTACTTTCAGACATCATGATAGTCAACTTCCGAGTGCTTCATGCATGCGTGCATGAAAAATTGAGTTAGAGTAAAGAAAAATTTAATTGGTGTTATCACACTAAATGAACGGAGGTTGATGGAGGAAAATATGCATATCTTAAAAGAGAAGCAAAGGCAAATGTGAGTGCAACTTAACTGTATTCTCCTTCAATATTTGAGCCGGAATATTGTTGCGTGCATTTCGGCACTTTAAGAAATATGATAGAATTTAAACCTATGTTTGGATGGAGGTAGAGAAGGTGGAGTGACGATAATGCGGCAACTTATAAAATTTGCATCAAAATAGTTTTCAAGGTGAATCGGATCAAATTGGAAGAGATGGTCATGGTCATGCGTGAGCGTGTTTGAGACAACAAAAAATTCATTAATAGTCATCCAATCAGTGCAAACACCATAATTAATGCATAAATTGACACACTTGATTCACGACAAATATAACATCGGGATGGGTATATAAGATACAAACTCTAAACCCTACCATAGGCTATTGTTAATAGATCAGTTGGGAAAAACATTTATGATTGTTGTTGTCGATTTGTGAAGTGATATATGCTCAACACCACAAATAATGGAACACCTTTTCTGCTTTTCAAACCTTTTTTCACATGTTGCCTACATCTATATCCATGCAGATGTAACATGGTACAATCCTCTATAACCAAACAAGGGCATGTGATGAGTTGTAAGCTTCCTCAGTCATATCGATATTAAAAATATAAAATTTTCCCTGCACCAATTCAAGCTACTAACTTGAATGTGTCAAACACAAACAAGTTGGAGAGAACACATGAAAAACGAGACATTTTTGTTAGATCTTGTCGTTTAAGATTCTTTGGATCTTGTGGCATTTTATTCCACACATTTTGTCCAATTATATTGGCAAGTCAAGCATCATTTGTGGCCAAGCAAAGTATATCAAGTCCTTTTCTTGAATCTTGAGGATTGCACCAAATCACAAAATTATATATAGAGGCTTATTTTCTTTAAAAATATGAATTCTAGGGTAGTCCTGTTAGAGTATTTGATCACAAGCGGGGTTCATGAAAGCAATGTTTATGATTATTTTTACCATCTTATAAAGGCCCTTAAAGGTGTGGAGACAAGAGTTAGAGACATTGAAAATTCCATTCTGTTGAAGCACAGTTTAGAAAGCTTATACTTTTGTTAACTACCGCCCATTCTCATGGTCTTAGAAACAAAATGATAGTAATTTACAAAGTTGATGCTTTTGATAGAATGGACTCCTTCCTCTAGAATCTGCATAACCTATGTTGGATCCTTGCATTGTAGTTACAAGGAAAGAATAAAGTAAAAAAATGAAATCATAAGCCAGGACCAAATGATATATCATTACTCATGCACATAGAGGCATGGCTGAACATTGGTTTAGAACTAATTAAAGTAGTCAATAATTTTGTACTTATCGTCAATTAAGGGATTCTGAACAAACCTGTCTAGGAAAAAAAATTATTGGTATCTTATCTTAATAATAAAGAGTAATTAATTATCCTAAATTCAAATCTTAGTGTATCAAAAAAAAATCTACTTAGTATGCTAATTGGTGAAAATATAAATAAGGGAGGTTGAAGTAAATAAAGTGAAACTAGGTGTTTTTGGATAAACACGGAAAAGTTATGAACTTCTACTCAAAAAAAAAAAAAAAAAAAAAAAAAAAAAGAAATGTTGAAAGAAATATTTTGAAATAATATAAGCTAAGATTGCCTAAGATACAAGCTAGGGGAAATTTAGTAAATGAGAAAATTAAATCACATTCTAGTGTGTGAAGCTAGTGATAATAGCATTCCACCTAATTTTATAGCTTTATAGTTTATATTGGGTTTTTACAAGACCTACTTTGTCTGTATTTGGTGATTAATTTATTTGTAATTATAACCCTTCACAAGCTTAAATGAATTCTAAAAAATTATAAGTTCATATAGGGAGGAATCTTTACTGTGTAGTTCGTATTATGTGATTAATTTATTTGTAACCTTCACAAGTATAACAAATGAATTTTAAAAAATTAATGAATCTCCACCCACAATAGTTTATAAGATTATATAGGTCTATTTTAATAATATGATTCATTAAAACTTATAAACAAGTTGCATGCCTTATCTTACACATATTAGATCTTCTAGATCTTCAATTGTACTTATATATTCATAAAACAAAGTTTGGTTACAAATTTTGTTGCAGCTAATGACTTCAACCTCACTTAATATCTTTTTATTAGATGTGAATTTTGACAAATCCACAATTAGAATATATTTTCTTCTTATATCTTCTACGCTTGCAAAATTTTCAAAATATCTAAAATCAATAACTATGTTACCAATCAAATATTTAAATTTCAAGTTTTTGTAGTTTAAAATTATATATAAAAAATAAATTTATGAATAAAATAGTAAATAACATTTGATTGACATAAAATTTAACATCCATGTTAAAAACATAAAACACATGCAATCTAATAAGTAGATTTTCAAAATATATAATTATGTTAATATTTTTAGAGAGAGCTTTAACCATCGACTACAACCAAACTTGTAGTCAAAATTTGTACATATCCAAATTTGTAGCTGTAGGGTCACAAATTGTAGCCCACACCTAGATGGAAACAGGAGATGGGCCCAACAAGCCCAATACAATAAATTTGTAAGAGAGTGGGTCAAAGAATTGGGCTAATAGCGATTCTTATAACAGTTACTGGAGGTTGGGTGCTTGGCCGAGGAGGCTAAAACATACAAACAAGTTAAGATCTTATGTCCGAGGAGTAAGGTTTGGGCTATTTAATGGATTTGAGTCAAGTCCGAGGGGTACGATCTTAGATAAGATGCTTTCTTTTAGGTTGTATTTTTCCAGGTGCTACCGTAGTTGTTTCTTGATGTTTCTTCTTTTTTCTTTTGTCTCCCCTTCTTCTGGAGGGCTTACTCCATTATATAGTCCTTCATTGCTCGATCCCATCGTCCACTTGTCTGTCATCTAGCCTGGTACTTGAGTTTCCACTTCTACTCTCACAGCTTTTTGATTTTCTAGGGGTAAAGATGATTTTCCACACTGTTCAGGGGTCTTCTCCACATAAATGCGGCCAGGAAAGCTGATGTAATGCATTTAATGCGGTGGTAGCAGCTTTTTCTTAAGATATTTCTGCATCCTTATCCCTTCCATGTGCATTGGTAATCTATTTTCACCTCTGGAACTTCCTGGAAAGTGGACTAAGAGAAAGCCAAGGCCCCTCTCACCGACATACGTCATACCCGAGGAGGGTATTCCTCTCGGATCAACCTCCTTGGATACTTACGTGTTCTACTGTTAGTCACAACGGTTCTCTATGATTTCTTCTCCTCGGACGTATTGTTGATGAAACGTTGTTCCTGAGCCCACCTCATGGGCCCAGGTTTTACTCCCCCACAGTAGCCATATTATATAAACTTAGACAAGTTTTCATTAGGTTTCTTGCTACTTGTCTTAGCTTACCCACCCCTGATGCAATTATTTTAAGAATTCATTAGAAACCCAATTAATAATTGTTACTGCAATAGAATTTTTTATAGGAAAAGGAAATTTATGTACTATATAGTAATTTAAAAATCAAATGGCTAAGGTTAACACTGGAATAAAGTAGTGTGCAAGAGAATTATTTTAAAGCCAGGCACTTTTGCACATCCTGTGACAATAAGTCCGAATTTAGTTTTATTTTAGGTGCAAGTTACATTTCTTTATTTGTATGACTAATCAAGCTATAAAAGCTATTTCCCCTATTTAAAAAAAGAAGCTATATAAGCTATTCTTCTAAAAAAAAGTTTTATCTTTTTTTTAATATATATATTTTTAAAGGAAAAACATAATAGATTTCTTAAGTAAATTAATTTAAGAAATATTTTTATAAACTTTTTTTGGAAAAAAAACTAACTGATTATTTTTTAAGGTTTTTTTATATTTTCGATAAAAGTAGTATTGAAAATTTTCTAAAACAGTCCATTAATAAATACCTTAAGACATAACTATTAACCAAACAATTTTTTAAATATAAGAAAGTAGTTTTACATATTCTTGGTTAGACTATTTCATTTTTGCTTATGACACATTTGAAAAGTCACATATGTGGTAGATGAAACTTAAGAATCTCTAAATTTATAATAGGGACATGTCTTTAAAACTTATTGGGTCCGTCTATTACTTAAGTGTCTACTAATGGACTAACGAGATTTTATCTAATAATTTTGTTTTTTTCTCTTGATAGATAGGTTATCTATTAAAAAAAAATACTAATTTTTGGCCTCTGAATTATTGGCTAGGAATTTTTAAAATTTTTTTTTTTTTGAATTGACTAGAACTTAGACTACCCTTCATTCTTCTCGTTTTTATATGCAATGAATCTCTACACTTTTTTTTTTGGGATAGAAAATAGAATTAGAGAGGGTTGCCGACAAATTTTTAAAAAATATTTATTTATTTATATGATTATGGTAGTTTCTAAAACAAAAAAAAACAAAAAATGATTATGGTAAGATGGTAACGAATTCCCATTAAGATTTGTTATTAATTTTTTTTTTTTTAAAAAAAAGGAATATTCTGAAATGCCAAAGCCTAAGGCTTCAAGTTTTCCTTTTGCACGCGCAGAAGTAGAACGCGAAGGCCACGCGCCCTCACCCACATCCACTTCCTATATTTTCTCAGAAACTCGCAGTGTCGTTTCTAACTTCGCAACAGACTTCTCTCGTTTTTAGAGAGAGAGAGAGAGAGAGAGAGCTTTTTTTAGACAGCTTCTCAAATAAATCAGCCGTGAGTTTCTCGGTTTCTTCGCTCCCTCAAACTCAATCTCAGCCCTCCATCTTTCTCTCTCTCTCTCTCACCACCTCTGCTTTGTTCTCGTCCTCAATTCTGTGCCCGTTATCTCTTTTTATACAGCTCCCTCTTCGATTTCGGTTCTTCGGCCAATTTTTGTTGGTCGGTGAGTTTCTCTTCCTTCCTTTTCTTTTAACAAAAACAAAAAAAAAAAAAACAAAAATCATGATATGGGTTTTGCATGGATTTTAATTTGAGGTTTTGGGGTTTTGGGTTTTGTTTAATATTGTAATTCTGTGTTTGTTAGCTGAGAAATTGATGGGAAATGTAATGTGTTTTGGGTTTGGATGATGGGTTTTTTTTTATGCTTATTTGTTATTAGTCTCTGGGTTGGTGAAAATGAAGGAATATGATGTGTTCTTGCAAGTTTAGATTTTGGGTCTTTTATTATAAGTCTCTGTTTGATTGCTGAGAAAATGAAGGGATATCATGCAAAATAAAATCTTTATGCGTAAATCTTGGATCTGTTTTATTTAGCGGAGCTATGGGTGAGGAAACAAGAATAAAAATCTTTCCTTTTTTACTTTCTTCCTTCAGCTTTTGAGGAATTAAATGTTGTAGAGAATGATGTTGTTGGAAAGCTTTATTTATTATCTATTAATTTTATTTTCCTCCAATTTTTTATTCAAGGAAACGGTTTTAGAGAGTTCAATTTTTCATGGGAGACTCATTTGAATGGTTATACTGAATTCTTGGATCAAACAATGAATCAATCAAATTTTAATTGATTCATGTGGTGGAAAATTTCAATGATTTTTTTTGTTTTTTTTGTTTGCATTTAATTTTAAATTGGGATTTATTTAATACTAATTATTTTCTGCATGGCGGTCTTTGAATTTGGATTTGTAATTGCAAGGTTAAGATGGTTTTGCTGATATATTGTAGTGAAGCCTAGGCGCTTGTTTTCAAGGGGCTTCCTCCGCCATCTTCTTCCGTAAATGGGCTGTCTTCAGTCTACTGGAAGAAGACAGGTTCCAGGACACGAGGACCCAATTGTTCTTGCTTCACAAACTGCTTGTAAGTTGCTTCTTTTACTGTTTTAATAATTGAGGTCAAGCATAAGTCCCATGTATTTTGCAATTGTAGACTCTGATTTCTAAAGGTTGTGATTATAGTGTTGGTCACATCTAATCGAACTTCATGTTATAATTTATGAAATCTCACCTAAGAAAATATAAATTGCTAAAAAGAATAGATAAATCCCTGCATGATGTAACTTGCTATACCAGTTATATATCATCCTTGGGGGTCTTGTAATGCTAGAGAAGCTCAAAAAGTTGGTTGGCATACACATTCAGATTTGGCTATGCCAAAACCTGTGAACTTCATTTTAATCCAGCTTGGGCAAGGAAGACTGTACAAAGAAAGAACCTCCATTTACAAGTCTTGTATGTAACCTGCCTTGTCTTGGATACGTCATAGGCTCAATGGATAACTTAATACATTCAATTATAATTATCTGTAAATGGGAGATGCCTGGTACACATCATAAATGAATGAAGGAAATGACAACTGACTTGTCTGCCTTTACTTTAAGACTAACCTTTGAATTTAGATAATAATGAGAGCTGAACAGTATTTTTATCCATCTCAATATTATTCTTCTTTTTTTGAGTATCAGTATAATGATATTGGGGTGAAAGGGTGAGGTTGTGAGTTCAAGGAGCATTGGGTCTGTGAAACATATAAATATATATTCTATTTATTGTACATTCTCTCAACTCTCTCTTTCTAGTTTTAATTTTTTCATCTTGTGTGCCTTTTTTATTTCCCAGTTACTGTTAGTGAAGTTGAGGCACTTTTTGAGCTTTACAAGAGCATTAGCAGTTCTGTAATTGATGATGGGTTGATAAACAAGGTATGTTTGTGCTTAAAACCAAGGCTTCTTCTCTTCAACAGTTTGCTTATAATGTTGCATTTCCTACCATGTTGCTTCTATCTGAATTTCCTTGGTTTCTTTTTATATTTTGTTCTAGGAAATATTAGCAAGTCCCATTTAGTGAGATCATGGATTCAAAATCCATTGGGTGCATGTATAACTTACCACTAAGGGAAAAAAGTGAGAGAGAGAAGAAAAAAAAATACATAAAGGCATTCACTTCTTTGTGTGTATTTTTTATTTTTCTAAAAAAACGTAAGGCTTCTTCTATGCTTCTGCGCCCATGTTCAGATTGCAAGGGCATGTGCTGTCTGTGACTCTGTTTCTGTGATTCATCATCCATGTTTTTTTCAAAGTTGAGCCATGGTCCTTTTGAATGTGGATTCATGCATAGATATCCTATCCCATGATGGTGGTGATGATGAAGGAACTTAGCTTTTATAATATTACTTCTAATTTTCTGATAAGACTCTCTCTCTCTACCTGGGTTTATAGCCTCACATTTAACCTATTCAGTTTCTAAGTTACAGATATGCATATATTTGTTGGGATGACATTTGTTATACTTGTCCATTTCTATGTTTAGTACACATCTATATATATATTTGGAAATGTGATTTTTCAGATTTTAAATCAATATGTGACATTGACTTTGTTATATATGCAGGAAGAATTTCAGTTGGCACTTTTCAAGAACAGGAAGAAAGAGAATCTCTTTGCAAATCGGGTATTAAATCTTTTCATTTTGCCTTTTTATATACTTGTCTAGATGGATATTGTAACAATACCTTAGTATAAAACCGATGGTAACTATTAATTAGAATTTAAAGCAAATCTAAACTCTCTAAATTTTTGGATAAGATATTTTTATATTTTTGTATCAATGTTTTTTTTTTAAGCGGTGATTACAAAAAAGCAAGTGCTGGCCTTTTGCTGAAAGCATTAATTATTTAAATTTGTATTAATCTCATTTTAATTATTTTCTGTGATTTCATTAATCGTTTGATGAGTTTAATGGAGGTAAAGAGGAAAAAAAATTATGGTTAATATTGATCGAAACGTTATGGCATAATTTTTTTTTTCTCGTCTTTGTTATGCAATTTATGGAAGCTTTCAATCAATTGTGTTTGTTTTGAGATTGGAGTAATTTTACATGCAGATCTTTGATCTGTTTGATGTTAAGAGGAAGGGAGTCATTGATTTTGGTGACTTTGTTAGAGCACTTAATGTCTTCCATCCCAATGTTCCTCAGGAAGACAAGATTGATTGTAAGTCATGGATATGATGTATTTTGACCTTCAATTGTAAAGTGTAGTACTGTTGTTTTCCACAGTGCTATGCATACCCTTACTGTATCATATATTTGACTGTTATGAAAACTAACATTTAGATTTATTTTGCAGTTTCATTTAAGCTCTATGATTTGGATAATACAGGCTATATTGAACGACAAGAGGTATGTTGGTGGCTTAAAATTTTTCTTGTTTATACCTGTTAGTGCAAGTTCAGGACCCTTTTGCTTTTCTGCCATGGTAATTCAAATTGTTGGGTGAGAAAATCACTACATCTAGAATTTTTTTTCCTTCTTGCTTGGTCAGATTTGGTTGGTTACTGACCTATCAAAGAAAAAAGAGATTTACGCAGTTACTGCCGACTAGTTGAGAGTATGAGTTCAATCAGGACCTAATGTGCATGTAGCTAATTGGTGTTTTCTTGTGAATCCACATTGGATGTCTTTATAGTTTGTCACTTTCCAAATTAAATAGTATAGAGGACATAATCATATATTCTGTTTGGTGATGATCTTCTTTGCAACCCTATGTTAAGATCTCGGAAAAGGTGGGGATGGGATTCTATTGAAGGGCAAGACTTAGGTACAGTACTTAGGTGCTGTTCTTTAGGTTCCTATTTTAAGATTCTGCCATGTGGATTTTTCCTCATGTTCTGTTTGGTGATGATCTTGTTTGCAACCCTATGTTAAGATCTCGGAAAAGGTGGGGATGGGATTCTATTGAAAGGCAAGACTTAGGTACAATACATAGGTGCTGTTCCTTAGGTTCCCATTTTAAGATTCTGTCATGTGGATTTTTTCTCATGGGATGAAAGTGTATTTTTTAGGTAAGTAGCCACATAGCTGAATCTTAAGAGAGAAATGTAAGTAATAGTACCTAAGGTATTGTAACTAAGTTTTGTTCTCCATTGAAATGCTCGAGAGAAAGCCACCGCTTTAAGTGGATTTGTCAGTTTTCCCTTCTTTACTGTTGCAATCTCCAAAATAACATGGGTTACACTTATGATAAAATAAAATAAAAAAGTTAGTTCCTTGTAGGAATACAACATAGCAATCCAAGCACAATTACAAAAATAATAATTTTTTACCAAGATCAAATGAGCTCCAGGGAGGTCGTCACCTTGTCAATTGATTTTCTTATTTCTGGTGTACAAATACATATCTAATTGGAAAAGAAGTTGAGGCCAAACTTCCAGAATTTGTTTTTTTGATTTCATATTCTTTTATTGAAACATCCTTGTAGGCATCTTCATTTTATGTGATTTTGGCAGGTCAAGCAAATGTTAATTGCACTTCTATGTGAATCTGAAATGAAGTTGGCTGATGAGACCATTGAGATGATACTTGATAAGGTGAGTTGTTGCATACGTCCCAGAGTAAGAAGTAAAAACAATTACATTGGGAAAGATTATCAGCCCACTCTAGAGTGTGTTGAAGCCTAGATATTTTTAATAGCTAGGTTTAACAATTTAGTTATTTTCTGTCTGTTGATACTATTTTAGTCGGGGTGAATGTCTGGTCCATTGAAGGGGAACATATATAGGGCGGGATATATGTCTTGCTGTGTATTTTCCCCCGCTTCTACTCTATTTTCTCTTTTCTTTGAAATGAAAATGTGTAAGGTTATGCTTTGTGATTTGCTGGTAGGATTCTTGATGGTATGAAACTTAATCACTTTCAATTTTACGAACAAATGGTTTACCATTGAGCTCTTCATGTGTGTTCAGACTTTCTTGGATGCTGATGTGGACAAAGATGGGAAGATAGACAAGTCGGAGTGGGATAATTTCGTGGTCAAGAATCCATCATTATTAAAGATCATGACCCTCCCCTATTTGAGGTATGAGGAAAATTATTTGTCATGTATATATATGACATGATTTATCTCCTGTTTATACAAAAAATCAGTCACCAAGTTCTGACGTTTTATAATTCACAAATTTTGAAATGAATGCAGGGACATAACGACGACATTTCCAAGTTTTGTGTTTAACTCTGAGGTTGATGAGATTGCAACATAAAAAGGAAATAGCTTAGGAACATTATCCAATTAGTGTGGATGATATTTGGGTGGAATTTTTTAGTATAATCTTTTGGGAGGAAAAAGAAAGGTACTGTTTTGTAACTTTTGCTTTTGTCTCCCCCATCCCTCTTTTTTTCCTGGAAGAGTAGGTTGATGTAATACAATTGTTATTGGCATCGGCTTATGAAGTGTAGGTAGATATGCATATAAATTTAGCCGGACTCAGGCAATTGTAAAACAACATTATAATTGGAAAATTGTAGCCAATTTTCTTTTAAATAGTGTTGAATTGAAATGTTAATTGTGAGATTGTATATATTTATATTGTAGTGGTGTGCTTCCCACTTCACCATGAATTGTTGCCTATTTGGGCTTTTTGCAAATATGCTACTTTAAAAAAGAAGAAGTTAATACGTAGAAATGGTGGTTTAAGGCCAGCAGATTCTTTGTGGGAAAATAAAATTACAGGATGAATGCTCTCTTTTTTCTTTTTCTTTTTTAATTATTTGGATTTGTAATGGCCTTTTCAATAAACCCTGGTATGGATATCGCAAGTGGGCTCTCATATTATTTATTTATTTGTTTATTTTTTATGATCTGTGACAAGTTTCATCATGACAAACGGGTTGTCTTACCCAGTCCAAAAATAAAACTGGGAAAAAAAAAAAAAAAAAATTCAAACAAGAAGTTTATTCTTTTCGGTTGACAACTCGACCAACCAACCAAATCGATTTAATTTGAAAATTCCAAAGTTGTATTCTTTCAGTTTGGGATTGGTTGCATTTTTGGTTTATGAATTTTTGCAAATTGATAATCATTTCTAGTGTTTGATTTAAAAAAAATTGATAATCCATGTTGTATGGGCATTGGGTCCAGGAGCTCATTATTTATGTATATAATGAACTTAAGGTCCAAGCAGAGGATTAGAGGGTGTTCGAGGAGGGTAAAAGCTGTCAAGGGAGCCCGTATTAGTGAATGAACAAGTTAGTTTTGACCACAATGGCCCTGGACTCTGGAGGTTAGGCCAAGGATGAGTGCCTCTTTGGCTAACCCAAGTCGAGGTTCGTAGAGGTAGTCTGCCATCCGAGGGAATGTTCCACAAAGTTCTGTTGGCATGGATAAGCATTGCAAAAATAAAGGACAGAGGGGAGTTTTAAAATATCTAAGGAGAAAGTTGCTACCACCCATCGCATTAATTGTTTTGCAGCTAACTCTCTGATCGCATTAATATGGAGGTAATACCTGAATAGTGGCTTTTAGCCTTATAGCTACTACCTAAGGACTTTAGGAAGGTGGTGATGGGACAAGTATCAAGACCAACCATTTGGTTTGCACGTGGAGGGTGGAGATGAAAACAGAAAAGAGTATAAAAGAGGAAAGAAGCAATGAGAGAAGGAGATCGAGAAATCAAGACAAAAACACTGTAGTAATCAAGAACCAACATTGTAATCAAACCTGTGGGAAATACATAAAAACTCATCTCTTCGGACTGTGCCGATGACGATTTTCTTTCGTTTAATTCAATCTATTTTTCTATTCTTGTCAATTGAGCCCACTTTATTTGTTGTTCAACTTATTTTAACTTAATTTTCTAACTCACTCTTTACAAATTCATTGTTTTGGGCTTTTTGGGCCTAGGTCCATTCATCTTTTGGACTAGGGACTCAAATTTGGTCCTTACACATGTATTTATATTTATCTAAAAAACTTAATGTATTCTACTTAATGTACTTAATGTATTTTGTGTGTGTGTGTGTATATAAAAAATATATTAATAATTTAAGAAATTGTAAATAAGTTTTTCTTTTCATAGATTATCCATTACGGTGAGAATTTTGGACCACATCTATTCGTTTTGATTTCAATGGAGAACATTTAATATTCCCATTGATTTTAAAATGTGTGCTCTAAGATTATGGGGTTTGAATTTGAATCTGAATTAAAAATTTCTTATTTAATTTTTTGAACCGAGATAAAATTCTCCTCTGGTCTAATTTAACTATGTTTGTGAAGTTTCCTTCTAATGGCTTAAACCCCAACCTCTACCCCTTCCACCCATAAAAACTTGTACTTGTGGAGTGAGTCGAATGACCGTTACACTAAGGATGCACCGTAGTATTTACCTTTTGAGTCTTAGCTTGTCTTATTGTTAGTTCATTTTCAATAAGATAAGATAGTTATTCTTGGAAGTATAGAAAAAAAGTTAATGTTACACCCTTTTCTTTTCTTCTTCATTTAATTTTTATTTTTATTTTTATTTATTTTTAAATGTTACACCTAATTTAACTTGACAAAAATTAGGCTCATAGTTTGTCCCTTGTAAATCTGTGATAAATTAAATTCTAATTTTTAAACTTGTCAATTTAAACCCTAAATTTTACAAAGCATAACATTCTAGTCTCTCTATCTATTCTAATGAAAAGTCACTAACGAATCAATTTGAGTTACGGGAGGAAATTTTCATTGGTACCTATGACATCCAAACATCACTATTTTATCATGGAGGGTTTGTCTTTTTCTCTCTATTAACAATAGAGTGGGATACTACTCTGAGAGGGTAGAACATGTATGGTAGAGAGAAAAGGATAATATTGACAATATAGATGAAGAGAGAGTGGGTAAAACGATATTGTCTTCATTCAACAACATTAATTGGATTTTGATGTGACTATGAACTGTCAATTTGAATAGCTAACCTCCTCAACAGCGCTTATATTGTCTAAGATGAACGGATTCAATCACATGAAGTGTATATAGTTTTTATCACGTCATTAATAACACCACGCAATTAGATTTATTAGGCTTTGATAGAAAATGCTAACATATATAAGGCTTGATTTGTTAGAAATATAAAGTAGAGGGGTTAATTGTTTAAATAAAAAAAATTTAAGGACTAAATTACCACGATAAAAATCTTAGGGTGGTATTTGCAAAATTTTCCTTAATATTTTTGTCAACCCTAATGTTATATCACATGCCTTCTTTCTTCTTTTTATTTATTTATTTTTTAATGTTTGTCATGAATGCCAAATTTCTTCAATAAATGTTTTTTTTTTTTTTTTGAGACAAATTTCTTCAATAAATACATTTAATATATTTTGAAAACATAAATTTGTAGCGTATGCACATGCACACGTGCGCACGCATATATACCCATTTGGAATAGGAGCAAATTGCTATATTGACTATTGATTTGCAATATCCTGTAACGACATTTTGACTCTTCAACTTGGAGGTGCTGGAGACATATGACCCACGTTTAGGTGATATAGGAATTATTCAATTAACATAATATTTAATTGCTATATTGCTTCTGTGCCGAAAGGGGAGATTTGGCTTTGGTGAGGTGCTCCTTAGTAGATTAGTATGTTTGGCAGGTTATTGAAAATAAAGGGTACACAATAAATAAGGAAAGAGCAACAAAAAAAAATGCTAGTATTAATTAGGTAATACGGTGGAAACTATTAACATTTAATAATATTTTTTCAATTGTTAGATTTTTTAGAAATCCATGACTTAAAAAATGTGTAACACTTAAAGACATAAAAAATTAGTAAGTTTTATGTCTTAAGATATATTTTTAATTTTTTCATTGATCAATAACATATATGACATTTTTGCACCCAGTTTTCTGCTCCATAGTTTATATTAACTATTCATGTGCTACAATGGCAAGGATGTAGAATTGGAATTGATGTCAAATTTTCTTTTGTATGAGATTGTACTAGACTTCCCCCCTTCTACCCCGTCACCCCCTCTTCTTTTTTAGTCTCAATTTAATCTAGATCTATATATGATATATTGATTGGGTTGTACAAACACATAAATATCTGTTTATAAAATAATTAAAAAAACACATAAATATATTAAATTTCATTTAGAATTTGATGAAAGTCTCAAATAGGAATTAATTTTTCTTGCTGTTTGTAGCCATGTAGTTTAGCTAAAAAACAGAGTATGACTTTTTTTGTTTTTGATAATTCGATAATTGGTGGATGTAGTTTACTTTCCCTGCTTGATGTAGTTTTAATTCGATAGTTGTAGTTTACTTCCACTGGTTGATGTAGTTTTCACCTTACTTTTCCTGCTCGATCTACTTTAGCAATAATTTATTTTTCCTACTTATTTTATCACAGGGGAGTAGAATAAATTAAGTTTTTTCTACCTTTTCCATTTAGCAGCTGGTGAGCCTTTCAACCGGCTCCCTATTGCTAAATCCTTTAATATCTAGAGCCCCAGAAATCTATTAAAACTCTGCCCAATTCACCTTAATACAAAGCTTAGTGTTAGGATCATCCTTCCAACCCTAAACCAATCATCAAACCTTGTGCTTAAAGGTAGGATTTATTGAACCTTTGGTTGTTTGCGCTTGCTTCCAATTTATCAAAAACATGTTTTATGTGAATTACATACAATTTTCTGTTTTTCTTTTTTCTTTTCTATGACATGTTGGATGATTGGATGATATGACATGATGGTGCCCACCATATTTTGGAAGACTGGTTTTTTAGGCAAGGTGATTGCTTAATACATTCTCATCTCGTAACTTAACCCCCAATCTCAGATTAATGGTTCATAAACAAGGTAATGTTCATTGTAATTTTCATTTATTTTTTTAATGTAACTCCGACTTGAACCTATGTATATATTTTTTCTTGGATTGTATCTAGAATCAATGCTTTGTAATATTATTATATTCAAAGAAATGTAAATTTCATTTTTTATCAATAAATTGAAAAATTATTTTCTTATATGTTTTTCTTATTTTTTCAAGAATTAAAATAAGTGGCAACCTCAAATGTATAATCCTCAATTTAGGGAGGTAAATATCATCAGTCGAATCTCTATTTTAGGAGACAATTAATACAATCTCTCACCTATTTAAATGGGTTTAGTCAAAACAAAAACTAACCTCACGGTTGTGGTCTCTCACAATTAGATGGCATCATATAGCGCAAGATCTTCCAATAGTATTATTAATTGCAAAAATAGCAAATAATAGATTGATAATAATTAGCAAAGCAAGACACAAAAAAAGTGTGTGTGTATATATACACACACACACACATAAATATCAACAATAATAATAATAAAATAAGCACATTCTAGCTGGTTTTGAATATTACAAACCCTATGAGAATCTAAATTGTGATGAGTTTGTGGCTTAGGGGGAATAATAAAAATAAAATACATTGCACTTTTGTTATGGTGTCTTCTGTCATTTCTCATATCAAAATGCTTTGGTTACTGATTCATTAAAAAAAAAAAGAAGGCTTTAATTTGGTTACCAAACATGATCTATAGATAAAGTATTTTGGAGATTTTTAGTTTGTCAAAAAATTTAAGCAATATTAAACTCTTCTCAATTAAAACTCTTTATCAAAAATGTTGTACGGTTAATTAAAGCTCTACTGCTAAAACTCTGCTTCCAATTAACAGCAATGTCAAATGGATTCAAAGAGTTCAACCCTAACATGGTTGATGAGGATCCACGGAAACCCTAGCTTACATAATTCACTGTTTGCATTTTAAAACCTCATTTTTTTTTCTGGTAAGCAGTTGAAACTCGCACCACAAAAAGCAAGCAATAAGAAAGAAAGCCTGCATGTGTCATTCATTACGAACCTTGATTTTTCCCCCATTCATGTTGACTCATGACCAAAAGAGGAAGAAGAAAGTGGTTTTTGAACTATAAATCTCACTCACACTTTTGCATTCCTAGTGAGTATATATTTTGTCTAAAAGTGTGTACTAATTACTGTCTTTTTTTTCCTGATTTTGGCTGCTTTTATTAATATTAGAAGCCAACAAGAAGATTCGCTTTCGAGTCTTCGACTAAGTTGCACCGACACGTCATTTTTGGCAAAGTACCGAAACCGGTAAGACTCGCCGGACTCCGGTGTCCGAGCGGTGTCTTTTTTTTTTCTTCTCCAACACGGCTCAGATAAGCACGGGTGCGGTCATGCGGCTCCAGAGCCGCCGCACCCGCACCACACAGCGACGCAGTGACTCGCTGTTGATGCGCCGATTCGCCTCTTTTTTTTCCGATTCGAGCCGAAACCGGCCGAAATGATTTTATCCGTCATCACTTGTTAAGCAGCAGAAAGCTCCGTCGCCGTCATCACTGGTTTTTTTTCCCACGTCATCGGCCATTTCCCCCAGACTTCCTCCTTCTGTTTCTTCTTCTTCTTCATCAGTTTTGACCGAACCTCTCATCTTGCTCCTTTTGTTTTAGATATGTATGGGTGTGGGGCTCTTGTTTAATTGTTTTGTGTAAGGTCTGACACCCCACGTGAACTTATTAAAGTGTGAAACAAATTTCAAATTTTAAATGTATTAGACTTTCAAGCTGGCTGCCACTCACATTTGAAAAGCATATTTTATTTGTTTTTTTAATGTTAATAAAAGTTTTTGACACCATTTTTATGAATAAAAAATAAAAATATTAATTTTTTTTTATAAATTTTTTTAATTAGATTCTTAACTAGTGTCACAAAACTCTCATTAACATTTTTTTTTTTTAATAATCAACATCATCTTTTTATCTTTTTATTATTATTACAATATAGTACATCAGGTTATTAGCTTTATTATTATTTTATGAATGGATTGGTATTTGAGCAAGAAATAATTACATGCAGACAAATCATTGCTGTTAAACTTTTAATTTGTATTCTAAATATTTTATGTGTGTTATTATACTAATTGTAACATTAACCACACCCACCAAATCCATGTAAAAATGTGCTCTTTGTTATTCTCAACATGGAACCCTCCTTCATCATCATCATGCTCTTTATAAAAATAAAATTGGTTTATGATTTTGTTATGTAAGAGCATTAGCATTGAATAATGCTAATGCCATATGTAAGGGCTTTTTAACATTTTATGAGTAAAAAGTGTCTGCATCAAAGGATTGTAAATCACACTATTGTAAAATTTTTTACAATAGTGCTACAGTACAATTCTAACTTTAGAATTGTACTGTAGCACAATTCTAAAAAAAAAATTTATATTTTATTCCACCCTCTCTACCCGTCTGGTACTTCAGTTCCCATATCTCTCTTCGTTCTCTGTATCTCCGTATCTCCATTTGCTCTATCCTCTCTTCAGACCCAAACTCCTCCCAACATCAACATCAACATCAACATCACACACCATCCTCCATTGCTGAAGCTCAACCGATTCACCCTCACCCTCTCCATTGCCGAAGCTTCACATGGCGTCTCATCTCAGACCCATCTCCAAATCCCTTTACCGATTCACCCTCACCCTCAACCGATTTAATCAGACCCATCTCCAAATCCCTTTACCGATTCACCCTCACCCTCTTCAACTACCCTCTCCATTGGCGAAGCTTCACACGACGTCTCATCTCAGACCCATCTCCAAATCCCTTTGTGGGTTCGTTGTGGGTTGTGGGTTGTGGGTCGGCGTGGTTGCGGGTTAGTGGTGGTTGTGGATCGGCGTGGTTGTTGGTTGTGGATCGGCGTGGTTGTGGGTTGTGGGTTGTGGATTGGCGTGGTTGTGGGTTGTGGGTTGTGGATCGGCGTGGTTGGGTCGTGGTCGTGGATCGGCGTGTTTGGGTCGTGGTCGTGGTTTGCTCCGGTCGTGTTTGGGTTTCAAATCGGCTCCGGTGATGATTTTTTTTGATCGGCGTGGGTTTGTGTTTGTTTGTGTTTGTGTCTGTGTTTGTGGTCTGTGCTAGTGGTTGAGGGAGCCTGAGAAAAAAAAAAAACGGGTGGAAAGCCTAGGAAAAGAAATAATAAAGAAAGATAAAATAATAATATTTTAATAAAAATAGAATTTTTTGATGTGGGAGGAATTGTAAAATGGTATGGTATAAGCAATAAAGTTGCTTTTTGAGATGGTAAAAAAATATAGGATAGCATTTCTTGATGCTAATGCTCTAATACGAAATGCTAATAATGACATGCTAATTTATAGGAAATGGACCTTCTTTATTGTATTGCGTTGTGTTGACTACCTGCTACGAGTTTGTTTTTTGGTACTTTAAATTTCTACCGCACAAATAATGGGACCCTTCATTCGTGGCACATTATTAATGTATTACATGCGGACAAATTATTTTTTTACTAACATGTAACATTCTGTTATTTAGTATTTGTTGTGAAAATATTATAAACATGTTATTTTTCTTTTTATTATATAATTTATATTAGTTAGGAGAGTAATATAAGTATGAGAGTAAATTAATTTATATAAATACTATTTTTTATACTCTCAATTTTTTTTTCAACCAAATAAAAAAGTTTTACTCATAAAAAAAACTAAAATATTTTATCCTCTATATTTTCATTTAAATTGTTTTAGTCAGAACTCAAAACTCCACGTACAATTCACATGGAAGGATTTGTAGTACCTAAATAGACCTCTAGCACAAGTCACGTGTCTGCCAAAAAAGGGAAGTACAAGTCATGTGAATTCAGTTTTTTAGTTTGGGTTGTGTTAATAGACACTCGAATCGTATCTGTGCCTGTGTCTATGTCAATGCAACTTAGGTCTTCGACCCTAAGAGAAGATTCTCCACCACCTACTATTCTATAAAGGCAATTTCAATCAAAATAAAATAACTTATCAGGAGTATTCCCCCTAAGGCCGAATATGTAGTATGCTAATGTCATCCAACACTAGGCATTTGGCGTTTCATTCCATGCGTTGTAGTTAATTAATGTTTACAAAGACTAAGGCGAAAATGGAAAATAAGTAGACAGTGATATATAGCATAAACAATTAAACACTGAGGTTCCCATCAGTCTACACAGATTATGTAATAAAATTTGTAGAACATTTCTCCATACGATGCGTACGTAATGACGTACGAGGCAAAATAAGTAGACAGTGATATATAGCATAAACAATTAAACACTGAGGTTCCCATCAGTCTACACAGATTATGTAATAAAATTTGTAGAACATTTCTCCATACGATGCGTACGAGGCATGTACTTTTCCGTAGTTATGAAGTGCAACCCTCATGCAAGTAGCCCTGCGATGTGATTAGTGGCCAAGAGACCTTTAGTATTCTATTTGTGCGCCTTCCCTTTACCTTCATAGTTTTTGTTTTGATTAATATTGGCTTTTGAACATATTGACGCGCCTAACCGGAAATTAAGTTGAAGTAATTTCAGAAGCATATGTTTTGGAGTGACAGCAGCGACAAAGCAACAGTGGTTGTGTGCATAAGAGATAACAGTTGAGTCATAACGCTGGCTTTTGATGAGCAGAACTGTGGGTGTCGATGTGAAGGCCTTGGTTTGGTGGTTGGCAGGGAATTTATGTAAGGCCATGGAGTATTGTGTGATGTCTTGGAAAAGCCCAGTAAAATTCCAAAAAAGAGAGGAACAAAAGGAATGAATATTTTGCAAGAGGCGAAAGACTATTCACTTTGATACCATGTTAAAATAAAGGATGGAACAGAAAATTGTAAAAAGAAAATTGTGGAGAAATAAAGTAGATGTAAGAAAATTGTAGAGTGGAAGCAGAAGAGAAAAGAGAAAAAATTATGTGGCTCGGCTTGTTAGCCTATGTCCTTGGTATAAAGCTTTAGAGGCTACATCTATATATTCCTCTAAATTTTCTTTATGTTACAAATGAACCTACTTAGGCAAGAATAATTAAACTTTGATTCCCAATATGCAAGTTGAGATGTGTTGTGGGTGCCTTTGTGTTTGAATCATTTTCTCATTCCCTATATGCGTGTATGAGTGTTAACTTATCTTTAACTCAAAAAAAGAAAAAAAAAAAGAAAAAGAAAAAGAAAAAAAAGACTAAGAGTCTGTTTGGTTTAGAGCAGTTTTGGGTGATATCACTCAAAACTCATAACTGAGTTATCAAAAAACGTAGGACCCACACAAATTTTTTTGTTTGGCTTGATTTTCACATTGTGTTTTCATCACTCAAAACTCAAAAAATTTGAGTTAAGAGTGATGGAAATAGGAAACACAAAACTGGTGTTTTCAAAAACTGAGATACAAAACTCAGTGGCACTAAGGTAAATATTCGGACTCTGTGGGGCTCATAGGTTTCTATGTTGTCTTGTCCGTTCAGAGCTATTTGGTATTACCGTTGCAAACAACGACAGCACCACCACAACAAACCCAGCGCCACCACAGCACCACCACAACAAAACACCACCAAAACACAAACCCAGCCCCACCCAGCGTCGCCACAACAACCCACTGCAACAAAACACCAACTGAAACCCAAAAACCCAATCTTAAACCCGATCTCCGCCGTGACCCATAACCCAATCTCCACTGTGACTTAAACTATATCTCCACCGTGAAACCTAGCCAACACCCAAATGACCACCACCGAAACCCGCTATCACCAATCCGAACCTAGCAACCACTGAAACAACCCACCTCTTTAAACCCAATAACCACCAATTCAAACCAACCAAAAACAGCTAAGAAAGAAACAAAGAAGAGAGAGAAAAAAAAATCAAATATAGATTGAAAAGGGGAGAGACAGAGAAAGCTGAGAAAGAAATGGAGAAGAGTGTAAAAAAAAAAATCAAATATAGAGTGAAGAGGGGAGAGACAGAGAAAGAGAGATAGACAAAAAAAAATTTGATAGAAAAGAGGGAGAGTCAGGGAAATGAACGGTGAGAGGATGCCACGGTGGGAGAAGTAAAGGAGGAAGATTTTTTGTTAATGAGACGCGGGTTTTAATAGTAACGACACTGGGTAGTGTTAGTGGGTGGAGTCCATGATTTTAGCAAAAAGTTGTAGAGATATATAATTGAGTTATGAGTCTAAACAAGTGTTTTGCAATTTTTGACTGAAGGTGAGGTTTGAGTAGGGAGTTATGAGTTTTGGGTTTGAGTTATGCGTTTTAAAAATTGAGTTATGAAAACTGAGTTATCTCTAAACCAAACGAGCCAAGCCTCATGAAAGTGTAAGTATTGGAGTAGTGCTCCCTAGAGAAACGGGTAGTTAACCCAACTAATTATTTATTTATTTATTAATTATTATTATTTTCCTATATAAAAAACGGGTAGTTAACCCAACTTCGATATAGGGTGTGTTTGGATACCGTTTATTTTGCTGAAAACAATAAAAAAAAATTTCGGTTACTGTTCACACTAAAAAAAACTATTCATATGCCTTGATGCACTATTCATGTCCACTACAAAAAAAGGGGGCTATCCCAGCGTTTTGAAAAGCGCTAGGATAGCCCCAAAAAGCGCTGGGATAGGGTTAAAATTCCTATCCCGGCGTTTTTTTTCCCGGCGCTTCAGACCGCCGCCTTTTGAATGTGGGGATAGGGTCGTGCGAACCTGTACCAGCGCTTTTCAAAAGCGCTGGAATAGGTCCCGACGCTTTCAAACCCTATTCCAACGTTTCTAAAAGCGCTGGGACAATCTTTATGAAAATGTGAATATAACCTATACCAGCGCTTTTGAAAGCGCTGGTATAGGTCTCAAATGAATAAAATTTAAAAGGCCTATGCCAGCGCTTTTGAAAGCGCTGGTATAGATCTTGAATCAGCATAATTTAAAAGGACCTATGCCAGCGTTTTCAAAAGTGCTGGTATAAGTCTTAAATCAATATAATTTAAAAGGACCTATGCCAGCGCTTTCAAAAAATAATAATTTTATAGACCTGAAATATACCTACAATACATATTTTCTAATACATATTTTATAACACCTGTAATGAACCACAATTCATATTTTTACAAATAATAATGCAAAAACCAAATACATAGATTAAAAGAATTTGATTCACAGATTTTTTACAATAATAATGCTAAGACCAAATGTGTAAGTTAAAAGAATTTGATTCACAAAAAGCCTAAGTCATGCCAATCACAGGACAAACCAATAACCTGAAGAACTCAACTTGGGCAACCACAAGATCAGCATCAATCTACCTGCACCATACCAATAAGAGAAATTACCACATTCAAATAAGTGATGACCTTGCAAACATAAAATGGCCCCAAATTAAACCACATTCAGCAACAACTGATCTCTACAGCCGTTTGGTGCAACAAGGAACAACGATTCCTTTTGAGGGAACAATGTATTAAACAATGTATGCGCAAAAAGTGAAATCTAGAGAACTAGAAAAAAGTCATAAATTTTAGACCCATAATTACCGGCCAGCCAACAATAAGGGAAAGGAAACTTCATGTATTACGCTCCAATAGAAGAAACAGATTGATCTACAGAATTGTAGCAAAAAAAAAATTGATCTACAAAAGCTTGTTGCAACAAACATCTTAAAAAAAAAAAAAAAAAAAAAAAAAACCATGCACCCAAATCTATTAAATAAATGGAATGAAGTCATACCTGGACCATTCTTAATCTACCTGTCCCTCTACAAATGCCTTAAAAAGAAACCATGCACCAAGTCATTCCTAGAAAGCCTAACTCGTGTTATAGGATGAACCAAAAAAGCTGTATTATTTTCCCTGGCAACCATATTAAGGTCAAAAACTTTGTTAATCTACCAGTCCCTCGTGTTATATAAATGTGTCAAGGAACCAAAGAAAAAAAATGTCTTTTATTATGTTAAAACACTTTGTTAATTATGTGGAAAGGCTCTCAAGATCCAAAATGTAGAGGAAAAGATAAAAAAAAACAAAGAAGAAAAAAGCACTGGATTCTAAAAGAACCCAAAAAACGAAAAAGAGAAGTGATTCTAACTTTTTTTTTTGGTAAACCATGAACTTTCATTAAACTAGAAATTTGAAATTTGAATCCCTTTCCCTATTTATTGTATCAAATTAATTATTAAAAAAGACTTTAATTTCTTCACGTAAGTTTACTCTAAAAAAAAAAAAAAATCTATAAGTGCACAATAGATCATGGACAGAAAACAATAACATGTAAGGTGTATGTTACTTTTTTTTTTTTTTTTTTGAAGGAAAATTGTTCTTAGACACTCGTTAATTTATACTCCATACACACGTCCATAATTATACGTGTAATGTCAACAATTTTTATAAATGTTTACATTCTAAAACGTAAAATATGTAATGTGTACAACTATGTGTGAGAATAGATGACTTTTTGTTAAGTCCCAGCTAGTTAAGAATAGAAGGAGAAAGTCTATCTTGCTACTTGCCTGCAAGCTTGTTTGCAACATATGTGTCCCTCTCTCAAACAATTGACCGACTAAGACTAGTTAATCTTTAAATTGCCCTTACCACCACATCACTTAAGAGCATATATTATTTTTGTTTCCAAGCTGGTCGTTTATTATGCTACAGACATGCATGCATATCTATTTTCATAGAAAAACAACAAATACATACCACAAAAGTATGACGAGCCAAGCCTTGGCAATGCAGGAGACCATCCAAGATCAAAAGCCCTAAAATTTGCAAAACTGAAAATTTCATTATTAGAAACATTTTGTAGCAATGAGATATTATCCTTTCAATAATTTTCTCTATGAGACTTTGAGAATTAGAGGTAGTGATGTATATATAGACTTCGGAAGAGCTAAGAAACCAAAATTGGTGAAGCCGCCACATAAGGTTAGTTATACCCTTGTCTGTTTCAATATTAATGCAGTTAGTAAACCACAATTTAAACTAAAATTCTCCTTATAACAGAGATATAGATCAGTGTTTTTTTCTTGCCCAATTATCTTACTAGTTGCTACAAAAATTCAAAAGCTTTGAATATGACCAATACCAAGAATTTAGAAAAATCTAACGATGCGTGATTCTTTTTGGTAATATACAGATAAACCACTATTTGCTCCTAACTTTATTTGCTCTTAAACCATTTCGGGCCAAGCCTTAAAAATTTTCAAACTAAGAAATCTTTTAGACTTTTCAAACTCAAGATGTTTGGTAAAGTATTAATTAAGTTGTTCCACGTGAGATTATTTTTCATCATGGCTATGCAAAAACCGTTAACGTCACAATCTGAAATGAATCACAGGACATTTGAAGAGATAAGAGATTCCTAGAAAATTAATATAAAATTTGTGAGATTGAGGATCAAAGATATTGGTACATAATCTAATAATCAAAGGTGGTTATTAAACAACAAAATAAAATCAAAACCAATTCAAAAGAACCCTGATAACAATTCAAAACCAAAATAAAATCAAACTCATATACATTTAATATGAAATATCCAACAATAAGAACAAAATTTTACAATTTCCACAAAACCCACATAAGCAGACCAATTAAACAACAAAATACAATACAAAGTCAATCAAAAACTGTAAAAGAAGAAGAATAAATTACCAGGGCTGTGGTTGGCATCAAAAGCCTTGATAGTGAAAGGCCCATCAGGATCATCCACAACCACAAACTGCCCAATTTCAATTTCCACAAACAACGAATCATCAAGCTGTACAAACCCCACAAAATATCAATCTAGACGTAGTACTTTAAGGAAGAATCTTGTATCATGGGAAGCTAATTTCCATCTGCCTAAAGGAAAGCCATTTCATACAAAAAGAGTGAAATTACCCATAACTAAAACCCCCAATAAAAAAATCTAGATTTAAAAATCATAAACCCTAACTCATATCAATCAACCAAAATCAAAATCATCAAAGAAATAAATAAATCCCACACAACCAAATTAACACCAAAAAATCCATATGAAAAATGATAAGAAATAAAATGTGTAAAAATTATGATTCATCAAAAATAAAACCTGAAACGTTGAGGTGTTTTTCTAGCAAGGAGTAGAAATCCAACCTAAGAAAAACCAGAGAAAGGTTAGTGATGAAGAAAAACGAAAAGAAAATGAGAAATCTAATCTAAAAAGACAAAAAATACCTGGATTTCGCCAGAGATGGGCAGCGCCGGCGGATGGTGGAGCTTGCTGATGGTGCCTCAGATCTTGGGTTCGGCCTTGTCGGCGTTGGGCCATGAAAGAAAAAGCTAAAGAATCAATTGAAAAAAAAAAAGGTAATTTAAAAAGAAAAAAAAAATGACTCAAATACCATATATCGGAAATGGGAAAAAGAAGAAAAGAAACGAAAAGAAAAGATTAGAAAGACGATTGATTTACCAGTGAGATAAAGAATTATAGTCCAAAGGAGAAAGAGAGAAGTGAGAAGAAAGGGTGTTTGGTTAGATGGAAAATGAATGGAGAGGGAAAGGGAAGAACGGCTGCTGTTGAAGTGAGAGACAAATGCTGAAAATTAGGGTTAGTAGGGTTATAAAGCAAATCCAAAACGACGTAGTTTTGGTAATAAAAAGAGAGAGGGAAAAAAAAAAAAGGCTCTTACTATGGATCGAACCTGGGCCGAATGGTTGGAATACGTGGGCCCTTGCCGCTAGATCCACCTTGAAGTTTTTCATATAATTTGTACAATTTAGTTTATGAACATATTTTATAAATAAATATTTCATAAATAGTAATATTTAATCTTTAATACGTAAATATTTTATAAATAGTAATATTTAATATTTTCTTGATTAAAATATTTTAAAATTAAAAATAGTAATTGATTGTTTTCGGAAAATCAGTAAGTTGGATGGTACGGATCTTGATGAACTTGAAGGTCTGAAAGAGAAACAAATGATCAGAGGAGACTGGAGTTGACCAGTCACAAACCCTCCGATGGTGAAGTTAGTTTTTTATTCCGAAAATAGGAAAATCCAAACTTTTGAAATGTGTCTCTAGAGAGCAAGAACTTACTTTCATTTTGTTGAAGATTCATATTTATAGGTTCATAAAAACGGTTATTTGTTCGATAATTGCTCTGACCTTTAAAGAATACGCAAAGTTAGAGGTATGCTAGTAACTGCCATGGAGGTTATGATTTCTGATCCCCTTTTTTGTAACGGTTGTTGAGCTCGTCATAATGATGGACTAGAAGTCATCCAAAAAAGACAAGTGTCAAGCCCATTTACAATTCTCTATGGACGAGAGTCTGTCAGGGAAGAGTAAGTATGTGGACGAGAGTATCCAGGACGAGTAAAGACTGTTTTTAATAAAAATATTTTTTAATAATTCAATTTAACAAAATTTAATTTAATTTAATACTTCAAAGTAATTTAATATATTTTAATTTAATACTTCAAATTAATAAAATATAATTCCTCACTAAAAATTAGTAAAATATATTTTGGTCGTTTTATAGGTTTAGAAGTATTTTGGTCGTTTTAGGGGTTTCAGCGTATTTTTGGTAATTTTAGACGTTTTAGGTTGTTTGTGGCCATTTTTGAGGTTTTGGGTTTATTTGGGTTATTTCAAAGGTTTAGGGGTATTTTCGTCACTTTATAAGTTTGAGAATATTTTGATCATTTTTTTAGGTTTCAGGGATATTCTGGTCATTTATTAAGTTTAGGGGGGTATTTTGGTCATTTTTAGGTTTCGAGATTATTTTCATCAATTTTTATGGCTTCAAGGTTATTTTGGTCAATTTCTACGTTCCAGGAGGTATTTTAGTCATTTTTAGGTTTCGAGAGTATTTTGGTCATTTTTTTAGGTTTCGGGGGTATTTTAGTCATTTTTAGATTTCAAGGGTATTTTGGTCATTTTTTGGGTTTCAGGAGTATTTTGGTCATTTTTTGGGTTTCAGGAGTATTTTGGTCATTTCTTAAGTTTGGGGGTATTTTGGTCATTCTCTTAATTTCAGAGGTACTTTAGTCATTTCCTAGGTGACCTATCCCAGCGCTTTAGGTGACCTATCCCAGCACTTTTGGAGCGCTGGAATAGGTTGACCCTATCCCAGCGCTTTTAAAAGCGCTGGGACAGGTCATCCTCATTCCCATATGAGAAAGGGTTGTCCCAGCGCTTTTAAAAGCGCTGGGACAGGTCATCCTCATTCCCTTATGAGAAAGAGCTGTCCCAGCGCTTTTAGGTGACCTATCCCAGCGCTTTTGGAGCGCTGGAATAGGTTGACCCTATCCCAGCGCTTTTAAAAGCGCTGGGACAGGTCATCCTCATTCCCATATGAGAAAGGGCTGTCCCAGCGCTTTTAAAAGCGCTGGGACAGGTCATCCTCATTCCCTTATGAGAAAGAGCTGTCCCAGCGCTTTTAAAAGCGCTGGGACAGGGTCATTCTCCATAAGGGAATGGAGGGACCTCTCCCAGTGCTTTTAAAAGCGCTGGGACAGGTCATTCTCATTCCCTTATGGAGAAAGAGCTGTCCCAGCGCTTTTAAAAGCGCTGGGATAGGTCTTTCCCAAAAGGGAAATCAGTAACTCTATCCCAGCGTTTTTTGGCTTCCTATACCAGCGTTTTTGAAAAACGCCGCTATAGGCCTCCTATAGCAGCGCTTTGTAAAACGCCGGTTTTGAGCGCTGGTACAGGCTTATCTATTACGGCGTTTTGTAAAAATGCCGGGAAAAAAACGCCGGGACAGGACGATTTTTTTGTAGTGGTCCCATGAACAGTGCACCAGGCGTTGGTCAAAAAAAGAAAAAAAGAAAAAAAAAAAGGAAACATGGACGTGATCCAAACGCTCACATGGTATGTTTGGTTTTAAGTTTATGTTTTAAGCCATAGGTCTAATAGCCAACTCAACGTACAAACGTTATTTTGAGGAATTTTTCTTTTGGAAATAAAAGGGTTTGTTTGATAATGTTCTTCCCGAAACCAGAGTATGTGTGTATGAGTTGGTTTAATTGTTTTGCTTAACTAAATTAGGTCATGACATGCAAGTTGACGGAGTCGACTCATCAACCATGATATATAAATTATCCTTAGTGAACAAAAAACGTGCGAGCTAGTTGATATCCCATTGGCTCATGAACAATATTGAAGCAATGAAATTCCGTACGAATTAGGTACACGCGAATCCCATGACCCATCATGCAGATATATGCATTATCAACCTTCTCAGTTCTCACTCAAGAGTAAGAGAATGATAAAATAGAAGAGTGTAGTCGCTATCAAGTTAAAAATAAAGAAATAAAATAAGAGAGCAAATGAATGAAAACCCATTTTCAAGTGAAAATAGAGCATGCTTAGACCAAAAGCAGGACTAATCAACGCTGCAAAAGTGGAAGTGTACTTAGCCGTAGTGGAAGTGTACTTGCAAGTAGTGTAACTTTGTCTTTATTGAACTGATCCCTCATTTGCTGGTGATGATTCTGCAAGTGGTCACCACCAATAAAATTTCGAAAACTCAACTTGTTGGAATCTCTTGCTATGTTCATGACATCCATGATTCAAAATTTTTCTCTTGAATTTTCAATATCGAGTTAAAAAAAAATAAAATTGGAAAACCAAAATACCCAAAGTCACACACACAGATAAGAGGGAATCAAGTTCTAACACAAAAACACATTATAAATTCCACTCAAAAATCATAATAACTTTGAAAGAATGACAAGATAAGTTATACTATATGCAACACATTTTCTTAAACAATGTGGTGTGGGATAGTTATCTTTTTTTTTTTTTTTTATTCTTCTTTTTAGAAACAAGCATACACATGGGAGGGGAATTAGTGGCGGTGCCACATTTTTGAACCCCTTGGCTTGGGAAAAAAATTATATACTTTTTGTTTTGTCCACCCTAAAATAAAATTTTAGAAACCCTAAAGGAAGGCCAACAACAAACCTAGTCAACACCAACTTTTATTTTGGCCTTTTAAAACAAAAAGAAAAGCCCACAACAAAATTTTTTTATTGAGTAATGCTATGGACAAAATAAAAATTCTTCTTAATAAATTTCAAAGACCAATAGGTTATCAAAGTTGAGTTACATAGTTAAATAAAAGAACTGTAAAGAGTAAAAATAAAACTAATTAATAATAAATTAAAATATTCCTATCATGACTGCTACAATGGAAAGCAAATTTTCAACAATGAAATATAAAAAATGGACTGTGTAATCGAATGAAAGATTAATTGATGAATGACTTTTTGGTTATGTATGTTGAAAGATACATAGTTGGTAGCATTGATAATGAAACTATCATACAACAATTTAATATATGAAATTTCGGAGAAGATAATTATATAACTTCATGTAATTGTATTTTTTTTTCTTTGCAATGTCGATATTTTAAAGTTATCTTTTTATTCGATCATGTACAATTCAAGTTTTTTAATGAATCCCTAAAAAGAAATCATGGAATTGCCACTTAAGGGAATATAGTTCTAACATAATCACATTACAAACTTCATTCAAAAGTTGATACTTCAATTTCTAGATTAGTGTAATAAAAATGCCTAACATTTATTTATAATTATTATTAGTTAAATAAAGGAACAAAGTAGGAAACTCTCCCCCGTTCTCTTTTCGTGAAGGGCAAAATTTATGTACAGTATTTTAGGTGCTGCTTTTTAGGTTATTCTCTTAAGATTTTGTCATGTGGTTAACTTAAAAAATGCACTTCCATCTATGAGAAAAAAGTTACGTGGCAGAATTTTAAAAGAAAAACCTAAAGAATAGCACCTAAGTCTTACTCTTTTTTGAAACTGAATAACAAATGAGATCGTGTGAAGCCCATTATAAATAGTTATTGTAATTCACCCCGTCTATTTCCTCACATTCTATAAGAAAAACCACTAAAAGTGAGGAAAATGTGCCATATTGATCTTAGGTACACCGTTCTTCTTGCAATAAACATCTTAAAATCTCAGGTAGCTACGCCTGGGGAATGGGATCCATACCAAACAATTCGCCAACCCACTTGGATGAAGGATTCCTTTCTCGCCCTTCTCTTCCTAGTACTTCCTTTCACCTCCATCAAACTCCCCATCAGTACTCAATCTGCTACCAGACATATACTCCTACGGTTTGGAGAGTTTAACACTCAACTCACTGTTGCATTTATTGGCTCCATCTTATTTCCACAAGCTCTCTTTTGGTATTTCTATCCCATCATCATTAGTGTCTTCATCTGGTATCCTTGGCTTTTCAATTTCCTCAAGTGGTCGCACGGTGTCCTCACTACAATTCCGGTTTGTAACATCATAATCAGGGCAACTGTTACTAGTTTGCAAAACTTGGTACCAGCACAACCTGAAGTTGAACCACAACCAGAAGTCGAAGCACAACCAACGACGGAACTAGTTTAAATTATGAGTAGTGGTTATTTCACACACACTATTGCACACAAAGTATAAATATGTACGATTTTGCACCATGAGCCAGTGCAAAGTCGTGCACGTATACTTTGTGTATAATAATGTGTGTGCACTCACTATTACGGAGCTCTAGAAGCTATATATTGATCAAGCTGACCAAATCTACCTATTATGCCCGTAGTTATGTTTATGTTTAAAGGATCCTACAAACTTCTTATCTTTCTATCCTCCTTAATTTCTGTCTTACTGTTATCCATGTATATATATCTTTCATTTTTCAATGAATATTAAGAGTGGACCACTCTAATAGACCCTTGTCCTTTTATTTCACTTGTGTTTTCGCTAATTTATTATTTTGTATAATTGTTGTATACGTTCCTATCACATGAAAGTGATGCACCCTATAAGTATGGGATGCACCCCTATATGAGCAAAAGACATAACCAAAATTTCAAATGAGGGGAACCGAAGTAAGAACAATAGTTTTTCAAGAAAATCCAAACTAGTATCCATTTAATATTTAATAAGACGTCTATAAATGAAACTACACAAAAGAACCCTTCCTTAATACATTGCAATATGCCATCAAAATTGAATTCAATGTTCTTTTGAATCTCATAAGTATTTATGATTGATTCCATACTAAATATTACAACAATATTCCCTTTCAGTGAATTAAATCAAACAGTTTGTAAAAAATCCAATATCCTTCACAAAAGACTAATTATTGTTGCTAAGTAGGGGGAAAAAAAGAAACAAGAAAACAAAAAATCCAAAATCCCAAAAAAAAAAAAAAAAAAAATCAGTTAGTTCATAATATTTAGTAAGCCTGGCAGTGTCATTGTACACATAGACCTCACCAAAAACAAAAAAAGTGGTGGACCATTGAGTGAAATAAATAAGACAAATAGCAAAAAGAGCTAAAATTTTAAGCATTAAGTTAACCCAAAAAAAAAAAAAAAAACAATGATTCACAATAATAATGATTCCAAGTCCAACCCGCAGGAATGACTTTAAGCATTAAGTTAACAGGAATGACTCTAAGCATTAAGTTAACCAAAAAAACAATGATTCACAATAATAATGACTCCAAGTCCAACTTGTAGGGAATGACCAATTGTATCCATGTGAAATGGCCATTAAATGAATGAATATCCTCTGCACTATTTTTTGTGTTTCACTAATCACAACTAGTTATGTATTGATTTTATTTTCTTTATAAAATAATTGAAGTTTTAAATGAAAAAAAAAAATCAATATATAACAAGCTATGATTGGTGGAACAAAAAGTAATACAAATAATTTGTACTTCCATTAAGCAGTTTGGAGTTGTGGCATTCTTAAAATCTTAATATTTAGGGAAAATTTAATGAATGTTAAAAAAAAAAAAAAAAGAGATAATTACAATATATATGCTGCTAATCCTACAACTTGAACCATTTTTACCCTAGACTTCCAAGCACTTTGTGTATGAGGAAGTGTCAATTTAGAAACAAGTCCCTTGGCATTTAATGGGCGTTTTAAGGGTATTGATTTAGAAAATATTATTAGAAACTTATTTTATAGAAAAGTAAAAAAACAATTAATTTTTTAATGGTTTTTTCTATGAAAATAGTGTTAAAACTTTCTTTAATTGGTTTATAACAATGGAAAATGTTTATCTTCAAATTAGTTTGGAGAGAAATCCTTCAAACTTCTCCTATATCTTTTTATTGGATGTAAAATTTAAAAATTCTAATAGTTGGATTGCATGTCCTTATTATATCATCCATACTTGCAAAATTTTAAGAAAATAAAAAATCAATGTTATGTCATCAATGACATGTTTAAATTTCAAGTTTTTGTTGTAAAAAATTATACATAAAAATTAATTTTTTTGATTGAATGGTAAATTACATTTGATTTGAACAGAATTTGACATGCATGTTAAAAATATAAAGAACATTCCATCAAATGGTTAGATTTTTAAAACTCATATCTAATAAATAGATATAAGAGAAGTTTGTTGAGTTTCTCTTTAAACTAGTTTAGAGAGAAATTTCGTCCTTTTTAATATTGAAAAAGATAAAGAAACAAGTATCACTTTTAGAGAGAAACTTCGTCCTTTTTAATATTGAAAAAGATAAAGAAACAAGTAGAGAGAGAGAGAGAGAGAGAGAGAGAGAGATCATTTCTCTTGTATCATAGAAGCGCCTTATAGTTATAGAATTTACATATTATGAAAGAGATCAAATATATGAGATCATTTGTGTTTACTTACCGACAATTATTGTTTAGGTTATCTTAAAAACTCTATATTCATGTTTCTATTATAAATAGTGTTGTTGGGCTTCAAGCCTTCAATATCTTCAATTTTTTTTTCCTAATTTAATTGTTATAATAAGTGGGGATAGTAGATTATTACTATTTATCTTTGAAACTCTCAACTTCTATTTTCATAATGATTGGTCACGTTTTATTATTACTATTATTATTTCTTTTCTTCTTTTTTAGGTCAAGTTTCGAAGGGTTCAAACTTTATCCTCTCTTTAAAGTCTTGTTTATCTTCAAGCAAAATTACAAATTATACCTTCCAACTTCCGCCAATTTTCAAATCAATCCCATAACTTTGATTTTTTTATTAAAAATCTCTCTCTCTCTCTCTCTCTCTCTCTCTCTCTCTCATTAGAAGCTTATATAAGTTTTTGAGAATGAAGCTACAATTTTTAATAAGTGATTAAAAATTTAAATTAGAGGGTACAATTGTAATTAAGTCTTTTTTTTTTTACTATATTGACGGTCGGAATTTTTATATTTGGTCAGGAACACTTTTTTTTTTGATGCAATTGTAAATTAACATTATTCAATTATAAAAGAATAGTTATCCAAACCAAAAAAAAAAAAAAAAAAATCATAAAAGTATAAATTTTTTGATGGAAAGTGATCCAAGAAAACTTTATCGATTTTCCAATAGATGGCCCACTTTATTATTTATAAAATGCCCAGGTCCATTCGTAAAAGATGGTCCACTTTTGTTCCACCCACTGGCCACTATGTTAACTAGCAATAATGCATTATTCACCGCTCACCAAATCAAACCGAGTCTCCTATCCAAAAAAAAAAAAAAAAAAAAATCAAATCGAGTCCTCTGTCCCATATGCATATCTATTCATCTCCCACAGTCTCACCAACTTAGGCCAATTTGTTACTTTTGTTTAACCAATAATTTTCAGTATTTAAATAACATTACACATATTTTTACAATTTTTCATTTACATGTATTTTTAAAAAATATAAATAACGTTATTAGAAATCTCTTACCAAACCAGCTTCAACTTCCTACACATAAAATTACAACCTCCCAGCAGACGCACACAGATTGATCAAAAATCCGAGAAAGAAATTATAAAAAATAAATAAATAAAAGAAAAGAAAAAAAGAAAAAAAAGAGGATGATTTCACAGAACAAGATGGGGTTGCTTTATATGTTTTGTGCAAAACACTCGAAACTGTGTGAAGCATGGAAAAGGAGACAGATAATGATTTTGCTCAATAACATCACAATATGAAAAAGTCGATACACCTTGGGAGGAATATATGGTTCCTTGCATTTGCTTCTACCAATCTTAGATATGGCTGCATGTTGCCAATTAATTTGATCTTACTGATGGCATGTCATAAATCTTGTTTAAATTATACTCCTAACTTTTCTTTTCTTAATGTATATTTTATGGTTTTTATTTTCAATGAAAACTCATCAAAAATATTTTTTGGCAGTTTTGCCTGCTATACGCAATACTAACAACCAGGGTAGAGAAAATTTCAGGGTGGTCATTGTGGTTTCTTTCAATTGATTAATTTATTATAAATTTTCTTGTGAAATTTATATCATTTGCAAATAGAATGGTCCTTTTCATTGTATATATGTATATTTTTCCCCTTCCGTTTCTATGTCTAAATTCTCAGTTTGTCTTTTTAAAATTTAAGTTTGTAATTTTGATGGTTTTTAAAGCGGTTTTAAACAATATCTTATTATTTTTTTCTGAATTTTGGGCTGAGTTTGCAAATTGATTGTATGATAGTATTTGGCATTTGAGTGGGTGCTCTGCAGCTCTGATTATATGACATGATGCTTCTTAATAGTTAACAAGAATTATTTGTTCAAGTATCTGAAGGGCTGTTGGTGTACTAACATTTCATACTTAGTTAACTTGATTTAATTTCAGATTGTGTTTGAATTAGCAATTTTTTTCTTTTTTGGGTCTAATTCACTTAAGTTCCTTTAACAGGTGATGATTAATTGGAATTATGGTACCTTCTCTGGAATAATCTTGGATTTTTTGGGATTTTGTGTGGCCTGCAGCTATTCTGAGGAATTTTTTAACATCAATTTTGAAATAGGATTTATTAAAGAAATGTTGGGAGGCATCAAGTTTCAGATGTATCCTATAAACAGACTCACAAACCCCTTGGAAGATTCCTACCGGGCAGTTCTGTTAAGAAAGCTTTTTATTGTCTTGATTCTTGAAGGATCATCAATTGGATTAAGAGTCTTCTAATGATTTTAAAAGCTGGTATGGCTTTCCTTAGGATCCTCTTTTGACTAGGTTGATCACTGAACTTTTTACTCGGATGACTTGCTCTGGCTACAGAAAGCATGTGATTTAGACATAGAGTATACTTCAGCCTGATATCTTAACTAAAGTTCTGCCTCTGCAAATTCTCAAATGCCCATCTCTGACTGAATGATTCTTAGATTGATGGTGGAGAAAGAGTGTTCTTATCTCGATGAAGATATTGTGTTTGGTTGTTCTGCATATGGTGAAGACAGAAATTGGCATACATTGCATCAAATTTCTTGGTTCAGATTTGTGACTGTTTCCAACACTTGAGTGCGAACAAACATACATATTAAAAACTGAGAAATGTCATTGAACTGAATTAATGAATAATTACAATTAATCCCCCTATTTATATACATAAAAGAGGGAAAGAACTAGAGAGAAAGAATAACTAACTAACTGGTGAGTTTCGGTTAGCTCAACTGGTAAAGTCTCCGATGGCTGAATAAGAGATCTGAGATTCAATTTCCACCTACACCAAAAACCGATTAATGTTTTGGTCCGATGATAAAGAACTATCATTAAAAGCGAACATTATAGGTTGAAATTCTCTCGACAAAAAAATAAAAATAGAATAACTAACTAATTGCTAATGATCCACATGACAAGCTTAGGTAGTCTTGGTATGAGACAAAACGACTTGTAGCTTAACTCTTTTTTTGTTTTTTGATAACAGCTTAACTCTGTTCTTGAATCTTGCATGAGGTTTTAATTATCTTTCAAAGGCCAATAGATCATTGAATTGATGCCTGGTTGTAGAGAATGAGGTTACCTCTAGAGAGTGAAATTTCACTAAGAACAAAGGAAATCTCTGGGGGGATTGGCTGAGGGAAGGGTTAACTGTTAGCATGGTAGAGCTAGAAATGACTTAAAGGTTGGCGCCAAATCTGACTCAAAAACAATTTGAGGCATAAGACAACAATTTTAACCTTTAAGTGGGGCATTTTTTTTTAAATAATATTTATTAATTTTGTATATTATAAAATTTTTATTTACAATTCATTCTTCTTGACTTTTGAAATGTAAAATTATTAGTTAATTTTTTATATTTAGGTTTTACTGACATCTACTTTTTCAATTGATAATATGACTAATCTACTTAATCTCTTTGTCATATAATTTATTTGAATTCATTTTTTTTTTTCAATTTTAATATTGAAAAAATTTATTTTTGCATTTAAACAATTGTAACAAGAATTGTTAGAAATTTTTTTATAAGTGATACACGCATTTGGAAAATAATTTAATATTTTTATATAGCCAAGAATTGTTGAATTACAATTTGAACATTATTATGATTATTGTCATTTTTATCTTTCCATTATATTATTTCATTATTTTGTAAATTTTTTATAATAAATTTTAATATATTTGTGTGATTTCATATAAATATTATGAGGGCAAAAGCTTGAGCCTTTGCGTTAGGGTTGAGTCCCACTCTTTAATAATAATGCGTCCGAAGAGAAGAAAGCATGGGAAAAGGCCCCGTAATAGATAATAGAGCAGATAAATATCCAAGGGTGTTGGTCTGAGAGGGTCATCCTCCTCGGATCTGACATATATCAGTAAAGTGAGCTATGTCTTACCCTAGACCACCTTCCAGGAAGCTTCAGCAACGAAGATAGACTTTAAATGTACAGGGAAGGGATAAGAACACAGAAATATCTAAGGAAAAAACTACTACCACCGCATTAAATGCATTACAGTAGCTTTCTTGGCCGTATTAATGTGGAGAAGACCTCTGAATAGTGTTTTCAATTACTTTTACTCCCAGAAAATCAAAAAGCTGTGGGAAAGGAGACAGAAACTCGAGTACGAGGCTAGATAGTAGACAAGTGGACGGCGGGATTGAATAAAAGAGGACTATATAATAGAGGAAAGCCTCCAGAAGAGGGGGATCGAAAGATATTAAGGAAAAACATTGAGGAAGATACATTGTAGCACCAAGAAGAACACCAACGGAAATAACCAATTTACCCAAGAACTTCCTCCTCGGACATTGTTTGAAATAGCCAACTTATCCAAAAACTTGCTCCTCGGACTTGAGCTCAGCATTTGATTGTGTTTTATCCTCCTCGGACAGACCCATAACCCCTATTAACTGTTATAAAACCCATCACCAGCCCAGTTCTTTCACCCACTCTCTCATAAATTTATTGTATTGGGCTTATTGAGCCCATATCCTATTCCATCTGGGTTTGGGCTACAATTTGTGACCCTACAATTGGCGCTGTCTGTGGGAAGAATTAGTGCTAGTAAAGTTTATGACAGTTATGGCGGGTTCAGGACCACAGCAGATCAGTCCACCCCATGCAGAATCAGTTAACGTTCATCAAGAAGGCGAGCTCCACAACCTTGAACAGGGAAATCACGTAGATAACCAGCAAGAGGGCAGCTCACAGACAATCCATGTTGGTAGAAGTGGCTATCGACGAAGGAGTCACTTGGTACACGAGCAAGCTGATGAAAAGGATTTGCAATGAGAAATTGAAAACCTAAAAAAGAAACTTCGTCGTGCACAACAAAAGCAAACCCCTTCAAGTTCTGATGTTTCTTCCAATGATGAAGGAGATGCCAGTTACAGGGAATGCTCAGAAACTCCACTCAGTGAATCCTATTCTTATGAAGAGGAACACTCTCACAAAAGGAGGAGAAAAAGTTCGTCTAGGAGAGGGGTAGGAACTAAGGTCATGAAGAAGGCTCTGAGCTAAATTTCTAAGTCCCCCTTTACTCGGGGAATAGAAAAGGCAAAACTTCCCAGACGTTTACTCCAACCTACGTTCTCTATGTATAACAGACGTACCGATCTTGTAGAACATGTAAGCCAATTCAAATAGAAGATGGCGGTTCACTCTCAGGACGAAGCCTTGCTGTGCGGAGTGTTCCCCTCCAGCTTAGGACCGATGCCGATGAGATGGTTCGATGGATTGAGGACTAATTCCATCAGCTCCTTCAAGAAGCTTACTCAATCATTATGCTCCCGGTTTATTACATGCAATAGGGTTCCTCAGCTCCTAGATTCTCTGCTGTCTATGACAATGAGGGAAGGAGAATCTGTGAAGTCGTATGCTGAAAGGTATTGGGAGATGGTCAATGAGATTGATGGCGATTTTGATGAAGTCGCTATTAGAACTTTCAAGGTCGGCCTTCCCTCCGAACATGGTTTGAGAAAATCCTTGACAGGTAAACCGGTCACCAGTTTACGACAACTAATGGATAGGGTGGACAAGTATAAAATGATAAAAGATGATCAACAACAGGGAAAAGGGAAAGCTAAGTTTGTCCCTCAAGAAAGGAGAGAATTTAGGTCGAACAGATACAATAGTAACTGGCCGAGAAGGGATTATACTAAGCAACAGGTGTCAAATAACAATCAGGTGGTCGGAGCTGTATTCCGAGAACCCGTGCATCAAGTCTTGGAAAAGGTTAAGAATGAACCCTTCTTCAAATGATGGGAAACCCTGAAAAGAGAAACCGAAATCTTTATTGTCAATACCATCGAGACCATGGTCACACTACCGAGGATTGCAGAAGTTTATGGGATCACTTGGACCAACTTGTCCGAAAAGGCAAATTGAAACAGCTGTTGCATCACTCTAGTAGTTTAGGTGGTCAGACTGATACTCGGCCGAAAAGGGAGAATCCTTCACGACCCCTTCTCGAAACTATCAACGTTATTTTTGCGGTGCCTGGTAGAACGGGGTCGTGCCCTTCTAGAGTAATGTCTGTGGCTCACCTGTTTCCCGAGGATGGTAGCCACGAGCCAAAAAGCGCTAAACTAGATCGGTCCCTGGTCATGGGATTCTCGGACGAGGACAAGATTGGAACTATTCAGCTTTATGATGATGCCCTAGTGATCATTCTCCGAATTGGAGGTTATGATGTAAAGAGAGTGATGGTGGATCAAGGTAGCGCGGCCGAGATCATGTATCCTGATCTTTTCAAGGGGCTGAATTTAAGAACCGAAGATCTGACGCCTTACAATTCCCCTCTAGTAAGTTTTGAAGGGAAGGTTATTATCCCGAAGGGACAGATCAGACTACCAGTGCAAACCGATTTGGAAACAGTGGAAGTTGATTTTATCGTAGTAGACGCATATTCTCCTTATACACCAATCGTTGCCAGACCTTGGCTTCATACTTTAGGAGCGATCTCTTCCACCTTACATCAGAAGATCAAATACCCATCCGGAGGCAAAATAGAAGAAATACTGGGTGATCAAACCATGGCGCGACAGTGCATGATAGCAGCCATCCGACATAAGCCTGAAGTAGAATCTGTGACTCACGAAGAGGAATTATAGCAGTTAAAACCCCCAATGATACCTATTGGTGGGACATTCGATGAGGTGAAATGTGAAGATCTTGTGAAAATCACAATAGGAGACGATCCGGAGAAGTTTTTTCAAGTCGGATCCCAACTACCTCAGCAAGAGAGGGAAGAACTGGTAGAGTTCCTTAAACGAAACATCGACGTCTTTGCCTGGAATACTTACGAGGCTGTGAGAGACCGCGCCCCCAGCCCGTTTTTATATGATGTTAGGCCAAACCTATATGAATGGGTGGAGTCGTGTGGTTGCCTCTCAAAATGGAGGTTCGACTAGTTATATTTTCCCCTTTAGATTAAGGATTTTACAATGGAGTCGCCACTTATTTAATTATTGGAAAAATAAGAAAACCATAATTGAAAGATTCTTCATTTTATTAATTTGAAATTGAATTTACATTGATCATTGGAAAATTACATGGCTTTAGTCCTAGATATAATCTAAGATAAAGTACATGACTTTGTTTCCTAGTTACAATCTAGAAATTGAAAAATTACATGGATAAGCATTTGGTTTACTAACCCTTAATCTAAACTCAGAGGCTAGGTTATAAGGTGGGAAGGTGTTAGGCACCCACCTTACCCGGTGAAACCGATCTTCTAGACTATGGTGGCCAACATTCATATCATATCATCCAATATGTCAATCAATCTACATGTTGAATTTAATGTGTGTGCATGTGATAAACCCTAATTCAATTCATTTAGCATTGCATTTGGATTGAAAAATAAATTCTAGTGAATATGTGTGGATGGTGATAACCTAGATTCAAGGTTTTGAAAGAATTATTAAACAAACATGTTTTTCATATTTTTTATGTGGATTTAAGATCAAAACTAGTGTTTATGCATGAACATGTGATGAACAATCAAGAACATGTGAAGAACATATAAGAACATTCAAACATATTCAAGAGAATTTGAATAATTACTATCATGCTTTAATCCTAAATTCTCATCATGGCAACACAAAAAACAAGTAAAGGAAATGGATTATACCTTCATGCAATATCCATACGGTGGAGGAGGAGACTCTTGGTAGAGGTCCTAAGGGTGGAAGAAAAGAAGAGTTAGGAGAGGAAGAGTGAGTCTCACTCAATACCTTGAGTCTCAGGAAGACCAAGATATGACAAGACTACTCAACTTCACTAAAACTCAAGAGAGGAGAAGAGAGGGGGTTTTTGTGTCTGCTTTGGAATGAAGGAGATGGGGGGTTTATATAGTAGTGGTGGAGAAAATATGAATGGAAGGCCATTTAATGAGGGTTGACAAAGAATCATGAATCTAGTCCTCATTTTAGCCTTGGGGGAAATCTGGTGCATTAAATGAAAAGATTGGTGGGAGTGAGGAGCAAGTCAAGTTCGGTTTTCCCGCAACTGCTGTAACAGCTTGTAGAGCTAACTTCGAAAAATCATATATAACTCATTTTTTATTGGAATTGTCTCATTCTTGTGCTCAAATTGAAGCCCCGGATGTCTAGTTTCTGGGAAAATTAATCTCATTCACAAATTCAAAATATTTTGAGAGATATGGATGAAATGGTTAGCAGAGGTTATTTGTTAGAAAATGGTTTTAGCACAATTAATATTAATAGGTCCTAAATTAGTTCCCAATTAACATTAAATGGCTTCAATCACTCCCATTTAAGACTTAATTGGTTCTAAATTTACTCTAATTAAAAGATAATTGCACAAATTATTCATTGAATAATTAATATTTAATTATCTAATTAATTAGGTGTATGCAACCTCACCATAAAATGTAGTCCTAACCAATCAAATTATGACACATTATTGATCTCAAATTGATTACACTTATAACCAATTGAAATCAATTGTTCATAATCACATATAGTCGGACTCAATTTGTGATAGTGCATCTCAGCCATTAAAACTTGATTTAATGATAACTTTCAATCTGATGGTCCGATTAGGGCTTATGACCAGTCAATTTGATCGTTATTACATCAAGATCATTTTGGTGAAATGAGATTAAGGGTCTAATGGCCAAAATCAAGATGCATATTCCCAAGGCAAAATTACCCTTTTACCCTCCATGTGAGGTTAAATGTAGGTTGCAAAATGGTGTGTTAACAGAGGCTCTAGGGGTGGATCCAGACTTCATTTGCCACCACTTGAATGTTAATCCGTTAGCAACTCCTAAAAAGCAGCTCCTTCGTCGTCCATCTAAAGAGCATGCAGAAGCAGTTCGTCAGGAAGTGACGAAACTCAAACAGGCTAGGGCTATCAAGGAGGTCTTCTATCCCGAATGATTGGCAAACATGGTAGTGGTCAAGAAAAAGAGTGGGAAGTGGCGAGTGTGTGTTGACTTCACAGATTTGAATAAAGCTTGCCCTAAAGATCCATTCCCCATGCCCAAGATCGATCAGCTGGTGGACGCCACTGTCGGCCATCCTCAGATGAGTTTCTTTTCAAGGTTATCATCAGATACCTTTGGCCTTGGACGATCAAGAAAAAACTACTTTTGTTACTCTAGTCGGGAATTACCATTATAAAGTGATGCCATTTGGCTTGAAGAATGCAGGTTCCACCTATCAGAGAATGATGACGAGGATGTTCGAATCATCATTGGGAAAAAATATTGAGATTTATATAGAAGATATGGTGGTGAAAAGCAAAATGGTGTCGGAGCACCTTGGAGAACTTCAAGTTGTCTTTGAAATTCTCAGAAGCTATAAACTACGTCTAAATGCTTCCAAATGCTCATTTGGTGTAGGATTGGGCAAATTCTTAGGTTACATGGTTACTCACCGGGGAATTGAAGTTAATCTTGACCAGATTAAAGCCATCAACAATATGCGAACTCCTAGGAACCCAAAAGAAGTGCAAAAGCTAACTGGAACAGCCGC
This sequence comes from Quercus parvula, assembly GCA_030820535.1. Lineage (NCBI taxonomy): Eukaryota > Viridiplantae > Streptophyta > Magnoliopsida > Fagales > Fagaceae > Quercus > Quercus parvula. The sequence continues at coordinate 32,568,682 of JAUAME010000012.1, forward strand.
CGCTTTGAATAGATTAATATCTCGATCAGCAGATAGATGCCGACCTTTCTTCCTATTGATCAACAAATGGAAGAACTTTGAGTGGACAAAGGAGTGTGCCGAAACCTTTCAGCAACTCAAAGACTATCTAGATCGACCGCCGGTTATGTCTAGTCCTGAGCCAGATGAAGTTATTTTCACCTATATTGCTGTAGCCTCGTATGTAGTGAGTTTGGTGTTGATACGAGTGGATAACGGTGTACAGCGGCCAGTATACTACGTGAGTAAGTCGTTGCATGAAGTGGAAGTGCGTTATCTACCACTGGAAAAAGCTATCCTGGCAGTGGTGCTTGGCACGCGCAAGTTGCCTCACTATTTCCAAGCGCATACAGTGGTTGTTCTTACACAACTCCCGCTAAAAACCATACTCAGAAGTTCCGATTACACGGGAAGGATAGCCAAGTGGGGTACAATTCTGGGGGCTTTCGATATCAAGTACATGCCTCATACCTCCGTGAAGGGACAGGTCCTCGCCGACTTGGTGGCAGAATTCACCGAACCTGAAGTGGATGAATTATTGGCAGACAGAAACAAGGATGAAAAATTGGTGGATACAATCTCCCAATATTGCTTTCCGACATGGGAAGTACATGTAGACGGAGCATCAAACTAGAAAGGCTCGGGGGTTGGATTAGTACTAACGTCTTCTGAGAAGGTTATCGTTGAGAAGTCTCTGAGGTTAGACTTTCTAGCTACGAATAACGAAGCGGAGTATGAAGCTCTATTGGAAGGAATGGCCATGGTCCAAAGAATGGGAGGGAAGTCCATAAAACTCTTCTCGGACTCAAGTCTGGTTGTCGGTCAAGTAAAAGGGGAATTTGAAGTCAGGGATGAAAGGGTGCAAGGGTATCTTAGTCAAGTTAAAATTATGCAGATGAAATTTGAATCCTTTAGCTTACTACATGTCCTAAGAAGTGGCAATGCGCATGCGGACTCTTTGGCCATGCTTACAACCTCCTCGGCACAGAACTTGCCTCGAGTAGTCCTTGTTGAGGACCTACATAGACCCTCGGCAACAGTAAACACGGTTCAAATCAACCAAGTGAGAGCGGGGCCAAGTTGGATGGATTCCATCACGCAATTCCTGAGGGAAGATATTTTGCCTGAGGAGAAAATCGAAGCTGACAAAATACGAAGAAAAGCTACTAGTTATTGGTTGTCGGAGGATAGCAAGCTATATAGGCGTTTCTTTTCGGGGCCTTATTTGCTATGTGTTCATCCCGACCAAACCGAATCACTCTTGGAAGAGATGCATGAAGGAATCTGTGGAAGTCATACTGGAGGCAGATCCTTAGCACATAGAGCTATTACTCAAGGTTATTGGTGGCCAAATATGCAGAGAGAAGCTTTGGAATATGTTAAAAAGTGTGATCGGTGCCAGCAGTACTCACCGAGTATACACCAACCAGGGGGAATCCTCAATCCACTATTTAGCCCATGGCCATTCGCTTAATGGGGCTTAGATATCATAGGACAATTTCCTAAAGCTGTGGGAAACAAGAAGTATCTCATAGTCGGCACAGACTATTTTACGAAGTGGGTTGAAGCAAAACCTCTAGCCAATATCCGAGATGTGGATGCAAAAAGATTCGTCTGGAAAAGCATTGTTACTCGGTTTGGCGTGCCTCATGTGCTCATCTTAGATAATGGACTCCAGTTTGATAGTAAGATGTTCAGAAATTATTGTGGCGAGCTGGGGATTACTAACAGGTATTCTACTCCGGCTTAGCCCCAAGGAAATGGACAGGCTGAAACTGTGAATAAAGTCATATTAAGTGGATTGAAGAAAAGATTGGATGATGCAAAAGGTAAATGGGTGGAAGAACTTCCACACGTACTCTGGACATACAGAACCACGCTTCGTAGGTCCACTGGAGAGACCCCTTTTTCAATGACTTACGGAGCTGAAGCTGGCATTCCTTTGGAGTTTGGGTTCCCAACGACGAGAACCAGCTCATTCAATCCAAAAAACAACAATGAACAGCTAGCAAGAGGTCTAGACCTGATTGAAGAAAAGAGAGAGAACGCAATGGTTCAGTTGGCCCATTATCAGCAGAAACTAAAGCGAGGTTATGATGCCCATGTAAGGATAAAACCTTTAACCCCTGGCAACCTGGTACTACGTAAAGTTGTGGGCTCGGCAAAAAATTCGGTGTGGGGAAAATTAGGGCCGAACTGGGAAGGACCATATCGCATCACCTCCAACGCTGGCATTGGAGCATACTTCTTAGAAGATCTGGACGGGCTTGTAGTGCCCCGTCCTTGGAATGTCAATAACTTAAAGAGGTATTATTATTAATAAATGTTTATTTGATCAATATTTGCTCTTTATGTGAAATGTATATGCCACTCTTGCAGTTCTAGTAAGTGTTTAAACTTAAACCCAATCATGCATGGAGTTCTCGGACCAGATGATTTGGGTTAGTTAACACTCTTGCAGTTCTATTAAGTGTTTAAATTTAAATTCAATCATGCATGAGTCCTCGGACCAGATGATTTGGGTTAGTTAACACTTGCAGTTCTATTAAGTGTTTAAACTTAAATCCAATCATGCCTGAAATCCTCGGACCAGATGATTTGGGTTAGTTGACACTCTTTCCCAGTTCTATTAAGTGTTTAAACTTAAATCCAATCATGCTTGAAGTCCTCGGACCAGATGATTTGGGTTAGTTAACACTCTTTCCCAGTTTTATTAAGTGTTTAAACTTAAATCCAATCATGCTTGAAGTCCTCGGACTAGATGATTTGGGTTAGTTAACACTCTTTCCCAGTTCTATCAAGTGTTTAAACTTAAACTCAATCATGACTGGAGTCCTCGGACCAGATGATTTGGGTTAGTTAACACTCATTCTAAGCTCCCTTAAGTATTTAAATTTAAGCTTAAGCATATTATTTAAAGTTCCCATTCAGGTTGGTTATATTTATTGTTACCTTGTTACTATTAAAGATGCTTATTCGGTTCATATATTAACCCAAGTTCTGGACCTTTTTAGTTGAATTAGTCTTCTAACATTCTTTATTTGCCTAATATAACAATACGTATAACTCAAGTTTAAAAAAAAAAAAAATGAATGAATGAAATGACAACAGAAAAGTTTGCCATTATTTATCATGACTTGTAAAGCAAAAGGGGCATATCTTCATTAATAATAAGAGTGAGGTACATGTCTTTAACAAAAAAATACAAAAAAAAAAAAAATACAAAAACAGTAAACAAAGAAAACAAATGTACTACTAAAACTAATGTCCTAAGCTTTTGTCTTGGGAGCTTCTGGGTTAGCAACTTGCTTGGACTGAGAAATGGCAGTGTCTGAAGCCTTGCCTTTACCCTTATCTTGGTTCTTGTCCTTACCCTGGGGAGCCTCAAATTTTTTCCCTTGGCCAGCATCTTGGCGAGAATCTGTTGGGACTTCCACAGGAGCAGGAGGGGCTTGATCTGCTGTAGGAGCCTCAGACACTTGGGCAGGTTGCCCTGGGGGAGGAGAGCCAGAACCTGGGAGCTCTCGGATATCCAAATCATAGTATATGCTTTCAGGTCATCTTAGGCTGGAATCAGCAGGGATCCCAGCGGCATCAAGGGTTTTACCCCAAGTGATGTCGCAGTAATCCCTGGCTATGGTAGAAAATTCCTCAGTAAGCCTACTCTGAGTCTCCTGTACCCCCAGGGCATATGCAGCCTGCTTTTCGGCCTCAACTGCCTCCTTTAGTAGTTGGGCATCCTCCCTGGCCTTGTGGAGTTCTTCGCGGAGATCTTTCACCATCTGCTTTTCTGTTGCCAGATTAATTTCGCAGTAATGCAACTCCTTGCGAAGGCCTTCAGCTTGTCTCTCAGTCGTTTTTAGGCCCGCTTCGGCACTAGCCTTCTCCTTGAGAGCTTGTTTCATCTGCTCGTCCATTTGTGCTTGTTTATCTTTCAATGCACCTAACTGAGCCTCTACGTTATCTCGGGCATCTAAGGCAGCCATCGTCTCATTGCGAAAGTTCTTTACCCACTCCTCGGCCACATAAACTTGTTGCGTGACCTAGTATGTGTAATGATAAAGTAGCTTTTGTTATAAAATGCAAGTAAACGTAAATGAAGGAAAAATGAGCAAAATTGCTTACCATAGCCAAGTCCCTTTTTAGGGAAAGGAAGAGGTTAGGATGGTTAAAACTCCTGTAGGCCGCCATGTCCTGAGGAAGGAAGAGAGGCTGTTGCAGAGCCTTAGCCATCAGGCCAGCATATGTGATGGGCATACCATCAACCTCCAATACGGGTGACCAAGTACGTGGAGACCGACGTACTTGGGCCACCGAGACTTCCTCTCGCTTGTCCATGGAGCTGGACCTCCTACTCTTATGGTCCTGAATCTGTCTGGCCTGCTTATTTCCTTTAGAGGGGCCCAGCTCCCCCTCCTCGACAGTATCCACTGGCCTTTTCCTCCTTAGGTCTGGGTTAAGTTTCAACCCAAGGTCAGCAGGAATCTGAGGTGGAGGAGGAGGATTTGCAGGAGGTTTGGACTTATTCTTTTCTTGAGGGGACGGCGCTTTATTCCTATTCTTCATCAATTCCTTCAGGCTTGGACCGGTCTTAGGGGCCATTGCTTCCTCCTAGTCTGATGTGTCGGCAATGTAAGTTACCACTTGGGCAGGAGTTTGCACACACGAATGCTCGTCTGCCCCCTCTTCGGCCTCCGATATAAGGATTGTTTCCTCTTCAAACTTGAATCTGTCAATTTCTTGTTCAAGGGAAGAAGAGGAAGCTGTGCCTTCTCCGATAATAGCCTCCCCAAGTGGTACTTGTTGTAATGGTTGGGTAGCGAGAGGTATCCCTTGTGGGATAGGATGGTCGACGGGTGGAAGATCGTACGGAGCAAGGAGGTTTGGCCGAGAGACGTCTATACGCGCCAAACGGTGATTGCCTGCTCGGATAGAATTGCTGACGTCCAGAAATGACCTAGAAATTAGCTCAAAGTCCAAAATCAGGTGAACTGTACGAAGTTGCTCGTTGTTGTTCACAAAAATTTGTGACCTGAGCAGGTAGTTAAGTGCTGGAACATTGATTAGGCTGAGCTTTGGGTTGGTATACAATTTATCTGTCAAGTAAACGAATCAAATAGTTGCTCCACTTGGCTCTCCTAGCTTGGTTGGGCAGGGTAGACCGTCACTCCAAGGGCCCGACAGGATGAGGTAGTCATCTTTCATCCCTTTGTTAGATTTGGGGAGGCAGGAGATCAACTTGACCACACTGGAACGGGACTTAAGGTAAAATCTTGCCCGGGATTCTATATGGCCTTCGTATAAATGAGCGACGTCATACCAAGTTAATCCTAGCCCTAGATGTCGGTCCAAAGCATCAATTGATCCTAGGACTCTAAAAAAGTTGGGAGCACATTGGTGGGGGCAGAGTCTATGGGCACGTAGGTAATCCCTTGTAATCCTACCCATGGGGATGGTCATGCCTCCTCCTATGAAGTTAATCATAGGGATTACGACCTCCCCTACTTTTCGGTCAAACTCCACCCCTTCTGTGGTGCAATGTCGTACCACTACCTCCTGGGAAATGTGGTACTTTTCTTTGAACAACTCTATCAAGGCTGGAGTCTTTACTAGACGCTCAAATCTACCCATTTTTAGCTTGCGAAGTGTAGAATGGTTAGCTGAGGAGGTTAGCCGAGAAGATAGAGGAAGTTCGAAGAACGAAACTTACGTGGGGTAAGATGCAAACTGATCTTCTTGTCTCTGGAGGATCTTTGAAGTCTCTTTTGTGAAGGTATGATGAATGCGGAGATATGAACGCTCTGAAATTGCAAACTCTGATGAAAAGAGAAAAGAATAACGTTTGGAAGCTTTTATAGTAGAAACGAAAAATGAAGGGGACGCAATCCCGCCCAAATATTGAAGGTAAGACCTGAACCGTTGGATTAGAGTTCCACCGTTGGATGTCTGGAGCGTAACGCGGTCCAAAACGTTTAATGATGTTGTGTGAGTTCCCAAGCGTCAGAAACTCTCGTGAAATGGCAGAAATGACCCTTCCACGTGCCTGGGTTCAAATATCCTTGTGGACTTAATTGTAATTACGGATACACATCAAAATTATAATTTTTCTCCTCGGACGAGAGGGAAAAATTAGAATTTTGAGGGGCTATTGTGGGGGCAAAAGCTTGAGTCTTTGCGTTAGGCTTGAGTCCCACTCTTTAATAATAATGCGTCCGAGGAGAAGAAAGCATGGGAAAAGGCCCCGTAATAGATAATAGAGCAGATAAATATCTAACGGTTTTGGTCCGAGAGGGTCATCCTCCTCGGATCTGACATATGTCAGTAAAGTGAGCTTCGTCTTACCCTAGACCACCTTCTAGGAAGCTCCAGCGACGAAGATAGACTTCAAATGTACAGGGAAGGGATAAGAACGCAGAAATATCTAAGGAAAAAGCTGCTACCACCGCATTAAATGCATTACAGCAGCTTTCCTGGCCGCATTAATGTGGAGAAGACCTCTGAACAGTGTTTTCAACTACTTTTACTCCAAGAAAATCAAAAAGCTGTGGGAAAGGAGACAGAAACTCGAGTACGAGGCTAGATAGTAGACAAGTGGATGGTGGGATTGAATAAAAGAGGACTATATAATAGAGGAAAGCCTCCAGAAGAGGGGGATCGAAAGATATTAAGGAAAAACATTGAGGAAGATACATTGTAGCACCAAGAAGAACACCAACGGAAATAGCCAATTTACCCAAGAACCTCCTCCTCGGACATTTTCTGAAATAGCCAACTTATCCAAAAACTTGCTCCTCGGACTTGAGCTCAGCATTTGATTGTGTTTTATCCTCTTCAGACAGACCCATAACCCCTATTAACTGTTATAAAACCCATCACCAGCCCAGTTCTTTCATCCATTCTCTCATAAATTTATTGTATTGGGTTTATTGGGCCCATATCCTATTTCATCTGGGTTTGGGCTACAATTTGTGACCCTACAAATATTATCTTATATTTTTATATTTTTATTGATAGATTTATCAAGGGAGCTTATGTGAGTTTCATTTAGTTTTTATATTTGTCACTCTTTTTTATATTTTTTTATTTCATATCCAAGTCAATATTTCTATTAGACATTTCTAATTAAAAAATATTCACATATAACAAACGCTATTTGCAATATAAATTATAATCTAATTTATCAAAAACACTATTACAATTTCATTTAATTTAATAATATAATCACCTAATATTCTCAACTTGCCAAGACAAAAGATGAATTCAATACATAATTTATTGAATTAATAGTAGTACTAACCAAACCAAGAGTAATTTTATATAGATAATCAAATATCATGGTTCATGTGTGAAATTTGACACGCAAAAAATAATATTTTTTTATCGAGTTTTAATTCACCTTTGAATAAAGTTATAAATAATAAAAGAAATTTGAAATATAATTACAAATTTGATTTTGATATTGAAAGTGAAAGAGGTATTGTTCAATTTATGGTCATCTGAGAGATTTGATGACTAATGTTTGCAATCTAATGTGTAGATCATGTGAAAAATTGACTTATAAAAATTGAAATATGAAGTCATCATGATAAATTTATCATCAATGATAATTTGATACACTCACATTTCTTTTTTTCTTTTATTGTGAAACAATTTATAAATTCAATTGACTTGGATTTTTATTGATCATAATTTTTAGGCTTTCATGGAGTGAGACTCATTTATAAACAAAAACCAATTATTAATTAAAACTTGGGAACCTCATAATATTGGGGCCCCTAACTTAGGGATCATGCCCAAGGCCTGGCCCTGCAGGTTTAGGATCTGTGTTGTGTGGGGGGTGGAGAGGCCAGGGTGTCTTGGTGTGGTTGCAAAAGATAGAGTTTGGGCATTGGTATTAAACACGGTTAGGTTATAGAGTAAGGTTGAGAGACCCCCCTCGTTAAACATGGAGAAAAGCCACTCCCTATCGGTCTCATGCTCTAAAGGGCTCTGGGTTTGGTAGAAAGTAGAGTTCAGGAAAACAAAGGAAAATATTCCCGTTGTAGCATTTTTCTCATGCGTACTGCATGAGGAAACCCAACTACTTGGGCCATATGATCCTAGGCCCATTACCTTTTCTAAGCGTAGTACCAAAGCCCATTTTCACATGACCACTTAGGCTAGATGACGGAGGTGAAGGCCCATATGAATTTCTTGTTAGGGCATTTTCTTTTATGAAAAAAAAAATTTTGAAACTTATGCTCTACTTTGTGGCTGGGACCTACCAGTCAGCTCTTAGAATAGTGAACCTTCATTTTTATTGGGAGAAAGACTAAAGAGTGCTCCACTATATATTGGACACAACTTGTGTCCAGTAGAAATTTTTATTGGACATGCCGGATTCGGACACGTGTCCATCATTCAACGTGTTCAGTGGAAACTTCTATTGGACACAAGCCACACCCCTATATATTTGCCCTTGTAGAAGAAAGGGTCCCACTTGGGCTTAGAATGAGACAATTGATCTAGGAGAAGAGGTCCCCAATTGGAGGAGAATAATGGGAACCTATTGAAGTAGATAGAGAAATTTGAGAAATCTACTTCAAAAGGTGGCCCCAATTATTTGAACACGGATTTAAAGGGGGGCAAATGCGGCATTGTACGGTGTTTATTAAAATTAAAAGTGTATAGTTTCTCTCCAACTTAGTTGGGAGATAAATCTTTCAAACTTATCACGTATCTCTTTTTCAAGTGTGAATTTTGAAAATCTAACCATTACATTTTATGTTTCTTATGTTCTTAATATGCATATCAAATTCCGTTTAAATCAAATGTTATATACTATTCGATCAATAAAATTATTTTTTATACACAATTTAAGAACACAAAAACTTAAAATTTTAACATTTATTTGATGACATAGTAATTGATTTTTTATTTTCTTGAAATTTTGCAAGTATGAAAGATATAATAAGAATATGCAATTCAACAATTAGATTTTTCAAAATTCACATTCAATATAAAAATATATGATAAGTTTGAAGGATTTCTCATCAAATTAGTTTGGAAAGAAACTTTGTTCAAATTAAAATAAATTAGGTCCTATTTAATAACAAATTTAGATAAATATAAACAAATTTATAAAACCTAAAATTTATAAAGTTGACAAAATATTGACATAAAGTTGGGTATGCGGTTGACAAAAATTCTGACATAGAGTGGTCTAGAAATAGTTTTTCAAATTTGCTTTTAGAGTAAATTTGCTATCAACGGACGCCCTGAAAAAAAAAAAAAAAAAAAGACGTAAATTTCTCAAATTTCTAACTACTTATAGATACGTGAGAAATTCAAACCACCCCCACCCCCCCCCCCCCCCCCCCCTCTCTTTTCCCAAAAGAAAAATTGCCCCATTCATTCCAACCCCAACCACCACGCGGCTCCTCAAGTATAAATGCCGTTTTGTCAAAAGAAAAAAGATACTACCATATAGTGTCTGGAGTTGAATCACAAGGGAAGGAAGCTAGCACGGGTTTGAGATGTACTACATGGATCTAAGGCATGCACTCCTTTTCCCAGTAGACATCCTTAAATCTCAAGTAGGAAGTGCTTGGGATTGGGAACCCTTCAACACAATTGGTGTTCCCACTTGGGGTAAGAGTTTTACTCTAGCTATTCTCTTGCTCATCTTTCCCTTCACCTACAAAAAAGTGCCCCTCAGACTCGATACAGACCACTTATTAATTGTAAGATTTGGAAAATTTGACCCTTGTCTTACAATTTTATTAGTGGCCTCTATTGTGTTCCCACAAGCTCTCTTTTGGTATGCCTACCCAATCATTATAATCATTTCATTTTGTCATTCTTGGATTTTAAATGTGCTTGGGATCTCTCTGTTCTGGCTGCAAAAGGTGCTTACTACTGTTCCGGTGATTAACATCATAATAAGGGCAACTGTTACTAGGTGGCACAACTTACATGAGGTTGAAGCTATTGACTGGTACCAACAATCACAGGAGCCGGCGAGTTCAAATGGTGGAGCTTTAGATGGTGCTATTGAAGTTATTGTGGTCTAGCGGTCAGTTACTCATGATTCTCTTCCTTTATAGCCTCTCATTGTTTTCCCTCCCTTCTTCCATTTTCAATAATATGTTTCTTTTCCTTTTCATTTTAGAACATTTTCAATGAATTTGTATTTGGTCTTGTCTGGATTATTTTTAACCGAATGTTATGTGATATAATTTATAATATAGTGTACGTGTAACGATAGTTAGCTAGGGTGCGATACTACGATGTATGGTTTTATTTGCTTCTCTCTACCGGGAAAAAAAGAAAAAGTTAGAAGGATGAGAGGAAAAAAAAAATCATGTAATCTGTCACGAGTCATGACTTCAATTTTCAGACGATTGAACATCTTTTGGGCTCCAAGTAATTTGCCATGACTTCAATTTAGAAAAAGGTAAGGTCATATAATAAAGAAAAATTAAGAAATATCATTTTATTTAACAAATTAAACACATTAAACACGTGACAAGATATGTAACACTTAATGAATACATAAGATTTTTTCTAATGGAGGTGCTGGTAATCAAAACAACACTGAACATTAAGAATATAAATCCAAAATTTAAAACTTTAGGATGTGTGTTTGCACTTTAACCCTTCTTTACGTTGTAACTTAATATTTCTTTAGTCTTAGCCCGGACTTAATATTTCTTTACATTGTAACTCAATACTTCTTTACAATGTAAAAAAAATATTAAGTCCGAGCTAGGAAGATTCCTAGCCCGGACAAATATTTCTTTACATTAAGTTCGAGCTATGAAAAAAGTCCTGGATCCCAGGACATAGTATTTCTTTATATTACGTTCAGGGCATGGAGAAGTCGCTTTGGAAATCCATTAACCACTTTTTCATGAGACTATACAAATTTGAGGGTGGGGCAAAAAGATCATATCAACAACGATGTTTTTGTCCCTCGAATCCAAGGCTCTGCTGTCACTTGCTTCTCTATATAACTTCTAGTTCTACCACCTCTCCTTTCAAGCCCCCCCTCTCCTCTCACTTTCTCATCTTAATTCCCTTAAGACTTGGCACACCAAGCCGTTTCTTTACAGAGAAACAGGCACACCAAGCCGGCAAGCCGTGTATCCGTGGAATTTCTTCTTAACGCCTCATCTATATATACTCAATATTTGTCGGCAACATTTTGTCCCCAAGGAAGTCAAGGTTCACCATGTACTACATGGATCTGAGGCACACACTCCTTTTTGCGATAAACATGTTAAAATCCCAAGTGGGAAGTAGTACTTGGGTTTGGGATCCCTTCAACACAGTTGCTCATCCCACTTCCACCAATACTTTTATTCTTTCTCTTCTCTTCCTGCTCTTTCCCTTCACCTGCATAAAAGTGCCCGTTGCTTGTTCAGTCGATACAGGCCATATAATTGTAAGACTGGGAAAATTTGATCCCTATCTCACAGTTTCATTAGTGGCCTCCATTGTGTTCCCTCAAGCTCTCTTTTGGTATACTTACCCAATCATTATAATGACCTCGTTTTGGTCTTCTTGGCTTCTATATGTGTTTGGGTGCTTTCTGTCCTAGCTGCAAAATGTTCTTACTACTATTCCCGTCATTAACATCATAATAAGGGCTACTGTTACTAGGTGGCACAACTCAGAACCTCAACATGAAGTTGAAGCTATGGAGTGGAACCAACAATTGCAGGAGTCGGGTTTCGATGGTGAACGTTTAGATGCTATTGAAGTTATTGTGGTCTATTACTAATCACTTTTTTATTAATTATGAATAAATTTGACTGAGGGGAACGATAAAAAATCAAGCTTAGGAGCTTTTACTTTAAGGTATTGAGTTCTCAACTCTTTTTTCTCTTTTATGTTTTAATCTTGCCTTTAATCTTGTTTCTTTGCTTGTTATATGTTTTAATATGTCTCTGTAGTTTAGGTTTATGTAGTTTTACGTTTTAAAAGCATGTTAGAACGTTAGATTTATCGTTTTGAAGCCTTGCTCTTTTTGCTGTGTTGCTAGGGTTTTTGGAGAGGATTCCACGTGCACATAATCCTGCCTATACAGGCAAGCTTGTTTATGCATGCACATGAGCCTACATAGAAGCCCTAACCCTAGTTTATTTGATTCTGTTTCTTGTTTCCTTGCATAAAGATGCTTATGTTTTAGATCCTGTGGTTTTGATCTTCTATTTCATTGTTTGGTTATTTGTTTGCTTTCACATGATTAAATTAGGGTTTATCATAGGTTGCTTCATTTTGATGCCATGAACACACATCCACATGATCATGCACTAATGCCATAGGTGCTGAGACGCAACAAGGTAAGTAAGATAAGTTATGCATTCACATGAACATGTATGATGTTTGTTTGATGACAAATATAAACATGCTTGTTTGGATGAGTTGTTCATAATCACATGTTTGCTTGGATCTTTATATGCTTGTGTTTCTGCCTTGATTGAATGTTTATATGTTTACGCCTTGGATATGGTATGATGCTAGATGAATGCTAGGTTGATATGACATGTATGCTAGGTGGATGTTAGGCTTTAGTTGATTGCAATGATAGATGTATGATTAGATTTTTGGGATGATTAATGTCATGTTGTATGCTAGTGTGTGTATGAGTTAGAATGCAATATTAAGTGTGCCTTTAATAGGGTTAGGACATAAGACATAATGAGAGGAGGCCAACCTTAAGGTTGGGCAGTTTTCGGTGCCTAACACATTTCCAAAACCGTACTTAAACTCCGAACCCATATATTTGGTAGTAAGATAAAAAAGGTCCTTCCTCGAGAGGACGCTATATATTTATGATTCCTAGACTATTGTAAAAACTAGGTAGCAAGTTCCTATTGTGTCCACAACAGTTTATAGCTAAGTGACCTGCTTTACCACAAATCTGACAAGTAGGTCTCTCTGACCTTGTGTCAGGAGCTTGGTTTGATGAATATTGTGAAAACTGATTAGGAGTAGGACCTCTGCCTCTACCTTTATTGCTATTGCCTCTGCCTCGACCTCTAATAAAGGATTGATTATAGGAGCTGTTGTAACCATCGTTATTGTTAGGCCTGGATGTTGTTTTAGCAACCATAGCAAAGGTAGGATCTTTAATCACCATAACTTCATTTAATGATTCTTCTTTTGCATTTAGCATAGTAGCCCATTCATCAAACCCTAATTTTGTGCTCCTAGTCCAAATTGTAGATCTGAAAGCACTGAATTCCTTTGGAAGACCTTTGATTGCTGCATGGAGCAACTCCTCATCATCCAATAGAACACCAACTACCATTAACTTGTCTCTAATGACCTTAATCTTCTGCAGATACACATCTACAAAATCTGAACCTTTTTTGACATTGTGGAATTCTCCCTTAAGATTCATAACCTGAGATCTCGAGATAAAAGAGAATATGTTCTCCAAAACTCTCCACACTTCCAAAGCTGAAGAACAACCAACAGTTAAAGCAAGAACTAAAGGTGTTAGTGTTGAGCTGATAAAGGTAAGCAAGGCTTTTTCCTTTGATTTCCAAATAAGATAGTCTGGATTGAGTACAGTAGTAACTGCACCAAAAAGATCTTTAAGAAATTTTTCTGGAACAAGCTAAAATTCATCAAGAAGCTTAATCATCGAGTATGTCTCTAGCACCGTTGAGATCTGGAGCTACCAAACTATGTAATTTGAGTTATTAAGTTTAGCAGTCATCATGTTAGCCATGTTTGACAACAGACAGGCTAATTGACCGAATTGATTAGTGAAGTTGTTGTTGATGGAGACATAGTGGAGGATGAAGTTGTTGAAATTAAAGTTGCCATTGTTGAGCTTGTACTAGTAGGGATCGATTGCTTTGATACCATGAAGAAAAGCTATATAAAGCTTTCAAGCAATAACATGAGGAAAGAGGGAGAGAGAGGGAGAGAAAAAAGAGAGAGAGTTCAAGAAAGATTTCTGTGAAAAATGCTTGCATAATTAATTCTGATTACAGTTCTTCTATTTATATACAAGATCAATTAGTAACTGAATAATTACATCTCCATAATTCACGAAATTGATCCGTGAAAATCGGAGGCAGTTGAGCTCAACAGCCAAGAGAGGAAAATTGAATTTCCCGCCTAATTCCAACTATTTTCTGGCTTCCAAGGACGACATCGTTTCATGTTTTACACTAATGTACATGTGGCTTGATTACTCAAGAGAAACAGCACCGTTCTGACACTAGCTGTTGCCTTTTGAATTAAAACCCCTGTTTTCTGTGTTTGAAAAACTAGCCATTGGTGGACTTAGACTTAGCATTAGCTGGCTTTAGCTTAACATTCCTTAGACACAGAAATTTGTTTATGGTTGTAACTCCTAAGTTTATGAATGGTCGTCATGATGAACATTTTGTTCTTGAATTAAAGCTTTCAAAGAGTGAAGAAACATGAAAATGTATTAATATTCAGGAGGTAGGAAAGCAATTCTACTGTTTCTCTTCCTATCTACTTCTCTTCTTGTAATTTCTTTAAGCATTTCTGAAGATTTATTTGCTAATCCTGTAAAAGAAGATCAAGCAAAATATATCCTGAAATCTGTTGTCAACAATATACTATAATAATGTATTTGATACATATCCAGATGCACCTTATGAAATTATATGTTGTGTATATGGACAAATTTTGGTTACAACTCCTAATAAAAAAATTAACATAATTATATATTTTTAAAATCTAACCGATGAATTGTATGTTTTTTACATTCTTAACACATATGTTTAATTTCATACCAATCGGATATAATTTACAATTTGATCTATAAACTTATTTTTTATGCATAATTTTAGACTATGAAAATTTGAAATTTAAACATTTGATTGATATCATAGCTATTGATCTTTAATCTTTTGAAAATTTTGCAAGCATGAAGGACATAAAAAGAAAATGTAATTTAATGTTAAATTTGTCAAAATTCACATATAATAAAAAGATATTGTGTGAAATTGTAGCGTTAGGCAGTTAAGTTATAACCGAGTTTGTCACAAAATTTTGTCCAAAAGATATTGAATGGGGTTGTAGTCATTAGTTGTTACTAAGTTTATAGCTAAGTTTTGTCCATAAACTTATATCTAGCAGCAAACCTTAATATTGCATTGTAGAAACCTTAGAATCCGTTGTCACATTTCTCGCCATAAACAACTTATACATATATAATCATTTCAGTAAATTCAAAGAAAAATGTGCAAACAAATTTATTTTAATAATCAAGTATTTGCTAGTTAGCCAGATGAAATAAATTAGGTTATATTATATTTCTCCGTAAACAAGAAATATAAATGTAATGATGAGTTCTCAAAATTTATCAAATCGATATATAACATAGACATATATAATAACATCATATCTTTCACAAACTCGTCCCTTGTCAAGTTGTTGTTCCTATGACCATAAATTAATAAATAAAATAAATTTCATAATTTACAAAATTATATTTTAAATAATACTATTTTGCAAAAGATCAAGTTCACCACAAGATAGAAGAAACCATCCATCAAAACAAATACAATGAGATTTGGGAACGATGAGAGAGAGGAGAATTTTCTGAAAATATTTTATTGAATTTCACATGAAGATAGTTTAGAAAATGTTGGAAAGAATATTTTTAATTATTTTTTTTTTGTTTTTTTGTTTATTGTATTGTTTGGATTAAAAAAAAACTATTTTAATTATTTAATGTTTAGGTTATAAATTGAGGTGACATAATGAAAATGATATAATATCATTTTATTGGAGAAACTGAACGCATGTGGTTAGCTTTTGTGGCATATAACAGACACATTAGTTTTTTTTTTTCTAACGGATGGGCTGTCAATCAAAAAGACCCCTAACATTAGGGATGCATATCCAAATTTTAAAATGTTAGGTGGGTATTTGCCATTTAGCCTTTCTTTTGAAAAAACATCACTATATGTGTATGTTAGGATTAGTGTCCTTAAATCCTATTGTATGATGCTATGTATGATATTATGTGTGACATTATGTATGACTTAATATTGTAATTAATAAATTTGTTTTATTATTGTAGGGTCACAAATTGTAGCCCACACCTTAATAGAAACAGGAAATGGACCCAACAAGCCCAATACAATAAATTTGTGAGAGAGTGGGTTAAAGAATTGGGCTAGTAGCGATTTTTACAACAGTTATTGGGGTCTGGGTACTTGGCCGAGGAGGCTAAAACACGTAAACGAGTTAAGATTTTACGTCCGAGGAGTGAGGTTTGAGTAATTTTAATGGGATCTAATCGAGTCCGAGGGGTATGATCTTAGATAAGACGCTTTCTTTTAGGTTATATCTTTCCCGGTGCTACAGTATTTATTTCTTGATGTTCTTCCTTTTTCTCTCGTCCCCCTTTCTTATGAAGGGTTTGTTCCATTATATAGTCCTTCACTGCTCGAACCCATCGTCCATTTGTCTGTCATCTAGCATGGTACTTGAGTTTCCACTTCCTCTCTTACAGCTTTTTGATTCTCTGGGGATAAAGATGACTTTCAACACTGTTCAGGGGTCTTCTCCACATAAATGCGGCCAGGAAAGTAGCTGTGATGCATTTAATGCGGTGGTGGCAGCTTTTCCTTAAGATATTTCTGCATCCTTATCCCTTCCATATGCATTGGTAATCTACCTTTACCTCTGGAACTTCCTGGAAAGTGGACCAGGGGAAAGCCGAGGCTCCTCTCACCTACAGACGTCATGTCCGAGGAGGGTATTCCTCTCGGACCAACCTCCTTGGATACTTACGCGTTCTACTGTTAGTTACAACGGTCCTCTATGATTTCTTCTCCTCGGGCGAAGTGTTGATGAAACGCTGTTCCTGGGCCTAGGTTTTTGCTCCCCCACAATTATTATCTGAAATAATGGTAACATGAATATTTAGATATTATCATATAATTCATGAGATGCATAGTATGTGATTTATGTGAAAAGTCACAGAAGATATAAATGACAAGTTCTTTGTAAATTCAGAATTTAGTTCGTAGTCGGTGATGAAATTGGGCGTTTCATCTACGAAAACTATAACATATCAACTAAGATGATTTGTCTTGATCATGGAAGTGGTGACTTCTAGTCGATATGTTGATATGTTTTAAGAATTAAGACATATTGAACTGGACCGCTGTGAGATTTATTATTCTCGTAACGACTGTCAATTGAATAATAAATCTCACGACTTATATTAACATGAACTCTTAATGTTGAGAAAATAATGGACTTGATCATGGAATGTAGGTTGCTTTGATATATTAGGAGTGAGATCTAAAGTAACGGTCAAAATTTTAGTATATTGGGCAGCCACATTTAGTGTTGATGGAACATATATTCTCAAGATGAAATTCATAGTCTCTTAATGGAGATATAAAATATTCCCTTGAGATAAGTATAATGAGTTCAGTTATTCAGAGAGTTAAGCCTAACCACTTTAGTAAGAAATTACTGAAGTATATATTTATGAAATTAGATTTCATAAATATATGGTAAATAACTTAAAAGGATTAAATCGGGTACTTAAGGATTAAAATGTAGTAATTTACAAAGTGGCAGTCTACATTTATGACTTTGTATTACTACGAATATTTTATGAAAGGGTTGCATGTACAATAAAGTCTTGGGATATAATTTATAGATAAGGCCTAGAGTGCAACTATATTTATATAATGGTATTAAATATAGTTAATGGTAACTTTAGATTTGTCAAGAGTTGACAGAAAAGCCCAAGGCCCATTGGAGCTAGTGTCTTATTGGTCCATTTTGGTCCCACTCCAAGCCACACTCTAAAGCCCAATTGAGAAGGCCCAAAAGGTTAGCCCAATTAGATAATGAGTTATGTGAAGAGAAACATAAAGAATTTGATATAAAAAAAAACATGAAATGGTTTTGTATGTTAGTATGAGACTTATTCATTCTTTCTAGAACATACACACATAACTGATTAAGAGACCACACATCTTGGGCGTTAGTGGAATTGGAGATAATATTAAAAGTATTCCTAACTACTTACAATCTTTGTTTTGAAATTCATCACACCAAGATACATTCTCTTGTTCTCATATTCTGAAATTTACAAGCATATGTTATCTATTACGAATGAAGTAGATCCGTTTAATTTTCCGCTGTGCACATGCATATTTCCATTAGTGTATTTCCCAATATGACTATTTTCCTTTGGAAAACCATCATTATCTCAGTATGAGTATGATTTTTTTTTTTCCACTGGAATGAAAAGTGATCCAAAGGAAAATAATGGAAAGTGATCCAAAGGTTAGATGTCACTGCACTATTCAACCTTTGGATCATGAAAAGTGTGAACATTGAACAATTAATATAATATATAGAGACATTTTAATTCAGAGGCCTAAACTCAATGGGATATGTGATTAATTATGTTATATTAACCATTCATTCTTTTTATTATTATTCAATGTGAGACTTCACTCATATGTGTAACCCAACAACACACTAATTACTGTTCATCTAAAGGAAAATATTATGAATGAGTAACTCTATTATCCAATATAGTACCAAAGCCCATTTTCACATAACAAAAAAAGAAAAAAAAAAAATAGTTGCTCGAGGAGACTAAGAGCCTATTTGACATAAGTTTCTTTTAGTTTTTAGTGTTTAAATATAGCTTTTTAAAACCTAATTTTTTCTTAATTTTTATTATTTTTCAAAAAATTTCAAGATACAAGTATCCTATAACACATTTTCAATAAAAAAATTTAATAAAATACTAAATAAACTGTGACAGATAGATATGGGCTTACTTACAAACCAATATTTGAAGCTTACCAACGTGATGAATGTTTGTTCTCCCAAGCTGGGTCCCAGAGGGATCCAATCAAAAGCGGGGAGAAGAAAACCCCACCCAAATGGGTTTTCTAACGTGTTCTGGGTCTTCCAAATGGGTTTTCTAACGTCCAAATGGGGTTTTCTTCTCCCCGCTTTTGATTGGATCCCTCTGGGACCCAGCTTAGATTTGACTCTTGAGCCCTCTGGTAAGGACAAAGAAATTGCTTGGTTACGAAACAAAAGCTAGGAGTAGTAGTACTACTATATACTATATAGTCATATGGTGTATGAAGTTGAATCACAAGGAAGCACAGGTTTAGGAGGTAATACATGGATCTAAGGCACGCCCTCCTTTTTGCCATAAACATCCTAAAATCTCAAGTAGGAAGTGCTTGGGATTGGGAACCCTTCGACACAATTGGTCATCCTACTTGGATTAAGAGTTTTACTCTTGCTATTCTCTTGCTCATCTTTCCCTTCACCTGCATACAAGTGCCCCTCAGACTCGATTCAGGTCACATAATTGTAAGATTTGGAAAACTTGACCCCTGTTTCACTGTTTTGTTTCTGGCCTCCATTGTGTTCCCTCAAGCTCTGTTCTGGTATGCCTACCCAATCATTATAATGATCTCATTTTGTTATTCTTGGCTTTTAAATGTGCTTGGGAGCTTCCTCTTCTGGCTGCAAAACGTGCTTACTAGCATTCCCGTGATTTATATCATAATAAGGGCAACTATTACTAGGTGGCACAACTTACATGAAGTTGAAGCTATTGAACGGTACCAACAATCCCAGGAGCCGGGTTCAGATGCTGGAGCTTTAGATGATGCTGTTGAAATTATTGTGGACTCGCCAGCTACTCATGAGTCCCTCCCTGTTTAGTCTTTCCTTGTTTTCCCTACCTTGTTCCATTTTCAATTAATGTAGTATTTCTTTTTCTTTTCTTTTTAGAACATTTTCAACGTGTTTATGTATTGTCTTCCTTTTATCTAATAAAATTTATAATATAGTGTACGTTTAAGATTGTTAGCGTACTGATCTATGGTTTTATTTGCTTATCTCTGCCGGGAAAAAACAAAAAAGTCAGAAAGAGAATAGGAAAAAGGAAAAAAAAAAAAAAAAATATATATATATATATATATGTAATTTGTCATGACTCATGACTACAATTTTCAAACTATTGAACATCTTTTGGATTTGAGGGCTGAAGTTAAGGTCCATCTCAAACCCATATAATCTGATTGTGCCAGGCCTTGTTGAGCTCCGACCAATTATGGGGTTTAATCTTCATTCTTGGGCTCAAAAAACTTGCCCCCAGGGTCCAATAACAATAGATCGGCCCAGTTAATTCCAACTCAGTACCGTGTACTCTCATCTCGCATAAAAACTAAAAACCCCCGACTCACCGAATCAAACCGAGTCACGTTCCACCAACTCACCCTCTCACCCATCAAAATTTCAAGCTAGCACCACAGACAGACCCACAAAACTGATTAAAAAAAAAAACCATGGATTTCTCAGAACAAGACGTAGATATATTCGGAGAAGACTACGAAAACGAACGACAAGACGGTGGGGCCCACTCATCATCGCCATCATCATCATCGTCCTCCTCTTCCTCCTCCTCTTCATCGGCAGCATCATCGTCATCGTCCTCCGCTTCTTCATCCAACGGCGGAGCTTCAAGCAGCCCCAGTAGGAGCGCGAGCAGTGGAAAAGAGCAAGAACAAGAAGTAATAGGAGTAGAGGAGAACGGCGATGAAGAGGTAGAGATTAACAGTAGAGACTTTCATGGCTACCAAGAAGACGATAGAGATCTGTTTGGCTCTGATAATGAAGATTACTGCAAAACCACTGCGATTAGTCCTTTCTCTATTCCTGGTTACTTTTCTTTCATGGGTTTTTCGTATTTTCTGGTTTTACTTTGGTTTTTGAAGCATTCCCCTCATCTGGGTTTTTGTTTCTATGACTGCTTCTCTATGATCTTGTTGCTTCTTCTGTCTCTAATATTGCTTTTTTTGCTTTATTTTGTTGTGCTAGTTTTAGTAGCGGTTGTGATTGTTTTGCTGCAACATACTAATGGAACATTTTGTGATAAAATTGGGTGCTTGGAGCTTTGAATTCATTTGTGACTAAAGAAGCTTGGTTACTTTGTTCCATTAAGTATGAAATATTTTGGTGTGAGTTATATAATGATATGGCTAATACTGACTACATGAATGAAGTAAAACCTTTTAATTGTTCACCCATTTCATTTTAAATACTGTTGTGAATATTATTATTAGGATTGAGTCATTGACATATTTAGACATTGGAGGTTGGCTACAGAGAAGTAGAACTTAGTTTCAAATCAGCTTTCGAGAACAATGGTGTTGCCCTTTTGGAATGTGACTGACTGTGCTCTTCAACATGATAAAAGTTAATAGCTTAGGAGTATTTGTTCCTTGCATTTTCTTGTAGCAATCTTATATGTGGCTACATATTGCCAATTAACTTGATCTTACTGAACGCAAGTGATAAACGTATATTTTAATCAATTTGTGAGGCAAGGCCCTGTCACTTCCCTTCCCCTCTCTTGCACTCTCTAAATTTTGTGATTTTGTATTTTCTATGTGAACTCATCGAAATTCCCTTTGGCAGTGTTGCTTGCTGTACGCAGTCCTAACAACCACAGTAGAGGCGGGCGTGGCCGTTGGCAAAATGATAGAGGAGGACCAGGCCTCCTTCCTCGACCTGGACCTTTTCCTCAGAGACAGAACTTTGGTTTTGGTTCTAAGTTTATGAATGGTCGTGATGAACGTTTTGTTTCTGAACTAAATCTTTCAAAGAGTGAAGAAACATTATCAAGAAAATGTATTAATATTCAGGAGGTAGGAGCTGCTTTCTCTTCTCGTAATTTGATCAAGCACTTTTTAGGTCTGATAATATTGATTTCCATGTCTCCTT
This sequence comes from Quercus parvula, assembly GCA_030820535.1. Taxonomy (NCBI): domain Eukaryota; kingdom Viridiplantae; phylum Streptophyta; class Magnoliopsida; order Fagales; family Fagaceae; genus Quercus; species Quercus parvula. Next base: position 32,590,474 of record JAUAME010000012.1, read on the forward strand.
TTTAAAAATTTTGACCTAGATCTTTCCAGATGGTAATTGATTGCGCCAATAATTGTATCAATGTTTGTATAGCTTTCATTATAATGGTTTGTAAGGAAAGGAACATAAAATAAAGAAATTTTGGATGGTGAAAACAGATTGTAATTGGAAATTTTTGTTGATTCTTATCCCTCACTGAATTTGCTAATTTCATCCAATAGCCATGCGAACTTGCTTGCTATAGTCGTGTAGAAGGTGGAGACGTCCACTTCGACGATCACAGCTTGGTAAGTTTTATGGGTTTGGACCTCTAAATTAGTTTTCTTGTAAAATTCTTTTAGTTGGTGTACATATGAAATCTGTGGTTGTGGTCATCTCATTCACATCACTCCTTATTCTGTTTACTAGAGGCTTTCTAAGCGTCTAATTTCTGAAGATGTTGGAGCTGATCTGAATGAAGGTTTTGATGCCTTTATTGAAAAAAAAGGTAGGTGCTCTGGTGTCCGAGACAGTCGAGTCTTTTTAGGCATGGGTGGCTTCTTAATGACATCAACCAAACTTTCATCACCTTGATTCCAAAAACTCATTGTGCTTGCACGTTTGGTCAGTTTAGACCTATTGGGCTATGTAATTTTTGCTATAAAATTATTACAAGAATCTAGGTGGTAAGGATTAGACCACTGATGGCCAAGCTAATAGAACCATCTCAGGTGGCTTTCTTAACCAATAGAAACATAGCAGAGAATGTGTTTTTAGCACAAGAAGTTGTTCACACCTTTGCAGGAACTAAGAAGAAGAATGGCTTCCTTGGACTAAAACTTGACTTTCAAAGAGCTTATGACAGAATGGAATGGCCTTTCCTAGTACAAGTATTGAATAATCATGACCCGAATCTAAGAAAATTAACCAATGAAATGTCCTTTAAAATCAACCAATTTTTCCCTCTATGTCTGAAAAATTAACAAATACCTCAAATCCTTTATTTTTTCAATTCAATCCAATGAAATTACAATTATTACAGATGTAATCTAAGAAAACAACGGTGCAATTTCCAACTTTTTTTCTTCTTTGTGATATACAACTAATAATTTCTTCAAAAAAGTCTGTTAGATTTAATTGAGAAAATAACAAATTAGGAGTATTTGCTTATTTCCTAAATATAGAGGGGGAGATTGGTTGGTTTCAAAGATAAATGGGAAAATTGTGAACTACCCTAAACATAAAGGAGGAGAGGGGGGATGATTTTTTTCCCAATATCAAAATTAGGGAAAAGATCTTGGAGAATAAACTGAAATTGCATTAAGCCTACATAAAACCAGTACAATACTCTGATTAGTATATATAGCAATAGAGCTTGGCAAGAAATAATGAAACTAACATAATAAACTTCCTAACAGCTATCTGACGTGGATAACAGAATGGCAACCTACACTAATCAAGACTAAACACGTGTCCACTCACTAAATTGCCCTTAAGACACAAACTTAACAAATGCGACCTGTAGTTTATTAAACAGACTCTTCCTAACTACTTCTCTTGTAATTTCTTTAAGCATTTCTAAGGATTGATTTACTAATCCTGTAAAATGAGATCAAGCGAAATATATTCTTAAATCTGTCGTCAACAATATAATATGACGATGTATTTGATACATATCCAGATGCGTCATATGAAATTATATGTTGTATATACAATTTGACATATAATCATGACCCGAATTACATAATTATACATACGTGGCAGGCAGAAATTATAAGAGTTTGTGAATAAAACATTTTCTTATAGGGTATCAATATATTAAATAAATAAATAAAATGCCTTACCGTAAATTCAAATTTATTGTCTTTTAGATTGCTTTCCCTTATAAATTTTGTTGACAATCTTAAGATCACTATCACTGTAAATGAATAAACTTTTGACATAGTTCTACAAACTATTTTGTAGCCAATGACAACACCTCTTACTAAAAGAATTAATAATGTTACATATTTTGAAATTATAACTGTTGAATTAATATGTTAAATTTCGTGATAATCAGATGTTATTTA